>CADWAE010000466.1:0-2628333 GCA_902982915.1 Phalloptychus januarius | reverse complement strand
TAAAGGATTTCTAAAACATGCACAAGAGAATCAAGTAAACACTCCAGGTGTGTTTCTGATGAGAGAACATCATAACATGACGTAAAGCTCCAAAAAAGTCAATTTTGCATAACACTGCGCCTTTAAAGCAGTAAAAGGATGAAACATCAAAGGGGATTGAACACTTTTTATAGAACCTCGTCACCACTTTTAAGACTGTCTTCGCCTTTAGCAGCTTGTGTTGCTGTTTTACTCCATGGCTCTCCAGCGATGAAGCCTTTGAGCTGTTTTCCAGACCTTCAAGGCTCGAGTCTCTGTTTTGATCCCTACTTGTTCTGTTCTGATTCATAAAACTTGAGCACTGAAAGAGAATGATCTTTTTTCCCTCCCCACGGCTACATTTACTTTCAATTAAGACTTTGTGTCGAAGAAAAAAAAAAGGAACGGGTTTAGTTTGAGGTATTGTAATCTTATTTTATGTAAAGGACTCGTTCTTGTGTATCGAATAAGAAAGAACCAAATACTTGAATAGAAAACAACAACAAAAAAAACTACCTTTATAAAGATTACTTATTCCATGAAAAGTCCTTGAAGATCCGAGTTCAGACACATGCTCTGCTTGGGTTTTTGTCCGTTGATTACGAGGCGGACGCTCAGAATAAAAGCATTTCAAAGCACTCCATAGGGCCAAATCGCTGCTGTAATCTTTTTGATCTATTAGGGGATGTGTGCACGCCCTAGAAAGGATCTCCATGGGAACATCTCGAACGTCTCATCCTTGAAAACAGAGCGGCGAAGGGAGTACACGCTGTGGATAACATGAGGTAAGAAATGCAGCAGCGACGCTGCACAATGGGTCTCCTGACAAACCCTCAAATTAAAGGGAAAAAAAAAAACGTGGGCGAAAAGAATTCCAGCTCCTTTACAATAATAATAATTAAAAAAAAAAAACTAATCGCTACTTCAAGATTTTCTTTTTACTTCACAGCTTTGTGAAGGCTGATGGAGCCTTTGAGCTGTTTTTTTTTTTTTGAGGACGTTAAGCAATGCAAGCATCTATTTTGTATTCTGAAATGTGGCGAGGCATGCATATGAAGCACCCGTATTCTCTCAGATGTTTGGGTTGGACAGGATGGGGTGGGATTCTGCTGACAGCACAAGAAAAAAAAAAAAGAGCTATAAATATGCTTTAAATATTCACCGAGGTTCACTGACCGCTGCTGACACCGGCGGGGGGCGGCGGGGTTGAGGGGTTCCTCATTCCGCTCAGACACGTCCCGACACAAATGAGGGAGGGAAACATTTGCACACCCGTCTCTCCCTCCGTCATAAAAAGCGTGACCTCTCTGTTACGTATCAAAGAGGGCACGGCGTGTGACGGGGTTTGAGAAAAGGAAGATTGTGTGGAAAAGCGGGGATTCGGGGTGGCGCTGGGTAATTTATGGCTCAGACGGAAAAAAAACTGTTTGTTTGGAAAAGAGAGAAAGGACATTATAGTGTCTTGGGAGGCGAAATAAATAAACATTCCAATTTGCTACAATAAGAGCTTTAATGCACTTTATAGAAATCTGCATTTGTATTCTGCCTCCCCCTGAATCAATACTTTCTGCAGCTGCAAGTTTTATACCGGTTTCAAATCTACAGAAAAATTTGCAAAATATAACAAGGCGAGTTCGGCTGGACGGAGAGCCGATGTGAGCATCGATTATTAAGTTATGCTGTAGACTCTCAGCAGGCCTCACTGGGCCCATGGACTCCATTTCACAGAAATTCCCAAGCGCCCTGGTGCGCCACGCAGCCTACAGTACAAGTCACTGGATAGAACAGGGCCTACTAGCCACGACAGCCAGTCACTCACCCTGAGGAGTCATGACAGCGCTGCGAGTCATGTCCACAGAACCATATTGATCCGAGAAGGCGGCGGTAACAAAAATGTTCGTAGCACCCTTATTTATTAGCCAATTTCTATCAAATATGTATGACGACATATTAGTGCCTGCGACAGACTGGTGACCTATCCAGGGTGACCCCGCCTCTCGCCCGGAACATTAGCTGGAGAGGCACCAGCAACCATCCTGACCCCACTAAAGGACAAGGTGTTAGAAAATGGATGGATGGACATATTAGTGCCTTTGTAGATAAAAAATAAATAAATTATGCACAGAACTTAATATTTCACAAAACTCCATATTTGGCTATCAAAAAACACAATTGCTGTGTTTCCATTAAATAACAGATGAAGTTAAAATCACACGCGATTAAGCCCAATATGTCAAATCATTAAAAACGCCGCCGCGCCATCGTCCTCCTACCACTTCCCGTCGTCGTAACACCCAGTCGTGGATTACGTGACTCTTGTGATGCGTGCATAGTTTTTGCAGTATGGCTAAAAGCACTCATTTCAATATGACCTTAGAAAACAAAAAACTAACAAAAAATACCAAGACAAGACAAAATTGGGGTGTTTCCATTAAGCAAATGTATTTTCATAACCCCAATTTACGCAACTTTAAAGGCCAATGAAGCTACTGACAAATACCACTCCAAAAGCAGTAAACGGACGATAGCGCAGAGGATTCTGGGACAATGCAACCCAAACAAACGCACTGGCGTAAGAAACGGAATAGTTATAGTTGCACTTTAAGTGCAACTATAAACTGGATCTGTGCGACTAAGTAGAAGTAACTTCGCTAAGGTGTTGATGCGCAATTGCCTTGTGTATCAGATCTGTACAGAGTGACATAGTGTTTCTACTTCCTTACAGTTCCATGAGGACCAGAAAATCTCATGTTGGCCCTTGATTCTTCTTACCTGTCGAAGATTAGCAGTCTTCAGTAAACCTGGAAGGACAGAGCGTATAGTCAAAGAACTGACGAAGACTCGCGTATTTCTATGCTCGGACAAATAGTAGCCTTCTCGCCTTCTTTGTGCTGCCATCCATTTAACGAGTCTTTAGGACAGATATACACACCGTGCCACCAGATTATTTACACACAGTCAAACATCCTTGCAGGCTCTACGAATAGCAGGGTTACGTCTTTACTTGTCCTTTTAGATCTTCTTGTCTTTGACGCGGATAAGAATCCAGAAACAACTTTCTGACATCTTCATTCTTCGCCGGTGTGTGAAAAGCAGCCGGTTAACCTTGATTTAAATGTTCTTTGTGAGAAATAGAAATGTAGAAAAAAAAGATACAAATTTAAATGTAAAAAGCCTCAGCTATATCAAACAATCGGCTCGTCAAATTTTTCCCTGTGTGCCCCAAGTTCGCTACCACAGGACACCAGATGGCCACAAAAGAATATCTCTTTCATTGCCTCCGCCTTTTATCCCTGCTCATTAAAAGAGCCTCTTTGAAAAGAAATACAACCTTGAGCATTAGTGTGCCGCTTGCCAAACAGTTTGCGACGCATCGGGTTTATTAAATGTAATGTTTGGTCCGAGGGATGAATCACCTGGGTCTATTATTCATACAGGTATGAGCCGGTGACCTCTAAAACCTGAGTAATGATGCCAGGCTGCCCTTAAAGTGATAAGTATTGAGCGGCGTGACGAGTCCGTTGGCTTCCGATGCCCCCGCCCCGTCTGAGGGGGGGGGGGCATCGGGTGTGAGACGGACAAAAAGCTCCCGGGGCTCCAACTGCCAACCCAGCACCTCTTACGAACTAAAAACAGAAACCTAGCCGTTATCTCTGACCCATGTCCTCAGCTTGATCCACACTGATCTAAAATGACTTTGTAGTTCCACGACATTATCCTGCCTCTCTGCAGCCATCAAGTGGCACTGGCCAACACGCAGGCATTAATTATAAATCCATTAAAAGGGCTAGTTCGTCAGCAATGCAGCCATTATCAGATGACATGTCATTATTTTCCCCCACTTCGCCGCTGCAGTGAGCAGCGGTGGCTGCGGGCCAGTTCGCCGGAACAAACATCTCATCGGTTTGAGGGGGCCGCTTTTTTATTTTTTTATTTTAAAGAAAATGTGTAATGCCTGGTGAGTGGGTGAGAGAGTCGGAGAATCTGAAGTGGCTTCCTGCCTGATGGCGGGACGGTGGTTTGGATATTAATTATCGTGCTAAGCAGGGTAAACAGGAGAAGAAAAGAAAAAAAAAAGGTCTGTTTTCGAGTGATGAGTTCATTTATCAAGGCAACAAGCTACCCAGCGCAACATGGCACCGTGTGAGAAAGTCATCGTCCCCTCGCGCCACCCTTTGACGAAGCTGCTGCGTGCAACTTTAATTTGGTAAAAATTTATTTATTTACATTTTTGGCAAAGCTGATAGCATGAGAGATCATCTGTGAAGAAAAGAAAATCAAAGCTCCTCTGCCTTTTCCCTGCACCAACTATAAAACAACCAATCAGAGTCAGGAGGTGTGTCTTAGCGCTGTCAATCACGCTCTCCACTGCGTTACAGCAGAGAGTGCATTTGAAGAACAGATCAGAACCAAAGTCACAAGTATCTTCCAGTCTTCCAGGGAGTTCAGTGACCACAGAAAAGTCCAAAAGGCCAGAGCCAAAAAGAGCATAAAGATGTATTTCCCCAAAATCCCATTGATGATTCCCAAGATCTAATTGAAAATATCCTGGAAGTACACAGGCAAATTTTTTTTACATTTTTAGGAGGTGTCCTCTTGTTGCTGGTCTAACAATTACATGGGAAAAAGAGGATCATGCCAACAATCAAACATGGGAGTAGCAGTGTCGTGGACTAATTACGCTGCTGCTTCTGTAATTAATGGAATGATGAATTCTGTTCTTTAATCCCTGCAGGTCCTTAAGCCTGCCTTCAAGTCTCTTCATGAATGGCTAAATAAGGTTTTGGAGCAGTTTGGTTGAAACGTGGAGTATAATCCAGCTGTCAGTCATGTTTTTGATCTTTTATTTCATTAGAACGTTTCTGGGTCTGTAATTATTCCAGCTGCTGGTTTTCCTTTGTCTTTTTCAGATCTTGGTTGTTTTGTAATCCGTCTTTACCCACATGGGTTTACCCATGTAGGGCCACTGCCATCATGGGCCCTACATGGGCAAACCCGTGTGGAGCCACCATGGAAACCGCCGACAAACCCGTGTGGGACCCATATTGTCTGCCCTCCTTTTCCCCATATGGGGCCCACTTAGGCTTAGGCATGCTGGCTGGGGAGTCTTGAACAATTTCCATGTACGGGAAGAAATTTGGAGCTTGACTTGTCTTTTCTTTGGCTTTATTTTTCAGTGTTTGAAAGCAAAGCAAAACTTTTTTTTTTAAGTACCTTACAAACAAAGTGCAGGCTCCAAAAATATGATAGCGTAGCGCAAAAATTAACATTTTAAGCATTTGGGGGGTTTTTTTCTGTCTAATAAAACAACAATCCAAATGAGTAGCAAATATGAAAACGGACCAAACGAGGTAGCCAGTCTACGTTATAAAAAGGAACATAATAAGCTAGGCGTTTACTGTTTTCTTGAATTATCTTTCTGTGGACCTATTTGTGTCTTCAATAAAGTCGATGATGATGATGATGTATTTCAAACGGTTGCACATATTTTTGCTTTGAAATCATTTGCCATTCCCTCTTGCTTCTTCAGCAGACAATCTGGAGATGAATGGCCTCTGGGGCGAATCATGACTGATTCAGAAAACCTACAAATGGTATTTGGTGCATTTACAATATGTTAAGTGATACTTAGCATGCACAGAGGAGGCTGCGACATCAACTAATTCATCAAAAAAAAATTACATTTAATTAGTTTTTCTTACATTTTTTATAGCCGTTACATTTGGAGGGCAAATGCTAAAACAGAAAGAAAGTGTTCATTTGGCTAAATGTCTGAGTCAGCATGAACTGAGCCTCACAATTTGTTTCTTTGTCTCACCCAGGCCCTCATATAATAACACATTTTGTTTTAAACTGCACATTTGCAGTGAAAGTAAGCAGTTTGATTAATCTGCAATATGTAATATTAACGCGTTACAATGTTCAGACTGATCTCATGCGTTAACATGTTGACGTTGGCAGGTTTTCCCACAGTGGATTGTAAGCCTGGCGGGCCACCAGGCTCAGCGTTGCTTATTCATTTAATGTTTGGATTTTTTTTAGGACTTTATAGCTGGTGTTCAGATATTAATCTTCCAATCTTCCAATAACACATAATTATCAAGTGATATTTTCAAATTTCCTGTCAACTTGACTCAAAAACACGGAGCGCCGCTGGATGAACGACCGCCGGGAGCGCCAACCACCAGGCTTAGCGAGTTTTCTCGGGGGAACCTTCTCTAGTTTTGACTTTATTCTTGTGCTTTATCCTGTTTTATCTTATTTCGCTCACTGTAGGCTAATTTCGGTTACCTCGTTGTTGTAAAAGACTATACAAAATCCTGTCTTCATTTTATTTCTGTACAAAATATGAAATTATTTTTTTAATTTTTGAAGAACTTTTTGTGTGAACCTACTGCATGTATCTGTTGCTGCTGCCATACTTGAATTTCCCTGTTTTTAGTCAATTCTACTCTGAATAAATCTACTATTTGATTTATTTATTTATACATTTTAACTGTCCTGTATTTCACTCCATTTATCTTCCTGTTTAGCCTTACAAGTAGCTACTGCATCCCCACAGCATGACGCTGCCATCACCTGAAAGTCGTGTGTTTAGAGGAATATACATTTTGCACACCGGCTAAAGCTTATTTTTTTTCAGTGAATCTTACTTGAGCAACGTCTTGCTCATAATCCGATTCTGTCTGAAACTCTCCCACAGCGTGATCCCCGCCCTCTCTGGGTCTGCATGACGCCGTTTGTTCTGGCTTGATAAAGGGATGAATGCTAAACTTTTCAGAACAATAAAAACTTTTCCACTTCCCACAACTACGCTCTCCTGTGCCATTACACAAACATTTTTAAGACGCGTGCTTTATCGCTTGCACATTGTAATTCTTTATTGTCTAACAAAGGCACTTTGGGATTAAACGCGACTTTCTTTTTAAAGCGAGAACGTGTTTACTTGCAAAATCCGAGGCACTTTAAAACTTAGCAATTAAATTATTACTGTTTTAGTCATATAGCGCTTGCTTGAGACGCTTGCAAGGCACACATTAGTTAAGCATCGCTTAAGTGCGCAGCTGGGATCCGTGTTATGAGACGGGATTGACGGTTATGTCTGTTGCCTCCTCTTTGTTTAAATGCGTTTCCTCCATTTGAATCCTGCTGAGCTCCGTCAGGCTCTGCATATGAAATGACTCTAAGTAGCTCCCTATACTGTTTTTATTGCAATACTTCACTTTGACAACAGTGGAGTTTTTTTTTTTTTTTATATCACGGATAACAAAAAAACAGAAAGTATGCGTCTGTTGGAACGGCTCGCCACGCCAGAGCTCAGATGTTTACTCGGTCGGCTTGGAAAGGGATCATACGTCTGTGCCAAATGATTCCGTAGTTTGTTTGTGTCGCAGGTGGACTGCAGGGTAAACAATAAGAAGCAACCCAGTCCAATTTGATTTTTTGCTATGTTGTGCGGCGCAGATAAGCTACAATCAAATAGCTCGGCGCGGCTCAGGAGCAGGGAAATCATGTCCCGGGAAATCAAACACAGAAGGCTTTTCTCTGGATCGACGGCGGCGACGTCTGATGCTGTCTGGCACTCTTACTTGAAGCGCGGGACGTATTCGCGCGCAAAAACATATGCGTTTTTTTCTGACCTCGAGACGGCTTTAATGGAGGAAGGAGAAAAAAACAAAACAGAAACAAATTAGTGCCAGACGGATTGCTGTGTAGAAATAAATCCCGTCTGATGATGCTAAATGAACGACTATCGGGAGCGATTTAAATCCCTCCCCCATCCCTTATCTTCGACACGCAATTTTCTTCTGCTCTGTAAAAATAACAGTTTAAGGCCGCCGTTGACATGGGGAAATGTGCATGAACAAATTTAGCCTGGGGCTGATTGTAATTTTCCCAGATTCAAACTCAAACATCTGAGCCCGCGGGGCTGAATTCAGGTCTGGGAAACGCAGACTGAACTGTGAATACTGTTTGGTTTGGGTTTTTTTAAAGCAGAGCCGCTTCATTCTCCTTTTCAGGACGTCTGTGTGTAAATTCATTATCTCCGACTGTTCTTGAACGGGCGGAACACTCGAGCTTTAATTCTTTTGCTCGTTAACCCCTGCAGACTTGAAGCAGGTTTTCATTATGCACTGATTGTGTTTGTTTTGGGCGGCGTGCTGCTGTTCCGATCCTGGTAATCTCTGTAACAAGCTGTGGGCCTGAGAAGGAGCACCGCTTCTGTCCTTGTGGTTATAAGGCCGCCTTGCACTGAACATCCTGGAAAATATTCATTTGTTAATGAAGGCAACATCAGGCGTTTTGAAAAAAAATCTTGTGGAAACATTAAAATTACTCACCATGGCAACAGTAAGAAGAAGTCACTAGCATGTTCCTCTTTCAGTAAAGCAGACTTGTTTGTCCAGAAAAACACAGGTACAGAGTATTGTGTAGCTGCTTTCGATGCAGAATCTGATGATCTCACTGTGTGTGTTTTAAAAGCATAAGATTAGACGCAGTTTAACTAAATGCTCCGCGATCGCTGAACTTTGTATTTATTACTGTAGTAACAGTTTGATCGTCCACTGAACCAGGTTGCTAATATGTTTTATGCTGAAAAATTCTAACATGTACAACACAACCGTGAGACTATGTATGTTTGAAATTGTTCATTGTAGCAACGAGGCATTGCTATGGATGTTTCATTGCTACAATGTTTCATTGTAGCGGATAAAAAACAAAAAAGTAGCTAAGTGCTACTCAGATAGCTACGGAGCCTCTAAGGGGACATGGAGAAAAAA
Organism: Phalloptychus januarius; assembly: GCA_902982915.1. Classification (NCBI taxonomy): domain Eukaryota; kingdom Metazoa; phylum Chordata; class Actinopteri; order Cyprinodontiformes; family Poeciliidae; genus Phalloptychus; species Phalloptychus januarius. The sequence continues at coordinate 2,619,532 of CADWAE010000466.1, read as the reverse complement.
GAAAAAAATGAAATCCCAACTTATTTTCTCGAGATCCCGAGAAACTAAGTTGAGATCTTGACTTAGTTTCTCGGGATCTCGAGAAAATAAGTTGGGATTTCTTTTTTTTTTTCCTCCATGTCCCCTTAGAGGCTCCGTAGATAACACAGCAATCGCCCAAAAAGAACCACACCCACGTTGCATGTTACTGTTCACACACGGAAATTTTGCGTACGACGCTTGAGGCAAAAAAAGGAGTAGAGCAATTCTGTTAACAGAATCAAACCTGCAGATGTAGGAATTATTCATTTAATCTATGCTACACTATGCAGACACTCTCTCTGTGCCCATGAAGATTCTCTTACGTCTATTGGTAAAAGCTCGGGTAGACTCAAATGGCTGGAACTACTTTCTGAATAATGCAATATTTGTAACCAAAGAAGTGAACCTAAAGATGAACGTATGTCTATGATAAAAACTGTCACCCCTGCACCCTTGTAATGCTACAATATTAGCATAATGCTACAATATTAGCATAATGGAAGCAAACGTCGAGGGTCTTCTTCTCTGGTGTGAACTTGTATTGCAGGATGTTACTGCTACTGTTAAATAGTATGAATAGACAACACTACGTTGACTTTTTTTTTCCGCCTTGAGCAAAAGCCCGTAACCTACATTTGTTTTTTAACTCAGCATCAGAATCAAATGTCTTTATTGCCATTGTATGGAAAAGCAAAGGAATTTCATTTCAGGGAAGTCAGGTGCCTGAGGCTGCAGCCGTCATGGGAGGCGCCACCCTTTCATTAGATCAGAAAATAAAAAGCATGAGGAGAACATAAAGGACAGAGTGTGAAGTTACATTAAAAAAACTACACAAAAAAGCAACATGTAGACACGGATGGGGCCAGCGAAGGTGGCGGCAGCACTGGACAACAACTGCATAGTGGTAAACTTTGCTTTACCAATAATATCGTCTGCAGGATAAAATATTACTTTAGCTCAAACCAATACCATGTTTTTTTTGTTTGTTCTTTTACCCCACACCTGCAACAACATTAGATTTCTCCGCGTTTCTAACGCCACATAGAGGACGGCTCCACCAACCAGTGGGATGTTGGAACAATGGAACCTTTTCAGGTGTGTGTTTGAGGTCAGAAAGGTAACCAGGAGCTCTGCTGTGAGGCTGCTGGAAAAACGCTCAACTCCAAAAGTTAGATCACAACTTGGCTTTTCCTTCGATCAATGATCGCACGCTGCTTTTTAACAGCATGGGCCGCCATTGCACTTTGTAGAGCCTCTTTTCAGAGAGAGTATGAACTCTTGACACACCGTCAATACGAGCATGGACAACATTCTTAACACCTACAACCCGAAACCCAAAGGTGGAAAGGGTACTGTCTGAACAGCACAGAAAAAACAGTCAAAAGTAAAAGTGTTTTTACTTGAATTATGCTTAACACAAATGAATACCGCTTCGTGTCTCTCGGAAAAACGTGACTCGTTCGTATTTGACGACGCCCTGATGTTTTGAACTTCGCACAATCGGTAAGGACTCAAAGCCGAAATGTGAAGCGGACTGGACATCCAGCTGGCCCTCAAGAACGACACAAATCTTGACAGCTTCAGTCAGGTTTTTCCAAATAGACGTTGCTGCTGTGAAGCACTTTCCTCAAAGTGTTTCCAGGCGGTCGTGTGGCAAAAAGCCCAAAAAAGGAATAACTTCAGATCAAACCCCAGGAGAATTTCTGCCGTGATTGACATGCAAGCCGAGGCCCAAGAGGCACCAGGGCATCCGTCTCCTCGTGCCGCCTGCTGGGAGCGCATATCCAAATATGGAAACACTCTGGGACCTGTTGCCTGCAACATGAAATCATGCAATGGCTTTAGATCCTGAGTGAAAGTGACCCCATGAACTTACTGGCCTGATATTCTTAGAGTACCGTCTGAAAAGCAAACTGAAGGTGAGGCATTTTCTCTACTCCAATAAAAAGGTTTGACCTTTTACAAATACGTTTCTTTTCTTTTTTGTCACACTTCAGTCATGAAGCAAGATTTAACATCGGAAAACTTGAATAAATGTCAGATGCTAATGATAACTTCCATTTATTGAGAGAGGAAAAACTACCCAAACAAACCCATCCACTCAACCATCCATTTTCTTCCGCTTATCTGGGGTCAGGTCAGGGTCGGGTAAGGGTAGCAGCTTAAGAAGGGAAGCCCAGACTTCCCTCTCCCAGCCTCTTGTTCCAGCTCCTCTTGGAGAATCCCCAGGCATTCCCAGGCCAGCCGAGAGACATAGTCCTTCCAGCATGTCCTGGGTCTTCCCCAGGGTCTCCTCCTGGTGGGACGTGCCCGGATCCTGACCAGATGCGCAAGCCACCTCAACTGGCTCCTCTCGACGTGGAGGAGCAGGGGCTCTATTCTGAGTCCCTCCCAGATGACCGAGCTTTCCCTTCAAAAGCTCGGTCATCCGGGAAAATGTAATCACATATTTCTGAAGTCATAAACCGTCATTAATCACAATGATTTGCTTCATTTTCACTTGCCATACCCAGACCTGATTACTGCCAGACCAATAGACTCCATAAATCACATAAATAAGTCTGACAACATCAAAAAGCAACACATTGTGCCTTCATGTAACAGAAGAAACACAAAGTCAACATGAACTGTTTTATCACTCTGGAGACGTTTACCAAACCATTTCCAAGTCCTTGAAAGAAGCTTTTATTTTTCCAGGGTGGGCACAGATTAACAAATAACTTCACTGAATTTTAAGTAATACACTAACTTACCATTCTGTGTTTGTTAATGTGTTCTGCTCCGTTTAAATAATGTCAATCAATCAAACAATTGTTTTCCATCATCTTATGCAAAGCGTTCCTCTACCTACATCTAACCTTATAATTCATTGGCTGTTTCATTCTCTCTGCTTTTTGGTCCGCCTACAAACTCAGCACACAGAGCAGCACAACTTTCTGTCCTCTTGCTAATGGACTGTTATGTTAGTTGGATCTGTCAGAGCCGTTTGTGCCGCAGCAAAAAGCCGCGCAGTCTGGCATCATCCATCATGCAGTGTGACAGGAGTTACAGAAACATCACACTCACGCACACACGCGTCATGTTCGAGTCGTGTGAGATTTTTTAAATCGCGCCCCACGCCGGGGCTTTAGGGGTTCAAAGCGTGACAAGAAAATATTCTCCATGCTGCTGCACCAACACTGCCATATTTATATGAGCTGGGACTAATCCTTACTTTTATTCTGTTTACTCCAAATTCTGGCCCAACTATCCGGAATATTGAGCGAACAGGAAACAGGAAATAACAGGAAACAAGTTCAGAATTGGAGAACTTTGGTTTGGTCGATTAGGGCTTCCATATCAGCATGATACATGCCTTTTATTGTCATATGGGAAAAATATTAATGTATTAGCCAAAATGTAAAGATGTATGTAAGACAGTATATTAAAGACCACTGTAGATAGAATTAAAAAAAAGGAAGAGTAAATTTCTGCCAAAAAACAATCTGAAATTGTTTTTTTTTTTTAACTATTACTATTACATTTATTAACTTTTATATCTAACTTTTTTTTAACATTATAATACCGCCAGACATGAGAAAAAACAAAACCAAAAAAAAAATTCCCCTGTTAAAACTTTGAAATTTTTCTGTTTTTTCATGAGAATTTTGGATTTTAATCTCAAAATCAGATTTTTTTTTTCCCAAGCAAATCTTTCTACTTTTCAAAGTCAGAAATTTCCAATTTTGTTGGTGAAAATTCACTTATGTTGATTTTCTTCTGTCTGTAACGGCCCTAATACGCCGTCGGATGCATGTTTACAGGAGAACCGAGTTGTTTTGGAAATTCATATCAAATTTGTCATAGAATAACAACCGCATGGTGTAAAATGTGGAAACTCCAAACCTGACAATCCTCCACAGCCAGACATGCCACGGGGTTTTTACAGCTTCACCCAATAAGTATTACACCTCATTCATCTGGGCTTATTGAAAGAGACAAAAACATTTATTTAACTGTAAATATATTCCATTTATCAGAACTGTGGAAGCAGCACTGCTGAGTCATTCGTACCAATGCATCCATCGTTAACAGACGTGCGTAAACCTTTTCAGCCGCGTTGAAACAAATGCAGTTTTATGGGTTTTTCCCCACTAATCTGAACAGCTCGATTTTTAAAAATTTCATGAGGCCAATTACGTGCCTCGAGGCTTCGTTAAATTATGTTTTACTAATTAATTGTTCCGACTGGATGATTATTTGTGTTGCGCTGCGCTCCCACTTCTGCCAGGGAGTTGCTGACGAATGCAGCCAGCAGAGAAACAAAATGTGTCGAAAGTGGGGATGTGATGTTTCTGCTCTCTTCACAAAAGACTCAAACTCTAATCTGTAATTATTCTAGCCAACGTTACATGTCCTTGCTGATGAGGAGGAGTAATGACGCGAAAATTAAAGTTTAGAAATAGCTACCTTATTAAAAAAGAAAAAAGTTGAATACTTGAAACTAAAGTGCAACCTAAAAGGTAATGTGAAATGTTTTATTTTAATCTTTTTTTTTCCGTACTTCAAACTTTAAACTAAAAGTAATGTTTGAACTGCATTGAATCTTAAGCAATAAAATATTTTCTTATTTAAAAAATGAACTGAATTCTTTTTTTTTTCACACGCATTTTTTTTTTCGGTTGTAGTGCGGTTAATCGTAATGATCGATACACTACGCAATAACTACAAGTCAATTGCAACAACCCCAGCTGTTTTCAGTTAACCGATAAAACCGAACACGAGTCTTTCCATTTGGGAATTCACCAACACTCTCACACCGTCATGACTTCAATTTTTTTTCCCCTTTCTCTTTCACAAGACCAGTTTGGATTTTCAGTGGTAATAATATTAACATTCAACTCGTCTTTAACCTCGATGAAATGACACGAGTCTGAAGTACGTCACATGAGAAGTAGATCGCCGGTTCCGGCCGAGAAAGCCCAACGCGTCACGTTCCCGTCAGGAGGCAACGTGACGCGTTGGGCCCCCAGAAGGAGCATCCGGTCTGACCAGCCGATCGCTTCATCTGCGACCTGCTTTTCTTGCATATTAATTACGCTTCAATCCCTCCGCCGCTCCCTGGGCGGAGGGATTTCGCAGATAACAGATCTGTTTATAGTACACTGATAATTGCCGCAATGTGTTTCACACGCCGTTAGCCAAATAATTCACTGTAATTACGCTTTCCTTCTACAAAGTCAAAAAGCGGAGGGGATGAGGGAGGCACGATGGGAGCAAACTTGAGCCGAAATGTGAGGCAAAAAAAAAAAAAAGGCAATCCTTACAAACGGTTAAGAGAAAGCGGAGAAAGCAGGAGGCACTAATTAGTATTAAATAATTCACCACGATCGCTTTAAGTGAATGAATGGCGGCGACTCTAATCACAGATAAAGCCGCTCGCAGCGGGATGGCGTGAGGGGGACAGATCAGGACTTTGGGCTCAGCAGTCCGGGTCAATTCGCCTCCCACTGACGTGGCGCGGCTAGAGAAGGAGGAAAACATTTTTTTTTCCCCCCCTTATCGTATTTGCAGCACTGCACACGCGGCCTGTGGAGCTGTGGGCCGATCGCGCAGCGATAAGATCCCAGTTTACCCTCCAGAAGGAATATTTGGAAGACTTAGACCAGCGACGGGAATTATCGTGATCGGATTTAATCAGCTCCACGGTCCAGAGATCTACTTGGGACATCGTGAGTGAAACGACATCAGAACGGCGGCCATATGTACGTCAACCTGATGAGGCTTGGGAGTTCTCCATTAACGTGGTTCCGGTTTTAAAACTTCAAAGGGGACGGTGTTATGCAGATTGACTTTTTTTGAGCTTCACATTATGTAATAATGTCACTGCGTCATCAAAAACAAACCTGGACTGTTGCCTTGATTCCTTCATGCATGTTTGAGAAATTCTTTAATGTGGCAACCATTCAGCTGCGGAAAACACCCGGTTGGACCTAGCCCCGCCTCTGAAGCTCAGTTTCTGAGCCTCCACCTCACAGAGCAGCTGGTGTGATGACTTCCTGAAGGCGGAGCTTCAGAATTTTTTTTTAAAGGTTTTACTGGCTCTACTGACTTTTATTTGATAGCAAATTTACAGGAAAGTGGCTAATGAGAGGAGGGGGAAGATATGCGGCAAAGATCGACAGGCCAGGAATCAAACCTATGACAGCTGAGTCGAGGACGAAGGACTCCGTACGCCGGTTGTGCTTAACCTCTGCGCCTTCTCAGCACTTTTTTCTTAAAGTCACAGAGGCCCAATTTCAAAGTGTTTAATTGCAAAGTACAATTTTTTTTCAGTCATATTTAATAAAATCTGCATTTTTTTTAACAGCTGACGTTACTTGACTGCATTAAGCGCTTGGAAAACACATGATACTGTCTCTTTAAATTTCCCTCTGTCCTTTTAAGAAGCTCAGAATCTTCCTGACATCACAATAGCACTTCTCCAAAATCAATTTACAACCATTCTTAGGAGCATTGGACTGAGTAGTTTGTAATCTAAGCTCAGCTTATTATTTACTTAGATAATCTGATAATATCACAGGCTAGCGACGCTGCACAAGAAAGTTGAAAACTGGTAAAAATTTGTCGCCATTGTGTCCCGGTTGTCAAGTTCACTTGCATCACTGCATCACTTTTCCGTTCAAGTGGCGGGAAAGTGATGCATACACATCCCTGTGTGTTGAACCGTTCCCAAGGAAACGAGAGAGGATGAGTAACTCAATGTGTCGGAGTGAAACTTTTCGTCATCCAGTCTCTTTGGTAGAAAGAGAGAGCCACGACGAAAAACAAACAAGCAATTTTTAATCGCTCTAATGTTATTATCGCGCTTATTTTAATTTACCATGCGATTAATTGATTTATAATTCATGGCGACAGGCCTGTGGTAGCGTGGTGGTTGCTTTCCAGAAGATTCGGCGTTGAGATCCTGGCTTGGAGTCTTAAGGTTACGGTTTTGGCATTTCCTCAGCTTCCTCCCACAGACTGGAAACACGCAGGTTAGGTGACCTTGGGTGATTGTGTGTACGGTTCTGTGTTTGTCTCCGTCCTGTCCTGTGATGGACCGATGGGCTGTCCAGAGTATAACTGACCTATTGCCCAGTGACTGCTAAACATAGCCCCCTGTTGGCCCAGCGCTGACAGGTTAAAGTGGGTTAAGAAGACGGATGGGATCATTAACCGAAGCCGACGTTATCACCCTGAAACTCACCTTCCTCGTTGTTCACAATTAAAATCTTCCAGTCGCCTTCACGAAGCCCCGTTTTACGTGACCCAGATGTTTACTATGCACTTTTTCTTTTAATACCTTGGTTATTAATTTATACATTAAGTCTCCTTTACCCTTTCTTTTTTTGGCTTGAAAGGCAAATTTGCTGGAGGAATGCCCAAGCCCAGCCTCTTTGTTTCATTTCCACCCAGAGCTGAATCAGGCCCACAACTATGTTGGCAAAAAAGCCTCGTATTGAGTTGTTTTTATCCCCGTGGTTTTTCTGGAAGGGTAAAAAAAAAAGGAGTTTCTGTCCTGTATTACATCCAAAGCATAGTGCGACAAAAAAGTCGGTTTGAGAGTACAAAAATTGCCCTCGACGAACAAAACCGCTCGTCGAACCACCATGCACCTCATCGACAGGAGCTCAAAGGAAAAAACATAACCACACAATGCGAGAGGGACTCACTGACATCGCGCATGTTCTTCGTGTATCAGCGTTCGGTTCATATCTGCCTTTCGCTTTTGTTTCCGACTTTTTTTTTTTCCTTTTACGCAATCCCAAAGAAGAGCTTAGCACACAAAAAGTGTCCGCCGAGTGTCAAACCGTGACTCAGTGTGGGCTTTTTACGTTCACAAGGAGACGTTTATTACAGTTCTGATGTTATTCTGACCCCCTGCTGCAAAGGAAGAAAGCGCGGCCCTGATCTGCGTGTCTCTGAGTATATCAGGAATGCGAGAATCAGCTCTGAAGGGTCTGAAGACTGTTTAGCGAATGTCTCCTGCTTTTATTTCAGCTGAAAAAGCGTCCAATTATACAGAAACTGTCGCAACGGCAAGAAACCGAACGCGTCGGCAAAACCTAGTGCAGACCTGCCTCTCTAAAGCAGCCATGTAAGAACCCCAATACTAATTTGTATTTAAAAGAAAGTTTTACTTATTGACGTCTAATTGTATTTATAATGGAAAAGATTGGAAGTCTGCTAAAAAAACTAACATTCAAAATCCAAAAATGACCTTATTTTGCTTTTCCCTAGTAATTTTTCTGACCTTCTTTAAACATGGCAGACCTCCTTGAAAGTGCCGAGTCATCACTGAGTAATAAGGTTCTCATCATGTGACTCAACTCAAAACATCACGTGTTCATCTCTACATATTATTCAAGCATGTATTTCTTTTTTTTATGCCTGTGTTACTTTTCATGGTGCCTAGCGGACTCCTCACATTCAGAGATGCCGTCTTTGGATCTGTTTTACAACAACTTTTCTGCGTTAGTATGTTTTTTTTTTTCTTCTGAAAATCTTTGCAATCAAGTCAGAACAAATAGCTGAAGAGAAACGCAGTAACTACTCTAGCGGGACGCAGTCTACTAAAAACATATTTGTTTGGAAGTGAATCTAGCCAGCAGGCCTTACAGTCAGAACATGTTGAAATGAAATTGCTCTAGTTTACTCTAGTAAACCACTGTTTGCGTATAATATCATTACAAAGTCTTCTTTAGCATCAACCAAGATTTTTGCAGATCCCACTAAATCATCCAACCGGTGAGCATCGTCTTCGTCCTATTCGCAGACCCGCTCGGTGTGTGTTACTGAGTGACAAGTACAACTTGCCTGCGTGCGTCAAATTTAAGGAAACAAATTTATAATTCAGAATCTTATTGAACTTGTGATCACCAGAGATAGAAGACAGTTCAGGTGTGGAAGAGATACTGAAGAGACTCTTGGGGCGTAGCGACAGATCTTGAGTACGCTTGATTAGACCTGGTGATGATTCACGTTTCCTGTATTGCATCCAATCCAGATTTATATATAAAGCCCTTGAAAACAACGAGCACAGGAGCAAAGTACTTTAGAGTTAAAATCATTTTTAGAAAAATGTTCAAGTGTTGAATAAAGTAAGAAGAAAGACACACGAAAACCAATAATACACAAGTAGCGCCTGTTTAATTTCTATGGGCAGATCATTCCACATATGGCTACATGACCAGCATTTGAGATTGATGAGCAGGTAACTCTAAGCTACTGACTACAGAATATGATGGAGTCATCTTTCAAAGTTATCTTTCAAAGTGAGTTTTTCTGATGGTTATCGGAGCTCTTCACAGAGAAGAACCAGGTCACTATGTTCAGAAGAGGCTAAATATGAACACAAGGACGGTCAGGTGTAACTGAGTGCCCTTAATGTAGGATGCAAGGGTCAGGTGAGAAGAAAGAAAAACAGAGAATCAACTCAATGGTGCTGAGAGAGAGAGAGAAAAAAAAGGGAGAAAGAGATAGACAACCTCATTTAAGAGCTCATGAGAAGCTCTTAAAAAAGGAAAACTAAAGAGGGCCCAGAGCGGAACCCTGCGGAACCCCACCTGACCTGTCCGGGGTGCTGCAACCGAGGAATACTGGTATATCTTAGATGAAAAAAAAAAACAGTTTTACAAATAGGATTTGAATCACTGTTGGAGGTGAGGCAAGGATGTTAACGATCCACAGTGTCGAAAGCAGAACTCAAGTCTAAAAAAAATAATAATAATAATCCAAATGGCATATTTCCTTGACTCAGAAAATGAAAGAAGTTCGTTATGAGCTCGTAACAGTGCCGTTTCCGTACTGATGTGTCACTTCAACCCAGATGGAAAAAAGTCTTTCAACTGGATGAGTGCTATTTCCTCTTGGACCTTAGACAGAAAAGATAGTTTGGAGATTGGACGGAACGTTGCCAGAACTGAACAGTCAAACTTTTTTTTTTCTTTTTAATGAGCGGTTGCACTACAGCGTGATTAAACGAGGCTGGGAACGCTTCCTAAACTTAAGAGTTGTTTTTTATCAGGAAAATGACAAATGATCCAGCGCAGTTAAAACGCTGTGAAAGAAACAGGCAGGAACACTGGGCCGCCTCTCTCAGCAGGGCTGGAGAAACCGGCTCAAATATGTCAACAACAACAAGAAGACACGATAAGAGACAACCTGACCAACAATCAGCCGTTGTTGGATGATTTTTTTTCTAACACAGAAGATGCGTTGCCATTAACCACAGATTTGTGCAAATTGAAATATTAAAATGACATAAATATAACAAATGTTTTCTGATGAAAAGTTTTTTGCAATAGGATGAGGTAGTTTTTCAGACGTGTCAATATGTATTGCACAAAACTGCAATGGAAACACGTCACATCCCACGAGTCACGTGACCAACAGCTACCAACATCTATTTAGCCGCGTCACTACTGACGGAAACAACAAAGAAGACAACACCGAGTCATATAGCTCAGCCGATTTATGTCGCCAATTTCCTTAATTCTTAGGAGATCGGTGATCGGCCGACACTTGCATGAAAAGCCGATCTTATCCACCTCAGCAAAGGTCTAAAAAAAATCAACCACTCTCCTCTTCTGCTCTGAAGTGAGAAAGTTTCGGCAGACAGACTGACCCACCAGGTCATATCTGCACTTTTGCAGTTAACAACGGTCAAGCCACTGTTGCCAACTCAGCAACTTTCCTGCTATATTTAGCAACATTTCAGACAAAAAAGATGCACCTCAAGGAAGGAGCTCTCGCAGCATCGCACAGTTCATGAAAAGTTGTGTGTCATTTGAAAGGCTTGAAACCATAGCTCTTCTGTTAAATCTACATTTTGCACAAAACGCCGTAATTCGAAGTCACGGACTGTAGCCTTTGGTGTGAGTGAATGGAGGTGAAAGGGTTATGGTGTCACTCTGGGGCAGCCACCCTATTGCAGAGAGGAATGAATGCTGGTGAGGGAATTCAGACATTTTGGAGCAGAGGTGGATCTAGATGTTGCAGGATGGTAGCCCTGGAGGACTGGAGTTGGTGATCCCGGTCCTAGGGTCTAGTTTAGTTATAAAAAAAGTTAATCAGTAATAGTAGAAATTTACTCTCACATAGACGTTAAAGTGCTGTACATAGGCCTATTTATCAGATTTTGCGAGTAGTTTTCTCATGGACTTAAAGAAAATGAAATGATTATTTTCTAGTGATTAGACTACTATTCACAGCATAATTCAGATTATTATATTACATTTCTGCCAACAAATGACAATGACCTTAGCCTAAGGTTTTATTTACCTTAACACAAAAACTCAGCTGGTGCCCAAAGCTCCTCAGCAGCACTGCTTCGCAAAAAGCACGTTCAAGGAACACACGTAAACAGTCGCATTCAATGACATAAAGGAAATATCAGTACCAAGGATGAAGGCAGGAGACAGACACAAAACCATAACTATAATACCAAAACTATAATACACAGTAAAATAAATAAATAAACTAATAAATTCGGTATATTGGTACCAGCTCCATTATGCTTGTGAAGTATTGGGCTCTGACCCATTGGGCCTAACAATACAAACTGTTCATTGCAATGAGTCACGAAAAACATGAGTACTCACTCAACCTCGGAATATGTGCGTCACCTCCAGACGTTTCGTAGCACGAACCCGGCGACGCTCAGCATGCTCCGGCCTCACACGCTGCCCGAGGTGCTTTCAGGCTTTCCGGTCACCTGAAAGCGCTGTCTGGTTCTTGACACCGAGTATCTCCCGATACGGTCCACAAAAAGCAGCAAAGGCTGTCAGAGCTCGCGTGTCCCCGCGATGCCAGAGGCGCTTTCCAGCTTTTCCGGTCGCCGGAAGCGCTATCCGGTTCGGCGGCGTCTCGCTCGCTCCCGCGTCGGTCTGGCATGGCCGCGTGCAGGACCGCTTCCTGGAGTCCAGCTCCAATCCCACATCGTATCGCTAACGACATCTATTTAGCAAGGTTTAATGATAAAGAGTGTTATTACACTAAAATATTTTAAAGTATAGGGACAAAAAAAGACACAAAACAACGTATTTTGTCCTGATTAACTGCCAAACAATAAGTTATAACACTAAAGCCATTTATAAAAATATTTTCAAGCTGCCTGTTATGTAAACTAAAAAAATGAAGTTATACAGCAGTTTAAAAATGAATTAAATAAGGCATAAAACTTCCACAGGTAGGACGTATTTACAAGAAATCTGCTGAGTACGCAGTATGTGACGTAGCATCGACGTGCGCATGTGCATTACCACAAGGTAGGACGGATTTTCGGATAGCACAGATCTTCAGAACACCTGTTGACTTCCATGGTAACTTATACAAAGGTGACCTAAATGCACTCAGGATCTATCTATTCTTATGTCTTCACCTGGTTTTACATACATGAATTGTTTTCAATTTTTTTGTTTTTTTACGTTATTAATTGTAACCCTTTAATGCCAAATGCATCATATTTGATGCAATTATTTCTCTGCTTACATATTTTCCTCAAAAATCTGCTGAGTAAACGTATTGTGTAAAATATGTCATATATTTTTCTAAATCGATAAAAGCAAGAAATGCTTTTTAGGTATCATGCAAATGTTGCTTGTATAACGGCTGCAAAACACATTACTTACCGTGATGATTAAATGAGCACAAAAGCCTGATGTGTCTATTATGATACAAACAAGTTTAGCAAGCAAGATGAGCCAATAAATGGTTTCCTTTGCATGAAGAAAAACATTCCATACTTAATTTGGGAAAAAAAATCTGAATTTTCTCATTATTGTTTATTATGAATATTCTGTTAAGGCGAATATCGGCGTGTTTGGACAACTCTTGGTTTTGGTTTTGGTGCTGATGAGCTAAGAGTAACTGCGATCGGGGCGGCTCTAAAACTTTCGGATGGAACCTTCTGGCTCAAACTGTGACCCCAGTGTTGAATCAGCTGACTTTAACCTTTGACCTACAGTGGGGTGAATCAGTGTGTCCAAAACACCCCTGGCTTTTTGGCAGGTTGGGGCGCGGGGGGCGGTTATTCACTGCCGCATAAATGATTCACGGGGAGCTGGAGCGTTGGGTCAAAAAGCAGCCATTCATTTGAATACAGTCAACATTTTTCAATCTGGCGAGGCTAAACCGAATCGCATTAGTATTCATACAAAAAGTAATGATGACAGAGAAATACAAAGAAGTAATAATAATCTTGAAGTCAATTTCTGGCTGCAACAAATTCACCTGATAGATAAGGTGTATTATTATAGAAACAGTGATTGCAATAAAAAAAAAAAATAATAATAAAAAAAACAACATTACCATTGAATTGCAAATAAATTGGCCCAGCAGAAAGGTTCTTCACATTTAAACTCTCTGTTTAAACCTCAGTCTGTCTCTCATATTCAGATATTTGTTGTATTTTTTTTTGCTGCATCCTGTGTGGGGTCAGGCGCCTGCAGCGGTCAGCAGCATCAGATCGAGTCCAGCCTGGACTCCTGTTGCAGGCGCTCGTTCTCACCCTCACACCTGAAGGCAGTTTAGAGCCTCCAGTTAACAAGAGTGTCTGCCGAGCCCCCACACACACATAGACAATCCACCTGGCTGCTCTTCAACCCAGACCTGCTCACTGTGAGCAATGCTAAGCGGTGCTGCAGGTGGAGCCATGGGAAGCAGGAGTGATCATCGTGCAGCCATTTGTGGCCTTATGAAGGATTTTGTCTTGTCCCAGTTCAAATTAGTGCAAATTCCACCGGCATACACAAGCAGTTGATAAGTTGCAGCACTGATGTTTGAAGAATGACCTGTATGTTGTTCTTCTTGTTGAAGTGTCAGTATTCTGTGTTTTCCAGGCACATAGTGCCATTTTACAGCACAATCAAGTAACTATCTAAACTACAGTTTACACTGTATATATAAAAATAATTTTTATTTTCTAATTTATGCCTTGAAATTGGGCCTCTGTCTCTTTAAGAAGCTCCTGCTCTTTCTGAAACTCCACCTTCAGGAAGTCATCACAACATGGCTCCTCTATTAACCCTTTAACAAGGTGTTTACCAGCGTTGCACAGCTGCTCACTACCGTTCTCAGGAGAATATCAGCGGATCAAAGTTCCACCAGGTGCTAGCTAATGGCTGCTGCTGCTAGTCTTAAGGAACTGAGCGGGGCATTCGCCGGAGAAGAGTGCTCTCTGTGGCAGAAGCTTGGCTGGAAGAGCTTTATGGAAATAGGAAGTAATTTTGTGAAGCCAAGCGTTTAGGCAACTCTTGATGGTTGCCACGGGAGATTAAAGGATTTCTCAAACAAGCCTGAAAGAATCAAAGCAAAACTCCAGTTATGTCTTTGATCAGGGAATAACATTGTAACATAATGTACAGCTCAAAAAAGTCGATTTTCGATTACATCCCAGCTTTTAGCCTACAACAATAGATCCCAAAAGTTTGAGTTCCTGATTGTGTTTTCCCCAGTATGTTTAAGTTCTCCTGTGTCCTTAGTGTTTTTGGGATCCTTGCGTTTTTGCTCGCTGCGTCCTAAGTGAAGTTGCATATCGGTTGTTATCTGAAAAGGTACCAGTTTGTAATAAAGCGGCTGCTTTCTGCTAGTTGGAGCTTGGCTGGACGGTTCGTCGTCTTTCATCAGGACGACGGACCGTGAGAGGTACAAATGAAAATTCTACAATCTCCTGTGTAAATGCCGGATGTTTTAAACCAAGAAATGGAATCATGCTACAAAAAAAAAAAAAAAGAAATGTTGGTAGAACTGTTTAAATATCCTCAAGCTAATTTGCTAAACTGTCTTTTAATTAAGTTTCAGCTTTCAACCTCTATCAGCTTCCCATGTTGACTTTATAATATTGCTTGGACATCTCTTGTCCACACAGGTACCACCGCAGATTCCTGACAGATTTAGTTCAGTAGAAAACAATACTCCATTATTCCAGAAATCTAGACATTATTTAGGAGACTGCTTGTAAAATACAAGCAGTTCTGATCAGAAACTCCTGCAGCTCTTTCAGACTCTTGTCAGCCTCCTGACTAGTTTCTGGAGAAGCATACATTTTTTCGTAACATGTCTTTGTTATTCAGTATTCCTACCAGTTACTGATGACTGTAACGTGGTTTAAATGGCCCTGAAAATGTTCTACAATGAGATGTTCTTGTGGTTTGACGTGTCCTGTCTTCATTTACTCTCCGAAGCGGAGCATTATGGCTTTCTTCAGGATGCATATGTAAAACTTGAGTAGAAATTTCTTTGGGATGATTTCAAACATAATGGACATGGAGACGGACAAGAATTTAGAAAAGAGAAGGACGAAGTAGGGGAAAGGGTTTAAACGGAAAGAAGTAGACAGGAGTAGAGGAGAGAAAGAACCATGACAGGAACACAAGTCTGCCTCTAAACATGCAAGAAAGAGAAAAAAACAAAACTAAGAAACCACAACAGTAAGCAACACACACATAGATAGTATTAAGAAATAGAAAATATCTGAAGAAATTTAAAAGGGTCCTGCCAATATCGGCCGAACCCGAGTCAGGTGTACTAACGTGGAAAATGAGGTAAAATGCTAATGTTAGCAAAAATGCTGTCAGTAGAATAGCGTCTCTAACACGTTCACTAACAGTGATTTACTATATTCAGTATGCAGACGTTAGTGTATCAGCAACAATGATCTAAAATGTGTTGGTGTAGCTTAAATTCTGTTGGTAGCATGCGACATATCAGAAGCTATATGGTCTTCCATGAATTTTCTCCACTCATTAAGCTTAATGTGGCTAATCTATCAAAAAGTAGATCAAATGCTCATTTTTGCAAGACAATGTGCTTCTATCCTATGCATTGTTATGGTAATCACCAATTATATCACTGAACAGTACATAGTACAAGTTAATTCAATATGTACCTGAAAAACATCTGAATCTAAATATTAGTGATCCTTTATGTAATTTTGTAATTTTTCGGCAAACTGAATCTTGAATTAAGGGTTGCAAACGAGCATAAATCCCGCTGGGCTACTGAATTGTGCTACAGGTTCATCAGATTCATTTTCATTAATGACAGGTGTGTGTACCCACGGAGACGTCACGCTGAAACAGAATCACTAAAAGAATGAAAAGAGTGGGGGCTGAAAGCCACAGAACTCCTGCTGTTCCACGGCTTTCACAGTCACCACTGATTCCGAAATTGAGGGTTTGGGAACATGTATTTGAGGTTGTCATTTGTATTGGAGGTTAATATCGCTTGTGGGTTTTCAGAGTGAATGTCAGTGTTGGCTGTAATCAAAAGGTTTTCCAGTTCATCTGATTGCCTTGGTGTGTTTCTCTAAACGAAATTAAAAACGATCATAACTGTTAGCTCAACCTTGATGTCACTCGGTCATCTGTCCACGTCACGGCAGTCGGCTCTCATTCCTTCCCATAATCCTTTGGGCATGCATCCACAGCCTCCATACAAACATTATCCTTTGCTAATGTCATGTCAGTTAAAGTGAACCATGCGGCTCCCTTTTCACTCGTTCATAGTTGTGAATTAATTATGATGTTTGTTAAATTGAGTGAATGAACTGATTCATTTACTGAATTTGAAGAAGTGCAACACTTTGCACGGCCTCAGCTGGTTTTTTTTTAGTTCATGCTAATTATTTTTTGATAAATGCACTTTAGGTGTTGTGCAAATGCTTATCATGATTTGAGAAATGCAAAAAATAAACATTGAGAATATGTGAAGAATTGAGAAATATTTAAATCAAAAACGTCAAATTGTTAATTATTTGACTTGTTTGATTTATTTCAATAAGAATCGCCACTATTTACCATATTTTAGTCAAAAACCTCAGACTATCTCTGTTTTTTGTTGGTTTTTTCTATCACACCCTGATTTTGTTGGTTAATAGTTCGCATTATGCCTGGTGCTGTTGTAGTGTTTACACTGTTGTATTGTTAACAATCAAGTTCAAAACAAAGTCGTCTCCCAGCCGACTGGCGCCGTGTCCCAGCCTCTCGCTTTCACTGGATGTCAGCCTCTGTAGTCGACTCGGTGGTCGATACACACTCCCCGACTGCTTCCAGATCTGCCTCAGAGGGTTTATTTGACCGCGACTGAGGTCGGGTCAGTTCCCCTCACACGCTTCCAGAATTCCGGTCTTCCTCTTTCTCTTACAGACTTTCCCTGCTGACTGACCACAGCTGGTGCAGACAATTAAGAAACACTTTTTCTCCCATTCAAGTGATGGAAAAAATCCAAAGAACATTGTGGTTTTCATCCACTCCTCCTCTCAGTGTTGCAGGTGGGTTGGTGCCTGTCATTGGCTGAGATCACCAGTCCATTATACAACTAGGCACACACACACACACACACACTAACACCTAAGGGTAATCTAGAGAGTCTGATCAACAGCCATGTTTTTAGACTGTGGGAAGAAGTCAGAGTACCAGGAAAGAGTCACACAAGCACAGTATTAAAAGCTTTGCCACGAGTCAAGACAGGACAGAGGACAGATGAGGCCAAACTTTAACCATCTATCTATCTATCTATCTATCTATCTATCTATCTATCTATCTATCTATCTATCTATCTATCTATCTATCTATCTATCTATCTATCTATCTACCTAGCCAGTTATCTACCTAGATATCTATCTACCTTGCTAGCTGTTTCTTTATATTTCTGTCTTTTCACTTAAATCTCTATTGTTTTTTTGTCAAATGACAAAACAAAAGGAAGTATTTAAAAAACCCACATAGCTCTACATAAGCACGTCAACAAGTAGGCTAGAACAACAGCAACACAAACTATATATGTATACAGACATATAAACAGCAGGAGGCAGCAGATAGCTAGCTAGTTGCCTATTCAGCTAGCTAACAACTGTATGTCTGACGGCAGTGAAATCCTGTATTTTCATGTTGTTTTTATTCACGTCTTGCTGCCCGGTTTTCCCACAAGTATTCTGTGGACATGGCAGACTGTGTGACGTTCTGATTGGCCAGCGCTCTGTGCCTTTGTACAGACACCCTGAGTGATGTGGTTCTAAAGAGGCCCGGACAGAGTTCTTTATCATAGCTCTATGAGACTTTCAGAGTCTCTCCAGTAATCAGCTCCACATGCCAATAATGATGGATTCCTCTCGGCAGCGGCCCTACAGACGACGTGCACATACAAATCAGAATTTACATGCCCGAGTCTGTATTGATCAATAAACCTTTACTCTTGAGGAGTGACTGAAAGTGCAGGGCCCTGTTGTCATAATCAGATCCAACTTTTGTATCGATAAATGCGTAAACTGGGTGGATAGTTCAGTGTTTTCGTCATGCTGCCTGTGCATGCATATATTTTATCGCTTTGGCTTATTTTTCCGATGGCAAACATTCTTGTACATCTCATTGGGAAAAAAAATAAAAAAATTCTCAAGCAGCCAGGCATTTTGGCTGCAGCTGCCGGGATTATAGGCGCGCAGAAGACATTGTTGTAAATCGCAGAGATCATTTTATGTAATTAGCTGAGAGATTAAGCCAAAGAGCCGAACAACAAATGGCTGTAATACACCACATTTGATGAGGTTTAGCTCTTGCTGCTTCAGCTAAAAATAAAAAAATACTAAAAATAAAAAAAATCTACACATCGTTGTTTAAATCCCAGTTCTTATGATGTCAAAAAAATAAAATTAGACGTATCAATTCACTTTTTTCACTTCTAATGTGACTATCAATATGTATCGTCAAACTGAAAACAAGTATATGTGGAAAAAATGCAATCCTGCTCTCCTGTAGTTAAATCAAGTTCGTTTGTATAACGCATCTCAGCAACGAGGCAGTCCGAAGTGCTTTACGACAAAAAAACATCACACAGCCCAGCAAGCATACCTAGGTGGCCCCATATGGGGAAAAGGAGGAAAGACAATATGGGTCCCACATGGGTTTGTCTGCGGTTTCCATGGTGGTCCCACACGGGTTTGCCCATGTATGGCCACCGCCATGCAGGGCCCATGTAGGCGGTGCGTGGGCCCTGCATGGCGGGCCCACCTACTGTAGGTATGCTGGAGTCTTCAATTGTGAAACAAGCAATAAACACAACATTTTGTCAAATGTTATCGTCAAAATCATCAATACACAACAAATATGTTGATCAATGATAACCTTGCCACATATCAAGAGTAAATCTGAACAGGTGGGTTTCTAGTATTTGTTTAAAGGAGCTCAATGTTTCAGCTGTTTTGTGGTTTTCTGAAAGTTTGTTCCAAATTTGGAAGACAAGGCCTCTAGAGTTTCTGGATTCATAAAGAAGTTAAACAAACTGCAGGTGGATTTTTTTTTTTCTACTTTTGCAATACATTTCATTTCGGGGTATCAGAGTAAAGGAAGCAAAGCGCAAAAGCTCATCACCTTTTTCAGATCTCTTTTTCTGTTCAACTTTTTGAGAACCATCAGTCTTTTTCCAGTTAACTTTATTATTACACACTACTTTGTGTTGATCTGTCAGATACAACCCCAACAAAACACATTCAAAGTAGCGGGTTGGACATGAAAATGTGTAAAAAAAAAAAAAGAAAGTTAGTCAGAGTGAATAACTTCCATGGACAACATCTACTTAGTCTGGAAAAGTAAGAGATTTCCTAGAACCACTTGCTCCAACACCCATTGCTGGCAGGTGCTGACTGAAAAGCTAGCTATTTAGTACCGCAGCACACAGTAAGTGGTGCACCACTGATTACAGCCGCACTGCCTACAAAGCCTTATCAGCACAGATGCGCCTCCTTTTCTTATTGTCCAAATAAGCTCAGGTGTGGCCCTTTAACGAGAAAAAAAATGACAGAGATGAGCCTAATTAACTGCATGATTAATTGGTTGATCTATTGTCACCGGCGCCGACAATTTATTCATGGGATCGGTGGGACGGTCTGTCCTGATGTGGAACAATATGCCAGAGCAAAAAACAAATGTCAGAATCGAACAGTCCGGCAGCGAGCGCGATAACAATGATGGAGCTGATCTTTTGCAACAATGAGGAGGAAAGCTGTCTGACTGAGCGCGCTCCGTGGAGCAAAGTAAAGACACGGGATTCAGTGTTCCAGATGATAACATTTTATGATAACAACTAACATAATTGTGTCAATCTGTTCGTAGCGCGCGCGTCCAGCATTTAAATTGAAAAATCTCCTGTTTTTATTTTCCACAGCTGGTACAGAAAGCTGTGGCTAGATTTCTAATTAGTCTGTCCAACTGTCCAACTTATTGTGCTGATGACATCCAGCTTCTAGTTGTCAGAAGCTGTGTTTTTTATTACATTTTTTTTTGGTGCCAAAATGAAACACTGGGTGGCGACACTGAGCCAGGTCAAAGTATCAGTCCCACAGTCATTCAAACAACTTGGGAAACCTTGTTAGAAATATTCACTTCTTTCATAAGAGAGACAGAGGGTGGTGCATCAAAAGAAAGTGTAGTCCAGCAAAAATATTATGACACCCTTCCTTCTTAGAGCAAGGCTTACCTAATTTGGTTCAGATACTTCTTGTTTACGTCTAGCAGTCACTGATGTCAGTCTGAGGAAAGTTTGGCCTACTCCTTACTTCAAGATGGGAGAGGCTTGAAAGGTTTATTATATGTACAGATAGTTTCAAGTCATCCCATAGAATCTCAATAAGATCAAGATTTGGGCTTTCCGTTTCTTAATGTTCAGTCAGTCTTTAGTGGATTTATTGGTATGTTTTGGGTTGCTGCTAGCCTGGTAAAATCCAGCCCATTGTTCTTCACTTTCCTTGATCCAGAGGGTCTGGACTCTCAGCTGTAGGGGAACGATTGCTTCCTGGAGGCATGGACTCTCTTTCAGTTTTAAATTTGACCCAATAACTGACATCTGCTGTATGTAAATGCACCACTGAGATGCTATGAAGCTTACCAGATATTGTCTGCTGTAAACCACCATCCTCTGTCACGAAGAGAGAAGCGAACCAGATGGCTAGTAATGTTAATTCAGTATGTGGAGGCGTGGCTAACACAGACTGAACGACTTTGTTTACTTCCTCCGCTGCCGTCGTTAAAACGACAGGCAGACTACAATTCTAAAACACAATAATCAACTTCAAAATTTCTCCTTGTTTGCTGATTGGCTGAAATTCTACTGGAGAAATCCAAGTGAAGGGAAATGAAAATCAAACTGAATTTCATAGGAAGGCAACGGCCATATTAGTTTGTTGTCATGTTGCAGGATCTGCTTCTTGTTCAGCTTTAATTTTTACAGTATGACTTTTATTTGGGTGTCCAGTGTTAAGAGGTTTAAACAACCATCGCTGCAGAAACACGTCTCTCTCTACCCAGCTCTTCAGATATTTCAGGCAAGACACAAAAAAATGAGCCACAAGCCAGAATGTAAAATCACTCACAAGACATTTATTAAATCCATGCATTTGGCCAAACGGAGACACAACTCACCTACAAACACAAAAAGCAATAAGTCCCTGCAGGAGGAGGTCGCGTCTCAATGCCAGTGTGAGGACTTCATACTTTTATCTCTTATCCTGGCACCCCGAGACGTCCAGAACTCCTCTAACTCCTCCCATACACACAAACTATACCTGTCAAATCCTGTCCTGCATAAAACACTCCACTCTTGGCTGCTGGGACACTCTGACCGGCTGCCACAATTTGCACTCCTTATCCAACTGTGGTATGCAGTTAGCTGGAACATTTCAAACTATAATGAGAAGACAAGTTTGTAAAGGGGTTCATTTAATGAAGCAATATGAAGCGTTATATTTGATATTCTATAAAGGTGTGATTACAAGATTCGAAATATGCAAAACTCACTCAAAGCATAAATATACTTGATTAATATATCTTATTTCCCTACACCAGTGAATTCAACATTAGATTCATCTGTACACAGAACATCACTTCAGAGGTTCTATGTTCTCGCTGGAGAACTAACCTACATTTCGGCCTTTCCTAAAATAATGGCCTAAGTAAATTTTTGCCAAAAGTAATTTTTTATTTATTTGTTATTTTTTGCCTTGTAGTGCCCAAAAAAATTACTTTTGTCAAAAAATGACCAAAGTATTGCAGGAAAGTGACGATATCTGAGGCTTTAATGAGACAAAGTTTCGCTGACGAGTAATGGTGTCGTCATGGCAACTTGATTTCACTCCTTTTACATGGGAATAAATGTAGTGGACATCCTAAAATATGACATTTATTTTAACTATCCGAATTCTGAAACACGTGGGTAGTGATAATGATGATAATAATCAGAATATGTTCAGCAGATAAAACATGTTGTTCATTAGAAATCTATGAGGTTACAGTAACGGAGCTTACATTTTAATAACAGAAGTTTGTCACAGTGCGGTTACTCAAATTTAAAATATGCAAATATTTGGAAACGTTTTTGAGAATAACTAAAAAAAAAAAGATCACAAGCACAGTTATTAAAAAAAAGAAATTGTTTCTATTTTATATCAAGATAGTTTTTGTTTTGCCTGCAGTCACCCCGTACCTTCTTGTAAACGGCCTTCTCTTTATGTACGAAACGTTTACAGTAACAGTGCGGTAATCATTCCTAAATCTATCTCTGCTGCATCAGCTCAGGCAAGTCAACACATCCTGAATGAATGCGAACTTATGAGAAGTTACTCGTATCGCAGCCATAAAACCACACATTAAACCAAACTGAGACTCTTTTTTTTTTTTTTTGTGCATTCCCCACTCAGCCAGTTGCTGTGAACTAGTGATTTTCACCAGAATGCAGGCGCCTGTTTCATGTGTGGAGACGGCACCTGGTTGACAACCAGAAAGGGAAGTGATGTCACAGGTGTTGTTGCTGTTTCACGGGTCTGCGCGCTCTGCTTCTCAGAGATGCCAGCTAAACGTGGAAGCCGCTTCCAGGAAGCGCTTGGCCTTCCTGTAAGGTGGCAGCAGGGAGATCCCAGGCCCCACAGCGAGCTGTGAGCCAGCAGAGAGGTGTGAAGACTTTCTAAAGCCGTTCACATGGTGGGGAGGTTTTCAAGAACCAAGAAATCATTTGTTTGGATTTCTGATGAACGGCGGCGAAAATGTACGCCACATGCAAATGTTTCTCTCAGGAAATAGATGTCAAATGTGGCAATTTCCCTAAAGTTCACACAGTTTGTCATCATAACAATAAACCAAACAATTTCTAGGTTACATGAGGACAACGGAGTGTTCAAAGTGCGGTTCGGGGGCGGTTTGGTGACCCCCGGATTGATAATGTGTGGCCCATGACTTTATTTTGAGAACGTTGTTGATGCCAGTGGAGACTTTATGTAATGAATCAGGGAAAAAATTTTAACAGACAAATTAAAATCTTACAATAAAAGAAAAGAGCTGTTGCCTTGCAGCAAGAAGGTTCTGGGTTTGATTCCCGGCCCCGGTCTTTCTGCATGGAGTTTGCATGTTCTCCCTGTGCATGCGTGGGTTCTCTCTGGGTACTCTGGCTTCCTCCTACAGTCCAAAAACATGACTGTCAGGTTAATTGGTCTCTCTAAATTCTCCCTAGGTGTGAGTGTGTGTGTGCCTGGTTGTTTGTCCTGTGTGTCTCTGTGTTGCCCTGAGACAGACTGGCGACCTGTCCAGGTGACCCCGCCTCTCACCCGGAACGTTAGCAGGAGATAGGCACCAGCACCTCCTGACCCCACTAAGGGACAATGGTGTGTAGAAAATGGATGGGTGGATGGATAATAAAAGAAAAATCAAAGTATTCAACATCCAGGCTTTGATGCACCCAGATCGGTTATTAATGAATTTATAAAACATGGCCATAAATCTTTCCATAAAAGTGACTAAAATCCTGTTTTTAATGCTTAGCAGTGGCAACCGCCCAGGGTGACGTCTCATAGGGGGGTGCCCCCGTGAGGCAATCCCGGCTCTTACAACTAGAGGTTCTGAATGCCCCCTTCCTCACCCCCGCCCCCAGGGGCGGCTCGCTCGTGCTCGGGGCAGCTTTAAAAATGAGCAAAGTGAAAACCTTTTTTTATTAGATAAATTTGCAAAAACCCTCTTTTTTCATTTTGACTCTACAGTAATTTACCAATCCCCTTCCAACAAACAACAAAAAAGATTACTCTACTCGTTTAATTAAAGTACTGCAGCTTAGTTTATTTATTGTTGTTATTCCTTTCCCCCTTTCTTTCTTCTATTTTTTTATTGTAATTTCTTTCTTTCTGTTTTTTAATGGCCCATGACTCCTTTTAACTTGATGATTTTGGCCTGTGTCATAAAAAGTTTGGACACTTCAAAGCACCTGCTGTAAAGTCCTGTTAGCTTCCTGTCTTACAGGGGAAAAGACGGCCAGCGCTTTCTGTACTGTTTAAGCTGTTTATTACTAGTCGGAAAATCAGGTATAATACATGAACTCAAAGCAAATGAATGCTGCATTAGATGCAAAATAATGGCATTTTGCTGAAAAGAGAAATGAGAAAATTGACCCAGCGTTTTACCTTCACACATTTTCCAATGCTTCACAGTTTGTACAGGCTACGCCTGTACAGCTGCCTGGCTGTCACTTGGATTGTTGGCTGCGAGTGCTAAATTAATTTTACACTCACCAGAATGAAAATGTCAAAGGCACTTCTTTTTTTTTTCCTTTAACAATCTCACACTGCAGAATAACCCGATATCAGTACATCTCGCAGCCGATAACCGAGTCATCCATTTTCTCCCTGTCACATCGTCAGACACTTCATTCTGCCTTTCTGACAGGGATACTTTCGAATAATTGTCTCGTGCCGCGCACCAGCACTAATGAACGAAATAAATCGCGAATCCAACCTCCCGAGTCCAAATTAAAGACGAGACTGAGGAACGAGCCAGTCGTTTCCTGAAAAAGCTGTCAGTAACATTTTAGTAAACCATGTAAAACTGAGAGCACATCGTGTCGGGGCGAGAGGTGGAGACAATACTTATTAATTTTTTTCATTGATGGTCATGAAATTAGATGGTATTGCAATTTTTTCCTTCAAGGGTCAAAAATATACAATGGAGGTGCGTTTTTTTTCACTGCTGATCTCACGTTTTCCTGAAGCGCCCTCTGATACCTGCTTTTCTCGTGGTGGATTTAAGGAACCTGATCCTGTTCCTGTTATTGGTTATTCTTGATTATTTTGATGCTGGCATTTAGCAAAATGCAATGTTAGTTTGCTAGTTTCAAAACTGCCGCTGTCGGTGCTAACGGACTGTATGGTCAGGAAGTATCCTCTTGGAATTCATGATATTGTGCTGCTTTGTTTCATCCAGTTGACCACCAGGCTGTTATCTCTGCATCAGCCCTCGTCTCTGCACATTAATTCATAAGTCATATTTAGCTACCAGGTCTCCAAAGGTGCATAACAGCTGTGTGACTGCAGACCAGTCTGGTGCAGCAATATGAGGTTGGTGATGTTTCAACCATTGTTGACTGACTTTATTCTCTCAGAAGAAGTTCTGCGCCCATGGCCAAGCGGTAGCACCATGCAGGCAACGTTTCTCTATTAGCTTAAGGGGAATTATGATATTAAATGCCAGGATTTAGTCTGCATGCAGGATGCTTACATGGGTGTGTTTATGGTACACATCATTGAGTGAGTATTTGCAGGGTGGTGGTTACTGCATTCTCTGTCAAGCGGTTGGTGTAATGGTTACAACCACAACAAAATGTGCACACACTATTAGCTTTGCTCTGTTTACATCTTGCACATGCATCTTGCATGTGCATCACACAACCGAGTCATTCCATGTGCAATGTTTGGTAAAATGCCAACATTTGGTAAAAGTGAATCTCAAACTTTTCTGCAACCCGAAAACCTTGTGCATTACCCATGACCACTGCGGCATGCCTTAGAGAGGCAGAAATTCACTCTCAGTGACAGTTCACCTTAGATCAAGCAGCTACGAGTTGCCTCGGAAACAACAGATACAAAAAGAAACAGGAACCCACAGGACTGCTCATCAGTCACCCACAGCCATAAGGAAAAACGGTAGCATTCCATGGCCATAATATTTATTGGTGTTCCAGATGTGGATAGAAAGCATTAAGGTCCAGTCAAAGTCAAAGGTGAGAAGGAGGCCTTTGTGTACATGTTTTGGTTTTGTCTTGATGTGTAAGTTTGTTGTGCAGCATGTTTCCTGTTTGTGTGCACGTGCATTTATTGAAGGTAGGTCACTTGCCACATTGTCACCTTCCTAATAATTCTGCAAGATGTTTTTGTAACTTATTATTTCTGTTTCTGTGACATAAAGTACTCTAAAATCCCTTTTTGTTGAAATGTGGTATACAAATAAACTTGACTGATTGAATGAAAATAACGGGCTAAATCATTTTTTGCCAAAAGTGATTTTGGCCATTACTGTAGGAAGGTGACGATATGAAACCGCTCTCAGCCAGAAACGGCCAGGACAGACTGACGCATGGGCGGTTGAACCAGAACAGCTCTAGAGTTATTCGGTGACAGACTGGTAGAGACGGTAACCCGGTTGGTCGTGGTGAGCATCAGAGTGGAGTAGCGGAGACGCTAAGGACCAGTTCACCTCGGAAATCAGCAAATAGCAAGGCTGTAGCAGAACAGGTGTTCCGGCAAAATCAGGTGTTACAAACCTGCCGTTACACTAGTTCCTGGGACTCGACGCGTGGGCCGGACGGCGGGATTCGTCCAGGCTGGAAAGAGAACAAGGAGAGGGGTGGTAGGAGCAGGGGACATGCGGCACAGGAACTGAGACCAGAAGTCAAACTCCAGACGCCACATTGAGGTCACGACCCTCTGCTACAACTGCGCCATGCGACTCCCTTAGTAACATTTTCAGCATTTTATCGTAATACGTTGCTGGACTTCAGTATTAGTCCTATATCTTCATCTTACTTTGACGTTTGTGTGACTAATGCGCAAAATTCCCTTTACCGTCAATCACATTTACAGCTCTGATATCTTCGTCGGCCCTTTACAGTCGGTGAAGGTCCCCCGTGGCATCCGCCGACTGAAACCAGCATGGCAGTGATTGTCTCTGCCGGCACAGTGGCTCTGCAGCGGCCTTGACCGTCTGGTTGCCAAACAGAACCCGTGTGAGTCGAGCTCAGTCCCCCAGACGGGCTGTTTTTATGTAAAAATAATTAAACTCAAGAGAGAAGACAGGGCTCTGTTTCGCCCATCAGGTTACATATATATATATATATATATATATATATATATATATATAATGTGCTAGGTTTTTTTCCGGTTAGTATTCTCTACGCAGCAACCACCCAGCAGGAGTCATTAAACCCGTGCCGCCATCTGCGCAACTGCAAGCCAAAGCCCCCACAGCTGGGTACGGACCCCGGCTTCCTGCAGTGGTGGGCATTTTTCTCTGCATTACTCGAATACGGGCCCATAAGTAAGCTGAGCACTTGTCCAGGTTATTAATATTAAATACCATCTTGGATGGGAGTGGTAGGGAATTGCAAATTAAAGTTGATTTACATTTTATACTTAAGAGAACGCCGAGTCTTGTTTAACCCGCATGGTAATCAGGAAAAATGTCTTCCCTGATAGTTTTTTTTTTCTTTTCCCTGCCAGAGTCACAACTGCTTATTCTCATCACTGGCCCACATAAGCAAGAATTTTATTACACATTTATTACATTTGTACCTTTTAATCCAGTGGAGCAAAACTGTTCCACAATAAAGTGTGCTTTTATCACACCTATAACTTATTTTCGACATTTACCCTTTTTTCCCCCCCATATACACGTTTTACCTTTTAAAATAACATATTGACGACCCACATGCACATTACAGTACGTGGGCACACGAGAACACTTCACGCAGAGAGAACCTCTGTGATGCAACAGATTTACCAGTCGGCGCACGCTGTCAGAAACATCAGTCTGCTGACATGCAGTGAATTGTTATGATCTCTGATCTCCGGTATTAAAGTCACATGTGATTCATGCCCATCTGCTCCAAACGGCACGCTGCTCTCTGCACTGCTGCCGAACGCTGGCACAGCATATAAATCGCAAGGCGCATAATCGCCCCAAAAGCAACATTCATTCCCAGACTTCCTCTCACGCTGGTCATTTTTATTCTAATATCGACCCTTCTTTCTTTTTCTTCTTCTTTTTTTTTTTTTTTTTATCTCATTCCTAAATGCTCTCAGACGGCTCGGTTCACTCACCACCCTTCTGGCTAAGATCATTTGTGGCTATATACAGTGAAGTTTCTTTTTGTTCTTATCTTACACAACATTATAATCACTGACAGGTGAAGGGAATAACAGTTATTATTTCAGCGTGGTGTGTTAGCAGGTGGTGTGTGTGTGGGGGGGTGAATGCAGGGGTGTGTGGGTGTGGGTGTGTGTGAGGCAGCGAGTGAACCCGGTTTGTCCTTAACAAACTGATGTGCTCAATGCAGAGAAAGTCAGTAAATGCTAAAATTTGATTGGGTTTGGCAGCAGTCAAACTATAGTAGCTAGTAGAGGTGTGCGAAACTGCACTTTTTTATGGTGTCAATACAATACCAAGTATTAAATATAGAAATAGGCTGAATGTGAATTTTTCCAAAAAAAGATTTTGTTAAAAACTACAACAGAGTTTGGACAAAGTTTGTAGGCGTCTGCAAAATACTTTCATATGATATTACAGGGTTTAACCCGGAGTATTATAAGCCTGGCGGGCCACCAGGCTAGGCATTGTTTTTTGTTTTATGTTTGCCTTTTCCAAGACTTCATAGGTGGTGTTTGGGTTTTGTTATTGACTTCCAGTAACACATTTATAATTACCTAGTCATAACTTCAAATTTCCTGTCAACCTGAAACATTTTGTAGCTCAGAAACGTGGCTGACCTGGCACCATTACCACCAGTCTTAGCAGGTTTTCTGGAGGAAACCCTGCAGAAAATGAGAACAAGTCGAAGCAAAACCTTGTTTGAGGGAGGTTTGAAAAACTAAAACACAGAAATTCAAATACATTTTCAAAAGAAAACCTGAAACTAAAGTATCGATCTTTTCCATCGGTCGTTCTGATACTGATACCGGCTTGGTATCGATGTTATTGATACTTTGGATCGATTCACCCATCACTAGTGGCCGGATGGGCCAGAGTGTGTCCAAACCGCATCTCCTCGCACTACGCACTGGTCAGTACCTACCAAAAGTAAAGATTATTGCTATGCAACTCGACACTGACGTCACTCTTGGATCAGATATGGGCATAAAGCCATTTATCCGTACAGCATCGTCTCGTCTCCCGGGAGGTCATATTTTAGCAGATTTTATATAAGATGTCATCGAATTGTTGTGCCGTTAAATAAAATGCAATTCTCTTGAGATGCATATAAACAAAGTATGTCAATAGATTATTATTGTTATCTGTTATTATAGATTGGGCAGATAGTTGCAAAGCGAGGCTGCAGCCTGTTGCAGAGTTCTGTTGTCTGCGGGGAGATTGCTGCTACAGGCAGAGAGCTCTGCTTCTCTGCTTTAGCTTTTGGTGATGTGTTATTGTCAAAAAGGAGAAAAGCTTGAGTTTTATGTGATAGTTTCAAGAGGTTAACGGTAATTAAAATGACTACAGTAATAATAACTGAGGTGTGAACTCGACTAACTGGAATTTAGAAAGTTGCTTTGTTTTATCATTTGTCTGCCATGGAGCATAGGGGATTAGGAAACGTAGGCAGACTGTTGGAGGAATTTGACAGAAGGCAGGGATATTAGATATTTAGTAGACAAGCTGCTGTTGCTCTATGTGATGCTAAAAGTGCTAATTACGCTAATTGCTAATAAAAGTTGTTAATGTTTTTTTCCTCTAATTCTTTTGATCAAAATGGGAAACTATTTTTTTTACTGAGCTGCTTTGGTAGAACTTCTCTCAATCTGTTACGTACAAACAGTTCCAGCTAAACACGTTTATTAATAAACAGATTTAGCAGCTCTGAAGGATAATATTAATATAGTCATGGAAGGATCATGCTGTGGCTAATTAAGAATGATGAATATTGCAAATATTGGAGCTGTGCAGTTGAGAGTAATATTTATTCCTACGGATCTGCTTACAATACCGCATCAGAAACGCTGAATGTTTGTGTTTGGATCAGTTGCAAGAAATCCTGCATTGTAACATCTCCTAATCATAAGTGCACAGAGGGAGAAACTGGGGTAAACAAATCAGGGGCAGTTAAGGCTCACTGGTTCACATGGAGCGTGAAGGCTGGCCTGAACGGCCCAATCCAAGAATCCACATCCACTGGAGATCAAACTGCTGAAGGCGTTAAAAGAAAAGAGATAAAATGCACAAAACATTTACCACACAGAACAGAAGATTCAATCTGTTACAGCGCAATCTGTCTTCAGGGTTGATGTTTACACTGGGACTAATAAGAAGTGATCGTCTGAACACTAAAGAAAATTAATTAGCTTCATTTAAACTCCTTTTTGACTGAATCGAAAATTCCACAGCACATCTACATGTTCAGGTAGTCAAAGTCAAGCTAGCATAACTGAGCTACATCCCTGTCTTACTTTAATTAAAACTTCTTCCAAACCGGTGAAGTGTGATGCCCTTGGACCTTGGGACCTTGTTCTAGTTGTCATGGTGTTGACGATCGGTCGCAAAGCACATTTTCTTTATCACGCTTTCATATAATCTGTGAAGTGGAATCTTGACAACTCGACAGCTAAAATCTAAGGCAGTCATCATTGGTGAGAAGTTTTTTTTTTTGCACACAGGATGTCATGTTGCCATGTCAGTCTTAGCACACCAGAGTTGTAGAAACCTTTGACCCTTAAAATGTGACAAATGCTTCAATTGGGGATCAGAGTTGCAATGAGTCTACTGGACACCATCAGGTGTGAAAACAGCCTTAGGCGTTAACTCGTAAAGTTTTAGGCATTTGGTATGAATTTGTTATTAACTGAGTGAGGCATACATTGCTTTTAAACTATTGTCATTAAGTGGAATGTCTAACGCTGCAAATGCTGAAAACAAAGAGCTTCCTCGTCCGTGTGGCTGATGTGACGGACGGTGCCCTCTGGAGAAGGATCAAGGTCTTCCAATGCCCTGCATCTCTGCTGAGTGCTCGTCTAATTTCCTTTATCACAAATGCGTCGTGCATTTAGATAAAAGCAAAGCCGCAGAGCCCTGCTGTCGCGCATATGAGAACACAATGATACGGCAGCAAACTCAGTGCATTTGATTGAAGTTTCCCAGCCTTATCTCTCTTGTTTCTTTGTCTGCGTTGCGTTTTGACGTTGCCTCTCTGCAAAACCCCGCGCACCTCTGCAGGGGACTCCTTGATACCCCGACGTGACATTTCGCCTTATTGTATTTCATCGGCTTTTCTGGACGGAGCTGGCGGAACCAGCCTGCCTCAACAGATGTTTACAAAAAGGAAGTAGCTACTGCCCTCCTTCCCCTTCAACCATGTCAGCACTTTGCCGTTTCAACTTCATCACTTCCCCCTTTTTGTTTTTGCCGAGCAACATCTCAATCACCCTCATAAGTGTTTATTTGCATATTATCGCTGCTCACAGATGCACACTTCTGTTTACTGATGCTGCCGTACAGGAACAAAACCGGAGGGGGGGGGATATTTCCCGCATTGCTGGAGCGACATGTAAAGTGAACCAATATGCATCAATCATGTGATTTTTAAATAAGTAGAACTGCTGCGCGCTGATAGTAAAAGCCTCCATAGTTGAGTGATACTTCTGACAAGCAGATTATCCTCAGTGAGGGAAATCACTTTAGCACAAACCTGTTTTTTGTTGTTGTTTTTTTTTCAGATGTACATAAATAAATCTATTTATTCCACTCTGTGCCAACAATGTGATTTGGTAACATGGACGGGGGAAAAAAAAAACAAAAAAACACAAAGCCGGTGAAAGTTTGGAGTAATTGCTAATGAATATTTTAAAATAGTGTTCGGATAATTAAGCAGGGTTCATTTTTAGTGCTCAGCACTACTGGATTTTGTCCAATCTGCTTTATAAAATAAATTCGGTCCTTTTTTGTGAAACAGGATTTTGAATTATTTATTCCACAACTTAAAAAAAATGTGAACAAGGTAAAAAAAAAAAAAAAAGAAAATCCAAAATATTGTCAGTGTTGCATTTATTTCTATTAGACTTAAAGTGATGATGTCATTTCAATGTTGCATAGGAAAGTGAGTGAGTCATTAGGGCTTACTCGGCATATTTAATGTTGCGGTCGTGTTTCTTGACATTTGTTGTATCCCTGCCAGCATATCTATGTGGGCTCCATATGAGGAAAAGGAGGGCAGACAATATGGGTCCCACACGGGTTTGCCCATATTGGGCCACTCCCTACATGGACCCTACATGGGCAAACCCGTGTGGGGCCACCATGGAAACCGCGGACAAACCCATGTGGGACGCATATTGTCTGCCCTCCTTTTCCCCATATGGGGCCCACCTAGGTATGCTGGTTGAGACGTTGGTCATAAACACATTTTGGATCCCAACAAAACTTTTTGTCTGCTTTAATTTCCCACTTCAGTTTGGTCTGTGTTCTTTCACCCACTAAAAATACCGTAAGAAATGTAGAATAGATTTTTTAAAAATGTATACATCAGCTTTCTTATGACATGTACGATTCCTCTGAGTAAAAACTACAAAATTATTTCCAAAATCCTGCTTGTGCATTTGTATTTTTTCGCGGTCTAACTTGGAGAAGTTCTCCGGATCCTTCAGATTCTGTGAGCATCTCCTCTCAAGCTTTTCTTTTGGGGGCGACACATTGGTTTTGGACTCTGAAAATGAAAATCTTTTTTCTGCTGAGGCCTCTCTTTTGTTCATTGGATGTTTGCTCAGACTCTATGTGAAAATAAAAAAAGACAAAAAAAAACAGCTGAAGGTTTAGGGTCAAAATTGGATCAATGTTTCCGATTTTGTTTTTTCTTGTCCATCTGAGTTAAGCCTCTCCAGGCCGAGACGCAGTCAGCAGATTTGGTTTCTTCAGACCATAAATGAATCCAAGCCCTTGAGGATTTCCAGTGGAGAATCCAGGAGACTGTATGTAGAAAATGATACCACTTACCAGAACCTCCTGAAGCTTCGTTAGTGACCCATTGGTCCCTCCCCGACTAGTTTCTGTCTCTTTTGAATGTTTAAGTTTGGTAACATCACTCCTATCTAACTTCTCTTCAAATTGTCTTTGGCAAAAGGATTCAAACATGCTAATCTCCCTGGGCTAGCTGAACTTTATTGTCAGCCAACCAGAGTCTTTAAACTAGATGGAAAGGATTATCCTGTCCAAGATGTATGTTGCTTTGAAGGTAGAGAAAGTTCTCAAATGGTTTCTCATGCTGTCATATTCTTACCTCTTGCAGACTTAGCAT
Source organism: Phalloptychus januarius (assembly GCA_902982915.1). Classification (NCBI taxonomy): domain Eukaryota; kingdom Metazoa; phylum Chordata; class Actinopteri; order Cyprinodontiformes; family Poeciliidae; genus Phalloptychus; species Phalloptychus januarius. The sequence continues at coordinate 2,586,193 of CADWAE010000466.1, read as the reverse complement.
TTCACCAGCAGTGTGTAGACTTTTGTGTCCGCTGCATTTGCTTGTCCAGCATCGTAGAGCTTGTCTAGCATCGTAGAGTGTTCTGTGTAGGTAAGTGGGTCAGATTTGGTTCCATCTCTTGTTGGGACCATAATGGTGACGGTGATAGGAGTTCCTCCCGTAATCTGTTGATTGGGTTGTTGGTTACAACTCTGCTGTTGTATCCTCGGACGAGACCCTTTGAGATCCTCCAGACTTAATGTTAGCATCCATCCATCCATTTTCTAACACTCTTGTCCCTTAGTGGGGTCAGGAGGTGCTGGTGTCTATCTCCAGCTAATGTTCCGGGCGAGAGGCGGGGTCACACTGGACAGGTCGCCAGGCTGTCGCAGACTTGATGTTACCACTACTCTACAAGCTCAAACGTACAGTAGTCTGACTGGAGCATTGCACAGGGGGCTTTTTAATGTTTACCACACAATATAATGGCCATTTATCATATAACAACTGACCAAAAAAGAATGGTTTGGCCAACTTGGTCAGAAGGAACCCATCCAATGCTTGTAAATAAAAACGTTACACTCACTAGCAAGAAATGGTTGAGCAGCCATTGACGATTGCGTAACCATTTGGGGTAATGAGTTGTTCATAATTTAAAACACAATGGGGGGGCAGTAATGGATTTCTAATTAATCCAATTTGCACAGAACCTGCAGGTGTACCACAGTGCTTAGCAGGATTTAGGGATGGCATCATGAGCGGAGCCACAACGTCACCAGGCAGGTCGGTCAGAAAGGGAAGCGGACACTGAGCACTGAGAGTGCTCATGTACGAACCAGCAACGGACAGAGATTAAATCTGGTTGCTTTTCGGTTTTGCACAAGGCCAGATGGCTGCATCGTGCCTTTCCTCAGCAGGTGTGGAGGACAGATGTCACAGCTGCGTGATACTGGAACCAACTGCAGCACCAGAACCAGTTCAGCCATCCAGCACTGTGTTAGAAAGATCGGAGCATTGCACAGGGGGCTTTTTAATGTTTACCACACAATATAACAATCCCTCCAGCACCAAGGTCCAGAGACCTTAGTGCTGTTTGGAGATATTGTTTTGTGTGAAAAACAAATGATCAAAATCAGACATACAATAATTGAACTGGGTGCCTGATTTTTATATATATATTTTTATTTAATGCTACGTGTAAAAATGTTGAACTAAACTTTTATGTTTTGTAATTATGGACACGTTATGTATGTCTGATCCTAAGTGATAGATTTAGTTGTGTAAATCTGACAGGGCATGTTTGTTGGAAACACAGACCTGACTTGCTTCAAAACAGCTCTGTTTAAACTTTTTAACTTTTACAGAAGAGAAAGTCAGAGTGGCATGTTGGTGTTGAGGTGAAGCAGAATCTCTATATGTAGATGCTATTGGTTCTCACCACATTCAGGAGGGCCTCAGCGCCTCTGTTGCTCATGACACCCCCCCATCCCACCCCCCACCCTTCTCTCTCTCTGCCCATTTCCTGTGTAAAGCTGTGTGATTAAAGGCCAACAGAGCCGCAGTCTGAAATAAAAAACAACAACAAGTAAAAGTCAGAGGAAAGCTAACTTGTTGCGGCCAGCATGAATGACGCAATTTCTTTTTTGTGCACACTTCACATTTTCTGCGAGAGCAACATGAGTCAGAACACGAACAGTCACATGAGAAAATGAGGACACGATCAGTGTTTGTTTTTTTTATTTATTTTTTTAAACTACTGAGAAGTTAATGTTTTTTTTTTTTTTTAAAAAAATAAAAACTGAAGAAATATTAAAGTTTTCCGAAGAATGCAATGAGCATATTGACGAATAAATGCGAAGACCCCGACATTTACACCAACTTTAAATGGTTAGAATTACATGCAGACGTGTCACATTTTGTGTCCATGGTTGGAATGTTTCATTATGCCTGGTTAGGGATTTACTGCTTTTGATATGAAAGTGCAAAGAGAATTCACGAGCCTAATCTCTATGGCAGGTGTGGAAGAAGGAACTCTTTGTTCTGAAATAAAGAGATGATGACAGCCACACCGATGTTTCCCTCAAAGAGCCTAGGCAAAGGCCAGGATCTCTGCAGATCCCAAACATCCCTGAGCCAAATTGTTTAAACTTTTACCTCCAGGTCAGCAGTATAGAGAGCTGCTGACAAACACCGGCAGCCACAGAAATGGTTTCTTCCCTCAAACCGTCCCCCGGATGAACACAATGAACACCTTACTTTTAGAGCAGTCGGCTAGTAAATGGTGAAAAATAAGCATATTAGGGCTGTTGCAATCCTCCTTTTCATATAGAAATATATAAAAAGGCAGGCAATATATGCACATATCCTTATTTCAATTCATGTCAATTTTATATATTTACTTTGTGTGCAGTTAGAATTTGAAAACTAAAGTCTAACGTATTGTTTCTGCACATAATCTCAGCCGGTGAAGATGAGTCTGACTTGCAAAGTAATGATTTCAGGACAAATGAGTCTGACGTTTAATTATTAAAACATCCAGATCGAGGATATGCAGGTCGCAGAAACCAGATGCATTCCTCCAGGAAACATGGTTTGGGGGGAAAAAGAACGCATTTATTGTATATCGCTTCCAGATACTGTATATCACACATTCTTCTCAATCAGGTTTTCTTTAAAAAAAACTTTTAAGACGGAGTCGCTGATGACCAGCATTATAGTTGCTAGCCTATCCAATGCTAATGCTAGCCTATCCTTGCTAAGGGAAGATGGAGGAAGACGTCAATCCAGTGCTGGAAGTAGGCACTGTATGCCTGGGTTGGTCGAAACATGCTAGCAACTAGCATGTTTCTAGGCAAGCTAGCTGCTACTGTGTCCAAAGTTATTGCCAGCCTATCCATGCTAATGAAAAGCAGAGGAAGATGGCAACCTATTTCCTAGATATGCTAGTCATTAACCTCTCTAGTTGAGGCATGCTAGTTGCTACCCCATCCAATGCTAATGCTAGCCTATTCATGCTCATGTACAGCAGCTTAGATATGCTAGCCAACAACCCCTACAAAGCTAAATCAAGTGAGTAATCGAATTCTCATTTGCGAGTAATGGTCACTCCGTTACCAGATCAGTAGATAGCTTCAGGTACAACTACTGGCTGAAGCTAATACTTTAGCTTAAGCTAAACTATTAGGAAGTGGCCACCACTACTTTCAAATTAACAATAAATTAGTGTTAATTTTGGCACTAATACTGTGCCATAAAAATCTACCAGGTACCAGAAGGTGCTATTTAAAAACATGAGGCTGTACAAGTATAAAACCTGAAGCTGAACTGGACCTTCCAACATAACAATGACTCAAAACACACCGTTAAATCCATCACTGATGTTATTTGAGTTGTTAGGCGTTGGGTGTTTCTCATTTTGAATATATATATTTTTTATTTTTTCACATGATTATATATCATGTTTTACCTTCACATCTCTTTAAGATATTACATTCCCAGAAGAATTAACGGTGTCTGTGAATAAATTTCATAATGTCATCTTTTTCATGTTTTATACCTCTTAAGTGTTTTGTGTGTGTGCGCGTGCGTGTGTGTGTGTGTGTGTATAAATGCTCGCTACATGGCACAAAGCAGACCCAAGCTAAATCACATTAGAAAAGGCCACATCAACAACAGCAGCATTTCCCATACATCACTTTAGCTTTATGTTATATGTCTATAAATGCTTATGTGTCTTTGCATATGAACATTTCAAAGGGTGGAAGCTCATAAATGCAAGCTGATGGATGCAGTTTGATCTCTGTTAGGATTTTATTAGCTTTGTGTCAGCTCCTCTGTGGGTTGTTTAAAAGAAACCAATAGTTGTTGGAACTAAAGAAAAGCTCCTACTGACTTCCTCTAATCAAATCATCACAATAATCAGAGTTTATGATAAATCTACTGCTTGTTTATTTTCAATGGATCTTGAAGAGATTGTTGAATTTGATGCACATACTCATGCGGTACATTTTAGTTCATTTTTTAAAAATTCATGCAATATTTTTGTTCTTTTTGATTGTGCTAACATTGAAGAAGTGCTTGCTTGCACTTCCTTGCAGAAGTATTCACATCCCTTGAACTTTTCCACTTCTGGTCATGTTACAGCCACAAACCTCAGTGTGTTTCATTTGGATCTTCTTTGATAGACCAACACACAATATTGCATGAATATGAAGTGAAATGAAATTAAATGTGGTTTTCAAATATATAAATCTCGAAAGTGTGGCGTGCCTCTGTATTGTGACCCTTTTATTCTAATTTCCCTAAATATAATCCAGTGCAACCAGCTGCCATCAGAAGTAACCCATAGCAACCAGGGGGTAATTTAATCTCAGTGCATGTCCAGTTGTTGTATGAAGTCTAAAGCAGGTTTTGCTTATACAACTATGTGGGACAGTTGCAGAGACTATTCACAAACACCCTGTTTAAATGAGGTTTCACATTTCCAAAGGCTTCATCGTCTGTTTTGAATCTTCTTCCAGGGGAGACAGGAGCAGGAGAGGCGAGTTAGAATGTAACTGATGAAGAACATTTCCAGAGAAATGACTTGTAACAAGGGGATTAAAGTCCAGCTCATGTCGTGCTAGCTCAGACACACAAGCAGAATAGCGCTGGTGAATCAGGAAGTACAAACAGGTCCAGACCAGGAGGTTGAATGAAAGTGTCAGGTCTGATATGAATGAAGAAGATCACGGAACACGGTACATATATGATCCAGGGAAGTTGTTCACCAGATTGAAGCTGGTTTGGTTGGAACAAACTACCCAGAAGACCCAGAAATTGAGACGCTGAGGACAGACAGTTCAGTGGAATAACATGAACACGTGAGGAGGAAGTGTTCAGAGGGTGGTTCCTCTTAACATTCCTTCAGCCTGGGTGGCATCGGTCTAAGGGCGTCACAGACACCGAAACACTCCTCGGGCGTAGATGCAGTCTAATGACGTGGTAGTGGACATACACAGGAAGGCAGAGGTGGGAGGATTGGACTTGAAGACCTGCCCCTACCGATTCTCGTCCAGATCTCAGATGTTCAGTCAAAATCCGTTGTGGGCAGGGGAGGGAAGATGTATTCTGGGGAAATGGACTTAATCAGACACATGGAATGCAAGAGAAGGGAAAAGGGTTCAGTGGATATCTACTGGCAAGCATGGGCGCCATTCTAGTAGGGTTGAAGGAACTCTGGAGGGATTAAATAGTGAAGTGAAGGGTACGGGTAAAATGGAGAGACAGAGGATCAGGCATGGCCGAATAAAACTGACTAGGAATGAAACACTTTGTATGGAGACTTGAAAATATGAACGACACACAAGCATGGCAAGGCAGAAATGCTTCATTACCATTGGCATGGATTCCTTAGAGGATCTCTAGAAGGCCATTGGGGGTTTTCTTTGAGGAAAACAGAAAAGCCATGAGGTAAGAACAGGAAACATTAAGAAAGATTAGAGATGAAAGTCTGATGCTATCATGTGTGTTGACACTCGGGCAGAGAATCATCTGGTTGCTCGTCAGTAGACGCGGCCTTATGAGGAAGTGGACAACACAAACATGGCAACAGCCCACAGTCATGACATAATCCCAATGTTTGGACGTCTTACTTGTCAGTGTTTAGACCACAATCTAAAAATAAAAAAATGGGGCAGTTAGCAAACACTGCTAAGACGTTACCATCTTGGTAGTGTTTGTCCTTTACCATACAGAGTCCTTCACTATTCTAGTTATTCCTGGGAGGCAAATCGTCCACACTGTGGATCTCTTTCTGGTCCCTTGTTCATGATTTCACCCAATTTTATCTTTATCTGCCATGTGTCTGATGGTATTATTGTCATTGGCGTTTCCCAGTCAGCTGGGTGTTGGTAGAAACCAGTCGAGGACATGGAGATCGCATCATACAGCCTTGGCCAGGGGTAGGCAATCCTGGTCCTCGAGGGCCGGCGTCCTGCAGCTCTTCGATGTCTCCCTGGTCCAACACACTTGAATCAAATAAGTGAATCACCTCCTAAGTGCAGTCAGGTTCTCCAGAGTCCTGCTAATGACCTCATTATGTATGTTGAAGTAGAGACACATCTAAAAGTTTCAGGAGACCGGCCCTCGAGGCCTGGAGTTGCCCACCCCTGGCCTTGGCGGTTGAGTGGCAGTACAGCAGACTAGGGAGTATGAATCAGGCCTTCACCACAGAAGCAACCAAGAATCCCATGGTATCTTTGGAGGAGCTTCAGAGATCCACAGCTCAGAAAGTCTATTAACTTCTAATGTTTGCGCCTGAATACAAGACTCTTCAAGCGGTATAAATACTTCTACATCACTGATCATTCTCTCAATCGTGTATTTAAAAAGAAAGTTTTCCTAAAATCACCTCATCTATTTATTTTTCGGTTGACTTGCAAATAAAAAAAAGTCAAAGAAAAAGAAGGGAAAAAAAATCCTGTTAATTAGCGTAACCATGTTTCTTTGTCAAAAAAACTTTCAGCAATCCCTCGACAGGATGTTGAACCTGAGGGTACTTTCTGTGTCAAGCTGCTGGCCCTTTGCAGGAAGTGGAGCAGGTATGGGAAATGAAATGCGAGCAGGGTTTATAAAAGATGAGGTGGCTCATCAAATGATGGGTTAAACAGGGTGGGTTTTTTTTCACGCCGCTATTTGTGGCCTACGGCTTTGCACGGCACACTCACACTGACAGACGAGCATGGAGACGCTGCTTTTTCTATTTCCTCAATTTAACTACATGGCCCCAAAGGAGGAAGCATATTTCAGAATGTTTGCTGCAGAGGGCTTGCAGTCACCCGCGATGAAGGACGACAGCAGCAGGTTGGTGTCTGAACTCGACTCCTTTTCACTCATCCAAGAACTAACTTAGAGCAGATTTACTGAGGATGTTTATTAATGTATGTGTAGAACTGAAACTGCAAGGCAGCAGATTGATTTTAACCAACACAACCACTTTTACAGCCTTTGAGTCGTTCCCTCCGAGTCTCTGTGCTTTTTTTTTCTTTCAGGTCACTCTTTACCATGAGGTGTAATTAATTGTGTGTCATGTCAACCGTTGCAGAATGTGTCGGAGAGGAAAAGTCTGCAATAAGTTGCTGATTTGCTAAAGAGTGCCACAAGTGCGGCGCCGAGTGTTTTGGAGCTTGATGTATTCTCTGCCTTGTTTTGCAGACAGAAAGACAAAGAGAGGAAGAGCCGACTAAGCCTTTTTCTCACCAAGTCAGGCTCCCATGAAAACGTCAGTCCCCATAAAAAGACAAACACGACAACGAGCAAGTGAGGCACAATTCATTATTTTCTCGGAGTGTTATGCCAGGCGACCGTGATTCATTTTTAACCTCCCCGAGTTTCAGCGGGCCGTCCGCCGACTCATTAGGCGGCATGCAGACAACCCGCCTAAGAGAGGAGACGGCTCTTTGAGAATCCCCCCAAAAACATTGTTAGGGAGGATCTGACCGTCCGTCTGACTCTTTTGTCCTTTTCTTTTTTTTATCTGCAGCATCTCACCAGAGGCAGCCTTGCAGTGGAGCGACTCCTTTGAAGAGCTGCTGAAGCACACAGGTCAGTCTGAGCCTCGGAAAGTTTCACGGCGGCGCTCGTTTGGACCAGCCGATTGGACCGTCGGAGGCTTTTTGCTTTATATGGGCTCAAAACTGGAACGGAGCGCTCAAAGCAATAAGTAGACAGTGGAGACGAACAGCGGGAGTTTCACTACATCTTTTGAATGTTTTGTCAGAACGGACAGCAATACAGAAACTGTGCAACTTCCTCCTAATCACAGAAGTAACACTTCAGGGCCGCGCTGAAACCCCGGGAGCTCTTTTGGAAACGTTTTTAAAGATGCCTTTGTAGTTGCTTGTAGACCTGTTGTGGATATTTTTTATGTATTTTGCTGAAGTTCCTCCTGTACTTGGGCCTGCCCAGCCAGCATACCTAGGTGGGCCCCATATGGGGAAAAGGAGGACAGACAATATGGGCCCCACATGGGTTTGGCCATTTAGGGGCACTGCCTACAGGGGGCCACCATGGAAACCACCCCATGTGGGACCCATATTGTCTGCCCTCCTTATCCCCATATGGGGCCCACCTAGGTATGCTGGCTGGGTGGTGGTGTCAAATACCAAGGTTTTAACAAGTTCCAGTCTGAAATTGTTAGTTTTCCATCAGACCTGCAACAAAACTCAAATACGGTGAAAGGCATTAATGTTCAGAACATAAATATCAACATGGAAAATGTTTTCTAGAGATTGCTGAAGGAAAATCACAGTTACCAGTTAATGCTTACTCACCACAGACCAACTAAAAGCTAAGGAAATTAGATTGACATAAACCGATGAATTCTAATCTTAGTAGACCTACTTTTCCCTGGTCACTAATTGTTGATGACGTAGTCAAAAGATGGAGCTATTTTCTATAAGGATTAAAGTTGAGCTATGTACGTTTTATAGAAAACATCTATTTTATATATTAAAACTGTCAGTTCTGCTGCCATTAGCGCTTTGAGCAGCACGTGCATGGGTTTGATTGACAGCACTAAGACCTTCCTCCTGGATCTGATCGGTTGTTTCTGCAGATGGCAACAGTAGCTAAGGTAGGAGACGGAGGAGAACAATCTTTATCCGTCTCATCAGGTACCATCAGGACACGGTGACAGTTTCACAAAAACGAGAAAAAGGAAGATAATTTGGTAAACATGACGCATATTATGAACATGAAGGAGTGTTCGTGAATATCTGACTGTTATAATGAAGTGTCATTCGGTAAATAACGACACCTTTAATGCACAGTTGACACTTAATGGACTTTTAATGCAACTTTTAGTACAACTTTGCATTAAAAGTCGAAACAATTTGTTTTAATAAATAAAAGTCACATGCACCAGATTTAAAGATGCTAGTTAAAGAGAATGTTTGATTCTCGGATGTAACGGGGAAGATTATTTTATTGGTCTCATTCAACTTATTTTAAATTGGAATGGGGGGAAAAACAGGTTAAGGATGAAAATTAGGAGAGAACGAGCATTTACATCAGAATCTACTCAGGATTCTGAGAAAGTGACTATTTGGGTCTAAGTGGTGTCGTTTCTGTTGCTCACAGAACAGGCTGGTTCTCTTACACCAGGATCTTTAGTTTTACAGATATCTGCAAACACCAAAGAGTTCATTGTTGGCCAAAGAGATCACTTTTAAACAGGAAGTAACACTGATCTCCTTTAGTCAGAGTTGGGATGTTTGGACTTTCTGCCATGCTAACATCCTAACGTGCTAATCTAATAAATTGAGCAATACAGTATTTGGCAGAATTTTCCCCGCACTATAGAAAAGTTGATCGGTGGTCTCTGTATGTCCAGTAGTAGAACGTCTCTTCTCTTGCTGCATGTCACTCTAACAGTTTGCGATTCTGTTTTTTTTTTCAGATGGGGTGGAAACCTTCTCTCAGTTCCTCAGGACGGAGTTCAGCGAGGAAAACATTGAGTTCTGGTTGGCCTGCGAAGAATACAAGACCATCGATTCAGAAACCAAGCTGCTGTCCAAAGCCAAATATATTTATACCATTTATATTGAATCGGAGGCTCCGAAAGAGGTACGGAGGAGGCATGTTGACGTTCTCCAGAGCTGCGTAGATTTTAATGGCGCGGAGCAGCGAACGCTCCAATGACATTTAGCGATTTCTGAGCTTATCTGTCAGCGAGAGCCGTTTGAGATGAAATATTTATGTCACCGTTATAAAAATAACCGTGGGCGAGGACTAACACACTCCATAGTCATGAGCCTGCGGCGAGCTGACCTTTGTGAACAGTCATTAGGTGCAGCAGCTTGCCGAGGTCATGTGCATGCATGCATGCATGCAAAAAAAAAAAAAACGCCGGCCGAGTTATTTCTGTGTGTGGTTTCTGTGTGTGGTTTCCAGACAATTTGCGCTTGATGATGCGACCACCATCAGACGCGCGATCAAAGCCTGCAGCAGCTCAGGCTGATGAGGAGTCTGCTCGTCTGGTTTGGGGTTTTGAACTGTCTTTGCAAAGCTAAAAGAGCAGCATCTCCCACACACTTTCAGTCTAGAATGAACTCACTTTAAGAGGGTGTAAGGTTTTTTCTTCTTCTTCTTTTTTAGCATGGCAGCTTGGCTAACGTGTAGTTCCTGTTGTGGACGGTTAGTTTGCAGAAGAGATAAACTCCTACACCAGTGTGTCGGATAATAGCGCAAGATATGACGAGTGCATTTCACAAAGGGCATTTCTGAAATCATAAAATTGCGCCAACGCTCTTCCTCGAGCAAATGTGGGACTTCCCCTGGTTTCTTTGGGGAACCTGTCTTGGCCCTTTATCTGATTACATATTCCAAATTGTGAATCACAGAAATAACGTTCTGCTGCTTCTACTACTACTGCTCCTCGCAGAGTCATTAATAATAGGGCTGCAGCTAAAGATTCTTTTAGTAATTCACTATTCTGACGATAAATAGTCATTGGTACGCTGCAGTTTTTTCATTTAACCACTTACTTTTTCTATAGTAGGGTAATTTAATCAAAAATGCAAAATGTATACATTTTTGTACAGATTTGGCTCAATGACTGCTGAGTATGTGTTTATTTTCTCTAATTGTGTGTTTTAGACTCCATAATCTAGTTGGCAATTAGTAAATTAGTTGATAATTATTACAGTCACAGTTAATTCCATTCATTGTTTCGGCCCTGATTCATAGCAGTCATTCATTGTCAGGACTTTGTGTGATTGACCAACTCAAAGTACCTCAAAATTAGGAAGTGGCAGTAAAATTACACACGATTTCCATCCATCCATTTTCTATCCCTTAGTGGGGTCGGGAGGTGCTGGTGTCTATCTCCAGCTAACATTCCGGCCGAGAGGCAGGGTCACCCTGGACAGGTCGCCAGTCTGTTGCAGGGCAACACAGAGACACACAGGACAAACAACCAGGCACACACACACTCACACCTAGGGACAATTTAGAGAGGCCAATTAACCTGACAGTCATGTTTTTGGACTGTGGGAGGAAGCCGGAGTACCCGGAATACCCGGAGAGAGCCCACGCATGCACAAGGAGAACATGCAAACTCCATGCAGAAAGACCCCAGACCAGGAACCGAACCCAGAACCTTCTTGCTGCAAAGCAACAGCTCTACCAACTGCGCCACTGTGCAGCCTCACACACGATTTCAAATCTTTTTTTTTTCCTCTGTCTTATTTTACAAATATAATATGGTCTCTGTGGTATGGTGGGAGTAGGGAAGCCATAAGAAGTTTGCAGTTTGCACCAAGTTGTGTAGGAGGCACAGCGAACACATGAAGCAATATTTACCGACCTCACCGTTAGAAATGGCTGAATCAAAAGTCCAGTTCTGAATCAAGTTTGAGAATCTGTTTCAAAACCAGAAAACAGATTTTCTGGTTCTCAGTGAGTCTGACCACACTTTTTTTTGCCACTTAGCAAAAAAAGTGAAAAAGTTTAAGACTCTAAACATGGACGGCTGGTAGTGAGTCCAAAAGACCTGCAGCTGTAATTACAGTACAATTTGATTGGTTGGATACATACATATGCCCTGCTGTTATAGATTGTGAAATTTCTCAAATATGCACAGCTTTTCATTGACCTAACCCATAAAATAGGAAGTCTGTGTGACAAAATCTGATAAGTTCAAGGCTGTCGATTGTTTTGCAAGCTACTCTAAATCTTGACCAACAAAGATAAAATCATGCGCATCACTCTGTTGGATATTTGCTTTTAATGCTCCACCCATAAGTCTCGCCTCCCGCTCTAACCGGTTCCACTTTGATATTTGCCTTTGCCTCAACTCAGGTCAACATCGACTACAACACAAAGATGGCCATCCAGAAAAGCATGGAGCACCCGACGCGGGGCTGTTTTGACGCAGCCCAGATGAAAGTCTTCAGCCTGATGAAAAAGGACTCCTACCCACGGTTCCTGCACTCTGACATTTACATGCGCATCACTCGGAGGAAGGGCCCCGGATCCACCATGTTCCGCAGAAGGTCACGCTCCTGCGTGTTCAACGAGCGTGGGGAAGCCAAAACCGAGCCGTCGGCTTGGTAATCGCAAACGTTTGCACAGCCGTGTGGGATGGATCCGCCATCATCGTCCGGGGGACCGTCTATGATTTGCAACCCAGCTGTTGAGACATGATGTGGTGTCTTAATTTCTTAATTTAGGCGCCACAGGTCCTGATATGTAGAGTGCAATATTTTGTGTAACCACTGATTTCACAATCAGTGGTTACTTCTCAGACACAGCACCACAGTGAATTGACATTAATTGTAGTTTAAATGTACAATTTGGGAAATATTGCTTTCCATTAGCTTTTGTAAGATTTCTATCCTCATTTCAGCTTGGTGAACATCATCCCGTGGTTCTCTCGTTTTACCTTAGAAACGGCTAACGGCTAACGGGGGAAGGACAGAAACTATTACTAGCTAGCTTTATTTTTCTGACAGTTTGTTTCGTTCTTTTATTAGCCTTGGAAAGTTAGAGCCTGGATCTGGATTAATAATCATCTCTGAACCTCTCTGGGTTCCAGTCACGGTTTATAAAAACCACTATGGTTTGCTAACTGTTGTGCTACATGACCATGCTATTAGCCATTAGCCTCCCAAGCTAATAATGACAATATTCCTTCTGAGGTTTATCCGTCCAAACACCGTAGCAATGTTTTTACCAACCACAGCTTCTACAATGTTATCATTAGTATTAATTTATTAACTTCATGAAACAAGCGTTAGCATACCATGGCCATATTGGATTTTCAGGCCAGATTGCGTGAAAAACGTCTGACTTTTTAAGATGGAATTCCAAATTTGTGAAGGAAGTCTTTTTTTCTAATATTAAAGTTGGACATTGTGACTTATGCACACAATCAGCCTGTGAATTAAAAAGTTAAATGATTAATCGAAGTAATGGGCTTTTTTTGAGAACTGCCATGTTTTTGCTACCCATTTGTTTCCTAGCAACTTAAAGCCAGCGCAGACAGCTATATTTTTTATTTTTATTTGTTGCTTTCCCACGGTGTTTATCGCTAAGCTAGGGGAAACTTCATGCATGACACAAGCACGTTAACAATGCTGTTGTTTCACGCCTGCCTTGAAAATGAAAGGGCATTATTAGCAGAAATGTGGACGTACGTATTCTGATTATTCACTTAGCACCAACAGCCCAGATCCGTCCAGGGAGGTTATTTATTTAGCAGCGCTAACATTTTCTGCTCCATCGGCTAAAATATTCTGAGCCCCAGAAAAGGGATTGCTCTGCTGGATGCTTCGTGGATGATGCGGTTGCCATTGTGATGCACTGAATCGCAGCAGCCTTCAGTGAGGATTTTCCTTAAGACTTTCTTAAACCTTCTGAAACTTGAAGGAAAGTGGAGACATTTGAGGAAGGGATGCAGTTAAAGTGCTCGCTGAGACACATTCAACACTTTGTCCCCCCTTCTGTACAGTAGCGGCATGTTACAGATTCATACTGTTACGCTTAAGTTTTCATTAAAACTGGTGATTTGCGCCTCTTGCACCGTCGACCCCCTGCATTCCCTATGTGAATACGAAGCATTGAAGGCCTCAGGTCCTATTGACTGCAAAGCAATGAACTGTTGCCTTAACATATGATTAGATCGTCCATCTCTGCTCGTCGTGATCAGATTCCCTTTTCACACACGCACCGCGTCTTCCCTGAATACTAATATTATGTCACGTTAAGATTGCTGTTTTTCAGTTGCCATCTAATATAATTTATGTATTATTTGATCTCCTCTGATACTCAACTGCTGTAAAATGTACATACTGTATGCGGACAGCGTCAAATAAAAGAAAACTTTCCTGTAAAAATCTTTGTTAATGAGGCCATAAATGACATTAACTGCTTTGAATGAGCACATAAACAGGACCGATAGAGCTGTAATGTGCACATATTAAGCCAGTGGGGGGAAACACCGGTTGCACGTAGCTCCCCGCACTAAATCACTGAAAAATTAATGACTCATATCAGCTCTAACCACGCTAGCGTGGAATTATTTATGTTACTGTATACGGACGGGGCGAGCTGAGCTTCTCGCAAATGGAAGTAAGTATCAATCCAGACGCGTCTCTGCAGAGCATCTGCATATTTCCAGCACTGCGAGATTTCGTATGGACGGCGTCGGGGTTCGCCTCATTTGCACCGAGGTTTCCAGTAGCCTTCACAAGGCGGAAGTCCTTCGCAGAACATGTTAGTGTCAATCTCCTCGAATATCTGTGCAGAATATCTCAAAATTCACATTATTTATTCATCCCACTGGAAGACGGCAGCGCGCGCTGGGCTTTGGCAGGGTGAAGGCTTGGGCGGTGTAGGGGTCATGATTTACTCTAATTGCCTGCTAGCATTAACAAATGCGGGATCCGAAAGTTTCCCTGCCAGACAAGTCACAACTGAAGAACAACTCCTCTTGAAGGGATGGTCCCGGCGGTGGAAATCTCCCACGGCGTCTTCATGTAATTGAAATCCAGATGGGATTTTCTCTGAGGCTGAAGCTTCTGGCTGTTCTGAGAGGAGCTAACAGCGAAGCGTCTTTAAATGAGAGCTGTGCTGAGGTTCGAACATTTAAAACATTTCCTCTGAGCTACAAATGGAAAGTAAGGAAGTCGATAAAATAACCATTACTTAAATTGATGAGACTTTTTAAATTTTTACACTACTTTACCACAGTGATCAAAATGTCTTTTCTGTGTGGAAATGGTGCAGAAAAGTCTAGGTTAAAATTAGGTTATGCATATATATATCCATCCGGGCTGCCCAGTGGCGCAGCTGGTAGAGCTGTTGCCTTGCAGCAAGAAGGCTCTGGGTTTGATTCCCGGGCGGGAATCGAACCCAGAACCATGGAGTTTGCATGTTCTCCCTGTGCATGCATGGGTTCTCTTTGGGTACTCCGGCTTCCTCCCACAGTCCAAAAACATGACTGTCAGGTTAATTGGTCTCTCCAAATTCTCCCTAAGTGTGAGTGTGTGTGTTCATGGTTGTTTGTCCTGTCTGTCTCTGTGTTGCCCTGCAACAGACTGGCAACCTGTCCAGGGTGACCCCACCTCTTGCCCGAAACGATAGCTGGAGATAGACACCAGCACCTCCTGACCCCAGTAAGGGACAAGGGTGTAGGAAAATGGATGGATATATATTGTATTTCTGTACACCCTTGTCCCTTAATGGGGTCGGGAGGTGCTGGTGTCTTCCAGCCAAGGTTCCTGACGAGAGGCGGGGTCACCCTGGACAGGTCGTCAGTCTGTCACTAGGCAACACAGAGATAGACACACACACACTCACACCTAGGGAAAATTTGGAGAGACCAATTAACCTGACAGTCATGTTTTTGGACTGTGGGAGGAAGCCGGAGTACCCAGAGAGAATCCACCATCCCTAGGGAGAACATGCAAACTCCATGCACACACATCTTCCTTAAATATTATAGGTTTAGAACTTTTCATCTGTCCCAGTGTGAAAAAAATACTATTATGACATTTTCTTTTTTCTTTACAAATTCCCTGAGATTTCCTTTTAAAACTGCCTATTTCTGACTGCCTACTTTAAAGGTTCAAACTGCAAATTTGACTTTTGAGCCTGAGCCTGTTAAGTTCCCTCATCAGAAACATAGCAGGAATGTCGCTTTGATTCTTCATGCATGTTTGAGAAATCCTTTAATCATTAGTCAGCTGTGGAAAACGCCTGGATGGACATAGCCCCGCCTCCTCCTCAGAGCTGCAGTCAGTTCCTTCAGACTAGCCAGCAGCAATTAGCAAACACCTGTTGGAAATGCTTAAGAGAGGAATGTTGATGTGATGACATGCTGAAGGCGGAGTGTCAGAACGAGCAGGAGCTTCTGAAAGGGACAAAGATCCAATTTCAAGGTGTTCCATTACAAAGTCAAACTTCTTCTAAGTCATGCTTGTCATACGCAACGTTTTTGTAACGAATTAATTTAACATAGTTACTGGATTGTGTTATAAAATGATACTGTGTGGTTGAAAGGCACATAATACACCCCTTTAATCATTTCTGTTTGCACATTCTGCTATTTTTTATTTAGGCTTTGTTGGCTCTAGTGGCCTTTATTTGAAAGTAGTCTGACAGGCAAATGTCGCCTGGCTGGGAATCGAACCTGCAACCACTGGCACCAGGACTAAGGCCTCCACACATGGGCCGTGCTTTGCCCCCGCGCCACAACGGGACCCCACTCTGCTGTTTTTTGCATGATATTCAGGCTGAGACCAGGCAGTTTGAATCTAAACTCAAGACTGCATACCCTTACCACTGACTCACGGGAGTGAAGTGTGTGAGTTAGCCTCAGTGTCATCATTAGGTCTAATGCTCAGTAGGAGTTTGTATATCCAGTAGTTAATAGTTAGCCTGAGTGGCACGCTTGACATTTATTACTCTAAGTAGCTGTTTCCCTCAGGAAGATCGCTGGTGGCGCACAGGGTCATCCTCAGTTTCTCATACAAGTCATCATCAGCATGTTTTTAAATTCCAATTCAAACCTGACACGGATTTAAAGATGAATTAAAAACAACTTTCACACAAGCCACTTTGATGCTGTTGGGATTGGACTCGCTTTAAGATGATGACGTCCGGTTTGGTCTTTGCCCCTCTCGGTTTAGCCTGTAGCTTAAGACTCCACGGCCGACTACTCTGGATTTGAATTAAAGAGACTTATCCATTTCAGGTAACATTTTTGCTTACAACCTTTTAATAGAATCTGACTTTTAAAATTCCTAAACTAATTACGAGGCAGAAATCAGTTTGGCTGATGACATAAACATAAAAATGGAGATAAATGCTAGTATGAGGAGACCTAAGAGCAAAATAACTTGCTTTAGGGTTGGCTTTTTCAAACTTTACATGATGTTATAATGTTATTCCCTCATTAGAAACGTACCTGGAATGTTGCCTTGATTCTCTCTATGTTTCAGAAATTCTTGAATCTCCCGTGGCAACCATTCAGCTGTGGAAAATGACTGGTTGGACTTAGTGGCGCATTTGGTTCCCAAGTTTCGAAGCTTTCGCCTCACAGATCACGACTCCTCTCTCAGTTCCTTCAGACTAGCCATCAGCAATTGGTGGATCATCTGAGCTCATTATGCTAGCTAATTCTCAGTATAACACTGGTAAAAATATTGTTAGAGGGTTAATAGAGAAATATTGTAATGACTTCCTGAAGGCGGAGTTTCAGGAAGAGCAGGAGCTTCTTAAAGAGACAGAGGCCCAATTTCAAGGCGTTAAATTACAAAATCAAATTTCTTTAAAGTCACATGATGTATGACTTTGACAACTGAAGTTAACATAGTTACTTGATTGTGCTATGAAATGCCACTATGTACCAGGGAAATATATAGTACTGACCCTTCAAAGTATCCAAATAGCAAGCTTAGCTCATAATTTCTCAAATGCATGAACTAAAAGACTCCAATTCCACTCTACTCCACGATAATCAGGAATGTTGTGTCCCTGGGCTAAATACTCCGCCAGCTTTACGCAGGTTGATTACATCTCAGAAGCTCTTTTTATCTGACCCTATGTGAGACAAATCTAGAGATTATTTGACTGCCAGTCTCAGATATCGAGCTGTGAAATCCACCCCCTTGAAAATCTGTTTTCACTCGACGCCCGCAACCATATCGACGAACCTGGATAAATCTCAGAGCAACTGCAGACACAAGGCCACATTAAGTTTTGAAAGACTCAAGGTAAGTCGCACCCTCCCCTTCCAACGCCCTCACCGAGGCAGCACAAATGTATGCAGAGGATGCAGCTAAAAAGCCAACTCCACGCCAAGTTCCCTCCACTTCCTAAAGTGTGTGAATGTTGTGCGGAGAACAGGTGGCAGGTCTCTCTTTTCAGCCAGCTGCACACTAAATATCAGGATTCTGAGAGGCTGCCAGCAGCGTTAGATCTGTAGAGCCATGCTGGAAATGAATCATTATTAAAAGGATTTTTTTCCCTTTTTTTTCCTTTTTCACCGCCATTTTTCTTATCTCCTTATCCCATCAAAGTAAACAGAAGCCGTGCAAAATTGTAGAGGAAGATTCAAAATAAACGCTTTCTGAATTACTTTCAAGGTTTCTAAATGTCTGTTGTTGTTTTCTAAGGTCTTTTGCGGCTCTTCTAGGTTTTTATTTAACTGTGGTCAAACAGGAAGTGGATTATGGGACTCGAACCTCTGACGGTCACGGCAAGACCGATGGCGTCCATATATGGGTCTCTTCCCCTGCGTCACGCTGCGCCCGGTTCTTCTTCTTTTTTTTTTCTTCTGCTTCTGTGTTTTGTTTTTTTTTTTTTCATTTTGTTGCCTCCTCCACCTTCAACTTCCATCCTGCTGCCTGTAGCTTCAGTGGAGGAATCAAAAACCCGTTCAGGTTCAAATGAACAAACCCAGTAAGACCAACAACAAAGGGAGAGTCTGACGAATCCAGGGCTGTTGTAATTACACAACATAATGGAGTTTAGAGAAGCGGAGCGAGAGAAAAGAGCTGCGGAGGACTACAGTGCCACCGTGTGTACGGTGAAGGTAGTGCAACCCTTTTTAATGAAGCTATGAAAACAAATGAGGTGCTCTTCATCAAAATGTGCCTTTTTAGATAGTTGGGAAGCACTCTGCTATCTGTAGCCTCTAATGGCGGTGGGAGGGGGACACTACCCTTT
The DNA here is from genome assembly GCA_902982915.1 of Phalloptychus januarius. Classification (NCBI taxonomy): domain Eukaryota; kingdom Metazoa; phylum Chordata; class Actinopteri; order Cyprinodontiformes; family Poeciliidae; genus Phalloptychus; species Phalloptychus januarius. The sequence goes on along the minus strand of CADWAE010000466.1, from coordinate 2,567,500 downwards.
GAAATTACCACAAAAAAAACAAGAAGAAGAAGGAAAAAAAAGGCTTAATCTGGGCAGGAGCATCACAGCCGCTCTGCAGTGGCGGCGCGCACCCGGTGGCCCTTTTTTGAAAAACAAATTCCTTGACTTGCTGCTTCTCCTCACATGCAAATAGGGGTTAGCCCGGGTGTTTTCCATCATCTGCTGCGATTTACATTCTCGCCTTGTTTTGGTTCTGTCACACTTCCGCCAATGGTCAAGAAAGTCAGCAAAGGAGGGGGGGAAGAGAGAAAGAGCGAGGGAAAAAAGACGCACTATTTGTATGTGTAATGTGTGTGTGTGCGTGTATATAACCAGCAAACCCAGAGGAGAAGTGAACACTCATATATAGCCAATGATCTGTTATGCTAATGTCTGCTGCAGCAAACGACACTGCAAATGTCTGTGGCTCCAGAGAGAAGAGAGAGAGACTCTGATATTCTTAAAATCATGTTATAGAAACAGTGGACATGCACTGAGACGTACAGCTTACCCATCCTAACGCTGAGGCTAATAGAACTGAAACAAAAGCATCATGTAGATGCAATATGGATTCTGCGGCGGTACCCGCCTCCTGGGGGAATGCTGAATCAAACTATGAACATGTGGCCTGGAAAAAAAAACATTTAATTGTTTCATTTCACTCTTTGGTTAAAACGCTTCAGCTGCTCTGTGCAGAAAGCCAATAAGCCAATTAACTGCGTTTCTGTCGAGCTCATGGCGGTTCCGTGATTTTTATAAGTCTGTGCTGTCGGATGTTTAGCATTCATTTAAAACTTTGGGAAATAGTTTGGACCTTCAGAAGTGAGATTTTAGAAACTAGTTAATTCTCCCGTGGCAGACAGCCGTCCGGTCACTGTGAGCTCGTAGAAAAGCAAAGACATTTCTGAGTTTGAGCTGCTTAAAACATAAGCTGAAAATATTCCTAATTGGCAGATATTCCTAAAGACCTAATTAGCTGTGACTCATCAGTCCACTTTAGTGCAGTAAGCTGTGAGGCAGGTGCAGCAGATGGCTTGTTTTTGTTTTCTCTGTTTAAAGGTTTTAAAGTTTTGGGGGGAATGGCTTATTGTCAATAACAATAAGCCATTGTTATTGACTGGCTTAACAATGGCTTCTCGTACGAGTTTCTTCCCATACGATAGCTACGATATTACGAGAATAAAGTCGTACGAGATTAAAAGTCGAAATAACGAGTAGTCGTAAAATTTCGCGAACAAAAGTCATAGCGTTATGGAAACGGTCGTATTGCGAGAATAATAAGTCGTACGAGAATAAAGTCGTAACGTAGCAAAATGTGACGTTTCAGTTCTACAACTTTGTGTCTTTGTGTTTTTATGAAATTTGATTGATTTGGTAATAATATGAGAAAAAAGTCATAAGATTAAAACATATTGTCATATTGCTATAATAGTTATATTTTTATGCAAGAAGTCAGAATGCAAGAATAAAATATTTTGAGAATAAAACCACATTATTAAAAAAACAGCCATAACATGAGAATAACATAAAAATAATAAGAGAATAGTTGTAATATTATGGCTTTATTGTCATACGACATCACTCTGATCATTTTGACTTTATTCTCATCATATTTTTTTAATCAACATGGCCCTGATACTCAGTGATGCTATATAAACTGTAGTTTGCATAATTTCATGCTTCAGTTGTCAGAAACCAACATAGAGTTGAAATCTGGCCCATCAAGACTAAATCGTTCAGCTCCTACGATGCTGACGTTCCTTTTTGACCCCGACTCTGTTCAAGCACCAGCTAACGTTAAGGCTAAATCTAACCTCGGCTATTTTTAACTCTACAAATGTCAGAGAGTGAAGTTGGAAGTGGCGAGATTCATTAAGCTGCGAATCATTCCCTTGTTTGTCTTGCTTGTACCTGCAAAGCCTCACGTCTCACTTCCTGCCTGCATCAGACTCCCACCATGTCTCAGAAACAGAAGGTCATGACCTTTCCTCTGATATTGTTACATTTGAAGCAAAAAAAAAAGAATGTATTAGAGTCTGGATTAAAGCAAAGAGAGGCCAGGCTCCACCAGAAACAGAATGTGTTCAACAGCTTGAACCGTGCCCCTTACACACTCACACACACACACACACACTCACAGAAGCACAGCAGTCACCATGGCCTTACCTTTGAAGGTAAATGTCACGACCCGCGCTGAATAGAGACGTTAAAGTCCCAAAAGTTTCTCAGCTTGCCACTTTCTTTCCTTCTCTAGTAGAATGCCATGTGATAAGCAGGAAGAGCTGTGGGGGATTCTTCATATAAAAAACTGCATTGATAAACCCAAAGTTCAATATTAAGTTACGTTTTCCTGTGTAGACAGAGTCAAACTTCCTAAATGTCCTGCAAAAGTAAAGACATTTCATATCCAATAACATGGTGTCATCCTACTAATATAAACGGTTTTGGTTGAAGTTATACTAAATTGCTAATATCTACTAAAACACAGGCAGTTAGCTTTCTGCTAACGGTAAGGCACCTATTACCAGGAACAGCTTTACAGAACCTCAACAGAAAAAAAATCCAAACCAACAATTTACAGTCTGGATTGACTGAGACTTTAAGACGGTGACGGTTTCCCATTTTCTCTCTTTTCCTCTGTAGCCAATCTAGGAAAGAAGAAATGTGTTCAATGAATCCCTCCTATGAATTTACTCGACTCTCTTACTATTCCTCCGCGCAGCCTGACTTCCTCCATGCATCTCAACAAAAACCTCTACAGTTTTGCACAAACCAGTTGGACAACTCCATGTCGTAGAATCGGCTCACGTGAACTTGTCAGTCTTATTATTAGAAGACCATAAAACAAGGACAGCTGTAGTTGTGGTCAGTGCCTTCTTCACTTCGGCAACGCATTGCCCGGAGCTGAAAGAACGGCTTTCCGACTGATCAAGAACCTCATGCTGAGAGGTCTGACGGCAGTGAAGAAAGTTTCAAACGCCCATGAGGGTTCATCGTCGCCTTTCAGTCTTCTTACTGAACATGTTTGCTGCAGGACTGCTTACATAATGAGGATGACGCACAAGCAGGACTCCTGCAGAGCTCCTGACAGCTGAAAAAAAGTTGAGTGAATGGAGGAAATTCCCTAGAGCACATTTCATGTGTATTGCTATGGAGATTGAATCTTTTTCATTCCATATTCCTGGAATCACACACCAAATCCCACCATGTATTTGGATCTTAATGAATCAAAGTGGAAAGGTTTCTGAAAAATGTAGCACAACCCAAAATATAAAGTTTTGAGACGTTTGCATACTCTTTCAGTAATTATCAAGGTACTCTTAATTTAGGGCTGTTTCCACCATTATGCAGCACACAGCTTCAACTAATGCTCCCTAATCGACAAAAGATCAAAATCATACAGACATTCAACTACATCTTTAAAGAGATCATCCTGACTGCTATCTCTTTAATAGCCAAGGTCAAAGACTCTTGACTTTAATATAGAATATAATAGATCATCATTAACTGCACTTTGTATTTTTTTGTCTTTGATACTCAAGAGAGTCACTTGATCTCGTAACAGCTAAGAAGCCTGTGGAAAGTAATAAAGCTACTCGGTCACAAGTTGACGAGAGTCTTATGGCAGCGTTTTGTCACACCTGCTAAGTTCACAATCATTTGTTTGAAAGTGCAAAATAATTTGAAGGTTTGTCATTATTTTTGAAAAACGGCACGTCAATGACTGCTGCAACTGTGACAATGTACGACTGCTCACTCGGTCAAATCGAATTCCCTCTGAGCAAAGATTTAATAAGGTTTGAGCTATTTGGCTGCAATGACACCCAGATAAACTCGGCTCACCTCAAAGAAACGGTTAGATTGTTGAAACTTGGGCACAGCAAGGTGTTCCAGCAGGACCGTGAACCTATCCACGTCAAACCTGATTTTTAATAGAATAAAACTGGCTAGCTTGTAAACTTCTGAAACTGTCTACTCCAAACCCGTCTAGGCCCAAACAATAGATAATTGCGGAGGATTTTTAAAAGTTTGGCCTGTAGCCTGAAGTAAAGTATGACATTTTTGCGTAAATTGGAAGTACTTGAATTCATTATCATATAAAACAGGGCGCCAAACTAATTTTTTGTTTTGAGCCAAATCAAGATCATGAAGGCCCTTAAAGGGCCGGTTGTGCCAGAATGTACTGATGAGACTTGATCACAACAAACTGTTAAAATATCAATAAATTCTAAAAATTAGATAACATTATTGAACATCTTTTCTGTCCCTCTAGGATTTTGTGATACTTTTTGTGATTTTTTTTCAATAAAAATCAAAGTGTTTGTGGCACTAATTTGGAAATATTTGCAATATTTGCTCTTATTTATGACTGTAAAGGCGACTTTTTATTTTGCACTATAGATGACGGACTAGAATTTGACGGAATCTAATCTGACACCAATTAAAGCTGAGGCAGTACAGTGCGTAGTACAAGAAAAAAGTTTTTGGACATTTTTGAACAAAATCTGAACTAAACTCCCAATTATTTGCGCCAAAAAAAGCGCAGGGATTTGTTGTGCATGAATTTCCATAATAATTCTCAAGAAATTTTAGGGACTGATATGATTTGGCAGTAAACAAGTAAAAACTGCACTGATTTGATTGATGACATTAAGCACACTTAATGTCATCAATGATGTCTTTGGTTGTAATGATGCCAACCAAAGACATCATTACAGGGGTCAGCTGGTTTTGTCTTTTCATTAAGGTAGTTTTACGTGATCTGTACAAGGGTTAGTCTATAGCCTATAGGGCCACATAAAAAGCTACGGCGGGCCAGATTTGGCCCACGGGCCTTGAGTTTGACACATGTAATATAAAACATGTGAAATGTTTATAGTTGCTCTTCGTTGTATCATCGAAACCATGCAAAAGCAGTAAAAACCATGATTCTCTACAATGCTCAGAAAGTTTACCTCCAAATTTCCCGAACCCAAACTCGGCTTCTGTCACAGTTTGAGAACCGCTGCATGGTTTGATCCCTAAACTCTGAGATAACCAGCGGCACATTAATTCATCGGTTCAAATGACGAAGCGGATAATACGTGAGGTTAATCTAAAATTCTTTATACTGCATCTGGACGCTCAGAATAGTAGAGTCAGACATCATATATTAAGCAAGAGCAAGCGCAGCAAAGCAGAAGCACATTAAACAGAATTATTCACGTGAAATGTGAGCCTGCTCTCCTGTAGTAAATGTGACTCTTTGCAGTCAGTCTCGCTCTTTTCAAACTTCACATATTCTCACACGAGTGTTTGTCTTTTTTACGCTCCCCGCCTTTCAGCCGGCGCAGAGGGGCCCTCCGAGCTTCAGCAATCTCTTTAATGCTCCAAACTTCTGTCACGGCGTTTGAAGGCCGATGATAAATCTGCGCCTTTGGCCGCTTTTGTCTCCTAAGTAACGCCGCCTGGATGCAAACACTGCAGGCATGACGAGCTCCGTCCCTCTTCGGCCGATTTGTTTACAGCCATTTGCGTACGGTCATGATCTTTTTACTCGGCGCTTCCTGATCGCTTGCTTGTTGTTTTAAGTAGGTTTGGTTTTTAGGCTTAAAAATCTTGAGCTCCATCGCGGGAATATCGACACTTGAGACTGAAATCTGGCTGAATGCTTGTCGCCAAAGACTTGGAATAACTTTGCGTGACCCCATCCTGACCCTACATCCTGGAATTATCCAGTCGAGTCATGCAGTTATTCCTTATGAATACAACCACATGTGTGTATTAGCGATAACCACAGGGCTGTGGCCCAACAGGTGAGGTCAGCCTAAATCACGGCTGAGCTCTCTCTTTCCGGGAGTTGTGGTAGGATGCCCTGGTTCTCCCAACAACAACACTTTGCATCCCCATTTCCATATATTCCATCCACACTGGGTGGGGTGCGTCGACGGAGTGGGGGAGATTTAGGTTTGCTCAGTCACTCGACTCCAATCATTTGCAAACGGTCACAGCCCCGACCTCAACCTGGCAGGACCTCGTCTCCGTCGCCAGTAGCAGAAGACGAAGGAGATGGCGATAAAGTGAGTTTCTGCATGTATCATTATTGGGCCTTTAGCACATTTCAGCAGGAAACTTCACACAGCAGCCATGTGGAAAACACCAAGGAGTTTTTCATTCACTGTAAGTCTCATTTTTTACTTTGGGGCGTTAGTTAGCCTCCCGTTGTGCAAATGGCTTAGCAAGGACTTTTCAGGATTTTGTAGTCGCTTAGACGTAGAGGTCACAGATAACTTGACTAGTCATGGCTCTTGATGCTCTTTTCAAGGGTAGATTTTGTTGCTTTCCCAAGGATCCGCTGGACGATGTTGAGTCTTGGAGCGAATCCGTGGATAAAGTCCTCGGCTGCAAAGGTGAGGATCTTCAAATTTTGCTCCTCGAGTCGTTGACTCGGGGTAACCAGAGGCGCAGTCAATGGACACTGCAAACCTTCAACATTTGGTCTTCTCATTCAGAGGTCCTGATTCAATGCAGTTCAAAAATACCGTGTGGATCCCAAAGGGGAATGAATTGTTGTAACTCATCTTAATTCATATTGTTCACAGTTATAATGATGTCTGTTGGTAGGAAACATCTTTTGCAGCGGTTTGTACATCTGGAACAGTTCATCATCAGCAATAAAAATAGTAACAGATCTTAAGAGTTTTTAATTCCCAGTTGAAACAATGGCTTAAACAAAACCCAACTTGCCAACACGAATGCATACTAACGTACTTTGCTGGGGAGAGTTTCTCTAATATGCATTTTCATGTTTTTCTATTCAACGTATGTGTCTCCGTGTGTGAGTCTGATGGGAAGCTTTCATTCTAATTTGGCTGTCTTTTAATAAAGGTCCAACCAAGGACTGTGTTTCCAAATTAGCCGGTGGCTGGAAAACAACAATTGCTTTGTTTTTAACTTGTAACATCATTAAATGTTCTGTGTGAATGTGAATTGATTTGACGCAACACAAATCTCCTGACCCGTGATTTCCAGCCGGACAGATCGCGTTCCGGGAGTTCCTGAAGTCGGAGTACAGCGAGGAGAACATCCTGTTCTGGCTCGCCTGCGAGGAATACAAGAAAATCAAGACGGTCCCGGAGATGATCTCGTCCGCCAACAGGATCTACTCTGAGTTTGTTCACTCGGAGGCACCCAGACAGGTAAAAAACATGTCGGATTTAGTCGCTTCCGTTCAGAACCCCGCCGCTCTGACGACATCCTGGATCGTATCATTCGATTCCAGATCAACATCGACTGCACTACCAGAGAAAACATCACAAAGAAGATCTCCCAGCCGACTCTGACGTCCTTTGACACGGCGCAGAAGCTCGTCTACAGCCTGATGGCCAGGGATTGCTACCCGCGCTTCCTAAAATCTGACATCTATCAGGGACTCCTGAGGAAAGCCGACTCCAGGTGACTGTTCCGATGGGAAAGGTCCCGTGAAAACCTCCCGCTGGGCTGCGATGCCACGTGGATAACCGGTTTATCCCGCACCGTCCTCATCCTGGAGCATAGGGAATGTGTCTTTACTTCTTCTCAGCCTGTGTGGTTCTGTAGCGAGTTGCAGCTCTAGAGCATTTACTGTTTATTTATGTTAAGACAAAGCTAATCCTGTAGGAAACTGTGCATATACATCTTCCCCGATCATCTATTTCTCTAGTCTATGACTACACAGAATCAGTTCCTTTATTGTAAAGTATTATCACACCTTTGATTGATTATGCGGAAAGAAATGTTCATTTGTTCTGCAGGCTTTTCTCTCGATTTTAATGCGCAAATGCATAATTATATCTGTCTGCTTTACCTTCTATTTAAAGTTTATTGGTGTTTGCATTGCAGCTTTAAAACATCTTACAAATTCAATCTGTTCAGCTCGGGTGTGGTCCTTCTGAGCATGATGCAAATGAACATTGATGATCTGGAGGGTGCAAAAAGGTCACTCCAACACCAGGTGGCAGCAAAGGTCTTAAAGTTACAAAAGTTTCCAGATTTCCTCTGTGGAAGTCCAAAAGTGTCACAATTAGGATTTAGTGAGATAAGTTGAATAAATATTTTCACATGTGTAAATTAAAAACCATAAAAAAAATACATGATTCAACAATTATTTAATGTTCTAATATTTAATTCAATTCCTGGACGAATGTGTGAATATTTCCATAAGATTTTAATGCATTATTTGATTATTTATTTCATTTCTTCGTTATCTTATTTGAGAGACATGAAAATCAGAGTCACTGGGAGAGGCGAACAATCCAGATCTTGATTCAATTCAATAATCATAATCATTTTGATTATTTCAAGAAAAATTAAACCACAAATGAGTGAAATAACTGTAAATATTTTAAAGCACAACAAATTTAATCTTAAATTAACAACACTGAAATTTCCTTATTTGGTAATTTATTGACCCATTTACATATTTGTAGTTACGATTTTTTTAAATCATATGTACTTAAATGTGATACAAGAGTTATCACATTTAATAATTTTTTTTCAAATTTTTATAATTTTTTTATTGGAGTTTGGCACTTCTGGTCTCCTGTACGTTTCACTCAATCTGACCCAGAAGATCCATTTATTGCAGAAGTGCATGAATCATCTCATGTTAAAATTAGAGTTGCAGCCAGACAGCAGACGGTGGGCGGACCGGGCCGGGTGGGGGGTGGCAGAACTGCTCACTCATTGCGAAAATGTATCTGAGGACAGTCAGAGCGCGACGTCTGAGCTAATCTGATCTGACGGCTCATGCCACGAAATGTAGTTTTTAAGTGAATCAAAGGTAGAGAGAAGGGATGACTTTAGACTAGCATACATTTTGCTTTTGCTTGCCACTTCTCATTGGGACATGATGGATTTTACAAGCTGATGGAATAGTTTATGCAAACGGATGCAAATACAAAAAGAGCGCAACCTTCTCCCCATCACATCCAAGCGCAAACACAAGAGAGAGGCTTTAACTCTCTTGGAAAATCTCCATCTCGACCCCGGGTTACACTGTATAAAAGCTTCAAAGAATAAAGCAATGTGCATCTCATCTTTAATTGTCACGTGTTGTTTGTTTTTTTTGTTGTCGTTTGGAAAGTAGAAGTAGTCCCCGGCCTGGTTTCTACCTTGTGACTGCCGCATGCTTCATGTACATGCCGTTTAGTTTTTGTTGGCGGTACTGAATGTTTGGGGAGTTTTATTTAAAGAGGTGTTCCACGTGTTTGGCAGAGCGTCGTGACACACCGCCACAACTTCCTCTGCCTGAGACGACTGTGGCTGCCGCCTCAGCCGGAGCAATCTGGCGGAGGACGGCTCGGTTTTGTTTGGGCCTCTTGTTTATCAAAAGAGAAGGACAGAAATAGTGTCCATTAGATGTCGCTTTTCTAACACTGCGTCAAGCAAAAGCCCTGAAAACGTCACCGACCGTTAATGACAGCTGCCGACAGAGGAACTGGTGAGGTGTTGCAACCGATAAAGGCGAGAAAAAAAGCTTGATAACACTTAATGTCGCCGCTGCAAGTCATCAACATGTACACAGAATTTCCTGTTAGAGACACACGAACGGCGACAAGGAGATAAAGAGCTGCTTACATCAGTAGCAACATGGTGGATACCCTGAAATCACTCGGGCATATTTTGTACGTCTTCGCTTCGCTGAGTTTGTGAACTCTTTTGATGCTTCACAGCGTCAGATGTTCCACTGATAAAAATATCCATGGCCTGTTATGCAAACGTTGCCTGACCCCCTTAAATTTAGTATTTTCATGTTGTCTGAGTGCAGCCTCAAGCTTCAATGTTTCATTGGGATTTCATTCAATGCACCATCAGGTCTCAGATAGTAGCGGTTCTCTCCGTCCAATATGACAAAAAAAAGCTTCCAAAGAAGGATGGATGGAAACTTTTGCAGCAAAAGTTAGTATGAAATACTAACTCAGTGGAGCTAAATGGCAATGCAGTGAGACTTTTTAGGTTTTTACCTTTAAAGTATTACATGTTTTCTTGACATCATGCAGCACAATCAAGTAACTGTGGTCATTCCTGTTGTTATAACATTCTGCAAATATCAAATGTGACTGGAAAAAAATTTTACTTTGTAATTTAACGCCTTGAAATTGGGCCTCTGTCTCTTCAAAAACTCCTGCTCTCTCTCTGGAACTCCGGCGTCAGGAAGTCAAAACAACATGGCTCCTCTATTAACCCCTTAGCAACGTTTTTACCAGCGTTTCACTGAGGAGTAGCTCCTATAATGAGCTCTGCTGATGCGCAGTTCCACCAGGTGTTTTGCTAATTGCTGCTGGCTAGTCCGAAGGAACTCAGTAAGCAGGAGCTTGAGAAATGCATCTCCAAGGAGGAGCTTTGTGCTTGAAGGCGGAGCTAGGTCCACCCAGGCGTTTTGCACAGCTGAATCAGCTGAAAATTAGAGAAAATGTCAAACATGTATGGATGAATCAAAGCAACACTCTAAGTATGTTATCAATGAGGGAATAACATAACATAATGTGAAGCACAAAGGCAGTTTTACATGATACTGTCCCTTTAAGAAATAAAACATGTATTACTTCCCTCCCACTTCTCAATTATGTTCGTACAGTTAATAGGAACATGATATTTAAGATTAGAATATTACACTAAACATTTTTAATACACAAATGTCAGATTAATGAAAAGTATAAGATCTGGTAGAAGGTTGTTGTATTTAAAGATTACTTTTTATCTGACAACCAAACTTCATCGGTGCACATATACTAGTTTATCGACTCTGACTATCAATCCAGACAGAACAGCTCGCACACACTATGATGGAAAAGCTTGAAATGCTTCTTTAATTATTCACATTTGGCGTCTTGGATACCGAGACTGCAGAGGAAAAATCAAATAGAAGATGAAAAAAAGGGCCAAATTTGTAAAAAAAAAAAAAAAAAAAAAAAAAACCTAAATGAAAATGATTTAAAAGTTATGACTTAAAAAAAAAAAAAAAAAAAAAAAACAAAAATCCAGCAAAAACAAAAACTGGACCAGAGGGAGGCATTACCCTCCACTTGACCATCCACGGCCTACCAAACCCCACATGAAGTCAAAATGCTGTTTTCTGTCTGCCGAGTAGCTTTATCCGTGGCATTCATCTTGGAGATGGGAACAAATTGTGTCTTTGTGACGAGCTGTTGGTAACAAAGAGCCTCAATATGCCATTTAAAACATATCCTCTGCTAAGTTCCCTTTGTAGAAACGATGCAGGTTAATCCCTCAGAGTTAAGAGGCTTAGCAAACAAAAACATTCGTCTGAAAATGATTGCTTGAAAATTGCTGAAAATATATATATAAATATATATGTGGATTTTATGAGCATTTAGACTATAAGAAAGCATAAACTGCAAAATATCTATGACTGATAAAAAGACTTTAACATCCTCCAACACAGGGGGTGTCAAACTAATTTTCCTCCAGGGCCCAAATCAACATCATGAATGTTCTTAAAGGGCCAGTTGTGACAGAATGTATTAATAAAACCTGTTAAACTGCTAAAAAAAATAAATAAATTCTTAAAATTCAATAATATTGAACATCTTTTCAGTCCCTCCAGGATTTTGCGATTGTTTTTGTGATTTATGTTTTTTTTCGTAATAAAGTTTATGGTAGTAATTTTAAAATATTTGTTCTTATGTGTGATGGTAAATTCGGCTTTTTATTACTCTACAGCAGCCGGGTCATTATAGATTCAATTCAACATCAAGTAAGGTTGGAACAGCTGTTGAATAGAAGTAAGACACACTGCCCCCTGCAGGTGGGACTAAACTGTCTTTCAGCACCACAGTATTTCACCACTTTTGTAAAAAATCTGCAATAAAATCAGTATTATTCATTAGTGCAAAAAATGTGCAGGGATTTGTTGATTTTGCATGAATTTCCACAATAATTCCCAAGAAAGTGGAGGTAGTAATCTATGCAATTTGGCAGTAAACAGATAGAAAGCACTTTGAGCTGATGAAATAATGTCTAAGCACACTGTTATCTTGACGGTTCTATTTATGCATCTCTTTAGAGTCTAAAGGGCCACATAAAAAGGTACGGCGGACCAGATTTGGCCCCCAGGGCCTTGTGTTTGACATGAGCCTAAGAAGTTTTCTTCCAGGACTGCATCCCACACAGCATTGTGCTGCTTCCACTGTGCTTCACGCTGGTAATGGTGTGTCTAAGGTAATTCTGCAATGCCTAAAACTCACGAGTTTGCATAGTTAGCTTCTGCCTCAGCCGAGCAGGAGCAGGAAAGTTTTGAGTTTGCTTTGAATGTTGACACTGTGGATTTTTGTTCAATGAAAATTATTCTGATTACTTCCACAGAACTACCCGAAGGCCTCACAACTCTAATAACAAGGGATGAGCTTAGTGATATATAGTTACTAACTTGATTTATGACAAAATCAACATTGTAGAAGGGTAAAAAAAAAGTGTTTTTAATTCTAATTCTGCATTTTAAGGCCAAGTGGTGATTTTCGAGGTAGTTTGGTGTCAGTCTGTGCACGTCGGCCAGGTCTGCAGCTAAATTTGTCCTGTGACTCGTTCAGGCTGCATCCCATTGAACTGCTGGGAAAGTTTCCCTAAAATAGAGGTGAAGACACAAATGGAGTGACCTTCTTTTGCGGCAAGTTGTTTTTTTTCCCAGCTATATGTAGATATAGCCTAATTTCCATTTCACTTCTGTTTATTACCGATACGTCCTGCTCGCCCACATCAGAGAAGTGACACACCTGCAAGGTTCAGACTAATCAGGAAGCATTTCCAGTTACTCTTCTCCTTTGGTATTTTGGGTGCGTGCAGGCCGGACTGTTTCATCCCAACCCTGCCTTCCATTCATCCATGAATCCCCACTAATGAGGTGCACATGACTTGCGTTGCATTTATAGCTTTTATGCTTTTGTTGGAAGCAGGTTTCACAGACTAAACATGTAGGATCTCCAGTTCTGTAATCCAGCTAGCAGTAGCAGGGGTCCTGGTTGCCTACATCCTTCAGGGAGGCAACAAAGAAAGTGTCAGGAAGTGCCTTCACCCCTCCGCTGGTACGCCTGTAAGCTTCCATGATCAGTGATGGAAAGGCATTCCTGGAGCAACAAGTGTTCGCAGTCTCTGCTCCTTCATCACAAAGGTGCGCTATCATTTGTAGGTCAGGACTCTTCGACATGACGTTCGCTCAGCCATATCTTCATGGACTTTACAACTTTGAACGCATAAAATTGCCAGAAATGTCTCAGCATTCTGAATTATCAGTGGTTCCTTTTCACTGGAACTAAGGACAATACCCTGACACCATCATCGCCTTCTGCGCCGATAGTTACACTCGACACAATAGATTCAGAAAATCGTTGAAATTCTTGGTAACTGCTGAACTGAGGCTCGCTTGTTTGAATGTCAGACGGAGATGCGATTTGTCACACTTAGTAACACTTCCCCATATTATGCTCAGCATGACTCTACAGTATAGTCATGCTTTACACCACTGCACTGCCCTGAGGTAAGGCTTGCTGCTGGAAACCCAATCTGAAAGGCCACGTGAAAGTTTGAAGGTTTCTGAAGAAAGTGGCCGACCTCTTCGCACCCTGTTGCAGCACGCACTGGGCCCGCTCTGTGATTGCACCTGGCCTACCGCTTTTTGGTCAGGTTGCTCCCAACACTTTCTGCTTTGCTGTGGTGCAGCAGACCACTGGCTGGAGAATAATTAATTGTGAGGAAATTTCCTGACTTGCCTTGTTGAACAAGTGGCACCGTATCTATCACTATACCACGCTGTAGTTTATCTCCTGAGAGCCGTTTGAAGAGATGTTTATGGAAGTGGTCTGCATGTCTAAGTGCTGTGACAATGGAAGTGATCTGAGCCCAGGAGTTCAATTATTTCAACACCTTTGGCAGCACAGGGTACCATCCAGTTACTGCTGCTGCTCGGCAGCAAGAGGTTCTCCAGTTCAAATCCATCTCATCTCAAAATCCATGTTTTCGGCCACATTGAGTTTAGTTGGGAACCTTTGAGCGATGCTGGTGACAGCGGTAAGAGTTTGTCCTGCAATTGGTGGGTTACCAGTTCGATTCCTGCTCCGTCCACCTCTGTTGTTGTGCTCTTGGGCAAGACACGTCACCCACCTTGCCTGCTCTTGGTGATCAGAAAGGCACCGGGTCTTCTCTTCTCAGCAACTTCTCCTTTCTGGAATTCACTTCCAGACGAGCCGATGGCTCAAAAAACCACAGAGAACTTTTAGAAAAACAACCGAAACCTTTTCTATTTCTCACTACTTACTGATACATCTGATGGTAAATAAAATGTATGTATTGTAGCTTTTATTTAGAGAGTTTTTCATTGAAGTTCCCTTTTTTACAGAGTTTTTCTAAGGGCACATAAAGTACTTACTTGAATCTTAGGCCTTAAAAATAAAACGAATTTGCCATGCGCCAATTCACAACATATCGTCTCAAGGCACTTTACAAATAAAGGCAATTCAATCCAATCATACATACATTCCACTTGAATGTAGTTATCAAGCAGAGCATCAAGTTAAGTTCATTATTCAAATGTTTCCTATCTGAGGAAACCCAACAGATTGCATCGAGTCATTGAATTGCAGCATTCACCCTCCAGGGTGAGCATGCAGCGGCAGTAGATAATGACTTGCACCATGTGGTTAAATTGCAGCAATTCCTCATTCTGAATATGCACGTAGCGACGGCAGAGAGCAAAAGTTCCCCTGCAAGAGGAAAAAACCTGGGGATTGAGAAGACAGAAGACCCGATGTAGAAGTACTTTCTTTGTTTGAGAAGTTAATGGCAGTAGTGGCTCCTTTAGCAGCTCATTTAGCAGCTTCCTCTGCTTGAAGTAACAAATGCCTGGATTCGTTTTTCAGCACCACTCCTGTACAGTATGTTTCTAATGTTGGCAGTATTCCTTTGGTGGGAGGAGCACATCCCAGAAACCTGGTTAGTTTGGGATTTAAATGCTTAAAAGAAACAGCAAGATTCTTTGTTATTCCCAGAGGCCAATTTAATGCCATCACTGTCAGAATTTAAAAGCTGAAATTTTACTGTCATCCAGTTTGTTATGTCTTCAAGACATCCCTGTAATCTGCCTAACTGATCGAATTCATTTATGGATCAATGTAGTTGAGTATCATCAGCATACAGCAAACACTTATTTTGTGCTTTCTGATGATTTTGCAGATTGGAGGTACATGTTTAAACAAAACTGGTCAAAGCGCAGTGCCCTGTGGCACTCCGCAAGTAATCCTGGTGTGCGAAGATTTATCACTCACACGAACATGCTGAACAGTTTAAACCAGCACAGCTCTATTCCTTTGATATCTACATGTTCAAGCGCTTATAAGAGAATACTGTGGTCGAGCACTGAGATCTAGCAAAACCAGAACAGACACAAGGCCATTTTTGGAGGCCAGGAGAATTCATAGCAAAGAGAAATGGCCCAAGCACTGGACCCTGTGGTTCTCCACATCTACCCTAGAATGTGAAGATGTTTTACCACTGACATGTAAAAACCAGCATGTTCAGGTTGACATTCTCAAAAATATGAGCTTCACGCATGCATAACACTGTTCAACACATTGGGCAAGGTTTTCAAACCTGGCAAAGTATTCAAAGTAGGCTAAACACGGATTACTATGCAAGTAAAAAAAATTGATTGAAAAAAATTATAAGTTTAAAAGATGTAACGCAGCGTTAGAAAGTCTAGAAAGATCTTAATTGACAAATAATTTAATTTGGATAACACTGACATGTTTATTGACAGTGTAGTATATATTTGGTCAAAGTGAAAATGTCAAACAGCTAGCTCATTAGCACGTGCTAGCTACTTAGCCTGCCACTGACTGGCGACCTGTCCTTTTGACGTGTGAACTAAAGTAAACTGCCCAACCACTTTCTCAACAGCACAAACGTCATATTTGAATTTTTTTGTAAAAATGTATTTTTTATAAACCTACAGCCCAGCAATTCCTGTGTGTGACAAATAGCAAATCAAAAGCTAATAAGGGTTCCTAAAAATTCTACCCATTTGTTTAAGGTATGTAAAATAAGCTAATCATAAGTCAACATGAAATGTTACATGCCAGTCAGCATATGTAGGTGGGCCCCATATGGGGAAAAGGAGGGCAGACAATATGGGTCTCACATGGGTTTGTCCATGGTTTCCATGGTGGCCCCATATGGGTTTGCCCATGTGGGAGCACCGCAGTGCCCCGCATGTGGGACCCATATTATCTGCCCTCCTTTTCCTCATATGGGTCCCACCTAGGTATGCTGGCTGGGATTACACATGAAGAAAAGTAAAGTGTCTGGTATTTGGCAATTCAGTTCTTCTTCTTCGGACATAAAGATTGTATGTGAGGGGGAATTCCAATAACTAAATCCAAACAGAAGCATAAAGCTGAAGAAAAACCAAAAAAAACAGAACTTCTACAAAAGAATTCAGTGTAAAATGGAAAGTTCAACTCATTGTCATTTTGCCTACAGCCCTGGAACTGAGCTACAGAATGACAAAGGAACTTCAGCTGACAGGCGCTGTGCAGCAGAGGGAAGCACACCGGGTGACTGTGCTCCTCTGGAATTTTAGAATCATGTTGGAAATCCAGAGAAATGACCAGCGGAGAGAGGAGCTCACGTTCAGGAGAGAAAGCAGCAGGAAGTGAAAAGTAGATCCAATCTCCCCCTCCCCCCGGAGACATTGTAATGTAAGAAGCAGCCGCCGTGACACAGCTCAACAAATTGAAGAACTGAACCATGTTTTGCACAACTGAGTTGAGTAATTGGTCAGGTCGCTGCTTCTTTATTCCTCGTGACCTTTTCCCCTAATTTCACACCGGTGTGTTTCATTTGGACTTCATTTCACATAAAGTGCTGTGTAGCTGTTAAGTGAAAGGGAAAAAAATAGCATTCAGAATCTCTTAAGTGTTTTCTAAATATGTATTAAGATTGGAACATCGCGCAACCGTCTCTCAATGCAATTCAAAGTCCAAAGTGCTTTGTGGTCTAGAATACATTGTCGTTTCCATTCACCATAAATTACAAAAATAAATTTGCTCAATAGAAACATGTCGATTTTGACTAAAACGCATTCGATAAAAGCTCTTTGCACCGGGAGGAGGTGGTTTTTCGGCTGCATCAAAATGTGACCAACAACCGGATGTTGCTACTGGCGAAAAAAGTGAAGAAGACGACAGGAAGTAGTAGAAGGATCATTGAAGAGGCATGTTTTTAAGGATTTATCATGTGAACGAACTCATTCGCATGTGATTTCAATTGGCATTTGATTGTACTGGATTTTATTTGGGGGTCTTAGAGTAAAGGGGATTGCTTGGTTACACACTTTCAGATTTGTACTTGTTAAACAAAATGATCCACTGTATCTGTGTCACCTTGTGTTGGCATATCACCTAGAACCCCAGCAAAATAAACAGCTTTAGCACTTTTCAAGACAGACCAATAAATTTAGAGCCACTGTATTGAGCTTGAAGCACAAGGTTACCTCACCTTGTGCACTCTCCACCAGAGAACAACTCAGCTTCAGCAACAACAACCTTCAGCCTTGTCAAATATGGAAACACAGAGATGTGTTGGTGGTCTAAGAGTCAGACCACATAACCACGCTGCCCCGGTTCAGTTCCGATGATTGACCTTTGTTAGATGTCTTCCCCCCCGCCGGCTCACCCCCATGTTTCCTGTCTGCCTCCGCCAGCACAGATTTAAGCCTCCAAAGTAGAATTAGAATGGAAACAAAGAGCAGTCACAGAAAGAATAGGCCCACACAGGGTGGGCCGCAGTAATGAATGAGGGGGGGAACGCAACGCAAGAGTTCCGGCGGAACCTTCAAGACATGAAGTGACGTAACCCCCACAGCTGTGGGTTAAGCGTTTACATTTACAGAACGTGAAGTCATGGGAAGGACAAGCTGTGGATCTGTGGAACTAAATAATACACTTACCTTCATATGTATTAGGACTAAAATCTAAAAACTCAATGGCAAATCATGCGGAACCCGAACGCCCCCAAACCCTCATACCGCCCACCAACCACCATAACCAATACCCCAACAGGAACGCTCATGCTAGCAAAGTAAGAAAAGAGGTCAATGTTGCAAAGGCCAAAGTCGTCTCATAGCTTAACCAAAGTAATACTTTACGAAATTAACTACATATTTGGCCGCAGACAGCACAACCACACGGTCTATTTACGTTTCAGCACAAATAGATCACAGAACATTGACGGCAACGGTTTCGTCAATGCTACTATCAATGCTACTGAAAAAAATTTAAAGTAACGATAGCATCAACATGCATGATAGCATGAAGATATCTAATGTAATAATCATGCAGCACGTGTACGAGTATTGGTACAAAGTAGGAAAAGCAGTTTGATAAGATTAACTTACTGAAATCATCCAAATAGAATAGTAATAATCTGTCCTTATGTCCTCAAACGTTTCTTTGTGAGTGACCTCCCCTGTGTTTTAGTGCACAGTTTTAGAAACTGACAATAAAAACTACTAAATATTGTTTCAAGTCTTTGTAACCTGAGCCAGTCTGGACACGACGTACCAACTGTCTCCAGTCTAAAATAGTTAGACTGGAGCAGCTAAATTGGTGAGAATACCTCACAGACACAATGCAACTAGTTGATATAATAAGTCAGTTGGACCCTTTTGGGGCGCATTTGGTAGAGTTGTTCCCTTGCAGCAAGAAGGTTCTGGGTTCAATTCCCGGCCCCGGTCTTTCTGCAAGGAGTTTGCATGTTCTCCCTGTGCATGCGTGGGTTCTCTCCGGGTACTCCGGCTTCCTCCCACAGTCCAAAAACATGACTGTCAGGTTAATTGGCCTCTCTAAATTGTCCCTAGCTGTGAGTGTGTGTGTGCATGTTTGTTTGTCCTGTGTGTCTCTGTGTTGCCCTGCGACAGACTGGCGACCTGTCTGGTGACCCCGCCTCTCGCCCGAAACGATACCTGGAGAGTTCTCATCCTGTAATGTAAGGGTTCTAATTTTGGCCATTTCTTTTCTCAGAACTGCCCTAACAAGCATCACGCATACGAAACAAACACAGAAACAGGCTTCTAGTTGACCAAATTTACCGGTTGGTCCTTTAACATTAATGATGGGAAACAAAGAACAGTTTGTGCTGTTCTTTGTTTTTTTTTTCAAGCTCCTCCATTGACGCCCCACTGAGTGAGAGTCAGATCAGGCTGAAGATAAGCAACATGCAAATAACGGACGATGTCATCTGAGTTGACCAGTTCATGTGAGTGCGTACTAAACACCAGACTCTCACGGTAACATGATACGCAACATTTCATTCAGAGTGGCTCATGACTCAAAAGGTATCAGTATCAGTACGAATTTATTCCAGATTCCCTTTTCTGTTCAACAAGTTACTCACAGTATGAAAGAATAAATTGATTTATATCGAACTGGACATTAAAATCTACTCCACATGTTGTATGGAATTGCAATCAATATTTTCAAATTCGTCAAACCATAAACGTCTCCAGTTGAATGCAATTTGGTACAACATTTATAATTATGTAACGAGAGATTATTTCCTGAATTAAATGAGTTGGCAATGAGTTTTTAATAAAAAAGAGCCAGTCTTTAAAACGTTTCTTTGAAAAACGTAAAGTTTTCATGCCACATTTTGCACAAACTTAGCAAGATGAAAGCAACTCTGTTATACTGAGATATGGAACAACACTCACTCAAAATGCAGAGGAATATACTGTTTTTAGCCTGTATTGCTAATTGTGGTTAGCATGGAAATTAGCAGATCAGTTGTTCTTTTTTTGATATTTTTGTGAAGCTTAAGTTCACATCTACTTAGTAAAGCACCTTCAAATTATTTGCCAAAAATTTCCCAATTGTCAGATTTTCCGTAGAAAATATTTTGAAAAACAAAAATAGCATTTTGAGAAGCTGGAATACCTGGAAGTAAAGGTATTTCATCCACGGCTGACATTCATTTTCTTTGGAGCTGATTGGCTGTAACTCCAGTAGCTGAATCCTGCATAATAACACATATTTGATATTATTAAAATAGACGGCTATGAACTGTTTTAGAGGGAATCTCACGGATTTGTGCATTGCAGCTACTTGGTTATAACCCCTAACATTCACGACTACACTGAACAACATAAATAGCCACCAGCAAATCTTCCTAGTCAAGGATTCCAGGATTCAATGATGTTTTATTGTCGTACCATTTTTGCTTGTTTGTGGTACAAAATTTGAACTCGGTTCCCAGATTAAGAAATTTTCTGCACAATAAATAAATACGTTTTGCCTACTGGTGCTCAGTAATCTTGAATTCTTGAATCATTTTTGTACTTTAGTTTTCTTTTTTCCTTTTTTGTAGCTCACTCAGGGCCTTCTCCAAATAACAGGAGTGCCCAGTGCTAGTGAACAGAAAATGAACCGACAAGCAGAAGCTTGTGCTTTTAAGTAGAACACAACTGGTTGGGCCCCATAATGGCTTTCCTTTGGTACCAAACGCTCAGACACAGTGCACAGCTGCAGACTCACAGGCTGGGCTTACTTTGGGTTACAGGAAGTTTAGACTTTTTTCTTTAAGCATTTGACCTAGAAATGCAGACTTTCTAGAAAATGTGCAAACAATTTAACTAGGACTGCTGAGAAAGGACACAAAGCCGGTGTTGCAATTTCACAAAATTATCCAACACCTTTGACTGAAGCACAAAGAAAAACGATTACCTTCTGCTGGCTGCAGGTCAGCTAAGAAGTTAGCAACTCGAAGCTAAAGTTCAAAATGTGACTTGCAAAATGACTTTTGGGGCTAAGTGGGGTTTAAAGTCATTTCTTGTCTTTTCGCTCACATGTTCATTCCACTACAGAAAAGAAAAAGCTGTGAGAGAAACACTGGTTTCTGTCAACCAAACAGTTGGGAGGGTTGCAAACAGCTGGCAACCAGAAGCTAATATTCAAAATGACTGAATATTTCCAGGCAAAGTGAGATTTAAAGTCACTTCTTATTGATGCATTTGCAAAAGAAATAAGTTCTTTCCACTTCAGAAAAAAAAGAACATTAGTGCTCAAGTGTGAAGGAGTCTAGATATCTCTCATTTAAATTTGACAGTAGATTTAGGTGCTGGAATGACTCCAGTATCTTGTTGTCCAAATCCTGTAAGAGTGACACTGCCTCCGAAGGCAAAGCAGCAGAGATGCTGAAGCATTTGCCTATGCTGTTGAATGTTCCACCTGCGAATTTGCATCTGCAGACCTTAAGCCAAACAATGCAGGTTGGAGTACAGTACAGTCAGACAGAGCGAAGCTCTATGCCGCACGCTTTGCGCGGATGTTTGCGTCATCCACAACTTCCTCTTTGCGTGTGGCTTGTTCTGAGTTGCAGCTCTGACGTTGACCTCTGCACATATATAGAGTTGCTGCGCGGGCTCGGCAAAACAGATGCAGTTGGAGAACTCTTGAGAGCAGCCTACCGAAAGAAACCGCACATGTTCAAAGCGCTGTTGCCATGCCAAGTCTAGTCACATTGACACCACCGCAACACCGAAACATGGACGTTGACAAGAAACCTATTGGATACAGGTAACTCTTTTATTCTGAAAAAGGCTTTTTTTAAAATGTATTTCTGCTGATCACCTTTGATTTTTCAGTGAAGTAACTGTCTTGTTGTCTTGTGTTTCTCGTTGTTTAGCAGTGGAGGAAACCTAAAGTCTCGCCTTCAGTGTAAATTATCTCAACCGGCCAACACAGAGGAGTAAGTTAATAAATCTCTCACCGTGAAACTCAACATCTCCATTTCATTTCACCTGTTTGTAACAATACACTCTCCTTTTGCAGGCTCTGTTTTGATGAGATGTCCCAGTGGTCACAGTCGCTGGAGAGACTTCTGTCCTCCAAATGTAAGTTAGCCAATAAGTCATCTTGTACGCAAATCCTCCACTTGGTCTTCAATCTTGACTAATTGCTGCTTGCTTTCCCTACCCGTGCAGACGGGATGAAAATATTCCAGGCCTTCCTGAAGTCGGAGTTCAGTGATGAAAACCTGGAGTTCTGGGTGGTGTGTGAGGACTACAAGAAGATCAAGTCTTCCTTCAGAATGTCCTCGAGGGCCAAAAAGATCTTCAAACTCTACATCCAAGCCGAAGCTCCCAGAGAGGTACACTCAGGTTTTTTGTTTCTTCTTTTAAATGAAAGAAGTTTTCTTGTTAGTACTTTTCTTAAAAGTCAGCGCTGCTTCAGCAACTTATGTTGTGTTTCTTTAAAAATTCCAGATCAACATCGATCACAAGACCAGGGACTTAATCAGGACCAACATGAAGGTTGCATCCGCAGTGTGTTTCGAAGAGGCCCAGAAGATTGTCTTCGGGTTAATGGAGAAGGACTCATACCCACGCTTCCTAAAGTCGGACATTTACAGGACTTTGCTGGACTCTACATCGACGCCAATGAGGATGTAAAGAAAACACACACCAGAGACTTCGCCGTACTGTGAAGCAGTGTAGAACGCTTGGACAGACTGAGGAGAAACGCCATCGAGATCCAAGGGGTTTTGTTGACCCATCGGACTCGATCTAAGACATTCTCCGAAACGCCTTTCCTCTATGGTCTGAGACGTACTTAGGGATCCTCTTTTCCATGTGTAACTCTGCTTCGGGCATTTTTGCTTGTAAAAACAGTTACGTGTGCAGATCTGAACTGTCTCCTGAGCTAACGTGGGTCTCTGCTCGACATGCGACTCTGAAAGCGCAGCTGGTCCAGATGGAGCTGGAAAGCAAGAGACTTCCCGAAGAGACGATGACTGTGCAATGAAAATGCTGGGGACTTTCTGCGAGTGACAGCTGAAGCTGGATGCAGCTCAGACAGTCCCCCTTCCACCCACAATGAAAGTGCACACTGGGGTAGTTTATCTACAAGTTGCACTTCCATTCAGGTTTATTGTTATCGCACTAAGGCAATATCTAAGTAGATGCTATCAGAGGTGTGTGTGTGTGTGTGTGTTTTTTATCTTTATGCACAATTTTACGCAGTCAAAAGGTTTCCATTCTGACATCAGACTCACTGAGCTAATATGTTACAACTGTAATGAAATGATATAAGCTATTTTTTCTATATGTACTTGGGTGCTGTGTGTGTGTACATGTAAATATTTGAATCGATTTGTGGTGTTTAATAAAAAACATATTTGGACTCAAAGGCAGGTGTTCTGAAGTGCACTCTGATTCGAATCTGTATTCGTCAGACCGGTGGCCGCAAAACGAGGTCAGGCGTAAGAATCGCATCGCCCCAACGCGACACAGGAAGCAACGCAGTCGCTAATTCATTCAGCTCTTTCTCCTCATTCATTCATTCATCTGCTTACTCATACCCAGAGATTTTACTACCCAGCAGTTTAGAAATGTTCAGAGCAGCAGAATGTACAGCAGTGACATGACTGATACATCCGGAACAATGAAACAAGCAAGCACAAAAAAGAAAAAAGATCTGATTCCAGTTATAAATTCAGTTGGTGTTGACCCAGTTTTCACATTTGAGTTCTTAACATCTCAACAACACTGGTGGTTTGTTGTTGCCCTTTGCTTTTTCTAAAGTAAGAAGATACCAGTCCGATCAGCCAGGCCAGCATCACACACGGCTCTGTGTGGTGGGGTTTAAACAAATACTGCGGCGGCGCCGGGCTAGCATGACGCCGATGTGACCCGTTACAGATATGAATAGATTCAGTTTGCTGCCATACATATCCAGAACCATTCAAATATACACTTAAAGATACTTCACTCAACCCATTAGAACAGGAATTAGAACAAACTTAGAGTCCAGAGAGTCCCAAATGGGTTTGTCCGTGTAGGGCCACGGCCTACACGGGCCCTACATGGCAGTGGCCCTACATGGGCAAATCCGTGTGGGGCCTCCATGGAAACCGTGGACGAACCCATGTGGGACCCATATTGTCTGCCCTCCTTTTCCCCATATGGGGCCCACCTGGGTACGGTGGCTGGGTAGGTTCTAGAGAAACTACTCATTAACTTTGGCTCAACATTTAGCATTAAACTTTTAACATCGGAGCAAGACCTAGAGAAACTGCTGCTGGTTGACAAATTTAGAACAAACTTAGAAAGTACCATCTAATTTGATCAAAACAAGAATCCAGAGAAACCTACAGAGAATTTATACTTTTTTTTAACTTTTGCTCTTTCCTTTGGTTTATTGTTTGTTGTATTTCCTTCTAATTCATGCAAAGCACTTTGAAATGTCTTGTTACTGAAAATGTCCTACACAAATCCAATTACCTGACCTTCCGTCTTTTGGGGCCTAACTCAAAACCTGTGGGCATAGGCTTGAGCATTTTGCTACCGTTTCAAAAGATGGTGTTGCTAAAACGTTTCATTGCTTCTGCAGCAGCTTCCGATATTAAAACGGCACAAAATCGAGGCATTTTTAAAGAATGCTTGTTCTCTATAGGCAAGCACAAACGATAGTGAAACCGAAATATTAACTTTTATTTCAGGATGTTTCCCTTCAATGGAAACACTAACAGTGCACCCATGAGATAAGGATATATATGACTTCTTGAAAAAAAAAATGTTGCCACATTAGAAATGAATAATTTTAATTTCTCCCTTAGACTGCAGCCCAACATCCTCCATTATTATCCATCCATTTTCCTACACCCTTGTCCCTTACTGGGGTCGGGAGGATTGCTGGTGTCTATCTCCAGCTGTCGTTTCGGGCGAGAGGCGGGGTCACCCTGGACAGGTCACCAGTCTGTCGCAGGGCAACACGGAGACACACAAACACACTCACATCTAGGTACAATTTAGAGAGGCCAATTAACCTGACAGTCATGTTTTTGGACTGTGGGAGGAAGCTGGAGTACCCGGAGAGAACCCACGCATGCACAGGGAGAACATGCAAACTCCATGCAGAAAGACCGGGGCCGGGAATCGAACCCAGAACCTTCTTGCTGCAAGGCAACAGCTCTACCAACTGCGCCACTGGACAGGCCTCTCCATTATTATTATTATCATTATTGCTATTATTATTATATTCACAGTTGTGATCAGATCTAGGGATAAATGTACCAATTTATGTTTTCCAGTGTGAATCTGAGCATTATTTAGAGTTTTCTTAAAGGAAACAACTGCATCAGTCAGATTATATAAATGAAAAATGTATATAATCTGACACGAGTGAACGCTGTCCAGCAGACTGAACACGCACTGCTTTCTCAACAACCAGTTACTCCACATTCCACCCCCATGGCATAAAGTCTCCATGCAGCTCCTCTGACTGGTTGGGGTTGAGCGAACCGCTCCGACGCGTCGCTCTGTGGGAAGAGAGTCACGCTGCCTTCCTTGAAAGCAAAAGCTGGCTTCTCTTTTGAGCAATCTTGCTCTCACTTCATCACCCCCAAGACTACAAGTGGCTCTTTCTTTCTTAGAGGATGCATTATTTGGAGTTTTGTTTTTGTAGCGTCTCACACTGCTTCCAAACTGCTGGTGAAATCTGGATTCTGTCCCTCCTGGAGTTAAAAAGTAATGTGTATCTAAAAAATGTAAAAAAAAAAACAGACTAATATGTTTGTGGCTGTGCCAGGTGACTTTCATCATTCTCTCTTCTTTTTTTTACTTCTGGTTGACCTGACCTTATGGGGTTATGACACAGAGCTGCTTGACACAAATTGCATTTTATCAAACCGCCGTTTTATACCCACCAGGGGAACATTTCAGACCTGATTTGGCAACTAATGATTTAAAAATATTTTTTATGAGCTCAACACTTTACTATAAGGAAATATGGTTAAATATTTTATTCCTTTCCACCAGCAAGAGCTCTCCTGTTAGTAATTTGGTTCGATTGGGGGTCAAACTCTGTCGTACAAACGTTTTCTGTGCTGAAGGGGGGAATCACAACCGAAATCAATGGAAACTGGGTAAATTTTAAAGTTTTCAAAAAAATTACAACTATCTCAATCATTCATAAAAAAAACTTAACCAGAAATGAAAAGAGTTTGGTTCTCATTAGATGCATTTCCACTGACCATAAAATTGTGAATTATGAACATAAATTCGCAGAGTGGGAACAAGCCAATTTAAAAAAAAAAATTTCTGATTAAGTATTTTTGCACTAGGATGAGGTTGTTTTAAAGCCATATCAAAATTAGTACATTTCGCAAAACTGCTGATGTGATGATGTGAAAAAGCAAACGCTTTTTCATATCGTACAAGTCATGTTACCACTGGTGAAAAAGACAAAGAAAGCAACAGGAAATGGCAGGATGAGATTTTTTGGACATTAGCGGAATACTGACAATGTTTTGCGCACATTTGTAGTGGAAACGCAGCTGGTGGCTTAGGGCACATGTGTCAAACTCAAGGTCAGGGAGCCAAATCTGGCTCACTCTAGCTTTTTATGTGGCCCTCTAGACTCCAAATTACATCAATATGTTCTCCAGGTTTTTCTCAAAATCTGCAAAAATTCACAACAAATCAACAAATGTCCACATTTTCTGCTATTTCTTTCAAAATTCGTCAGAAACATTGAGCTTGATGTCAAGTTATAATCCATAATCAATATGGCAAGTAATTAAAAGTCACAATTAACATCGTACATTAGCGCAAATATCCTAAAAATTCCATACAGACATTTCTACATCGGCACCACGAAATCTACTATTTTGATTGCAAAAAATCATTGAAACAACAACAAGGAACAGTTTAGTTGGTTTTATTAAAATATTCTGGCACAACTGGCCCTTTAATAAACTTAGGACATAACCTTCAACATTTTTCCACAGTAAGAAACTGATGGAAAGGTGGAGCAAAAAAAACCCAACTCACACTTGCTCGCTAATCAAGGTTTTATCCCTCCTCCTATCAGTTCATTTTATTTTATATTATTGCCAATGTGTATTTAAAGACATAACGTTTGAATTTTGAAAACCGTCACAAAAAACATCATCAGAAATTTCACAACCAGGTTGAAGACCTCTGGCTCAGGGTCAAAGGTTCTGAATGGAGCTTCTCCATCTTTAGACATATAAGTAGTGTTGATACATTTCTGTTTTTTAGCATGGTCAGAGCTTAAAAATATCAACTTTTGTGTTCCACTCTGTCAAAGTGCTTCACATTTACCTAGTAAATAGCTTTGTCTTTCTTAATGCTTCCACCTACACAGGATCTGTCGTCATGTCTGCTTTGCGGCAATGTTTCTTTTTTTTTTGTTCAGTTCTTTCAGGGGCTTTTTGTGTCTCTGAATGGACTTTCTTCTCGCTGCATAACAGTCCTGCTCGGTTTACCATTCAGTCTCCTGTTTATCAGAACAGGAAACACACCTCATCTTCGCAAAGTTTTGTCTTCGCACAGAAAGGATTAAAACTGAAACTGCATCTGTAGGAATGGAGTGACGGGGGGACCAAAAAGGAAGTTTATCTGTGAGAACACAGCAGGTATCAGTCTGTAAAAGGTTACAAAAAAACTTCAAGAGGAAGTGTTTCGGGCCTGACTGTTTCACCACATCCTCTTTTGATCTTGTTCGTGTACTTTTGACGACGACAGTCACATACGCATGTTTTTAAAAAAACATATATATATATATATATTCCAGAAACACTGTTATGCTTTTACACTGAAATGTGTAAAAACATTTGCACATTGAAAGCCCCTTGAAAGTCGTTCATGTTCTTGCTAAGCAAGGTTAATAAAACAAAAAAACGTCCAGCACACGAGATGGAAAGTGTTGCAGAAATTTGAAGTATTTTTGGTCGTCACGTGCATCGAGACAAAATATTTACTGGGATCAAATGACCTGCAAGTACGACGTGGCTGGGATGCTGTCGTACCGGTTGGACAAAGCGGCCTTTGTTCCAGGCGTGTTTGGCAGGCAGGTGAGAGTTGCCAGGTGGAAACTTGGTGCCAGATAAAGATCGGCTTCCGTCAGTCAGGATGAGAAATGTGTATTTTCCGGGATAGCAGGAGAAACGTGAGGAGTCAGATGTGGCATAGACAGACGGAAAGGGTCAACAGTAAGCAAATGAGATGAAATGACTGAACTAAAGGAGATAGTTCTTTAAATGGAAAAACACCACTGATGGCCTTGATGAAGTTAAAGTAAGATAAAAGCAACGTAATAAGTTGCATTCCTAACCAAACGATTTTTAAAATACAGCTGCTTTATTTTAGCCCGTTTTTTTTCTGGCTGTCTCACACCAAGCACAAAAAAACAGAAGTGCCTCTTTTTCATATTTCCACTTTCGGTTCCAACTAAATCCAGTCCAGACTGCACAGGCAGACCGTCAGTTCAGTGTAATCTGCTTTAATTAGCTTTTTTCTGAAGACCGTCCTGCAGCAGCTTTTAAAAACAATTCCAAAATCCGTGAAGCAGTCAGAGTTTCGCACTTCAACATAAACACGATGCCTTCCTCATGCGGACCAGAAATGCAAAGACCGAAGTCTTGAGTACCTTGCAAAGGTATTCCAACACTTTGAACTTCTACATTCAGTTGTGTTACAATCACAAGCCTCAGTATATCTGCCTGTGCTGCCAGACACGTGCACAAAGCATTGTTTGCATCTTCTGACCTTTACGCAATGTTTTGAATAATTGTTCAGCACTTTCCCAACTCTTTGCAACACCTCGTCTTGCCGCACCATGCGATACATTTAGTCATCTAGCCATAAACCAGCACAAAATATCATATAATTGAGGATTTTATGGGGGGGATGATTTTCTTTAGCAGAGGTAAAGAAGATGGTCAGAGTTGGTACGAATATGGATGAAGTTGAAATGTATACAGGGCAACTTTGCAAGAAAATCAGGAAGAAGTAAAGACTTGAAAATGGCACAGATGTTCACCATTAAATATAGAGCGCATCCAGAAAGTATTCAAAGTGTTATGCAAGTTTGGAACCAGCAGGAGTGTTCCTTCTGCTGGCGGTCTGAGCTTGGTGACTGAAGAAGGAAGGAGACTAAGAACCCAATGGTGTGTCTGTCAGAGCTCCAGAGTTCCTCTGTAGAGAGAAGAGAACCTTCCAGAAGGACAAACATCTCTGCACCATTCTACCAATCTACCAGGCCTGTATAGTAGAGTGGCCACACGAAAGCCAAAGGCTTAATAAAAGTCACTGGGTAGCTTTTATGGAGTTTACCTGCAGTCTCATAATGGACTCTTGGACCAGAGGAAACAAGATGCTCTGATCTGATGAGACAAAGCTTCAACTCTTTGGCCTGAATGCCAGGTGTCATGTTTGGAGGAAACCAGACACAGATCGTCTCCAGGCCAGTACCGTCCCTGCAGTGGAACATAGTGGTGCCGGCAACATGGCCTGGGTAAGTTTTGCAGCAGCGCTAAAAGGACTCATCAGGACAGACGAACTAGTCAGATGGACTGGTCAGACGAATGCAGCAACGTCCAGAGACATCCTGGATGAAAACTTTCTCCAGAGCGCGCTTGTCGGAGGACAACAACCCAAAGCACATGGACAAGGTCTCTAAGAAGTGACCTTTGAACCACTCTGGAAACATCCTGGTGGGACCAACCCAGAGTCCAGACTTGAATCCGATTAAACATCTCTGGAAAATGGTCGACAGCTGTCTTTGTCTCTGATGGGAAAAAACTGCAAAGAGGAATGGCCCAAACTGCCGAAAGGTAGCCGAGCTAAGCTGGTGGCTTCCCATTCAAAAAGACCTGAAGCTGTCATTGCTGCCAAAGTATTAAGGAAGCATTTTGAAGGATTAGTTAAATGTGATTTCCTGTTTTTCTTTTGTTTTTAATAACTACAAATCCCTCAAAAACTTTTTCATAAAGGAGTATTTGCCAAACTTGGATAACTTTACAATAAGGCCGTACTCTTGAAAGAGCTTGCTGGGCGTCACACCATTGGGTTGTAACCAGGTTACTCGGTCGTATTGCGCAACTGTTCACTCGGAGTGTGTTTTTCACAACACTGCTTAGCAAAACATGCGTTGTTTCCACTCGCATACCCACCGGTCCAAACCTCAGGCCTCAAAGCAGCCTGCAATGAAAATGTGAGCGGTGCCAAATTCGGTCACTTTCTGGGAAAGGCTTGTATTGTCCTGTGTCAGGTAACGTTGCTCTGTCAGACCAAACAATGCCGTTGTTTTGTTGGATGTTCTAGTTCATGTAGGGTTTCATGCCAGTCCTGCAGGGATCGGGTCCGGTATGTTCCGGATCAGTGTTTCCCAGGCCCTAGTCGTCAACGCACATTGCCCTGCGTGTCTCAAGTGTTTCCCTGCTTCAACACAGTAGTTGCTAGGGGCAACGGGGATCAATGAACAGATTGATTTATAAATGCCCTACAATTAGCCAAAGGGCTATTTTCCATCGGTCGTCCTGGACAGTGAGTAATTTGACTGGCTAAAAACAAACAAAGGTACTAGAAACAAGGTTAAAATGACTCTAACTATGCACATTTTGTCAGTAAATGCCATCAATACAAACAGTAAATACTGTGATAGTGTTACTGCAACACAATTACTATAAAAAAAATAGAAGAAATAATTAAGACTAAATTAATCCTTCACTTAGATGGCAAAGCTCGTGGTGGGATTAGGAGAAGATTCTTATTATTTCAAATATTTTTACCAACCAGTTCTTTTAATGGGGAAACATTATGTGACTTCCAGCCAAATAAGTGCAACTTTGAAATGCAATCAAATAACATCTTCAGAAGTGATTTTTTTTTTTGCCTAACCCACTTTAGACTGATGATTTTTAAAAAAGGTGAAGATATTTCAACATTTGATCCTTTTTTTTTTAACCAAGAAAAAAAAAGTTATATCTGAATCTATTGCGACCTACATCAGATGGAAAATGTATAAACTACCCAGACTTCTGTCCAGCTGACTGGCAGAAAGAGCGCACATTAATGTCACCATGGAAACGCTGCCATAAAACGCCAGGCGCCGGTGCGAATTGCAAATGAAAACTTGTAAAACTTTTCTTTCCCCCTCCGTAACAAGAGGTATATTACTGTGACCTTAATTGTCATGCAAATATGGCTTGCATATATTTATTTCTGCAACAGGGATAATAAAATGTCTTATTTTAGAGCCATGTGGTTTTTATATGCTGGCAAATTTTCCATACAGGCCAGAAAGGCTTACGCTGCAGGTTTCAGTTATTCTGAGCCTTTGCTGGCTCACACAAGCAGCAAACTTTAATCAAATATTCTGCTTTTTGATTGTTTGTCGAGCTTTAATGCAGATGTGTGCATACAGTGATGCAATAGAAACAACAAAAAACTACTATCTTTTAGTTTTGCTTGACTTTCACCCTTGGATTTTCAAGTTGTGTTGTGTTTAATTGTGTTTAATATGCAACTAAACCCCAAATCAACTTCATCCATCCATCCATTTTCTAACACCCTTGTTCCATAGTGAGGTCAGGAGGTGCTGGTGCCGATTTCTAGCCAACGTTTCGGGCGAGAGGCAGGGTCACCCTGGACAGGTCGCCAGTCTGTCGCAGGGCAACACAGAGACACACTGTCTCAGAACAAGCAACCATGCACACTCACACTCACACCTAGGGAGAATTTAGAGAGACCAATTAACCTGACAGTCATGTTTTTGGACTGTGGGAGGAAGCCGGAGTACCTGGAGAGAACCCACGCATGCACAGGGAGAACATACAGAAAGACCTGGGCTGGGAATCGAACCCAGAACCTTCTTGCTGCAAGGCAACAGCTCTACCAACTGCACCACTGTGTAGCCAATTTAAAGCAATTGTTTTGCTTGACTTTCACTCTTGGAAAGTCGATTGATTTGTCTCTTGAAATGTCTTGAGATGCATGAAATTTTGCTGCAAACTGATTTTAATTCAACAGAATTAGAAAGTGAATGTTTCCACCTCCAGAATCTGTTGTTTATTCTCCTCTGTCACTAAGGGCCCATTAGAGTGAAGGACGTCACTTCCTTTCTTCAGCTTTTTGGTTGATGCAAGACTAGAGTTTTAGTAGTTGATCAGTTTAACATGAATACATTCTAACAAACTGCAGTCTAAAACCTGCAGCCTGGTTAGCCGATAGTTCAATCAGGAGATGCTTTCGCTGATTGCTGTCACTGTTAATCTTTTGCAACTGCTAAAGAAAAAAAAAGTTCCTGATTCTGCCGACGCTGCAAATCTTTATCTGCTTTGCGTTTGTCCGCGTTTCTGATCAAGTTCTAGAAAATGCAAAAGAACAAGAAAAACATGAAATTGAACCCGCCGTTTTTGTTGTTGTTTTTTTTTTTTTTTTTTACTGACGTTGCAGTGCAAACAGTCCCTGCACTGTTTGCACTGCCTCTTGATTTTCCTGGTCACTTCAGTGGAGAAACGACTAAACAGGTATTACGCAAGTGGTTCATGAAACTGACTTAACTGGTTCTTGTGGGAGAAAAAAAAATTCACAAGAAGCTTTTTTTATTTTAGGATGCTTCAGTGCATCTCCTATCTGTGTTTTCTTAGATTCAACTTTGGTTAAGGAGGAAGTAAATACTTTTTGAGTTTGTCACTCAACAGAAGAATGTCAACAACGGTGGAACGCTCGCACGGCCACAGCCGCCTGGCCGGAGAGAGCAGGCAGAAAATAGACAGCAGATTGCTAATTTTAACCGAGCCAAACGTCTTAGCTGTGAACTCATAACGTCACTTTGGACAGACGGCGTCTGTTGGTTCGTTTTCAGCCTGAAACCAAGTAAATAGCCCTGCTTGGATCACTGGCTGGCAAGACTTGCAAACTGTTGAATGGCTGCAGAGAGCGGGCTAAAATGACGGGCCTTAGCTGTGCTGAGCTGCAGGAGGGTTGAATGCAAACGTGAAATAAAAAAGCTGTGGATGTTTTTCCTTCCCTCTGCCTCCGTTAGGCCTGTTAAATAGGAAGCGCACATAAATGTTAAGAGGTGATTAAGGCAGGAGTTCGTCCTTTACAATTTCAGTTCTTCCGCTTGGCTCAGCCAAAGTTTCACAATGCAGATTATTGTGTTATAGAACGGGACATAAGTATGTTTCGAACTGGGAAGAAATCCAGGCGTAACATCAGCATTGAGTATTTATAATATTTAAAAGAAATTAAATTAAGAGTAATATTCCATACACTAATGAGTAAGATGATGTTTTGCTTTGTTTTTTCAAATGTATATCATTTTCATGTACTTTTGCATTAAAACTGTTTTTTAATGTAGGATCTGGGCGCTGGGTGCTGGGGAAGTTGGGGCGCCAGAAAGTTGGAGAAAAGATGAGAAAAAAAATGGAATCCAATACATTTTTACATTGTAAATGTAATTTTTTTTTTAGAAATGTTATGTTTTTCAATCATTATTGTGACACATATGTTAAAAGAGGTGCTTTTGAGCCATATAAGTGGAATGCTGACCAACCTATTTAACCATTCGATGGTTTTGATGACGGCAAAATAGAATATCTGCTACTTGTTTTCTCAAATTTTGGCATTTTTTTTTATGACTTTGTGTTTTTGTGTTTCTATGAGCAGTTTGACCTGCCTTGTTGCTAAAATGTGCTACAAATAAACCCTGCTGATTGACTGAAGATGGAGACAGATGGAGATGGAAATAGCCTTTCTATCTCAGAAGAGAAATTCAGCAAAACGTTCTCTGTCACCGTCGTCTCCCTGATTAGCCGCTGGTCACATGTATCACGCTTTTGGTGTGTCTTCAGTCTGCTGGTACGCCGTCCTGGTACCGAAAACCCACAAACCATTTCAGCATGTTTCACTTTATGCAGTCAAATATTTTTCAGAACATGCAAGTTGCATTTATGATATGCACAAAACATTTGCAGTTGTGCAAACGAAAGTAAGATTCCAGTGTTTTACCAAAGCAGAGTTTAACTTCTAATGAAATTTCCCACCGCGGTACAAAAAACACACAACAAATTCCACAGAGTTATTGATAATTGAAGAACGATGAGGCCAAACTGAAAGCACTGCTTACATAAAAAAAAGAAAATGAAAAGTCCATCATCCAACAAGGAAACAGTGAGTAGAAAAAACTTTTTTTTTTTTTTTTTTGGTCCTCACGTCATCGCAGAAGGAATCTTGACTCACTGCTCTGCCCAGCGCCGCTCCTGTTCACTCGGCTCTGCAGGCTGGTTTCTTCCTGTGCAGGATTTGAGTCGGGTTGAGGCCTGAACTTTGACTGGTCCGCTGCAGCAGCTTGATTCCTACCTTCTTTCAGCCCTTCCTGACGTAGATTTGCTGCTGTGTTTGGGATCTTTTTTTATTATTATTATTATTATTATTATTATTATTATTATTATGCATGAACCAATTGGAGTCACAGTTGGGTTGCCAAATCAAATGGCCTTTCAGATGGTTGTTTAAGGTCGTGCCTGCTCAGCTTTCCGCTTTGGCTCCGTGTCAATACACCTGTTTTCACCAGCAGCCTGCTGGATCTCCTGGTTTGGTGAACGAGGGCCGAGCAGTTTGCTGCACAGTGCTGCTTCCTCCACATTTAAATCCCTGGAAATAGTCATTCAGTAAATAATCTCACTTTTAATGCAAAGTTGGTGCTTTTAATGGACTTTCAAGGCAACTTTTACAGCAACTTTGCATTAACAGTGACATTATTTACTGAATGACACTTGATGACACCAATCATAGACATTCATATAGACTCCTTCATGTTCATGACTGGTGTTATGGGATGTTTACGACAGTGTCGTGCCAACTTTACGCACACCCCGTCAAATAAAGTGTTAACAAAATACAATATATGACTAATAAAGGAAACCATAAAAGTAAAAGTAGGACTTAAATCCAAACTGACCTCTGTCAAGGAATTTACAAAATTTCTTGTCTTGCCCTGAGTGAGTCCGGAGCCAATATGGTGTACCTGGTGGTGGCGCCGTCACGAGTTCAGGCCACAAAATGTCCAGCTAAATAAATAAAGTAAGTTAAGGCTTCAGGTGAGCCAGGAATCCAGTTTTGTTTCTCTGGAGCTGCTCCAGCAGGCGGCTGGACCAGATGAATGAGTTCGACATGGCCTCCTGAGCCAGTTGGTTTCTAAAGGAAAATAAACTGTAGGTGAGAGATTTCACAACAAACTGCAGTCTGCAAGGATACTCTATGAATACTCTATGAATACTCCTGACACGCTATGCATCGAGATTTTCCAGACGCATCACTTTGTATTGATGACATAATCTCTGGCCAGGCGGCGGCAGGCAGACTGGCCAAATTAAGAAAGGATGGTGATATTTCCGAGTAGTATTGGTCGAGTCGCAATGTAGTAAAATTACTTTTTATTTTTATTTTTTCAGATGTTGCTAAGGTAAACATAGCTGGCTACCGCCCACCTCTGAATTAGACGCTATTTTGGTTTCGGGTGACGGACGAACCCAAAGTGCTGGATAGTTTTAAGGAAATATGAACCTTAATCCCTCACAGTCATAAAAGAAAGCATGTCATTGAACTAAAATTTATTTTCAAGATGCTTCTGATAAAAAATTTTTGCATTAAATTCAATCATCTGCTGTGAATAAAAAGACCATTTGGCCAATGACTTTTTGACTTCTTTCACAAAATGAAAATGATTTTGATGTGGATTGACATGCTTGAAATATTTCATTCGATTTCACTGAATTTATAACGGAAATGAGTTTTCCTTCCCATTATTAGGGACAAAGGAATATTGAGATATTTTGGGAGATTTGAGGTATTTTATACATACCTGCTGTAACTGTGCAACATGAGCAGATATTTCTCACACTCTCGCTTTAAACAGAGTATGATGTGAAATATTTTTTTTACTTTACATTGTATTATCATGTTATTCCAATCATCAAAAACCTACCTGAAGTGTTGCCTTGATTCCTTCATGTAGGTTTGAGAAATCCTTTAATCTCCCATGGCAACCATTCAGATTTGCAGAACGCCTGGGTGGACTTAGCTCCGCCTTCTGGGTGCAGCTCCTCCTCTGAGCTGCAGTTCCTAAGCTACAGAGC
This sequence comes from Phalloptychus januarius, assembly GCA_902982915.1. Taxonomy (NCBI): domain Eukaryota; kingdom Metazoa; phylum Chordata; class Actinopteri; order Cyprinodontiformes; family Poeciliidae; genus Phalloptychus; species Phalloptychus januarius. The sequence continues at coordinate 2,531,527 of CADWAE010000466.1, read as the reverse complement.
TTCTGCTTCTCTCCCTCACTCAGTTCCTTTAGACTAGCCAGCAGCTTTTAGCAAACACCTGGTGGAACTGTTCATCTACTCAGTTCATTACTGGAGCTAATTCTCAGTGAATCGCTGGTAAAAACGTTGTTAAAACATTAACAGAGGAGCCATGATGAGTTTAAGAAAGAGCAAGAGCTTCTTAAAGAGACAGAAGCCCAATTTCAAGATGTTCAATTAAGAAGTAAAATTTCTTTTAAGTCTTTTAAGTTATGTAGCACTTTTATAAAAATCGAAGATAAAATAGTTACTTTATTATGCTATAAACTAGCACTATGTGGCTGGAAATGACGTAATACTGGCTCTTATGAAATTATATGTAAGACCTGTCACTTCTTAACCTGGTTCAAACTGTTTGCTGTTTATGGTATATGTGTCATAAACACATATGTGCCATAAATATGTGTGGCACATATGCCATATGTTTATGATCGTCTATGGCATATGTGTCCAACTCAAGGCCCGCGGCCCAAACCCGGCCCAGCACAGCTTTTTATGTGGCCCTCAAGACTCAAGAGGACAACATAAATAGAAGTTCAAGACAACAGTCATTTTATAAATGAAATCAAACTGTTTTTTATTTTTTACATGTAGTGCCAAATGAAGTTAATGTGTAAAGATGTTAAATATTACATCATTTAAGAAGTACTCATCCAATAGAAAAAGCTGTAACATTTTATCAGCTTAGCAGGCAGATTTATTAATGCATTCAGCCACATCTAGCCCTTTGAAGACATTCTTGATATGGATATGGCTCAAGATGAAAATGATTTCAACTACCCTGCCTCATAAGCCTCAAAATGGCACTCAGACTCCTGCCTTTTTGTCTTGAATGACGAATAGAAAATCGCATAAGAGTAACATTTCTACTCAAGCTAACGGCCTCGAACATTTTCAACGTCTATTTAGAATCTGGCTATTATCCACCACCAGCACAAAATGTGAATACAAAAGGCCCGGTGTTACGTGATAGTGAGCAGATGTCTGCAACAACTCAAATTCAATTCTCTCACTTGTCGCCATAAGAAAGACAAAAACATAAAAGACTGGTGGAATTTCAAGCAAAAAAAAAACTAAAAATGTAAACTGACACTAAAAATAGGACAGACCTGAAAGGTAAGTCAATTGACACAGATGCCTATCAACCTGTCTACGCTTGTAAGAACTGGGAATGTGGTGGGTGTGTGTGTGTGTGACGAGGTGTGTTCTAAAATTAAACCACAAGGATAAGCAGATTCTTAGTTCCATACATTCATGCGACTCCTTCAAGGCGGATAACAAACGGATGTCACTCTGAGACCAACAATCTAACAAGACGTGCGTTTGCATGATGCTCTGGATCTAGCTATCCGGTCGGCGGACTGAGAACCAGGATCCACTGGGATTAAGATCCGAGATCTGACTGGGACGTTGGAGTGATTCTTCAGAGGACAGAGCCGCATCATGCACACATTGAGAACCATTCACTTCTGAGCTGATTCAGTTCAACAATGTATGGGTTCTTTAAGAAGTCCCGAACAGCCGTGAAGGACACAGTGAAAATGTAAGTGCATTTTATCTGGAATGCTTGTTGCGCGTTCGTACTCTGGCGTAGTTTAGGTCAAGGCTCTGTAACCTTGACAACCCATGTTGATATTTTTGTCCTCAGTATAGCTAAAGTAAAGTGTGTTAAAATAAGGTTGTGAAAAAAAAAATCAATAAAATTTGATTTGTAATAAATATTTACTGTAAGTCAGAAAAGAAACAATTTTATTTCCATTTTGAAATTTTAAAACAAATTTAAATTTGAAAACCTTTGCATACCGGTAGATAGATTTACTTCTCTGCTATGTAAAGAAAGCAATTAGTTTCCACTTTCATAAGAAAAGTACATCTAAAGAATAGAACCTGGACTTTTTGTGTTGTTCTGTTTTAATGCAAAGTCCATGAAAAAGCTACTGAAATGCATTTTTAAAGCAGAACTATACTTAAAATGTTAGTTTTATTATTTGTCTTAAAGCTCTATAGAGCCACATGAGGACACGAAACCAAACAATTTTCAAACTGAAAGGACCACAATTTTTTTTTTTTTTTTTGCTTTCTATATTTACTTACAATAAATATGGCAAATAAACGCTTTGGGGTTCAAAATCTTACAACAAGCAATAAGAACTGGTTATTGAAAAACACTAAGATTCCAAGACAGATGTGTCCAAGACTTATTTTGAGTAAAAAGTCACTGAATGCTCCCTTTTACTATTATATTAAAATACATCATGTTGTACCTAAAATGTTCAATTTTAAGATTTCAAATTGTTGGCAAATGTTTTATAATTTGTATTGGACAACTCTGATTTGTAGTTATGAAATTGAGATTTCCATGAATCCATTACCACTGATGCAGATCTGTTGTTGTTTTACCTTTTTTTTTTACTAATATTGTGTCATATTTTCTATAAATGGGCTCACGTTCAAAACAACCCCCCCCCTTCTCTCCTTTTTTTTTTGCAGACAGGAAACATATGAAGCAAACCCGTTGGGAGACTCTCTTGAGACGGTCCTTTCCCAGAAAAGTAATTTCCTTCTGCTTTCATGCAGTTCAGAACCAATGTCATGGTTGGCTACTGCCGTCTTCATAATGCAGCTCTGTTCTTTCCTGTAAAAAAGGCGGGCGAAGTGCGTTTCGGGATTTCCTGAAGCGGGAGTTCTGTGAGGAAAACCTGGAATTCTGGCTCGCCTGCAAGGAGTATCGCTCGTTTGACAATCCGGAGGAGCGGACGCAGATAGCGACGAGTATTTATGAAGAGTTCATCAGGGAGGGATCCCCCAAACAGGTGAGGATAGTTCATCTGATGTGGACTCGTGCAACCAAATGTACAGTGTCATACAAAAGCATTTATACCGTTAAACCTTTAAGATTTAGTTAGGTAAAGGTACAACAAAGATCAACATTGTTTACTGGGGTTATATTTGATAGCCAGTCGTGGCCAAAATTATTCATAAATTTCAATTTCTTTTTCAAATAATATGAGAACTGTGGCATGTCGATGTGTGGGTCGGTATTTTGGAGGATCACCTGTAGCTGGAATTAAAATTCCTTGTCTTATTGGCTCTCAAAAAGCTTTGGGTGTCGACCAACTTTTTGGGGTTTTTTGGCCTTTAGCAGGTTTCCTTCCTCTGCGTCCAATTTTGGTTTCGTTCAACCTTCTTCTGTTTGTTCCGTGTATCTCCTACTTTCTTTGCGGCAAGCTGAGCATGTGGATCTCTGCGGTTCCTTCTCTGCTTCTCTGATTAACGTTTTTCTTGACCGGCTTTACCGTTTCGTTGGACGACCATGTCTTAGTAGGTTTGAAGTTGCGCTGTTCTCATTCCAGTCTGAGTTGGTTGATTAGAACAGAGTTTTTGATATTGTTTTGAGAACTTTACCATGCTTTAAACTTTTGCGTTAGGAATGGAAATGTAATGGGAGAACTGATGTTCTCCAACAAACCTCTCAGGCCTTCATAGACCATTGGGAGGTTAAGCTATGCTAATTAGTGATTTCTGAAGACTTTGGTTGCACTAGATTATATTTAGATGGATTAAGGTAAAGGGGGTAATTACTGTTTGAAAGAATAAAAAAATGAAAATAAAGAAACCCCTAATTAAATGTCACTTTTAAGGTGTACTCATACCAGCCCTGTAGATTGGGCCTAAAATAATCCAACTGACACTATTAAGCATATTGGAAATTCTTCTGTTCGCTGATTGGTTTAAATTTTCCAGAGAAATCAAACTCAATGGGAGAAATTCCAAGGAAGGGAGATGAGACTCAAACGAAATTGTGTTGGAAACTTTGTGTTGGTCTGTCGCATTAAATGCTCCTAAAATACTGTTTGGTAAAAGGTCTAAGGTGCATGGTTACTCTTGCATTGTAAGCACAAAGTGCAGTGAGACATCCCTTGCAGTTTCCGTATCTTTATGTAACTGATATGCTGTTTCTGCAGGTGAATCTGGATTCCTACACAAGAGAAACAATCAGACAGGGTCTGGAAGAGCCGGCGTCATCCTGCTTCTCCATGGCAGAGAGGAAAATCTTCATCCTGATGGAGAACTGCTCCTTCCCACGCTTTGCCGAAACGGAGTCGTACAAACTCTTTATTGACTCCATTTCGAAACAGAGAGGTCTCAAGAAAAAACGCATGGCGGTAAGAATAAAGAGTCCTGTGGAGGATTTCAAAGTGAACCCTGTGCTCCTGGTGAGCAAGGACTGACTCAGTGTGTGCTGCCGAGAGTCTGAAGTGTTGCCCAGACAGACTGAGGAAGGGCTGCAGGTCAAAATGCTGCACAGGCACTTCCTCATCCCACGAGGCTTCACAGCAGATTTCTGTAAGACAAGAGGCTGTGAAAATGACATGGAAGGGAATCAGCAGCAGAGCTAAGGCTCTTGCTTTCACTGTATGTATGTAAATATGTTCTGTTTTTATTGGCCTGCACAAGTGATTTGAAATTAAATGTTTTTTTGTAAATTTGGACACTAACAGTATTTGTGAAAATGTGAAATCATCCTGTCATTTAGGCATCTTGTGGATTATTTCATGATAAATCACGTGATTTTTTTATACAGCACCAGCTGCGTCGAGGTTACAAAAGTGCATCCTTCATGCTGCATCTGGTGCGCTACTGCCACCCAGTGGCCGTAGCGTAGTAGTGCAGTGGAGGTTAGCCATACTGTACCTGTATCAACTTTTGCATTAAAAAAAAGATCACATTATTGACATTTCTTTCTTTCAATTTCAGTATTTTTTTGTCTTTTTGCCTTTATTATTTTGTTTTTTTTAAATGTACAACCTGATTCCATAACTTGTTTTATTAATCATGTTGATATTAAAACAATGACATCACATTAAAAAAGTCATTTTAACTTATTTTTTTCTCACTGCATGAAGTTCAATTAGATCTTCTTAATTTAGGTCAGTTAGAATGACTTAAAATAGTTGTATTTGTAAATGCCACAATAATGAGAGAAATAATATGTCAGAGATTAATTTATTGTCTTCAAAACTAAAAGTTTACATACATAATGACTTTTCAGTCCTACCGGGCCAAATCTGAGGTACCCAGACAAATCAACTTTAATTGATCTTTTTATAAATCAACATCGTGAATTATTGTAAATGAGACATAAAACAGATTTTTTTGCAGATTTTTTTTTTTTTTTTTTTTATCTATTTCGCCTGTAAGAAACTGGAAAAGACTTCAAACAGGAGGAGAGGTTCACCTTTCAGCGGGATGATGACCTTAAACACACTGCCGGAGCTGGAACACATTGATTAGGTCAAAAATATATTCATGTGTCGTCCTGGTCAAAATCCACATCTGAAACCAATTGAGAATGTGCAGCAAGATTAGAGAAAAGGCTGTTCTGTTTACAGATGCTTTTGCATCCATTTTTAGGCTACACTAGGTTTTATAGGTAGCCTGCTAAAACTTAGCCACTTGTTCTATGCTTGGTTTTCTAAAGAAGCATGGACTCTGTTTAAAGTTTCAAATTTTATCCAATCGTTAAAGTTTAGTCAAGACATATGTCGTGTGCCAGTTCGACGCTATAAAGCTTATCAGAAATTACCTGAGCTGTAAACAACCATCCTCTGCTGAGAAGAGAAAAGTTCTGAGCTGAACATGGCTGTTAATGTCAATTGAATATTTGGAGGTGTGGCCAACACAAACTGAAGGGCTTCGTTCACTTCCTCCGCTGCCATCGCTGAAACTACAGCAATAGGCCCACTACAATTACAAAACAGCTCAGAAATCAATGTCATTGTTCAGAACTCCTCTTTCTGTTCGCTGATTGGTTGCAATTCAACCAGAGAAATCAAGCTCAATGGGAGAACTTTCAGACGGCGCGTTTAGGGAAATGAGAATCAAACGGAATTCTGTAGGAAGGCATTGGCCAGGCTTTTTTTTTTTTTTTTTTAGCGTTAAAGGTTATGTGTAGAGATATGGTGTAATTCTTTGCTAAAGGTATGGTTATGAATGTACTTGTAATGGTTTGGGTTAGTGTTTGAGTTAGGCATAAATGTGGTGACTAAAATGAGTGGAAGTCAATACAAAGTCCTAATATAGGCAGAAGTATGAATATGTGTGTGTGGGAGAGAATAAGACAAAGAAAGAAAGAAAGAGAGAGGGAGAGGCAAAGCGAGAGATAACATGGTGTGTAGTGGAGTGTGTGACAGTATCCCAGCATCCACTGCGCCCCACCCTCGTTCCCCCCGATTACGTCACTGCCAACCAGAGGGGAGGCCTCGCTCCATCAGGCTGCATCAAAACTTTCGCACTGTGCAAATATCTCGCGGTAAGTATTTAGTCAGAATTTATAGCTAATTATTTATTTTTTTTATATACCAGCATCATATGTCAGCCGTTAAATCGACAGTGTTGTTGGAAGGCGACCAGCCTCCTGCTAGCTCCGCTTTCCGGAGTCCAGTGGATGAAAAGTGCTCAGATTTATCTGATAGTTTGGGCTAAAGGAGACAGCGGCTAAAAGCTCTCGGCTGTTTTGTTTTGCTTTTATGAGTAGGTGGGATATGTACGGCCACATAACTACCGTAAAAAGCAGTTTCGTACCTTTACGAGCTTATAATGATTAGTATTTTTTTTTCTTCACATCTGAACCAACAAAACCAGCAGAGCAAAGCTTCGGTTCTCTGCTGTCTGGTTAACTAGTTTAGTTAATAAAGCTGGAAATTGGGGGTGTTAGCTTAGCATAGATTCTGTATGCTAGTTAGCAGGGTGGGATCTCTGAAGTGAACAACTTCGGAACGGCGAAGCCTTCACACATCTCCGGTGTGTGGGTCGGAGTGGCTCCCCGCTGTGGTTTGTGTATCATCATGTCTTCTAATCGGCTTTAATCTATTTCCGTCAGGGCGCGGAGGAAACGATGCTAGCACGTAAAAGTCAGCGTTGACCTGCATGTTATCTGCTGGGTCTGATCTCTGCTGCTCTAACCTCCCGGAATTTAGCGGCTATTTAGCAGGATGGATGCGCTCTTGTTTTTCTCCTTGCCATACACACACACCCACACACACACACCCCCCCACACACACATACAACGAGAAAGTAAATGAATATTTCCACATGTGATTGATGGAGATGCACCATTTATTTCACCTGAGTAAAATTACATATATGCTATTGCTGCTTATCAATTTCTTTTAAAAATTGCTATTATTTTCAACCAACAGCATGGACTATTTTTTTTAAATTTTAATCTGAATTGCATCACTGTTACAGACAAAGGTTTTATGCATATTATTGCCATTTTTTTAATCCCTTGATTTTCTGTTGGATTCCGAGAGTTATTTCCTCTAAATAAAAAAATAAGTCACCAAAGCACATTTGTTTGGTATTGGCAAAAAGAAAAAAAAAGAAGAGAAAATTATGCACTGAATGGCGCATCCATTGTATGTGGCAGGGCCGGACGTTTTTGGGGCCCTAGATAGAGTTCCAGTTGGGGGCCCTTCTTACCAACATGCTTTAAAATTCCTAAGCTGCTCTGTGTTTGACTCACTTAATGTCATTAGCGTCTGACTAGTGTTATTTTGGCTGTTGATTTTAACCGTGCAAGACTAGCAAACTAAAAAATAAAGGGACTTTGAGATGCAGAGTGGTATTTAAATTATTTTAATCACTTGAAAGTAACACCAACTGATGAACACAAAATTTACAGTAAACAAGTTAACAAGTTCGATATCTTTCATTTCCCTAAAAGTGGCAGCAGCAAGCAGCAGGAAGATTAATCCATTATATGTGGAACGACTATAAAAATTATCTAGAATTTTTTTTTTACGTGTAGTAGCATTTAGTTTGTATTGTTGCAATATTTGAATCCCTTCTTTTTCTTTTGGATTCAGTTATTTCCTAAAAAAAAATCACCAAAGTATTTAGTTTTTAAATGAATAAAAAAATATATATATATATCAGGAATTTATCATGCTCTTTGGAGCCCTCTGGTGGTGCAGGAGGTCCTAAACAGCAGCTTAACTCGCATAAGTCCTTTGGCTGGCTCTAGTATGTGGTGCTTATTAAAAAGTAGAGAACTTTAAAAAAATAAGCAACATATGGGAATGTAAAAGTATGAAACGCTGACCTGTTATTCCACCAGACGTCGTGTGAATCGTCTTTATTGTTCCCTCCTGTGACCCAGGCCTTCTCCAACACGACAATGGAGCCATCAGAAGACGCTACCAGCAACCACGCCGCGAGCTCGACGGGCGCCGGGGGCTCATGGGAGATCAGCGACAAGACCAGACTGTGCCGCTTCCTCTGCTACGGCTCCGAGGGAGACATCTACACGGCCAGAGAGCAGGGCCGCGTCTCCACGGATACCGCCGGAGCCCTGCTGTCCCTGCTGCAGGAGGGGAGAGGCGCCGAGGCGGTGGAGGAGGCGAAGCGCTTCGCACAAGGCGGCCGCGCCGTCAGGCCGGGGCCGGCCCTCTTCGCCCTGGCCTTGTGCTCGCAGCATTCGGAGCTAAAGACGAGGCAGGCGGCTTTCAAAGCCCTGAGGGAGGTCTGCCACGACGCGGCCCATCTGTTCTCCTTCGTCCAGTACAAGAAGGAGCTGAAGGAAGGCATGAGATGCGGGATGTGGGGGCGCGCACTGAGGAAGGCCGTGTCTGACTGGTACAACGAGCAGGACGCCCTGAGTTTGGCTGCGTCGGTGACCAGGTGTAAACAGAGAGAGGGCTGGTCGCACCAGGACCTGCTCAGGCTCTCCCACACCAAACCGGCCACAGAGGGTGAGTGAGGGGCGGACATGTAGGGAGGCGCCCAAATGGAAAAAAAAATTAAAAAACAAGCGTCCCGTGTGGTGTTTGGAACTGCTGGCTGCCGTAGCAACGTGAGATTTATTACAAGTCACACGTGACACAAGCTGCGTCTCCAATTGACGAAAATAAGTTAGCTTAATGAAAACGGCAATTTCGAAAACACGAAATTGGCGTGTTTTTATTTTTTTGCTTTTCCGCCGTACGGAGATGGGCTCGTTTTTGCAAAACTGCAGCAGAAACACTTTTTTCGCATCACATGACCAACAGCCAGATGTGGCCGCTGGCGGGAGCCACAAATGTACACACACACACTCATGCAGCTGCTTACCTCTGTCGGTGCCTTGATTATTAATCGTTTATTGTTTATGTGTGATTTTAATTTAATTTCTTAATGAAAAAAACACAATTTTTTGAAACTTTTTTTTTTACATTCGCAGAATATTGAGAAAGATTTGCTCACATTTGTAATGGAAACGCAGTTACATTATTTGGAAAGTGAAAAAAGCTGGAGCTCCATCACCACATGGCGTCTCTGAGCTCATCTGTGGGCGATGTTACACGTCTCTCAGAGGGGATCATTTAGAAATAGAGATAACGTAAAGTTGATTGGTCTTATCAATAAGTTGATACGAGTTTCCTCTTGTGTCAAGAGGCTCAACCATTTCTCTTTAACTGTAAAGGCTAAAAAATCCAAACAATATGCTACATTTAAAAAAGAAGCACATCGTGTCTGAACAAGTTTTGCATCGGCTGTTTTACGTAGCCGATCAGTTCCTTCTATCCCTACTTTGAAGCACATTATAGTATTAAGAGCTTGAACACAACGAGCTGCTTTTTTCATTAAATGCTCGTGTTTTTAAAGTGAAACTCCATTATTGCACAAGAGCAAGAGACGAGCGACAAACGTCGGACGTCTCCGGTGGCGCCGTTCCTCGCTTTGACCCGCAAACGGTGACGACCGACTCTTTGTGTTTCCAGCTGTTGCACTGATCAGCAAATATGTAACAAAAGGGTGGAAGGAGGTCCAGGCGACCTACGCGGGCAAAGAGAACTCTGAGGAAGTGGTCAAAGTGCTCTCCTACCTGGAAGTGGTGGAAAAGGTCAAGCACAGCTGCGACGAAGTGGAGGTCAGCGGTTTAATAGAGGAGCACAAGCTGGAGAGGGAGCAGCTACTTACGGACCACCTGAGGTCAAAACCGGTACGCTGCTTTCCTTTTTGCACTTTCGTCAGTGAAGCCATGTCCGCAATTTGGACAAATTTGATAGAAAGGGCAGATGTAACCGAGATCTTTCAATCTACGGGTCATTTTACAATGAAGCTGTTTTATAGCTGATACGGTGCAATGGATTTACTGAGCTGGAACAGAGTTTGAATGAACTGCAGCGATGTTATCTTTGAAGGGTAGAAAAAAATCACTGTTATGAATGTAAAACATTGTTCAATCCAACATTTAAATGTCTAGATTTCAAATGATATTTAACAGAAGGGTGGAAAAACTTTATGAAAACCTGAAAACCTTGAAAAATGAAACGGTGAAGTAGTGAAACAGCCAGGATCCGAGCTGACGCTGAAATCGGCCAACTTTGAGCGTTGTTCTTGCAGAAACGGTTTCCACGCCGACGGATCTGTTAGTGCCTGGATATGATATGTTTACTGACCGGACAGAAGATCAAATTTCTTAGCTTCCATCTCACTAGTCTGTCGATAAGAAAATGACATAAACCATTATCTCAGAAAGGTGGCGATATAGAATAAACCTAAATAAGTTCCGTTTACCATTTGAACAGGTATGGATGTATTTGTATGGTCCATTGTCAACGCCAGTGGTGTCCTAAGTCGATCCTTGTGGGCTGGCATTCTGCATGTTTTACTTCTCTCTCTGGAGGTTGTAACAACTTCCTCAGCAAGTCAGTGTTCTTCTTAGGCCTCTAATGAGCCGTCATTTGATCCAGGTGCGTTAAACCAGGGAGAGAATTAAAACATCCAGGATGCCGGCCCTCGAGGACAGACTTTGGAGACCACTGGTCAACGCCAAATTAAAGAAACAGGAAATCTGGTAAATGTCAACTTGTTTTTCTTTTGTTGAAGGTGTGGAGTGCCCTGCTGAAGGAGATGTCTCTGCATTCCATTCTTAAAATCCTGGGAAAGATGACGTCCAACAAACTCCTGGAGCCCCGAAGCGCCGAGACCCAAACCGTCTGCGAGAGACTCCAGAGCGAGTCGTCTCTAAAGAAGGTACCACCATGAACGTCCTCTGACGGTGTCGCGGTTCTCCGTGCTGCACGTGAAAAACGGTTCTATTTTCAAACCCTCCTCCAGGCAAACATCCATCCTTTCAGCATCCTTTTGGCTTCGGAAAACTATAAACGAGGTCAAGGCTTCCAGGGGAAGACAAAGTGGGAAGCGGACGGCAGCATCCTCAAGGCCATGGACCGGGCTTTTTACACAAGCTTCCTGGTAAGTTTTCTGGGCTTCAGAGCTCCTCGTCCTCCCCCTCGGCCGTCGGCTCCTCGCTAAGAACGCGGCCGCTCTCGCTTCGTCCCTCAGAACGTGGAGCCCGTCGGGAAGCGCTTCGTCGTGGCCGTAGACGTGGGCACATCGCTGACCAGCATCGTCCCGGGAACGGCGATCAGCACGGCGGTTGCAGCCGCAGCCATAACCATGGTGAGCCCGGTGCCAAATGAGGGAGACTTTACAGTAGCAGAAGGAATAGCTGCGTCTGGCGACTGGCCCTTACTGACGCGCACTGGGAATTCCTGGCAAAATTCTTTCGGCGCCACATTGGTCCACAGGGCCAATCAGAGGCTATTAGCCGGGAAAAGTGGCATCACAAAAACAAACTGAAGACTTTTTGTTTAGACGTACTGCAGAGAGGCAGAGTTAGGTTTGTTGTCTGTATGCTGCAGATCTTTGCCCGGACAGAAGCGAACACGCACGTCCTGGCCTTCTCGGAGGGAGCCGTGGTCCCGTGCTCTCTCTCTGAAGACATGTCGCTTGCAGAAGTGACTGCTGAGCTGGTGAAGGTAAGATGTACAGCTGTTTTCTCTCCTACTGCAGACTCCAGAGATCACCAGAAGCAGGCTTCTGGTGATCTCTGTGCTGCTTTCTGTCCTCTACTTCCTGCTTCCCTTCAAAATGTTTCTCCCTTTTCTTTTCCATCTGCAGTCTGCTGCTGCAGTGTCCTTATTGCATAATTTGTGGATATTTTGTTCGTCAAAAAATAAACACTATTGGGTGTCTTGTTGTTTTGCATGTCCTCTGTTCAGTATTTATTTTTGTTTTCGTCATTTGTTGATCTATTATTTTATGTATTTGCTCATAGCAGGGAACTGCTACAAGCACGGGTCAAAGTTCCTGCAGAGTAAAAGGCTCATTGTTATTTCCTCCAAAAGCTTGATTCCTAGGCACAATAACTTTAGGTGTTGTAGATGGTTTTCCTCATCCAAAGCATCATCTATAAACTGTACTTTGTCCTTATTCTGGACATTTTTGTCTAACATTTAGGTCTTTTTTATCAAAAACATTCAAATGTAACCAATAAAAAAGCAAAAACAAAGAAACATTTTTTAAAAATTGCACTCATACACTCATGCTTGTGCAACACTTTGTCGCAATCCGAGGCGCTTTGCTGCCCTCAGCAGGTCAGTTGTGATAATTGAATAGCAGTCTGTTGTCTAAATTGAAAATTTGCCAATTTCCCACCGTGATATATATATAAACACATTCTTACGTATAAATAAAACTAGCAATCTTTTTAGAATTTTTTTTTTTTTTTACGAAATTTAGTTTTGTATTTATTTATATTTATATATATATATATATTAACCCCACAACTGTTGTCTGCTGGAGTCGTAGTTAACCTGATAACAGATGTTTCTGTTGAACTTTTCTCTTCCAGTTCCCCAGCAGCAGCACAGACTGCACCCTTCCCATCACATGGGCCACAGAAAACGGGAAGTCTGTGGACGTGTTCGTCATTCTGACCAACAACCCACTGTGGACGTTTACAGCCAGCCCAGTGGAGTCTCTGAAGAAACACAGACATGTGGGTTTGTCTCCGTGAGACGCTTTGGTCTCCTTTTGGCGCTTCCCTCCCTGACTCTGTCAAGCTGAAGCATTTCAGTGCAGATGAGCTCATTTTGAAACACATTGCTGCTAGCATTAGCAACATGTGTCCTACGATGTTGTCTCAGGTTTTAGATTTACAGTAAATTCATTGTAGGCAGAACGTTGCAATGTGATTTTGGGGATTGCTGCGGCCTAAAGCGACTTATTTGTGCTGCATCTTTTTCAAGAAGTTGGTCAAAGATGCCGTTTTTTATTTTTGCAACAACATACTCTTACAAAAAAGTTTAAACTGCTGCACGTACCCTGCATAGAAAAGACGATTAATATTTAAAAGTACAAATATAATTTTAGCTCCCTCCGCCTTGCCTGCTGGTGGAGGTTAGAGGGTCTGTTGGATTTGATAAGGCGCCATACAGGCACAAAGCCATCTACCATGTACCAACCCAGAACTCAATTGGCAGTTTTAGCCAATAAAAGCTAAAACTGCCAATTGAGAAGAATTGGCAGTTTATTTTCTGATAGTTATTTTTTAGTTTATTGCATCTTTTAGCATATTTCTAATATTGTATAAAAAAGTCCAGAACTCCATCTAACAGCGGCGTTTGCTCATTTTAAAAGGCCATGCCCCACTAAAGTCTTGAGATGTTGGGAGTTTTTTTTGTTTTTTTTAAACCAGAATTTCCCAAACTAAACATTCTTCCTCAACCACAGGCATCAGGCACAGATTCCAAGCTGGTGATGTGCGGCCTGACCTCCATCGGCCACGCCATCGCAGACACAGAGGACCGGGGCTTACTCAGCATCTGCGGCTTTGACCTCGGAGCGTTCGACGTCATCCGGAACCTCGCCCTCGACCTCATCTGATTGCCCCCTGTCTGATCCCACAAAGTCCGAGGCTCACACACGCAGAGTTCTGGAGTAACTAATCTCCCTCTCAAAAAAAAAAAAAAAAGCAAGAAAAAAATTGCTGACACTTACAATTCCAGATTTTTGTATTCCGTTCTGATGAAGCGTCCAGCGGGCTGGACGGTTCTCTGGTGACGCCACGGGGTGCCAATACAGGGTATGCTGCTTGTGGCCTGATTATACAGCAGACCGGTTCTGGTTCTGAATAAAACAATAACATCTCTCATTTCCAGCGAGAAGATGGAGTCAGAATGTTGGGTTCATTTTAAGGTAGTTTCTTGTAGTTTTTTTTTTAATTTTCTTTATTCTAGTAGCAGGTTTGAGGTAAAGTAGGTGAATTGTGAAGCTGAAACTAATTTTCTGTAGTTTGTTTATAAATTATTAACCGATCTGTGGGAAATGGGGAGATGAGGACGAGAGGAAGCACCAAAAAGTCCACAGGATGACTCTCTGTTCTGTGTCATTTTTATGATTTATTTAGTTTTTATTTTAAGTCGTTAACACTAGATTCATTTTAGAATGTTTTAATTTTATTGCTGTTTAGCCCATAGATCATTTTATTCTATCAGAGTAGTCTCTCTCTCTCTCTCTCTCTCTCTCTACGGTCCTGATTAAAGGTTCACATCCCCTCATCAGGCGCATAAATGCCTCAGTAATTTAGAGCTTTTATTGGTTTATTTCAATCCGTTGGAATGACTGTGTTTATAGAAACAACAACTAAGTGTACGGGTTTGAATGTAACTCGGATTTTCTTTAATCCACATGGTCAGTAGCACATTTAAGCTGCGTTAGCAAAAATTACTGGTTGCTGCTTTTCCTTGAACTCTGTAATTTTATTCCAATGTGGATTAGAAAAGATAAATCACATTGTTCACATTTTATTTCAACTTAACTTTCCAGATCTTGTTTGAAAAATTCACTGATGACATATGTTGTGTACTCTGGGAAAAAAACAACGGTTCAAATGTGTCACTGAAACACTAAAACTGAAGATATTCACAGTCATGATGGGAGGATGTCAAGTTCTGACTGGCACTGTGCATTAAAAGGTGTTTCCTTTTAAATGGGACAACCTATTTTTTTTTTTTGAAGGTTTCAAGTTTTTTTTTTTGAGCAACAAAATTATGCAAATGTCAAAGACTTTGATGAAAGTTGAGAGAAATTGGCTAAGTTTCTCGTTTTAGTCAGATGTCTATGCATCGCAGTTGGGTAGGGGTGCACCGATTGCAGGTTTCTGGCCGATCAACCGATATTTAAAAAGCCTGGTTCCAGTTTTCACTGTACTGATTTTTTATTTTTTTTCGTCTGAAAATTGGCAAAATGTAGCATCAAAATCACTTAAGTTGGCAACAGCTTGGTGACTACTGTTTACCGCGTTCCTCGTGGGCGGGTCTGTTCAGTCTCGCTATGGAACAAAATGTGACGGTGGTTCGTTTTCATATCTTTGTGCAGGCAGATGAGATCAGTTTCATGTATCGGCCAAACGCCTGAAATTCAGTTAATCTGGGCCGATTTCTCAGCGCACCCCCACAATTACAACAATACTGTATCATGTCAAGATTAATTGTAGCTGGGTGAGAAGAAATGTTCACCATGACTGAATCTGCTAAAGTTGCACTGCTGTATCTTTAATTTATGTGCAAAAACTAACTGCAACTATTGTGGAATAAATCGAATCGAATGTACCTTTTGAAGTCATGAAGTTGTTTAGATTTAAGCAATCTGATTTCTATTTCTCCATTAACTGGTCCACCAAGCTTACTGTGTCGGTAGCAGAAGCATTCAAACTGTAGCGATTACGCACGTCGCTCACTAAACTCGTCAGTCGTCCCGGTGTGGTCCGTTGTATTGCACGATTCCCAACCCTGGAACTGGCAAGGCAATATTTCCATGTAGACTTAACTCGTATAAGGCTGTCGTAGCTGTTCCATAACTACTACCGGTTCTGCGTCTGTAGCCTCACAGGAGAGAGTAGGATTGTGGTGTTTCTATTCACGAGAATTTCTCAACCGTGGTTCACTTTTCCGTCATACCGTCTGTTATATCGACTTGTTACACGAGTTTTTTTGATTGTAGTGGCAATGTAATCCCGTCCCTAATAAACATTTATGCTGCTCTCGAAACCCTGTGTTCATGTCTCATGAATCTCTGCTGCAAAGAGTTGCCAACTTTTGAGATGAGCTTTTAAGAAAGATGTTGGGAGACGATTTATAGCCAAATGTCAGATGTCACTGAATGTAGAATACAAAGTGGCCGAGTTAAGAATCGGTTACTCTTGACCTGAAGGCCGTGATTCGGAACTGGAAAAAAAGGTTTATTGTGCCACGAGTAGCCTAACGGGTTCGACACATGGGAGGTGACATTGCTTTCTTTCCATTGATTTCCTGTGCGATGAGGTGTCAGTCGCCAGTCACGTTTCTGCTAGTCATCTGCCCTTATTGATGTTGTCACACAATCCATTGTGGACAAGAAAGAACTGAGTTAAAAAGCAAAACAATGGATTTACCAAAGTTACCAAAAGGACGAGGTACCTGACCAAGCAGACAAAATGATCTTCCTGAGACTCAATTCCTTAGAAATACGACGAGGAACTTCCTCACCCAGAGAGAGGCTTGCACTGCAGGTGCTCCTACAATCCGTAGAGATAAATCAGTTGAGATGATTCTGGCATCTGGTCAGGATGTCTCTTGGACACCTCACTTTGGTGGTTTTTCCGTCACATCCGTTTCCAAGGGAGCAGACCCAAAACACATGGGAGGGCATATACCCTTTGCAATCCTCCCTTAACTCTCATAACCCTCTGACCTGATCTGGGATAAGCTAAAGACAAGAGATGGATAAGAGCGAGTGAAGCAATGCTTTAAAAGACTAAGACCAATTGGTAGGGAACATATCTACCATTTCAAATCCCCTTGGGATTCCTCAAGGTGCAAAGTGTTCTCAATGACTGCTGGTACAAATAATTACAATCTTTGAATGTAACAGGCATGGCCTAAGTTAAAACGGCCCATCCAGATATAACTAGATCATCCAGAGCATCCCGACCAGATGAGCCACTTTATGACTCCCTCACACTGCGAGCACCTGCAGAGTGATCATGACCTCAGAGAGAATTGCCCTTGTCCCACTGTGCTTATTTTGTCACAAACAGCACTATGTATGAGAACTCTGGTTTGAGCGAAGATGCTCTAATGTGTGGAGTGAGATATATCTGAACAAAGTGAGAAATAGAGAAGCTTGATTCTCAATTTAGAAAAGTGCAAGTTAGACATTTTGCGTTTAGATTCACGTCTTGGACAAACCATGTAGGCATCCAGAGTGTAATTAAACTAGAAAATCATGGTTTATATCCCAAATGCATCTGCATCTAGATTGCGTCATTGGTAGAAAGGAGAAGCTTACCTGGCTCATAAAAAATATTTATATATTTTGGATCAGGCAACTTGTGAGGCCGCTTGATGTTGATATCTGGGGGGCCTCGTAAACATACTACATGAAGGCGAGTGAAGATGGCGGATGTGTTGAGCGTTCTTCGTCAGTATAATATCCAAAAAAAGGAAATCGTCGCTAAAGGGGATGAGGTGATATTCGGAGAGTTCTCCTGGCCGAAAAATGTGAAGACTAACTACATAATCTGGGGGTATGTCAGCACGCTAAACACGTTTAAACCTCTTTTCTCCCAGGCCTGCAACTCCATCTCCGTAACGACGTAAAGCTCACTAGCTACTTTGTGCTAAAATGCTAACACAACTCCTCTCTGGGCTCAGAACTTTAAAGCTGCCGGCTGCTTTCGCATTATATTTCAGCGACTTGCACCAGAAATTATATTCCAGATTACTATTCATTTTTGGAGTAAATGCGTGGGTTTTGCACTTCCTTTGTATTTATGTTGTTTTAAGAGTGAACACACCAAACTTGTCTCAGTGAAGGGATGCTAAATTAGCGATGCCAGCTAGCTCTTGACTTGTTTCATGAAGTCGCGAGGACATGCTCGTCTTTTATTTTAATTTGCGCTTATTGTTCTACTTCGCAGTTTACGAAAGAAAATGTATCTTGCACATTTTCTGAACATAAAGCTGTACATGTAGACTCACTGACTGTTGCTAGTTGTTAAGCAGAACTAAAACTTCATGCTGGTAAACCTGCGTAGAAAAACATTTAATTGGCTTAATTGGTCATTTTCTTTTAAAACTTTGCTCCTAACAACGGCAATGTGTTTGCTTCCTCAGTACTGGCAAGGAGGGCCAACCCAAAGAGTACTATACTTTGGACTCCATTTTATTCTTGCTCAACAATGTGCATCTGCCGCATCCTTCGTATGTGCGGAGAGCTGCAGTAAGTGGAGCATTTAGCCGAAGCTCCTGGCATCTTCAGACAGTTTCTCTGGCTCTGTACACCGCCTCTGTTCCTGACATGTCTGCATGTTAATTATAGACAGAGAACATCCCTGTTGTCAGACGACCGGATCGAAAAGGATTGCTGTCCTACCTCAATGGCGAGAGTTGTAAGTAGCATGTGTAAAAAGTCACTGTTTCATCCACACTGTCTCTTTCTTGTTGTTGCTTTTTGTGTAGTTGGGAGCACCTATGCAACCCAGTCACACACAGTAATGTGTGTGAATTGATGACAAAAATGAATGCTTAGGAGAACAAATTTGCTCATGTTCGCATGTAACATGTTCCAGAGTCTGCACCCTGGAAAGTCCGCATTATGTTTCCAGCTGTTGAGCTTTTCTTTAGCAAACACTGACGGGCTAGGTAGCTTGAAATTGCCTCCAGAGTAACGCACCGTCTTAATGCATGCAACCTGCAATGAAAATATGAATCCCTCAATGCACTCATTGATGTATTCTTTGTGGAAACAACTATAATGAGGAGTGTGGTGCCGTTTTGTAAAAGTGACTGGCCACGAGTTCGCTTTGGGAGGTGGTTGGAGTTATTTATGGATTCCGAATTTGTTTTCTTTCGACTCGAAGCAAGTTATTCTATTTCAGGTGTTGTAGATGCGGCTAGTCAGCGTGGGGTGCACCGGTGTTCACCGCCTCGTCAGGCCGGGCAGACCTTGAACTGTGTGCCGGTGGCATGCTGTGTATTGTAATATTGTTCTGAAAAATAAGAAGTTCTGCAACTCGCCCAGAGAAACTGAAAAACATTCCTGCAGACATAAATTGCTCTGATCATATAAGTTGTCATGGCGTTGTTTTCTTTCTTCTGGTATCTCTAGCTTTTCTGCAGAGTGACCCGGTCTTAAGCCACTTATCCGTTATTATTTTTAAACACAATCCTTTGGTAAGCTAACTGTATGTGTCACACTTTGACCTCACGTCACGGCAAATAGTCATTTACACGCCACGCCTTGCAGACCACTAGTTTGAGAAAGACTGCAATATTCACATCGCAAAAGGCCTAAATAATTGTTGCTCAAGCCCTTCCAAGTATTAAGGGCTTGAGTTTTTCATGCTGATTTAATATTTAGCCAGTCTCACAGCAGCAGACGCTAATGACGTTACTCAAAATGCTAAAGGTCACAGTGATGGAAGCACAGATGAGAGGAAAGAGGAAAATGAGCTCGTATTCAGCAAGCGACATCATTAAACATTGGGATATTTATATTGTGCAGCCTTAACAATAAGTAGATTTCCCAAATACAAACATGTAATATAAAAAAGGGGAAATCTGTGCAGCCGGTTAATTTTCAACAAGCTGGCAGGATCTGAAAATGAATTTGTCATAAACATAAAATTTAATTAATCAATAAGATTGATTTATAAATTTCTTCATCTCTTAATTTGATGCTTCTTTTGATGCGTCAGTCACTTCAAAGGTGGTGAACAATTGCGCAATCATTTTTTAATGTTTAATATTTATTATTGGCATTACTTTGACATTCAAGTTTTTTTTGTTTTTGTTGTTTTTTTTTGCAAATCAGCTATGCTGATCATAGCTGATTTGTAAAACTAAAGTAACAAAATGGTTAAAACATCCAAGAGTGTGAATACTTTCCTGGCTCTCCTTCAGCCGTCATAGCGGTCTGTGGCCTCTAGGCGTCTCCAAAACACACTGAGTGCCAAGAAGCAGATTTTCCCACATCTCCACAAAACTCAGCGATCTGTCGAATGTTCCTGCTTACGTCACCAGTTTAACGAGGAACTCTTTGATTGTCCAGTAGAGATAAAATATGACCTGCTCTAATGAACAACACACTTCTGTTCCTTCACAGCCACATCGACGAGCATCGACAGAAGCGCACCAATAGAAATAGGACTTCAAAGGCCAACACAAGGTATATTTGTAGCAGCTTTTCTTCTTCTTCTTATTATTCTTATTATTATAATAATAAAGGTTTCTACTTTCAATTTGTCTGAACTTCAGTTTGAGCAGTTTCTGTTGTCTGTACGTTGAATTTCTTCTTCTTTTTCCTCCCCAAGTTAAAAGAGCGGCTGATGAAGTTTCTTCTGAAGCCAAGAAACCAAGGTTTGAGGTAACTAAGGCAAATTGATGAGTTTCAACCGCATGAGTTTATGAAAAGAAGTTGAACCCATTCCTGGTCCTGGTGACATGCGGCTTGACGTCAGTTTCTCTGCGTGTCCTGTTTTATTTTTTTTCCATGTGAAATCGGATAAATGAATGCTCACACCATTCATTTATTTCTTTTTATTTAGTTCTTTTCTTATGTCAGAGTTTCCTGTACATTTATAGTTTGTCTATTTTTCATGACATCATCACGTTTGTTTACATGCAGGCTAAACAAAATATTTGTATTTTCTTCAAAACATAAAGTAAGAATCAAAAAAGAGCTTTATTAATTTAATATAAGGCGCATCAGCAAAGAAAAGTAAATCATATTTTTAATTTAGAGTAAGAAATGTTTTATTGCAGTATCGTCTTTTGCAACATTTTAAGAGATCGGGTATTCAGGTGTTTGCACACCTCTGGTTTTTCATAGAATCCTCACTTTAATTGATTTCCTATTCAGAAAAATGAAATGAAGTAAATAGTAATTGTTGTTGTGGACCTTTAGGATGCAGAGCGAGTGCGTCTGGACAAGGAGCGCCTGGCCGCCCGACTGGAGGGCCACAAAGAGGGCATCGTCCAGACAGACCAGATCAGGTACGGAACCGCTCGCGTCGGAGATTTCTCTGTCAAAACATTTATTGGATCATAATAAACTCGAAAAAGACACTTTATTTAGAATGTCGCCTTCCAGAAACCTGACATTTTATTTCCCTTTTTCTCCCCCGCTCTTCATCCAGGTCTCTGTCCGAAGCCATGTCTGTGGAGAAAATCGCAGCAATCAAGGCCAAGATCATGGCCAAGAAACGTTCGACCATCAAAACGGACCTGGACGATGACATCACGCTGAAGCAGAGGAGCTTTGTGGACGCCGAGGTGGACGTCACCAGGGACATCGTCAGCCGAGAGAGGGTCTGGAGGACCAGGACCACCATCCTACAGAGCACCGGGAAGGTCAGAACCACGGCCTCGTGCCACCCGACCTGCAAATCCCAACCGCACTCGCCCGCAACATGACCGCGGGTCTTAAAGGGACTCGGCTGATAAATATGAACTTTCGCTTCCCATTGGCTCACCGAGTCAACTTGTTATGTCTTCTAGTTCCTTGGGAGAATCATAAAATGTGACAGACATTCCTCTTGAGTCAAAGAGTCTTGCCGAACGATAATCATTCAAAGCAAAGAGACGAAGCAGAACTGCTTGTTCTGCTGCATCAGCATTATGTAATATCCACACAGGGAAGTTGACAGCAGCTTCACATATGCTGCAGTGATAAATGGCCGATTCCGCCCACGCTGACAGAGCCACGCTGGGAGGAACTGCACAAGATCAGGGAAAAAGTCCAAGACGTCTCCGTTTTGGCCACTAGATGGCGGCAAAAACCAAAGTCTCAGCTTTAACCGACAGGCTTTTCTAAGCAGAGTGTTTTAAATCAGCTGCAGCTTATTAAACGTTCAGGTTGTTTTTAGTTGAATTTTTCCGTTGGCTCCAGCGCAGCCTAAAGAAATGTGACCTTTGGCTTAATGGCTTTTTCCAGTAGCTTTTTTTTTTTTTTTTTGCTCATTTAAACAATAAAACTTAGAATTTCTAGAAGAATCAGCAATTTTTTAAACACACTTTCGAGTATGGATTACAAACTCCCATATTAAAACTGAATTTCATTCCCTAGTTGTTGATCATTTAAGTCTTATGTAGGACACTAAAACCATAAACACACACTTTAATAAACTGAAACTTCAGATTATTAAAAAAAAAAAATTTTCCTAGTGAAACATGGATTTGTGAACTGGCCCTTTTATTTAGACTCTGACCTTGTGTACCTCTAGTAACAATAAATGTTCATTTCTCAGTGTGTTTTTTAATGCATAGCTCTTGAATATTCAGCATGTACATCTACAGTCATGTTAAAACACTGTGTGTATTTTTATTTATTTTTTTGTTACAGAACTTCTCGAAGAACATCTTTGCCATCCTCCAGTCGGTGAAAGCCAGAGAAGAAGGACGAGCGCCAGAGCAGAGACCCGCGCAGAACGCTACCCAAGTGGTAAACATGCTTTCACCTCTTCCTTCAAGCAGCACGGAGCTCCCTCGATGTCGAGGGTTGGTTTTTTTTAAAGTTTCACGAGAACTCGGCCTGAGAAGTGAACGTGCGCTTTCTGTTGGTGCAGGACCCGTCCTTGAGGAACAAGCAGCCCGTCCCGGCCGCCTACAACAGATACGATCAGGAGCGATTCAAAGGAAAAGAAGGTGACTCTGCTTAACAATCGGTCTTGTTTTTTTGACTGAGGAGAGGATGTCTTTAGAAAAGCCAAATGTCATTTACAGTACAAATTAGAAAAATGTCGGCCAATTCTGCCCCATCTACTGGAGCCCTATATGCTTCCATAACACCATTAGGAAATGACTGTCAAAGCGGCTAATGAAGGCTCCCAATGCAGATTGAGTCATCATCCCATGTTGTGCGTCTTGTTATGCAAAAGGTCTAGATCAGGAGTGTTGGAAATTATTTCAGTAATCAAGTATTCTGTCGATTAGTCTGACAATCGGGTAATTGAATAAAACAAAAGGATAAAGTCAAATATTAGGAAATTAACCTGTAGGAACGATAGCTCACTTTTTAAGTTGACCTGGACAAAAAGTTATGCAAAAACCTGAATTTATATTCATTTTAATAATAAAGCAGCAGGCTTATAAAAGCGCTTCTAACAGTGTCTACACTCCAGTTTTTAGCTTATGTATTCATCTGTTTCATATAGATGAAATCTCACTTATAAAAGTTCAGGCTGCTCTTGCTCTGCCTGGTGGGGGCGCAAGTGCAGCCTCGAGGCCTGCCAGGCTTATCTTACACCGAAACCCTGCTTTGGTTAAGTAGAGCATGAATCAATGTTTGTTAGTTTCTTACGTTGCGCCCTCACGACCCGCAACTCTTTACTTTTTCTTACTTTGTAGAAACGGAGGGCTTCAAAATCGACACCATGGGCACCTACCACGGCATGACCCTGAAGTCAGTGACGGTAAGAGCAAGCTTCCGGACCCGGTCACCAAGTCTCACATCGAGGTTTTTCCACCTGAAGGGTTCCAGCGCTAAACCGGGGCTGGAGATTGAGGCGGGAGGACCTCGGTTATCACGCAGCACATCGTTGCATGAAATGGGAAATGTTTGATTTTAGTGCAATTCATTAATGTTGCAAACGAAAGCCCTTATACGACCCGCCTAATATTTAACCAACAGGTATCTGTTATCTATGGCTTTGCTACAAGAAGAGGTTAAACTGAGTTTACAGCTGGATTTATTACTACCATCTAATGAAGTCAACCCTTTAAAATGTTGTCAGATTTTTGCATTAGAACAGAATATTTTTTATGCAATTTTGGTAACATGAACTGCAGATTTATTTTACTGGGGGAAAAAAATGAAGACAAGTCTTTTTGAATCAGGTTATTACAGCCTTGACTTGGTTAATACTCGATAACAGATTATCAAGGATCTGATTCTTCTGACCCTTCAATCAGTTTGGCTGGAATAACATCAGTTTATTGGGGTCAGAGGGATATGGCGCACTAGCACCTGTTTAGCACTGGAAACGGTTTGACTGGAAAAAAACAAACTCCAATGTGTTGCTAAGCAAAACGTCTCAATAACAATTCCTGCTGGTCTTCTGTGACATCTTTCTGACACTATTCTGAACCTGGATGATGGTACAGCCGAATAGCTGAGCTGAGATTGATTAGTTGTTTCTTTTTTTTTTCCCTAAAGCTGCTTTTGAGATGTTTTGGTTGCTGTGTTGGAAATGTTTATTTGCTTCAGATGATCCAACTCGAAAGCAGATCTAACATTTTACAGAGACATTTCATCTGCACACCTGTTCATTCCACCGTTCATATTTCATGACACAGTACTGTGTTCGTGGACGTCCAGCTGGGAATCAGTCCGGTAGAAACGGTGTCGGTTGAAAAGTGTCAACAATTTCACAGTACTTCATCAGTACTTTATCAGTTTTTACACGTTTTGTTTGTCTCATCTCAAAACAAGTAAGATTTGTTCCCAGATGGGAATCGTTTGTGTATTGAGCAGGAGGGTTTAAATGGGCCCGTCAGCAGCTCCGCTTCCATTACAAATATTGGCAAAACTCTGTCAATATTCTGTAAAAAATCAACAACAAAAAACAATATTCCAGTTGTGGAGTTTCCATCAAAATAAACACAATTAAAATCACATGTGAATAAGTTTGTCCACACAGTAAGTCGTTAGACATGCAGCTCCATCATCGTCCTCCCACTAATTCTTGTCATCTTCGTGGGTTGCCCCAGTGACGTCTTATGGTTGTCAATCATGTGACTTGTGTGACGCGAAAGTGTTTCTGTTGGAGTTTTGTCAAATTAACCAATTTCAACAAAGCCAAAAACAATCGCCTCATCCCAGCGCCAAAACTTACCACAAAAGAACAATTTTTTTTGGCAAATTTATTTACAAAATGTCAAATTGCACAATTATACGGTCAATGGTAACGGCTACTGTTTCAGTAAATGTGCCTGCTTGTCCCGGAGTCTGGAGTGGGCCCGGCTCGTCCTCTCCTTGAGCGTGCCGATGCAGGCGTTGTGCTTGTTGCTCTGAAGGTGGTGCCAGTACTTGAGCAGTTCGTTGGGATGGAAGCCGTGCGACGTTATCAGGTGGCTGTACTTGCAGCTGGAGTACGACACCCGCCAGTGGTTGAACAGGAAGCCGTTGGGTGGAGGCGTGGGCTCGATCTGCAGCTTGGCAAGGCAGATTCCCACATACACATCCTCCAGGTGCAGGAGGCGGATGCTCAGTGACATCCGGTAGACTTTCTCGGCCAGATCCCCAGAGAAGACGTACCCCGTCCCGGAGCAGAAGGTGGGGTACTTTTCACCCGGGTAGAGCTCGGGGGGCATGTACCACTTGCTGTTTTTGTTCCGGTTGGGCGCAAAGCCTCTCATGTTGTTGCCTGTGAAGTAGTTCTTCCTGGGCTGCAGATCCGGCCGCAGCAGCTTGTAGACGAGGTACTCGGTGTTTACGAACATGTCGCTGTCGGTTTTCATCACGTAGCTCGCCGTTGGACAGTGCAACGCCACCCAGTTCATTCCCATCAGGGTCTTTATCGTCAGGTTTTTATAGGAGTCCAGGAAGTCCTGCTGGATGATGTCGCGATGCCTCCGGCTCTCTGCCTCCAGCATCTTCTGCTGCAGAAGTCCCAGCTCTCCGTCTTTTTTCCCCAGCAGAAACAGTCGGATAAATCCCAGGGAGGGGAAAACGCTCTCATTCCCCCAGGTCTGCCGGATGGCGTTCCTCGCTTCCACCTGACGCGCTTCGGTGGCAATCAGCAGCACAAGAAACGGGGCAAGTTTGCTCTGTTCGCATTTGTTCGGCTCGTTGATGACATAAGGGAAAGGTCCTTGGGTCAGAGTAGCATTAAGAGCTCCCATTTGGCTCTGGCTGCTGTTGCCCGTCAGATTACCCTCAAAGCCGGTGTCGCCATGACGAAAAGAAACGCTGATGTTGGCGTGGGTCGTCAACGCTCCCTGGGGAACGATCACGAACCTCCACGCTGAGTGCGCCGGCGCTGCCGTTCCATTTGCCCCTAGCAGTTTGAAGCACGGTGCCTCCGTACACCACGGGGTAGCCCCTCCACCACGGGATCCCGGAGAGCTTGGGGAGCCATACTTGGTGGACCAGAAACACGAGGAATCCCAGCAGAGAGAGGAGATAGAGAAGTTTGGCCGTGTGTGTACAGCAGTGGCGCCGTTTCCACTGCATTGTTCTGTGTCTTTCAGCCGCTCTCTTATCGCAGAAGTGAAGAGTTTGTCAGGTTCAAAGGTCATTCACTCTTTTGGTGTGCCCTCACCAAGAAATAACCTAGGAAATAAGAGAATGATTATATGAGTAGGTACAGACAGAGAAGTAACAGTTGTATTGATACCTGGAAATATTTAAAAGTATAGAAGCATTAGATTATTTTGGGTTCAAAAATGAGACCATCACATTTCAGACCATTTATAAGGATTTTTAAGGTAGCTGCAATGTTACTACTTCAGAAAATATTCAAACAAAATCATATTTTGTACTACTACTACAAAAAAAACCTCTATTAAGAAGTGTATAGAGTATATTTAAAGATGGCAAAGGGGGTAAAAAATGAAAAGAAGAAACTCCTAATTCACTCTCACTCTTAAGGTGCATCCACACCAGTCCTAGTCAATCTGCTTCAAACGAACTCTAGATTGTTTGCCTACAAAGTCCAGTTTGTTTTGGAGAGATCTGAATGGGTGATCCAACTCTGATCCGCCTACAAACCTAGTCTGCTTGAAGTGAACTCCGATGCGCTTTGAATGCACATGTGAACACCAAGTAGACCGGAGACGGCTCCAAAAGCAGGAAGCAGACTATAGCGCAAGGCTTGCTGAGTAAGTAAGACCAGCAAGCTAGTGCTAGCAGGAGAAATAGCTAGCGCTTTTGTCTTTGGGCTCTTGCTAAAGAAAAATCCCACAGCCGCCAAAATCTGACGCTTCTCCATTTTGTTTGCATTTTGTGAAGAAAGAAGTTGCGCTCATTGTTTCTTCAGATGTTTTCATGTCGTAGCCTTCAGTGGTTCTTGGTGCAACGCCTCCTTAGGCGTTGATGAGGAACAGGTTTTTCAAGGAGTTTGATTAGTTTGACACAGTGCAGACTGAAAGTGGACTGCAGCAGCTGAAAACGTTGCGATTTTGGTTCCCTCCTTATTCAGAATCCAATTGTCAGCAGAAACTTTTAAAATGGTGCCAAACAAAGTGAATCAGGCATGTTTCCTTGAAGCTCTTGAAGATGCTCTTTAAACACTGACAGAAAAACATGGCTGATGTCGAACCAGTTAAGTCTAGACTTTCTATCCTGGGTTATATTTCCCTCCTAATTAGTTGCAGCTGAAAGTATGAAAGTCAAACATCGTTTATTCATCTTCTAAATTTGAAGTCGTGTTTCCCAGAAAAGCTCCTAAATGACCTCTTAGGGAGGTCTTAAACATGCACATTTGTTCATTCTTTGCTACTTCCCTTTCCTTATTACTTTATTACTGTTTGGCAAAACCACAAAGCTCTTGATGTACAACAGGAAGTTGCACCATTGGAAAGAATGTCAAAACTGCCAGCTTTCTCATTAACCTCTGAAAAGTAGTTCTCTTAAAACTGGGCTGTAATAGTTTCCTTAGAGCTGTTTTTCTTACTTATTTACAACAACTTTTGTTATACAGA
This sequence comes from Phalloptychus januarius, assembly GCA_902982915.1. Lineage (NCBI taxonomy): Eukaryota > Metazoa > Chordata > Actinopteri > Cyprinodontiformes > Poeciliidae > Phalloptychus > Phalloptychus januarius. The sequence continues at coordinate 2,503,970 of CADWAE010000466.1, read as the reverse complement.
TGTGTAAATTTGTTACGGTTTGGCCTAAACTAGGGCTTTCTACCTTCTCAACTACCTTTAGTAGCTGGATAAGACGCTTTGAAGCTTCCCATGTTTGAAACTAAGCAGTCGAATCCCGCTGCCAGAGCTGCAAATCACCAATTCAAGACAATAAAATCATACTTAAAAGGTAAGTTCTTAGCTCCCCTGTATGATTAGACCACAATTATTCATGTTCAGATCGGACTCTGAACATTTATTAAACCTGTTATCCTGCAACAACACGAGAATAAATGTTACAGACTACTTGTATTTTAGTAAGACATGCCGTATCAATTTGCTTGTAAGGAAATGTGAAGTAATACGCTTCTGGAGAACAGATTCGGTTCATCGTATCATACAAATCGCAGACGTCTAAGAAGCCGTTTTGTGTGTATGAAGCGCGGATCCCAGATGAACTGGAGTCGTTGTTGAGTGAGCCGCCGTTTTAAACCCGTCGGTCTATTTTAGCTGGACTAAATATGTAAGCCACATTGTTCCAGCCAAGAGCCGCTGTCAGCTGCTCCACTGCTCTACCTACAGCTCAGATCTGAACGTCAGCAAAGCTTGGAAACAAAGAATATCTTGTTTTCTGATCTGATCTTGTTTGGTAAAATGGTGATGCAAATGAAGAATGTGTGACTTGTGCCAAGCGGTTCTTTTGGAGGCTTTAATAACAGGAGTCACAGTTATCAGAATATCATCCAAGCTTTAATTGTTGGACCATTTCCTTTTTTTTTTTTTTTTTTTTTTTGCTGCAGAAGCAACAATGCTCCCATATGTTTTGCGATATCGGCCATCTCTCTGCTTTTGCTGAGCTTTGATCCGCGCGTCTCCATGCTGTTGAAATCAAAGTTGTATTTGTTTTGGTGAGTCGTTGGCGCACTAATTTTAGAGTAGCCCAGAGGAGCGCGCAGTCATCGCTTCATGAGTCACCCTTAGCGGTTCTTGCTCATCCCAGCTGAGCTCAGTGTTCTGTTCAGGCGCCAAAGTTGTTGATCGGCTCCTGAACACCTCTCACTCTTCACTGACGGAAAGACGGTTGGGTTTGTCAGCAGCCAAGGCCTGATTTTCACCGGGGCCCCGAAAGATGCTTTGTATTTTTGTGAATGAATAAAGTCCGATTTTGGCGGTGTTGTTGTTCTGGCAAACGTCCATCATGAATGCTTGATTCTTATTGGTCCAAATTGGACGCTTCTTAAGCTTTGGGGCGGAGCTTCAGGGAGAGATTTCTCACTATGGTCGCAACAGAATGAATGACAGGAACGAAAGAAAAACAAGAGCGCGACCGAGAGGTGATGAAGAAAATATCCAAGTTATCAGAGTTTTTAAAACTCATATTGGACACGGAACAGAACCATCGTTGTCATGGTCCGCCAGAACCTGGACTGATCCGGTGCCCAGGGAGTCAGAGGCGGTGGAGCGATAACCACGGTACTGATCCTGGGCTTTGGGTAAAAACAGCTTACTGGGCTGAGCAAGAAGCAGAAAATATGGATGTTAATTTGAAAGCATCGGAACATCTTTACAAACACCGGAAACGATTCTTCTCCAGGTCGCGTTTTGAAAGCTAGCTCCGAGTGGTGAGTCAATCCACACACAGCTGAGTTCTCCTCCATCCACCGCGGCTGTTTGTATTTTAAACGATGCTAAAAGTCAGTGAAGCTTTGAAACGGGTTTCCGTAAGTGGAAAAAAGCAACAGAACGATTCAAAGAGAAAGAAAACAGAAAAGTAATGCGACTGATCTGCTCACTCAATGCGAAGTTAAAAAGCGGAACCAGCTTTAGCTTCCAGCTAGCAGCGGCGGGAGGAACTAGCTTTAGCTTCCAGCTAGCAGCGGCGGGAGGAACTGTCCGAATCCTATGACGAAGGGCCGACTGGCAGAGGAGCTCGCGCTTCCTGCCCTGACAGCAGCTACAGTCCAGTTATCACTGAATAAAGGTTCTGACCAGGTTTGGCTCTCAGAAGGGAAATAACCTGACTGTCTGAAGTTGGTACGGAAATAAACCTGATAGTTACAGAGAAAAATACAGTTGATAAAAATTGAAAGGGGATGGATAAAGATAGAAATGAAGAAGATAAATAAATATTAGGCATAGCGGACGGATAGGGAACATAGTCAAATGTTCTGTTGAATAGACATATTCAAGATGTTCAAGTATTTCTTTCATAACTACTGCGAATATTTTGTTTGTAGTAATGATCTTTACATTCATTAAAGGTGCACCGTTAGCAAATTTCTGGCTTATCACTGATCTTTAAAAATCTGACCTGCTGAAATTTTTTTTGTGCATTTGTGTGCAAAATATAGCAAAAAGTTGTCAATCATGGAGTGACTGTTGTAAACCTGGCATGGAGAGATGGCCTGGTGGCTGGGACTGTCCATCAGCCTCATGGTGGTTGATTGTTGTGACCTTGTTGCTAGATAAGGTTTGGATAGGATCAGTTCCAGAAGTAAGTGACGGCCAAACGCCAGCCACCCAAAGGGAAATATATATATGCAACTGTATAATGATGATTAACTAGGGGCCCACACCCTCCTAAATCCGTCCCTGACAGCAGCCAAGTGTTCAGAAACACCTTCCTAAAGGAGACGATTAAAGATGTTAAGAACTCTGGTTCTTGATCTACGTCACTGCTTCTAGCTTGAGAACCTACAGTTCTAAGGCAAGTGTAGAAAGACGGTTGTCGTCATATTGTTTATATTTTTGTAATAAAAGTATTTTCACGGACGAAGGCGTAGTTTATAACAGATGGTTACAAAAGTCCAGGTTAGATTCAGTTCTGTCACCTTGATGTGGCCCAAACACTGACCTGGGAATGCCAAGGAAATAATAAATCACTTCTCCTTTAAGAAACACTGCAGAGTAACAGAGACCGACCCAATATGCAGAAATACACCGATGACTTATTGTTAAATCACTTGATTCCTCCAGTTCCCTCGGCCCCTTGTGACACATCTGCGGTCATGATCGGTAAATGTTTATCTTCATCTCTTATTCTGATTTTCAGCTTTTCGCACTTAAATTTAGCTTTAAAGAAACAAAAACACGTGTCCTCATTCCAGTAGTTATCTTTCAGTTCTGCGTGTTCTCTAGAGCAGAGGACACAAAGTGAACTGATGTACTTTTGCAAACACTCCTCTAGTTTGGAAAGAGAAATGGGGGAATTTGGCCCCAAAACCCAGATCATTGCATAACTGACAACTTCTCCAGAGGAAGAAAAAAAAATTTAAAAAAGATGAATTTACGGTTCTTTCTTATGCATTTAATACGCACGATAGCAAATCCATCATTTCTAAAAGAAAAAAGGGAACGCTAGCTTCCAGCAAAACCCCCGTTAGCTTACCAGAACTTTAATCTTAGTCTGATGGAGAAGAAGTGTGTTGTTCACAGGATGGCTCCCTCATCTGTAGATCGCTGGGATCGTTCCCCAAAAGACTGATTTAAGAGTATCATCAGTCTGAAGCTGACTGAGCTGTGACTTCTCATGTTCACTCATGTTAACCGAAGCAAACAGTTCTCTACTGAGAGGGTTTTCACCAGGAGAACCGAAGAGTTTCATCTCATCTGCCTGAAACAGAAATGTTTCCCTTTCAAGTCGACACACCCTTCACATCCTGTAGGCTCCGTTAAAAGCAGGTAATTATCTGGCGGGGCCACTGCGAGGTTTGCAAATCTCACCGTCGGTTTTTCCTCCCTCCGTATCCGTTGGTGAGAAATAGCCGCGCGGTGCAGGCTCTGGACGGCTCACATCCTCCCTCGTTTCCTCCGGAGCCCACGACAAACCCTCCCGTTTTCTCGCTGCGGCTCGGACCGATCGCTTTCCACCATCATGCTATTCAGAGTGGGAAGACGACGCGTTCAGCCGGTCGCGTAGCCGCCGCTGCTCTCCCCCCACCCCGCACATCAGCTGAGCGTGCGTAAAGAGCTGGAGTGTTGCAATCTCTCCATCTGTCCTGATGCATTGTCCCTCCTCCCCAGCCCCCTGAGGCTGGTTTCTGACGCTGCAGCTGCCTGTGGCCGGAGGAAGAAGAGGAGGAGGAGGAGGCTGTAGGTGACGGTTAGCTGCAGCCGCGGGTCCTTTTCGCCGTAATCAAGTCGTGTAAATCAGAGCAGCAGTCATCGGACGGGCTTCACGTCTCTGTTCATTTTCTCTTCCTCTTTCCATTCTCATGCTCCTCTGCGCTCTTTCTCTTTGACTCGCCCATGCCGTCTTCTTTCCCTGCGATCTCTTTCCAGTCCTCTTGTTGTTGTTGTTTTTTTTTTTTTGCCCTGCTCCTCTCTTGCCTTCCCTCTCACGCTCTTGTTTTCTGTCTGCAAACGGCGGGGGAGGAAGAGGATGGCCAGGAGGAGCGCGAGGCAGCGCTGTCAGTTGTGCGTGTGTTCTGAGAGGCAGCTCCAGGCTTGGTGGCATTACGCTCTCCCAGCACGTCACGGCGTCTCTGCTGCTGTTGCTGGCTGCTCTGTTAAAGAGGGGAGGCAGGAGAGGGAGAGGGAGGGGGAGGGAGGCTGGGCTACTGACCTATTTGTATTCACACCCACTCCCCAGAAAGAAGAATAAAGTATGATCTGAATTTGGCATGCTGTGAAGCAAGAGGAGAGAATTCTCTTGTCGACACTTTTGAGCACATTAGATTTCCTAATCGGATTTAAAGATGGAGGGGAAACTTCTGGTTTAATTTTTTCACTTTGGCATCGATGGACTCGGGACAACTCAAACCTCTTACATTCAGCATTCAGCTACTTGTGCTAATTGATCACACTGGATGGCAATTCCAAACACACTACTAAAATGCTGTTTCCACCACACTTGTTTGCAGTGGCGCAAAAAGTGGGCGCCGCATGAGGCCGGGCGCCAAACAAGGATTTCTTGTCAGCATTTTCTGTCTTTAAGCAGCTGTTTGTGTGTGTAAATGATTTTATCAGGAACAGATTCACTGATCAGGGGCCATTCCACTCCTGCAGCTCCTCGCCCACACACACACACACTATAATGATCTTGTCTTTATAGTGTGTTTGCATACTCCTCATGGTACATAGTTGCGACCCTACTTGTTTGCCTTCTCTGAAAGCCTTTGCCTCTTTAATATTACCATGTTAGCAAACGAGCAACTAATATTTTCCAATCAAGAGTGGGAGGACAAAAAGTGTAAGAAGTGCAGAATTTCTATCTTTCTTAATGCCTAATAACAGAGTCAACATTTAGTAGTTTGGAATGGACAAAGGGATCAAGCAAAAATAGTTTAAAGGAATAAGGGAAAAATTATTTTACAGTGGACCCACAGATCCTGGACTCTTAGACCAAAGTCAACTGCAAAGAGCTAAAATCTGTGATACTTAATACCCTCTAAAAATGTAGTTCAAACACCAAATATTACCTAATATGCATTAGCACTGCCACATAAGCTAACATCTAGTGCAGCCATTCAGCATCAAGTATGACATCTAGAAAATGCAGCTAGTTGTCTATCTATCTAGTCATTATAATATAGATGGTCGTATTAAGATTCAACTCTGCTACAAGTCATTGAAGTCAATCCAGTTCAGCACAAGATAATATATTCTGATTCAAATGCATTATCATTGAAATTCCAGGCAGTTGAATTTCAATTGTATGATGTGTTATAAACCACATCATACAGCACGTTACCCGTTGCAGTGTCTGGTCTTTCTCCAATATATATATTGAATGAAATCTAGAGTTTTAACTTTGGAAAATGGCAAATCCATCAGACTGGTAAATGCTCTGGGAAAGTCCTGATTCATTTAAGTCGATGTCTTTTACGGACGTTATTTCATGACCGCGTCCCACATGCACATCAAGTCCAATCATGGTTCTAAAATTTTACATCAAAACATGTTGCATGTTTTTCCTCACTCTCTCTCCTCCCTTTAGGGACTTCCTTGCCTTGCTGCCGTGCGTGATTTTAATCTCAACGGGCAGCTTTACTGATAGAGGTTGCCTATCAACCAGCCATCAACATCTGCTGGGCAAAACAAATTCTCGCTAATCAGTTTACGTTGCCGTGAAAGTGCCGAGATAGCACCGATGTTATCCTCTTACGGTCGGCTACGAAGCGCCGCTGCCCGGGCGGACAGGAGTGTTGCTGCTCTGAGATCAGCTTCATTTGAACGTTTCTAACCTCGGTGCTGGAGGAGAATCTAAACAGATGCTATTAAATATTCAGTCTGTTCGGGATTTGTGTCCTGAATAATTTATTCGGAGCACATTAGCGATTGCTGTAGAAACAGGCTGTAGTTCAAAGTTAAACCACAGGAAGCTCGCTAGATTAAAACGTTAATTTAAAGCGCGTAGACCCGCCCCCCGGCTCTTATTGGTTGTTCCTAGTTAGCAGTAGGATAAAAGGAGGAGTTCAGTTTTTTTCCCCATAAATTATCTGTCTGATACCATACTGTCATGACATAGAGACAGATTCAACATATATGCAAAAAAAAGTTTTATAAAAATAAATATGTATATATATATATTTTTGTAAAACTTTCATACTGCAGCTTCTAAGAAAAAGCATGTTTGTAAGCATTGAAAACTATTCAGGGGAAAAAAAATTCTACTCCTTTTGAGATTACCTATCGATCCTGACAGATTTCATTTGTATAATTTCCCTTAAGTATTTTTAAATTTGAAAGTATTTTTTAAATTCTTGCTTTAGTTGAAGATATTAATTTCTGCTCCTCCTTTTTCCATATCCTCTTTCACACTGCATCTGCGGTTCTCTTTTTTTTTTTTCTTTTTTTTTCCCTCTTGGTTCCCGACTCTCCTCCTCTTCCTGTTCTCATCCTTCCCAGTTGTATCCCTCTTCATTGTAACTTTGTTAAAAAAAAGAACCAGCTTTGCTGGCTCAGCGGAGACCGAGGTCACACAGTCAAACTATTTAAACTCTCTGCGCTCCGTCGTCTCTCTTCCTCCCTCATCCGTCTCTACTTGATGTCGTTCCAGAATAATAATGTCCGCTGTGAATTAGCCAGTTTATAGAAGCTCATTCGTTCCTACGGAGGACTTATCCTGCCAAAGTTGGCAATAAAATAAAAACGGAATACATGACTTGATAAATGAATGTGGCAAATACTGCATCCAATAAACGGAGATTTATTGGAACCCATTTTCTTCCAGTTCTGTACCAAGAACAACAAGACGGCAACAAACACAGAGGGCTGATGCCAGACCACCGCTGTCTTTAACTTCTGAAGACAATTCCTATCTTGAATGACAAAAATCGGAACAAAGCTCAATCACCTAACATTCCGAGTTAATCGAGTGTACTGGATTTGATGACTGATAAAAATTATCTTCAAAAATGAGGCATACCTGATGTGTGTGTCAGTCGTTTCCTTTGGTCTGAATCGGTCGAGTTCAAACTTGTCCGTTTGTTTTCATTCAGAAACACAAACCACAGACCTGTTGCTACAAACCGTGTGAGAACATTCAGTCTTTTTGTTTCCTTTTTCCTTTTTTTTTATTGGAAGTAGGCTTGATGATTACCGTTTATCATGTACGCTTTACATGACAAAGCTATACACACAGCTCATTAAACCTGAACACGCACCCAAAGACATGCTTTCACATCGATCATTAAAAACAGCAGTCGCTGTGTCTGCAACACATTAACTTCTTCATTCACATTTGAAACTTTTAAGAATGCTTGAAAATCTGTGGAATTAAAGCCTTATGGCACAAAACCGCTCAGAGCAGTTTATTTAAAAAAAAAAAATGTTTCTTGTGTGTGTGTGACTGAATTCTTCTAGAAGTGGTTGGGTAGATGCATTGCGTTTGTTTTCTGGCGTCCTTCAGCGTAATGGGTCCCTGGGTGTAGCCAGAACCCTGGCGCCCCCATCACAGAGACAAACAACGCCCAACCTTGAGACATTTGCTGCACGACTCCTTCTTCTTTTTCTCGCTCTCTCGCTTCCCATCTGATTGCTGGAAACAAAGACCACTACAAACCGTCTGCATTATTTAGTAGTTGACATTTGAAAATGTTGGAAAAATCGCATTTCCCCTTAAAAGCTGATTTTAAGGGAAAATGTTATGCCCACTTCCCCACACGCTAAATTTAGCTCTTCTTAACGTCTCTACTCTTTTTGTCTAGCAGAAACGTTCCCGCTTACCATGTCTACCCTCGCATGTTCAGCTGTGTGTAACCGTGGCGTTTTTATTTTCTGTCCGAAGGAAGGAGCGTCCGCCCGGAAGGCCCAGACCCCGGCGCTGCAGCCAGTACCCCGTCCAGGTACGCGTCGACTCGAAAGCCTTACGTAGAAACATTGTTGCTTCCCAAGTATTATAAAACGACCTGTACTCCTGTAAAAACGCACATTGAGCATGGTTTCCACATATTTGCTGCTAGCATTAACGGTTCAGTCAGTTTTACTGGGTGAACAGGAGAGAGTCGTGTTTGAGATGAGAACAAAGTGACCTCAGTTTGGGTTTTACCAAATGGGAACTTGGTTGCAAGCTCTGTAAATAGAAATCTGTTGCGTCTGGATGAAACTACAATTGTAGCGACTTTGTGTTGTAAGACGTCACATGGCTGTTTGGCACGACGATCCCAAATGTTCAACATGTTTTGGTTTATATTTTTTCATCTTTCTTCCTCTTTTTTCTTTCTTTTTATTTAGTTTCACAAGCCAGACCTCCACCGAATCAGAAGAAAGGTACACGTCTGCTGCCCTTCATGTAAATACCAACCAACGTGAGGCGTTCGCTGACCTTCTGTTCATTTCTAACACGTTGTCTGCAGGATCCCGAACCCCCATCATCATCATCCCTGCTGCCACCACCTCCCTCATCACGATGCTCAATGCTAAGGATCTTCTGCAGGATCTGAAGTGAGAATGGTTTGATGTGGATGTAATGTATTTTTTTTTTACCTTTATCTTTTCCCCGCTCTACTGCCAGCACGTGTTTATTCACGATTCGTTCCCCAAATAATGTTCCGATTAGTTGTTTATTTGGAAACAATGAAAATCTCCTCCCACAACTGGCCTTAGTAAGCATTAAAGATGGCTGAAATGTAGAACATAGACCTAAGATTCTCACGTAATAACCTTCAGCTAAAAGTATGGATGCACAATATCTCAGCTTTCACACTGATATTAGATACTGGATTCTTCTTATATCTATACAGCAAGTATACCTGGGTCAATCTTGACCACTAGTGTTTATTTGATTTTATCATATTGCTGCAAACCAAGTATTACCAATTTTCAAGTCAAGTTTACTTGTATGGCAACATTTCAGTTCAAAGTGTTTTACACTCTAAAAACTCAATACAGTTTGTATGAAACGAGCAACAAGCGGTACATTTAGTCAGATGCCATCATCAAGCAAATACCCATCAAATATATTGATTAATTTTCCAGTTATTATTGATCAAAGGCATCTCTAAACAAGTGGATTATTAGACTTGATTTAAAGGAGCGCGGTGTTTTGGCTCTTTTGCAGTTTTCTGGAAGTTTGTTCCAGATTTGTGGTGCATAGAAGCTGAATGACGCTGCCTCCGTTTGGTTCTGGGGAGGCAGAACCAGAAGACCAGAGAGGTCTGAGAGGATGATGCAACAACAGCAGATCTTTAACGTATTGTGGTGCTAAACCGCTCAGTGACGTATAAACTAGCAGTGTTTCAAAGACTGTCCAAAGAAATCGCCCTTCTTTGGATACAATTTGACCCACTGAGTACTGACAGAGTCTTACCCAACTCTGCAGTTACTTCAGTAATATGTCAAGGTCAGCAGTTTCAAATGATACATCACTGTGGTTCTTCCACAGTCGGTATTTATGTGGATGCCATTGAGCACTTTGAGGGCACTCTCAGTACTGTGGTGACCATGGAAACCAGTAGTGAACTGAACTCCAGGCACCAAAGGATTAGAACACCTAGTCGCATAAACTAGATTTACCCTCAAACGGAGAGCCTGAACCCTTCAACTCCCCGTCTCCAGGTTCATTACGTCAGAGGACAAGAAGAAGCAGGGCATCCAGCGGGACAACGAGGTCCTGCTCCAGAGGCGCAAAGACCAGATCCAGCCGGGCGGCGCCACGCTGAGCGTCACCGTTCCCTACCGCGTCATCGACCAGCCGCTGAAACTGGCTCCGCAGGACTGGTGAGCTGCTGCTTTTCGTTCTGTCGCTCTGTGAAGAGAGCAGACGCGCTTTCGGCCCTGCTGGCTGCTTCAGCTCTGTTTCAGGCTCCGAAAGTCAGTCACAGGCAAGTTGTTGAACAGTCTCGGCACGGTTCTGCTTTTTTTTTTTCCTGTCCAACACAACAATATTTTCATCATCTGCTACTTCCTTTTTCACACCTAGCCGCTATGCCTCGTATGATTACTGACAATGCTATGAATATAGTAGAACATGACAGCAGGCCTTTTCTGAAACGCGAGTTTTAAAATTCATAGCCGTCAGTATCAAGACTATGAAGTAAAGTGGACACCGAGGTAGATAAACGTCCAGTAACCTACACATCAATGATCAAGATTACCATTGAAAAGCCCATTTATCTCACTTGGGCCTGTCACAATAACACATTTTACTGGACAAACTGTTCCAGAAGGCACCGTTATGAACGATAATATTGTTGTTTTTGGACCGTTTTCAAGTAAATGTCATAGTGTAGTGGCAGAATAATGCAAACACACATTATCAAAAATCTGTGAACTTTAAGTCCAAATGAACATTTAACATGAAATATCTAAAATTCATCAACAAAACAAATAAAATCAATTTTGAAGTTTCTGTGAACAAAACTTTCTTTCAAATAAAAATGGCAGATTGAGACCAAACTACCAGACTGAAGACCAGGTTTGGTAGAAAGAGAGAGAGAGGAAAGGAAAACCATGAACAATCATGAAATAAAAAAAAGGGACGATGGACTGAGGCTCATTAATATTTATTAGAACAGCAACATTTTTTATTTCTCCTAAATTAACATATATTGCTTTTTGGGGTGGGCATTCATCATGAAAAATGTCTAAGAATCTTGATTTATTGTTGTCTTGATAAATTCCAATTAATAATGTTAAATAAAAACCAAAAACTGACAGTAGTATCTAAATTAAATATATATATATATATATATATAGATACACACACACACAAAGGGTGAACTTTTTCAAACCTAGGGTCTTTAAAAGATGGGAGCCAGATAAAAACGGGGCTCCACATTTACCATGAATTCATTAAAGACGCAGTATTTTAGCTATTTCTCAATGCAGAGCTGGTAAAAACGTTGTTAAAGGCTTAATAGAGGAGCCATGTTGCTCTCTGTAGCTGATCAAGACAAAATGTTGCTGTCAATTGTTTCTGGAACTTTTGACCTCTGTTGAGGTAAATCATATAGTTTCGCCTCTGCTGTAGTTTGTGTCAAGGTGGATGGTGAAACCATGGCTTGTGGGGTATTTTTGTGCTTCCTCTGATACGCATCAGAGGAAGCACAAAAATACCCCACAAGTTTCCTTTTTCTCCAACACGTGACGGAACCGAAAAGCCGTGGGCCTTCAGTAAATCAGTAAAGCCGCAGCGTGCCGTTTTTGGGGGAACCGCCTCCCGTCTCAGTTTGGCCGCTCTGTGTTCCTGCAGGGACCGGGTGGTGGCCGTGTTCGTGCAGGGTCCCGCCTGGCAGTTCAAGGGCTGGCCTTGGCTGCTGCCCGACGGCTCTCCGGTGGACATTTTTGCCAAAAGTGAGTGAAAGGCCTTTGTCTCTCGCGAGGACGCGGTGGGTGAAACGCGACATTCTCACCCGCGTACTTCCCTCTCCGCTGCAGTTCGGGCCTTCCATTTGAAATACGACGAGGCGAAGACGGACCCGAACGTGCAGAAATGGGACGTGACCGTCCTGGAGCTGAGCCGCCACAAACGCCACCTTGACCGACCCGTCTTCTTACGCTTTTGGGAAACCCTCGACAGGTGTTTACTCCGTCCGACTTTGATTTCTCTTGACCTAATTCCTCAAAAAACTGTATCTGACCTGTTTTTGTCTTCTCACCTCTCTTTCTGTAGATACATGGTGAAACACAAATCTCACCTCCGGTTCTGAGCTCAGATCAAGGTTTCTCTCTGAAATTCCCTCAAGATAATTCCACAGCCTTCCAACTCGGCTCGGCTCTCGTGTTTTCCCAGCAGACGAGCCGTCCTCCACCACGAACCCCACGGCGGACGGAACAGCCAACAGATTTCCCCGAAAACTCAAAGCTTCTGGAGTTTTCCCTATGAACATAAGAAAAGTCTTTTTAATGGGTTTTTCTGTTTCAGACCCAGGTTTTCTTTTGCTTTTTTTTTTTTTATTTTGTTTTTTTTTCCCTCCCCTTATGTTTCCAGGTAGTTTGATATAAAATTTTACAAACTGCGGAAATTGTTAAAAACAAGTTACCTAGCGACAAAAAAAGCTGATTGAGACGTTTCGGGTTTCCTTGTTTTCGGGCGTCTTTATCGAGGAGATTGTCGCTTTCCGCTCAGAACTGTTCGGATCGGGGAAAACAACTGAAGCGACGTAGAGCCACGTCAGACTCTGACGGCCGTCTGATTTCGCGCGTTTGTGGTCTGAATGTACATACATGGTAAAACCTGAGCGAGCCGGAGCTCTTTGAGCCGAGGCGGCTGCAGGTAAGTGATTCGGTTATCCAAGTCAGTTCCTAACTTCTGTTTTTCACACCATCAGCACCTCTTCCAGTCATTTAATGACTGTCTTCTTTTTCTTCTTCGTTGGTGTTGTGCTAGATGAGAAAAATTGCTTTAAGTCACCACATGAGAACGGACAATAAAGCCTTTGTGAAACACCTCGGTGGATGTTGTTGGCTGGGCTGTTTGTGGTTTTCTTTCGGCATCATTATCTCATGATAAGAAAACCAAAGTATTCCCAAAATGTCTTCCATGAGCTGCTGTTCTTTATTTCGCTTTCTTCCTTGTGTCTTACTACATCCTTTTCTCTTTCCTCCCTCTTGTCTTTCGTTCCAAGGGACTTTCCTTTTGTCCTTGTTTCCTTCGTCGTCCGCCCCGCGGGCCGTCACTCTGTCCTACCTCATCCCCTCATTGTTAGTTCTGGCTTCGTTCCTTTTCTTCCTCGCCTTGTTTGCTTTCATCAGCCACTTGTCTGTAGCTCTCTTACCTTCCTTGTATTTTTACATTCCTTTTCTTGTCCTTTTCTGTCCACCGTCTCATTTCCCAAACGTCCTTCCACTTCCCTGCTCATCTTTCTTTCCTTGTTGTCCTTCCTTTCTTCATTGTCCTGAATATGTTTGGGTCCTACTTTTTTTAAAGCTGCTCTAATCTGGAAATATCCTCCATAAGCTCATAAAAATGTTTAGTTTTTATGTCTGAAATGGATGGAAACACCTACAAATTCTGGCAAGTTGAATCAGGAAAAGCCTGTAGATTTATTTATTTTTTTTTTAGAACATGAAAAATGAATAGGATTCCAGCAATCTGTGAGCAGTTGGTTTAAAACCAAATGACTGCTTTTGTTTGAGACATTCAACAAATAATTGGGAAAAACTTAATGCAGTGAACCAGATAACAGACTCTGGTCATGTGACTTGGAATCCAGTCACATGACTTTAGACCCGATTTCATAAAACTCTCAACTTGACTAAGGCCGTGACATCAGTGACTCGTCGCTTCACTTAGACCGAAACACTTTGACTTGAAAAGATTTAAGCTGAAATGAAGCATGCTCACGAAAATATACGGGATGTCAGTGCTGCCACAAATAGGTGGCCATTTTTGTGGGTGACAAATCCAAAAAAGGCTATAGAATGGAGAGCAACTGGTTTTTTACAGTTTATTTCCTTTTTGTTTTTAGTATAAAAGTAAAATACAACTTTTAACCTCCCCTTGGAATCAAGCAGGTGGATAAGACATAGAAAAAGTATTATATGGCTTCATTTAGGTCCCAAATGCAATGTTTCAGTGTTGTAGTTGAGCTTATTCTAAAAAAAAAAAAGCTTTATTTTTCTACAGGCACATTTGAAATTACATCATCTTAACTGAAACAGCAAAACAAAACCAGTAAATTTTGGAAATGATAAGCTAGTCCTGCCTGCTTCAATTCACTGACTGCTGATGGGCTCACAGCGAAGTTTTGAGCACAAAAAAAGTTTATTGACCTTGACTGCTTTAATTTATCATTTTTTGTGTTAGTTTATGTCAGAAGCAAATTATTACATAAGCCATAAGGAAAATGCACACCAACAAGAGAGCAACGCCGAAAGACCTGCCTGGTATTTAGAGGTTTTTTTTTATAATAAACGTATTAAAATACAATGTTAATGCATGTTTTTTGTTTTTTTTTATAAACCGTGACTTACAACTGATCTACCGGTAGATCAGAACAAGTGTGCTATCCACAAACCTGTGAACCTGAAACCTACCATGGTTTTCTTATGCAGCGCCCAGCGTGAGCGGTGGCGCCCCCAAGAGGTGCAGGAGGTGCAGTGGGAGCCGTAGCCCACTGTTGCAAAATGTTGGCCACCCCAGAGAATCATGTTAAGGCAGATAGTCATCTTCAATCAGGCCATGAATGTGAAACCCAATAAATAAATAAGAGAAGCAACAGCAGCGTTGGTGGGATATGTTTATGTGTGTAAACCGTTTTGACTTGCGGGGAATAATGCTTAAGACCAGATTTTCTTACAGTTTTTCCCTACAGAGCATTGGTTCTGTTAAGCAGTATGACGGTGGCCTGGCTGCGTGGGAGAACAACCCTGACCTCTGAACACAATTATTGTGAAATTTGGTGTCCTAATAAATAAATTTGAGCAAAACCAAACATCATCCAGCTGCCTTTATGATTGCATAACTAACTCGATGTGGAGATGAGCTGACCCTGTATTTAGTTTTTTTTCAACACTAATTTAGAAATATTTAAAGACATAATATATGTTTTTTATTGACAAGTGCTTTCTTTTTTGTAAAAAAAATTGTTTGCACTGTTTTGGCAGAACTTCTGTTCACTCCAAATTTCCTAACTTTGGAAATCTGCCCTGAACAATGATTAACTACTTCTGTCCAGAGCTGGGATTTTGTTCCAATCCACACAGGAACTTTGTTATTCCTGACAAAATGCGTGTGAGGTATCTGGGGTTTGTGCTTCTGGCTTGGCTTCCTGGCCTTCTGCACGGTGAGAACGTTTTCCTCCGATGCCCATTCATTTTTATCCACTTGTTGATTAACAAAAAAACCAATTTACTGACAATTTTTTTTGTGCCTTTCTTTCAGCTGAAACACCTTGTAGTCCTCCCGAGCTCACTAATGGCTATTTTGTCCCCCAGCAAAAAACCTATAATGTTGGACAAATGTTGACTTATGGCTGTGAACCTGGATTTAAGCCGGTGGTGGAGGGCTGGTGGGCAACAAGCACATGCGAGAAGGGCAAATGGATTCACACCCCTCAGTGTATAGGTGAGTACCACAGGGCTGTAAAAACCAGCAGAGGAGTGGATTTTACTGAACTGAAGATTCGTGTTTAACGGCTGTGTTCTGAACAGCAATATTCTTGGCAATAACTCGTGTCGCATATCGTATAGCTACGTTCACACACTGCAGCCTGAAGAGACCCAATTCTCCGGTGTGAACGGAAAACGACCTGAAAGTGTCGCGCGTGCGCAGTAGGGGGCGCAGTAACGTCACTCATAGAGCGGGGACTCGGTGTTTGCTCTTCTGCTTGTATGCTAATGGCGGAGCGCGTCTTTCCATTTGAAAAGTCGTTGTCGGACCGGAGCCAGCACATTAACAGCTTAATCCTCATTATCGTTCGCCACGGTTGTTGTTTTTCTTCCCGCTTGAGTGCATGAAGACGCGGAATTAAGGGGGACATTTCCCGCCGTAAGTCGAGAGCACACATTTTGAGTCTGAAAGCAGGATTTTTACGTCGTTCGTTCTCAACACTTTCAACACTTGTTGTTCTCACATTTACAGTTTGAAAGCAGGACTTAATATCTTTCTTTTTAGAACTTGTAGCGCTTGTACTCGGAGCTTCTGCTCAAATGTCCACCGTGCTTTTCTCGAACCTTCCTCCTCGCGCTCGAAACTCGTCTCCGCTCGGATCAAAGCTCCGCTTTCAAGCCTCTCCGCCCACCTGAGAATCGTTTCCTGCTCGCGCTCGAAACGGGGCAAGTGCGTCATCGATAGGACTCCAGCCGCTCTCCCCCTCCAGGAAGGTGTTGTAGCTAAAAACAGAACCACAAACCAGACTTCTGTCCTTGGTGTGAAGATCTGGAATAAACTCACCAAAGAATTGAAGCAAAGTCCAAGCATGAGGTATTTTAAGAAAAGACTCAAAATGGTTATTATTCAAAAGTATAAGGATGGACAGGGGTTATGAATTTGGCTGGGAATTACAGAACTATGGAAGACGTGGGCAATTGGGTGCAGGTTTGTGTATGTGTGTGTAAATATATGTGCGTGTGTAAATAGGTATGTATTATTTATGTATATATGCAGGTACATGTGTATATATATCGTTGTGTGTATGTATTACTTTCATCTAGTTCAGAAAATATTTAATTTGTTTTGGAAAGGATGCTGGCAGCAGGAAAACTATGCTATAAATTAATGAATGGAAAAGGGGTATGATTATATAAGTTAAACTTCATCATACTCCTTTCCAGACTCACAGTCACCAAAAAGTTGTGTATTTACATGTATTTGAGTATCTAAATATGCATAAGTATATTTTATAGTAAGGTATTGTATTTACACGTAGAAGCATGAAAGTCTTTATTATTATGTTTTGTTGGTGAAATGTCTGAAATAAGTTATCATCACTGTCATAGATGATAAATATAAGTCAATGAATTTTCCTCATTTAATTAGAAATGAATTTTTATTTTTAATTACAAAAACAATAAACTAGAAAAATTGAAAAATACACCACAATTCCATAAATGAAGCTAAGTTAAAGTGGGTGCTGAATTTTCTGACAGTCATTTCCTTTATCCACTCTGTTTACTGCCAGCCATAGATTCTCTCAATGAAGAGCAAAATACTAAGTCTCCATCGCACAGCATGAAGACTGTGGCTAGTGTCTTCAAAACTAATTATCCAACTCCCACTTTTCTCAGATATTAGTGCCTGCCTTCCACCTGCTGTTGAAAATGGAAAATATGAAGTATCGCAAAGCGGCTGGTATGAAAACCACGACACGATCAAGGTCATCTGCGAAGATGGGTTTGACATGAAACTCCCCTCCGACACAATTCAATGCTCAAACGGAAAATGGTCTCCTCTGTCTCTTTGTGAGAGTGAGTCCATCAGATGTTTGAGCTGAAATATTAAAGAACCAATAGTAGTTTTTGGGTTTGTCCTGAAGATCACATTTTTATTTTACAGGAAGCATTTATGCGTGTGATGAGCCTAATAAAATCCCCAATGCAGTTATCATCAATCAGGAACCCAGGGAGGTTTACGCCCACAACTCTCGGCTAGAGTATCAATGTGAAAATGGATACACTACAAGTCAAGCAAATGGCAGAGGATCTATCACTTGCCAAGACAGAGCCTGGACTGAACCACAATCATGCAGTAAGTGGACAAAGATACTGTAACGACCACATTCTGCTGCAGGAGTGAAACGTGTTGGAGCTCCAATGAGACGATCGGGTCAAAACTAAACGGCAGGTTGATTTGTTGTAGGAGCTAAAAAATTCTGGCTTTTATTTTTGTTTGTGGAGCCTTTTCTCTCCTGCACTCAGCAGCTGAGGAAGACGTCAGTCAGCGCTGCTGCAGCGGGAGGAGAGTCGTTCTCGGCATCAGGATGTGGCATTAATATGAACAGCCTGGCTGTGGACTCTGCAGTGGAGAGGCACAGCAGAAATGAACTGCAGAAAATAGAGGGTTCCAAAAATGTACATTCTGGAGTAAAACTTTTCAGGTCACTTGCTTCAACGAACTACAACTTGCGATGTGAAGGAGTCTAAATACGAGAGATGATTAAAAAAAAAACAAAAAAAGCTAGGAATATTCAACTATTAAAAAACCCGACACAGGTTCCTGGGTCTGATCTCGTCCCAGTTCTGGTGGTGGAAATGAGAGGAAATGGAAGTGAGTGGATCGTACCTAAAGAGGAACAATGTAGAGTCTGTTGGTTTGTAGTTATTACACCAATATTACAACTACAAACTAGCAATCCGGCCTGAAATCTAGTTTATACACATTATGCTACTTCCTGGAAAATGTTCCTCCAGTCAAAATAAATCATCAGTCAGGTTATTGCAACGGCGACATGCTGTTTGACTCTTTTTGCTTTAGTCTGTTGTAATGATGACGCATGGCCACAACTATAAGTATAAATACTCTAGTTCTAATTTTGTTCAGACATCTGAATAAAATGTGATATTTTGTTCATCTATTTTTTTCTGAACAGTTTGATCTTCTTTTCTTTCTTTAAAGTTCCTGCAGCTCCACCCTGTGTGTTGGATATGCGTAGACTCAATATTGGTGAAACTTCACAGATCAGCATAAATGATGGAGAGACAAAGAAGATTACTTGTACACAGTGGCAGGGGTACTGGATGTTTGCTAGGTGCTCTAATGGAAGAATAGAAGCCTCTGTGTGTGAGTAACATTTGATATTTAAACTTATTTTGTTTCCAGGTGATCTATGATGTGCCTAGCATGGATGTAATTCATGTTAGTTAAAAGGTTTTAAACAGGAAAACCAAAGTAAAACTTTGCTCCCATTTTTAAATTCAGTCTAGTTTCAGGGAAGAAGTTGACTTGATAATTCATTGATTCACTTGATCTAAAAACAATAACATGAAACCAAAATCTGTCTGCATAGAGCAGAAGGGCGTGTGTATCATTTGTTCTGTTGTGTTTTATTGGCTTCGAAACATTTTTTAAATGACTAATTTCCTTATTAATTTTTATGTGAAATTCAAGACATACAATCCATCAATGTTTTTAGGAATTTATTGGCACATCAGAAATCCAACATTTATAAATGCCCTCTGACCTCTGTTTGAACATTTCTAGGTTGCAACAGAGACACCATTCATCGAGTAAGTGTTATTTTTGGACACATCTTCCCAATAATCAGATCATTTTTAGATGATTTGTCTGCTGAAATGTTAATCACTGCTAAATTCAGTTTATTTTTTCTTATTAGAATCTTTGCAGACTTAACATAAACCTGTAACATTTCCTGCCTTTGGATTCATCTACCACAAACAGAATGAAGTGACATCAGAGATATTTCTATCAGAAACACCTAGAAGGAAAGTTTTTTTTTTTAACTTAAATTCTGTTGATTGTTGGTAAATATAAGATGCTTTACTTTCCTTAAAATAAAATATTTCAACAAGACTTCAGGGTATCCTTTTTTTGTCCGCCCTCACGCTGGAGTAGAAATGATTTTCAACTGAATTTAGACGGATCCATCGATGGATTTGGATCTAGACAGATCCATCGATGGATTTGGATCTAGACGGATCCATCGATCGTCTGTGAGATCTCGTGCTGTTCCTGGAGCCGACCCTGTGACCCTGATCAGGCTCTCTGCAGAGTGGAGCCACCAAACTTTCTCCAGGAGATGATTTAACCCATAAAGTGAAAGTCCAATTAAGTTTTCAAGGAATTAAAAGTCCGCTGGCGATCCCAGTTTGATGGACTGACTGAATATATTCTCCTGGTTAGTTTTGCTCACAAGAACAGTTCATGAGTAACATAAATATGAAAAATATCCAGTCCTGCTGTTTGAGAGGTTCAAGTTTTACAGCTTTATAAGATCAATATCACAGCAATGAGGTCAGACAATTAAACCTCGTTGCATGTCTATTGGCAGGCTGGGAAAATAATAAGGCTACAATAACTAAGATCTCTAAATGTGACTGTCGCATGCAGTGGCGCTAAAAGTGAGTATTCACTATGTGCAACATGTAGGCGCATCACTGTAGAGGGGTTTGGCTGTTTGGAGATTTACCAGTGAAACTTCAAGGAAGGGGGCTGCACAGTGGGGGTTGCTGGTTCTCCAGTGAGCGTTCCGGGCGAGAGGCGGGGTCACCCTGGACAGGTCGCCAGTCTGTCGCAGTCTGTAATTTCAGAATAGAAATTATAAAAGCGAAGTGAATCAGATGTTTCTGCTGTGATGTCTGTAAACATTTTGTAATGGCATCTGTTTTGCTAAGTGAATCAGCAGATATTGTGCTTTCAAAGACAACAGAGAAATGATCAGACAGGGCAACTTTATGACAGAGACTTTGGATTATTCACACCTTTTCTGGTAATCAAGTCCTGGTGTGTCCTGGTGTGTGGGTGTGTGTGTGTGTGTGTGTGTGTTGACTATTTAACATTTTGAGTCAAACCAAAGTTTTGAGGTATATCGCAGCTTTTTTTGCCTTTTCATCATTGGAGTTGTCAACATGGATATTGAAGTCTCCACCAGAATTATAGAGTCATAATCAATGCATATAACAGGCCAGAGTTCACTAAAGTCATGTCATTGATAAAAAATTTTATATAAAGTTATTTATTGTCAGCACTTCCTTATGATCTTTTACCTCGATTCCCAAATATGTCCCTGAGACAAATTTACCCAGGAAAACTCTTTTACAATTTAGTAAATCATAAAATATTAAGTACGAGCTCACGATTTGTGTTCTGTGAGCAACACTTTAAAAAGAATCTTACACTTAACCGTTTTTCCCCCAAATGATCCACACCAAGTGGCCTTAAAAACAAACTTAATCTTTGCTTGTGCTGCTCCTGGGTAACGCTGTTTACCAGTATCCTACCAAGAACACTCATTTCTCGGGAGACTTGCTTCAGGTCCGGTCTTATTGGAACTTCCTATTGCGTTCCCGGCTGCATTCGTTGAAGGTCATTGCCAGATTATAAGACACAAAGTCCATCAGTATCTGTTTGTAGTTTGGTGTTTTCTAAAGCCAGTTTATGTCCAGTGTTTGTTCCACCCTGACCTCTGATCACACCAGTCCAGGAAACCAGCGTCACATGAGGACGGTAAACATTCTGATAGATTTTTGCTGATCTGATTTGTTTGCCACCAGTGAAAATTGTAATTATAACTGAGCTTGGTCCCAGACTCTTCATTCTCTGGGTGATTTTGTTCCTGACAACATGGAGGTGAGGTGTCTTGAATTTGCTCTTCTGCTTTGGGTTCCTGGACTGCTGCATGGTAAGTATAATGAACATCTGATATGGGATATTTCTGAAGTTGTGTCTGATTTTTGTCTGTTGTGGACGATCAGCTCAAGGTCCACGGCCTTGCAGCACTCCGAGCCTGGATGCAGGTTTTCTTCTCCCGGTGCAGGATTCATATCGTCATGGAACAAAGATTAGTTATTCCTGCAATGATGGATTCAAAGCAGAAGGAAGAGGCTGGTGGGGAACAAGCACATGTCTAGATGGTTTATGGTCCCGTATCCCAGTCTGTATTGGTAAGTGTTTCATTTATTCATCCATCCATCCATTTTCTATACTCCCTTTTTCCCTTAATGGGGTCAGGAGGTGCTGGCTCCTATGTCCAGCTAACGTTCCGGGCGAGAGGCGGGGTCACCCTGGACAGGTCGCCAGTCTGTTGCAGGGCAACACAGAGACACACAGGACAAACAAACATGCACATACACACTCACACCTAGGGACAATTTGGAGAGACCAATTAATCTGACAGTCATGTTTTTGGACTGTGGGAGGAAGCCGGAGTACCCGGAGAGAACCCACGCATGCCCAGGGAGAACATGCAAACTTCATGCAGAAAGACCAGGGCCGGGAATCGAACCCAGAACCTTCTTGCTGCAAGGCAACAGCTCTACCATCTGCAGCACTGGGCAGCCTTCATTTATTCACTGAAAAGATTTTCATTAAGTACTTTTATGCATTTTAGTTTAAGACTGAGCAGTAAACAGAATCGTGGTCGGAACCTTGGTCGGATTTCTCATCTTCTTGTGCTACTTTGAAATGGACTCTGTGACTTCTGATTGTCTCAAAAAGCTTGTATGTTTAATTTTCTTCTTTACAGAAAGTCCTCCAACCTGCAGCGAGCCTCCAAGAATATCCAATGCCACCATAATTAATAAGGACTTTCAGGAGGTATTTGCTCAAGACTCAGAAGTGGAGTATCAATGTCAGGATGGATATACAACAAAGGAAGGAGACACCAAGAAATCTGCCTTTTGTAGAGCCGGAGTTTGGACAGACGTCCCAACATGTGGTAGGTGGACAGCATTGACACCTATGCAGAACCTGCCAAGAATATTTATAACCCAAACTTTTTTAACAATTTGTCCAGTTAAAATCATAAAATACAACGTGTTTTTGTTTGCCAAACCAAGGCAATGTAGTTAGTGTTCTGTAGATAGACAAGGAGACAATGTCTTTAAACCTTATTGTGGAAAAAAAATCTACAAAGTGTGGAGTTCGTTTGTATTCAATCTTCTCTAATTAAATCTGGTAAAGCCGGTTGTTGAACCCTCATTGCAAAACAGGCTCCAGTAAAGATGTTCCTGCAGAAGTTCTGTTGTATAAAATGACCTAATTTCTGATACTCTAAGTGCCAATGACCTTGTCCTGTTGTTATGCTATGATTAATATACTATGACTAGAAATAACCTAAGTGAAATTGGAAGCAGAATTTATTGGCGTGGTCATTTATATCAATAAACAGTACATGTCTTTATCCACTCCATCAACAGTCTCGGTCGTCTCAATAAAGAGCAAAGTGATAAAAAAAAAAAAGTTACTATCACACAGTAGGTAGTTTGTTGCCACTGTACCCTCAATTTAATTATTTAATTCCTACATACATGTATGGATGTGTTACGCCGGAGAAAATGGTGGGCCACTTGCGTGTGTGTGTGTGTGTGTGTGTGGGTGTGGGTGTGGGTGTGCGTGTGCGTGTGCGTGCACTTACCCCTCTAGAGGTTTTCCTGATCTTACCACCTCCAGGTCTGGCATGCACTGCCAGACCTGGATCAAACGACACTCTGCCTGCTTTTGTATCCAGTAAATAAGCACATTCATTTCTTCATTAATATTACATGCATTTATCTTTAATGTAACCAAACTAAGCTACACATTTCTTAAGAGTTAATGAATTAGAGTTAACAAAACTCAGTAATCAGACAGGGATTTGTTGATTTGTCTGAGATGCAGGAGAAAAGAAAGTCTGAGATGAACTAAGGATCTGAACAGTTTTATGAAACTCCATTCTTCCTTTTCAGTCTATAATTGTGGAGAGATCCCTCATGTTCCAAACGGACTTCCTGTGCAACTGAGTCAACACTATTTGCAATACAAGTGTCAGAAATTTTACAAGCTAGTGGGTCCTGAAACAGTGGTGTGTCACAGAGGTGGCACGTGGTCCGAAGTCCCCACATGTAAAGGTAAAAGGAAAACACTGAAACTGTTTCATTAAAAAAAAAAACAGACATAAAGAGACGTTTTCCTTTTTTTTGCAGAGGACTTCTGTCTTCTGAACACTGCAGAGTATCCTGATCTGATAAATACTGGCAATACATTTATCAGAAATGGGGAAACAGAGTATATGAAATGTGTTGATAGATGGACTTTTGCAAAGTACGCTGTGGTCCGGTGCATTGGAGGGAGACTCAGTGTATCAGATGTAAGTATTGGTGTTTGTGGTTATAATGTGACTGCAAGAGTATGAATACTTTTGCAAGCCAGTGTATGTTTACATGTTCAACACATCAGAATTGAAGGACTGGTTCACTGAAAGGCCTCTGCAGGGAAACATGCAGCCACTGACTCAGCAGGGCTAAAGTTGGCCACAGTTGAAGCAGACATTGAAAAATCACAGTATAGAAATTCAAATGTTTTTTTTTTATTATCTTTTTATTTTAATTTTTTTCAGGTTGCTTCTTGTCCGTGATACGCATTGTGAGTATTTGTGTTACTTAAAGATGTTTTTGTTGCTCACATGCTCTTAGTATTCCAAGCATTTCAAAGTACCCCTCTTAAAATTGTGTTATTTTTGTGTATTTATATGTATAAACATCTAAAGCTGTTGTTTTTTTCATGTCTTTACTGTAACCAGAATAATTGCTGAGGTGCCATTGGGAAGAGATCTGGCTTCCCTGGGCTGAGCTGATGGACTGAGAACAAATGGAAACATGAACCCATTTCAAACAACTTGGGATTGAGTTGCTAACCGCCAGGCTGGATATTTTCATTCTGTTCCACCACAGTGTAGCATGTTCTGTATTTAGATTGTTCCAGTAGCATTTCTATAGTTTCATACAGAGATTTGTAAAGAGCTCTGTCTGAATTCGTCTCTGTGGCCTGCAGCAGCTACTTAATAAAACATTTTGACTTTAACGAGATATGGTCATTCTTGACCAGACCTGTCAAGTTTTGGTTTGGAGAACTTGGGACATTTGTGGCCGCCCGCTATGGGTGGGAGTAACGAGTGAAAGGGGGGGGGGGTGGCTTGTTGGGGTTTAGCGAGGTATTTAATATATTTAAAGATGCCCTGGGCGGTTGCCCATGTCGCCTTTTCAGAGTCAATTGTACTACACTGGAATCAGAACCACAATCACTTTAAATAAGGCATAATCATAATCTAATTTTTCTTTTACCTGGTTACCAGATTCCATCAGTATCTGTTACATATTTGTGGTTCTGTTTTGTTTGCCGCAGCGAAACTGATCCGTTGACATAAAGTTGACAATTTGTTCACTTGTTATTTCAGAGAAAAGTTCAGTATCATTTCAAGCTTGTCTTAATCACAGTACCTTGCAAAAAAACTATTAAAAATGAAGAAGGTAACTTTTGATGTAATGTCAAAACTGACATTACATCCTGACAATAAGACATGGACATGAGAGATGACACATGGAACGGTCTCCCTGCAGTCCTATTGCCATTTGCAGAAATGCACCACATGGTCAGTCCTATGCCTGGAATATTTGTTGAAAATGATCCATCGAGGAGAAGAGCCGACTGCTTCCGGTAGCTAATGCTAATGGATGGAGAATAAATGCAAACATGGATGCATTCGCAACAACTTGCCATTTATTACCTTCCTGGCTTGTTCTGTTGTAGCATAAAATAAAGTTCGGTCTGGTTTTGTCTGTCCTCTCAGCTTCATCACTTCATCGCCTGTCATCTGTTTCTCCCTGTAAGCCAGTAGAGACGCTCTGATCGAGAAGTCCTCGGTTCCCATCCTGATGTCTGACTTTACATTTGTGCTGATGGTGATATTTTCTGATCCAGAGCGCATTTACTTCAACTATTAGACAGATTTAGTCTCCATATTCTGTAGAATAGTCCGGATTACCGACTGTCACACAGGCACAATCAGCCAATCTTTCTGTATTGGCCTGCGTTTTTATCCACGAGATTGATCATTTCATCACAGGAGTCAGAGCTATGGTAACCAATTCAAACAACACACTTCTACAATAAGAAAGTCACCATTTGTCTTTTTGATGTTTTTTGTTCTTCTAAAAATGGCTACTACAAATTTCGCATGATGGTGGATCAGGACCATTGCAGATAGAAATCAAATAAAACAGGCAGAGATTTTAAACTTCACGAAGGCTTCATCATCATATGCAATGGCTGGGAGAGAAATCCCATTGACTGTATCAAACCAAAAATCCGAGAATTTTAGAAATGAAAGTTCTTCAATAAGGATCCATCTGAAACTCAGGACAGATCTGCTGTGCACCGCAGAAGCAGATATTTCTGGATCTCTACAGAACTCTGAGTTGGTTTTTCATGACACATATACATAACGACGGGACAATCAACCAATGAGAACATTCCAGGACCTTCCACCAAGTAAGCTGTGGGATACAGGGCAGATGTTGAACCAAGCTGCTGAGTGACAAACATAAAACATTAACAAAAACTCTTCAGAGTTGTTAAAACTGCGACATGGAAACATCTCGAAAGTCCCGACTGAGGAGGTTTCAGGTCAATATATAATCTGAGAGGACAGCAGTCACCATGGGAGCCTATAGGGGACTTGAGAAGCAAAAAATAAAAATACAACTCTAGAATACAAGTCTCAGTGGAAAAAAAATTACAGTTATGAAACATATGAACATTATATGAAACACCACAAAAATATGTCCCATAAAATCAGGTTTTTCCTCATAGTTGAAGCTATGCCTTGCTAACTACTAGATGAGTTTATCTTATATGTTCAATTTCAATAATTTAAGATGTCAATAGTTATCAGTATTAACTGATAGCTGGACGATTTATTTTTTGCAAGGCCACCATCTGCTCCACTTCTCACAGCCGACCTGGTGGGAGGTTTTGCTCCGTTCTCAATGGCTGACTGAGGACGGACAGCTAAATGTTACATGATTGCAGAGCAAACACCACTGATGTTGGAAAACTGTTGCTTTTCGTTGTCAGTCGTCGTCCCCCCGTGCATCGAGTCCACCACAACAGATTTACTAAGAACTTCTGCATCACTTGAGGTGTTTCCATTCAACATGTTTGAATGACACACAATGTTTTATAAATTGTGTTGCTGTGAGAGCCCTCTTAGAGCCAGAAAAACACAGGAAGTAATCCTTCTATTACTTCCTGTTGTCTTCTTTGTAGTTTCTGTCAGTAGCAACATCCAGCTGTTGATCATGTGACTCGTGTGTTGCAGTTTTGCAATACAGCTGAAAAACTATCTCCACTTACCCCAAAACCGTTTGATTGAAAAACTTACATTTTTTGTTTTTCAAAAGTACTGCGTTTCCACAAAGCAAATAAATTTTTGTAATTTCAATTTGCACAATTCTATGCTGGATGGAAACGCAGCAGCTGATTGTGCACCTTGGGGGGAAAGTGACAGGCTTTGATTCAGTGAAATATCTCATGTTTGCCCCTGAGAAATCCATTGTGAATCTTTTGCTCGCCCCAAACAGAGCATCATTAAATAATGTCAAAATGAGTTCTCACCACTTTTCTGACTTGAAAACAGCATCTGTCAGTTTAAAGTTCTAAAAAAAAAAAACTTCCATCCATTTTCTATACACCCTTGTCCCTTACTGGGGTCGGGAGGGTTCCTGGTGCCTATCTGCAGCTAACGTTCCGGGTGAGAGGCGGGGTCACCTTGGACAGGTCGCCAGTCTGTCACAGGGCAACACGGAGACAGACAGCCATGCACACACACACTCACACCTTGGGAGAATTTAGAGAGGCCAATTAACCTGACAGTCATGTTTTTGGACTGTGGGAGGAAGCCGGAGTACCCGGAGAGAACCCACGCATGCACAGGGAGAACATGCAAACTCCATGCAGAAAGACCCGGGCCGGGAATCGAACCCAGAACCTTCTTGCTGCAAGGCAACAGCTTTACCAACTGCTCCACTTCCACTCATTTATTTATTTGAATGGCTTTGTGCACAACATATTCTGATGATTAAATACAGGTTAGTGGACAGACACTGCTAGCCATTGGGCTTGTGGTTCATCCATCAGGTGTTGGTTTTTTTGTTGTTTTTTGTTTTGTGTCATCATTTCCCATCTGATCCAGCCTCCAGCTGTGAAGGACTCATGTTTCCAGTCTGAAGTGTTATCGGTGAGCAGCAGCTGCTGCTCGGTCATTTATTAATCTGTTGGTGATAAAAGCAGGTGAGAACCTTCAGACCGCCGTCAGATTCCTGCGGCAGAACTCAGAAAAACTCAAAGTTTACATCCCTGCAGCAGCACAACTCTGGCTATGAAGGTGAGCTGAGCTCTGCTGAATCATGAAGCTGAAACATTCTCTGGAGACACGAGGTTCTCCCAGGAAATGTTCACTTCAGGAAGAAATGTTGGGTAAACTTTGTGAAACGGAGACGTAACGTGTTCCTCTACTGCAGCTGCTATCAGCTCTTCTCCTCCTGCTGGTTCCCGCGTTGGCCAGCTGTTTTACGGATTGCAGCGACATTTTTCGTCAGAATCCGAGCAGTCCCAGTGGAGTTTACACCATCTATCCCATCGGATCCACATCTGGCATCCAGGTACATTCATACCTGCTCAAATTATAAACTCACCAGAAGATTCTGAATATTCCCAGAAACCTGTTCATGTTGATCAGTTTGCCATCCATCAAACAGTCCAAACTGCAGACAGACACCAGACCAGCATGAACCCAGTCAGGCTTAGATTTCGGTTTGTGTGTCGGCAGGCTTACTGTGACATGGACTCACATGGAGGAAGATGGACCGTGAGTATCTGAACTCAGATCCTGCTCTGCTTTAACTGTCATATAAAACACTTCATGCTCTTCAGGTGAGCAAGATTTCACTTCCATACAAAAAGTAATTTGTTGCTTACACAAAGAATGATCCTTAAGTTTTAGTAACCCAAAATCTGGTTACCCTTGGCATAACAACAGAAAGCAATGCTGTGCTTCCTAGGAGTATAACAGGCAGGGAATGCAAAGAAAATAGCACAGGTCCGAGAATCAAGGCCCTGTGGGACCCCTGTTATGATCTGAACCACTGCAGTATTAATGATGCTCCTAGTGGGGTAAATATAGAGTGACTATAACAGTTAAAAGGATGACAAAGATGTGATTTTATAACGGTAAGGACGTAGATTCTTTGCTCTGAAGTAATTTAAAATCTCTAGTCCAGCACTTGCATCCAAACAGCTTTCCAGTTAGGGTGGAAGACATTTTCCCAAGAATTTTCGACAAAATGGGAACTTGGAGAGAAATCAAGTTAAAATTTGATGTTTCAAACTGGGACCCATGGTGATACAGGAGCCCAGAATCATCTCATTGTTGAATCCATCAATCATCACTGAGTAAACCTGAGCTGTGTTCATATGGTTGATCACATTTCCTTCCCACCAGGTGTTCCAGAGAAGGATGGACAGCACGGTAAACTTCTACAGGAACTGGAATGACTACAAGTTGGGTTTTGGGAATGCCAATGGAGAGTACTGGCTTGGTGAGGCCCAAACTGGAAACACTGACTGTCTGTGAACCGGAAAACACACTGCAGCGGCTGACAGATCCTCAGTAAAGGTTTTTCATGTCAGTCAGAAGAAGCTAATCATGTCTCAGTAAGTCAAAAACAATCCAATGAGCCCCAGGGACAGGGAGGCAGCCAAACATCTCAACTATGTTTTAAATTAGAACATTATCAGACATTATGTTCTCACCTGAAGTGCTGCTCAGAAGAAAGAACAACGACGAATTGAAGAACAGCCAGAACTTTGTAACTCTTCTTCCAGGTCTGGACAACATCTACGCCCTCACTCAGCAGAAACAGTGTGAGCTGGTAGTGGACATGGAGGACTTTGAAGGAAACAAGGCGTACGCTCGCTACACCTCGTTCAGTGTGGGCCCTGAGTCCGACGGGTATCGTCTGCACGTGGGTGATTACATCGATGGAGGAGCAGGTGGGTTTCAGAACCAGCTGTGAGGCAGCAAGTCACAAACATCTAACAGTGAGGAGATCAACAGAGAGAGCTCAGGAAAACCTAAATGGCAATGAGCTCAATCTTCCCTCTGCAGCTTCAGAACTGCGAGATTATGCTTTCTGGGTTGAGCTATGTCATACCTTGGGCCTGAGTAAATGCAGTTTTCAATGATCTTCACTTCAGTCGTCGACAGATCCCTGATGTGTCATCCATCAGTTTATGGAACTGGCCCTAACTTTTACCCATGAGTGTACACTGTAGACCAGGGGTGTCCAAAGTGGGTCCTCGTGGGCCGGCATCCTGCATGTTCTAGTTCTCTCCCTGGTTTAACGCACCTGGATCCAATGATGGCTCATTAGAAGGCATAAGGAGAACATTGGCTTGCTGAAAAGGCTGTTACTGTCACCAGAAAGAGAACTAAAACATGCAGGATACCAGCCCTCAAGGACCGACTCTGGACACTCCCGCTGTAAACCAAATGTCTCTATGGAAATGGAGTTCCTATTTAATGTCTTCATTTGGTGTTTTTCAATGAGCCCAATGCTTTTAGATCTCGTTTCTATGCAGCTCTGTTTTATAAGATCTGTATCTTGGTCTTGTGTATTTATGGACCCAAGTCTGCTGATAAAGTTTGACTCATTTGTAACTTCTCTCCTGGGATATCTTGGTGCCCTTGGTAACCAACTACCTTTTCAGCATATTCGGGTTGATAAAGGTTATTAAAACCACTAGATAAAAAACAAAATTTCTTTGATTTCAATATTTTTTCTGCAGGAGACACTCTGACACAACACAATGGACAAGAGTGGCAGACCTTTGACCGTTACCAGCACGCCGGGCCAGACAACTGTGCAAAACAATTTCTGGGAGCTTTCTGGTACTGGAGGTGTTACTATGGAAACCCAAACGGAGTCTACCTCTGGGGCGCTGATGGAGCTAAATATGAGGTTGGAGTAATCTGGTACAGCTGGAAGGCCCCATACAATCAGCCCGACTATTCTCTGAAGGCCATCAGCATGAAGATCCGCCCTGTTCAGTAAATCGGCAGCTCAAAACTCCAGCAGGAAGCTGCCGTATCCAACATGAGTATTTGGCAATAAAGGCTGAACAGATCATCTCTTGTGTGCTCTCTTTGTGTCCAACTTCCCTAAGATGTTGACCTTCTCATTTATAAAGTCCTACGGGACAGAAACACAACACAGAAAGTATAAACAACTTGGACAATATTTGTTAATACTAATGATTTCTAGTGCCACTTTTTTTTTTTTTGCTCAACTTGAACAAATCTCAGATTACCTTTTACTAGATCTAACTCTTCTCCCTGTCTTCAATAGAACCACTCAGTCAGAGACTACAAAATTACTTAATGAGTTATTGCAAGAAAGGAAATGTCACTATTCAGTTCAGAACCTAATAGTTATACTGCTGCAATAAAACAGCAGTATTTCATAAGGATGTATTTTCTACTGATTCCTCTGCCTTTTTATAAAACCTGACTTCCACTGAAGACAAACACAGAGGCTCAAAGTCAGTTTGCAGACGTGATTAACACACATTAAGTAATTCAGCAGTGAACTGAATAACCTACTGTCCCTATCATGGACAATAAAGCATGAACCTGCTTTGTTTTTCTACCTAACTCTTACTTTTTTATCGTCTTGTTTATAATGTTTCAAAAACCCAATGCTGCTCCAAGCTAAGTCTTTCTCATCTGAGAATGTAGACTGATCCCAGCCAGCATACCTAGGTGGGCCCTATATGGGGAAAAGGAGGACAGATATTTGTCCAGTTTCCATAATTGATGCACAATACATATTGTATTACATATTGTGCATCAATGTATATTTTAACAAATTACACAGCGCACATAATTAAACAGCCCGAAACTTAGCAAAGCATTTCTATTTTCCCCAGTTAAGCTCAACAAAGAGCCAAACGGCTCAAATAGCACATGCGAACAATTAAAAGAGAAAAAAAGTTCAGTATACTCTTGTTTGAGAATGTAATAGAACATTACTTGTTCATAAAGTCCACAGGTTGCTGTGCTCAGCGCTAGCTGTGTGTTGCCTGTATAAAGAATGATTTCTACATGATCAAACATATATTATTGTTTAAAAAAATCACAACTTTATGAGGAAACAGTGTGTTTTTGTTAATATAATCATAGAACTTAGTACTTAAAAAAAGCAGCTCCACCTAGCAGCCCAAAGCAGCTGCTTAGATTGCTTATGCTTTGGGCCTGACACTCTGCAGAGAAGCAGACATTTCTGCTTCTCTGCAGTCTGCACCTGTTTTTCGTGACAGCTGCACAGATAATGATGAAGGAATCAGCCAATGAAAATGGAATAAAACATCCCACCCCTTCAGATATGGGACATGGGACAGATGTTGAACCAAACTGCTGAGCTACATCTATTCCAAAAACATATTCAGTAAGTTGGTAAACCTCCCACGGTCTTAGCCGTCACTCAGGAGGAGCGTGGCAAAAGTCACGGTCACTCTCTAACGGGGTTGTGCCGTCAGAGAGTCAATTCCCAAAACCACTCACACACAAAAACCTTGTAAAAACAAAAAAACACAAGTGGGGTCCGTGCGATGCGACACTGCCAGATCGTACACAGAACGGAAAACTTATAGAGTCCAAATGACCCCATCTCTTCACATTGGGGGAGGGTTAAAGAAATGAATAACTGTTCGTCATTGCTATAATTATAATCTTGAAAGTTCTGACTGAGGGTTAGGGTTAAAGGATGTTTATGATGTTTGTTTTTTTTATTACTTCACATAATTTCTTTTAAACACAGAAATTATTTTTTTTTATGTGAATTTTATTTTGTATGCCTGCTATTTTGAACATCATTTTAAAGATGCACCACGAACAAAAATGTCTCATAATTTCAATATTATGGGATATATTGAGGTTTAATCTCAATATATCCTCCAGTCTGCACGGTTAAATGCAGTGACCAGGGGAACCTGCAAGGGACATAAAAAGCAAAAAATACAAATACAGAAATATGTGGCATGAAATCTTTTGTGTGTGTGTGTGAGAGGGGGGGGTGTGGGGGTGTGCGTGGGTGTGTGTGCTGATAGCTCACATGTACACACAGGAAGTAGACAATGAACGCGCGCCCTGAGGGGAAGTGCCATGTTTCTGCTCGGTGAATTTACAGAGCAAATGCTCAGAGAGAAATCTTCAATGTCAACCTTCAAGAAATGAAATAAAAATGGATTTAGTTCTCTGACTTTTTAAATGGCTTTGATCCATCCATCAAAAGAAACTGGTGGCGTTCTGAGCCATCTGATCCAGCCTCCAGCTGTGAAGGACTCATGTTTCCAGTCTGAAGTGTTATCGGTGAGCAGCAGCTGCTGCTCGGTCATTTATTAATCTGTTGGTGATAAAAGCAGGTGAGAACCTTCAGACCGCCGTCAGATTCCTGCGGCAGAACTCAGAAAAACTCAAAGTTTACATCCCTGCAGCAGCACAACTCTGGCTATGAAGGTGAGCTGAGCTCTGCTGAATCATGAAGCTGAAACATTCTCTGGAGACACGAGGTTCTCCCAGGAAATGTTCTCTGCTTTACTTTGGAGCTTCATGATATGAACTTCAGGAAGAAATGTTGGGTAAACTTTGTGAAACGGAGACGTAACGTGTTCCTCTGCTGCAGCTGCTATCAGCTCTTCTCCTCCTGCTGGCTCCTCTGCTGGCCAGATGTCGGATTTTAGATTGCAGTGACGTTTATCTTCAGAATCCCAGCAGTCCCAGTGGAGTTTACACCATCTATCCCATTGGATCCACATCTGGCATCCAGGTACATTCATACCTGTTGGAATTAAAAACTCGTTGTTTTCTGACGTGAAAGCAGGGAAAATATTTCACAATATTCCCAGAAACCTGTTCATGTTGATCAGTTTGCCATCCATCAAACAGTCCAAACTGCAGACAGACACCAGACCAGCATGAACCCAGTCAGGCTTAGATTTCGGTTTGTGTGTCTGCAGGCTTACTGTGACATGGACTCACATGGAGGAAGATGGACCGTGAGTATCTGAACTCAGATCCTGCTCTGCTTTAACTGTCATATAAAACACTTCATGCTCTTCAGGTGAGCTTTTGTTATTTTTATTAACAGTAGGACTGAATTGGGTCCAGAAGATTCATGTTTACGCAACACTGATTTAAAGTTTTATCAGGATTTCTTTTTCCATCCATCCATTTTCTATACTCCCTTGTCCCTTAGTGGGGTCAGGAGGTGCTGGTGTCTCTCCAGCTAATGTTCCAGGCGAGAGGCGGGGTCACCCTGGACTGGTCGCCAGTCTGTCGCAGGGCAACACAGAGACACATGGGACAAACAAACATGCACACACACACTCACACCTAGGGAGAATTTAGAGAGACCAATTAACCTGACAGTCATGTTTTTGGACTGTGGGAGGAAGCTGGAGTACCCGGAGAGAACCCACGCATGCACAGGGAGAACATGCAGACTCCATGCAGAAAGACCCGGGGCCGGGGATCGAACCCAGAACCTTCTTGCTGCAAGGCAACAGCTCAACCAACTGCGCCACTATAGGATTTCTTTTTTTGGTACTATTTGGAAAGTGATAAAAGTATCGCTTTTTTCAGGTTCTGTATGGCTGTAACTGCATGATGCAGCAGTAACGGCCCCACAAACACAGATACAGATACAGTGCAGAAAGAGCAGGCAGTGCACGATATGCGGCGAACGCAAACTCCTTGAAGTCGAAGACTGCTGGTTGATCACCTTTTGTTCTTCCTAAGGTGATCCAGAGGAGGATGGACGGCTCGGTTAGCTTCTACAGGAAATGGAATGACTACAAGATGGGCTTTGGGAATCCCGCTGGAGAGTACTGGCTCGGTGAGACCTGAACTGGAGACACTGACCGTAGTCGTTAACTGGACTCATGTCCCAGCCGGATGGTTTTAGTCGCATGTCTTCCCCAGCTCTCATTACCCACTTTCCTGTCAATTCACTGCCATATAAAGGCCACTACAACCAATAAACCTTAAAAAAAAAAGAATGAATTATATTTTAAAATATAAGACACCCCGTTCTCACCTGAAGAGCTGCTCATCAACAGTAACAATGGTGAACTGTGTTAAAAAGGAAAAACAAACAGAACTTTGTAACTGTAACTCTTCCAGGTCTGGAGAAACTCCACAACTTAATCCGTCAGAAAAAGTTTGAGCTGGTAGTGGACATGGAGGACTTTGAAGGAAACAAGGCGTACGCTCGCTACACCTCGTTCAGTGTGGGCCCTGAGTATGAAGGATATACTCTGTATGTGGCCGGTTTCATCGATGGAGGAGCAGGTGGGTTTCAGAACCAGCTGTGAGGCAGCAAGTCACAAACATCTAACAGCTAGGAGGGGTAACATGGCTGCAAAGAGAGCCCAGGAAAATCCAAATAACTGGTTCCAAACTTCGTATGGCCTTCATATCCAAACTTCATATGAAGGCCATTTGAGGTTTGGAGGTTTATAGTTGGTGACCTCTTCACACTGTGTGCTCCTGTTAGATGTTGTGTTTTTATGCAATGATGATTTGTTGTTGCTTTCTTGTCTTGGTGTTCCAGGTAAGCAGTTACCTTTTCAGACATGTGAAGGTCATAAAACCCCCAGATAAACAATGTATTTGTCTTTAACTTCAATATTTTCTTGCAGGAGACACCCTGACATATCTCCATTTTCATAA
This sequence comes from Phalloptychus januarius, assembly GCA_902982915.1. Taxonomy (NCBI): domain Eukaryota; kingdom Metazoa; phylum Chordata; class Actinopteri; order Cyprinodontiformes; family Poeciliidae; genus Phalloptychus; species Phalloptychus januarius. Next base: position 2,468,886 of record CADWAE010000466.1, on the reverse strand, counting down.
ATTTGCTACTTTTGACTATTATCAACACATTGGACCGGAAAACTGTCCAAAACATTTTCTGGGAGCTTTCTGGCATGGCCCGACATGCCTTTATGGAAACCCAAATGGAGTCTACACCTGGGGCAGTGAGGGGACTGGACATGAGGTTGGAGTAATCTGGAACAGCTGGAAGGGCGGTCTGTATTCTCTCAAGGCCGTAAGCATGAAGATTCGCCCTACTGAGTAAATCAGCAGCTCAAACGTCCAGCATTATATCCAACATGAATGCTTGGCAATAAAAGTTTAAACAGATCATCTCTTGTGTTCTCTTGTCATCTAAATTCCCCAAGAATGTCAACCTTCTTATTTAAAAACTCTAGTGGACAAAACACAACACAAAAACCTCGGTGGGCATACAGAGCACACTGAAGATAGGCACTGTAAGTTGTTAGCTCTGGTTTCTAGCACAACTCTTTCTTGTGCCCATCATGAAAAACTCTCAGATCATGTTCTAGTAAAATTGACCAAACTCCCAAAGTTTTAAAGGGATCCATGATTAGTTGTAACAATTCACTTTATTTGAGAAATATTTATTTTAGATGTAAAAACAATACAATAATAATATTGTTTAGTTTTTATAATGTAATAAAATATTGTCACGTGAATATCGCCTGGTTGTTCATCCTGCAATGCATTCTGGGTAAATGACATCTATAGGTCAAATTGCGCTAGCTCCATCCGGCCAAAACAGCAATGAGTAATGCCACTAAGCCTTTTCAGTTTGAAGTGGAGCGCATTGAAATCGATCAGAACGTAGAAATCAGAATAGGTGATGAAGGTGAGGAGGACCAAACAGAGGAAGAGGAGAGAGCTGGCCATAGGAGCGGCTGGTGTTTTGCTGCTGCTGTCTTCAGCTTCCTTCATAAATGAAACAATGAATGACATTTTCCTCTGGTCAGACTATGTGATCCGGTAAGTAGTTCTATAGCTCTGTGTCTGGTTCGGCAACAGTTGTTTATGTTCTGGCCGGTAGGGCCAGTGGTTTCATACTCAGTACCGGAGGCAGTGTAACTCAGTTAGAATTTCAAAGAGCTTCCAGCTCCACTTGTCTCAACCTGGCATTTATTTTTAGCTCATTAAGGTAATGATCACCTGATCAACTGACTTTGTCAGTTTTGATCGTACAAACGATTCAACGTCTTCTGGAGAGAAATGTTGAAGGCACAAGTGTAGGTCCTTCAGAAATTGTGGTCAGCTCTGGTTCTCTCCCACTGCGCTTTTTTTTCAGTGGCAAATTATCCAGGTTTGCCTCTATTTGTTTGTTTGTTTTCTTAAATTACAGCCAACAGTGACACCATGTGGCATTATCTAAAATTACACCAGTCAAACATAATATGATAAAAAAAAAAATTACTCGGGAAAAGTTAACCTTCCTGTGTTTACTCTGTAGAATCCAGTACAGAATGGAACTAGTGACGTCATCAACCCATTGGTGAAAAAATGGCGACCTCCATCTATAACAAAAGATGTACATTTTTAAAGTAATTATGAGTTCCGGCATATCACACACAGCAATTTTTTAGTTAATAGGAAAATGACAACATATTTAGGCCAACATGTTCAACTAATCCTGGATCACTTTCGACGTAGCATTCAGTCAGATATTTTGACCTTCAACAGCAAAAACTCACAATCCAGCAGCGAGCAGCTGCTGAGAGCCACACACCATCATCATGGACTCTACTGGAAGCGAACCTCCTGACCAAATTCTGCTTATTGACTCTTCATGTTTTTACACTGTTAATTCTGAACAAAGGGACAAAAACTAACAAACATTGAAAGTAAAAACCTTCAATGTTTTTACCTTGAATGTTTTTAAAAGCCTTCAATGTTTTTGAGAGAGAAGTAGGTTTTATATTCTATGATTGGTTTTATTCTACTCATCTATTGTTTATGACTCCACACACACTATGATCACATCACACACACACTGTGGGTACTAATTACGCTTACTCTAGAATTAGAGTTTTTTCATTGGAAGCTGTTTTATTTTTATTTATTTATTTATTTTTGCTTTCTTATTTATTGTTTTTTTCTTTTGCACTATTAATCACCAATAATACTGTGGAGATTTCTGAGGCCAAACAGCTTAATGTTCAGCCTGCAAATGCAAAATGTACTTATTGTTGTACAGTTTTGGCTTAATTACATATACTATATGTTGTTCTATCAGTAAATGTCTGTTTTTGAATCTGTACGCTCCGATTACTAAATCAGCTCCAAATTATATCAATAATCCATTAATCCAATCAATCCAATCAATGTTTTCGGCTTTAGACTCTGTCCTTGAACCGGTCATGCAGAGCCGAGTGGTAAGAATATCATTTGGGCGTCTTTTTGTTTTATGACAAGACACCAAATTAAAATTTCGCGCTGCTGTTTTAAATTGCTTGTCCCAAAGGAAATAATTGGAAAACTTTGTGTTATGAGATGGTAAAACGTAGAGAATCACTGGTGTGACCCGTACAAGACCATGAAATCATGCAAAGGACTCAATGGTCAGACAAGATGAATCTCTACCCAAACAGTTTATTGACATTATGCTCTGGTGTTTCGTAAGGCTGGCATTTTATCACACCGTGCTGGGAAATCAAACCCGGAGAGTAAACAGATACTTTTCAACCTTTTACTACTTTGTTGTTTTTTTTTCCCAACAGACAGAATTTATAACAATAATAATAATAGTAGTAGTAATAATAATCTTTATTGTCATCTTAGAAATCATGTGAAATTATAACCTGAGCATAATTTGTGTGCATGTTCCCTTTCTCTTACTTCATCACCAAAATGTCCCAACTTGCACAATTTGTATTGACAGCAGCAGCAGCAGCAGCAATGTTGACTTTTTCTTTGCTTCTTATCTCAGTGCGGGAAATGCCTTAATTATTAACAGGCATCTGATCGGAACCAGGCTCCCAAACTCTGCAGTCTCAGGCTGTGATTTGACTCCTGACAACATGCGGCTGACGGGCCTGAGATTTGCTCTCCTGGTTTGGATTCCTGGAGTGCTGCATGGTGAGAGACGGTTGTTTCTTAGAGAAGAAAAGAAGCTGTTGCTGCTGTTGCTGTTGCTCCTGTTGCTGTTGCTGCTGTTGCTGCTGCTGCTGCTGTTGCTGCTGCTGTTGCTGCTGTGTTGCTGTTGCTGCTGTTGTTATCTCTGACCGTTTTCTGTCTGTTTCAGCTGTGACTGAAAGGGAACCTTGCAGCGCTCCAGACCTGAAACACGGTTATTTTCTGCCGGTGCGAGACTCTTACCCTCATGGCTCAGACGTGACCTACAGCTGCGATACGGGATATAAAACCACAGAGGAGGGATGGTGGGCGACGATCGTATGTCATGATGGCGACTGGTCCGATAAACCGAAGTGTGTTGGTGAGGATTTCTTTTTTTTATTTTTTATTTAATTTAATTAATTTTTTTTCTTTAATGAGTCTTCTGGTTTGATTTAATTATGTCAAAAAAAGCTTGTGTATTTTTTTCTGTGTCCCAGTGGAGACAGACTGCCTTCCTCCGGTTATTCCAAACGGCAAATTCAAGCGAAATCAGAACGGCTCGTTAGAAATAAACTGCAACGCAGGATATTCGCTGAACGGCAAGGATAATATCGTGGAGTGCTACAGTGGGACGTGGTCCGCGGTGCCACTCTGTCAGAGTAAGTCCTGAACCTGTTGGCTAAACCAAAAAACAAAACCTGCCTTCTTCCGTTCCGACTGACTGTCACAGTTTGTTCTCAGAACACCCCAGGGCGTGCGGCCAGCCACCACCCGTCCTCAACGCGGTCATTACTCAGTCATACCAGGACCAGGAGGTGTTTGAGGATTTCTCCACAGTGGAGTATCAGTGCAGAGATGGGTTTCTCACAGAGGACAGACAGTCCAAAAGAATTGCCTACTGCGACAATGGACGCTGGGTCGAAACTCCAAGTTGCAGTAAGTGGTCATTGTGTTGAGAAAAGGTGTTCATTTGTCTGCACTCACAGACGCATGACCTTCAGCGACATCCCGCTCTTCATCAGCAGAGGGTTTAATGTGATGTTGGCCCGCTTGATCTCTTCTGACCTTTCATGGAGTTTATCCCAGCCAGCATACCTAGGTGGGCCCCATATGGGGAAAAGGAGGGCAGTCGATATGGGTCCCACATGGGTTTGTCCGCAGTTTCCATCGTGGACCCAAAAGGTTTTGCCCATGTAGGACCACTGCCTATGGACCCAACATGGGCCCTACATGGGCAAACCCATGTAGGACCCATATTGTCTGCCCTCCTTTTCTACATATGGGGCCCATCTAGGTATACTGGCTGGGAATGAGTGTGATTATGGGAATTTTTGGTTTTTGTGAAATGCCTTTAGGGGTTATGGGGATACACTTATGCTGTCCCTCACAACATGCCGCCCTGGGCTGTTGCCCATTTCACCCATTTCAGAAGCCGCCTCCGCTTATTGACTACGTAAAACTTACCAGGCGATTGTAATATCCAAAACATATAAACACTGATGTCTGAAAAATGAATTATGCGACGGAAATAAATGTTTTGGTATTGTGACAATTATATATATGGTGAGGTTGTTCAGAAAAACAACAAAATAAGAAAACCACAGTAAAGATCGGACAAAGACTTGCATGTTAAGAGAAACATCTGTCGTTGAGGCCATTTGTTATCATGTTATTTATTGTGTTATTTTATTCAGTCACATTTAGTCCTAAGTTTCAAAAAGTCACTATTTTAAATCAGTTTACAAAGCCACTGACCTTCATTTTGCACTTCACATTGACTTTCAATGTTCAAAGTAAGTTGTGTATGTCAAAGAGAAAATTTCAAAGTAGAAAAAAAAACAACTGTGAAATGAATATTTGATGTTTTATTCAACGCTGTGAGAGAACAAAGATGAAATCCTCCCTCTGCTCTGTTTGTTCCAGCGCGTTCTGCCAGACCCGGACCCACGGACACTCAGACTACTTTTGTAACCAGTAAATAAGCACATTGATTTCTTCATTATTATTACATGTATTTATCTTTAATGTAACCAAACTAACCATGTAAGTAATCCACACAAATTTCTTGTGATTGTGTCACGCAGAAGGATTTGTTGATTTGCGTGAGGTGAAGTGTTAAAACTAAAGAACTCGACTTCTTGTGAAACTCCATTCTTCCTTTTCAGTCGATAATTGTGGAGAGATCCCTCATGTTCCAAACGGACTTCCTGTGCAACAGGATCAACGTTATTTGAAATACAAGTGTCAGAAATTTTACAAGCTAGTGGGTCCTGAAACAGTGGTGTGTCACAGAGGTGGCACGTGGTCCGAAGTCCCCACATGTAAAGGTAAAAGGAAAACACTGAAACTGTTTCATTAAAAAAAAAAAACAGACATAAAGAGACGTTTTCCTTTTTTTTTTGCAGAGGACTTCTGTCTTCTGAACACTGCAGAGTATCCTGATCTGATAAATACTGGCAATACATTTATCAGAAATGGGAAAACAGAGTATCCGCAATGTGTTGATAGATGGACTTTTGCAAAGTACGCTGTGGTCCGGTGCATTGGAGGGAGACTCAGTGTATCAGGATGTAAGTATCGGTGAGACAGTCAGAACACTGGAGCAGACAGAACAACAGCATTTCTTAGAGTTTGCAGTTTACGCATCATCGTGTTTGCTTATTGCCTGTCACATTTTTACAACTGCGTATTAAGACCGTAGATACAAAATAAAGTAAAGTAAATTTCTGCCCAAAAACTTTAAAAAAATTATTTCGCAGTCACCATATTGTGTTGGTCTTTTCCCTAAAATCCCAATGAAATATATTTTTGTGGTTATAGTGTGACAAAATATGGAAAACTTCAAGAGTATGAATGCTTTTGCAAGCCAGTGTATGTTTACATGTTGAACACATCAGGGTTGAACATGAAAGGCCTCTGCAGGGACTTTAACAGATAACTGAGCAACGTTGCAGCAGGGAAACATGTAAAACAAGCAGCCACTGACTCAGCAGGGCTACAGAGAACCACAGTTGAAGCAGACATTGAAATAACAATGTTTTGAAATTCAAATGGTTTTTTTTATTATCTTTTTATTTAAATTTTTTTTCAGGTTGCTTCTGGTCCTCGATACGCATTGTGAGTATTTGTGTTACTTAAAGATGTTTTTGTTGCTCACATGCTCTTAGTATTCCAAGCATTTCAAAGTACCCCTCTTAAAATTGTGTTATTTTTGTGTATTTATATGTATAAACATCTAAAGCTGTTGTTTTTTTCATGTCTTTACTGTAACCAGAATAATTGCTGAGGTGCCATTGGGAAGAGATCTGGCTTCCCTGGGCTGAGCTGATGGACTGAGAACAAATGGAAACATGAACCCATTTCAAACAACTTGGGATTGAGTTGCTAACCGCCAGGCTGGATATTTTCATTCTGTTCTAGCATAGCAATAAAGTTCAATCTTTCACGTTTATGTTTGTCTATGTCTGTATTTGAAGTTATAAGGCAAAACAAGAGCATAGATTTGTAAGAAATCAATAAACCCAGCCAGTCAGAGGAGATGTTGGCGTCTTTTTCGAGTATTGAAGAGTCTATCCATTTAGACTTGGGAGTGGCTCAGTACGAGGCGTTTTGGGGAAATAATTGAAGTCGGCGATTTTGCAGAACACGATTCAACACGTCACATAACTTTTTATCAAGTGTGCGAAGCTGGGAGAGCTCTGGTGGAGTCAGCTGCACGCTGTCAAAGAAAAAAAAAAGAAAGAAAAACAAGCCATCGTACTCCTGCTACTTTCTGACGTCGTTTTCCACCGTCAGTAACATCCGGCTGTTACTCGTGTGACGAGAAAAAAGTGTTTCTGTTGTAGTTTTTTGTAAAACTGCAACTGAATTTTTTAGATTTCGATGTGGCTGAAAAACTGGCCTCCCTCCTAACACAAACTCCTTCATTGGAAAAACAATTTTTTATTATTTATTTTTCTGAATTGGCCTGTTTCCATTAAGCAAATTTATTTTTGTAATTTCAATTTGCATAATTCTGAAGTTAATGGAAACGGTATACTCTCTCATTCTAGCCTTTACACAAGGCAGCAGGAAAGTCCAAGTCATCTGCTTCTAAATACAGAGACGTCTCTACTTGTTGTGAACAATGTATATTGGACGTAACAAAATAATGTCCCTTGTAAAAAAAATAAGAGTTGTCCACAGGTTTTAATCTTTAATGGTGTTGTTTCATAGTACATTTTACCTTAATGGCTTTATTTTCATAAAAAAAAAAAAAAAAAAGAAAATTGATAAATACAAAAAAAAACGGTTCTATGGACTAAAATGACAGAATTGCCTGTTTGCTTTGATTGTTCATGATGCAAGTTAAAATTTTAATTATTTGTAAAAACCTGTTAGTATTAAAAGGACAAATCTGTCCAGTCCTGCACCGAATCAGGAGTTTAGAACGTACCATCTGTTTGGCAGAACAAAGTTCATTCATCAATAGTTTAGCTGCTAAAAACTCTTCTTTAAGTTTTAACTGTCATCAAATGAAATCTTCTAATCTGCTAAAAATTACTATTCCAATATATATTACATAAAAGATTAGATGGGAATAGTAATGAGTAATTCCATGTGTTAACATTTCTCTTTGGGCGTTGCTGTTGCATCGGGTGCTGTTCATACAGTTGTTGTCCTAAATCTGCACGTTTTCCACCGGATTCATTCATCAGTGACTGTGATCAGAGTTGGAGATGGTTTGAACCGAGGAAGCCGAGTCCAGGCCCAGCAGCGTCCCCAGGTACGACTGCTCTCGAGGGTCCAGCATCTGATCGGGCCTTACGGGATGGACGATGTTGGCCGGCTGAGGGGTCAGGGTGTACTTCTCTAGGAAAGCCAGGTCTGTTGCTGCCTGGTAGCCGGGGTTCTGCTGCTGGCCCTGAGCCTGAACGCTGACCACGCTGTGGGTCTGAGACGAGAGAGAGGCGGCCCGGTGGGGGTGAAGGTCTCCCGGGCCTCCTGCTGCCATGGGAACAGGGACTAAAGTGACGGGGATGCAGACGGTGGCCGGATTGGAGGCGCTTCGAGGGGCCGACTTGGGGTCGGAGTGGTACGTCTTTGAGGTTTCCTCAAAAGGAGTGGAGGAGGCTTTGTCCTGGCTGCGGGGCGGCTCGGTAAACCTGGCGCTGTGCACATGGTCCACATGGTACTTCAGCTTGTCTTTTCTCTTGAAGGTGGCGCTGCAGTGAGGACAGTTAAAGGGACGGGCGTCTGAGTGAATCACCATGTGCTTCGTTAAGGTCTTCTTGATTCGAAAAGTCTGATGGCATTCAGGGCATCTGTGGGGTTTCTCACCTGTGGGTAACAAAACGTCCACACGTTTAAAGAGCAGAAACTGTTTCAAGTGTCCTGCCAAAAAAATAAATAAATAAACTTTATACTTGTTCAAGCAAATGTAAGATCTCTTACTAAGCGTCACGTCTTCAAAAATACTACGTGCCTACTGATTGTGGCAAGTAGTAGACGAGATAAATGGACAACATGCAAGTAGAAACATGCAAAAAGCTGGTCAGCGATTATGCAGAGGTTCTGCTTTCTGTTATTCCATGACAAATAAATAAAAAGTAGAGGTTATAAATCATTTTCAATCTGCAAATTTTTACTGAAATCTTAAAGGAAAAAATGTTTTTGTTCAAAAATAAAACTATTTAAACTCCCTTTAAATAGTTTTCGTATTTTTTTGAGAGACATCCGCCTCATTTCCTATCAGAAACAAACATTTTGGTTAAAGGAAAGTAATTTTAAATCCAACTTATGAATAATTTTGGGCTGAACTTCATGTGGTGAGTTAAGTTAATCGTTAAAAAACCCCAAAACTAACTATGGGTGAAATGAAGAAAATAGTTCAGAATAAAAGTTAAGAAAAACAACTACTTCTATAATATCAGGATTGGTATTAATTGTAACATCAGCCAAAGTCATGATTTACCTGAGTGAGTCCTGAAGTGCATCTCCAAGCTGGACTTTCCCTTAAACTCTTTCTTGCAAACCTCACATTGATGCACAGCAGTTTTATATCTGAGAGACAAAAAAAAAATACAATACAGACAGAAGCATAAATCAAACTTTCAGGGTAAAGAGAGGAAGAGTTATTACTGTTACAAAACATAAATCTGTGAGCTGGTTGACATACTTCTGCCAAACCTTCTCTCCCAAATGAACACTTTTATAATGGACTGTTAGGTGATCGTGGCGCCTGAAGCACTTCCCACATTCCTCACACTGGTGTGCTTTCTCACCTAAACACAAACACAGACTGCACTGACCTCACCACCGGAGAGAAACCAGACTTTTGAGACAAAAGCTGAGTTAAGGACTGGCACCTCTTAAACACTTACCAGAGTGTATTTTCTGATGTTTGGTCAGGTGATCGTGTCGTATGAAGGTTTTCCCACATTGGTCACACTCATAGCGCTTGTCATCGTGGTGGACTCTGAGGTGAAGCCTTTGAAAACACAAACAGCCGAGTTTGTTTTTTTTTAATCACCAGAACCAGCTATACTTGAATGTCTGAAATATTTGTGATCAGGGAGTAGATGTGGCTTTCTTAAAAAAAAACAAAAAAAAAACTTCCACCTGTAGGAGCTGCTGTGACGGAAACTTTGCCCACAAATGCTGCAGAGGTGAGGTTTCTCTCCGCTGTGGATGCGCAAGTGTTCCCTTAACGTCGTCCTGAAGGGAGGCAGAACGAATAAATTATGGCTTTGCTATTTTGTTCAGGTTACAACCACCAACTGGAACATGTCTTTTTGGGATTGTACGTGACAGACCGACAAAGGGGTGGAAAAATTGCAAACGAAAAGAAAAACGGAGGAAACTTTTGTTTGCGCATCTGGAGTCGGCCCCCCTTTTCATCTGACACCACTAAGTAAAATCAACAAAACAAAATATCTAATGTAATTAAGCAAAATTACATTAGATGGGGCTTCTGAAGGCGATCTATGTTATTTACATGTATGCTTTTATAAGGGGGGTGAATATGAATGCACGCACAAGCATTTTTTTATTCATGCATAAAGAAATCGATGCATTCTTTTTCTTCATCTTCACATTTAAAGTTGCAGTTGCTGGTATGTCACATAAATAAAACGGAATGTTGATTAAAAACGTAACTGCAAAAATAAAAAATAAATAAATAAATGATGGTGCTGAACATCCAAAGAAACTTAAGATGTACAATTTTATCGATTGGAATATTACAATACAGCAATCACTAAGAACTGTTCAGATTCAGTATCTGCTTTCAGATTTCTAGTGTCATCGATTGTTTGGTCCGTAGTTTGGACTCCAGTGCCTTATTTTCACTGAGGGTTTGGGTTGTTCAAATTCAGCATCCTCTTTTGTCTATATAGATATTTGTTTTGTTTATTTATTTATTTTTTATTGTGATATAAACAAATAAAATACAGGCATTAATATTAAGAGATCACATCTGATTACCATGTTGTCCTTACAATACTAATTCTCCACATTAGTGCTGTAGTTACATATTCTCGTTATACTTTGCAGCCCGGAGAGAATCTGAAGTGAAGCTGTACCTTTCCCTCACTGATTTCCCACAAACGAAGCAGGTCCACTTCCTCTTCCCTCCATGCGTGCACTCTATGTGCCTCTTCTTGTTGCCGGTGTCGTTGAACTGACGTCCGCAGATCTCACAGGGAAATGGACCTGCACGTTGGAGAAAATAAAAAATAAATTATCAAATAAAAAACATCTTCTACATCATTTTTTTAAAATGTAGATTGTAAAGATTTTGACCAGCAAAAACAAGAAGTATCCCACCCAAGTGATATTTCTCTTGGTGCTTCAGCCTCGCAAACCTGGACTTGAAGTACTCGTCACAGAATGAGCATTTAAAGGGCCGGTCCTGGGTGTGCAGGATCATGTGCTCCTGCAGGTGAGGCCTGCGGCTGAATGTCTTTGAACAAATCTGTTGGACGGTTTACGGATAATTAGGATTCGATTACGATCTACTTTACTCATCCAGGTCGGTGTGCGCCAACGTGTGAATGGTTCGGAAAATGTGCTAGTTTACTTCTAGATGTGTTAAGTTGCTAGCTGGTACTTACTGCGCATTTCCAGCCTTCACTCTTCTTTTTCCTCGCAGCAAAAAACTCCTGTGTGTGATCGGGATGAAACCTGGAACAACAGGGAAACACAGTGGAAATGGAGAGGGTTGGAGTGGACCATGTGCTTCTTGCTTGGTCATGTGACAGTCAGACTGATGCAGCGCCGGATTGTGGGGATTTAACTGTAGCATACAATCAATGTCAGCGGCAGCGGTGGGGGGTTTTTCCCCACGTTGTCGAGAGGAAAGAAGAATATAACATTGGTAAACATTGGTTGTCATCCATAACAACAATGTCGATATTAGAGATCGATGTCTGCCCAAACTTTCGTATAGGTGCATACAAAAGTTTGTTTACATGTCACTTAACTTTCAAACCAAAGTTTCAAAATTACTTGAAACTCATGCCATATCTTTTGGCATGATGAATGAACAGAAATGGGAGCATTCTGTTGAGACAGACTGGCACAAGTCCCCAAAAGACCTCTGTAAAACTGAATGATCAAAGGTCGATCGACCGGACAGCCTTGTGTTTTACCTTCTGACGTGCTTGGCCAGCGTTTTCTTGCTGGCATGGAGTTTGTTGCAGAAGGGACACTTGTGCTCCTTCTTTGGAATAGGAGCATCGCCTGCATGTTTCTTCTTGTGCACTGTCAGGTTGGACTTGGTGGAGTAGCACTGGAGACATATGTCACACTGGAAAGGCTTCTCTCCCGTGTGGACTCTGGTGTGACTCTCGTATTTCCCTACAAGTGCAGAGAAAGGAAATCAAGCCATGGCTTCTTTCAGGCAATTATTTGTAACCAAGATGACAAGAGACGCAGAAAGGCAAATCTACATGCTACAGACATGAGGAACATCGTAAATCTGACTCAGAGGGAACCAACCTGCACGATCGAAAGTCTTCTCACATTTGGGACACTTGAGAGTCTTTTTGCTGGACGTTTGGATGATAACTGGAGCCAGACCCTCAGGATACTCTGGACTCTGGTTAGTGCTTGCTGTTGGAGGCATGTGAACTTCCCGATCTTTCCCGGATGGGGCCTCCATTCCGTCAGCGTCCTCTAAAGCTGTCCTGTCATTTCCAGAAGCCTCACAAATGTTCTTCTGCGAAACAGCACCCGTGTTAACATCTTGCTCGTCCTCCTCCGTGACCTCCTCCATCACGTCATCGCCCTGGGATGGTTTGGGGGTCTCTTTCACATCCCGATTAACCTCCAAAACATCGCCCACTTTGTGTTCGTCTGGTCTCCCTGGTGATTCAACTCTTTGTTGCTCCATAGGACTGCTGACACAACACTTTCCATTGTCTTTCTTATGTTTAGTGAGTGTTTTTCTTGTACAGGCTGATCTCCGCGTGGTAGCACTTTTCGGACATGTCTTCACCTCCCTGCCTGAAGTTGGATTGGTCTTCTCCGTAACACTGTGCTGCGGGGAGGTTTTACTGTTTAGGGTGCTCTGGACCTCCGTGTCCGCCTCAGCAGCGTCACAGGAGGGAATTTCTGTCTCAGTTCCCCTCTTCTCTCCTGGGGAAGAGGTAGCTTTCCCCTCCTCACACAAGAGCTTTAATACATCCATCATATCCAAGAACCTGGCTGCGTCAGCTAGAGCGGGGAGGTCCGTCTCTGCAACGACACACTCTGCTGTGTACAGGAAGCCGAGCAGATGCTGGAAAACTGAATCCTCCACGTGGTCCAGAGTGACGTGAGTCATCGTACCCGAGCTCTTGGAGAGCTCTGCATGAAAGTAGCTGCTCCCGTGGGCCAGGACGGCTTTGTGGGCTCTATAGACCGTCCCACCCACCAACACGGACACATCGCAGAACCTCTGTCGGGTCCGGTCCTCGTTCAGAAACGCAAGGAGGTTGTCACTATGCTGTGACATAGTGAGGCGTCTGAGAGGAAGGGACAACTCCTGGACGGTTTTGGAGTTCGATGGGAGACTGTACTCCTCTGCAGCGGATGAGTTGGTCACCAGCCTCCCGCGCTTTGGAAGAACCATACTGTTGGGCTTTTTCTTCATCATGGAGATGGATGTCGGGGTACAATGGATCAGTGCTGAAAACATACAATGAAATTGAACATTGGAGTTGATCATCAGGTTTAGTTCTGATGGCTCTGACCAAAGCTGGCCAGAGGCATAAAAAAATTAAGTAGCTGCTAAGGGTTCCTAAGCCAGCAGAGGGCGCCATGAGTCTTTGACATCTCTCAAAGAGAATAGATCTCAAGAAACTTTATTTGAGATCAAGTGTGTCAGGAAAGCTTCAATTTAAACGTGCAGTGACTTTTTCATACCAGATTGATACGTTTGCTGATTTCAAAGAATCCGTAAATGTGTCATTTGTAATCATACAACCAAAAATCTTTAATGATTATGCTAAACCTTGCACCAATGTAGTTATTTCTACAGCTTTTGTGTGTGCTCATAAATAAACCAAAAATAATGGTTTAAAGAAAAATCTTGACAGGGAGTTGAACAGTTTTCTAAAACATGCTGCCTCCTGTAGGTATAGCTGGGTACCATTATTATAATGAGATCTAAAAACAGTTAAGTTTAATGACACGTCAAACAAAATTAGCAAGTTTTTTTTTCCTGCCATGTGTACCATAGCGTAATAGAGAGCCGCCCGTCCCCACATATTGCTGCACTCTGCTGGTCAGCTGGCTGAAAGAGGGATACTGTGGTTTTCTCGTCATTACAAGAAAGAACATTTCCACTGTTTCATTACAAAGAACAGGGAGTCATGGTGTGAAAACTAACATCAGATGGTCTGAGAAATTATCCAGAAAGTATAAGTTTGTTAAACTCCAGATTTAAATGGTGAAAAAGCGAGATATACAAAGCAACTGCACTTTGAAATCTACAGCTGTCCTCAGCAGGTGTTTATCCAATGTCTTCAGTGTATTGCAATGAAATGTATAAAAGTAAATTTTTTCAATAACACTGTTATTAGAAACAACCCAATCAATTAACAACTAACTTTCCTGTAATTTTCTCATCTAGGCATTTCTAATTCTTGTAACAATGTGTCTATTTGGCAAGGAATATCCATCCATCCATCCATTTTCTTTACACCCTTTATCCCTTAGTGGGTATCTCCAGCTAAGATTCTGGGCGAGAGGCATGTTTCACCCTGGACAGGTCCCAAGTCTGTCTGTAACACAGAGACAGACAGGACAAACAACCATGCACACACACACACACACTTCCCACCTAGGGAGAATTTGGAGAGGCCAATTGACTTGACAGTCATGTTTTTGGACTGCGGGAGGAAGCCGGAGTACCCGGAGAGAACCCACACATGCACAAGGAGAACAAGCAAACTCCATGCAGAAAGACCCCGGGCCGGGAATCTAACCCAGAACCTTCTTGTTGCAAGGCAACAGCTCTACCAACTGCACCACTGTGCAGCCCTGGCAAGGAATATTTTTGCCTAAATAATGTGACATTTTGGTTACCTTTTGCTCATAAGGTACTTACCAAGACATGTTTATTATATCACTTTCTAGTCAATTTTCTGACTATTTTTGTCAATTTTAGTTAATTAATTGCTCTCTAATTAGATATGTGTTTCTTACAGTGTGATGGCTCCCTGTTAAAGGCTTTAGCTGAAGCACCTGAATCAAATTTCGCTTTGGACCCAGACAACTTTGGTCAGGGTGTCAAGATCTTTGACACAATCCCTAACAGGAAGGTTCCTTCAGTAAATCAGTGCTGGTATCGACATTGTGGCCAAGTTTCAATAAAATGTAACAACAGCTTAACAATGTTGCGTAGTAACAACGTATCATGGACGCTTGCTACATTGTTTGAGTCATTTGCTGTCGGCAGCCTCGCAGACCGACAGTCGGCGTATCTAAGGCAGCTTCATTCTCCGCAATAACAACGGTTGTGTTTGCAATTTCCCCCTCCACCTCAAGGACCCCTAACACTATGTTATCAGAGAGACGGGCGGGGCCCCCTCCGAGGAGAGCGTCGACAAACGACCTTTATCGTTACTTAATGAACTCACATTGTTAGAGGGACGTATTAAAAATATTCTTACCAAATACGGGTGAGAGGTCTCCATATAGTCGTTTTTAGCGCAAAGGAGTAATAATGGGAAATAAATGGAGGGCATAATAATTTCCTGAGCCTCTCGCTGAAACGCCCCACCAGAAATGTCGGACACCGAAACAAAGCGCTCCGCTATTGGCTCGTGCGGCTATTGTCCTTCCGTCCAGACGTAAAGTCGCGTGAAGCTCAAAGAAACGTCTTAGTGCCATATGACAACACTGAGTCCGTTCCCGCAATTAACATGTTACGCGGCTACTGACAAGCTCAACTGTGCTGACATTTGGAAAGCTTCCGTGGACACAAATGAATCATGGGTAATGTAGTCTGAATGATGTCAGACGAGTTGAAGTTATGCTGCCTTCCGTTTGCCTCGGAAATTTGAATTGTGACGCCACGCCCAATTAACCGTGTTCCCTCTAAATAAAGGTTTTTTTTGAATGATCTCCACGTTCTCCAAACTTTATGTTACCGCCTCTTATGTCAAATAAAAAATTGGCTGTGGTAAAATTGTTGGTTCGTTTTCAGTAACTAAACTAAGATTGGTTTATTGTCAGCGCAAAAAACTTAGATTTTATAAATGTCAGTTTCTTATTCAGAATCTTTCCCTTCTTCCCTGAGAAGAATGATTAATTTTGGATGTCCATCCATCCATCCATCATCCATCCATCCATCCATCCATCCATCCATTTTGATAGCTAATTTCTTAATCAGAAAACTTTGTCTCTATCAATGGAGTAGAAGTATGACCTGATAGTTTTCCTTACATATAGTTCTTGATGACATCACTAACATGTTCCTGGAAGAATTTTTTATAACATATGTCTGACATATATAGTTTAAGTATCAATTGTTATGATAAACTCACAAATTTTTTTAAGAATTCACCTAAGACAATTTTTTGACAGATTATTTCATTAGTGCATTAACGGACCTCCATATGCATGAGCTTTCATTTCCAATATTAACCTGCCATTTGACTGAAGATGTGAATTAGCTAAAAGCTATAATCAAATGATGACATTTATATTTGACTGAAAGTTCAAAAATTCTGAAAATTAATGATTGCAATAGAAAATGTTGCTCTGTGAGAAGCTAAGCTTCAGTTTGTGGTTCTTTCGGGACCACAACTTTGAAATCCAGTCAATGTCATTTACATAACAGCACATTTTGGTTGTGTTTGGGAACACGCGTGGAGGTGCTGGAATTAGCCGGCTCCGATGCTCCCCTCCCCTCTCCAACACGTTTAACATCTAAGACTACATAAGTGCATTAGCTTAATCTCTTCTATCTAACATGCAGCGATCCAAGCATTTCAGTTAGCACACACATGCATTAAGGGAAGCAGGGGGGCAAGATGATGGAGCTCCACACACGTATTCTCCAATAAGATCTAAAGTGAAGATATTGGACAACATCTCAAAATCTGGAGGACTTTTATAGGACAATGTTGAGTTTCAGCTTGCGTGTGTGGATCCTTGTGTTGCTTTCTGCAGGTAATGTTAAATAATTTATGACCAGAGATTATTTAGATGACATGAGGCATGTTTATGTGTCAGATTAGGGAAAGTAGCTAATTGTTTTGTTTTCACTGGGCCTGAATTTTGTATTTGTGTATTTTTAACTAGTGTCTTTCTAACAGTCTCCACTTCGCTTGAACTTTGTCACAAAATACGATGAGACATTTATGAATTGGAAGGAAAAGCATGCAGAGTTTTAAAAATGGTGTGCATTTGTGTTCTTTTCCCCTGACTCGATATTTTGTAGAACCACCTTTTGCTGCAGTCACTGCAACACGTCCTACCAGCTTTGCACTTTTCTTTGAAAAAAGCTCAAGCTCACTCGGTTTAGATAGAAAGTATCTGTGGGCACCCATTTTAAAGTTTTGCAATGGGATCTTGTAGTGGTCTTGACTTTGACTGGGCCATTCAAAAATATGAATACATAAACCAGGTAGCTGTGGTCCTGCCAGAATCTCTACCTGTGTTTCTAGTCTTTTGCACTTTTTAATAGGTTTTCTCCCAGGATTGTATTTAGCTTTTGTCCATCTTCCCAGTAACTCAGATTAGGCACTGGATAGTTTTTTGTTTTTTTTAGCAGTTTGAAGGAGGCTGAATAGAAATGCATGCCTCTTATTTCGAGATTTTTAATTGCAAAAACCATAGAAAATGATGAATACTGTTCACTCAGGCACTTCTTTGTTTTGCTCTATCATATCATGGCAAAATAAAAAAAATAAAGTACATTCACAAAGGCCTTTCCTGGGTAGGCCCCAATTTTACAGGGCCCCCACTAATTTCTGGTTTCTTTTATTTTTTTTAGCAAATGCATGTTTTTCAAACATTGTACTTTATATAATACTATGTGAGATTATAAAAAATACTCAAGGATTTGAAAATTGTGAAGTTAATGTAAATTTTTTGGGAAACAACATTGAGCTACCAATCAGAGGCCACATTAAACCTACCATGGATCAATTCCTAGCTCAGTGGTTCCCAAAGTGTGGGCCGCGCCCCCTGGGGGCAGCACAGTGCTATTGCAGAGGGGTGCGATGAATGAAAAAAAAAAACTCTCAGGGAGCTGAGAGGTTATTAGGTTTAACCACATTTTGCACAGTGGCTTTTTTTTTTATGTATTTATGATAGCAAAGTTGAATATTGTTACAAATAAAAAAAAGAAATATGTTTGAAATAACACTGACAGCAAAGAAAACTCTTCTACAGTATAGAACTAAAAAAAAACAAAAAAAAAAAGTTACACAAAAGTGTTTCACAATCAAGATGGTTTGTAGTTTGTTTTGTTGCAATCTGAAGTGTGAAATAAACTTCAGTGGAATTTGAAAACAAAATATGTGTATAGGTTTATGTCTGGTGTGTGTCCAGTTGATTGTTTTTTTTTTTGCAGAGTATTTTATTGTAATCCATAGAGGGGCCCAGAAGAAAATGTTTGGGAACCACTGACCTAGCTGATAGGACTATCTATTAATATGCTGTATTGCATTAGTAAAATAATTTTTCGTCAGTGGGTAGAGCAATAAAACTGTCTCCAGCCCAAGAATCCGCTCTTATTTGTATGAACATAGAGATTGATTTGGCTTTTTTTTATTTCTCCAGGAACGCTTTACAGTGAGGACTTTGGTGGATGCGAACATCAACCGTGTCAAAATGGCGGACTGTGTGAAAGCCACTCAGGAGGATTCCGTTGCCTTTGTTCGCAGCAGAACCAAAGTGGACGCCTGTATGGTGGAGAGAACTGTACAATTCCCCTTTCGGGGTGTGACGAAAGCCAGTGTGAGAATGGAGGAATATGTTCTCCCTTGTTTTCGAACAACCAACATACCTACACGTGCATCTGCCTTCCAGGTTTCACAGGGCCTAAATGCCAGACCCCCACCACATTCTCATTTGAGTCGCTGGGATATATGTATATCGACACCAAGCAACTGGACCCAGAATCTACTCTTAATGTGACCTTCAGCTTTAGAACGGAGAACCCAACAGGCACTCTTTTTCAGCGTAGAGTGGATGACTTGCTCCTCACCATCGAGCTGACGGATGGACGGCTGTGCCTCATGAGCTTGAGAGATCAAGGCACCAGCACTCTGGTTCAAGAACTCCCAGAGTATTTGTCCAACAACAAGTGGCACACAATTGAAGCATCTCTGGGTGGGGTTGTCAGTCTCATCAGGTTGCTCTGCAGCGAGGTGAGCTGCACCAGGGACTTGAGCGTCAAAGTCCAGCCGATGGATCAAGCTGCTGCTCTGCTGGAGCGAGGAGTTGTTCGACAAAGCCTCTTTGTTGGAGCCATTGGGTGGAACAGGGCTTCAGCTAGAGTTAAAGACGGAGCAGAGGATCCACCAGCCTTTCTGGGCTGCTTTAGGGATGTCTTAGTAGATTCACGTCTGGTGCTGCCCGGTGACGTGCCAAAAGATTCAGACATCCAGGCAAACGTCGTAGCAGGATGCAGTGACAGAGACAAGTGTGAGGACAGCCCATGTCAGAACAGAGGGCGGTGTGTGAGCCAGGGCTGGAGGAGGTATGCCTGTGAATGCCACAGGCCGTATGAAGGAGATGACTGTGCAGAGGGTAAAACACACACACACACACACGTACATGCCCATACACTCCACTCAGTGCCTTTCAATTGTCTTCACATCCTCTGAACTTTTCTGTTTGCTATCACATAACACCCACAACGTCTTCTTCAATTTATTATATGAGAAATTGAATAAGAGATTTTTAGCTGACAAAGTAACACAATGTAGTGAATAACTGTGGAAGGAAAATGACACATGGGTTAATGCAAATGTTTTTTTCAGTACAAATTAACATTCAGTGTTTTGTAGGACCGTCTTTTTGGGGTATGTCTCTTTCAGCTTTACACATCTGGAGGTGTAATGTTGCCCGTTCTTGTCCAATCAGAATGGAGTAACAGTGTCTGTGAACATAAACGTTCATGACTTGCCAGAGATTCTCAATTGGACTTGGACTGGGACATTCTAAAACATTCTAAGTCTAAATAGATCTAAATCTCTTCATTGTAGTTCTGACTGTACAATTAAGGTTGTTGTCCTATTCCCATTTAGTCCCAAGTTTTCTTTCCAGGACTTCCCTGTATTAAGCTCAAAACATCTTCTCTAGTGTCCTGCTGCCCATAAATTTTGGCCAAAACCAGGGAACGATTTTTCCATGTTTGCTGTGCATCTCGCTGTTTTTGGCAAACTCCAAACATGACTTCTTATGGAGTGCTGTCAAAGATGGCTTCCTTTTGTCTCTCCTCCATAAAGACTAGATTTAATCACAGCATGGCTAGAGGCTCCAACATAATTTATCTGAAGCTGAATAGTCGACTGTGTGTCACAGCAATAAATTCCTGGCCAATCAGACAACACTTTGCACAGAGCTCTGTCAATATAGTTTGACCCGGACCTGGTATTGAAGACTTTCACGTTGCCTCCGGCTTTTGTTCTTTATTTGACGGATCATTCATTTATTTCATTAATTTATTTGATGGTGTGTGCATGTGACTCTGGTATGCTCACCTTTACTAATGACCCAACTGTAAGCAGAATTACCAGAGGTTGTTAAAGCAGGTAAAGGTTAAGTCCAGTCTTAGCAGGTGTCACATCAAGAAGCCTCAATGGATCGCTTTAAAGAGAGCCACTCACCAGGGTAAAGTTAGACATCAACTTTTAAAGGAGCTTATTGGGTAAATGGAAATAGCCCAAAGGCCAATCAAACAGATGTCAAATTAGAAACTATTTAGCTACACCTGCAGCATGGATTAAAAAAAACGTGGCTTTCACTAATCGACCGGGAATGCACTCAGCTTGCCAGATCAGGGAGTCTTAAACGTCTGGAACACACCGAGGCGTCTTCTTTAACGGGCAAATTAGGAATTGTGCTTATTATATATGTGTAATTTCACTGTCAAACATAACTGTCAACAAATTACCTGAGTGAAGTCACGAATAACGGGATTAATTGTTTTCTTCACTTACATTTTAAAATTTCAAAAAAGACTGAAATAAAAAGAAAAAAACACTTTAGAATCAATATTTTATACATTTTTCAGCTGGATATTAAAAATGAAAACGAAATTGGCAAAAGGGCAAAATTAGAGCCACTCAGAGTGTTTTTATATTCACGCAATTGTACACAGATAGCAAGGCAGCCACAGCCTAGTACTTGGTTTGATCAAAGGGGAATGTTTTTTGCTTCCATATTATCATCTATAAGCTAGATGGTGTTTACTAAGAACACTTGATGAATTGATCATCAACAACATATGGTCTTCTCTTTAAAAGTAGGAGTTTAATCAGTTGATCTGGACAGTACAGATAAGTGTTAACACAATGACCTTAGAAAGATCAATGCCCACCAATCTAGGTGTACAAGGCCATTTCAAAAATGTACATCATTTTACATGAAGATATTTTTCATAAGTGTAAAACATTCAGGTCAGTTGCCAAACTTTACAGAAATTCATCCCAATCTAATCAATCAGTCATAGAACCTGCAAATCAAATCCAAAAATGTCATCTTAGATTTACCATCTACTCAGTATGCTGATGTTGTGGTTTATGAAAGCATAGTTAAATAATGACTGAAGTATGTCTTCTTTGAAACAGCTACAAAGCCTCTTGGTGTCTTGTGACTCTTTTTCGCTAGCAAAAAGAGTCACAAGAACCTCAAGAATTCTAGACTGATGTGTTTGGACAAATGAGACTAAAGTAGAGATGGAAGCCAAGCTTAGCAACTGAGTGTAAACTCAACCAAAAAGTAAACTAGTGAGGTGCTGAAGTCTGCATAACAGCAAATCTGAACATCAGAGAAGTTTCTGCACAGCAAAGTAAATTCAGACAAAGAATTTCAAGGTATTGCTGCTCCATGTTACACAACCACATAGGACGGCATTTTTTTAAATCAGCAATAAAAGTTTGACATTTATTGACATTTTAGCACCTGATTCATACAACCCTGTAATTGAATGACTCAATGGCGGATCATGTTTATCATTTATGCTTTGTATTGTGTTTCCTTTAATACCTATTTCTCTCTGTCCATTCCTTCATCACAGAGTACATCACTGGCAGGTTTGGAAACAAAAACCTTGAGAGCTACGCCACGTTCTCATTAGACAACGATCCAGGGGATTCTGTAGTTATATCCATGTTCATTCGCACCAGACAATCCAGTGGTCTGCTTCTCATCCTGGCCAATACCACCAGCCAGTATCTTCGCCTATGGCTGGTGGAAGGCAGGGTCAAAGTTCAGGTCAACAACTTTGAGACTCTTGTCGGTCGGAACACTGTCAACAATGGCCACTTCCACCTGGTCGTTGTGAAACTGGAAGGAACTGCAGCCACTTTGTTCCTGTCAGCTCAAACCCAGGGCTCTATGGCCATCAGACGAGTCCAAGCACATCCTGGCGATTTGGTCTTTGTTGGAGGTCTACCAGATTCAAGGGCCTCGGCCTCATTTGGTGGCTATTTCAAGGGATGTGTCCAGGATCTGAGGATTAACAGTAAACGCCTGCAGTTCTATCCAGTATCAACTCCTGTGGAGTCGTACAACCTGGAGAAGCTTGTGGGTGTATCAGAAGGATGCAGCAGTGACAACGCTTGTGCTGTAAGATTAAAGCCACGCTTGCGACTTCTATGTAAAATGAACCAGCCTTGTAGTCTCATTTCTGTCTTTCACGCATCAGGCCAACCCTTGTCTCAATGGAGGGGAGTGTTACTCCATGTGGGATGATTTTATCTGCAGCTGTCCCCCCAACACAGCAGGGCAAAGGTGTGAGGAGGTGAAATGGTGTGAGCTGTCTCCCTGCCCTGTTACAACCATCTGCCAGCCCCACTCCCAAGGCTTTGAGTGTAAGTACCCTTTCCTCTTTCCTCAAAGATTTCCTATTACAACATAATAGGAATGCAGGTACAAAGATCAAGATGTCTTAAGAATTAGACTCTTCGGGGTGCTGTGGTGGCGCAGGGGTAAAGCACAACCCACATAATGTGGCTAATTGCAGGAGGGAACAGAGTTACCCATGCAGGATTCCTCTAAGACTCAGTAATCCCTGGTTGGATTAGGTCTACTGGCACATGCTTGTGGTAGTGTGTGATGACGAGATTTCTTGGTCACATGTTATTGATGAGACAAGGAGGAGGGTGTTGAGCACAATAAGGATACTTCAGAAAATCTATTGTAGCTCCTCATTGGGGTATGGGGCATAAAGACTAATTTTTCTGAAAAATTAACCAGATTTTCTTATTACTTGTACAATGCATACATGTCTTTGCATTGGAGTACAGGCATGTTCTGCAACACCTGAATCAAAAAGCTGAATTCTGTCTCAAGCAGTAAGTCAGGTCTGCAAACGTCAGGTTGCGAGCCATTTGATCTCATTGTGTTAGAGAAGGGATGCATTTAAAGTTTGCAATTTGGTAGCTCTCAATCACAGGACTTGTGCACTCTGGTTTTGGTGTATCAGACTCAAATGTTTCAACCAAATAAGGCATCATCAGTCATAATGTATTAAAGTGACTTTATTTACAGTGTTTTCTGTTTGCATACCACAGGTTTGTCCAATGTGACGTTCCGGCTTGACAACAGCATTTTGTGGTATCACAGTAACAGGAAGATTAAGTCCAACCTCTCCAGTGTCTCCCTCAGCTTCCGCACTAGGCAGTCAGAGGCCATTTTGCTTCATGCTCAGAGAGACTCCGATCACATAACGGTCTCTCTCCTTGACTCTCATTTGGTTCTGGAGCTCCTGGGTGGGGCTGATAATGACTCTCTGAAAGTGGCAGCACAAAGCCTGGCTCCACTCAGTGATGGTGAGTGGCACTTTGTATCAATCAGCAAGGAGAGACAGGTCCCGACATCCAGGTGGATCATGGCTGTAGACGGACACAAAGAGTACATCAATGTTCCCAAAGCAGCAGTCGGGGACTTGAACTTTCTCAAGGACGGAGCAGACATTTTCCTGGGTGGCCTAAGCCAGGAATCTGGATTGACCTTTTCCGGATGTCTAGGTCCAGTGGAGATTGGGGGTCTTCATTTACCATTCCATCTGGAGACAGAACTGAATCTCCCCAGACCTCAGGAGGAGCAGTTTGTGAGGGGCAACAGCAATAATTCACCACAATACGGATGCTGGGGAGCCACTGTGTGTGCTCCAAACCCTTGCCAGAATGGGGGTACGTGTGAGGACCTGTTTGACCAGCATCAGTGCACCTGCACCTCTGAATGGACAGGATCACTATGCCAAGACCAGACAGACACCTGCAACTCCCACCCGTGTGTGTACGGTAACTGTACCAATCTCCCCGCGGGCTATAAGTGTGAGTGTGAGCTGGGCTTCACTGGTGAACAGTGTGAGATAGAAATGGACATGTGTGAAAACAGCAGCTGCAACTATGGCGCCACCTGCCTGAAAGGCTTCCAGAGATACACGTGTCTCTGTCCTCGGAACATGACGGGACATTTCTGCGAGTAAGTTTTACACAATGAACCTAAAACTGCCGTCACACTGTTTCTAATTTTCCATTTATGCTGATTTATAGAAAGACTCGTGTTGGACATGAGTCTCAATGTGAAAAATGAGGAGGAAGATCAAGTTCTGTCACGTCACCGAAGTACAGTTGTGAGAAATTATGAACATGAGAATGCTAAATCTTTAGTTGTTGATTACTCATAACTTAATATTTTATCATTGGGTCATTGTTACAACAGTTGAGTCACAGTTGTAGTGGAAAACATGTGTGGTGTACATGGGATGCACCAACTGTGGAGGAATTTTTTTCGAGATGCATTTCTGCCCTTGTCTGTTGATGAAATTATGTGATCTATGGTGGCAAAAGGATGAAAAAAACAATACAGGAGAGCAATTGCACAATCAGGTTATGTGTTCTTACATAATGGGAACTATAAGGTACACTACAATAGTGTGACGGCAGTATTTGAGCAATAGCTATGACATTTTACCAAGCTGTACTGATGCACAGCTTATCTCTTACAGTGTTAAAATCCCTGAAACCCCGTGGTACATAGAGACAAATCCGTGAGTGCTTCTTTACATAAAATAAATGCAAAGGTTGCAAAGTCATGCAAGTACTAAAAGGGAATCTGACAGTATATATGCATTTGTCTAGACTTCCTCAGTTGCCTGCCTCTTTCTGTGCGGGAACAAGATGGAACTACAACTGCTTTAATGGCGGAAACTGCTCTGAAGCTGAGAATACCTGCTACTGCCTGCCTGGATTCACCGGCCAATGGTAGGACAAGCAAGTGTTGTCTGAAGGAAAGCCGCTTAACCAAATAAGACTAAAGGAATCTTTTTTTTTCCAGACATATTTCTAAATTCCTTGCATTAATCCTTGCTACTACTAAATGTCCTTATTTCCATATACATTATTTTCTGGTCAATCAAGGTTAGCATGCATTTGTTTTTGCATCCTTTCAGGTGTGAGAAAGATATAGATGAATGTGCCTCGGACCCGTGTATGAACGGAGGCTTCTGCATCAACTACGTGAACAGCTTCGAGTGTGTGTGCGACATGAACTACTCGGGCGTGTACTGCCAAATGGACGTCAGCGACTTCTACATGTACCTGTTCTTAGGCCTCTGGCAGAACCTCTTCCAACTCGTGTCCTACCTCGTCATCCGCCTCGACGACGAGCCGGAGATTGAGTGGGGGTTCCACGTCAACGATTAGACGAAACCAAGTGGACCAAACTTTGTGTAGATCGTCAATCATTTATATACACCCATTCTTTTTGTAGCCTCTTGTTCATTATGTTTTTGGTTGAGGCCCTACGTGTTTGGACAATTGCTATGACGCATAACCGTATCGAGAAGAATTCGCTTTTGATCACCAATTAGCAAGTCAAAAACTCAAATAACACCTGAACTATGACCTCAAATCCTAGAGGAGTTGAGAAGGAGGCTGCGTGGATGTAGGGAGAGAAGGAGGAAGTTCAAATCATCTCTTCCATCGATCAGATCCTCCTCCAACGTCTCTCTGCCCGGGTTTCCACCATAAGGCCAGACAGAGATTTAAACAGGAATGGCAAAAGCAAATGAGGAGAACTAGCAGCGCCTGCCAACAACTGCTTGTGTCATCCAGGACATGTTGAAGTGGAATTTTGTCTCTGCTGTCTGGATATTGAGCTGTTAGTATGTCAGGACAGTCATGAGACTGTTATACTGTAAGACGTCTATTCAGATTTGTTGCTAGACTGACTGCTACCAGAGAACGTTAGCGCCCCCTGGAGGGCATCCCACGTAGTAAAAAACACTGATGTGGTTAATTGAGTTGGCCCACTTTTTATTTGAAAGTACACTCATCATTTCCTTATGTCTGACATACAAAATTGTTAAAAGCCTGTGACGATGCATGTTTTTTTTTTCCTGACCCGTTCACAAAGAACCTACATGTTATCTAGTTTAATCTGTAATAGAAAAGTCTTCTTCCATGTTTTCTGGTGTTCCTCAGGTCTGGTTCTCAGACAGAGAGCTCTGTGTGTGCCTTAAATGTCCACCTTGTGTCTGCTGTGGTCTCACGTTCAGAGACAGTCACATGTGAACTACCACAACATGTTCACATACAACTATGTAAACTTGTATAAATTGTTCTGCGTGAAATGTGTGCTGTATACTCCATATACAAGATGAAAAAATCTAATAAAAGTAAAGTACATCCAAGTTGTTTGCAAAACTTTATAATTATTTCCGGTTGAAACACAAAAGACTCAACCAAATGCATCTATTTAAACAATGACAGAAATGGAAATTAAAATTGTAAAACTGCCAGTGTTAACAGTGGGATAGAAACAAGAGTCCGTGATCGAATGAGTAAGGCTTTTCTGGTGGACTTCAGAGATGCGTCTTGCATAAATTACACTTCTGATTAAATAGCGATCACATGAATACAGCAGAGCAACAAGAGTTATGGATTTGACGGTAGACCTGATGGACGGAAACCCAAACAGAGGACCGACCTCAGACCAGTGAGGCTGCTTGTTTTAGAAATCCTTCAGAAGCTGCATGAACCAACATCTCATCAGTTCATCAGTCTTGTTCATGAAGCTCACAGTCACACAGTTCCTTATAGATCCTCTTCCGTATCTTTGGGATGTCCTGTTGGGAAAACTGGAACGGTCTTGACAGAGCCAGGCATCTAGAGTACTGTTAAAAAAACAACAACCACAGCATTGCATTATTAAAGTGAAACAAATAATAATGTTTCAAATTTTTCAGTGAAAGAGTTCTTAAGTAACGGGCTACAGAAACACAAATGAACAACAAATGCAACAAAAATAATAAATAAATAAAAATAATGAACACATAGCAACAGAAAAGCAACCAGAATGCTCTCAATGCAGAAACTGAATGAGAAAAAAACATTTTGGTAGGTATCTTTATTCTAAACCGGAAGAAAACAATAAAATTTATGACAAAAATGACTTTTTTGACAAATGCTGAAAGCGAGACTGAAATATTGTTGGGGAATGAAGTCCAATGAGATCCAAGTTTTAGAAAAAACATAGGAGAAACTTTATCAAAAATCAAATCCAAATAAAGCTTCTTAAGGTAACAGAAGCTTTATCCAGAACTGTCTGTTCTGGATAATCCAACTTTAAATTCGCTTCTCTCCAGGCATAACATTTTTTTGTGTATATGCTCTCAACCAACGTCTTTTGGGTTGAACTGCAGGAAGAAAATTAGGTTTCTTTCGATTGAAATTACGAATGGAATTCAGGAAGATATGATCGATCCAGTTAATACAAAATATTTATTTAGCTAGCAACAAAGGTGAAGCTATTTATTTACAGTTTTCCAAAAAAAAGATTAATTATTGAGCCCCTCAGTTTGAATAAACTGGATTTCAGAAAGTTAAAAATTGATAGAATTCTTTCATATTTAAGATGTATGACAAGGATGGAAAATTAAAAAAAACTTTTAAAAAGTTTAGAAAAAAAAAACGGTGACAACACTTAATATTTTTCACTTATTTCACATATTGTACTATTTTCCAGATAATAATCTTAGTGCAAAATAGTATTAAAATGCATCAATTAGCAAAGCATGATAACCGTAAAAGCAAGACGTACCTCTAAGACAAAAACCCCGCAGTCATTCTCATTGGTCTGTTGTGGAATTCCCTGTGAAGAACAGCAGGGGGAGACAAAGCGTCAAGTAAAAGATGAGAATCTGCTCGTTAGCCGTAGCTAGCATTGCCGTCTTTTTTTATATCGGGTCTCCAGCAATAGAGTCAGATCTCTGGAGCAAAGATTTGTGAGCACATCCCTCTAGGCTGCATAAAGGTGATACACATACAGCATTCCCGAGCCTGTTCAGTGATGCTGCACATTTATATGACAACACTTTTATGCAGCTCCTTTCAAAGGTATTCTCACCCCTTGTGATTTTTTTAATATTTTTCCACAATTTTATTTTATTGAATACAAATACTAACCAACTAGTTTTAGACTACTTCACTGCTTACTAATGTCTGATCTGTCATAAAAATCAATAAAATACATAGAAGAAGGGCTGGGCGATGTGAGGAAAATCTAATATCCTCACATTATTACAAATTTCATTTCGTACAAATATACGATATATATTTGTACGATATTCTTAAATGAGATTCAAATGTTATTTTAAGACTACAGACTCCTTCCAGGCAAGTTTCCACCCCCATCTCGCTGCTAGACTTAAATGTAATCTCAATATTTGAAATAAAAAGGGATGCAGTGTTTTGCTATGAACTGTCTACACTATGACTAGATAACAAGGTCAGAAAAAAGATTGAATTAAGAAAACAAAACAGGGAGGGAGAGGGAAGTAAGTCAGTTGCTTGCTTGACTTTGACAAACGTAACATTTAGATGTGTTGAGGAATAAGGTGCGTTTTGGTTCAGCTTAAAAATAAAAAAGCGACCTACACACAAACTGACAGCAGAGCAGGTGTTAGCTAATCAACTATCACTGTGTTCGATTGGCTAATAGCAGCGGTGGCTAATGTACCATAACAATCACTTATTAATAATATGTTATTAATATATGTATATGTTCACACACACAGAACGTGGTCCGGTTTCTCATACCTCTACAAACGACACCGTCCAGCCATCTTGAAAAGACGCTTGTTTCTTCTCTTTTGCTTCGGATATCAAGTATTTCAGGATGTTCTGTTCAAAGCAAAGCAACACATCCAGATGCAGTCCAACTCAACTGACCCAAAAACCCACCAAGACCTTCTTGTAAGAAGAAAATTAATTTAAAAAAGTAAATAAATATAAATAGCTTCATTACCCTTGCGACCTTCTGGAGTGAATGTCCTTGAGAATCGTAAAGGCAGATTTTCTTGGCGGAAATGTCGGCTGTAACCAGACACCAGTGGACCTCCAGGTGGATGGGCACCAGAAGAAGAGTCTTAGAAAATAAATCCACCTGAGAGACAAAGACTGGGTCAATGGTTCTACTGGGATGGATTAGTTAGAAAATCAACTCTAACTAATAGCCTGAATAAAAAAAAAAAATCTAGTGTCTGCCGGGATATTTCACAACACTTCATGCTTCCTGCTAGCTAGCTTTATGCAGATGCTGGTTTCTTTCTCCAACAGGACTTGGTAACCGGCCCACAATGCCAAAGGCACCAAAAACTGCTTCACTTCTTGATTGGTGGTACTGGTGTTTGGGTCCGATTGGAGCCATTTACACACCCCAGGAAACAAAACAATAAAAGCAGTTTGAAGCTTCCTCCTGCACAGTCAGATGGTTACGCCTCTCGTTTACATGTTGTTTTCATTTGTGGAATCCACATTTTCTGTTTGCCTCCCCAATAGATTCATATCACGCGTCTGACTCGGTGTTGGACGTTTCGTTAGCGATGAAAATCAGTTTTCGTCACGTCTCACCTGCTTCGTCCATCGCCTCACACCGTCATATCCTTTGGTCATGAGCTGCCGGTGGAAGAAACTATTGAGAAAATGGACCTTCAAGTGGAGACAAAAACACAAAATAAAACATGCTAAAATTAATCAGAAATAAAGACTAAAAAATGTATTTGGCAATAAGTTCAAACAATTTTAGGTGTTATCGCTAAATTGCATTCTATACATGGACCAATCACCTGAAGGTGTAGAAAATGAAACTTCATTTAATTGTGATGATTGGCCGATGCTTGCATGAGAAACCAACATCATCATCTCTCCCCATAAAGGCCTGACAGCCACCATGCTGTGGTTAACTTAGCAACTTTATCATCACATCTTCTGAGTTTTAAGACCAATAAAAAAAAAAGTTATAATCTGTTCAGTATTTTTAAAGATCGGTGATCGGCCAGAAAAGTGTAATCAGTGCACCTCCTGATAGAAAGCCAACATAATGATTCTAATGTTTAGGTATTGATTTGGAGATATATATAAATATAAGATTTTTAATAGATTACAGATGATACCGCTAACCGTGTTTCCATTACAATTGTGTGCAAAACCTTGTGAATATGTAAAATCACAATAGTGATAACTTATTAATAAATATGCCGCGTCATGATCCTTCTTCCATATAATTTTTTTATTGATTTATGTGTAATTGCTCAATAAAATCATTCTTTTGGTAAAGCGGTGATTGTAACGGAGGTTACCTTGTGATTGGACGACTCCATGATCAACTCCCCGTACATGTTCATGACCTGCAGTTCACCCCAAAACACATTGGTTTTAGCATAGCTCAACACACTCTCTACACAACAAACCGAAGAAACAAACCTGGTCATTGAGCCAGTGCTCATCCGCCAACGTCAAAAAGTCCTCCAGAGTCAGTATGTGTTTTTTGTAGACGACTCGGAAAGACAGGACAGATCCCTGGATGATCGCGGTTCGGTATTTGTCCACTTTGGAGAAGATCGTGCTTTTCCTGTGGAGGTAGAAACAAGTCGGCTGTAGGAGCTCGTCTAGCAACACCACACAGCTCCTTTGGGTTAGCTCAAGTTTTCACCTGTCACTGAAGTCGGAGTTGAACTTCCTCTTCAGATGCCTCAAAACGTCACTCTTATGCAGCGGGATGAAGCTTCCGTATCGTCTGTAGAAGACTTCCAAGAAGTCTGGAAAAATGTTTTTTAAAAAAGCTGTGAGGAGCAGACATGCAGTATCCTCCACCTTAAACTTCTAATCATTTTGTCATCAAAAACATTCATGCATTTGATCAGGATTCTAGATGAATATTTTTAAAAGTGTGCAAAAATCTTGCACTAATTTTATCTGCACAATATATTACAAAAATCGAATTATTGCGATATAAATAATATCTCAAAGCTTTGTTTGGAATGCAATGTATGTCCGAATTTTCACTTTGGATGCCACCAAAATATTCAGCGTGTTGTTGGATGGATAACATGGATTTATCACATAAAACATAAATGCAGTACAATTATTTCTACCATATTTAGCAGTAATATAAGTGCACAATTTTCTAATATCCTGGAGCCATATTCCAAATATTCAGCCCGGCCCATTTTTTATATTTTTGTACATAGTCAGTAAAAGTATCCACAGCTGCTGCTGCTGCTTCTTCTTCTGCTGTAAAAATACATAATCCTGCTCTGGTACTCTGATTATTACCATGGGGATTTATTGTACTGTTTTTGGTTACCTAGCAACAACCTCCTGAGTAACTTGCACATCAGCTGTTTCATGTTTGTCTAAAGACAAAAGGAACGGTTTGGAGTCCAAGGGACACCTCAAGAATAAAGATCAGATCACCAGTTTGGTAGAGTTTCAGATATTTTAAACAAAAAAAAATATCGTCGATACAAAACCATTACATTGTGATACGTTTCTCCGGCGTATCGCCCGCCCCTCGGGGAACGGTGAGCTCACCTTGGATCTCCCTGGTCAGAGTGTCACCGTTGGCATCATTCGGACAGGATGTTGTCTTTTCACTTCTGCTCTGCTGAAGACCAGGACTGTGTTCTAACGAACC
Organism: Phalloptychus januarius; assembly: GCA_902982915.1. Taxonomy (NCBI): domain Eukaryota; kingdom Metazoa; phylum Chordata; class Actinopteri; order Cyprinodontiformes; family Poeciliidae; genus Phalloptychus; species Phalloptychus januarius. The sequence goes on along the minus strand of CADWAE010000466.1, from coordinate 2,437,218 downwards.
CGTCTGCGACCTGAGCTGTGCGGCATCGTCAGCGCCCTGCAGAGGTCGCACAGCGTGGGAAAGTTCTAGAGAGTGAAGAGGGCCCTCGGGTTGTCCAGAAGGTTCAACGCTATTGGGCAGCAACGCTGCTGTTGGTGAGGTCTGACTGACGCTGCCTGCATCAGACGGACCTGAAACGCTTTCTGATTGGCTCCAGCTAACCAGCCCGTTCTGGTGGACTTCACCGGAACCCCCAGCGTCCTGACCGAGACAGGGTTTTATGGATTCTGGAGGTCTTACTTCCGAGTTGTCATCGCTCTCTAACCGAACAGTTTTTTCTGATTTCAAACTAAGTTCGGCGTCTGTGGCTGTACGGACCCCAGAGCCGCAGCGCCGCTGTCGCCGCCGGGTCCGGACTATCCAGAAGCGGCACTTCTCGATCCGCTTCCTCCACAGCCAGAACTGCAGCTTGAAGTACAAGCGCCTCTTGTCCCGCCTGGACAAGTGGGACACGCCCTTGACGGACGACATGAACGCCCGTCTTCTGGTCAGACTCTTGGGCTTCCTCCAGCGGCTCCACGTTTGCTCCATCTGGCAGAGGCCGAACCACGTGGACTCACATGTGAGCGTGCAGCTGTGGGAAGTCTTCTGTTTGACAGAGCGACACATGTGAGAGGGGCGGCGGCCGAGCTGGACCCACTTGGCTTCCTGTTTGGAACGGAGGGACTCGCAGCGTTTCACACCATGATCCCGACGTCCTTCGCCAGTTCAAGCGGCAAATCTTAGGGCTAACGCGGACGCTGGTTGCCGAAGAGACGCAAGTGTTTTCCTGGATGTCCACACCAACTCTGCAACACAGAAGCATAATTTCAGCACCGACGTCAAACATATTTCTGGGGGGTTTTTTTCTTAGGGATGCACCAATATAAAAAGTTGGGTTCATATCGATACTGCTGTTATAACCAGTATATTTTACTACCCCTTCAACCAATTGGCCCTTTCCATCCTCCATTCCCCTTCCAGAAACAAACAGCAACAAGTTGGAAGTAAATATCGATTGTTAGCTCAGTTATATTTTGTCAGATTGATACCAATAAACATCGGTTAATACAGATTTTACTGCCGATATATCGTGCATCGTGCAAAGTTAATTCAGCAGCATTATGTGATTTCTAGGCACATGGTGCCTTTTTATAGCACTATCAACTCTGTTAACTTATGTTGGTATAATGCTATATATGTATCGCAAATATGACTTACAAAAAATAATTTCACTTTGCACCTGAATTTGCCGCCTTGAGTTTTTTTTTTAAAAAACTCCTCTTTCTGAAACTCTGCTTTCATGAAGTCATCAGAACATTGCTCCTCTATTAACCCTTTAGCACAATTTTTAACCAGCGTTGCAAAGAGTAGCAGCTTGTATAATGTTTGCTAATTGATGTTGGCTAGTCTGAAGGAACCGAGTGTGGGAGTGGTGGGGGAAGGCAACTCTGTGAAGAAAAAGCTTGGAAACGGCAGCTCTGAGAAGCTCACACCAACAGTGTACTGTCTTGTTGTACTCTGGATCCAATTACTAGCAATAGAAACCATGAGGGATGTTTTGCTCCTCATTGGACTTAATTAGGATTTTTAATTGGGACAGAATCAAGGTAGTGCCAAAATAAAAAATAAAATTTTTTCCACTTTTTTTTTTTAAGTCTATGCAATTTTGCTTGATTCTCATCTCCCTTCATTCTTCAGTCTGGGCTTTCTTCCATTAAAGTGAAGCTGAATTTCTACCAGGTCAATCAGCAAACAGAAGGACAAGTTGGGAGACAACGTCAATTTTCTGCGCTGTTTTAAACTGTAGTTTTGGCATTAGCAGAGGAAGAAGTGAACAGAAGACTTTTCTCCAGCAGGGCAATCTCGAAAGGACACTTGTCATTGGCCGCAGAAAGACTGGAGCAGAGTTTCACCATCGATCATCGTACAAGTTAAAGTGAACACAGTGAAGTGGTTTAGATTTAATGGCCCAGTCAAAGTTCAAAACTAAATTCAATTAGGAATCTGTGGCAGGACTCGAACCCTTCTGTTCAAAATCACTCGCCATCCGACTGGACAAAATTGAGATATTTTGCAAAGAAGAACAGACAAACAAGAAGAAATCAGCCACTGCACATGCATAGCCGGTTTTTTAAAAAACGTTCAAAATACTTTTATTGTGTGCTTAGTTGCTTTTTAAAAACAACTTGTTTATGTAAAAAAAATAATTTACTTCATGGTTAACTCATAGATCCTCTCTTCAGTTTAACAAATATGTTATTAAACTGAATTATCATTGTATAACAGGGTGCTACTTTCTGTAAGGAACCCATCCATCATTTTTTGAGATATTACTGCCTCACAGCGTTAAAAAGCCTGAGCTCCACGCGAGGCTCTGCATGGCACCGTGGGAGCCCACGTGTCCTGTACTAGACCCACGCAGGAGGACAAACACACGGTCCTCCGACGCTTTGCTAGTATTTGCTTTTCCTCCAGGTTGTCAGGCCGGTCCGGCCTCAGCTCGGCACGGAGCTACCGAACTGCTTCCGGGCGGAGCAGCTAGCCGCACAGCTAAGGTTCCCTTGGCACAGCAGCAGAACATGGGGGTTCTGGTCTGGGGAAGCTTCCTAGTTCGGCCTTACCTGCATTTCCTCCGCCTGCCTGGATGAAACCTCCGCTCGGTGCGAGTTCTGGGCCCGCGGTACGTCTCACAGCAGAACCGTACGGGAAGCTCGTAGTTTAAGCTGTTAAATATCAAATTAAACCAGATGAACCAATGACGAAAGTAGCAACAAGAGTCTCCACATTGGGAGTCGCGTATAAAATGCGTCATTCCTGTGTTAGCCAACCAGAAACGACCAATTCAATAACAAGACAAGACTGACCTCTATATAGATATATAGATATAATATATAGATATATCAGAAAATGAGCATCAGAAATATCATTTGTTAAATCAATTATTATAATTCATATTTTATAATAATAATAATTATTATTATAAAGAAGAAAAAGAAGAATATCAGGAAACAAAAATTCTTATTAAAAATGTTAAGATTAAAAGATTTACGGGACTCTTTTTTTGTATTTTTGCCTTTTGTTTTTCTGACATTCCCTCAAACTTTCTGAGGCTCCCACAGGGCCCCCTGGTGGTCCCTGAAATAAAACAGGCGATCTTATGTATGTGTTTTTTGGTAGCGTCAAAAATTCAATTCAACTCGTTTTTGTTGTTTATTTTTACAATTTTAAAATGAAAAGGGGAAGAAAATCTCACCTCATTTATGCGCTGAAAACATTGTTTGGTGATCTCTTTTTTTCTTTGACTTTTTTAACTCATTTATAGATAAGTCTATTCTGTTTATTTTAAGTTTTTAGGAAATTATTTTTGATTTTTCAGAAGCTGCTAAAATTTGCATCTATTTTGAATCAGACCAGACCAGATTTTCACAGATTTGACATCTTGCTTTTTTTTTTCCTTTCCCAGACCAGCTCTCTTCTCCTTCTGGACCTCCCTTTGACTTTCTGTGCAGCTGTTCAGCAGGGCAGCCTTGCTTCAAAACAGCAGATGCTCAGATGTGTCTGCTGCGTTAACCTTGCAGAGCATCGGACATAGACTTTAATGTGACGCGGCGTTCACTGTCCTCCTACTTTTATATAAATGTCCAGGATTTATATATATCCCCAAATCAATACCTCCTCTGGGGAAATCAGATAAAAATCTTGTTTTTCCCTGCCCTGAATATAAACCCCTTGTCCAGAGACTACCTGTTAGGAAAATGACTGTAAGGAAGTGGTCCCAGGAAGCCGAAGAAGCCCTTCAAGCTGCCACCCAGGCGTTTGCACAGCTGAACGGTTGCCTCAGGAGGACAAAGCATTTCTCAAACATGCAACACTCAAGTTGATGAAGGAATGACATTATAACATGATTTCACATAATGCTGTCCCTCCACAAACTCCATTTTGTGTTTACTTTTGTTGTCTATGATGATCAAAAGAAATGGAAGTGAGTGCATACATGTCCCAGTACAAACATTATAAACTTCCATTTACATTTGCCCTCAAACATCCCCCTCCATCCAAAGGTTGTTTTTCCTCGTGCGTTTACGCCAAAATATTCTCTTAGCTTTGAAACGGCCTCCTTTACCAGCAGTTTGCCTGCGTGAGGAAAACGCTGGAATTTTACCGGGAAAAGTCGGACTGGTACCTCTGTTCGCTCCTGACCTGGAGTGATACTTGTGTGTTGTGCAGATGGTCTTATACAAAACAAACATCCAGGACGGCAGCGGCGAGTGTCACTGGCCCTCAAATATGCCCCCTGCCATCGACAAACATCCTCTTCTGAAGAGTTCAGTCGCTGATCTGAGGGGCCCCGCTTTGTAAGGCTCCTCTCTGACCTCGGTGGAGACAGGCAGCTGGTTACACAATAGGACTGTTTGAGCATGGAACCAAGATAAAGCCACGAAAGACAAGTTAATGCATCACCATGGAGGATTGATTAATGCAGAATATGACATGGAACTCTGAGTCATTAAATCAGTACTCATTACTTATGTTTTTATGTTTTCATTATATATTTGGAAATGAACAATGGGCCACCAGGCTGACGTTTGTAAGGAAAGCCTGTAATGACCGTCTTCCTATTCGAAACGTTGCAATGCGAGTTCTGATGAAAACGAACAGAAGAGATCGTGACACTCTATTTTATCTTGTGTCCATTGATGCCTTTTAGGCCCAGAATGCAAGTCGTCGAGGTTAAAGCACCTGCAGATCTTGAAGATTTCAGCGCCCAATCCGATTTTGAGTAACATTTGCTAGGATGTTTGAGGTTCTGTTTGCCACAAAATGAAAATGAATGCAGAAACCCGGCTACTGAACGAGAAACAGTTATTTGTCTGTGAACAGGTCACACTAAAAATATTAAGAAATGCTGTTTTTTGCACGTCAGATTTGCTTTACTCTACAATGGAGAGGGCCACAAATATATATACAGTATATACAGTTGCTTTTCTTGACGCTTTTGAATGTATTTGCTTTGTCCCCTATATTGTTTGGCCATTGTAATCAATGCATTTCTTGAACTAGGGATTAATAAAGTAATAATCTGACATGCCTGTATCACTGGTGGTTCTTTGAGTGTCTAGAATGAGAGGCAGATTGTTTTACAGAATCAGGCTCCTCTCCTGTGGAACCAACTCCCAGGTTGTGCCTGTGACACAGACGCTGTGTCTGCCTTTAAATCCAGGAGGAAGTTTAGTCTTTTAAATAAAACTTTCCACTATACACATTTAAATCAATTAAAATCAAAGCTATTAAATGAACGAAATCCTTCTTGTCACAAGAGAGTTGTTCCTGTCCACTGTCGTCACATGCTTGCTCAGGAGGACAGACTGTCCTGTATTATAATTACAATGGAAATTAATTGCATGTGATTAAAATCTCATTCACAGACATATGCTGTGAAATTGGTACCAAATAAATACAATGAATAATAATGATCTCTTAACCTTGTTGAGGAGGCCAATATGTGTTTAGAATGACTATGTGGCATCCAATAAAAACATACCTATGGTTTTTAATATTTTATTCTATCATCTCTTGTGTTTTATTCCTCGTATTTTATGTTTTATCTGATTTCACCCACTGTCAAGCACTTTGGTTAACCTAATGGTGTTTGAAAAAGGGATATAAAGATAAATGTATTATTATTAGTAATATGCACCAATAAATACAATAACAAGAACGTGTTCTTCTTATTGATAACCTTATTGATCCCAGACGGATGGCAATCAAATACGATGTCGACACTGATGTTGAATGCATCAAGGTCACTGCTCTTCAATAAAAGTTGTTGTTGCTTAAATTGCCGTTGCCATGCACTCTAGAAGCAGGAGAAGCTGCACCAAAAAAAAAAAACAAAAAACGCCACATTATTTAACACAAACATTTGCAGTTCATTAGGTAAAAGGTGGACAGGTTCATCCTGGGGTCAAAGGAGACGGACCACCAAGCAAACACAGACACCCCATCTGGAGGTCAATTTAGAGTGGCCAGTGAAGATAAAATACATGCTCGTGAAATGGGTTAGTTATTTTCACTACTAAGAGAATACTAACACATGCATGGGGCGAACACACAAAGTCCACCCAAAATGGCCCTAAGTCAGATTTGAACCCAAAGTCTTCATAGAAGCCATTAATGACCACTGATTTCAGCTCACATTAGACGTAAACATAGCTTGACATTTACCAACCAGTCACTTGTTATTTGAGAAGTAATTCCATACACCAAGAACTGATCAGCTCATGATGAGGAACGGGAAATCCTTCCATGTCCTCCATCGTGACTCAGACATTTCATTTGTACCTTTTATCAAAAAGTCCTCCCTACTGATTTGAACTGGTGGTCACTTGCTCTATCCTAGACTTTGTGTCCATTTGTCTTGGCAGCTCTCCTGATGCAGAGCGCAGCCCCCTTGTGACGCAGGAGGAGGAGAGATCACAGTGTTTAACTTGGACCGGTTTAAAGTGCAGGCGACCAGAGTTCTGCCTCTTCCTTGAGTTTTCTGCTGGCTGCTTCGTTTCTCAGATACCTCACTGTGCCTTGAAAAGAAATGCACCTGCTGGGCATCACTGTGGCTTTGGGACTGCTGGGGGGCATATGGGCTCAGCTGAATATTTTGCTGCCCGAGTGCGACTCCCTTGAGGCAGAGGAGGCTGCTCTGGTGGCTCTGGATCACCTCAACGCACAGCACACCCATGGCTACAAATACGCGCTGAACCAGATCGAAGAGATCAAGATCCACACTGTGGTAGGTCAGCAGGAGTACGGATTAATAGGATAGTTGTATCCTATTAAGAACTAAAGGGAAAATATTGAGGTAAACAACTTAAAGAATATGTTTGTCTTATTTAATCTGCCTGTAGCCTGATGGAAACAATACATACGTCCTGGAAATTGAATTGCTGGAGACCGACTGTCATGTACTGGACCCCACACCTGTTGCCAACTGCACAGTCAGGCCCAAACATTTGACGGTGAGAACGCAGACTATTCTTCCAGAGATGAGTTAGAATGGCTCAAACGTACCAGACAAGACATGATAATCAGACAAGAGTACGATTTTTATGTTACAAGATCAGCAGCTGTTTGGACTGACTCTTTGTGCTTCTCTAGGCGATTGAAGGGGACTGTGATGTGGTGCTAAAGAAGGTTGCCGGTATTCTCACCGTCTTGGCATTCAAATGTAAAACGGAAGGTAAGAATTAACACAGCGGCATCACACAAAAATCACCACAAGATTTACAGAGTTTTTTTGTTTTTTTTCTGATTGATGTTCAGAATCGAGAGAGGACTTGTGCCTTGGCTGCGCTGCCCTCCTTCCTCTGAATCACACGCAGGGGCAGGACTTTGTTCAGGCCTCATTGGCAAAACTCAACAATGAGACACAAAATTTGACATATTCGCTTTTGGAGATTGGAAGGATGTCGTCACAGGTGGGTCTATTCGGCATGTAAAGGTCATGCAACAAATTCAAAAGTTCAAGCATGCTTCAACCTTTTAAATGTCTTTCAGATTGTAGCTGGTGGCCAAATGTACAAGGCAGAATTTGTTGTAGTTGAGGCCAATTGCATCAATGACACCTGCACACCCCTGAATGACACTATGGCTGTAAGTGGACGACATTATGAAGCCTGTAGGATCAGCTGGTAAACATTAAAAAAGTCTTAACTTCCTTTTCAGGCACGTGGACTTTGCATTTCCGAAGGCACAAACGATCCCAGCGTGAACTGCAAGATGTTTTCCACTCTGGTAAAACACTTTCAATTCCTTTCATTTGAGATGCTCCGATCTACCCAAATAATCTAAATGACATCTTTCCACTTTCAGATGCCACTTGTGGATGCAAACAACACCGTAGGGTCTGCCCTGCCACCTCAAGTTCACATCCACGCTGGTAGGGGTTCTCACAAGCATGGGGCTGGACACCACAAACTCACCGCTCTCCACAACCCCCATATGAGTAGCTATTTGTCAGAATCTGCGGAATCTGCTGAAGAGGTCCCTGTTGCCCCTGCTCTAATTGTCCCTGCTGCTGAGCCTGCCAGTCCCTCACCAGCTGTTGACGGCTCGTCTTCAGATGCTTCATCAGCCAGCGTGGAAGTCCCCATCGCGTTGGTGAAGAGAGAGGCGCCTGCCTCCATTGTAGCCAATGCGCCTGCAGCTCCCCTTGCTCCGGTGCAAGTGTGCCCAGGGAGGATCAGATTCTTCTAAATGTCTTAAGCTCCTAAAGACTCAATAGTTGCTTTAACTACACCGGTCCTAGAGGAACTGCTGCAAGTGTGTTGTAATACTCTTAGGTTCAGAATAGAGTTTGAAATTGGCCATGTAGGCATTTGGAAAAAAAACAAAACAAGATTACTAGAAATTAGATTTGCATGCAAGTGTTTAATAAAGATCAGTCCTTGTTTTTAACTCTTCACTGTGCTTTTTTGAAAATTAAGTTGGGTACCCAAAGTTGCTGGCAAAGAAAATATTGCCTTATAGGTCAATGAGGACACTTCACATTATTGACAGAGTGCACAGTCCTGTTTGTCAATCATGGTGGCTCATGCAAACAGGACATCTTTGTACCCAGGAGTGTTTCCAGTAGCTGGAAGAGGAGTGAATGTGGGGAGGTATGTAGTTCAGCTATAGCTTGAAAGGTCAGTCTCCTAAGCACAAGACTTGAAACGGTCACCTTCATTCTTCTACCCTTACCCAATTGCAACTTCAGGAATTTGAATATTCTAGCTAAATACCATTATTTGAAGGCAGTCACTTAATTTGAATGTTTAAATAAGAATAAATGTTCATAATTTGCATCGTCTTTGAACAAAAATTAAAACCATCAATGCTATCTTGGTCTTCAATTTAATGCAATGCCAGTTTAGAATATTTACCAAACCATAAATGTCAGTTCACATGGGAGCTCTGTAGTTTGACAATCCCCCCATACAAATATTAAAAAACACAAAAGCATAAGTAGTTTTTTTTTTTTGTTGTTGTTTTTATTACAGAAAACTCATTTCTTGTATGAATTCCTTTTGTCCATCTGAAGAGGTTTGTCCATTTCTGTAAGAATCAGGGAAATAAGTTATTTCCACAGAATCATATGAAAGTCTCATTCAAAAATTTAGAACATACCGGTGGCTAGTTGGTCCATCGCAGCACTCTTTACTTCTGTCTTTTCTGGAACATTGGCTAAAAACAATTGGCTGAAATCTGAAGGTGTTCGGGACTTCCAGAGCTCATCAAGTGATTTCAGAACTTCAGGCTTTAATTTGTCAGCACCGATAGACTGTTCATGGTGCAAATTCACTGGATTAGGGTCAGACGAGGTAAACAAACCTGTTGAGTCACCATCCCTCTGCATATAGTTGCTACCACGTGAATGACTAGATACTCCTTTCCCCAGCCTCTTTAGTTCTTGTCTTTTTTCCTGTAAAGACTCCAAAGTTCGTAGATGAGCATTTTGTCTTAGTTTTAGGGCTTTTGAGTTTGCGCCATAATTCAACACTCCAAAAGATGCTGGAGAGTCACTGAAACGGTTGGGCTCCTTTCCCGGTGGGCCACGCTGCAGTAGAACATAACTTCGTGGTTCTGAATACAAATGTTGAGTTTTGTGTTCTTTGGTTGGATTATTTGACCCCGTCTCAGATGGTTGTTCTTGAGTACCATTAAGGCCTGCAGAGCTATTGGACACATGATAATCTCCAGGCATGTAGTAAGGAGATAAAAACCTGTCAATTGCACGTTTAAAGTTGTGATGTGTTGAACTTTTATTTTCAGATTTGTGCAATGACCGCTGTTCAACAGCAGGTTTATTTTGTAACTTTCCTACATGTCCACCATGTTGGCCAAGATAAGGCATAAAATGTGGCCTAGAATGGATAGTTTGTTCAGGAAATTGGATGTTATCATATTGCACAACTGGCTTCACTTGTTCACTGTCAGGCATCCACATTTGAGAGGGGTCATTGGGAGATTCAGATTTCCCTTGTTCTAAGTGTGGTAGAACCATGTTTTGTGCTCCATGTAGCCACATGGGATTTGGAGATTCAGACCCAAAATAAGAAACTGGCTTTTCATTTGCAATCTTGCCAAGACTACTCCTTGGTAGTGCAACAATGCCATCTAGTGGTTGGAGAAAGTATTCATATGCACCAGACGTTTGAGGTGCCCTAGGAGAAACTTGAGCTGAAAGCTTTTGTGGAATTTCAGCAGTTTCCAAGCCTTGGCTAAATATAGAATGAGACACTGGCAAGAAACTTGTATACAACTGAGGTTCAGCTTCACTGTCTCCTGGGATAGAAATGTAAAAATGCTGATGCAAAACTATTTGTAGGCAGCAATTGGATAATCCAGAAGGACAATATTCAGGACAGTGAACAGGGCTACCTTGGTTTGACGTGGGAGATTCCATTTTTTGCTCACTTGACAAAACGGCAAGCTGTTGCACATCAGATGGTTGCATAGCATGGGGTTGCTGTGAGTAATAAAAAATGTTCCAGGGGTTTTTAACCTGGCCCTGGGGAGGATTTGCAACAGGAGATCGTGAGTAATGGAAATGGTTCCCCAGAGAAGCTCTTTCACTCATTTCCACAGGTGGTGGTTTAGACTGCTGACAGGGTCCATATACTTGACCCTGAGCAGAGTTAGTTGGGATGCTTGCATGCTGATTTTCAGGCAACAGCAGAGAATAAAAGCACCTTTGCTGTTCTTGTTCTTGATCCTTATGATCTTCAGCAGTAGATCTTGAAGTTGGCTTTGATTGTGTAAGGGTTCCTAGGTGATAAGGGTAGAATGGCTGAGTTACCTGGCCCCGAGGAGGTTGTAACTGTTGGGGTTGAGAAACTGTAGTGGGCCGTGAAGGTGGCTCTCGTTTGGGGTAGATGTGGGAGAACTGCTCATAAACTTTGTTCGGAGATGCTACAGGCTTTGGGGCTTGAGTAACAGCAGGTTTCTGAGCCATCTGTGGAAGGGTATAGAAATAGAAAAATGGTTGGTATACTTGGGCTTTAGGTGTCGCTGGTTGTGGCGGCACAGTCACAGCTGGTTTTTGAGGTGGGTGTGGCTGATCAAAGTACTGAATTAACGGTGGGTATACTTGACCTTGAGGAGTTGCTAATTGTGGTGGCCTAGTTGCAGGTTTCTGGGTTGGTTTTGGTTTGAGGATAGAAGGGTAATGGCAAAGGGTGTGTTTGGGGTAGAGAAGTTTTGGATTGTGGTGGCCGAGTTACAGCAGGTTTCTGAAGTGGCACTGGTTGGTCAAAGTGGGGAAAGAACCGTGGGTGTACTTGGGCTTGGGGAGTTGCCATTTGTGACTGTCGAGTTGCTGGTTTCTGGGTTGGTTTTGGGTGGGGATAAAAGGAGAAGAATTGTGGGTATAGTGGGTTTGAGGAGTTGCTGATTGTGGTGGCCAGGTTGCAGGCTTCTGGGTTGGTTTTTGGTAGTAATAGAAGTTAAAGTATGGTGGGTATACATGGGTTTCAGGAGTCGTCAATTGAGGTGGATGAGTTACAGCAGGTTTCTGAGTTTGCTGTGGGTATACTTGGGCCTGAGGAGTCACAGGTTGAGAGGGCTCATCAATTCCAGAGGGTTTTTGAGATGCCTGAAAATAGAAGGGGTATAAAGCCTGGTATAGATTCCCTTTGGGGGGTTCTTGTGTATCAGCAGGCTTTGAGGCTTGTTTCTGCTGGTAGCAGAACAAATAAAATGAGTAATATACTTGACCTTGAGGTGTTTTTGAATGTTGCAGTTGGGACTTCTGCAAGGCACACAAGAGGCTGAATGGCTCGTATACCTGGCCTTTCACAGTGTCAGAGGATGGTGGCTGGGAAACATCTGGAGGTTTAAAGGCTGCCTCCTTCTGGATGCACACAAGCTGAAGTAGCTGCTGCAGTTCACTTTTAAACATTTCAGGCCATGCTAGTTGAGAAAGTACAGATGGTTTTGCGGCCACCATCTGTTGAGAGCAAAATAAATGGAAGGGCATGTGTTCACCTTGACCCTTCTCAGACATTGTAGGATATGAGGGCCCAGGTTTCTCAAGTAATCTTTGGAGATACAGTGGATAAGAATTTGAGAGCAGATGTAAAGCTCCTGTATAAGTTGAAGGAAATATCTGTTCTGGAATCAGGAGGTTGCTGGCAGGTGGTTTCTGGGGAACATGTGGTGATTTGGTCACAGGTTGCATCATTCGTGGCATTGCAGGAAAAGGCAAGTGGGGATAGGATGTCTGAGGGTAAAAACGATTTGCAGATTGAGTAACTTTGGATTTTGAAGTTGTAGTGGTCTGTGGCCTTTTAGTAGTAGTGAGGTCTGGCTTTTGAAGGTAAGCATAAGGAAAACCTGGAAAACGAGAGTAGGGAAACTGTCCCAGATTTGAACTCTGAATTAGTTTGCTTGGGATCTTGCTTGGGTTTTGAGAAAAAACAGAAGATCCAGAAAAGCCAGTTTGAGATGCTGTTTGAGCAGGAGGAAGTGGTGTGGGAGATGGATACACCCATTTGCCTGGCATGCCACTTTCCTGCACAGAACCTCTTACTTGGCTCTCTGTCCATTTGAGTTGAGCCGTCAACAATGACGGACATGAAACCTTGGTTTCTACATCTCCAGCCAACTCAAGGGAGTGCATTCCATCCTGCAAACAAATATCATCATTACTACATTTCATTCTCCACCTCCTTAGAATAATGATCTGTGTTTTAAAATGTACCTTCTTTACCAGGCAAGGTGCATAGCGCACAGAGATAACAACACCTTCTGGATGTTCAACTATACCAAATACACAGCGCTGTGCAGCTGTCAATAGGGATTCCCAATTTCCATTTACTACAGGAAAAAAAGAAAAGTCAAGTTAAATTGATAATCCACGGTCCGCACCAATTTAAGAGTTCTGTTCTATTGACTGGTTTCTATTGACTCTGAAACCAGTGTCAACAGAGAAAGTTTACTCCAAGTCATTCTGTTTAACTAAAAATGGCTGTTTTAATTGCATGCAGTCAATTTTTAGATTATTTTAAAAATGATAAGCCGATATCATTGGTTTAAGATTGAAACTTTAACAGGCTAAGCTGCAGTGATAACCTAAGGCTCAATGTATGCAGTTGCACAAGTTTTCACTGCTCGACAATATTCCAAAAAAATTTCAGAAAGACTCCAGTCACAATTAAAGTTCTAAATTTGCAGCCAATTTTTGATGAAGGTACAATGTAAGTTATCACACCTTGAACACCATAGCCAACATAAATACTTACCATTTACTTTGATTTTTGAAGCAGATGTGATCCACTCTGTTTTCACAACCATGCCCTCAGCATGACAAGTGACCATTGGAGGATTTTGTGACACATGTTCCATTAAAGGACATGACATTCTGACGGGTAGGCCCCACCAGAGCAAAGGGAGCACATAGTAATTTTCCTGCAATCAGAGTTCAATTGCATGATAAGCACAGCACAGATAAGTCAGATGTGTAGACTATACATAACAGGAAACCCACCTGAATAATGACAAAGCAGCCATCATAGGGTGCTACCAAAACCAGATCTTTCTGGGTCGACCTAATGGTGTAACCACAGCTTGAGGGCAACTTCGTCAGAGACAGAGGAGACAAGTGACCTGAAAAGGACAAGACAGAGACTTCTTGGAAAATCATAGCTCCCCATCTGTTCTGCTTATATTTTATACTAGGAACAGCTGTGCAAAAGAGTTTTTTTTTTTAAAAAATACACAAGCTCACCCCGGTCCACAAGGATGAGAGATGCAGGGGTAGAGGCAGCATCGTGAACAAGAAGCTTCATAGAATCCTGCGTGCACTCAACCTTTGACTCCATGTTTAGCAGGTTTTCCATTGCCATTTTTTGCCAGTAACTCTTTTCCATTAGTTGTCTGGTCTGCCAGCCTTTTAAAATAAAGCTTAGTTTAATTAAATTCAAGCATACATCTACTACATTTTTTTTAGAAGTGAAATATGTTTTAAATTCTGCGACACCTACTCATGTCAGCTTGGTAGTCCGCTTCATCCAGCGCCGCCTCTGTGGAGTTGGTTTCATTGAGTTTAGAATCGTTCAGGGAGCTCTGTCCAATTAAGAGTCTTCCATGATGCAGAGGACTTCTTTCAGGTTGCTTTTTGGTGTGCACTGAGGTTCCTCTAGATTCATCCAGTGCCTTACGCCTCGTCAGTTTTGCACAGATGCATAGTGACATTAGAAACACAAGAAATCCTAGATGTACTAAAATGCCATCCCCCCTGCTTTCTCTACGTGCCATTGAAGGGAAGGGACAGCAAGAAAGGACGGGCAAATGGCTTCAGCAGTGTCCCGCGTAAGCTAGCCCCTGCACCTGGTTAGTATGTTTAAACCAGAGCACACAGCCTTAGTCCTACTTATGGTCTGGTAAACACCTGAATACAGCAGGTGTTGACAATTGTTCTAATTAATTAGCTCATGGACCAGTAAATGGTGATTGTTGCATGAGATGAGATGAAAGCAAATCTTGGTACTCAGCCGATCCAGCAGCCCAACGTTTTGAACTTCAAATAAAATGTATTTTAATTAACCCACCATGCCATAAGGACTATGATCTTCTCTCTAAAATGGTGTACGATAAAATGATACGTTCATAATCTTAAATGATATAATGGATGAGACAAAAGTATGGAGCATATCCTAATACTCCGCTTATCTCCTTAGGTTTTAATAAGTTATCCTTTCACATCAGGTACCACCTCAGTAAATATCTGGTTTTCCAGGTACAACCTTGTTGACATTTTCAGACAGTTGCAAAACAGAACTTTGACATTCTTGTAACAAGTGTTAAGTTTTAAAAATCCACAAAATGGTTCCAAAAGGTTTACATTTCAGATCAGAAAGTGAGAGGTTTCCCATCACCCTTGACCTAGAGATCAAATATGGCTGCCTGAGCATTTGCACGATTCACCACTTGTTCTGTATCAAGTCGTTCACTTCAGAACCTTCTTTAGCAAATATGTTGTACAAAAGTGTAAAATGTCACCAGAAATTTATCTGAATTTGCTTGTATTGCTAATATATTTAGCTTAAATACTGACAATATCAATGAGCAAATCCCACTTATTTTCAACTTGAAGGTGTAATTTAATTAAGTTTGGTTGAACGGCATTCTTAAATCCAGAAAATTCCAAGTTGAAAACTCTAAAGTTTCTCATTAAGTCTCATCTCTGACTTGGTGAGCTCACTTGCACTTTTTGTCTCATCATATCTCAGGCAGTGAGATACAACCTTCCTTAGGGAACATGTTGCCACAGCATTTGATAGTCCGGAAATAAAACATGTTGACTTTTTAGCTATGGATTTCAACTCCAAAATCTCACTGGTTTTTGGAACTATGGAAAAAGAATGTATGAGATCATTCCCAGATCCAAGTTCCTTCCAATTTATTCTAGTTCTTGACATGTTCAGAGCCAAGAATAACTTTTCAACAGTTTAATGTTCTCTAAACACCTTGTAAAAGAATTGAGAATTTGAGATTATAGCTTAAATTGTAGCCATCTGTACATAATTTGGCACACAGGGTAAAAAACTGGACATCCTGGCTCTCATCTTTGGTTGGATTACCTTTTATTTAATCTGAAGTCATGGCATTTGAAAAAAAATAAATAAATAATGTATGAACAAAAAAAAAAAAAGAGAAAAAGATCAAGTTCAACTTAAAAGATGACAACATATTCCAAACGTTTGCTTTGTTTTAATTCTGTACATAACCCACAAAGTCTGGAGATTACCAATGCCAAAATATCCCTTAAGAAAGTGCCATTTATAGTTATTTCTTATTTGGGCAGCAGGTACAAATCCAACTCGTATTAGTATCGGATCGGAAATTGAATTTTATGGCACAGAATACAGTTAATTTTCAGAAGAGAAAAAATAAAAATAAAAAAATCACAAGACAACTTACAAATGTTCTTATTCCAACCAACATCATGTTCAATGTTTAGTGTACACAGCATTGATTTTAATATATTTCTAGGTACCATACTATGACAAGTTGTGAATACACTTTGATGACTAAAGCACAAGGCAAAAAACAATCCCAAGGTGTTGGAGCCCAGCAGCCTCGGTGTACAGTCTAAATGCATTCACACTGTAGTAAAAATGACATTGCCTTTGTAGTAATCAATGCACATTAAAGTTAGCAAGAAGTCAGTTAGTGAGGAAACATTTTAGTGTTGAAGTCTAAAGAAGCGGTTACATGTTGTACAGTCATCTCGGTGGTTTTCCAGGCAGCCAACAATTGCCTCGAAGAATAAGCTCTAGTACCTCTCTTATGGAAGTTGGTCCACATGGGAGGGTGAGCTCACAAAGGTGTCGTGTTTTTTTATTTTTTACAGCAAAAATGTACAAATGACAAGAGAGGAAGGGCCCAATCTCAACTGCCAAGAGATTAAATGTCCACTGAAACTCCAAGATGGGATCAAGAATGATGAATCGGTGTAATGATGACCTTACGTTATGCTTAAAAAAAAAAAATAAAAACAGCCCAACGCCACATCATTTACTTTAAGACCACATTCAGGTACAATAGTAAAACAAAAATCAGGTAATGGACAGTAAAAGAAAAGAAACAGAAGGTGGCCAATTAGGGGAAATCTCTTTTTTTTTTTTTTAAAACAAAAAAAGGACATTAAGAGAAAGGCATATGACATATGGTTCGGCTGAAACACTGTGGAAGGACATGGAGGAACAGGGCTGGCTTTGCTGTGATAAAACGCATACATGCAACTTTCATAACGCCTGCATGCTGATTATTGAAAAAAATTTTTTTAGAGGCATCTTTTTAATAATGCTCAACAAAAAGGTATATGTATATTGATGTGTACAGAGAAAACAAGTCAGTTTACGTTAAGAAGAGTCCAAATTTATTTTACAATTTTATTTAAGTATGCACTTTAGCTTTTTTTTTTTTTTTAAACATGTTTGGTTGATAAACATCTCAATAAAAATGCCATAACTGTAGTGTCAAAATTATGATAAACAATATTAAAGGGAGGGGAGGGGGGAAACAAAAGTGGATGAGGGAGTTTAGCCAACAAAAAACTGTGCATAAAAGAAGACTGGGTAGGAAGTAACAGTTTGCCACCGAAATCCTGGAAGTAGTGTCAACAATGCGGTGAGTGGGAGAGAGCTGCTAAGTTGACCAATGGGGTGGCGAGGTTGCTTAGTATCCAGACTTCCTCAAGAACTCAGCCAATCCAAATGTTCTCGTGTTAAGAATTCCACCATCGACCCCCCTCCTTTCCCTCGACTATAATCAATACTGGAGCACAAGGGGGGGGAGAAAAAAAAACAAAACAAGAAATAGACAAATGAACAAAACAGAAGAGCCCCGCCCCCCCATACAGGATGAAGGGGTGAGAACAAAGGTGACAGTATCTCATCACTCACTCTTCACTGCTATTAAACGTTTCCAAAACATTTGACTGCTTGCAGGAGAAATCTTAACAGCAATATTTTCTCTTCTTTTTTGTCCCTCTACTTGGATCTGCGTGAGCTTGAAAGCATTAAAAGCCCGAATCCCTCAAGTATTTTGCCATTGAGTAAGCCTTCTTATTCAAGCCGCCTCCATGGACCCCTTCTTTGCCCATTACAAGAACCAAAACTGAAAGAGAAAAGATAGAAAGGAAAAATAGGACAGTTAAGGGAAAGAAAAAAAAAGGTAAAGAATAGGCTTTCCAGATAAGAAATAGAAATGTGCACCACTTGGAATTTATAGATTCCTGTAGCATCATGCAGCAGCTGCAGTGATCACGCCGCATTCCCATTTACTGTAAAAACGCAAATTGAAATTAAGAATCTTGTATATTACATTGTAGAAAACCCAATGACTTTAAATTTACCCAAGCAATGCAGCTACAGGATTTATTTGCACCATCTCATAGTAAGAAATTATGTTTGAGTAAGTGACAAAGTGATGACGCACCATGCTTGCAATATCCCAGGAGGTGCAACATTTAATTAACGCTCATTTAACAAAACATCATGCACAAGATTCAGGAGAAAAAAGAAAAAAAAAAAAGAAACCCACCAGTTTTTTTTTCTAATTCTGCTAACGAGAGGAAAACTCATGTGACAAATTTCTCTGCTAATAACCATAAATAAACCAAAGATTTCTCTTCCTACTGCAACAAAGTATGCAGCCATTTAAAAATCAATTCTGCGTTGTCGTCATGTAAATTAAGCCTTTAGATTATCTAAATATATCTAAAACACAACCCAGACCAAGTCATTGCTTAAAAACCCTTGTAACACCCTATCCTCCTCCCACTTTGAACTTGGAACTAATTAAACATTTTTTTTTTTTGAAGAATTTTTAAATTAGGCTCAGACTTGAGTCATTTGTTGAACATCAGTAATTAAGTCTTAAACTCTAATTGTGACAAACCTGAACATCCAGTCAGGATACTCATCCTGACTTGTATTGTTACTTCTTCAAACAATACAATTTAAGAAAAAAAAAAAAATCTTTGAAATAAAGCCTCATACTAAATGAAGGCTGTGAAGGTCATCTTCTACAGACGAGATACAAACTGCTTATGCATCAAAATCTCGCTTCTATTTTTTTTAAGCATCCCTTTATTGGATTAAGATGGTCGGACTGTCTTGTTTGAAATGTCAAACAGATATGCAAGAAGAAAAATCTAAAACGGCGTCATGTTTGTTTGCGGTCAGAACATTTTAGGGTAGTTTTATTAAAGAGGATCAGGAAGGGCCGTTGTTGCAGATCACAGCCTACAGGAGTCTATGTAAAAAAAAAAACAAAAACAACAAAACACTAGTCTGAATGCAAAGAATCTACCAAAACCCTAGTAAATAGAGTGCTATGATGTTTTTCAAGAATGGAGTTGTTTAAAAGTGGCCTGTTCCTTAACTACTGTTAAAAGGTAAGTTACAGGTCAGATATTAGCTCCTGGCTTTCCTCATACAACCTTACTTTAAAAGTCCCCCCCACCACCAAATATTTCCTCCTCAAATATGCCATTTAACAAGAACTACTGCTGTTGTGTCTGAGGGCTAAATAGATGCAACAATAAATCTTAGAGTCTAATTAAGATATGAAAATTAAATGTTTTAAATTGTGACATTAAAAGAAAAATATTGCTTTAAATCCTCATGCTAGATACTCACAAATATCACTAAGTTAGCCTTTTGATGACCACAGTACATTTACTTTGGTATATATATGTATATGTACACACTGTCCCTATTATGTTAATAAAAAATTTGGGATGTTAATACTTGTGGTTTCCTTAAATATTGACAAAAAAGAAAAGAAAAGAAAATAACATTTCGGGAACCCCACCACATACAAGTTTGATTTTACCTTTTCCAGCTCTGGCTACAGAAATGTTATATGTAGGTTCTCCTCCCTGGCTCTTTGTCCGGATGTCCATGGTCCATTCGCCATCATTCATGAGGAAGTCTCTAAGGACGGAACACTTCTTTGTGCCCAGAGTGAGACCAGTTGTGTAAAACGACTCCCTGTCCTTTCCGACGAGGACATCAATTTCGTCAGGCTGAAAGACAAAGCACACACACACAAAAAAAAAACCCACAAAAAAATTAAGTTACGTTTCATTTTTAAATTAAGAAGACAAAAAAAAAAGAAGTGCTCCAGCTTCTTTGATATAGTTAGCAGTTTTACTTGATACAGAAAGTTACAAAATTATTGCCATTTATGTCTATAAGGCTCTGAAGTGCATCAAAACACAAGCTATTGTTTAAATGTTTAGGCAAACGGTTTGGAAGAACTCAGTTTAAATCCATTTAATGTACTGGGGGGTGTCTGGCTGCCTTAAAGGTGCATCTCTGAAATAGACGCAGTCTTAATTTTGCACTTTGATTTTCTTAAGAGACATCATTGCTGCATGCAGTACCTACAGATGCAGCACAAGCACTATTTGTTAAAATTGGGTTCTCTAATCCTTAATTATTTGAAAGATTTGGTCATTTAAATCAATGTAATGACAGAACACAAAGACACCATAAAATCGTGAATTATGCTTAGGATATATACAATTTTTGTTAAGTGCTGTACTGTGTCGCTATACACCAGCTCATTACATAAAACGAATAGGTTCGTTTCCTTTTTAGCTTACAATGCAAACAGGTGGCTGGTCTGACTGAACATAAAGGCGTGTACCGTCTGCGCTTTACTGGCCAGACATTAGCCTGAGTTAGCCTTTTTGAACCACAGGTAGCCGGTAAAGTAGCAGCTTAACTTCAGCTAATCGAAGCAGCTGCGCGCACAAAAGCATGCACGTTCTGCTGCTAGACATCGTCTGCTAGCGGCTTTGAAATTAGCCTCACGTTGACTGCCGGAGCTGCAAAATCTATTAAAACGCTCTCCAGCAGCAAATAATTGAAGCTCCGCACCCTGTCATGATAACTGAAGTCTTACCACAGAAGGTTTAATCTAGCAATGTTTCCTTAGCGTGTCTAATATCCAAGGCAGGCCACCTGCAGATAAGCTAGTTAGCCCAGTGGGCTAGCTCCTTACCATTAGCTCGGTTCATTTAGCGCTACTGAGCGTCCGTGTGGGGAAGCGCGCGCCGGTAATGGCAACTAGCAGCTCCGCTTCTCTCCATTTTTTTTTATCACTTACCGTGATATTTTTGAATGTACCATCGGCATGCGCTGCCCAAACATATTTGGCATCTGTGTACCCAACAATGGCGCTATCCTGACAGCTGCTATCGGCCATCAGGTTTTCCACGTAGCTTTGCCAAGACATATTCAAAGAAACTGACGCTATAAATTTATATGTATAAAAAAAAGACTATAGCTTCGCGGGTAACGTTACCAAAAAAAAAGAGACAAAGTCGGGAAGATGAACGATATCTCCAGGCAAATTTAGAGTCTCCAATGTAACCAACGCTAAGGCTGGGGCAGCAAAGAAAGCCAGGGCAGTGAGGCGGCGGCTGGGTGTAGTCCGTATCAGATCACTCCGCACAATGAGCTCCCTGGCGCTTTTATGGCAGCACGCGGTGGAAAGAAGAGGGACTTATCAGCTCAGCCAGTAGTCAGTGCGGTGGTTAAGAGGCGGATGCACATGTGCTCATTTTAAGTTTCATTATTCTATTATACAGCAGTATTTTCATGCTGACAAAGACTGTCTAGCCAGACGATGTGTTTGTGGAAGGTACTAGTGCACACAGAGAACTAGAGTCGGGATTTTAAAATTGTTACCCACTTTTTTTTTATTATTATTAAAATTGCCATCCAATGGTTTGTTTGCTAACTAGAAAATTTAAAATGGCAATGAAAAATATAGCTCAGAAATTAAATTTACATTTTCACTGCTGGATTTCATAGAATAAATTGTTTTTTATTAGAAACAAGTTGGCTGCCCAGTGGCGCAGTTGGTAGAGTTGTTTCCTTGCAGCAAGAAGGTTCTGGGTTTGATTCCTGGCCCGGGCTCTTTCTGCATGGAGTTTGCATGTTCTCCCTGTGCATGCGTGGGTTCTCTCCGGGTACTCCGGCTTCCTCCCACAGTCCAAAAACATGACTGTCAGGTTAATTAGCCTCTCCAAATTCTCCCTAGGTGTGAGTGTGTGTGTGCCTGGTTGTTTGTCCTGTGTGTCTCTATGTTGCCCTGCAACAGACTGGCGACCTGTCCAGGGTGACCCCGCCTCTCACCCGAAACGATAGCTGGAGATAGACACCAGCACCTCCTGACCCCACTAAGGGACAAGGGGGTATAGGAAATGGATGGATAGAAACAAGTTATGCTGAAAGGGGGAAAAATGCAAACTTTACTTTGTGTGTATTTTGCTTGGTAACATCATTAGAGCTAAGGGATTCAAGCAATTCGTTTGTGCAAGGCATTGTCATAGTCACTTATTACTGTCATTTTGTACAAATACACAAACCGTTTTGTCCCATTTTGTGTAAGTACTTCACCCCTTCACCAGTCCTTTCATTTGTACTCTTGGCTGTTTTGTATCTGACTTCTCTGATACAAAATTTAGTCAATAATGTATTATTTTTCAAAGACTATGGATTAGTTCTACCTGGGGATGTGGTAGACCTGTCTGCCCAGACTTAAAGTAAAACCCTTTGAGTCAGGCTCAAAGGGTATTTTCTTTTCTCGTAATGCTTCGTTAATTTGGTCCCTTTTTACTTATAGTCATGCAGCAGTTCTACAGGAATAATAGTTGGAGCTGTGGATTGCACCAACCAAACAAAAGGATTTTTAAAAAAGCACTGTTAAAAATGATTGATCATGGGATCTATCCTCACATGTATGTAGCTTCCATATAGTCCATGGTTGCCAATTTTTTTTTTCAAATTCTGCTCAAAAGTCTTGCAGCAGCTGTACAAAATACAGCTGAAAAATCTTGGACCACAGAGGTTGCATGGGGCTCTGGACCCCCTTCTGGGGTTAGTTCACCAGGTGTTGTGGTAATGCGCCCTCTGCCCTGGTCCTTCTGAGTTTTGGCTGCCAGACGTGTTGGGTGTTTTGGGGGAGCAGTCTCCCCTGCTTGTTGCTGGGTGGTCTTGCTTTCAGGTGTTGGAAGGAGCATTGCGGTACAGAGTTGATGATGGTGTAGCAGGATCAGGGAAGATTGGTGCCCTGGATCTCTTCCTGTGTCTCTTTGACTTGGGGGTTGCTGCTCCTTTGCTTCATCGATGTCCTGCCTCCAGTTATGGTGTATGGCTGACCTGGGGCGGTGCCTGGTGTCTGTCTGGGCCTGTTGTGGCCTTCTGGAGTTGGCCACAACAGCCCAACTCCAGAAGGCCACATCAAAGGGCTGTCCTTTGATGCCCTTGTGTGCTGTGGTTTGCAGGCCTTCCACCAACCTCGCCACTAACAACTGTGCAATTCCGGTCGACAAGTTTATCCACATACAACCCCTCCAACACAAAGGCAATTATTTTGACACATACGTCACCAACCTCTTTTACTCATAATTTCTCATTGTTTGTGTCGCTGGTCTGCAACAAAGAACAAGAGGATTTGTTTGTGCCTGCAGGGGCTCACACTTTGTGCCAACAAACATTTAAGACATCTTTAAAAACTGTCCATGTCATGAACAGCACCATATGCAGATGTTTCTCTACTTACTCCTCAGCTGACAGTGGAACAGAGTCATGTGACTGCTTTTGGGCAGTCTGGTCAGTACACACAAATCCAAGCAAATTCATCCCAGTCTACCATTTATGGGTCAGAAGCCACTGGGATCAGTGATTACAGCTAGTAATCACTGATCCCAGTGATTACTTACCTTGAGTAATTACCCTGAGAGGCTCAATTATTTTATATAATTGAGATACAGTTGTGGCACTTCCAGACACAACTGCAAAGGTTTACCATTGTTGAGAGGCTCTTATGCAACCACCTGCAAGGATCAAATGTGAAGCTATAACTTTTGGTAGTTGCCCAGGTTGGCAATTGGAAAGCGTGTTGTACAAGCACGAGAAAATAAATGAGTCCAATTATCTATCTATTTTTCTGACCCAAATGCAGCATCAGAGGCAGTTCTTGAATAGTTAAAAGGTTTATTTAAAGACCATGGTCAAGTCTGAAAATAATGAGTGGGTTTCTGTGACTTTCTCAAGAACGTCTGGAGAGAAAGAGAAGCGTGACGGGCAGTTGACGAACAGGATGATCCAGCTTATTCAAGCTGAAGAAGAGCAAACCATAAGGTCTTCTTCAGCTTATCGTTTGAAGAAGAGGAAGTAGTAAGTTGTATCTGTGAAGGTTGAAACTTGTGAATTTTTTTTCCTGAGCAGGGTAAGTTGGAGAGCAGACAGGTGACAGCTGAAGGTGATAACACGGAGAAAGACAACCGTGAAACACAGAGATAAGACTTCCAGAATAAGCAGCCAGTCAGGTGTGGGAACCACCAGAGACCAACCTGAGAGGTGCCCAGAGTGAGTAGTAGGTCAAGGAGCAAAGAAGGAATTTTAAAAAACCAAGAAACTCCTAGGAAGTTACACTCAGGAGTTGGCTTGACTCTACCAGTGATGGTTAAGCATGGGCACCAAATGGTGGCATGCCAGCTCACTAAAAGCCAAACAAAACACTGATTGCTGTCAGGTATGTAGCCAGCAGCAGGTGGAAAACCAACAAGGATCCCCTGTTCAGGAAAGATTACACACCCACAAAAACGCAGAAAAACAGATTCTAACATCAATTACTTTTGTTTTGCATTATGTAGCAAATGGGGAGTTGTCCCACTAAGAGCTAGCTACTGGGAGAAGAGAGATTAGGATATTAGCCTGGTAAAAACCAGCACCTCTTTCTACACTTTGCTTTGTACAGAGGGTCTCGACTGTACACTATTCAAAAACAATTGTTTTCTGGAGGTGTGGACTCTGTTGGGGTTTTAAATTTTACCCAAGTCTCGAACGTTTGCCCATTGTATTGGTCGAGTTTGATGCTATAAAGCTTACTGGAAATTGCTTGGACTGTAAATAACCATCTTGCACCGCAAACAGAAAAGCCATCCATCCATCCATCCATCCATCCATCCATCCATCCATCCATCCATCCATCCATCCATCCATCCATCCATCCATCCATCCATCCATCCATCCGTCCATCCATCCATCCATCCATCCATCCATCCGTCCATCCATCCATCCATCCGTCCATCCGTCCGTCCAACACCCTTGTCCCTTAGTGGGGTCGGGAGGGTTGCTGGTGCCTATCACCAGCCCATGTTCCGGACGAGAGCCGTGGTACACCCTGGACAGGTCGCCAGTCTCTCGCTAATGTTAATTCAATATTTGGAGTTGTAGCCAACATATACTGGATGGCTTTGTCCACTTCCTCTGCTGTCATCGCTAAAACTACAGGCAGACTGCAAACCTGAAACAGTACAGAAAATCATCGACATCGTACACAACTTCTCCTTCCATTCAACAATTGGCCCAGTTCAAATACTATGGAAGGAATCAAGCATAATGCAAGAAAGCTCAGACTCAGCGGTGACGTGAGATTAGAAGCGAGCAGAATAGCATAGGAAGGCAATGGCCTATGCTGCAAGGCACTGTATTGAATTCCCTAAATAAAGTTGGGTTAGTTAATACACATCAATTTATTATTTTTCAGAATGTTTCTTGTTAGTTTGCACTGGTCCATTACATATATACTCAATAAAATAAATAAAGCGTTTAGGGTATAATGTGAAAAAAGTGGCATAAATGCATCTACAAGGCCGTGTAAATCTTCTGACCAACCAGCAAGAAATTTAGATTAAGAGAAAAGAACTGCTTTTAGCTGCAGAGGGTGGTAGTTACAGCATACCTTACAGAGAAACACCAAAGGAGGCTGGGTGGATGATAGGAAGCAGAAGTCAAGGGAGTTTACTCACTACTGTTGTTTTTATTCGTTTTACTTGGAAGGAACAGAATGAAAAAGACCAGCAAGAGAAGAATAAAAGGCAATACCCTCTTTGGCCAGCAGAGGGAGTGTTGGTTCAAAAATGGACAGAAAGCTATCAAGACAGTCAGTCAGTCAAATTATATCTGTATATCTTGTGTATTTGTGTGAAGTCTAAATAATGCGGGTTTTAGTTACATTATTCTAGAAGTCCTGGTCATCCTCCTGTTTTTCCATTAAACTTTCTGTTTTGTTTTTTCTTTTTTTAACAAATGTTGCACTTACCTCGATGCACAGCTCCTATGAAAATTAAACATGTCTGGTTTCTTTCTAAATGTACATATATGCACTTTCATTTCAGCTAGAGCCCTCGATAAACTTTTGGGTTTTTTGGACATTTAGCGTCTTGCATCCTTCTTTCAGGGTAGTCAGTTTGGGCATTTTGGCAGTCATTTTAAATGTTTCCCTTTTGTAGATTTTTTTTCTGCACAGCAAAATATGGGTTTGGTTTTCCGAAAGCTCTTTAAACCCCCATATACCACACTGACTACAGTCTTCTTCTTTTTTTTTCAACGATAGGTCTCCCAACAGTCAGGGGCCAAAATAATTTTATTTTCTTTGGTTTGAATTTAATTGACTTTTTTTCTATATTAGTTTTACAAAAACATTTTAAAGCGTATTTTCTACCTCCTCGTTTCCTCACATGTAGCTTTTCAGTATGTCCTACAGCAATGTGGGACTTCGCCGGTGGCCGGCGTGGGGAGGAAATACCAGACCGTTGTGCTGCTCAAAGTTGAGCTCGCACAAATGCATTTCCCTCACAATTCAATTCAAATTCACTGGCACTTCATTGATCCCAAATGGAAATTTACATTACAAAATGTGAAACCATTTTATGGGAAATAAACTGGATTGCCAAGAGGCATTGTGGCAGCAACTAAACACTCCACCAAATACTTGCTCTTTTTACCTTTTTTTTAAACTTAAGAAAAATGCACAAGATAAATGTTTGACAAATGAAGGGAAGCAGAATTCATTGTAAGCAAACTGTGACAAATGAGTCAAAGTAGTTGTACCCAGAACTACTTTGACTAGAACCATAATTTAGACCAAAATAGAAAAAAAAAAAAAGAAACAAAGTTCCTGTTGCTTAAAGAGAAGCAGATCACTTGTTGAAAGTGGGATTCAACAATACAGCCATGAACTGAAAGCAGGGTTTGGTGATGAACAATTCATTTCTTCAGAATGATGATGATGATGATGATGATGCAACAATTAAATGAAGAAAAGTGTGTTAAAACTCCTTCTCAAAGAAGGCAGATCAACAACAGCTTGGATCTCAATCCGGCTGAAAACTAATGGTAGAAACTGATGAGATGCAAATATCACACATGAGCTTCTTTTTCATAAGCGGAGCCTCATTAAATAAATCAAGTACTGCCATCGTTTTTTCTTACCTCAACACTGATTCAGCCCAGAATTGTTCCTTCTACTTGATTTTGCCAAAAGATATAAAAAAGTGGCTGCACAGAGCTGTTGCCTTGCAGCAAGAAGGTTCTGGGTTCAATTCCCAGCCCCGGTCTTTCTGCATGGGTTCTCTCCGGGTACTCCAGCTTCCTCCCACAGTCCAAAAACATGACTGTCAGGTTAATTGGTCTCTCTAAATTCTCCCTAGGTGTGAGTGTGTGGTTGTTTGTCCTGTGTGTCTCTGTGTTGCCCTGCGACAGACTGGCGACCTGTCCAGGGTGACCCCGCCTCTCGCCCGGAACGTTAGCAGGGAATAGGCACCACCACCTCCTGACCCCACTAAGGGAAAAGGGAGTATGGAAAATGGGTGGATGGATATAAAAAAGTATACCATTTATCACAGCAACTTCTGTGATTCATTTCTATTTTACTACAAAACAAACTTATCTGAACATCCATTAAGTGTTCTGATTCCATACACTTTCCCCCTGGGGTTGTATATGGCCGAGCAAACATTCCCATCCCTAACTGCGCTCCTAACACAGGACAGAATGTCAGGACCCCTGTGACCCCTGTGGGACTGAATCCTCCACAATGACCATTTTAGCTGTTACACAGGCTCTTGTGAAAAGCAGAGACCGAATGCAAATAAAGAGATTAGAATAATAAACCCGCACAAAGAGCGGAGCCCTTTAAAAACTCGCCTCTTAGTTTTTATGAGGCTGCTGCAGTGAGCTTCTTTGGAGATGCTCTGGTGATAAACACCACTAACACTGCAGTGGCTAGAGCTACAGAGCCAGAGTCGATGCCTTCGAATTACCTCTGGTGTAGTCAGTTGCATTTTCTAAATGTATTCCGTTCACGAATGCGCTGTACCTCAAAAAAGTTTTTCAGAAATCTTAATGTATTTAGGAAGCATTTAGCTTTTGTTTTTCTTAACAAAAAAAAATTCAAAAGCTGTGGGGGGAGATTTCCCACTTGAAATGTCTCTGAATTTATCCAACGCTGACTTTGAGATCCAATCTGGCAGTTTCTCGACTCAACAATAGTGCCGATTAGTTTATTTAAGTGGGAGGGCACATACTTATGTTGCAATAAATAAAACCAAATTTAGCAAAATGATCATTTCCATCTGTAGTCCCATAATACAAACACAAAACACAAACATTCATACAATTTCCTACCTAAATATAACAAATACAGTAAAAACAAAGTGTATGTGTTCAAGAAAACCTATTTCAAGAGGCATATGTTAAAATACTAATCTTTGTTTGTACAAATGTCAGTTTTTGTAGTAAATTGTGGTGAAAAACATGCTTATTTTTTAAGACACACAAGTCAGAAGTCGGAGCATCTAAAATCAATGTTAGATTGATTTTAGATGCTCCGACTTCTGACTTCCAAGGTAATGCACCATAAAAGTGCACGCCACACTTTTCAGATTTTAAGTTGAACCCAAATATTTACATGCACCAAATAAAAAAAGCATACTCATTTTTCTCACTGTATGAAGATAAATCAAAGCTCTTATTTTAAGTTAGTTAGAATGGACAAATTTATTTCTATTTGCTAAATGCCAGAAAACGTGGCGCGTTCCGAGTGTGGCCTTAGGTTACATCCATAGGTTTGCCTCCAATTAACTGAAATATGCATCTATTAAATTTGTGGAAGGAAAATAAGGTTTGACCCAGATTATACAGCTTAAAAGACAATTATCCCTGATACTGATCAAATGTATGTTAACAAGAAAATCTCAAAAAAATATTCTGGCTAAGTTTTCTGGCAACCTGTCCAGGGTTGCCTCTCGCTCGAATGCCTCCTGACCCAGGTAAGGGATAAAGGCATGAGAAAAAATGTAAGTGGGCAATTCTGGTCCTTGAGGGCCAGGGTCCTGCAACTCTTCAATGTCTCCATGGTCCAACACGGTTGAATCCAATAGCAGAATCACCTCCCAAGTGCAGTCACCTTCTCCAGAGTTCTGCTAATGACCTCATTATTTGACTCAGGTGTGTTGAAGTAGAGATACATCTGAAAGTTGTAGGAGGTCGGCCTTCGAGACCTGGAGTTGCCCAACCCTATCTTATTAGATATATGTAAATATCTCATTTCAACTGCACAACTGCAAAAAAAAAAAAAAAAAAGAAAGAAAAAAGAAAGAGTGGGGACAACGATCTGTTGTGTGAGTCTATTACATAAAAATATAAATACGGTGTAATGATGTTTGTGGCAGAATGTGAAAAAGTTCTGGGTTGTGTCACTGCACAGGAAAACACACATATTTTATGCTAATGTCTTTATGCATTAGATAATTACAATAATAGATATTTAAATGCTTTAAATGTTTAGTGCATGTATAAGGTATATTTAAAGTAAACTAAAGTAAGTATTTGAGATTACCTAAGTCATATTCACTGCTAGCTAGCACACGTAAGTTGACTAGTCATTCAATAGTAGCAAATTTTCCGACGGTTCTTGAAAGCAGCAGGAGGAGTGATTCACAAACTAGCCGTACGTAAACACTCCTGTGCTGCGCTCGCTACTTCCCACGATGCAACGCGGTTCCACACAACATAGCCATCTTGTTAGGAGAGAGGGAGGGAGCTGTCGGCGCTGTTAAGATTATCACTTGTTTCAAGCGGAACGTTTTGAGGTCTGTTCGCTCTTCTACTATAGATAGTAACAAAGTAAAGTTTTCTCGACGGACGTCCTGACGCCAGTGAAGTAGCTGAGACGTAGGTGCGCTTTCGTGAAGATGTCTCGTATACTTGTACCGACGTAGAGGGGGAGTGTGCGGCGGCAGCCACTTGGCTTGAATTGTTAGCTAGCTCAGTGAGTGAAGGGCTGCGGGGCCTCCTTAGCTCAAAGTAGCTCCTGCAGCTGGGCAACACTCTGCGACAACGGCCGGCCGACAAGTGGACAGCCGGAGAAGCAGCAGGCCGGTCCGGGCTGACTTTAGATCCTGTATGAGTCGTCGTCCAGGCAGCTTTCGGCGGTGTCAGGACCCCTACTGCTGGACAAGGAGACGCGGAGTGTGGCGTTCAGCTTCATGAAACGCAACAGGAGACCGAGAGAGGAAAAGGATGGCGCAGATTCATCTTGATTACAGCTAAATAGGAAGAGGAAAACCAGACCCGAGTGTTGGAAATAAGACAGAAAGCTTCCACCAGCTCGCCTCTTTTTTTTGACTGGAGGAGCAATAAAGCACAGCCATACGGGACCCGGAATCCGACTGGCCAACATGTCGAAGATGCCGGCCAAGAAGAAGAGCTGCTTTCAGATCACAAGCGTGACTCAGGCCCAGGTGGCGGCCGTGGGGGCCGCCGACGACACCGAGAGTCTAGACGACCCGGACGAGTCGCGAACTGAGGACATGTCGTCGGAAATATACGACGTGTCGCGAGCTGAGTACGAGCCCGCGTGCGAGAGGAGTTCCTCCGACGAAGCTCTGAATAACGTCGGAGAGGCGGAGGCGCCAGCAAACGCACCTCAGGCCACTCCGCCGCCTGGGCCGGGAGGTAACACAACCGAACTGAGGAAGTTAGCAGGCTCCGGTTCGGCTCTTGGCGCTCAGAGCCAGCTGGGGATTACCCCGACACCTGTGTTACCCCTCATGACTCCTTCTGGAGGGGTCCAGCATCAGCCGCCTGCTGCAGCCAGCCCCGGTGTGTCAGCGAACGCCTCACAGCCAGCTGCAGGGTCCGGCTCTACCACCTCCACGGTGAGCTGCTCATCACGGTTCAGGGTCATCAAACTGGATCATGGTACCGGAGAACCGTTCCGGAGAGGCAGGTGGACGTGTACCGAGTTCTACGAGAAGGACTCGGCGGCTGACAGCATAAGACACGGCAGTGTAACCCTGGACCCTGCTGCAGAGAGGGACAGCGGGCTTGGACCTTCAGTGGGGTCCACAGTGTCCCCGGCTACTCACTCTGGTCCCGGTTTGGGGTCCGTGGCGGAGGGGTCTTCGCTACCGCCGCAGGTTCTGCATCAGAGCTACAGCAGCCAGCAGCATGCAGGCAGTACTTTGGCCACACACACTTCCTTCTCCTGTGTGAAACCCGTAACCCTTCCGTCTCAGTCATCCATAGGGGGTCTTCAGCCTCATGCGCCACAGAGCGTGCTTCCCGTCGGACAGAACGGTCTGCCCCACTCTGAGGTCCACTACAGAAGTCCCCAGTGATGCCTCCTGCTTACGCACCCCAGCAGCCGGTTCCCGGAGTCCACCCGATCGCCAGCCAGTCGTCCGGACTGGCGCAGCACCCAACGGAGTATTACCCGCAGCCTCAGGCTGCGTCCATACCTGCAGGACTTCCCGGGGGACAACAGACTCTTCCGGTGTCGAGCCTCTCTGCTGCAACCGGCGGACACATCCCGGCTCCGGCCTCTGGAGTGAGTCAAGCTGGAGATGTCGGCGCAGCAGTGGCGGGGGCTGGATCTGCCGGACCACCAGCACCTCAGACTGTAGGGTTTGGCGTCCCCGGGGGGCCCGTTTTGCTCCCGCTTCAGACTGCGAGTCAGTACGCCCCAGCCGTACAACCTCAGCCCATGGGCCACCCCGCGGCTACCGGTGTGCAAAACGTGCCTGCAGTCGGAGTGGGTTCCAGTGCGCCCGCAGGCGCTGCTGCTGCCGCCGCCGCCGCGCTCAGTGCCTCCAATGTGACCATGCCAAATGCGACGACTTCCAGCTTGCCTCCTGGTTTGATAACCCACAGCAAGACTCCGGGGATTCTGGGGGTGCAGGGCCTCCCCGCCACCGGGTTCGGACAGCTGGAGGCAAGCGGAAGGAAGTCGGAGGGAGCGGCCGTTGCACAGTCTCCGGTTGTGTCCGGGAGGGACATCGGGAAGCCCTTCATGCCCGAGACCCTGCAGCTCTCCACTCCTACTGTCACAAGCCTGTTTGGAATCCTACCTGTCGACGGGGAGGAGGACAGGTAACACATTCCTGCTTTCTTATGTGAAGTGTTTGCAGGTTCTCTTGCAGGTTATCATTGTGGCGTTAGAAGCTCAGTTCAGAAACAAAAGTCGGAAAGAAATCTACCGCGCAGATCACAGGAAGCACTTGTTGCTCATTTACCTCATCAGGTGAAGGACCTGGTTTACCTTCACCTCAACTCAGATGGATGGGAGATAAATACAGTGGAACGCAGGAAGAAAATATTGGTTTCTAGTTTGGGCCAAAAGAAAAAAAAAATGATAGAGAATCAACCCCTGAGGCCAGTGCAAGCAACAAGCTGTCGAATATGGAAAACCTCTTGTTTACAACTCTGAGCCTCTCTCTGTGTGTACGGTGGTGTGTTCGAGTGTTGCAAGTGTAATGCATTTATTTATTTATTTTTTTCAGGAAAAAAACAACATCTAGTCCAGTCGCACACACAAGTTTGATTTGACAAAAACAGATCCACCGATTTGTTTTTTTTTCTCCCCGATTCGTAGCGATTATTGATTTTTCCTCAGACATATCAGCATTCTGAATCCAACAAGAAAGGAAACGTTTACAAGACTATCATCTGTTCCTTAAGTCGCTACGTGACGTTAGCTGATGCTTTTATAGAGGGACAAATGGTGGTAGTTCTTTGTTCTCATGCTGTTAATGCAAGGGTGCGGCCCTCTGAAGGATTTTGGGCGGCCTAACCTCAGTTCTAGAATGGAGCGAGTTCGGCTGGTTGATGCAGAGGCAGACATCGTTTCATTCACCGCTAAATAACATCATCTTCAAAAAGTATGAATGGACTCCCATTTATTAGTGAAGTCTTTGCATGAGCCTTCGTTTTGGAGTAACTAAGAACCACAAGTATTGATTTGATTTTACTCAAAAGCAAAACTTGAAGGCCAATAAGAAAAAATCAAGCCAAAAAATGTAAAAACTGCAGAAACACTACTTTTTAAAAAATGTTTCTTTATTTTTTTGCATCCACAATGACTTACTGATCTGCTTTCAACAGAAAATTGACTATATATTTTTTTATTATTGAGCAGATGAAATAAAAAGTGGCCCATTTTGTGGCCCCTCGTGCATTTAACTTCCTGATTTTGGCCAGTAATTTTGGACACCACTGTTTTATTTTCACGCTGCTTTGGAGCAGCTTGCTTTAATCCCCTTTAATTCTATATATATATATATATATATAATATATACACACAGTGACAAATGATAAATTCGAATTCATGAAAAGGGGGAAAAATAGATCAGTTTTTGACAATCACCAATCAGAGCCGATGAAGAAAAGAGAGTCTTATTCCGGTTCCTTGTCGATCTGTGCATCTTTAAAACGGAGCATTTCATTTCCTAAACCACTAAGAGTAGGAAGGAAAATGTAACAACTGCAAAATGAAAAAGTAATTAGAAATGTGGAGTGTAGATTAACCACCTGATCAAAGCAGGAGGATGCAAATGACAGCTACCAGCTGTTTTAACCAAATTTGTTAAAAATAGGTGTTGCATTAAAAAAAAAAAAAGAGAGATTTCACTCGAATACGTGAGAGCTTCGATTTTAAGTGTTGATCTGGAACAAGTTGTGCAGTAAGCAGCTTGTTTTAGACAACGTGAGCGCTTCCTGTTTGTATAGAATAGTTTCACTCTGACAGACTTTTCTCGCTCAGTGTGCGCCGGTGTCACTTTTTCTTTTCGTCCCCCTAACAATTTATTGGTCCGGACATGCTACTGACACAGTCGATCTCTTATCTTGAGGTTTGCTGCGTGCGTTGCCACGGCAATGCATGCCTGTTTTTAAAAAAAAAAAAAAGAAGAAAAAACGTTGAACAAACTTCATCATTAGAACCTGACTGAAGCCACTTCTTCTGTTTCTTAACACAGGCCCCAGGATGGTGTGTGTGTGGGGGGTGTTCTGATGGCTTTTAAAAAAAAAAACGTAGCCCTCGTTGCCGTGACTTAGCTCACTGTTCCGGTAGCCTGGGGCTAATCACGGCCTCCCTGTAAATGAGCTGCATGCCTGACCTTTTAATAAGCCAGTTCCTGCTCAGGAAAAATACTTTGGAATATAAACAAGCAAAGAGTGTTTGAGTTTGTGTTGCCACACTCGTGACGGCACCGTTTGCACTTTTACCTGAGCTTTTTAGTGCTTTTAAACAAACACAGTTAAGAACCAGAGAGTTTTTTTTTTTTTTTCCTTTTATCTAAAGGTAAATACTTCCGGCAGCGAACGCTTACGGGTGCCGCTGGCTTTTACCGTCTCCGGATACAAGCGCACTCTCCTTCCTGCAGTAATCTCTCAGGTCTCAGCTGTAGTAGATGGCACACATGAGCGGAAATGATACAGTGCCTGAAATCTCTCAGTGGTTTCCATTTACAGTCGCACAGAGGTGCCAGAATCTAGAGCAGGCAGGAAATGCAGCCTGTAGAGTCCTGGCAGTAGCAGTTTTATTGTGCTTCACGTTGATGTGGGTAGTTTATTGAGCTTGGAACTAATTTTAAACTCTTAATTGGTCTTTTTTTGTTGATGTTTTTTTTTTCCTCTTTTAAATCAATTATTTATTCTCATGTGGTGTCATGTGAGTTAACCAGTTTCCATTAGCGATCGAGATAATTCCTACTGAATTAACCTCATGTGATGGTATAAACAATCAAAACATGTACGCCTCAATTAGTTAATATTTGAAACAAAGAAGCAACAATTGTTCCTACTGATGCTAAATAACATGATTGACTATAGCTTCAATGTTCCTGTGTATAAAATTAAATCAAAATGTACTTATTTTCGTCATTCTAAGCAATATGGTAATTTTCATGGAACGCATTCTGATTAGGGGTAGAGCAATAATGAGTTAATGTAAATTAATTAGTCATAATAAAATTTTAAACAATTTAAAAACATTTTATGCAATTTATTATGTTTTAATTTTTTTATACATACAAAAGTTCCAGCCGGAACCTTTGTAGTTGAGTGTTTCTGGTACACCCGTAAATCTGGCGCACAAGCAACGTCCATAAATAAAGATGGATGAGACGAAGCTGATTCTCTTGGTCCACAGAGGGATCCTTTCTGCTTCAACTAGTCATCTGATGGGACTGGAAAAGACTGTTGTTGTGCTAACAGCAGTTAGCCTGTCAGTAAAGATACTGAGGCCTAAAAATAGCATCTCAGTGCTTAACATGAAGCAGCAGCCCAGATGCTAACATCAGTGCTCACAGTCCACATTTCTCAAATTAATAATCCGGCTTTCCTGAAACACTTGAACGCTAAATCTGATGGTTGAATAGCCTGAATAACAAATTAAAAATAACAAATATATTTGTTTTTGATCTATGTCTGCTTCTTTAACAATTTAGCCACAAAATAGGTTTTTGAATTGAAAATGTTGCCTATTTTGTCAAGTTTTTTTAAAAAAAAACAACCTTCAATTAAGCCATTTAAGATTTTTTTTTTCATTTATTCCCATCACTAATAGAAAAACAGTAATTTTCAAAAATAATTCTGATATCTCAGGATATTATATCTACATTTATCAACTGCTTACAAACAAACTAAAATATGCAAGGAATTTTCATAGATTTAACTCAGAGGTTCCCAAACTGTGGGGCGCACCCCTTATAGGGGGCACCGTGCCATTGCAGGAGGGGCATGAATGAATGGGGAAGAAAAAAAAAGATGAACTCTGTGTGTGCTGGGGGGTGGAAGAGTATAACAGAGAGTCTCTAGGAGTCTCTCTAATGCCCCCACCCCCTGGGCACACACCTTGTTTCAATCAGAAGACCAAAGTCTAACTCTGCCCATTGGAATCCACAGGGGGGCCCAGAAAGTGTTTGGAAACCACTGGGGGGGCACAGGAGAAAAAGTTTAGGAATCACTGGTTTAACTAGTGGCAGTTCACGATTAAAATGTATGTAATTATATGTAACTTTAAAATCAACACAGTAGAAGCTGTAAACAATTTGGATCATGAAGGACAAGAGCAAGTTCTCCCTGATGTTGGTGTAAACCGAAGAGTCCTGGTTTAGTTTTCATGCTCTGGTTCATCCCGCCACACAGATCCAGATGTAGATGGATTTAAAACAAGTCCAAGTTCTACTAAATCCGCAGCTGGACGCTCCATCCCCAACCGATCCAGCTGCAATGGGAAGAACGTGTTCCCCATCTCTGTATCGTATGCGGCTGGTTTCCTGCCATCCAGCTTCATAGTCGGAAGTTTTCGACTCCTCTGTCACATTTTGCAAACCTGTGACGTCTCCCTTCAGTGTGAATGCTGCATAAATGACCAAAAAGGGGCGAAACAGAAAACAGAAAACTTTCTGGGTTAAAAGCGTGTTGGCATAGCAACGCCGACACATGTTCAGCTGTTCTTTTTAGTTGTCATTCTCTGCTCTCTTTCATCCAAACGCAAGAGGGAGGGGAGAGTTGGTGCATCAGCAGAGCTTTCTGTGCTGCATTCACTTGCGCTCGGACAGCTCAATGAAACGCTGATTCAGACGGCATGTATGTTTAAATTCCACAGCACAAATAAATGAAAAACAATAAAATAAAACACGCTATTTTTGACTAATCTAAATTAAAATGATGAAGTCCCAGGTTAAAGTTATTCTTTGAAGATTTTTTTTAATTAAAGAGCTACGACATTTAATTTCCCTTTGAAAAGTAAATGCTAAGACGTAATTTCTCACAATAACTGATGAACGATGGTATGAAAGCCCACCCATAGCTGTATGAAAATATAACAACCATATTTATCTTTCTTGCTAGGATAAAGTGCAGCATTTTGATTTTGCTTCGGTCGCATGCTAGGCAAGGCGCAGCAGCAGGTGGAGGAGGGGCAGTTTCAGAGAAAACTCCATCCACTGCCGCTTTAATATGACGGGAGCATTTTAAAGGCTTAGTAGCTTAAAGCAGTTTGTGTTTTTTCTTCCTTGTGTCAATTTGTTTAAAGTTTGTTTATATCGACGTGCTATGGAACCTGGTTTGCACTTCCTGTTCGTCCTCTGCAGTCCGAGGAAGACCAGGCTGTAGCAAAGAGAGATGCGCGTTGGATAACGATGGATGTAACCAAAACCCGGTCATCAACGCTCGGTCTAAATCAGCCTTAGATATTCATCTAGTATTTAACAGCAGCTAATTAGCAGAGCTTCTGGTCCTGTAACCAGGCTTTCGTTGTGCTTCTGTCCAGACACACGTTTAGCTTGTAGGGGGTCTCGTCTCCTATGCTGATAAGAGGAAGGGGCTCTTGTCAGCAGCCGGCTCGTATCAATGTCTCCAGCAGTGCTCTTTCCACTGTGCCCCTACTCTCCTGATAACAGGCGGGTGTGTCGGCCAACTTGTTGTCTGGTTATGACGTGTTGCTTCTCCGCGATGAATTTGGGGAACTTTTGGGGTGTGGGTGATCAATCGGAGGCCTTGCTGCTGCTGCCAGTGGGTATTGCTGAATGATAACCTTGTGATCTGAATTGGTTTGCTCATCTGGTGTTGGAGGCCAATCAAATGGCTGATTTCAGTGGTGAACTGTGAGCATGTTCTCAGATAAAGGCCAAACATCTCCAAATGCAAGATCAGACTCTGTAGAAGCCAACGCTGAAATTAAAAGTAGTGACGTCACTGGAATGACGGATTAATTTGTATGTATTTATAATGAACAGAAATTTGTAAAAAAAAATAAAAGAAAAAGCTGTCTGAAGTTTAATACCGGCCGATGCCAATCCGATACAGAAAAATGGTGCTGAATTGACATAAAACTTTTTTTTTTTTTTTTAAAGACATAAATTTACTGAATTAAAGAAATCAAAACTGACAAAGACAATAAGTGGACTGCCTTGTTCGAACGTGTAAAAAATAAACGGTTCAAAATTCAGTTCAGAATTTCTGAACCTAATTGCTTGGTTCAGAAAAGAGCAATTAGGATTTCTTACTAAAGTTAAAAATAAAGCATGGCATTGCTCATAGCGCAAAGCGTAGAATTAGACTGAATAGATTTGCCCTTTTGGATGGGGCCTTCTGTCACGATACCCAATCTAGAATTGTTTCCAGTATCGGGACTAACATGTCCGATCGGTGTGTCTTTAGTCTAATTGTTATCAGATGAGGTTTGGCAGTGCAGGGATTGCACTGGGCTGGCCGGTCCACAGCTCACGAGGGGGGGCCTGTTCCTGGTCTCAGTGTTGCCGTGGATCCGTGGGTGTCGCGGTGACACCAGGACAGCGTGTACAACTGTGTTTTTCCCTCCGTGGCCTCCACTCTTCCCTGCTACATCCTGTTTTCAGCTCTCCACCTCCTATTCACTTGATATTCCTCGGCTCGCTCCCCGCTTCCAGGCCCTTCGCTCGCATCATATGACATTTGGTGGGCACATTTTATCTGGAGTTGCCTCACAGAGAGGTTTGTGTGTGTGTGTGTGTGTGGGTGTGTGTGTGTGTGTGGGGTGGGGGGGGGGGGGGGGGTGCGCGTGTGTGAACGCTCTCTGTGTAAACAAGGAGGATTTGACATGCTCTGCGGATCCTCTGAGCCGTTTCCTAAAAGAAAGATGTGCTGTTCTGGTCGGACCGATCCGGCTGGTCTGAAGGTCTGCCGACTCGGCTTCAGTCATCACCCCCACGCCCCGTGTGACAGGCAGCCAGTTCAAGGTTTAACTGGGGTGTGTTGTTGTGTGCACTAGATAAGTTAGGTTCTCAGTAAAGTTGATGTTTGGGGAAATAAAGTAATCAAATAATTAAGAAAGATTACTCTCCAGTGGGAGTTGGCAATATGGACGCAAGAGTTTTATCACGATATTTTGTAGTACTTTTGTGATAACGATAATGATAAGAAAAGAAAACTTATGTATTCTGTCTTGGGTTTTTTTTCTTATCTGACTGCATGACAGAATTCATAGCTGTTGCCAATACACACTTTATCAAATTAACACAAAATCAACAAATCTCCACTTTTTTTTTCAGATTTTACTGCAAATTTTCTCCAAATTGGTGGAAACCTTGAGTTTAATTGACAGCCGCCTCAGCCTTGCTTAGTTTTACAGTCCCTAATTGATAGGGTGAGTAAATTTCTTTAAATTCCTTTTTTCCAATTTGGCGCCCAAAATCTGCAATTTTGATTGCAAAAAAACAATAAAACCATCACAAAATCCTGGAGCAACAGCGACTTAGTGATATTTTAACAATCGAATGGGTTTTATAAACACATTCTGGCACAACCGGCCCTTTAAGAACATTCAGATTTTTGATACGGCTCAAAATGAAGCCGAGTTTGACACCCCTGTGCCAACATGTTAGCGTGCATGCTTAGACTATGGGAGGGCAAAATGGACTCCCATAATCCATTTTGCCATACTATTCTAATAACAATAAAGATGGAAAAAATGATTTAATACTTATGTTTTAGGTAACTGTATGACTGTGACTGCGTGGCACAGCGTTATAGCTCCACGAACACAAATATTGCTCTTGGAGAAAACAATTTGAAATGGTTTTCTTCAAGACGGCAACAGATTTTCTCCAGACAAGAAATTGTCCCTGAAGTTATTGCGATGAATGATAATTTTGCTGTCGTGGGACCATTTTCAACCAAGGTGACGGTAATGACGTCATAATGCAGCAACATATCCTCAAAGATCGGGGAACTTTAAATACTTATGAACAATTAAAAATTGGAACTGGAGGGTATTTTAAACATCCAAAATAAACAAACAAGTGAAATGAATTTTTAAAGTCTTAGTAAAAGAAGAAAAGTCTTTAAAAGAAACAGGGCTTGCCGAGACCAGAGCACCACACTGAAAACTTTTACCATCTAGCTTTGGTAGAAGAAAATTAAATGAATCATTTTAATTGATCATGTAATTGACTGATTTATTGCGACAATCCTAGTTAGAAGTGAGTCATTACGATTCGCTGAAGAGTGAAAGTGAAGCATCATGTTCTGATTGGATGACATCAACCTTCAAACATTTGCCAAAAAAACAGTCATATTGATTTGTTGCTAGGTCTTTGACTTGCTTTGGGGCATTTAAGGACAGAAAAATTCAGCTCATTCTTCCTCGAAGACGTGTTTTATCTGCTTTAAACCACGAGCTCTAAACCGATGGAGAGGAGGGAAAAACAGAGTCTTTATGCACTGTAAATATCGGCCAATACGCTTCGTCTTTTTCTTTGTCTTTATTTTTTGTTTTTCCTTCTCATTTCTGATATTGGGACTTGGGTTTCGCATTTTGGCAGCGCTCGACGCAGGCTTCTCACAAAGCGGCTTTCATAAACGATATTGACATGTTGTGTTTCAGACTCACAAAGAGCGGCATTGAGAGGCGAGCGCTCGCTGCTTCAAAAACAGCAGCGCGGTGACTCAGGTTCTTGAGGAGGACTTTGAGTCATCTGATTTGGTGGATTTTGGGCCGATAGCGGAGACGTACAGAGCTCTCTTAAGTTTTCAGCCGCGGAGGAAGGGGGAGTTCTCTCTGGAGGTGTGCTTCCACCACACGTGTGGATGTGCGCAGGTTTTTTTTTTTTTTTTCCTGTGCTCCAATGCCCGCAAAGTGATTTTAAGCAGAGCTGTAGCAGAGAGCGAGAGTGTTTAGTCATGAGGCAATGTGACAGAGGCAGTTTGTGCCAGAGGTTTCTAGGAAAGAGCCTTGGCTGCAGTAATATTCACACACATGCTGTAGATCAACTCCTCAGTCTCCTGCGTTTGTGTGTGGGTGGAGGTGGGAAAGGACCAGCTAGTTTTGTAAAAGACAACCAGGCAGGATGAGTGTGTGTGTGTGTGTGTGTGTGTAAAATGAGTGCGTGGGGGTCAACAAGGCGGGGGGGGGGGGGTTTCCTTCCCCACCCCCAACATCCATCCCTTGCCATGGAACACAGTGTCCTTGTAACCAACTAAAAGTAAATGCAGGAATGCGCCGATCGGGGATTTGTTTCCGATTTCTGCTTCTCGTAAAACCTCGACGTGTCAATACTACTTTTAGAAGCGTTTAGTTCTGCGTTTTGAATATTTCTTCAGTGTTTTCCATTAGTTTCTGATGCAAACACAGTTTTTAAGAAAGCAACGGAGTGTTTCTGTACTGTAAGGGGGTGATGTCCCACTGTGTGCGTGTCAGAGAGCAGACGTTTCTTAATTTAAGGCGAAATAGTTGAAAAGTAGGACAGGACAATGTGACTGAAGGAACGTATTGCAATATAAGCATTTCAGATCAGTCGATATCGCTACTTGGTGATAATTTTTTTTGTCTTGAATGTCTGAAACTCTGGTGGCGTGGCCTTTCCTGTTTTAGCCACTACTTTCACTCATTTTTTAGCAAATTGCGCTCTGTCACGATAACAAATTCTGCTGGACGATACATTGTCCCAGAAATCATCGCGATAAACAATAATTTTGTTGTTTTTGAGACCTATTTTGAGAAATATACTCACAGTGGCACAATAACTTAAGTTAGCTCAGTAAAAAAACAATAAACTTTAATTTTCTTAACAAATTTTAATATTGGAACCGGAAGATATTTTAAATCTCCAAAATAAAATGGAAATAAAACAGAAACCGCACTCAAAGATAAAAAGGATTATATCTCTGTAAATAAAATTGCCCTTCAAAAAATATTAATCACTAGAATGGAAATTATTGAGCTCATTTTAATTTATCACGAGATCTGTTGATTTATTTATTTTTTACTGCGACAGGGTTTGGTGGCAAGACGTGAAACTGCTGCTGTGTGCGTTACACAACAGGTTGTTGCTAGGTAACCAGAGAGTCACCGAGTTAGTTGACGTCATCAACCTCGCTTCGCTGGTCGTTGGAGGTTGTCAGCTAAAGCTTTTCCCCCTGGCTACATCCCCCAGGAAGCCGTTCAGTTCTGGATTGGAGTTCAGAAAAACGGACTCCGTTTGCAGTTTCCGTTGAGCCAGTCCAACTAAATGTGAGCCAGTTCCAGGCACCAGCCGACCATCCGTCTCAGTTTAACGGCCTAAACCAGATGTCGAATGAATCGTTCCTTGCTCGTTCGGTTGTAAACATCCTGACATTTTGTCGCATCTGATTTTATTCTCACTGCCTAGTTTAAAAAGTGCAGACTGTACAAATATTTTTCATACCAAAATGTTTCCATCTCCAGAATTTGAAAGCGGTCTTGTTTCAAATTCTTGGCATTTTCACATGTTAAAAATTTAACATGTGAAAATAATCAGGGGGGTTTTCCCAAGTAGCACATCTTGTGCAACTCCAGTGAACCTGCTGGAGGAAGGAGGCCCATAAAGTTCAGCATCCATTCCCACTCCGTTCCACTTTAACGTCACCTTTCCTTATTGCCCTTAGCGTCACACTGACGATATTACACAGTTACCACAGCAACACTAGAGTCTTCCAATGGGATTTAAAGTTGGTAAAAGCATTTCCAGAATCAGTTCGGTGTGTTTTCACTGTTTTCTCTCTCTCTCTTCACTTTCTCTTTTCCTCTCTTCTCTCTCTTCCTCGGATGTGGTTGACACAGGAACCCCTCCACGGCTTTCTACCAGGCCTTCCAGTCTGGAAGCAGATTAAGAGACTCAAAGGCTCACAGCGATAGGTACAGTACCAAGCTGGATTGGACTGGGCCGGCCGGCCTGCCTGCCAGAGTGTAACAAAGCGCGTGCAGTGTTCAGCAGCAGTGAGCTTTGCTTTTTGACACGTGCATGGATTGAGTTTGGAAACAAAGCTTGGCAGCAGACGCAGTGTTGGCCGCCGGCCGTCTCAATAAGATCTGCCTCGGCCTCTTAAGTCCCTGCAGTCGTTCTCCCGAGCTTCCTGTGACATCACATAACACTTATCGCTCAAGGGATGACGAGGCGTTGCTTTGACAAGCTCTGCTAAAATTTCTGTACAGCTATCCACCTGGATAATTGCTCTCATCTAGAGTTTCAAAGATGAACAAAAAGCACATGGAGTCCAGAGAGGCCAACTCAAATGGTCAGACAGGTAATCGGATTAAAAACCAGTTTAACCAGTCCTTATGGGGGGGGGTTTCACTTCTTTCCATTCATCTTTTAAACACCTGGAGGCACTTTGTGTGTTTGGAGCAGCAGTAAGAGATCCTTAGTGGGCCTTAAAAAAAGAAAAAGCAATTCCCCTTGAAATAAGTTTTATTGGGATTCTCTGTCTAAAGCAGCACATAAATATGTAGCGGTCTACAAATTCTGCATATTGTCTGGGTAAACATTAAATCTGAAAAAGTAGGATATGTATATCATTACATTTTAAATTCACTTATGTCTAAAGTCTTAAAATGTCTTAAATTAATTCAAGAAAACTTAAGTTGGCTTTAAACATGTTAATCGCAGGTCTTAAATTTTGTCATGGCAACACTTTTTAGCCTTATATATCTTATGTTTGTGTTTTCTGGTGGGCAAAAGTTTGAGTTTCATTTGCTGTGCAGTGTGACTCGAGGTGGTTCAGCTATGATAATTAGCTTTTTTTTACATCTGTAACTGTAAATTTATTAGAATTCATCTTTGCCACTGACTCGCTTCAGTTGCCAACCCATAATGATGCTAAGTCCATTCTGTATTGGGAGAAAAAGAAAAGGAAAACTTGTCACTGTGCGGTTTAAGACTTTACAACCATTCTCAATGTGAGAAGCACAAAGTTGCTGCTAAGAACCACAAAACAGACCCAAGCAATTTCACAGTTTTGGTCCCTTGACA
Source organism: Phalloptychus januarius (assembly GCA_902982915.1). Lineage (NCBI taxonomy): Eukaryota > Metazoa > Chordata > Actinopteri > Cyprinodontiformes > Poeciliidae > Phalloptychus > Phalloptychus januarius. The sequence continues at coordinate 2,393,750 of CADWAE010000466.1, read as the reverse complement.
AATACAAAAATATATATGCTTTTCTTATGTGCATTTCTTTCATGATGGGTCTTAAATGGTATTCATAATGGTCTTAAAAAAACCTTAAATGTGAGATTGCGGTATGTTTCAGAATTTTTGCCACTTTCTCTTGAGAATATCTCAAACTCAGATTAGCACAGATGCTCAACTGGATTTCAGCAGGGGTGCACCGATTTTTCTTAAATTTGGGAGCTCAGCAATCGGCCAATACATGACAACTTATCCCCCCTATTGTTGTCAACTTGGCCATTTTGTCCCCATATTTAGCAACTTTCCAGACCAAAAAAAAAAAACGTATCTACAAATCAGGCTTTTTAAAGATCATTGATCGGGCAGAGAAGTGCAATCAGTACCGTTTTAGATTGAACTAAACACATGTTCACTTTTCTAGTTGGATCAGAAAGTCAGACCCAGGAAGACGTCTTGTCTTGGTTCTGGAGCTGGAAGAGAAGTGGATTCAGTTCAGCTCGGAGACAAAGTGGATCTGCTGTCTTCACTGCTCTGCATATCCAACCAAAAAGAACCAAATATAGAGAGGGACTATGTTAGACTGGTTTTATTAGGAAGAGGCTGGGAATATATGCTGGCCTGTCTGCCAACCAGCCCGTTTGCTTTTCGACTTTTCGTTCTCTGGTACTCTCTTCTGGTACTCTTTTCACCCAAGATACATTTACAAGAAGCAGATGTTTTATTTTGATGTGTTTGTGCTAAAGGTCTGATTACTGCTTTTTACTGACAAAACTCACTTTTGTGGCTTGATTAGGCATCAACAAACGGCATTTGTTGAGTCTAGTACAAGTCAGATAAAAGTTGAGGATAACAGTTACTGGAACCTCACACAGGGTTTGGCCCACGGACAATGTCCATATTGATGCCAAATTACAGAGAAAGGAGGATTAAAAAGACTAAGTGATTGTCCCAGAAAGACAGCACCACCAAAGTGTGTCCTCACTCTGTAACAATTGAGAACCAAAGGCAGCTTTCTACAGGTTAGCAGTCAATGTTCACCAGACCATTGGCTATCGATTCCCTACTCAGACAAGCCAACAGTCTGTGGTGTCTTCGGGCTGCCAGGATGGGTCATAACTACCGTTTACCATCAGGACAGTTTGCATTGACGTTGGCAGTATGTGCAGTAAAACTTGAGGAGGAAAGTCACATTCCTTGACAAATCAAGGAATGCCTACAGTGATTGGACCACAAGGTCAATGTGCGGGGAACATGTGGAGCATGCTACCCCGATTCCCGCACAGAGTTAGCAAAAATGTTGTGAGACTTATTGTAGGAGGTGATCTAAATGCTAGGACATGTACAGGTTAAACTCTTCAACCTATAGCAATTCGTAAACTTTACTTTTTTAGCTCATAGAGGGTCTCTGTGTACGGTCACTCTGTACGCTACTGAAACCAGACTATTCCCTTTTTCTCATCCTTTCCAGAAGATAATGCTAAAGTCAATAGAAGAAGTAGGTTTATGGAGTTACAACCTACGTAGTGAACTTGGTTGCTCAAGCTGTAAATGCTGTTCAGTGTTTTTTTTATTGCCAAGAAGAAGCATTGCGCCAACAGCTGATCAAACACTTAATTTCCCCATGTTAGTGCTAAGTTGATGGTCAGATCTGTGTGGCTCTTGTAGTACCATAAAGTTGTAGTTCTAAACAAGGTTTAAGATCCGTATGTGCTGTCTTAATGTCTTCAAGACTGCGTTGTTGCAGAATCAGCACAGTTTTTCACTGAAATCTGTTCTTCTGTTCCTTGATTGCCGTTTGAATCTTAGGAAAATGTCCAGCTGACGATGTGGGAGGGGAATAGCGAGGGGCCCCTCTTTAAAGGAACTGAACTTTGCTGTGATGACATTTACAAGAATGGAAAAGAAACAGCTGAAAGCATAAGTGAGTGACAGGAAATGAAACTGCTTTAAGAGGAATATACAGCTGACACACTGTCAGCAGCCAACTGAGGAACTGTTCACTCCAAAAAAATAATCAATGCATGTCTCGCTTTTAATGGAGTGAAGCAGATCCAGTGCCGTCTGCGTTAACTTAACCAGAACAAAGCCGCGAGACGAAGCTAACAGCCTTGTTAGCTTTGCCTCGGTTTCTCTGAGTGGTTGGTGTTGTGGAGACGCCGATCGCCTGAGTCTGCTTGCGTTTCCATGGAAGCTGGGATAACTAACGCTGTGTTTGGGCTGGTGTGTTTTATAGATCCTGGTGTTGATGACCCCTGGTATTGTTGACCCATAATTGCTCGGGCTTGTTTGGGGTCCGTTTCCAACATAACAAGATGAAGTCATGGAACGGATTTAGTGGCATCCCAAAGAAAAACAAAGGTTTAACCTTTCTAACAGAGCCAGTTTGAACATGATGGATATTCTGTCCAGCAGGGTTTATTTTATTTTATTTAGTTTTTTTCCATTAGAATCTAGCTACGTAGTCAGCTTTTTAACGTTTATTAGAGATCAAGACATCGAGCAGGCTTTTTGCGCCAGTCGACTTCCATTTGATTTTCATGAACTATAAAGAACTAAATACTTTATCTACTGGGTAAATCAAAATCTGATTAACTTCCAGTTATTCTTCTCAGCATAATTGAAAGTCAGCAAATACAGGAACTTAAAAAAAAAACAACTAAAAAGAAAGTTTCCTGTACCAGGCGGATCGTACTCGACTGACTTTGTTTTGCAAACGGGAAAATGTAATGTGCACTATATTAATGTATCACACCAAGATATTAAAAAAAATTTTTTTTAATCATTTTTCAAATTCAAAAATGTTCTATTGATCCCAAAGGGAAATTAAAATGTTGTCTCATATTAATTTAAGATTCTAAAAGTGAATAAATGGTAAAAAGTTAACAAAATAAAAGTAATTATTTACGAGTTAATACCATGTATGTGAAAGAGAGCAGTAGGTGTCACACAGCTCCGCAGTTAAAAGGAGTTCAGATCCAAAATGATTACAGAAGACATTTTAAACTGCCTCAGTGTCTCATATTAGCGATTAGCTCATTAGCCATGTCTGACTTTTAGTCTCTGATTTTATTGCTTGTAGACGAACTGGAGCGCTAACTGTAGGATAGCCAAAAAGACTCCCAACATTTCTTACGCCAAGCTGGACCACGACGGAAAGATTTGGGGAAGAACGAACATCAACTTTATTTTAACTCGTTCAACATCAAGTTGTCTGCTGAATCCAACTTTCTTCCCTAGAAAACCGATTCCTTTATACAAGCTTTTCACACATTTTTGGGACGTCATTAGAAACGACATACTTTTGGCTCATTCTCCATATGTTTTTAGTCTTTAGATGTTTTGACAAGATTCAACTCTGAGGAACCCAATGAAACTGGAAACATTTCTAATACTTTAAACAGAAAGCTAATGTCAGGTTCGAGTTCAAGTTAGAAAATTTAGTTGCTGTAACAGAAAAATTTTAATTAGTTTTTTTATACAATGTTACGAGTCACTAATAACTGAAGCTAATTAAACACCAAGACGTATGTCAAGCTGCTAGCAGTGGGCACTAGCGACCTCAGCTGCTGCCGGTTGTATTCAAAATGTCCCAGTGCATACCAGTCGTCCCCATTGAACAGGAGGATGATTGCAAAGCCAGCAGCTCAGCAACTTTTACACAGACTCACAGGTGTTTTGAGGATAGATAGAAGAGAAAAGGGGACGGAGGGAAAGGTTAGTTTTCAAGCGCCGAGTTGTCTTCAGGCAAACTGATTTATAGGAAGGCAGCGGTAAAGAGTTCGTCTGTAGGTTATTATGAGAAACATGCAGGAATGAGCAGAGTGACGACAAGTGATTGCCCCTGTAATAATATGTCATTTTAGCCTATTGGGTTTTGTTGCTTTTAGATGGAAAGAAAATGACTTGGCAAACTCGCATCTGCAGCTTACAAACAGGTACTGTGAGTTTTACCTGATCTTTTACGAGGAGAGCTCGACCAGCTCTGACGATGTGGAACTTTTCCTTTAAACTACAAATGAAATGATCTAAAAGTGACTCTGCAAGTGCAGAAAAAGTTTCAGTAAATGGTTTATGAACAGTCAACTACTTCCTGTTTTTATTGTTTTCCCTCAGTCTTGGGTTCTCACCACAAGCCCACCAGCTCCCTGTCATTTGATTTCCTTATGCCTTGTTTGCCGAGTCGAAACTCTAAATAGAAACGTGATGCGACTCTCGGTAGTTTTACAACTTGATTCATTTGCATAACATTGACACCCAAATTATGCTTTGAAGCTTGCTTGGTTGCAATTTTTGGACTTCCTCTTTATGTTTTCTGACGACTCATGGTGCATGCTTGTGTAAGAACGCGCTTAGCTCGACCGGTGGAAGTTGTCTGTCAACTGAAAAGGGAAAAACACCCACACTAGATTTAATCTGAATAAACTTTTATTCCAAAGTAAAAATAATTTTTGTAACTCTTGTCATCCAAGTTTCTTCAAAGAGTCATTGAGACTGAAAATCTTTGGGCAAGAAGAATCTCCAGTAGCAGTCAGTCCTGCAGCGAGTCTCAAGAGGCCTCTGACTGAAGAGTGTTGTTGTATGACATTGTGATGACTGTCAGGACCTGCTAACAGATCAAATACCTAAAAAGCAGAGATATTTCACTGTAATATGTCCAGAATGACACAAATAGGGCTGAAACAATTAACCATGATTAATCAATTATTGAAATAATCATCCACAAGTTCAGTTAATGATTAATCGATTGCTAGACTGTCCAGCCTAAAGAAGGCCGTTTGTTGAAAAATAACATACTCCGAGCAGTAATTCAGTTAAAATGTACAAAAAATATTGCTTTTAAGGTTTTAAAAACCACCAAACCTCCTAAGATTCATTCACTAAGATAATGTTATGTTATTTCATTTGAGACAATAAAAGATTTTATTTTTTAAAAATGTATTATTTGTATCCTTTGTATCCCTTAATGCATTTCTAATATTGTATAAAAATATTTAAGTGGGCAAATGAAAAATCTGCACCATGTGCCAATATTTTTTATTCAATAAGTTGATTAATCATCAGAACAATTGATAGAATAATCGACTACAAAGATAATAATTTGTTGCAGTCTTGGACATCAACAGTTTTTGGCAAGCGCTGCTAATCCATCTCATTTGCTTTTGCTGCTTCTCCTTACACCCTCGTCTGAAGTTCCTCTGGAATTTGGAGTCATAGTTCAGGTATCATTTGAGCTTCTGAGATGCTAATCAACAGTGACATAACTTGTAAATGGCGTTGATCTGCGTTATGCACAACTGCTAACCTACCAAGACATATTGGAAAAACCACACTACCTGTTCAAGCTGGCACTGTTTTGAGTATATGTGTAGTAAGCTGCGTTTCCATTAAACTCAATTCATTGCGCAAATTGAACACAAAAATACAAAATTACAAAAATAAATGTGCTCAATGGAAACACATCAATGTTGAAAAAACTTTTTTTTTTTAATACATTTTTGCTATAATGAGGTGGTTTTTCTGCCATACTGCAGTAGATCTATTTGCATCACGCGAGTCATGTGATCAAAAGCTGATGCTACTACTGGCGACAACGACAAAGACGACAACAGAAAGTAGCAGGATGATTTTGTTTCGGGGGGTTTCAGATCGTGTGCGGTAAGAAGATGCACAGCTCATATAAAAGTTGTGCGACAGTCAAACATGTTGAATCTACAGCTCTTCTGTGACATTGCAGAGAACAATTTCCCTAATACGCAGCACATGTAGAAGTTCCCATGTATCAGAAGGTTGCCTGACCAATGCCTGAATAAGGCATTGGACAAGGCTGATGTCTCGCCTTTGATGACCGATGGATGATGAGCAGTACTACCATGGATGAATTATTATTTATGTAACTGTACCTGTCGCTGCCATAATCTTTAGTGACTTATTGCATGAAAAAGCATATACAGTGTGATTTTTAATTTCTTATTAAATGGAAACATGGTACCGTAAATGCAGAATATATTCAGATATTTGCACTCATTTGCAATGGAAACACAGCTACTGTTACATTCACAATATAGGGGAAAAAAGTTGAAGTGTTGTGAATATACCTTATGCATCTCTGTTGACCAGGTGAAGTTATGCAATGCCATAACGTCAGGATCTCGCCTGCCGATCTCTGCTCTTGTCTTATCACCCTGGACTGTAAAGCGCTCCGCCGCAGCAGGAATCCTGCTGCTCTTAAAGGCTTCAGCAGATCTGTCACAAATGACAACAATTTGATGGCCCCATGAGATTCTCGCCCTTCTATGCTTTGCTATCTCTAATGGACATTTATTGGCATTCCTGTTTAACTGCCAGTGTTGTATGGGAACCCGCATGCGGAGCTTGTAAATGTCAGCCGTGTTGATGTAGAGGTTTACAGAAGTATCTGTTGCACAATCAAGAGTAAGCTGAAACCCACATTAGCGTTCTGTTTTATTTCAGCCCAGCCCAATAGCTTCAGATACTCAACTTTACACTGAAGTACCGACACAGTCTCCTTTGGAGGGGACTGAGTTGAGGACAGATGGATTTCTGTACTAATTCCCCCCAAATTTCTTCAGTCACTCGTGTGGTTTCCAGAGCCCGCTCCTCCTGCTTACCTGAAAGAACTTCCAGTTGTTCTTGGAACATCTTCGATTATCAGATGGCATCCTAATATGGTACAGATAGGATTTTGTTTCTCTGCTTGCATCAGCTCAACTACTATATCCGCAGCTAAAGTAGCGAGCATCAGCCCAAACCTTCAGGGTTTAACAAGAATCTGAGCCCACAAATCTTCTACGACTCCATAGGAACGGTTGTTGTGTTATCGATGTTTTCCGGTCACCATAGTTACAGATCGGTCACTGGCACACGTCCCACTGACAGTACGCACTGGTGTTTCGAATTTTCCTCGTCTTCTAGTCCCTGATGTGATTATAGGAGTTCTGCAGGAAAAGCTCCAGGGAAGACGGCTTCATTCTCTCTCCCTCTCTCTCTCTGTCTCTCTCTTTCTTTTCACTGTAGAAGTGAGATCATTGGGAGTTCTGGAAGGAGGAACCACAGCGGTTCGGGTTATCTGTGAATGATTTTACGGTATCTGGATACCCTAAAATCCAGATACCCTAAAGTATCTGATGAAGTTCTAACTGCAAACATGGGAATGTTTGAGTAAGCAAATTAATTTGCTTACTAATCAGATCTGATTAGAGAGGCATAAGATAAATTTTACGTGGTTTGTTTGTACTATTGTCTCTTCAAATTGCTAATCGGATTATGTCATTTCCAGAAGTAGTCAAATAGTGGGCTGGTGTGAACCCAAACACACCAGGGCAGTGCTAGGGTGTACAGAGTGTGTTTTTTGTTCTGTCAAAAGCCACTGGAGCAACAAGGGTGGAACCCAGAGTCCATCAGCTCTTTATTTTATAGACTGAGAGGAAGAAAAAAAAATTCCATTAGGGAGGAAAAGTTTAGGAGAGCTCACTGTGCCTAAATTAAACGCACATTTTTCACTGCTTTGGGTTATGAAACCGTTCACCCTTGTGGTGGTGGTTGGGTGGGGGGGATAATGTGGCCTATGTGGGGGAGAAAGAATTAAGAATAAATCTATGTCTTGTAGCGACGGGCGTGTCGCAGAGTGTATCTCTCGTAGCGGGCGTTCAGGAGCCGCGTGAGGCCAGGTGGTCGGGCGGGCCATGTAGCTTAGTCGTATCTTAGGGACGAATCACAGGGAAGGAGAGAGTAAAATGAATGACGGCAGAGGTATGGGAAGTATTCCTCCCCAGCACATCCCACTGATAACAATCAGCTGAGCGCTTCCGCCCGTCTCGCGCACACCAGCCGGACGGACTGCGGAGGAACAGGACATCTTGTCCCCAGCAGGGAGTCTAGAGTAGGGTTCAGGGGCTGACGGGACGGGGACTGTGCATCAAGACATGCTAGGATTGAGCTTCAGGTCTTACAAAAATATTGCGCGTTTCAGAAACTCATGAGAGTTTGAGGACGACAGTTTACAGATTGCTGCTGAGGTGGGGGACAGTTGGTTCCGGACTGGCTGATGTAGCTGGACACAAAGCTCTATGTCGCCCTCTAGTGGAGAAATGTAATTTTCCTCATATTTATGTGTTTGAAAAAAAAAAAAAACGATTCATATTGTCTCACCACCACAAAGTTCAGTGTTTTATGTAACGAACCAACACAAGTAGTTCATAATTGTGAAATGGTATGAGTTTAAATAAATAAAAATCATCCTGGACATTTATACCTTAGATTATGAGCACAATATTTCTTTTCTAATAAATGCACACTATCTTTATCTTGTGCAGTATATCATTGCTATTATTGCTAATCTTGTTTTATATAATTTTATAAAACTTTTGAAAGACGTTTGTGTAAACCTGCGTATTTCGATGCTGTGGTTACACACCAAAATGTCCCCTCTGTGGGATAATAAATTTAATTCTGTTTGTATTCATGCCTCCTGAGTCAATACTGTGTAAAACCAACTCACTCAGATTACAGTGAAGTAAAACATTTTTTTGTCCTTTTTTGCTGTTTGTTCCCTATAATAATAATAATAATAATATTAATAAATGAAGCTCCTAATTAAGTGACTTCATCTGCCGGCTTCTGCCTCGTTTTTCAGATAAAAGCCAGACATATCAGATGTTCATCCTATAAAGCACAGGTGTCAAACTCCAGTCCTGGAGGGCCACTGCCCTGCAACTTTTAGATGTGACTTGCTGACCACCGAGTAATAATTAGTCATTATCAGGACTCTGAGAACTTATCTGCAAGAAGGAGGTAATAGCCATTTCATTCAGTTTTGTACGCACATCTAAAACTGCAGGACAGGCCTTGAGGCTGAGTCTGACACCCTTGCTATAAAGTATTGTGCCATTATAACCAAGTTTGTCTTCTCCATTTTCTTCACTTCTGTGTTTTCTTCCTTCATGTGATCAGTGCTGCCCCCAGAGGCCAGGACATGACAGTGCCGGGAAAATGTCTTTAGAATTTCTGGTTTTATTATGAAAGGTCAACACCAATGTGTTACACAGACAATGTTTACCCTCTTCACTCTGTATCATAAAGGAACCTTTTCCTTTAAATATGCACTGACTGCTGCCATCTACCCTGTCTAGATGGATTTCTTGTATTTGGTGTTTTGCTGTAGTTTCAACCAACTTCTTTAGGGAAGCTAACGCTAATGTAATTCTTTTTTCCTTTTTCTTTCAGTGCCTCTGGAACCAACATTGTTGCCATTGATAATAAAATTGAACAGGCAATGGTAAGCTCACCAGTTATTTGTTCTCTATAAGAAAATATTCTAATTAAAATCTTTAGAGTTTTAATTTATTTCTTTAATTTGTTGCAAAAAGTGAAACTTCCGACTTATTTAGATTCATGAGAGAGAGTGAAATATTTTCAGTCCTTCGTTTCATTACTGCAGATTAATTATGATTTGTTCAGCTAGTAAAATCCCAATATTTAGCAGTAATTAGAATATTATAGCAGAACAAATTAAACTGATTTTAATCTAAAAATGTGGGGCCCTCTACTGTACTGCATACAGTGTTTGGTTGGGGCTCCCTTTGCATGAATTACTGCATCAGTGCAGTGTGACGCGGAATCAGTCTGTATGTGATTCTGCTGAGGTGGAACGGAGGCTTTCATTGCTTTTGACTTTTGTTTTTTTTTCCGCAAATATTAGTGCATTTTTTTTCTCCAGATGTCTTCCTTCCTGTCAACTTTCTCCTCATATGCTTTTTGTTGGGCTTCAATAACTATCTGCTGCACCACCGAGCCAGCATCGCTCCTCATGATTGTGTTCATCGTAAAACACCGCATAGAAGTTTGTAAGATTCAGCTTTTACTTAAAAAAACAAAACAAACACTTTTATTACCTTCTTAACAATAAAATTACTATAATATTTAAATGAAACGAACAGTCGTCAGAAATTTCCAATATATATTTCAAGAGATGAATACAGTCTTCCATGTTTGCCTTTATTACTAGAGACGCTTATATCTTCCCAGCCTTTTTTTTTGTTGTTATTATTTTGTCCAAAAAATAAAATGCTCAGCAACACTTTTACCAAAAAAAAATTTCATTTCTCTTTTCTTTATTTTTTTGGGTTAACATTAGTTGTCAATCGCTAAAAGGTACAAATAATTAAACCTCTGATTCTATTAAGTTTTAGATTGTTTACTAAATTATTGAAATGAGCCAACGTTTAATAAAATCGCACAGTTGCAGCGCTGCACCGTAATTGGCCTGTTGACCCACCTGCTCCCCTCCGTGTGTTTTGTGCAGGACCTGGTGAAAAGCCATCTGATGTATGCAGTGCGTGAGGAGGTGGAGGTGCTGAAGGAGCAGATCAAGGAGCTGTTTGAGAGGAACTCTGTGCTGGAGCGGGAGAACGCCGTGCTCAAATCGCTGGCTAACAGCGAGCAGCTGTCTCAGCTAACGGCTCAGACCGGTGGCGCCCCGCCCGCCGCCGTAGTCGCCGCCCCCGGAACCACCGCGGCCCCCGGCCTCCAGCAGCTCCACCCAGACCCCCAGCAGCCCCAGACTCAGCTCGACGCTGGCCAGCAACCACAGCCCAACGTCACCTCCGCTTGAAGTGCGTCTGCCCTGCTTCGCACAGGGCAGAAACAAAGCATCTCCTTGTACAACTTAACATAATTAGTATATGTGAAATTAAAAAGAAAGAAACTGTCTTTAGCCACCAGCTTGACCACAAAGTACAGTGCTTACGTGTGTGTGTGTATGTGTGTGTGTGCGCACGTGTGCTAGCAAGCGAGACTGTGAACTGGTTTTGAAACGTGTGTGTGTGTGTGTGTCTGTACTGTGGGCCTTTCCAGTGTTAATGCAATCATCAGAGGGTGTGTGTGTTTGAGAGAGAAAGAGGGAGAGGCTAACCGGAAGTGTGAGAGGGGCGCCTGGCAAGCAGGCCGGAGCATGGCTTCAGAACCAAACCCAAAGCGCACCGCCTGACCTGAAACGTGCTCAGAGGGGCTCACCGGCGAAAGAGACGGACAGGAAGTAGAAGAAAAAAGTGCTTATTTTTTTTAAACGAGACCGAGTCGGGAGGGGTTAGCTGCTTAATGTCGGGATCCAAGAACTGGGAGAGTCTTTCTTTTGTTTTCATCGGAACGCCAGCACTGCTGCCGTCACCTTGCATCAAGTCCAACTCTCGCATCAGTCCTCCTGAGTTCTACTGTTATTAGTGTTTATTTATTACAGGGCTGCTATTTCCACAAGACGAACAATTCCACGAAACCTGTTGAATAGTAGCCCGGTGACTCCTCTTCTTCTTCTTCTTCTCCTCCTTTTGTTTTACAGTGTTTAAACAGCTCAGCCTCTTCCCAGGCTGCCCTCTGTGAAGACAAAATAAAATGTAGGCAAAATAAAATGGAAATTCTGACAAATGTTTAACACTAACTCAGATATCACGCTGCAATTGCCAATTCATAGCTTGAGCTCAATTGAATGTACATTTTTTTGTATAGTTTAAAGTATTATTCGCCTTGAAGGGCGACGGCACCTGTCGACGTCAGATGTTAATATAAGCCAGCAGAGGGGAGAGAGGAGTTGAAGAAAACCCACTTATTTGATCTTAGAGTGAATTTAAGAGTATTACCATATTACCATGCCCCCCCCCCCCTCTTTACTTTCAGTTTTAGCTCCACTGGTTTTCCTGTGGGAGGCGGGGCCGACGGGCGGAGGGAGGGAACGAGGGAGGGGGAAGAAGCTGTGAAATCATCCAACATACTTCAACGTACGTCAACCAAAGATTAAAAGCTGTGTAAATCGATTTCTTTTGAGATGCACATGTGATTTTCTTTTTCTTTCTTTCTTTCGTTCTTTTTTTTGTTTTCTTTTTGTTACTTCCTCCTTCACAAAAACAGTTTTGTTGCTGTTCAGCATGTTCTGCATGATCTGTAACCTTCAAACCACTTTCTTACCTCATTTTTATTCAGCACTCTTGTTGTAAGATAGTCTGAACAGTGTAAATGATTTGAGGGGGGTACGGGGGGGATGGAGGGAAGGGGGCGGGGTTTCTGTTGCCTAGCAGCCAGTTGAAAATAAAACCTAGTGTTTCCAACACTAGACGCAGACAAAATGAAGTGAGCCATGTTTTTGTTCATTTAAATGGTGTTTGAATTTCATATGCCAATAGTTTTGTTACTTTGCAAAATTTTATTGTATTTAAATAAAAGCAATATTCCGATTCCAAGATGTCGTTTCGCGTGCTCCTCGTGTGGCTCAGCTCGTGTTTGAACATTCCAACTGGTCAAAGCAGCCGACGTGTGTCCAGTCAGGATTACAACAATCACACCTAATAACTCGACCCTTGTTAGCTTCTGGTCTGTTAGCTTGGTAAGTCTTATCAGCCGTTAGCTAATAAGTGACAAGTTGACAGCTAATTAGCCATTAGCTTTGATTAGTTTGAGTTAATTTTTTCAGATTGAACTAGTTTTAGAGATGGTAGATGAGGCGTCATGAAGCGTTTCAACCCATAGCAAAAACGTATTGATACTGTGTTGATACTGTGTCACTGAATACTGACACCTGCTGGACATTAAAAATCCCTACAGGCAATGTCGTGATTTGATGACCGAGTCTATACAATATGATTTAAGTCATTGTATTTTATTGTATATTATTATGGTATTATGTCATATCTTCAGTTAAATTAAAAATATATTTGATATTCTTAGATACAGTCAATAAATAATGTGAACATGTACCATAAAATGAAAATGTAAGTGAACGTGTTTGAAATGAGGATGCCTGTGGACTGGGGTTTTTATTGTTATAAATTTTCATTCAAAAAATAAGTTTTTCCAACATTTTGAAATTTAGTTTATGCTTTTTTGACAACTTCTCCTGCTGTAGAAAAAATGAAGTAAACAATACATTTATATGAAATAATTTATAAAAAGCAACTGAGTGATTTGTAGAATGGCTGTATACCTGAGTTTATCCCAGGTATATCTGGGACTTCATTCTCATGTCTGGCCCTATAAGGCCTCAGCATTGAGGAGGTGGATTTATTTAAATAAGACATTTCTGTCAAACATATGTGATACTTAACCTGCAGAACATAATATGAAAGTCATTTCAGCTGAATTTGGATTCAGATAGATTGAGTAGAAACTGAAAAGAACCGGATAAAACAACAATGTAAGATCAAAATGGTCCCACACTGCGGAAACGTTTCATTTGCCTTGAGGCTCTATACTTGATGCTGTACCATAAAAGACACTCAGTTTGGCAAATGCATCCCGTTGACAGATTTGCTTCCTTATAAACGCAGTTTGCCGCGTCAGTCTCATTTCCTGTATCGGTCACGTGACTTGCTGAAAGCAATACGCGCACCGACACAGGGTTTGGTCAATGGGCTTGACGCATCAGTGTTGCCGGACCCATCACTAACTAGTTTTAAAACCCAGTTACTGCTTGCTCTTTGGGTCTAAATTATACAGTTAAAGTAACTAATCCCAGAGGGAAAGCTGCAAGGAGGCGGGGCTAGGTCCACCCAGGTGTTTTGCAAAGCTGAATGGCTGCCACTGGAGATCACAGAATCAAACATGCAGGAAAGGATGAAAGCAACACTTCAGGTATGATTTTGATAATGGAATAATATCATAACAAAATGTAGAGCTAAAAAAATGTTGATTTTTTAATAATACTGAGAATCAGACGTCATAGTCATGATGCTGTATCAGGATCAGTATTTAGACAATCTTTTATTTAAAGAATTTACAAAACTCATGGCAGAAAAACGTTCTTTTCCCCACACGCCACGCTAGCAAACACGTCGTCATCGTCTTCTCTGAAAACAAAAGGCTTCTTAAAAAGTGTTCGTAGTGTTAACAGTTCTGAGTCACAATGGGGAGGCAAAAAAAAGTTGAAAACATTCCCCTGCACTGAGTTGTCACAACATAAAAAGTTGACTACACCAACATCAAGGAGACAATGGAAGCTTTTCCCAGCTGCTCCTGTAACCCCAGGCAGCCATGCCAATCCTGCCTATTTGTCCCATCCAGGCTTCCCTCTCAGTGGCATCACAGCGACTCGGCACAATGTCCCGGCGTCGGGGCGGGACGGAGGGTCTTCGGGGCGTCGTCTCTTCCTTCACGTCGGGCTAACCCACGGTAACAAACCTGCTTCCCCGGCCGCTCTGCGCCGTGGCGACGCGCCGATCCTTGAGGATGCGGAATCGCTCGTTCAGAGTCATCGAAGTTTGCTGGGGAGGCAAAAAAAAAAAAAAAACACAAGAAGACACTAATGACTGACTGAGGAAAAAAACAAAATAAAAAATCCCCTGCAGGAAGAAATCCGAACGTCTTCTAACCGGCTTCCCGACGCTGTTGATGTCAAACTGCAGAGGGACTCCTTTAGGGACCTTCTTCTCCTCCGTCTCCACTTTAACCGGAGCCGAGCTGACGGGCGGCGGGTGCAGCGTCCATGCAGTAGGCGGCCTACAAGCAAGTTAAACACAGACGCTATTGGAGGCAGAGGTGAGTTAAGACACGTTTTCCCTCCACAGAACTTTCTACTTCGTAGGAGGCGGCACTGAACCCTCACTCTGGTTGAGTTCTGGCTGTCGGGTTGTCGATGGAAACGGTCAGAATTCCGCTGCCAGCTGTAGACGTGCGCCACCTAGTGGGCAAACAGCAGAGCTGCATTAAGCATACAGATATACATGTTTAACTTTTAAATCCATTCATAAAAGTGTTAATTTTTTTAGATATATAAACTTAAGACTTTTAAGGAATACATAGACCCTTTTTAGAACGGACCCAACCAATCGCACCGGGGACACTTACTGTCGTGTTCTGACTGGAGGAGTGTGAAGGTTCGTCTTCTGTACCTGGGCTTGAACCTGCACAGCACAGAAGAGATTAAATACGTCGCCTCGGGAAACATCAGATCTGATTTCATCCACATCAGCGTTAACACAGCGCACCTTGAGCCCTCTGCGGAAAAGGAAGGTGGCCTGGCGAGCCTCCCTCTGCATCTGCTGGACCGGCGGCGAAGGTCTGCAGAGAGGGAAGTACAAGCTGTGGAAACGCTCCAGTGGGATGGTACCGTGTGTGAGTGGGGTCTCACCGTCGCCGCAGCTGGAACGGTCTCCTAGACGACGCCGACAGAGAGACCACGTTCTGGCCTCTCTGTGGATCGGGCTGCCGGTACGGCCGCCTCGGCGCCTCCGGCCTCCTGTACTGGGCCTCTGAGCGATGAGTGAAGGGCCTCGTACGCGCTTTCTGACGAGCGATATAAAAGGAGGGCCGTTAAGCAAAAAAAAAAGGAAGAAAAAAAACGCTCTAAATGCATTTTAATCCATAAAGATTGCTCCACAATCAGGAGGAAGGACTGACAAGGAATCTGGCTGTTTGATGGAAAGCTAAGTGGAAGGAAAAACTGTTGCAGCAAAATGGATTTAACTCTTGTTTGCCTGATAACTAATCACGTGACCGAACTGTAACTGTACTCCCGATCGACCTCGTGTGACTGTGAGGAATCCACATGCTAAAAGAAGCAGCCGCTTTTCCCGTCTGTGGCTTTAAGCTGAACCATTCATAGCTTCTATAAGCATGTGTTATTTTACTTCACCACCGCAGGAAGCTTCAAATGCGACGCTCAGTGTTTGGTAAACAATCGCCTTCACACTGTACGTCCTGTGGACAGATGCCTCCTCTCACATCCCCAACTGTGAGGACTTCACATTCAGCAGGACTCTGAATGTGTTAGCGACACGGAAAGAGTCCAGGCTCTCCGCTGATGCAGCCTCTGTGTTAAACTGAACCAGAGATTCCCTCTTGGGCCTTGAACGCATCATCTGCCGACCTCTCCTCTCAGTCTGGCTGTTACCTGGCTGGCTGTGGATCTGTTCAGCACTCCGGCTCGTTTCAGCAGGACGGCGGGCCTCCTGGCCGCCAGCCCGGTGATGACCCCCTGACCCCGCCGCCGACCGACCAGAGGAGGAAGCCTCCTGTTTCTTAGCACAGCCGCTCCTCCTCGGGGTGCGCCACCTCCTGGTGAGATGATAATGTGCCCACAGTTTTAATTATTTGTAACGGGACTTCGCCGCAGTAGCAGGGGAAGGTTAGCTCCCACCTCTCTGCGCTGCTGCTGCTCCGCTCCTGGTTTGACTCAAGCGGCCTGTTTTCACGAACGGTCTGCGAGTCACACTAGCTTGCCTTCTTATCAACTGTTTCTCCTTTTTATTTAGGCGAATTATGTCATCTGTCGAAATGAAAACAGCGAGAAATGTCATGTTTACATTTGCCCAGACTGTCTGGTTGATGCTACTAAGCAGATGCTAACTAATAGCGCAAGGAATCTATTTTTGGTAGTAAAAAAAAAAAAAAAAGAAAAAAGGAGAATGTTACCTAAGGACATATCGACTTTATCGGGAACGGCCGCCATTTCCCTTCGTCCTGTGGTGAAACCACCGTTCTTCATCGCTCAACCGCTCCAGAAATGGACCAGCAGCCAGCGGAAGGTTCTGCTGGCTTGTGGAGCTCCACCACAACAGAGGAACCTCCTCCTGCTGGAACGCCTCTTCTTCTTCGTTTTCGTTTTCCTTCTCTTCTTCTGGTGCTTTTTGACGATTGGCAAGAAAACTGAAGATTTGCATTACTGCCATCTACTGGTATGGTCTGCAACTCATGATGGTTTAATTTCTAACAAATAAATTTAAATAAATTCAATAATACAACCTTTATATAATCTGATTCAAAAGAATACTCTTATTTATCGCTTCTTTATGGTTTATTTGTGGATTTTCAAGTGCGTACTGGCACCTACCACTACGGAGCGGGTATGAAGGGGATTTAAATCTGAATTAGAAAATGAATAACTTCCTTTTGTGTTTTCTATATTTATAAAGATAAAAAATTTAACCCTTTTCTAACTTCTTGCACCATTTTTTTCCTAATATAAGTCTTTCAGATGCGTATTGCGGACAATGCTTCAAGAGATCTTACCTCTTTAAATGAATCAAAAGTCGTGACTCAGCATTTCTTAGAATATATAAAGTTTGACTTAGTCGTGTGATCAAAAATATTAATCTAAATAAGCGCGCTCTATTTAATTGAACATTTAATCCTTCTGTCTACAAGCCAAAAATGAGCAAGGATGTGTAAGTATTTTTTACAACTATCTTGCCATAACACCACTGATGCCAAGGATATCGAGTAATTACACAATGAGCTTGCCATACAGGATGACCACCGAAGAGCTTCTCAGCGAGGCATGACGGGACGTGTAGTAAAATCCAATGAAAACAGTATTACGAAAGCTGCCACCGACGTACTCATGTAAGTGGTTGTGTAAAAGCGGAGAAGGTTACGTGAGCGGCTGTTTTCTGTTTTCTTCCCCCTCTTTCTTCCTTCAAAATGAGTTTTCACGACTGACTGCAGCTAAAAAGGTCTGTCCTGAAGGCTTCCGCCGTGCATGCTGCTCCGTGTGTGGAAAAGGTTTGTATTTGCAGCGTGATGCTGAGCTGTTTGAATGAAAGCTTGGTCCATTGATGGACACACCAACAGCTCTCGCCGATTAATGCATTCGCTTTTTATGCTCATTCTTTTTGGGTTTGCTCGCGAGCGCTTCAAGTTTCCTCTGTGCTTTTCCTTCTTCTTCAGATCTCATCTTCTCACAGCCGCGAGGCTCGCGCGACTCCCCAGCCAGGCTCGCAGACAGACGCTGGTCTCTTCATTCGGCGGAAGCACCATGTCGGAGAAGAAACGCAAGGCGCCGACTGCCGCGGCAGGCAAGGAGCCCGGCGCCAAGCAGCCGAAGCTGGAGGAGGCGGAGAAAGCCGCGGGCTGGCTGCAGGGCCTGGTGAAGCAGCAGAGGGAGGACAAGAAAGACATGAAGTTCAACAAGAAGCGCGAGCGCTTTCTCACCGACACGAAGAAGATCAAGCAGGGCTCGGAGGGGGTCCTGTACTGGATGCAGAGAGACCAGAGGGTGCAAGGTGACGATGTGCCGCACAGCACAGCATAGAGTAGAATACACATAAGGACGTGTATTCTACTCTATGTTTTCACTTCTCCCATCTAACCCTAATACAGATAACTGGGCCTTGATCCGTGCGCAGCAGCTGGCTGCAAAGGAAGAGCTCCCCCTGCATGTGTGCTTCTGTCTGGTGGCCCCGAAATCGGAGCTGTCCACACTGAGACATTATGCTTTTCTGCTGAAGGGACTGCAAGAAGTCGCAAAGGTACACTTTAATTGTGTGTTTTCACAAAAAAAATAAAATAAAATAAAACGAGTAAAGCATTTAGTTGCGCAAAGAAGCTTAAACAAAACAAAAAAAAAACTTTGTTCAAATTAACCAAATATTTTAGCAGGGCCAGAATGAGAAATTCTAACTTTTTTTTCTACCTGTAAATGGAGCAGTAAACATTGCGTATTTAACGATAGAGTTCAACTTATTTATACATTTCCAAAGATATTCATACACCCTCTGTAATATTCAGTTAAAAGCCTAAGTCAACTAAGTTTTTCATAGTTTTTCATTTTCAGTGGTTTATGAGCATCGTCTTTACATTAAGGACGGAGCTGCTGGTCCTGAAACTTGCAGCTGCCTGCTTAAACATAAAGTTTAATATTGCTACAATATTACACTTTCAAACTTGATATGATACTAGAAAAATAATCCATACCATTTTTGATGCAGTAGCAAATTTTTTTTTTTGAATGCACTGCATATTTTTAAGAAAAAATCAATGACAATATGACAGTATTTTAACTTGGTTGCATTCAAAACCCGTAATTAAAGCCCTTGTTTATAAAAGTATATCCTTTCAAAACATCACTTACCTGTTTGGAAGAAATGGTTGACAAGATACTATAGGTGCTAATGTCTAACAGTATTAATGAAGTTATGGTATTATTTTCTTTCATTTTAAATTTCTCCCTTACTCTATGATTTCTTATATTGTTCATATAAATAAATATGTGATATGTTTAAATTTCAGTGATATTCTAAAACATGCAAAAAAACCAAACAGAAAACCAAGAAGAAGCAAACGTTTTTCCACCCCACTCTAAATGAGCCCAACTCTAATCCCATTGAAAATGTTTGGACTGTGATCTGATCAGGAAGCAGACAGCTGCATCCACACTTCCTCAATCCTACTAACCACAGCAGAGTTTATGTAACTGAGTCAAACCTGTTGCCAGCGAATGCACCTTTGGCAGGAAGAGTCAGTCGGTTGGCGCTTTAATTAAAAGCCGTACGCGTCAGGTTGCTTCAGCCTTGCTCTCCTGTCTGCGTCCAACAGGACTGCAAGCGGCTGAACATCCAGTTCCACCTGCTGCGCGGGGCTCCGGGAGAAGTGCTGCCCGGCTTCGTATCTGATCGCGGTTTGGGCGCTGTGGTTACCGACTTCTGCCCCCTCAGAGAGCGTCAGCAGTGGCTGAACGACGTCAAAAAGCAGCTTTCCGAGGACGTCCCCCTCATACAGGTGGGAAGAGCCAAAGACACAGGAAATAACTCACAGCAACTCACACAGCTTTGATGTTTTTACTGTGATTTTAATACGGTAGAGCAACAAAAGTGCATAACTGAACAGTGGAAGGAAAGCGCTAAATGGTTTTGAATTTGTTGTTTCGCACTGCAATCGCACTTTTTCCATTGTTCAGAACTTAACTTTCTTTTATATTTTCTCTACATCCACTTTGTTTACCTGACTAGTCTGGACTAGCCTTCCTAACTCTTCCTATCTGACCAACAACACATCTGATAGAATGTCCAATAATTTCACTGAATTCCCATCCAGAGCCGCACGGCATTCTGGGGGATGTAGGCAGAGGAAAGGCTTTAGCCGCTCAACCTCTCACAGCCAGCTAAGCTAGGTTGGTGGATCCATCGCCATGACAACAAATCAGATAGCTCCCTCGCTCTTTGGTTACCTAGCAACAATCTGTTGAGTAACTTGTTTGGATAAAACACGCCACCAGTTCAGGCAGTATTTTGAAACAAACAAAAAAAAAAAAACAAGCAACAATTATCAATATTGACTGATATGAAACACTTATGCTTTTTCAGCCATGCGGTCCAAAACAACGTCTTCCATCGTCTGCTGTGTTCCTGTATGATTTGCGGTTGCACAAGCACACCCATTTTTTATGTTTTCATTGGAAACAAAAATGACTATGTATTCCTTTTATACCACTTTACAATTATCGTTTACTTCGTGTTGAACTACATTATAAAATTAGCTACATTTGTATTGTTTCCACTGCCTCCTGCTATTTCTGCCCTTTATCGACAGGTTGATGCCCATAACATCGTTCCCTGCTGGGTAGCTTCACCCAAGCTGGAGTACTCTGCCAGAACCATCCGAGGAAAAATTACCAACCTTCTGCCTGAGTTCCTCACCGATTTTCCTCCTGTAGAGAAACATCAACACACTGCCACGAAAACAGCCAAAGTAAGTTCACAGATATATACATATATATATATATATATATTATATTTCTATAAAATAAAATAAAAATGTACTTGAATATCTTTGTATATAAAAATAGCAAAATACTGTTTAAGAATATGGAAACGCTGAGACACAAACAGCTTGTTGAGTTTGCACCGATCCACCTTTTTCACTCCCGATACCGATATCTGAGGTTCCGTATCGGCAGACGCTGATCCGATTCGGAAAAACTGCTGAATTGACTTAAAACATACTTTTTTCTTTTTTTAAACAAAAAGACATAAATAGGCTGAATCACAAATTAATTTGATGTCTGCACAATTAAATACACCAACAGATTCACAAGCTTTGGTCAAACATGTAGAAACAACTACAATTTGTTCAGGCAGTTCAACTAGGAGTAGGACGTCCAATGTAAAATACATAATAAAGAATCCGAAAATAACAACAACAATAGGTTGACTGTCTTGTAAAAAAATGAACTCTGGCAAACATCCTTTCTACAGGTTCAGAAAGCGCCATTAAGAATTGTAAATATAAAGTAAAAATCAATAATGAAGCACGACGTCGCTTAGAGCACAACGCATAGAATTAGACTGACTAGATTTGCCTTCTGCAGCAGAACACTGCTCCAAAAGCCTGGCAGCAACCCAGACATCAACCGAGATGCTGTGACTTTAAATAGGCCGTTCAGATGTGCTGCTTTGAGCTGACCGGTTTGCTCTGCCTCAGCTGGTAGACTGGGAGCAGACCCTGGCCTCCCTGGACGTTGACAGAACAGTAGGGGAGCCTCAGTGGGCCAAGCCGGGCTCAGAAGCCGGCATGGCCATGCTGGAGTCCTTCATCGATGTTCGCCTGAAGCTGTTCGCCACCCAGCGCAACGACCCCAACGCGGCCGCTCTCAGCCAGCTCTCCCCATGGATCCGCTTCGGTAGGCAAGAGACGTTTCCGTCCAGATCTTCACCGATCTCGCCGAAGCCGTTACGTCCAGTCCGACGTCCCTCTCCTCATTCCGTCTGACTCCGACTGCATTTGTCTCATAAGTTTCCGTGCCCCTCCTCTGATCAGGCCAGATTTCTGCCCAGCGCGTGGCGCTGCAGGTCCGGCGCTGCGGGAAAAACGCCAGCGAGTCTGTGGCCGCCTTCGTCGAGGAGCTGGTGGTGCGCCGGGAGCTGACCGACAACTTCTGCTTCTACAATGAGAAGTACGACAAAGTGGAAGGTCAGTGCGGTGGGAGGCCTCGTTAGAAGTGATTGCTGCTGTGGCAGACGTTTGTCCCAGTGAATTCAGTACAAATGAACTCAAGCTTTCCGTTATGATCTTGGATTGTGGACGTGGCTTCTAGGAGCTTATGAGTGGGCCCAGAAAACACTGAAGGACCACGCCAAAGACAAGAGGGAGCACGTTTACACCCGGGAGCAGCTGGAGAGAGCTCAAACACACGACAAGTTATGGAACGGAGCTCAGGTATGATCAAATCCACATTAAATATCTGAGAATCATTTTTGTCATTTGTTTTTTGTCAAATGTTTGTGACGTTAATCACAAACATTTGTTCTCCACACCAACACGGTAGGTAGCAGAAGCTGATGCTAAACCGTTACACCAATACAGTACTTAACAGGAGCTATTGCTACAGCACTACACTAATGAACTAACAAGGTATTTAGCATAAGCTAATGCTAAAGCTATTATATCTGCACCTGAAAGACTACAACCCTGGAGGACCAGTTTCATTTTGACATTATGTACATATTCTGCGTTGGCCGTAGGTGTTGTATTTATGGTCATCTTGTTCTCTACTGTCTGTGTTTTTTGTTTCTGTGTGTTTCTTGTTTGAAACGAGGAGAGGAAATGGAACTGCTTCGTAAACACTCATCACCCGATTGACACCCACCCACAGCACGAATAGAAACGTCTAACTACTTGGAGAATTCTTAACAGTCGATAACTAAAACTTCAGATGTTCAAATCTATTCAACTGAAAGTTTACAAAACACCCTAGAAGAAGTAGATCGAATAAAGTGGTGCATAAGAGCAATATGTGCTTTTTAGCATTTCCTTTTTATTATTTATTTGAACTACTCAGCGACCTTTGACACTCGTCGTTTCCCCCACCAGTACCAGATGGTAACGGAGGGGAAGATGCACGGCTTCTTGAGGATGTACTGGGCCAAGAAAATCCTGGAGTGGACACGCTCGCCAGAGGAGGCGCTCTCCATCGCCCTGTACCTGAACGACCGCTACGAGCTGGACGGTCAGGACCCCAACGGCTTCGTCGGTGAGAAAAAGCAGGACCGCTGCGACCGGTCGAGTCCTCTTTGTTTCTCGTTTTCTCACCCTCTCTCACATCTCGTCCCGCAGGTTGCATGTGGTCCATCTGCGGCATCCATGACCAGGGCTGGGCGGAGAGGCCGGTCTTTGGGAAGATCCGCTACATGAACTACAAAGGCTGCCTCCGGAAATTCAACGTCGCTCAGTTTGAGAGGAAGTACTGTCCCAAAAAGGCCTGAAGCGCGGAGCGCTTGAAAGAATGCAGAGGAAATGTTTGATAAGCTCCATCTCTTACATTTTCCCTCAGGGAGTGTTTTTTATGTTTTTTAATGGTTTTTTTATGCTGTGGAGGTTTATTCTTATCTCTGAAGATATCCAGTCTGTTATGTTGGGCCTTTATGTCCTTTATTTTCTTTTAAACTCCAGCAGTTTATACAAGCTGTTTTGCAAGATGTTTTTTTATATACGTAAAATATGTTTATATGTTTGAGAAGCCTGTTTCTGGATTGTTTTGATGCCGCCTTTGGAGTCACTACCCAGCCAGCATACCTAGGTGGGCCCCATGTGGGGAAAAGAAGGGCAGACAATATCGGGCCAATGTGGGGCCACCATGGAAACTGCAGACAAACCCATGTGGGACTCATATCGTCTGCCCTCCTTTTCACCATATCGGGCCCACCTAGGTATGCTGGCTGGGTATTACCTCTCCTGTGTCTTTTTTTTGTAATCAATAATTTTTGGCCTGTATGATTCTGTTTGCCATAAACAGATCAACTACAGAGAGAAGTGTGAGTTTATGTGTTAGTTTTTCTATTCTGACTGTAATTAATCAGGAACTGCAGCATCAGAGATTGTTAGTTAAGCACATTCCCAATCAAGTTAAAATCTCCCCGTCTCGCTCATCAAAGTTTTTTGTTTTCCTTGTTTAACAGTGATCCAGGGTTTCTTATTGTTGTTCACACAGAGGTTTAGTCGGTCACACACCCAGTCCTCAGTTATTGATGTTTTCTCCTCTGGCTGGCAAAGAGCGATCCGATCAGTTGGTTCAAAACGACATAGGGCTTCTTCAGTTTCCTGTGGACTCTTTCTGTCAGTTTCCTATATATGAGTAGCATATATGAATCTTGTTACCTCTGTGTTTTCTAAATGTCAATTCCGACCAACAGCATAGATTTTTTTTTTCTTTACGAACATAGAAAACTGGCAGCAAAACAATTAACGGGGCAAAGAAAAAAAAAACTCCTTCAAACACAAACTGATATGAAACTGTGTCTATATAAAGGATCCTGTTTGAGTCCAATTAGGGCGCGAGCTTTCATTCAGCACACACGTAATTAAAGAAAACAACATCCTCTCCAGTCCAGCCTAATTAGCTGCACTCTTAGCAGAGGACAAAAACAGTCTCTAAAGGAGGCGCTGCAACTGAAACCAGTTTGCTAATTAAAATATGAATCCCCTCGTGTTCCCCTTGTTTCAGAGAAACAAAAACCTGCATATTCTCTATAGATATTTTTAAAATATTAACTCGTTGAAGATGGGGAATCTACAGTCGTATGGAATATCTGCCTAGAGTTGAGGGATTAAAGGTAACCTGTTGGCACCGCTGAAGTAAATATTGCATTTGTTCAATTAAAATTCTCCTATAATTCGGCTAGTTTTAATATTTCTGGTCTCCCGAAGAAATATATTTTTTAAAGCGTTTCCCCAGCATTATGTTGTCCAGTAGAGTAGAATCACTTTATAGCACAATCAAGAAAACTATGTTATAAAAAATTATGTACATATTAAAAATGTCTTAAAGAAATTTGACTTCGTAATTTTAATTACTTGAACTTGGGCCTCTGCTTGAGAAACTCCTGCTCTTTTTGAAACTTCGTCTTCAGGACGTCATCATAACATCAATTAACCACATTTTTACCAGCGTTGCACTGAGAAGTAGCTCATATAAAGAGCTCAGCAGATGTGCAGTTCCACCAGATGTTTGCTAATTGCTGCTGGCTAGTCTGAAGGAGCTTAAGGAAGCTCTGCAGTTCCCAGGAGAATCTCAGTCCTTGAAATAAGAGATTATATTATTATAATATTTTTATGTCCAGGGGCATGAAAACCTTAGGGGGAAAATACATGATTCTTATTTTCACAAAAGTTCATCTTTAAATTTGTTAGATGTCAAAATTACATTTCAGCTCCAAAACATAATAAAATGCAGGGAATCAACAGCAGTTTGAGTGGCTAACTGAACAGCAAACTGCTTGTTCCATCAGTGCCTTCACCTCAGATCTACCATGAAGCAAATCGCTTCGTCCTGCTGGCAGAAGAATCTAATCTCCCGTATCGGTCATGTCTTCAGAATTACCGCCTCCAAAATGATTACTCGGGTGTGAAATGAGCATTGCACAAAAACCCAGGGCCTTCCCATATCCAGCTCCACAGCCGTTTTTACACAGTCGGTCCGCAATTTGACCAATTCACCAAGTTTCATTGAATTTCTAAATTCAATGCTCATCAGATCTCGTCGTTATGGCGACTTTGAATCGCTCTTCGGTTTGTGATGAATGAAATCCAGCAATCGCTGCTACGCAGATAATCTGCGCATGCTCAGTCCGAGCCGCTGCTTATGTTTCGCTGGGTTGATGTTTCACGTCAACGTTTTTTTTATTTATTACTATTGTTTTTATTGTTTCCAGAGGGATTAAAGACGTTCCCACATCCTGCTCTCATTTCCGCGCGTGGCAGTGAAATGAAGCAGATTACACATTTCATTTGGCCTGGCTTCTTTAATTTTCACGGCACCGTCCTGCTCACACACACATACGCACACCCCTACCCC
The DNA here is from genome assembly GCA_902982915.1 of Phalloptychus januarius. Classification (NCBI taxonomy): domain Eukaryota; kingdom Metazoa; phylum Chordata; class Actinopteri; order Cyprinodontiformes; family Poeciliidae; genus Phalloptychus; species Phalloptychus januarius. Next base: position 2,368,192 of record CADWAE010000466.1, on the reverse strand, counting down.
CCCCCCCCACCCCACACACACACACCTCTCCTGGTACTTGCTGTAAATGGCGCTGTCTGCCTGAGTGAATGCCATCACTTGGGTGATACAGAGACACCGTGTTTTAAATAGGCCACTTTGCAGAGCCAGTGTTCGCGCGCAGTGTGTTCTACCCTAGTTACGGGGGTCGGAAGCTGGGGAGAGATTGGTCTTCATTAGCGCTGCTGTGGCACACCCATAATGCTGCATCATTACCAAACCATTTGTCAGCCCTCAGTAGCTGGATAATCTTTGTCTACGCTCTCATCTGACATCATCTACGCATTTCATTTTCATCCTTTCCGAATCGCGCGACCCGCTCAAGCATTTTCCTCAGTCCTTTTTTTTTTGGTCCCATATTGTCCCCCATGTGGGACAATGGGTTTGTCCCATGTAGGACCCATATTGTCTGCCCTCCTTTTCCCCTTATGGGGCCCACCTAGGTATGCTGGCTGGGATGTTGTGCTGTGAGAAAAGTATTTTTACAATTCACCTCCTAAAAAATATAAAAGGATGAACTGCTGCCAAAAAATTGACAAATTGTTGACTTTTCTCCTTTTAGTTTAGTTAATTCAGAGGTAATTGCTTCACATTTATATAATTACAATAATATACCTTTACTGTGTGCTTTGCTTTGTGGTAAAAGAAAAAGTGTAATACCGTTGATTGTCCTTTTGTGTTGTGTAACAACAAAATAAAAAGAAAATACATGATAAAAAAATGAATTGAATTAAATTGAGCATAAATAACAGATTGTTTCATCATTCAAAACAGATTTTGGATTTCAAATTCAACAGAGCTGCTTTATTTTGGGGCTTTTGTTAGGATGAGGGGGAATAAACAGAATGTTAGGAAGTTAAGAGACCGTTGGACCCCGCCAGCTTTGTTCCCCTGTCCGCAGTCCTGCGGGGTTACACTAACCCACGTGCGCTCATAGGAATTTTTTTTGTGTGGTTTCGAGAATTGAAAGTCCACTCCAATGGCCAAAATATATTACTGGCAGGCAAAGTGAGGATATGGGATAAAAAAAAAAAAAAGACACCAATCCAATAGTGCGTTGAAGCAAGTCCGTGATATCAGCCGTATTGATGTTGACATTATGGTGAATTTTGTGATTCGATGAGCAGCTCTTACAAATAAGAATGAATTCGATCCTCTTGACTTATCTGACTTTATTTCTCATATTTTATTTATACAGCTTCTTTTTTAGCAACAGGGTGTGAACCCTGACACTTATAAGGTTCACATAATATGCTGTGTGCACAACACAAAACAGCTGCACATCTCAAAGAACTTGGATCAAAGTTAATCATTTTCATGCTTAAGCAGAAGTTTACTGATAATCTAAAACATTGGCGGCAACATGTTTTCTCCAACAGTCTTGTGGTTTAACATGGTTTGATTTTTTGTAAAAAAAAAAATAAAATGTATAGACTCTGTGTGTTTACTACACAGACCTAGTAAATGCCTGCTTTTTCTAAAAGAACAAAAAAAGGTCATGATGAATCATTTTAAAAGATTTCCACATAAAATGACTAAAATTGTACATTTCTCCAAAAAATTGATGAAAAGAAGAAGAAGAAGAGAAGGAAGATGTCAAAAGTGGAGCTGAAGTCCATTAGAGCTCAGTGACGGAAATCACCCCAGAAATCACTGCAGAACTTTTTATGATCTACAAACCGAACATTTGGGTGACGATTCCAAAAGATAAAGTTGGCACAAAAACACCACCAAGAACATGTGAAGGTGGAGGTGGCAGCACGACGACTTCAGTTCAGATGGAACTGAGGTTTATGTCGAGGCGGATGAATCTCTGAATAGTTCCAAGTATCCCAGCCAGCATACCTAGGTGGGCCCCATATGGGGAAAAGGAGGGCAGACAATATGGACCCATGTAGGTAGTGGAACTATGGGCAAACCCATGTGGAGCCACCATGGAAACTGCTGACAAACCCATGTGGGACCCATATTGTCTGCCCTCCTTTTCCCCGTATGGGGCCCACCTAGGTATGCTGGCTGGGTACCAGTTTGTTTTGGCCCAAGTGCTGGGTTTTGGTTTCCATTGTCCCAGTGAGTCCCAGCATCCACAGCAACAAACCAATCAGTGCGCGAGAAGGCAAGACACTTGAAATGGAGAAGGTTCACAAGGCAGAGTACAAAACAACAGAGTCAAGATGTCAGATGTTAACAGACTCTTACTTCTTTGGTGCCGATTGTAAAGTTCTCTTTTTAAAGTAAAAAATCAACACCAGTTATTTGGGTTGTTTTGCCTGTCGTAAGAGAAAAAAAACATACTTTTCATTTTTCAAACTCATATTTTCACTATGTTAGTTATTCATTAATAAGTGACAAGTAAAATCCTTCCTCTGGGTGTTTTTGGACCATAATGGGCAATAAATATAGAATTGTAAGCATGTAAGCAGTGTGGAGAGTCTTCATATTTTCTGCCTATAGGTTACGGCTTTGATGCAATGAACAGATCTTCCCTCATTTGGAGACGTCATGACATCGGTGGTCAGCCCAGAATCCTCCAGAGGAGTTTGGTGCTCATTAAATTACCATATAAACGAACGCTGCAACTCCTAATACACCCCTCAAGCCAGCAAACCTAGGTGGGCCCCATATGGGGAAAAAGAGGGCAGACAATATGGGTCCCACATGGGTTTGTCCGTGGTTTCCATGGTGGCCCCACACGGGTTTGCCCATGTAGGGCCACAGCCTTTATGGGCCCTACATGGAAGTGGGCCCACCGAGATATGCTGGCTGGGCCCATTGCTTTGTCTTTCTTTTTTCTTTCAGTTACTTCTATTTCTGACAATTTTCCACTAACTTCACCACCCGGCAGCCGCTAAGTCCATTTCTTGCGGCTGTGCGCTTCCTCGCTCAAGGTGCCGCGCTGATTCTTCTTGAAGTGCGAACGTGCCGGACAGCCCCTGGCGTGGCACGTGATGTGGCCGAACCTCTCTCTGAACCGGGTCGACATCAGGTTGTAGAGGATGGGGTTGACGGCGGAGCTCAGGTAGAAGCACACGCCAGAGACGATGTGGACGCTCTCGAAGATCATCTGGTGCCGAGCAGACGACGGGTCAATGTAGCTCCACATCAGGCGGTCCACGTGGAAGGGAGCCCAGCAGAGGCTGAAGACGACAACCAGCACGCCTGGAGCACAACGGGTGGGTAAATTAGGACAGAATTTACAGAGAAATGTTTTTTTGTGTGTGTGTTTTGAAAAACTGTTGGAACTCCCTCGCAATGAATGAGCAAATACTCCCTAGTTTATTTCGTATGCAGTCACAGTAACTGATGACGGATTTTGATTTAAAAGTGCAAATACCTTCAAACGGCCTCAGTGAAAACACGTTTCTACATCCTTGACTCTTTGGTGCATAAACTGGTTGAAACTCGATCTCTCTATTCATGTTTGTTTGTGTGGAGGAGACATAAAACAGCCCTTTCCCAGCCAGCATATCTAGGTGGGCCCCATATGGGGGGAAGGATGGCAGACAATATGGGTCCCACATGGGTGTGGCCCCACACGGGGTTGCCCATGTAGGGCCCATGTAGGCAGTGGCCCTACATGGTCAAACCCATGTGGGACCCATATTGTCTGCCCTCCTTTTCCCCATATGGAGCCCACCTAGATATGCTGGCTGGGTTATTTACCATTCGAATTACCAACATAAAAAGACACAATAAAAACTGTTACTCCACAAAATAACTCAAAATAGTCCATGTAGTTTAGATGAGATATTAACCTGCATGATTTTTATTTATTTTTTTACAAAAACCTAATATTATAGCAGGAAGGCTTCCTCAAAATGCCACATGATCTGACTACATTGTTGTGAGAGAATCCAATAATTTTGCGGCATAATGTAAAAGAAAAATAATTTCCCCTTGTCCACTAGGGGGTTCTGTAAAAATTAAACAGTAAACATCACTTAAAATGTCACCTTTTTTCATTTGCTAAGTAACTTAGTGAAAAACATAAAAAAAAATAAAATACGTACAGAGCATCTTGGTGACTTGCAGGTTGCGTTTGCTCAGCCTCTGCCTCTGGGATCTGGACAAGGAGTCGGGTCCGAGGCTGTCGCCATCGACTGCGGCCATGTTCCTGACCTTGTCCCTGTGCAGCTGCAGGCCAATGAGCAGGTAAAGAATGCTAATGATCAGTAAAGGGAGCGCAAAGAAGGCCAAGGTGGAGATCAGGATGATCATGTTGTACATCCAGGCAGGCTTGACCACATCTAAGAACAGAGATGCAATAGTGAGAAATAGCAGATTGGCTAAGATCACAATATCATGCATGGAGGCATCATGGGATTAAAAACCTTATTCAGAAGCAGAAATATCAGGTTTTAATACGTAACAAATAACTTGAAGTACGCTTCTAGCTGTGCCTCAAACTATCAACCCTTTGCACATGACATTACGCTCTTTAGAAAGCGGCCCACTCCGCAAGGACGGACGCTAAAAACAACCTACGTGCTCCTTACATCCTAAGTTTAGCATGTAATCAAATATTGCATCTTGGATAATGTACTCATCTAATGCCAGATGAGTACATGTAGGCTCCAAAAAAAAAACTAAACAAAAAAACAACAGTTTTTTTGGATTCAAATAAACTGGTTAGCATCTAGACTTTCGTACCCCTTTAAGGGGAAACGCCCTTTATGGCATAGTGCAGGGGTGGGCAACTCCAGGCCTCGAGAGCCGGTGTCCTGCAACTTTTAGATGCGTCTCTACTTCAACACACCTGAATCAAATAATGAGGTCTTTAGCAGGACTCTGGTGAACCTGACTGCACTTAGGAGGTGATTCAGCTGTTTGATTGAAGCGCGTTGGACCAGGGAGACATCTAAGAGTTGCAGGACACCGGCTCTCGAGGCCTGGAGTTGCCCACCCCTGGCATAGTGGTACAAATCACGTAATGTGAAATCAGGTAATGTAGGCAAATTGATCAAATCAATAAATACATTTAGAGGAGCTATGCTAACTATGCTAGCTATTTCCAATTTTTGTAAATACTAGGTGTTTCACTGCCATAGTCGAGCTAGCTTGAACATATAGCAGCCATGGCTTTTCTAGGAAAAACAACTTGGAAAAACAATCGCGGTCACTCTGTTCAATACTATTGTCCCTCACTTTTGATAAAGTGATAAAGTGTCATAGCTGCACAAAGCCAGTAGGGTGTTAATGTTGAATGAATGGGTTTGAGTACATACTACAAATGGCAGATCGAGGAAACTCTCGTCCAAACCGTGGAGGAAGCACCATTATCCCGTGCAAGCTGGCGTTTGGCACGGCACACAGCATGGAGAGCCCCCACAGCACTAAAATGACCCTCTTGACATGAGCTCGTGTTGCCAGGTACTTGACCTTGAGGGGGTGCACCACCGCCACGTAACGTTCCACACTGAGGGCCGTAACATTGAGGATGGAGGCGAAGCAGACCGTCTCAAACAGAAAGATTTTGAAGTAGCAGCCGCCCTCCCCGAGCAGGAAGGGGTAGTTCTGTTGCATCTCGTAGAGCTCCAGCGGCATGCCAAGCAGCAGCACCAGCAGGTCGGAGACGGCCAGGCTCAGCAGGTAGTAGTTGGTGGGGGTCTGCATCACCTTGTAGCGCAAAATCACAGCGCAGGTCAAGGAGTTTCCCAGAACACCCACCATGAAAATGACCAGGTAGGTGATACACACAGGAAGAAACCTGGGGGACTTTGCTGGCCCCAGTTGCCTAGTAAGGTACTCCTCCTCACTCAAACACATTTCTCTCACATCTTGTTCAGTCGCATTGGCCAAGACCCAAGAGATGTTCATCCCACACATCACAGCAATCTCCGGGCAGCCCATGTCACTGAAGACTGTGGCAGCGGTCATGACAAGAGCAGCGAGAGAGCAGTTCAGCTCTGACATCTTGGCAGCTGCAGGTGGGGTTCTCACTTATTAAGTCTGAAGGGAGAGAAGAGAAAGAAGAAATTTTTGTCTGTCAATCACCAAAACTTTATAGATTGTTAAATTCATTCAATGCAAAGTGCATTGTCTCCATTGGTTTGTCTCCAGGAGACACTAGCTGCGTTTCCATTACAAATACGCGCAAATCTTTGTCGAAAAATCGCAGTTTTGCAATCCGGGGGTTAACATCATCATTACAAAAACAAATTTAGGTAAAAGATTACATTTTTCCACAAATCAATACTTACAATTGTTTATGAATGGAAGATCGCAAAGTCCAATATTTACAATATTTACTGTTTACTGTATGTCCATTTGATGTCCACATGGCACAACAGCCTCAGCAGATAGAAACTAACATGAGAACAAACTTGTTCACATCATTATCATTTGCAGCCCCATATTTTAAAATGACTTGGCAAATAGGAACATTTTGTATAAGTCTTTTTTCATCCAGTGTTCCCTATAAACTTGGGCCTTATACTTGCTTTAAATTTAATGTATTTTCTCTGCTACAAACGCAGACATTCTTACTTTTGTATATTTAAATCAAACAAATGAGCAAAGCACTGCTAGCACCCATAATACTGATTTATTTTATTTAAAATCTTAATCTTCAGCTACTTGCTGCTAAGCTAACAGGTAGCCAGTTCTATTTATGGGTATTTACTATCTTACTCTCTGTCTATTGACTGAGGGGATGGACTCACCTGACTTGCCATGTCTGCCGCCCCTTTCTGTTTTCACACAATGGTACGATCCTATATCCTCGCACGTGATTGGCCACTAAGTTGCCATGCCAATCAAAACAAAGCTCCACAGAGCAGAGCCACTGAGAGTGAGAGCTGAACAGCGACAGAGGAAAGAAACTCCCTTTCTCCCTGCTGTGTTTGTAGGACTGTCGTTTTTATGAGTTTTGTAATTCCGACCAGAACCGTTCTTGTTTTAACGAGCTTTGTAGAATGAGAAAAGTTTTCCCTTTAATGGATAGCTGCTCCTGAATTTATTTCATGGCTCTTGCAGTTTATTGCCTCCATAGCAGCAACTGCTTGCTTTAGTAAAACAACTCCATATTCATTTAGCACGACAGACTTAATCTTGCGAGCACAATTAAAAGTAGCATTGTCCATTTATCCACTAGAAGCATAACAGTATTTACATGGTGTTAATTTGTAAGCACAATCATGTTTTTATTGTGTTAGACTGGCCGTTAGCGGGAGGCTCAAAAGTAGGAGTCAGGAGACCAAGGATCAGTGCAAGCCCATTAAGTGTTTATTCACCGACATTCAAAGACATAAGACAGCCCTGCTTCCTCACGGTCTGGGATCTCAAAATCCACTCGTGGCCAGCACGCCGCCTTTATGGCTGCCGACGGTTCCATTTACCCCGCCGCCAAGAAACAGGGTAAAACAGTAAATACACAAAACAAACATTGACTAAACAAACCACATCTTCAGACGAATACACATTATTAAATACTCTTTAGTTCAAGTAGATCTAAAATACCTTTCTATAAATAATCAAGTCAACAGTGAGTGTCTACAATACATAGATCCATCTACTTTCCCCCCTCTCTCTCATCTGCCTTGGTCCCTTCCGGAAACCTTAAAAGGTGCTCAGGCCCCCGGGGAATGTTTCAGCCTGACCACCTGGCAGAGGAAGAGACAGAGGTAAGTCACACCTGCACGGCTTTCAAACATTTTAGTGCATTACAAACAGTTACAATACTTATTTCATTCATTTGTCTGTTAACAGGACACCATCAGTTCCAGCTGAGATGCCACTGCAACACACCTACAATCAATAAAATACTTCAATCTGTTTGTATTTGTTTGGTTCATTATTTAACACACACTTTCAGTGTTTCCAGCCTAGTAATGAAAAACCTTCATTACATTTCCTCCCCCCTCTCCATAAGCTCACAATACCTTAACTTTCCGCAATCCTAGACAAACAGTCAGCTGCTGTGTTGGTTTTTCCAGCCTTATACTGGACAGTGAAGCTATATGGCTGCAGAGCGAGGTACCATCCAGCAATCCGTGCGTTTGCATCCTTCATGCGATGCAACCACTGGAGAGCCCGATGGTCCGTCTCCAAGAAGAAATGTCGGCCCAACAGGTAGTACCTTAATGACTCGATGGCCCATTTCATCGCTAGACATTCTTTCTCCACCGTCGAATATCTAGTTTCTCTGTCCAACAGTTTGCGGCTCAGAAACGCCACTGGCTTCATCTCGCCCTCCGTTTCCTGCAACAACACTGCCCCAAGACCTACACCCGAAGCATCTGTTTGCAATGTAAAAGACTTCTCAAAATCAGGGGAATGCAACACCGAGTCTGCACAAATTGCATGTTTAAGATCATCAAAGGCTTTTCTGCACTCCTCAGTCCACTGGATCTTATTAGGGGACTTAATCTTGGTCAGATTGTTTAAGACAGCTGAGCGGTCAGCAAAATTGGGAATAAACTTCCTGTACCACCCCACCAGGCCCAAGAAACTCCTCACCTTCTTCTTCGTGGTGGGCACAGGGAAATTGCGAACGGCCTCAACTTTCCCCACCTGGGGTCTGATCTTGCCAAACCCGATAATATAGCCGAGATAGGCCACCTCCCTCTGGGCCAAAGCACATTTCTGGGGGTTAATGGTCAAACCCGCCGCTCTGATGCAACCTAACACTTGCTGCAAGTGAAACATGTGGTCCCGCCAGGTCTGACTGTACACAACCACATCATCGAGATAGGCTGCTGCAAAGCCTGACACATCTCTCAAAACATGGTCCATAAGTCTTTGAAACGTGGCAGGCGCTCCCTGAAGACCAAATGGCATCACTCTAAAATGATACATACCAAATGGCGTTCGGAATGCCGTCAGCTTGCAGGCCTCTGGTGCCAGCGCCACCTGCCAGTAACCTTTACTTAAGTCCAGTGTAGTAATGTAGTTTGCTCTGCCCACTCTCTCCAACAGGTCATCAATTCTGGGCATCGGATATGGGTCAAACTGAGATACAGAATTCAAACAACGAAAATCAATACAGAATCTCAGGGAACCATCCTTTTTTGGCACAAGAACTACAGGGCTACACCATTCACTGGTAGACACGTCAATAATACCCAGTTTCAACATAAAGTTGATTTCCTTCTTTAACTGAGGCACCAACCGCTCAGGAATCCTGTAGCTCTTCTGCCTCGCTGGAGCATCCTTCCTGAGACAGATTTCATGGTGGACTAGGTCTGTAAAACCCAGAGTCTCCGAAAAGAGTTCAGGATCCAGCAGAGCTGCAACCTCCTTTTGCTGAGCTGCTAACAAATGAGACAGATCAACGACACTATGCTGCATTTCGTTGGAGGGCAGAAACTTTTCCTGCACCTCCTCATCTTGCACCCCACAGATCAAGAGCTGCTGCACCGGTTCTTGACGGACCTGAAATTCTTTCAACAAATTCAGGTGAAATGTCTGGTGTTTCTTCAGTCTTTCAGGCATAAACAGTTCATATGTGACCTGACCCACTTGTCGAGTCACCTCATATGGGCCATGCCACTTAGCAAGCAGCTTGTTATCTGATGTTGGTAGCAGCAATAGTACTTGTTGGCCTGGTTTTAAGACCCTCTCTTTAGATTTCTGGTCATACCATCTTTTCTGGTTTTGTTGTGCCGTCTTCATGCTCTCCTGCACCAGAGCCATCATCTCCTCCAGCCTCTGTCGCATCTTGACCACATATGCCACGATGTTGTCCTCTGCTGACTCCGGATGTTCCCAGTAGTCCTTCAGGAGATCCAATGGTCCCCTCACCTGGCGTCCATAGAGCAGTTCAAATGGCGAAAATCCAGTCGAAGCCTGTGGGACCTCTCTGTAGGCAAACAGCAAATAGGGCAACCACTGGTCCCAATCTGCTCCTGTAGTGGAAACAAACTTGCGCAGCATGTTCTTTAGAGTTTGGTTGTATCTCTCAACAAGCCCATCCGTCTGAGGGTGATAGGGGGTGGTCTTAATACCCTTCACTCCTAGCAACTTGTAGACCTGTTGTAACAACTTAGACATGAAGTTCGTTCCACAGTCTGTCAAAACCTCTTTTGCTATCCCTACTCTGGAGAACAGTTGTATCAGACAGTTGGCAAAATTTCTGGCTTTCACACACCTGAGGGGAAAAACTTCCGGATACCGTGTTGCATAATCGCATACAACTAAGATATACTTGTTCCCTGCTGAGCTTCTCTCTAAGGGACCTACTATATCCATCCCTATCCTCTCAAAAGGAGTACCTATAATGGGCAAGGGCTGCAGATGGGCCTGGGGAATCTTCTTTCCTGAAGTAAGTTGGCATTTAACACAGGACTTACAGAAGTGTGAGATTTGACTGTACATTCCTGGCCACACAAACCTTCTGGCAATCCTACATAATGTCTTCTGAAACCCCATATGTCCAGCCCATGGAACTGTGTGTCCCAGATCCATTACTCTCTCTCTGAACTGGTGTGGTAACGCTAAGGCCTCTATATCCCCTTTACACTGATACAAAATGCCCTTTTTCACCACATAAGTGGCTTCATCAAGAAATCCTGCAGTGCCCTGTGCATTTCCATCCACCTCTATGACTTTCTCAAACCAACCTTTTAAAGTTGGGTCCTGTCTCTGAAGCTCACCCACATTAGCAGGAAGATCAACATCTAGCCGTGGGAATGGTTTACAGGTGTTAACTGTTTGTCTGACAGACCCTTGCATCTTCTCCCTTCTTCTCTCAGCCTTAGATTTAGAAGGTTTAACTGGTCCCATTTCCCATACTTCCTCAAAAAATGGTAACTCCCTTAAAGTGTTCTGTGTACTTTGAGCCCTTGTAGTAACCAAACTAGGCCCTGCAGATGCTACTTTACATGCGGACGCTGTGGTCTGGGCTAAAGGAGCCTCAGTTACTCCCTGTAGGGGAACAGTTTCTGGGTGTGTGCGCATCAGCACTCTGGGAGAATGTAGTTCTGGTTGCTGAATAAGATCTGTAATAATGGGGACATCATTACCCAGAATAACAGCATAAGGCAATTTGTCCGCAAGAGCTACTGACATAAAAAATGTATGTCCTCCCACAGTCAGATATACATCAGCCATTGGATAGTCATGCTTATCCCCATGTATGCAGCTTATGAAACATTTCTCTTCAGTCCACCTTTCTCTAGGGACTAAGGAAGACAAAACAACAGTCTGAAATCCCCCTGTATCTACCTTATTCAGAAGCAGAAATATCAGGTTTTAATACGTAACAAATAACTTGAAGTACGCTTCTAGCTGTGCCTCAAACTATCAACCCTTTGCACATGACATTACGCTCTTTAGAAAGCGGCCCACTCCGCAAGGACGGACGCTAAAAACAACCTACGTGCTCCTTACATCCTAAGTTTAGCATGTAATCAAATATTGCATCTTGGATAATGTACTCATCTAATGCCAGATGAGTACATGTAGGCTCCAAAAAAAAAACTAAACAAATATTGCATTTATTGATATTTATTATCTTGTTGTGTTCTTAGTTTTTAATGTGTTTTCTTTATTGGAGCCTCAGCATGTGCATTGTGCATCACAATCATCTGTAAGTCCTGGTCCTAAGGAGCAGTAGAGGAGCTCAGCAGAACACTAAGATCAGATCTGTTCTGTTTGGAACGATTGGAGAATCTGGAACTCGGCCGTCAATATTTGAGAATCCCGTCACATTCGGCTCCTCTCCCTGTTTCTCTGATGAGAAAGCTGCTTATCTGATTTTCATTTCCGTATCTTTATCAGCCTAACGCAGTGCTGAATGGCACACAAACTGAAAATGTGTGCTTTTTTTTTTATTTTTTATTTTTATTGTAATTGACTTCTTAATAATAATTTTTTAAAAACAGCGCATACATAAAATACTTCTTTCCGAATTGGTATGCTGATCTGAATATGCTGGATGGTAGAAATTCCTTTTTTGTTCAAAAAATTTGCAACATCGTGCAACAACAGCTGCTTTTGTGACTTATTTGTATTTGTAGATCATCTCTATTTTTAACCAGCAGAACCGGATATTCCCACATGGACCGGCTGCTGAAACCCTCTGGATGCAAAAACTGGCCTTTTAAATGCTATAAAATGATCAGCTGTGACATACTGTGCTTTAAATCACCTTTTGAATCAAATCAATCTTGTGACCCTGATGTCGCCACATAACCTGCTTCTGTTTTATCTTAATCCAGATGACAGGGAAAAAAAAGTCATCAATTTACTTAAAAACGATCATTGACTTTCAAAAACTTTGGCTGAATACATGATTTATTTAAATCATGTTAGATTCAATAACCCTGGTATCTTGTGTGCCACACCAATATTATATCTGTAAAATGATATATTGATCTAATTTGCTTTGAACTAACCCTAATATAATCACCACTTCAAAGAGAGCAAACTGTTGTTCCTAACTTCCTGCAATGTGTATTTATTCAAAGCAGTAGCATTTAGGTAAAAGCCACTTCAACCAGGTGATTCATTTAATGGAAAACAGAATATGTTCAACACGACTTCATGCTATTTTTAGCTTTAAAGGTCCATAGCATAAAAAAAGTTCTGTTTCATAAAAAAAACCCCCAAAAAACTGTTTATTATTTAAATGCTATCAAATCGATCTCTCTCTCTTTTTTTTTTTTAAGAATTTGCGTCCTATGCAGTAAAGACTCCAGAGAAGCATTTGTTTGGATTTCCCACAGTGGATTTGTATATAACTCACTCAGCGTGCTGCAGAGTCATTGAGATTAATGTGAGGAATGAAATAAAATAAACTCACCTCCAGGTTGAGGATCCTGTTGCAAAATGAGAAAAGATACTTTTGGAAGGAAAGGTTCCTCCAGGTCCCTTTTAAATATTCCTCGTTTCTTTGAAATGTGGACTGGTCTGGTGCTTTGATTTCCCGTATTTGATGGCTGATGTTCAGCCCACCTCCTTTTCTCTCTCTCTCTCTCTCCTCCTAACTAAGCAGAGAATCTTGTTTGTTTCAATCACTATCCTCCTTTTTTCCAATTTCTTTGACTCAACTTATTTTCTTGTCTCTTTTTTCCATCTGGCAGCTCTGAGACTGTCAATATGTTAATTCACCAACACGCCGCGGCCCACCAGGCTCCGTTTCTATTGCTTTTTCCGCTGTGGGAGCACGTATGGCGTCGCAGTGAAGATGGAAGTCGAGATTGCTTTGACCCTGTGTTTGAGGTGTGAACGTGCGTAGCGGTGTGTGTGTTCATAACGTATAGTTTGGTTTTTACACACCCTCGCTAGCATTCAGGCGGCAGGCCTCTGGCCCCGAGCGATCCGCTCAGACCCATTTCCTGTCATTTCATGTCAAACTCTGACCAGGCAAACATCTGTTTTCATCTGAAACATCTCAATTCAGCAAATAAGCAGCGCTTGGCTGAGTTCGAATGTGGCCATCTCGTCTGTGTCTCGTTTGAACCTTTTGAATGTAAAATGTTTCTTGTGCAACAAGAAGGTTGCTGTGTTTATTGTTACCATAATGTGATGCTTTATTCATGGTTCCACATTATGAATAACGTCTTCTAGTGACTCTAATAAGGTTCAGGTTAAATATTTATGCTCTTGCCATTATGAATCTTTATTTATTTGCCAATATTTGGCCATTAGAAATCTGTAGGATTACATGCGAGGTTCCTCAAGGCTCCATTCTCAGGCAACTTTTATTTGCTATATACATGCTTAACTATAGCTGAGATTATGGACTATCACGATCTCTCGTCCTATACATATAATCATTAAGTAAATTAGAATACCATAAAAATGTGCAGTTACTTTAGTAACCAAATTAATTAAGTGAAAAATTATATAGATTAAATAGTGGGATTAGTATGATTTTCCACTTACAGCTTGTGAAAAAAAATACATTTAAGCTCAGAATATTATATCAAAGCACTAAAATAATTTTGACCATAGAAATATGGGTTTATAAAAAATGTAATACCTGCTTAAAGGTTATTTTCAAAAGGTACGTTTAGTTTGGCAAACGCACATCGTTGGAGCACATGTTATAGCTGCATGTTAAAAACACGTAACTTGAAATGTTTTTAGTCTGAAATAAATTCAAGGATAATGTAACTCTTGTGTCAAACATTGTAACTGGTGAAAGTTGCTATTTTTAGCTGTAACTCCGCCGACACATTTTACTAGATTCTAATTAAGTCAAAGTGTTTCTCTCCAGGGCTGCACAGTGGTGCAGTTGGTAGAGTTGTTTCCTTGCAGCAAGAAGGTTCTGGGTTCGATTCCCGGCCCCGGTCTTTCTGCATGGAGTTTGCATGTTCTCCCTGGGCATGGTGGGTTCTCTCCGGGTACTCCGGCTTCCTCCCACAGTCCAAAAACATGACTGTCAGGTTAATTGGCCTCTTTAAATTCTCCCTAGATGTGTGAGTGTGTGTGTGCATGGTTGTTTGTCCTGTCTGCCTCTGTGCTGCCCTGAGACAGACTGGCGACCTGTCCAGGGTGACCCCGCCTCTCGCCCGGAACGTTAGCTAGAGATAGACACCAGCACCTCCTGACCCCACAAAGGGACAAGGGTGTAGGAAATGTTTCTCTCCATTGGACGAGCATTTAAAAAGAACAGATTGTTTGATGTGAATCCTCATCAGCTCCATGCGAGTCGTCCAGTCGTCCAGCCTAATGCTGCTCCGGCGACTTCATACATGAATCTTTAAGTTGAGCTCTTCACTACCAGCCTTACTCATGTAAAACACGCTTGAGTAATGCTAGAAGTCTATGTGGATCAGTAGATCAAATATTCCATGTCCTTTCTTGGGATCTATTTGGCAGATTTTTCAGCTCAGTAAACAGGGAACAAACAGCATCATGTTGTTCAGCTTTGCTCCAGCTGGTACGGCTGGTTTTCAGCTCCCGCGCTCCGCCGTGGCGTCTCCGTTCATTTTAGCCTTTAGTCCGAAGCGCCTGGGTTCCAGTACTCCAATACAACCCCGGCTGGAAACTTGACATTTCCTGCTTAGAGCCTCCATTTAGTCAGGCATTAATTGTGGGTATGTGGAAGTCTAACTGAGACAAAAAAAGAGCTTTTATCTTAGATCAGGCTGGGCTAATTTCCCGCTAGGTGCTCAATATCTTCATTAAGGCACCAGGAAATCTAATTTGGTGCAGGTTCCTTGCTCCAGTCTAACAATGTGTGACTTTTCTCTCCTCCTTTGTCGTCTGTTCACGCAGAGTGTTGGTTGTGTTTACTTCTCGCCTCGTTTCTTTGGTTACTGTGTGTGCGGTTGCTGCGCAGGCCTCAGCTTCAGAGAAGCTGACAAAAATGATCAAGCAAGCGGAGCGTGGTGCCGAGCGGAAGCGGCGAGGTGAGAGGACATTTAGGTTCGCAGATGTGAAAAACTAGCAAGCCTTTTGTCAGTCGTCGGCTTGATTTTTTAATTCTTATTAGAATGTATAATAATCACGCTATCTTCAAAAAAGTTGTCTTTTGCAACTGTTTGAGGAATAATCGCACTCGAGTCTTTATCTAGGTAAATAGATAAAGTGTCTGCTGAGTGTCAGTGGTCCTACATGCCACTAACTTTGAGGTAGTGTTTAGTGGGAGGATACACCGTCTGCAGCTTAGAACAAACTGAGCAGAAACTCACTAAAATATCACATCGTCATTGTCTGGTACAGTTTCTCATTTCATCAAGTTAGAAACACATATTTTACAATCCTTTTGCATTTTGATCATTTTCTCATTTATTTGTGTTTGATAGCTCTTGCCATATTTAGTCAGTTGTTATTATCAAAGTCAGTAAGGTGTTGCCGTATCAGTTTGTTCCACTGTGTTTAGTTTGACCTTGCGTTCTGTTCGGTGAACACTCAGGTTTGTTTTCCCTTCGGTCAGTCGTTCCTTTTAGTTAAACCGGCTCTCGTTTTAATTAGTTCTCCGTTTCCCTGCTTTCATTCTGGCACAGCTGTTCCACATCTCCTCTAATTAGCTCATCTTGTTCGTTCATCCTTTTCCCATCCCAGCCTCGGTGTTTAACCTCCGTGTTTTTGATTGTTCCTCGTTACTCTGGCCGCCGCCAGCTGCATTTCCATTGACCATAAAATTGCGCAAATTGTGGATAAGTTCAGGTCGGCTGGATTAGAGATTCTGCCAGATCCCAGTCGGGGCTCAGACTGGGCTCCCTGCAAAGCATTAATATTACTTCCAGTCAGAGAAGACGTTTCTTGGTCAAATTAAAAGATTATTTAAACCTAAATCTGTCAGGGGAGTTAATAACTCTGGGTTTCTTCACCATCTCACATTAAAAGAGGCTAATATTTTTCTGCTTTAGGTCATTAAAGTGAACAAGATTGTTTTATTGCTAAATGCCAGACTATGATGTAGAGCGATTTTTTTTTTTTTTTTAGAAAAAGAAAACCTTTCTTTATGGCCAAATTACAACACCTTTAAACAATTAGCAGGCTACTCTCAGCTTTGTATGTTTCAGATAGACATTACCAAAATTTTCAAATCATCTGGCTCATCTTAGGAAACAATTTGAATATGTTGCATTTATCTGTTGAAACAGTTTTCAAGCTGCTTCCCTGCGCCTCTCCCACTGAGCTCCTTCAGACTAGCCACAGCAATTAGCAAACACCTGGTGGAACTGCGGATCGGCTCAGCTCGTTAGACAAGCTTCTTCTCTGTGCAGGTAAAAACTTTGCTAAAGGGTTAATAGAGCAGCCATGTTGTGATGACTTCCTGGAGGCGGAGTTTGAGAAGGAGCGGGATTTTCTTAAAGAGACAGAGGCCCATTTGCAAGGCGTTCAATTAAGTTTCTTTTTTTAAATTCTGATATATGCAGAATTTTTGTAACAACTGAACGCAACAAAGTTACTTGATTGTGCTATAAAATGATTCTCTTCTTTTAAGGACACAGCGGTAAATATTTTTACTGTAGTCGACACAAATCCCTCAAATCAGTTCTTCATTAAATTCATGGGAGGCGATGAAAATTTGTTTTCGTTTGAAGTTACCGATTTTGCCTCAAGTTTCTTGGCGCAGCACTTCAGGGAACTGGAAGAGAAACGGTGAGCATTTGAAGCAATTAATAGGATCCGGTGTCAGTTTCTATGGTTTGAAGACATAAAAAAACAACAACCTCTGTCAGAGCGGGACCACGAGCGGAAAGACCTTGAAATCTTTATTTCCTGCTCTTTGTAGTTGTACCTTTCGCTCTCCAAAGCAGCTCTTAAGAGAGAGAAAAAAAACAGTGGCCCTCTCAGGAGCCACTGGAGAGCCGTGTCTCAGTGTGACAGAGGACACACGTCACCCAGCTCTCCAGCTGGTCCCTCCGTCCACCGAGAGCACGGCGAAGGCCCGCTGCTGGGACTGCACAGCCTCACGACGGGGACTGAGAACGCACCGAGAGTTCCTCTGGCAGCCTTTATAACAAATGAGCTCGTTGAGCAGACCAAACACACACACACACCCATGCAGATGTATCGATCCATCATCCATGAGAAAATGTGCAGCTCTTTGATGTTAAGAGCGGCCGGGTTCGCCGTTGTGAAGCTGTACTTGTGTTCTCTGCAGTGGGAGGATATGAAGACCTTTCTTCAGCGGCTCTCTGTGGCTCAATAAAAATTTGAGGCGTTTTTATCTCAGGAAAGGCTAAAGGTCGGGAGGTCACAGGGAGTTTCCAAAGTAGTGGCTTTACAGCAAACACTGTTATAATGTTGTAAAAAGGAAAGTTGACTTAATCATGCGTTACAGAAGCTTTCATACCTTAGTGTGTTTGCATGGGATTTTGTGCAGAACACCAGCAGAAGGCAGAGGACACATGTGAAGTGGAGGGCAAAGAATGGATGAGTTAGAATATAATTAGAAAAGCTTAAAACCCAGAAATATTTGTAACCAATTGCTTTCATTGAGGCCAAATTAGTGTATTAGTGCACTACTCTGTTTGATTCAAATCTGGCTTACAGCTCAGTTTGGACTTTCTCCCATTGACTTGGATTCATCTAGTAGAATTTCCACTGGGCCAATCAGCAAACAGAAGAAGTTGTGAACTATGATGTCAATTTTCCGTTTTAGAATCGTTGTCTACCAATAGCTGAAAGAAATGTTGGCCACACTTACGCATATTTAATCAACAGCCACCTCATTTTATTCTGCATTTCTCCGATCGCAGTGGACAGTGAGTGGTTGTTTACTTAAGGTATTTTTTGGTAAGCTTCATAGAGTCAAACTGACGTATTTACAGTCGTCTTTCGTTAGCCAGGAGCTCAGGCCTTCTGTAGGAAGTGAAACCAGTGGCTGGGGTTCACGTTGACTCTGACACCCCCAAATAAAATCCATTTCAACTCCTGATGCCACATCACTCAGACGGACGCAGTTTGTAATTTCTTTTTACTGGGAGATTTTTAAATCTGAAATCGTAAAATGATGGGATGAAAATTTTGTCTCATTTTATTTGATTTATTTATTTCCCTTTTTTGCAGTTAGAGAAAATTGTTTTCAGATGTCAGTTTGCAGGTTATTACTAAAAATATTTAGGATCTTTCTCCTTCTGCCTGCAGTTAGGAGACACTGTCACTTGTGTCATGCACTTTGATGTAAAACTGTGGTTAGAAAAGCAGCATAAACGCATTTATTTTTAGCTTGACAGGCTGGACAAGCGAAGCAGGAATCAACTCACTGTGAATTCAGTGAAAACGTTTTCACAGAAAACTGTCTGCATCACAAAAAGAATATGCAGTATGACAGAGGCCAGGCCGGATTCAGGACGCCCGGGTCGAACTTTGTATTTACAACGTGTATATATAAGGCTGGCGTGCCACTGCTTCATTGCAAATGTGTATACATACCTGTGTTCTTCATGAGGTCAAAGCAACGCCGTCCGTCCGTCGTCGTGTCGGTTCCCTGTGTTTGCTGAGAATCAGAGACTTTCTGTCTCTTCCTCAGACTCGAGGCTGGGTGGGAGGTTTTCCCAGTTCCAGCTGAATGAGAGCCACGGATGTTCACTGTCACTTGGACGGAGTGTACTCTCAAAACATCAAGAGTAAATGATTTGGTAGCCAGTGTTCTGATGCTTGGATCTGTTACAAATGAACTCCGGTCAGGCTTACAGTTGTGGATTAAAGCCTTGAGACTGACTGACATGGGGTTTATATGACATATTTTCTCTTTTTTTTATTTAATTTTCTATTGTTTCCTTTTGGTTTTCAATTATTTTTGGCTTCATAATGTCATGTTATTATAGCCATAAGTAAATGCTTATTTATTATTATTATTATTATTATTATTATATTATTATTATTATGAGCATATTTAAGAATTGCAGGATCAGAATGTCAGTGTTTTATCTATGCTCATATGCGATGAGTTTATTATGAGCAGAAATAATCAGAAAGAAACCATCAGTAAAAGTTCTAGTTTCAAGCATTAGGAATGCTGAGATGACTGAACTGAACGTTGGCTGGGGATAGGCACCAGCACCTCCTGACTGCTCTAAGGGACAAGAGGGTACAAAAATTGAATGGATGGATGGATTTCAACAGCGTTTCTTACTCAATGGAAACACGGAAACAGCTAAGTTGTGTTTTCTCTGCATTATCAGAATACTGAAAAAGTTTTGCATGCATGTGTCATGCAAGCACAACTAGTATGGTACAACCTTTCTCACAAAGGTGGTAAAAAAAAATTCAGTCATTCTTAAAACTTTTCAGCACAACTGCAGTGCGATAAATAGGAACATTGCAGCAAACAGTCAAAGGATGCAGAGATTTTGTTAAGGAGGTAAATAAAAGTTTGACCTCTCATAAAAATGCTGTTGATTTGCCAGCATGATTGCAGATTAGTCAGTTTTATATGGGAAGGTTCTCAACAGTTTTACACTGTTGAGAAATGAATGAGTTACTTGCTGCACTTCAGCTCTCTGACACTTGAAGGCACTCCTGTTCCACGGCTGAAAACACGCGGAGCGAGGAGCTCACTTCCCGAAGCGTACAGCAGGTTGCATTATGATGTAATGTTTCCTCCGTCCCTCCGTGCCAGATGAAATTACCTGACTCAAACTTCATCCTGGGAAGTAGAGAGGCTTCTTCTCGCTGTGTCTGCCCGGTGCTCAGACGGGGAGCTACAGCAGGCTTACAGGGAGACAAACAGTCACAAGCGCTCATCATCATCATCACCACCACTACCTTTAAATTAGGCAGCGAGTAACTTTTTTTTTTTTGCTCCATTCAATGCCTTTAGGGATGTAGCTATATTGCTTTAATACGAAATAAACCTGTCTGAGTGCGTTTGCTTTGACTCATACACGCAGAGGCACGCAGCATCAGCCTGACCTCATTATAAAAAGGTTTCCCAGAGCCTTCAACCTACACACTTAGCCCCCCCCCTCCTAGCTGGGACTCACGAGGTCAGGCTGCGTGGGTCTCCAGGGCGAGCCGCCGGATGAACAGCTCATATTGTTGATGGTGGCAAAGCCAAGAAGACTAAGACGAGTTCTTGGAAGACTGAGGACACAATTCTGTCAAGTTGAGTGTCCATAGAAGATTCTGACAGAACTCTAGAAAGTGGAGGAAAGCTCTGCTGCTGCATTACGTACCATGAATAAGAAATGGGGAAGAGATTTTGTGCTGTTCTGTTCAGTTGTTGCGCTACTTGACTGCTTTTGCTAGTTATTTTATTTATTCAGTTGAAATTCTAAATCCTTTCAATTAGTTACAAAGTAATAAAATAATAATGCTCAAAGTATTTTTTTGTGTGTGTTGTACATGAGAATAAGTTGCAAACACAAATGAAATATAAACACCCACTACCCAGCCAGCATACCTAGGTGGGACCCATATGGGGAAAAGGAGGGCAGACAATATGGGTCCCACCTGTGTTTGTCTGTGGTTTCCGTGGTGGCCCCATAAGGGTTTGCCCATGTAGGGCCCATGTAGGGCCCATAAAGGCGGTGGATGATAATTTATTCAATATATTATAGTATCAGCCAAAGTAACATGAATGACAATTTAAAGAACAAATCATACTAACAGATCACACACACAAACACAAACACACATATGTATGGGATGAAGCGGCAGGAAGTTGTGCTCACCCAGCAGAATCACCACAGTTTGACACAATCCGATCCCTCACGTCATCGACTTGCTCGCCTTACCGCATTTCTGAATATTATTCATGCAGATGGTGAAATGTTTCATATCGAGAGCCTTTATAACATCTATTATTAATGTCCTTCATCTAGAGAACCAGAGGCTTTTGGCCTCTATTCATATAGTATTCTACTTGACAAGTGTTCAGGTAAGCGGCCGCTGTGACACCAAGATATCCGCTGCTTCAGTAAACCATGGTAGGAAGTTGTTTTTGTGTCCCACACTTCTCGTTGAGATTAATAAAAAAAATAATAAAAAAAAGAGTCTCTTGCTGTGCTGGTCCTATTTTTCCAGCTGAAAAAAAAGGACATATTTAAGAGAGCAACTCCTCATCCTGCTCTGGCTGCAGCATCCTGCTTTCCAGCCTCTATCGTGAAGGAACCGAGCTCCCTCGAGGCTATTTTCCAATTAGTACCAGAAATCCAGTGACCTCTTTCGCTGCAACTCTGAGCAACTGATGATAAGATCAAAAGCCGCAATAAAGTGCCAAGAACCGGGATGAACTTCCAGTGAGAAGGAAGCGTCTCATAAACAATCCCACAGAGTCCACGGATGAATAGCAACTATGCGAAAAATGACGTTTTTCAGCCCGTTGCTGAACTCGCAGCCCCCCACTGCCTTTTTTTTTAACATTTTTGCTTCTGGTTTAACTTCTGACAGGTTTTAAGCCACTGCGATGCTTTTCCAAACTCCAACGAAGCCCACAGCACGCTGGCCGTCTGACACCAACAACAAGCCAACATCCACAGTGAGAGCTTAGAAGGAAGGTGGAGCGTTTTACGGCTTAAGCGCCTGATGTTACCCACAGGAGACGGAAGGAAAAGGAGCCAGAGCAAGAGCAGATTGGCTTCCTTCTTATAAAAATGAGTGAGCAGAGTTAGTAGATGCATTTGAGGGTGAGACTCAGGGTTTTCGTTAAAGCGCTCAAACCTCGTGAACTTTTCTACGTGGCGACAGATTGACTTTGCAAACGTTCGTGTTGTTTGGTGTGACAGAACCAAGAAAATATATGAAAACTGCAGTGTGCATTTCCATTCAGTTCCTCTAAGACAATTATTTGTTTGAACCACCTGGAATTAGAACTCCATCTGAACTTTGACTAGGCCAGTCTGATACATGACTATGCTTTTTATCTTTGAGCTTTGCTCAGGATCATTGTTAGCGATGCAACGTTATGAGCATAAATGCACAACAACGCTGGGCGTCATACAAACTACTGACTAAAAAAACTAAAAAAGCAAACAAACTAAAGAAAAAACAGTAACTGCACATTTGTAACATTCCATTACAAATGTGCGCAAAATGTTGTCAATATTCCACTGATATCGAAAAAACACAATTTCGTAAAATTCCATTAAATAAGAAAATCAATTACAATCAACTTTGGTCGCTCAACACGTTATTAAAAAACATTCTACTCCGTGTTGCTCCAACTACTTCCTGTCTTCTGTTGAGCCAGTGGCAACATCTGGTTGTTGATCATGTGACTCGTGTGATGCAAAAAAAAAAAATTTCCATTGCAGTTTTACGAAATAAATTGATTTTAACACGGACAAAAAAACCCACTTAATACTACTAACTAAATCAGAATTTTTCCAAAATTGCTACGTTTCCATTAATATGTGCATTTATTCTGGAAATTTAAAATTTTGCAATTATGTGGTCAATAGAGATACTCTCATGTTTCAGACACACGTATGTACTTTAGTCATAGTAAATGACCAAAGATCACATTGTGAATGAAATATTTAACACATCTAATGTATCTTAATATTTATTGAAAAAGAAACCACTAACTGCTAAAACCATTTTTTTTTATTGCCGTCTTTCCATTAATCCGATTTATTTTTGACATGTCAAGCCGCGCAATTACGGCTTATGACAAAGAATGCAGTCAATTCTACCCAAGACATATTCCACTCATGGGTTAAACTCAGCATATTTTAAACAACATTGGTTTCAGTTTCTGTTACTTCAAGACAAATTCTGAGAATTCGATATAAGTGTGAACTCTTCTAATGGTGACGCCTTCTGGGTATATTTGTGTTTTAAATCTCTTGAGAGTTTTGATGAGAGCTGGATGTGCTCCTGTAGTCTCAGATTCCTCTATAGGAGTGTTTCCCAACCCTGGTCCTCGAGGCACACTGCCCTACATGTTTTCCTTGATTTAATGTGCCTGATTCCTCTGATTGCAGTTCAGCAAACGCCTGTTAATCAGTCATCGATTGAAATCAGTTGGGCTGATGCAAGGAGATATCTAAAACATGCTGGCCAGTGAGCCTTGAAGGCCAGGGTTGGGAAACACTGCTCTAGGGTCAGTGAAATGTTTGATCCCAACAAAAAACAGCCTGTTGGTGTGAACAGCTTTTTTTTTTTTTTTTTCAAAAATCTGCAATGACTGGAAAAATTGTGTGTCGTGTGTGTGTCCCAGATCCCATTTGGTTTGGTAGTTCTGAAAGAATAACAGTTGAAACAATGGATGAGATGTGGGCAGAGCAGCAGCACTAGGATCAGTGACTGGACACTGGCACTTCGGGGACCAGTCAGATGTCAGAAGGGGCCAGGGTGCCTCTGGCTCTTGGTTTGAATTTGTCAAGAGAATGTTCTCTTTACACAAAACTTGGAACTGTCACCAAGACAGAAGCTTGCCAGCAGCTGGAGGAACTTCTTTTACTCAATGCAACCCTCGCTACTTTTTGTTTTTACCATTTTATTTAATGGTGGTCCCTAATGAATAAGGCCTCTGCTGTATCTTTCTAATGAGTTATGAGGTTAAGCTCTAGCCAGACTTTGCTGATCAAACATCAATTTGTTTGTGTGAACACCTCTGATAAAGAATAGTTTTCTCTTCAGTTTCCTACCCTGGAGCATTTCGGTGAAGTATTTATTGTTGATAACAATCAATCTGGGAAGGGTTATGAGGCCAGTGACAAACAATTGTGAATTCTGTTTCCTACAAATACCCTACAAAGCAAAGGTTTTCTGGGAAGACACACACACACAAAAAGAGCAAAGGTCTCCATCTGCAGTCGTCAGGGGCAACTGTCCTGAAACTTTTGGAAGAATCTCTGTTCCAACACACCGGGATCAAATCAATGCTTCGTTGATGAGAGCGTAAAAGAACCCTGAGGATCAAATTCAACCATTTCATTCAGTTATTTTTTGTGTTACAAAAGTTCAAGGTTCAAAACGTCTGTATGTTCACCTGTTGACTTTTATTAAAAGGCATAATTTTAATAAATTATGTCATGACATAGGGACTGAAACTATCCCTATGTCATGGCGGTATGGCATAAGACAAACAATCTGTGAAAAATTAAGCTGTTCCTCCAAAATAGAAATGTCTTACAAGCTCTTCAGATATTTACTTTCCTAAATTAGTAGTAGATTTTTTTTCATGGAGATTAAGACTAAGCTAAAAAGATCAATGAAAACTGGAACATAACATATGTGGTGAAAAACATTTATCCAATCGAGATAACCGTTATGGAAATGATTAGCTAGCCACTAGCTAGCGTGTCAAAAATGATGACAATCAGTTACTTTTCTGTGATTATTGACAGCAGTGTATCTTTCCTATATGACCAGGGTAAAGGCTGCACAGTGGTGCAGTTGGTAGAGCTGTTGCCTTGCAGCAAGAAGGTTCTGGGTTCGATTCCCGGCCTGGGGTTTTTCAGCATGGAGTTTACATGTTCTCCCTGTGTGTTCATGGGTTCTCTCTTGGTACTCCGGCTTCCTCCCACAGCCAAAAACATGACTGGTCTCTCTAAATTCTCCCTAGGTGTGTCAGTGTGTGCCTGGTTGTTTGTCCTGTGTGTCTCTGTGTTGCCCTGCGACAAACTGGCGACCTGTCCAAGGTGACCCCGCCTCACGCCCAGAACATTAGCTGGAGATACCAGCACCTCCCGACCCCACTAAGAGACAAGGGTGTACAGAAAACGGATGGATGGATCAGGGTAACACGGCTGGTAAAGCATCAGCAAGAATTAAGCTGGAGTTAATAGTTTCAGTCACATCGACTGGTGTAAAAGAAACATAGGTGCTGAAAGCCTTCATTCAAGAACTAGACCAGCTATTATTATTTTTGCCATCAATGTGACATTTGTGGCCAGGCTGTGGTAGTGATGAATAAGCGTCTGCAGAGGCATTACAAGCCTTACATGATAAGTAGAGTTGCCATGTTTTGTTGGTGTTTGGCTGAAGAACAATCAGTATTTACAGGGCCCGTGAAAGACAGCAACCGCATTATGAGGGGAAGCGTTTTGGTGACTAATTTAGTAAAGAACCACAAGCTTCATGACGATGGAAGGAAATGAATGAAGCTGCAAAGTGGCTTCCTTCGACGCTGGAAATGATTTGAAAGCATCAGTTCGTTAAAGAAAAATGAGCTGCAGAGTGAGTCAGTGATAAGGCCGAGGCCATCTGACTGAAGAGAAGCCGTTCCATACATCATCACATTTGGCCATTGTGACGATTCTGTCTTCAAAAGCGTCACCACGTATCTGTCAAAATACCAGTTATAGAAAATAAAAATATTTGACTCTTGAATCCAAATAGATGTGCAAAACTTAAAGTGCAATTGTTGCACATATTTCCAGAAGACACGTGCTGTTGGGGATCAGAGTTGGGCTAAAAATACGAGTAAATACAGTCAGGTTTAACATGATAACATGAATTCTATGCTACATTGTAATTTAATGTTGCCACCTTTCAGAAATTAAAATAAGGAAAATTGTACTCCAATCAGAGTAGCATACCTTCAACACATTTACACTCAAGTAGATTTACTTAAGCTTTAATGAAATAGGTGCGAAAAGTATTGAGTAACTGATCATAACACCTGATTTAATGTTCAAAATATGTCCTCAGATGGATAAAAGTATCAAAGTTATGTGAACATTCTGGTATTTTAAATAGTTTTGCCAAAACATTTATACAAATAAAGAGTCAGGTTTGGAGGCTGGTTCTAGGTCAAATGTACCATGAGGGCCAGTGGAGTCAGTGATTTTTTCGTGGGAAGCTTAAAAAAGAATGAAACAAAAAATCAGAGCAATATGTTTCATCATTTAGTATTCTGAGCCAAAGAGCCACTTATGTCTCCAGATTCAGGCTGCAGATCCCGATTTAGCAAATGGAAAATGAAATGTGATCCTACCTCCATACAGCAGCTCAAAATGCAGAATTCACATTTTTTATTACTGGTTATTCCCCATCCATCCATTTTCTATACACCCTTGTCCCTACTGTGGTCAGGAGGGGTTTACTGGAAATTGTAAAGCAAAATTGGGAAGGTTAAAAAAAATCTATCACTGAATATTCAAAGAAGACATTTATTTAGTGTAATTTCTGCAGTTCCCTTGTTGGCCCCCATGTAGAACCGCCCCTGGGCTGCTGGTCTGGTGTATCTTTGGTTAGCTTGTTTTTTCTTCATTGATAGGAAGTCAAGTTATCCAAACTGGTAAACCACAATAATAAAATAATAGTTAAATAATACATTAAATGACCGCTGAACAATTATTCATAAAATGTATCAACATTTCTAAATAAGACATATAGAAAGTCCTAACAAACCGTTTTAAAGTAGGAAATATTTATGTATGTACTGTTGTGTGCGCATGTGTTCAGCAATATAAAGATTCAATACATAAAAAATTAGTTTGACAGAATCTCTGTTTAGTTTAGAACAATCCAGTTAACGTTCTTCACATCTCAGTGTCTTCGATATTTAACCAGAGATGATGACGGTTCAGTTTCTTTAAAACACAATAGCTGCAATTACATTCATCATAAAATTGTGGAAAATTGGGAGTACAAAAATAAATGTATAAAATAGTATAAAAGCTCTCAATATAGTCATAAAATATTCACCACCTGTGTGAATGTGCAGAATTGTTGTGTCAAGGTGAAGCCCCAGAAATTTACTTTCACAAACGAAGCATTTCAGCCTTGATGCTCCACTCAATACATACTCGGAACCTTATTAGAAATTGCTTAAGGGTTTTTTTCCAAAAAAAAAAAAAAAAAGAAAAAAAGAGAAAGGAATAAAGATGGGGAAAAGGTCCAAAGGGAAAAAGAAGACAGGAGAGAAAGAAGCACAGAGAGAACATTAGTCAGCACTCTGTTAGCCTGCCTCTACACCTGCAGAGGCAGAGAAAAAATGAAACAAAACTGAGAAACCTACAGAGCCCGTCTCTGACTGCAATTTACCAAAATGCCGCATACCACAGCCAGTACACCTAGGTGGGCCCCATATGTGGAAAAGGAAGGCAGACAATACGGGTCCCACATGGGTTTGTCCACGGTGTCCATGGTGGCCCCCACACAGGTTTGCTCATGTAGGGCCACTGCCATGTAGGGCTCATTTGGGGGCCACCATGGAAACCGCGGACAAACCCATGTGGGACCCATATTGTCTGCCCTCCTCGTCCCTCTATGGGGCCCACCAAGATGTGCTGGCTGGGACGTATATGCTCCCAAGTCAAGCCAATGTCTCCTCTGATGATGAGTGCAAGTGGCTGAAATATGAAAATATTCATGATGTTGTTTCAATTTGTCGCTGCCACAGTTTTTAAAGACTTGTAACATGAACACATTCATTCACATGTGATTCTAATTGCATTTTGTTATTTATTGGAAACACTGTAATTGTGGGGGTTGTGTTTTTTTTTTTGTGTTTTTTTGGTTGTTTTTTTGCATTAGCAGAGTATCTACAAAGTTTTGTGCAAACATAGCTGGTGCTATAGACGTTTAGCTTAGCGCTCTGTTGGGTGCTTCAAATCAGACACAAACTTCAACTTCATTATCGAGTTTAAATTCAAAATCATTATTTTTATCACATTGGGCTCAACACATGAACCTCCTAACTGACTGGAGCAGCAAATGATAAAAACAAAATAACTCTTTAGTCAGTTTTTATCCTGCTGCCCTCTGGTGGGACTGCGCCCTGGGTGGCACCTTGTCTTGCTCATGTTGAGAAACTGCCACTAGCCTCAACATGTTTGCATTTCTTGATTAAATAAAGTGAACCTTGACAGGGGGAGCTACCATTATTTCCACCTGGTTTGACTGTATATAAAACAGCCTCACAAGTCACCTGGGTTCTTACTAAAGGGCTGTTGCATTTACTTTTTAAATGTTCAAGTAACCGAGCAACGTTTCCCAGCCTCCATCCTTCGTTACCTAATTTGTCTCTGTCCCGTTTGATTTCGTCATCTCTCTTGTCTCGGCTCATGAAAAACAATCGTCTCTATTACTTCCTGCCTTCCCCGTCCTCCTTCCTGCGGGAACTCAGTCTGCTGGCGCTCGAGGCTGGTGAGGGATGCGAGAGCAGAAAATTAGCAAACACACCGAAAACTTGTAATTGCTCAATTGCAGCAAACAGAACCCATGTGGACCGGGCCCAAATAAACTCAGAAACCAGCTAAAGCCATGCCCAGGACCTTCCCGGTTTATCTAAATTCCAATAGTATGCTCGGTAATGGGAAAAACACTGTAGAAATGCCATTTCAAATAGACCCCAATGTAATCCCCCACAGCCCACTGGGGTCCATTTAATCAATGCTACAGACATGAG
This sequence comes from Phalloptychus januarius, assembly GCA_902982915.1. Taxonomy (NCBI): domain Eukaryota; kingdom Metazoa; phylum Chordata; class Actinopteri; order Cyprinodontiformes; family Poeciliidae; genus Phalloptychus; species Phalloptychus januarius. The sequence continues at coordinate 2,339,520 of CADWAE010000466.1, read as the reverse complement.
CATGGAGGAGGAACAGTCTGCAAATGGAAGCGGAGTTCTGAGTCAGCTCACAGGAGATTAAAAAGTAGAGGTGGATGAATAATGGAAGAGGAGAATGGTGGGAAAATTGCAGAATATGGCGAATCATCAATAACGCCTCCTGTGAATAATTCTGAAGGAAAAAAAAGACTTCTGCTGGGGGGGGAAAAAGGAGAAGTGTCTGTGCCCACTGAAAATGAAATTGTCTTAACTAGTTTTTGCTGTGTATTGCCTCACTTCATGGATGAGCGCTCATTATTTCACGAGTATTTGTGCCTTCGATTACCCGCGGTCCTGAAAGCTCCTCTCCCCCCCCACCCCCCTCCATCCTGAGAGTCCTCCACAATAACTGACAGCTTTCCACTCATTAGCCGGGTGGAAGTCGGAGGAAGTGTGCAGGCGGCGCTCAGCGGAGCTCCGCGCCCTCACCCGGAGCTCCTCGCCGGCTGTGACAGCTTTGGGGAGTCGGTGACGCCGGGAGACAAACTCAAACCAATGCCAAAATCATAATCAATCGGCGGCGCTCGGAACAGCGCGGTGAGGTGACAGCCGTCTGCCAGAAGCCCGGTAGTGTCTTTGCCCTCCGGCGGTATCCAACAGGCAGCTCCTTTGTCTGAGCACAATCATGTAGGATTTCCTCTGCAATCAGCGAGGACTCTTTATTTTGGCCTTGGAGCAGCAGCAAACAGGAAACCCACAAAGAGTTTGACAGTTATGTAAATATATGTAAAATCATACGAATAAATCCCTCTTGATTATTTTTTTTCTGCCCTCATTATCCGTCAGTCTCACCCCACACAAAGTTTACTTCTGGTGTTTGTTGGCAGAGAGGTTTCCTGCTGGAGAACCTCACGGATAATTAGTTTAATTGGCTGCAGGTCAGTCACGTGACTCGGTTTTGTTGAGAGAGCAGACCAAAGAGGCTCCAGAAGTAACGATTAGTTTATAAATAACAGCTACAGTATGAGTTCATCACAGGGCTAGGCATTGTGTCGTGCAAATGTTTCCATAGCCACGAACCTTTTTCTGTATAAATCATGTTATAAACACAGACTTAGGTGTATTTTCTTGGGATTGGTATTTTGAAGTATTTTCCACCATTTGGAAATCAGGGAGTTAAGAATCATAAACATCTGGAAGAAGATGCTCTGGTCGGACATGAGTATCAGTATGTTTCCATCCAATTGCTATGCGAATTTTGGGCCAACTTGTAAAATTTTGTGGGAAAAAAAGGAAATTCAAATTAGGTGTGTTTCCATCTACGGGTTTGGAGTGAATCCCCCAGGTTACTCAAATCAGGTGTTGGCTGTAAACATGATGTAGAGGTTGTAAGCTAGCATGAACTTTGTCTGGGCGTTGCCTTAATAAGCAATTTCACTCGATTCTCATCTCCTTTTAGGGATCCATGTGGATTTTCTCCCATTGAAATGGATTTCTCTGGTAGAATTTCAACTGGGCCAAAAGGATAGTGGGAGAAATTTTGAACAATGACGTTGATTCTTTTGTGCTGTTTTAGAATTGTAGTCTGCCTGTTGTTTTAGCAATGGCAGTGGAGAATGTGAACAAATCTGTTTGGTCTGTATTGGCCAGACTTCCAAATATTGAATTAACATTAACAGCCATCTTGATCAGCTCACTACTTCATTAACCTTTTCTGATGCAATGCTTCAAAATGCGCCTTAAAACCACCGATGGAAACACTGTTAGTAATATAACTTTATGGGCTGCATGCAAAATCCTATATGTGAAAGCTAAAAAAAAGCTAACACATCGTCCTGAACACAACATACCAGCATGAAATATGAAGCTGGAAACATCATGCTGTTGGAATTCTTCTCTTCAGACATTGTGGTGGCAGTTCGTCTTCCAGCAGGTAAACAACACAAACCAAACGTGGTCTTTAGATCATGTCTTAGATCGGCCCAGTCAAAGTCCAGACCTAGATGCAAATGAAAATCTGTGTAGACCTTACATGATATTCAATCAAAATACATTAAAAGTTTGTGGTCGAATTAAAAGTTTGGACTTAAAGCACATGAAGCATAATAAAGACGGAACTGGATGGTGTGAAATTCTTGAATGAGCTTTAGAATCCTTCTGAAATGCATTTTGACATCTACAAGTGCAGATTAAACGTTCCAGAGCTTTTCGTGGAACCAAGCCCATTTTGGTTTAAATTGGAAACTTTACGTACCAGATCCTCCAGGCTAAAGAGGATGTAAAATGGATTTTACTGTTGAACATAGATTATATTTGAGAGCTGCATTTGATCCATTTATAATCCTCTTTCTAAAGGTTATTTTTAAAGACATCATGAAGCAACGAGGAAAAAAAAAACTTATGTTGGCGATATAAGAAATTATTTTATTTAGCAGAGAAAAATATTGGTAATATCAACAGTCACCTGTCTCTAACCCTAACCCTCGGCACATTCTGCTTCACTGCTCAACCCTACGAACTTCAGTTCTGTTCATAGCATTTCATATTCATCTCCTGCTCCCTATTGTCCAACTCCATCATCAGTCCTTGCTGGAAATACAACAAATATATGTTTTTAATTTTTCTTTTACATTAATATATCCAAACACCCAGCCAGCATACCTAGGCGGGCTCCATATGGGGGAAAGGAGGGCAGACAATATGGGTCCCACACGGGTTTGCCTATGTAGGGCCACCGCCTACATGGGCCCTACATGGCAGTGGCCCTACATGGGCAAACCCCTGTGGGGCCACCATGGAAACCATGGACAAACCCAGGTGGGATCCATATTGTCTGCCCTCCTTTTCCCCATATGGGGCCCACCTAGGTATGCTGGCTGGGCAGTTTTAGTTGTGTTGCTGGCTGTATCTGAACAAGAGTTCTGAAAAGAAACAACATGTTTCTTTTCAGACGATAGTTTCAGACGATAGTTTCTTGAACTATCGTCTGCAGTGCAAGTATACTGGGAGGAAGGGTGTAGTCTTCCATCTGTTGTGTTAATGATGAAAGTTCAATCATTTGTATTTATTACACTCAAAAGTAATCAGAAAATTGCCCTGTAGCTGAATCTCTGTCAGCGTAGCAAAGCGTCTGCGTGCCGTAGCATGACATAACGTAATGTGGTGATTGAATCTTTGTATGAACTCTCACAATTTGTGTGTTGTAATGTAGAAAAATCAAATAATACTTCTTCTGCCCTACTTTCACCATTGTGGCTACGTAGTGATGTGGTTGATGTATCAGCAGGACGGTACAAATACGCTGATGAAGATTTACTCACCTTAGTAAGCCAAATCGTAGGAGTGACTCCAACTAATAGCAGCTCGACCTATTTTCTGATTGGTTCTTGACCACTTAACCGCATAAACCCACATAACACATGCTTTTAGAGTCTCCTCTCGCAACATTGTTCTTGAAGAACAGTCAAAATATTATCATCTGGTGAGGCACAGAAAGACGTATTTCTCATGTTTTTCAGCTTGACTCTTTCCACAAACTTATCAGGCTTTCCTCATTTTAACTGACTTGACTTCTGCCTCGCTTTTTGAAAACGACTTAACGTTTGTAGGCCTGTCCAATGGGCAAATGGAATACAGCAAAAACAAAACTGAAGTTTCAGCATAATACAAGGCGAGAGGCATTGAGTTGAATCTGATTCTCGACAGCGATGCGAGCAGCTCCACAAAAAAGACCCCTGCCGACTTCCCAGGGCCGATTTAAAACATGACAGATTGTCTTTTTATGACAGCTTGACGAAATGGTGGGAGACTTTATTCTCAGCGCAACATGATATGAACTTTACCATCGGTTTCCATCAAGACGGGGATAAAAAGAAAAAAGGTCCTCAAAGCTCTGAAAGAAAACGAAATTGTGACTGCAAACTAAGTTTTCCAGAGAGGAGATCAAAGGCTGCCTAACAGCTTGTACACGATTTTATTATCGTTCTGTGTTCAAGTTTAGCTTTGGTATTTCTCTGGGCTTAAAGAGGAATAAACTCATATTAAACAGGCATTCAGAGCATATTCTGTTAAGCCTGTGGCCTGAAAGAGAATCTTATAAAAAACGATTCCTTTGATTAACTTACAGAAAGCCCAACCCCCAACTGTGTTTATCCCCAGCCAGGGCCTTTCAGTTTGTAATTATACTAAATTATGCATCTGTAGGATGAATATGGATTTTGCCCTTTAAAAAAAAACAAATTTTATATATGTATATATATTTAGGTGCTGCCTTGGAGAAACATAGAACATGCAAAGAGCTTAAGCTCTAAGGATTAGGAGCTTGCTGAATTCATGTAATATTGATTTTTTTTTTTTTTTTTTTAAAGAAAAAGAAACTGCGGTATGAGTGTAAAATAAATCCGCGAGCGCCACATGCGCACGAAGCTGCACGCGCACGAGTCGAACCGGTCACACTTCAAAATACACGCGCAGCTCGCTTTGTGGAGATGTTCTGCCGTCCTCTTCTTGTCAACTTAACATCCCCGTCTCTCTCAGCTGCTTCTCATTCCCTCCACCTCAGCCCCGGCTCCTCAGGACTTTGCTCTGTGAAATATGTATTTTTCTTCCTTCCCCCTCATCCCCCCTCGCTGGAGCTTAAGAACTGGTTTCTCATCTGCTGCTGGATGGGAAGAATCTCCGGATCGGCTCCTCTTTATTCCACCTGTCAGAGCGGCAACAGAGGCGCGCGCGCCATCGCGGTCCGGCCGGCCCGCTGGTGACGTCAGTGTAGCTTTGGGATTTAGCTTTCCGGTTGAGCCTGTCTGAGCTGGGGAACTTTTTTTTTCTTCTTTCTGCTGAGGTAACACCTGAACACAGAGCATGGATGAACTCGGGAAGATTTCATATGCCCTTTACCCCCTTTTGCTGTCTGGACACGTTCATATGTCTTTTACATGAGTTTGGCGTAGAGAGTTCTTACAGATAGCCAAAGCTAGCGAAATAGCAAAACCTCACATTTAATGGTAATTAATTGGGGGAAAACAATAACTAACTGGACATGCGGTTAAAAAAAAAACTAAACTATATTAAAACTATATGTGTTCTGTCTTGTGTTTCTGAATCTGTTTATTAGCATTTTGAACTGATTGAACTGAAATAGATTTTTGTTTCCCGCCACAATCCTCCTTACTCTGGTCCCCAAAATGGCGATAGCAAAATTTGCAAGAAAACACCGGAGTCAGCTGGCTGTGCAACAATAACTGAACACATTTTTTGAAAATGGCACCTTCTGCTGAGTATCCAATATCCAATCAATGTACACATAATCACAATGCAATACTTAACCTTTTTTAATTCTATTGTTACTACTAGATACTAGTAGCAGTAACTAGTATCTAGTAGTAGTAGTTACTAGTAGTTACTAGTAACTACTAGTTACTAGTAGCATTCATCAACCATCACAGCGTAACTATTAGTTACTACTACTAGTAGTTAACTACTTGCAGCTACTGGCAGTTACTAATAGTAACTAGTAACTGCTACTAGTTACAGCAAACTAGTAACTACTAGTAGTTATAATATAACTAGTGACTATGTGATTTTTATTTTATTGTGACTTGTTTGTCTAATTCAGTGAGTTTATATCATTGTAGAGTGTGTTTGCTAGTTTTTAAGTTATTTTAAATGTTTGGTTTTCATTAGTTATGGTAACTAGTACTACTAGTAGTACTACTTACAGTACTAGTGACTACTAGTAGTATTAGTTGCTATAACTGAAAACTAAACAATGTTTAATTAAGTATTAAAAACTAGCAAACACACTCAAATGTATTAAAACCGAAAAAAAAAACAAAATTGACACCCCTGGTGACAAAAAAACATAACTTAGGTGAAGAGGAGAGAACAGAAGACGTGAATGATGATTATGCATCATCATTCTGCAGAGGAGGAGTTTTACAGAGTATTGACAGCAGAGGTCAGGGTTGCGTTTATAAGCCTGGATCAGACACTGTTTTGGTTACTCCACCCCCACAAATTCCTTTATGCATGCCAAATACAATAGTGGTAGTTATGTACACATAAATGTTAAAGCTTTCTAGTCCTTGGCCACTAAGGACACATTTTTCTTCCAAAAGAAACTTTGTAATTTTCCTTCCTCTCATTAACACTGGATCATTTTGAGACAAAAAAAAATCTTTCGTCCACACAACGGCAATAACCCAGAATGCACCTGGTCTGCACTTGGTGATGGGATGAAGTCACTGGAGCACAACAAAAACATTTTCACTGCAGACCCATTCAATAAATGATTAAATGGCTCATTTATTTTAGGAACTCTATCACTGTCCGTTCTTAACATATGGGTAAATAACAGACAGATAGATGTTTGAAGGCCTTGTAGCCACTAATAGGTAGTGAAAACATGACATTCCAAATTAGAATATAACAGACCAATAAAAATAAACAAAATTTTTCAAAACAGAAGAAGAAAAGAGTATATTTGGTCGCTGCTTAAATGTTATTTTCAAATCAAAATTTTCCTCTGATAACCCCACTGTTGCTAAACTTAATGACTTTGTATATGTACAATAAGCCCCGCTGGGTGGGGTCCCAAAGCTGTGACTTATCGGACGAAACACTTATTTTTTCTTAAAATGTTATTGTTCCCCACTAGACAAAGGTTCTAAAATGAAAAGTTTGATCCTTTTCTAAATTTCTCCATTTGAGATTATGCTCCTGCAATTCTCCATATCTCTACCACTGCTGCAAATACACCCCCACCACCCCTCATCTTTAATTCAGCAATAAATCAAATGGAAGTTTATTAAGAGTGAGAAACACACCGAAGAAAAGGGGTTGAGATTGGATTTATATTGGCTTTTTGAGCCATTAATTAGAAACATTCCACACGCTGTGTTTTTTCCCGAGATACCAGGGGGATTGAAAGATGAATTCAAAAGTAGATTTGCAAAAAAGAAAAAAAAAAATTGTCCGATTCGCCGTGGGTCTCCGAGGAGCTTCTTAGAAAACACACACAAACACGCAATCAGCAGTCAGTGGGGGATATTAAAAAAAGACTAATTAGAAAGAACTGTGCAGCAGCAGCAGACAGCGTTTAATATCACCTGGCTGTGATGACTGCACTGATGCCAGTGTGACAGCTGTTTTCTTCTTCTCCTCTTTTTTTCCTCTTCTTTTCTGCTGGTTAAAAAGAGCTGTCCGTCAGTGGTTTCAGTGGCGCTGGCTGACCCCGTCCTGCTGGGAGCTGAACTGTAGTTAATTAGTACACAAAGCCTGAGAGACAAAGAAAGTTAGGGAAGTGAGGACGGCGGGGCGGGCAGGGGAGTGGGGAACTGTTTGGAAGTGTGTGTCTGAAGCCGCGGGAGGAGGAGAGGGGGGGGGGGTTATAGGCAGTTTTTTTCTTCCCTTTTGGGAAGAGGTTGGACTCTGCGTGTGTGTGTTCCTGTGTGGAGACTCAGTGGGAACAGAGGCTCACAGACAGATGAATTAGAAGTGTGAAGGGGAGCCCTGTCCCTGAGCTGAGAGCTATACTACCAGCTCTCTCTCACACACACACACACACACACGCACACCCCCCCACACACACACACACACATGCTCCGCTGGAGCCCATCAAGGGACAAAAGACCAGGGTTTGGGATCTGGTGGAAAAGGGAGCCAAAAGGGAGAGAATGTGAGACAGAGACTGCGAAAGGTCAAAGTATGACAAGAACTAATAAGGGAAGTGTCTGTCGGGACTTGGCTGAGATGGCACCACGACTGGTGGACTGGTAAACCAGGTCCTGTTTCATGAACTGCTCAGAGACAAATATGATCTGCTCCAGGAAAGTGTGTCTGTGGCGGCGCAGAGCTGCAGGCAGGGGCTGGTATGAGTCTCAACTGGATGATAAGTCAGAGTGAAAACACCACAGTGTCACTGGAGACACAATTCCAAATACAATGTGACATTATGGAATTTCTTTGATTTGGAGCAGAAAAGCAACGATGATGCCTCCTGCTCTATGACATTTATTTATTTTTCAATAAAAACATACTAAAATGATTAGTTTGAAATAAACATACTTAATGTGTCAAAGAGCACACTATTACTCTATATAGGGACACACAATCAAGTAACTGTTACCTCCCGCTGCTATAAAAATTTGCTATGAATAAAATATAACTTTAAAGAAATTTGACTTCATGATTTAACACATTGAAATTGGGCCTCTGTCTCTTTAAGAGACTCTCTCTCTGAAACTCCACCTTCAGGAAGTCAACACAATGTGGCTTCTTTATCAACCCTTTAACGTTTTTATCAGCGTTGCACTGAGAAGTAGCTCCTATTATGAGCTCAGCAGATGCACAGGTCCACCAGGTTGTTGCTAATTGCTGCCAGCTAGTCTGAAGGAGCTGATGGGGGAGCCTCAGGAGAGGGTTGCTCTGTAAAGTAGAAGCTCAGAAGCTTGGAAATGGCAGCTCTGAGGAGGAGCTAAGTCCTCAAAGACAGTGCTAGATCCACCCAGGTGTTTATGCACAGCTGAATGGTTGCCACTAAAGATTCAAGGATTTCTCAAACGTGCATGAAAACAATCAAGGCAATGCTCCAGCTATGTTTTTGGTGAGGGAATAACATCATAACATGACGTAAAGCTAAAAAAAAGTTGAATTTACATAATACTGCCCCTTTAAGAAACCGATATAGGGTGGTTATTTTCATCAGCTAGCTCTGGTATCTCTCCTAATACCACATTAAATGAATAATGGTCCTTTTCTACTAAGCTCCACTCAGGTAATGGTAATGGTAATGTGGTGCCAGATCCTTTTTCACAACCGAAAACGCTGGAGTACTGAGCGTGGAAACCCAGATTGAACATGTGACCTTAGGAAGCCGTGGGTCACTGATTAGGTATAAGATGGAGTCACTGGTTGCATGACAACAGCGACTCCCTTACAATAATCTGACCCATTAGTAAAAACAATTGGCATCTGGGTTAGCCACAGACAGAGCAGAACGCTCAACATAAGGCTCCCTGGTACTCGGGCGAACTGTGTGTGTTCTGTGAGTAGTGCAGACTCCGTGAACACTGTCTGCGGACAGCTGAGATTTCATAGTCAAGTGTCCCGATTGCCTACATTTCCTGTGACAAAATGCCTTCATTTTCCACATTCTGAATGGATTCTAGCAAGCTTGGTGAGCAAGGTGGACGTCTTGCATTGCTTCTTCTCCATCGGGTAGCCACAGCACACCTGTTAGCGTTGTACAAAAGGACAGCGTAGCCGCTGTACCTCCTTAGGACTTTCTGCGCTGGCTCTCAACCTCTCGTCAATCTTTATCTGTTTGGTGTCACAAACAACACAATTTGATGGGAACACCGTTTCCCACCCAGGAATTTACAGTGTGACACTGAGTACTTGTATTCTGTCATAAAAATGTTCCTTTCCGTGGACGTATCTGGCGGACGTCCCCTTGAGTATGCGCAGACCTCAGTGGAGGGAAATACTTCTGCGTGTGTGGGGGCCTTTAGCTTTTACGTCATCAATTGTGACAGTAATTGAGTGGCGTCAGATTTTAGCTGTTGTAGGATTTCTCTTTTATCTTCGGCAAAAGACTATGAGCCACTTCTCCCATTAACGCTAGACTCATGCATGTGTTTTGGTTTACCCACAATACCCTGCGCTGTAGTTCGCTTCTTGCTTTTGGAGCGGTCTCCAGTGTGCCTAGCATTCACAAATGCATTGGAACCACACCACGAGGTCACTTCAACCAAACAAAGACCTAGCTTTGCAGGTGGACCAGAGTTCACTTTTTTTGGACAGCATCAAAGTTCAATTGCACATTGACACCAAACAAACTGGACTTTCTAGGCAAATGAACCAGGGTCTGGATAAAGTGGGCTAGAGGTGGTATGAATGCACCTTAAATGTCATTATAACAGCCAGCTGACCTGCGGTGCACAGATAAGGACAACTTAAAACAGCATTATTTGAGTAAAACTGTTGGGGGAGGTTAAGTAGCCTTCTTTCAGCCAGTTGACTAGCAGTGTGCAGGAACAGTTAAGAAACTGATTCACTTCATGCTTCAGCAACAGAGAAAACTCCAGTCACTTTGGTATCACTTTTAATCTTATAAACAGTGTGATATAAACATTTGTAGTTTGTAAAACTGAAAGCTTGATACGCCCTAACAGGCCAACCAGAAGCTCTTACACAACCCTGCTAAAAGTTTATTGGCTGCTGTAAAACGATTCAACCCATTCCTTCTTTTTGTTATCCCTCCTAATATCCAATTACGTCCATAGCAGCGGTTCATGCTGAGACTAAGTGAAATCTGTGAGTTTGCTTCTGTTAAATCCAGTGCGGCTGAGCTCAAATCAGATGGTTATTATGGAGTATCAGCCACCCGGGCCACTCAATAAGCCGCGGGAAGCGCTGTCTGTTCACGGCTCTCGCTGACATTCTCCGCCGGTATGACCGCAGTCCATTTAATGCCATCATCGATCGGCGCTGCAGCGGCGCTGTGCGCAACCTTCAGGCCGGCGTTAAGCGCAGCGGCGGCCGTCTGGCAGGTACGAGTCTACGGGCACACTAACAAGTCTCCTTCGCCGCCACCTCCTCTTCCTCCCACCTTAGCACTCTTTTGTCCTGCACCCACTTCCACGCGCGCACACACGGCTGCGTCGAGCTCGGTTTAAAGAGCTTGGACGCGGACGGAAGTTCGAAGGTTTTCACTACAAAGTAAAAGCCTTACTTTCCAATCAGTGACGTCAGACTTTGTTAAATCGTGGCGTCTTTGGTTATGAATAAATAGCTTATATCTAATCCCGTTTGGAGGGTTTGTTTCTCCTTTTGCCTCAAAGCTAACGTTTCACAGTAAACAAACAAACAAACTTTGAAACCATTTCCCCATATGACACGTAAGTAACCCGAAAATATTGCTGTCATATTGTCACCATGTCGTTAATACATTCATAAATGTCGCAGCACTAAATATTTAATTCACAACCTAAATTTTTACCTTGCAAACTAGCAAGCTAACCTAATAGTCAGCCAGCCAACTAATCTTTTTAGTTAACAAGCTAACTAAGGTTAGCTAACTAGGGTTAGCTTGCTAGCTAACCATTTAGGTCAGTGCTAAATATAAACTTAGTTTGGAAAATAAATATTTACTTTGGAAATGAAATGTTTAGTTCACACCAAAACCTTTAGCTTGGAGCTTTCTATCTATTTTCCTGGCTAAATACTGAATTCACGAGTTCACTATTTCAATTGTAAACAAAACAATGAGTTTGTTTGTAACATTTAGAAAAATGAAACACGTGTTGACAATATAACACCGATTTAAATAAGTCAAAAATTTGCTGTTAATTTTTTTTACTGTGTACCTTTACAAACGGCACCTCTGTAAAATAGGCAGTCATCAGCATCATTAGAGAAAGTCTCAAGTATTTGAGGATTTTAGTTGCTTTCTGATACTTATGGTCCTTATAACCCCATCTATTAACAGAGATACACTGGGATTTTGATACCCAATAAAAAAATACAGAATAAACACCAGCTACATTTATCATTTGAGCACAGTCAAACCGTTTTTTTTAAAAAGTGATATATAAATAAAATATTGTGAAGTAGTTTTCACACAGTTATCATGTAGAACATTAAGACTTTCATTTAATATAACATTTTTACCTTTCCAATATTTCTAAACATCAATTTAAATTCTTTCAGCCAGCTGACCAGCAGTACGCAGCAAAAAACTGTGAAAGGGGGACCTGCACAGTAAATTTGTTTCACAAATAACATTAACTATTATTTTTATTTGTGTGCTCTTATTTTGAAAGTCTTGAAAGGAAGCATGGGACTAATTATGTCTGCCTTGCCGCTGCTGAGCCCCCCCATCCCTCCTTCAACCCTCTTTCGGTCTCTGTTGCCATTCCGACGCACATCCCTCGCAGAGGAGCACCGTCCTGGCGGAGCTGGATAGGGTGACGCTTCTCGGGTCCCTCTGCGCAGAAGAGGACTTCAACCACGGGGGTTCCGGTACCTCGCCTTCTCCCCCACCCCCCTCCCGAGACCCACCCCGGTCCCCGGGAGAGCCTTCGGCGCGGAGATGCGTCCCTGGAGCGGAGCTCGCTGTCGGTAAAGTCACACAAAGAGAATGAGACTGTGAAGCGGCGCCACATTCATCACCCCGGAGGAGCAATAACGCCACCAGCCTGCATGGTTTCATATTGAGGATTTGTGCGCCTGATCGGGGCTCTAAGACACCCCGTACGCCCCCTCCACCTCCCTCTCACCTCGCCCCCGACAATCCCAGCTGAAGATATGAGAAGAAAAAGCTCTGCTGCTGCTGCTGCTGCGGCTCTCTGCGTTTGAGTCTCCAGTCCGTCCAAGGGGGGTCCAGTCTGCACACCTTTCTTCATGTTGCAAGCGCCTGGTTTATGACAATGGATTACTTGCTTTGGGTGTGCAGCCTTGTTGTCCCCGTGGTCCTGGCTGTAGAAGGTATGTCGTTTGATTCTTCTTTTTTTTTTTTCTTAATATCTGCATTTTTGTTTGTTTGTTTGTTGGTTGTCTGCGTATAAACAATAGACTGCTTGGTTTCTGACACCATAACAGGAAAAAAAAAAAAAAAGATAGAGCCACTGTAAGAACTGAAGCAGAGCGGTCCACTCCATGTCTTCAGTTTACCTGATGTTTATTGTCTCAGTGGGAGAAACCGGAGCCGCTTTTGTTTTCCTTAATTAAACCCACTAACAGCCCAGTTGGTGGGTTAGGGGTTATTCCGTGATGACACCCCGCCCCCGGTGTTTCCGATGCGGCTTTTGGGACTTGTCCCTGTTGCTATTGTCCTTGTTGTCACACCCGCTCGCGGAGCGAGGATGCCCCGCCTGCCCCGCCTATCCTCCCCACAGCTGAGGAGGTTCGGTTTCCCTCTAAGGCAGCGAGGAGAGCTGGGTAGGTAGGCGGTGGGTGGAGGGGTGCAGAGGGGGGTCCCTCCGCCGTCACCGTGAGGACGCAGATGATGCGCTCCGGAGGAGGCTTGGGCGCGCGCTGCTCTGTAACCCGCCGACCTGCGCCGGGCCGGTGGCTCCTTAAGCGCGCGCGCGCGCGCGCCCCGCCGGATCAATCCCGCACATGTGTAACATATTAGATGACAAGTGTGTATTAAAGGTCAATGGCTTAACAAGTGCGCTGCGGGCCCTCTCCATCAACAAGGGAGGGAGGGGAGCGTTGCCCCCAGGGAAGAAGCCCACCCTCACCCGCTTCTCTCCGCCTCACCTCACTTCACTTCCCCCTCCGACTCCCCCCCCCCCATCCAATCTGCCTCTGCTGGACCGTGGCCAGCTTGATCCCTCATCAGTTCTGGTGTCAGCGAGTAAATCAATGCAGCGGCGGCAGCACTGAGAGTCCCAGTGGGCTCCCCACACAGAGACGATCAGCACCACCACCACCACCCCCCCACTCCACACCCACTCTCTTCCCCAGGCCAGAGCCCGTTACTCAAAGCTCAGGGGTTAACTAATGTTTGTCCTCTGAGGATAAACATGAAGGGCAGATCATCAGATGGGTTTAAATGAGCTGGAAGACAGGCAGGCACAGCCATTTTTTTTTCTTTTTCTCCAGCAGGTTGCTGTTGGCATGAATGTGGCATCCTGGGTTTCTTTTAAATTTTTTTTATGGTTGAGTTTGTACAAAAGCTGGGAGTTTAAAGGGGAGGGATTACCAAGGAGCGAGAGATGCAACAACAACAAAACAAAACACACACACAAAAAAAATAAAAACCCAAAGGCGAATAAAAATAAATTTTTACATTCTTGTAACTTTGCAGCTAAAAGCTCCAAAATATAAGCCTTCTGTTGGATTTTGAAATATAAACATTGATAGCAGTTATCGATGATCTAGTTCAAAAAGCTACATCTAAAAATTCACAAAACACTGATCTCTTTTGGGGTATAGTTAAAGTCTATCACAAGTTGAGTGGTTCTGCTCACCTAATTTTTGTTTTGCTGATATGAATGGTGGGCGATATGGACTTTTCACAAAATTTTTCTTGTACCACTGCGACAAAAGTGACGATAAAATCCTTTTTTTTCGTTTTGTTTATTGCTCTCGAAAAACATTCCAACTTCTAACCTCGTCACCTTCCTAAAATAACAAACTAAGTAATTTCTTGCAGAAGAAATATTGTCTTTGCAAAAAATGACTTGGGTCATCGTTTTAGGAAGATAACGATATTCTTGGGTAGGACACAGGTCCATAAGGAAGTGTGATTTATTGATGCTGTCATTGAACAGACAGTGAAAAAAATAGTAAAACTAACAATCTGAACAGCTTTGTGGGGTTTTTGAACATTATTAACCGGAATTTATTGTGACAACCATAAATCAAAATTTCTATTGCGATAAGAAATTTATCACAACAAACAATAAACGATACGATAAATGTCCACCGATGTGACAAATGAATCATTTGCTTATAATGCAAACCGCACAGACACAAATTGTTCTAATTTGTATGAAATAATCTCACGTTAATTGCTCTTGAGGGCCCCCTGCAGGTGTGTTCCCGCCTGCGCAGGGTCTCCGTACGCCTCTGCCTTGGTCTGGTTCTGCTTCCTGTTTGCTACATTGATGCCTTCCCTCCTGTTTGCACCACCAGACTGCAGTAAAGGCCTCAGCATCTTTGACATTTTTATGTTATAATTCTCTTATTTACAATCAGCGTTTACTGTCGTCTCATTTTAAAAGCTAATAAACCAGATGGATGAGCTCTCGGAAAGAGGTTTTATAAAGCAATCTGAAGGATCTACGCTTGTCTGTGTGTTTTGGCCGTTTTTTTTCTTTTTTTTTTCACCCCCCACCCCATATCAGCAGGGGTGATCGTTCAGATTCTTCTGCTCTCTCTCGGTACGTCTTCATATCGAGTCAAACCGTTATTTGCTGACCTGTAAAAGCAGATCGGAGCGGCCGCAGAGAAAGACTGAATTAGGTCAGCTCAACTCGTTCAAAGAGCTTCTCCTCAAGCATCAAGCTGAGGATCAGTATCAGCTCTAACCGCTGTGGTTCACTCCAGAGAGAGACGCATTTCAGAGCAAATCGAGCTTGCAGGCAGGAGCTTGTATGACATTCTCAGTGCGATGATCTTGATTAAAAAAATAAAATGCTTTGACAGCATCCAGGTATTTCACAACAAGAAAACAAACAAGTGATCTAATTTCTTTGACCTAAAACACAAGAGTTACAATTAATCCTAATCTGACTTTTGCCCAAATTGCATCAATGTTTTGTTAGTTTGATTGGAACACCTGGCTTGTCATGGAAACAAATTTTACCGGACAATAAATTGTCCCAGAAATTATTGCGATAAACGATAATTTTGTTTTACCATATTAGACTGGAACCGGAAGACACTTAAAATTTACAAAAGAAATAAACAAAACAACAACAAAAAAAAAAGAATTATGAAGTCTCTGTAAACAAAATTGTCCTTTTAAAAAAGTGACTAATTGAACACCAGATTGAAGACTTTTGTCATCTTGTTTTTGGTAGAAAGAAAAGTGAAAAATGATAAATCATACAAATACGAATTATTTAGCTCATTTTAATTCATCATGCAATTAATTAATTTATTGCGACAGGCCAATGTAATGACTTGCATTTCAAGGCTTTGTCACTGAAAATATACATTTTAGGATTCTGCTCTTTATAGTGAAAATCAAAAGTATAATAAGTGTATATTAGCTTTTCAATTGGTTGGGGTATCCAGTCAGACAAACAGTGTTAGCTTAACAGCACTGATGGTTTGTACTCTCTATTTTTCACAACTGAAAATAATTCCAAACTAGTCCTTCTTGCAAAGTGTCTGGTGATCTTAAGGCGACGTCTCAACCTCTGCCTTTGTTTCCTAAGAAACTTGCACGACAATGATTTGCAAAATTGGTGTATGTGAAATTTCAAGCTAGTACACGTAGAAGTCCACACAGGCCAGTGACGCGACTCAAGAAAGTTGCGTCACTAGCCTGCTATTGCGACTCGTGTGTCGGTTTTACACCGAGTGGCAGGACAGTTTTGTCTTTTGCTCATTCCTTCCCCAGGTTTCCGACCCATTAGGGTCGGAATGCAGTGGCGGCTTTTCAGTCATCTCAACAACAGTGTGCAGCAAAAGCTGGAAGAGGGGCAGATCTGCCCTTCAGTAGCACTTACCCCCAGAAAATTGAAAAAAGAAAACCACTTGTGCATCAATTGCACCCAGTTCAATGTGTCAGCTATAAACCTAGCTTAATCCTTCTTAACTGTCAGTGTTACTGGTGTGTCAAAACCCCTAATTAAAGTAAACAAACAAGGCTTAGCCTGTAGGGGCCGTTGAAACCTTGTATAGGTTTCAAGCATTCTGCATTTAGAGGTGAGTGAAGCTTCTGGATAGTGAATAGTGATAGAGAATAAGCAACATCGATATTGAGCAATTATAGCTAATGGTATTTATCCCAGTTGCATTGATCCTAGAGTCCGGTTCACATGGCTTGTCTGGTGATCAAGATTTTTGTGCTACAGTGCTAAATGTGTATGAATGTGATGTGAGGGAGTTATTTTCCAACATCTTGTCTTTCAATTGACTACCAACTGTCTTCTATTGAAAGACAGTTTGTAGTCTTTCAATATTCGGCAGGGTGATTGGGGTATTAGTAAGAGTGATGGTTTAGAGTTTGAGCAACAAGAAATATGTTCAAAAAACAGACTTCGTCTTTCCTGTAAGCAAGAGAAAACATTACGTCTCCCTTTTTTGTTCAGGCAGTGTGGAAAAACAGGTGGGGGTAGGGCAGATACCGCGCAACTTTATGTTCATTAGTTAGAAAAAAAACCTAAAGTTCTTTCCCTGTCATCTCATTAAAGGACATGATAAAAAAACCTCGACCCAACACATGCTGAGAATCCTACAAATGCCCAAAAGCTGGATTTTATTTTGCCCCTTCATTGACTGTTGATCATCACTGATCAATGGTGATGATGCTATTTTTTTTCGGTGAATATTTCATGCGTTTGCCGGCTGGCTCCAAGTGTCAGTGCCCGATACAAGGGATGCCTCCCCTTTCATCATACTCCCTCCCCCCCAACACTCCCCTCTCACAAAGTGAATAAAACATCAGCATGCATGAGCTCCCCAAGCACTTGGAGAATACAGAGTTGTGTGGCATTTTGGCTCCAGCAGGCGATCAGAAAAAAAAAAACAGCATTAAATGCCACTAGTGGTGATGCTCTAAAGTTCCCACTACTGCATTGTTTTCTTACCCCAGGGGGTGAATGACTCCACCTCTGCTGCAGCTTTATGAGTGAGGTGGAGAGCAGCGAGGTTGGGAGGTAGAGGAGGAGTGGGGGGGAATCTGGATTTGAGTTGTAGCAGTTCTGCCCATCTCAGGGGTGTTGTAAATTCACCAGGAAAGGGGGAGAACTGTGGAACAAATGGGATCTTTTTCAACCTTAACTGGTCTCTGGGAATTAGTGAGTCGACACGCTTTGGAGAGGAGAGTTACTGGCTAACGGAAACCCTTTTTTATGCTGCCATTTCAGTGTTTTACGGCGGCACATGAGCCGGGAGTCAGCTTTAAGCTGGAGGATAGGCATCATTATCCTCCCTCGTGTTGGCCGCGAGGTTTTAACGGCTTTTATGATCCTGTAGGTCTGCGAAAATGGGCCGCGTTCGGTGCGTTCTCCTAAACGCCGTCAAGTAAGTGCTGCATAAGATGAAAGGACATTACATGCATAAATGGGGATGCGTTGAATAAATAAATGCACCTTGGAGAAAATAAGTGTGGAGAAATTATTTTGTAGCTGTAAACATTAAGAATCCCCTTTGATGTGCGACAAAATCAGGTCAGCACAAATTAGTTCAACAATAGCTGAGAGTTTAGAACTATAGGGCAAAGCATATTTTTAGGCACAGCACCAGGTTATATTGTTCAAAGTAACAATAATATTAACAGAAATATTATTGACAGTTGTGTTAAAGGGGCAGTATTATGTATTCTGTAGACATGTCGTACCAATTTATAGCACAATCAAGTAACCATGTTATCTTCAGTTGTTTGATGTCAACTATGACTTGAAAGAAGTTGTATTGTGTAGTTTAACACCGTGAAATTGGGCCTCTGTCTCTTTAAAAGCTCCTGCTCTTCCAGAAATTTCAGGAAGTCGTCACAACTTGGCTCCTCTATTAAAACTTCAACAAAGTGTGTACCAGCGTTCCACTGAAGCGTGCCTCTATCAGCTCAGCAGTTTCAACAGATGTTTGCTAATTACTGCTGGCTAGTCTGAAGGAGTCGAATGGGGGGATTGCAGTGGAGGGCTGCTCTGAGTGGCAGAAACTTGAAAGCTGCAGCTATGAGGAGGAGCTACGTCTTGAAGGCGGGGCTAAATCCAACCAGGCATTTTGCATAGCTGAATGGTTGCCGAAGAGATTAATTGATTTCTCAAACATACATGACTAAATCAAAGTAGCACTCTGTGTGTTTTTAATTAAGAAATAACATTATTTCATAGTGTAAAGCTATGTGTAAGCTAGTGTACGTCTATTTTACATAATAACTCTCCTTTGAACTGTTTCTGGTTACACTGACACATATTTTGGCTAATAGTTCGGGAAAAAGACAAAGACAGCAAACTACTAAATAACCTAAAAGTGAAAATGTTCCAAAAATAACTATTTTACATTTATGCATTTTAATATTTTATGGCAATAAGAATACCTCACCAGCAGTAGATACGTCCTTTAGCATCTTCACATTGAGGAAATTGAGGCTAGCTTGGAAGCTAATGCCTAGCTAATGAGTATTCAGTTTGAAACCAAGACAATGGCAAATGACGCATTTTAGAAATATATTTATCTGGCACTAGAGGTCTTTACTTGTCAGCAATTTGACAGGAAGTGTTTTTAGGAAAAAGGGGGAAACACGAGGACTTCGTAGGACTTCGAGGACCGTAGGCTTTGTAAACCATCAGAGACTCCCAGCGCCGAGCAAACCTCTGCTTTGCTGTGTCACAGTGCATCGTACAAAAGCATTTATACATGTGCTTATATAACTGGCTGGTATATATGACTAGAGTAACATGTCTTTAAAACGAACTGTCGACTACGCTGTAAATAAGTCTCTAATAGAAATGTGAGGGCGGTTTACGGGTTTATAAAATACCGTTTGCATTACTACTGTTGTTTTCAGGTGGCAGTGGCTTTCGTCTCCATCCTGACTCTGACTCAGAGTTTGTTTCATTAAATTAAGACCATTAAAATCAGCTGCAGGCAGAAAATTTACTGGTAAAAACCTCTTACAGGCCACATCAGCAATCTCTTTACTGTCTGCGGTGACTTAGTGTTTTGGGGTCTTTCAGAAACTGTTTGTACCGTTTCCTCTCTTTCTACTCATTTTCATACATCGGTTGTTGTTTTTTTTTTAAATCATAGATGATTTAAATTCTGGTTTAATTTATTCAGGGGAAAACATTCCAAACAAACCTGACGCTATGTGAAAAAGTGATTGACCTCTAAACCTAAAAACTTGGTTGCTCAAACCTTAAAAGCAAAAATTGCCATCAAGCATTTGTGATGGCGGATGTCTTTAACATTGATGTAGACAAGTTTTGGCCCATTCATCTTTGCAGAATTGTTTTTATTGAGTCACACTGAAGAGACAAGAACCACTGGTGCTCAATAAGCACTAGCAAAGGTTTAGTAGTGGAATTGGTTTATTGTACAAAATTTCATATACACCTATACTGGTTGAGGTTTCTTAAATTTGCTGATAGATGATGAGTGCTATTAGGAATATATTTCATTTAACTGTTTACATCTGTCGCTGTTGATGTTTTTAATGACTTATCAAGCGAACAAGCTTATTCACCTGTTTCTTTAATTTCTAAATTAAGGGGAACTCTGCAGGACTGCACAGTGGCGCAGCTGGTAGAGCTGTTGCCTTGCAGCAATAAGTTTCTGGGTTCGATTCCCGGCCCCAGTCTTTCTGCATGGAGTTTGCATGTTCTCCCTGTGCATGTGTGGGTTCTCTTCGGGTACTCCGGCTTCCTCCCTCAGTCCAAAAACATGACTGTCAGGTTAATTGGCCTCTCCAAATTCTCCCTAGGTGTGAGTGTGTGTGCATGGTTGTCTGTCCTGTGTATCTCTGTGTTGCCCTGTGACAGACTGGCGACCTGTCCAGGGTGATCCCGCCTCTCGCCTGGAACGTTGGCTGGAGATAGGCACCAGCACCTCCTGACCCCACAAAGGGTGTACAGAAAATGGATGGATGTATGGGAAACTCTGCATTTGCGAAATTGTGATTTTTCGACAGCAGCAGAATATTGACAAAGACTTGCACACATTTTTCACACCTTGACATCAGGCATCTCTTTTCAGCAAGTCCAGCTCAGACAGATCATACTTCAAGCCTTTTGTTTTTTGTCCCATTTTTCCTGAATACACCTAGCTTTTTTTTTTGCCAGCAAGAAACTTTAACCTGTAACAGCCGCCCTCTGTTCACACAGGGTCTTAAACCCCAGCTTTTACTGCGTCAGCCTGCAGCGTGTGCATGTCTGTGCTGTGAAACGAAGCAGCAGCAGCAGCAGCAGCAGCTCAGACCTTTGGTTTGCTGAGGGTGACCGATTCTGCCTCTGTTGCCTCAGGGCACCTGGGAGAGATAAGACAACGGGTGGGGGCCGACGCTCCAGATCATCCCTGCTGCTCGAGACGGGAGGGTGGGGGGACAAGTCGGCTCGTGCGGCGTCCCTGTCCGGGAGCGGCCACTTGGCTCGTGCGCCACAGAGGCCTGAGTGTGGCCAAGCAGAGACAACAGGCGCTGATTTCGCTGATTAGTTCCTCCTCCCTGGCTCAAGCCGTGCTAATCAGTAAAACAACCTTGTTCACAGGCATTTATTTGGGTTTAACAACTGAGGTTATTAGCTGCTGTCGCTCATTCCCTTCTGCAGACAAGCATGAAGGAACGAAGAAAGGCTTTTAAAGCGGAGCAACAGCACTTAATGTAAATTTAGCTTTGCTTTGTGCATAAATATTACTTATTAATCACCCTGCTGAGGAAAAAAGGGGAATTTCTATTGTTAACAACAGACGGGTTCGCTTAGTCTTTTAAAATGAAGAGGATTTTTTTCTTTTAACTTTTCCAGCATATTCCGGAGAACATTATGTTCAAAGAAAAACACAGCTCAACTTTAAATCACACCCTTAATATATAATTCATACCCCTCAACATTAACCGCGATTAAAGCTGACTTAAGGTTATGTTGTTATCGACTATTTTGTGTTTCATCTTTAGTGGTGGTTAGTAGCAATAATAGGGGTGTTATTCATTAAGTCGTATGCCATTTTCCTTAGGGAAAAAAAAAGGTTTTCAGTTCCTGTCCTTATAGGAATATGAGGCAAACATCTCCGTGTTGACTGCGTGACCCAGCGATTATTGATGGTGGCTGAGGCATCACGAGGCATTAATTAGTCGTATGAGTGACATGAGCTGTTCAGAGCGGGGAACAGTGGGGATTCAGAGATACACAGTGCAGTAAATCACCATGAGTCATTAGAATCAGCTGAGATTTATCTCCTTCCCCGGTGCGTCGGGCCCCGCGAGGAGCCGTTTGCCGAGGAATACCTTCACATTTCCTCAACTGTCTGTTTGCTTTTCATTTTAAAACCGCCAGAGCTTTTAATCTCATTGTTTTACCAACGTGGGATATAATGTGCTGAAGGGGATGCGATTCGGAAATGGGGGAGGGAGGAGAGACAATGCAGCCTGTTTTACGTGTACTGCGGGCAGAGCTTACATGCTTGGTGTCAGTTTAACGTAAAAACCCAAGAAAATATGTAGAGAAGTAGAAAAAAACTTGGCATAATAGCACAATATTTATTATCACTATTAACCACCGCTAAATGTGGTATACTTCTGACTATACGTAACCTATTAAGCAATGATGTTGGATGACAAAGCCTGACTTAAGACTCCATCTTACTTCATTCCTTAGCTGTTCTGTTTGGGTTTTTAGTAGCAATGCTCAATATATCGACACCAACATCGGTATCAGCCGATATTCGTAATCTTTTAACATATCAGTATCTGTCTGATAAATAAAACTCGGTCGATATTAACGACTGGCACTTATTTTTATGTTGCCGCAATGGTTGTGAAATATGTCGGTAAATATCTGTAATATTACTACTAGCCAACTCCTGAAAAATAGCTTTTTACATGCACCGGTGCATGTGAGTAAATCCTTCTTCCTCTAACTTCTTCTAACACGTATTCTTTATAAAAATGAATATCTATAGCACATTGTTTAAAAAATAGTATTGTATTTACGGTATCGGTTTCACAAAAGATTTCATCCACACGAAATAAACACAAATCTGTATTGTGTTAAACATGCCAAACCCATAGGGGGCAGGGTGGCACAAAGATACAATCTATGTTAGCCAATCAGATTGCTTCAAAACAATCATGACTTCCTGTTAGGAGTTAAACATGGCACAAGGGGGTTCATTTATGTGGACAAATATACAGGTTGAACTGCTTTTAATTCGAGTATTATTAGTTAATAAAAACAGAGTTTATGGATGTTCAAAGATATGATATATGGCAGATTATTTGTTGAGAATGTAATGTCGGCAAAGTTTGCTGGAAACAAGAGTTAGTTAAACTTACTTTGGATAGAGCTATAGTGATTTTCAGCCACTCAAAACAGAGTTTCTGCATTTGAACAGAGTTTCTGAAGCAGAGTTTCTGAAACAGAGTTTCTGAAACAGAGTTTCTGAAGCAGAGTTTCTGAAGCAGAGTTTCTGAAGCAGAGTTTCTGAGTGGATGAAAGGACAAAACACATAAAATGTATTCATTTCCCCAGACACCCAGCTAGGCGCGGACCAGGCCTTAGTTTTGCTGCAGCTGAAGCAGGCACAGCTGGCTCCACTGTGCCCCCTAATGAGCAGAGCACAAAGTGTGTGAGGGACAGATCTTATTGCCGTTTGGCCATTTGGGCAGCATGTGTGTAGCTTGAGACCAGTTTTTGGGTTGTTTTGTTGACAGCTGGTGTGCTGCAGGTTGCTCAGGACTTGCCTTTTGTTTTGTTCCCATAGGGTAGGATCAGTGCTGGGTTCTTTCTACTAAAGGGCTTAAGGGTTTACGGTTATTGTTCTAGAGAACTGGTTGTTCGTTTTGTTCCAGCCTGTGGCTGGACAGACAACGGACCAGTGTCTCCTTCACCGGCCGGTGCTGGTGGCTCATCTTTAGAAACCTGGGATTTTATGATCCAGATTAGTTAGGTTTTTCCTTTTAAATTCTCGGTCACATTTGTTTTTCCTTAAATAAATTGACCACATCTCGTCTCTTCATTCCGTCGTCATTTATAGACTGGCTTGGTAGAGTCTGGTTTAGTCTTTGTATGAAGTCCCCAAACTTCTAGAGGTTGGATGATAGGTGTTAAATTAGCAGCTCAAATGCCTCTTTGTCATCGTCCTTACTGTTAGCTCCTAGCATGAATTTAAGTTCAGACTCATAACGGGCCAATCCAAAATGTTAGTAACTTTTAGTCCAATGAAAATGTATATAAAGATTTGATTGGATGTACATGTGAGTAGGTAGATGTAGACTTGTTAATGTGTGTACTTGTTTGGATTTACATATAATAAGTATTGGCTTTTACAGGACAATTGATCAGTCATTGACTGTGGAACAAAAAGGCTGAGTTAAATACGTTTATGTTCTTCCTATTTCTTTTTGTAAAATACATATATATATAAAGATACAGCACATATATACACAAACATACTGGATGTGCATTGAAAATAAAGTCTGTATTCAATTGTATTCAGTTCAATTAAATTAATGAGGTCAGATTTACGATGCTTATGTCACACTATCAGTTCAAAAACTAATTATACTCTTCCTATCTTTATATTTCAGTGCGTTTGTGTTTTTTTCCTTTGGCTTTGGTGTTGTTCTTGTCAGATAATTCTCATTAGCAGATGTAAAAGTACAACAGCTTAAAATAGAAATGAGCTCACAAAGCTCTTCCCGTTGATTATTTAAAGCTTTATCTCTCAAATAAAAATGTCTGATAACTGATAAAATACTAATTTAAAAAAACAAATGCATTCGCCCCAACATCAGGATTTCTGAACTTTAGACACACAGAAGAAAAAGAAAACAACACACCTAATGTTAAAAGTACACTTCCTGTTTGACCTGGAATAATCTACAAAAAAAAAAGTTTCTAAGCTAGCTTGACTTGGTTTTCAGCTTTTCAGAAAATGAGCTGAACCTTGGAAACCCGTTTTCCAAATAAGTCGCAGCAAACTCTCCCATCCACTGGTGGGTTTGAAAACTCTGAAGTTCACATCTCACTCTATTTTTATGAGATGTGTGGTCCATGCTACTTCCTGCTTTCTACAGCCATACGTAGCGTCAACACCTGACGAAATTACACTTTGCGTTTCGTGGTTGATTCACTCGAAACCAGTTAAGGAAAACAGGCCTATTTAGCGTCATTTTAAAAATTTGCTCAAATGCCACATGACAATTGGATGGAAACACAGCTGGTGGCTTTTTGTGTAGCAAGTGTGTTGTTCATGACTAAGAGTTATCCTGGAGGATGGTGACCACACCATGATGACCACATCATGGTGACCACGCCTTTCATGCCCATAGCAGATAATGACACAGAGGCATTCCTTGCAGCAAGAGATGGTGCATTGTCATGCATGAAGATGATTTTGCTACTGAAGGTACGGCTCTTCTTTTTGAACCATGAAAGCTCCCTAAAGGGGCCGACCAGATTCTCTCCCCATGATTTCGGTCCAAAACATGACTCCACCATCTCCTTGCTGATGTCACAGCCATGTTGGGACGTGGTGGCCATCCACCACCAATTCACTACTCCGTCCAATCTGGACCATCCAGGGTTGCGCAGCAGTCATCAGTGAACAAGTCTGTTTGAAAATTAATCTTCATGTATGGCTGAGGCCACTGCGACCGTTTCTGCTTGCGAATACCGGTTAGAGCCGAATAGTAGGTTCATGCACAACAAGCCTCTGGAGGATCTATCAGTACCACACAAAAGCTGACTAGACTCTGTTTGCTAACTCCGGTCTGCCGCCACAACAGAACCACGTTTCCTCTGCTGCTCCACACAGAGCACGTTATTTATTTGAGCCCTCTCACCCCCCCTCTTCCTCCTTCACTGTTATCAACAACCTGTGAGCAAATGGTGCACAGCAGGCGCCGTGTCATTGAGTCTCCATGAAGAAAGTGTAATTGTTTCACTGATTATGCACCAACAACAACAGAGCAATGGGAGGCGGTGGCACTGCAGCTGTAAACGGGGTCAGTTCCTCTGAGGTGAGCTGAACCGACCGGACCGCCGCCCCCAGTCGCCTGGGGCCCCACGCGACCCCAGGTGACCCTAGTTTCCTCATTCTGATCCAGGCTCCTCCGACGTTGTTGTTGAAGTTGTTGTTGTGACAGAGCTTCAACCTGAATGTGAGATGAGCTTCAGATCTTCAAATGTCGAGAGATTGTCTTCATGGAGGCGGCACTAGCATAAGCTCAGGCACAAGCTATTTAAAGGCTAAATGCTAAATGCAATTTATGCTAGCAGCTACTAGCCTCCATCACGCCAGGTGTTGTGCCAAAGTTTCGAAAGCTTATCAGACCTTTTTGAAAGTCAAACGCTGAAGGCTGAAGGCATCCAGGAGGACGCTTTGTTCTGAGCTCCGTAAATGAGTGAGGACAGAGGAGTGTGTGCCAGGCGTGAACACACACACACACACGCATGCAGCTGCAACACAGAGGCTTAATTAGGCTGCATCCTAGATCTGCTGTGATTGTCAGCGCTTTCAAAAAGTGAGCGCACGTGGGTGGAGGTTATGATGGAGAGGGAGAGCAGGCCATACCTGCTTCCTTTGTCTTGTACAGGGAACTTGTGTGTCTTTAATGCTGTGCAGCAGTCCCCCCTCTCCCCCCCATGCTCACACCATTTAACTTGAGCTCCTGTTTCCTCCCTCCTACTCTCCGTTTGCAGAAACCCTCATGGACAGTCGGTGGGCTACCACAGAGCTGGCATGGACCACGTTTCCAGAGAGCGGGGTGAGTTAGAGTTAGTGTGCTTATGCATTGAATTTGCTTTGTGCATTGTGTTTTTTTTTCTTCTTCTTTCTCCTCCAGCAGCATTTGTTCCATTTGCCTGTTAATAGAGCCCAATCTGCCTTGAACAGCGAGCCTCCCTGCTGTTTTATGTCTTTGTTTTTGCAGGGAATGTTTACTTTCTTGGATAGTAAAAAGCACACGGTGACATTGTGTGAAATAAATGTGAGATTTCAGTGTGTACTTCTTTCTGGAGTCCTTAAAAAAAAAGTGCAAGAGTTTGCATGTGTATATTGTACTCGGTGCCGCGAAATGAGCAAATATCAAGGCCGGAAGAAAATCCCCTTAATGTGAGGACGGCATAGGTCGGCCGCAGCTCCCGTCTCTCCCCAGGAAAGAAGGCCTGGCAGCCTGAAAGCATGCGTCTTTTATAATGCAGTGCCAAGAGCGCATTAGAGGCAGAAATTAAGGGTTTTCAGTTGATACCCCCTGTAGGAATTGTGAGAAAATAAAACAACATGAATTTGACCCCGGGGCTAACAGCCTGACAGACCTCCCCCACACCCGGCCGGCGCAATTTGTCTTCGCTACGTGAGCGCAAAGTCAGTCAATGGAAATGTTGGGTTGCCATGGAAACCATCTCCACCAGCTCCCTCTTTTTCTTTTTTTTTGTTTTCAGTCCCCCCCCCCCCCCGCCTTTTTTTTACTCAGGCCGGCTCTGAATGTCCTGGCATCCATGAAGTCATATGTCAGGACTGGCGAGAGCAGCGCACCCCTCCTCCTCCACCCTGAACCCTCCACCCTCGCTCCCCTCACGCCCCAGCCTCGTCCGTTCGTTCAGGGGCCGGCAATTATCATATTTGTCAGGTAGCGCGTCAACGTGTTGCCGGTGATTTACGACGTCTGATGCCGACTCTTTGGGCTCATCGTTTGGGGATAAATTGCCCGGCAGCCCAGAGACGTGAGATGAGTTATGCATTATTTTCCCTCCAGTTGAAATAATCAATTTCTGGGGCAGTCATTTGTTATGGAAACGAAGCATTCGGTTGAACTGGGAACCGAAGGGGAGAAAAAAACAGAAACATTGACGTCTCACAAGGTTATTTCCTAATGGACTGAATTTATTGACCAGTGCACAACATATATTAGAGCTTCTAACATTAGTTTGTATATAAACGTCGCTGTTAAATACAAATATAGTGCTTTGCCAAGGCATTCAAATGAATAACTATTAATTATTAAGAGTCTAAACAGTGTTGTACAGTTACCTTGTAGGACTAACCTTCAGCTTGGCCAGGTCTTAGTCTTTATCACCCCTGCACATCTTTGCTCATTCTTGTTTGCAAAGCAGCTCAAGCTCAGCTAAATTCAACGGAGAACACCTGTAATCATAAATGTCATGTGATCAGAGTTGGATTTAAGTCAGGACTTTGACTAGGCCAGTCAAAGTGTCAAGTTGTTCTTGGTCTCAACTGCTCCTTCTCCCTCTCTAGCCCGTTACTGTCTGGTCCGGTTCTAGTTGGGCTCGTCTCCATCGGCAGTGTGTTTCCTCACTATGTGGCCCGTGAGCACGCAGCAGCTGTGGTCGATTGATGTCACGTTGAGCGTGTATCCTTGGGCGACCAGAAATCTCTTGCTACAGTTGTTTGTTGTCCCGTCCAGTTGATGCAAGGCGTTCTCTTCCGCCGCAGTCAGTAAAAAGGTTTGGACCCCAAGGTTTGACCATGGAGTTATTGATTGATTCAAGCTCACAGAACTATTGAGTTTGAGCTTGAACTGTCACTGAAAATGATGGTTGAGATGTTGTTGACATAACTCTACAGGCCAGTCAACAGATTCAGTCTGCTGCCAACCAAATCGCTTGAGTACAAAGCCCTTTTCCAGGTGGTTTTTTGTATGGTTCAAAAAAAAAAAGAAGGAAAGAAAGATCCGCAAATGAAAGAAGAGGCTTAACAGGTTTTCTTCCAGTACGGCCCATGCTATGACGTCTTTTGCACCTGTACCTTTGGGTGGCCAGTTTTTCCAAAATTTCTCGGGGTATCTGTTCACTGTGGGTTGCACCGTCCAGTTGACGCTTCATTTATTCTTCTGCCACAACTCATAAAAATGTTTGGACTCAATGGATTTATCGATTAGCAGCTTCTACGGTTTCATCGTGAATTGGTGGTTCAGATGTGGATATGGTTGATGTAAATCTATGGGTCAACCAAAGAATGCAGTCTGCTGCCAATCAAATTGCTTGAGCACAATATCCGACTAGATCCAGCTTGAACCACCCAAAAGACGAAGAACTGCGTTTTTTTTTGGAGATGAATCTGGCAGGGAGTGACTGAGGAAGAACTGGTGAAGTTACACCAATAGAGACGGGGCATATGAAGTTTACTTCCAGTATGGTCCTCTGTGTGGATCTGTGTTCCCATTAGCTCTAGCCAGATCGGAAAACACCGTCAACCACATGTTTCATCATGGCAAACTGACGAGCAAGACTTCTGATGGGTTTTTACAATACGTACTTTCTTTGTGCCGTATTTCTAAAAAGGTTAAATCAAAGTGCACCAATAATGTCTTGTTGGCAGATTCTTACACCTGAGATTTGTGTTTTGGCAGCTCCTCCTCTAATCTGCTGGAATCTAAACTGTTTCTCTGTTTTGGATTGTATTCAGGGGTATCAGAGTAAAGAGAGTCAAGATAAGCCATTTCAAAGATTTACTTCACAATTAAGCATAAACTGTGTACATGTGACATAAATTCCCGTAAAATATATTAAGATGTGCGGCTGTAATGAGACAGACTGCAGAATCTCCAGGGTCTTGAATACCTTTGCAAGGTGATGTGAAACTTTATTGTCATCACTGTTTCATAACGCAAAGTCAAAAATTACTTTAAATTTTATCGTCTTGGATGTTCAATCAGCATTTCCTGAGCCACGGCTCGGCTAGGCATGGCAGCTTTATGAACTAATATATGTAAATACATGCACTCGTGCTTCATGTGTACGAAGATACAGCGCTCACACCGCTGGAAGCGGCGCCACCCGATCACACGGTCCCGTTCATTAGAGACACACGGGGAACGTTGGAGCTTCAACGGTGCCGTTTGTTTGAGAGACCAAATCTCTTTCCTCAAGCTCAATCGATTGCAACGCAGCAGATTTACAGACAGGTCTTCCTCCTCTCTGCGCTGCATCTTCTGAGGGCAGGATTTGATAAAGCTTTTAAATCGACACATTTTGCTGCGATCACAGCTGAAGAAAAGTGCCCGCCCTGCCCCCGTTTCTCTCCCGCAGACCTCCGGCACGCGCTCGGCATTGGAACTAGTCAAACAGATAGAATGCGTGAAATGTGTTTTAATGGGAAAATGTTATCTATTAATAGCCCATAATGATTGGAATTTTCTGAATGATTCATGCAATTAGAAGCGTTTTAGCTGCAAATTATTCCTCACAGGCCTCGTGTACACACAGCATGCTGCGGGAATGTGTGTCGGGGTGGGTGTGGGGGGTGTGTGTGTGTGTGTGTCATTTCTTTTTTGTAATCCGTTCCAAGCGCCACAGGACTGTTTTGAACGTCTTCCATGCTTGAGCAGTTTGCATTAGGAAGCATTAGCTAACATCAATAAACAACATATTAGATCTTTAAGCGTCTAGAAACCCGAGTTTGTGTTACACAATGGAATATTGGGACGATTGTAATTAAAAAACCAAAAGAGGCCAAAAAACTCAGAACTTTTTAAATTAATCTTAGAAATTTTCTAGAAAAATCATTGATATTTTTGAGTGTAAAAAGTTGAAAATTTAATAGAAAAATTCATAAATGACTAAGTTCTGAGTTTGAACAGAAAAAAACTTAGAAACTTTAAGAATAATCGCAGAAATGTTCTAAAAAATCAACTTGGAAATTTCAGAGTTTCAAAAGTACAAAGTTTTCTCTATAAAGTTTCTGAGATTAATCTTTTATTGGCAGAAATTTAATTCCCCGTTTTTGTCTATCTACAATCACTAGATTGAAAAAAATCTAGTGATTTTTCAGGTTACCAGGATTTGTTCTGACCGAGCTTCTCTCTCTTATTTCTTCCCCCGCAGTGGGAGGAAGTGAGTGGATACGATGACTCCATGAGCCCCATCAGAACCTACCAGGTGTGCAACGTCCGGCAGCCGAACCAGAACAACTGGCTGAGGACAGACTTCATCCCCCGCAAGGGAGTACTCAGAGTCTACGTGGAACTCAAGTTCTCTGTCCGCGACTGCGCAAGCATCCCCAACATCCCGGGCTCCTGCAAGGAGACCTTCAATCTGTTTTACTACGAGTCAGAGGGGGACATGGCTACAGACAGCAGCCCCCTGTGGAAGGAGAACCCTTATGTGAAGGTGGATACTATTGCTCCAGACGAGAGCTTTTCTCTGCTGGAGGCCGGCAGGATCAACACCAAAGTGCGCAGCTTTGGCCCCCTGTCCAAGACCGGGTTCTACCTGGCCTTCCAGGACCTGGGGGCCTGCATGTCGCTCATCTCAGTCAGGGTTTTCTTCAAGAAGTGCTCCACCACCATTGCCAATTTTGCCGTCTTCCCTGAGACCGCCACGGGTGCAGAAGCCACCTCCCTAGTGATCGCACCAGGGGCCTGCGTGGCCAACGCCATGGAGGTGTCCGTCCCTCTCAAACTGTACTGCAACGGGGACGGAGAGTGGATGGTTCCGGTGGGCTCGTGCACCTGCATCGCCGGCTATGAACCCTCTGCAGACAGCACGCAGTGCCAGGGTAAGAGGACAGGACTTTCACCACACATTCACCTTTCACAGTACAGAATTGCTAGAAATACTTATAGACAAGATCAGAAGTCTTGTCTTATAGACAAGCATTAGATGCTTCCCTGTCTTATAGACAGCAAGTCTATAAGACAAAGGATTGGCATAAAGTGTCAATGGATTTCCTAGGCACTTTATGGAATTGCCTTTGAAGTGGGTTGACTTGGGTCAGAATGTTGTAGGGTTTCTTCCACAAGCTTCTCACAGCAGAATAGAACCACTCCAGAACATGGTCTCTGTTGTCCTTAAATCACTTTGTAAGTAACCTGGTGTTAGCTTAAGCTCCTCATCCGTTCCCAAGACCCATTTCTTCCAAAGCTTGAACTTTCATGCCTGTTATGTCTTGAAATGTCGCTTAAATATTTCCACATGATGTTCTTGTATTATGCTACTTTATGAAGTGCACCAATCCCTCCTGCAGCAAAACACCCACACAACATTCTCCCAGGCTTCACCTTTTGCACTCTTCCCTCGTTTTTCCTCCAAAAGTAGCAATGGCCCCTAAAGCCCAAACTTAAAGTCTCGCTGCATCAGACTGCAGCAGTTTCTTCAAAGCATTAGATGCTTCCCTGCTTCAGCACAGTGATTTCAGTTGATGGATCATTAGCAGAGTCTTATTGAACCGCAGGGAAACATCTGCAACATGCAGGGCGGAGTGCCTTGAGAACCAAGGTTGTGAAACATCTGGACTGGAGAACGTTTCTGGCTGCATTTTCCAACTTTACACTGGCTTTTTTTTTTAACCTGGCTTTTGGAACACTGGCCTCTTCCACTGTTCATCCTTTCATTTCACCGTAGATAGTGACATCCTCTGCTTTTGTTCTGTTCCTGTTAGGTTTAAACCCCAAACATTTTTAACACACACACTACAAAGAGACAACAGAGACAGGAGTATTAGTTTCAAAACTCGCGAGGAGAGGAGTTTGGAGATGTTTTTCAGTTGCATGCCCCAAACTACTCTGAAAACATCTCCGCTCTCAACGCTTTTTATTAAAATAGGAACGCCCTAGTTACATGACTGTCCAGCCGCTAAAGGGATGGGAACAAACCGGCTGGAACAGATAAGAAGGTCGTGCGAACTAGACAAAATTCTTCTCTCAGTATCTCTCAGCACCAAACCTACAAACTACAGACTACAAACTCAAAAGTCATTTCATGCAACACTCATACAAAAGCAGATCTAAGCATGTAATTATAATAACTGACATTACTTTCAAAGATAAAAAGAACTAAGAACAACTTTTAACTTCAACAGTTCCCAAGTTAGAAAGTTCAGTGATCTTAAAACTTTAGCGTTTGTTATTCTGGTATTCGGCAAAAATAAATAATTGTTCTGATCGTAATTGATGTAAATAAAAAAAATATAAAATTTCTGATGTGTGATGTGACCTTCAGGAACAAATGTAAACATCTGGTGTATTTCTACTTCAATCCATTTTCTTTTATTTAACATTTATACATAGAATAGAATAGAATAAACAGTACTGAATGTAGGGGAGGGAGCAGCGCTGCATTAGGCTATGATCCGTAGAGCAAGAAAAATCTCACTTTCTTTGGTCTAAAGAGCTGTAAAGTGAGGGAGTGGTGTGATGATATATTAGTAATTTTTAGGCTCTGCTCTGAAAGAGACAGTTTCAGGTGCGTCTGCAAATGTTCAGGCTGTGCGTCAACACGGTTCTTGGAGTTTTATGAAACTAGAAACTGTTGTTTTTAAAATCAACATCAGAGTGAATACATTTCAAAATGGCACTTCCATGTTTCCATGTGGCCATGCATTTTTAAATTTTTTTATTTTAATCGGTGACGTCATAACCCCATCTTTCTCTCTCTCCCTCCCGCTTCCTGGTGCCATTCTGTGTGTTTTGTGTCGTTGCTGCAGGGCTTTCTGGCACCGCATCCCGTCTTGTGGACGCATGTTTTTGCAAAAAAAAAAAAAAAACGTACTGAGCTCCTCTATGTGCGCAGGGCCTCATGCTGTCATTTTATGAAAGTGGTACTTCATTAATCTCCAGTATGAAACTTTTATAAAATATTTTTTGCATATTTGTTGAAACTCTCACCATGTTGTGACAGTTTTGTATTGAGACAATCTGTGAAAAAAACTCAAATAAATCAAGCTTCTTGGCCTCCTCCCAGTTCTAACTAGAACCAACCAATCAGAGCGAAGAGGCGTGTCTTAGCGCTGTCAAACACAATCCTGCGCGGCGCTGCTCATCCCCCGTCTCCTCTGTCCCTTTGCTCTCTGCTATGCAGATTACAGAACCTGATGTGAACGCTCAGGCCAGAAGAAGAGAAATTAAATTTTGTTGAGTTACTTCTCTTAAATTCAAATCACATTTTAAGCATTTTGTTCTCGTAAAATAAGAATTGTTCAGTAAACTGTAGGATAGGGTTTCAATTCCTGCTTACACTCCTCTTCAGTAAGTGTAAATGTAAACTAATCTAATGTAAACTAAAAGCTGCTTGCCAACAGCCAGTAAAGTCAGAAGAGAAGAAGATGCTAAAGCTAGTTAGCATAGCCACAGCTGCCACAGGAGGAGAAACGTCCGCCTGTGGCAGCCGTTGCTCTGCCATTAGCCGCGATGTAAACATTTTTTTTTTAGAGAAGTTCCATACCGCAGCTCTAAGCGGACCATGCCATGCGCAGTATTTAACTTATTTTTATTCGTTTTGACTTTTGTTCGACTGAAGCTCCTTTGTATGCTCAATGCAAGTCACCTCAGCCTGTGCCCTCTTCTTCGCATTTATTGTGTGGCTCCTGAAAGGGGGATGTGGGGGCGAAGGAGGGAGAGGGGCAGGGGAGGAGTATGAATTAATGAGGTGTTGCAGAGAAGAGCCGCATACAAATATTGTGCAAGCGGGACAGGAGGGAGAGAAAGATAGTCGGATGGCACAAAACCGAGAGCCAATACATTTTCGCGAGGCAAACGCAGATAATAGAACGGGAAGATGAATCCCAGAGAGGAGAGATAGTGTTGGGGAGGGAGAGATGGAGGGATGGGGGGCCTGGGGGTGAGGTGTGAATTGCCAAAGCGCAGGCAGAAACAGCTGCTAAAAGGAGGGGAATGAAAATGGCAGCTGGCGGCAGGAAGTCAGAGACGGCACACGCAAAACCTTCTCTCACCTGGGCGTGAGAAATGGTGTTGAACACGCGCCGGAGAGCTCATTCGTTGCCATTTGGCTGCTCAAGGTTAAAAGCTTGCCGCCGAAGCCTGATAAAAAGCTCTCCAGGGCCTCAGCCAGCGCTTGTGATGAGGAAGTGTAATTTCCTCGGCGGCCTACCCGTTAGTTAATCTACAGGCGGCCACGCTCATTAACACCATTCAGACCAACGCCAGCCAACACCGCCACGCTGACATTAATCACTCAGACGTTTCATTTCTTACCTCCGTCTGGCCACTCCGAGCCAAACGCCGCATGAGACGGAGGGAGGAGGAGAGGGGGAAAAGACAATAGAGGGAGATATGGAGGATCAAAAACAGGAAAATCACCGTGCCCTCCAAAGAGGTTAATGGATTAAAACAAGACAGAGAGAGGGTGGGGGGTTGGGGTGACTCAGCAGACACTCGAAAGTAATGAGAGGAAAAGAAACTAAAGGAAATAGTACTGGGCTGTGTTTCATGCAGAAGAAAACATGGATGCCGAGCATTTTGTGCCGTTGCGGTTTTGGTCGTTTTCCAAAGTTTTTGGGTGCAAAATGGAGATGGCCAGACATTTCATGCATTACGGAGATACGAGTCTGTGTCCTCCCTCTGCCTCTTAAATCCTCACACGCACACCGCTGCGGCTTACATAACCATAACATACAAGACTGGCGACAGTCGCATATAAACAAAAAACGATTTAAGGCAGGTCAGCGCTCAGAGAGTCGCAGACTGAGGAGAGGACAGCAGAACTCGCGCTGCAAGCTCTGCTTCACTTGGCGTCACCCTTAAGGTGAGTCAGTGAAGCCCTGCACTGGACGGTGAACGTCACGCCGTATATCCAGTTGTATGACTTGCAATGTTTGATTATCTTTGGCCTGTTTTACACTTGATAAAATTTCTAACGCTACTAAAGTGCAATTACTTGAGTGCCATACCTAAGCATATTTTTTGAGTATCCTTACTGGTGTATTTATTCTTTGGGGAACTTATGAATCATTCCTTGAAGCTCAGCATAGTCTTGTCGTCTGCTGTTGCTGTTTTTCTTCACTGAAACGTTGGTAAAAATGGCGATGACTTCCTGAAGGCGCGGTTTCAGAAAGAACGGGAGCTTCTTAAAGAGACAGAGACCCAATTTTAAGGCATTAAATTACGAAGTCGTTTTTGATGTACACAGCATTCTTGTAACTGAAGTTAACATGGCTCCTTGACTCTGCTATAAAATGCCACTGGATGCCTGGAAAATATACAACACTGCTCCTCAGTGTTTTTACAAGTGGCGCAGACTTTTTGTAGCAAAGTGGTTCTACATGTCAATACGTTGTTCAAGGAAGTCAAAAGGTTTTGTAAAAGCATTCGGAAAACAATGCAGCAATGTACTGATCATTTGTACTCGTGAATACTGAAGTATTTTCAGTACTTCTGTGCTTTGACTTGAGTAAGCTTTTATTCGGATACTATAGTTGAGTACTTTGTCCACCACACTGACAGCCGACAGTTTAGAGTAACTTCTCATAATCTATTGTAAAAGGTTCTGATTTCCTGTCTGGGCCGCTCTCAGGTGTTTCCTGGTAACTCTTTGAGGGTTTTAACCATTGTAGCGACCTGGATGAGGCTGTGGTGAGGCTGGGCGCTGTGTGGATCCTGTGCAGCCCTCTCTTTTGTTCCTGCCTCTGTGCCCAGTGCGGCTTGGCGGGGACTGGTGGTGTGAAGAAGCCACTGGCGGTGTCACTGGCTGGCCTTTTGCTCTGTGGGGGGCGTCGGGCCAGCAGTGGGCTGTGCGGATTGCGCCCTTTCCTCTTGGCCTCGCCGGGGCTATCTCACCAGACGGGATGGCGCTCTGCCCTTCCTTCCACGGCGCTTTAGCGCTTCAGCCACTGTAGCAGGTCAATGGTTGGGGGAGGTGGGGCAGTTCCTCATCATCACCGCTGACCGATCTGACTGCAGATGGGTTGTGTGGGAGCCTGACTGCTGGGATGACCAACTTCCAGGATTATTTTTACATATTTGACCAAGATGGTCAACCTACTCTTTCTGTCAGTTCCTTTATTATTTATTTTAAATTGGCTGTTCTACTCCTAATCAAACTAATTAAAGTTGTTTTTTTACATGTTAGACCAAACTTGTGCAGCTATTGGTGTATTTAAATGTGCTGTTCTGGTGCAGAGTTACAAAATGAATTTTAATTCAGTACATTTATGTCTGTTTTTAAAAAAGAAGCATTTTAAGTCAGGTCAGCAGTTTTTCTTTCTCAGATGGGCATCAGTTGATGCTAAGCCTCAGATATTGGTATTGGAAGTGAAAAAGTGGATCGGTTCATCTCTATGCTGATAGCTTACCGCGTCTCTCTAGGTTGGCCGTAGGCGTGTGTGTGTGTGTGTGTGTGTGTGTGTGTGTGTCTGGTCGGTTGTCCTGTGTCTCTGTGTTGCCCTGTGATGGTCTGGTGACCTGTCCAGGGTGAACCCAATAACTGCCCCAATAACCGGTGGGACCAGACACCGACTCCCCTTTGACCCAACAAGGAGAAGCGAGTGGAAACAGCAGGAAGATGGATGAGACAGAAACAGAATCCTTTAGAACTAACTCTCAACTCTATTGAAAGCTTGTGCTTTTCAGAATCATAAATATTTCCAAACTCGGAAATTTGTTTGTGCTTTAAGCCAGCCAGCGTACCTAGATGGGACCCATATGGGGAAAAGG
The DNA here is from genome assembly GCA_902982915.1 of Phalloptychus januarius. Classification (NCBI taxonomy): domain Eukaryota; kingdom Metazoa; phylum Chordata; class Actinopteri; order Cyprinodontiformes; family Poeciliidae; genus Phalloptychus; species Phalloptychus januarius. Next base: position 2,302,814 of record CADWAE010000466.1, on the reverse strand, counting down.
AGGGCAGACAATATGGGTCCCACATGGGTTTGTCCGCAGTTTCCATGGTGGCTCCACATGGGTTTGCCCATGTAGGGCCACAGTAGGCAGTTTTGAAAAAACACGTTTTTCTGCGAAAACATTTTTGCCCTAGGATTAAAGTGGTTTTTCTAGAGTGTATTTCAGAACACTGCAATGGAAATACTTTTTTTCATGTCACACGGGTCACATGATCGACAGCCGGATGTTACTGCTGGCAGAAACGACGAAGAAGATGACAGGAAGCGTCAGGAGGGTGATGGCTTTTAATGCCTTATCGTGTGAGCGAACTGATTCACATCTGATTTTCATCATGTTTCTTATTTAATGGGAACACCGCAGCTGCAAAATTGTTCTTTCTTTTTAAACGTTAGTTTTGCGCACAGTCGCAGTGGAAGCGCGGTTACTGCTGCGGGTTTTATTGCGTAACGCCGCTGCAGGGCTGTTGGTTGTTGGCTTCTCTAATCATGCCATTGTTTTGACTTTGGGTGGAGCCGAAACTGAAAGCCCACTTAGCCTAACTACTTAATCACCCTCTCCTCTCTCTCTCTGTTTCTCTCTCTCTGGGTTTTATGAGCCGTCATGCTGACAGGACAGATGTTTGCCAGACTCCCCCACTTTTACACCACCGTTTAGGAATGTGGCGAACAGTAAAACCAGCGGCTCCCGAGGCAGATCTATCCGGACCTTTCGCTGCTAATCCCCTTTATCAGAATCCTTCTTTAGTCTGGGCTTACGCCGGTTTATCCTTAAGACTCCATATCAGCCAACTTTCAGCCCGACACTTAGGAATTTGAATTAATCTCTTGGACACATCGCCTCAGATTACCGCACTTTGTATACTCTCCTCATAACTCGGCTGAGCTAATTCATGTCTGTTCTGATGTCCCTTCATTTGGATTGATTTATGGGCTTATTATGGAGCGTCTTCTGCATGCACGCCGCGGCCCTTGTTTGTATGCAGCGGTGCAGTTTTGGAGAGCCGTGAGGAGCCGGGAGACACTGATTGATGGGTTTGGGGTGGATCCCTTTTTTTTTTTTTTTTCCTTCTTCACACAAGCATTCTCCATCCTTGTTTTGTCTGACAACAGCAATCTCCTGTCAGCAGTCGGTCTTCATCTTTATCCCCCTTCTCCTCATCTTCAACATGAAACTTTGCTGTCATCGCGACTCCATGTTCGGGGAGATTAATGTCACTGAGCACAGAGGATGAAAATGAAAAAGCAAATGCAAGAAAAAAAAAAAAACACAGATAAGTCCCTCTGCTTACGCGCACGCTGATGCGGATGCTTCTTTTGTAAATGTGGAGCCTTTTTTTGCAGGTGCATTGGAGGATGCGTCCTGACGTGACAGCTGCTGGTCTTCCAGATAAGCGACGGTGGCTGTTTTGTTTTTCCTCGCTTCTTATCGTCCTTTCCTGCTTCCCTCTCTCTCTGTCTCTCATCCACGCAGCTTGCATCCCCGGGACGTTCAAATCCAAGTTCGGCGAGGGGACGTGCGCTCCCTGTCCGGCCAGCAGCCGCACCGGTTCACGAGGAGCCAACGTCTGTCCCTGCCTGAACGGCTTCTACCGCGCCGACAGCGACCCGCCGGACTCCTCCTGCACCAGTGAGTAAAACGACTGGATCTGAACTCCAACGTTCACAAGCTTCACTGAGGTTCAATTGAAAGATTATGAGCAGTTGGTTTTTATCTCACCTTTACATGAACCTGCTTGCGTCTTCAGTAAAGGTGATGATGGTCATGATGATGATATAGGCTGTCGTAGCTAATTGTAAAGTTTTCACCATATAGAGAAATAATAAAGTAGGGAAGCACCGATTCACTTTCACTTTTGATACCGATATCTGATGTTTAGTATCGATTCAAAACCAAAAGACTTTTCTACTTCTGGCAGGATATTAACTGTTTACAGCCTTTTAACAGAGAGTCACCCATTAAGGTTTCCTCTGAAACTTTGCAGGAGCAGTAACTCTCTGTAACTCGGCTTACAAAAAGGCCTTTATACATTCAGCTTCTATGTCAGCGGATGCATGACATCAGGAGGAGAACTCGATGTTTTCCTGACCGTATTGTCAGACGCCATCGCCACCCTTCACTCTTCTGTCTCTTTCCTTTCTTTTCCTTTATCACTCGCTCCCGGCGAGCTTTAGGATCTCAGCCATTGAAAATGATTAAACAAGCGTTGGCATCAGCGGCTTGCAGATCCAGCCAACAGGCCAAATATATTATTGGCATGCAGAATTTGCATACATGCCACTTGAAATATAATTTCCCACCAAACATCGCGTCCAAGCAGTCCTTTGTAATTGGGATATTGCACAAGTGGATAATGAGACGATCTTCACATGCAGTGCAGATCGAGTGTCAGACCAGTGAAATATTCGAAATTTTTTTTTATTCTCCTTTTGCTAAGTTAATTCTCCTGAAGCATTAACTTGAATTATGTGTCGTGGCCCAGTTGTTGGGTCATGTTAGCTAGCAGCAGAGTGTAACGGTGTAGACAAATCACGGTTTGGTAACTTTTGAGGTCACTGGTCTGTGTGAATGCTGCACAGCAGCAAAAAGAAGCAAATGCCAAAATTATTCATTGCATTTAAAAAAAAAAGGGGAAAAAAAGCAGAAACCCTATGAAAATAAATAAAAACCAAGATAGAGAGTAGGAGGGAGAAGGGGCGCTTGTGAGCAGAGCGAGGCCGGATACTTTTCTTTTTATAAGTTTAATCGAAACTCAGCCCTACAGGCCTCGTATCGAATAAAAAGATCTGCCAGGCCCAGAATTAAATGTTATAAAATAAGTTTTTCCTCAGTGAATTTGGCCTCATCCACTAAATATACTGAACAGGATCACTAATTAAATCAGTTAAGATCTAGTGATGCATTTCACAGCATTTATTAGATATCGCCCGCTGGTGCACAGCAGACAAATTATGATCCTTTTTGGCTTTCCATATGTGTACCGAACGCACCACAGCTGCCTCGGAAACCAAAATGCTGTTTCGCACTTCTAAACAAGAAGACATCGTTATCTGCCTTTGTTGCATTGCTTTGGTGTGGAAGGCTGTAGAAACATTCTACTCATTGTTAGTTTCCAACATTTTTTTTTCTCAAAAAAACCAACATTTTCTTAATAGCAGTGATCACTAGTAACTATTGTTGATTGTATGCATTTGGGCTGTAATGCCTGTTTTTGTTATCTATGAGCTAGCCACAAATAAATCCATTAACTTTGTTATTAAAAAACAAGAAATCTCACCAAGTGTTTTTGGTCTAGTTTCTACTGCACATGACTTGAAATAAGAGAAAACTAACTTAGTTGTGTACAATGGTGTCTTTTCAGCCAGACCCAGCAGCTTGTTTTAGTCAATATATGCTTCATATTAATGAAAAGTACTAGTTCCACTGGCAGATTATTTCACTTATAATTCATTTCCCATTTCCACTGGTGAAATAATAAAAATAATCACAATGATTTTTATATGAAGGAATTTTTAACTTCAGGCAATCTCCTACAATGTGCTGAAAGGTGGATTGTATGTTAGTTTTGTTTTATTTCAAGTGTGCTGAGATATTTGCCATAGAAAACTCGACCTACAATAATGGGTAAACTGTCGTGTGTTTTGCAGTTCCTTCTGAAACAAGCCACTTTGGCTCCTGTTTTTGTTTTTGTTTCTTCTCTGAAACTTGAATTGTTTATGAGTAGACAGATGTGTTACTTCATCTCATGTTTATTTTATGCCATTTTTGTATATGTCACATTTTTGCTGGAAGAAAAGAGCCGACCAAAAAAAAAACAAAAAAAACCTTTGAAAGCAGCAGATGATATGTAGAACTCTGACACAAAAAAAACAAATCCCCAAAATTAATGTTTACTCACAATCATCTACATTTTCAGCAAACTATTTGCATTTTTCAAGCTAAATATGGTCTGTTACAATGATGGCTCATAAATAGTATGCATTACATGTAGTGAAAAACTTTACGTCCGTTTAAGTATGAAGGAGAGCAGAGCAGCTGCTCATTGCGTCTGAGGTAAGGTAGTCTGAAGGGAGCTGCAAGGACAGTGGGGGAAAACAATGTGACTCAATTAATAGATGAGAAAATATTGTCATTATTATTACTAATAATAATGTTAGAGTGGGCCCTGGCAAAACGGTCCATACTTTAAATTCAGTTTGGCTATAAAATGGTAAATCCAAAATGACTTCTTACTTCTGACTTGCTTCTACATCAGGGAGTTTGTGCATCCTTAAAAAGTCTTAAATCGATGCATCAAAAATTAAGGTCTGAAAATGTTGTAAATTCCACAGAAAAATGTAAGCTGGCCTTAAATACGTTAATCTCAGGTCTATAATTTTGTAGTTTCATCATGTATGCTACGCAGTGCTTTTTCTCTCGTGACTTTTCTGTCAGGCAAGCATTTGAGTCATGTGCAGACATCTTCATTCACTGCATTCTCGTTGATGCCACCGCTAACTAGTTTCAAACCTTGCTTACCTTGCTAGCTTATTCTAAGCTAGCTAGCTAGCTAGCTAGCTAAGGACTGGCTAGCTAGTTAGCAAGGTTAGGATAAGCTAGCTTAGAATAACCTAGCTAGTTAGCAAGGTTCAATTAATTTATCTAAAGTTAAAATGAATTAGCTCTTTATCCTAATTTTAGACACATTTGTGAGCTAGCTAACTTAAATTGAGCTAACTGGCTAGCTTAAATTAATGTATCTAAAATTAAAACACCTTAGTTTTTTTAATTTTCGATGCATTAGTTTTTGCCTTTATCATGGAAGTGTAAAATTATTGCCAGTTGTCTGGGAGACGTTTCTTCACCACTGGCTCACTACTGTTGCCCACCTAAAATGATGGGCAACTTATTTCAGTCATTTGCACTGACTGAAATAAGTGCCAAGCTTATTTCAGTCAGTGCAAATAAGCTTGGCACTACCACTACATTAAATATGCCATTTTCTTTTGTGCCGTTCCGTGGTGATGCAGGTCTTAAATGTCGCTCATAATGGTCTTAAAAAGGTCTTAAATTTGAGTTGTTGAAATCTGCAGAAAGCCTGTAAATGTCAGTATTTGAATGCGAAGGACTTGCTTAGCGGTAAGCAGGCGGCTGTGCTGCTGGCAGCGGCGCAGCCTGCTTGTTCCACCAGTCCCTCCCTGGCCGTGCTGATTTAGAGCGACATGAGCTGCTAAAGTCGAACCCCAGGGGCCTTTCGCCACGTTAAATGACACACACACGGCCTGCAACTGTCTCCCCCAGATCCTCGTCACAGGAACACTGTGGACTGTGACACTGACCAGCGGACGCTGACAGGCGGGCAGGGACACAGCCATCACCTTCTACTAGACACACAAACACGCACGCAGGCGCGCGCGGGGTTGACAGTCCTGCCTCTGCGGTCTGTCAGAGCCGGTGCCAGGGCCGCCTGCGTTCTGTGTTTTTGAAGCTGCGCATTGCACAAGAGAAGGCAATGGATGGCAGCTTGGACTCAGCGTGTGTTTTAGATGGGTGTCCAATTAGAGGAGCTTCCACTCTGAACTCCGTCTGCCTAATTAGAAAGGATGGGGCGAGAGAAATGGCCGCTCATGGCATGGCAGCTGAGGAGGTGGACTCTGTGGAGGGAGCCGCTCGCTCTCTGGCTGCCGCGAGCCGAGAGGCACAGCACCTTAATAAGATGAAAAGCCTGTTTGCACAAGTGATCTTTGTTGCTTTCCTCGGCGCTTATCGCACTTTATCCTGATTTCGAGCGCTCTCTCTCTGTAAATGCTGCGCTGCTTATAGAAACGCGATGGCCCTGGGTCACGCTGACTCACAAACAGGAACTCTGTCATGAGCAGATTAGCTATTTCGAACTGACAGCGGGTCAGGCAAGCTATGCTTGAGCATGACAGTTTATAGTCATCACGTCAAAAAAAAAGAAAGAAAAGTTGAACGTTGCTTTGTTTTCAGGCCATTTTTTTCATCGTAGGAGCCTGTTTAAAGTAGAGATGCACCAATCCCGTTTGAACTCAGGGATTCGAGGATTTCAGGTATTTAACTCCCTAAACTCCACGACAACCAGGCAACAACAACAAGGATCTGTGAGCCCATCAAAACTATAATTTCTAAATGAACCTAAACAATCAAACTGATAGTTTTTTTGCTCATAAACTAACAGCCCTAATGGAGAAGCCATAAGATTTACCTTTACGTTATTCACCACTTCTAACCTCTCAATAAAGTCTTTTAAATCACCGATCCACTTTGGTCACTTCCGATACCAATAGCTGAGATTTAGCGCTGACCGATACCGATCCGATACAGAAAAACAGCTGGACTGACTTAAAACGTTTCTATTTTTAAACACAGACAGAAATGTAGTGAATAACAAATGCATTCGATAACTTTACACCAGCACAGCTCACTTAAATACATACACAGCTTCACAGGTTTAGTCAAACATGTAAAAACAACTTTCATTTGTTCAGCCAGTTAAATTAGGAGGCTAACAGCAAATGGAGAAAAAACTGAAACGGACAAAAACAAAAGGTTGACTATTTTGGTCAAACATGTAAAAAATAAGCCGCGACAGACCTTCTTTCAAATGGTTCAGAAAGCGCAATTATGAATTCTAGATATAATGTAATATATAATAATAAAGCATGACATCACTCGGAGCACAAAGCATAGAATTAGGCAGAATACCCAGCTAGCATACCTGGGTGGGCCCCATGTAGGGCCCATGTAGGCAGTGGCCCTACATGGGCAAACTCGTGACGGGCCACAATGGAAACTGCAGACAAACCCATGTGGGAACCATATTGTCTGCTCTCCTTTTCCCCATATGGGGCCCACCTTAGCTATGTTGGCAGGGATAGATCTGCCCTTGTGGATCAGGTACGTTGTCACAGATACCTGATCTTGATTTTTTTTTTCCAATATTGAGACCGATACAGATATTAATATAGGATTGGTTCATCTCCAGTTTGAAACTGCCTTTATCGTGTTTGCTTAGTCTTCTCTGTGTTTGAGTCTGTTGTTGAAGAAGTCTGCTCAGGTCATTGTGTCTCTGACTGGTGGTTCGCTGCAGCCTCTGGGGCCAAATAGTCTGGATTTATGCTAAATAAAGATGCTGAAGGAGGTAGAATATGAACCCTTTTACCCTTTTTTAGACATTTCCATGCATGTTATATGTGCATTCTCACTGAAGAATGTCAATATTACACTCCACCTCTCTTATACTCTATTTTCTGCTCACATGCTACCTATTGTTCCCTTTTTATGAAGCTGTTAAAACTGTTTCTTTAACCACCAGGGAAGATAACGTCTGCGCTGCACCGGGAGGATGACTAAACCCTCACTTGTGTGTTTTAGCACAGCCTGCCCACCTTCTCCAGTGCCCACACACGTGTGTGTCTGTGTGTGTGTTTCTGCGCAGCCATCCCCTCGGCCCCTCGCAACGTCATATCCAGCGTGAACGAGACCTCCCTGTCCCTGGAGTGGGACGAACCCGAGGACACGGGCGGGCGGGGGGACCTCATCTACAACGTGGTGTGCAAGAAGTGCCTGCGCGACCTCAGCCCGTGCACGCGCTGCGACGACAACGTGGACATCGCTCCGCGCCGCCTGGGCATGAGGCAGAGGAAGGTGGTGGTGAGGAACCTTCAGGCCCACACCCGCTACAGCTTCGAGGTCCAGGCCGTCAACGGCGTGTCCGGGAAGAACCCGTCCTCGCCCAACTACTCCACGGTCAACATCACCACCAACCAGGCCGGCAAGTAAAACCCCGCCGCCCGTCCTGATTCACGGCGGAGCGCCGATCAATACCACTTAGCATCGCGGTAGTACAGGCTGGTTAAAGGATCCCGCTTTCAGTCAATGTCAATGAGCTTCCTAATGAGTGTTGGGTATCAACAGAGGTTCTAACACGGAGAGTAAACAGAGTGGAGGAAAGCTCATTGAGAGTGACAGCTGGACAAATGCCGGGCTGCAGCTCTGTGTTTCTGGGACAGTTCTCAGGAAGAGGCAGATAAATTCTGCTTTATATTCCCACTGTCAGCATTCGGCAGACTAAGCAGGCCTCTTATCATACGTCTTGACAAATGTCACCTTCCAACATCGCCACTTAAATATATGCAACATCATCATCAAGCAAACTGTTCAGGGGGCCTCTCCCAGACGGCAATTACTCTCCCAGTTAACCTGCACTTAATCACCTCACTGCAGTATATATGAACCCAGCTCAGTGACTATCAACTGAGTCAGGCGTCACAAATCAATAGGCTGTAGAACAGTAGAGGTGAATCATCTCCTTCCTCTCCTAAGCCGTTCGAGATTGAGGTGGGGAAAGTTTGAACATTCATCATCTTTCCGTTTCGGTTCGCTTCGGGTACCAGGCGTTCCCGCTCAACAATAAACACGATTTCAACAGCCAAGGTTCGCTTAGAATGTATTTAAACGTGACTCAAAGATAAACCTACACACAGGCCTGATTTAGGCCTCACAGTCCACATGTGGCAGGAGATCTGGGAAAACAAATATCTTTTTAAGCGTTTTGGCCCTACGATCGTACGAAAAAACTCTGTTTATTATCACTAAAAATGATTGTAAATAGTGGAAATTTGAGAGAACTCTGTATTTGTGTGTGCGTGTGAACATGGGAGAACATTTTAATAACTTTATATTCTAATAAACTATTTAAAAGTAGTTCAATGTGTGTATATATCTGTCCACATAAGTAATGTTTAATTTCTAACAGGAAGTCATGGCCGTTTTAAAGCAATCTGACTGACTGACACAGGTTTTAGCTTTGCACTACACTGCCCCCTATGGGATTGGAATGTTTAAAACAACAGACTGTTTACAATGCTTAGTTAAGCTAATCGTTGTAAACAGTCTAAGGTGGATCAAAGGTAGCATTGACACATAAGCCACAACTATATATATATTTAAATTATGCTAAAGCAGAAATTTTGCTATTATGGGAGTTATGTTAAAATGTAAATTATTAAAAGCGAAGTTTTAGCATAAAACTTCAAGGTAAACGCTCACTATTTTTGCTAATATGCAAATTAGCTTGGAAATTAATCAAATATCAAAATAAATGCTGGTTCTTGCATGTAAGTTGAAAACATAGGACGTGTGGGGACAGCCTCTTCCAAGGTCTGCACAAAAAGGTCATGAAACATGGTAAAACTTTGACTATATTATCACTGACACTGTTAAAAGATAACAGTTTATGCTTAGAACAGAAGTTATGCTGTCGCATTGACCCTTTTGGGTCACTGTAGAATCCAGACCATGGCACCATTTATAAGTTATTGCCAGTCAAGCTTAATGCAGATGTCTAAAACTAGTCATTCTCTATTCTTTCAGTTGGAACATAGTCGAGACATCAGAGAACAAATTAGCGTGTTGCTTAGTAGTATTTGATCACTCTGGCTTTTATTATAACCACGACTTTATTTCAAAGTATTTTTAATGTGGCCTCTAATGTCTTTGCAGCTGTAACCTAATAATGCTGACCTATAACTTTTCCTCATAGGTGTGCTTTCAGTAACGGGTCAGCATTCCCTGGAGAATCACCAAATGGAGCTAAAATAATGAGATGATTGGAGGTGATGAAAAACCCGAAAAGACCAGGAGCGACTTAACATTATGGATTTATCGGATCCTGTCAAGAATTCTCCGTGTTTTTGTTTCACTTTTTATTTGTTGTTGTTGTTTATGTTTCTGTTCTTCCCTGCTGATTTTGCGCTCAGCTTCCTTAGCATCGACTTCCCGTTTCCTAATTGCAGCCATGAATTCTTCACTCATTATCTTCTGCCGTGTTTGTTTCCTTCAGCAGATTTTCAGTTGTCAGATGCCCATCCGTCTTCTGCTGCGTGTTCCTATGTTGATTAGTATTCCTCCTGGCTTCTCAACCATCAGTCCTTGCGCTACACTCTTACGGCTTCCTGCACCCAGTCAAATTTAAATCTCTTTCCATTTTAATCAGAGAGAAACATTTTCTCTGCAGGGATTTTATTAATGAAACATAAATATGGACATTATGTTTCAGTCACTGAATCTAGTGAAAATGAAACCCCGAGCCTCTTTCTCGTTCTTTATTCTATGTCACAGCTTGACCTGTAGTAATTATTTTATTTACTACACGCTGGAATGTGCCTGGACCTGCCACATTCCAGCGTGGCAGGTCCAGGTAGATCGGCATTTTGCTCAATTACATTGTTCCCATCAGAATTTCTGATTTCTGGTTCTTGGAGAGCTTTTATCTTACGATTCAAATGTTTTTTTTTTTTTACACATTTATTTAAATTGTTGCCATGTTGCAACAGCAAAATGAGCTACTCTCTTTGAGCTACTATTGCCGCCTTCAAAACTGCTCCACTCCTGGTCAGAAATGACCGATCAGAGCCGAGAGGCGGATCTTAGCGCTGTCAATCGCACTCGTGTACCTGCTACTAAATGTGCTAATGGCAGAAAAACGACTTAATGTTCCAGGAAAAACGCTCATCCACCTTCATCACCAAGGTGACTAGCCTGAGCTGCATCGTAGCAGAGAGCAATGCGGGTTGGGGGGAGCAGCACTACACAAGATTGTGATTGACAGCGCTAAGACCCTTTTCTTGGCTCCAGCCGTGTGTAGTTAGCACTGGTAGAAAACAGAAGAGATTGATTTTTTTATTTTTATGTTTCCTTTCACAGATTGTCTGTCCCACACCGTGACAACAGAGTGACAGTTTCAAACAAAAATGGGAGAAAATATGTTTTCTAATAGTTTCAGCTTTATGGTTCATATTATGAGAAACATAAGGACAGTATAAAAAAAATGGTTTTGTAGCTTTCATGCCGTTAGTGATTATTTATTATAACTTAGTAGTAGTAGCACCATGTAGAAAAAGAAAAGTCTGGAACCGTTTGGGGTCGATTAAGCTGAAACTCCTCCTGTTTCAGTCCACGGCCATTTTCTCACTGCATCTGTGTTTACAAGTTTGAAAGAAGCTCTCAGCAACTTTTAAGTTACCTCACAGTGATATGCCGTCTCTCTTGGTGACTCCCTGCAGCACCGTCGGCCGTGCCAACCGTCCATCTGATGCGCTCCACTGCAGACACCCTCAGCCTGTCATGGCTGCCCCCCGAGAAGCCCAACGGGGTCATCCTCGACTACGAGATCAAGTACCAGGAGCGGGTAAAAGCCCTGACATCACCGCGTGTCACATTAAATGTTGAAATCAAAATGTACTCCAACTTAATTATTTTGAACACTAACTGAGCGTTGGAACGTCCTGCAGGGGGTGCGGATGAGGGGGGATGAGGGCGCACATTTTAATTGTAGCAGAATCAAAGTCAGCGGCTGGTAATGTGTGCCTGCTGCATCATTAGCATTAATCAATTCCCTAAGAACAGCCAGCAGGCAAAATGCAGCCAATTTGTAACCTTTGATGGTCAAACCCGAGGCTCACCGACCCCGCTGCTGCACTAAAACAAGCTAACGGTCAACTTTAGCTGTGTTAGCAGCTGCAGTTTGGTGACTTACTCGGCCTCAAGGCCACAGAGGCGCCGCTAGCCCCACAACAGAGAACATCACCGATAATACAACATCGATTTGACATAATCTCCTCATCTTTTAAATCTCTATTTCAGGAGCCGTGACGTAAATAGTAAAATGGCTCTTATCGTGTTCATAGGGTCATTTGCATTAGATTAGCTTCACCAAAGGATTTCACGTTCCAGAGTGGCAGGTCCAGGCACAACGGCATTTTGAAATTAATTATGCTTCACATTTTTAAAAGACAAAATGAACACAAGTATGAATAATTCACTTATGATGTCGGGGGGCGGGGGGAGTTGGAGGGTGGAGAGGTGGGGGTGCGAGTTTCGGTAATTGGATTTTCTCGTCAGAAACTATTAATGAAAAACAGAGGTTATTGGATTTCTGCTTTAAAATATATAAATTAAAGCATACAATTTAATCACAAATCCCTTTTCTTTTATTGTGGTCAATAACATAAGCAGAAATGTACATTAGTGATGAAACCATATAATCTCTGATGAGTGATCATTTTGCAAAGTGGGTTACGCGTCAGCCATATATGCATATCTAAATATATGCATATATGTGTACATTTATGACATGAGATGAAATAATGTGAGATATTAGGTTCATGTGAACAAGATAAGATCACATTTTAGCAATGTTTTGAAGGGAAACAAAAAAAATCTGATTGGTTGCTTCCAATTAGCTCTGGGAGAAGGTAGAGGAGCTCAAGTTTTCTTCACACCATACAGTCATGACATAGTGACAGTTTCAACAAAAAAGTAAAAAATAAAATATATTTTTAATAAAAGTTACATTCTGCAGGTTTTGACGTTCCTTTGCTGTTTTCGGTCAGGGCCAGGCGATGGCTCACACCGTCACGTCCCAGCACAGCTCGGCCAAGGTGGAGGGTCTGCGGGCGGCCACGCCCTACGTGGTGCAGGTCAGGGCCCGCACCGTGGCCGGGTACGGTCGCTACAGCAACCCCATGGACTTCAGCACCAACCTGCACAGTACGAACGCTTTCCTTCCTTCCTGTGCTGTCTGTCCTTGATGGTTCTACTGCCAGAGCTTTTCCTAATGACGGTTCAGGCTTAATAGCTTTTATGACCGACTTAATTGGTATCCATTACACATTCAGCTCAAGCTGCTCTTTAATCTGTCTGCTGGTATTTATTCGTGTGTATTTTACAATCCAGGTGACCCCCAGAAGTCGGTGCAGGACCAGCTGCCTCTCATCATCGGCTCGGCCTCAGCCGGCCTGGTGGTCGTCGTTGCCTTGGTGGTTATCGCTGTTGTCTGCCTTAAGTAAGCGTTTGATTTTTCTTCCTTTTTCCATCCTTGACAACACGGACTACATGTTCCGCCGTGTTAATTAGACTTTGAACAAAGAGGCTCATTAAATTTTCAGATGAATTCAAAGGGTGTGCGCTTCCACGCAACTCTTGCCTCTTAAGCTCCAAGGAAAAGAAAGCAGCGGCCCCCTTCCTCGGCCTGGCTTCCCGGCTCATATCGGAGCGCTTTATTAGCTCGATTGCGCCGTACCCCGGGAAAGAGCCGCAGCTGATTGTGTGAATGTGACTCGGCTCATGTGCTTGTTGTTTACAGGAAGCAGCGCAGCGGGTCGGAGCTGGAGTACACCGAGAAACTGCAGCAGTACAGTGAGTTTCTGTGTCCTGCTCCTGTAGTCATGCCAGTAGAGTTAACCAACTGATTTGGTCAATTATACAATCACCTGTTTTGAGTCAAGAAGACATGTTCCTGTTGGCTCGGAGGAAGTCGGACCTCACGGATGAAGCAGAGAGTTAGATGAATGTGCTGCCGGAGGGTTATTGATTATCGGGAGAAGAAGAAATAAGCCAAAGAGTGAAATAATGGTTTTTATTGATCTGCATTATTACTGGGGAGATTTTAACATGCACACAGCCTCTGCATTTCTTTTGTTGCCGTTTGACTTTTTTTTTTCTTTTTTTGCCTTTGTGGTTTTTCTGATTTTTTTCTCAGCTGTGCCAAATTAAACAAACTACCCCCTATTTTAGTTTTGATCAACTAAACACTATAATTTGTTTAGATTAATGTTTACAAATAAAACAAACGATTCAAAATATGAAAATGACCAATAAACTGCTAATTGTGATTTGAAAATTATGGAATGTCGACTGTAAAGTTATGCAATCAATAATGAGCAGCAATAATTTGGGTTGTTTAGCTGTCATAAGAGAAAAAAACTTTGGGAAAGTTTTCAAAGTTATATTTTCACTATTTTTAAATGTCAGAGGTCTAAATATTTAATCCACAAGCTAAGGAGTTATTTGTAAAACAAGTTAGCTAGCTAAGTGCGAAATAGTTAGCCTGCTCAATAAATATTTATAGAGCTAAATATTTACACATTTAGCATGCTAACTATTTAATTTGAAGTTAGCATGCTGATTATTTAGTTTGAAGTTAGCATGCTAACTGTATGTTTAGCTTGAAGTTGGCATGCTAACTGTATACTTAGTTTGAAGTTAACATGCTAAGCAAAGGAGCCATTAGATGCAATCCGAGTTTCCTTAGATAGAAACTGCTAGCCGTTTAGATTAATGAGCTAATCTTGACAACAATGAAGTATTTGAAATATGTGTAATTGACTTGGTATCTTTCTGTATCAATGAATTGGACAGAATTTATTCCCAAATTTTTGACAGATTACATTGTTATGAATTTGTGCTACATAAACTGAATTGAATTGGCACCGATAGACGAATGGCAGCAGTTCACCAATTTAAAGTGTGAGGAGTCGCTGATTCTTAAATTTTTATACTTCTAAATTCTTAGATTTTTCAGCACATATTCTGTGATGTAAACCCCTGAAATATTTTATGGGCTTTACATTTCTTAAAACTCATGTATATCAGAAATTTGATTTTCTAACTTCCACAATTCATACTGAGAGGCTGGGAACCGACTTGTGGGCGAAATCCAGACTGATGGTGACCATTTCTCGGCTTGGAATGTTTGTAGTTGATCGGTTTGCTTGCCTCAGCTTCTCTTGGATCTGGAGAATTTCTTGGTCATTACCGTAGCATTTTAACAATCTGATCTTTTGTTTTCACTTATGCTTCATAACACGGTGCTCTCCCACATGCTGGCAGACCAACAGATCTCCGTGTTCAAGTTGTTACTGGATTGTAGGAAGACGACGTCCTTGGCGGATGTTTTCGTCCCACTTTTTGTTCAGGGCTTTGTTCTTGGGCTGAAGTAAAACCACATGATGAGAGGCAACCGCACACAAGGACCGAATCAAGATGCTTCACTGTTGTCACAACACGGGGCTAAAGGAGACGCTCATCTTTTCAGCACTGAGCAGTTGATTTTTTTCAATGTCCCAAACAGTCACTTGTTCCCTTGTAGTCAAAGGAAACTTTCTGGAAACTGCTGGTATTTTCATGTGTTCATTGGGGAAAAGTTCCACATTTGGACAGCATCGCCAAAGAAGCATCTTGAATCTACTGTTGTTGTTATGCCAGGTCACTAGATGGCACTGTGATTTTGGCATGTCGTCGAAACACATATATGCTTTTGAACACCAGCAACTGGTCTCTGATAAAACAATTGCTCATGTAACGCATATATTTCTTATTGGAAGTTGTGCTAAACTGAACAGGTTAACTAGCACACGCAGCAAAGTACTGTCCGCCATTATTTGTCATCTGCCCATGCAACGAATCCTGCAGCCGCACATTCCGCGCATATGTGCCTTCACTCCTGTCTAGCACTTTTATATCTTAGGGTGTTCCCAAAAAGACTTGGTTTCAAAAAGTGTCAAATGTTGCGTTTCCATTACAAATGAGCGCAAAACTTTATGTACCACTAAGGCAAAATTGTACAGTTGCTGTGTTGCCATTAAAATCAAACTTATGTCAAATAATTAAAAAACACGCGGCCTCATTATCCAACTATTTCCTGTCTTCTCTTTCATGGTTTGCAACAGGGGCAGCATCCAGTTTTGTGTTGGATCGCAACAAAATGTTACAATTTTGCTTGAAACCGGCTCCATGTCAATCGGGCTTCACTACGCAGATGCCGAGACCTGTCCCAGCTGTCAGTGTTGAACAGCTGGGAACGCTAGAGGATATCTTCCTGGTGCTTTCTGGATATGGTGGTTTACGTCTTGTTTGCTGCAGTAGAACGTCTGATCTTTAAGTTCTGGATGATCCAAAAAAAATATTCTTTAGGTTACTCATGTCAGGAGTTTCTGCTGTAAATCTGAGGAAATTTTACTGTAATGCTTTAACGCAGGCACTGACAGGCACTTTGGAGAGGTAGCTGAAGAACAAAAGTGATTCTATTGAATATGTGATTTCACCTGGATACTTTCAAAAGTCCACCTGATGACAGCATGATGATACAGAAATCCTATTGGCTGATAATTTTATTCCAGGAAAAAAAAATTTTAAAACGGGGTTTTGCCACAAACCCCATTTTTGTCGATAAGGAACCTTGCAGGGTTGCAGAGAAAGTAGTAGCAGACTATAAAAATGAGAAGCTGTTATAAAAATTCACAAAGTACATCAGACTATTCACTCCAAAATCCTAACACAGAAATCAACTTTATTTATTTAACTTGAAATCTGACCACAGTTGTGTTCTCAGTGATCACTATCAAAGTTCCGCCTCCAATTATCTGATACACATGCAAGACTCTGAACTTTCTTTCTTGTTTTTCCTCCTAGTTTCTCCGGGGGTCAAGGTGTACATTGACCCCTTCACCTACGAGGACCCCAACGATGCGGTTCACGAGTTTGCCAAAGAGATAGACATCTCTTGTGTGAAAATCGAAGAAGTAATTGGTGCAGGTAAGCGCAGCAGCCGCTTTGTTCGGGAGGAGAGAGAGAGACAGCTTTAGTTTGTTATTCCTCAGAGCCTCAGGGTGCGCCCGGCTACAGTCCTCTCTGGGAGAAAAAGGGATAGCATTCACAGTGCCCTTGAAAGCTGGAAGTACTGACGTGACTGTTACTTTTCCCTCTTCTAGACCGTTTTCTTTTCTTTTTTTATTCCTCTCCAGCGGCATGTTTTGTCCTGATGAGTCTGCTCCTTCTCGCCCAACTTTCATGCATCCCTATGTTTTCTTTCTTTCTCTCTCTCTCTCTCTTACTTCCCTGTAAACATACTTGTTCCTAGGCACTAGATGCAAAACCCTCAAGTACTTCGCCCATCCTCTGTCTCCCTGCAACACACCCAGGTTGCACCCTCGACCAATACCAGTCACCCCCTCTCTCCCCAACATCTTTGATCCTTGAATCCCCCCTCCACAACCCTAAGATTTCCTCTTCTTTTTTCTAAATGTGTCCCACAGTTGAAGCCGACCCTCAACTCTTTCAAGTCAGCTCCTTCACACCCAAATCCGACCAGTAACTCTCCCTCTTCCTGCATTCCCCTCCCTCCCCCCAACGCCCTCTTTCCCGACCCTTCCCTCTGCTCACTCAACCCCCTCCCCACATCACCCTCCCTCCCTCCCGCCACTTTGTCCTCTTGCTGCAGGTGAATTTGGCGAAGTGTGCCGCGGCCGCCTCAAGCAGGCCAGCCGCCGGGAGATGGTGGTGGCGATCAAGACGCTCAAGGCGGGCTACACAGAACGCCAGAGGCGAGACTTCCTCGCCGAGGCCTCCATCATGGGTCAGTTCGACCACCCCAACGTAATTCGGCTGGAGGGTGTCTTGACACGGAGCTGCCCCGTCCTCATCATCACCGAATTCATGGAAAACGGCGCTCTGGATTCCTTCCTGAGGGTGAGCATGCTGGGAGTTGCAAATTGCGGCACCCCTGACGGGGAAGATTACTTTCTGCTCGCATCAAAGCCGAGAAGAACACACACGCAGGCAGTCAGCCACAGCACCTTTGGGTTATTGGAATGTTTTAATGCGTGTAAAACAGCCTGAGGCGCTCGCTTGCTGAGTGATAGACATTAAACGTGTAATAGAAAGCTTGAAGACAGGCATTGTGTCTTTGCTTGACGCAGTTGAGTGATGCTGACAGCCTCTTCGCGGCACAAGCTCCTGCTGGATAACTCGTCACACGCAGACTTTTGGATAAGTTTGCTTTGGTGTGTTAGAGAGTCCCCGTACAGCCACTGAATACATTACCGATCAGAGTTCTCTGTACACACAAAGCCGCCTACGCAAAATGTTGAACAAAGGCGGGATGAGAAATGAGATGTCACAAGGTACATTTCCAGCTGCGCGGGGGCTATTACATGTCATTTACATTCAATAACGCTCGTTTTCCTGCATGGCTGAACTTTGAACATGTCTTCTCTGTGAAACTGGGGGGAGACAAGGCTGCTTCATGCTAGTTTTGACTCATGTTGCTTGGAGTGATAACTGCTTTGCCTATCAGTGGCTTGGGCCAGGGGTGTTCTGGAGATTCAGGAGCCTTGACATTTACCAGCTTGTTTTGATTTCTTTCCATTTCGTTGGGTTCTGTTCCATTTGCTCACAATTAAAAGCATGTTTCCACCACAGAAACTTTGTCCAGGGATTTCATGTCCGCTGCCCAGTTGAGTAAATCATTTTAAAATCCTTTAATCACATGCATATTTCAGGGTTTTAAACCTTTTATGGTCTGAAGTGGAAATGAGGACAATCGTGTTCCCTCTGGATCGATAACGGATCCAGGAGGCTGGCCAAGATGCCTGTTCATGCATATTAGACACATACAGAGAAGTGTAACATGGGCACATTACCACCATCTAGTGGTCATTTATTTAATTACTACTATGTCCACTTATGCCTAGTGCTGCAAAATCGCATCATGCTTTCATATATATTCCTTGCATGTGCTTTATTGAAATGAGCAATCTATTCTTAACGCTGAATCTGCCTGAAGGTGAACACACACACACACACACACACACACACACACACACACACCCATATATATATGTAAAATTCAGGAAGTAAAAATTGAAAAGACGAGGAAGTGCTTGGGCTGTGGTTTATGCTCCCATTGCACAGATCTCTCAGGCTTTGTTTATTACATATTCGTGAATGTTACAAACATCATCTGACTTTTGGGTGATTACGTTCTCGTTTCTCAGTGTAAATGCTGTGAAATGATTCACACTTTATAGCCAAACTGCAGTATTTTTAATCCCAACGAGAGCCGTCTCTCCTTCCCTCTTAGACCAACAAGGGATACTGCGTCAGCACAATCTTTTTCATTTTCCACAGTTCCAGGTTTCTCCATACTTTGTAGATTGACTCTACGTTATAAAGTCAATCAATCAAGTTTATTTGCCTGGCACATTTCAGCAATAAGGCAGTTCAAAGTGATTCTCATCATAAAATTGCAAAAATAAAGACATAAAAACATCAGACAGACACCAATTGAGGGCCCAGTAAGAAACATTACATTTTGTCAAGTGCCATCATCAAAGTCATCAAATATTTCTGTCCATGTTCCAATGATTATGGGTCGAAAGCGACTAACTCAACTTTAGCAGACCTGTGAAGCTGTTGCAGTAATCAATGCGACCAAAGATAAACGCATGGCTGAGCTGTTGAGACATCTGTTGTCTAATTCCGGAAATGTTCTTCAGGCGATAGAAGGCCGACTGTGTAACTGTCTTTATATGGCTGTTAAAGTTTCGTCCGCCTGACAGAATTGTTAGTCACGGCTCTGCTGCTGAAAATCATAGCTCTTACTTTTGCGAACAGCTTGCTTAGCGATTGGTTGACGTCGCTCCGTGAGAGGATTGTTCTTTACTATTTCACAGGAAAAAAACATTAATTTGAGATGGATGTCTTGATTGATTTTTTTGGTGTTGACACTGTGCAATAGGTGTATAACAAGGTCTTGCAATATTGAAATCTCATGATATTTATCATCAAAGTAAATTGTGTCTGTTGGAGCTTTAAATTTGACACCCCGGCTGTATTTGAAGTAATAAGGGAAGTCGCTCTTGAGATGCACACAGTCACAGAGTCGACTAATAAAACCCTTGTTGAGCGGGGTGATAGCATTATTAAGTTGTCTTTGTGTCAACATTTCGGGTGCACAGTAGACAAAAGAGACTGTGGCAGAGAATATGAGTGATTTCTAAGCAAAGTAAGAACATTGCAGTAGGCTAACTGTTAACCGCTACTGATGCTAAAGTTAGCATCAAAGGCTTATTAACCGTTTTTAGGAATTTAAACGTCTGACAATCACTAGTTGAAAAAGTGAAGATGCATAACTCCATGTTGAACAGATATTCTTTCAAACTCAGCGTGAGCTTTATGAAACCTTGGTTCTGTTTTTGAACACCAATAGGTATTGTTATTCGTTTTTTTTTTGATAAGCTCATAAATGTTAGATTTTTTTTAGCATAGTCAGAGATTTTAGAGCAACTTTCAAAAGTACTTTAGAATAAAATTTTTTTTATTTATGCTCTTTGCATGCATCTTTTTATCGTATCCAATTCCAACCTCCTGTAGTTAATTTGTGCCGTCACCCAGAAGGGTTGACAAAATGCAAAAGCCACAACCAGGACAATAAAAGCCAGAGTGGAAGCTGCGCTGAAACTACGTTAGCAAGTTTAGCATAATTACCACTGTGGCTCATCTGGTTGAAGTTGCACTTTTTTGTTGTGGCGTTTTAGTTTTTTTGTTGCTGGTTTTTTCATTTTTATGACCCTTTTGTGCCACTAAAAATTTAGATGGATATAGAACTAATTACTGGGTTTTGTAAACTATCTTTATTGTGAAAACAAAAAAAAAAAACAGTGAATTCATCATGAAGTTGGAGTTTTGAGGCGCATTTCGTGCAGTAGGAATAGTGCAGTTTAATGGGTGGACTTGGTGGATGAAGCAACCTGATTGAACTCTTTCCTACATCCGCTGGTTTCCCTCTGAGCTCTGAGGTTCAGGATGAACTCGGTCTTCTTTAAGTAACTACCACGCCATCCTACCCTGCAGAACCGTAACAACGTATTAAACTGCGTCCTGCTGACTGTGTTGGGGCCACCGTTTGTGGTAACCACAACTTCCCCAGATAATTAGGCTACTTTGTAAGTTTTATTTGGACTGTCAGTGCCCCTGCCGTTGGACTGAAATAGGTTTTAGGCTGAGTAAGAAAGTAAAACTCGTCTCGGTCTCTCCGAGTCGCTGCTCTGTTTCATGTTCTCGGTTTGAAATTGTGCCGTCGGTTGTCGTTTATCTGCAAGACGAAAAAGAACTGTGGCCGAGCACAGCACGCTCTGTGTGTAACATGGCTGTTCCTGTCAGTAATACCTGGAGCTGCATCCACTGAGCAACATAAATACCGGTTAAACATTTTTTCAATGTTCCTTGAATGTTAGCGCACAGGATTTTTTTCACTACAGCATAATTAACACAAAACAATTTTATCTGATTTCAATAATCGACTTCAGGTTAGTTGCAGCTGAAACTTACATAGTCAAATTTTTCCATTTGCTGTTTATTTTTTTACGCTTAAAATTAAAATAAGAAAATGATCTGAAATGCACAGTTAGTAGAGTTGTTGCCTTGCAGCAAGAAGGTTCTGGGTTCGATTCCCAGCCTGGATCTTTCTGCATGGAGTTTGCATGTTCTCCCTGTGCATGATTGGGTTCTCTCTGGGTACTCTGGCTTCCTCCCACAGTCCAAAAACATGACTGTCAGGTTAATTGGTCTCTCTAAATTCTCCCTAGGTGTGAGTGTGTGTGTGCATAGTTGTGTGTCTCTGTGTTGCCCTGTGACAGACTGGCGACCTATCCAGTGTGACCCCGCCTTTTGCCCGGAACGTTGGCTGGAGATAGACACCAGCACCTCCTGACCCCACTAAGGGAGAAGGGTGTTAGAAAATGGATGGATGGATCTGAAATAAGGCTTGACTGTGACTCGGTGGGTGGAGTAGTTGTCTGGCCAATACGGAATACATCAACATCATGTTGATGTGCAACTGTGGACCGACCTGAATACCAGCATAAATGTGTCCATTGGATGAATGCGGCTTAAAGCCCTTCGATTGGTCATTATGAGTAGAAAAAGCCCATATAAGTTCAGTCCATTTATCAAATGTATATTTATTGCTGAAGAAGTAATGATGATGAATTAAGAATATTCGAACATGGTGCCAAAATATCTATTTTATTACCATTTGCATCCAAGCAAAACCTTGGAGTACAGAAGCAAAAAGGGATGAATTTGTGTAAAGAAGCCAGAGATTTAAGTCGCAGATGTTCATCCTAAGCAACAGGCATCACACAAGGCAGATGATGAGACCAACAGGAATCCAGAGGAACAAATCAGATGTAGAGTTAGAGAGGAAAACTCTAGTGGCAGTGAATCTATTGGATAGAGGCTGTAAATACAGACGTCAAGTTTTCACAACATTATGGTATTTAAACAAATCCGAAATAACTGTTGACATGATCCAATTGCTGTTATTTCAAACAGAGAAAGATCAGTCATCCCTGCTGCTGCTAAATTAACTTTGCATATTGTAATTCTGATTGAGGTTTATTGGATTGCACACTTATACGTCCTGGGAGGAGCAGAGGTGAGCAACTTGTGACTCTTACGAAACCAAATAGTAAATGTTTTCATTCATGAAGACAGTAAGAAAGTGAGGGTGTAGCTGTGTGGTGTCTGCAACAAAGGCTACCAAATGGGACAATTTGGCTTTATTTTCTGTACCGTTACATTTTTACCTGCCTTCGTTTTTTTTTTTTTTTTTTAGCTCATTCAGCTGGGTTCATTCAACAAAAAAAACTACATTTCCATGTAAAAGTTAGATTATTCATGTTGTTAAATGTGAAAGTACAAATAACCAACGCACACCAGAAACATAACTTTTAAAACGGCGCTTCCATTTACCATACAAATGGAATTACAAAAATAAATTAGCTTAATGGAAATGCCAATTTGAAAAAAAAAAAAAATTCATGTTTTTCAATCAAATAATTTGTGCAGGGTGAGGTGTTTTTTCTTCTGCATTGAAATAAATGTACTTCTCAGAATGGCGATGGAAACACGTCTTTCACATGACATGAGTCATGTGAATGCCGCCCAGATTTTACTTCTGGCGGAAACGATAAAGAGAACGACAGGAAGTGGTAGGAGGAAGTGATGGAGCAGGATGTTTTATAATGACATCGTGTGAACAAACTTATTCATGTGTGATTTTTAATCACATTTCTTATTAAAAATGGTAAGAATTGTAAAATTCCAGTTGTGTTTTTTTTTTTTTTGACAAGAGGAATATTGACAAAGTTTGGAGCGCATTTGTAATATTAATAAAGTAATATATTGTTACTCTAAAGATACCGTTCATAACTTCCTAAGTGTGTTTCTGTTAAAACCATTTCATATTCTACCTGCAGCAGATCACACCTGTTGTCATTCGTTGGTCCCAGAGGCTGAAGCTAACAGCTTGCCGTAGAGGACAGGTGTCAGACTCCAGGCCTCCACGGCTGGCGCCCTGCGGCTTTTAGATGCTACTCTCTGTCAACACACCTGAATCACATAATTACCTTTAGCA
Source organism: Phalloptychus januarius (assembly GCA_902982915.1). Lineage (NCBI taxonomy): Eukaryota > Metazoa > Chordata > Actinopteri > Cyprinodontiformes > Poeciliidae > Phalloptychus > Phalloptychus januarius. The sequence goes on along the minus strand of CADWAE010000466.1, from coordinate 2,279,776 downwards.
GGACTCTATAGAATTTCAGTGCGAGAAGAGATAATTTGATTCTTTGATTTAGGTGTATCGGGAATTGGGACACATCAAGAAGTTGGAAGAGGGCAGCCCTCGAGGACTGGAGTTTCTTAAAACAAGTCCAGTCTCATAAATGATGTCTGTATTGGCCTTGGATGCAGCATTAGGTGTCTTCCAAACATGTAGTGCCATTGATCATAGCACAATCAGCTGTGTCCTTCGGTGGCTTTAAAAATTCTATATCTCAAATATGACAGAAGCAATTTTACTTTGTAATTTAATGTCTTGAAATTGGGTCTCTGTCTCTTTAAAACCTCCTACTCTTTCTAAAACTCCTCCTTCAGGAAGTCAGCACAACATGGCTTCTCTATTAACGTCTTAACATTTTTACCAGCGTTTCACTGAGAGGTAGCTCCTATAATGAGCTCAGTGGATGAACAGCTCTGCCAGGTGTTTGCTAATAGCTGCTGGCTAGTCTGAAGGAGCTCGGTGGGGAAGTCACAGGGGAGGGAAGGTCTGTGAAGCGGAAGCTCAGAAGCTTGAAAACTAAAACTGAGGAGGAGCTGCGTCTAGAAGGCGGAACTAGGTACACCCAGGCGTTTTGCAAAGCTGAATGGTTGCCATGGGAGATTTTAAAAGATTTCTCAAAAATGCACGAAAGAATCAAAGCAACATTCAAGTTATGATTTTGATGAAGGAATAACGTAACATGACATGAACCTTAAAAGGTGAGTGGGGAGAGTGTTCCAACGTTTGGGCTCCTTAAGTGGCAAACAAGACTGTCCAATGGACGTTTTAGCTTTTGAAACTGTACAGTCCCCACTACCAGAGGCTGTGGGGTCACAGGTCAAAGAGAGCTTTGAAATGTAAAAAATTCATAAAATTTTCCTGGCAAAAAAGTTTGTATTCACTGATGATGCCATTTTAGGTGTATCTTGTCCAAAACATTTTGTTGTCTGATCAGACAATGAGATAACAGACCTCAATGCAGAAGAGGGGAGCTGTGATCATGACCTGTTGCACCAAGAAAGATGTCACAAAATCATATTCATATATAATAAAGCAGGTTTGTTTGACCCTTTGACACATGCCCTGGATGTGACGGCAAAGCTTCATTTTTCTATCAAAAGTGATTCCAACATATTCATTTCCTTTGACTACTTGGACAGTGTCGTATTTTATGCATATCTCAAAGGTGCTGTTATACGTCACACTGTATTTGTATTGAAAGGAAATTTATAAAGAGGTGGATTATTTATGCAGGTCATGTACCGTTTACAATAACTGTGACATTAAGTGAAGTGTTACAAAAAAAAACAACAACAAAAGATGATAGTGATTCAAGTTTTGCTCAACTTTATGAAATGTTCTGTTCTGTTGCTAGTCAGTCTCACTCTCCAGTTCTGTATTTACTGTGACCAGGAAAGCTTCACATGTTCACAAAGGAAGATCATTAGTGGCTCGCTGCTGTTAACTGTGTAAAACATCAGCAGCTTCTGTGTAATTAACAACCCAATTACAAACATGATGACAGGTAATGTTTTAGTTTTTTTAAAAGTCCCCCATTAGTTTTCACCCTATTAGCATCACTCTCAGATATCAACTCATCTGGATTTATACTTTATGAGAACGCCGATAGTCATACACTGTAGGTAACATTCTAATGGCTTGGGTCCTTTTTCACAAAACCTTACTTGTGTTAAAGAAAAAAATCTCAAACAAATGGTTTAATAAGCTACATCATGAAAACAATGGATAAGTTTACTGCTAATCAAAAGCAACTCTAAACAGGTGAGGTTTTTAGTCTAGATTTAAAGGAAGTCAGATTTCTGGAAGTTTTTTTTCTGGATTTGTGGTTCGTGGAAGCTGAATGTGTGGTTCTGGTTGTGGTTCTGGTTGTGGTTCTGGTTGTGGTTCTGGTTGTGGTTCTGGTTGTGGTTCTGGTTGTGGTTCTGGTTGTGGTCTGGTTGTGGTTCTGGTTGTGGTTCTGGGCGGTGTCAGAGTAGACCACAACCAGGAGACCCGAGCTGATGCAACAACAGGTTTTTGATGTGTTTTGTGCTAAACCCTTCAGTGATTTATAAACTAGCTGAAACATTTTTAAGTCTTTTCTCTGAGCTGCAGTGGAAGGACAAGGAGATTCCATCATATAGGAAGGAGTTTAAACCACAGGAACAGCATTTTGAGAGGCATTCAGGTGTTGTAAATCTGGACCCGTTTCAAACCAGACAGAAGTCCACAGAAGGGTCCTGGATGAAGTGATGGATTAGTGCAGATGCTTTGTATGATGTCTGCTGCGATGCTAGCTAAAGAGAACAGCTAAGGGAAGAAGAAAAGCTAACCTGAAACCATTGGACAAAGTAAATCTCTTATTCAAATGGGCATCGTTCTGCTTATTACCACTTTATTTGAAAACCTGTTCTTGGTTATTACAGTCAGCAGTTCCAGCTCTATGTCTAAACACTTTTTCTGCATCACAAGTCATTTCATCAGCAAATGGATGTTGCTAATGGTGAAGACGGAGAAGACGACAGGAAGTGGTCGACGAACAACGGCAACAACTTATGAGAACAAACATTCGCATGATTTTATCTGCATTTCTTATTTGTAATGGAAAACGACGCGATTGCAAAGTTGCTAATTTTTCTACATTGACAAAGTTTTCCACACGTTCAGGATGGAAAGGCAGCTTCACATAAATAACAGAGAAAAACCTCCTGCCCGCTCCCTGCTCTCCTCTCTCCTGCCAGTGTCACTCAGCCGGTGACTCAGGGGAACTTGGAGTTCTACTCTTAATGAGGAAACTACCGCGTTAACAACCACACACACACACACACATTTATTTACTGTCCGAGTCAGTCACTCATGGGAAATTCTCAACCCTTGCCATCCCAGAAGACCTACTTTCTGAGCTTTTCAGGACATGTGCGCATGCAGAACCTTCGCAGATGCCCTGAAACGACACACATGCACACAGAGGACTTTCTGAAGGCCTGCAGTGAATCACGGCTGTTTATACATCCATCCATCCTGGCCCGTTCGCCCGTCGAACTCCGCCGGAGTGTGCAGACTACAAAGCGAGCGTGTTTACCGTTCCTGCCATGTCACATCTGCGCGTGCGTTCCTGCATTCCTCGCAGCCGGGTCGAAGAAGGCCACGATTATGCAGAGAGGATTTTCTCCAGTTTCTCTTCCCGGTTTTATTAGATATTCAGGTCATGAGAGGAGAAACTTCTCCCCCGGTTTTTTTTTTTTTTAATTGTCTATCGACGTTCCATCGATTCTCTCCGGCTCTCGCATCGTCAGGGGGTCACGAGTCTTCACAGGTCGGACCGATCATTTATTATAATCTCCACTTTGTGACATGCTTCACTAATGTGGAGAATTGTGAAATGAACCTTGAAAGCCCCGCAATCTGAAGATTTGTTTCACGCTTCTTTAATGGCAGCAAAAAGGAGGGAAGGCAGGGCGCCAACAAATAAATAAAGAAGCTGCAAATCAAGGACTTTTCGGTGCAAGATGCAATTGGAAGGCGGTTTCGCTTTAATGTGTTGTTGTTTTGATGTCGATGAGAAATCCGCCTCGGCGGCGGCCGTGTGTCTGCGAGCGGCCTGTCAGTTTGTTTTATGTTGTTTTGTCAAAGCGGCATTAGACACAAGCGGCTTCTGCGCAGCAATAAAGTGTGTAATTAATCTACTAATTGGGCAGCGTGTGTGAAAAGGTCAGCTGTCAGTGAGCGTCGGCAGCAGCTGCGACGCCTCATGACAGATGTCATGTTTGTGTGGCTTCGCTGACTGATCGGCTCCCCTCCGGTGTTGTCTGTCTCTCTTACACTCCTCCTACATTTCCGTAATCATCACATCCTCTCTCTTCCCCGCCGCCCGTCCCGAATCCATCTGCAGCTCAACGACGGGCGCTTCACCATGACGCAGCTGGTCGGGATGCTGCGCGGCATCGCCGCCGGGATGAAGTACCTGTCGGACATGAACTACGTGCACAGAGACCTCGCCGCACGGAACATCCTGGTCAACAGCAACCTGGTCTGCAAGGTCTCAGACTTCGGCCTCTCACGCTTCCTGGACGACACATCCGCTGACCCCACGTACACGAGCTCCCTGGTCAGTCAGATTGATGTTCTCTTTCGTCTAACTGACCGTTTCTTGCAGGATTAGAAGCACAAACTTATTTGTTTTAGATTTTATGTCACATACCGAGGCAAAGTAGCTCGAAGCTCTGGTGTAGAAGGAAGCTGGTTTTCACGATCTTTTTACCTTTTTGACTGGCGATACACCGATCTGATATTAATATCGGTATCGGTGCCGATATCGAAACACTTTAATCAAATTGCAGTTCGTTTGCATAGAAAGTTCGGTTCTCTTGGGGAGCTGCGAATGCAAAGTCGAACTCCGGTTCTTGGTACAGCGCCACCACAGGCGAGGAGGGGAACATGTTTTTCAAGTGGTTTGGTTGTTTGACACAGTGAAAGAGAAACACAGCAGTAGAAATGTAACAAGTGTTGCAATTTTGGTCGCCAACCGAACCGAGTCTAAAGGACTATCAGGAGTGATAACATCCTGTTAGTTGTTGGCAGATCGTTCCAGCTGAGCTGCCGATCTCTGCAGCTCCTCTATAATTACCACGAACCTGTTGGCTGCTTCTCTAATTAATGCCTGGTTTGCCAGTTCAGGTGCTCGGCCATGTCTTGTTTGGTTTGCAGATGTGTCACACTCTCTCTGCTTTCAGATGACAGATGGAACAGCTTTTAACGTCTTCACAGTTTGATCCCTGACTAGTCCGCTGTGTTACCTGGTCTCAGTGATTGGTTCACCAATGTATAAACGTATTTGTACGCAGAAGAAATTACACACAGGGAGACTTTGAGTTACTGTTAAGGTGACTTCTGAGAGGAAACCCATGTAGGGCCACCGCCTACATGGGCCCTACATGGCGGTGGCCCTACTATATTGTCTGCCCTCCTTTTCCCCAAATGGGGCCCACCTAGGTATGCTGGCTGGGGAACAAGTCAAAGTACAAAGTTGTCACCACAGTTATTGCAGAGCACAAAGTAGTTAGTGGTGTGTGAAAACGTGCTGCCAATGTGTTTCTGTACTTCTCTATTGTTTTTGGATTGCCATGTATTCTGTAGTAGTGATGTGTGTGTGTGTGTGTGTGTGTGTGTGTGTGTGTGAGCAGGGAGGAAAGATTCCCATTCGGTGGACGGCGCCAGAAGCCATCGCCTTCAGGAAGTTCACCTCGGCCAGCGACGTGTGGAGCTACGGCATCGTCATGTGGGAGGTGGTGTCCTACGGAGAGAGGCCTTACTGGGACATGAGCAACCAGGACGTGAGTCGGCCGCGCCGCCTCTCCCCGACACACACACGCACCTGCGCCGCAAACTCCTTTCCAAAGAGTTTGATGACTAAACTTTTAGCGGGGACGGGCTGGGAATTCCTCTGAGTGACGGTGGCTTTGATTTCCAGAGTGACACGTTGGACCCCGGCTCTGTTCTGGAGTCTTTATCTCCTCTCTGCAGATGCCGGTGCAGCTGTGCGCCTGTGTTCTACCCTCTTTTTTTTATTTTACTACCTTATTTACAGCTCAAGCCCGGCACACACCCTACAAATCCATACTGCAAAGCCTCCCCTCCTCACACTCACAAAGGCATGCTCAGGAAAGGCTTTTTTTCTTTTTTTTTTACGGGCCTTGTTACCTGTCGGCTATCTGCTCCGCACAGACACTGGAGCTGCAGCGCCGAGCTTTGTAGGAAAGAAAACAGAAATCTCCGGGTTCCTCCTCGCTGAGCAAAGTGGCGAAGCGGTGCGTACTGTACACCTCCACGCAACTCTCCCGAGGACTACCTGCTCCATATCGCGCTTCAAGAAAACAGGAGACGTGTAACACCGATACCAATAAAGCAAGACAAAAATAAGGCAACCAAAATGAAAAAATGGCATTAATGTATGTATAAGTTTCACAACAAAACCCTAACGCAGTAATGAAAAGCATCAAAGCAGAGGCTCTCCATTGTTCCCCGTCGCCTTTGTGCCGCAGCCGTGGCTCAATAAGCAACAGAGTCAACAAACGCGAGATATAAACAGAGGTACTCGCCGGCTGGAGGCACGGCACAAAATCAAAGGACAAGCAGCGGGAGGAGAGGAGCACAGCAGAACCGCTTTATTGTTCCCAAATGCCACTTTTTTTATTGTGGCGGGGAGCCGGAAGCCCGTACGGAGCTTATGGGGGTAAATGCAGTTGCTAGGCGAAATCTAATCAATGAGCCGGCGTGCTCTTCCTTCACTTATTGTTTCCCGCGTCAGTCACAGCAGTCCTGAAGTGACAACATTTAGACTCGGCTTTTTTTTTTTTTCAGAGTTTGGCGGAGACGCCGAAAGGAGGAAGGACGGAATATTTGACAGCGCAAATTGAGCAGCCGTCAAAACGCAGGATATAATCCAGAAAGCGGCGATTATCTTACTGGAACGCCGATAGACATTAAACAGAGAGTCTTTATGTGGTTAGACTGAACTACATGGTTGAACAAGATGGGGTTTATTTTAGCTTGCAGCTAAGCAATGGGGGTTTTGTGTTTTTTATGTCGAAACGCTTTGTTTGGCTTGACACCCCTAAAACTGCAGAAGAAATGATAGGTTATGGACTGGTGGTTCTCAGACTTTAAAATAAGTACCTCCTCACTTATTACTAAGATTTAGAACAGGGGTCACCAACTCCAGTCCTCGAGGGCTACCGTCCTGCAACTTCTAGACATGTCTCTGCTCAAACACACCTGGATCAAATAAACTGCTCGTTTCCAGCCTGTTGCAGAGAGGAACGGATGCTGGTGAGGGAATTCAGACATTTTGGAGCAGAGGTGGATCTAAACATTGCAGTTGGTGACCCTGGTTTAGAAGAACCACAGTGCAGTCAAGGACGGTGGCCCAGAAGGGCTAATAAAAGCCACAACGGAGGTTATGCTTTGAAGCTACTCCTAAACTGTGTTTTACATTAAAGTTGAATGTTGCTAGCAGATTTAGCATACCTTCAGTTTATGTCTTAGCATAGCTTGTGTTGTAGCTTTTTGTTGTGTTGTGGCTACTTGTTGTTTTTTTTGTGGCTTTTCTTGTGTTGTGGCTTCTTCTTCTTGCGTTCAGGCTCTCCTGTGAAACTTGCATGCATTTAGTCAGCACAGAAAATTCCCCTTCAAAGGTTGACGCCAAATGCACAGTGGATACAAAAACCTCCTGAATCAGATCACAGGCTGGAGAAGGTAAACAAAGATGCTTATGTTTAAGGCAGATTTGCTGTTCTCCTCCTGTTTTGAATTATTGATCTCTCAGGGACGACAGGGACACAGAAACCGCATCCTGGTGAGACGTGGCTTTACTTTCCGTTTCAGTTCAGTTTGCTTCCCTGTCTTTTCTCAGTTGATGGTTATCAAACCAGTGCATTATCGCTGATTCTCTGTGTGAAATGCTGGGATCCGACGGCGCCAAAAACGGCACCAAAATGTTCGGAAGTGTCAGGAAGGTCCAGGTGGGACACGTCTGCATCTCGTCTGGACAAACTGCTTCCTCCGTCTCCAGAGGCTGTGATATTTCACAAGAGGTTTTACTCACAAAAATAATTCTGACATTACGACATCTTTGTGCATTTTGGGGTGAATGATTTTGACATCTGACTCACCGTCCAACAAAATAATAATTAAAAAAAATCTCCCTCATCCAGACCAATCCGAATTGACCTTGTAAGCATTTTTATTTGACTATTCAGCCACTTTCTAAATGATCCTGTGCAAATATTGTCTAAAATGTCTAAAATAGATTTATTATAAGTTCCGACAGACGTTTTAACATGTTTTTAAGTTAAGATTGACAAGTATAAAGCAAACAAAGTAGAATAAACTCAGAACCAACCAATTACCAGCAGCAGCTGGACTGGATGAGCTACACATCGTCACACTTTCCCTTCACAGCAGATGCATACACTCAGTCCAGGACTTTTCACTTTTTTTGTTGCCGTTAGAATTAATTGCCTTTTGAAAATAATAGATTTATCGTCTGTCGTGGAGACGTCGTGTCGGCGCTGCATCGTCTGCGTTCTGAGCGAGTCGACGGTCCAGGCAGGTGATGCCACTTCATCCGAATGAAGCTCAGACTGAAACATTACAATTCGTGCAGAAGAACAGACATTTTTTTCTCTAATCAAAAATAAACTGAACTTTGTCTCAGTGTGAAGATCACGTACGGAACCCCTAATGGGACATTGAATTCTGTTTTCCTCCTGTCAGGTAATGACGGCAGTGGAGCAGGACTATCGGCTGCCCCCGCCCATGGACTGCCCCATGGTGCTGCACCAGCTGATGCTGGAGTGCTGGATGAAGGAGAGAAACCTAAGGCCCAAGTTCTCGCGCATCGTCAGCACCCTGGACAAGCTGCTCCGCAACGCCGCGAGCCTCAAGGTGGTGACCAGCAGCTACTCAGGGTGAGTCAGACATGTAAGTTTGACTGGACCAGAGCTGCTCAGGTGTAGCTGCGTCCCCATTGGCATTAAAATTGTGCAAATTGGAATTCCAGAAACAAATTTGCTTAATGGAAACAAAGTAATTTCGGGGGGGGGGGAAAAAAGCTCTAGTGTTTCAATAAAAAGTTTGTGTGCTGGGATGAGTTCTTTTTTTTTTTTTTTTTTTTGGCCGTATCAAAATGGATGTAAACTTTTCGCATCATACGAATCACGAGGTCATCAGCCAGATGTTAGCACTAAAGCGATAAAGAAGATAAGAAGTGTGAGGAGGACGAAGGCGCGCGATACGTTTTTTATTGACTTATTCACGTCTGATTTTAATTGCGTTTCTTATTTAGTGGAAACAGTAATTGTGAAATTGTGTCTTTTTCCCCAACATCAGTGGACAAACCTTTGTGCACATGTTGTAATGGGAACGCAGCTACTGTTGTCGGGGTGTTGTCACTCCTGCCTAAGCACCAAAAGCGAGTTATGAAGCGAGTTATGTTGATGTAGAAAAAACAACATTTGTGGATATGGAGAAATGTGGCGCTCTTGGAGAAAGTCGTGTAAAAGGTCTTGAATCAATCTTTAATTTCTGCAACTTAATTTGAAAAATCCAACCTTTAATTTCATGAGCATGGAAATGCATCCTGTGACTGGAAATAATTTCACCAAATCACTAATGGTACTCTTGAAATCCGAATGCTTCATAGCTTCCGTGTCATAAACTCTCTTTTAGTTGTTGGCTGTTAGACTGGAGAAGAACCCATATCCAGGCTCCCATCCAGGCACTGAGCAGGATTTAAAGGAAGGTCATAAAAAAATCTAAAGCTCACCAGCAGAGCGATCATCTTGGGGAACCATTAGATTTCGATTTTGGCCAATCCTGATTTTTTTTTGTTGTTTTGTTCAAAAAGTTGCAAAAATATAGCAGTCATCAAGTTCTTGACAGTGGGGTTACTGTTGACGGTGCTGGTAGAGATGTGACCTCTCTCACAGCACAGAGAAAAATGGTTCATTTTCAGACCTTTGCGGATTCTGATGCAACATTAATCGATCATCGATCTCCTACTTACTTGGGATAGATGCCAAAAATGCTTTTCTATGTTTTTTTTGTTCTACTTTCACAAATATGAAAGCTGAGCTAGCTAAACGCCACAGGGCTTTAACTGGAAGCATGTGCTTTGATCAGATAGAATTGGGTTTCACAACAACAACAAAAAGAAAAACACTTGTTGTCCGTTGTTGTACACAGTGGAAGATCTGTCATGCTGTGGGCCTGTTTCTCCAGCAAAAACACAGAGATCCTTATTATAATGCAGGGCATCATAAACTGTTACCAGGGAAGATTTAAAAAGAAAAACTAATGAACTCTGCCAGTAAACTAAAAATGGATCATTGTTGAGGATGAACTTTGTGTGCACAATATTAGGATAGCATGAAAATGCAATCACAGGAGTAGAAAATTGCAGTGATGACATCGATCGTGAATGACTCGCACTCTCCTCTCTATGCTTTTGTTCCCCGAATGCCGTGACGTCTAAACTCTGTATCAGCTGAGGACAGAACAGCCTAACTGAGTTATTGATACAGAGTTTGAATAAATGATACTGGAGATGTTATTCAGCCCACTGCGACTGCATCGTTGTGCGATTGGAAGCAGTGATGTCTATCGTGATTCAACATATTGCGCGGCTCGATCTGGTCCAAAACAGAACACCGAGCCGACCTTCGGACACCAGATCAATGTTCCTCCAAGGTCACCCTGGTTCCCATGATTCTGGACCAGAGATCTGTGAAATGCCTGTGGGCCAGAAGAGTGGTCTCCTACTGCCAGAGGCAAAACATTTAAAGCAGCGACACCAGCGGCAGGTTTCACTGTTTTATCCACTATATAATTGCACTGAACTAAAGTTTGGATTTTTCAAAAAAAATGTTTTTGCTGTTGTAACTAAAGACATCTCGCCTTGCTCCCTGTCACACTGCAGCTAGCACAGCATGTTGTGAATGCTAAGGCTAGTAAGTGTAACCACCAAAGACGGCAGATAAACAATTCTTCTGTAGCGGCAAGATGTTTTATCTCCTGTCGACACATTTAGCAGCGAGTACATTAGGATGACCGACAGCGCTAAGACATACCTATTGGCTCTGATTGGTTGTTTTTCTCCAGACTTTAGCAGCAGCTCAGGTAGGAGGTGAAGGAGATCAATCTTTTCACGGATTATCTCTCATAGTGTGACAACATGGTGACACTTTAAACAAGTAAAAAACAATTTTTTTATACAACTTGCATCCTGCTGCTTTAATTTAATGCTTCTAACATCTGTACTGCCAACCCGTCCCGCATCGCATGAAGTTGTTTGAACAGGTGCATCCAGGCACTGACTTTTGGTGAAGCTTTTGTTTTGAAATGCTTTTTAAAGCCTGACCTTTTCTCAAATGGCCGTCCGTCTGGTGGTTACCTGACCGCCGCTCTTACTCATCTGTCTGTTCTGATGATCGTCACTTTAAAGTAAAAGGCGACGCGTTTATAAATGGAGGCAACTTTGTTAGTGTGGGCAAAGTTTGGCAAAAAACAATCACGCAGCCCACACTGTTTTGCCCATGTACATGGGGCCCTACATGGCAGTGGCCCTACATGGGCAAACCCGTGTGGGGCCACCATGGAAACCACAGACAAGCTCATGTGGGACCCATATTGTCTGCCCTCCTTTTCCCCATATGGGGCCCACCTAGGTATGCTGGCTGGGCACTGTCCTCTTTCTTTGTTCTTTTTCTTTTCCTCCATCAGCACTCAAAATGGTCTGGAGGTTATTCCATGACAGAAGCAGAAAATAAAGCACTAATGCATTTTCCCTCTTCCTTGTGTGAAATTGTCTTCGGTATTGTATATGACTGGCGCTCAGCGCAAGATAAAGATTGCTGCTGCGGAGACGGGCAGCGCTGCGCCTCTGGGTTGCTGGAATAAGATGTCACAGAAAAAAAAAAACAAAGATAAAAAAAATAATGTCTGGCCTGAAGAGAAGCACAACAAGGTGCGTGCTTGCTGGCTCTGCTTTGTTTTATACTCCGTGTTGACTCGATAGGATGCCTCTTTGCGCTGAAGGGCCTTTTTGCTGCCAGACGGATGTCTGCCTCTGTGTCTCCGACACTTCTCGGTGGAAGTGGAGATGAGATGTCGTAGGTAGCTGCGCTCGCCCCTAGGAGGTTTTTTTTTTTTTTCCAGCTTTTTCCTTCTGCGTTTTTGCCAACTTGGAACGCTCCGGCATGCTGACGTTGTTTGTTCTGAATTTTGTTAGCCTGGAATTCAAGTCAACAACGTTAGCGCCGTTCTTAGCAGGTGCTCAGAACACTGGATTTGCTGGTGATGTATAATGAATCAAACGCGGGTCTTCAGCGCCGTCTACGCCGCCGGGTTGGCTGACAGACAGACAGATAGATAGACGCATACGGCAGAATTCACACGTTCGGTTTCCAGGTGCGGGTACCGGCTCCTTGGCTCACAGTTTCACTCCTAACACGGAGTCCCCCGGGGGCATTTCCTGTGCCAGGATTTGGGCTCAGCGAAGCTAATTGTGTGTGGAAATGTAATGGCTGACCTCGCTTTAATTCCCCTTCCACTTGGCTGGATGCTGGAATGTAGGTGATAGGACAGAAAGCGGCACACGGGGTGCTGATGTGGAAAAGCAGGAGGTGATGAAGTGTGAGTAATAAGGGAGATTGAGGAGAAGCTAAAAGAGAGGAATGTGTTTAATTAGGTTGCTAATGAGCTTTTTAATGCATCAGGGGAGGGCGCGCCCGGCGAACGCGACAGGCGAGAAGAAGGGGAACGCGCGCGCTCCTGCTTGCGTTGTGTTCCTCGCGCGTCTGCATGTTCCGCTGTGGCTGTGTGCCCATGACATGCCAATGATTAATTTATGGCCTCATCTGTATGCGGCGGTGGCGGCGAGTGATAGATGGGGAGAGGAGAAGAATCGTGTTGTCAGAGCAATGATTTAGAGAGCGTCTGCGTCGCCATTGGCTGCTGGACGATGCCGCGGCCAGATAAAGGGGATGCAGAGAAGGGGATATGAGATGCGGCGCTATCTGCCTCAGCATCTCCAGCCAAACACGGGCCTTAAAAACAAGGACACTGACCGGGGGGAACAAAGGACACTCAGCCGCTGGTGTCCCAAAGATAGCCAAGAAATATGTTGAAGTTTTATTAAAAACTGAAAACCTGATGAATAGATTCTACACTCTGGAGCCCGTTTACAACAGACGAGGCGTCCAATCAGCACTTTTTACGGTGATGTCGTATTATTTGCAATCGTAGGATCGGAGAGTGAGGAACTCTGCAGAATGGAGCTCCTCTGACACCAAGACGGGTTAGACCTTAATCCGGCGGCGGCGGTGGCTTTGGCGGCTCAGAACTCGATGTTGACCTGTGTGCCGTTTGTCTTGGCAGGGATCTGCTGCGGCTGGGAGGAACACTGCCGGGACACAACAGGAAGAGTCCGGAAGACAGTCAGGAAATCATCCGGCAACAGATGAGCCAGACTCTTCCCATCAGAGTGTGAACTGCTGCAACGCATACAGAGAGGAGATAAAAAAATACAAAATACAAAAAAAAAACTACCTAAGAACTCTGATGAGGAGAATCCGATGTACAAAGTCTAAAAATACAACGACAACAAAAAAAAGAGGGCGTGGAATAAAAGATGAAGGCAATGAAAGCGGACCGGTTCGAAGACTTCCGTCCCACTGGAGACTTAACGTCTGTATAAAGACAACTTCCCATTGCGGTGTGTGTGTGTTCATTGCTTGACACTTGTGGATTTGTGACTGTTGACATGAAGCCAAACTTCTTAATGGGCCCTCTCAGGTTGTGTTTGCATGCCTGCATGTGTTTTTTTTTGCTTTTGTTGGGTTTTTTTCATTGTTTCTTTCCGCTGGTTGGGAATCAGTATTTCCTTCTCGCCGTCTCACCGAGGAAAGGCGAGCTCGTCGCAAACAAACGTCGAAATGACGCAACAGTGCCAAGATGAAGCAAACCCAACCTTCAGCACAGCTTGACCTCCGTATCAATCTGCTCGACCGTTTTGGGTTTTTTTCCTTTTTTTTTGTAGTTTGTTTAATCCCAACCAAATACGTTCCTTAAAGCTATTTTTGGCGACGAGAGAAGAAAACAAAAAAACAAGGAACTTTTCATCCTCTTCCTCTTAAATACCGTCTTCCACAGAAACGTACTGGGAGATCTGTGTTTTACGAACCTGTACAAAGCATCCGAGTCTTCACCTTCTCCCGAGCCCCCCCCCCCAAACCCCCTGGCGTCTCTCCGCGTTGGAGGCGAGACGCAGCTGACACTGTGCGGGACACGTCATGTGCATGCCAAAGTGGAAACTCCCGTCACGAGAAACCTACTTACCAAGTTCCACGTTCGCTGTTGCTTCGGTGGCATCTTGCTGTATCGGGCTTTAACGTCCGCGTTTTCTTAACCTCCCTTGACTCATGAAACGCATTGTTTTGAATGCTAAGTTATTACCTGATACTGCTATTTTATTGAATTTTTTTTTTTTACTTGGGCTTAACTTTTTTTATTACAAAGCTTGTTTTTTGTTTTTTTGTTTTTTTTTTCTTCCCACATAATAAGAAACCAGACAGACGTGAATGAGTGAATTAAGGAGACGTTTGACTCAGACAGGATAATTATCTTTAAAATCACTGAGCAGACTGTGTCAGGATCGATGTCAGGCTTCTTCCTGCCCCAAGCAGAGCTGCAGATTTTACTCAGACAAAAAAAAAAAAAATAAATTGCAGATTAGCAGAAATTTAAAACTGACTCAGAGGTAGAAAAAAAACCTGCATAACAAATCAGCCATTGTTTCATTTCTTCCTAATCAGTGTTTTCCTTGGAACGCCAGCTGTCAGTGCAGTTTCTATCTAAACCAACTGCCTGTATATAACACCATGTTTGTATTAGACCAAACCACTGAGCAGTTGCAGCTATTCGACCTTTCACTTATCTGCTTGTTGTTATGTTTTCATAAAGCAAACGGATGAGGGAATTTGGCGGTGGTTACCAGGGATGTCCCGAAACCGATCCGAGTCGTTTCGGAAAACGCCTCCGCTGAGCGTTTCCTCGTGTCGTTTTATGAAGTGTTGCACTCAGGATCGTTTTCAGAAAAGTTTTCATCCACATGAACCCACACAAGTCCTCCCCCGAGCATTTTTTTTTTAAACATGCCAAGCCCATAGGGGGCAGTGTAGCACAAAGCTAAAACCTGTGCCAGTCAATCAAATTGCTTTAAAAAAAAAAAACCACAACTTCCTGTCAGGAATGGTACCAAGAAGCTCATTGGTTTAGCTACTTTTAAACAATGCGTTAGAATATAAAGTGAACAAAACACAAGACGACGTCGATTGGGAATCTTGTCAAACCGGATGTATTGGCACATTAATTTGCGAGACCCTAAGTCTCTGTTTTCCTTTGTACACACATGCAAACACAGTTTTCTCAAGCCTGCACTTTGATCAGAGTTTTAATAAATAATTGTTGTTAGTGATTAAACTGAGTTTTTTGTGTGGTTGAAAGGCTAAAACAGAAATGTACTCCCCCCCCCACCCCCCCGCCCCAGATGTCTGGCTACATGTGGACTAGACCTAAATTTTGTGAATTTTATTCCATTTTTTTTGCATTAAAAACATATATACTGAAATTAAAATAATAAATGCTATAGCTAACATTGTTGTAACTGTGTTACATTACATTATTCTGACACAAGGAGCCGTTTCGAATAAGGCCATTGTACATTTCTGCATCGATTTTTAGACTTCATACAGTTGAACTGATTTTTATAATGAAGTTGATCATTTATTGAAAATGTCATCAGATCCTGTCTAGCGGAAACCTGCAGCTTCTATGATCTGGCTCGAAACATGGAGCTACTTACTAGCCTACTAGCTTAGCGTTAGCATGCTTACCCTGGTGTTAAGAAACAAAAAAAAAGGTTTTGTTGATAATTTGGCTTGTAACATATTTTATTGCGTTTCCAGTTAACCCGTTGCAGATTAAACTTGAGAGAAGTCGTTCTGCTGCTTTTGGGTCAGCTGGGCACATCGAAGGCCTATGAGTGACAGACCAGGAGCTGCAGCAGCCAATACAGTCTCTATCACTGTGAACTTCATTAGTTGGGGTAAAAAATAAACACTAAGACATTCAGGAAGTGTAGATTTGTGACACGTGTGGCGTCTGCTCTGATTTCCATGGAGGAAATATGTTTACAAAAGAAACGACTGCACAGCTAGCAGGAGCTACGATTCACAGACAAGAGGCCTGAAATGCCAATAGAAACAATTTTTTAAAAAGCAACACCTGGGATCGGATCGGGACATCCTTAGTCTGTCCGTGTTTGAAGCTAAAAAGAATCTCGCCGCTAAATAAGAAAACGTGTCTGTTAAGGCAGAGTTTTCCTGCCTGTGCAGTTAAAGGTGTAATAGATGGTAAAAAACTAAAAAAAAAAAAAAGAAAATGTGAGAAAACTAGAACAAAAAATAAGCATTTCTCTTTCAGTATTTTTACGATAATCATATGCAAATAAATTATTAAACACATCTCTGGTATTCTCTTTGATTCCTCGGCGGGTTCACTGGGCCGAACGTTGCAGGTCTCCTCTGATGCAACCGCGGGGATGAAACGAGCGTGTTTTACCTCCACAGTCGGAATATCACAGCAGCTCTGAGTGAACTCATTAAGATTTAGGATTAATCAAAGCCCGGACCGGCGTTGCTCGCCAATTAGCGAGACCGCAGGACTGTCGTGGGGATTTCAGCCTCGGCTGCTGCTGGAGAGGCTTCAAGGAAGCAAAGTTAATCTGGCCTTTCACCAAGCGCCGGCGTTGTTTGGCTTTAATCTGCCGAGCAGGACGCGGAGCGCAGCGGTCCGGTCCGGTCTGGTCCGGCTGAGTGAAGCCGTCACCCTGTATTGTCTGTATTGACCGAGCAGGCTTGGCTACTGAGAGGCTCCTGGGGGCCACAAATCCAAAATCCAAGCTCATATTTTAAACTTTGATTATAACTTAATGTATTAATTAGGCTTTAATCAATTCAGCAATATAATAAAAATAGAATATTTAATATATAAGGTCATGTTTTTTTATTCTCATTTTAATGTTTTCTTTGGCTAACTGCTTTCTTCTGGTTAAAATTTGGGCATGATCTTACCTTCTTGCATCCATCTTTCTCCACAAATATCTCTCAGAATCTGTTGTAAAACATTAAACATTCCCTTACATTTTTAAAAATCTGCCATCAGAAGTGAGTGGTTTAACGTGCGGCTTTTTGGGGTCACTTTTGATTTTACAGTCGAGCTCTGGACTCAACATGTTCAAATGATGACTTGTTATGAGCGGCGCGATGCTGTGAGCTCTGGGAAAGCTGCAAGAAAGCAAACATGAACCATCTTCTTCCTACCACTTCCTGTCATCGTCTTTTTTGTCGTTTCCGCCAGTAGTGACATCCGGCGGTTGGTCATGTGACTCGTGTGATGCGGGGAAAAAAAAGGTTTCCATTGCAGAATTCGCAAAAGCTTTTTATCAAAAACGTGAGAATTTTCAAAATTTCATGTTTCCATGAAACTAATTTTTTTTAGGTGATTTCAGTTTGTGCAATTTTAAGGTAAAGTTTAAGCCATGACACGCTGATGAGACGTCTGCATCTTATCCAGGCGTGGGAGCGAGAAGCCGCTTGTACTTGGGACGTTGCAGTCTGTGATTTGCGATTTTACAGAAGATCTATGGACTCAAAGTGTTCAAATAACAACTTTTTTTTTTTTTTTGATTGATTTCTGTTAAGCAAATTTATTTTCCTACTTTCAATTTTAAATGGAAACGCAGCTGTTGATCCCTCGCCCTCTCCGTCTTTGCCGATCCCGCAGAGGCTGCGTGTTCGGTCGCCGAGCGGAGCGGAGCGAGCGCCGGGGGGTCGTGCTCGTGTTCTCTAATCATCCGCTGCGCTCTCACAGGATGCGACGGCGGCCAGGTCAACAGCGAGGCCGCTGGCATTTATCAGACCTGTCAGCGCTACCTGCTGCTAGGAGAGCAGATAAATTCTCTGTGACGGTGCATCTGCTCCATCTACCGAGAAACGCTCAGTCTTGGAATTAACAGGAGCGGGCCCTGCTTTTTAATCACCAACGTCTTTGTTTTGCATTTACCGTTTCCTATGAGACCAGACACAATGTCAGGAAGTGAGAATTTGCATCTTGTTTACCATTAAACATCTGAAGCGTTCACAGCTGCTCACCAAGAGACGACATTCACAGCACCTCCATCTCACAGAAGCTTTCTGGGGGGTTTTTCCCCCCCCCCCAACTGCTGCATCTTTGAAGATGATGCAAAATGGCAGCAAACCTGAAGGAAAATCTCTCACCACTGTATTACAGGCCATTAGTGGGGAGAAATCAGCTGCGACGCGTTCTCGCAGAGGTTTTAATGAGCGAGCTTGGCAGAGTGGGAAAGTCGAGAAAGGCATCCCAGCGCCAAGCGCTGTTATTTGGTTGCCGCCGGTCGCTCGGCTTCCGAGGAGGCAGATCCAGCCGTCGCCGCGTCGACCCCAGCGATTACTGCCAGATTAGCCGCAGCGCTGCCCCTAAACCGGAGCAGACTTGGACTTCCGCAGGGGAGAGAAGCGCGCACAAATCCGCTGGATTGGAGGCGATCTTTCAGATTTAAACTGGCGACCCTCAGCCCCCCGGTCTTTTTGAACGCACTCGTCACTCCTCTCCAGGGGCTCAAAGGGCTCATTTGCCAGCCTGTCCAAAGCAAGTTTAATGCCTCCAATTACAGAGGGAGGCAGGGCGGGGTGAGAGCAGGCAGATCTGGAGTGAGGAGGGCTTGGCAGGAGAGTTTTGCTACGCATCAGGGCCTTTTAACGGAGTAGTGATTTGCTGCTGCCGGTGCTGGTGCTGAGGCTGCTTGTGCAGGCTCATCAATGGAAAACTACCCTCTTTACGGGGAAGGCAGGCAGCACTAAGCCTAAACTGTGAGGAGAGGCGCTGAAGTCTCAGGCTCTTTAACGACCTGCTATGGTTGCTCTGCGGTGGAAGGAATGTCTGCGCCTGCACCGAGAGCACAAGCGGAAATCAAAGCCTTTTCACAAGTTTTTCATGCAATATAGTTTTCTGTTTTAATTGAATATTCTGAAATCTGAAATATCCAGAAGACGGGGAGGGGCAGAACGGGGAGTGAAGGGAAGCAAAGGATGGAGAGGGAGAGAGCTAAACAGCCACAGCTGCACTGATTATGACTAACAGTCAAGAAAGACCTGAAACGGTCCGACTGCATTTCTAAACTTTTCACTGAAAGGTAACCTTTACGTCATCTGTTGAGTGTGTTGGGCTGTGAATCAGAAAAGTCTTTTTTTTTTTCTTTTTTGTTTGCGTAGTGGGAAGAAATACATTCTCGTAACTCAACCTTGACATCGCTTTCAACAATCTGCGTTTACAAAAAAAAGAAAAAAGCAATGCTGCATCGTTAATTAAACCAAGAGATGTTTTAATCCATTTATGTAGAGGTGAATTATTTAACCATGTGGAAAAAGGTTGGGCTATAAGATTTATGGAGTCAGCAGGAGAAGACAAAACTATATTGTGTTTATGGAATGTGGTGAAATTTTCCTTAGACTTTCTGGAAAACTAAGAAATTCTGGTGTTTGTTCTCAGAGTGAAATATAAAAACTACTTCTGAGGCAGTGCTAAGAGCTTTGAAAGACATTTTAGCTAAGCTTGAGCTAGCTAGCAAGCAAGCGTAAGTGCTAGCAAGCAAGCGTAAGTGCTAGCAAGCAAGCGTAAGCCAACGAGTTGCCAGCGTAAGCCAGTGAGTTGCTAGCAAGCAAGCGTAAGCCAGCGAGCTAAAGATAGCTCACTTTACTCTGTTCGCAAGAGTATGGCAAGAATTCAGCAAAATGTCAGTAAGAAGAATCGCTTACATAGATGTAAAGGTAAAACTAGCAAGTCAGCGCTAAGCTAAGTAAGTAGCTTCCCATTGACTGCATGTGAATGTCTGAACGTGTGAAACGCCTTGAGGTGCTTTGCTCTTGATAAATGCTACGCATGTACAGGCTCATTTACAATTGAAGGTGAAGCTTTGAAGTTCATGCTAATTTAGCTTCGTTAGAAGCTAACAGTTAGCCGGCGGTGACGTTCGGTGCTTACAAATTGTTAGTCTTATCTGCCGTTCTTTCTTCTTTTCCACCTCTATAGATTCTGAAAGCTTTATCTTGGTAATTATAGTGACTTCTTTATCGCTTTTACCAAATATTACCAGCAATTTATGACGCAGGACATTGGGTTCATGTGAAAAATGACAAAAAACGTGGAATATGTTTTTTGGGAGAACGAGCACTACCTCATTTTAATCTGACAGCAGTCGGACCAAAATGTTCAGGTTTTAAGCTTATCTAATTCTAAGATGTTCCTAAGGACAGAAACACTTTGAAATTGTTGTGAAAATCTCAAAAGGATGAAGAAATATGAAAGAATTTCTCCAGCGTAGGTCAGATTTGATCTGTTTGACGTTTTAGGTTTTGAATTGGAGTTGATTAGATGCATTCTCCTTAATGGAGAATAATGTCGTATTTAAGAAAAGAAAAAAAAAGACAAAACCGTAAAGGCATCAGTGGAAACATGAAGTGAAAACCCAGAGGAAGCAATCAGAGAAGCACAGGAGAACAGGGCCACCTGAACTGAATAGTCGATAGAGAGCTGGCATGGTAACAGATGCAGAATGTATTGCACCTAAAAAATCTCCATCAAAATGAGAAAGAGGAGGATATGACAACTAAACAGCATCTTCACCAACTCTGTCCCTCACTACCAGCTGGGAATGTAGGGCAGGTCGCAGCGGTCTCCACATTTTCATCCAGATAATAATAGTAAGAAAAGATAATAAAAAATCTATTGTTAAACATTACATATATCTATTTTAATCATAGATCAACGTTTGACTACCTTTTGACCGTAAAGCTTAATATTGTGAGTCATATTCTTAAATTAGAAAGCAAATATATTTTCAGAGGCGTTTTTTTTCTGGTAAGTTTTAGGCACCAGGTACTTAGCAAAGCAAGTCCATTTGTATTTATGATTACAAATCATATCATATTTTGGTTATTAATAGTAACAAAATACTCATAACTCAAAGGTTAAAAACTTAATCTCTATCAGATGAATGACTTTACGTGAATTCAAAATAGACCGCTTTCTAACAATGTTCAGCAGAACTAAATACTAGGTTAGCATGCGTCTTCTGTCTCTTGTCTATCACTTTGTTTTTAGCCCAAAATGCCTCCTGATATTTTCGTCAAAATGGCTGCCAACTTGAATTTTTTCTTTTTGTATTTATTTAATTTTAACAAAGAGCTTCAAACATCTGAACAACATTAGCTGTGTTTCCATGACAACTGTGCGCAAAACTTTATCTATGTTCGGCTAATATCGAGAAAAAAAAAACCACTTTCACGGTTGCAGTGTTTCCATTACATCAGAAACGCAACTAAAAATCACGTGATTAAGTTTGTACACAAAATTATTTAATTTAAAAAACGAGACGCTTTCATCCTCCAACTACTTCCTGTCGTCTTCTTCGAGGTTTCTGCCAGTAGCAACATCCAGATGTTGATCGCGTAACTCGTGTGCCGTGAAAAAAGCATTTCTGTTGCGATTTTTGTGAAACAAACCGATTTCAATACAGCTAAAAAAAAAAAAAAAAAATCGCATCCTGGTGCCAAAACTTTTATCAAGGTTTTCCAAATCGCCGCGTTTCCATTTAGCGTTTTTATTTTCGAAAAGTCAAATTATGCAACTGTATGGTGCACAGCTAGTGGGACCTTAAACCACACATTATGGAATCAGAGTCCAATTACTCTACTTCACCAGACAAAACCAGAACCTGACAGCAGATTGTGACTTTACTTCAAGAGGAAATATTCTGCGATTTTATAATGAGACATCTCCAGGTGTGGGGCCTTGTTATACCCCTATCACACAGTAATTAACCCCTACCGACCTGTAATAAATGTAGAATCTGCCTCCATCAAAATGTTATTTAACATGAAAATCAAACCCCCAGTAAAAAAAGAAAAAATCTTCTTTGAATCCTAATAGATTATACCAAGCATTTCTTGTAACCAGATTACAGTAATCTCGTTAATGATAATCCGTCACTCCCTCTCACCCCACTCTAACCATAACGTGGGAACATTTTTAGCCAAACAGCTGGCACTGCGTGCAGCTATAATCTTTGCTGGAGCTTTCACGTCTAAAGAAAAAAATAAAAATAAAGAAATGTGGAGCGGTGGAAAAAGCAGCATTTTTTTCGTTTTTTTTTTTTTGTCATGAAATGATTTCTTCACATTTAATTAAAAGGGCCTGCAACGCCGGAGTCCCGGCTCTCTTTGCACACATGCCTTCCGCACACACTCCTGTGATGGTAAATAATGTTTTCCAATTTTTGCCTTTACCTTTCAGCACTGTTGTCATAAAAAGCCTGGGGGACGAGTGATTAGCATAACAGTGGCTTTTTGTGTGTGTGTGTGTGTGTGTGTGTGAACTTCTCCAGCTCTGTCAGCCTGCAGCCGGAGCTGCGAGAGGGATCCATTAAAGTGGCCTGTGCAGGCGCTGCCATTGACAAACCGGTGTCGGTGCCCTGGCGACTCTGAAGGGCGGGAAACTGTGCAGCAGAAAATCTGCTAAAGCCACCGTTCCCCTCCCCTTCCTGTCATCAGCAGCTCTGATGTGCTGCTGCTGTTGCTGCTGCAGCTGCAGCTGAGCCAAGGCTGCTGATCTGGAGGCCACAGCCAAAACAGGAGGGGTGAATCAGCGGAGGAGGGAGCAGCGAATGAGGTCAGGCGAAAGGAGGACGGGAGGGGAGAATTAAGAGGCAAAGGTATACAAAGAAGTGAAAGGATTGGACTAGCACGTCAGCTAGTGTTTTCTTCAGAGCATGCTTGTTATTTTTATGGTATAAGGTAGAACTGATGTGAGAAAGTATTCTCTGCTGG
The DNA here is from genome assembly GCA_902982915.1 of Phalloptychus januarius. Lineage (NCBI taxonomy): Eukaryota > Metazoa > Chordata > Actinopteri > Cyprinodontiformes > Poeciliidae > Phalloptychus > Phalloptychus januarius. The sequence goes on along the minus strand of CADWAE010000466.1, from coordinate 2,257,238 downwards.
GTTCAGGAAGCGCGCCCGATAAGTCCTATTGACGCGATTGGACAAAACTGAAACATTTGTTACATTTTCAGCTGCTGAAGTTCACTTTGACACCACACTGTGTCAAACAAACCAAAGCATTTGAGAAACCCGTCCTCCCCGGACGCCTGTGGTGGCACTGCAACAGCTGCTGAGGAAAATGACATGAAGAAGACACTGAGTGCAACTTCCTTCTTCCTTCTGCTGTAAACAACTCCACGGCGAACCAGGCCACGGTAACCATATGTCTTCAACATTCCTCTCACTCCGACTTTTTAATTGCTCAGTATTCGGACTCGCTTCCTTCGCTGCCATTTCCAAACTACAACCTTAAGTACGCAGACAATCCAGAAGATCCACGTCATCGTTCACGGCTCTTCCTTCTTCTCGCTGACCGGCCCCGTTAAAATTCAACTGGAGAATCGCAATGAATCTGGTTATCATTCTTTATGCCACATAAAGTTCTAAAACCATTTGTCCAAGCCTTACTTTTTTAACATGACAAAAAAAAATGAAAAGAGTCAGTGACGGAAGAAAAATAAACAATAATATGCATTTCAGAAGACGCTGCTGTACTTGGAGAGCCAGGAGTAAACCTACATTTTCAAGTTTAGAGAGCAACAAGGAACTTAAAGAACATTCAGTTCTATAGTATAAAAGAGAGCGTGGCCATGTGGAGCTTTTCATGAGAGGAACAAAACATGAATCTACAGGGGGGAGGACAGTGAAGAGAAGCGAACATCAAAACATGATCTCTTTACTCTCACAGGAACTCTCGCTGCTGCAATTTGAGTCAGCTGGAAGGCTTTTAGAGAATTTCCTTCAACATCCCGATAATAAAGAATTACCTCGACTCACCGTAGGAGTGGAAAATGCGAGGACTAGTATTTCTGCGTAACTTTTAAAAAGCCCACATTCACAGTAAACGGTCAAAGGGAAGGAGGCGAACGGATGAATCGGATGACACAAGCGGTCGAGTTTACAGTCTCGCAGCCGGAGTCGGGAATGAGGAAAAGTCCTGACAGGAGCTGTCTCTGGGTTCGTTGGGCTCTATGGTTCGCTGGCTTCAGACAGGAGGAAAAGAGCAAGCTAAGCAAAAAGTGGAAGAGGATGGGAGCAAAATGTTGCCAAAGCATTTCTCTTCCTCCCTCCCCCGTTTTCTCACAATGAAGAGAGCATCAAATATGAATCGCATTATAAATGACCCTCAGGTTTCTCCAGAAAGCTATTTAAAAAAATCTAATTAGCGGCAACATAAGGGTTTCACTCGTCAAGGTAGCCGTGACGCTCGTGTCCGGGTCAAGCAGGCCAGAGGAAGTGCGGGCCCGGCGACGGGACAGAACTGGCACGCTAACCTGGCATTGGACGGCGCACGGAGTCGGGCCAAGCCTTTATCTTTGTCCTTTTTAGGTCACCACACATGATCCAGCGCTGGCCTCAATCCACACACAAAAATTGGACAAGCCTTATCGGACCAGAGCTTGTTCAGTCAGAGTGAGCTCCGACAGCAGGACAGCAACGTCAGCCGTCGTCCCGGTAACGGCAGCTTCCAAAAGTATTCACACTCCCTCTACACGCAAGCACGTTTTATCACATCGCATCCTAAACCTTTCATGTGTTTTCCTGGGACTTAACCTGTTTTATGTATTTTTTTAAGGATAAAAATCAAAAGTGCAGATTTAATTTATATTCTGCACTCGGGAGTCAATCCTTGTAGAATTAGACTAAATCCAAACCGAGACTAAAAACGCTTCCAAACTTTTGCGAAACAGTTCCAGATCAATCAGGTCAGAGGGAAATTGTTGGCAAACAATATCTTTGACATCTTGCCACTATTGAGAGGATAATGATTAACACCTGCAGCTCGTTGTCTCCTCTCTGGTTCCCCTGGTCGAGGGTTTCCTCGTGCGTAAGGGCAGTTCACAACATTCACGGTTCTACTTCGAACATATCCAAAGTTTATTCAGACAAGCAAATGCATCAAATCACACCAATAACATACCAGAATCAACAGAAACTCAAAACCACAAGACAGACATCAATCAGCTGAAAGAAACAGAAAAATGGACAAATACAGAGACCAATACAGAGCGTCTCCGGAGAACGCCGGTGCCGCCGCACCCAACGATCTGATTAATTATTTTAGCTCCGAAACTTTTAAAGGAAGGTGTGTCTCTTCTCTAATTTATGCAGTCTAGGAGGTTCCCTGCTCCCCTAATTAGAATAAGTTTCAAATTTCAAAGGGAAGATGCTCCAAATGTTTTATGAATGTCGCTGCTGGGCCTGATGGGGTCCTGAGACAAGCAACATTTCACACCTCTGTGTGAGATCCTCTCTCTCTCTAGGTGTCCTCTCCCTCAATCACATGACAAAAGGCCCCAACCTTTATATGGGTTCAGGAAACAGCCATCTCTACGCAGACCCCCTCCTTCTGTCCCAGCACAGATGCTGCTGCATTCCAAGCACAGCAGGAGGCTGAAGGCTCAGAGCCGTCCTCTTACCTAGAATATCAAAACGATCTATTTGGATCTAAGAACTGGCACAATTATCTTCTACTGATCAGATTATGTTGATTAAGCCAGGACTCTAAATCTAACTTAAAGTTGAGTCCTATTCAAGGCAATGTTGATCTGTCTAATATTTAAACATGTGCTTAAAGTTAAAACTAGCATAATTGAATTATCATTTCCAACACCACAAATTCTCAACCAAACCTGAAGCCGCAAAATGAGACAGTTTCCAAGCTACAGAGCAGCCCTCTCCTGCGACTCCCCCATTCAGCTCCTTCAGACTAGCCAGCAGCAATTAGCATCACTTGGTGGAACTGAGCTCTTTATGAGCTACTTCTCAGTGCGATGCTGGTAAAAATGTTAAAGGGTTAGAGGAGCGATGACATGATGATTCCTGAAGGTGGAGTTTCATTTTTAAAGAGGCAGAGGCCCAATTTTAAGAAGTTGTCAATTAAAAACTGACTTCTGTTCAGCTTGAATCAGAGTTAATGGTAGAGTTGGTTGTTGGTCATGTGCGAAAAATGTGTTTCCATTGCAGTTTTGCAAAATACATTGATTTTGAACCAGCACCTCCTGACCCCACAAAGGGACAAGGGAGTATAAAAAATGGGTGGATAGACATTGATTTTGATAAGGCTGATGGAGCTTTTATCAAAACTTAAACAAAATTATTTTTGTAGTTTAAATTTGTACATTTCTATGGTTATTGGAAACGCAGCTTCAAACGCCTTTCGTTGGACAAACACATAAAATCCCCTAAAAATGTATTGTGAGGAAGGTGTTGAATGTAAAAAAAATAGAAAATCTATCTTGAAACTGAGGATCTCTCTAATCAATCTCATAAACACTTCAGCGCTCCACAGTGTTGTCTTTGTTTGGATGACACAGATGTATCTGCCGCCGTATTTACCGAGCTTTAGCTTCAGCCAACAGAGCCGGCTGTTTTTAGTTTCCACACAGCGACAGGACACTTTAGTTGCCACCTCGATTTTCCCAAAGCGTCCTTCTGATGTTGGTCGGGCTCTGACAAGGTGAAGCTGGGAGATTTCACAGCTGCGTTGTGCGTGTTTGACGAGGAGGCCGTGACGACATCGCCGATCTGCCAGGAGGTGAAACATCAGAGGGAACACTGTCCTTTGTACACCAGAATGGATGAAAATGTAGCATGATGCGGCTTGTGAAAGACCACATCTGACTGCCAGGGCGGGTTTCAAAGCTCCGGCGCTGTGTGAAAAGAGGGGCCAACAGAGATCATTAGCATGCATGAGAATGGAGCGGAAAGAAAGAGCAGATTATGCGTTTGTATGTTTGCCGATGAGATAGAGGGGTTTAGGTCCCTCAACCCGGTTTGAATCGCAAATCCTCCCCGACGGAGGGGGGGAGAAAGGGCACGGTTGGAGAGAGGCAGGAAGAGAAAGACTTTCCAGTAAACCTCGCGGGGGTGTGCTGTGGTTTTTAAAGCAGATGTTCCAAATTGGTGAAGAAAGGAAAAGGAGAAAAGACCAAAGGGATCGGCGGATCCTACGTGGAAAACTCCTGTCTTCACGGAAATTCTCCGCAGAGCGAGCATCGGCGCACATCGCTCCACCGGGCTGCCAGTCAAAGTTCGGAGAGGTTGCTTTTGGCGGCGCTTTTGTTATGGCCTGTGGGACGCATCGGCAACAAGGCCGTGACTGAGAAGGCCGACTGGCTCCGCTTCGGGAGAGGATGAGGGGGCCCTCCTTCTGCGCGTTGGACGAGAAAATGAGGATAGACATGGAAAACAACACCAAACTAAACAATAAAAAGCTTCCTCGCCGTTGGAGCCAAGATCTGTCTGGTCCTTTTTAACCAGAGTTCTACGGAAGCTGATGGCGACGCCGATGTGTGTCATCGCTGCTTTGTAATTAAATGTGAAAAGGCTGTTTGACAGAAATTCTTTTCTTTTGTCTATGTTGCGCCGACTCACACAAACACACACACATGCGCACCCCCTCTTACAAAGGCTGATTCCTATCGCCCGAAACTACCTGGATATTCAAAATAAATGGCCTGCCAAGCATTTGATGGCTTGGCTAGAAATCCCAAATGCTTATACTGCCTTGGCTGCTTTCAAGTAATCATCCCCATGGTAACACCTGACACTAGCTATTCATCATGCAGCCCGTATAAACTCCCGCACACTCACAGCGAGGCGACTTCTTGCATCCACGGCTGACAAGTAGCCACACAAAGCATGATGAAGCATTCAAAAGCAAATCTTATTAAAAGCTTTGCTGCATGTCTGCCGACTGTGTCCAGGTACATCGTGCCCCTCAATATTAACTGCCAGTCATTATGGTTAATGCGACAGGTAGAAGGGAATTTGTTCAAATGGATCTGGCTCTAATGCGTTGCTGTGATTTAGATCAGTCAGTCGAGTGCGCTTGCCTCGTCAGTTCGGGGGGAAAAAATAAATTAATTAAAAAAAGAGGCTCTGATGCCTGGAGAAACTGGAATGCTTTGGCTTTAAAGGCAGTTAGAGTTCTGCGAGGAAGTGTTTTCCCCTCACTTCATGTTCAGGTGATCGAACTCCATCAGCGAAGAAATATGAAAAGTTTTGAAATTTTGATTTCATTTCATAAGAGGAAAATAATCTCCCAACCCAACCTGGCTTTGAGTGAAAAAGTTATTGCCACCCTTTTGAAATATACAAAATATTTACTAAAGCTTATCTGAACTCTACCAGCCACCGTAGCTACGAGTCTATTGACCTTAAAATTGCACAAAAAAAAGTTTAACTCAATGGAAACCCTTTTTTTTTTACATCGTATGAGTCCTAATCAAAAACTGGATGTTAATACAGGCGAAAAAGGCAAAGATGACAGGAAGTGGTTGGAGGATGATGGCATGTTTTTAAACAACTTGGAAATATGTTCATGTGGTTTTAACTGTATTTCGTGTTTAATGGAAACACAGCAATTTCAAAATTGTCTTTCTTTTTTTTTCACATTAGCGGGATATCAACAAAACTTTGCGCACATTTGTAACGGAAACGCAGCTACTGAGTCCTTACTGCGCAATCTCTGGACTCCAGAAATCCCTTAAATACTGAACTCCACTGACAACATGACATAGGTTAAAAACTCTAAATACTTGCCATGATCAGCAAAAATGTAACAACAGGTGGGAACAATAAATGACTGATTTCTATCAGTCTGGTAAATATTACAAAGATACTCCTGAGGTTTTGGGTCTCAAACTTCAATAAGCATCCACATTTAAGTTTGTTTCTTAATTAGTCTGCCTAGAAACGGCAAAATTCACATAGATTTTACTTTTGTCTGAGGTAGTTTTCAGCTTTCCCAAATGCTTAAGAGAGGATGGAAACACATTTGGTCTGACATGGCAAAGATTTACCTCACATGACCGATGAGCTGCCATCGGCGTTAGAGTTGCATTTCTTTCTCTACGTCTCTGGACGGCCTGTGACATCATCAGTACTAGTGGACATGATGGACCAATCACAACCCTCCTGAAAAATCTCTGTTTTCAGTGGTCCATGCTAGCTTGCAACCTCTACTTTCTGTTGATAGCAGCCGTACCGTCAACATCTGACAAAACACCCGGGTGGACCTGGCCCCGCCTTCAAGGTGCAGCTCCACTTTGGCGCTACAGTTTCCAAGCTTCTGCCCCAATCTGCTCATTCAGACGAGCCAGCTACAATTAGCGGAACAGAGCATCTGTTGAGTTTATTATAGGTGCTACTTTTAAAATGTTATTAAAAGGTTAATAGAGGAACCACGTTTTGATTACTTTGATGAAGGCAGAGTTTCAGAAAGAGCAGGAGCTTCTTAAAGAGACAGACCCAATCTCAAGGTGTTAAATTATGAAGTAAAATTTCATATTTGATATATAGAGTATTTTTATAACAACTGTGGTCAACAGAGTTACTTGACTGCTATAAAACGTCGTGGAAAATACCTAATACTGCTCCATTGAAATGTGTTTGATGATCTAAAGCATCCAAATATGACAACAAAGTCAAACCTCTAATAGTCTCCAAGAGGGCAGATACTTTTTTTTACAGCCATCCGTCAGTTTTATTGATGCGTCTCAAACAGGTTTACAGGGCATAAGGGTAAAAGAAAGGAGTGAAAGTGAGGAAATATTTATGGTGTGCAGACACACACTTCCTCTCATCACTTCCTCACCCCGTCTCAGAGGACACACATAAAGACCTGAATGTTTATCTTGACACTGCCACTACAGCAGCGCTTCGGAGGCCGGAGGCAGGAAGGTAGGGACCCAAAAATAAACTTTCACTACCCGAACAGAAAACAAAGCCATTTCCAAGACGAGATTTACTCGTGGAAGGTTCTGAAGTTCAAACAAGGTAAAGAGTACAAGATGAACTGAAAAACAAAACAAACAAGCCGATGGGATCGGCAGGAACAATCCGGCAGCGAGCAAAGAGAGCAAAGGAGTCTAAATCCAGACAGGCTGGTCTCCAAAGAAACGTTTTCGATCAATCAAGGAGCCGAAAAGTCGGAGCATAAAGAGCAGCCACATAGTGAAACTCAGTAAAATAACAGGAAATGAGTCTGAAGTAAGAACTGGATAATAATCTTCTACCAGACTCGAAACAGACTGGAAAGAACCTCGCAAAATGCTTCATATCTTTTCACCTTTTTCACGTTCGGTTTATTGGAATTTTATGCAATTTTATGTGGGTCCCACATGAGTTTGTCTGCGGTTTCCATGGAGGCCCCACATGGGTTTGCCCATGTAGGGACACTGCCTACATGGGCAAACCTGTGAGGGGCCACCATGGAAATCGCAGACAAAGCCACGTGGGACCCATGTTGTCTGCCCTCCTTTTCCCCATATGGGGCCCACCTACGTATGCTGGCTGGGAAGTTTTGAAAATATTGCAAATTCGGAGATTTGAAAATATCACTAATTAATTATGTGCTATCAGAAGACATTATGTACAATACCTAAACAATAACCATAGTCTTAAAGAGCAAACATAAAAAACAAATACAAATACATTTGAAATCTACTTTTTATTATTGCACTTTCATGCTCATTAAAGTATCCAACATTTTTAATCCCTTATCCATGACTTGTCACTTAATTCACTGAAGTTGTTCGCATGCAGACAGGAAGTGGTCACAGAGTTCTCTAAAGTTCTGACATTTAAAAGGTTGAACACACTGACAATATATTTCTGTGGCAAAAAGGAAATGTATTGTATAAAAAAAGACTTTTTAAGACACCAAAGGTTTGGCTCACTCTGCACTAGAAAAATCTTGACTTTTCCATACAATAGGTTATAACCCAGGTCATCACCTCCAACAACAGAAACTCTATTGCTTGCACATTTGCTCCAACACTTAATATTTCAAAAATTTCAAAAAGCTGGTATTTCCTATCAAATTTTAAAGTTAACAGCATCAAAATATATCACATTTGTTTTATGCATGTGAGAAAACAGGAGTAAAGACACCAGCAGCAGGGGACTTACATAACTTTCAGGTGATGCAGTGAGTCTCAGCTGGGGGTTAAAACCAGTGACCTACTGACTGATGGCTGACAGCTCCTTCACCACGGCAACCCCAATGTAAATCTTCCCAGCAATAACAAGTGTGAGTCAAACGTTCACAATGAGGGGAACAAAGTTAAAGATAGTGAAGTGCTGTACATGAAATAAAAACGTGTTTTGTTTCGGCGCCAACAACCCTCCTGCTACTTTAATCAGTTTGTTTGCGTTTATGAATGAATTAAGGCTTGTAAGGCACATATTGCACATGAAGACGCCCGTTTGTTCAGCCAGCGATGGGTGGAAAACTCCTCAGTGTGGGGAAAATGTTTTCGACACTTGTTGGCGTTTTGTTTGAGCCTGGCCGTTTTATGTTCGCCTGCTTGCGAGCAAATCCCTCAGCAGCAGGAAGGCAGTGTGACACTCAGTCCTGGCAGCAGGCTGTCCAATAAATTTTTCATTTTGTACATTTCGACTCACCAACGCAGGAAATCCCCAGGTGTATTAATGATGGCTTTCCCTCCAGGGAAGAGCTCTGTTCTAGGTTCCCTGTCAAGATTTACGGGGCCACCAAAAACACGACTCTAGCACACATAACGCCGTTCAGAGTTATTGATGCTAACGGTGGCAACGCAAACAGGGAGTCCTAAAACTGGGATGTTTCAGCCTCGTTATTACTTTTCCAAGTTAATTGAGATCAACGAAATTTGGCTTTTTTGACAAAAAAAATGGTTACAAAGTGATTTCTACTGACTAGTTACAATTAAACTAATATACTAAACATAAAATAACTGATTGCATAAATATTCATCCCCTTCTACTTATCTCTGTTTCCCTCAGTAGCTGCTTTCCATTACAAATGTGTGTAAGTCTTGTGTACTGATGTTCCACTAATTATTCCATTACCTGAGAAACATAACTAAGGTCACACGCCAATACCTTTGTTCACATGATAAGTTATTCAAAAACATGAGGTGCCGTGGTCCTTCTACGACTTCCTGTCGTCTTTTTCTGTAAGGAATAACATCCGGTTGTTGATCATGTGACTCGTGATGCGAAAAAAAAGTGTTTGGATTCGGCTGAGGAACTAGTTCACAAACTTTTTACTGGAAAATGTGAAGTCTTTTGAAATTGCAGTGTTTCCGTTATGCAAATTCATTTTCGCAATTTCAGTTAACCGCACTACCAGCACCAACTGGTTTAGGTTAATGGAGGCTGTTCTCTCTTTGATACGTCTCCATTACTTCTCAGCAATCGTCGTCACTAGTAGATAATAAATGGAGGACTAAAAGGTTGTATCGTTTTGTACTTTCAAAGATATACGTCAAAAACAGCTTTTGATCATTACAGTGTTTGTTTCATTTAAAAGCAGAGATTTCTGAGCCATCTTCCTCACAGTCAGGTTGGATTCCCAGATCACTTCACCTTACAGGTGGAACGCGTCACCTGTTTTACTTTTCTGAAGTTTCTGCTTTCACAGACGCATTTGGCCTGCTCTTATTTTTCCAAAGATGTCACAGAATTTTCCACGTTTTCCATTTTTATTGTAAAGTTCTGAATGTGAATAGCCATAAATGTTTAATACGAAAAAAGGAAAAGTCTAAAATAGCAAATCAGGGGCCACCGCCTACATGGGCCCTACATTGACCCTACAGGGGCCTTCATTGGCCCTAGATTGGCCGTACTTCGGCCCTACATGGACCCTACATGGGCCCTACATGGGCCCTACATGGGCCCCTACATGGGCTCTACATGGACCCTACATGGGCTTACATGGGCAAACCCGTGTGGGGCCACCATGGAAACTGCGGACATATCCATGTGGGACCCATATTGTCTGCCCTCCTTTTCCCCATATGGGGCCCACGTAGGTATGCTGGCTGGGTTTACAGCACAATTAACAAAATTCAGGAGCTATTGAAGCAACCATCAACAGAACACATTAGCTTAGCCTACTGATGCTGTAACTTTTCTGAGTCATATTTCAAGCATCCACAAACAGACATTTTCCTCTCTGCTGACTTGCCTCCTGTGATTGGCTAACGTAGTGCTGGCACTGACCCTTTTCTGAGCTACATTAAACATTTGATCTCTTAAAAAAACTCAGCCGTTGCCATCTGCTGTTTAGTGATTCCTTCCCGTGTGAGATTGTGTGTCATTTCTAAAAGAAGCCGCGCTTTGCGGCGGCTCTCCTGGGCTGGATCTGGCCCAGAGGCCACGAGGGGAGGATAACTGCTTTATGTTACCTCCAATAATGGGAACATATTGATCGATTGCATAATGAATGGGAGTCGCCGAGCTGGCTAACAGTTTTGTTGAGGCTTAAACTGTGTTTGAGATTGATGTCTTCACTTGAGACGAATGCAGCAGCGTGAGACTTACTGGAGATTCAAGAAGCTTTAAGCCTGAGCTGTTTTCACAATATGTGTGCATATCGTTTGTACTTTATGTTGTCCCAAACATTCAAAGTATTTAAAGTTCATTTTTACGGCGCCATCGATCTATTGGTGCCACCTTTTAAGTCATAACCTCTGACGGAAACCCATCTTTGACATTTGCAGTTTCTGGATTTGTAGGGCGTTTGTCAGACTTTGTGTCATGATGAGTTAGAGTGGAAGACCCTAGAGACGACCAAAGACACTTTAATGAGTTAAGTAAGTGAAAAAAAGACTTACAGCAGGACAAAAACCAGGAGACAACAAGAGACAACAACAAAAGGGCAAAAGGGAAATATTGGGAATACAAAGGAGGAACCTGCCAGAGATGAAAGTGGAAAAAAGAAACCAGAAGAGCTAATTGCAGGTAAGTGGATGCAGCAGAGGAAAGGAGCAGGTAAGGAAAATAGGGAAATGATTAATAGCTGGGAAGGGGAGCAGGTAAACAGAGGTGAAAAATAAACAAAAGCAAAAAGAGAATGGAACCTGAACCTTACCACTAATATGTTTATGATTTTTTATAATCTTTTTTTGATAAGCTCTTATGCTGAAACACTCAGTAAGTCTCCTCCATCCTACTGCGGAGCTTCGTGGTTTATGAAGTGTCATGTGCGCAAATGTCTGTTTGCTTGCTAACTCGAAGCTATAGGAAGAACACAACACTACGGCTTCCAGATCCTTTCATTAAAACTCAGGATATTTTGTGCCTGCTTTGTGAAAAAGGGCAAAGCGTTCCGCGAGTGAATGCCCTATATACACTTTAAATATCGTGTGAAAGAGGATCTGAGTTAAATGTCTCCGTGGCAGAAATCCAGAGGCTTTTGGTGACCCTGCGATTATTACAGCAGGTTTTTCCATTGTTCTTCCTCAACAAATGTCAAACGACTACAGGAGCAGTTTGATCAGGATCGACTTTAAATGTCTGGTACTTTGGTTCATGACCCCAAAAATGTAAAACCCGGGATGCCCGGATACTTTATATTTGCACCAATTAGTAGTAGTAGTGGTAAAGTTTGTTCAGGAAGGGAGAATACAGCATTTGATGTGCTGTAAGCTAGCGTGGAAGCTACTTCGCATGTGCAGTCCCTCAGTCTACAAAATTGGATATACAATAAAAAAAATAAAGTAAAACAGAACATATTAAACTACTGGCTGATTTCTAATCACTGGCTCACACAGTCATGTAGTTAATGTTTGCATATATGAGCCGTTTTTAACAACATCCTCAAGTTAGATTTGAAAACTCTAAGAGCTGCAGCTCCTCATGACAGCAATGTTAACCAGACTCTTCTGTTAGCCTTCAGAGACCTGAAGTTTTTCTGAGGCAACTTCAACTACAGACTCTTTTTTTTTTCTTTTCTTTTTTTCCAAATCTAGCATTTATTTTGCAAAGCTTTCATTTTCTGCGCTCTTAATTTGGCATGAAACGTGCCTGGTTTTCGCAGGGTTTGTGAATTTCTTTGTGTCTTTCTCCCCTTTCGGAGCTTCAAAGCCCGGAGTAGAAGAAAGCCGGGCTTCCTGACTGCTAGAGATTCCCTATCTGTGGACTGCAGATAATGAGGTTGCTATCTGTTAGCTCGAAGAGAGCAGGCGAGCCGGACCGGAGCGTCTGTCCGCAGAGAATCGCCGCCTCGGCCGGTCAAACGACCCGCATGCCGTATTTTTTTTTTTGTGTGTGTGTGCGTGTGTGTGTGTGTGAGGTACGCACTAAATTCCTTCAAGTTTAATGTCTCCATCAAAAGAAGATCAAAAAGAGAAGGATTAGAGCTGCGTAACAAAGGTAAGTGTGGAGAAGAGTCTTCTCTAAAACTCCAGAGCGAGTTTTTTTTTTTTTTTTGATACTGCTCATCCTTGCCAAAACCGTAGCCATGGCAACAGTGGAGAAAAGGGAAGTGTGCGGCATTGATAAGAGTGCGACACGGGATGAAGGGGTTGACAGATCATTCTGGAGAAGTCTGACCCCTGCCGCGGTCACGTCTCAGAAATTAATGCCGCCGTACGCAGATGGAGTGCGGAGATTGACGGCGCCGGAGCCGGTTCTCTCTCTGGGAGAGCAATTTAACACGTATCGTACTACAAAGTGTTAACTTCAGACACCAGCGGAGGGTATTTTCACACTGTAAATGTCTGTGACTGCGGGTCTCTTCTTCAAATACTTTAAGGATTTATCTGCTCCGCTGAGCTTTTCTCCTCCGCCGCACATTGTTAGGGGAAAACATGCACGAAAACTCCTCCGCCATGCCGTTAGCCCCACTTTAGCGCGCCGCCACGGTGCCGAGCGTCGCACACAGGATCAAAGGTCCGGCTGAAAGGGAGCAGGCTCACGTGAGAGGGGACGGATGGGACTAATGGCGACACGCGGACCGGCTCCTCATTTGTTGAAGGCGCCCCCCTCTTTGGAAAAGCGGGGTTTAGTACAAACAGGACAGGGGGAGGAAAAGGAATATTCGCTCGCAACAGAAGAACCAGAGGGAATTCTTTATTTCCTCCCTTCATCTCTGAACACATCAAGGAGGAGAGAGGGAGAGGAAGAGAGGGAGAGGAAGACGGGGAGCGCTGTAGTGTAGAGAGGGCCTCCAGCCTGCCTCAGGGGCAGCAAGCCGGATACAGCGTGTGATTTGACAAACAACGCGAGTCTTTGCACCACTGATTCAGACAGTGTACTTAATTAGCAAAAATGGACACTAATTGAGCCCCAGCTGTATGTGGGGGGGGGGAATGAATAAAAAAAGTGAATCTCTGAACACACCAACCCAAGAGCTTGGAGTCTCTCTGATCCCCCCCCCCCCTCCTCCCTGAGCTCCGTCTGTTCACTTACTGAGCGGAGCGGCTTGTTAGCAGGCCGGGAGATTTGTAAGGATAATGAAAAGTCGAGAGAGATGCATAAAGAAGAGGGACGTCGGTTAGCAACACCGTGTCACGAAATGTTACAGAGGTCCTGCAAAAAATATACATAAATCTATATTTCATATATGCATAAAAAGTGCTGTTAAATGATCAAAAAAGGCAATCAGATTAAAGGCTCTTGTGCTGTGATTAATCACAAATCATTATGCCTCACTTTTTAAGCTTGAGCACAAGTTGTTCATGCAGGATAAGCCCCTCCTTCTGCTGGAATCCAACCAATTAAAATGCTAGAAATGATTTGGGTTTTTTTCTGGGTTTTTTGGGGTATTTATTTTTTGGTACTGGTAGTCTCCCAGTTCTGAACAGCATCTCAGGGAAATATCCTCCATTTCTCATGCATACAAGTAGAAGCAACCTTGTCCAGGGGTGAACGGATAGATGAGACAGATTTTAATTTTCTAGTGCTTGGGTACCCCACTTCTTTCTGATGCCACCCTGGGCAATTGCCCATAAAGTCCATATCAAAACGTGCCGCTGTATGCACGTTTTTCAAAGTATGTCTTATTGTCTCAAACCCAACATGTTTTAAGATTCTCGGTTTTCCAAGTTTTGAGATTCAGGAAGGTTTAAAGGAAGTCGCTTTGTTTTAAATGTTAATTTACAAATGATCCTCTCCATTCATTTCCTGTGAAACTTCGATTAATCTGTGCGCTGTAATACCGACGTGTTCAAATTTTCAGATTAATCGCAGGCATCAAACGTTGACAGTCCTAATAAATAAAAAAATAAATAAAACAATTTCACAACTTGTGTGTTCCTCCCGTTTCTCCGGGCCGTATTATTTTCCCATGCTGCTTGCTGAACAGGAAACAAACTGTAAATGTGATTTCAGGAGCTCTTCCAGCCTGATTAAGCTGCTGCAGTTAAATGAACGAATCCTGCAAACTTTACTAAAACATGCAAATAAGCTTTTTAGTATGCTAATGAAAATGTAAATACCTCCTCCCCACCTTCCAAACAACAACAAAAAACATCTAAATAAAAGCGAGCAGCCAGGAGGAAGAGCAATAAATGGTAAAATACACGTTGTGCTGTTGTGCTTTTAAGCCGTCAGAGGTTGAGGAATTCTGTCCGCTCTGCAGGTTTCAGCCGCTGTGTGATTATAGTCATGTAGTGACTGGGCTTAATCGTACTGCAGCTAGCTTACTGACTGACACATCGTCCTGTGTTCAAGTAGATGCTGTCAAACAAAAAGCCTCGCAATAGTATTCACACCCTTCCTCAAGTTTAGTCATGCTGCAACGACAAACTTTGGTTTGTTTCAATGGGAGGAGAGAGCACGGATATCACAAATTAAAATCTGAAGTGTCCAATCTGTGAGAATGTTTGAAATTGTATATTCAACTATTTTTACTGAAAATGACCAGGCATGGCTGCACAGTGGCTGTTGCCTTGCAGCAAGAAGGTTCTGGGTTCGATTCCCGGCCCCGGTCTTTCTGCATGGAGTTTGCATGTTCTCCCTGTGCATGCGTGGGTTCTCTCCGGGTACTCCGGCTTCCTCCCACAGTCCAAAAACATGACTGTCAGGCTAATTGGCCTCTCTAAATTGTCCCTAGATGTGAGTGTGTGTGTGCATGGTTGTTGCCCTGCGACAGACTGGCGACCTGTCCAGGGTGACCCCGCCTTTTGCTCGGAACGTTAGCTGGAGAGGCACCAGCACCTCCCGACGCCCCTAAGGGACAAGGGTGTTAGAAAATGGATGGATGGATGCATGGATAACTAGGCATAAATTTCAGTCTCTAGATGTCAAAAGCATGGAGTCAGATAGGCTGAATACAAATGCATGCCACACTTTTTGTATTGTGCGGCAAAAAGTGCGGAAGATGTTTTTCTTCCACTTTGCAGCTTTGCACTAATTTGATTCGACTGGTCGACATTAAAAATCCCAATACGACGCCGTTCCTCGTCGCAACTTGGCAAGATGTAAAAGAAAATTTCCAAGGGCTGTGAATATTTGTGCGAGGCAGTGAACGTAACAGGAATGCCCTGGCTTTATCTTCCATCCATCCATCCGTCTGTCTGTCTGGCCGGATCATGTAGCTAGCCAAGCACTTTCAGACACTCTGACTGGTTTATCAGTTTTAATAAAAAAACGACAAACAAAAGCATTATTGCAGCTCCGACTGCGGGTCAAGAAAAAGTTAATAATATGGTCTCCATAGGATTTCTATAGTCTCCATAGACATATCTTTTAATCTTCCTCTTCATTTTGCGCAGACACACACACACACACACGCGCATGCACACCCCAACACGCCACGTTGGAAGAAAATGACTAATGCGATCAGGCTTCTGAAACCGCGTAATAAGTTAGAAAACATTATGATGCATAACATGCTCATGGTTAATAATCTATTTCCCTCTCGGTGGAGGGCGCGCCCATTAATAACGTGCCATCAAACCTGTCTTATTGGAACTAAATCAGCTGTTTTGGAGGAATTATTTATGGGGACTTGTAATCAGCTTGTAAAACAGATTGAATAATGGCTGAATTCAACATCGTCTTAACGTGCCTTTTATTTGCTAGACAATAAACAAATCCATGCGGTAATGCCTGCGAGCGTCTGGCTTTTGGTCTGGAGTCGGATGTTAACAGAAGTCACAAGTACCACCTGGGTCCAGTCAAAGTCTGATCTGAAGTGGACGTGCTGGTTTTGTCCTTTTGGGTCAGCATGCAGGTCGGCAAGACCGGGCGCATGTCATGATTAAAAGCTTCAAATCATGAACATGGATTTCATTATCGTACAGAAATAACCCGATAAAATGCAAAATGCAGTTTTCAAATAATCATTTTATTTATTAAGAGTAAAAAGATTCCCTGGGCCCGTGTAAAAAAAAAAAGTAATTTCCCCCCAAAGCGTAATTCAAATTATCCACTCTAGTTTTTTTTTTTTTTGTAGCATGAAATGTCTGAGTGGCATCATGACACAGAATCTCGCAATATTAAAACATTTTTTAAAATAAATATTTTTTAAAAAGCTGGTCATTTGTGTCCCAATCCGGAGGCCTGATAACCAGATTCCCGAATTTATTTTCGAAATTCCAACTAGAGCAATTTCAAGGTGAATGGAAATGCAGCTAATGCTCTCACTGTGCTCTGCTAACCTGGCAGCTTTAGAAAGGACTGAAACTCTTCCCACACAGATAAACGTTCATGACTTTCTCCTTGATTTGATTTTTATTTATGGTGTTTTGCTCCGATTATCTCTGTCTGGTAATAATACTACTAATAATAATATCTGAAAACATTTATGTGCAAGATAAACATCTTTTTAAAAAAAAAAAAAAAAAAAAGAAGCTGAAAAACAAATGCCGTTCTGGTCAAAGAAGTTGTTTTGCAAAATTTTGAGGCTGAACTTTTTGAGGTGATAACTCACCCTGCTGAGACTATCGGGAAACGTGATCTGACGTGTGCCAGCTCGCCGCAAAGAGCTTTGCTATCTGCAAAGATTCACTGGATAACAAAAACCCATTTTCTGTGCGTTAACGCCGTGGTATTTCAGTACAGTCGTCAGCACAGGTGAGGCTGAGATAGAGTCCAGAGCTGAAATCACTTTATCAATCTAATTAACGGACTGATTGCTGCAAAGGAGGTTCAGATGAGCTGGAAATGATCGCTGTCAGTGTTCGACGATGTGATGTTAACACCGTAGACAAAACATGCAGCCGATTGCAAAGAACGTCGACCCTGATGGCTTTCTGGATCATGGAGAACGTTATTATGAAAGGTCCAATGACAGCGGGAAAAGTCTGGCTCATCAAAAGTCACTTTCGGGCTGTGCTTCAAATATGCACACTCTTTATGCCTTTCTAACCAACATCTCAACATTTGATTTAAGATTAAAGTTGGCATATTAAAGCTGCAGTATGTAACTTTTGCAAAAATATGATTATTATAGATTTTTAAAAAAAAGTATTACCATGTTGTGGCGGTATGTGCACGTCCTCTTTTGAGCTGCTATTGGACGTACACACTAGCTCAGTTGATCACCTTGAAAGAAACACGGTGATCCATAAAGGAGACTCTTGTGGTTGTGCTGGTAGCTGCCTTTCTATTACAAAATGTGCGCAAAACTCTGTTGACATTCTGCTAAAAAAAATAAAAATAAAAATAGCAATTCCAGTGTTTCCATTAAGCATTAAAGGTGAAAATGGTGAAATACACTACTTTCAATGCAACTGTAAAAGGAAGTTTAATGTTAACTAGCAAGCACTAAAGGGAAACAGTCACCCCTGAGGTGAGCTGTTTTTTCGGACTATAGGCCGCTACTTTTTTCCCACGCTTATGGCCTGGCGCAGCTTTTCTGTGGATTTTTCTTCAACCACCAGGGGGCTCTTTAGCAGGAAGTGAATTGTTGAAAGTAAAAATTGGAAATCAAAGAAGAAAGCGCTAACTTTCATTTAGAACAAGCACATGCTAGCAGCCGGCACGACGGAGAAATGTTTTCAAATCATACCCCCTCATCATGGAAACAACTTGAAGAAGTTCATATGATGCGGCTTTTAAGTTGAGGGCTATCTATCTAACAGTACGGATTGATAGCCACTGCATGTACTCAGCGTGAACGAAAAAAAAAGCCATTTCTATCCAAGAATGACTGCAGTCCTCCAGAAACTACAAAGATGATCAGAAGATTGGACAAGAAAAGTTTGTTGGCGAGAGCCACCATGAGCCCCGTAGTGTTCCCACCATAAATCCACCTCATATGAGGCACTAAATATGAGGTTGTGCTTCTCATTCACACCCTCACTCGGTCAAGCCTGCCCCAGAAGACTGCCCTATAGAAAGCCTGGGACCAAAACGTCCTCCGAGAGGAACTCCTTCTGACATTCCAGGCCCAATGTGGAGACGACCTGAGCGATTTCCAGCAGCATGGAGCGCCGTGTTACAAGAACAAAGTGAAAACAAAGAGGCTTAAACGTCAGAAGACTGACCTTTTATAGCTAAGACGGGAAAACGTCCCACATCTTAACATCCTGAGAGTTGGTTTGTGGTTCTGAAAAGGCAGTTAGAAAAACAGAAACCAACATTTTTACATGATCACAATCAGTCAAGCTGTGCTCCAGCAGCTGATTTATAACAGAAAGACTGTAGAAGATATTAAGCAAAAGGGCCAACACCATAAATACCGACTCCTCACATAAAATTGATGCGTTTGCTAAAAAAAAAAAAAGTACTTAAGTTTCCACTTTTTTTTTTTTTACAACAGCATGCCCTCAACGTTCTCTGCTAAAAGCAATAAGAATGAATTGTGTCAGCTTGTTTCAGTGGTTGCACGTGCATCTTAAATGAAATTAACAAGAATTATTCTCTCTTTGTTCACCATGATGTTTTCATCTGTCTTTGGTTTAGTGCAGAATTATTAAGTTGGTGCTAATATTTTAAAATAAAATTAAATGAATCGTGTACATTATAAATGAGAGCAGACGGAGAAATATGCTGCTTGATTTTAACCGAGCAGCCGCTTCCAGTGGTGTTTTGTTGATCTTTTGTTGACCACATTGTTTATTTTAGCCACAATTGAATTGAACTGCAAAATTAGGCAAAAGTGCTAAATTCCGTAAAGCACTTTCAAAAGTTTTCAAAAGAAACAAGATCTCTTTTCTTTGTAACTTCTATAGTTACAAAGACTTTAGCTACTAGTCTTTGTAACTATAGAAGATCTATAGTCTTCTTTGGTTTACAATCAGTGAAAACTGCTTATTTATGTAACATTCACACATCATGCAAATGAGACTCAAATCAGATTTTTCCATCGTAGTCTAAACAGCCTAATTCCAATCTTTTTACCCCCTAAAAAAATTTATTTACGTCACTTTTATACGTGGACATGTATCAGATAGGCGACGATTATGTAACATTTTAGTCGACTTTTCCGCGCCAGAAAAAGCGTAGTAATTCCCGACATAAACAACGGCTGAAACAAGTAGGTCCAACACTTAACTTTCTTCTGAGTTTCCTAAGACAATACTGTCAGCTCCCATTGACCAACAACATTAAAATCAATCCATACATTATTACTGCCGCAAAAAGTGAGCTGACGTCTGATTGTGGTAGCGTTTAGCATGTAGCATGTACAACCAAGCAAAGAAAAAAAAATAGGAAGAAAGTCGCTGAGTTGGCAACATTGGGGTGACTATTGTTCACGGCAAACGTGCAGACATGACCCGGTGGGCCAATCTATCAGACAAACCTGTATTACAGGAGAACAGAAGACAGCGGTTGATTTTTAGACCTTTGCTGAGGTGGATAAGATCGGCCGATCGCCCATCTCCTAAAAACAAGGCAATCAGCTGGTCGATAAATCAGAGCACCCTAATCAAGACCCAGTGAACTTTACATGAAAGGTCAAAACATGTCTCATTTATTCAAAATGATTTTCATTTCAAAACCTAACATCACAAGAACTCAACAGCAGATACTTCGATTCAAGCCTGAGTTGCATCTGCATAACTTACAGAGGCTCGGTTTCCGTTTTTCATCCTAACTCATATCAGCAGTCTGTTTGGTCGCCATCTTGAATACACAGCAAAGGTTTAAGCTTTGGCTATAAGCTTTAAGGTTCAACCAATTTGACTACAAGTGTATTTATTGCCCTTGTTGAAAGAAAGTCGACATCCCGGCAAAAACATTTTTCCTAAAAGCTAAGGTAATGGTAAGTAACAGGTAAATTGGATTAATTATCCTTTGTAAATTGCTAATACCTGGAGATTTGTTTCGTTTTAGATAATGGATGAAAAACAGATAAATACTTATCTTCACTAGTAACTACAAATGGAGTTCAGACCATTGTGTGCCACAGTACTGCTTTACTTAACACTGTTTCTGCACAGCAAGGCAGCCCTAGGTTAGAAAGGTTGTTTAGCCTCTTTCACAAAGCAGGTTGGCCGTGACGTGTCAAAGACGAACCCTCTTTAACACCAATTTAGCCGGATGTATCCTCCAAATACGGGAGATTTAAAAGATCGAACCAGGTAACTTGAAGTTACACAAGCTAACCATTGCACATAAAATGCATTTGGAACATCTATAGCTCTAAAAAGTAAAGTGCACTTATAGCACCAGAGATCTTTTCTAGTATCATTACTACTCATAGAACTACCTTTGGTTCAGTGATCTGTTCTGTCTTGACACACATCATTACAATCCATCCTATGTGAGTTAAGTTTTTGCCCTGGTTACCTCGCCACAGAGACTTTCTGTCATCAATGCATCACAACCTTAAGCTGCAAAAATACCCAACTCTTTCAGGCCATGACAAAGCTCTGACTATCTTGCTTGGTTGCTCAGAGTCATATCAGCAGAGGGTTGACTTCAATCCCCTTTGGAGAAAACACACAGACAGCGAGAAGGCACCCGAGTACTGCTAGGAGTGGTTTGTGACAGAGACTTTTTGCCTTGCATGTCTCTGTGATTGCATGGCCCGCGTCTGAGAGAGAAAACATCCCACCGTCACAAAAAAGCGGGAGGCAGAGGTCACCAAAAGGTCGACAGCTACACGAAAGAAACTGCTTTGAAATGCCTGTCTTCTACGTGTCATACTTTATGATTGAAGAGGAAATTAAAGTTTTAGACTTACCCAGAAGTCCAGGAGTAAATCTGTCAGAAAACCTTTGGGATCGCCTGAACAGGGCAGTGGACAACAGATGTTCTCACAATCTGACAGAGTGGAAGAACTTTTGCTAAGCAGAGTGGGTAAATATTGTCTTGTCAAGCTGTTGTAAGGACTTGCTGATAGACTCTTTCTAAATGAGACTGGATGATGAAAGTGAACCAAAAGGTGTTTCAACAGGGTTCGTTTTACCCTTAAGGAGAACAACAAAGGTTCTTCTTTGTTGACGAGCTGGATGGGTTTCAAAAGCATCTCCGCTTCACTGATCCAGATCGATGAGGCCGTGTGACTTGTAGCGATTGACCCATCTGACATTAAAACAATGACGAACGCCTGATCATGTTTTTCTTGGCATGAAAACTTTGGATCATTGTCAGAATGCTCTGATACGATGTGCGCTGATTTTTTTCTTCTTGCAGTACAGATTTGATTGCAGGCAGCGAGGGAAGATTTCACATCTCGACACTTACAGTTTCGTGCTGCGTTTCTCATTTCTGAGACGAGTCGCTGCAAAGCAATGAAAGTAAGTCCGCGGGTGATCTCAGGCCATTATTGCACAGTCACCGCCTCGCAAACAGCACACAGACACCTTAAATCCAGCTGTTCTGTGAAGGCATTGCGGGTTTTCCAGAGAACGCCGATGAACAAACAGCGTCATGGAGTCCAAGGCACGCAGCGGACAGGAATGTTGTGGAGCACCTTAAAGCAGGATTTAAGACAATATCCCAAAGGCTGGAGTGATGTTCAATCTATCATCTTTAAAAATGGAAATAATATGACAGCTGAAAGTCCACCAAGACGTTATTGTTCACCAAATCTGACCATCGTTGAACAAAAGCAGTGACCACTCAGGTTTCTGGTTTGCCATAAGCCATGTAGGAGAAACAACAAACATGTTGTTTACACATCCCCCTCTACACAAAGTCACCACAGTTTTATAAATGGTTGCTTTGCTTCTACAAAATAATTTACTCCAGGAGTATGAATACATTTTTACTTTTTATTGTATTTTCTGGACTTTAAGTGGCTCCACTGTCTGAGTTACATCAGTCAAAAAAACATGTCATGAAGAGGAAAAACACAAATATCAACATATATAAGTCTCACTAAACAATGAAGATGTGATTGCAAGCTAGTAAAAAGTGTTAAAAACCATTTTCCTTCCACTTCACAATCATTTGCTTCTTTGTGTAAACGCAAAACTCTTTTAAGACGCATTAGTTTGTTGCTATAATATAAAAATAGGGAAAAAAGAAGTTGCCTTTGTTTCTAAAGCACTCGGAGTAATTGATGACTGATTGCTGTCGCAGCTTAAAACCAGCGGCTCAGGCAGCTGCTGAACGTTCCAGCATTTCAAGCCTTTTTCTTTTCAGCGTTGCACATCTCCAACTAATGCGAGAGAAAAGCAGCAAATTGCAAACATCTGTGTCAAAATCCGACAGGCTTTTTTTTTTTTTCTCACTCCCCCTCGACATGAAACAAAAACTTATCTTCATCAAAATTACAATTTTTCAAAGATTTTTCTGCTTGAAAGTGTTTGACTACAGACACCCGGGGGTTAAGCTTACCGGGTTGAAGATGACCGAAAATTGCTGTACAAGTCACCACCTTCTCTTATTTAATCATTCGCAATGCGGCGCCGAGCGCACCTGAATGAGTTACTTACTGGAAACACAACAGACTGAGGCGAGGATTAATTAACATGTTTTTTGGGTTGTTTTTTTTAAGCCTCGTTAAAATGCGTTGCTTAAGCTTTTTATTTGAAGTGTGCTGCCGCAGCCACCAGTCTGAGGTCTAAGATGAGTCTGACTGCTGTCTGCTTGAAACAAACCATATCGAGTCATTTCCACTCAGGGAGGCGGATGAAAACAGAAAGGAGCAGAGCGTAATCTAATCCTAGGAGTATTTTTCAGACGTCCTATAGCAGGTTACCAGCAGCCACTAGCAGATCAAAACAAGATATGGAAGCGTAGTAAAGTGAAGGGCACGCTTGATTTAATTAGAGAGAACATTTCTTTTTTTTGACGCATAATTCACCAGTGTTTTTTTTTTTTTGCTCCTTTTCTTTTCTGTGCTGCCTTCCCTTTATTTTCCATCAGACTGTAATGAAAGTCAGTGCTGATTGCAGCTACACCGGTGAATCCTCTGCTCATTTTAACACATTAACATAGTTTCCAACAACTAGATGAGCTCTTGATGAAAGCGATTTGATTAGGAAATGGTGGAGGCTTATGAAACCAAGGCAGAAGCATCTGATTTAATTCAGCTTTGAAGTGTTTTATATGACAATCAATGATTACATGTCTCCAAAGCAGAAAATCTTGTTTTTTCTCCCCCCACCCATTTTTGTTGGCAAGAACACATTGCATTAGTGTAATTCAATGACAAATACCATAATCTTATCATGCTATCGTATCAACAGACATGTGATATTCTGTGTGCTAGTCAACGAAACCCACTGCAGCGTTTTGGCGTCTGTGTTGCCTCTGAGCCACAGCCTTTTACCGAGAATGAGAATCCTTAAAAACTTAAGACTAAAGCCTCTTTCAGGGGTTTTTCATATGCAAATTCCAGCTGAAATTAGACAAATATTAATATGAAAGTTCATCATGAATGTGTATTGCAGGCTGGATGGATGGACGTACAGATGGGGAAATTAACAAAGATGGTTCCTGTGTGTGCGGTCCAGTAAGAAAACTTTAATCTTTACACTACTGATGGGAGTAAATTGAGCTAAAGCTAATTAAATGGGACACAAACTTTGACACGTAGAATTGTATAGCCTGTTTTGTTTTTAGTTTTTTAATAGAGAAATGTACTGCTATTAGCAACTATTGCTAATATTAGCTTATGTCTGAGCACCGTAGTTAGCTGATCCTGTAGATTTTTGGATTTGTAGCAGGGACATTGTTAAGTTGGGTCGAATTTCATTCCCAGGCTTCCCTTTGAGCTAGCATGCCTATTGCCTTGCTACGCAATTTCACTTCACTTCTCTGTCTGGGCTTTCTCCCATTAAATTGGATTTCTCTGGTAGAATTTCAACTAATCGGCGAAAAGCAGGAGAAGTTACGAACAGTGACGTTGATTTTCTGTACCATTTTAGAACTGTAGCACGGCAGCAGAGGAAGTGAACAAAGCCAATCAGTACAGGTTGCCCACGCATCCAAATTTTTAATTAGCATTAACAACCATCTCTGCACTTTTCTCTTCACAATGGGGGATGTTTACAGCGCAGGCAATTTCTGGTAAGCGGCATTATGGGATTGAAACAGAAAACTTAAAACCTCAGCAAAGTCCACGTTTTCTCAATGGCCGAGAGTCTAAACTGCTGCTTCTTCTCCCTTCCTGAACCACACTGTAAGAAAACCTCCCTATTCATATCCATTGTGTGATCTCATGTTCAAACTGGAGACTTCGCGGTTACAACTTTCATCTTTTTGCGTGTTGAGTTTTGAGTCTGATTCTGTTAGCATCCTAAGCTATCCTAACTCCTGGCTTATCTGTTTCGTGTTGTTTCTATTGAGGATTTTAAATTCAGACAAAAAGTTATTTTTTTGCATTTGTGAAAGCCATTTAAAAGTGAAATATTAGCTCTTTAGGACATGGGGTATAGATTTGTGTCGAAATGTCAACAAACAATCTTGTTTTGCCTTTCAGTTTACCACACATGTGCAACAAACTGCACGCTTCACATAAAAGGACCGTTTCTGCAGCCGCTTTCTGTTTTTCTGATGTTCAAGAGAAATTTGGGGGATGAAAGTTCATGTAAAAGAGAGCCAATTATGACTTGCATGCGTTCACACTGTTTCACAAGGAAAAACTCAACGCACCAACACAAACTGCAGAACTTCACAGGAAAACTTCACATCATGCTTTCCTTTCTTTCTCCCTCTTTGTTTTTGACTAAGTGCAAATTGGCTCTGTTCCTTTATTGTTTGGTGAATTCTTTAGGATTTCGCTAAAGGTTCAGTTGCAGTGACTAATAAAGTCATGCAACTTTATTAGTCCCAGTGGGAGAATTATGCAGTCATCCATCAAATAACATGCAAACTAAACAAAAAGCTCTGTCCACAATAAATCGTTGAAGCCTTTTAAGGCTTTGTTATGGGTCTAGTTTTATTTTATTTTATTTCATTTATCATTGTTGCACAACTTAGCTTAGTGGCACCACTGTGTTTGCACAAGGATCTATAAAATGATTGATATCAACAGTTAGATTATAGCTTAGCAGTTACATGCTAAGGTATGTTAACTGTTTAGCATCTAGCAGTTAGCTTAGCAACTAAATGCTAAGTTAAGCTAACTGCTTAGCATGTAACTCATAAATCCTTCAGAAAGAATATATTTGCACTTCAAATTGCTGCTCGCTTACTTCATCTAGATATGGTTTACTGCATTTACAGTGGGGGGAAAAGTATTTAGTCTGTCACCAATTGTGTAAGTTCTTCCACTTAAAAAGATGAGAGGCATGTAATTGACATCATAGGTAGATCTCAACTATGAGAGACAAAATTAGAAAAAAATTCAGAAATCACTTTGTCTGAAATTCCTCAACCTGACCCCTATCCCGTTCCAAAGACTGTCAACCTGCTACAAATGGCCATACCATGCTATCACTGCCGACATGAAGATCAGCAATTACTGACAATATATTTGGAGTTTTTCTATATATTGCGTAACCCAAATGTTTATAAAACTCTTATATTTGACATGGGGCTTTTATATTTTTGTTCAGTATAAATTATACAAATAAAACGAAAAAAAGGTGTTAAAAAGGATACAAACTGATAAGGAACTTAATTTGTAGTCATTTACAATGAGCCTTCCATAATAATACTTTATCATTCAGATGTTATGTGGTCAACTGGGGTTTCCAAACAGTTAGCTTCTGGTCGACAACACGACCGTTACAAACCCACAAAAACGTCCTTATTGTAGTTGGAGATAAGATACTGGGTTTTTTTTCGCAAAAATATCTTCCATATGGCTGCTGTACGGTTCCGACTATCGTTTTCTTGTCTCAAAGCCCCATTTCGCGCTTGTTAGCACACTAGCTTTGACGAGCTACGCAGCTTGACAAATTTGACTATCAGAAAGATGCGCATGGTAAATAACATTTTAGTCAAATATATTATCTTATATTTCCTGATAATGATTGACAAACAGATTTTATTTACTGATAAAACAAATATGGTGAAGAATTTATGATAAAAAAAATATTACATTAATTTTTTTTACTCATTGTGTTTTTTTTTCCTCTTCTTCCCTCCAGCTTTCTGAGGCGTCCCTCGCGCCCCCTAGTGGCCTCCCAATAGGCTGCAAGCCTCGCTTTGAAAAGCACGAAAACAACTTTCCAGAAGTAAAAAGAAGGAAAAGGAGAATGAGTAAATGTTTGACTTCACCAGGCACAGTTTCAGCACAAAGATACTGATGACCTTAACCCGTACAACAGCTCTGCAATGGAACATCTGCTCACTGGTAGCCATGATTTGCTCTAGACAATTTTATTACACACACACACACATGCATACACACACACAGCGCTGACAAGTAATGAAAATGCAACTTATTGCTGCGCAGCTCCTGTTGTTGCTATGCCTCTATGGTTACTGCAGCAGGTACAATCAGCTCCAAAAATAACAAAAACACCATTACACAACAAATAAATTTGATAGTTTGTACTAATTGGATCCGCTCTGTCTTTCTGTCCTAGTCGTTACTCTCCAAGTTGATTTTTTTTTTTTTTGCATTAAAACCCTCTTGTTGTGCTGAGAGAAACAGGCTACTTTAAAAAAAAAGGAGAAATAGGAGTTGCTTTGAGAATTAGCGGTACATGGTATAAAAAAAAGTCTGTGCCCTGTGAGTACGGGTTATAGTTTCAGTTGTTAATTATCAGACTAAACAGGAGACTTAGGAATACATTCATCTGAAGCTTTGCTAACACATTAAGGCTTTAGCTGAACCATTTTTTAGCCAACAGCTAAAAATTTTTAGATTTCTACTAAAACTACCATGTCATAGACATCCATCCATCCATCCATCCCCCTTTATCCCCTTGTCCCCTTATGGGGTCAGGAGGTGCTGGTGTCTATCTCCAGCTAACATTCCGGCCGAGAGGCAGGGTCACCCTGGACAGGTCGCCAGTCTGTTGCAGGGCAACACAGAGACACACAGGACAAACAACCATGCACATACACACTCACACCTAGGGACAATTTAGAGAGACCAATTAACCTGACAGTCATGTTTTTGGACTGTGGGAGGAAGCCGGAGTACCCGGAGAGAACCCACGCATGCACAGGGAGAACATGCAAACTCCATGCAGAAAGACCCGGGGCCGGGAATCGAACCCAAAACCTTCTTACTGCAAGGGAACAGCTCTACCAGCTGCGCCACTGAGCAGCCCTGTCATAGATATATTTTATTCAAATAGAATATGCCTTTAAAATTTTTGTTTTATGACAAAAATTATTCGATTAAATATACTGAAAATAGTTTAGAGCCACGGCTAACTGGTTTATGTTGGATAATAATGATCAATGTTTTTCTTCAAGGTTTGACCTACATAATCCATTAATGCGGAAAGGAGGAAAAATTGATGTTTCTTTTGTAATCGTCCAGAAAACGAGGGATTTGTGAGAAAATAAAGGAAATAAAGGAAACAAAGTCAGCGCTCCCTTATCACTTATCAGCTTCCATTACCTCTCTGTTGAGGACAAACCTGTAATGATTTGATTTGATTTTGATTAGAGGAGATTTTCTTGTTGCTACATGTAAAAACTGAGACGAACCATAACTGTACTTCCTCCCAGAACATAAACAGAGTCACTGTAACTACTTTCAGCTGCTGAATGTATCTTCTATGTCCCTTGGTCAATATTTCTTGCAGTATTTCTATGACATACGTACAAGAGTTCAGCTTATCGATCAGCTTTGGAGCTCTGTGGCTTTGATATTATTAAGCCACTACATAAATAGTACTTCCTAGCTACACCAACCGTTGAACTTTGTGACAAAATCGTTGTTTCGCGCATGTGTTTTCAATAAATCTTGACTACAGACTGCAGATTCGCTCTGGGTCACAAACGCAGCAGCCAAGAGGTCAGATTCTAAACCAGCGTTGGTGATATAAAGCTCATCTCAGCACAAATATTTCCAATTATGACCCACTGGGCTTGCTGCTCTTCCCTAATAGCTTCCTCCATATCTGACACTCTTCATTTCGCGTAATGAGAGTCTTCAAGAAGTGAATAAAGGTATGCATGTGATTTGGTCCAGGGGCAGAAAATGAGATCTGTCTCGGGGTTAACTTCAAACGAGAGCAAATTTGCAGCCCAAGAGGAACTCTGTTGCTTTAAACTAGACATCTGTTCTTTGTCCCTCATTGGGGCTGAAAGGAGGCAGTCTGAGCTGCCATGCCAAGGAGACTCGTGTCTAATTCTTTGCCAACTTGTTTGTCACCGTGGCCCGATTGACCAGAGAAGCAGTCGGCTAACTCGGCCTAATGGCACGGTCAGCTGGTACTTTATCGCAGAGGTAAAACACAGAGACGGGAGGAACGAACAGTGAATGAATGATTGGATTCATTTCTTCCTGTCCTTTTCAAGTGAGTTTCTGTCTATATCTCATCAGTAGATAACCGTTATGGGATCTTCATTGATCTGTTATTCTTGCAGGCTAAAGCTAACAGCCAGACCAAAGTCGGACCTCGAGGGCTGGCATCCTGCATGTTTTAGTTTGTTTTAAACAATTTTTTCAAAATCTCTGTGTTTCTACTAAGCAAATTTAAATTCGTAATTTCAATTTGTGCAATTTTATGGTCAATGGAAATTCAGCTAATGTCTTGGACTAACTGCTCGTTCGTACTCTGGGACCCCATAAGCTGGATGTAGAAACCACAGGTAGGACATTAACTACGCAAAATAATTTTTTTGTTTTGCAGATCCACAAATCAGACATCACCTCCAGTTTGCAGCTTGTCCGTTTGCGAGCCATCCGGAGGAGAGTCCTCACTCTCCCAGACCTACCTGTGTTTCTACGGCTCTGAGGACAAATTCAACATGTCTCGGTTTCTCCGCTCCACCCACTGAGAGCCACATCAGTCCCAGCCATCTTCCCGAGGAGGAGGTTTACCGTCCTTCAGCCGTATCAGCCTTTAACATCTGGGCTTTACTCGGTGGCTCAGCCCTGCAAATGGAAGTCTTTCCAGCTACAGTTTATCATAAAAATAGGCTTTAAAGTACATTACACAGTTACCTTGAAATCAAAGGGGATGTAATAGAGATGTTTTAGTCTCAGACGCCGCAAAAAAAAAAGAAAGAAAAAAAGGCCTGGAAGAACAATAGACAGGGAGACGGGATGAAAGCCCCCTGACTCTGGGATATAAAGAACCTGTCATCCAGCCGCGGCTCCCAGTGTATCTTTTAATTAACATCTCACACACCAAAACAAACACACCCTCAATAATGCAGCAGCAACATGCTACAATATTAATGTCAGACGGAATGAGGTAATTAGACGGGATGCTATTTTAAGCGCCTGTTGGCCCCTGCCAGTGTGAGCAGCAGGATTATTAACAGGGGGAAAGGAACAAGGGGGATCCTGCTAAAAGGAACCGGAGCAGCTGATCCCAGGCGTGCTGTGGCCAAAGGGGAAGCGACCAGGGCCCGGTGTTTTGTCTGTCAGGTCCAACAAATGGTGACAAACGATGGCAAATTGGAATGAAGGCCCCCCGCTGGGCTGGGGTCTGCCCTCAATGGAGCAGGGGTGCCAGCTCAGGGGGGATAAAAAGACACACACACATATGAAGTTATCGAAATGTAATAAAGTTCAAGGGATGCAGAAAGGGTCTTCAAACAAAACCATAAAGACAATTAAGAAAGACGCCATTGGAGGAGGGGAGACAAAAGGCGCTGCGGCGACCTAATCCCAACGTTTCACAGCCTCCTCCACGCAATTCGCCATAATCCCAGGAATCTATAAGATCAACACAGATGGAAGAAAAATGTTCTGTTTCTTTGCGTCTGGGAAGAAAAAAGAGAGAGAGAGAATAATCTATGCTTCTCTCACCTCGGAGCTCTGATTTCAAGCTGCTCTGAAGGGCACATTTGAAGTGAACGTTGTCAAAAATAGATTTCTGGGGCCGGGCAAGTACAAGAGAGAGAAAAAAAAGTGCGTTTCATTTAATTGACTGGGATCGGACGAAGATTTTTAATTTCCCACGGGTTCGCAGGTTGCTTACTTTTGTTTTCCTACGCCAAAGATGAAGAAGTGCACTCAGAGAAGAAATTAGTAGAATATGGGCAACACTTCTTTCTTTTTCTTCCTCATTTATTATATTACCTATGGGGATGTTTAAAGGTGCAGTATCACAATTTTATAGTGATACTATAACATTGATAGTGAAGGTAACACTATCAATGTTACCTTCAGTTGTTATAAAAGTGCTATAAATATCAAAGTGTAACTTAAAAGAAATTTGACTTCGTAAATTAACGCCTTGAAATTGGGCTTCTGTGTCTTTAAGAAGCTCCAGCTCGGTGTGGAACTCCGCCTTCAGGAAGTCATCACATCTCACCTCCTTTTACCCTTTAATAATATTTTTAAAAGCGTTGCAATGTGATAATGAGCTCAGCAGATGTGCATATCCACCAGGTGTTTGCTAATTGCTGCTAACTAGTCTGTAGGAACTGAGGAGGGAGTCACAGAGGAGGGAGAATCCCTTTTGAGGCACGAAAGCTTGGAAATTGCAGCTCTGAGGAGGAGTTTTGTCCTCGAAGGCGGAGCTAGGTCCACCCAGGCGTTTTGCACAGCTGAATGGTTGCTACGGGAGATTCAAGGATTCCTCAAGAAGCATGTATTATGAATCAAAGCAAACCTCCAGGTATGGTTTTGGTGAGGGAATAACATCATAATACGATGTAAGACTCAAAAATAGTCTTTTTTTTTTTTTTTTACATAACATTGCCCCTTTAAATAGTTTCTCGCCAGTCTGGGAACTTTATTTTGTCCTGTTCTACTAAGAGCCATCACAGCACTTCCAGCTTTCAGCATCTCTCTGCTTCCTTCCTCCCTCCTCCACACAGACTGGCCATTGTGTGCGGCCCGCCGATGGGATTTGCATGCGTCTTAGACTGGATTACACATGCAGCCTCTGGGAACCCGGACCCCTACGGTCTCCCTTCACTGTTCGGGGGGCTGGAAGCGGCCTTTTGGTGCGCTGCTTCGAATGACTCTCACGGCCTAATTGACTCAGGAATGGTTTTGAAGCAAAGGTTAAATTCCAAGATTTGAGAGAGTAAGAAAATAATAAATAAAGGGTTTGGGATGGGTTTTTTTTTGCTTGTTTGTTTTGCAGTTGCGTCAGGGAATTTACGTTCTGAAGCGTTTCTCGTCAGGTTTTACAGCAAACAAAAAAATCTTAAAAACAGTGTATCCTTTTCAGTAAAATGAGCAATGCCTTACCAAGGATGAAGAAGCAGGATTCAGCTGGAACAAACCTCCAGAAAACTACAAATCAGCCGAAACACAGAGTTCCTTTGAATTAAGGCTAAAACTCCCACCTATGTAGAGCCATCTTTGATTAAAACTAGCTAGAACATTGATTGATTTATCTGATGTTCGTTTGCTTGGGTAATTTGATGATGGGCATTTGACAGGATGTAATGTTTATTGCCTGTTTCATAATTAATGACTGTGTGATATTTTTACGGTGTGGAGCACTTTGAACCGTCTTGTTGCTGAAAAGTGCGGTGCAAATAAACATGAGTTGACAGCAGCAGAGATTTTACGCAACAGACTTGACACTAAGTGGAGAATGATTTTGACATGAGTGGAAAATAACAAACAGTTCTCAACATCCATCCATTTTCTATACAGCCTTTTTCCCTTAATGGGGTCAGGAGGTGCTGGTGCCTATCCCCAGCTAACTCCGGGCGAGAGGCGGGGTCACCCTGGACAGGTCGCCAGTCTGTCGCAGGGCAACACAGAGACAGACAACCAGGCACACACACACTCACACCTAGGGAGAATTTGGAGAGGCTAATTAACCTGACAGTCATGTTTCTGGACTCTAAAGTTCTACAAAACTCCTGAGGCTGTCGCAGAAGAGCTGGATCTATACTGGAACGAAATTAAACTCAGGAGCTGTTTACTGGAAGACTTTGTTTCGACCGCGCTGCCTTTTATTCCAGTGCAAGAAAACAAAAGGGGCGGGCTAAATGCAAATGCACGGCACATTTTTCAGACATTTGTTTGCAAAACCTTCGAAAAATACCTTTTATTTTCCATCTGGTTATGCACGTAAAATCCAAGAGAGCGAGCCAAACGCGAACGCGTTCTTGGGGGTATGAATACTTTTGTAAGGCAGTCAAAGCCAAACGCTTGATCTGAGGATGGTGTGCGAACGAGTGTAACGATGGCAGATGAGAGCAGACAAATCTCCTTAAAATAGCCGAGGACGCCGCGGTAATCTGCCAGGAGATCCAACAGACATTTGATGAATTGATTTCAAACAAATAATTTCATATTGCTTCCATGTCAATACTCCCCTTGATCACGTTTCTCCGTGTGCGTGTGGCAGTGCTTTGCGGTCGGGCCTCGTCAGCCGTCATCTGTGTATTTTTAGTGCATTTGTTGACACCGGGAAAAAAAAAAAGAAGAAAATTGCTCTGAACTGCATTGCAAACAGACAACAACAAAAAAATCTCATCTCAAAGCATTTGTGTGTCACTCCATTTATTCATATTGGTATTAAAGGTAAATTGACAGACGGCGTCTTCCTTCAAGCAGCCAAAGCCCCGCGGAGCCTCTCTGCCCAGCAGGATTATAAATGAGATAGGATTTAATATTGATCCTCGGCTGACCTCCTATGAAGTTCTCATCATTGGATAATATTCTCCACACACGCCGTTAATGAGCTCAGTGTGCTCCCGCGGCCCTGCGCACAGATAAACCTTGACCTCAACGCCTTCCGACAAGAACCAGTAGGATTGGGCGTTCGCCTGGTTTTCTCCAGTCAGGGTTTCTACGCGCGTCTCCAGGCAATATTCAGTGCTGCGCCAGACTCGGATGTCTGGAGGTCTCAGGCCTTGTTTGTTTTTGTTTCGTTTTTTCCCTTTTTACCAAGATTTAAAGCAAAAATCCAAAAGTTAAACATGATTTTATAGCAGGACAGAAAAAAAAAAACAAGAAGGCAGGAAGGATTAAAGATTATTGGTCAATGGATGGTAGAATGGATGGATGGATGGATGGATGGATGGATGGATGGATGGATGGATGGATGGATGGATGGATGGATGGATGGATGGATGGATGGATGGATGGATGGATGGATGGATGGAAAAAAACAGTAGAATAAACAATAAAGAGGCAGTGTTATGTATTTTCCAGGCACATACAATGACTTAATAGCACAATCAAGTAACCATGTTACTTTCATCTGTCCTAAAAATGCTGCAAATATCAAAAAATTACTCAAAAGAAATTAGATTTTTGGACTTTAGCACCTTGAAATTGGTTCTCTGTCTCTTTAAAGACACATGCTCTTTCTGAAACTCCGCCTTCAGAAAGTCATCACAACATGGTTCCTCTATTAACCCTTTAATAACGTTTTTTTTTTAACGTTTTACCAGCGTTGCAATGAGAAGTAACTCCTATAATGAGGTGAGAAGATGAACAGATCCACCAGGTGTTTGCTAATTGCTGCCGGCTAGTCTGAAGGAGCTCGGTGGGGACTGGGGGAGATCTCTCTGTGAAAGGCAACACTCCAGGTATGTTTTAGATGAGGAAATAATACTATAACATGATATAAAGCTAAAAAAAAAAGGATTTTATATATTACTGCGCCTATAACCCCACACGGGTTTGCCCATGTATGGCCCATGTAGGCCCTATATGGGCAAACGCATAGTTACTCGATTGTAACTATCCATGGGGCCACCATGGAAACTGCGGACAAACCCATGTGGGACCCATATTGTCTGCCCTCCTTTTCCCCATATGGGGCCCACCTAGGTATGCTGGCTGGGTAAACATGAAAAAACAACTATTTTTGTACTCCATCTAATTTCCACTCTTCTCCAGCCCTGAAAAAAAAACCTTCAACCGGTCAACCTCCATCCATTTCCAGACTGCTTAGCTCCCACCCCCTCCTCTCTCCTCCATCATCTTCCTGCTGCCGCTCCTCACTTCTCTGCCGAGCAACGCCACCTTCAAAGGGGCCAGACCGTGAAATGTCTGCTAATTTTTTACCTCGCAGTGGAACGAAACCGGTTGATGAGCAAATTTGACCGTCAGCGATCAGGCTCTCACGGTTCTCCTCCCGCTTCGCGAGAATCAGACCCGTCGTCACAAAGCAGCAGCAGGTTCATAAGCAAGCCACACACCCAAATGAGCCCGATGATTATCTGCATATATTTCCATTGCTATTACAAGCGGCTCCAATCAGCGAGCGGCGGCTGCCTTCAACTCAGAACATGCGCACGTCCCACAGGCATTCATTTCACCTACATATTAGTTCGGGGGTGGAAGCTTAGTGTGGGTGGACGCAATTGATTCAGTGCATCTGAGGCGACGCCAAAGCCGCGCGGAATCCAGAAGGGACGGCGATCGGGGGCCCCTGCAGATGCTCCCCTCAAATGCGACTGTCACGTGCAATAAATCAAATAATTTCCCCGCCGCCAGCCAGTCCTGGTTTTTCTGATTCCGGAGCCACTTATGGAGGGAAAGGGAACGTGCGAAAAATGGTGATTTGCACTCATCGATACTGTCCCCTCTCTGCTCCCGCTCCCCTGTCAGCTCATTAGTCGCCCATCTCAATATTGCTTCAAGGTGTGGATCCAAACTCTCATCTAATTATGCCTGAACACAGGCAAAACTGTGAATTAGATAAAGCAAAACTTTTGCATAATTAGTTGGAGAGGGAAAAAAATATATCCCTCCTTGAGTGTTAATCTCTCGCCTAGAGACAGAGAACTCAAGTCGGTTTGTCTGTATTCACGGCAGGCCTTTTGGAAGGAAGGTGTTTCTCAAGAGACGCACCTGATTGGACGAAATTAATGTATGTTGTTTTACTTTTTCTTTCTTAAGTGTTTTGTTTTTACACTAATGGGACAGAGAGAAAAAGGAAAGACATACAGCAAGAGAACCAAGGAAGTGACTGGAACTCTGGTCTGCTGCATAAATTAGCGGCTACGTCATCTCCTATGTGCGCGGGCACATGACGACCCCGTTTTTTGTTTTGTTTTTTAAATATCGCTAGCTCATTTCTCTGGCATATTTAACTTTCATTTATTATATTTATTATTTTATACCCTAAGTATCAGAGGACTGGGAGGGTTAGCTACACTTTTAGCACTTCGATATAATAACGGTAGGCATATTATGATAGCCAGTCCGATATTAGCGGCATTTCCGTAACTTCTCCTTCCGCCTATCTTAACAGAAAACATCCGGTTACATTTCAAAGTAAGAGCATAAGCATAAATCACACTGTTTTCATATTTCATGGTATCGATTTTTTTCACACCTGTTTATAAGTTGGGAAAGCTAAATATTGATACCTTAAAAATAAAATGTGTTTTAGCCAGTCCGACATGAGCGGGGGCGTCCCCATATAACTTCTCCTCGCGGCTGTCTTTACAGGGAAAGTAAGATTGAATTTCAAAATAAGAGCACAAACACGAATCACGTTGTTTTAATAACTACACTAAAAATAAAATCTGTTTTATATACAGAAATAATTTGAAACAGACATAAGTAGTAAAATTATATATATATATTAAGAAAAAAAAATAATGTTATTTAAACTGGTCTAAAGACAAAGAAATTGTAACCATTACTTCTTATCTTTTTGCTTAACCTTTCAAAAACAGCAGATGATTTCTGTAAGTTCCTGAATGATTTCCGCTGCTGGAACTAGCCAAACAGTGTTTGCTGTTTTAAAAACAGCCATTTCTTGTCTGCAGAGGACCCCCCTGTGACTGAACTGGACATGAGCCACACCCTGACAAAATCCTCCACAGGTCGCATTCCAAAGTCAGCAAATGTGGCTAAAACTGTAAATCTCTGATCAATTTGGTGCAACACTAAGGGCTGACACTTTTAAAAAAATCTTTTGATGAACAGTCTTCTCTGGAGAAACAAAATCACACTCTCAATATATATATATATATATGTTGAGCTATATTGAGATATATTCTCCAGGGATATATATATATATCCCTGGAGAATTAAAGCTCTTAATAAATGATTTGGAAGGACAAACCTCTACAGAAAATATAGATGACAGTTAAAGAGGTTGAAGGAGAACAAAAAGGAGAAGCGTGGAATGAATATAGCTGCGCTGCACTATTTCATCCCCCCAACCCCCCTTCCTTCACAACTAATAACTCATCTATCATCTCCCACCTATTAACAAGCAGCTCCAGTCCGGCTAATCCCATCAGGAAGAGGAGAGCCGCTCGGCTGCTGCTAGCATAATTGTTACATATTGGCTCCAGTCGGATGCTGGTTTTCCCTTCAGAAGCGCAGACTGTTATCTTTTGTCAGATGACATCACCAATTTAGCTTTAAAGCGCGTCAATGCCAAAATAACAGCCTCTAAATGTATCCCTCGATTCAAGCGCTTTGGTCTGCTGCATAAATTAGGAGATCTAATTTTTAAATGCAAGCGCTGAATACCAACATGACCCCTGCCTCTCGATTCATGTCAGCCGGTTCTTTCAGGTATAGAAACGATGTGAAATTGCAGGCAGGCGTACACATTTGGGTACCCATTTGGGTACGCTCATTGTCGTGGTTTCACATCATCATAAAAAGCAGATGCTTTTAGCTACTGGGAAACATTTAGCAGTTTTCTGTAAATTCCAGATGCATTTCAAACATGTGGTATGTAATGGAGGCCTGGCCATAGCAATGCACAGGGAGGCGTTGCTACAGGCAGCGCCTCTCTATTGGGTGCAAAACATTCTATTGTTCTACACCCAATAGAAAGTCTCTTTATTGATATCTTTATTTATTTTTCTCACCGTTAATGCAGCTCGTACCCCCACAAAAGTGGTATAAAAGTTATTACTTTTAGTGGGAATTGGCGACGTAAAAAGCGAAATTTTCAACAGCCGAAACGCAGAGTGTAACTCTGTTAGAGTGAGAAACTGAGTGGATTTTTTTACCCCAAAATAATTTTGAAATCGCCCTCACGCCCACAAATATCGCTCTATCGGCATGAAAGTCGGTCATGACATTGTTACGCATGCCTGCTCCCGTAAAATGTTTTCGAAATCGCCCTCGGGCTTACGGTTTTCTGTCAAGGTGCTTCAGAGCAAAGTGATGCGACAGGGTAAAGTCACGCTGTCAGCCATTGATTTCCATACATTTCTGAAAAAGTTTCAGATCTCAGTGCACACCATCTCTCTCTCATTGCTTTGTTCATTTAAAATGAAGCTTATTAAAAATTTCAAAATAAAAGCCTGAATATTCCTTTCAGGTTAGTGCACTGCCACTTATTAGCTATGTTTAGTTTACAGACTGGAGCAAGTCAAATAGAGGCATCATGCCAGTGACAGCATTTAGGCTAACATTAGCATTTTGGCTAATTGGAGCTTATACATAATTTCAACATACTGAATTGCATGCTAGGGGATACTCCACATGCCACTGACAGCATTTAGGCTAACAGTAGCATTTTCGCTAATTTCAGCTAATACACTAATTACGACATAGACAATGGCATAAGTCCATGTTAGTCAACATTCTAGTGATAGTCTACATGCCAGTGACAGCATTTAGGCTAACATTAGCATTTAGGCTAATTGGCGCTTATACAATACTTTCGACAGAACAAATTGCACAAGTCCATGTTAGTCAACATGCTTTTGATTCTCCACATGTTATTGACTATACTGTAGCTAAGCTTAGCATTGATTGCAACTTTTAGCATCAGAACGCTAGGTCTAAGCCGAAGGGCGCACTTTGGCAGGCCATGGTTAAATTTCTTCAGGAATTTTTTGTTACCCAATGCTGTCTCGCAGCAAAGTGACAAAGATGCACCAAATCTAAATTACAGCTTTCAAGCTGATGGGCGTCAACTGTGCCTTTCATGTTTTTGTCACTCTGCATGACATTGAAAGAATTTTGCTTCTGAGGAACTATCTTTAGAACCTCCAACATACTCTATTTTTTTGTCTATAGGGTGCTGGACTCATAACTTTGAAACTTTGGTGTGTGACTTGACGACCCACAGGCAGGAAGTGGAGACCGGTATGAGGTAGGTTCTAACTGAAGACAGCAAGTCTCTGAAAAAAACAGAATGAATGGACATGAATGATTAACAAGGAGTCGGTACGTCTAACAGTGGATGTAATCTTTACAACGAGGCCTGAAATGAATCCTTGAATGAACCGATTCAAAAGAATACTTGACGCAAATATGTCTGATTTGATGCGTCACCTATTACATATACCTGAACAATAAGTGGAATGCTCATATTTTTTTTCCTACTCTTGGTCACAATTTTCAGTGAAAGGACAATCGGAGAAAAAGGAACTGTAGTTCTTGGATTAACAAATTATCAGATAAAATACTCAGTTTCACTGAATATTACTAAAATATGAAATAGGTGCAGTCACATTTATAGTATTGCCCTTAAAACACATGACTACTCTTTGGTTTCATCATCAGGTAACTCAGAAACCCAAAATGGCCTTCTATCGAACAAGTGCTAATAATGTTGTCTAATGGTTCACAAATACACGCGCTTGTTCTTGGGTTTCCTTTTAATCATACTCAGAGCAAAGCTTGAAATCAAACAAAGCTAATTTTCTGTTGAGTTGCGCCAATCAGCAGAAACACTAAAAAATGATGAGCCTTGTGTTTCAAGAAGTGCCTTAGAAACTGAAGCAGACTTCAGTGAACAAACAGGAAGTGCCAGTGGCTACTTGGTTAGCTCTGAAGCCTGATTTGAACATGTTCTAACTGAGAGGCGGATATGCTAACAGCTGGACTCAGCAATAAGCTAACTACTGTTAGCGACACATGCTAATAGTGGGGTATTTCTTTAGTATATTTTGTAAATTCGAAAATTAAACAGATCTTTTTACCAACAGAGGTTGTTTGGTATAGCATGTGACAGATTTAATGTAGGGCCAACATGGGCCCTACATAGGCAAACCTGTGTGGGACCCATAATGTATTCCCTCCTTTCCCCATATGGGGCCCACCTAGGTATGCTGGCTGGGATCCGTCCAACAAAGACAGTGATACTTCACAGTACAGAATACTTGCGTGAAACACAAATTGTGCAACAAAGCAGATATGCAGGGTAAAAAATAAAGATATTATATTTTTTATTTATTTTTTTTTTTAAATCTCACTAGAAACACTGTATCTGTTCTATTTAGCAGTGGGTTGCATGCTGTGTGGCGAGCTACAGGCCTGTGTGGACAACAGCAATATAGTGTTTGCTGATCCGTTTCCACTCTTTTCAGACGGAAGAAATTTGCGGCTCTGACAAATTGCCTCCTGCGCTTTTTCTTTTTAATCCAAACTGTATATAAAACGCTTATCTGCTGAAGGTAAGATAGTAATGATTCATAACTTCCTTACAGAACCTACTTGAGACAATCCAAGCTTCCTCTTTTAGTAATTATTTGACCTGTTCTTTCCAGCCTTCATTCATCAGAACGTTGTCATCATTTGTAAAAAAATAAAAAAATAAATAAAATAAAAGGTTGCAAACCCAGTGCAGTGTGCAGAGCCTCTTATTTATTGTCTTCCTAATGGAATGTTGAACTGAAAGGAGAAACGTTCCCTCCAACAGAGGAGGGAAACTGTAATTACTGCGCCTTATCTGCTTCATCTCGGCGGCAGTAGCAGGTTCCACGCTCTGCTCCACCAAAACATCCACTGAGTCCACTCTCCCTGGCTTCACCGTCTAACTCCCTCCACTCCCCACCACCACCCTTTGCAAAGTCCCATCTCCATAGCGACGCACGCCTGTCCTTGGCTAGCAGAAATAATTGGTTGCCCCTACATCAAATGGTTGTTCTGTGTATCTTTTTTAAAAAAATGTTCATCGCTGTGGCTGCTGAGGCGGCTGGTTCGGGTCGCGTGAAGCCACCTGAAGGCCCTCCGACTCCTTCGTTTATCTCCGTTTAACGTGCTGCCTTTTGTTGCACTGTGTTGCTTTTTGCATTTTCACAAAATGATGGTGAAACAGTAAAAAAATATATAAAAATAATAAAACGACAGCAGTGATGTGAGTTTTACTCAGCAGGTTTGTTAAGCACCTTAAGCTTCTGTCAGAGCAGAGTGAGTAAAGCAGTTTTGTTTATGTTCCTCTAAATGCTATCTAGCTGTGCTTTTTTTCCTTCCTAGCCATAAATATCCAAATGAAAAAAATAAATCCCCCACAGATTAAAATGCAGGTTCGCTGCAAACTGTCTGTTTTTTTCGTTAGCCCTGGAAGACAGAGCCACTGTTCAAAGTGAGTCGAATTCTAGCCTGACCCGAATCTGTGCTCTCTGTTATCTCCCTTAAAATGTCAAGCACCTCAATACGCTGATCAGGGTATAAAAGTACTTATATATATTATGTCCTTGAGTCCCAGAGATTAGAATTTCCATTTCGGCCAAAAAAAAAAGAAAAAAAAAAAAAGAAGGCAAATATCACATGCTGAGCGAGGAAAACTGGAAAGGTTACTGAGCCTTATCTGCAATTATGCAAAAACACAGACGAGTGTTGGCCAAACCAACACTCGTCTCTACAAAGAGAATCGACAATGCCTTGATGTTGCTTACAGCATTCCTCCCTCGTCTGCTGATGTGAAGCACGCAGCACATCCTAGAGGAGGATACAGGCAAGAACAGCTGACTGTACACTACTCACACCTTGTCGAATTGTAAATTATGAATGCATATTATTAAAATTTCATTTGCTCCCCTTTATTTAAAAGGATAGAATTGGAAATTTAGCAAGTATTTTTTATTGTAGTGAAGTTTTTTTTTTTAACTTCATGAGTGTCTCATTTGTGCAAGTCGAACAGGAAGGAGTTCAGATGACAACATTGTGTAATTACATCCAAGCCTTTTCTTTTTGTGTGTGTGTGTTGCTTTTTTTCCCCCTCTTTTTAGAAAATAAAAGAAAGGTACCAATAAATCTGTGAAGAATCACTGTCTTTGACCCTCTTCTCCTGTCAGGTTTCTTGACACGAAGCCGCTAAGATGTTGACAACTCCACTTTCTGCACTCATTGTGTCAGCCGTTTCATTTTCAGACAGAGCTTTGCTCTTCACAGGGGGAAGAATAAACCACATTTCTGATACGTCGGGTCGCACAGGACAGGAAAAAAAGAAAAAAAAGCTTTTTTTTCCCACTTATACACGAGTGTATAAATAGTTCTCCTTAAAAATAATAGCTTTCATCCACAATTATGTCTGTAAGTGCTCAACGTGAGAGCAATGGTGCCCCCTTGTGTAAAATGCAATTAATTATCTGGCAGTAATATGAATAATGCGGTTCATTCAGATGCAGGCTGATGTGCAAAGCTTTTTGATCATCTTTATTCCACGCTCATATGCTTTCCTCTTCAGGAAACTTGGATTTATTCTCTCTGAAGTGAAGGGAATGGCGTCCCCTCTTCCCCCGGTCCGTCTCGGCCCTCTCCTCTCTACCCTCCGCTGTCAGCGCTCTGGGCACACTGCACCACCCTCGGCTCGGCCAGCCGCTCGTAGGACAGGACTGTCATGACCTGCAGACACATACAGCGGCATGTGGCTTCGGAGAACAGACGCCTTTCAGTAAAACGCGTGGGCTATTAACGACATGCTGAGCAAAGGATTTAGCTCTAAAATGAAAAAAAAAAAACCTAGTGGTAACGGCTTTTTAACTCATTGGGTCGCGCCATTATCCCCACGTAGACAAAGTGCTATCGATCGAGGCATTTAACTATTAATCACAGCAGGCCGGTTAAAGGCCCAATGAATGGGATGCTTAAGTTTAAACACTGGAAAAAAAAAAAGAGAAGGATTTAAGGTCTGGAGGGGAAGCAGACAATGCGGTGACCTCAAAAACCAGGTTTCCCCACGAGACCCGTATTTCGTCTGCAGGTCAAAATCTAAGAATAGCACCTGAAACCTTGCAGCTCGGTGGAAACATCTCTTCTCCACTTCACCAAAACCAAACGAATGGGTCGTTGGCAGGCCTCTACAGAACTGAATGAAGGACCTCAACCATTTGACTAAAATGTGCTGTGAAAGGGACGAAAGGTTGAAGGACGGTAGCTCTTGAGGTTTGAAGTTGGTCAACACTGATCCATCCATCCATCCATCCATCCATCCATCCATCCATCCATCCATCCATCCATCCATCCATCCATC
The DNA here is from genome assembly GCA_902982915.1 of Phalloptychus januarius. Taxonomy (NCBI): domain Eukaryota; kingdom Metazoa; phylum Chordata; class Actinopteri; order Cyprinodontiformes; family Poeciliidae; genus Phalloptychus; species Phalloptychus januarius. The sequence continues at coordinate 2,214,879 of CADWAE010000466.1, read as the reverse complement.
CATCCATCATCCATCCATCCATCCATCCATCCATCCATCCATCCATCCATCCATCCATCCATCCATCCAGCCAGCCAGCCAGGCAGCCATCCATCCATCCATCCATCCATCCATCCATCCATCCATCCAGCTCTGAAACTCCGCCTACAGGAAGTCATCACCACATGGCTCCGCGATTGACCCTTGAACGACGTTTTTCCCCAGTCAGTGAAAAGCTCCAGCTCTACTTACTGTGATCATGATGAGTAGAGCCAGCATCATGCCCAGCATTATGTACAAGTTATTGGTCAATCCTCCGGCCCACAAAGGACCCAAGATGGTAGCCAGGCCTCCAACGGAGCGGCGCACACCTTGGCTGAACCCTTTTGGAGAAGCAAAACAAAAATGTTTCAATATTATTTCACTTGTGCCAATATTAAAATATGGCAACAATCTGCTGTTTGCGCATCTTGACAACAGAACATGAGCGCACCTTGAGTTTTCTCAGCAGTGACTTTGGAGAAGAGCGACACCTGAGACACAGCCACGAACGGAAGCCCCAGCAGCTGCAGGAAAACTCCCACTATGAAAGCTGAAAGCTGCCACTCAAATCCACCTGGAGGCACGGGGAAGATGGAGAGAGAAAACCAATGGATAGAAGTTCTGTGCAACTTTTCTTTTTTCAGGTTTTCATTGAATGGATTTGCTTGTTTTGGCTTTTCAGATAAGTGTCGACAGTCTGAGCAGAGCGACTGGTTGCATTTTCATGCCGCGCCATCGTCCTCCTGCCACTTCCTGTCATTTTCTTCGTCATTTTCGGCAATAGTGACATCCGGCTGTTGATCATGTGACTCATGTGATGCTTGGGGAAAAAAAAAGTTTCAGTTTGAGTTTTGCGATATACAAAAATACAAGATGTTTTTATTGAAAAATGTGAGTTTCCATGAAGCAAATTTATTTTTGTTATTTCAGTTTGCCTAATTTTATGGCTAGTAAAAACGTTGCGTTTCCAGCCGTATCACATTTCGCAAAACTACAATGGAGACTACAACACTTTTTCTTGCATCACACAAATGGCGCCGTGTCACGAGTTTCTCATCGAAATGTTTTGAATCTTCTGTAAAATCGGCATGAGTAATGCCCCAAATAGGCGGGAGTTGTCGCGCCAACGCCCGGATAAGACGCTGATGTCTCCTCTGACGGCTGATAGCCCAGCCAGCATACTTAGCTGGGCCCCATATGGGGAAAAGGACAATATGGGTCCCACATGAGTTTGTCCGCAGTTTCAATGGTGGCCCCACACAGGTTTGACCATGCAGGGCCACCGTCATGTAGGGCCCATGTAGGTGGTGGCCTTACATGGGCAAATTCCTTTTCCCCTTATGGGGCCCACCTAGGCCTGCTGGCTGGGTAGGTGATGAACCCAAGCACCGTGGCTAAATTATGGATATATCTCAAGTAATAGTTTTCATCTGTCACTGAAATGTCCTTTAATGACGTAACGCTTCGTAACGTGATGTGATTTTAACTTCACTTTTTACTTAATGTTAAAGCTGCAATTGCAAAGTGTTGTTTTGTGGACACCAGCGGAATGTGGACAGAGATTTGGGCCCGTTTGTGGTGGAAATGCAGCTGGTGAATCTTCCCTTCCCGCTCTCCCTCCGCTGGTTTCTCCTCCATAAACGGGCTGGCTCCTCCACAGAAAGCTCTTGTCTGCAAAATAAAACCTCTGCCAAGCTGGCAGCCGCTCCATTTCTGCTCTGTGCTGCCTTGCATCATGCACGTTTGTGGGAATCTGTGCCCACTCCAACGGTCGGATGTTCCTGTTCGACTCGAACGTCTATAATCTTACAATGAAAAGGCAGTTCTGCAAATGAAGCCGCTCCCTCAGAGTCTGAAAATCCTTTTTTTTTTCCCAGGTATCTATCTGTCATAAGTTTGATGCTGTTGTTTGTTTAAGTGGAACTGAAATTAATACAGAACAAATGTAGGCTATGCTCTGACAAATAGCTTTCTCCCCCCCGCCCCCTCCCTTTAATTAGATTACTGTAATCCTGTTAAATGTACCCAGGCTGTACCCGGCTCCAGCACCTGTCACTGTGAATCAGAGGAATAAACGTGACGAGCTGCAACAGACGCAGGCCAACATGAGCACACAGGATCCGGCCTGCCTGCGTGAGCTCCTGCTGGACCGCCAGAGCCTGAATGATACCATTTAAAGAGCTCATTCATTTAATCTGCCGGGTGACCCAGTTCCCCTCCGCCGTATGCTCCTTCCGCACACCGACACTGGTCAGACAAAGTCAAGTTGACCACTGAAACAGTCCTGTCTTGAGTCTGCGTGCGTGCTCGTCGGATGCACCTTGAGGCTTGCAGAGGAAAGCGAGGCACCAGATACAGGCGGTGCAGCAGATGACCAGGCCCAAGGCCAGCACCACGCGGTCCGCAACCTTGCTGCTCAGCCAGCGCACGAAGAAGAAGCCCAGGATGACCTCCACCCCACACAGGCTGTACATCAGGCTGTTGCCCAGCTCACCGAAGCTGAAGTAGCGCTGCGTCAGAGGGGTCACCATGGTCTGGAGGGTTAAAGACGGACAGACAGACAGGTTAGATTTAGTAGGAATTGGAGGTAAAAATGACATTAGCTGCAACAAGATTGACAAAAACGCCATTAGTACAGACTGAGAAAGCGCATCTGGTGAAATGGGAGGAAAAACTACGGTAAATAAAATCTTGCCGATGTCTTAATATCTCGTGGCCACGACTTCCTATCAAGTGGAAACGACCTGTTTAGTACGTGGGCACAATTTTTATATCTAATGGGAACTACTTATTTACTTCATGGGAACGACTTAATGATTACAAGTTGTGGCCACAAGTCTTTGTTTCTCTCCCAAGTCACCAGGGAGAAGAAAAAAAACAAACTTGCATCGACAACACGGTTACTTGTGGCCACAACTTGGTATAATTGGGTCATGAACACGAATGAAACAAGTCGTTCTCAAGAGATATTAAATCGTTCTCATGAATGACATGAGCAGGTGCTACAATTCTGCCCCCCCCCCCATGTCACTGGATGGGCTCTGTGGGAACCCCATGTAAATTCATTTCTCATTATTACTTTGACTTTGTCTTTTTGTTTTAATGAATAATATTTCATTTAAAACTGTTCAGTGGTTTTGGATTTGAGGTTAAATGAGATTCCTGTAGACCTAAACCTATACAATGAAGCCCACGATAGTTACTTTACAGAAATATTCTCTTTCTTTTAAAGAGATCTATACAAAATCACCTATCCCAGCCAGCATACCTAGGTGGGCCCCATATGGGGAAAAGGAGGGCAGACAATATGGTTCCCACACGGGTCGGCCCATGCAGGCGGTGGCCCTACATGGGCAAACTCGTATGGGGCCACCATGGAAACTGCGGACAAACCCATGTGGGACACATATTGTCTGCCCTCCTTTTCCCCATATGGGGCCCACCTAGATAAGCTGGCTGGGATTGACCCTTTATACGTGACGTGACACTTTTCACCAAGCGGTCCAGCATAGAGTTTAACACGTCGTGCGAAGAGAACTCGGTGTACTGTGACTAAATAACTGTTTGGCCTCCTGAGAGCCACTAATCTGTGAGAGAAATAAAAAAAATTGTTTCATTATGTGGGGAGTAAAGACAGAACCCTGGTCAATGGAATAAGGTTGTGTGGCGTAATGAGTTTCAGAGTGATAAGCACACTAGAAGGAGAAATCATGGGGTTATCATAGCAAGTGGGCAATATAATTATGATCTGGGGCTGCTGCAATTGGTCAGCTTTGGACTCAAATATTAAAGACAGCTGACGTCCTGGTTTCACATAGTCGGATTTCTACCTTTCCAAAGGGAAGTGGGATGTTTGAGAATGGGAGTGCTGGGCCTCCTGGGGCTGAAACCGGGAAAGGCTGATTCAGGCATCATGAAGGTGTCATTTTCACACATGGATTGGCCTCCGCAGAGCCCCAACCTGAACGCTATTGAAAATCTTTAGGATGTGCTCCGGAGGACTTTACACAGCAGTCCGAGCGTCCCGTCATCAGCACAGGATCTCTGTAAGAAATCGATGCGAGTCCAAAAGGATACAAATGACTTTAGGTACCTCGAGCTAATTAAAGATGATTACACAGGAAGCATGTGGTGCGTGCTGCAGGCTGCTTCCCCTCTCACAGGTTTTTTTTTTTTTTTGTCTGTTTGCTTTTTCTCAAATAATTTTAAGGGTCTCACGTGACCAAACAAGTTTGACAGTTTTTCTCAGTCGCTTTGGTGCATTTCTCCAATTGTTTCCAGTATTTGCAAAGCGGAGCAAGTGCGTTTCTCAAAACTGTCGCATAAACAGCAAAACACCACGGATTGCCTGCAAAAGCCATAGTTCATCTCTTAAAAGCAAATATCTGTATCAATGAAAGCATGTTTATTTACAGTCAAACTGATTTGCCGTGCTGTCAATGTAACAGTGTACTCTGTTACTCTGGAGGGATCATCTGTTGTAAACTGTGACTAAAGTTTTGATGACAAGAACCGTTACAATTATGAGAGATCGATGGCAAGAGGCTGTAATTTGTTGATGAACTTCTTATGCTTTCCATCTCTATGATGAGAACAATTCCTCTGTAGAGTTAAGTAATGAGGAGTAGAGTGAGAGGAACTTCAATAGCATCTTGCTGTAGATCACAAAACCACAATCTGATGATGTTGGATTGATGGAAACTGGCAGATGTGCTCAGCCTCTTCTTCTCTTTTACCTTCTAATTCCTCTTCTTCTTCTTCTCTCTGGGTGCTGATCCCATCCAAGTCCTTGTCCTTCCATTGTCAGAAATGCAAAATGGCATTTTGGACAATGCCATGTCAGAAATGGCAATGGCATGTACAGCTTGAACCATCAAGGGTTAGGGTTAAGGGATGCTTCAAGAGGTACATCTCTTGAACCATCAGTTGGCTCAAAGGTACATCAGGAGATGTACCTTTGAGATTTTTCAGAAAACTGGTTGATCATTTGTTGATCTAATGCTTCACATGTTTACCCATATTGACGAAAACCTGGATTCACCAAGCAGTCATTTACCAATTCAGGACAGATTTAGAAAGAAAAAAAAAAAGTTTAATAAATGTGATTGACATATTACGACGACTTGTTCAAGCATTTTGCATGTTCAGTCGTATGCGATGAACTTGCTGTGGAGGCCGAGACTATTCAACAGAAACCCTGATACATACCCTGGTACACTTTGATCAACGTGACGTAAGCAACTGAAAAAGCAGAGAATTGCACATAATCGGGTGCACGGCCTTACATTTGCCTCTTGCTCACAAAAATGAGAAACTGTTTTGTTAGTATTGAACAAGTAGTTTCGACAATTTCATTTTCGCTCTGAGAAATGTACCAAAAAGAAAAACTGTAAAAATGCGTTTTATGATCCGAAACGCTTAGGAGTAGGATGAGCAAAAATCCACAACAGGATCAATTTAAAGAGCAAAAACATTTTTTCTTTTAGCTCTGTTCACCCCAACACTGAGAAAAGGTTACTTGATTTTTACTTTGTGTTTATTTGATCAAGAATCGATAAAAACAAAATTGCTTAAGTGTCTCTTGGTTTCCCATGGAGGGATTCACGCCTCCTCTAGCCCCGAGTAAAAACTGAGCAGAATGTTTGCAAACTCTGGCTGATAGATCGAAATGGCTGCTCCTCACCTCCAGCGCTGTCTGGTTGAACAGAGTGATGAACTGAGCCGTAAGGAGAACAACCACTTCTTCTCTCAGGAACTCTGCAATGTGAAAGACAGAAAAATCAACGAGAAAATCAGCAAACAAGTTCGACTGAAAAGCTCTCGACTGGCACGCGATGAAAACTCGAGCGCCTCGCCCAAGCTTCTTCTGCGTTAAGACAAGTGTGAATTAGAGTTTTTCCTCTTGCGAGAGTGAGCAATAAATAGATCTTAATCAATTCCATGTCTCGGTCCCATCTTTTCCTGGAACGAAGGCTCCCGTATGGAAGAAGCGGGGCTGGAAAACGAGCTGGGCCCACAGCTAAATTTGGATGTTCTCACCAGATGGCTGGAGAAAAGCCTCCATATTACAGCGAGCGGTCCGCTCTGGTTCCCACGTCTCTGTTCCCTCCTCTGTTGTTTACAGAGTTCAGCTTTTGTAAATCGCTGTTTTACTGTGTGCATATATATACACACATATATATACATATATATATAGTCTTAAAGCGGCTGCTGTTTTACGCATATACGAGGCCGAATAGGTTCAAATGTTGACTATAGATTTTCTCAATAAAGTTACTTGGAGGATTGACCACATGTTGAAAGGTCAGAAGCTTCCACTGTCAAACACCTTTCCTTCCATTCACAGATAGACAAGACAAGACAAGACAGAACAGCAAATAAAAATGGATGGATGGTTCTTCATTAGCCAGATGTGTGTTTATGTTTTTAAGCATAATAAATAAATTCAAACTTTTTCACTCCGTTCTTCCTTTAATAATCATCGTAACATTTCTCACTGGATCAATAAGTGTTGAAGATGTTCTCCGAAACAAATCACCAAAATGCTGCAGTTTTCTGCCCATGTACAGGAAGGTTGATCCGGTTCTAACCAAATGAAACTATGAAGGTCACAAGCAAACTATTAAAAAACACCATAGCAGTTCAAAAGCCAAAAAGTAAATAAATAAATAAATAAATCACTGCGATTTTATTTTTTAACAATTTTTCCTCTGTCTGGCCCCTGACAGAGGCAGGACTTAATGAAAGAAAACGTATGCTCTGCCACATTCTCAAAGGTTCTCCGCAGCTATGGAAACGAAAAAGTCCAGGAGAATCAATAATTCAAGGGAGCGAGTACCAGACACACTGTAACAGCTACACAGAGCGGGGTTTCTAGTGCGGCAGATTCTCCTCAGAACAAACAGGAATCGATGGGAACTCTGGCCACTTTACCAATTCTGTCTCCATTTCATCCACGAGTCAACCACAGCAGGCCAGTCAATAAGCAAGGAGGTCTGCAAGCCTTCTCTTTGCCTCAACTTCAAAGAGTGAGGAGATCAATACGAGCGTTTAACACACACACACACACACACACACACACACCCCCACCCACCCACCCCCGCACACACAGTCATATACAGCTATCCTTACTGGGACACTGTACTGACTTTTATCAGCAGAAGAGGGCCTGACCCGTCTCCAAACATTCAGACTGACGATGAGATGTTTTCTAGACTAGTCACCCATCCAGTCCTTAAGGGAGATTATACCAATATGAAGAGAGTAAAAATGACTCCTTGGATTATAGACCCCTGGTCTGGAGAAAATCTGAATATTGGGGCCGTTGTTTCCAACTGGTAAAAGTCAACCACAGCCTCCTTAAGGTCAGTTCTAGCGTTGCTTCCTGTTCTTGCAGTATGTAAGTATGCTGCTCCATTTCCCAAATATGTCCAGTCAGTGCCTACTGATCAGCATTGCCAGATCTTGTGAAAGGCAAGCAGAAAACAAGGAATGAATCATGCGATGGGTAAAAATATCCCTCCTCAGTTCTTTAAGCACACGTCTAATAGCCAGTAATGGAAGATACATTTCGGTCCTTGGAAGCGGTGGTGTCACAAGGTGCAATATAAACGAAAAAAAGTGAGGACAGAGAAAACAGGTCCTCACTTTCCACAAATGGCCTGCTTTTGTTGGTAAACACTGTGCAACTGGTCCTCTGTGTGTAGTATATACAAGTACACACACACACACACACACAGCCGTTCAAAGTGCAACAAAATATAATCAGTGATGACAGCCAATCCCCGCACATCTTGTATGTATCATTACTATGAGGCTAATGCAGCAGGACGCCTAACATCATTTATATGTATTTTCTGCTTGTACAAACGCATACGCACAGAAATCCTGTCAATACAAGAGAATCTGATTTGATACGCTGCACAAAATCCTTCTGAGCAGAGAAAGTCAATGTAGCTCTGTGTGCATGTTTGTGTGACTGCAAGAAAAGTCAATAAAGCAGATTCAGAACTTGTGCATTGGCTGTGACACCTCTTCCTACACAAAGCCTCCAGTAGCCTGGAGGAAAGTTGACAGTCAGTGCTCAGTCAGTCCGAGTCAAGCCATTCGCTCACCGTCGCTGACGCTGAAGTTTTTAAAGGGGTTTGAGGTTTCGTGGGCTCTCTGCGACGGGGACAAAGTCTCCGATTGGTCGGAGTCCACGGCTCTGTAGGTGCGCACCTCCTCCTCATCTGACCCCATCAGGGGCGCCTCCTCTTCCTCCTCCCCTTCCTCTTGCTTCATCTCCAACACGACGACTCCCGCCTGCGAGCTTATGGGCGGAACGTCCCAGTACCCAGCCAGGACGACGAACTGAAGCAGCGTCCACAGCAGACACATGAAGATCTGAAAAAGACAACACATCTAAATCCTAGATGTCTGAAACGTTGAGACGCGAGATCAGCTTCTTCGAATTATGGGGGAAATTGGAGCAAGCGTTGAAGGAGGGGCCTCTACATTTCATCTCGGCTGAATCGGTGCAACAGGTGTTTCATTAAGGCATGGTGGGATGGAAACAGACAGCATGGGTTGTTACAAGCCTGAGCTTTGCCGCATATTGTTTTATTTCTGTTGTTGAGAGAACAAAGTGGTGGGGGTGAATCCATAAGAGTTCAGAATGCAGAGCGACTATTTCTACGGCTCTTTTCTGTATTCATGAGCCTTTTGGAGAATCAGATTACTGATTGTGTGGATGCGGTTACCCCAGGAGACGTGTACTTGTTCACAACAAAGGGCCCCAGTTTGAAATCACACAGCCGCAGGAACAAGTTGAACGCCGGCCCTGGGGAGACGGGAGGAAGAGCTTTAAAGATGAGACAAATGGAGGACGTGCGCAAGACACTGGCCGTACACCGAGGTGATTTTATTGAATGGCCTCTTCTCCTCGCAGATCAAACCGCACATCAAAGCCAAAAGAACCTTCCCGGTGTCTGATGTTTCACCGGAATACAGAGCAGGATGCGGAGAGGTGGGAGAGGAGGAGGAACGGAACTGACCGACGAGAAGGCCGGCCTGGCGACAGGCCATGATGGCTGCGAAGATACCGGCGCGCTCCTCTGGCAGAGTGCTCCGGGTTAGGAAGCCAAAGATGGAGGAGCCTGCTCCTGCACCCACACCTGAAGGAAAAACAGCATAATTCTGTTCATCTCAGCTTAAAGGGGCATATATATATATATCAAATGTGACTTAAAAGAAATTTGACTTAGTAGTTTAATGCCTTAAAATTGGGGCCTCCATCTCTTTAAAACCCCCAGTTCTTTCTGAAACTCTGCCTTCAGAAAGTCATCACAACATGGCTTCTTTACTAACCCTTTAACGTTTTTACCAGCATTGCACTGAGAAGTAGCTCCTATAATGAGCTCTCCAGATGCACAGGTCCACCAGGTGTTCGCTAATTGCTGCTGGCTAGTCTGAAGGAGCTGATGGGGGAGTCATGGAGGCCATGTGCTCTGTCAGGCAGAAGCTTGGAAACTGGAGCTTCGCCCTTGAGGGCTCGGTCCACCCAGGCGTTTTGGACAGCTGGATGGTTGCCACGGGAGATTTGAGGATTTCCCAAACGTGCATTAAAGAGTCAAAGCAACACTCCAGGTATGGTTTCGATGAAGGAGTGAAGATTATGACATAATAAAGAGAATGTACTTTTTTTAAATCAAATGCTACCAATAGAAAAGCTTAACAAATTTGATTTGTTAAGATTTGTACAAAAATAGAGAGTGAATAGTGTGTTATTGTGACCGCATTATTTTGTTCAGGGTTTCAGAAGTACTGGATCTAATTGCAGCAGGCAAAAAAGGTAAGAGGCACCTCAGGTTTCCAACTCCTCTGCTCCTAAGGCAGATGGAGTTGGGACTCGTGGAGGAGACCAGACGTAACGGAAAAAATGGTTTAACAACCTGCAAACTTCACCTCTGAAGACTCAGAGTGCCAACAACTCCAACCGAAACACCTGGCACAGTTCAACCATGTCCTTGAAGGTGAGTAATTCATGACTCACATGCATGCCAATGTGAGTGTTTGTGTGCATTAGTGAGTGTGTTACCTGCTACAAGCCGACTGCATAACAACAGCCACTTTGAATAGCCAATAAAATACATGAAGTTACCTAGGGACAAATGAAAAAGAACAACGCTAGTATCCAGGCTCTACAGTGACAGTAAAGGCTTCACTTAGAAAGTATAACTCTGGATGTATGTTCAGTCTTTGCTGATATAACAGAACCATATTTTTTATTTATTTTAAGCATCACATAACCTCCTGGTGGAAGGAGACGACATGTCAAGATCTCACATCGGAGCATTCAGTGAAAAGCAAAAGTCTCACCAGCGATTTCAAAGAGGTTGGAGAACAGGATGATGGATTTGGTCGTTTTGCTTCGATCTGACCAGACTCCGAAAAGAGGACCCGTGAGCAGCGCGCTCAGGCTGAAGGCCGACAGGCCCAAACCCAGGAAGTAAGGCGGAGCCTCCAGAATCTGCAGATACCTCCATATAGTGGGTAGAATGACGGCTGGGACCGCGGCAGAGGAACAGGGGAAGAGAAAAGTTCTTACAGAGAAATATGGTGCAGAAATACTGATCACCCTCCACCTTTTTTACATTCTTTGTTGGGATTTTATATGACAAATCAACACAAAGGTACAGGTTACAGGGAAGGTAAAATGGAAGAAAACAGCACATGGTTTAAAAAATAATAATAATAATAATAAAAGAAACCCCTAAATGAGCTTTGAAAAGCTTGTTGTTCTTATGTATTTACCTCCACAACAACCCTGAGTTAGACTCTGTAGACCGGATTCTAGAGGACCTGATAGTCCTTTAGAACCAGATCCATTGGGGACAAAAATTGGAACGTTTGTTACATTTTCAGTGAGTGTGGTCTTTTTTCAGACTTCACTTGAATGGACTAGTGGACTTAAAAAAATAGCATCGTATACGGTAAAGCTTGGGCTTTTCAAAGGGAGAATGACTCTGAGAATAGCCAACAACATCAGCTGCAAAGTGTGTGAAGAAAAGCAAAGTCAATGTTCTGGGGCGGCCATCATGAATTTCCGACCAACCTGGTCATCTCCTTATGGTGGCACTGCACCAATGACTTCTGAAGGAGACAACATGAAAACCTCTGAAGAACACACTAAGCACAACTTCATTTTTCACAAAAATTAAACAAAAATGGATCAGAGCCGCTAAAAATTTTGTTTATTTTACCAAATAAACAAACAAACAAAATCCACGAGCCGTTTCTCCCGCTGGCACTCGACTCTGGCATTTGTTTTTGGTTGTATTTACCCAGAACAAGCTTGTTCATGTGTGATTTTAATTGCGTTTCTTATGTAACGGGACCACCACAATTGTGAAATTGTGTTTTTCAACACTTTAAAAAAAAAGTTTTGCCCACATTTGTAATGGAAACACAGCCGGCCCAAGCCAGCATACCTAGGTGGATCCCATCTGGGGAAAAGAAGGGCAGACATTATGGGTCCCACATGGGTTTGCCCATGTACGGCCACCTCCTACATGGACCCTACATGGCGGTGAGCCTACATGGGCAAACCCATGTGGGGCCACCATTGAAACTGCGAACAAACCCATGTGGGACCCATAACGTCTGCCCTCCTTTTCCCAATATGGGGCCCACCTAGGTATGTTGGCTGGGCAGTGATGTACTACGTTGTGTTGGTCCGTCACATAGATTCCTGATGGAACCCTTCAGTTTGTGGTTGCAATGTGAGGGTTAACAACACAGCGCTGCACACCGGACATTCAAACAGACGCCATGTTCTATGTTCTATGTTCTATGTCAAATGTTCCTGTTGAGACAATCTCCTGGTATGTTTCAACCATACCAGGAGATTGTCTCAACAGGAACATTTGAAACACTTACCGTACTCTATCCCGCTCAGCATGAATATCAATCCAATGGTGAGAAAAGTTAGAGTCCTCTTCTGGTGATTCTCCATTGTGCTGACTTACTTGCCGCCCTGAACCGAGTACATGTTGTCATGAAATGTCGTTCAGCGGCGCCACAAGATAACAAGACACACCATGCATCCACTTACAGCCTCTGGGCCCGGATAATTGGAGGAATAAGTCACACCATTGTGCAAGATCACAGCACGGCTTCCTAAAGACAGACAAGAGAAGCGAGGACTTAGACGTGTGAAGATATCACATCGACAGAAACTGTCGATAATTGCAGCGGTACAACTCCATTAGGCATTTACGCTGAAGATGAAATTCTGCTTGAGTCCCATTACAAGCGCAGAACCAAGCTGTGAGCCTCACGGTCAGGGCAAGGTCTCAGGTTGCCAGGTGAGGCAGAGAACCCGGCGCTTAATACATTTTTAATCTTGTTTTCTTCAGTTACATCAAAAGCATCAGATTCTACTGCCGTCCTGTAAGGAAGTGGCAGAAGAAACATCTTTTATACATGCAAAAGATGGGGGTTTTTTATTACAGAAAAAGGAGCTTAGCTCAACTTAGCTCAACAAAAAAGTCCAAATGAACATATACGGTTGAAATGAGGTGCTTACAACATTGTAGAAAAGCTCTCAAAAACCCCTTTTTTCAAATTGTTTGACATAAATCAGACAAATCCCAGCCAGCATAGCTAGGTGGGCTATGCTGGGCAAAAGGAGGGCAGACAATATGGGTCCCACATGGGTTTGTCCGCGGTTTTCATGGTGGCCCCATGGTGGGCCCATGTAGGGGCACTGCCTACATGGGCCCTACATGACAGTGGCCCTACATGGACAAACCATGTGGGACCCATATTGTCTGCCCTCCTTTTCCCCATATGGGGCCCACCTCGCTATGCTGGCTGGGATATTTCCTCTCTCAACTCAGTCACTTTCAGCAAAATCCAATATGACAACACTTAAATCACACTGCTTTTTGTGTGACATCATGACAAAAACATTTGGAAGAGAACTCCACACGTCTGGTTAACAATCGTGTGAAGATGCAGAACTGATCCTTGCGGAGCCCCACAAGTTAAAGGGGCCGAGGAGAATCTCGTTCTTGATGTAAGATGACTTGAGATCTAATAGGATCGTTTCTGTACAAACGTTGGTATTTTTGTGTAAAAGAGTTTCACTCTGCAATATCTGGCCTAAAACCCTCTTTCACACATCACCGGGAATCTGTTTAAAGCAGACAGAAATGGTGCTGGATTTGTTGCTAGTCTTTAAAAATAAAGTCACTAGACGGATCTGAAAGATTGCTATGGATAGCAAGTCATTGCTAACCATAGCAACAAAATCATTAAGCTGGCAACAGTGCTTTCCCTCATCCTGACCACACCCACACTCATCCCCTTCTGCTTGACTTGGCCACGCCCCAAAGTGTCTTGGCTCCGCCCTCTGTGGTGCAATTTTTCTAAATTGGTCTGGGTGTGGGGTTTTGGTTTCGCAAGGGGGTAAATTACACTTTGTAGAGATACATCTTGTGTTCTGATTAAACCACAATCAGACCATATTATTGTTTGGCCATAATATTGTTTGTTTTATCAGTCATTGTTATTTGGCCATAATGACCAGTGTTGCAATTGAATGGACTGGTGGACTTAAAAAAAGATAGCATCGTATAGAGTAAAGCTTGGGCATAAATGGGTTTTTCAAAAGAACAATGTCTCTGAGAGTAGCACCACATCAGCTGCAAAGTGTGTTCAGAACAGCAAAGTCAATGTTCTGGAACGGCCATCATGAATTTCTGAACTCAGTCTGACAGAAAACTGATGGGCAGAGCTGAGAAGTGTGTGTGAGCGAGTCAGATACCAAATCTGTCTCAGTTCCCCCCAGGAGGAAAGGACCGAAATTCTAGTAAACCTGTAAGATTGTGGAAGGAAACCCAAAATGTCTGCAGAAAGTCTTAAAGTTTTACAGGCAATTATCCCAAGTTCAGACATCTAAAAAAGTAGAAAAAGGTTCTCATTATTGCTCCTTCCATGACCAGAACTCTTCTAACTCGGTATCCAACACCAGGTTGGTCATAAATATTTGCATCATCAAAACTAGTTGGCCTGTTTTTAAACCCTCTGGAGCTTTTAGTTTGTGGTTGATCTCCCTGCTGCTTGCCTTTATCGGCAGTCTTTGTATTTGGCTTCAAAGCGGCCAGACTTTCCGTTAGCAGCGGTTCTTCAGGCTTTCCGAGAGTCTTTCTTTGAACAGCGGCTCCTCTCAGAACCGCTCATTGCAGAAAGAAGCGCATTTTAAGATTTCTGAGACATCCAGTGATTAATTATTAAGGTGCAGAAAACACCTGCAGTGTCTTCCAGAGCTACTCATATATACGCCTGGAACTTTTCCAACTTTTGTCACAGTACAACTCCAAACCGTGGTGAGATTTTATGTGATCGACCAGCACAAAGTGGTGCAGAGGAAGGAAAATAATTAATTTTTTTATACAAATAAAGATCACAGAGGGAGACTGGGGCAAATTTGGTATGTATTTCTTATATCTGTTGACATACTTCACACATTTTTAGTTGAATATGTTATCAATATGATTAGTTGTAGTGATTGAGCCTGATTCTTTTGGTTCCCCCTGAGGGGGGGGAACTTGGCGCCTCACATGCAGAGTGATGAACGTGGGCGGAGCTACAACGCTGGCTGTCATTGGTCAACGTGTCAACCCAACCATACCATCCACTGTCTACCTAAAAATGTTATTGCAATTAGTCAAAATTAATATATTTTTTTAAAAAACTTAATTTTAAATAAATTGTACTGATTTAATTATGTTTGTGTGGTGCAATTAAAACCGTGGAGCTCCCACTGGGTGGAATTTATTTACTATTTATTTACTATTATTGACTTTATTGATAAAATATGGGGACATTCTACTTTGTAGTTTTGAGCTGATGGTATTTAAACAAAAATAAGTCAAATAAAACAATTTTTATAAAATTTATATAATGTACCAAACTACACACAGTTTTTTTTTATTTATGTACGGATTACTAGTGTTTATTTTGTGAATATTAATTTAACCCAGTCACACTTAGAGTGGAGATGAGCAGCTTCTTCATATGATATACCTTGAATATGATATTCATTTCATATGAATCTCAGTGAAGGACGCATGGGGGAAAAAAAGAGACAGAAAAAGTAACACACTTTACCTGTACTGGGTTTAATTTTGATTAATCAAAGCAAATAGATATTCATCAAAATTAAGGAATTTTGATTCCTTAATTTTGATGAATTAATGTAAAATAATAGCTGTATTATTTTACATTTTAGACAAAATATAAAATAATACATTTTGTCAAATGTGGATGATCTTGAAAAACATCATCCACACCAACACCCAGTACATAAAAAAAACGTCTAAAATTACAATTAAGAGTAAAAAGTTAATATAAATTTAGATATTTTTTTAAAAACTGTATTTATTTATTGTAAGCTGTGCACCTCTAAAACGTTTCTTGGCCGACCCCGGGCCCCCTGTATGAAAATGTTCTGGGGCCGCCACTGACCTTTTCAGAATCCGTGTCAAGTCTGTTTTTTTATTTGCTTTCACATTAAGAAATGTTGTTTTATATTTTGCTCAGGTGGATATAAGAAACTGTTGGAAAACTTGCAAAAACAAAACGAAAAAAGTTTTGGTGACCTTCAGAAAGCCAGGCGGACTATTGATCAAATCTACTTTAACATTGATAGGAAACAAAACACAAAGTAATGAGGCGCGCCTCCGGACGTCTACATAATACAGTTTATAAAGGAAAAAGCTTAACTGAATTCAATAGTGAGTGAAGCGGGTGAGACGTGGCGGCTGCGTTTCCAGGCCGCTCGAAGCCCCGGGGCGGCTTTTATTAAACTCAGCTGTTGACGGGTTAATGCCTCCATCTGCTTTACAGCAATTCATAAATAGTATAAGGGAGTCTGATTGTTTGAATAACACATATAAACGTGCTCGGCTCCCTGCACTGGAGCCGGTGTGTCCAGATAATCTGAGACGCCTCAGCAGGTCGCAGGGATTAAGATGAGGACTCACGTGCTCAGGTGAGTTTGGTATTTTATTTTTTATTTTTATTTTTTTACTTTTTATCCTGTTTTTACGGAAGAGGATTAAGGCCACTGAAAAAAAATAATTCTGACTTTAATCTGAGAATTCTGAGAAAAAAAAAATCTGAATTCTGACTTCAATCTCAAAATTCTCAGACTAAAGTCAGAACTGTTTTATTTTTTTTTTTTCCAGTGGCCCTAATCCTCTTCCTTATGTTTTGAAAGCTTTGAATCTGTCAAAAAAAGTAAAAAAAGAAAAAAAAGCAAGCTCAGCCTTTTCGTGACAAACAGCTCCAGCTGAGTGTCAGAGGCCAATAGAGAGCCTATTAACATGCTACCTGCCTTACCTGCGCTGGTTTCTATAGAAACACACATGAGGGTGGAAGATTCTGCACTCACCTTTGAGCTTCGGTAAACAACAGGAAGTTCCCCGGTGAATAAACTGGAACCCGGCGCATTAATCCCTCCCTCGCTGCCTGCTGGAAGACATGAGATGATCTTTTAGGGCACAGGAAGGACATTTGACTTTCAGATACAGACAGAGACAGAGAGAAGATAAATAGATACAGGCTTGTTAGGAGGACCCAGGTACCGGCGGGCCGAGGGAGGCGGCTCAGATAGAACCGGGCATGTTCTTGAACACGGCTTCTCCCCGGAGGTCGTTTAGCATCCCCATTAACATCAACCTGCATGGTGCTCGCAGGCGGCAGACACGGTAAGAGCAAGTGATGAACCAGGCCAGGCGGCGAGGGCCGCAGGAAACGCAGCTGGGAGTTCATTACGGCTGGAAAACACTTGGAAATGCAAGCAGAGCTTCACCAAATAAACTCTGCCTGCAGACACTGGGGACGGCGTGGAAACAGCAACACGGGACGGCTCAAGTTTGCATCGGGCGAAGATGCTTAACGCCACGACTTATTTATTCCAGATCTGCACTTGGATGTCTGTGGCAACCTTTACGGTCCAAAGAGGCGTACTCTCGCCCTCAGTCCAGCCGAATAAAACTGCCTCAGAGCCTCCAGTGCTACGTGACCTTTAAGAGAAAGATAACTTATGGGATTTTTTGGGGGGGGCGGGGGGGGAATATCTACCACAGTTATATTCCTAGCGAGGAATAAAACTTTATGGTGTTAAAGTAGAGGAAAAACATTCTTCTAAAAGATGATGGCTCTATTTGCTTATGTTTTGCAGTTTCCTGCTTAATAACAGATAGATATGAATAAAAATGACAAAATTAAATAAAAACATGCAGATTATTCAACTTTGCACTAAGTTATATGTCATTAGATGATTGAATACATCAATATATCATGGAAATATGAAATGTGCAATTAAATAATTAGACATCCCATAAAATAATGAAATTTACCTTTTTAAATAATAAAATGTCTTTTTAAAGAAGGCCTTTATTTAAGAATATCTGTAGTAATTTCACTGTAGGCCTGCCCAGTGGCGCAGCTGGTAGAGCTGTTGCCTTGCAGCGAGAAGGTTCTGGGTTCGATTCCCGGCCCCGGTCTTTCTGCATGGAGTTTGCATGTTCTCCCTGTGCATGTGTGGGTTCTCTCCGGGTACTCCTGCTCCCTCCCACAGTCCAAAAACTTGACTGTCAGGTTAATTGGCCTCTCCAAATTCTCCCTAGGTGTGAGTGTTTGGTTGTTTGTCTTGTCTATTTCTGTCTGTCTCCTGACAGACTGGTGACCTGTCCAGGGTGACCCCGCCTCTTGCCCGGAATGTTAGCTGGAGAGGCACCAGCACCTCCCGACCCAATTAAGAGACAAGGGTGTTAGAAAATGGATGGATGTGTATTTATTTGTTTCATGGCTCCTGTGAAATAATTTCAACCGTCAAACCGAGTGGACGGGAGTGAAATCCTTTGATTTGTTCTGTAGACTGTAGTTTGTTTTGTGTTCAAACTTTTTTTTGTGCAAGATTGTGCTACTGTGATAACAGTAATACTGATTAACATGATCTGAGTGGACTGCAGAGGGTTGAGAATCTGAAGCAAACGCATCTTTTAGGGCATAAATCAATAGACGCGTAAAATCTGAGGTTGAGTGAAATTAAGCCGTGTTGTTTAAACCTGATTTATGTCCTCGTGTGTGTGTGAGAGATACAGAGAGATCCACCACACGTCGGCGACGCAGGAGCAGGAGAGGAGCCAAAGAGGGGACGGAGGGGGTCCGGAGGGGCCCCGGAGTTTGATGCCTACGTCTAGCGTCGGAGAAGAACGAGCCATCTTGTTGGGCTTCGCCATGATGGCTTTCTCTGTGCTCATGTTCTTTGTGGTCGGCATGACCACGGTTAAGCCTTACATCGACAGGTACGCCGGTGTACACATCCGAGCTGTCAGTGGGGCTGAGACTTTACATCTTACTTAACGCGCGTTGCTCATTATGATCTGTTGCCAGTGGGGTGGGCTACTCTGCTCTTCTGCTGGAGTAAAAATAAGGCTCTACAATAGGTACCATGTATCTCCCCATTACTATACCTTCTTTGGCTGACCGCAGGGAAGGAAGGACGAACAAGCAAACTAAATAAAAAGGCCTCCATCCTAAGATTTAAATCCTGGACATTGTTGTTGTGAAGTAGAAGTGCTGACAACTGAACCTCCCATGGCAGACATAGCACTACGTAGTCCTTTAAGGCCCAGACTAAAGTGATTAAGAAAAAAAGGTTGTGAGACTGTGTTGAGTAAGATGCCACCCTAACTAAACATCTTTTGTAACCCCTTGAAGTCTGTAAATTTGTGAAGCCAATGAGATCTGTTCATTCGTGCTTGTAGGAAAGTCTTTGGCTGAGGTACTTGTTATCTGACAGTAGGTCGTCTCATCCGACAAAGAGATAGTTTAGTCCAAACGGTACCTCAGTGGGAAATTCCACACAACTGCCAACAAAATGAGCTTAGTAACAGATTACTTAAGACCACAAAGGCCTAAAAGGCAGTGAGTCTATTCTTTCACCACATCTGCAAAGTCTTCTCCTCAAGAGCGTTGTGTCTCTATGCAAGGTTTGCTTGAGCTCAGCCAGTTGGTTCCTCTTATGCCAATATTCTCTCTGACATACTCGAGTTATCGTCATACTGGTGATAGTTTACAATGCCGGAGGGTTTTGGTCATTCCTTTTAAAAAATGTCTCTGGTGACTGTTCTCCAGTTGCTGGGAGGAGGCGAGCTGTGTCCTGCCTCAGACGGACATCCTGGAAGAGTGGGTGGACTGCAGGGGAGTGAGCACAGTGCCCTGCCTCACCGTGACAGTCAGCGTCACCGGTTCCAACGAGTCGGCCTTTCTCCAGCTTGATGAAGATTCCGTCTTCCTTCCAAATGAGGTACACATTTTTAATGATTCAAGATTTCCAGAGTCTCTTTACGTTACTTGTAACTCTGCGCTAAAGCTCACTGAGATCATAATGGCCAAAGATGGTTGAGCTAGTTCTGATGGGATAGATGTGAAATTAGAGACTTGAAGTCTGTGACTCAATAATGCAGCCATTTTAGAAGATCTTAAAGTAACAAGCGACTTGGATTGTTTTTCTTCCGTTCCAGTGTTTCTATCTCCCCAAGTGCCAACTGGACAGAAAAGGGCTTCAGGACGAAGTGCAGAAAGTAAAAAAGTGGGTGGACGGCCAGCTGAAGAACAGCTCCACGTGTTTCAGTGACCAAAAAGGGCACCCCAAGCACGTCATCCTGAACAGGAAGTACACCCTGCAGAGGGCGTTGTTCGGACTGCTGTGGCCCAGTCTGATGCTGGGTGGCGGGTCCTTATTGGTGGGACTTGTGAAGCTGACACAGTGCTTGGCCCGTCTGTCCACTGACGTGAGAAGTTGTTCTGGAGGAGGAAGGCGGACCTTGAGATACGCTCCAGGCAAAATGTACAAACTCCTCCGGAGGCAAGACATTTTGGGGTCTTTGTGATCAGAAAAAAAAGGTGGAGAGTACAACTTGACTGGTCAAAACGTCATAAGGTTTTTATGGTTTAAATCCCTATAGATCCACATATTTCTAAATCCTGTGATACCCGAGGAGCCAGTTACTGACCAGGTCAGGCCTGATCTGATAAGATCGAAATCTTATGGTGATTTTTTAAATCTCACTTCAATCTGTGCCAATGGTGGTAAAGTAATAGAAAAACAAGATCTGTTATCCAAGTATGCTTTGCCAGTGATGCCTTAAGAAGCTGTGTATAAAGTACCAGGAGTGTAAAGTTAATTTTACACTGTGTGCTATAGTCCACTGCTACTAGTATAGCACTGAACTACACTAGGACACTAAATAGTTAATATGTTAGGCTAGCCTGGAGCCTGCTGCTCTACAGTAATGCTGCTTGTTTGTTACCTTAAGACTTAATCTGTGCTACTCCTTTAGTTTCAACACAAAGACAGTCCATATAAAACGATAAACCCCTTTGTTTGCGGTTTCCCTTCCACAGATTGCATGTTGGGGCAGACGCCTGAATTTAAACAGTTGGCGACACGTATATGGCAGAGGATTTTCAGCAAAAATCAGGAATATCTATGCTAAATAGTTTTCACAGTCCAATCTGTGATCATGGGTGCAATTTTAGCAGATAGATTAAACTGCTTTTATCTATTCTGGGTGCTGGAAAAAAAAATGTTACTGGGTCACAAAAATATACACTTACGCAAAGATATATACTTCAACCCGGATAAATATGGGTGAATATAAAAGGAAGAGGGAATAGTATTTCTATTTAGGTTACAGTTACAGACTCAGTTATCCTAATAAACAATTATATGTAGTAGCATATAGGTAATTGTGTCATTTTTATACTAGCACACTGCAAAAACACAGTCTTACCAAGTAATTTTGGTCTAGTTTCTAGTACAAATATCTTGAAATAAAACGGAATTAGCTTACAAGAAACTTTTCAAAAAGATTTGGGAGCCTGTTCTAAGTTACGAATTTCTTCATATTGATGAAAAAGTACTAATTCAATTGGCGGGACTAACAAGGCATCTTTCCCATGTTACAAGTCAATTAATCTACTAGTGGATCTAGTACTTTTTCCTCAATGCTAAAGAATATTTCATTTAAAACAGGCTACTTCTGAGTTAGCTTTGTCTTACTTCAACAAATTTGCACTAGAAACTAGACCAAAAATACGAGGCAAAATTTTGTGTTTTTGCAGTGGACATTGTTTTATATTGTTAGTCAATAAACAAAAACGCTTAATTGTTTAAAATATTTGTCCTGTATTTTCTCATAATCACAATTAACTAACTGAAGTCAAATCACCTAATTATTCAATGGTGGCATTTAAAAAGAAAACGTATCGGTATCAGTATCGGCGATACTAGCCTAGTCTTTACACCGTATCGGATAAAAAAAACATTTCCAGTATTGTGCACCTTTAGTAGTAGTTACTATCAGAAAGAAATAACTTATACATATTTTTTAACTGTTTATCTGTCTTGGCGTGAAATGATCCGTTAACTTTATTCCATCTCTTGAGTCCATTTGAAGCCACCAATTGGATGCGACCGAAGAGGAGCAGATGTGGTTCAGTGGCGGTGAGGAACACTTCAGGACTCCAGAGTGTCCCCTCCCGAAGAGGCCGTGAGAATCACGCTGCCTCCGTGGCAGAGCTCGCCCAACACTCGTATCAGGAACGCCTGAGTGGATCTGCTACTCACACCCACTTACAGAGAACGATGCGACAAGAAGCTACTTCCGCGCCCCCAGAAAAAACATCGAGTTCAGACAGAAAATCAGCAAGTAGAAGAAGAAGAAGAAAAAAGAGCAATCCCATGAGTGCGGTGCTGTGCCAACGCTGAAGAATCCTGGTACAATGTGTGTAGGGTTGCGTCTCATCCAAGGCTGCGCGCCTCCTTCCAGCTCGGTCCAGGAACGCTGCCATGAATAAAGAGCTGGATGGAAACGTCCTCCGGGAGCAACCAGCATGTTGGAGCAGAACGTCACACGGAAACACGGAAGAAGAAGAAGAAGTGGCTCACTTGGAATATTTTAACACGACTGATGATTCATTTAAAATAATAATAACATGGTGGAGAAACAAACTGGGATCAAGTCCAAACAGCAGGAGGCCGTCACTCAGAACATCATGGAACATTTTGCATCACTGAAAAAATAAACTGCACTTTTCGTTTCGATTAATCGTTACTCGATTAATCGATTAATTTTTTTTCTCTCTCCATCTGAAGTTAAATCGCACCAAACTTCTCTTGCTTAAGGTCAGAATGATCAAAATGGTTTCTATTGCTTGATGCAACAGTGATGAGAGAATATGTCATATTTATCTATAAAAGCAACAAATATATTGGAAAAAATGTCATGACCCAGCCAGCCTACCTAGGTGGGCCCCATTTGGGGAAAAGGAGGGCAGACAATGTGGGTCCCATATGGGTTTGTCTGCAGTTTTCATGGTGGCTCCACATGGGTTTGCCCCACATGCCGCCATGGAAACTACGTACAAACCCTTATTGGACCCATATTGTCTGCCCTGCTTTCCCCCATACGGGGCCCACCTAGGTAGGCTGGCTGGGGACTAATCTAAAGCTCACATCCAGAATGATTTCCGTCTCTTTAAACAACGAGGGAAAGTCCAGATGATGATGTCATGGCTTTGGAAACTTCTGATAGGTTGTCTGACACATTCAAATGAGCATGGGGGAAATTATACTGCCATGATTCGAGAGCACACATTTTGAGTGTGAAAGCAGGATTTCGTGTCTTTTGCCCTCGAAGTTTTTAATGCTTTTGCTTTGCATTTCCAAATTGAACGCTGGAATTAGTAACTTCTCAAAGGTTTTGAGTAGAAGAAAAGACACTAATTACAGCTTTCAAGCTGAAAATGTAAAGCAAAAGTATTAAAAGCTTCGAGGTCAAAAGACACGAAATCCTGCTTTCAGACGGAAAATGTGTGCAGTTGAATTATGGCAGAAAAAAAATTTGTGCAGTTGAATTATGGCAGAAAAATTTCCCAAAAGACGAGGAAACGGATGCAAAAATGAAGAAATAAATCTCTGACATTTTCTCTCTATCTCTCAATGTTGTGGCATCTGTTAAATAAATGTTTTGTAATTCTAACTGATGTAAAACAGGAGAAATTTGGTCTGATTTCACCTCTGTGAAAAAAAAAAAAGTATTTTTATTTGGTGTACGTAAACTTCTGCTTTGAACCGTAACAGTTCTGAGTCGTGTCGTAACGAAACCATTTAGTAAAGTCTTGTCGATTCTATGCTTAAAATGTGAAAATTGAATTTCAGAGCAAAATCTAATTAGGGAAACATTTTTTGTTGTTTTTTTTATTCAACAGCACAATAAATGAATGTATAGTTTCTTAACAGACATGGTCATATGAGGATGCATGAAACAATCCGAAGAAGCTCTATGGGTTCTAGACGAGTGAGTATAGAAGAAACCCAAAACTGGTCTGCTTTAAAACATGCAACGTTATGGTTCTTCAAAAAAAATAAAAAAAACATTTTGTGCTTACAGAGTTCCACTTCAGGGGTGGGAGAAGAGGAGTAGAGGATGGGACATGAGAACTCGTCCTTCAGTCACTCCGTCCCCACCGAAGGAGGAAGGCAGCTGGACTTGGTAGGAGACTGGGTTAGGTGGCGCACCGCTGCCTCTTTTTGTTTTTTTTTTCTTTTCGGTTAGCGGCTACATACATGAGTTTGTCTAACATTTCAAAAATACAAAAATATATATTACCTCTGTAGTTATTCAAGGAAAGCATTTGCACAAGTAATAGCGTCTTGTTACCTTCATTCGGACTGTACCTCACACGAGTAACGAGATCGTTTCTGTACATGAGATTCAAGTAAACGATGTCAGACGAGGAAAGGGGGGAAGGGGGGGGCACCTTGTCTGAGGAGTTAGTGCGTGACACAACGTAGAGACGACAGGACACAGCCGTTTAGGTGGAGAGGGGGGCTTTGGGACCGCGCCTCGCCATGATGGGGTTTGGCTTCCTGAGCAGCGGAAAACGCCAAGAGGACTTCACCGCGGAGACCATGAGCTTCCTAAAAGCGTGGAGACCGACTGATCCGCCGGCGGGAAAAGGAAACGAAAGGTTTGCAAGTAAGACATGGGCTGGTATGAGGTCGCCACGGCAACCATTGGCGTTCAGGCAAAAATGTGGTTTTCCCGAGTAAACATGGTCCTTTTAAAAGATTTTAAAAAGGACCTGTTAAGTCCTTTTAAAGTCATTCAAAGGATTTTAAAACATTTTCGTTAAAAATGTCTTCATGTCCTGACAGTACGACAGAAAATAATGTGAAAAAAATACAGTGGTCATGGTGTCATCTGCAGAAAATACTTGGTCAGAAACAACCAGCCAGAGTCAGGAGAAGGATCTTAGTGATGTCAACCACACTCATGTATGCGCTGCTCACACCCTTGCCCCTTGCTCTCTGCTGCCGTACAGCTCATTAGCATGGCTACCGCTGACTGTGAATAGTTTTCTGCAGAGGGAGATTGTTTTCCCACCATTAGCGCAGCTGGCCTACACGGGGGTGATTGACAGCGCTAAGGCCCTCCTCCTGGCTCTGATTGGTCATCAGCACTCCTGCAGCAGAACCACCCGGAGAACACAGAGGAGCTTAATTTTTTTTTTTTCCAGATTATCTGTCTCATTTTACACTGTTGCAATAAAGCGACATGTTTTTATAACGCTGCAGCTTTAACATTTCTATAACCTTTTTTAAGAGCGGCGCCCATGCCTACTTCGAAAGCGTCAGAGAATGTCACCTTTCTCTCTAAGTCGGAAGGTAAAGAAACAGAACGAGGCATAAGAACGCACAAGGCTTAGGCGAAGAGGAAGAGAGAAACAAAAAGGGGGCGGGGCTCCAACGCGTTTCCTCCACACAGTTTGTCCTGCTGGGAGGAAGTAGCAGCAGACTTTAGTGTTCCGGGGAAACGGTTTCGCTTCCTCTACTCTCTCTAGAGGCGAGCCGTCTGTCCGTCCTTCACCGTCACGGTTCTGAGTATCCTTAGGGAGCTTTCGTTCGTTTTCTAGTATACAGTACATGTTAGGGCCACAACTTGCATAGTGGAACGGAACATCAAGGTAAAGGAACATTACACACACTTTTTTTTCCCCCTCCTGTGTTTCAACGCTGGACAAAAAAAAAATCAAACTGAGTGGAGCTGGGTGATGTGGTGTTGGGCGTGGGAGGGGGCCACTAGCTCTGCTGGGTGGGAGCGATGGTAATACTGACAGACAAAACAAATACTGCAGAGATCAGTGCCATGTGTCCACACACAAAACATGGAATAGTAGTGACTGGGCGTTTCTTTTTAGGCTGCTTAAAGTAAGACTGCTCTGTAGTGGGGTTTTGAACACACACACACACATGCACACACACACACACACACATATATATATATATATATGGTACTTTGGCTCAGTAGAAAATTCTGTTATAAAGAAATATGTGCACCAAATGCATATAAGCAAGAGAGATATAGAGCTGTAGAAAAGTCCGTCGCGCTCGCGCCGCCGACCCGTTCCGGGTTCAGTTTCGTAGTGTGCTGCAGAAAACATGAAATCTTCCAGACCGCAGATCGTCGAGTGTTGTTGACCCTCCTCGTCGTTTTGTCCCTTTCGGGGTCAGGATCGCCTTCATCAAAACAAAGTAGCGGAAAACGCTTCAGTCGGGTCGTCTGCAGGGAAAGATCCGGCTGACGGCTGGAGACGTACGGGAAGGAATAAAAAGTAAGAAAATATTCTTTTTTTTTTTGTCTGTATGTATATATATATATATGTATATATATACATATATGCATATAAAGATTGAGGTCCTCTCCGCTCATCGTGTCCTTATGAGAAACGTCCGCTTTGCTTCTCAATCTCACCATTCAGGGGAAAGAATATCTTCACTTGGATTAATAGAACCTTGTAGGCGTTTTGTCTTCAATGCAGGGTTTTTTGCTTTTAAAGCATCTTTTGTTTTCGTCGTCCAGCTTGGCGGGAGCGACCAGACCTTCACGGTGGGTTTTGGGAAGCAGGCGGAGTCCTCTCAGTTCATGGCGTGCTGGCGGATGGTGTGGAAGATCCAGTCCATCTTGGTGGTCCAGCCGCCGTGATGGGCGTCGTTCATCTGCTTCATGAAGTAGTCGAGCGCCTCCTGCTCCGACTTGTCCAGGGCCAGCGTCTTCCGGATGTAGGCGATGTCGTCGAACGACTGCAGCTCCGGCATGCCCGAGCCCAGCATCATGGAGAACAGGTTGATGAAGAGGTTGGCGTGCTGCCGGATGGCCAGGTAGGCCTTGTAGCACATCTCCTGGAACCTGGGAGGGTCGGTGAGAGGGGGTCGGGGGGGGTCACAACAAGCAACGAAACGATTAATCGCACAATACAGGAGAATTGGTTTTGTCTCTGGTAGATACATCGTCTCAAAATTAAAAGCTGGACTTTTCCTCGTATTGTTTCCGTTTGACGTTCTGGTACTGGAACAAAAAGGCTAAATATGCTGTTTGTTTTTTTTATCTTTCCCCATCGCTGCCGACAATCCCCTCCACGTCTGCGTCCCGGATCGTTCTCGCTGTTCCATCCCCTCCGGCAGAACTCACCTTTCGAACTCTCTGGTTTTCGTGCACTCCTGCGTTCCTTTGCTGATGACGATCAGGAAGTCCTGCGTGAGGACAAACGGGACCCGCTCTCTCTTGTAGCCGAACTTCTTCTTTTTGTGGTCGAGGAAGTGGCCGAAGTCAATGTGGAACAGCTGCGAACGCACAACGGAAACGTTTTATCGTTTTAAAAAGAAAAAACGATAAAGCGTAACTGAGGACGAGTCGAGAAGAGGTCGTCCCCACCTGTCCGTCGTCTTTCACCATGATGTTGCTGTTGTGTCTGTCTCCAATGCCGAGGATGAAGGTGGCCACGCAGTAGCCGGCGCACGACCGGGTGAACAGATCGATGGCCTGATCGTACCTAGCAGAGGAAATGACCGTTCGGTTCAAACTGTTGCCGTCTTCGTGTCACAAAGCGGCTTGCAAAAGGATTCACACCAAATGTCTTTTCTTTTTTTCAAATTTGAATTTTAAGTAGCAGACCAACACAAAGCAAAGCACCACTCCGAAGAATATGCTTTCCAAAAGAAGATAAACATTTTTTTTTTGATGAAATCAAAAGTTGTGTCGCATTAGCATTCTACGAGTACGAAGCCAAGAAAAAAAAATCAAGGGAAAAAATGTATAATATTAGAAAAAGTCGCACGAGGTTGACGTCATGATATTAGGAGAGTAAAGTCGTGACCATTTCTTAAAATGTCAGGAAATATTTTCAAAAACTTGCTTTTTATTTGAAAGTGTTAAAAAAATTTTTATACCTTCCAAAAAATTTAACAGAAAATCTTATCAATCGAGAAGATTGATTTGTAATAGCAGAAACACATGGAGGCGGCTGCTCAGCTGATAAAGTTGAGTCCAAATGAAATGAGACCCAACCTGAACCTTTTTGGTCTACCTGCCAAAAGCAGACACAGTGAAACATGGTGGCGGCAGCATCGTGCTGAGGGGTTGCCTTTGTCTTTAGCTGGAACCAATGGACAGAAGGTTCAACTTACAGCAGGGCAAAACCGGAGCTGCCAGTCAGATCAACGCATATTCATGTGTTAAAACGGCCTAGTCAAAGCTCAGACCTAAATCCGATTAAGAATCTGAGCTAAATCTTGTAAACTGATGTCACTCTGTTAGTCAGTCAGATGGAAAGCATGGCTTTCCTTCACAGTGTGAACCATTTCCTGTTGCTCCATCATAACAGAACCCAGTAAGTTTGTGTGAAAAAAATGTGGAAAAAAAAAAAAAAAGAGTAAAAATCATTCAAAGGGTGTGAATACTTTTTGCATATCAAGTTTTCATGCTGCTCACATTTCCCCCTTGTTCTTATCCTTGAGCCACTGGTGCAGAGCGTGGCTGTTGAACTGCAGCGCCCCCTTCAGGCCTCCTTTGCACTGGATCTGCATGATGGTGTGAGAGTTCCTCACCACTTCGATCAGCCCCACGCAGTCGCCGATAGAGAGGCAGCCGTACGGCAGCATCCTGGGAGGAAAACACGGAGATGATGGGCTTGTTCACAGAACGGGATGGGGCCGACTAAGACGCCAGCATGAAACTAAATAAATAAATAAGTAAATAAATAAATAAAAAACGGAACTGAAAGCGTGAGCCTGCGTTTCCCGCTGTCATGAGGAAGTGAGCGGCCTACCTGAGATCAAGGCCCTGGTTCTGCCAGATGTTCTCCATTATCCTAATGATCTGCAGCGTCAGCATGTCCTGCCTCAGATCTGCGGAAGCACCGAGGTGAACAACTGAATATTAGCCGCTTTGATCAGCAGCCCTGCGCCGCTCCTTTGTGGGAGCGCAGCCGTTAAAGTCAGGCCGATCTCACGCGAGCCGCAGCCGAGTGTGAATCAGACACACTTCCAGAAGAGCAGGGGAGATAGATATATGTGTGTGTGTGTGTTGTGACACGCCCTGCAGGATTTAACTGGATGCTGCGCCGAGTGAGAGAGAGCCGGAGCGGCAGGACTCACCGTCTCCGTTTTTGAAGATGATTTCGTTATTCTGGAAGAGAAGTTCGGACATCATGTCCGGGTTTTCCCAGTTCAGCCAGAGAGGTCGCTTTGCCGATGACATCATCCGGCATTCCTCCAGGCTGAAGCCAAAAAAAAAAAGAAAAACAGTTTTCAGTGAAAACAGCAATAAAACAGTCAGCTTTTCAGAACTATGTCTCTTCTCATGAGTGCTGCAGCTGTAGGGCTCACTGTACGCAAGTCAGTTCATCATGTCCCCAAATAACATGAATACTAATTACTTTAGAAATCCATTCTTTTGACAATCACATGAAAAATTTGCTCATTCTGCAGATTTTTCATTTGGCCACTTAACCTCATTATATACAACTTTAGAAATGCATTAAAAAGACACAAATATTAAAACATTTTTTAAATGAGGAAAACATTTTGCCCAACATGCAATCACACAGTATTCCTTTAGTAAACGCTTGATCGTTTGAAGCAAACGGTGAATCTGCTGCTAAAAAATTACAGCCAACATTTTTTAATTTTTACAACTTTTTTTTTTTTTACAGAATCTGAACAACGTGAAGCTAAAATTAGCACTTGAGGAGTTCCAAGTAGAATATTATTACAGACAAAGGTTGATTTTTTTATCTCGAGGGCAAAATGTTGATGTTTTGAGTGAACTGATTTATTAGGACTGAGACGATTAATCATGATAAATCAAGTTAATCCAAAAAAATCAAATTAATTTGATTAATCTTGATTGACCCAATTAATCACAACTGATCTGATTAATCACAATTAATCCGATTAATTGTTTCGGGCCTAAACTGCAGGGCGGTGCGTTGTTTCCTGCGAGGGGTCAGAGGGCGTACCGGAGGTTTCCCAGCTGATGTGCCGGGTTGAGCGGAGAGGTAAAGCTTTGTAGTGCATCCATGTAGTCAGGCCTCTTCATCTGCTCAACCAGAAACTTCATTTGGACCTTTGAGGAGATGAAAGAGAAGTCAGTCACTTCAATGACTCTGATGTAAACGCTACAGCTCAAACTCATCTGCCACATTTACATCTACAACACATTGATTTTGTTTGTTTTTGTATGAGAATGCACCTCCTGGTGGTCATATGTGAGGATTACAGCCATAGTGTTGATTCTAAAATTTTGATCGACAAATAATTAAAAATGTAACTACAATTGACAGTCTTATGAAGCCAAAAATCTGAGTTTGGCAGCTGATCTGCTCTGCGTTCAGTTTTATTTCACAAATCAAAGAGAGCGTTGCACACGTCCTCTCCTGCTCCACGGCTCCACTTGGCTGGGACACAATCGGGACAGTTCGCTTTGGCAGACGCAGCTTGGAGTTTGGACACAAGCAAGCACAGGAAGCAGAACGGTGTCACAGATACGGACATCCTCATTACTTTCACAAGAAGACATGAGCAGCAGAGGAGATGAGCCTAAACGCTGAAACAGCAGCTTTTCATGCGACTTCTCTGAAGTGCATGTAAAGGCTGCGATTAGAGCTGTGCGATGCACTAAACGCGCATTTCCTACAGCCATGAATGTGTACATAGCAGACGGCCAAGCCAAAGCCCATACACTTTAGAAACACAAAATCTTACCAAGTTTTTTTTTTTTTCCAGTCTAGTTTTTAGTGAAAATGTCTTTGTACATCTGAATAAAGAAAAACAACAAAACAACTAACTTGCAAGTAATTTTTCAGCAAAATATAGTAGCTGGTTTTAAGAAAGTACGAGTTCCTCTGGCAGATTATTTCATTTATAACAAGATGTTTTTTTAATGTTATAAATGAAATAATCTGCCAGTGGAACCAGTGCTATTTTTATCGATATTAAAGCATTATTAGCTAAAATATGCTAGTATACCTTGCTGAGAAATTACTTGTAAGTTAGTTTCTCTTATTGTAAGAAACTAGACAAACCTACTGGGTGAGTTTGTGTTTTTATTGCCAAAGAAGCAACTGAACTCAACGTGTCACCAGATCAGTCCATGTGCGTGGACGAAGCCCCGCTTCAGTTTAACACTTTCCAAATGCAAGCGACTTCCACTCCAGTGCATCTTGGTGCATGTTTTATCACTTTGTGTCGCATTTTATGCTAATGCAATATTTAGACTTATGTAGGGTTGAGCATTTATCATATTGTGTTATTATTTATCATGATAAATTTCTTATTATGACGAGAATTTAGATTTATCAGCGTCACTATAAATTCAAATTAATGTTGAAAAAAAAACAAACTGTCCATATTGCAGGTTTCAATATTTTCTCCTCTGTTTGTTTGATTTGAATATTAGTGACCAACAATGAATTTGAAAATCTGATTAAATCCAGTTCAGCAACACAAATCACACTTATGTTTATGTGACCGGTGTCCTAAAGAAGCTCATAATAGACGGGAATGTTTGTCAAGTGCTGTGTTTGTGTTGGTGGGCCTGTGCAGTTGCAGCCACGATAAAAAAAAAAAGAAGTAATAAATGGTTTGTACTGTCACTATTATCATTATCACAATAGCAGCACAAAATATTATGATCAAACTTTTGGTCCGAGTCTCACAGCAGCAAAAGCTCAAACTGCAGTAAAAATGCTAAACATCCGAGTTGGAAGCTAGAAAGATGGAGAGCAAACTGACATATCGATATCGCAATATTTGCCAATATTATTGCAGCCCAAAACTCGACATTCTTGTTTTATATTTTTGTGTGAACGGCGTGAAAGCCTGGTGTTACCGCCAGGAGTGAGGCGAAGAATATTTCACATGCCAAAACCTGCACAAATCCAATAACATTTACTGTTTGCCATCCAAGAACCGTCTGCCCTCCATTTAGCGGAGATCTAAAACTGCGGTGGCATCTCTGTCTCCGGATCCGTCCAGATGTTGCGGGGGTTGAACCTGCACCCTGCGTGGATGAAAAGGGAGGAAGCAGCTGCCAGCCGTCGGCTTACCTTCTGCGCTTCGTCTTTTTTCTCCTGTTTGAGCAGGTCGGTGAGATTGATGAGCTTCTCCATGGCCTCCACCTGTCGGCTCAGGTGCTTCAGGTACATGCCGCACGCCCGGCAGTACGACTCCAGCAGGAGGCCGAAGCGCTGGCTCACCGTCTTGTTGTGCATCTCTGATCTTCGCACACACACAAACAATAAAAAGGAAGCATTAGGAGGTTAGGTGGTGATGCCATCACGTTCAGCGTGGAAATCATGGACGGATGATTTGGAAAACCGTCATCAGATCGCTTGGTGACGTTCCAAAAAAAACCAAATTTTGTCAAAATCTTTCGGCAAAACTGGTGAATTTTAAGTAGAGGGGGACGATATGTAATGTTATATTTTGTGGTATGATTATGATAATGATAAAAAATGACCATAAGAACAATTTCTCACTTCTTTTTAAGGAAATTGTCATATTAAACTGCACACAGTAGCTGCATTAAATATATTTTCAGGTTTATCAATATTTATTGATACAAGGAAGTAGTAAAAATAATACTGATGATACGGACAGTTTTCAATAGGAATTTATCATCACAACAATAAATCAAAACTCCTTTGATATTGTGATGCAAGGAATGTATCCCAATAAATTATTAATAATATAGTTAACAATAAATATTTGCGGGTGTAAGAAAATGGATGGATGTCCCAGGAGTTATTGCGACAAACGATAATAATGATGTTCTGAGACCATTTTCAACTAATATATCAATAAAAGCATAACAATGCAAGTTTACCCCCTCAGAAACTAGAAAAGTTCTATTTTTGCACAGATCACTCCAAAGCTGGACCTGGAAGATATTTAAAATATCCAAAATATAAAAACATAACAAGCAAAAACACCAAATAAAGAGAAAATAAAAAGCACTTTCACAAAACAAACAACATGTAAATGTAATGGTTTATAAAGTCTCTGTAAACAAAACTGCCCTTTGGAAATGACCGAGCTCGTTTTTAATTTATTGTGCGATTAATTGTTTGCGTACATTCAGGCAGAAATTAACTCACTTTAAATGCCAGAAGAAGAAGTGTCCTATCCTCTGATTGGTCAAAGCCTTTTTCAGCAGGAAGCGTGCGAGCGGGTTGTCCAGGTACTGCTCGTATTTCAGAACCTGGACACAGACAAGGTGGAAAACAGCGTCAGAATCTTGTTCCTCCTGCTGCTGCTGCCGCCGCAGAGGACCAGTTGTTCTCAGCCTGACCCACCTGGACCAGCTGGATGAGGTACTGCGACAGTTTGTCGTCGGTTAGGTACTTCTCAAGGCACTTCACGGCGAACTCTCGGATCATGGGGTCGGGGAAGTTGCAGTCCAGCAGCTCCATGGCTTGTTCTGGCTTAATGGCAGGCCAGTCCTTGAGAAGGCAATACATCTGGAATCACAGAGAAATGAAAGGATTTAAACTCGGCACATCTGAAAACGTCTCCAGCCGGTCGGGTCGGGTCTGTCCGCGTGCGAGAGTATCCGCTCACCTGCGCGACCTCGTCTCTGGAGTTCCACTTCACAGCCAGGAGGATCTTGGGAAGGATGTCTGGGATGTTGATGCAGTAATGTCTGGAATAAAATAAGGTTTGAGGTTAGTGCCACATGTGCAACTTGAAGTATTTTCCATCAATTAAAAAAAACAAAAAAAAAAACACAGAACGGAGATTTTGTGGTTAATTTCCGAGTTGTAAGATTCAGGTTTTAGCCAACTTTTACAACTGTAAATAAAGCTTTTGTTTTTCACACACAAGTTCATAATTAAACTGAATAATTTTCTTTGAATAAGAAAGGCAACTAAAATCATCCACCCAGCCACTTTCTAACACCCTTGTCCCTTAGTGGGGTCGGGAGGTTCTGGTGCCTCTCTAGTCAACGTTCCAGGCGAGAGGCGGGGTCACCTGGACAGGTCGCCAGTCTGCCACAGGACAAACAGACACACACTCACACCTAGGGAGAATTTAGAGACCAATTAACCTATCAGGACTGCCCAGTGGCGCAGTTGGTAGAGCTGTTGCCTTGCAGCAATAAGTTTCTGGGTTCGATTCCCGGCCCAGGCTCTTTCTGCATGGAGTTTGCATGTTCTCCCTGTGCATGCGTGGGTTCTCTCCGGGTACTCTGGCTTCCTCCCAAAGTCGAAAAACATGACTGTCAGGTTAAGTGACCTCGCTAAATTGTCCCTAGGTGTGAGTGTGTGTGTGCATGTTTGTTTGTCCTGTGTGTCTCTGTGTTGTCCAGGGTGACCACGCCTCTCGCCCGAAACGATAGCTGGAGATAGGCATCAGCAACCCTCCCGACCCCAGTAAGGGACAAGGGTGTAGGAAATGGATGGATGGATTAATCTGACAGTCATGTTCTCCCTGCATGCACAGGGAGAACATGCAAACTCCATGCAGAAAAACCCCGGGCCAGGAACCTTCTTGCTGCAAGGCAACAGCTCTACCAACTGCGCCACGGAGCAGCCAAACTAAAATCACGTGAATAAATTTGTTCACATGATAAGTGGTTATAAAACATGACCTGCCACGATCGTCTAACTACTTCCTGTTGCCGCCTCCTTCCTGCTTTGTGCCAGTGGCAACATCTAGCTGTTGGTCATGTGATTAGTGCGATGCGAACAGTGTTTCCGTTACAGTTATGAGAAATAAACCAATTTGGATACCACCTCCTCCTAGCTGAAAAAAAACTTTAAAAAAAAAAAGAAAAAGATTTTTTTTCAAAATTGTAGTATTTCTACTGAGCAAATTTATTTGCAAAAACGCCAAATTATTTTGTCACCGAAAACACGGCAACTTGACAAGGCTATGAGATTAAAACCAAACTAAAAAGAATTTCAGCATTTAGTTTTTCTTACAAGACAAGTTAAAGCTCACTCACTTTAGTTATGAACTTAAAAATATAACAAGCACCGTGTAGAAAGAGACAACATGTATATGTGATATTGGTAAATATCAGGCATTGGCCATAAAAAGGTTCATATCATTTGTCGATATCAGCCCAAATGTGGCAATCGGTGCCGATTTCCAACCTTTCAGCGCAGAGCATGGACAGATGGACGTACCTGTGACTCCACAGAAAGTCCTTCTCCTGCTCAGTGATCTCAGACAGAGGGTCCCGGTTGCACACTTGGCGCAGCTGCTCATTATCACTCTCAGTCAGGGGTTTGTCCCGAGCCAGTCTGTTGCTCTGCGGAAACCAGATGTCAAACACTTTAATGCTCCAAACTCCTTCGCCGACACGCCGAATCCTACAGTCCGGTCCTGCGTTCCCCAGCCTCCCCCTGACGTCATTATCTTACCAAGCCGGGGTGCGAGTAATTAAAGCCGAGCTCCCGGGAAATGTTCCAGTTGGCGTGATCCTCGATCATGCTCATGTCGGGGAACTTGACTGGGGAGCTGAAGTGATCGAACTCCAGCTCCAAGCAAGGGGTTTCCTGTGTGAGGGACAGGGAGGAGGAGGCGTCTCAGTCGGGGAGTTCACTGAACTCAGACAGGTGTCTGTGTCAACGGGTTATTCATTAAAGGGCAGCACTTTGTGTTTTCCAGCCACATCTTATGATTTCACAGCACAATCAAGTAATTATGTTTCCTTAAGTTGTTATAAAAATGCTGCATACATCAAATATAACTTTAAAGAAAGTTGACTTCCTAATTTAACGCCTCAAAATTGGGCAACTGTCTTTTTAAGAAGCTCCTGCTCTTTCTCCTTCAGGAAGCCGTCACAACATGGCTCGTCTATTAAACCTCCAACTACATTTTTACCAGCGTTGCATTGAGAAGTGGCTCCTATAATGAGCTCAGCAGGTGCTCAGTTCCACCAAGTGTTTGCTAATTGCTGCTGGCTAGTCTGAAGGAGCTGAGCAGAGGAATCTGTAATGCAGAAGCTCTGAAGCATGGACACTGCAACTCAGAGGAGGAGCCTCTTCCACAAAGGCGGGGCTAGGTCCAACCAGGCATTTTGCAAAGCTGAACGGTTGCCATGGGAGACTAAAGGATGTAACAAACATCAAGGCAACACTCCAGGTATGTTTTTGATGAGGGAATAGCATTATAACATGATGCAAAGCTAAAAAAAAAAAAAAGAAGCACATTTTACATAACATCCCTCCCCCCATCGTATGAAATCCAGTCATCAGCCTCAAATGTAAACAGCCGACGCATGTCATAAAAGACATGAGAAGATCACATTTATGCGCGTCATTCCCATTTATTTCTGAACAAGCGCCTACGGATAAGGTCAGAATTAGAACTGGCCAGAGGCCAGGCCAGAGAGCCGCAACGCCGAGCGCTTGCCTTGTTGGGGTTGGAGCCTGTGACACCGATGGGGTTGAGCAGATCCTCCAGGCCGTGTGGGACAGGCCACAGGTTGAGAGCCATCTTCCCTGCCACCAGTGTGTGCGTGTAGTCAAACAGGTTGATGTTGCCCCAGGCCAGGGGACAATGCTCCTGCAGGAAAAACGCAGATGAAGAGATAAGCAGGAAAATGTTTCCGAGCGGCTCTGGCTCGGGGCTACGGAGCACAATCCCCGTTTAAACATTCAAACACTTCTCCTTTTATTGGCTTCCGATTGGAGCGGGAGGGTCGGCTCTGAGGAGGAACAGATGTTAAACGCATAGTCTTTTGTCAAAATGTGTGTCTGAATGAAAAGCGGACCAGCGAAACAGAGGAGGGTTGTTATGTGTTGCTTTCATATGTCCTGTCAGTAATTTATTGCAGTGAGACCATGGAGGAAAAATGAAGAGCTGCAGATATCTGGCAGCGTAGCTTTAGCTTCTTCCATTCCACTGTGGAAAACTACAGGCCATCCAAAAACAAAGGCCTGTCTGAGCTGCTGCTTAAATTATGGAAAATCGATTCATGAATTTGACTCTTCTTGTTTTCATCTAAAGAGGTTTACCCGGAACATAAATCCATATTTTATCCTTCCAAACTCCTTTTACATGCTAGAATATATGTTCGCTTCAGACGTGCAGATATCTTTGCAAAAAATATTTATTTTGCTTGAACATTATATTAAAGCTCAACCACAAACTTTATTGTATTTTCTTGACGTTTGACTGTAATGTAGCAGGCCAACAAAAAAAGATAGTGAAGAATGTTTAGTGGAAGGAAAAAATGTCACCTGGCTTTCAGGTTGTCATTTAGAAGACAATATGCCAACCTGTAACAGTTTAATAGGCGCACCGAATCTGTGCAGCCCTAAGAGTGGCTCAAATCAAAGCATATTCCGGTGTTAGAATGGCCTAGTCAAAGTATGGATTTAAATGTGGTTCAAAATGTACGGCAGCACTTGAAAACTGACGGTTACGTACATTCTCTGTGGATTCAGGATTTTTTGCAAAGTTCTTTGTTGAATCCCCTTTTGCAGCGTGTCGAGATTTGAACTTCTACAAGCAAAGAACTAACTCCGGGAGTTGCCATGTTTTCAGATTTTTACTTCTTAAAAATTTAAAAAATGATTTAAAAAGTTATTATTTTTCCTCCACTTGACAAACTATTATGTCAGTTCCATAAAGGCCTAATAAAATGGCTAAATGGTAAACAGATTGAGTTCGTTTAAACCACATTCAGCGGGCGGCTCAAGCAAACACACACACATTCAGGTCCATATTCTAAAACAAATTGTTAGCAACGATTCTACGATCAAGTCATTCATGACCAAGAAATCCCCCAGGATCAAAGTTTCTGTGCGTTTCTCGGCTGACCTCTTTAGCTCCCTTCCTTCCTTTGACGGAGCAGATGGAGAGGCAGAGTCGAGCGGCTCTGGGGATTTCTGTAACGTACATGTCGTAGGTCAACCACTCGTTCCACCTGAAATCAAAAGGAAAGGAACCCTCAGTATCTACAATCAGATCACTACTTGCCATTCGCTGCTGCGCTGCCGCGGCAGAACAACTCCGTTCACAAAACCAGACCTGGAGACGTAGGTAACATTGATGTAGCACAGTGCGCCACAGAATAGGAAAAAATAACGCAGAAAAACATTGAAAAATAACTCAAAACCTCTCACATTCTTCATTGTTTTGCTCTCTGTGTTGGCTATGCTAAACAAAGTCCCATTGCCATAGTAACCGACAAACAAGAGCTCCACTTATGTATCAGGCCTCAACACCAAAAAACATGCAAACATTTCCCTCTCAAAAACCAGAACGTTCAGTCCGTTACACGTTTATGCAGCAAAATTCTGCAGCATGTCTACATGTTAAGGTTGTCAAAGTCAAGCTAGCAGAGCTGGCCTGCTTCCTTCTCCATTGCTATTTCTATTAATTAAAACCTTTTCCTGACTTATGAAATGTGATACATTGACACTTTATCCAGCGTAAAGGCGTTATAATGTTGTAGCGTTTTTCTTTGATGTGTCGATTTAGCATGTTTTGTTGACAGCTTGGCAGCTAGACCAAATGGTAGTCACCGAGGGCAAGCAGTTTTCTTCCCCTCCAGCAAGGAACCGAGAGGCGGGATCTTGTGCGTTTGACATCACGTTTGCGAGGTCTTTATAAATGCGCAAATGGAATTACGAATATAAATTTGCACAATGGAAGTACGGCGATTTTAAAAAAATTAACATTTTTGATTAAAAAAAATTAGCGTCAGGATGAGGTGATTTTTTTCGGCCATATCAAAAACGGCATATTTCGCTGAACTCTGGTTGAATCACAAGTCATAATCAACAAGAGGCCAGAAAAGACCAAGAACACGACAGGAAGTAGTTGGAGGACACTGTCATGGCCTGATTTTTTAGTGACTTAGCACGAGAACAAATTTAGTCACGCGTGTTTTTAAATTGCGTCTTTTCCTTTAATAAAAGTGCCACAATTGTGAATTTGTGTTTTATTGACATTATCTGAATATTGACAAAGATTTGCGCGTGTTTGCAACGGAAGCGCAGCTGACGTCGAAGCACGGCGCGGAATCCCAGAACAGGAACTCTTTTACGTCTCCTTACCTCGGATTAGAGCAGGGAACGCGCTGAGTGTTGACGTTGTCACACAGCTGCTCCCCACCATGGTAGATCCCAGTCCTGACGTAGATCTACAGCAGGAAACGAGAGAAATTTGAAGCAGGCTATAAACCAACGAAAACAGCTGAAACCAGAAGTTCACATACGCTACGAAAACAGACAGATGCTTCCCCCATTTTAGCTTCATTGGGATTCCCAAAAGTGTTTTCCATTTGCTCAAAAGAAGAGACGGATCAGCAGCTCTACCTTGTCTATGTCTCTGATGTTTACATTGACGTAGGTAGCGCAGAGAATCCGGATCCTCAGCGTCCCGTTGATTGTCCACAGACACTTTGTGGCCGTCTCGCCGTTCATGTAGGGCGTTGCCGTGGAGATGCGCCTGGCGTACGACGGCATGGTGAAGTTCTCCACGGGCAGCTGGGAATACAGGCTCTCTTTGGACATCAGCATCAGGTTTGGCATCCGTCCCAGCATGATGCAGCTGCGGATGTACTGCGGAGCACAGCGAGCGGAGAAATGAAGCCAACTCAAAGTTCCCACTCGGCCGTTAACGGGTGCAGAAAAGCGCTGATACCTTGTACTGACTCAGGGGGTATTTCTCCAGTAAGTACTCGTCGCAGCCGCAGACTTTGAGGATGTACTTCCCCTGGTACTCCTGGACGCACATCTTCAGCTGCTCCGGAGTGAGCAGCATGCTGCGCGTCTTCTTCCGGATGGCTTCGGCGATCACCTGCTCGGGCACGCAGTCGTG
The DNA here is from genome assembly GCA_902982915.1 of Phalloptychus januarius. Classification (NCBI taxonomy): domain Eukaryota; kingdom Metazoa; phylum Chordata; class Actinopteri; order Cyprinodontiformes; family Poeciliidae; genus Phalloptychus; species Phalloptychus januarius. Next base: position 2,175,611 of record CADWAE010000466.1, on the reverse strand, counting down.
GTTGATCTTCAGGGTGTACTTCTGCTTGTCGTTGCTGGGCGAAACGATGACCCAGATCACCACGATAATCTGACCTGAAGGAAGGACAGAAGAACAAAAAAAAACCCCAGCATAAGCTGTTCTGTAAAAGCAGGAATTTCCAGCGTTCTCTCTGAATTGCTATATGTTGGCTTTTTAAAAACAATGAGGGTTTATCTGTTTTCTAGACACATGATGCCATTTAACAGCACAATCAACTAACTATGTTACCTTTAGTTGCTATGAAAATGCCGCAAATATAAAAGAAATTGGACTTTTTGCATGTGATGCCTTGAAATTGGCCTAGCTGGCCGTCCAGGGTATGTTAGCAGCTACTGGCTACTGGTGGCATCAGACAACCACCTGCTGAACACAATAAAGAAGTCTGAGTTCAACACAAACTTTTTATGTGACAGGAAAGTCCAGCAAGAAAAAAAAACTACATATGGTCACAATTCTAAGTCTTTTTTTTTTCTTTGCCAAAAGTTTTGTTTTTTCTTCTCCTACGATATCGTTTGGTAAACATCACTTCGGTTTAGGAAGGTGAAGAAGGTTTAGGAAGGAGATTAAGCAGTCATGGCAAAAATGTAAGACCTGTGATTAATGTATTTAAGCCCAACTTTTTTCTTTTTATGAATTTAAGACATTTTAAAGCCTTAATTTTAGAAACAGAAATTTCAGACTGGCTCTGCGAGTTCAGCTCCACGGAAGAGCTGTGGGTAAACAGGCGGTGCTCTGTATGAACCCGCACTAAGGCACCCCAGAATGGTTGCCATGGGAGTTTCCAGGATTCCTCAAAACATGTGTGAATGATTCAAAGCAACTTTCCAGGAATGTTTTTTTTTTTGATAAGGGAATAACAACATGGGGTCATATAATAATGCCCCTTTAAGAAAAATCACAGAGGATAAAAACAGACCTTGAAAGGTCAAAGATTTACAAAATTAGTGAAGACGACAAAGAACACTGGACGCAAAGCGTGTCCAACGTGTTGAGTCCTCCAGGAAGCAGGGACCGCTCGCCAGAGCGTCTCACCTTTGTCTAGTTTATTGTAGATGTGCCTGGGAAGCTCCACGGACGATTCCACGTTAGGCGGGTAGACGTACAACGCTCTGCTGTGGGGGCCGTTGCTGTCTCTGAGATCCACGGCTTCTTTGCAAACATTTAAAATGTTCCTTCTGAAGTCCTGCACTTCGGAGTCCTTCACCAAATCAAACTCGCATATGGGCATTCCGATGGCGAAGCCTGCAGGTGGACAGAGAACAGATCGCAATCAGATCACACGCTGAACGCCCGCACCTCCCCGGAGGCGGCGCTGACGGGAGCCCACCTATTTCCCTGTTGAGTATTTTCTCCTCCCTGTTGCCCACTGGCTCGATGACTTTGAGGAAAGCCTGGAACAGCCTGAGATCGCACAGCCTCCTTGTCTCGTCGTAGAACTCCTCGCGCTCGGCCTCCTGCGTGACGCTGACGAAGATGTAGGAGCTCTCCTCCTGCAGCAGATGGTAGAGGGGGTACTTCCTGGCTTCCTTGAAGAGCTCGTGCTTGACCGTGACGAGCGTCGCCTCCCGGAGGCACTCCAACGTGAGGATCATTCCGTTTGGCAGCAGGCAATCCACCAGGATGCTGGGGGGCATCAAGTGCATCCCCCATAGTTCTCCGGAAGAGGGCCTGGGGGGCATGGCGGTGCCGGCGAATCCTGTCCGGCAATTTCCAGATGTGAGCTATCAGCTGACTTCAAGGCAGGAAAAAAAACCCCAAACAATTATGTAAGAAATCATCGAAGCTGAGAGGGATGGCTGACCTTTTAAACACAGCAGATATTAGACTAACATTTTCCCCAGACATGGCTGAAGGCAGGAAGGATCTCCTGTAGCGGTTTGTATTACGGTGAGTTTGAAGAAGCTTCTGCTTGAAGACACTCTGTTTTTCTATGACAGTCTTATAAAGAGGATTTTCAGGGCTGTTCATACATTTTTTTGATTTTAAGTAAATAAAAATCCTGTGGATATAGGCAGGAATTAAACAGCATTTTTTTTTTTTTTACCAATTACTTTCATTGAACAAATGTGAGTGTGCTGCATAGAATGGATACAGAAATGTTATGCTAGAATGTAAAACATTTAGGGCCGGGAATTTTAATTCATTATATAGACTTTCATTAATTATGTAATTAATCTATTTTTAATCTTTTTTTTTTTACATACAAAAGTCCCAAACCGGAACCTTTGTATCCTCGTTTCCGGTACACACGGAAATCGAATGCGCACGCAGCTTAAGAAACAATAAACATATCTGTTGTTGAGCTCTTACTTCTGTTCATTCAACAATTTGGCAACAGGAATGGTTTTTGAATTGAAACGTTTTTATTTTGTTTGAGTAAAATTAATTGCAATTAATCGATCACCTATTGATTCGTTTTAATTGAGTCCCAATACTAAAAAGATCCATTTCCAAGCGGCTCCAGTTGCTTCTTTTCAGCATCGAGTGACTTAGACAGGGAGACAGACAGGAAGGTGGATGCATCACAGTAAAATGTTCTCTTTCTGAAAGGAAAATGTTGGATTTCGAAATGTTGGCAGCTTGTTGGTGACCTCATACACACAAAGCTGTTGAGCTAATTCATGCTAAGATGCCCCCCTCTTTATTCATGTCCTGTTTGTTTTGAGATAATCCTGCTTAACTGTGTAATGCAGGCAGCTAATATTATTTTTTTTTTTTTTAACTTTTGGAAAGCTGCTATGATGCGTAACTGGGGGCAACAAAAGATTGCTTTTACAACTGGGAGTAGCTGATTAGCATCTGAAAAGCTCAAGTAATACCTGAACTATGACCCCAAATCCCAGAGGAGTTGAAAAGGAAAGTTTATGGATGCAAAGAGAGAAGCAGGAACTTGAAAACTTCCCTTCCATCAATCATTAAAGAGGAGCGGCAAAAGCAAACCGGGAGGATTAGCATGGCTTGCTAGCAACTGCAGGTGCTGTCCATGACGTGTAACTGTGGAATATCATTTCTGCTGAGCTGTTAGGATGTCATGAGAGTCACAAGGCAGTCATGCAGCAACAGTCTTCAATCAGAGGCCCTTTCAGATTCGCTGTGAGACTGACTGCAACCAGCCAAACCGGCTCTGAAGATATTTTGAAATGATCATTCAGTCACTTGATGAATAAAAGTATTGTTGAATTGAACTGAGTTATTACAAACACACAGAAACATGAGGGAAATGTACATTTTAAATGCCTTCCAGAAAAAAAAAACCAATTTGCTAAAACTGTATATCAGAGTTTACAGTTTTGAAGGTGAGAGATTGGCCACAAACTTTGTGATTGGTGAATCTCTAATCCCAACTGTGACATACAGGATTCTTTAAATCTATGGAGGATATGGAAGATTAGAGTTATAATCTCAAACTAAAACTGGCAAAGATTCATTGTATTCTGATGTTCTGGACCTTATTCATTTTGACCCTGCAAGCTATGAGTGTCGTGGTCTGAGGAGGTCATGTGACTTTGTTTACAGACAAAACTTCAGAATAAATACTGCTTGCATAACATCCACATTTGCGTTAGTCTTGTCCATTTGATGAGAGGTTAATCTGAAATAACTAAAGAAGTTATGAATCCCATAAAATATCCCAAACGGGTTTATCAAATGCTTTAAAGCTGCCTCGTTACATATTGATCTTGAAAGTGTTCCTTCTGTTAATTTAAGCGACAAGAGTGATTTAGATTTTGTTTCGCCTAATTTAGCTGGCATCTGGAGGTAGATGACTAAACCGTGACGGTGACAAACTACAGCAATGTTTGGGATTTATAAAACAGAACGCAGAATGTTTCTGTGTGTTTTCGCGAAAGCTCCGATAAGTGCCCAGAAAAGTGGGTTTAAGGGACTTCAAACAGCATGTAAACAAACTCTGCAGCTCCCGAGGCTCAGCTGCATGCTGGCCAGAGGCTAACACGGCTGCGGTTTAGCTTTGGCAGCTGGACGAAACGCTTTCTCTACTTCTTCCCCTGCTGTTGTCTTGTTAAACTTTCGCTGCGTGTCGTTTCTTGGGGAGTTAGATGACCGTACTAGCCAAGCTCACTAAGCAGATCAATGTCATTGGCAATACAACAACTTCGCCTCATACAGGAGCTAATTTTAGTCTAACGTTAATATTTTTAATGGGCGCGAGTTAAAACTTTGGCTGGGTGTGTGTGGGACTTTACAACCGGTTGGGTGGACAGCGAAAGCGAACAAAATAAAGGAGAAACGAGGTAACAGTACCTGAGTTAGACTGCAAACGCAAACCGGTTAGCCGCGAAGCTAGTCGCCAGCACCGTCATTAGCTGCGGCTAGCCCAGTTAATCCCATCCGTGCCCACTCGGGAAGTCTCACGCAGTGGCGTTAATGTTATCCTCTGTCCATGTAGACGATAACCGTGGAGCAGAAAGCCCCGGTCCTAGCTGCCGGTGTTGTTAGCAGCATGTTGGAGCGATATTAATTTGTCATACTTCATATTGTTCGTCATTGTGCTGTCCTGAAAACAAACTGTTCTGTTTCATAGCGCGCTATCTCCACATAGCTAGCCTGGACTGATGGGAATTCCGGCTCCTTTTTTGAGATCCGGATCGTTTGGCTCAGCTAAAAGAGCCGACACGTTCGGCACATCACCGCGTTCAGCAAGCAAGGAGGCTGGTTGCTAGGTTGATGACATGTTTTTGGGATGATGTTTGTAAACACCGTCAGGATCAAATTTATGCACCGTAATTTGACTTTGAAAACAAAATAGGACACGATGAACAAATACTATGCTGTGTTTTTTTTTTAGGTGATTGTGAAAGTGAATTAAACAACAAACAAATAAACAAGCAAACTCCTTTCACTGGTCATTTTTTGTTTACAGAAAAAGTAAACAAAATCTTTGAGCTTATTGCTTTGTGAGATAATTTACTGACTATATGTGGACATTTATTTTTTAAAACACAACTTTAATCTTACAATAGTTCAGTCTGACAGAGAGTATGCTCAACCAGTGTCTATGTTCATTATTTTTTAATTCTAAAAAGAAAAAAAAGGTTTAAAAAAGTAATTATATTCTTCTAATTTAAATACTAATTAATGTTCTGAACCAACCAAAACCATGAACATAAATGAGCCTCTAAATAAATTTGATCACTTATGATTTTCTATTCATATGGAATATATCTCTATCAGCTTTGCGCATATAAAGATGGAAACTTTTGCCTGTTGTTCCTTGCCAAATAGCTCAATCTCTGTCAAAAGGCATGCAAATCAACGAACATTCAAAAGATTCCTATATGAATTGAGGTTTGGATTTGATTAGGCCAATCTCGCCCAATAATGAGCTCTGATCTGTAGAATTTCCGATGTAAAGAAAGGAAAAACAGATCTAATGAATATGACAGGTATGCTTTAGTGTTATTGTGATGCAGAAATTCAATGCAAAGCCATCGAGCTTTGCACTGAAAATGGATACTTTCTATTGAGACGATGCCTGGTTACTGTTCTTGATTTGTTCTGGCCTCTACTACTGAGAGCACTTCAGTTTAGCTGTCAGATCAGCGCCTCTCTGTTTAACACAGAGACGTTGACTGCAGGAGAGACGGCATCCAGCTTCTGTCGTTCAGACATGTGAACCGGCACAAAGACTCAGTTTGGTCATGAGTGGAAAATCACAATTTTGCAGCTGGAGCAGATGTTCCTCATGGGATGATGAGACGGGGGAAATCAACTCCCCCACCCCTTGTGTTTTCTTGTTTTGTTTTGGTTTGTTTTTTTTTTTGACAAAGGACAATACTTTAAAGGATGCTTTAAATGCATGTCAGCAAGAAATGAGAAAAGCATGAAAGTATGCTGCTGCATACAGTCTTAAACAAGGCCCAAAGCAAACCGACTCCTCCCTGAGCCATGTGAGGGAACAGATCCTCGAGAGAAAAGTCAAAGTGTTTAAAGAGGCTGTATGATGTAAAACTGACTTCTTTTTTTTTAACCTTTCCATCATGTTACAATGTTACTCCCTCATCAAAAACATACCTGGAGTTTTGTGTTGATTCTTTCATGTATATTTGAGAAATTATTTAATCTCCATGGGAACCATTCAGCTGAAAAAAAAAAAAAAAAAAAAAATGCCTGGGTGGACCTAGCCCCGCCTTCAAGACGCAGCTCCTCCTCAGAGCTGCAGTTTCCAAACTTTGGAGGTTCCTCCTCCCCCACTCAGCTCCTTCAGACTAGCCAGCAGCAACTAGCAAACAGCTGGTGGAACTGTGCATCTGCTGAGCTGGTAAAAACCTTGTAAAAGGTTTAATAGAGGAGCCGCGTTATGATGACTTCCTGTGAAGGTGGGGTTTCAGAAAGAGCAGGAGTTTTTAAAGAGACAGAGGCCCAATTTCAAGGCGTTGATTTACAAAGTCAAATTTCTTTGAAATCATTTTTGATTAACGTAGCATTTTTATAACAACATAGTTACTTGACTGTGTTATAAAATAGCACTATATGGCTGGGAAAACACATAACACTGCCCCTTTAATGTTTCCGTGGTTCCTCCCTGTTTGTATGATAAGTTTTTGGGGGCCTTTAGAACCACATTCACGATGAATTTAGGGAGCAAACATTATAAACAATACATTTAAACTCTCAAGTCATGCTTCTTTTCTTTCAACTACATCACTAAACGAGTCACTCAGGGAAAGAGGATGTTTAGTCAGTGACTAATGATGCGATTTCTGGTGACTCTGATGACTTCTAGAGGCTGCATGCGATGCTGACAGTCTGGTTGGGGTAGAGCCAGGGAAAGGACTTTGGGCACTGCTTTTTGAAATCTCACACATGGCTTGGATTTAAAATATATATGCTATGCTGTATATATATATATATATATATATATATATATATATATATATATATATATATATATATATATAACCCGACTGTTTTTACAGTGTATGTGACTAGAGAAGACCTGTGCTAAATGATAATTATACACACGTGTACAGAAAGTGCTGCTCTCAGACGCCTCACTGCGTTTTGAAGCCATGCAGAGGAAAATCCCTGCTTGCAGCCAGTTACATGTCTGTCAGCTTCCGGCCAGGAACATCCAGTCGGCTTCTATAAACAAGCTACATCCTCGCCGCGGCTCTGTGGAAGTTTTCAGAGCCCCGGCCCGGGAGGGAAGTCTGCTAAAGGTCACAGCAAGTTCTCTTGATTCCAAAATCCCTTTTTATGTCAGATCTGAAAAATGCAGCTTTTTTGCAGAGTAGAACCTTGAATAGAACATGCTTTAGTAATCGGGGGAAGACCCAGATCACGCTGGAGGAACTCTTGTTTCCTTTCTGGCCTGGAGAAATGTCTGGGTTTCCCTCTTTGGACCTGTTGGCCTCATGACTTGATGTTGGATAAGCAGAAAACAATGGATGGATGGATGGATGGATGGATACTACGCTTCCTGTCATCTGATTCAACCAAGTGGAACCGTGTTTTCTTCTGTTTAGCTTGTTGATGAGGGTTTATTTGGCTTTTCTGGTTAAAAAACCCACTTCCTCGCAGCTCACTCAGAGGTATCGACTTCCATTTCTGACCATTTGTTTTTCACTTCTTTTGTTATTTATGTCCTGTTTTCCAGGCTTCCATTGTTTCAGCAGACAGCTTTCTCGTATGGGCCGATGTTTGCCTTCAGCAGGAAAGTCGGTCTGAACAAGTGGTGCACTGATTGCACTGATTGCAGTTTTCTGGCAGATCGCCGATTACCGATCTTTTAAAAAAAAAAACCTGACTCGTATAGATTCAGATTTTGGCTAATACTGAATTTTGGTACTTTATTTTTGTCTGAAATGTTACAAAATATAGCAATAAAGTCACTGAATTGACAGCAGTGGGGTGATTATTGTCAACTGCAAACGTGCAGCATTTTTTCCATCCATCTTACTAAGGAAAATGAAATGTTGTCATTTTCTAAAAAAGTAAAACAGCAGAGGATCGACTGTTTCCATGTTTTGTTTTGGCTCACAGAAGCCGAACAACTGGACTACCTGAAGAAGCGTTGCAAGAAGAATCATTTTTTTTAAAAAGCAGATGAAAAAGTTCCTCTTAGATGAGTAATTTCCTTATTATCTCCCATTTCCAGCTGCAGAAGGGGGAAAAAAGAAAACCTTGCTGAGGGATCACCCTTGTACATCTGAACGAAAACAGGGATGTCACCTAGAGTCCCATGCTATGCAGAACAATCCACAAGAATCTGTGTGCAAACCCACAACAAACAGTTCTGCTCACATCGGTTTTACTCCAGCTTACAAGTTAGCCGCTTTCCTCCTGAAGAAAAATCTCACTGATCATCGCAGCTTCGGTTCCTCCAAGTTCCTGCATTGATTAGAGCTAAACCACAAGTGTACACACTCTGTGACTGGGAGTGTTTGCTGTCCTGTCAAGCAACTTCTTTTTTTCTTTCTTTTTGTGTTGCAGTGCTTCATCATTCAGGCTGAATCCGGGAGCGGAAGGCCAAGCTCTTGGGACGGACTGAAGTTTTTCTTAAAGATAGAAGCTAAAGCTTGTTGAGCCGTGTCTTGGAGCAGACCACCAGCACCAAATGAGACATCTTTTTTTTCTCTTTTTTATTTATTTATTTTTTTGCGAAAATGTGAAAAATATTTCTTGTCAAACAGCTGGAAACTAAAACTAATCCTAATACAGCTCCATGAGTGACAAAGACATTAAGAAAAGGCAGTGGACAAACACTGAAAAACGAGAGTAAAAATCCAATTTTCTGTTGTTATTTAAATACTTTCAGTTTTGTTCAATTCAAAACCCGAAAAAAAAAACTATCTCCAACGAGGCGTTTTTTTAAACACTGTCCGGTCGACGCAGGTTAGCGCAGGTCAGTGATTTCCAGTTATTTTCTCTTATCTACTTTGTGTCCTCCATGGATGCAAAAGCACTGATGAGACCTCAATAAACCATCAGGACGTTCCTCAAAGATATTTTAATATTTTACTCCCCTATATGTCAGAGCATTCAAGCAGGCATTGCCTGAAATGAGATTCTGAGGATAACCTTGAGTGAAAAACACATCTTCACTTTTAAAAATCTCCAGTCTCAGTCTGTCTCTCGTCTGAATGAGCGATGGGTGGGACTCCTTTAGCTTCCAACGTCTGAGTGGCAGAGCAAAGAAACAGGTGGGGGCAGGGGCAACAGTGCATTGTTATCCCATGCTCAGTGCAGCTGGAGAAAACTCTGGTCACTCCAGGACTTTTTTTGTTTCTTTTTCTGAAGTCTCACGCAGTGCTTGGATTAAACACGTCCTCTCAGATGCTTTACGAAGCTTTAAAACCAAGCAAAAGAAAGATCTCTGTTTTGTCAGGAACAGCCAGTTCCATGTCTATCAGCTTCTGGCCAGGAACATCCAGTCCGCTTCTATAAACAACATACATCCTCGCTGCTGCTCCGTGGAAGTTTTCAGAGTCTCAGCCAAGGAGGAAAGTCTGCCAAAGGTCACGGCAAAGTTCGCTATAGATTAAAAAAAAATCCTCTTTACATGTCAAATGTCAATCACCCAACGTTCGTGGCCCGCAGAGCCGCCGCACGTAATTCACCTCTTGATCTTCCCTATCTCCTCGCAAAGTCTGGAGAGGTACTGCGTGAGCTTCACCATGACGATGATGAGGGCCCCCACCGTGAGCGTGCACGAGGGCCACAGCAGGGTGTGGAAGACAGCGCTGTGGTCGTAGAGCCGGGTCAGCAGGACCGTGTCCTGCTGCTCGCTGGGGTCGTAGTAGCAGGTGACGTGCTGGTTGGTCTTCAGGTGTTGGGAGATGTTGGCGATGATGGCGCGCATGGCCGCGCTGTCCTTCTGGCACCTTGGGATGTAGACACACTGCAAGGCAAGCAGAGGCCGGCGGGTTCCCTTACAAAAAAATCCCACGAAATTCACATGCGATCACATGTGATTCCCATTTCTCACATGTGAGTCACATAATCACATCATTCACACATGTAAAAAGTGGTGTGAACCACATGTTAACACATGTAATCACATGTCAAAGTCGTTATCATGGGTGGGATTTTTTTAAGGGTTACGCTGAGCCAAACATTTATTTGGTTAGCCAGGTTTCACGCATCAGTTAATGCGAACTAGTTGCTGTGTTTTTCCGTTCAACGTATCATTGCTCAATTTGACGTTTTAAGAATAAATTAGTTTAATTTATTCGCCAGTTTTGAAAAAAAAAACTTCTAGTTTTTCAATGAAAACTTTTGCCGCTAGTATGAGGTGTCTTTTCATGTGCCACGTTGAAATTGGTTTATGGCAAAACTGCAATGGAAGCAGTTTTTTTTTCGCATCTGGCGAGTCACATCCCAGCCAGCATACGTAGGTGGGCCCCATAAGGGGAAGAGAAGGGCAGACCATATATGTCCCACATGGGTTTGCCCATTTAAGGCCACTGCCATGTAGGGCCCACATAGGGCCCTTGTAAGGTCCATGTAGGTGGTGGCCCTACATGGGCAAACCGTGTGGGGCCACCATGGAAACCACGGTGGCCCCGTGGTTTCCATGTGAGACCCATATTGTCGGCCTCTCCTTTTCCCCATATGGGCCCCACCTAGGTATGCTGGCTGGGTTATAATGAGTCCACATACACCTCAGAAAGTTACATATTTTGAGTCTGTCACTATGGCCAGCATGTCGACTCCTGCCAACATCTGAATTGACTCAGCCGGTCACGATGTTTTCTCTGGCGCTGGACCTACATCAGAGCTCGCGTCCTGGGTCTCTTCGTTGTGCGACAGACGGCCGATTCGACCCGTGTTGTTGATGCTCACATACACCTGCAGACAGGGGAACCTAGACACCCTCCAACAGTCTGACCCACAACTGTATGAGCAGTTCATGTCTCCTGTGATTGTGGAGTTGATGACAGCACACGTCCCTTCCTCTGTCCACACGCTGTATCGACACAAAACAAAGGCGGTTATCTCAGGTTGTTTTACTTGTAAGTCTTTGCCTAAAGGCGCAAAGAAAAAAAAACCTGGGTATCCAACAAGGTTCTTTTAAAAAACCGAGAGTTTTAGTATCTTCCCTACAGTAGAAAACAGTAACTTTTTAAAAAATGTATCAGAGAACAAAAACTGGAGGAAGGCTAGATTAATTTTGGCCAGTGGTGATCGTCCTTTATGGGAGGAATTTGTTCTTCTCGCATCTTCTGGATGAAACAAATCCTTAATTAGATGTAAAATTGCAGGATGTCATTTTTTATGAGAAAAAATATAAATATATATGTTTTTGCACACTTGCTAAAATGATCGTTATGTCATGAGAGTATATAAAAGAGATTACCTCTTTTAATTTATCCTGTCAGAAACAACCAATCAGAGCCAGGAGGAGGGTCTTATCGCTGTCAATCACTTTCATGCTCACCACTACGCTACAGCTGGTTTACCACACTACTGCCTGCCACGAATGCTAAGTCCAGTTAGCACAGCCATCAATGTTTTTGTTTAACAGTAAGTTGTTTTTCTGTCATTAGCACATTGAGCAAGGAGTACACGGAGATGATTGACAACACTAAAACCTTCCCCCTGGCTGTGATTGGTTGTTTTCGACTGGGAGGAGCGGTGCATTTTTGCAGGCCACAATTGTAGCACTGGGTGGTGTTGGAGGAGGTTAATTTTTCCCCCTGCAGATTATCTGTAAATTATACTTTCACAACATGGTGACAGTTTTAATAAATATGGAAAATAATTCTTTTTCTAATTTTTTACATTTTCCATAAGATCAAAATAAAATGCTAACTTAACGACAGAAGAAAAGAGCGGGAGGCCTGCCCCCTGGTGGTCATCTCCAAGCCCATCTGAGGAAGTGAAACACAAATCTTGACAAGAGTCGTTGACTTAAAAAAAAAGACGAAGAAAAGAAGAAAAAGCTGATCTGCAGCAACAACAGGCAGTAAACAGATCTGTCAATTATTCAACATCATTTTATTTTATTGCTGTTCTTATCGCTAAGTAGCTTGTATAATATTCAGTGTTGCCTTATGAAATGCGTTTTAATGTTTTCTTAAAGGATAACTAAACCCCAAATCATCTATTTTGCAGAGACTGCATAGATTGTTTTTTTAAAGGTGCATTTCTTTGTTACGGTGGAAAAAATGTGACGTTATCCATGTAAATTTACTTACTTCTGCAATATTTGGCCTAAATCCATCTCAGTTCTGCCCTCTTTGGGTTAAACATCGGCTACTGCAGTCAAACTCTCCTATTGGTTCCAGCTGTACAGCCTGCAGTCAACATCTACGTCACTTCAGATTTAAAACTTTTATCTAAACGAAAAGCAGGACAAAAGGTTAAAAATATTGTACTAGCTTGAGCTATTATTCATATTTTAATGGTCAATTTTGCACTGCCCTTACTTTCTGGACCTGTCTCACTATACTTTTCTCAGTGCACTGATTTTCATGAGCATGAGGAAAGAGCATGGAGGTTCTCGTCTGTTTCAGCTGCTTGTTGAGATCTTTTGGTTTGAAATCCTAGCAGTGGCAGAAAGCAGAAAGCACATAGCAGCAGCAGCAGAAGAGTTTCACATTCATTTATCTTTCCGGCCGGTATAAGCGTGATGAGGTTGCAACCATCTTGAAGGGATCCTGCTTCCCGGACGTTCCCCTCTGCAGCACTCAGCCACTGCTGTTTCACCTCAGGACCTCGGTGTGTGCTCAGAACAGCCTGGAAACTCTCATGCTTCATCGCGCATAGTGGAGAAGTCCAGGAAGTTGCCGACGTTCTCCGGAGAGAACTCTCCAAAAGTCTGCAGAAACCATTTAATGTTGGAATCCGATTGGACAAGTGACACAAGCCAAAACTGTTCCCTGTGATTTAGCTTCCAGTAAGGTCACAGAGAAAGGGGGGTGACGCGGATAGGAAACACTGCGCAGGAATCCAGAGACACAAAATTCACTGGACTCTCAGAACCGAGACGTTATTAAATCTGACGCTCATCAAAACGATTTAGGTTTAAGCTGTAATTCAGACATTCCATCTTATTTCGGCCCTCACAGGCTTAAGCTCAGTAAGAGCAACATTTCAGTTTCCCTGTGGGTTTGACATCACCGCCTGTCAAATAGTGCGTGACTCCGACACTTGTGGTTTTAAACTCAGTCCTATTGAAGAGAACCAGGTGGTTTAAGATGGCGGCCTGGAGGCGATGGGTCTCAGGACAAAACAACAAATCATTTAAAGCTGCAGTATGTAACTTTTATATATATAAAAAAAGCTGTTTTTATTTTGTTGAAACTGTCACTATGTGCTGACAGTATGAATATGAGACAGATAATCTGGAAAAAATTGAACTCCTCTGCCTTCACCTACTACTAAATGTAAACAACCAATCAGAGCCAAAGGGCAGGTCTCAGCGCTGTCAATCACAATTTCATGTGGCGCAGCTCATCTCTCTCCGTTTTGCCCCCTTGCTATCTGTTTTTTTTCTTTTATTTGTAGGTGCCTCTGTTCTATTTGGTGCATCTCCACGACACAGTAACCACCAGACCAGTACCTGTCTGCATACGACCGTAAAACGGTGATGCCCAACACAAAATACATCATGACTGAACACAGGATCATCCCGAGTCCCAGGAGAATGGCTCGGTCTTCTCCGGGTTTGAGGGCCGTCACCGTTTTCTTCTTGTCCAAAATATCCACGTCGCGAAACTTCTGGTAAATCGACCTAAGGGCAGAAAGTCAAATTGTTTAAAATGTTTTTTAAAAGACAAAAACAGAGACAAACATAAATAAAAATAATAAAAAAATAAAAAAAACATTGAAGCTGCAGTATATGACTTGTCTAGAAGTATATATTTTTAGCATATTTGTTCAAATGATCAGACAGATTGATGAGACAGATGATCTGTTAAAAAAAAAAATCGAGCTCCTCTGCCTTCTCGCGGTGTTCCCAGTACTCACTACAGAAATCAAACAACCAATCAGATCCAGGAGGAGGGTCTTAGTGCTCTCAATCACTCTCATACTCACCCCCCCTCCCTTGCTTTTTGCTAAGCCACAGCTGGTTTACCACAACATAGTCTGCCACAAATGCTAAGGCTAGTTAGCACAGCCACATAGATGACAGCTGATAAATGGTTTTCCTGTAATGGTAAGCTGTTTCTTCACCGTCGGCACATTTAGCAGGGAGAAGATGAGGATGACTGACAGCGCTAAGCCCCTCCTCCTGGCTGTGATTGGTTGTTTTCGACCGGGAGCTGTGTATTTCTTCGCACAGCGATTTTTTTCCCCGCAGATTATCTGTCTCATAGCAAACTGTCACGACATGGTCACAATTTTAAGAAATGTGGAAAAAAAGCATCTTTTTGTTAAAGTTACATACCGCAGCTTTAAGAGTAGCTCTCTTAACAGCGTGTGAACTCTTTCATTTCTCAGTGTAAATATTTGGCCCTGCAGTATTGAAAACACCACCTACCTCCTCTCGTTTTCTCTCCCCGATGCTGCGGCATTTCTGGCCCCTGCCACAAAAAGCATCTTTCCTGACGACCTTGGAGCTCCTCCGCTTGCCGAAGTGTAGCAGCGGCGAGACTGCTGGAAAGTCCTATGAAAAATTAGGGTTTTATGTTCGGCTCTTGTAATGAATTCTCCCATTTATTACCTCTGTTCTGGGCCACAGAGTAAGTTAGTCAAGAAAATGTCAAATAGGAATTTACCTTTGATGGATTTTGCCTGTGGAACACAATTTAATTGTTGGTAAGCTTGTTCAGCGGAGGATAAAGCTTTTTCTACCAGCCCTGAAAGCACTCCTGTGGTTTTCCAGGTGAACATCTCACTTCTAACAGAAATAAATCCCCCAAAGGCCAAACAAAGTAGCTAGAGATGGAAGGGGCTGACACTGATGAGGTGGAAAACCTTTATTCCTAACATTTGTGCTGTCAACACGTAGTCATCAAGTCCACAGCGATTGTAATTTAAAAACGGGCGAATTGTCTCAATCTGTCCGGCGTTGGTCCCACAAATAACAGCCAGCAATAAATGAACGACTGGCTGATATGAGAAAAGGCAGGCGGGAGTCGGTCAAGGGTTCTGTGATTGGAAACCCTTTACTGATAGCAACAGTTATTCAAAATCTGTAGTTGAAAAATGTGGGGGGTACAGCAGTTTAGAAGAACATTTAGAATAGTGGAAATATGCACATTATGCTTTACTTTTCTAATTTTCCTAGAGCCTAACCTTCTGGCTGTTCGTTACGATCATCATAGAAACCACCTTGGTGACAAAACTGTGGTTTTTACTACCAGAGCTCTGTATCTCTCGCCTGACATAGCAATGGCAGTGAAGAATAAGATCAAGGCCTCCACAGTGGGTCGTGCTTCTTATGCTGCCCCAAGAAATGCAACCCCATACTGCTGGGCCCTTCTTGAAGGGACAGTCTCTATAGCAGGGGTCACCAATTCCGGTCCTCCAGGGCTTCCATCCTACGACTTTTAAACTCACCTCTGCTCCAAAATGTCTGAATTCCCTCACCAGCATTCATTTTTCTCTGCAATAGGCTGGAAACAAGCAGTTTATTTGATCCAGGTGTGTTTGAGCAAAAACACGTCTAAAAGTTGCAGGACAGTCACCCTCGAGGACTGGAGTTGGTGACCCCTGCTCTATACGGAGGTGTGAGGGCCACCTCAGATCTACGGTGGCCCCGAAGTGCAAACCACTTCAACAAATAACTAAACACAACTTCAAAATGAAAAGCACAAGAAAATATTCCAAAACGTGACGACATTAATTAAGCACATGAATATGTTGTGTTTTACAATTTGTAACTGTGTTTATGTCATGAAGTGTGGCCTGCAGATGAGGATTCAGGTGTGGTGAGATCCAGAGTAAGACGCAGGAATGAGTTTAATGATGTCCACGAGGTTCACAACACCTGGAAAACACAGGTAAGGAACCGGACTAGAACTCTAAGTCAAGAATGCATACAATGACGACCAACGAAAGCACAATGACAAGAACTATGACAAAGAACGATAAGCTCTGATGAGGGTCCAGTGGGAAACACGAGACAGAGGTGGGATTAAATACACAGGGGAACAAGTGACAGCCAGAGCCAATCGGGGGCTAGACACGACAGCACAGGGACTAACACACACAAAACCCACATCCTCACTGTTTAGTGATCTGTTATAGTGGTTCGCTCTTCAGGGCCACTGTTCCGATCCCCAGAGCGGTGGATCATAACAACCTAATCTTATCTACGGTCGACAATGTGCCAATGACTCACTGCAATCTGCTGGGTTCACTTATACAGAAACGGTCTAAACTGCTGTGAATGATTAACCAAATATGCTGTACTGTCCTACAACCAGGATCAATAGGAATGTATGTGTGACTGAATTTAAAGGATTTTCTTTGTAAAACGTCTCAAGACGACGTTTGTTGTGAATTGGTGATGTAAGTATGTCAGACTGAATTGAATTGAATTGGTCTTACTCCGGCGTTTTCTTCCTTCCCCTCAGCTGACCACTGACAGGAGAACAAACTCGTTCTGTTGTAGCTCCGAAACTTTGGAATTCATCGCCTTTGAATGTTAGACAGGCATCTTTGTTTCCTGTCTGTAAGTCTCTTTATAATTGAATAAAACCTCTTTTTTTCAACAGCGTTGGCCCAAGTCTGATTTGAGATGTTTTTTTATTGTCTTTGTTTCTGGGGCTGAGTTTTGTTTTGCTCTCGACTTTTATTCTTTCTTTTTTTTTTTGCCTTGTTTTCGTACAACACTTTGCGCAAGCTTCTGTCTTTCAGATGCGCTTTATGAATAAATTGGCTTGGATTTGGACGAAAAGAGCAGAGACCGTGTGGAAAGTTCTCCAGCTTCCTGTCTCTATGCAGACTCGATGAGGGGCTTCATCAGTGAACCATAGGATCTTCAATGGGTTTCAATAAAGTGCAGTCTTTTGCGTGAGAACACACCCGTAGGGGGCGCCACGGCCCCTTCCATTGTTTCAGCAGAGAGCTTTGCTTTTGGAACTGTTTCCTGTCAGCCTTCTCGTTATTGTTAGCAAGAACTCAGTCTTAACTGCTGTATATTAAATGTTAATTGTATGTATATATAAGTATATGAATAATTTTAATAGCATTGCTTAATTTGTTCATGTAGTTCATCCAGAAAAATAAGACATTTTTGCAGACCCTAATTGGATTTAAAGAAGCTGCCTTCATTTTTTTGTTGTTGTTTTACTGAATAAAATCCTGTAAGCAACCTGCAGAATAATGAACAAGGGTCTTTTAGATGACTAATTGTCACATCTATGTCACTTTTTTTCCACAATTCACAGAAAACACCAAACATTGCCAAGAGACAACGCTTAGCAACACATTTCACATCTGAACAAAATCAGACATGTTTGCTACAAAACCCACTCTCTGCACAACAATCCGCAAGAATCTGCAGGCATGGCCAAAAAAATAAATAAATAAGAGCGAGCCCTGCTCAAATCAGCTTTATGCTCTGTCTTATTATTAAGATGCCTTTCTTGTGCAGAAAAGGCCCACAAACCATTGCAGCGTGGGTGGAATGTGCAAGTGTTCAGAAGGGAAGGGTAGGAGCGATGTGTTTACTTGGGTTGTATGGGAATAAATACAATTCAGGACTTGCTGTGAGCCAAGCAAGCCGAGCTTCCAAACCCTTTTTTGTATAAATTTATGTCATTTTCTATTATTCTATTTATTCTTGCCATATTTTTAAGATTATGATAAGATGATTTAATAGCATATTTGATGTCTGATCAAATTTATGTCTGAGTTCAAAGTAATATTATGTTCTTGAATGCTTTGTGATTTTTAGCCCCACCAAGTCCATTAAGTGCTGAATAACCTCTATCCTACCAATTTTGGGTCCAAAAACAATGATTTTTTTATTTTTATATATCTTAACTACTTTAGTCTTGAAGAAGTTCTGACCTATTTACTCACTGACTTCATGGACACATTGACTCAAACACAGCTGTGAGCTGTTGGTCATGCAAAGACAGAGATATAAACGTGTCTATCATCGGCATACAGATGGTTAGGGTTGTTCTAGTACTTTACAATCTGAGCAATGGAGAATGGAGAATTGAGGACCCCCAGAATTAAAATGTGTTGACCCAGATGTATAATTACCAAGTGACACAAAGCAGTCACTTTCTGTCATAGAAGATTTGAAACACTTTCGTGGAAAGCCCACCAATCACTCCAGATTATCAACGCATGCTGTCGATCAGTCGGAGCTTGTAGGTTTCAAATATATATCAGAGAATATCCGTCTGGATTGAGGATGTTAAATACATGCAATTACCTGGGTTTTGATTAAATGTTGACCATACAGTTAGTAGTTTTTAGTGCTGTTTCTAAGTAACATATGAGTTGTACAATCTACAGCTAGTATGTACAACTTATACTGTTGACCTACCTAAATTATTATACCAAAAATCATGTGCAAATCTTTGACTGTATTGTGGCATGTATACAGTCATGTATGTATATTATTAACAGTAATTTCACTTGAAAGAGCCAGGAGAAGCAGCAAGTCACCCAAGACTGGAATTGAATTCAGGAAAACCTTATCAAGGTCTGTTGCCTGTTTCACAAATTCTGTCTTTCAGCAGCTAAACCGACACAAAAACACAGAATTTGTCTTACTGAAACTAAATTAAATGCAAATACTAATATTATCAGCTAAATTCTAACTTTTAAAAAATTATCATTGTAGCTAAATTATGGAAGCTTAAATGGACAGTATGACATTTTTATAAAAATATGTTTTTCACATGTTTGTAAAAACTATCACAATGTTGCGACTGCATGTAATGAGACAGATAATCTGAAAAGATTGACCTCCTTCAACTCATCTCCGCCCTGACTTGCTATTTCCATCTGAAGAAATGCTCTGCTCTCAGTCAAAAACAACCAATTAAAGCCCGGAGGCGGGGCTTAGTGCTGTTAATCAACCTCGTGAATGTGTTGTTAAATGTGCTAATGGCGGAGAAACAACTCACCGCTTATGCGCTATCATCGGTGGTTACTAGGTCTGATAGTCGCTAACTAGGCTTAGCATTCATGACAGGCAATGTTAGTAGAGAGCAAATATATAGAAAATAGAGTTAGATAATGCCGTTTTAACAGACTCCTGACAAATGTTTGCGTCTCAAAACGATTTGTTTCAATTCTAGAATAGCCTGTTCTGAATTACTTAGTACACTAGTTAGATTTCTAGTAAATGCCTTGACTTATCTGTGATCACCATCTCCAGCCATGTGCCTGCTTTGATATCCTCCTACATCCCCATAAAGCTAAGCATAAGTCCCCAGCTGTGCCAAGTGATTAGTGTCAGCCAAAATGAAATAAAGGTGGTAATACGTACAGTCAGAGGGGTTCCACCTCCTGTCGCTGCTGGACTGTCGAGATAATCCGGTCTTTGGGCTACAAGTGTCAGCAGTGGCTCTCCGAACAAGGTCTGGGTGGCAAGGGAGAGCAGCTGGCCACCACTCGTTTAAACTCCTACCCCAAGTGGTCGGGATGCCTGCCATACCTAGAACCGTCATGTGAGTTCTCTCCACAATGCAGGTCCTGCTCAAAACCAGCCGGTCTTGCTTCATCACTCTGAATAAGTGGCCATGACTGTTTGTGTCCAGTTCTATATTTGTATGTGGGGGGAGTACAGGGAGGGCACAGCTTCAAAGCCAGAATTTGAAGATTTCAAATATCCCTGTCTTCCAATGTCACAAAAGCACAACTTGAATGTCAAGCACTTGGACTCACTGTGGCTAAATTTGGCCACAAGGTGTCAGTGCAGCACAAGCTTTTTTTATTTTCTTTTGGTTTGTTTGTTTCTTTGATTCCAGGTTGGCTCCAGTGAATTGCTTCACCTCACCTCTGCCCTGACTTGTTATTTCCGTCTGAAGAAAACAGGAAGTCGAAAAGTCGATGCAACTTTTCTATTGAAACATGACAAGCTATAAACATAACACACTGCAGATGCTGCAGATGGAACCCTGTTTACATTCTGTGTTAACAAAGGCAATAGTGGTTGTGAAGAATTAAAAGTAACAAGCAATATTTGACATTATATATATCACAAAGTATTCAATAAACAGAAATGTGTGTCTCTTCTTCTTTGGTTGCTGAAGGTCAAATTTGGCCTGAGCTGGAGCAGCACCTGTCACCTGGGCAGCAAACGGAGCCAATTGCCAAATCAGCATGGTCTATCCACAAATCTGTGTTAAGTCTCCACGGTAACCATTTTTGTACTATCCAATACTGCTATGTTTTATTACCGCATTTGGTTTTAAACTAGGAATTTACAACAGCATCAAGACGTCTGAATTGAAGGATAAATCAATCAAATCAATCAATAAATAAATACAAGTCAGTAACTTCAGAAATGATCATGGAAAACAATGTAGAACTTAAAAAAATAATTAACTTAATAAAAACACCAAAAATAAATCATGAAAATGTTTACTAGAAATCAATAAACCAATAAATACCTAAATACAAAAGCAAAAAGAATGTTGACAAAAACTCTAAAAAAACAATCATGGTTTTATTAAATAGAAATTAACAAATCAATCAACAAAAATAAGTTAATGAAAATGTCATAAAAAATAATTACTTTAAGGAAAATCAATTAACTAATAAGCAAATAAAGACTAAATAGAAAAAAACTTCATGAGACAATCAGGAAATGTTTTTATAGAAATCAATCGACCAATCAATAAAATAAAATAAATAAATAAATGAAAGTTGATCACAACGTTTCACGAAAGACAATGAACAAAATGTACAGAAATCAATTCAACCAATCAATAAAATAAATAGAGTTAATAAAGTGTAAAAAAAATTTTATACTTAAATAAAAAGAACCAATAAATAAGTGAGTTTTGGTGTTACACCAGATGTTTACGTGAATATGAACACAGCCCCTGTGTGCTCGCGTGACGAACCGCCTTTCGGAATAATGAAGGCCTTGTTTATTTCTTCTCGGCCTTCCAGCTATTTTTCTGTCCTCTGACCCTCTGTAAGCAGTCATTTCCTCAACAGTCTGACCAGAGCAGGGATTATTCCTGGCTGACCCCGGCCGATCTTGGCTGCAGTCTGCGTGTGTCCTATTTAGTTTGTAAGATTATACGAGTCCATCTCCCTGCAGCTGCAGCAAAAAAATAAAAAATCAAACCATGTTAAAACAGAACTGCAGGAAAGCTTCCCCCTTTAATTAAACCACAGGCCAAAATTTCTCCCTGAAAAACACAAAAAACAAACAAACTAAAAAAACCAACAGGATGAGAAAGACTGAAGGGGGCGGATGGTCAGGAACCTGTGTTCAGCTTTGGAGGTGAAGCCCAAATATAGCCACACGGTGCGGCCCGTGTTTCCGTCCGGAGGTGAAACGTGTACGCTGGGCATGAAAGGCGATGCTGCTTTGTTTCCCGGGAACCTGAAATAGCTTCTGCTGAGCCAGCAGTGAGCTGAGCTGCAGCCCCAGTTCTTCGCCTCTTTTTGAGTTTCAAACACAGGCTTTGAATGAGCCCTTTCAGGTTCTTTGCTGCATCCGTCTGCTAAAATAAAACTTTACTCCAACAGATGTTGATACCGATGTAACGGGATGTGACTGAAATAGACCAACTGGTCGACATAGAGAGTACAAATAGGTTCTGCTAAAGCAGGCTGAGCCCTTTAACGTCCTTCAGATCAGCTTTCTGAGCTCACACACAGACCTTATAGTCATCTTCTAATTAAATTAAACTGAATTATACCAGATTGGTGGGAAATTTACTAAATCAAAATGAAACAATATGACTAAAATGAAGCACAAGAGCAAAAACTGTGTTAAGAATGATTCTGAAAGGCATTAGAGAGAGTGATGGTTTCTGATGTGGGCGACATGGGCAACCACCCAGGGCGGCATCTTGTTGGGGGCAGAATGAAGTAAACATTGAACTTCCTAACTAAATATTTAGTTTGGACCTTAATATTTAGCTTGCGAACTAAATTTTGAGGCTAAATATGTATATGGGTATTATCTTCCTAAATATTTCATTTACAAATTCAATATTTAGTTGCTAACTTAGTTCCAAAGTTAGCAACTCCATTTTAACCGGAGTTGCAAGAACTCATATTTAGCTCCAAATTAAAGAAAAATAGTTACCAAGTTTGCTAATAACATAGGATGGAGCTAACGAAATATTTAGTTAAAAGCTAAATACTTAGCTTGCTAAATACATATTTAGGTTGAATTATGCAATATGAATGAATGAATGAATGAATGAATGAATGAATGAATGAATGAATGAATGAATGAATGACATGGTGAAAATAAGACTTTGAACAATGAATCTCTGTGTTTTTCTAGGCCCAAACAGATGAAGCTATTTTGTAAAATGGAATGTGAAGACCTGTCAGTTTGTGAATATGCAGAGCCCTCTGGCTGCCTCCTGCGGAGACTCTGCTGACCTCTCACACGTTGACACGACCCCCACCGGGCCCCGCCCCACCAGGACGAGCAAGTGTAGGACGAGGTTGGAAATGTGCAAAGGCGACAAAGACGTAATTCGAAACAGTTGCAGAGGCTGCTATTTTACTGACAGGCACCTTTACAACCGAATGACTCAGGGGCCCGAAAAGCTAGTAAATGTCTAATATAGCTGCGCTTTTGATGTTTTCATGTTTTTATCCGAAAGAATAATGTGTCCTTTAAAAAAAGGAAAAAGTCTGCGGCAGTATGTTCTCCAGTTCTTAAAACAACCACAGAAAGTTCCAGCAACTATTTGGCTCAACAGCACATTGAGTCTTCCCAGGTGCATTCGGTGCACACACACACACACACACCCACATGCTTTCCACAGTTTCTGTTCTAATTAGAGGGAGTTCTTGTGGTTCTGTGTCTGCACTGTGAAAACCTCTGGGACGATGTCTTTCAGGCGTCTCAGAGCTGGACTGAAAGGCGCTGAAGCTTGTAATACGCTTCTGGACCTGTATCCATAGCGCCCAGCATCGTTCCTGTTTCCTTATTGCGTTGCCACGACGAATGCTGAAAAGTTCCAGGGATATAATCAAAAAGTCACTCGCAGGCAACACGATATTTTATTTATTTTGCAAAAAGGACTTTGTGCTGGTTCAGGTTGTTGGAGAGCGGAAGCACTTTGCTGACACAAACAGCCCTCACAGTTTGGGTTTTTCCTCTCTGATAATGTGTCTCTGTTCTTCTGTGGCACCATGCAAGTGCACAGGAGGTGAAAACGGATGAGTGAGATTTATAGTGACAGACGGGAGGCGAGTCACCTCACAAGATTTGTCTCTGAAGAGTGAATAAAATGTTGCATAAAGCCTGGCACTCTGCATGAGAAATCCACTCCAGACTTCTTCCTCTTCTTTTTCTTTTCTTTTTCTTCTTCTGCTGCTGCTGCCAAAAGCCTCTCATGCAGTGGGAGTGACGGAGCACATATTCCTGTCGGCTGTCAGAGAACCGAACAGAAAGTGAGGGAACTTTCTCGTTAATATGGAGACAAAATGAAACAGATTTATGCTTTTTTTTTTCCCTTCTAACAATCAAAGCATTATAGAAGCAATTGGCTGCAATTCAATTGATTAAAAAAGTGGAGTTTTAAATGTTATAAACTAAGAAGATGGAGGAAAAGAGCCTGAGGATCTCTGCTATTGAATAATACTGGGATTGTATATGATGATATAATTCATTAAGGTGTGTAATAAGGTAGACTTTACAATGGGAACTTTCTTTTGTGTGTGTGTTGTTGTATTTTTTTTTACATATATAATATATATATTAAAGTATATTTGTATAAAGTGTTTCTGTCACAGCTCATGTTTAGTGGTCATATGAAACAGCAGCACAACAGTAATTATGCAGGACAGTTTCTGCTGCTGTTCTGCAAATTTCAAGGACTCCACAACAGCATTTCAGTATATTTCATCATCTCATGCTGAAAAAGAAGGACTGCAGCTGGACTGCTGCCTAAACGCCGGTATCCTGGAATAAGAATGAAAACATTTTTCCCCATGAAAAGAATGCTGTATTTGTTTTCTTCTTTTCCATACAGGGATTACGTAATATATTTTTAAAGCTGCACACCTAGATTTTCTATGACATTAGTAGAACTTAAGTTACATATAGTTTAACTGTGCAACATGTGGCTTTTGCTGTTTTGCACAATAAAGACTTTTTAATCAAGAAAAGAAGTCTGCCATTCCAAAGACAAACTTCCTTCGCCCTCTGATGACATCACATAAGGCATAAGAGATGATCAGAGTTCTTTTCGGTGTGTTCATTTGTAGTTTTTGCTTTATTTTCATGTTTCCCTCCATCGAATGATTGTGCCTGTGTTCTATCCGGCGGCAGCATCAACACATGCGAGCTCTGACTCTGACTACTACATTAAGCAGCACACGCTGCCGTTATTCTGCTAATCGCGGAGCCAATTTTTTTGTTTAGTGTTTAATGCTGTTGCTAACTTTTAAATAATGTTGCACACTTAGCTTCCCCTAAATTATTTCTTCCAAATAAATTCTACAGCACCAATTTACGGGTTGTTTTGTAGACTTTAATTTTATAAAATCCCACATTTGTTTGGAGTTTTGTTTATCAGCTGATAAGTATAAGTAGTTAGACCTTTACAATCATGTTATTTTAAAGTGGGTGGAACCTATTTTCACAGCAGTTTGACACAGCATTGGAACCTGTTTAAATTGACATACAATTTTGAAGAACATTATTATTAGACACTTAGTGGTTATAAACTTGATTGAAGTTAGCGCTTTAGCATTAGCTTCCACTAAAAAATGTGTTGCTTGGTGAAAGGAAGTATGAATAGTGCTTTCATATAAGTCCGGTAACTAGAACTAAGTTCTTAAATTACCGGTGCCCTTAGCTGAATTTAAGGATATTCTTTTTTTCAAGAAGAAACAAAAAATGCATAGCAAGTTAGATACATGTCAGTGAAAAAGATAAAATCCCGCTTGGTCATATCTTTAAGTCTATAAAGGCAGCAATGTGAGAAAACATGATTCGCTCTTAGACACAGCGCTGTCTGATATGATTATGAGCACCGAGAGCTGCCAGAAAAAAAAAGAGAAACAAAATCAGTGTAAAATCCAAATTGCAATGATGATGTAAGCTTGTTGTTGACTTTCCTAGTCTGAATGACTGAGCAAAGGATGGGGAGGGGGGGTGTCATTAATCCACAGCTAGTGGTGACTTGGCAAGAGAAAATGAGGTGTAGTGGGGGATGGGCGACAATCCCATCTCTGTTATGACAGATTCATGATAAACTTCTGAACGCTAGGCTGTTAGTTCCCCTCATTTTCTTCTGTCTTCGCTCGTTTTCAAGAAACGCTGCTTCATTTTTGTATTTTCTTTGAACGTGAGTAATGTACCACGAATTACTGTTTAATTAACGCTTTTAGATCGTGCTAAACACACGCAGGTGCTTGGTGGCCTTTTAAAACTAGATTAGAAATACCAATAAATAGTTATGTCCTCTTTAAATAAGGTTACTTAACGTTATCCTCCTCACTGACCAACGACACTGTAAACATACAGTGTCCCTGCTGCCACCACGGGTTAATAATCTTTCAAATAGGCTTTAGTCTCTGTCTGACGCTCTGAAATAATAGTAGTTACAAGCAGCCCATTTTAGCATGACAGGTCACTCCGCTGTGTGTCTGAAGCCGTTGCTGGGCTCTTACCGCCGGGTTTTAGCTTTAATATTATAACCTCACCATAGTTCATTTATGCGCTAAAGGGAGTAATCCTGCAATGGACTAAAGCGACAACATGGTCTGACTTGAGCGTCAAAGTGAATGGAAGATACCGTCTGTTGGAAGTTTTAACCCAAGTAGGTATGACATTGTAGCTACACTGTCATTAGCATAGCATGCTAGGTTTATCCAGTTAGCCAGCTAGCTTGTTGGCAAGTCCACGGGGGTAGCAGCCGGACGACCTTATGTTAGAGAGGGATTCGAATTATGGTAATTAGTAGTAATAAAGCAATAAAAATAACGAGCACAAATGCGAAGTTATTATAAGCGGCACGGGACGTAAATGCCTGCATCAAAATAAGTAAGCCGTACCCCGCCTTGACTGACTGGCATGTGTGTTGACGAGTACAACCAGCGCCATGCCGAACTGATTACACACGCATGGTAGCCAGTGAGCTAAGGTTACACGGCTTTACACTACCGCTGTGATAACTATAGTTTCTGAAACAACCGAGTTGCAGTGGTTTGTTTGAACTGCAAGCAGCTCCAGATACTCCACGTTGCTGTTTGTCTGTTTATTTATAGAATGGCCGTGATACTCCCATATCACCACGGACTGGGCTGCTCCGCCTGATGTCCACTCTGAAGTTAGTTTAGCTCCTTTTGCTAGCCGTTTGTAACAAGTACAAGCATTTGCACAAACACAGGTGCGTTTTTATGAATGGAAATATTACCATATTAAAATTTTATCCTTTTTTTCAGTATTTTATTTTTAGCTAAACTCACATATATGTACTTATATTAATTTAGATAATTATAATTTAAAGATAATGAGAACCCCAAATATAATTAAATAAATAAAAAAAAAAAATATATATATATATATATTATATGAAGCAGACAAACAAACAAAAAGTGAAAAAAGTGTATTTTTGACACAGAAATGCAACGTTATCGCCGAGATTAGGATGTAGCAATCTGCTGACTGGACAGTTTCCCTTCGTGGTCACCGACACGCTCCGCAACGGCACAGCTGTGAGGTTTCAGAGACAACAGGAAGTCTGCTCTGGTATTGATGGCACCATGTGAACTAAATCTGTGCCGGTGTTCTGTCCGATCAGGATACATTATCAGACAGTCACACTCAGCTCAGACACGTATACGCTGTCATTACCATATGTATGTGACATAGAATCATGACGTAGATCGTCATACACTTTATTAACAGCTGAATGGCTGTGTGGTTAAGAAGGTTAATGAGTTTTACACGGGCGTGTGTTGTAGTTGATGGCAGCTGCAGCTAGTCCCTGATTTAAATACACTTTGAAACCACAACAACGCATGTATATCTATCCAGTTATTATTGAAAACAATTTAATGACTTATTTTCGTCATAACTTGTTGCTTATGCTGAACTGACAACTCCTCTGACGGTCGGACTTGTTAGTGCGAATGCCTCGGCATGCGTACTCACTGCATGTATGCCATCCTGACATCCTATGGATATCTGATAGAACTCCCAGGTTTGTTTCCCGTTCTAAAGATTTTGAAGACAATGGAGGCAAAACAAATGCTTCAAATTTACAGTTTGCAGCTCAGCGTCTTTCTCTTATTGACGGATGGAAATCTTGCGACCACAAACCATACATCATCATCATCTTCATCTCTAACAAGCTGAATCTGGACTTCCTGAACACCTTCAGCTGCAGGATTTTTTATTATAGTCTAGTTTTATTTTTAGTCTAATTATGTTTGTTTAAATTAGTTTATAGAGGGGGTTTGCTGGTTTTTATTAGTTAAATGTTGTTTAGTTTTCATTAGTCACAGAAGACGTCTTAGCGTTTTCAGTCTTTGGTTAATTTTCAGGTGCGGAACGTGTTTTTAAAATAGCTACGCTCTACTCATGTACCGTCGCAGACTTAACCTGAGAAGTTGCCCTGCTGCGTCAATTTTCTGAAAAACACCAGTTTGAAAGAAGCCAAGCGACACTGCAGAGTGCAAATACGGAGAATCTGAAGGTTCATGAAGTCGACGGTGAACACTCAGGGCCTGTTTTTGTTGTCTGTTTCAGGGTCCAGAGACGAGGTGGCCATCATGTGCAACTGAAGACGTCTTGATGATCACATGGGTACTGCATTGATAACCATGTTCCTGTTAGGAGTTGAGAAAAGAAACGCTGAATTGATTCTGCGTTTCTGACCCAAGATTCCGAGCCATCTTGGGTCATTCGTTTTCCGGGCATTATCATCAATCAATAAAATCCCCACAGGCGAACTTGAAATTGGAGGTTATGCTGCTAACACTTAGCTTTCATCAACAACTCATAGGCGGAAGTGAGAACTCCGTGCAACGCAAGCAATTTCCCGGCTGGAACGCAGTGCGCTAAATAATAAAACATAAGTTAACGAAGCTTCGAGGGAGGTAAATTTTAACAATCGAGTCACTCGAGGAATCGTTTCAGTCCTACTCTGAATTTAAATTGGTTGGTTTTCTGTCTGTTGATTGGAGGTTTCATTACTTCATTATTTCATCCCCTTTGTGCAATGCACCAGTACTATTTGCGGCAAAATAGGCCAAAAACCTGCAGCTGCGACTGCAGCAGACTGTGATTCTGGAATCCAGACATCCAGTCAGGTGGATTAAATACAAACATGGCTGACTGTAGAAAACTGAGGATCATTTACCGCCAGTTATGTCCTAGTTTGTGTTGGTCTTTTCACATTAAATTGTATATAAAATACTTAAGTTTCTAGTTTCAGCTGAACAAAATGTGAAAAAGTTAGAGGGATGTGAATACTTTTACAGGTCAGTACTGGTGCATTCACACCAGTCCTGTTTGGTCTGCTCTAATCAAACTCTAGAGGCGTGAATGTGAAATCAAACTCTGATGCGGACCAACAACATAAACTCTTGTTTGCACAAAAACATCGGTCTTGGTTTGGTTGAAGTGAACTCCGGTGCGGCTCAAATTCATATGTGAATCCCAAGCGGACTGGAGATCTCCCCAAAAGCAGGAAGCAGACCATGATGCAGGGCACTCTGGGTAAATACAACGAGGGTCAGCAGGAGAAATGGCCCGTGAACACCGAGTTCCATCTCTGCCAGAGGTTATGTAGAATAACCTGAAATCTGCTGAATCGTGGGGTTGAGGCCTAGCAGCCAGCTGGACCCTCTGACCGCCTGCTTCATGGCTTCCTGGACGCCTTTCCCTCCACTCCAGGCCTCCAGGTTTAGCTGGCGTTGGACGTCAGCCTTCAGCGGGCTGGCAGAATGCAAACAGTGGACGTCCTGTCCTTTTTCCACTCTCCTTGTTTATTCCGACATTTCCATTCAAACAGCGCAGGTTCTGCCAGAACAAGAATAGAGCACGAACACAAGCCGCGCAGGAATCACTTCCAGATGTAGGTTAATGAGTGGAAACCAGTGGGCCTGGCTTCAGCGGCGAGGCATGCGCCTTTAGCGGAGAACAGGGCGGAAACAGAAAATATCGTTCCGGGTTGGGATTTTTCTAAAGTTTCACAGTTTGTTTCATTCATTTCTGTTTGTGTTTTTACAGGCTACTGACCTGTGCTGACCCGATGGTTTAATCAGCAGGAGTAAAAATGAGCATCAGCAGCGATGAGGTCAACTTCCTGGTTTACAGATACCTACAAGAGTCAGGTACAGCCGCTTTCGGAAAACCTCGTAGAGTCGATTTAAAATGGTTTCAACGCCGCTGCTGCAGCTGACCTTCTCCGGGCGCCTCGCTAATGAGCTTCCGTCCTACTTTCGGATTTTTCCCACCGTCCTCCAGGCTTCTCCCACTCAGCGTTCACCTTTGGCATAGAGAGCCACATCAGCCAGTCGAACATCAATGGAGCCCTGGTGCCCCCTGCTGCCCTCATCTCCATCATCCAGAAGGGCCTGCAGTATGTGGAGGCTGAAGTCAGCATCAACGAGGTCCGCTGCCTTTTAATTACAAGAAAAACCTCCGTCGAAGTTTCGCGTCTTTTCCCGACGTCCCTACTGGCGATGTGAGTGTGAAGCTTGTTGTTTCCGTTTAGGACGGGACCCTGTTTGACGGACGGCCCATCGAGTCACTGTCTCTGATCGACGCTGTCATGCCGGATGTGGTCCAGACTCGGCAGCAGGCCTACAGAGACAAACTGGCTCAGCAGGCGGCGGCGGCAGGCAGCAGCAGCAGCGGCGGCAGCACAGGGCCACAGGGAGGCTCCAAGAATGGGGACGAGGCGCCCGCTAACGGAGAGGAAAACGGATCGCATGCGTTAGCCAGTAAGCTAAGTCCACGCACGTCATGCTGCCCCTTGTGTGATTTGTAGAAAATTTAGAATAAGTCAAAATAAAAGTGCACTGAGAAATTATTTTCCTACTCAGGCTGTTTGTGCATCCTTATACAATCTTAAATTTACGTATCTGAAATTAAGACCTTAAAAAGTCTCAAAGGAGTAGTGTTAATTAAAATCTACTTTTTAGATTTTTATATGACACTATAATGTTATTCCCTCATCAAAAACAGATCTGGAGTGTTACTTTGATTCTTTGATACTTTGATCTCTATGGCAACCATTCAGCTGTGCAAAATGCCTGCTTGGCCCTAGCTCCGCCTTCGCAGTGTAGCTCCCACTCTGAGCTGCAGTTTCCAAGACTCATCTGACTCAGATCCTTCAGACTAGCCAGCAGCAATTAGCAAACACTTGGTGGACCTGCACAACATGCTTTTTTTGTCCCCTTCCTGCTGAGTCATTATAGGATTTACTTCTCAGTGCAGCGCTGATGAAAATGTCTTGATGACTTCCTGAAGGCGGAGTTTCAGAATGAGCAAGAGCTTCTTAAAGAGACAGAGGCCCAATTGCAAGGCATTAAACTGCAAAACCAAATTTCTTTTACATTATGTTTGATATATACAGCATTTTCATCACAACTCTAGATGACAGAGTTACTTGACTGTGTTATGTAATGGTGCTGTGTCTCAAAAATACAGACCACTCCTTTAAATTCATAAATCAAATTGTATAAGTGTATATGTGGGTTTTTTTCCCCTGTGACACAAAATATCAAGTCATACATCCAAGAAAATTTCACATGTGCGTAACAGAGGTTGTTACCATGACAACTCTGGCATCTTAAAGCACCTACTGGTCCTCTCTCTCACAATGGACATCCTGCATGTTCCCCTGATCTAAATTTTTATTCAAGTAAAATGTAAATAATCTAAAGTCGGCATCAGTATCTCAATGCTGAAACACCAGAGTCCGACTGGTTATTTGCGTGCCGGCCAGTGAATGCTTGGTTTGACTGCGCTCCATTCCCTCTGCTGTAGATAACCACTCAGAGATGATGGAGGTGGACCGGGATGTGGAGATTCCCCAGAGCAAAGCCATGGTCCTGCGAGGCCACGAGTCGGAGGTTTTCATCTGCGCCTGGAACCCGGTGAACGACCTCCTCGCCTCCGGGTCAGCACCGCCTATCTGCGTGTGGAGCGTGTTTCAGAGTGGCCGTGGCGTTGATTAAAAACAACCCTTTCAATCGATTTTCTCAGAAAAACGTCTGAGAAATTCAATCTTCTGTCAAAATCCCTCCCTGCAATGGAACGGCGCCTCCACTAGGGGGCGCGCCCCACAGTTTGGGAACCTCTGGTCTAACCAATCCCCTTTATGTGCTGCCAATTCTTTTGAGCCGATTCTTGAAACCAACTTTGCTTTTTCCAGGGAAGCATCGATCTGTTTTTTTTTTTTGTTGTTTTTTTTTTTTCACTTCCTGTATCGCCTGATCCCGATCGGATATAGAAAAACAACTGGATGGATTTAAAATATTTCTTTTCTTTAAAAAACACAGAAATAAATATACTAAATAAATTACAAATGAATTAGATAACTTTGCACCAGTACAGACACTTAAAGACACCAACAAATTCACCAGCTTGGTCTGACGTGTGTAAACTACTTTATTTGTTCAGTCAGTTCAATGAAGAACGGTTCATAAAACGTAAAATAAACAAAGCATGACGTCGCTCATAGTACAAAGCACAAAATTAGACTGAATAGATCTACTCTTATGTAATAGAATCCCAATCTTCAATTTCTTTTCAACATCACAACTGATACACATATTAGTATCGGATCAGTGCATCTCTTCCTCCCCCTACATGATAAAAATGAAACGATGGTAACAAATATTGCACAAGTCTCAGTTTAATCAAAAAAGAAACATTTATTAACTCAACAAACAAAACAGTGGACAGTAGTGCAGAACATTCACCGTCGTTTCTTCCCACTTACGATCCCGATCTGACGGGGTTTTATTTCGCTACCATAGCAACAGGTTAAAGCACGAGGTTGACGCCCCAGTGAACGATCCAGCGGCAGAAATCACACCTCGGCTCCGACGCTGCAGTTCACAGCGCCTCCGATCCGTCTCCATGTCTTTCCGCTGCCTGAGTGTTTTCCTTTCATCACGCGCCCCGTCACTGCAGGAAAACGCTGTTTCTCGTTTACTCCTGCTTAGTGAAGAAGTCAGAGTCGCCCATTGTGTTGCTCTGAGTCATAACGCCCACCGTGTGAATCAGCTGTGCTTTGCTCTGGGCTCGTTACTGCGGCTCCACGGAGAATTAAGAACAGACAGCGTTAGATAAGCACACACTGAAAAAACAATGATGATTCACATAGAAGGCTAAATACGCAGAAGAAGAAGGAAAACAAACGCCTCGATTGACTAAATAAATTACATTTTTCTTTTTTTTTGCTTTGTAAAACATCCCTCCTTTTTTTCTGATCCAGGTCTGGAGACTCGACGGCGCGAATCTGGAACCTGAGTGAGAACAGCACGGGGGGGTCCACCCAGCTGGTCCTGAGGCACTGCATACGGGAGGGCGGCCAGGACGTCCCCAGCAACAAGGACGTCACCTCACTGGACTGGAACGTGAGTGTGTGGAGTCTAACCTAGAAATGTTTCTAGATCTGGACATCAAAACACTTCTCATCGCTAAGGGCCTTCCAGCTACTCACAACATTTAGTATTTTTCCCCATGAGAAAATTACCGTTTTCTTCTCCATTTTTAAGTAGCATAACATCAATATTTTTTTGTTTTATTATTGTTATTATTATTTTGTTTTATTTACTTATTACATTTTTTAAATAAGTAAATATTTAAAAAATTAAGATTAATTTAGTTTTAATTTTGTCTTTTATTCTTTAATTTATTTTTTCATCATTTAAATGTCTGTATTCATTTTCATTCATGAAATGCAAGAATTTTTTTTTTTATTTTTGTTGATATTTTTATCATTATTTATCATATTATTCATAAAAAACAATTTTTTTTCTTTTTTTACACTTTTTAATTGTTTTATATTTTTTGTAATGCTCAGATCTATTTTTGTACTTAGAAAAAAAAAAAAACATGACATATGCTTAGTCTTAAAGTGATGCTCAGTTGAAGACTGTAGTATTGAGATAAAATGAAAATTTAAACTCTGGAGCCCTGAGGAAAAGAGCAAGAGGTGGATATTTGGATGAACTTTTTTTAGTTTTGAAATCTGGTTCCAACTTTATTCACTGAACCAACAGAAACTAATTCAACTCCAGTCGTAAGTTAAATTTATTCCTGTTTGGATTTTTACCGCCATGCATGTCGGGAAGACAGCAAAACATGTGGAAGAAGACGACGACCAAAACAAAACACTTTGAGTGATGGAAAAGTAACCCTGCATCTCAGTTCCAGTGCGCCATCGCAAACTGTAAAATACGGTGGCGGCAGCAACATGCTGTGGGCACAGATAAGCTGCACATAACCGATGGGAGAATTGGGCAGAGGGAAAATACAGAGAGAGCAACCCTGGGAGGAAACGTGCAGGCTCTCCTTCCAGCAGAACAACAAAATGGTTCAGATCAAAGCATAGTTGGGTGTAAGGATGGCCTAGTCAAAGTCCAGACCTAAATTGGCATTATGAAAAAAGTTCGAGCTGCTTTTGTGATGAACAAACGGCAGAAATGTCACTATTTGCAGCAAACGGCAGAAAGAAAATTCTCATCACACGAAAACCAGTTTTTTCTACAAGGTTTCATTTTTATGGAAAACAATCAAAACAGAAAAAAAACAGTTCCATTGGTCAAGGGGTGCAAATACCTTTGCAAAGAGTTGTGTAATAGTTTATTATTTGTCAGTCTGACCTGTAAAGCTGTCGAAGTAATGTCATTCTTCCAACAAAACAAATACCTGTCATTCCACTGCTAACGACATGCAGAGCATAAAGTAAAAGCCGACTTTTTCCTCTTAAGAGTCTCACATGAAAAAAACAATAAACTCATTAATTATGAAGATGAAACCCATTTAAATGATGATCTGAAGCTAACAAGAACCCGGTCTCTCTTCCAGAGTGAGGGCACATTACTGGCCACCGGCTCGTACGACGGCTTCGCCCGGATATGGACGAAAGACGGTAAAACACACACACACACACACACAGCCGTAATCACACCACAGCTGCACAAAACACGCCTCGTTTATCTCCTTCCCGGAGTCGTCTGATTGTTGTGCTCTTCAGGAAACCTGGCCAGTACTTTGGGTCAGCACAAAGGGCCCATATTTGCACTCAAGTGGAACAAAAAAGGCAACTTCATCCTCAGTGCCGGAGTAGATAAGGTACGGCTTATCGATTTTCTTGCCGGGGTTTGGCCGCTTGCCGTGTTTTGGGGGTTTCAAGCCTCGGGAGTTTGATCGTTCTTGGGTTCTTGGCTCTGTTTTCTAAATCTGAAGCAGAAAAGTTGTTCTAAAGTGAAGATGGCTGCACTTCCATTCACAAACGTGCGATTAAGAATAAGAAATATGAAGACGGGGGAAGCATTCTGTGCATATTTCTGATGAATGGAGGATGGGATCACACATCAGCTTCTTGCTGCTTTAAGTGTTTCTGAAGTCAGAAATGCATCAATCGATGAGTAAACACTGCCACCTAGTGGACTAAAGTGTAACAGTATGTTAACTCTATATTAGGGGGCGCTTTTATGAACAGAAATAAAACGGTTTCATTCTAATTGCATGCAAATTAAAACCAAAATGCATAACGTGATCTCATGATGTGTTCTTACAAAAATAAAAGCATTTTTTTAGTTTACTGTTAAATCCATATAGCAGATTATTAGATGTAATTACATGATTTAATTGCTAAGTATAGAATACATTTTAAAGAATACTCTCCTGTTGTGCAGGATTATGCTATAATGAGTAACAAATAAGTTGGTACTTAAAAAAATAAATCAAAATCCTGATCCGTTGCTTCTGAAGGACCTCCGTCCTCCAGCAGCCTTCCAGGGTAACAACTGAGGGAAGTGCAAGTTGCAGCAATGTCAACTCATGCTACGAAAGAGAAAATGTGGCATTAATCACCAATTATTAGCCTTTTGGGTTCACCAGCGATTCATTTTGTAGATTCGTCTTAGTTTGGGTAACTCTAGTCCGTTTAAAACGTCATCAATATTCTGCTCTCTTACAGCAGAGGGTTGAGTGTGTAATCACTGATAGCATAACTCAAAGCAGCATTCTTTAACTCCTCTCCTATATTATTGGATTTTAGGATTCCTAATCTTGCACATCACGTTTTCCATTCGTTGCTTTCACAGATTGTAAACATGTTGCATGTTGTTTACATCCGGAGAAGGCTCTCAGGTTTGAGGACGTATTAAAAGGTGGCATCGTTTTTTGTCTGTTAGTTTTGTCCCTCTGCACTTTTTCATGCATGGTGCCCAAAAATGAAATGATCCCTCCGTCCCCCTTAGCACCACTTTTAATGTGACCAACAATTAAATTCTGGATAATCTTTCTGCAGTTTTTTCTATTGGCTCAGAGTCATTCAGAAAACACAAAGTTAATTGTCACAAAGTCTTTGTTTCACTTTTCAAATTGGGAAGCAAAGTAACGGTGCTCTCTCTGTCTCCGTCTCTCTCTCTCTCTCTCCCCACACAGACAACAATTATCTGGGACGCCCACACAGGGGAAGCAAAGCAGCAGTTTCCGTTCCACTCAGGTGAGTGACAACAGCCGGCCGCCTTTTTCCCCTCCACTTTTCATGTAGCGCTCTCGCTTTTAGTCAGGCGTTACCCTCCATGTCATCAGGTGTGTTTACAGCCAGTCGGATGCGTTTGACGTCGTTGCTAAGATAATCTTCTCACGGGTCGCTTAGATCTGACCGCTGCGGGTTAGAGTAACACCGTTTTCATATCATGACTGTCGTGCGTTTGTGTGTTTCTGTGCTCACAGCACCAGCTCTGGACGTGGACTGGCAGAACAACAACACATTCGCCTCCTGCAGCACAGACATGTGCATCCACGTGTGCAAGCTGGGTCAGGACAGACCCGTCAAGACTTTCCAGGGACACTCGGTACGACAGCCACCTCGGTCCTCGCTCACGCCACGCGCATGGCGGGAATACGGAGTGCGCTCAAGAATGCTCACCCTCAGATTGCAAACCGACAAGTTTCAGAACATCAAGCTAACGTCAGATAGAGATGACAGTAATCGCTCAAGTTGTTAAAGCTTCAGTGTGTCACTTTTATACAAAATATGCTTATTACATATTTGCTAAAACTGTTGCCGTGTTGTGACGGTGCAACATGAGGCAGACGATCTGTGAAAACATTGATCTCCTCTTTCAGCTACTGTTGTCGTCTGAAGAAATGCAGCACTCCTTTCCAAAAACAACCAATCAGAGCCAGGAGGAGGGCCTTGGTGCTGTCAATCATCATCATGTACTCGCTGCTAAAATGAGCTGATGGTGAAGAAAGAACTTACCATTACAGGCAAATTGTTTATCCGCCCTCATTGGTTCCCATGCTAACTAACCTTAGCATTCATGACAGGCTGTGCCAGCTTTATGAGCGCAAGAGCCACACAAGATTGTGATTGACAGCACTAAGACCGGCCTCCTGGTTCTGATTGGTTGTTTCCAGTTAGCAGTGGGAGAAGGCAGAGGAGCTCCCTTTTTTTTCCCTCCAGATTGTCCATCTCATGCCAAACTGTCACCACATATAGCGACTGTTTCAATAACTATGGAAAAACACATTGGATTTTTTATAAAAGTTAAATACTGCAGCTTTAAGTCATAATGTAACTGTGATAAAACACAAAGGCTGAACTTAGTGTCATAGGCTAGACTCCTACCAGATGTGAAGAATCAAGAACCCGTTTAGGTAGGTCCTGTCCAGTAACAGGAAGTGAGCTAAGCTATAATAAAAGCAGCATTGCAGTGGACAACTGAAGCTTTTGATCTAAAATAGCTGCTGTCTTTTTTTCCCTAGAGCATCTTTAATTCTTACCGCATGTTCTTTATCTCAATTTAAATCACGCTCACGCAGAATGAAGTGAATGCCATAAAGTGGGATCCCACGGGCAGCTTGCTGGCCTCCTGCTCAGACGACATGACGCTCAAGGTCAGCAGTCTGTATTCCAGCGTGTTTGTTAACGTGTCGAGTTCAGAGGTTTATTATGCCGCCGATACCTTCTGCCGCAGATCTGGAGCATGAAGCAGGACTCGTGTGTCCATGACCTCCAGGCCCATAGCAAAGAAATCTACACCATCAAATGGAGCCCCACGGGCCCTGGGACCAACAATCCCAGCGCAAACCTCATGCTGGCCAGGTACGAGTGCAGAGACGCCGTCCACAAGGCTCTCGTTACACCACAGGTCATCTTTACTGTTGGGAAATTGGCCAAGTGATGAAACTGATGTATTTAAAATGAGGAAAAACTCTATTTGTTGGTTCTCCATTCAGAACTTTATTCCCATTTTATACTTTTCTTCCTTTTTTAAAGAATAAACTAAATTTTGTGTTTCCCTACAACAGTTCAAAATATAAGGATAGTACATCCTTCAATATTGAAATTTTCTTCTTTTTTGGAAAAATTTAACATGATTTAAAAGTCTGTCTATTAATACTGCAAGAAATTTACACTATGTGTGTTTGATAGCCATTTATCAAAAGTTCAGTTTTAAATTAGATAAGAGAAATGACAAAAAGGTGCATATATTTGGCTTTCCTTTGATTTATAGTCAAATATCAAACAAGCACCTTTTTCAAAATCTTATTTAACTCTTCTGTTGTGTGTAATCAATGGTTTAAGTCTTTTACAAAGAAAATACATTAATATCTTCTGCCAGCAGAACAAATTGCAGCAGTTTAGAAACTTCCCAGATGTAATTAATGTGCAAAAGAAAAGTTGTCCAAGTGCTAAACCTTGGGGAACCCCATTTGGGCATTCAGTGTTTAACTGAAGCAGAAGGAACGTTAGCAGAATGTCACTTTGTGGAAAGGCTAGAAGAAAAAAAACAAATATATACTGTATATATATATATAATATGATATTAATGCAAAACTTTAAATCAGTGCATCTCAAGTATTAATTAATGAATACTTTGTTTTATGATTTCTAGAGGTGCACCAGTTACAGTTTTATGACCAATCATATATATAACTGACACTATCAGGTGTTAAGTCTCTACAAATGTGAAAGGTCAAAATTTACTTTCTGTCTTCCAATCTTTTTTTACTGAACAATTGTATTCAACACTCGTGATGCAATAACCCGAATGAAATAAAAGGGGCCGGCCGACCGATCCATCGGTGCACCCATAACCATTTGGTGCTGCTACGGTTTCTGGTTCGCTAGTTACTTATATATTTTTGCAGTGCATACTTTCATATTCGTGACTCTGCATCTGCTTTTCGCTTCTCTTAAAGCGCATCGTTTGACTCGACTGTGCGCCTGTGGGACGTGGAGCGTGGGGTGTGTATTCACACACTGACCCGCCACCAGGAACCCGTCTACAGTGTAGCCTTCAGTCCTGACGGCAAGCACCTGGCCAGTGGCTCCTTCGACAAGTGTGTCCACATCTGGAATACTCAGGTCTGGGAAAACAAAACTGCGCTTTACGCACTGATAGAGGCTGAAACATGTCAAAAATACACACGGGTCTAAGAAACTTTCTGTGCGTCTCCAGACGGGTGCTTTAGTTCACAGCTACCGGGGGACCGGTGGGATCTTTGAGGTGTGCTGGAACGCCACAGGGGACAGAGTAGGAGCGAGCGCGTCAGACGGATCGGTGAGTTTCTCTGTCTTAGGATTCTGATCGTTCTCAAAATGAATCAGCCCTAAACCTGGATTAAATGGAAAGATTTATATATATTGTAGTACCTTTCAGTTCCACTAGAGGGAGCCACTCCCTGAAGAACAGGAGATTTTACAGCAAAAAAAAGCACGATTTTATTCAATTAAATTCTTTTAAAAATGCACTTTAGATATTATTAATGTGGTAAAAGGCTGTGAAAGCTGCGGTGTTTAACTTTTATAAAAAAAATTATTTCTTTTACACATTTGTTGAAACTTTCACTATGTCGTGACAGTTTGTTATGAGACAGATGATCTGTGAGGAAATGCAGCTCCTCTGCCTTCTCACAGCGCTAACTAGAAACAACCAATCAGAGTCAGGAGGCGGGACTTAACCAAAAATTAACAGATCAGCAAACTACTCCGAATAGATGCTAAGCCAAGCAGAAAGTCTGCAAATTCATCCTTTGTTAAAAATTCTTAAAACACAAGAATAAAAAAACTTATTTAATTTTAACCAATAAAAAGACTATTTATTAGTATCTTTTAATGTATTTCGAATATTGTGTAAATAAGGCTTACGTGGTTAAATGAAAAATCTGCAGTGTGTATCTTTTTCTATTCGATTAATTGTCACATCAGTCGATTACTAAAATAACTAATAATTAGTTGCGGCACTAATCTGAGCACTCGAGATCAGAACCGATCTCAGTCGACATCTCCTCTCTTTTAATAGCAAACTACAAATGTGGCAGGTCTGCTGAGCAGAGGCAGGCCCAGATGAGCCTGCCAGCGTTTACCCCAACCGGTTCACGTAGCTTCACCCAAGACAACAGTCTGACACATCAAATCTCTGGTGGAGATGTTTTTGAGTCAGCGCAAGTCTGCAGACGGAGAGCGAAGCATCTCCCAGTGATATCTGATAAGAAGTTGCCACCTTGCAGACGCTGAATGTCATGAGGGGGAAAAAAAAAGAAAAGCAAACCGCCCCCGTCTAACCGCCTGTGGTTTCTGTTTTGCAGGTTTGTGTACTAGAGCTGAGGAAATGACACTTGTGTGTGGTGTAGCTGTGGACCGACTACGAATGTGTACATAGCCAAAAAGACTGTCCCTGCCTGCCACACTGCTGTCTGTCCCATCAGGTTGCGCTTCTTCGTCACGCCTGCACCGAGCAGTTGGAGGAAGAGCCTCCTCCCCAACCCCCCAACGTCACTCGGACCCCCAACGGGTCAAACAAAACTCCCGCACCCGTCTGTATTCTCATGTCTGCATCCGCTAAATCAGAAGTGTAGAGAGTTTTGATCTCTGTCACTGCGTGCGTATCATGCCCATCAGAATCTGGACCTCACTGGGTTTATCTTGTGACGTATAAGAACGAAGGAAGCGGACGTTTAGAGGAGCTCTTCTCTTTTCATTCACAGATATACTCATTTCCTGTTGGTGACGTCTGCCCAACTCATTCTTTTAATTCAAGAGATGTTTTTAAAGTTGTCAGCAGTTTTAAGAGTGAGCAGAGCCTTGCAAAAGTATTCATATCTCTTTGATTTTTAAGTCGGAGCCACAAACTTTCCTCCTATTTTTTTGGGACTTTGTATGATAGTCGTACACAAATAAGGCAGAAAAATCCGGAAAACAACTGGACTTATTATCATTGAAAACTAGCGTTAGCTTAGCCAAGTTAAATAAATAATACCAATGATTAAGTCTTTTCTCAGACTCCTAAAATGGCTTTAGGCCTGGCCTTTGACTGGACCACTCTGGAAGTTGAACCTCCACTCCAGTAGCAAGTCTTTTTCACAAACGCGTTTTGCTCCATCCATCCTCCAAGAAACTCTGAGCACCTTCTCTGTTTCTACAGGACAAAACAAGTACTTGTATCGCCATATCATGATGCTGCCTCTACCATTTTTAACTTTTGGGATAGGAAAGAGAGCCTGATCTGTTTCACATTGGTCAAAACCTAGAGTTGTTATCCTGCCAACACTAATCTGGTTATTTTAAAGGCAGTTTTTATCAGAGTAAAGGAAGCTGAATACAAATACACACTGCACATTTTTTCTCTCATTTTTCTTCCACTGCGCAATTAAGCCAAACTTTCTGTTGGCCCATCACATAAAACCCAAGCACATACGTGGTTTTACCAGTACAGAATGTTGAAAGGCTTCAAGAGTTATGATTGCTTTTGCAAGTTACAGTGTCTGATAACCATCCTAGCTGTTTTCATTGAAGACGGGGTATGGGAGGGACCGATTGTTGTTTTCTGGCCGATCACCGATATACAAAAAGCCTGACCTGACGATTCCGACTTTGACCGATATCGATCGATTTTAAGTTAGAGGTGGATGAAATTGGTTTCTCCGGCCAATGTAAATGTAAGGAACGTCGGGCCGATTTGTCGGTTTCTAGGAAATCATTTTTCTATTCACAAAGTCTAAGAGTTAATCTGAGCCACGCATCTGCTTCAGTTGTGAGGTAAAGCTATAAACCCTTTAGCTACGTGAATTTCGTTGATACAACCGTCTGGTAGCTGCAGCGGTGCTTTGGTTCCCTCCTGGTGAAACGCCGATGGTGTTGTGACAGTCATTCTTTAAAAGGGCGTCCTCTCTCCGGCTAAAACGGCCGTGCCCGGTTGTCACGACCTACGTACCGCACTACAGTCGACAGTTGTTGCCCCGCATTGTCACAAACACACAGGTGACAGACAGACGGTGATTTGTTTGCAGTGTTTTAGGTTTTGGGTTTGAAGACAAGTATGCTGTCGATGGCGCGAACATGCGGATGTAGGCTGCTTCGTTGAGTCTCATAAGACACCCTGGCACCGTCAGAGCTGCGACCAAAGCAGTTGCCGTTTGACATTGTTAGCCTAAAATAAGGGAAGATTCAAACCATCAGAAATGGATCTATAGAAGCAGGT
Organism: Phalloptychus januarius; assembly: GCA_902982915.1. Taxonomy (NCBI): domain Eukaryota; kingdom Metazoa; phylum Chordata; class Actinopteri; order Cyprinodontiformes; family Poeciliidae; genus Phalloptychus; species Phalloptychus januarius. The sequence continues at coordinate 2,133,854 of CADWAE010000466.1, read as the reverse complement.
TTTATCGGTCATCTTCAACTCGCACCAATCAAAAAGGACCTGTCAGCCGACTTGTTGCGTATCGGTCACAGAGAATGCTCAAACCTTTATTTGCTTTGATGAAGCCAGCAGTGTCTGAACCGGATCCCTCTGACAATGAAATGGTATTTGATCCCTGTTGGGTTCTGGGTGGGCAGCTGGGCAGGAACAGCACTAACACCGATCCTGTGTTTGCTATGTCGGAAAGCCCTCGAAGGTTTTGTACTTTTGTAATTTTGATTCGTTTGTAGCCGCGTACTCAAAACGACAAAAAGAAAAACAAAACAAAAAAAACTGATGTAATTGTTGGTGTATTATAACACAGAACATGTAAATACCAATTTTCTGAAAATGTTTTTTTTTTTTTGGGTGTCTTTCCACAGACCTATGTTGTACTTTGTCACGGTTGCAGCCTGCAGCCTCCTGATCAGACTGTTGGTATATCACTCAGATCTTAAGGTCTAGAATAAAATCTATTTTGATAATATCTGTGTATTTTGTGGCTTTGCTCCAAACCAAGAACACCAGATTTCACACACACACCTACTGCTCCTTTGGTTCACTCACATCGCCTCCATCAGGGTGGGGGTCTTTCCCGCTCCCATGATGTGTGTCAAAACAACCCCCTTGCATTGTACTATTATTATTAATTTATTTTTTTGGGGTATGTACAATTAATTGTTTAATAAAAATAAATAAATAAGCAGAAGAATATTTGATTGAAAAGGTGGAACCTGAATAAAAAGATCTCCCAGCACCAACTAATCTGACATCAGAGTCAAGCTGTAACTGAGGCCCCACTCAGTTACAGCTTCAACACAAAGGAGGAGCCATCCACCCATTATCTTCTGTTTAGTCGGGTTTAGGGGGTGGCAGTCCAAGTAGAGAGGCTCAGTCTTCCCTCTCCCCAGCCACTTGTTCCAGCTCCTCCAGGGGAACCCCAAGGTGTTCCCAGGCCAGCCGAGAAACATAGCCCCTTCAGCATGTCCTGGGTCTTCCCCCGGTGGGACGTGCCCGGAAGACCTTGCCAGGGAGGCATCCTGACCAGATGCCCAAGCCACCTCAAATGGCTCCTCTCGACATGAAGGAGCAGAGGCTCTACTGTGAGTCTCTCCTGGATGAAAGAGCTTCTATCTCTGAGGTAGAACCCAGACACCCTATGGAGAAAACTAATTTCGGCCGCTGGTATACGTGGCCTCGTCCTTTTGGTCGCTACCCAAAGCTCATGACCACAGATGAGCCACTTTTTGACAAACATGTTTGTGATCTGCGACAGATCACAAACATGTTGTTGAGAGGAGGAACTCTCAACAACACTCAACCAAATTGTGTCCAGCAAACCCTGCAACAAGGGACAACATTGAACAATAAACACCTATTTTCCTGCTAACACTAACTTCCACCAAACCGCTGCTACACACATGCTGCCCGATTGGCCTAGAGATCAGTTTCACATTCTGCTTTATGCTCTGTTCACCAAGAGGCAGAGCAGAAGGAGCGGTGCCTGCTTATGCTGCAGGCTCTCAAATTGGGGAAACATGCATTCAGTCATCACTGAATACAACAGTCAGCCACTGATATCGTGAAAAAAAAGAACACATTTGTCAAAAATGTCAGGTGCATTGTATCGGCCAACTCCTCCGGTGCAGCCTGGATTCCTGCAGCGGTTTGGCCACATTGAGGTTTCTGCTGCAGTTCCTGCAGTGCAGAGTTCAGTTTCTAGTGCAACCACACTAAATGTGCACCTGACGGTCCTTCAGTTTGATGTATGGGAACAAACAAGAATGAATTTCTGTTTAGTCAGGCAAACATTTAAAACATTGGGTCTAAGTGAATCTGCATCACCGTCATACACAAGCTAGTAGACTGGTTGTTTTTTTTTATATATCTGAATTTTATCAAACGGGGTAGCATTTGACAGGTGTCTAAAATAACTCGACATGACCTATTTTCTTTTAAGAGGAAATGTCAAAGTACTATTTTTTAATATTACTATTTCTGTGGCTTGGTGGACCTAGCAGTCAGCTAGCAGTCAACATTCACAGTACTTCTGAACTGAGTACAGATGGTGGTTTTGCACACAAACTCCCTCCGAACTCTTGGCCACACCTTCACTTAAATCCTAATTAAAATATTTACAATGAAATTAGGATTTTTATTTGCAGCAGACACACATGTACGCCCTTTAGCAAAACGGTCCTGCTCATTACACATACATTGTTGCCAAAAGAAGAGGAAGTTCCTGATGCAACAATGGTCATTTCAGTCAGTTCAGTTTTAGTTTGGAGTGAACTCCATATGAAATGAACTCCATATCCTAGAGTTCAGACTCCAGGATATGAGTCGTAAAAATGGTGCCACAAGTATGAGAAATCTGATGTATCAAACTCGAATATTAAAAAGAATTGTTATCAGCGGAGCTATCAGTAATGCTGGCTCGAGGGTTTGGGGTCATAGTTCAGGTTGAGCTTTTGTAATGCTGATCAGGTGCGCCCAATTGTAAAAACAATATCTGGTTGGCATGATTATGAATTGTAATAAAAAACTGCATGAAAGTAATTTCATGCGATCCAAAGTCAGAGATAAAAATCTGTCCAAACGAGTCAAACATGTTTATGATCCACGTCTATTTTGGTCATCTGAACTGGAAACAGTTTATCTATTCCAATGTTAATATTATCTGGTCTAATATTAATAGTTGGCTTTCACCATTTAAGATTCAACTCTTAATGGTGAGACCCAACATTCACTATTAAGTTGGAAATTTGAGAGATTTCATGAAGATCTCTAAAACACATCTAAGAATGTTGTTTGTTTCATGGACAATTTGAACTCTGATATTTCTGATGTCGTTAATCTTGTGATCACTTCCCAGCCAGCATACCTAGGTGGGCCCCATATGAGGAAAAGGAGGGCAGACAATATGGGTCCAACATGGGTTTACCCATCTAGGGCCACCGCCTACATGGACCCTACATGGCGGTGGCCTTACATGGGCAAACCCATGTGGGGCCACCATGGAAATTGCGGACAAAACCATGTGGGACCCATATTGTCTGCCCTCCTTTTCCCCATATGGGGCCCACCTTGGTATGCTGGCTGGGTTTTCAGCACAATTAACAAAATTCATATATGGAAACTGAAACTATATTGACTTACCAAAAATAATGCTAGCTAAAACAATGCTTCTCCGACATGTTTGCTTTTGATTGCTTTCTTTATTTACCCTTTGCAATTACGTCACTTAATCATTCGAGGCGCCCTGATGGACGGGAGTGTTGAACTGAGCGACTTAAGTCGTTTTCGCCTGTCCATTCGTGGCTTTTACGTGTTACAATTAGTCCGTGAACGTAACACACCTGGTTCGCCCTAATGCAATATTTGATATCTTCCTAATCACACTTACTTAGAAAGTATATGAACGTTAATCTTCTTACGTTGTAAAAAGTGTTCGCGGAAAATCCGCGGCTGCCAGACATGACTGACGGCTGTTAAATACAATAAAATAGTAAGTTGTGTTTTCACCCTTGTCTGTTTGTGCAGCCGACCGCACAGGGCTCTGTGTCCATTTTCACTGCGAAATCAACTCAATAATAGCGATATTAGGCAACCAGGTGCGCGTTTCTTGACACAATTTACAGGAGCTCGCGGGTTGTTTTGACGTCCGCGTGAGGGAACCGGCCGAGTTTCGAACAGAGTGACGTCATGTGTAAAGCGTCAATTACATTTATATATAATTTTTCTAAATTATTTATTTATTTTCAAAAAAAAATGACTCACTTCACGATCTCTGGAAACTGCTATATTAATGTCAGACTTAATTCAACTTGACCGTTATAAATTGTGAATGTTTCGGGTTTTTTTTCCCTGAATGCAAATTAAGTTGCCGTTTAAAAATAAGACCGTAAAGACACAAGTCAGTAAAGGCAACCACAGTAAAAAAAAAAAAAAAAAAAAAAGGTAACCGTAAATTAATTTAGCAAGTTAAAAATAAATAAATAAATTCTAGCTGTGTTGACCCGAGAAGAGAATGTTTTTTTTTTCTTAAGGCGACCCATTACACGCCGCGGCTCGGCTCCAGACGAGGTAACGTAAAGTATCTCTGTTTCGCTAAGTTGTAGGCTAACGCCAACGTTAGCATCGTAAACAAAAGAGGAACTGATGTACGAGGGTTGTTCGCGGTTTGTGTGTTAAATTTGACGTGAACACACACGCCGCTACTATTTACTTAGTCTGTACTGTATCCTGAAAAAGTATTCCCACCCGTTTGTCACTTTACCACCACAAAACATCCATGTATTTCAGGTACGTTATGTGCTACACGAAGCTGCATTTTCCAAATAAAGCCCTGAAAGTGTGTCGTGTCGGCCCCTCAGGAGTCAACACCATTGCGGCATAGTTTAGTTGCAATTTCCAGCAGCTTTGCAAATCTAGAGAAAACACTGCCAAGCTCAGACTGCGCGGAGAACTTCTCTAAAACCGCAAGTTGTTTTACAGCCCTTGTATTTGTCTCTGCACTCTGACTGGGCCACTTTAGTCATGTGCTCCATGTTTGCTATGTCTGTGTGTGTGAGGCCGTTGGAACACCGGGCCAGCCACCTGTGACTGCAATTACGGCTAACGGATTTTTTTTTTCCCCTCCCCGGATTGTTCCTGCATTTAGCTTCATCTTATCAACTCTGACCTACTTCCTTGTCTCTGCTGACGAAAAGCGTCCCACGTGACGTCGCAGCCACTATTTTTCGCAAAGGAGATGATGTTTTTAAAGCGATATGCAGTGTTAGCTTTCTGACGCCGCACATCATACTTGTCAGCCAATATTTCTGCTTTCTTTCAGCTGTCCTCTCTTTCCTCTTACTCTTTTCTTTCAAAACCCACATCTGTGGATTGCAGAACTAATAATTACACCATTGGGTGTTGTTCCTGGGTCTCCATGATGCTGTTCAGATCTCTAATGTCCTCTATCAAACCTCTGAGGTCAGAAACACAAGATCTGCAGTTATTTTGAGATGAAAGAAAAACACTGATGGGCAGTTAGGAGGCCATCAGTGAAATAGTGAAAATCGCTCCGATTTTCTTTATTTTGGGAGATCGATGATCGGCCGATTCTTATGTGAAGCCGATCTTATCCGCCTCTGCAAAGGTCTAAAAATCACCTGCTGTCCCCTTCTGCTTTGCTGTGAGAGAGGTTTGACTGTTAGCCCCGCCCACTGGGTCATGTCTGCATGTTTGCAGATAACAGTCCCTACCCCACTGTTGCCAACTCATCGACTTTCTTGCTATATTTCGCAACATTTCACACACAAAAAAAAAAAATATGAAGGCAGTCGCTCGCACTCCATTTTATTTAGGGGTAGCAAAGTGATGGGAGCTGTATATAAATGCAAGCCACACTTTTAAGAGTAACTTCTTCTTTTTTTTATAAAAACTATCCTTTCCCTTCCACTTCACAACCATGCGCTGCTTTGAGTTGGTCTATCTCACAGGACGTTCTGTGCTTGTAATAGGACAAAAATGTGGAAACGTACAAAGGGTGTGAATACTTGTGTGTGACTGTATAGCTAAGGGTTTCTTTTTGGAGATGAAAACTGGCTGGTTAGGGGTTAAGAATCTGTTGATGTGGTGCAATAATAATAAAAAAAGGAAGTGTGAAACTGAACAACCTGTAGCTGTGTGTGTGGGTGGGTGCATGTGTGTGTGCGTGTTTGTTTGTAATAGTTTGTGGGGAAGATTTTCCTAACACATACAAAGTTGTGGGGGCCCACTGCTCCTTGTGGGGACCAGGCTTTGGTTCCCCACAAGGTTAAGGGTAAAGGTAGGGTTTAGGCTGTAGAAATGAATGGAAGTAAATAGGAAATTCCCACAAAGATACAAAGATTGCTATACAAACAATGTGTGTGTGTGTGTGTTGTATTGCATTATTAAATTGGGACAAAGAGAGGAGGACACCCAGGATGCAGCTGCAGATTTTCCATTCGAATTCATTCGTGAAAATCTCTCTGGGTCTGGATCGTCCGTTCCTCTGCCTGCTTCAGAGCCTCCTATCTGGGGCTGCTGTGAAATCAGGAAGAGAGGGAGGGAGTGAAAACAGCACTATCAGGGGACCTGGCTCTTTTTTTTGGGTTTTTTTTATTACCAGCAACTTCACAATCAACGCTATCGGTCTCAGAACAGTCGTCTGGTTGAACTTTCAGACTCTCTCTCTCTGGCAGATAAACCCTGTGTGATCCTTCCCACGTTGGGTGGACTGAGAGCTGAAGCCTGCCCCACCTCCTCGCCTAGAGACTAACGCTTACACTTGAAGCAGAAGAGAAAGTCTCTCAGAGCGGAGTGGAGGGAACGTGGACCTACTCTGTCGACCCGGTGAGTGCTGGCTGTGGTCCTTACTGTGGAGGGGGGATGTTTCCCTCCTCTGGGCTTCAACTCTCATTTAAACTAACGGTGACTCTCAAACTGTTTGTGAGCAGCTCTGGTTTTAGAGTCACCTGCGAGTCAGAGTGCCGCCCTGCTGTCATCTGTCCTCAGGGAGAAAGTAATTGGGGAGGGAATATTTTTGAAAAACATAAAACTTCAGTTTGGATCAATCAGTGACTGCACTGTCTGCTAATTACTCCTAAATATGTCCTTCTTCTTAAAGGCCCAGTTTACTTCGTCTGCTCTCACTGAGCTCCGGTTGTATTTATGTGTCACTGCTGTGTTTTTTTTCTTTTACGATGTTTTTTGCTTCCATGGCTAAAACAGCTATTTGGATGAATTGATAACTGAATGAATCAGCTGACTTAGTAATCATTAGGTGGAGTACACACACTCAAAGGAAAAGTGGCTGAAAGAAACAACATGTTTACCCGTAGCTGAGCCACACTCTTCAAAAATAGACACATTTTGCATTTAAGATAAAAAAAAAACCCCAAGAAGGTAAAAATGTTCTCCTCAAGTTCTGTAAAAAATTTAAATGCTGCTAACCACCTTTTGCAATCTAATTATTAATAGATTAGTTAAAAAAAAAAAACAGAACAGATGATCTCTAAACTTCTCTGTTCTTAAGTTAAGCAGAAAGAGTTGAGCTTTTCACTTGCTATTTTTAACATTTTCGCTTCGTTTTCTTTCTTTGCTTCAAATGTTCAAGCACTGAGCATGCAGGGATCAGTGACGTGGCTGCATTTTAGGCAATAAAATGGATATTTTATCACTATTATTTGTTTATTTGCATTTTTAATGTATAAAATAACACGACTTGGGTGAATGGAAAAATCTGCAGGATGTCAATTTTTCTATATGATTAATCGATTAATCACCAGAATAATCCATTTCTAAAATAATCATTAGTTGCAGTCCTGAAGGCGATAACGTTTTTATTTTCTAATTTTGATAAGATTTGTTATTTATTTCTTAGTATTTTTGATGTATTTTTAGTCTTGTGTGAAATGACGTCAACTGCAGATTGTGCAAATTTTTCTCTGACTAGTCAGAATAATCGAGAACTAAAATAATCATTATCGGCTGTATTCATATTTGTTTTAAGCTTATTTTTACTTATTTGAAAATAATAAGTTGTCTTTGTCAGCATTTTTGATGGTTACATGAAAAATCTGTGAAATTTGCCAATTTTTCACACGATTAATTGTCAGAAAATCAATTACTGAAATAATCGTCATGTGCAGCCCGAGTTGTTACCTGCATTTATAAAACCCCTGCAAGCATATGAGCAGATATATTAAAGTATAACATTGTATGAACAGTGCTAAGATTTTTGCAAGTACAGTTACTAAAGGTGAGTCTTCGTTTGGCCCACGGATGAAACGGTGTGCAGTGAGTGCTGTGACTGTGTGAACAGAATCTCTTCATCATGCTCCCGGCGCACGGAGCCGTTCAGTCAGTGACCTCATTAGGTCCAGAGCAGGCAGTGATGTTTAAAAAGCCGTCAGGTCGCAATGGGAGTCCTATGCCCTGGGTGTGATCCACCCCCCCAATACTCTCCCCTCCATCCTGGATTCGGCTCAGGCCCAGGCGGAAGCAGGGTCTCCTCATCCGGCATTGTGCTGCTTTCACGTGCTCCCATTGTGTCCGAAAGCTTTCCCCTCGCGCGTTTCGCCGGCCGCGCCGTACCCCCCCCCCCATTATAACCAGGCTCACATCGCCACATCTGCTGCGTTAGCTTTTATCTTTCAGCCCTACATCTCTTCAACCCCGCCCTGACTATGTTTTGACTTTTCAGCGTACGTCGCTGCTCAGTTTCCGCGGGTAAACACACACACAGAGGTGTTTTCTCACGTAGAAAATTGGGGCTGCTTTTTGAGCACGTTTGGTGTCGGTGGGGAAACAGCTGTGGGCGGGTCCTTAAAATTTGTCCCGCTTTTCACAGCAGTTGGCGGGTCTTTAGAAAAGTTACAGAGGAAAATTCTTTTGAAATAGATGTCAGCGTGTGGCAGGCAATAACGAAGCTTTCGATAGAATACCATGTTATATCACTTATCTTGCTTCATTTGTTTGGAAATTTCTCGAATCTGAACATGTCATCACCAACGATTAGTCAACGGTTACCCAAGTGTCCCAAGTATGTATTGTAAAACAGAAACGTTGTGATTTAAAAGGACATATCGCCATGAGCAACTCAAGTCACATTGTGCTGGAAAAGTCAAGTCCTTTTCTGTCCCACTGGGACCTGGTTCTGGTCAGAATTGAATAAAGGACTACATAAAAAAAATATATATATATATAGGAGTTAGCAGGGTTCTCTGTTATTTTTTGAATGGAAAATGTCAGTCAGACTTGGGATCCCTGCTGGTTTGCAGGTTCACTTTACACCACTTTCACTGGAGAGGCTTCGCTTAGAGTCATGAATCATCATGCGTTGATTCGTTCATTTATATTTTATGTGAGATTATAATGTCCTAAGAAAGTGAACACACATTGCTGGGAAAGGGCAATCCTAACCTTTAGTTTTGTTAATATTTTATCGTGTTGCAACCACAACCTCCAAGATATTTCACTGGAATTTTATATGAAAGACCAAACACAGCGTAGCGTGTCAAGGAAGTGGAATTAAATTTATGGTTTTGATATCGTCTCGTCATTTTGTCTGTTTTACAAAGCTGGATGTGGAAAGCAAAAGAGAAAACTGAGTAAAAGACATGCACCTTTAGCCTGTCTGATTGTTTCTGTTTGTAACACATTAAGTCTGAAGAGTTATGAATACTGCGTTCTCTTTTTACAGAACTACGAGCTTCATGGAGGGAAGATGATACACCAGGTGATTGACAGCTTTGTGTGTGAGAATGATTATACCTAGATGGAGGCCGTTGCCACGCAGAACCTTTGACTCCCAACACTTCCCTTGCCTCGGGCTGAATGAGCGGAGCTTAGGATGGAAGACCCGTCAACTGCTGCTCTAAGAAACTGTAGCAACACTCTCAGACTCCTTTACCTTGACGCTTTGAAACACACACCCTCTCACACCAGACGGGGCCCACCGTCAACTGCTGGCCAACTTCCACGATGTTCGTGAACTTGAAGCGCATTCGAAAATGCCAGTTGATGCAGCTGATGACAAGCTGCCTGCTGCTGTCAGTGGTAATGATCTGCTGGGAGCAGCTGGACACAGCCGTCGTCAGCCATGTCAAGTCCTACTCCTTCCGCTACCTCATCAACAGCTTCTCCTACGTTAATAGGAGCCTCACCATTCCTCGCGAGCAGGCCAGAAGCTTCAGTGACTTCCCCTACCTGTTGGACCACCCCGACAAGTGCGTAGACAAGGACGTCCTCCTTCTTCTCTTCGTAAAATCCTTCCCGGAGAATTTTGAGCGTCGAAACGCCATCAGATCCACCTGGGGCAACGAGGAGTACATCCAAAGTACCCTGGGCGTGACAGTCAAGGTTCTGTTCGCCTTGGGAACTGTTAGGAGGAAAAACTCCGAGGCTTTTTGGAGCAAAAAGAGCGACAGCAGCTTCCGGAGGAAGCTCGTCCGCGAGGACACTGTCTACGGCGACTTGATCCAGAAGAACTTCAAGGACTCCTTCCACAACCTGACTCTCAAACTCATCATGCAGTTCCACTGGATGCACAGCCGCTGCGCCCACGCCAGCTTCTTCATGACCACAGACGACGACGTCTTTGTGCACATGCCCAACCTGGTGAGGTACCTGCAGGAGCTGAGCAGCAGGGGGGTCACCGACTTCTGGATCGGGAAAGTGCACATCGGAGCGCCGCCCATCCGCAGAAAAGACAGCAAGTACTATGTTCCCTATGAGATGTACCAGTGGTCTTCTTACCCCGACTACACGGCCGGGGCCGGCTACGTCATCTCCGGCGATGTGGCCCATAAAATCTACCACGCCACGCTGACCCTGAACGCCTCTCTATACATAGACGACGTCTTCATGGGCATTTGTGCCAACGCCGTCAACGTGTCGCCACAGCAGCATGTTTATTTCGCAGGAGAGGGCAAGGCACCGTACCACCCGTGTATCTACAGCCAGATGATGACCTCTCACGGCCATGTGCAGGACATTCATGAGCTATGGCGGGAGGCGACGCACCCAAAGGTCCAGCAGAGCACCTCAGGACTGTTCGGGAAGCTGTACTGTGCTGTAGTGAGAATGTATCTCCTCTGTAAACCCCAGTTTGTTGACACCTATCCTTGCAAAGCAGCATTTGTATAGTGCAAAGAGGAAGCGAGAGTCCACTATATCTATAACTCCGACAGTGATGACCTATGGAATTTCTAGAAGTATTACCTCAGTCCTTTCCCCAGGACCTCTACCCACAAAGTGGTTTACTGCCGCAGAAGAAGCCAGAAAGAACAGGTTGCTTTATCACTGCCGGAATGAGACCTCCAACTTGTCTATGAATTTTTGTCGTGGTTGTTTTTAAAGTGCAGGCATTGTGCGCCGACCACAGAATGTGAAATTAAAGTTCTGCAAAAAAGTGTCTGAGTCGTGCTAATTTTAAACCTAATCCTCATGCGGATGAGGTTTTGTATTTCGGCAGTGCTTCATTTTTGTGTTACGGAGCTTTCCACAAATAAAGCAACTTTGCTAAAATACACAATTAACATTTAGAGGTAAGAAGCACAATTTCATTGCATAACAGAGGAAACATTCATAAAGCTGTTGGTTAAGACAAAATGTTGGTGCAACAAAGTTGTGATTTTCTGACAGCAATGATTCAATCCGATTTGGAGCAAAAATGGACAGTTCGACCTGTTGCTACTGGAAAGTTGTTGACTTCCAACCATTTCTATTATGGTATGGATTTGCCTCCTGTTGGAAATGATAATTCAATTATGCTAGTTTTAACTTTAAGCACATGTTTAAATATTAGACAGATCAACATTGCCTTGAATAGGACTCAACTTTAAGTTAGATTTAGAGTCCTGGCTTAATCAACATAATCTGATCAGTAGAGGATAATTGTGCCAGTTCTTAGATCCAAATAGATCGTTTTGATATTCTAGGTAAGAGGACGGCTCTGAGCCATCAGCCTCCTGCTGTGCTTGGAATGCAGCAGCATCTGTTCTGGGACAGCAGGAGGCGTAGAGATGGCTGTTTCCTGAACCCATATAAGGGTTGGGGCCTTTTGTCATGTGATTGAGGGAGAGGACACCTAGAGAGAGAGAGGATCTCACACAGAGGTGTGAAATGTTGCTTGTCTCAGGACCCCATCAGGCCCAGCAGCGACATTCATAAAACATTTGGAGCATCTTCCCTTTGAAATTTGAAACTTATTCTAATTAGGGGAGCAGGGAACCTCCTAGACTGCATAAATTAGAGAAGAGACACACCTTCCTTTAAAAGTTTCGGAGCTAAAATAATTAATCAGATCGTTGGGTGCGGCGGCACCGGCGTTCTCCGGAGACGCTCTGTATTGGTCTCTGTATTTGTCCATTTTTCTGTTTCTTTCAGCTGATTGATGTCTGTCTTGTGGTTTTGAGTTTCTGTTGATTCTGGTATGTTATTGGTGTGATTTGATGCATTTGCTTGTCTGAATAAACTTTGGATATGTTCGAAGTAGAACCGTGAATGTTGTGAACTGCCCTTACGCACGAGGAAACCCTCGACCCGGGGAACGAGAGAGGAGACACCGAGCTGCAGGTGTTAATCATTATCCTCTCAGTACTCCTCATTCTTAAAACTTGTCAATGCCACTTTCCTGTTTACTCATTTGGTTTATGGTATTAAAATGGCTTCCTTCTACGTAAAGAATTTGTTTACAGTTGTTCCTCGAAAACGACCGCAGAGGCGTCACAGAGGCTTTCAAACAGGGCTTCTTTGTTGGCTGTCAAAAGGCATCAGTGAGTTTAGGGAAAGAGAGGATCAGTCAAATTATTTATGCAATTATTATCATTATTTATGCAGATTATAATTCAAATCTGTCCAAAAAGAAAAAAGTGCATAACTTGCGTTTTATTTTCGATTCAGTCGATTCTCTCGGAGGAGTGAGAGAATGAAAATGAACTGGTTGTCAAAAGCCGGCTGGATCGTGCTGTACTGAGGAAGATGTGTAAAATGCATCAATTCCAAACTATCTACTGCACTGGCTTAATTCTGCAATGGAAAATCTATCCTTTAGTTTAAGTGCTTCTGGATTCAACTAGTGAAAACTTTGTCCTGATGATCTTTCCATGCTTAAAACTTTATCCCACTGTAAGAGCCTGAATTTCCTTAATACAAAATGTCTTTGAAAGAGTCAGTGATGCCATACAAATAGCATTCAGGTCTGCCATCGTAGTTAACGTCAGACATCTTCCTCTGTCGTTTCTCACCAAACCCAACTGGAGTTTTTGTCGTTGAAAAGCTCCACCAGCAGTTCCAGCTATCTAGTTTTAGATACTAACTAGATAGAGTGACCACTGTTATGATGGGAGGACAGAAAAAATCCCTCCAGCATCACCTCCAGATATCTAGTTGACCTGTGTATATATTTTAATGATTTGTGGCAGCATGTTGGAGAATCCAACGCCTCTTTGCCTGACTTTCTAACCAAACGACCAGACAGAGATTTAAATAGAAGTGGCAAGAGCAAATGAGGTGGATTAGCATTAGCAGCGTATGCTAACAACGGATGGTGTCGTCCAGTACACTGAGATGTGAGCATGACAACCATCTTCAGTCAGAAATCCTTCATGCATCCAGCAGCATCACCATCCACAGCAATTGGGATGTGTTGCGTTTAATTTTGCTTTTGAATAAATAACGTGTTTTTGAATTAACTCAATTTGGATTTATTCGAAAGTGTTTCTCCAAACAATAATTTAGAGTTTAGTGTTCTTTTTCCAAGACTGTGGGGGAGGTGTAGAGGGGGAGTACTCAAATTAAAAGTTGTATTCTTCATATTTGTTTTTAGTTTGAAATTGTGCTCCAGCTGTAAAATAAGATTTTATTTATTTTGAACAAATCTGCAATAAGGATCATCAGCGCCGTAGCCACAAGTTATTTGTGAAAGGACTTATGAAAGGATGCATGAAGTCTGAACTTCATGCATCGCATGCATCCACAAAATGTGCATGCTACATCGTGAGGTGAAGGAGGGGCTTTCCATGGAGTATCCCAAGGCTCAGTGCTTGGGCCAATTCTCTTACTATTTGCTTGCTTCCACTTGGTAAGATTATTAGTCAGCTGCTCATAAAGTTCCACTGTTCTGCTCATAAAACATGATGATCCAGTTTGGTGGACTGCAGGCGTATCTAGAAGACATAAAAACGAAGTCATGTTAAATTTTCTGCTCTTCTGTGGGCTGCCAGTAAATACTTCTCGTGTTAACTATCACAGTCATCGATGGTGTTATTCTTGTTATTCCACATCACAGAAGGTGACAACATATTGTTTTTCACTGTGGATCCTTGTTTGTCTTTTTTGTTTTTTTTTCTCTCTTTCTGCAGATGTAGAAATAGTTCTATGCGTCATTCTCTGGTTTTCTCTGTCCTCAATTCTTACCACTTCTTTTCCCTTTTAGATTTTTTTATTTTTTACCAGACTTCTCTGATTCTTTTTTCCCCTCTTGTTTCGTATTCCTTTCATCTCTGTATCCATGGCACTGAAATAAACCCAGGCCAATTTGTAAGGGGGTTTATAAATGTATATTTGTAGCGAACGCTGAAATGCTCCACTAGTGAAAGTGTGGGGTTTGCCCATGTGGGGCCACCATGGAAACCGCGGACAAACCCATGTGGGACCCATATTGTCTGCATACCTAGGGGCCCACCTAGGTATGCTGGCTAGGGTAAGAACAGTGGTCAAAAGCTGTGAATTAGAGGAACAAACAGCATGGTAGCAGTGAGACGTTTCCAAAGCAACCACTCTGTTTTCAGTAACTTTAGAGATGATGTACACTTTTCAACATTAGTTTGCATAACTGTATGAATGTATTTCTATGTAAGCATATCTAAATATGAGCTGCCGTCGTCAAGCTCTGAACCGCAGACAGCCAGTCATTGAACGTGAAGGTTTCCTTTTTCCGACTGTGTTCACTCACAGCATCTGCAGTATGCAAAACACAAACAGTTCACCTTTTGTTGCTTATCTCTGTATCCCTCTACTATGCAGTTTAAGGAATTGACCGTGTGCTTAAAAGGGGAGTTTTACAATGATGCGTCTCTTTGCAGGTGCTGAGCGCTGCGTACAGTTGGGGTATTTTTAGTCGGCCGTCAGTGGGTGTGCTCTGCGGTGACCTCTCACACAGTTGCTGCAGCAGAAGTTGACCTGAGGCTGTGAACAGCTACGTCTCGTAAACACGCTGACCTCTAGGCTCGGCCTCAGCTGCGAGAGAGACTGAGTTGAAAGGTCCAGCTCATCAGTTCCCACAAGCTGTTTTTTTCCCCAGTTTATTTTCTATTTATTTTCCTCATAGACTCTTATCTTGGATCCAGGCTAAGGTTTCATTGCATGATTTTCTGATACATCAGGTACGGATTGCAGTGTCACTTTACGGCACAATCGAGTAACTATGTTCACCCCCAGTTGTTGAAAAATTGTTACGTATATGAGATATGACTTAAAAGAAATGTGGCTTCATAATTTAACACCTTGAAATTGAATCTCTGTCTCTTTAAGAATCTCCTGCTCTTTGTGACACTCCGCCTTCTTCAGCATGTCAATCACAGCAACGTTCCTCCATGGTGCCGTTTCTTAGGCGCGCTCAGAGGCGGTCTACACGGTGAGTTCATCAGATGTGCAATTCCACCAGGTGTTTGCTAACTGTTGCTGGCTAGTCTGAAGGAGCTGAGTGGGGAAGGTGCGGGGGAGGAGTTTTGTGAGAGCAGGCGTTTAGGCATCCCTGTATCCCTGTATGGTTGCCATGGCAAGATTCAAAGATTTCTCAAACAAGAATGAAATAATCAAGGCAACACTCCAGGTATGGTTTTGATGCGTGAATAACATAATAACTTTATGTAAAGCTAAAAAAAAAACAAAAGGAGATTTTACATAACACCCCCAGAAGAAGTTATAAGTATTTGCAGTTGGAGCTATTGCTTTGTCGCCGGGTTTCAAATTAACCCTAGAGATGCAAAAAGAAGAAACGGAAACAGGATATTGATAACCCTGCCTGCCATGGATGCTAAGTCTAGTTAGCATAGCCACCAGTGATGGCGGATAAACGGCTTTCCTGGAACATTAAGTTATTTCCCCGTCATTAACACATTGAGCACCGTGAACACCAGGGTTACTGACAGCACTAAGACCCTCCTCCTGGCTCTCATTGCCTGTTTTTTGACTCGGAGTGGTGCATATTCGCAGATCACTATAGTAGCGCAGGGAGA
This sequence comes from Phalloptychus januarius, assembly GCA_902982915.1. NCBI lineage: Eukaryota > Metazoa > Chordata > Actinopteri > Cyprinodontiformes > Poeciliidae > Phalloptychus > Phalloptychus januarius. The sequence continues at coordinate 2,118,081 of CADWAE010000466.1, read as the reverse complement.
AGGCAGAAGATTCACAGATTATATGTCTAATACTATAATGTCATGACATGGTGACTGTTTTAACAAATAGGTTAAAAAACAGATTTTTATATATAAAAGCCACATACTGACTTTGGAAAGTACGTGATCCTCATGAGCCAATTTGTGGAATGGGATGAGAGATGGTCTTTGAAGAAGTTTTTGGTTCTTAGGCATCAGTGACTGGCCACAATCTGGGTCAACCATCAGCCCGTGTCTTTAAAGATAGCCTTTTAAATCCTCCAAATCAGTACAGGTGAAATTATTCTGGGAGTATCACTTGACTTCTGTCCCATTGCTCCCAGGGTAAGTGGTTTTATAAATGACTGTCTTACCTCTGAAGTGATGAGAGACGGTGCGCTGCGAGAGGCCCTCAGTGATTCTGCTACGTTCAGAGATGGAAAGCCTTCTTGTCTTTGTTATCCAGAAGTCAGGACAGTCTGAAAGTCAAATTATTAAAAGAAGGGATTTATTTCACACATCTTTAATCAGAGGATAAACAGCCTGTTTGGGTTTGAATAACTTTCCTGTTTGTTTTGTACTCTGCCCTTTTTTCCTTCCTAATTGCAAGCTGTAATGCAGGAAATATCTTTTGCCTTCTTAACTGGAGAGAAAAATGTCATCTATCATTTACAATTATATGAAAACTTTCATTGTTTATGTTTACATGTTTAGTTGAATAAATGAACTTATTATCATTATGGTTTTTATGCTGCATTCCAGATGTACTCAGAACTGGGGAATTCCTACTTACCAGTGGGAAAAATTGACATGAACGCCCTCCAAAGTCGGATTTCCTACTGGGAAAGTGGGAGCAACTCTGACTAGCTAAATACCCAGCCAGCATACCTAGGTGGGCCCCATATGGGGAAAAGGAGGGCAGATAATATGGGTCCCACATGGGTTTGCCCGTGTATGGCAACTGCCATGTAGGGCCCATGTAGGCGGTGCCCATACATGTGCAAACCCATGTGGGACCCATATTGTCTACCCTCCTTTTCCCCATATGGGGCCCACCTAGGTATGCTGGCTGGGATATTTCCCTAATATGCAAATTAGCTTACCGGTATAGCGGAAGTGGAATATCAAAATAAAAGCACAAAACGTTCATGAAACGCGGTAAAACCTTGACTACATTCCCACTGACACTGACAGTCCTTTAAAAGACAACAGACACAGCAAGCACCAGAATACCAAACCAGAAGGGGGCGAACAGAGGACTGGAAACGTCCAAATCCAGGCTAACATCGGAGAACATTAATTCCACGATAGGTGCTCTGACCCGTGAAGTTACATTTATGTGCGCATGCGCATTGCCACAAGGCGGAACGGATTGTTGGGTAAGACCGATAGAAAACACCGGCAAGGCGCTGTTCGATAAACCGCCACAGTTACGCTGCCACTCGGATAACACTCACACTGAATGAGGAGAAAGTGGACGAGTTTCCTGTTTAGAAGAAAGAATTACATTCTTGCTTTCCAAATACCCAGATTGAATGCTTTTAATTGGCGGGGGCTTTAACATTGCCTTAGGAAATACGATTGATACTTGGCCTCATCTAGTGGAAACTTAAAAAAATTAATAAATAAGGTTATGGAGAAATTTTATGTTGGGGATATTTGGAGAGAAGAATGTCCAGATGACAAAATCTTTACCTGGAGCAATAAAATGGGATCCAGGCAGTCTCCTATTGATTTTTGGATTGTCTCTAAAGTAATAAAGACAACATTGGTGTTAATATACTTGCCCTCTTTACAGATCATAGAGTTATTCACATAAGTATCCAAGTTTGTGCCCCTGATGACACACCTTACAAAATATGCACAACTAAATAATTCATTGCTTCAACATGAAATGGTTGAAGTTCAAATTAATAAATGTATTATATATGACTGGAATAAGGCTAACAAAGAAAGGTCCTTGTGCAGCAGTCATAACTTTTAAAATGTGAAAATTGCAAATTCTTAAGACAGTATGGGAGTCACATTTTTAAACTGAGAAAAGCTGAAGAGAAAGAAGTAATAAGTAGGATTATCTCTTATTATTAGAAGTCTGTTTTTTCTCTGTGCACCAGAATCTATTTTAGATTTGGCTTACAGGTCTTATGTGTGTCTAAACACAATTTATCAGTATTATATGTATCATTAACACCTCTCTGTGGTTTCACCTTCCTTTTTTGAAGAGGCAGTATTGTGTGCTTTCCAGCCACGTTGTATCATTTTATGGCATAATCATGTAATTATGTCATCTTCAATTATCAAAATGCTTCGTAGTTTAAAGCCTTGAAATAGGGCCTCTGTCTCTTTAAGAAGCTCCTGCTCTTTCCGACACGCTGCCCTCAGGAAGTCATCACATTCCTCTATTAAGGAGCACTGGACTGAGAAGCTGCTCCTATGACGAGCTCAGCAGATGCTCAGTTCGACCAGATGTTTGCTAATTGCTGTTGGCTAGTCTGAAGGAGCTGAGTGGGATATTTGTGGTGGAGGGCTGCTCTGTGAGGTGGAAGTTTGGAGGAGGTGAAGTGGTTTACACTTCAGGATGGATGAACATTTTTTTAGCTACATGTATTTTCAACGTCTTCCCACCTGCTTCATTTCTGCAGGCTTTCAGCCAGTGAGGTGAGTAAGCAATGAAATCAGAGGCACATATTTTATTATATCAAACCACTTAGGTAAAGTACATCGCCTTAGAGTTTTGTTTTTGTTGTTTCACCAAGTCGATGTGGTAATGTGCCTTTAATGCAGCTTCCATCTCAGCAATGATTGCTTCACCGGATCCTTTCAGCACAATTATCTAAATGGCAAAGAGAAGGCATTATGGTTAATAACGAAGCAGAGCTCGCAGCCTGCGGTGTGTGAAATGTGTGTCATTACTAATTCAAATGCTCTCCAGTTTAATGCCTATGAAACGGAGGAGAAGGAAAGAACACAAACTGCCATTTCAAGGCTTTGTGGGAGAATATTGTCAGGACAGCTTAGGAGCAAACCGTAGCATTCTGGAAGGCGGGCCCAATTGGGTCTGACGTAGAACCAACCAGTCTGGGAATGTCTGGAGTTTGATTTGATCATTGTCCAATGGGTAGCATGAAAACTGAAGTATGGAGACAATAGATATTTTTACAATGCCTAAAAATAAAAAAAGATAAATAAAGAGCTCTGGAAGGTTGTACTATTTTTGTTACGACTGGATCATGGTCATAACAAAAACGGGAGGGCATGCTTGTGATTAAGGTGCAGAAAAAGGAATATTTATGAACAAAAAATACAATGGATTGTGAATGTGTGTCAGTGGTGTAATGCAAAAGCTTGAATGTGTCGAATGTGTGCGTATGGAAGTGTAGAGGTGGAAAAACAAAGACGAACTCATTGTGCACGAGGAGGGGAGCTGAGACCTGGCAGCAGAGCAGAGTGGACGCCGAAGGCGACTCCAAAGGTGGAGACGGCCAAGTTTAAATATTCTGTGCTCGAAATGAACAGATCAACCGCATCTATGAAGAGGAAGAGCTCAAGGGCAGAAACCAAAACCACCTGCAACCCAACGCATGAGGCCGATGGCTGTAACATGGGGGCTCGTCCGGGAGCCAAGGAGCAGCATTCTATAAAATTGAGTCAGAGGTTTCTTCAGATTCATTGGAAGACTGACTGCTCATGGAGATCCTTCTTGCCTACAGCGTCACCATCCATGACGAATCTTTGAAGATTGATATGAATATTTCTTACTTTCCTTTTGGGAAAAAAATTGTATTTAATGCATTTTTCTTTTTGTTTCATCAGTGATGTCTTTAATGATTAAAAAATGGTTGGAATGCATCAGTAGAAAAGCCAGGAACGACTGACAGTGTATGTAAACTTCTGACTGGAATGGTGGAGAAAGTCAAATTACATAAACTTATTTCCTTAGATCCGCATAACCCCCGTAAAAACATAAATGTGTTGCCAGTAGGTCAACACATGGCCATAGAAGACAGAAAATCCAAAGTTATTGTTTTACGACCATAGACCGTTTCGGAGTGGAAGTGTCTTTCCTGCTTTTACTGCTCTGGTTAGTGTTTACTCTTGCCTACTGACATTCTTTCTCCAGGTTTTGGACAAAAAACTTCTTTTAATTTGGTCAAACTGAGTCTTTCTGTCCTGAATTTGCTTTTTTCTCTTTTGTTGTCTTCAGAACTTCCCTTTTTTTTCACCCTTCCTGGTTATGAAATATCTCCACATTTTCACAGACCTTTTGTATGACATGAAACTTCCTCTTTGCAAACTCCCTGTATGTGTAATATAACCTGCTCAGGTCAGTCGTTTTGCTGCAGAAATATAAGAATCAACCTGAACTTCCAACATTAGCTCACAGTGTGTCATAGTAGGTGGTTTTAGTCAATGAGTGCATTTTTATATAGATTTAATATTTATATCTTATAAACATGTCTGCATTCCCCCCTTTTGCGTCACGTCTATCCAGGACTCTCAGTGTGGAGAATGGCAGTGTCAAAGTGATTCATTCCTCTGACTCATTTCGGATAAACATGATTCATTCAGGAAGTTCGTTTCTGAGGAAATTAGGAACCTCTCTTTAAAGTTAATAACGTAACATGAGATGAGCATCAGTTTTTGAAAAATTTGTTTTTGTGAAAACTGTCAAACTAAGCTTGAGCTTCGGTTCGAAAGAACTGGCATATATTTGCATACATGCCTTCCTTCAGTTAGTACTATTGACCGAAAGAAAGGAATCATTTTCTCTTCCCTTTTACAAACACATAAAACCCCAAGCAGACACATTCCAGTCTGTTGTGGCACACACAACCAGAACTGCATGAGAGCATCCTCTGACTGAACAGAAGTGGTTGAAGTGAAAGACTGAAAGTGAAAATAAACCACCAGATTCCTGACCACTGAAAAACGCACTGAGGAGACAGATCCTGTTTCCTTTTGTAGAGGAATGGCCTTAATATTCCTCTTAACACGAATTTCAATGAGTTTCGATTGAAAATATTATGTGCTTTCCAGCCACATGGAATCATTTTATAGCAGAATCAAGTAAGTCAACTTCAGTCATGAAAATGCTGCAGATAGGAAGAAATTTTACTTCCTAATTTAGCTTCTTGAAATTGGGCCTCTGACTCTCTAAGAAACTCTTTTCTCTTTTTGAAACTTCACCTTCAGGAAGTCATCACAACATGGCTCCTCTATTAATGTTTTTACCAGAGTTGCACTGAGAAGTAGCTGCTTTAATGAGCTCAACAGACGTTCAGTTCCACCTGGTTGCTAATTGTTGCTGGCTAGTCTGAAGGAGCTGAGTGGGGGACACTTCTGGTATGTTTTTGGTGACAGGATAATATTATAACATTATGCAAAGCTAAAAAAAAAAGTCAATTTTACATATTGCATCCTTTTGGTATATTATCAAAATGTGTTTTTTGACAGTTTGCCCCTTTAAAAATGATAGGCTCCTGTCCCTTTAAATACCACGCATGCTGTATTGTTGCATAAAAAAAACTGGTTTAATTGCTGCCAGGCTTTTAAGACTTTTTCCACCACATCCTGCATATTTCTTCTTCTTTTTAAATGGCTGCTCTCCTTTGGGAAATGATGAAACACCAAAAACAACATTATCAATGAACTCAAGAACAGTTCAGCTGTTTGTTGGCATTCTCCCTTCGTTTGGCTCTCTGAAAACAAGAAAGATTGAAATACTCGGAAATTAAGACGCAAAAGATCATCAAAAAGGCAGGATGTCTGCAGAGTATTCAGAAAAATATTTGGTAGAAAAAGGTTGCCAGAAATTAAGACTTGAAAATAAAGAATCTGTATATAACTATAATCACCTTTTTAACTGAATTATTAAAATAAATGAGCATCTATATAAATATGACGGATTTATATTTATGCCCTTAAAACACCTTTTAAGCAAATTACATCTAAAACATTTCTTTTTTTCAGGAGCGTTGGATGCTGAAACTTTGGAATAACAATAAGGAAATACTAACTACCGAAGCATAATATTTAATTATTTCGATATTTGTTCAAGTTAACATTTAAAACTTCAAGGTTTTGTTTTCTTGATCCCTACATAAGAGCTTCTAGCTGATGTTGAAAAGGCTAAATAACTGCTCTGACTGCAGAGGGCGCACAACGTCCAAATCGAACTCTGTGCTCTAGGTAGTTCAATGGAATTGTGGGTAATGCAGTCAAGAGGTTATAAGAGAAGAAAAAAGTTCAGTGGATTTTAAAAATACCGAATTAGCCCTTTAGTGGCGCACAGAGCCGTGACTTGTAAATTATGTCCAAATGAGACAGTCTTCACGCTCCAGGATTATTTTACGGTGCATTTACTGTGCCCACCACACGGGGGCGCCATTTCTCACTGCCTGGCCATCAGCCATCAAAGTAAATGGAAATCTTGTTCTCTACCCAGATGACATTAAGTACTTAAAAGCATCACTTTTATTGTAGTTACAAAAACTACAAATATTAATACTGCAATATGAATACTCTATAAAGACGATCCAAAAGATTATCTGTTCATCTTCAAAACCATTTTTGAAGCCTTTGACCAAATGTAGAAAATTTATAGTTGACTGTAGAAGTCAGATAAAAACAGGGAAAGTTGACTTTTATAATTCCAGTCCAAAATATTAATATGGAAGTCACAAGAGCACATTTTACCAACTCATATTTACTCCCATTCATGACTGTGTAGTTTGTAGGGTTTTAAATCCATTAACCGTGTTAATTTACCACTCAAGAACGTAAACAACTTTCTTCAAACCTATGACTAAATTAAATATAGAATATTAATGCAATGTTTAATTAGGGTTTACCTTAATAAGTTAGGATATTTTTTGCCTTAACAAAATACAGCAAAAATACCCACTTTTAAATTCTATATACACAATGCAGTTCTTTGATTTACTCCTGGTTGCCTGTAGAGGGAGCTCTGCACCGTTTCCTCCCAGTACTCTTGGTTGCCTGTAGAGGGAGCTATACACACCATTCCCCCAGTCAAGTTTCTAAACTTGAAAGCATTCATCTTCCAAAAAACAAAGCTGATCTACGACCCTCACACATTCACTGATCTAGACGCCAACGACAGCACAATGTATTTACTTACAGCAATTTCTATTTATTAAGACATTCATACACTTCAGGAGAGGAGGGGAGAAACGAAGGAGTCAGTGGGGAGTGGAAATGGCAATATACTCTGTTAAGGGTAAAACCACGGCAGCAAAATATGGCCAGCCTGTAAGGAACTCTGATATAGCATGTGGGATTAAAAAATATATATATGGTACATTTAAATTAAACACATTCACAAAAGAAACAAAAATATAAAGCAAGTGAATCTACAGTATAACATGACAAGTGCCTCTATTAAGCAGGCCCACAAGACATCGCACATATGTTAGCATAACATAATTTGCAGACTTTATACAGCACTTATACCTTTTAGTCCACAAGTAGGTTACTAAACGGTGGAGAACATCGAATACACGCATCTTATTTAAACATGAAAAGAAATACCTGATAAGGACCCTAATGTTTACACGCCCCATGGCTTTGTAGCTCCAACCAGCCAGCCGACGAGGTCAGAACTTCAAACTGTCCAGGAGGGACCACCGTGTGAGTCACCTCGCTTTTTAACGCACACCAAAAAATCTTATCCAAGGTTTAGCATTGAGAAGTCGGGTTTTTTTTCCCCCCCTCGAATAATATAAGCACGATGCAAGTGGACGATCGCTATCACTGCGTAAAAAAAGAAGAAAAAAAAAAAAAGAGAGAGATCTCAGGGCTCAAATCAGGTCGGCCACATTCATGGGCATCTCCTCCACGGTGGTGTTGTAAAATGTCTCGATGTCTCGAAGAATCCTCTTGTCCTCCTCGGTGACGAAGTTGATGGCAACTCCTTTTCTGCCGAAACGGCCGCCGCGACCGATTCTGTAGAACGACGAGGAGCCGTATTAGTCCACAGCAGAACTGCGCGACTCAACAGGCGTGTCCTCCAAGACAGAGGCATTCTGCATGTTTTAGTTCTGTCTCTAGAGGTAGCAACAACCTCCTCAGCAAGTCAATGTTCTCCTTAGGCCTCCAATGAGCCATCATTTGATGCAGGTGTGCTGAACCAGGGAGAGAACTAAATCATGCAGGACGCCGGCCCCTGAGGAACCACTTTGGGCACCCCGCTCCAATATGCGGAGAGAACATTGTGATTATTTCAGCCTAAAATGACTGATTTTGTGGCCCTTGTTTTTCGGAAAAGTTGTACATTTCTAAGCAATATTGTTTGAAATTACAAGAAAGGTTGAAACTGTTGCTAAAAAGACGGGTCTGTAACATACATCCTTGTTGAAATGGCAGCCTGGACACAAATAAAATCCTGTCGTGAGGAGAACTTGAGCTGCTTCAACTCACCTATGAATGTAATTCTCACGATTTGTAGGAAGGTCATAGTTGATGACCAGAGAAACCTGCTGAACGTCGATCCCACGAGCCTAGGAAGAACACACTCATGTGAAACCAGCACCCACTCCCACAGACTGACCAAGTTCACGTTTCAGAATGTCGCCCGCGTTTAAGTAGCGGGTTCCCACGTCAGCGGAACCCACTGTGGAGAACGAGCCTTAATCTCCCCAACGTTCCACCTGCTTGGCCATTTTTAGACTGCTGCAGCATTTTAAACCATTTGGGTTGCTTTTCAGAATAACAACAAATCACAAAGTTCGTCATTATTTTTTGATACTAACCAGAAGATCAGTTGTGATCAACACTCTGCTGGACCCAGAACGAAACTCTCTCATAATTACATCCCGCTCCTTCTGGTCCATGTCTCCATGCTGTGAATTAAACAGTCGGTTAGCTGAGGAAAAGCCAAGCTAACATGCCAACGGGCTAACGGGACGCCCTACCAGAGCAGATACTGTGAAGTCCCTTGCATGCATCTTCTCAGTCAGCCAGTCGACTTTTCTCCTGGTGTTGAGGAAGATGACCGCCTGGGTGATGGTCAGAGTCTCGTACAGATCACACAAAGTGTCCAGCTTCCACTCCTACAGACGGACAGAACGGATCAACGTCACCAGATGGGTCACAGTCTGACACTGGGTTTAAACCAAGCCTTGACAATATGGCGGAAAATACTAAGCGTTTCATATCAGTCGGTAGATAATTAGTTCTAAATATCTGAAATGAGGCATCTTTCCTGCTTATATTTAAGCAGTTATGAGGCACGGCGGGAAAACCAGAAGGTTGGTGTAGACAGGTTGTTGCTAGGTAACTGAAAAGAAAGTTAAATGACTGATTCAGAATGGGAAATATTTTGGGAAATGTAGGCTGAATAAAGGCGTTAGCCGCTCAACCTCTCAGCCAGACAAGCTGGGTTGGTGGCATCAACCAACTCGCTCTTTGGTTACCTAGCAACGACCTGCAGCAGCAATTTCAGCAATAAACAGTGCCGAGTGAAAACTGGATAAAACAGGTTACAAGTTGGGCAGTATTTCAGACACTTAAAAACCAAAAACTAATCAATAATTATTGATATTGATCAATATGAATAAGTCACATTGCAACAAGTTTTTTAGTCCTACTGTCCAGCCCTGATGCATCACCATATGTGCATCTGATTTACTGTCCAGTCCTAGTTAAAACACACACAGGATGTGTAACACGGGATCTTGAGACCGAGGAGAGCGGACATTAAGAAAGAGGTCCCTCCTAGCCTCGTGTGCGACCCCGTGAACTTTAGTCTCCTTCCCTGGTGTACCCATGCTTACACGGCCGCAGGAGCCGAACCCAGCTGGGCCGGGTCGGCTCACGCGGTTTGAGCAGGGTGCTTTGGAGAGAAGAGGTGGACTGGACGGGGGGCGGACGTGCGGACCAACCTCTCTCTCCACGTTAATGTAGAACTGCTTGATACCCTCCAGGGTAAGCTCCTCCTTCTTCACCAAGATGCGGACGGGGTCGCGCATGAACTTCTTGGTCACCTCCAACACGTCAGCGGGCATGGTGGCGGAGAGCAGGACCACCTGGAGAGGGACAAGGCGTTAGGAGTGGAGGCGACGCAGACGATTGGCTGTAGCACGTCACCTCGACACGGCAGCCAACGAACATTAAGAAAGAGGTTCGGCTGCGTCTCGTTTGCGGTTCGGTGCGCGATGATCTCCGTCTGCGTCAAACTCTGCTGGCATTATTGCGTGAAACAGATCGACTGGGTCACACAATTACAGCAGACTTCTGTAGATGCAGAAGGATGGTCAGTGGAGTCGGGAAGGTCTCCTGACTGCACTTTATGGTCAATTTTTACCAAATGTAAAACACTAAAACTTCATTTATGACAATTGCAACACAGATCATTGTAAATACAAAACCTTAAAAAGAACGGAGAAAGAAGAAAGAGGAGGGTTAAAGCCAGAGCTGGGCGATAAGCAGATTTTATCCATGCATCAAATTTTTTTGCTTTGTTCAAGATTTAGTTCCCCCCCCCACAAAGCACTTCTTGAATCCATTTACTTGGACTTTAAATTTAGGGCAACTATGATGGAATATTAGGGTCCAGGTAAGATTTTATTTTTTTAATTACAAGAGTTGAGATTTAATTTTACAAGAACTCCAACAAAAAAATTGAAATGATTTACTTTGGAATCACTTTTACAAATACAATATGCATCTTTTAACACAACAGCATCAAGCATAGCCTGATGCTGATGTGCATCAAGCCGATTTCGTTTCTAAACCGACTTTGAAACAATTGTGCAAACTGAATCTATTTTGATGGGGGGAAAAAAAGTGCAAACTAAGCTGCCCCCCTCAGTGAAACATTTTTTTTCCTCGTAAGGTAAAAAATTTAATTGTTCTAATGTCATGTCTATATCCTCGTAATTATACAAGTTTTTGTAACCAGGCCCTAATATTCCATCATACAACTCAAAGGGATGTTTGAAATGAAGGCTGCTTTTTGAAAGTGATGTCATTTGTTTTCTGTTTAGAAAACAAAGAGGAAAAAAATTATCTAATTTTATTTTTAAGCCTCATCACCCAGCTCCAGTTAAAACTGAATATGAAGCAAATGACAGGAAAGGTGGACGAAGGAGAAGCAAACATGGAAAAGCAGAATAAAATGTGAAGTTATATACTTGAATGTTTGTGCTGAGCTTCTGGAAGATCTCATAGATCTGATCCTTAAACCCTCGACTCAACATCTCATCAGCTTCATCCAGAACAAACATCTTGATCCATTTTGGAGCTGAAAGATTAAATAAAATAAAAAAAAAACTATTAAAATGTGCTCAACTAGAGGCCAAAATCAACAATGCTACATTCTAGCGCTGCTTACACAGATGCCTCCTGTTGAGCATGTCGTACACGCGGCCCGGCGTACCCACCACTATGTGAGGGGCCTCGGCCTGGAGCTTCTGAATTTCACTGCGGAGGTTGGTGCCTCCGATGCAGGCGTGGCAGGTCGCCCCCATGTAGTCACCCAGAGCCAGGATGACCTTCTGGATCTGTGGAGGAGAGAGAGACGAGCGCGGGTTCAGGACGGCCGAGTGCAGACCAGCGGTCCAGACGAGTTCACAACATCTGCTCAGTGATCAGTAAGTCAGAAAGGAACTCTCCATCTCAAGAGTCAGTCCCGAAAGATGGTATGCCATCACATCACTCAAGCTCGCCACAGGTACAAAGAAACTCAAGCCGAATGATCTTTCAGGCCGATGCAGCCATGGACAGAGACTACACCGAGCCACACAAAGATCTTTTTAAAAACACAAAAGAATACAAAAGAAAAAAGTTCAGAAATATGTGACAAATCCATAAAAGATGGTACCTTCGCATCTGAACAGTGTCCTCAGTATGCTGCTTAGGTCTGAGACACTGTTGAGGTCACATGACCTCAGGAACAGCATACCTGCTGAGCCAGCTCTCTGGTGGGAGCCAGCACCAGAGCCTGAGTCTCCTTCTGCTCTATGTCCAGCTGCTGCAAGATAGAGATGGCAAACGTGGCTGTCTTGCCAGTTCCTGACTGGGCTTGGGCAATGACATCGTAGCCTAACGGTGAGGAAACACATTTAATATCCCTTCATAGAGCATCCTTCCACAACACAGAGGCACAACTGCATGAAAGTCCAGCGTTAAACCGGACCATATTGAGTGATCAGTAAGGTAATAAAAAGTATCCCCATTTGTTGGGTAAGTCCCGAAAGATGGTTAAGCATCACTTCACTCAATCAATCAATCACAAAGCGCCGCCCCTGTGTTCAGCTCGATGCCTGTACCTTTGATGCACGGGATGATGGCCCTCTGCTGAATGGCAGACGGCTTTTCAAAACCATACGCGTATATTCCCCTGAGAAGAGACTCCTTCAGGTTCATATCATCGAAATTGTCTGTAATCTCATTCCAGTTGCTCTGGATTGGCAAGAAAGAAAGAAAAAAAAACAATTGAGAACGTCTGAAATCATTGCATGTCCCTACGTTAGCAGAGGAGTGAAGAAATCGTGCTTTGGATTCACCTCGATGACACCATCAGGCTCCATTCCTTCTGGCCCCCCATGGTCTCTGTCTCTTGAGCTGTTTGGGCAGAAAACAAGCCTGATAAATGTCCTGCTTACACGTCGCTCAGGTAAATTAGCCTCATCACTTTTTCAGAGTTCCCTCTACATGCGATTGATCACGGTGCACCTTCAGAATGAAGCTCGTTTTAGAATACGCGAGAATGTAAAGCAAAACAGACGCATCCGTCTCTTGTGCGCCCGTAAAACTAGACGACAGTTCGAACTGGAGGGAAAGAAACGTACCTATAGAAGGTCGAGTTGAAGGCATTTTTAGTTCAAGTCTGTGAAAACGAGCCAAACTTGAACATGTCCTCACCTTCTTAAAATAATGGCCCAAGTCATTTTTTTGCCAAAAGACAATTTAGGCATAATAAAGAAAGATTATGGGCATTATTTTAAGAGGCTGAACAACAGCACTGTAGTTATGCGCAAGGTTTCAGACATGTTAGTAATTTTATTTTATAATTTTTTTTTTTTACACAAATACACTTTAAATTCTGCACTTCGAAATACACTAAAATATCTTACGTTCTTTAATGAAAATTTACTGATCAGGGGCGGTTTTTCCCCATCAATTTTGATTTAATAATTGTTCTAAAATACGAACGACAAAAACGTGTTGCGTTTTGAACCCAACTGAAAATGAATCCCCTCAATTGATCTATAAAGTACACCCCTAATACTTGTATTCAATGTCTAACTGTAAATGAGAACCAGAGCCAAAAGGTTGCAAATATTTACTGTGGAAACATTTGAAAGAGTCAGAAAAATCCCCGGATCTACCACTTTCTAGCACATATATGCTCTAAAGTACATATTGTGCTACTACACAGCAAAACTACTACGTACATTTAAATAGTATACAATATAAATGTTATACTTGTTTATGTTTAAGAAAACTGTAAGTTTATACTTCTGGAACCAGTGTCCAATTTTTCAGTGGATCAATTTAGCCACTAGCTGAATTGCAAACTGTAAGGCATTGAGTGGAAGAGGGTCGCAGCCCTGGGAAATGGGGGTTCCTCCACATGACGTGAAAAAGCCACATTTGCACGTGTAGTGAGTGTGCCCGGAGCGGACCGGGTCACGCCCAGAGTATCCCATTACCACAGCCCGGAGCCTCAGTGGGCGCACGTGTCAAATTCCACGAGCCGGCCGTCAACTACCTGCCCGAAAAGTTTTTCGTTATATAACCTCAGAAGGGTTCGTTTAACTCCGGGAGAAAAAGAGTCGCAAGCCCCAATTCGGGTGTTTTCCGCGTATTTCAACATGGAGTTCCGTGTGCGCGCCTGTAATATGTCGGATAATTGGGCCTGTACGGGCAATGGTGGCTCCTACCTAGAACTAGGCCGAGAAGCATCCTGGACCAGCGGTTCCCCTGGCAAGCACCCGCCACTTTAACAAAGAAATAAATAAAACTTCTGCGTAAGGGAAGACGACTCTTCACAGAAGCTAACGTTAACTATAACCCATAACTACTAATCGAAATAATGCACCACAACGTTGATTTATGGCAGTGGTGGTTCACTGCGGCTAACTGCTACGCTAGCAACCAAATCACCCCGAAAGCAGTTGGGCCTAACTGACTCGATATTAACTAATACGTTGTCATGCAACTTACTGAACACTTCCGGCCGTTCGGGTACAGTTAAATATTAGTTTATGTCTTAGAAAAATGTCCAAATGTAGCTCTTTACCTGTTGTAATCAGCAGAATCGCTAGACATGATCCGTTCACCACTTCAGCATGCGACTGAAAAGATCGCTGATGGCGACACCAACTGCTTTTAATGCGGCTGGACTATTTTCGCTGACATTTCTTATGCCCAGTTTTATTGGAAAAATAGTGGCAGTTAACTGAATTATAGCATGTACCTCCGTTAACTTTGTATGATAGCATAATATCAAAATGAATATTTTATTAAGTGATAATATATTTTAAAATGTACAGACTACATTTCTCAGCGGAAGGATAATGCAGTAATAGTGCATCGACCGCTACAGCGTCTCTGACAGGTCAAAACTCTGCGTGACCAGGTTTTGCAATAATTTTAGAGCTAGTTCTGTTACGGGTGAATAGTTGGAATACTTTCGGAACAAAATAGACATTTTGTCATGATGTATTTTATAGATATTTAAGTAGACACAATAAACGTGTGGCAATAACGCGACTTTGCGATACCTAAATTATCCAACGGTTTTTGTTCTTATATTGTAGTAGTTTAAATCACATTTTTAAAACCAGACAAAAAACTGTTTGTACAGAGAAACTTGTATTGCCAATCTCTGCTCTTTTATTCAGGAAGAGCTACACACTATTTAAATATCATGTAACCACAATCACACTATCCTGTCTTGCACTTAGACTTTCTAATATTTTTGGATTCTTGCTCTGTCGGAACGTATCCAGCATCACCATGCAATGATGTGATCATATGTGATCATACGATGATGTGATCATCTTATGATCACATCATTGTATGCAATATTCTGCAATACAGATGCAGTCCAAATGCAGAAAGTCTTATCAAAGGCACATCTAGTAAGAAGTCACACTGATTAGTGATTAATCCTAAATGTTGGAACGCAAACAGAACATGCGTACAACAGTAGATTCTTGAAAACAAGATTATGGTGATTATCATTTTGACCTTTTAGATTTTCTCTCATCAAAACACGTTACAGACTTTACATATAGACTCGAATACGTACACACCTTTCCACTATTGTGTAGTTTTGTTTGTGTAGAACGTCAACAACTTTGCAAAACCAGTTTCTGGCATGTGTTTGGGATCACGGTCTCGTTGGCACTCAGTTTTGAAGATGTGACACTTTAAAACAGGCGTTTCTTTCTTGGACAGCACCTGTCAGTGTAAATCTTATTTTAGACTAGCGTCACTCTGGTGGTTCCTGGATTGCTTCCAAACATCATGACTGTTGTTGTTTCATATGAGGTTGACAGAATGACTCCTATTCTAGATGAGGTTTGACCTGCCAAGCCACAACAACAATAGAGTCAAGGTGAATTGTAAAAACCTAACTAGTTCTCCTTTCATTAAAAACCCCCACATTTTTTACTCTGTTTTATTTATTGTTATTTGTTCTGTCTATTCAAACTTTGACAGAAACCGGTGATATTTTTGCCCACCACACAAGCATACGCAAGAAGTCACAGTCGCGTAGAATGTGATGCTCATGAAAATGGATGTGTGGCTCAATCATAGTACAGTTCCACAAATATACATCCCGAAAAATAGCTAATAAGTGCTTTGACAATAATCTCAGTCTTTATAAACTGACTACATAGACGAAGCTTTGGAGTCTACCTTTCAGCCTTAAAGGTTTTAAAGCTCATTTCTGTGAATTATGAGACAGTTTTAGCTCCATAGATACCTGTCTGAGTCCCAGTCACATTACTTCAATTTGACTAAGCTAATTTTTAAAAATGTTTATTTTTACCTCAAAAAGCCCTCAACTTATTTAGTTCAAGTGTTTGGACTTCGTTTAATTGAATGTTAGCAAAACCTTGATCATGTTAAATACAGTGCTACAACTTACAGTGTAATAAATCTTTGCTATGTGTCAAGCATGGTGCAGGTGGCATTAAAGCTGTTGGGGTGTTTCACTGCTTTTGATACCACTGGTGCATCACACAAGATGGGTGGAACAAATGATAATGTCGGACGACCCCCGGCTCCTACAAGTTCATCCAAAATAAACAGTAAATGTATACACTGTGAAAATGTCGGAAAAGTGTGTTCCATTAGGGAAATCGTCCCAAACAGGTCCAAACTCGTTTTGGAATAGATAAAGCGGGCCAACAGTAAATTTCAGCAATGATTGAAACTCAACCCAAACCTGCAGACCCGTTTAAACGAGCTGATCTCCTCTGCCTTCTCCCAGCGCTACCTAGAAACAAAATCTTACCAAGTAATATATCTTAATACGCTCGAAATGAGACAAAACTACCTTACAAGTAAGTTTTCAGCAAGATGTAGTAGCTTGTTTTTACGCCAACAGCTGAAAACGTACTTGGTGTATTGCAGATTATTTAACTTAAAGCCCATGTAGGCGGTGGCCCTACATAGCAGTGGCCCTACATGTGGGACCCATATTGTCTGCCCTCATTTCCCCCATATGGGGCCCACTTAGGTATGCTGGCTGGGTTATATGTTAATTTTGTCTCATTTCAAGTGTATTTGCGCAAGAAACTAAACCAAAATTACTCGGTAATATTTTGTGTGTTTGTTGGCAGTGTACCACAATACAAGTGAGTATTAGGTCAAATAAAAATCGCAGTGGATTCATAAAATGTCGGGTAGCCTGCTTATTGTGTTGCTTTTTTGTTCTTTCTTTATTTTATTATTTTTTTTTTTTTTGGTAAGAAAAGTCAAATATTTTCAGCGCACAATGGTGAAGTAGTTGGAGAAAAGTTCCTCTCCTGCTCTTATGTCTCTGAGCGACACCAGGACCACGCAGCGCAGGGGTCTCTGGGTACAGTGCTGGCTGTAGTTGACGTTTGGCAGATACTGGCGGAGCTCCAGGGGAAAGCTGTCCGGGACGTCGTACTCCTGGTAGCAGACGTTGGCGGGCCTTTCGTTGGAGCAGTTGTTGACGTACTGACCCACGGCCAGTGGGTTGAGCGGACTGTCCGTCAGCCAGCTGTCGTCACTTGTCAGGTACGGACCCAACCTGTCCCTGCCACTGCACGACCTGAACACCATCCTGGAGATGCCTCTGTCGTTCCCATCCACCAGGACCCCGTCAATGCAGCGGAACACGAAGGGGTTTCTGATGGACTGAAGGAGGATGGGCTCGTAGGGCTGATAAATTGTACCGGGATACATGGCAACTGTTGCTCCTTTGGGTACGGATCCTCTGGTGACAAACACCCCGGTTCCTGCAAAGGCTAAAGAACTGGGCCTCCTCTCGATACAGAATCCCAGAGTTTGAAACAGAACGTCTCTTTCGCTCTGCTCCGGATGAAGCGGAAACCGGGCCGTGAAGTTCGCGTGGGCTCCCAGGAGCAGCCCCCCGCTGTTCCTGAGGAGGGCTCGGAAGAGCCCCAGGAGGCTCTGTGAGACCTGCTCATCTGGGATCACTTTGTCTTCTGAGGGCTTCTTCACCCGCCGCAGGGTCTTCTCATTCTTCGAGAGGTTAAACACAACCCAGGGCACGAAGCGGTGTCTGTAAGATCTCCATTTCTCCCGAAACCGCCGGAGAGCCGCTGTAAACATCCAGGAGCAAAACCGGACAAGGAAGCGGTTTGCGTGCTGCGTTCACGTTGCCTCGAAAGGGGAACGGAAAAGTACGTCACACTCGGTACGGCGCATTCGCTACAGGTGGGGAAATTTAAAATAATAACAATAAAAGTCGAAAGCCATAGGTTGCGACGTCGGTGGTAATTTGTAATACTAACTACTGGTAGAAATAAAAGTGAACTGTTACAAGGGCTGCTACATTTTATATATGCTGAAGCGTATATAAAAAGTCATCACAAAAATAATTTTGTGATGACTTTTCTATCTTTCCCTTTCTCTCTCTGCACCTCTCTCTTCCCTTACTAGAAACTCGACACTAGATATTCCGAGCGTAACTTTAACGCACTTGCGCACTTACGTTACTTCCGAGAAGTTTTGCATCAGTTTATCTTTTTTTTTTTAAACAACCAAAACTTACATAACATGTTTAATTGTCTATGTTGAACAGGTATATCCAACTGTTTAATGCAACTTAGAAATATAGTTTCACATTTGACACAACTGATCTTTCGTGTGGGTTTTACTTTTATTTTGAAGTTTGTAAACCGGAAAAAGGCTTGTAGTTCAATTTATAAAAGCTCAGTTTGCTAGCTGGATGGGAGCGAAGAAAGTCTGTTCGGGACAAACATGGTAAGAAAGTTATGTCTTTTTTGGTTCCTATTTATAATAGTAGTAGTTTGCGTGAGTTCAATAGGTCTTTACAATAGTGAAAACAAATGTGGCTCGTCTTGTTGGCGGTAGGTAAGGCAAGTACCTAACCCTCTGTGTTTAGTTAGCTTGCTCTAGGGAAACTCCTCACTCTACTGCATTACCAGTCATGAATTCTCGTGTCCCGACTGTTATTCACTAACAGTATTGATAAGTCGACTGGTATAATATAGTACGTTATATAAGTAGTTTATTATAGCATTTTCTTAATTAATCTCCTTCCATTTAGCTCGCTGTTTAGGAAGTTATTGTTGTTGATGTAGCTAACTGCCAGAAGTACCACAGTTGCACCTATGAGACGAATAAGACTGCAGACAACAAGCCAGGCCGTTTTATCCTACACATGCTCTCATTAAAGAACTGTCAGAATTTCAATTAACAAACTCCTAACTCTTATTGAAGGTGTTGTAGCTGCAAAACCATAATTAATCCTTAGCATCAGGAATAGAACAATCTTAAAGTTAACATATGTGTGAAGGCAAGTAACCTGGTACTTTTATAATTGTAGGGCGCGTTTTAATTAAAATTGGAAGCAGGTTCACTTAATAAACATGTGCATGTCTCAATCATTTGAATGTGTCAGTAGTCAAATGCATTTTTAGTTATTTAAATGTGATATTTATTACTTAAAATGCGAACTTTTGTTAGAATTGTAGATAATTGTGATTTTTCTTTTTCTTTGTCATGTTTAAGTGTGTTCATAAAATATAAAAGGTAGTAATTTCATGCTTCTTGTTGGGCAATGTGGAGGCCTTACAAAACAAACAAACATTCGTACATAATTAATAATTGCAGTATATTGTTGTATGCTGTGTTTTCCTTCACTGCAGAACAAGCTGAAGTCCTTTCAGAGGGACAAGGTTCGTCAGTTTATCATTTTTACACAATCCAACGAGAAGACTGCGGTGGCCTGCTTGTCTCAGAATGACTGGAAGCTAGACGTTGCCACGGACAAGTTTTTCCAGAACCCAGAGCTCTACGTTTCAAATACTAAGGGGGGTTTGGACAAGAGGAGGCTGGAGCAGCTGTTCAACAGATACAGAGGTAAACAAGATGCAGGGTTTCCCCCTGTGTATTGTTAGCCTGGCGGGCCACCAGGCTAAGCACCGCTTATTAATTTAAGACTTTTTAAAATGTTTGCATTTTTTTAAGACTCTATTTTCTGTCAACTTTGAACATTTTTAACTCAAAAACACAGCGGGCTGCTGGATGAATGGCTGCCCTAGCGCCCATCTGGGAAAATGGTTCAAAATGGATGAGGAGAGAATGTTTTTTTTTTTTGGTTTATGTTGGAAAAATATCCAAACATAAATTACTCTGTGTTTAGGCTGGAGAAGAGTTTCAATTAAATAAAGTATTTAATTGTAATAAAATATTACCTGGTGATTGAAATTAGTTGAGTGTTCAAAACATTTTTCCGTGTAATAAGTTCATTTTAGGTGCAACGATGTATTAACTGGTCGTTTTTGTAATTCAACTCAATGGAATTTATTAAAAACAAGTTTACCAATTCTTAGTCTTTTTTTGCAGAAAGTATTGATCATTCCTTTCAGATGCTGTATTTTTTTTTTTATCCCGTTAGCATCACAATGGTCAAATTAAGAACCACGCACTTCTACTTGGCTATGAAATGATTTTACGTTTTTCCAGAACCTCACGATCACAACAAAATAGGCGTTGACGGGATCCAGCTGTTCTGCGACGACCTGGGTCTGAATCCGGCCAGCATCAGTGTCCTCCTCATAGCGTGGAAGTTCAGAGCAGCGACACAGTGCGAATTTTCCAGACAGGAGTTCATGGATGGGATGACTGAACTGGGGTGAGAACCTTTTTATTATTTAATTGACGGGGTGGGGGATTATTTTGTGAAGAGTTTGTCCATAAAACAACAGCTACCTTTCTATTGCTCTTGAATTGTATGCAAATTGAAATTATGAAAATAAATTTGCACGGCAATTTAAAAAAATAAAAATAAAAATGTCATGTCTTTTGATACAAAAGACCAGCAGACATTCACCAGAATGTCTGCTGGTAGGGGCCCCAATGGTCCTCCATGTTTTTGAGTAAAACATTTTTAAAGTTCAGAGGAAATTTGAAAATCTGACTAGACAATTATCTGTCGCAAGAAAACATTTGTCCAAAAAAAATTTCCTCTAGCTCAGGGGTGGGCAACTCCAGGCCTCAAGAGCCGGTGTCCTGCAGCTTTTAGCTGTGTCTCTACTTCAACACACCTGAATCAGATAATGAGGTCTTTAGCAGGACTCTAGAGAACCTGACTGCACTTATAGGTGATTCAGCTGTTTGACTGAAGTGTGTTTGACTAGGGAGACATCTAAGAGTTGCAGGACACCGGCTCTCGAGGCCTGGAGTTGCCCACCCCTGCTCCAGCCTATTGGGGGCACACATAAAGCCTGGTGGCCCACCAGGCTTATAATACACTGGTGGAAACCCTGACGTTTTTTCCGTTGGAATGAGTTTGTTGGTTTAAGTTAAAAGTTTTGTATTTTGACAGGAACACATTTTTTTGCATCATGTTTATCACATGATGCGTGTCGTGATACACGATTGGATGTTGCTACTGGCGAAGAGGATGATGGGAGAATGATGATGGGGAGGCAAGAATAAGTTTGTATTGGTTGAACAAACTTATTCTTATTTAATAGAAATACCGCAATTGCGAAATATTTTTTGTTTTTTTTTTTCCCCGACATTAGCGGAACATCGACAAAACTTTGTGCACATTTGTAACACAAACGCTGTTGGTGAAACAAATCCCATCTGTTCTTTCAAAGGTGTGACAGCACAGAGAAGCTGAAATCTCAGCTGCCAAAGATGGAGCAGGAGTTAAAGGACCAGGGCAAATTTAAAGGCTTCTACCAGTTTACATTTGATTTTGCCAAGAATCCTGGTCAGAAGGGTTTAGGTAAGAATGGCCCCTTTGTCCCGGCATGTTGGCTTTCTCCGCCGCAGCTGTGCTGACCTCCTGCTGGTTTTCACCACAGATCTAGACATGGCGATTGCGTACTGGAATTTAGTCCTGGCTGGGAGATTCAAGTTCTTGGATTTGTGGAACCAGTTCTTACTTGTAAGTTGAAATTCTGATATACATCTAGCTGGAAATGTTCTCTAAAAGTGGAAGAAAAACAACAGCACACACATACGCAACAAAAAAGAATAAAAAAAAAAGTCAGTTAAAGAAGTGCAGAGCTGAAGAGCTTAATATAATATTTCAGGTTTCAGATAAAATGTATTAAGATTTTATTAGGGGTGCAAAAATAGATCGACTGACCTGTAAATTGACCCTGATTTTTATTTATATTTTCTTCCTCTTTTTAATATCGATATATTTTCTAACATTTGCTGTACTCACACCAGGGATAAATATAATGACAGCTTAGACTGTCATTATATTTATCGATATCACCCAAAACAAATCGGCAGGTCTTTCAATAATCGATCTCAGTGAGAAAACTGTAATCGGTGCACCTCTAAATATTATGCAGTAGATCACCTCAAGTTGGTCCTGAACTCACCCTGCCAGTGCTGAACCGTAGTGGTGGCAGCATCATGCTGCAGGTGTGTTTTGGTGTTTTAGAAAGAAATGAGCAGCCACTTTAGTCTCCTGATGAAGAAAACTGGTAGAGACATTAACCCAAACAATCTGGACCTGTAATTATGTGCCACACTTTCCAGATTATGCATATACAGACATACCTTTTACACACATTTATTTGCTACTTTGTGTCGGTCTGTTGTTTAAAACCCCGATTAAACACACTGATGTTTGTGAAATGGTGAAGCATTTCATCGGGTATGAATAATTTACACAGTTGCTGGATGTCAAGGTTGTTTTTTTTTTTTTTTTTTTTTTTTTTGGACATTTGAAAAGAGCCCTCAACACACACACACACAAGATCCAGTTTTCTTCACCCAGACTTAATGTTTCTGCAGATAACAGGACTCCCAGTACGAATAATAATAATAAGTCATTAAAAGCACACAAATGGGGGGAAGGAAAAAGGAAATGGAATTTTCTTTAGACTAGGTTTCTATGGAGAGAAGCTAATATTGTGCATTTGATTACAGGAGCACCACAAGAAATCTATTCCTAAGGACACCTGGAATCTCTTATTAGACTTCAGCACAATGATCACAGATGACATGTCCAATTATGACGAAGAAGGTCAGGGAAACTGCTCAGAAAATCCTTCAACCTTTTTTCTTTTTTTTTTTTTTTTTTTCCATTTTATTTTGCAAACCCTCATGTTCTGCCTTGTTCTTCCCCAACAGGAGCCTGGCCCGTCCTCATAGATGACTTTGTAGAGTTTGCGCGGTCGCACATCGGAACCAAAAGCTCCACAGTTTAAGGCTCCGCCGATGGAAGAGTTCACAGCTGGACGGCTTGCTGAGAGCATGCCAAGCAGGGATTTATGACGCCTTTCAAGCACTCAGGACTAAAATGTTGTTGTTTTTTTTTTTTTTTTTTCCCCTCATCAGAGGCTTTATATAAGTGTTTGTAACCTGCAGAGGAAAAAAAATAAAGGTCCATCTTTGTTATTTCTGGTTGATGAGTTTAAAGACTTCAGGATGTTTTATGTGCGCTCAAGCCAGCTGGAGGACCGCCGCCGTTTCCCGGTTGTGGTCGTCTTTAAAGAAAGCGGGGATTTACTTTGAAATTCCATTGTAAATTCGTAGCTCCTTAAAAGGGATATTGTATTTTAATACTGATGTACATTTCTTGTTTTGTTTTTTGTGTGCGAGTTATGATGCATTTGTATGTCAAGCCAGTTTAAAGCACTGGAATTTTTAAAAACTGTACTGTTTAAAAATAAAAGTGACCATATGCTTATTATTTTTTCCTTTTAGCCTTACTTTAAAAAGTCAACTTAGTGGAAGCAGCATGAACATAAATCATATATATTCCAGTTTTAAATGCAGAATTTTTACAAATTTTATTTTTGAATCTCACATTTGTGGCATACAATGTCCACAGACATTATCTTCAATTTTTCTTTAATAAAAATATTCCCTTCTGATGTGAAAACTATGGAGTGCCCAATGTGATATAGTTGATTTTTTGCTTTTTTTATTTATTTATTTTTTTTAAGTAGCTAAGATGAATTTGAAATAATTGTTTATTGTTGCATGTATTTCATAATTTTTCATATACCAGTAAATAAAGGCTTATTAAAAAACAAATCATTAATGAACAGGTTATGTGAAAATTACATAAGATTTAACCGTTTAGTTATATCTGCTGCAGTGCATCGTGTTGCTGCACACAATAATCAAACTAATAATAATGCAATTTCATATGTTACTTGTTTTCATTTTTTTAATTATGGAACACACTTGTGAGCATTGATGCAATTTTTGGAACATACTTAATTTAAATTTCCTAGTTTCATTTTGTTCTGAGGGTTAGTCGTGCCACTTTTTAAAAATCTGCTTAATCTATGTATTTACCAAAAATTTTTTATTTTTATTAACTTGTAAAGGATGCATCTAGGTGACTGTCACATTTTAAAATTATAACATGTTATATTTCTTGTTTAGCCATTATATTATCGGTTTTAATAACATCATTTGACTTGTTATAAAATCTCACTTTCAGGTATTATTTAATTATTTATAGTTAACGTAACTTTTCCTTAACAATATGATCTAATGTAAGTATTTATTTTTAAATAATTAGTGACACATTGAAGTAGAAATTTTATTATGCATTAAAACATTACACTGTGGCACTTTTTGATCTGCAGAGGGAAACGCAGGAAGACACTGAACTCATCGTTTCTTGTCGCGCGCAGCTCTCTTGTGACGTAAGCGCGTGCGGTTGCCAAGGGCGACTACTAACAGTGTAAAGGACAAAAACTGCTTCCCTCTTATTTTAAGACGTTTCGGAAGTCTTCGCTGTCAAGCAGTACAGAAAAAATGGCTAACCTTGATATCGATCAGAGTAGTGACCCTGCGTATAACGAAGTATTATTTGAAATTGGCTGGGATTATAGATTCGCCCTTCCTGAACTGAGCGACGCCAACACATTTCTGCTGGAGGAGGTAAGGCAGTCACGGACAGTTATAAAAAACTCCCACGAGCTACCTTTGCACGCGCAGCGTATGTTTTACTCAAATGTATTATAAGCTTAAGGTAAGTATAGATATCTGTCCGGTGGCTAAATATGAGTATTAAAAGTCGAACTGTAGCAAAACAGATCTTCAGCGTGAAGCCTTATTGCGTTTAAAAGCGCCAATCTTTTGAGAGCAGTTTGAAACATTTATCAGTTATTTGAGAAGTAGAAGTAAACTCATATCTTGCCAAACAACGTAATTTACACGGAATGTTTTTTTTTCTGTTTTGTTTAATTTGAAGAATATTTTGTTTATTTTAGGAAGTTGTTTCTCAGACATTTTCTTGTCTTTTGTCAACTTAATGGAGCATTAACTCTAATTGGAGCCTGCCATAGCAATACATAAGGAGAACATTTATCAGTTGTTTATATCAGCTACAACTGCCGAAACGTTGTAGTGTGAGTGAGGTACAGATATGAATCGCGGTGCGATCGAAGCCCTCTCATAAGCTTCAAACGGTTTTCGAATAACGTCACGGTTCCTGAAAGGGAACAAGTTGTTCGAACTGCTTTTTTTTTTCAGAAAAACTGACTGGGTGTCTCACAAAGATAGAATTCTTTAACCCCCTTTCTGTCTCACACACACATAACCGTTGGGCAAAGGGCTGAGCTCCCCTTTAGAACTACAATGATGGCGGAAGGTTAGAACTACAGAGATGGCGGAACACTCGGTATATACAGAAGAGGGCTGAGCTGGCATTTAGAAATATAAAAATAGCACTTTCACGGAACATTTGATACCGACAAGGTGGCAGAAGAGCAAAGTAAGTAAGAACCGCATGACTCATGAAACTTGAGACCCCTTAACTGACAACCACATTTCACTGTCAAAATAAGAACCTTCATATTTTTCAAGGCAGGTGATTGCTATTTTGGCCATTTTGTAACTGGTTCAACCCAACCAATGCTACACATGGGATGAGTGAGGCCCTTAAAAATGAAGCTTACTGAAAATTTCAAAATAAAAGCTTTTACATTCCTCTCAGGTTTGTGCACCGCCTTCCTCCACTAACATGGAGGAAGTGGATGTTAGTCAAAATGCTTGTGATTCTCTGCATGCTATTGAGTACATTGAGTATATTGAGTACATTGAGTATATTGAGTACATTGAAGCTTACT
Source organism: Phalloptychus januarius (assembly GCA_902982915.1). Taxonomy (NCBI): domain Eukaryota; kingdom Metazoa; phylum Chordata; class Actinopteri; order Cyprinodontiformes; family Poeciliidae; genus Phalloptychus; species Phalloptychus januarius. The sequence continues at coordinate 2,092,315 of CADWAE010000466.1, read as the reverse complement.
TTAGCATTGAGCTGTATGCAGTGTTACTTTTTCACCACACAGACCAATTTTGGTTCTCAATTTACCAAAACGCCTTCTTCCAAACAGGACGTAGCAAAGTGCAAACTCCACCTTAGAATCATGCACTACTTTGTTGTTGAGTACCATTTGAAATCCAAGAAAAAAAAAATAGATTAGATGTTGTAGTTCTAATGTTACAAACTTTGAAAATAACACATTTGCTTTCCTGGGGAAAACAGATAAGATGGTGCAATGGTAGGGCATGTGTTTTTCTGTCACTGTTTGGACCCTATACCAATTGAGCATCTGCTGATGTCCAGTCTATCTGTTTATTTTTATTTACCATGTCCATGACACACCGAGGTTTAGTTTCAGTTTCTGGTTTCTGGCTTTGTCGACAACAGGTTTATAAAGCTGAGATGGAGGTTCTGCGAGAGGAGAATGAAATTAAGGAAATTAGAGATCGACAGGGGCTTTTAAATGAAAACCTCCAGAGGACTACACTGCAGGTGGTTAACAGCGAGGTGAGTGTGTTGGAACTAACCTTATGCTATAAATGTATCACATACACTGGCTTTTAAAAGTACACGCCAATTTTAAAGTATCAGGTTATTGTGATTTAAAACAGTATAAATATTGGAAATGTTTCCACCCGTGTTGTGACACATATTCTGTACAATTTCACTCTAAAATGAATTCATGCACTGACCCAGTTGTATAACCATGCACAAAGGTAAGCTTACAGATTCATCTTTTAGTCTTCCTGAGTAAAAAGTCTTCAGCTTTTAGTCTTCTTGAGTTCCTACCTGTTGTTTCTATTCTGATTAAACTGAAATAAGACACCAGCCATCTTAGTAGGACGTAGCCTCTTCGGACAACTTGCAACTTCTGATTGCACAGAAGTTGCAAGTTGAGTTACAATCAGGAGAATCCTGAAACAATTCTGTCAGAATTATACTGGACATACATGATGACACTGAATATCAGAGCCAAAAGGTGTGGAAAATATAAGGAAACAGAAACTTTACAAAAATCAAACTTTCCTCCAACACTGATGAAAAGACGAGGCTCAACTGGTCAGAGAGGCTGCCAGCAACACTAAAGGAGCTGTAGGTGTGTCCTAGAAGGGGCATACTCTGCAATTATCAATTAAAAAGAGGTCCAACAACGAAGATATTTATTGGTTTTAATCTGTTATCCAGGTTATGTTTGAGGAACCGCTGATCATTGATGGATCATCCATAGAAATGTAGACTGCGGACAATGACATTAGCATCGGGGTCCTCTATGCTGCTGCTACGTGTTTAGCGCTGAGAAGCTAATTTAGGCTTGAATAGTTTCGCTGATCAGCTAACTGCTTTCAGCACAACTTGAACATGACCAACATTTTTTCTAGCTTCCCATCAGATCGCTTTTGAAAGCAAGAATCAAGAGAAGCGGCTTTGTCATCCATTGCTGATGTTAGCAGATGTTGATTATGCGTCAGAAGTAGAGGTGTACCAGAAAGGGAATAATCATGTTACAGTTTTGAATGCATTAAAACCTTGCAGCAATTAAGTCCTAGTCATCGGCGTATTTTTCTGTTGAATTGTACAGGATATATGCGTCACTTTGTGTGGGTCAAAAGTAGTAGAAAGTTCAGTATTAGTGTCAGACAGTGACTGTGGGTCAGTGTCTGTCAGTTGCGTGGTATTTTAGAAATAGAGCCAAGTTACTGTATGTTATCACATTGTCTGCTCTACAGGCTCTGTTGAAGGCAATCGAAAAAGAGCTTGAGGTGACGAAGCATCTGAAGGCCCTGGCAGAGAGAGAGACGGGCCGCTACGGTCAGCTGACAGCTCAGGCCGAAAGAGAGCTCCGGTCTTCATACGAGAAGATGGACAGGATAGAGGTCTGAAGACTGCATGACGTGAAGAAGAGAAACCAGTGCAGCGGCGAAACGTGCCTCTGATTCTTCTTTCTGTGTCTTCAGAAAAGCCAGCTAAAGGCAGTGCAGAATTTGGAGGAGCTGCGGCTTCAGATGGACCTGGACCAACAGGCCATGGAGAACCTATTAGTGGAGGCGGCCAGGAAGGACGAGGACCTAATGGTCATCATGAAATACGCCCAACTGGACGAGCATAAGATCAAGGTTGTTAAGAAACACTTGCAGCTTCGGCGTCGTCCTCGTTCCTCCTCAACTAACATCCATCTGTGTGTCTCATTTAGTCGCTCGTTCTGACTATAGAGAAGAAGACTCAAGAGGTCAAAGAAAAGCGCAAAGCACTTGACAAAGAGCTAACAGAGACTAGGTCTGCGCAGGTAATATAAGAACACACAGCAATCACTGCGCATGTTACTGAATGTATTAGTTTGGTATGAACTGGCATTTGTTTCAATATTCCATTTACTTTGTGGTCCTAGTGTTGTTGTTTTTTTCGCATAGCGGACATCCATTCGCATTCAGAGTAGGAGTACAACTAACGATTGTTTTCGTAATCAATTAATCTATCGATAATTGATTAATGGTTAAAAAAAAATAGCTAGTTTTTAAAAACGTGCTAGTTTTTAAAAACAAATTGTCAATCTGCAGATTTTCATTTAACCACCTTAGCTTTTATTATGCAGCATACAATATAAGATGCAAATAAACAAATGATTCAATTCCTTTTTTAAACAGGGAAATGCTTTTTTTTTAAAGTGAAGTATAACAAGAAACAACATGTTTTATGTTTCACTGATAACATGACATTTTCCCATGTTATAAGGAAAATAACACTGGTGTAGGATTCTTACAAAAAGATCCTATATCTTGTTGAAAAGTTACTTGTAAGTTACTCTTGTCTTATTTCAAGTGTACTGAGAAAATTGTACTAGAAACTGGACCACAAATTCATGGTAAGATTTTGTGTCTTTGTAGTGTTCTTTCAGCAAATGGCTTTTTTTTTTTGAGTCTGCATATTGGAGTTAACGATTAATCGATTACTAAGTTATTTGACGATTATTTCAGTAATCGGTTAATCGCGATTAAAACGATTAATAGTTTCATGGCTAATTTGCAGGGCTTCTTTGTAGATCTCTATTATTCTGAGCATTCTGTCCATGCAGCTAGCACTGGATAAGACCATAGATAACATACAGCAAGCTCGCGCTGAGATCCAGCACCTCTTCCACCTGTGTGAAAACACCATCAAGCAGAAAAAGCAACTCGACGCAGACATGGAGCGATGCTCATTTGTAAGTCGTCAACGACAGGCTTAACTCAACTGTATTTCAACACCAAACGGGACTTTCACAACAAAAGCTTATTGTTTTTTTTTCTACACTTCTCTTTCATTACAGCAAATCGCTCAGGGCAGGCAGAAAACCAGGGAAAAGAACATCTTCGTGGCAGAAATGAAGCACAAGCTGGACACGGAGAGGAGCAACAACAGAGAGCTGCAGAGGAGCATCGCCACAGCGAGGATGCAGAAATCCGTCCTGCGGCAGGACCTGAAGAAACACCAGGAGAACCTGGGCAGGATGCAGGTCGAGGTCAGTTTCTCACAGCGCACACCGCTCGTCTTTTCTTCTGTCATCTGTGATTTGTAACTTTTTTTTTAAAGACTTGTTTATCCTGCAGCTCGATAGTTACAAGACCACGCTGAATCAAAACAGGTGCGACATGAAGTCTATCAAATCCCAAATCTCCAGGATGAAGATGGACATGGACGCCAACAACGAAAAGTCAGTGAGATACGAGGAGGCATCTTTGAATCGAAGACCCCCGCATTTTACTGCATGTTACTGCAGTGTGTGTGTGTGTTGTAGGTTAGTAGAAGGTGAGGCCTACAACGCTGCGCTGCAGGAGAAGCTGAGGATTGTGACAGAGGGCGCTCTGAGTGAGGAGGAGAGAGCCGCTCACATGGAGCAGATTCTGCTGGAGACGGAACAGGATATGAAGGTGTGTCGCCGGGACAATGACCACTGAAAGCTCTTATCTGCTTCTTTCTTAAAAAACAAAACAAAACAGCTTGTCTGTGTCCAGATATATTTATTGACTTTTACTTTATTTTCACCTGAAAATAAAGTAAAAGCCTTACTTGCCTATAAGTGTTTTGGGGATAAAATGTTGATTTTGATCAAATTCCTTTAAAAAATCTTGGTTTCTTATTTTTCCGTATCAAAACATCTATTGTCTTTTTTATTCAACCATAAAATTATTTTCCTTCCTCCCTCCATCCCTCCTGCAGATGCTGGAAGCTCAGCAGCAGGACCTCATGGAGGAGCTGTTCCGCCAGAAACAAAGTTTCCAAACTGCCAAAGCGAAGGAGAAGAATCTAATGGCCCTGGTGTCCAAGAATAAGTTCACCATAGCCAACTTGCTGAGCCAGCTCAATAAGCTGGAGAACACACTCATCAAACAGCAGATGACCAGCAACAATCAGGCATGTTGGAAAAACAGTCACACGCACAAATGCAGCACCCTGCACTCAAACTGTTCGGCTTTTTTTTTTCTACTCCAGTTAGTGTTTCAATTTGGTTCTCTGCTCTGCTCTGCTCTGCGCTGCTCTTGGTAGGAGTCAAAAATACTGATGCTTCAGAGGAAACTAGCTCAGCTGTCAGGTGCCATTCGCACCAATGAAAGCGAGATGCTGGAGGAGAAGGTCAAAGAGCTGACCACCAGTCTGGAAGACAAGAAGGAGACCGCCAAAATACTCAAGAACGCACTCACTGAATGTGAGGTCTGTCTGAAAAACACTTCCTCAAAGATTTCCCTTTAAAGTCGCAGTGGAGTTATTACATCTTAAATATGGCGGGTGTGTCTCCGGCAGCTCGACATCCGCTGTGCGAAGAAGGAGATGGAGAAGTTAGAGGCTCAGAAGAAAGACCTGACTGACAATGTCGACTGCCTGTTGGTCCTTTGTGTCAACAAAGAGAAGGAGTTGAAGAAGCTCAAGCTGAAGAAGCAGGTGAGTGGGGCGCCATTCAAGATATCATTAGGTGTTTAGCATCTACAGAGGGAACGATGAGCCGATATTCAGAGGAAACTAACTGATACAGTCAGAACCAGAAGTTCTGTAGGGAATTTCTTTTGTCTTAATAAAAGACGGGCAGATTCCTAACTTTTTATGTCAGTTTTTCTTTTCAGTTTATTTGATCTAGAAAGTTTATTCCAAGAACATTTTTTTCAATAAAAACATCTCCTAGTAACCAAATACAAAATTTAACAGAAGAAATAATTTACTGGATATTTATAGTCCTACTTACTATTAAATTAAAATGAAAAGAAAGCACAGCCATTGAGAAAAACTACTTTACGCTAAATCTCCTTCTGCTAAAAATGTATTAAATGTGTCAAACTATCAATTTGATCAATTATGTTCTGCTTTGTGTTAATCTGTCACCTCAAATCTCAAAAGATGCATTAAAATGTGTGGTTTTAACATGAAGGAAATTTAAAAACGTTTGTGAAGTTTGTGTAAAAATGGGTGAAGATATGTGAGTCTATCTTAGCTGAGTCTTAGATGAGTCTAAAGCATGAAAATATTGAGTCATATTCAATCCATACAGTAATTGTACTTTACTAAGATCATTATATCTGCTCATGTAGCATCATAAAAGAAAGTATTTGAGATGTTTACTTTTGAACTAAAGACAGGACTGTAGGAATGTTTGCAGTCTGGAAAAGCAAACTGGCTTCTTTTTCTTACTGGAAAAAAAGTGTATAATGTGGCTATTGGGGAAAGAGGGGTATAATCATGAAACATATCAAGTTATTTGTGTATTTTCCATCAGGATGGCTTGGTGAACAACAACCTTATAAAGACAGAGGTGAAGCGCGTCAGGGATATAATCTACATAGATGCGGACAGCATGATGTCATGGGAGATGAGAAAGTCGGAGCTGGAGAAAGCCATGAAAGAGCGGGAGGACGAGATTCACGTTTACTCCCAAATGCTCAGACATCAGCTCAAGATTACTGAGCAGGACAGGCAGAAACTGAGGTGAGAAAACCCGCGCTCTACGAGCTCTACGTTTATCGTATCGGTTATCATTTATCGTGGAAAAAAAATCGTCTTAAGAATTTGATTTAACGTTGTCGTGATACATTTCAGTTATTGAAAACAAACAAAACTGACAGTGTGATCGAAAATGTTTTTTCTTTCTATTATCTCCATTGTTCACGAGAGCTTCAATAAATACCATTGATTTTGAAAATGTGATGAAATGCAGTCACTGTGTGCAGCTTAGTGATATAAATCACATGTTTTAAAGTGAGAAGCCTGTTTAAAAATGGGAATGTTTGCCCCATTTACAACAGCACCACAAACACAAATATATTTCACAAATGCAATACTTGTATCAATTAATAAATCAGTCAATCGAGTGTGTTTGGACAGCACATTTCAGCAACAAGGCAGTTCATAGTCTTGAAAATATAAAAACATCATAAACATATTCATCATATAGTCAACCAATGTGGAAATCAATTATAAACATTACATTTTGTCAAGTGCCATCGTTTAAATCATCAATGAACATCAAATATGTTGGTCAATGTAACATTTATTATGGGTCAAAAGTAACTCTAAATATGTTTCTTGATTTAAAGGAAGTCAGTGTTTCGGCTATTTTGGAGTTTTCTAGAAGTTTGTTCCAGATTTGAGGCGCATAGAAGCTGAATGCTATAAATGAAGTGCCAGGCAGTTACCTGAAGAGTAAATAACAAATATTTTGTATGAATCGTCATCATTTTCCTTATCACAACAATACCACAAATATGACAGTAAAAATTTGAAGACCATATTGCTCATCGCTGCTGTACATTAAAATGACGCTTTAATGTGTTTTTAAAAAAAATTTTTTAAATTTTTTTTTTATTAGAAGTTACGTAAATGACATGTTAGGTTAATTTGTCCTTTTATTCTGTTCCAGCCTTGAATTAAATGAAGAACTAGCCAAAGTCGAAACGGTGAAGAACCGCTTTGAGATCATGGAAAGTTCACTGGCGGGCTCCGAGGGCGAGAAGTCCCAGATTTACTACATCACCAAGGTGATTCGCCGTCAACGCGTTCGGGGGCCTGTTGTACTTCCCTGCGCACCGAAAACATCTTGAATTGTGCTGCCTGTTTTCCTCCGCCAGGCCACACTAGACAAAGAGGAACTCAGACGGAAATCAGAAGAAATGATAGAGCACATCCAGAAGATGGAGCTTGAAACCAAGGCTCTGGAGAACACCATCCTGCTGTTTTCTGGCCGCTGCTCTGACTATAGCAAAGACCTCAGTAGAATGAAGAAATTCAGTACGTGTGGCGGGAAATTCTGGAAACGCAAACGCAGCTCGGTGCTTGTGGACGTCATGCGATTGTTGCAATAACCTTTGGTCGAAGTAGCCAACACTGATTATGTTTGTTTAAGGTGAAGAGTACCAGGAAAAGATGGAGCTGGAGGAGCAGCTGAAGGATGCCGAGAAAACGCTGAAGTTTAAGAAGCAGCAAATCCAAGAGCTCAGCCAGGAAATTCAGGTTCTGTGAAAAACAAGTCGGCTGCTTCCCTATAGGGGTCAGGCAGAAAGCAAGTGCATGTCAGAAAGTGGTGAACAAAAAGGTTGACATAAACTGAACAGCTAAATATTACAATTTGCGATTTATCAAAAAAAAAAGGTCTATATTAACCTGATCAGTGGTAGGACTTGATTCAAATTTTAATAGGGTTAATTGCAAGTCTGAAATTAATTAGTCACATTTTAATCAAAAGACATTCAACTTTCAAGTTTTTCAGAAAACCACGATCATTCATCTGACTTATTTCAAAATAATATTTTAGAAATTTGAACCGTGGACACTGACTGTTTAGCACTAAGATGCTATTCTAGGCTTCAGCAGCTTTGCTGATTGGCTAATTCCTTTTAGCACCACCTGAACACAACAGCGGCATTTTCCAGATAGATTTTTAAAGCAGACATTTTCTCCCACTTGCCCATCGTCGCTGCTCGCTGATTTCGCTTTTGAATCACATTTATCCAGTTACATAAACTAATTAGACCAATACGGATGTGTTAGCACCTCTGTTTCTCTTTATCGTGATGATTTTCTTACAGCCAATAAAAACATAACGCTTTAAATTGGAATATTACATGAGACCAAAACAAACCTATTTTTAAAAACAGAAATGTGTGCTGAATGAAAAGTATGTTTGGTACCCGCTAAACCGTTTGACCTGGCAAACGAGAATCTTCATGATGTATATTCTAATTATTAGAATAGAGGTGCTGTTATCCATGTTGTTCTTATTCGTGGTTCTCATTTCCTGTATGTGGAAATCATTTTTCCTGTATGTCAAAGTCCAGCTGAGAACATCACGACTACAATAACCCGGCTCTGGGACTCATGTCACACCCAATCTGGTGTGAATCTCTGTCTGGGTGAAAGCCTTTGTGCCTTTTGTGTGTGTGTTTATGTGTGTGTCTTTTTACCGGCCTCCCATTTCCAGGACACGCACAGCACCTGGGAGAGCCTCGTGCTAGAAGAGAAGGTGACGAAGGAAAGGATACATCACATGCAGTGTCTCATTTCTAATCTGAACAGAGAAGTAGCTTCTGTGCAGGAGAAAGAAATCAGGTTGGAGAAGAAGTTGTGATAAACACTTTTTGCATCTGTCGGTACAGGATGTTGGAACAGAATAAGACACAGGTTTCCAAAACAACTTTGCATTATAAAGAAAATATCTGTTGAAAATGATTCACTCTCCTCAGTAAGATCTAGATAGATAGATAGATAGATAGATAGATAGATAGATAGATAGATAGATAGATAGATAGATAGATAGATAGATAGATAGATAGATAGATCAAAACAAAGCAAAATACAAATGACAGAATACAAAGAGTTAATAGATAATAGAAGAGTTGGATATATTTTCACAGGTATCTCATTAAATAGTCCAGCACAACTTCACATTAAAACTTTATTTGAACTTTAACTTGAAATGATCCTGCTAAAGTCTTAGTTAGATTTGAAAATGTTTTCATGAGTCAAATTTAAGTCAGTTTATAGTTTATTAATATATTATTGTTTGTGTTTGTCCAACTGTTTGTTTTTTGTTTGTTTTTTTAGTTCACCAAACTGACCAGAGAGGTTCGCTCAGCAAAAAACACCGAAAGTGAAACTCATGAGGAGCAAGACATCAAACTGAAACAGTTAAAGCAGTTCAACAAATCTATCAACAACATGTTGATTAAGGCCATCGACGAGAATGCTGATCTCAGACCTGTCCTAGAGGAATACTTTGAGAAGGTGCAGATAATACGCTCTGTGTTGTGTAGCATGGTTGAGGAATCTAGTATGATAGGACTGTTGAAGTTTTCTGCTTTTCTCTTCTGTTTCTCTCAGGCCAATCTGCAGTTTCCATCTCCAACGCTCAGCAGCGTGGCTAGCCTCAAGATGAGCTCTGCTCAAACCTCCCTGACTTCCAGGTCACACCTTACACACACTGTGGTCACACTGTGGTTTGTGTTGTAAATGTCTAGACGTTAGTTTTGTTTTCAGATGGGAGAAGAATTGCCCTATTTAGGGAAATGGGCTTTTTTAGTAGTTTAGGTCATGTAACAAACAACTTGAATTTGAAAAACAAGAATTAGGCACACAAGTGTCGTTATAAACTGTCATAAATTTGACTTTCTGAAACATGTAGATTCACTGATTCTGCTTACTACTGCACAACCAAATGTGAAATCCACAAGCAATCAAAACTTAAGTATTATCAATCTGTTATATGTTACCATGGCAAAAAAAAACACACCCTTTTAATAAATGACTAAAGCTCTCAATCATTTTGATAGTCATGTCTTTGATGAGAGGCTCTGACAACTCTGTGTCTTCCTGGTACTTTCCAGGTCTTCTACGTCGTCAGCGAGCAGCAGCCATTCCAAATCTTTGCTTCTCTCTCCTTCGGTGAAAACGGTGAATCTGAACCTGGATCTGAGTGCCGCCTATCCTGCTCTCGCTTCTCCAACAACTCCCAGCTCTTTAAGCAGCAGTGACAGCAACATCAGCAAAAAGACGAAGAAGCCGTAGATGGCTGTGCTTCTGGCCTCTCACTAAGATTCGGCTCACTTTTTGATTTTGTAAAATCAAAAATAGTTGATTTTGCATAGATTTTTCGTTCCTTTCAGATGTGAAGTTTTGTGCATTGTTCATAAATATTCAATAAGTTTTGCCCAGTTTAGGGTTCCTGTGGTTTTCTGGGTTGTGATTATCTTTTGAACGCAAAGACGCACCAATAAAAGTAAAAAGATGAATCTTTTTTTTGTTTTTGTTTTTATTTTAAGGTGCTAAAGGCTAGAAAGTGCAGAAATAACTTCATTTATTCACTACAAACCCTTGGTGATTAACTCCAGCCTCTTTGTCTCTAGTTTGATCTGAAATATATCTGAAATATCTCTAATAGGTTCACAAGACAACGTTAGCCGGTGTTAGCTGGTGGGCGGGGCTAATGTTGATCTTGTCTGAAATCTTTGGCCATGCAGGACCACAGTGACCACTATGAACTTATTAGAGAAATTTGAGACCAAACTAGAGACATAGATGCTGTAGCAGCTTAACAAAAGTTTGTAGGAAACAAATGTAAAGAACTTATTTAAATTTTTCTCACACTTCCATGATTAAGAATCGAAGCAGCCCACTGATTGGTTTGATCTCAGCGTTGCACTGAGAAGGAGCTCCAATAATGAGCTCAACTGATGCGGAGTTCCTCCAGGTGTTTTGCTAATTGCTGCTGGCTAGTCTGAAGGAGCCAAGTGGGGGATGGCCACTCTGTGAAACTTGGAAACTGCAGCTGAGGGGAGGAGCTTCATCTCGAAGGCGGAGCTAGGTCCACCTAGTCTTTTTTCACAGCTGAATGGTTGCCACGGGAGATCAAAGGGTTTCTCAGACATGAATGAAAGAATCAGAGCAACAAAACAAATATTTTGTTTGATGAACCAATAGCATTATAACATGTAAAGCTCAAAAAAGTTGATTATACATAATCTAACCTTTGATCTGGGGCAGTATTACATACAGTGTTAAATACAACTTTAATTTCCTTTGCATGATTGTGTAAAACACTTTGCACTCATTGCACTTCTCTGTTACTTATGAGACACACCCTGCGTCCTTGAATAGACCAAATCCTAGTCAGACGCTCGGCAGGAGCAGAAGGATCCGTTTCCTTTTGACTGGACTCAGACCTCAGCATGTTGCTTTTGCTCCTGTTCATCGGCTGTTTGGCCTCAGGTGACGTGCAGACAGGTGAGTACACCTGTTTACATCAGTGGAAATGTGATGTTACGTAGCAGTTTACCAAATTGAAGTGGATGTCCATGTCTTCTGAGTGTCATTTTCTCCATCCCTGGACGTGACAGATGCTCCCGCTGGTTCAGCACCGGTCCTTCCTTCTGTGAACTCAGCAGACAGAGGTAAGCGTGATTTTATTGTGAATCCAACACAAACAGGAAACCTTCTCTTAAAACCTGTTTGTTGTGTCTCTGTTGAAGTGCTGGTATTCTTGCAGGCTACTATCGAATCCCACCATGAGCTGAATAAAGCCATGCTTGAACAAGTTGTAAAGACGGTAAACTATTAATTGTCTTTATATAAAAATTAAAAAATACACACAATCAGATTTGGTCTAAATCCAAGAACTCTCATGCATCGTGTGTTCCAGCTTCAAGGACTTCTGCGGGGACTTCAACCACATGCCGATCTCAATCTGACGCTGAAGAACGTCACCAAAGTCTGAAACTGGACCTTTTAGCTGCGATCGCTCGTTTTCATATGGGCATTAACTAAAAAAAAAAAAAAAAAAAAGAAGCATTCTATCTGATGCACCCATTTAGATTTATTCACTCATAATTAAGTAAGTAAGTCTGTGATGACAGGAAATTAAATAAAAGTTGAACTCTGTACTTTCTTGTCATACCACCACCTAAATCTTGCAAAACAAAGGCAGAGCTGTTGATAGAGAGCTGAGCTGGGAAGGTGTCATGAAGTTCCTCATTCAGCTCAGACCTACATTACAAAGCAGCGCCTGGCCGTAGAGCTGAAGGAAAATGAGACACGGTTTTCAAGTTGTTTCATTTTTCTCATTTAAATCTGAAAAGTGTGGGGTGCGTTTTGAGGTCAGGCTCTCAGAGTCAATGCTGCAACTCTCAATTGGACTTTTACTTTGACAGTTAAGTGAAATGATCTGCCATTTTCATCAATATTAAGACGTTATTGACCCAAAACAAGCTCCTATATGTTGCTTGTAAGTTAGTTTGAGCTTATTTCAAGTGTACAGAGACTAAAACAGGCAAAATACATGTTAAGATTTTGTTTTTGCGGATGGAACATCTGCATTTATACTGAGATGAAGCTGCACATATAGAGAAGTTTTTTTTCTAGATTTCATTTAGGAGTTTCACATTAAAAGGGAATGATGACAAATGCTCACTTTTTTGTTGCTGAAAATAAATAATAAAAAAAAACAGTAAAGTATTTATACTTTTCTTTCCAGTGTTAGAAAACGATGGAATACAATTCCGGTAAAATACACAGAAGCTTGTGGTCGCAGTGTGACAAAATGTGAAACATTTCATAGATTTAAAAGCGGTGTTCTCGGGAGCCCAGAAGGAGCAGCTGACACTGAACAATAAAAAAAAAGGAATGTCCCAGATTGTCAGTGTTCATGCGGTGTCGGATTCCCTTTGTGTCTCCCAGTGGGGACCATTTGACTCCTCACTTTCCAGATAGGAAGAGTTCACCAGGAGTCGGGCTGTGTGGCTCCAGGACTCCTGCTTTTGTATTGAGAAATGATTGTCTTCTAGTTCTGGTTCACCATTAGACATTGACCAAGGTTTGCTTCTGTTTTCGTCTCTCAGTAGACCAAAACTGTGTTGTATGAAGTGGAGTTACTTCATAGTACACACTGCGATGTCCCACCTTGTGTGTGTATGAGTTGAAGATGAAGTGAAGACGTCACACCAGGAAGCAGAGTTTTGGAGGTGTTTACAACCCACCACCTTTTTTTCTTTGTGTGTGTGTGTGTGTGTGTGTGAATCAGGTTTTTATATCCTTATGGGAACCTATTCCTGTCTACAATGTGGGGTTATGGGACCATTGCTCTTGTGGGGACATCTTGGTTCCCCTGAGAGAAATTGTTGTTTTAGTGTTAGTGGTTAGGTCTGTGATGGGTAGTGTTCGGGTAAAGGTTAAGTAAAGGTTAGGCTGTAGAAATTAATGGAAGTCAATGTGAAGTCCCCACAAGTGATAAAAACACAACTGTGTGTGTATGTTTTGCCTTTGAAAATCTTTCTCAGTCTAGTAGTAAGTGACCAGAAAGAATTTTGTTTCTCTCTGCAGGAAGTCAGGCTCTTTGGCATCAGCTGACTTATTTTCACAGAATCAGAATTCACTCCTGCGACTGTGAATCAAGGATTATTGTGGGGACGATAACTGATTTCCAACCAGGATTCCAGTTCATGAGATTAGTTAGACAACTGTGTCTCAAAAAAGCTCAACAGCTTCGCATTTCAACAGCGTGATGAATAGATTGTGTGAACATGTACACTGGCTGGTTTGTTTCCTATGAGAGAAGAAAACAAATGTAGCCCATAGATAGTTCCATGTGTGAGTTTGATCAAAGTTGTACTACAGGAATGATGATGACCGAGAAAAAGGTCAGAAGCTTTAAGATGTGTTTTTCCTTCTGAAGTAATGTTCCTCCACAGTTTTACTTTAAAAAATTTAATTTTTTCAAGTAATTTTACCACTCGGTCACATAACTTCAACAAACTTTACAAGGTCTTTTGCATTTGAATTCAGCCCTAGACAGAATCTAGTGCAATCAGCTGCTTTCAGGGGTCACCCGATTGATAAAGGAAGTACACACCATCTCCAATCTGGAAACATGGTGGTGGCAGCATCATGCCTTGGGGATTCAGTAGTTCAGAGTTGGTGCTAAGATGGGTGAAGATGAACCCAGGACAAACTTTGACTAAAAAGTGTTAAAAGATAAAACAGATTTGAAAATTGTGACTGGGCAACAATGTCACAATATAGTGACAGTTTTAACAGATATGTAAAACATGTTTGTTTAAAAAAAAAAAAAAAAAGTCACATACTGCAACTTAAGTAGTTGGTATGAAGTGTTTGTGCTGACATGCTGTGTTTAGCCAAACGAGACACATTTCAACCAAAGATACCAACATTTATTGTGCTGCATGCACTCACAATATTTGATGCAATAACATATTCCGCTTCCTTTTATAAATATATCCTAAAAATGGACGTTTTTTTTCCTTCTGTTTTCCGCTGTCCCACCAGCTAACGCTGTCATCTCTGGGCTGACAGTATTAGCTCCCCTTTTGACCTTTCTCTTCTGATCAGTTCCACGTTTGGTGTGAATTAGATGCAGCTAAGGTCACCAGGGACGTTCAGCTTTCCCACGTTTCTTTTTCATGCTTGTAAGAAGTGTTCCTGTAACTCGTCTGGGTTCTGCCTCTCGTTTCCAGTTTGTGTCCTGTGACCCAGCTGCCTGCAGGTCCGTCTGACCCGAGGACTCGGAGACAGAACCTCACCATGGACTCCAGACTCTTCTTCTTCTTCATCGTGGCTCTCGTTGCGGCGGCGGCGGCAGTGACCGCCTCTCTGTCTGGCAGCACCGCGCAATGTAAAATCAAATGGTGAGGCTGATTCTTTTTCTAGATTCGGGTGGAGATGTTTCTAGCTGTGAAGGATTCACTCAGTTGTTCGCAGCATTGCTCCTCCTTTCTGATCGGTTTAATGCCGTTGTTGCGTTTTCTGATCACCGTTCTCTGCTCGGCAGGTTGTTTGGCATTGACTGCGGGAATGTCAGCGGTAGGCTGGTGAACCAGATCCAGACCTGGCAGCTGAAGGGAAGCTGTCTGGATGAAGGGGAGACGTGTTCCTACGAGGTCCGAACGTTCTCATTTAGCACATTGTTCCATCAAAACTCACCAAGCAGAGTTTCCTTCCCTTTAAACGAGAACATCCACGTTGTTTGTCACGATCAAAATAATGATCTGACTCATGAAATCACTGGTTTCTGATTTGTCAGACTAATTAGAAGGTTGTGAGTTCAAGTCCTCTCTGGATTTATGCTTGGCTACAAATAGGTGGATAATTTACTAAATTAGGCAACCTCTGATTTTATTTAGGGGTCAAATACAAAGACCTGACTTTTGAAGCAGTCAGTGTGCCAATAACAAGTTCTTGATTTCAGATGCTTTTACAAATGATATGATAAGATACTAAATGAGCAAATTATTTTAGGCCATGAAAAAAAAAAGAAATCAGTTTTTGCTTTTTTTTGTTTTTTTTTTTAATAACATCCTGGGGAACAAAAGCTTATCTGCACAGGATTACTTTGCGGAATCACACTGACAGTTTCACCACAACGTGTGAAGGCCTTTGGCTTTGACTGCAGATGTGAAAATGTGCAGACCGGACTGACTGCAGCCTCTGCTGTCAGCTTGTGTCCTCAGCTCCGTATCTCATCAAGGCCACTCACACGTCTCCCAGAACCAGGACGCTGAACATCCTCCAGTTCCTTCTGGAGCAGTCCACCATCTGCAGAGTGACGGTAAGCACGGTGGGGAACTTTTAAGGTTGAGAAATCGACCAGTTTGTTTGCTTGATTTAGCGATTTTCATTGTTAGTTGGCAAACGTGCTCGCGTGAAAAGTGAGCAGGAAGAAGGACGAATCTTGCAGAAATGTCCCCCGTTTCTCAACAAAATACATTTTTGAGATCATAAGTATTTAATTAACTAACATCATGTTAACTCAGAAGTGTATAAGATTTAATGTTTTAATATTTAAGGTGTTTCTGGTGAAAGCTGAGCTCATTTAAAAGTATCAGGTGTTCAAACTTTAAGGGGTTCCAGTTTTTACTCAGCTGTACTGGCCTTGGGTTGGTGGATATTGCTTGTCAGATTTTTGAAAATGAGGTTCTGACTGGAGCAAAAATGTAAAAAAAATATTTAACACATTAAAACCTGTGTTTTAGAATCGAATTTAACGCATTAGAGTCTTTGCCCTACTTTTCACATGATAGGAGTCTGTGTTGGTCTTGGTTCCTCTGACCTTATTCTGAATAAAAATGGCTGGATGTTATCTGCTGCAGGTAAGAGACTAACTGCTTATAGCCTTTTAACAGAACCCTGCTACTAAAATTCAGAACCACCCCATTCAGGCCCGTCTAACTTTGCTCCCAAATTCGACTGAAATGGGCCACCAAAACCGATGTTTCAGTTCCAGTCACGCCAAACAGGATTTGGTGCAGCAGGCCTGAACTTTGACACAGACTGAAGCCGTGTCTGACGCAGTAAATCAGAGGAAGTTCAATGGTCTTCCTGAGATTCCTCAATCAGTTGCTCCTGATGTTTTCTGCTCAACAGGGCGAGGCGACTTCCCAAGGCTCCAAAAACCCGGCCGACAACGGCACCAACTTCTGCAGTCTGCAGAACCTCATCAACGGTGACAGACGCACGTCTCCTCAGACAGAGAGCAGCACATTGTCTGTGTTCACTCCTGCTGAGGAACCCGGTGATAAAATGTGGGGGTTTCTTCTCTGTTTCAGGAAGCAAGCTGACCGACGCCGAAGGATACAAACAGTTCAGCAACAAGTGGATCTGTCCGGGGTTTGATTCAGCCATCTGCAGCCTCTCTTAAGACAGGAATAGATGGCGAAGATTTTTTTTTTTTGCACAAATTTTTTTGTGTCCAGAATTTTTTTTCGATCTGATCAGGTCAGATTCATCCATATGTTTTGTCTCCTACAGCTTGCGTGAAACATATATTCTTTTGGCTTTTTATTATAAAAGGAATGTCTGTTTTGCAGAACTAAATTTGATATATATATGTGTGTGTGTGTGTATAGAATTCTACATTTACATATATATGTAAAGAATTACGAATCCTCTTTCTTTTAGCTTAACAATGATGTTCTAGTTTATGTTTGTCTCATATAAAATCCCAATAAAACCCATCTAGGCCTGAGGTAGAAAAATGTTTAAATCGCAAGCTTTCTGCTTTCCTGCAAAGCAGAAAATTACTTTTGCAAATAAAGGAATTGAAAACATACAGTAAATATTTAATGAATAAAGTATTGCATTGAGACATATTTGTTTTTTGTTTATTATTATTTGTTTCTTTTGATTCTTTTTCTTGTTATTTTTGGCCATTTTTACCATCCATACACAGACAACACATCACACAATGAGTAAGTCCAGTCAGCCATTCATTTCTACACACACTTACTGTGTAACAATATTCTAAATATAATCTGTCTGACAAAGCAGACTCGATCCACTCAAGACAAAATACACCAGTCTAAACATAGAAAATGCTTCTTCCTTTTAATGACAAAATGTTACAGGCTTTTGGAGGTAGCATACAGCCAAAGTCATACACTGTTCTGGAAGAAACTCGGCAACTGAAAATAGATACATATTGAGCTGGTAAGGTGCTTTATTTCATTCTGTTCCTAATATCTTAAACACATTTTGAACCTATAAATTAGGCCTATAGTAAGAGCTGAACAACACACATAAATAATGATTTGTTTGAGGACAGGGCTTTTCCGCTGAACCAGCGCCCTCTGCTGGGCGGGAATTTAAACGTAACCACAGGAGCTTCCGGTGCGCGTTCGGACGGGTCAGTTCTCTTCCTCGCTATTTCACGGTTTCTACTTTCATTTCATACCAGCCGACAAACCGTTGTATCCGTTACATATGTGTGTATTTCTCTGGGAAGTTATTAAAAAATATGGCAATATATATCATAACACGTACGGCTCAAATTAAACGTATGACGTCATTTAATTTTAGTTCTTTATATAGTCTGTCTATATTGTTTATTTCTCTTGTGCTCCACATTTGAAGAAAGTTTAGGACTCATAAGCTTGTGGCAGCTTAAGAGTCCTAGTGAAAACAAAAAGCCTCATACCCAGCCAGCATACCTAGGTGGGGCCCATATGGGGGAAAGGAGAGGCCGACAATATGGGTCCCACATGGGTTTTCCGTGGTGTCCATGGTGGCCCATCACAGGTTTGCCCATGTAGTGCCACCACCTACATGGGCCTTACATGGGCCCTACATGGCAGTGGCCTTACACGGACAAACCCATGTGGGACCCATATGGTCTGCCCTCCTTTCCCCCTTATGGGGCTTACCTAGGTATGCTGGCTGGGTAGTGACCCAGAACTCACTAAATCCAGGCAGATAGACACACTTCAGAATTCTTTTTAAATTACTAGTTAGCTTAGCATGTATCTATTAATGCTATTGATGTTTCTAAAGATTTATTATTGTTGTTATTGTTGTATCAACCTTCCGGACCACTCAGGTCTTCTGGTTCTGCTCTGCATCCCCAGAACCAAACACAGAGAAGCAGCATTCTATACACCGTATATCTGGAACAAACTTCCAGAAAACTGCAGAACTGCTGAAACACTAAGTTTCTCTAAGTCAAAGCTAAAATTGGCTTAGAGACCTGCTTTTGATTAACACGATTCTTTAATGAGTAAATAGGTTGCAAAATTGGACCTGAAAATTCAACTATCTGATGTGTTTCTGCCAGACAGGTGACTGAATTCTGTCCCCGTCTATACGAAGCTTTTCAACACGTGTGCGTCAGCTACACGTTTGTTTCAAATGTTTCCTTGTAATCCTCACAGAAGATATTCTCAAAACATACAAAAGTTGAAAAAGAAAAAAAGAAGAAGATCATCACGTTGAAGTTGCTCCTTCTCAGCGAGTCTTTTGAGATCTTAGGCCCGATTTTTATTTATTTTTTTGTAAATGCAGGCCCGACAAAAAGAAATTCCCACAAACACCGTCACGCTGTCCACACACGGCCCGGGGGGAAGCAGCCGGACGAACAGAGTCGTCCGCGAGCGTCTCACTGCGTTTTGCCGCCTTCCGGCGTTTCTGTTTCGGTGTCGAACTCAGTCAGGCAACAGTAGAGCAACATCTGTGTGTATTTGGTGATAGAGACTTCGAGAGAGACACAGAAAGTGAAGGAAATGTCAGAAACATTTACAGCATGAATAGTTTCAGTATAATCAAAGTGTGGTAAATGTGTAACAAATAGGAAAACTGTCCAAAAATGTAATTCCTCTGTTAGCAATAAAAGTGCAGTCTGTTATTTCTTTATTGCAACGATGCTAAATGGTAATAAACATAGTATTGGTAAAAACCAACGGCTTGTTCTACGCTTCGCTTCACCCAGAAGGTCTGGGCTCTCGGCCACTGAGAAGGGATTGCTTCTTGAAGGCGTGACCCTGTTTGAAACGACTGGATCGTCTTGCCCAATCACTAACGTTTGGCAGTAATGCATATACAATGCAACGGCTGCAACATGAAGCTTACTGGAAGTTGCTGTAAACAACCACAACCCACTGAGGAGAGAGAAGTGCTGAGCTGACTTGCATCTTCAACAGCAATAAAATGTCTTCAAGATTCCTCTTTAACTGCGCGACATTTTGGAAGCGAGGCCAACATGGACTGAATGGCTTCGTGCACAACGCTGCCATTGTCAAGCTATAATCACAGGCAAACTACAATTCAAAAACTAGTGCAGAAACTCGCAGTCGGTCTTCATAACTCTTCCTTCCGTTTGCTTATTGGTCAGGTTGAAATTCCACTGGAGAAATGAAAGAAATCTCAGTGGAATAGCGTGGAAATGTAATGACCAGGCTAACTTGGATAAACTGTTGACGCCAAAGTGTCGAACACAACCCTATCAACTGACTTGTAGCAAACAAGTCAGAAGTGTGACCCCGTTGGTGATCAGCTTGAGGAAGTTATCGGGCTTCTCTCTGCACACTACAGAGCTCGCTGTTTGCTTATTGAGCAAATCGCCACTATGTCTTGTGTCTTCACACCACCAATCAAGTTAAACTTTGCTGCTCAGTCCAGAAATGCATTTTCCTTACAGATGTGTCACCGTCCAAAGGAGGAGAAAACACTTTCCAACAGAATACTTCTAACTGGCAAGAAACATTGTTAAACAAAGAGATATTCAGGCAAATGGAAACATGAAGCTTACCGTTGAGTTTGTGTAAGAATCGGGGCTTCCTCTCCTCAGGCAGGTAAATGGTGACATAGTAAACCGGCACACCTGACAGAGCTATGCTGATCCCTATGAGAGAATTGATGGTGTCTCCGTAAAGAGGGACAATGACCAGGAACAGGCTGCACATGCAGTAAACGATGGGGAAGAACAAGCTGAGCTGCAGAGACAGGAACACAAGAAGATGAAGTGAACGGCTGGTAGAATCACCTCCTGCAAACTAAACTTATTTTATCATTGCTGAGAATAGATGACAACGACAGATTGCATCCATCAATTGGAAAGGTTGCCAACTGTTATTTATGGATTTGCAGCAACACCTTTTACAAGATAAGAAGATTAACGTTCATATACTTCATATGTAAGTAAGATCAGTAAGATGCAAACAAGTATGGCGTACCTTGACTGGCCGGTGTCTCTCTGGTTGTGTGATGCGCAGCTGGATGAGGCCGGCCACAGACAGACCGACATAAAGCCAGTAACTGAAGCTGAAGTAGTTGATGAGCAGGAACACATCCTCCACACACAGGAAGATCAGACCCATGATCCCCTGAAGTCACAGTTAAAAAAGGTTCAGATGTTGCAACCATTTGTTTGGATGCAACATGGTGGTGTGCTCCTCACATTGAACAGCAGCGCCGGTACGGGTGTGTAGCGGTTCAGGTGGATCAGGCTCAGGCTGTCTGGGAGGTGGCCCTCCCTAGCCCCGACAAAGAACAGTCTGCGTTCCACAAACGGAAAGATTAGCAGAGCATACTACTGCCTCCTTTGACTGCATGAACTCAATGTGAGCACCTTCTCCGTGCTTTCTGAGTACCGTGAAGCAGCAATGACGGAAGCGTTGAGTCCTCCATAGCAGGACATGGCCACCGATATCGGGACGATCCAGTTGAATGGGCCGAGCACTGCATTTCCAAACGTCTGTGGGGGCAATGAAGGAGGAAAAACTGATAGTCCAACAATACACACTGTACCATCTTCCCCAGTAGGATAAGCCAAGAATATTTAAATTCTTTCAAAAAAGATTCTACTTTTACTCATTAAACCACAGATATACCATACAGTATGTAGTTCGAAAAAAGTTAGAACACCCTACTCCCTACTCGCTAGTATTACCCACATTAGCTAAACTATCTTCAGTAAAAAAAAGTTATGGTAACCTGCTACCAGGCTGACATTTTCCTTGAACAATTTGGGATCATATTCCAGAGAAAAATAGGGCTGTGCAGCCCTAAAGGTTACCCTAAACTTTAATGATCCGCTCTGACTCCGTTTCCTTTGTTCCCTTTGCAAATGTTCACAACCTTAACAGGAGCAAATCTTACTCACTCTCTGTGATTGCCGGCATCCTGAGAACTCTAGCGTAAACCCTATAGCTTTAGAGTTCTGAGTCATGCAGAAAAACTAATATGAAACATAAACCGTCCAGCCAAAATGTCAGTAAGACTCACAGCCTGGGCACCAATATAAAAATGTCCTGGTTGCCCCACCGCATTCATCCCCAACTAGAGCAGCTTTAAATTTAGCATCAGTGGGACTTATCTCTCGGGTGACTGTTTGCTTCTTACCACAGCAACAGCATCGCTGGCCAGCAGGGACGGCATGTCTAGAACTACATAGTATGCGGTGTTGGTCAACAGATAGATGATTGTCACGATGGGCATGGAGATGGCGATGGCCAGGGGGAGATTCCTGCAAAAGAGCCACAGGAACTGAAAAGAACTGTAACACATGACACCTCTTGGACTTAGTTGCAGCTTTCTAGGTGTCAGCTTCTACTGAACTATATATTTATGTTTAACAGTGATGCATGGCTTATTAGAGGAATAGTTTGTATAGTCTGGTCAGGTTTTGCTAAAGGCATTGTCACTGATCATTTTGCCGTCTGTGGCTGTTAAAAAGTGAAGAAATGTCCTGTTTTTGTCGACTCCTGCAATTCATAGCGACTCAACTGATAACATATATCAATGAAATCTCAATCAGCCATCTACACTTTCACAAGAAACCACTTTAGTTTTTTGCACCGTTTTGCTCGACCAAATGATCTGCGTTATGACACAAAAGACGCTCCTGGTTCCATCAGCTAATCGTCAGGGTTATTTTCCAAGCAAATTAGGAGACCTGGAAAGCCCTGTTAGATGGTAAATAGATTTTAAATAGCACTTTTATAGTCATACCAAATGTTTTATACTCTAGGGCCACATTCAACCAACGTCACACACAAAAAAGCGCACATTCTTCAAGAAACAGATTGGGGTGCATCGAGCCTCAAACAATGAGGCTACGTTTACACGAGACCACCGTATGGAACTGCTGGTATTTTTGGATATTTATTGGAGAAAAGTTCCAAAGTTAGACGAAACCACCAAATCTGCACCAGTTGACCAGTTGTCATGCCAGGCCACTAGATGGCAGTGTGATTTTAGTATGTTGTCGAAAGGCGTATGTGCTTTTGACCATTAGCTTCCACCTCATTTAGAAAACAGTAACATATCTCAGATGCTCATGTAGCATTGTTCTAAACTGTACAGGTGAAGTAGCACAGGCAGCACGACGCTACCCACCTTCGTTTTCGTTGTTTTCTGTCCGTGCATGTGCAAAACAAACCCTACAGTCATGCGTTCTGCACATGTATGCTTTCACACCTCTGGGTGTTAATGAGAACTTTCACTCTGAGACTTGGATTCATTAAGTTCTGGTGTGGAGAGTTGTAGCGTTGCTGCTATTGCATACTATAAATACATTTCGCTAAGTCCAAGAGATTACTACCAATCTCTCTGAATTTAGAAGGAAATTGCTGATGATCTGGCACAGTGATGCAGCCAACAGCCTTTATCAGTGCGACTTTGCGTAACACTGATGCTGATGTTCTGAGAAGCCCAACTAACTCAGCAACTGTTTCTTGTAAAAGTGTAAAAAGTCACTGTTCCCTTATTGTATCCCAGGGATTCAGTTTGAGTTGAAGCAAACCAGGACAAACATGAGCTGTTCCTAACTGATCCTGGGCACGCTCAGTTTACCTCTCAGGATTCTTGATTTCCTCTGTGACGAAGTTGAGCGTGTCCCAGCCCGAGTAGGAGAACAGAGCTGAGTAGAGAGCCAATGCTATGGCTCCAGAATCGGTTGAGGACCCCTCAAACGGACTCTCAAAACTATTTATGTCTCCTACAGAAAAAAAGCCAAAGATTAAAGCAGGTGATTTTTTTTTTCCTTTTTCTGATGCTCTCCGACTTTTGGCTTTTACTTACCTGTCACTATTTTCAGGAGTCCAACGATGATTATGAGGAAGAGGGCCATGAGCTTTGCATATGTGAAGATGTCCTGCAGCAGAGTCCCCCACTTCACATAAGCACAGTTTATGAAGATCAATATACCTGGACAAGTCAAAGAACACAATAAATCAAGATGTCAAATGTACATCACTTTCGTTCTTCAGTATGGAAACTTTTGTTTGTTGTGTTGTTTCCATACTAAATAATTGCCTGTGTGGGGACGAAAACTAACTGCTGCAACCAGCCTATGGTCTAAGGGTACATTCACACAGCAGGTCTTGATCTGTTCTGAATTGTTTGCATGGTGTTTCATGCCACTAATTAAATGCAACCGCCACGAGACCTCTGTGTGAACAGTTCAAGACCCCGAAATGACCCACGTGAAGAAGAATATTGAAGTCACACAGCGGCACACTGCTAATGGAAGTAATATTTTACGATTTTAAAGTTTATTCAGCAATTTTCATAAGATCATAGCGACAAGAAGGGAGCTGTTACTAATAAAGCACATCTGATAGAAATGGGCTTTTTTGGAGCATTGAGTGCAACTTCTGCACTGATGTGCATTGATGTGATGAGCTTCAGTGACACAAACTTCTTTCATAATTCATTTTCATAATGATCACGGTTTACTTCAGCCATTGTTTATGTCCAGATTTACTTTGTCTGCCTTCTTCTGCTACTTCCATGACATAAAAGTTGGACAATTTGACCTGACCGCTCTGTTGCAGACACTCTGAAAACTATCGGCTATGTATTCGATTTAGTACCACATACTGAAGTGGGACCATTTGGATTTTTTAGGGTATGAGAAGATCAGAAATTGGGCCATTCGGACTGCCATGGAAAGGTCGGATACGGGTCGCATCTGGACAATAACAGTCAGGGTTTTATTTGCCTGCTGTTTGCGCGTGGCCTATGAGTGCCCCTAGAGGTCAAATCATTTCAATGTTAGCTGATTCAATTAGAAAATAGGTTTTACCTGCAGTCAGTTGAGGCCACTTTGAAAATTCAACATGCTGACGGGAGCCATTTTCCACGGTTGCAAGCCAAACATTTGCTTAGCTTAGCTGCTGCTAGCTTATGCTAAGCAAACTGCTATCTTGGTCAAGTCTCCCTTGGTAAAGAGAGGATTATCAGATGAAAGCATGCACTATTTAATTAAAGCAACATATTTAACTAATCCTTTGAAACAAGACAAATAAGTAATAGCATGTCAGAGGTGATATACTCAGCTTAAAATCAAACATAGTGTGTTTTCATGCTAGTGTGGCAGACAATCGGTTTATGTTTGAGTAAAATGAACATTATTCTTTTGTTCTATGATCTACTGACAACATGTCTCCGAAATCCCAAGCAAAAATTTAGTATTTATTTGCAGAAAATGAGAAATGGTCAAAATAACGAAAAAAAATGCATGGTCTTGCAAAGAAAACAAGTTCATATTCATTTAGAAACAACAACACTGATGTTTGAACTCAGGAATGGTTCAGAAATCAATGCTCGGTATAATAACCAGAAGGTTTTCAATGAGGTTCAGTGCGGATGTCTCTATTTTTTCTGTGGATTTGTGTCACTGTCTTTTGCAACATTATCTAGAACCTGAGCTGAGCAGGAAAGCAAAAAAAAAAGAAGAGAGCAGATAGAAGTTGATGGAAGGGAAGAGGAGGGCAACGTAAAGTAAATCCTCCAGCAGTTACTAAATAACATGGGTGGGGGGGCCATCTAAGGTGACGGTGTCCCGGCTGTCAGAAGCCTGAGGGGTGTGAGTCTGCAGCGGGTCGCAGTAAGTGTGCGGTTACAAAAACAGAAACCTTCTTCCTGGTAAAGTGGCTCATGACGCTGTTGCACTGTAGCCTGAATAGTGCTTCTGCCTCCTGGGGTCTCCGAAGCACAAAACCAGGCTGTTGGATGCACTGTGGCATTCGGCTCCAACACGTTCCGCTGAGTCTGCCTAATAAAGCCGCAATGCTGACCTCAACGAAGCTGAAAGCAAAATTAGAAGCGGCGAACACTGGAAAGCTCGGCGCGTATCGTATTACGTCGAGCAAATTGAAACCAGTGCAACAATTACTGGAAAGAAACTCAACTCAAAGTCCTTTGACCCAGGATTATGAAGCAACAGGAAACTTATATTTAAAATGAGGAACAATCCACACCTGAGAGGCAATGCAACAGTTCATGTCACAGCTGTTGTTTGTGAGCACAAAGTTATTTTTTGCTGAAGTTTACATCTCATCGCTCCCTATTGTCTCTTGCCAGTTTGTTCGGCCATTGATCCACACATTTCAAATTAAAACATGTTTATCTCTGGGACTCAGAACCCGCCTCCTTCTTGAACACCAAGGTGAACAATCCCGTTACAACAATATGTTTCTTCTGACTAAAAGTAAAATGAATACTTTCAGGAAGCCCAGCCAGACGCCCGACTTGAGTCTGACAGAGAATCTGAGGAGGGAGCTAAAGATTAGGGTAATGGCAACAAGGCCTTCCAATCAAGATTACTGTAACTAAAACAAACAAAATAACAAAAACTGAAATTGAGAAAAGCTTTTCAATAACTGGAATAATTAAAAAAGGTAATTAATGGGGGGAAATCTGCAACTAATACCCTTCATTGCTAGTCAGCAAAACGGTGACATAAATGTTGGAGAAAACACCGGAGTATTCATCAACCAATAAATGTAAAAATAATCACAGTATAATACTTTGACCATTTTGAGTTCTACACCTAAAAATTAACCAGAGTGAAAAAATTAAGAGTTCTACTATGACTAGTGAAAGAAAAGAGAAAACACCAGTGGAAACATGCTAAAAGTTATTTTTGAATGCTGTAATAACAATAGAAACTTTTCTATCCATTTTTAAGAATAGTAGGGTTAATTTTTCAACAGGCATTTTTGTTGAAATGTATATTTATGTCTTTTTTAACCCTTCATACATTGTATTTTTATCTTTAGTGCAAGAATAGTGCACTGGACACGTCCCTCCTTGTGCTCCAAACCCAGAAGGAGTTTGGTGGTGTAATATTTGGGGGGGAGGGGGGCTTTTCCCCTTCCAAATATTACACAATAAATCATATCCATGGAAATGAAAACCAGGCACCAAACAAAACTTCACCTTTCTTATGTTTATGAGCATCACAAAGTTTTGTGCGCCTACTCAGAACAGACCATCATCCCATGCAGCAGAGCAATAGAAAACTTAGCTCAGGTAGCAGCTGACAGATGAGCGGTATTTTCAAAGTCACACACATCCTTACAGAGGCAGGCTGCAGCGAGGAGTCGCACGGCGTCATACGGCGGCTGGCAGGTTGGGTAGAGAGCCTCCACCAGGTAGAAAGCAAAGGTCAGCGATATTGCCGCCTGGCTGGCCGGTTCGATCAACAGGATGGACGTCCACAGACGAATGAAAGCCAGGAAGCCGCCGAACGACTCCAGGATGTAGGCGTAGCTGGCTCCGGATTTGGGGATGGTGGTGCCAAGCTCGGCGTAGCAAAGGGCTCCAAACACTGAGAACAAGCCGCCAAGGGCCCAGATCAGCAGGGACAGCCCAAAGGAGCCGCTGTACATCAGAACCCCTTTGGGGGAGACAAAGATCCCGGAGCCTATCATGTTGCCCACGATGAGGCAGATCCCGTTGATGAGGGAAATCTCCCTCTTCATCTGCATCTTCTCCCGCTGACCGCCTGTTGTAGTCTTCAGGTCTTCCTCGGACGCAGCCGGGGAACTTGGGCATATCGTCTGCGACATAACCCCGATGGTCTGCCTTAAATCCCCCATCAGTGCTTCAGTCCTGATGTTGAGGTAAAGCAGCAACAATTGGATAGAACCCAATGTGTTGGTGCTGTTTGCGTCACAATTCCCAAGCAACAAAACTGCAGAATAACAACGTGAGGTCAATGCCAGCAACTTATGGACAAGTCATAAAGCATGTCATTAAGGTAGAAATACAAAGCACCACATGGAACAATTACAAACCTTTTGACTAGCAAGTCAGCTCACCTTGTCTATGAGATACGAGTGTTTTCTTGTCCTGGGTCAGTGCGACCTCTCCAAGTCTCCAGTTGGACACTGTAGATCGGAACTGAGAGGCAGCGACAGTCGGACGATGTTGCAATGTCTACAAGCCTGCACAAACACAACCTGTGTTTTCCAAGCGCTGGCCAAAGCACATGTTCACGTCCCCCACATGCCTCCACTGTGCTATTTTCAGACAAGCAGCTCCTGCCTTCAGGGAGCCTTTCAGGGCGAACCGAGCCGCCTCTGAGCCCAAATACAGTCCAGATAATGACCAGACGGGTTTCAAAGGTTGGCCAACTTGTTGATAAGAGAGGGTGCCATGATCAAGGATGGCTTTAGACACATACCTGAACAAAAAGGTAACAAGCTAGAGGCCAGGTAAGTGCAATGTAAAGAGACTTATGAAGGTCTTTATATTCTTGATCAAGTCACTAGTGTACAACTGGAGTCCAATCCAGTTGTACACTAACCCACCTAAATTTCCAGGATCAAAGGACTAACGTCCAACCAAGGAGAAACTCACCCATGTGTTTATCTTCAGTCAAATTAGTTTTAACCAACTAGGTGACTTTTGAAGCAAATTGATTGTAGGTTTTTTTTTAATGTCATCAGAATGAATGGGTGTGAATTCAAACGCACACCACACTGTTCAGATTCTCAATAGTGGTAAAAAACATGCTGGAAGCTACGCGTCATTTTCCTTCCGCTTCACAATTTTGCACTTTTCATGTCGGCCTAAGACATTAAATCCCAACAGGACGCACCGAGGTTCTGGGTCAAAACGTCAAAGGGTGTGAATATTTTTCCAATGCACCTACTTCCTTTCCCACTTGCAAAATAAAAAAAGAAATATAATCAAGCAAAACAGCAGGCAGAGATAAAAACAGAATATTTATTTGAATTAAGTAAGTGATATTGCATTTGAAAAACGTCTCGGTTGCAATTGCAGCTACACGTCAACCTAAACATCTCCTGACCGACGGATGCAAACTAGTTTAGGTCGGTTCTGCAAAAAAGACAACCCTGCTCCCTTTTCACAAAAATACACACTTCACAAATACTTCAAATAATGCAGGGATCACATACAGTATAAAATATAGAACGACATATACAACTCATCAAATCTGTCACATTTTATTCCTCGACTTTGCTTGATATGTGTGTGAAGAGCTTTTCCACGTTGCTCACTTTATTAGAGTCGAGACCACAAGCAGAATATGAGGCACAGTTTTCAAAGACAAGGCAAAACACGTCCACCGTATGGAAGCATATGGACCTCTCCTGGTCCTTCTCTTGGCATTTTAACATTGGTTCGGGGTTGGCGTTGCTTCTTAAGAACAGGCCACCTTATAATCCTTTTTTTTTATGTATTGTGATTAAGTCTGGACAATAACCAAGTCCTGGCATCAAAATAAGAAGACATTATGTGCATTTATTCCCAGACATGTGACCAAGACGATATTTATTCCGTCATGACAGCATGCGTGGAAGAAAGTTGAAAATTCTCCAAGCAGTGACTGGAATTGGAGCACCTGTTGGAGAAAACGAAGGCCACAGTCACGACAGTAAGGCCCTTGATTAACCTAAAAATGGCCAAACATCACACCATGTTTGAAAAGTGCAAATTATTGTTTAACTTCATACCATTAAGCTATAAAGTTTTTTAAAATCTTTTTTTAAATGGACTGAAAAATTCTATTCATCTGTGGGAAATCTCATCTAGTTAAAAAAAATTCAGCTCTACAGAATCAGACGGGAGCGCATGAGCGCTACCAGGTTGCCGTGACGACAACACTCTTCAGTGGGGAAGGGGTAGGAAGACTCGAAGTTTACAGTTTTTTTTTAGCTGATTAAAAATGAAACATTGTCTGGAGCTCGTGTGTTATACGCTACTATTAAATAAGGATAAGAGAGGAAGTGAACAGATTACAGTGAATTCTCCAGTGAATGCACACAGACTGCTGCTTACAGTAGTAAACACTAACCACACTAATAATAGAAGATTCTTACAATATCAGCATTAAATACAAACCTAGTAGTCATGTTTTACAGCAATTTCTCTCTTTAACACACACAATGACTGAATGAGTCATTACGTGATAATAATGAGAAACTGGTGGAAACCTGATGACATGATTGGGATTATTATTATTTTTGCAGGTTAAATTGTTTCAATAACAGAATATATGAATATCGTTCATGGTTTAATAGATGAGCAACTGATACGATATGACGAAGTGGTCAGTGATGGTTCCAGTCTTTAAGCAACAGATTCATAGAAAAAAAAAAGTTGGATGACATCACCATAGTCATAATAAATCATGGGAAATTATCAAATTTTGCTCTTCCCTTTATGCATTTCAAATAAGATGCAGCAGCAGGAACATTTGGTTAAGAAAAGTCTTTCAAATAAATTATATAATATGAATTCAATCAGATTTTTTTTTATCCAATCTTTAATTTCTTCATTTTAAGAAATAATTTCTAACAAAGTTACTTTATTGGTTTCCCTGACAACCCCTGAGTGTCTATGAGAAGAAATTCCATATTTTATCAGAAGCACTGCAGGTTTCCATGTAAACAGGAAGCCGATACTTCCTGCTAATTGCTACTAATTACTTTCCAATAGAGGGAAATCTGCTGTATTTACAAAGGCTGCTGCTGCTGTAGCAGACTGCTACAGTAGAATAAACACTAAGAATTGGTTGGAGTTTCTGTACAGTGAGGTTTGGTTAGCTTTTGCTACCTGGAGAGTGAGGAGGATTTTCTTCACGTGTCTTTTGGAATAATTAATGCTCTCAATACAGGAGATTGTGGAAGAAAATTAATTCTGGAGGAGTTAAGAAAGGTGCAGAGCTACAAAAATATAGGAATACTGAGTGAGGCAAGGCAAAAGAAAAAAAACAGGCAAAAAACACTGCTGATATAAATTACTGGACTGGATGTCAAGCGTCTATTGTGCGACACACAAGCGCCGTTGCTAAGCACCGAGTCAGGAAAATGACTAAATCAATCAAAGAATCTGAAAAAGAGCCGCAATGTTTTGCTATTAATTGTCAATACATTGACAACTAGATAACAAGATCTAGTAAACAAAGAAATTGTTTTTTTGAGGTAGGTCAGTCATGCTAGCTTGACTTTGAAAACCTTAAGATGAAGATGTGCTGTGGAACTCGGTGTTTCAGTTCAGTTAACATCAAAATAAGGCAACCCACACACCCAGTCTCTGACAGATCATCAGTAGAGAAGGCGTTTAAATGAACCGATTCTCACGATTACTTGTTGATAATCGCAAACTAAACATAAAGCCTGAAAACATAAATCAGTAACGCACTGAATGTTCCGTTTTTTGAGGGGGTTTAATGTTTGGACGTTCTTTTAGCGTGTAGATCCTCACATTCTTGAAAGTAATTGCTGCTCTGTCAGCTTGTGGAGCTGTTTTTGGCTGGTTGCCACGACAACAGGTAGACGTGAGAAAAGCAGAATACGAGTGGTTTTGAGTTGTTTTTCGGCGTCATTTCGCCTTTGCCATCGTGCACCGCAACAAACTCTGGCTAAAACTTCACCAAAGTTGGTTAAACCAATTTCTGTAACTTTTTACAGAAATAGCTTTAGCTTCTAGCTATAGCGGCTAGTAGGCAGTGTCCAATCCAGTAATGTACATCTGTGGTAACAGCTGATCATTTTGGCCCACTTTTAACATCCATCTCACACACACACACAAATCTCTTCTTCTGGGTTTTATAATACAAGATCAATATGACTGAAGATGAACTTATGGTAACGTGTCTACATGTTTAGCCTCTTGCAGACTGAACCCACACAGAGAGAAACTGAGGGACGAATATGAACTGGACTGAAGCCTCTAAGAACAACCCAGACAAATAAATACTACCTTCAGATACGACTGCTACTTCAATCTACTTAAATAAGAACCAACAAGGAGATCTGTACACACTCTGAACACACACCAGTTGGACCAGAACAGCATTTAGTGCTGCTGTTAATTAAACCCTGTAATTACTGATGCACCGATCCAATATTTTGGTCCCGATATTGAAAGAATTTCTAAATTGTGTATCTGTTACAATGTGTCTGTTCTATAAAGACACACTATCACAGATACAATGTGTACATTATTTTTTACAATTCCTGATTTCACTTTCTGAACCATTTGAAGGAAGATTTGTTGTCAACTAAGGTAGTCAACTTGTTGTTTTTGTCAGTTTCTGCATTATTTATTTTACATTAACTCTTTTACTCCTAATTTAACTGACTAAACAAGTGAAAGTTGTTTTCACATGTTTGACCAGAGCTTGTGAAGCGGCTTGTGTATTTAAGTGATGCAGAGTTCTCAAATTAAGTTGTAATTCTGTATCATTTTTCCAGTTTAAGTCAATTCAGCCATTTTTCTGCATCACATTGGCAAATACTAAATCCTCAGATATCGGTACCAGAAGTGGAAAAAGTGGATCAGTGCGTCTCGACCTTGAAATCCAACTGAATCCTCTCCTATCAGAGCTATTTTGAATGAAGTCACTGATTCAGTCTGCAGGCTTTTGGTTTCATGAAAACATCTCATCTCCAGCGTGAATATTGGGGCCGGTACCGGTACACCGTCCTGCTCAGCCAGCTCTTCCCTTCTGACTTTCCCAGGTCTGGATGTGAGGTGAATATGTTGAGACCGGAGCCGCAGAGTGTGAACTGTAGTGTCGTGCCATCAACCTGAAGAGTTTCCGTTTGCTTCCCCCCTGCTCCCTGCTGCTGCTAAAAGTTCCTGTAGTTGCTGTAGGACGTGGAGAAGGGCGGCGCACCGGGCACGGCAGCCGAGACAGGCGAGCCGATCTCGGGCGGGTACGGCTTCAGCCCCCCCTGGTTGTTCTCCACCAGCTTGCGCACGACGATCCGGCAGAAGTCGTCGTCGTGCTTGTGGCAGTTGTCGAGCAGCTGGCGGACCTTGGCGGTGCGCGTGGGCTGGTTGACCACCAGTTCGTAGTCCTCGCGCATCAGCATGGAGCGGGCGAGCAGCGCGTCCAGGCTCTGGTTCAGACACGCCTCCGTCATCTGGAGGACGATGTCCTCGCGCCGCGTGGCGATCCAGTGGGCGATGGGGCCCCGGGAGGGAGGGGACTGGTGCAGAGGAGGAGGGTTCTCAGCTGCTGCACAGAAGGAGGAAGAGATTTTCTGGTCAGATCAGGTGAACTGAACTGTTACGTGACCTGTTTTTGCCTGGTTGTCAATCTGACTAGAGCTGCACCGATAAACCGATTTGATTCCATCCGGGAGATCGGCCGACACCAACAGGAGAAACAAACCTCACCTACGTCTGCAAAGGTCTGAAAACACCAACTCTAGTTTAAGGCTTTTTAAGACGATTATGAACAAAATTTAAGACCTACAAAACGACAGGAAAGAGAATTGCATGTTTTGTCTCAAATTTGATGAAACAAAAGTTGGATTTACTGAATCAATTTCATTAATTGTTTTATATAAAAAAAAGTATCGATTATGTCATCAAATTTTCACCCATTCCGCAAGAATAAAAAAAACACAGAATATTAAAGATTAAACTGATAAATCATAATTTTCATATTTCACAGCAACTTGTACTTGTTTTTTCTTTAGAAGTTTAAGACATTTTAAGGCCTATATTTTCTATGAAAGAATTAAAGACTAAGACTTTCTAAGAATGCTCCGACACCCTGTATCAATCTGTTGCCGACTTTGCAACTTTGTCGCTACATTGAGCAACTTTTCAGAAAAAAAGTAGAAAAAAAAAACTGAATTGGCAGGTCAGGCTTTTTAAAGATCGGCCAGAAAACGTCAATTGGTGCGTCCCCAACTCTGACCATGTAAACAGAAAGCAAAACCTGGCAATGAGTAAAATAAACTAGAAATGAAAGACTGACTGGACATGCTTGAGAGCTTTCTCTCACACACACACACACACACCCACCCACCCCCCCACTCGCGCACCCCCACACGCACACACACACACACACACACACACACTGACTGCTGATACCTTTCAGGCTGAGGTTCTGCATGGCTGCGTCAGCCTCTGTGGTGGGCATGACGGGAATGTTCAAGTCGTTCATGGGTTTGGCGCTCTGGAAGCCGTTGGGAATGCTGACCTCACAGGGATCTTTCAGAGACTGCGGATGCTCCAGGTTAGGAGCGATGAAGGAGGAGGGGAGCCTCTCTGCATCGGCAAGAGCAGAACCAGAGTTAGAACTCACCCAGAACCCGAACCACAAAGTCACATTCAGCTCTGACAGAAACGCGTTCATGCGATGGGCCCACACAAAGAAGTGGATGATTGTAAAACGGATGGAAAACGATACAAGGCAGTGTTGTGGTCAAGACCACCGAACCCGAGACCGAGACTTTTAAGGTCCGAGACCAAGTAGAGACCGAGACCTGAGCCCCATGACACGATAAAATGTGAAATATGATCAAAATTGCTTCTCAAATTAATTTGAAAGATTCCCATTCCCATAAAAGCACCTAGATATTAAATACTTAGAGCTGAAACAATTTTAACCAATAGTAAAAGCAGAACAAACTTTTACTGTGGATTTCTGTGCCATAATCCATGGTGGTCTCGTGCCTTCCCTAAAAAGGTAACGCCCTGGGTGTTTGCCCATATCGCTCATGTCAGAAACCACCATTGTCTGCACCATTAAACATAACAATTCAGGCAATGCCCTGACTGTAAACAACGCTCAACTATGAACACTGACCAAGGAGCAACAAGCAATAAGTAACCAAGCACAAGGCGCACACTGACTGTTCTCACCCTCCCTCCCGTTGCATGAAGCCAGGCAGCGCACAGTCCTGTAATGTCTGCCACTTTGAACAAAAACAATTAAAGAGCACATGCTCTGCGTGCTCTTTCATTCTTGTGTTTTATTTATTTGCTAATTAAATAAATATCAATGTATATAGTTAAATAATATAATAATAGCTACTGCAGTGTACGCAGAGGATTACAAGAACAAAAAACGGCGCTCAGTGAGGCTCCAGTCTTATCTTCTTAGTAAAGAGCCGTTCAGAAGAATCAGACTGTTCCTGAATGTCACATCACTATGTTGCAGACTTTTGGTCACAGTGTTGTCCCTTATGTGCGACAAGTTAGACAACACCTGCGCACAATAATTCAGTGCAGTGAGGGACAACAAAGCTAGCTTTGCTAACACCACGTCCACAGGGGTTGCCTTTCTTTGAGCTTCTTTTCTAAGTGACAAAAAAAGTTAGACGTCCCACCAACTGTGAAAGCGAAGCGCTGTCGAGTTAGCTGTCGCCATCAGGTTTTTAAAAATTTGTGTAGTGCAATTCTGTTACTGATGATTAGAAGGACATCTTCTGCCGCTCAGAGAAAACCACTGAGCATGTCTTGGAGCGCTGCGTGCGAGTAGAACGTGTGGAGGGGGAGGGCGGAGTAACAGGAACACGTAACTGCTTGGATTTCAATCGGTGCGTTTTGCATCCACTGAAAACAAACATGTTAACAAATAAACTGCACAGTAGCTGTGAGTTTAGTGATATTTCCACAGTTGCGGTCTTGACTGGTCTTGAAATAAAATCCCGAGTCCTTAACGCCCGAGACAAGACTGAGGCCAAATGCGGTCGAGTCCGAGACAACACCATCAAAACATAGTCTCGAGTACAACAACACTGATACACGGTTTATCATTTATATAGGTAAAGATCTGAAAAGTGTGGCGTGTGTTTATATTCAGGTACGGTTCTACCGGTTTCAGACTGCTATTGCCCGTTCTTTGTCGTCAAGTTACACGGAGCGAATACCTGAGCATCGGTTCAGGTTTAGACTTATGTTTGGGCTTTGACTGGGCCGTCCTCCTAACAAATGAATAATCGGTAGCTTTTTAAATGGTGAACTCCATGCTCTCCTTATCAGAAAATGCAGAATGTTAAAACTTTGTGTTGGGTCCGTCACATGAAGACCTGAGCCAGAGCGTTCTGTTAACGTGTGATTGGATGAGCCAGACTGTTACGTTTAGAGGAAGCGGGGCTGGTGCTGGTGAGCGTGCCGGGCAGAGAGACGTTTTCTTCCTGGGGGGAGCAGGAGCCAGAGCAGCAGGCCGGGGAGGGTCCCTGTTCACACACACAGCAGAAAGAAAAGGCTTTTAATTCACCATAAATCAACTAATCACAGAATAAAGTAAAACCAGCTCAATCATTTCCATTTGCATGATTTATCGTTTCTCCCTTTCTACCAAAACCTGGATAATTAAAGTCTTCAGTCTGGTGTTTTTGTCTCTAGAAGCTCCTTTTTTTAAAGTTAATTTTGTTTAAAGAGACTTTATAGTTGTTCTATTTGTTGTTTCTGTTAGTTTAGTTTGTTTATTTTGTATATTTTAAATGTTTCCCACTTCCAGTGGTAGATGCCTGTTCAAATGTAAAGTTTATTGATCTTTCAGAGAGTGTTCTTGCATTGTTATTAAGTCATTAATTACCATGATGTATTTCTCGAAAACAGTCTCAAAACAACATCATCGTTTATCGCAAAAATGTCTGGGACAGCTCATCATGCAACAGGTCTAAATATGTACTAAATAAAGCACTATTGCTGTCTAAAGAAATGCACCAACCAAAACAACCAATCAGAGCCAGGAGGAGGGTCTTAGTGCTGTCAATCATTCTCATGTACCCACTGCTAAATGCGCTGTAATGGAGAAACAACTCACCATTACAGGACATTACAGCTTAGGCACCATCATTGGTCTGTGTGTGACAGGCTGTGCTGGCTACAGCGTAGCAGGGAAGGAGCAGCACCACACAGAGGGTGATTGACAGCACTAAGACATGCCTCCTGGCTCTGATTGGTTCTTTCCAGTCAGCACTGGGAGAAAGGCAGAGGAGCTGGATTTTTTTCACAGATTATCTGTTTCATACTATACTGTCACAACATGGTGGCAGTTTCAACAAACAGTGGAGTTTGAGAGTGGAATTTTCATTTCTTGAGTGAAACTAAATGATAAGGAAGATGAAATTCAATAATGTAACAAGCCTAACGAAAGAAGCAGAGCTGGATTAAAATATCACAGCATATCGACTCCTTGGTGTGAGCCTCAGCAGGAATCTGTTCTGCACACACAGCTCACAGCAACAGCATGGATTCTTATGGCGCATTAAACAGGTCAAACCAGATAAGCTTCGACTCAAACAGTCTGAGCCGCAAGTGAAGCAACTAACGTCTGACTGGATTACAACCAGTACTGCTTCTGTATGTTAGTGTGGGATGGGCCTGAATACGGACTTTCTGCCACTCACAGGGATTATTCATTCATCTGACAGAAGAAAAAGCTTATTTCTCTAAAAGTTCAGTTTTTATAGGAAACACTTGTCCCTCGAAGGACATTTAACTGTTCAATAAAAAGTAAATACAATAACATGATAAAAATTAGACATAAACAGAGTCTCCTAAACAACTCAAAACAATTACAATATTTCAAAGTGAGCAAAGTTCTGGTTCATCTGAAGCCAATTCTTAGTGAAAATTTTAAGGGTCAGAAGAGTCTACAATAAGAAAGGCTGTCCTATGGATAGACAGACAGAGAGACAGAGACACACAGACAGATAGATTTCCCCTTAATGGCCTTTTTAATTCTGTGTTCATTTCGTTTGTCTTATTTTTCTATGGATCATATGAATAAAAAATAGATCAAAAGACGATGATGATGATTGAGGCTTTCTGGCCAGTCATTGATCTTTAAAAAATTTGGCGTGCCGATTCGGATTTTTTTTATTTGAAAAGTCACTAAAAAAAGTGACAAAGTCACCGAGGTGGTAACATCTGCACCGGTGAACCCACCAGGTGCAGATGAGACCCGGTGGGCGGGGCAGATGTGACCTGGTGGGAGGGGCTAACAGTCAGGCCTCTCTCACTGCAGAGCAAAGGGGAAACGGCTGATTTTCAGAGCTTTAGATGAGACGGTTTCTCATGCAAGCGTCGGCCAAAATGAAGGAAATCGGGGCAGATTTATCAGTGCGCCGCTTTGCAACATCTCTTGTGATTAGAGATTTTGTTCTGTCTTGTACTGCAACACTGTGACTTCCTCCTACAGTGTGAAGCTCCACTTATTGACAGAAAGACGAGACACTGAATGACAAATCCGGTCCAACACGTAAATCAAACATGTCTGAAAAAAGCTTCTTCTTTTTTAAACATCACAGCCTTTCTGTGAGGCAGGTTTCCCGTTTTCCATGCGGGTGAAAGACAGGTGGATACTAACCAAAGGCCACGGGGTTACAGGCTCCTTCAGGTCATTCAGAGACCCGGCCTCGTCGCACTTCTGACACATCGCAGGCTGAGCTGAGCAGCAGCCTGAACTCCGACTCAGCTGTGAGGGAACAGGAAGCACACACTGCAGTCACCGAACCCGCCAGAGTAAAAGAAGAACCATGGAGACGAAGGAGGAAACCGAAATTATACAGCAGACCAGTTTCCTGTCGCCTAAAGACAGCTCCTTGCTTTAACGCCAGAAATAAAAAAATAAAAAAAGTTTTAGGCTATCACGTTTCAAACCGCCACACATCGACACACTGCTATTGTTGAGAGTGCGGCGACCTCTGCTTCCTCCTGCAGACGTCCAACCGGACCCAGCCCTCTGTTCACACGCACACACAGAAACTAGAAAAGGAGAAGGATGCTGAGGGGGGACTTTTCGTTTCTCAGCCTCTGCTGGGCGTCACGTCACAACTGAAACTGTCCCACATTACACAGCAGCTCTGTTCACCTGTTCAACATCAGGTGGACGGATGATGAAAAATGGCTTCATCCATCTGACTAATAATGACTAGTAATGCGTGTCATTTACCATGACCACCGTTACATAAACTGTCATTACTGAAAGTGTCTCAAGTATTTGTTCCCTTTAACCTTTTTACAGTTTATCACTTTACAACTAAAGTCATAAGGGACATATTTTATATGGATTTTCTGTGACACACCAACATAAATGATTTAATAATTAAATGGATTTCTACTTCCTCTTTCCGTCCAGTTTCAGATTTCTGATTGGATTCATGATGTCATTCTTTATTTCTTATATTCGTCTGCTGTATCTTTCTGTCGTTCCTTGTATTGTTATGAGTATTTGTTGAAATGGATCTGTACATTTGAGATAAAGTTCAGGTTCACCTCAAGCTGTGAACGAGCGATTATTGAAATAATCATCAGCCGACTTAGTGACTGACTGGACTGTTCAGACTAAGAATACTCCAGTCAACCAAAACTGTACAAAAATAAAATATATACATTTTGTATTTAGAATGAAAAAACATCGTTTGTCTGTAAATGTGTTCAAACCAAAACTCCTCAGTTTTAGCTTCACCTGGTTCAAGTTCTGTAAGAAAACAAAAACTGCTATGAATCACCTTTTGCTGTCCAGTTATTAAAGATTAATGATCACCAGATCAATCCTAAACTCTACTGATGTTCAGGCCTGAAAACTTTACACGTTGATGTTGGAAGGATCCTTCAGCTGCAGATGCTCCTGTGTTACTAATAATCAGGCGTTCACTAAAGGAACGCTGTGATTGCATTTTAGGCAATAAAATTTTTGTTTTCTTACTTAAAAATGGGACTGAATTATTTGTTTACTTGCATTTTTATGAATTTCTAATATCGTCCAAAATGAGCTCAAGAGGTAAAAAGAAAAAACTGCAGAATGTGTTCATTTTTTATCCACTTTTGTTTTAGTTTCACTTCTTTAACTTCACTGCTAACGGCTTCACTGCGTCAAGCAAAAGTGGAATGAAACACTGCTGAAGTAAAGCTGCTCTCTGAACGCCTCATTTTATTTAAAACAATATCTTTCTTCTGTTAAATTGTATTCTGAAAAATTTATCACAGGCAAAATAAAATCATTTTTGCATTTGCTCTCCTTCTTCCCTGCAGCTGTAAATGAAGTGACGAGACGAAAACATGTC
Organism: Phalloptychus januarius; assembly: GCA_902982915.1. Lineage (NCBI taxonomy): Eukaryota > Metazoa > Chordata > Actinopteri > Cyprinodontiformes > Poeciliidae > Phalloptychus > Phalloptychus januarius. The sequence goes on along the minus strand of CADWAE010000466.1, from coordinate 2,052,987 downwards.
ACAGTTCTGTCGCTGGTAACATAAACACTGCAGGGATTTCCTTCATGAACCTCCACTGCAGTCTCAGTACAAACCAGCGTTTCTGCCCGGACGCCTTTTCAAAGCCCCATGAACACGTTAAAGAAGAGGCTGACCTTTGACTTCTTGATCTGCAGCACAGCCTCCAGGAAGTCGATCTCGTCGAACCTTCTCACCATCGGCTCCAGCTCGATCAGACACGCTGAAAACAAAACGGATGCGTTGGTCGGTGCGCTTCCTTTTATTTACTTCAGATATTTAAGAATGTCTACGAGTTCCCGTTTGTTAGAAACTAAGGTTTTGAGAGGATGCACTTGCAGTATTATTCTGTTGGCATTATATAACTTGAAAAAGCTCTCAAAACAATATCATCGCTTATTGCGATAACTTCTGGGACAATTTATTGTCCAGCAAAATTTCGCCCCTATAAACCTTGGTCAGGTTATTGACCCGTCACACTCTGACTGAAGGATGTCATGGTTTGACCCAGGAAGCCAGAGGTGGAGGCGCCAGGGGGGTCAGCAGGAACCCCTCGGTGCTTCTGAGTAAAAAATGTTTAAAGTTAAGAGAAAAAAATTGAAAGTATGACTGAAAAACTATCTGTTATTAGAATGTATTATTATTAACACTAAACACCAACTCTAAGGTAGTGAAAAAAATTACAATTAAAATAAATATCAGTTGCTTCATCCTTATTAAAGTGCCCAAAGTTTTTTTGTTTTTTTTTCTTATCTAGCCTGGCAGCCCTCCAGGCTTATAAACTGACAGGCTTTATAAGGTTCAGAGGAAATGCTGACAGGTTATTTTTTAAATGTGGCAACCTTTGCTCAACTACTTCAATTCCTTGAAGGCAATTACACCAGATTAAATATAGGTGTAACATTTTTTTTTTTGTTTCTGCTTTGTTTCATCTCATTTCTGTTTGGAATAGAGATTGCTTAAAAGCTGATGTTTCAGACTGGTGGCTTGAATTGGGCTGATTTGTGTATCTTTTTAAATACCATGCGTGTCTGTGGAACCTGACATCTCAAAGTACATGTCAAAATTCATAAACAAAAAGAAAATCTTATTCAGACAAGCCTAGGAGTGACAGCATGTAACAGGAAGCTTAGCACTTAATTTTCGCCGAGTCATGACAAACTTTCACATGACTGCTGCTCCTCCGCTAAGCGGATATGACTCTGCGACGTGGAAGATGTGACGCTTTGCTGGTTTTGCGCCGGCTTACTGAGGAAGGAGGGCCGTTCGTCGGGGTTGGAGGTCCAGCCGCTGGTCATCAGGTTGACGAGCGTGTCTCTGCTGGGGATGTCGGCGGCCAGGCTGTCCTGGCTGGTGTCGGGTCGCTTCCCACGCAGCACGCCGAACATGATCTGCATGGGGTTGGTCACCTCTGAGCGCACAGAGACACACAGCCACACGTTCAGCTCGCACATGCGGTTGCCGTGACGGTGCGGGGAATGATGGCTTACCTTCGTATGGGATCTGCCTGGACAGGACCTCCCACATGATGATGGCGTAGCTGCGGGTGGGGGGAAGGGGTGAAAGGTCATAGAGAGAAACCGGTTAGGGAAGCCGGGAGTCGCATCTTCAGCTTTCAGCGTTTTCTGTTCTCCACTTTGGAGCAGGTTAAGGGAAGTGCAACGACTCACTGGCCCGCTTTGTTGCAGCAATCTCATTCTCTTGCTCAAAAGCAGCAGGGGATCCCCCCCCCGCAGAGGAAAGTGAACTTTGTTAGTTTTCGTAGCAATTATTTCCTCCCTCATAAACCCTGCGGCTGACGGCGTTACCAAATCCTCCCTCGTCAGTTCTTTGTTCTTGACCTCACATGATGGCTCCGCTCCGCGTTTCACTCTGACAAAAGGGGAACCACCTTCCATAACTATGGCTAAAATCTGTCGTCTAAGGCCTTCATTCTGATATCTACCACCGCTTGCAATAGTTTGTAGATTTATCTGTTGCTGTTACATTATCGTTGTGTGTCACATCAACACAAAGTATTGGATTGTAACATCGATCAACAGTCAAAATATCGTGTGGGCTTTTTCCAACTGTTTTAAGGTCATTTTTGATGAGCTGAATCTAAAAATCTCATTGGTTTTGCTCAATCAGGTTAACTTTCTGAGCTATGGAGCAACATGAGTGTCAAAATGCAGGACTTGTTCTCACATCTGGATCAATTTCCTGATAATCTGGGATCAATGAGTGATGAGCAGAAGGAGAGACTCCATCAGGACAGAACAGATGGAGGATTTCACACACTGAAGACGTAACGTTTGATTTACATCTACTTACCCTCGTCGGGTGTTTATTATTCAATTTGCAGAAATTCAATTTGCAGTAACATTTAATTGATACACTCTCTTAGAAAACATTTTTTCCCCTCCCCTTAATATTTATTGAATGAGAAATATTAATGGCAATGAACTCATAATGTCACAAAAATGTCATAAATTTAGGCAGAAGGTCGAATTTCTCTAAATCAGATTAGAATGAAAACCTGACCTGATGCAGAAAAGAGCAAGAAAAAAGAATAATGCGAGTGAATTTGAGTTGTTTTTCAACGGTTTGATTTGGTGTACTTCACTTAAGTAATAACAGCTTCGTCTCCAGGTTTCACTTTGTTAAAGGAATCGTTCTCCTGCGCGGCTATGGATGGCAGGGAAAAGAATCGTCTTTTTGCCCTCCGGGAAAATTACTGGATGTAAACAACAACATGCCTGTATAAACTACACAGAAGTCAGAGGTTATAGTCATGTGACAAAATGCAAAGAGTAAAGTGTGTGAATAGTTTTCCAAAACTCCATAGATTTCTAACCCGACTGAGGAATCGTAGCTCCGGCTCTGAAGCCTCACCTGTACATGTCGTGTTTCACGTCGGCCCGCCGGGTCTTGGACGGGTCGTACTCCTCGGGGGGCATGTAGATCACGGTGCCCTCCATCTCGGTGGGCTTGGACCCGGAGCCTTTACTCACAGACAGCTGCCGCCACTTGGACAGACCGAAGTCTGCGATCTGGAGAGAGGGAGAGCAAAAAGCGCCGAGAGTTTGAGAGCCAACCTGCAGCTCGGCTCTCCTGCCAGCGAGCCTCCGTGACACTCTGCGAACCTTCACATGAAATTCTCCATCCAGCAGGATGTTTTGCGTCTTCAGGTCGTGATGCAGAAGTGGCGGGGTCATGTTGTGAAGGAAGTTGACCCCCAGAGCGATCTCGTACAGAGTCCTCAGGCGCAGAGGCCAGGCGAGGACCGGGTACAGCTCCTTCTGTGGGTGGAAAGGAGCCGCTTTAGCTGATGAAATGTGATGAAATGGCCCCAAAACGCAAAGCGAGTGAGAATCTAATGTGCATTAGGTCATGTGGGAATTCCCCCCCAGACTCGGTTCAACTTCTGATCTCTGGACTGTTTCAGAGTTTCACCAAAGACGGGAGGCTTCAGAGCTTCACTTTTATTTTCAGTTTCACTTACTGCCAAGCCAAGAAAAAAAAAAAAGAAAAACAGGCTGAGTTAATGACAGATGATAGATAAAGAGGCTACAGCCGGAGCAGGAGAACAAAGAGTTCGACCGACACAGTTACAATAAATAGGAACTGTTAAGCTAACTAGATAAGCTGAACTTCTGCAGTGCGGGACGTGTGGTACTTTCATATGGCACGTTGCCGTAGCGATAGGAGAAGCAGAACAGTTCAGACATGAGAACGGTCTCGGCCGGATTCACAAGGATGTGGGCCCACAGGCTGGAAAGCATTCTGGTGCCATGTTGACTGAATAATAGGGCTAATGCTCATGCTAACTACAGAGCATTAACAGGAAGGCCTGTCACAGCAAATCAGTTCATCACATTAGTTAAAACCAGCTCAATAATTTCCATTTGCTTGATTTATTTTCTCTTTTCTTTCTTTTGGATGATAAAACTCTTCAGTCTGGAGTTTTGGTCTCAGCTGGACCTTATTTTTGAAGGACTATTTTGTTCACTTCCTAATCCATTTCGTTTGTTGTTTCTGGTTTTTACATTTTTTTATTTTGGACACCCAGTTCTCATAGTGATTTAAAGCTTATTGATATTTTCAGAATGTGTTGTTGCATTATTATGTCTTTACCGTTTAGCTACTGAAACAACTAAATTATTGTTTATTGCAATAAGTCCTGGGACAATTTATCCTCCAGAGAAATGTGTTATTGTGACAGGCCTGTTAATACGTAGTCCGCTATATAACTGGGTAGAAACTGGTACCAACTGATGATGGTAATTTTAATACGTCTCTGGGCCAAAAAGCCCATGTTGTCCTTCCTCAAAAATACTATAGCTTCATCATTTTCAAATACTTGAGTATCGTTTATGCCGTTGCAACTCTAGCAGTTCTAAAGGTCTTAGGCGTACAGCGGTGAAGGGCCGATGTCCTGCGTGGTTTGAACATGGCCGACTCTGACCCACCAAGTTCTGCTAACGATCCCCTCCTTCGCCGTCCAAACCAGAACCCGGAGTCAGAGCTCAGCTCAGGCCGTGCAGCGGTTTACCTCGTGCAGCAGCTGGTCCAGAGAGCCGTTGCTCATGAACTCCGTCACTATGCAGAAGAACTCGGGCTCATTGCAGATGCCAAAAATCTGGATGATGTGGTTAAACCTGGCTTTGTGGAGAACCTCGGCCTCCTTCAGCAAGCACTTCCTCTCTCTGAAACACAGCCAAGCACCCATTTGACCTCTGCCCTTCGCATTCCCCAACAGTGAGATAGACAAAGTTATGCGGTCAATCGACATTTATTTTTTACTAAGCTTCTGTCTGAACACTGTCTGCAGGGTAAATACCTTCACCATCTAAATATGACTAACATCTACTGCATTCAAAGTCTCGTCGAGCTTAAAGAGCCACAACTTTACTTACATTTTTGGAGTTTACAATGTGGAAAAGCAGAAAACTTGCAAAGAGAGGATGAATACATTTTCTTTTTTGAGATTATGTGTTTTGTCAAAAACTAGATTAAAAACAGCTTTCAACCTAATGACAAGGAAAATAAATGTAAAAAAAAACATGTTGCTGGTACTGTTAGTGTCATTCTGTGGAAGAAACTCACAGCAACCCCAAAACCAGCTAATATTTAAAGATATCAGCTGTTTCTTTATTATTTTTTCACACATGTTGTCAAAACCCAGCCTTAAAACATTCAATATCACTCGATTAGGAGCATTTATAATAATAACATTAATAATAAATCATCAACAGTATGATCATGGCAGAACATGTCAAATAGAAACTGCAACTTATCCAGAAAAAAAGTTTCCCACGTGCACGAGTCTAATTGGCAACATGCTGACAAGAGTAAACATGCCCATATGATCCTACAAGCCAAGCGTAGACATCTGCATGTTTGGCTTGCCCAACTTTAAAGTAACAAGTCTGGTGGGAAACCCCTGAAAGCAACAACCACTGGCAGAATGGTGGCAAATCATTAAATAAAGAAAAGTAAAACATAGAGGCGATTCTGATTTTTAATAATTTTGTGATTCTCTATTTATTCCCGTCAATGCGAGCCTGAAAGAAACTCCACCAAGCATGGTGGTGGCAGGATCATGATGTGGGAATGCTTTATTTTATTATTTATTTTGCCCGCCACCTGAATGAGTTTTGATATAACTTGCAGCTAAGTCAGAACTTTGCTGACGTCGTTTTACAAAGTGAGAGGTTCAGCGGAAACCGAATTTGGCCTCCAATTTAACTTCAGTTAGGACGTTACCTCCTAACAAACTTACCGCACAGAAAACAACATTGACACGCGTACCTTTCTCCGACCGAGTCGAGCTTCAGGCACTTGATGGCCACGGTGGTTCTCCAGTCGGAGTGCTGCGCCTTGAAGACGGTGCCGAAGCCCCCTCTGCTCAGGTAGTAAAGGTCCGTCAGCTTCTGGTAGGGTATCACCGGCAGAGTGCTCGTTAAGGTCCCGATGTTGACGCAGCCCGCGGCCCCGTGCGGTTCCATAGCGCTCTTTAACGGGGAGGTATATGCGGACTGGACAGGCTCAGCCTCGGACAGACAGCAGACCTCTTGCGGTAAAACGCAACGAGGAACAGCTATCCCATTTACTCGCCTACCGAAACGTCGCGAATGTTAGCGAGCTAAGCTAACTAGAGGCTGAAAGAGAGTAGCCAGCGACGCTGTTCAGATATATATATATATTTATTTTTTTTACCGATTAAGAGAACGTCACATTTGAGCACGTACGCGTTCACTTCTCGGTTTATTGATGGAGTGCCGCCCTGGCGACTCAGCGGACGGGGGAGTTTACCCAGGACTGCAAGAAAGTCGCCGCGACGGGAGTTGCGCGATTATTTAAGAGAGACACTTTTTGTGCTGCCAATGACGACTCACTTCCGGGTCTGTGTGATGTGTTCATGTCTGTCGGATTAAAGATATTTCAACAGTTAAAATAAAACGTGAACACGTAGTTCATGTTATTGGACGGAAGCAAACGTTATGAGTATATGTAACCCTGTTATTTCTAATAGGAGGTGTGTACGTTCTTTTAATAAAGACAATATTCGTTTTAGCTGCTCAGTTAATTTTATTGTTTCAATTTCACTTGAAGTAAGATAGTCCTCCATTTGCACAAGTTGATTATCGGGGGGGTTTTCAGATGTGCGGGAATTTCCCGAAATCGGGGTTTTCCTCAAAGGTGTCAGACTGAACTTGCATTCAGTCATGTGACTACTTGTTTACCATGAGTTTAGAGAAAATGTCACCCGTTTCATTAGTTTTTCAGAGCTTTTACTAATTTTGAGAGAGAAAAGAAATTAATTAATAAACAAATAAATTATTTTTAACCATCTCTCTTCAACAAATCAAAAAATAATGGCTTTAAATAAGCAAGTATTTCAAATAAAAATATAAGATCGAGAGAGTTTCTCCACCAGTGCCATAATATGCCATCAGCCATAATAGGATTAGAAATGTAATGCCATATCAACAAAGTCTCTGAGATGAGACTTTTGGATATTTTGGAGATTGTAAACAGATTAAAGCTTGGATTCTTGGTATAATAATAATAACAATAAAACACTAGGGCCATCATGCAATTTTCAAACAATATCCTAATTCTAACACTTCAACCCTTGATGGTGATGAAAATGGTTATCAGGATCTGCTGAGCAGGTTTGCGTGGTTCTGTCTTCGAAATAGACACAGTCTTTGTAAAACTGTTTAAAAGTCCAGCAACTCATAACAATCTGATACTGATGTAGTTAAAAGATGAAGTATTTCCTTTTGTGTAAAGGTAATGCACAAAATAATACCAAAGTACAACTTCGCAAGATGCTCAACATTCTTCATTATATGTATTTTTTATTATTATTTTTCATGACATCTTCATTCTCCTAATATTGGAAATTTACTCTGACAATATTCTCACTTTTATTCTCCTTTTTTTTTTTATTTTATTCCAGCATGATTACGATTGGTAACACTCTCGTGACACTACATTTTTCTCTGAATATTATGACCGTATTATCATAATATTATGACTTTGTTCTCTTGATTCCATATTTTCTTCCTAGCTAGTGCTCCATTGTGTCCTAAAATGATTTAAACATAAAAAAGGGTAGTTTTAGCCTTTTCTTTGAAAAATATGACATGGCTGAAAAGTTTTTCTGAAGCGTCCAGTTAGTTGATTTGAATTGGCATTTAATAGAAACAGGAAGTCGCTCCTGTCTGGCACACAGTAGCACATGACTGTGTGTGCATTGACCCTCTGTACTCGTAAACGCGTGTAGCACACAAGATCAATAAATTCTTTGCTACACTATAACTACTGCTTCCAGCCACATAAAGTGGCCTGTTGTTTTTGATGAGTCAGCAAAACTATCCCACAGTTTGGACGAGGAATGAAACTGGGATTAAAGCGGCTCTGACTTGAAGTAAGTAAACTTAGCGGAATCCGTCAGGATGTCCTTATGTTTATTTCTCATGGTGGCTATAAATGAACTTGTTTCGTGTGTGTTAGCAGGTGTTCACTTAAAAAAATGGCTGACCCTTTTGTTCCAGTCCATTTAGCTATCAATTGGTTCACAGTGTACAGCTCCAGTTTGAACAGAGGGGCTTCTCCGCTCGCCGTAGAGGAGGCCTGCAGTAGACCCAGAGGAGAGCAGAGTGACAGGCGAGGGAAAGCCGAGGAAGAGGAGAAACCCGTCAGCGCGACGCTGCTGGGCTATGAGATTCTGAAGGAGAGGGAAAAGTTCACGGTAGGAAATCCGATCCCAGATAAAGCCAATAAATCAAAACAATAAATATCACAGTAGATACATGATGAATATCAATAGATAATACGTCTAGTAAAATATTCAATATTGTCTTCTTATATTATATGTTATAGTTTCTTAAGTCGTTTTTTCCCCAAAGAATGAATTAGGCGGAAAAAGAATCACTTTTGTCAAAAAATGACCTAGGCCATTATTCAAAGACAAAATTCAATATATAGAATATTCACTGAATTCCCATCCAGAACCGCAAGGCATTCTGGGGGACGTAGGCAGAGGAAAGGCTTTAGCTGCTCAACTTCTTACGGACAGCTAGGTAAGATTGATGGCATCAAGCAAAATCACTCTTTCTTTGCTTACCTAGCTGATCAGATTTAAAAAAAATGAATTAATTGTTTAGTTTCGGTCAGTTTATTTAAGGATTCCCATTTGTCTCTACCACAGTATTACTTCTGGGCTCCACACCACAAGCATTAGAATAAAAACTACAGACATCACAAAACAAAAGAAACACCACAGAAAAGCCCAAAACACACAAATAAAACACAGAAAAACAGAAGTTGATAGCCACAGCATTTCCAAAGAATGCCAACAAGTAATAACAGTGTACACTACATGTGTGGAATTAACAATAATTTAATATTATGTCATTATGTTTTAGAGATTTAGATTATTTTTAAAGGGAGTGGGAGTAAATAAGTCTGTCTTTTTGAGCTAAAGGCATCCTGGTTTATATCTAAATAAAGTATTATTACATAAAACAAGAATTTGACCGAGACAATATATTGTTCTTCTATTACTGTTTATATGTGCAAATAAGTGGAAGCATATGCATTTTCTTTGTGTCTTTTTTAACCTACTGAGGGGCTCATATACATGTTTTTCCTTTTCTGTGGCTAAAAATAAAGCAATAAACAATAAACCTTTCGTGATCACCAGGTAATGTTATTAGAAGGCGGTGAGTATATGAAGTGGCTCGATACACAGCTGAGAAGATTCAGCATACGCCACAATGAGTACATGTGTAAGATGAGCAGAAAAACCAAGGATACTTTATTTTGATACTGACCGCTCAAAAATAGTTCCATAAAACCTCATCTGTTTTATAGGTTTATAAGATCATTGTAAAGAAGCCTGAAGGAGGCAGCTGGCTCATCTTCAGAAGATACGCAGACTTCTGCATACTCAGCGATCAGGTGGGAGTTATTCACACACACCGACCGCACAATTCCATCAAGGTTGACCTCGTTCGAAGGTCACGACCTGGCAGGGCGTGAAGTCAGGAGCAAAATGAAGGAGGAGGTTTAGTTCCTCGACAGTTTAGGAATCGGTTGAGAGCAGGTACAGGGCTGTGAAAAACGTTCCCTCGCCGATTTCTTCTGTTTACATTAAGTTTAGACAAACACAGTCGGAGTAAATGCAAAATTCAGTTTTTTAAGGCATGATTTGATTTATAGAGAATATCCAAAATTTGGGAAATTTTGATCCTCTGTGGGGTTTTTGTTTTGTTGCTTTTTTCCTCTCTTTGGCTTGACACTCATGGAGGCCATTTTTGTCCACTCTCTATCTTATTGTAAAACCTGCAGTGGTTTAGATGCTATTCTAGGCTTAGTTGTGCCTACAATTATATTCAGAATTTTTTTATTTATTTAATGGCTACAACAACCTTTCCACAAAGGATAACTTATTTATACTATTTTATAAATGAAATCATTGTTAAAAAGTTATGTTGGCTCTCTCTAATCTAACGCCATGGAAACCAAATATACATGTTTTCCTTTTATCTGTGTCATTGTTGCAGCTTAAGGAGCTGTTCCCCGGTTTCCATCAAGCGCTGCCTCCCAAACGACGATTCAAAGACAACTATGATGGGAGTTTTCTGGAGAAGAGGCATTCCGGACTGCAGACTTTTCTGGAAAATCTGACATCGCACAAAGATGTCAGCGCAAGGTACGACCCCTTCCTGCACCCTGAGTCTTCTTTATTCAACTACTAAAGAGATCTCTGGTTTCTCAGCCAACCTGTGAGATGCTTTCTGTCTGTGGACGACCCATTTACTCCATTTTACAGTACGGAGGAAAGCAGGGTGAGTTTAGTTTTTTTTCAAACGGGTTGAATGCTGACTTTCTGACTCAGTTCAAACCCTGTTTGTCTGCCGAGAAGGCCTTCTGTGAAACTTTGGAGCAAAAGAATCATCGTCTCCTCAGAGAACTCCTGGACAAACAGAGAGAAGTTGACTCGTTAACCAGGGCTTTAGAGGACAAAGAGAACTACATCGACCTGCTGCGGAGGAAAGGCAGGTAAAAATAGACGACTTTGTAACTATAAGAAAATCAGAAAAATCTCACATTCCTCTCAAAAAGTCTTACGCTCTCCCATTTTTCTCTAGAGCTTTGAAAGGTCCAGATTTGGAATTCCATCCACACAAAGAGGAAGACACAAACTGGAACTAGAAGCTTTTTATCCTGAATCAGCAGTAAGAAAAGAAAAAGAACTGTTTATATAAGAAAATGTATTGAAATGGTCTTTTTTTGGTTAGTGTTATTGATGTGCTGAAATTTAAATATGTATATATATATATATTTTCCCATTTTCTGTAACACTGATGAATAATAAAGCCAGGCTGCAGCAGTAATGAGTGATTTACCTGCTTTATCTTAAAGAAAAGATTGTGAACAGTAAGTATATTACTTGTAGTAGGTAAACTCTTCAAATATGAAAACCTTGCGATTTTTATCGCCTTTACAGATTTTAAAAATACTTGAATTTCAGAGTGGATGGCATGAAGATGTAGATTTCCCTGCAGAAATGTTCAGTTTCAAAAGAAAATAACAGAACACAACCCTTACAGAGAAACAAAAAGAGCTTCTCCAATTATTCTAATCAATTAAAATTTTATTTAGTTCAGTTAAAAAAAAATGCTTTATTTATCCCAAAGTGAAGCTAAATGCCATTGTAATTTTATTACAAAGGCATTTATTGTTGTATTACATTGTTTTGTATTATATTATATTACATATTCAAATGTATTTTCAAGAGTTGTTATGAATAGTGACGCTGTAAGCAGGATGGATTTCCAGTAGCAGTCAGTCTTGCATTGAATTTTGAATAAGCCTCTGACTGAAGAAAGTCTCATGACTGTCATGACATGCTAAAACTCAAAGTTAGCGCCAGGCCCAGGAATATTCGTCCAAAGGTGCTGGACCTCGATCAGATATAGATGAACTAAAGGTCTTCAGAAGGAACAAATCAGAATCATCGTAACAGAGCTGCTCCATGTTGCCACGACGAGCGGCGCAATTAAACAATTTATCCATTTGTGCAGGTTGTGCTTAATGCATTTTTGTTTTCGGAATTTGATTACACCACTAGAAGTAAGTGTGTTGCATGCACATTAGTAGTAGAGGAAGTCAAATGGTTTCAGTGTAATTGTTTTGAAGACTGAATATTAGTGTCATAATCAACCATTTGAAAAGCAGCACAGGTGACATGTTGGAAATGACCACAGGGTGGTGCTGTAAATCCAAGAGTGAAGCAACTGAACCGAGAGGCACGTGGTGATTCATTGACGTCTCTTAAAAGCCTAAATAGGACAACAAACAGAGGTTTTTTTGTTTTACACTTTCGAAACAATATAACATTTAGCACATTTATGCCTCAAAAGAGAGCTGATTCATTCTGGTCCTGTTGTAGGACTGAATGGCCTTTTCATGCTTCTTCACTCAAAAAATATCAAAATACAGAATAAACCTCAGAAAAGACTTTTATCTGCCATTCATGACATTAAAAACAGCTGCTGGCTTTGAAGAAAGGACTCATGTGTGGGAGTCTAAAATAACAGGTGAAAAAATTGACCACCTGGATTTGAGCGGTACCTAAAATCAGTAAATTAAAATATATTCTGTGATAATAGATAATAATTATCTATTATTTTGAAAGATAATTTCAAAATTATCTTTTGAAAGTAGCTTTTAAGCAAGTGTTAAAGCTGCTTTTAACTAAGCCCACATTTTTGTATAGTAATATATACATATTTTATTAGTTTGATGTAATATTGAAATCTTAAATATTGTCTTTTACAGTTACAGTTGTAAACAGAAAATCATAATAATTTATAGAAATGAACATTTGTAAACATCATTTTGTGAAATTCATCTACATAAGGGGCCGGGGTTAGGGTTAACCCCAACCATCATCAAAACCACCAACGCTATAGCCAATCTGAACCAATACATCTGTCACTGTAGGTAGCCTTTCATTACAGCAGACAAAAATCAATTGTGGGGTACCACAAGGTTCCATCTTGGGTACCCTCTAATTGAATATCTACATGCTTGCTCTACATATATTAAATACCTGTTGTTTTTGTTATTGTTGCATCAACCTTCCAGACCTCTCAGGTCTTCTGATTCTGGGCTGCTCTTTACCCAGAACCAGAACCAATCATGGAGCTTCTATGATCCATAAATCTGGAACAAACTTTCAGAAAACTGCAAAACCTTTGTGGCTTTAATTCAAGGTTCAAATTCCATCTGTTTGGAGTTATTAATGTGAACACAGATTCATTCTAATTTGCTTTACAACTTCTCATCACTTTCTTTTATTTTGACACTGTTATGTAATGTTAGTTTTTTGTTTGCTCATTGTGTTGTGTTTTAATTTTGTAAAGCACTTTGAATTGCCTTGTTGCTGAAATCTGTAATAAAGTAAAACTTGACTTACTTTAAATAAAAATACATCCTATGACATATTAAAGTCTTTGTTGATGCTTCAATATCTAATATATAGTGATGGGTAGATGAGGCGTCATGAAGCGTTTCAACCCATAGCAAAAACGTATTGATACTGTGTTGATACTGTGTCACTGAATACTGACACCTGCTGGACATTAAAAATCCCTACAGGCAACGTCGTGATTTGATGACCGAGTCTATACAATATGATTTAAGTCATTGTATTTTATTGTATATTATATATTGTATTATGTCATATCTTCAGTTAAATTAAAAATATATTTGATATTCTTAGACACAGTCAATAAATAATGTGAACATGTACCATAAAATGAAAATGTAAGTGAACGTGTTTGAAATGAGGATGCCTGTGGACTGGGGTTTTTATTGTTATAAATTTTCATTCAAAAAATAAGTTTTTCCAACATTTTGAAATTTAGTCTGTTTGCTTTTTTGACATAACTTCTCCTGCTGTAGAAAAAAATGAAGTAAACAATACATTTATATGAAATAATTTATAAAAAGCAACTGAGTGATTTGTAGAATGGCTGTATACCTGAGTTTATCCCAGGTATATCTGGGACTTCATTCTCATGTCTGGCCCTATAAGGCCTCAGCATTGAGGAGGTGGATTTATTTAAATAAGACATTTCTGTCAAACATATGCGATACTTAACCTGCAGAACATAATATGAAAGTCATTTCAGCTGAATTTGGATTCAGATAGATTGAGTAGAAACTGAAAAGAACCGGATAAAACAACAATGTAAGATCAAAATGGTCCCACACTGCGGAAACGTTTCATTTGCCTTGAGGCTCTATACTTGATGCTGTACCATAAAAGACACTCAGTTTGGCAAATGCATCCCGTTGACAGATTTGCTTCCTTATAAACGCAGTTTGCCGCGTCAGTTTCATTTCCTGTATCGGTCACGTGACTTGCTGAAAGTCAAATATCAGTTAGTTTGCCATTTTTCTCATTCTGTTAATTTCTCCTTTAGCTTGTATCTGCACTTGCTCAGCGTGAAAACACAATGCTTTCAAAAAAGATGTGCTAGCACTGGGAATTATTTTGTCCCACTAGCCTACTTCCAACATTTTTTTTTCTTTCTTTCCTTCTTTAATAAAAACCAAGCTGGGATTGGCTCCAGCGTCCTGCAATCCTGAATCCTGATCCAGACATAGAAAGATGGATAGATGTGCTTTTGCCTCACTCAATAAATCTGCTTCATCTGGGAGCCTCTTGTGCGCCTTTTCAGCTGCGCATTCCTATTTTTGTGTTGTACTCCCATTCGCCGTTTACTCCGAAGAAAATGTTGGCATTCATGAAATCGTATCATTTATTGCTGTGATCTGTGATTTTTCATTTAGATTTCTGAGTCTGCCATATGACTGTGGTGATCCCATTTTCAGAATCATATCACATTTGACAAAAAAAAAATTATGTCTTTATTTCCAAGAAGAGGATTGTAAATATTGCTTGATCAACTATTTTTCCAAAGCTTCTTCGAGGTTTTCATCCAATACTGACAGCACAATGCATCACATTCCTTTGAAAAGCTGCTGGACTGGTAAAAGTTAATGAATCAGTTCTTAAAAACATTTTAATTTAGAGGAGAAGGAACACAACTGTGAAATAATCTGCACTTCTGTTTCTTAAAAAATGTAAGTCAAAGCAAGAGGAGGTCTTCTGAGTGGCCTATGTTAGCAGGAAGGAATGTTTTTTTTTTTTTAGCTTATGCTGGTATTCAGAGAAGATTCAAAATCCACTATTTGCAATTTTCAATAATGAGCACAATCATTCTAAAGATTTGAGTCCAAGTTCAGAAACTTCACAGAGCTGAAATCCAGTAGGGAAGAATTTGGAGGACCACCAGAACAAACCAAAGCAGATGTCAGTAAACCAGGAACATGTCCTGGATAAAACTGCTGTAATAAATAATTATAAATATAATACACATGGATCAGTAAAATGCATTTGTAGGTTCAGCAGCAGAGCTGAATGTTTGCCTTCTCTGCCAGCAAACAGCTTACTTAGCTACTGAACCTCGTTGTGTCTATCGGATCGTTTTATGAAACCAGACTTATGGTAACTATTTATTCATTTAACAAACAAACTTTTGGTATTTTTTTTTTTATTATGATTTTTAAAAAACTTTTATTTATATGTTTACCTGCTAAATAAAGAATAAACTGAACACACAACAACTGAATGAAAAGAAGTCGGATTTCTGCAGACGAGTGACACGGGAATCGTCGTAGATTTGAAACAAAAAGTTTCTTGTAAAACACAATCTAGAAAATGTTTTTCTAGATTTTTTTGTGTGTGTCTTGTTATCAACAACAGCAGGATTTTGCTAATGGTTGCTTTATTTTGTCACCGTACCGTGTGTGTCAAAGATTTGAAGACCCTTAAATCCATCTATTTTCTATACACCCTTGTTGGGAGGTGCTGGTGCCTATCACCAGCCAATGTTCTGAGCGAGAGGCGGGTCACCCTGGACAGGTTGCCAATTTGTCGCAGCGCAACACAGAGACAGACAGACCAATTAACCTGACAGTCATGTTTTTGGACTGTAGGAGGAAGCTGGAATACCCGGAGAGAACCCATGCACGCATAGGGAGAACATGCAAATTCCATGCAGAAAGACCCGGGCCGGGAATTGAACCCAGAACCTTCTTGCTGCAAGGCGACAACTCTACCAACTGCGCCACTGTGCAGCCCAGACCTATAAATGATCACATATTATCACCTTCCTAAAATAACAGCCTAAGTCATTTTATGACAAAAATCATTTTTTTTATTTTTTGCAAAAGGCATGATGGAGGAACATTGTTATAATGACATGCTGAAGACAGAGTGTCAGAAGGAGGAGGAGTTTCTTAAAGAGACAGAGACCCAATTTCAAAGCGTCAAATTTCTTTTAAGTTGTTTTTTATATATACAGCATTCCTTTATCAACTGAAGGTAGCACAGTGACTTGACTGTGCTATAAAACCACACTATGTGGCAAGAAAATCCACAATACTGCCACTTTAAAAATAAAAAAAGAAAACAACTAGTATTTACTAGTGCGCCTGCTGAGGCCAATGGGTTACCCAAGGAGACCTCACATCACATGCGGTCAGTGACTCTGTGGATTCAAGTGTTTGCAGATCAGTGGCTAATGCTACCTTGTTGTGTGAAATGTGTAGAACTGCAGCCTTCGTGGTGTTACTGCTGTCGCTGCTCTTGTGGGTCAGGACCGCCTGAGAGCATCTGCTCTTGATCTCGTCTTGTGAAAACAAGAACATTTTGCCCACAATCGAAGCATCCAGGCTACAAACTGAAAATTATATCTGCGGCTGCTGTTGATTGTTTCATGCTAGGTGGCTTCTCTGGAAAGTTGGCTAAGCTTTTTTTTTTCTGCTTTATCTTCAGCTAAGGGAAAAAGTTTAAACCATCAAACTGTGACCTCGTCTGTAAAGAAACATAATTAACATCGCATATAATTAAAACAGTAAAACTCTGTGGGTTGGAAACAAAACATTAGACAGATGGCGGAATCAGAGAGCACTGGCAGAAGATACAAGACGATTAAAGAGCGGCTTTATACTTCAGGAAGTGACCCAACTATAAATCAGTTGTCTATAGAACGACATGAATTCCAGCTTAATCAACCATGGGGGGGGGGGGAGACAGAAAAAGGAAAATGTCCTCAAAAGACGAAACCAATCAACAAATCAACCCAACAGTCGAGCAAGGAGAGACCTGGTGTTGGTGTTTGGTGAAGCACCAGCTCAGAGAGGGTTTCCTTTACTGAACCAGAGGCACCACACACACCTAAAGGTTTGCAGGCATCCTAAATAAAAACAGACCAATCTGGGTTAATTTGTTTGCGAACCGAGTCTGGGTTCAGACTGGACCGATCCAGGCCTGGTGGATTTCACTCAGCGGGGTTATGGCTTTGAGCCAGCATGTTTCAGTTTCATACATAAAGCACATGTGTTTTTATTTAGCTTGTTTACTATTAAGTAATTTCTCCTGATCTACATTTGTCCCCCAGCCAGAGGAAGAGCGTCAGGACTACACTTTGACTTAATCCGTCCTTTATCTTGTACTGTTGTTTTTTTAATGTGCTCAGAATCAGATGGGGCGACAGCAGACCTCATGGGCTGTAAAACTTTGACGGTCGATGTGATGGCAAGCATGCTCTCTCCTCCCTCTCAGCGCGTCCTGCTGTTCACAGGGCGAGATGTTTGATGTGGTAAAGAAGCTACTCTTTCACAGCTGTGTGGAAGCTGGACATTTTTCACTCTCAGACTGGAGCCGGAGAGTTAAGGTCGAGTTGTGTTTTTGCTTTAGTCGGTCCCCCTGAAGGCAGGTGGAGGCTCTTCTCGCTGAGAAGTAAGTGGCTGGCTTCCAGTGGAGGATCAGAAGTGGGAGCCACAAACAAAGACCTTTACCCAGACTGCAGGGATGGGTACTCGGTGTTAGAACCAAATGGGGATCATTAAAGAACATTTAGCTGATGCTAGTTTCAAACAAGGAACTAGGAAGTATTGAGACTTGTTAGCAGAGACGTCAGCAGACTTGGGTTAACTCTCCTTTGCAGTTGAGGGTCTGTGTTATGTATTTTTCATAACACTCTTTTATGTCATGTGAAACATGGTATAATAGAAATTTGACTTTGTAGTTTAACGCCTTAATTCTTTCTGAAACTCCGCCTCCAGGAAGTCATCACAACATGGCTCCTCTATTAACCCTTTAGCGACATTTTTACCAGCGCTTCACTGAGAGGTAACTCCTGGCATGAGCTCAGCTGATGTGCAGCTCCACCAGATGTTTGCTAATTGCTGCTGGCTAGTCTGAAGGAGCTGAGTGGGGTAGTTGCCAGGGAAGGCTGCAGAAGCTTGCAACTGCAGCTCTGAGGAGGAGCTTATCTTCAAATGCGGCACTAGGTGCAACCAGGTGTTTTACACAGCTGAATGGTTGCGATGGAGATTAAAGTGTTTCTCAAAAACGTGTGAAAGAATCAAAACAACACTCCAGGTATGTTTTTGATGAGGGAATATGTAAAGCTAAAAAAGGTAATAAAATTTGACAACTGTTAAATTATGGTGTCTCAAAAATGCGGTGGACGTTGGAGACTTATTGTTTTTTCTTTTTTAAATATAGTCCACACGACATTGTTATAATGACATACTGAAGACAGTGTCAGAAGGAGTAGGAGTCTTAAAGAGACAGAGACCCAATTTCAAAGCGTCAAATTTCTTTTAAGTTATTTTTTTATATATACAGCATTTCTTTATTAACTGAAGGTAGCACAGTGACTTGACTGTGCTATAAAGTCACACTATGTGCCAAGAAAATCCACAATACCGCCACTTTAAAAGAAAAACAAAAAACTAGTATCTACTAGTTGCTTCTCCCAAGTCGGCCATGTTTGTTTGCTCTGACCTCATGTATGTGAGTAAAAAATAAATTTTTTAATTGCCATTTTGAAAATCAGACAACGATTTTGAAATCTGTCCGTGTGAACCAGGCATTACAGGATTGGATGTATATGGCAGTAAAATGTGAGCTGCTTCCTGTCATTTGAAGTTAAAAGGAGATTGAACCAAACATGGATTCAAAATAATTCTGAACTGAAGTGAGCTGGCTTCATCTTGTCACCTGTGCTGCTTGTGTCTTTTTCTTCTGGATTTGTAAAAATATAATTCTAGGTATTTTATAAGACTCTTACACAAATATTTACTTTAGATGATCAGATTTTGCTCTGACTGTCAACCCAATCACAGAGTCAAACCTAGGGCTGAATCAATAAGCCAGCCCCGATTTCCTTAATGTTGCATCATAGGTGATCGGTTGAAACTTGTGTCTGAGATAGATAAGACCGATTGATCTTATCTACTTCTGCTAAGGTTTGAAAATCATCCACTGTCCCCCTTTTGCTCTGATGTGATAGAGCTGTGTGATAATAATAATCACCCCACTGCTGCCAACTTAGCATCTTTATTGCTATATTTAGCAACCTTTCAAAAAAGAAAAAAAAATAATATCAGAAAACAATCATAATTGTCACGTCAGGCTTTTTAAAGATCTGTGATCGGCCAGAAAACTGCAATCAGTGCACAACTAGTCAAAACCACTAAGACTAAGAATTGAAACAATGAGTGAACTGCTTATGCTTGGCTTTGTGATGACTCCTCTTTTCTTTCAAGCTTGTTGCTGAATTCCCAGCGTAAATCAGGAAACTCTGGACACCTTTCGATCACGCCGGCCCTTTAAAGGCCTTCTGAGTGGGGCCTGCTTCATGTCTCCTATTTAGGAACACACTGGAACAAGCCAGGTGGTTTACATCAAACTTTGTAAAAATGTTGTCATGCATGTCAAATCAAGTCTGGCTTGCTTCAACTTTCAATGTAAGCAATATCAAGGCTTTGAAAGGTACAGTAGAGGTAAAGATTATCAGCTTATCGTTTCCGGTATTGCTTTATTAAATCGACCTGTGCCGTTCCAGAAATAACGTGGAGCGGGTTCTGGACTCGGTTAAAACCAGACCCTGAGAAAGTGGATGATCTCCCACATGGGCTCCTGTGAATCAGAGTGGTGAGACCATGAAATTAGTACAGGACGATGGCGTCCAAAACCTCATCGTGTTTCTTCTGTCAAGAAAGAAAGAAATTAAAAAGAGAAGTATAATGCAAATACAAACTCCGCACAGTTTTCTTTCATCACACAAGAAATCTACCCACTCTTACATCACTGTACACACTTCTCTGTGGAGAACAAATCCTGCCAAAACATCTCAATTTAAGTCTGGACTTTGACTAGACTTTGAAAAGAACTTCATGTTCTTTTCAGTCAGCTGTAGTTTTGGCCTTGGCGCTCTCCCATGGCTGACATTTTATGTTTTATTAAAGGGGCAGCATTATGTAAAATAGGCTTTTGTGAGTTTTACATCCATTCCTGGAGTGTTGCCTTAATTCTTTCATGTATGTTTGAGAGATTTTTTAATCTCAATGACAACCATTCAGCTGTGCAAAACACCTGGTTGGATCTAGCACCGCCTACAAGGTGCAGCTCCTCCAAAGAGTTACAGTTTCCAAGCTCCTGCCTCACAGTGCGACTCCCCCCATGCTGCTCCTTCAGACTAGTCAGCAGTAATTAGCAAAACCCTGCTGGGCTCCTTTCCAGTGTTTCATTGAGCTACTTCTTAATGAAACTCTGGCGAAAACTTTGTTAAGGGGTAAATAGAGGAGCCATGTTGTGATGACTTCCTGAAGGCAGAGTTTCAGAAAGAGCAGGAGTTTTTAAAGAGACAGAGGCCCAATTTCAAAGCGTTAAGTAACTAAGTTGAATTTCTTTTAAATCAAATTTGATATATAAAGCATATTTTATAACAACTGATGCTAACATAGTTTATTGATTGTTCTAGATAATGGTGCTTTGTGCTTGAAAACGCACACTGCCCTGTAAGTCATGAACCTAACAGGAGTTTTTCACCTACTTCATGTTGTCAGACAGGTTATTTAAGTGATTTATTGCTTCTACAGGTCTAGCTGTAAACAGGCCTGGGTGTGGCTTGAAATCAGCCACCCACAAAATGTCACTGAGCACCACTAATTCATGATTTAACTAGGCCAGTTATACTTAGACGCAGAAAAAGTTGATTTAGAAAGTCCCCCCCACCCCCTCCACAATACTGCTTTTTTGTATTTATTTTTCAGGATATCGCTGCCTGATATCAGATTGATGATCGAAAACATATGTATGACAAAGACGCCAAAAAAAAATGGAAGAAAAAAAAGGAATTTGTAAAGGAGCAAATACTTTCTTTGTAGGACACACTTCCTGCTGATTATTCTTGAAAGCTCCAAAAAGTTATAGGCAACTGACAAAGAAACAAGCCTCTTTCCTAATAAATCTAAGGGTTTAGTCTTTTAAGATTAAATGCAGACTTTGAAGAGAACTCTGCATGATTCCTGCTCCAGGACTGTCAGTCCTGAAGAATCCATCACCAAGACAGAGCATCAGCCATCCGTAGGAGTCGATGAGAGCCAGACAGGGTGGGCTTTAGATGCATGATAAAGATAAAGCTCATTCTGAGCAGCTACAACAACACAAGGTTTTCAAGGTATTAACAGCCTGGAGCACTAATTTGGAGATGGATTTGTGCTGCACACGAAGAGAAAAGAAAGGGATCACTCACAGTGTCCGAGGTGAGGGAAGGTTGAAAATTTGAACGCATGTCGCAAATGGAAAAAACGTCTGAGAAGAACAGATGGATGGGTTTTGGATCCTGATCGTTACACCTCACAGTTTGCATCGTTTTGTGTTTTTCTCTTTGACAAAAACAGGATGTTCTTGGTTTCCGTCTCCATCATGTCAGTCTGTCTGTGGAAGTCAGGTGAAGAGCTTGAACTGCAGATCCACATAATTTCCATCCCAGAATCCTGCAGGCCTTGTGCAGACCACTTATATGTGATTGTACAACTCCTCTTCAGTTTTATCCGTGCTAAGACTGGCATCTTTTCATCTGTGTCTTTTTTAGATGTTGTCATGGTTGCCCATTAGCTTCAAGATGTCCTATTAATCTCATGTCTTGTCTTTCTTTCTTCTGCAAGAGAATCCATCCACACGTTATACATCTACTCTGGAGAAAGTTTGCAGCCACATGGCAGTGTTTCAAGTTGGTTTTCTTCTCCTGTAGCATTTATAGTCAAAATAATGAAGTTTCTCCATTTCACTGCCTCTGTCTTCTTTGAATGTTGTTGAGGCAATCGTTTCTGATATGTTGCGTTCCAGCTCCTCTGCCACCAGTCCAAAACATTCTTCGTCTTCCTCATAGTCAACTGGCTTCAAATCAAAAATTAGAATGTGATCTTAAGCAATGTAGTTGCTATTGTCAAATTTTCCCACTTCATCCTGTTTTGATTCAACAATCAGAACAGGATTCAGAGTCAGCATGGGAAAAAAGGTATTGCCATAGCGACACACTGCAACATCCACCACCCATTTTTTTCTGGTGCTGAAATCCAAACAGGAAGTATCTGCTGAAGCAGCCAGGCTTTACCCAGCATATTGGCCAAAACCAACAACAATAGATGTGTGAGCAGCCAATCAAAGACTGTATGCTAATCGGTGTTTATACTCCCAGACACAGCAATGGGCAGTGGGTGGAAATTACTCACAAAACACACTGGATTCAAACACAAAACTTCATATTTTGGTGGTTTCTTTACATCTTTAACTAGCACATTTTAAAATAAACACCTTTTACAAACATCTTTGTATTTGAAATATTTTTAAAAAGGTGGGATATTCTAATAAAAGGATTAGAGCATACATCTACAGCTTTTCATTTTAAACGGGTAGAATATTCAGATGAAGGACGTGATCTTCTTGTGGTTTGGTCATGTCTATAAATTGTTCCAGTGCTCAGCATAACTCTTAAGCTTCCACTTCCGTCCCGTCACTCAAATAATGTTGTCCAATATATTTAACCCGCTATAGTTTTCTGATTGTAAACATTATGGTAGCAGTTTCGGACGCGTTGCACTGACAGATAGATTTAGCTATCTATCTGCGCTACGGTAGGAAAATCTGACGAGGTATCACCGATAGTCAGAACACCGCCACTGGTTTCATCACTTGCCAATTTACAGAGACATTTGTTTCAACAGAAGAAAAAGTGAAATGCATTTCTTTTCCAGGTTTGGACTGGTTGGCATAGTTTGACAAATACTCCCTGATAGCGACAAATGGATTCTAATCCAGTTTTGACACAAGGACCCTAAGGAGTCCAGTACCTTCCTAAAGTCCTTTGGGCTTGTCTTTCCTTTTCTGCTCATGGAAGCATCGAGGCATCCATCTTTTCCCTGTACCACTCTGGGCACATGGGGCTGGTGCCTATCTCCAGCAGTGATTGGGGAAGAAGCAAGGTGCACTCTGGACAGGCTGTCAGATCCCAGGGCCTTCAGAAACATTTCCAAGTAAAATCGCAATTCATCACTTTACCACAAACTGTCAGAGAAAGACTTCTAACTCTGAGCCCCCGGGCAGCCCAATCACTCATTCAGTCTCAGTGTGGTTTAAGAAAACAATGCCTTCTTTCCTGTTGGATGCTTGTGGCTGATTTCTCTGTCTCTCGGTGCCAACTCGCAAAAGACGAGTGACAGGTTTTACAAGCAAGCATGTCTGTAGGGTTGTACAACATAGCTTTTGCAACATCAACATCTTTTTTTTAAGCCTGTTTTGAGAATACAGTGCTCTTGCCCCACAGTGAAGCTGTGTCTGGGAGATGCTTTGCTTCTCCAGGACCTGGATAACTTGTCATGACTGATGGAGTCATCATTTTGCCTTCTGCAGAAGAAGAATGTCTGGGTATGGCTGACTTAAGCAGATTTTTTTTTATATGACAGAGACCAAAAGCACATCACTATGTGGCTAAAAAATCTTTGGTTTAAGGATATTTTTCAGTCATTAAAGTCTCTATTACATCCATTAGATACAATCTGTAAGTCAAATAGTTGATTGGGAGATCAAAAAGACCTTTCCTGTTCTAGCATCACAATCAAAAGACTGCATAGTTTGCCTAAGTCTTACTCTACTGCGACCAATGACTGGTTGAGATGGGTCACCAGGTGCATTCATAGAATATGTTCACTTAACACTCATGAATAAACCCTACAGTTTACATACTTGTCTTATTTTAAGAGCGCGGTCAGGCTTCATGTTTTAAGCATATCCTTTTGAACAGCATCTTTTCGAACACATTTTGTAAAGATTTGCCTTTGTTCTTGCCTGACACCAAGACTAGATGGAAGAAAACATCTTCATTTGTCATAATAGAAAAATTGCTGGCAAAATTGCTAACAATCACTCAGTTTTATCCAGGCAAGTCTACCACTAATAAATCTTTTTCCCGTCATGCTTTTCAAATTGTGTAATTTTTAACACATGGAGAGAAAATAGGCCACAGGTCTGGAGATAATCAGCTTATTCTCCCCAGTGTCTCCTCTTTCTGCAAAGACAAAAACATTTTAATCAGTCAATTTATTTAACTCTTCTTTTTTTATGCAGGCTTTAAAAGCCCACACTGAATTTATGAGAAAGGCCACAGCCTTTGGTTGGGGCTTTGCAAGCTGTAGGTAACCATAGCAGGTAACCATAGAAACAGATTTAAGCACCTGAGATGAATTCTGCATAAACAGCAAGTCGTGACGAACTTTCTCAGTGCTTTATGCCACACTGCACATAATAAACTGGGCCAGAGCAAATACATTTTGGTTTTTTTAAGTTTTGCAGTGATAAGCAACACTTTACATCTTCGCTACAAATGAACATGTCATGCATGTTTTATCGTCTTATTGTTTTAGTATAACATCTCTGAAAGACGGCACAGTGAAATGTTAAGGCTGTTATAGGTGGGCTCATGTGAAACACATGGTAACACATGGCAGATGTTAAAACAAATGTGTGTCCTATATTAATCATTTCCAAAGTATCATGAAAAATGGATCATCGTCAAACTATATATTTATTTACCCATTGATTTCCATCTGTGTTATGCTAGTGCACATACAGCAGGGAAAATTCACTCCAGATGCCATTAACAACTAAAGTAATCAACACTTACAAAGGAAAAAAAACAATTACTCCATAAAACAGGTTGTGTGCAATAAAACGAAATGACAAGCACTGAACGTGATTCATACTTGCAGAAACTCCGCACTGTGTTCTTAATTTACCGCAACATATTTTGGGTTTTACAAAAAATAAGTTGCCTGATTCATTCCAGCGGCTTTATTTTCAGTCTCTAAACCCAATTGAGATTTTCTTTTCCAGTTGTTACATTCAGATTCTTACTAACAATTCCTTCTATTATAAAGTCTACATTGCCATAGCGGCCCCACACCATGATGCTCTCGCTTCCTGTTGGTGACCTGCTATTCCTCCTCCAAACTCAGTGAGGGTGAGTGAGTTCAAATTTAACCCTGTGCTCTGCTTCAAACTTTAAACAAACTTCAACATGCTTTTCTTCGACAGTGGAGCACTGTGTAATGACTGCATAGAGGCCACTGCAGTTGAATGAATTGATAATTGTTTTCAGTGTAAAAATTTACCTGCTAATTCCAGTTCTTCCTGAAGCTCTCTGTAAGTGGCCATCTTGCAAGCCTCCTGATTTTGTGGACTGCTAGCTTATTCTGTTTTGACTTCTGTGTCATAAATCTGTAGAGAAGCACCCAGGTGGTGCCCCTGTAACATTCCAAAGACTCTAAAAATGTCTATTTTCAGTGCTGTACAGCAGTGAAGTTGTAAAATTCTTGTTAGATAGTCATTGCTTTTAGCCATCCTGACAAGCCTCTTGTGTGATGCTTTGGCCTTCAGTTAGGACTAAAATTGGCTGATGCTATTTTGCACTGATAGCAGTTAGAACTGGTCTAAAACTTTTGACAAATCTGAGCTTTTCTGGCTATCTTTGCAAAACTGCTCTTGTTTTCAGCACTTACTCCCTGTGTCATTCCTTTTCATCACACACATTTCATGAACTAACTTGCTCTGATTCCTTGGGTTGCTACTGACATCCGGTTGGATTTACACGTCCCATTAGAAGTGTTCATGCCATACTGAAATTATTTGTTCACTACCCCATATCATTGGATTCAGGTGTTCTAATCAGTTCAGTGGCTGTGTATGAAATGCTACGCATCAGCATGCAGACTGCCTCCACAGTCTATTGAGTTTGCAATATTTAGCCTGTACTTTGTTTGGGATGTGACTGGGAATGCTAGCAATTAAAGCACCAATGAATTGACATGGGAAATTTAACATTTGTAGCCTCAGTGCAGTCCTTGTGATGATCTCCCAAAGTCTGGAATGGTGGACAATTCTCTCAAGGCTGTGCTTCTCCCTGCGGCTGGTTTCAACTCAATTTTCTGTTAAAATGCTTGGATATAGAACTCTGTGAACAAGACCTATTGTGTCTTACCCCTCCTGTGGGTGTCGATGACTCTCTTCTGGACATCCAGTTAGCAGTCTTCCTCACCATTAAGTCCTATTGACCAAGAGCAGATGGATTTCATTAACAAATGTGCGCAAAACTTTGTCAATATTTCGCTAATGGAAAAAAAACCCCTGCAGTTTTGCAACTGCAGTGTTTCCATTAAATAAGAAGCATAACTAAAATAAGTGTGTCAACTAGATAAGTCATTTAAAAAAATGCTGCACTCTAAAGTTAAATTCCATGATATATCTGTTTATTTATGATAAAGAATTGTCTGATAAGTTTTACTTTGAGTAATTTCTAAATAAATATACCAAATCTAGTTTAACTTTAGTTCTATCTAAATTTTGAATCAACTGTCTTTCTTCCTCCAAATTCTGGCTGAATAATAAGATGCTGTTGTTTCATCCACCCCACAGTACTCACACTTACCACTGCAATGTTTTTATAAAATAAAAATAGTGCTATTTAGCCCAGTGTGCCCACAGCCTACATGGGCCCTACATGGCAGTGGTCATACATGGGCAAACCTGTGTGGGGAAACCATGGAAACCGCGGACAAAACCATATGGGACCCATATTGTCTGCCCTCCTTTTCCCCATATGGGGCCCACCTAGGTATGCTGGCTGGGTAGTGACATTTTCATAGTACAAAAAATTTCAGAGGTGCTAAAATTTCCATTGTCTGAGAACCCACAGTCATCAAAATTACAAGAAATAAAGGCCTGATTCTTTACAACATGCCAGTTTCACTTTTTGAGATAACTGAAAAGATATTGCATATCTACACTGCATTCTTTTTTTTTTTAGATGTAGTAGTAGTAAATAACGAATTCTACTGTATTATTTCTACTGTAATTCTCTTGAATTACAGACTCCAGCTGCTAGAAACTGTGTTGAAGCTATCTGAAGTGAAGAAAAACGAGTTCTCCTCTGCCATCATGTTGCCAAACCTGTCTACTGGAACTGTGAGAGAAAAGTTAGCTTGTGTGTGACAACTCAGAACCTAACTTCTTCTGAAGCTTCTAAATAATAATTATTAAATAACAATCATTTATTATTATTAAATAATAATAAACGAATTTTTAAATGAAACCCAAAACTCACCTCTTGTCTCACCTCCGTTTTACTAGCTCCCTCAGTCATATAACGTTAATAGGATGTTGGTGTTAAACATGGAGAGCGTGGCATCCACAGCATCACCTCCCGCCGCGTCTCGAGGCGGTGACGCGGGGGCGGCGCGCTCCGCTCCGCCTTTTCGTCGCTCGCGCTCGGCCTCAGTAGAAGCTTAGAACCTCGTCAGAGTCGCACACAGAGCGGAGCCTTCAAAGCCGAAGATAAGGGAGAGCAAAAAAAAAAAGTAGGCGAAGCGACGCTTTCCTTTTCACCCCTCACTTTTTCCGACAGCCTCAGACACCCAGAGCCGAACTGTCTGAACGTGAGGGCGATTTTACTGTCTTCAACAGGTTCCGGCACCATGACAGGGACCACCGGCAGACACTTGTTGTGCTTGCTGCTGCTTTTCTTTCCGCTGTCGTGGGCAGAGGACACGAAAAAAGACGCGAGGAAGACCGAGAATGTTACAGGTACGGACGTTTAGCAAACACATTGCAGCTGTCTTGGTTGTCTGTTGTTTATTATCCGTAATAATTTTGTGCCTGAGGTGATACATAGTCTGCGGAAATTATGGATAGATCCTACATAAAGCTAGGTATTTCTTTAGCCCGTCGGACAATGTATGCGTCCATCTCACATCTGGAAAACTTAGAGAAGTCTGAGAAATGAGCTGGTTTCCCTCTTTTTTGTGGCTTTGAGTTAATTGGCTACACATGCTTAATGACGGACATTTAAAAACTCTCGTGCGCATGCGTTATTCTTGGTTTGATCAATAAAACTGCTGCCTCAGATAAACAACTGTACAAGTATTTACAGAATCTATTATTGAAAAGAGTATTGTATAAAGTAGAATCACTCAAACAAGCAAACAAACAAAAAAATCTCGAAAATTCGTAGATTTGTGTTATTCACGCTTTTTGAAAATGTTATGTTGCTTTTAGCTAAATAAATGCGTCTGATATTCGTTTATAAATCAAATATTAAGTCATTTTTATTAAGATACACATTTGAAACAAAAAGTTTGCAGCAAATTAAAAGACACGTTAATGTCTATAGTTAAATCAGACCAAACTTGTCTTGTTTCAGGTCAGTTAGAATAAAAATCAAAATCAAAAGTTTATACGTTGTTCTTTGGTCGCATTGCCTTTGAACTCTATGACTTGGGTCATAAAAACTATGGTTTATAAACACTTAAGAAATTATTCTGAAGACTCCTCTTATTTTTTTTATTTATTTGTTTAAAAAACAAATGAAAAATCTAAATTTGAAACTGTTGATAATTTCAACCACTTTGATAAAAGTCTCTGTTTATTCTTTTCTATCTTTCACTGTATTATTTTTGTACATAATACAGATAACGTATCATGGTCTCATTTTTTAAAATAAAAATAAGACATTTATGAATGTTTAAGAAATTATTATTTGTTTTTTTACTATGAAAGCGAGCAAAACTGACTGATATTTTTTACAGCAAACTGTTAAACTTACTCAAATAAATTGAACGATAATTTATTTAGCTCAGAACTCTAAGCTTATGCTTCAGTCATCATCCCAGAAATGTTCCTTAAAAACTGAATTTTGTTTTGTCCAAATTTAGCCAAACGAAGCAAACAAAGATATGAACTCAGTCTGAAAAGTGTGGGTGTTAAATCATCCACATCACTCACACACGCGCGGTGCTATTAACAAAACTTTTCCACAACTTTATCTGATCACAACTCTCACTGCGTTATTAATGTTCTACAATCTAGGCCACATATGTCAAACTCATGACCCGGGGGCCAAATATGGCCCGCCGTAGCTTTTTACATGGCCCTCTAGGCTCCATATTACATCGATAAGTTCCTCCAGTTTTTCACAAATCCTCAAAATTCACACAAATTCAACAGATTCCCACATTTTTTTCTGATTTTACTGCAAATGTTTCTCAAAATTGGTAAAAAAACAAACAAACATAGAGCTTAAGTGAATGCTGCCGCAGCCTTACTTGATGTCAGGTAATAAAAAGTCACATGTAGCATCATACATTAGCTCAAATGTCATAAAAATTTCCTTACCAATATTCCTAAATTAGCATCACATTGCAAAAAAAAACAACCCACAAAAACAATCAAACTCCTGGAGGAACAGGAGTATTTATTAATATTTTAACAGTTTTAACGGCTTTTATCAACACATTCAACCGGCCCTTTAGGAACATTTAGATTTTTGATTAAGCCCAAAATGAAAATGAGTTTGATACTAATACCACACAGATTCACTGAGACTGAATTTCACACAGGTGAAGTCTATTTACAAATTCAGTGACTTTGGAAGGAAGTTAAGGGAATCAGAGTAAAGGGAGTTGAATGTCAATGCACAACATGTGTCACAGTTTCATAGGCTAATAAATTCTGAAATCCACATATCTTCTCCTTCCATTTCACTTTTCTGCACTGCTTTGTGTTTGCCTGTCCAATAAAATCCCAACTGGATATTCAGATTTTTGCAGTCCTGCGAGAAAGTTTGAGGGGTTTGAATACTTTTTGATGGTGAAGGTCCCCTCATTTATGATCAAAACACTGTAAGGGGGACTACATTGCACAATGTGCCTTTTTATTTATTTAAACAACACTACGCCATTAGTCCATGAATACCGAGTCAACCTCTCATGCTCAAAGTATAATTAAATTAAGCCTTGACAACTCTCTTTAGGAGATGCTAACCAAAACATCTGCTAACGTATTTTCCTCTGGAGATCAAAGGAGCGTATTCTTAAGCAGAAGGGGCCAAGAAGTCCTGCCTAATGACTGTGGAGTCTCCCTAGAGGACTCCACTTGCACCGATTTTCACATCTTCAACTCATTAATGCCGAGTGTTTCTTGGCTGCCTCAGAAATAGATGTTCATCTACTTTAGCTGTAAATTCCATCGCTCAAAGCAGATGTAACGTGCCAAGTTCTCTGTTGCTCTCACTCACCAATTATCTGGCAATTCGCTGACCCCTCAGCACCCCGCTAGCTGGTGATTGGCCAGTTTAAACGAAACCCCGTTCTTCCCCCATGATTAGGTACGACTTGGCCTGGGGGGCCGTTTTCGTTCTCTGTTATTATTCTCCTCCTGTTATGAAAGGCTGATATCACGGGTGTAACAGTAAAGAAAAAAAAAGAAATTACAGTTCGGTATGCATCTGTCATGGTTGGTTTCAAGTCGGACACAAATGTAGGCAGAACAGGAGGCAGGAGGCAAAGTGGAGGTCTCTAATTATGAAACCATAAAAGAAAACCCTTCTCCAGCGAAGGACGGTGAGAAGCAATGAGTTTCTACTGAGGCTGAGGTGGAAATGACAAAGAACAGGACAGAAGAATAAACTAGGAAACAGCTCAAAGTAAACACTATCCTAACAATAAGGAACACTAGGAAATATTCAGAATAGGGTAAAACCTACTGGACATAAATAAACTACAAGGTAACAATCAGATAAACTTTGGAAAACCAAAGCCAAAAGTTCCCGGGATCATGACAGTATCCTGGTTTTAAAGTCAATAGTAATTTGATTTTATTATGTTCTAAGACTTAAAGAAGTGAAAAGTTTAGAGCCGACTTGAGGTCTGGTTGGATTTTTTTCAGTTAATAAAGCATTAAAAAGCTGGATAGATGGACTATAAAACAATATAACCATATTATTGAATGCAGCATCGCTATTGGGAAAATCTTTTCTCGTCAACATAAATTCTTGTGGATGTACGGAGTTTGGGCTGATCGGATGCTTCAGGTAGCTGGATTCAGATTCAGCTAATGTGTTTCCAGTATCTGATTTTTTACATTCAGGTTTAGTAGTTTTAGGGAGTAATGAAGTTCAGAGTAGAGCAAGCTATCGCTTGTAGTATTATCAATGATAAAAAGCAACAACAGACTTTTTGGTTTTGGTCACATATCTGAAGTTTTGGCAGTGTCCACCTTTTTTCTCTCCATGAAAAACTAACATTCCCCGCTGGCTTAGCTAAGTGATAATTCCTCTGTTATGTTTTGGAGTGACTTTTTAATGTTGCGCTACATAAAGTTGCATTGCACACCTTTTCCTGCACATAAACATTCTGCATGTTCCGGTATGAAACGATTCTTTATGCGTTTGGTACATTCGCGTAAGGAAGTGACAGAGCGGTACTGGATATTTAGGGTCTGAATAAGTGACCCTTACACTCCTTATTAATATCCTGATTATAAGTGTTTGAATTTTAAAGCTGCATGTCCCAGACCACAGTTAGATGCCAGGCAGCCCTTTAACTGCTTACTCTACCTGTTGAGGTCTTACAGGCCTGGAAGACAACTAGGAATACACCGATCCACTCGTTTCACTTCCAACACCAATACCGATATCTCAGGTTTAGCATTGGCTGATAATGGTCCGGTAAGGGAAACCACTGCCGAACTGACCTAAAGCATTCCTTTTTTAAACATAAATGTACTGAATTACAAATTGATTTGATAACTCTGCATCAGTATTAAAAACACCAATAGTTTCACAGACCTGGTCAAACATGTAAAAACAACTTAATTTGTTAGGTCAGTGAAATTAGGAGTAGAAGAACCAATGTACAAAAAACATTGGTTCTTGTAAGAAGCTGGTCAAACATGTCAAAAATAAACTACAGCAAACCTTCTTTCAAATGGTTCAGAAAGTGCACCAGATGTAGATTTTATTTCCAATATGGAGACCGATACAGATATTAATATTGGATCAGTGCATTTCTAAAGATAAGCACCTGCAACAGATCCACAGAAACTCCATCCTTCTTTTCATTCTAGCATTGAAATAATGTTTAAAAGTCAAGAAAAAAAATGTCTTGTCAATAAACCATTTTTCATCTGTTGTCTCTCTTCCTAGTTTGGGGACAAACTAAAACAAGACGACTATTTGCCAGGCATAAGATTTCTCCAGCAGAGCAGACTCACATTGTAAGTTTTTAATCTTTTTTTCTTAAAGCAATTTTTTTGAGGCATATAAATATACGATGTTGACAGTACTTACTGTACTCCATTCTGCCTTTCTGTTAGCTAACGATAGTCTCACTGAACAAGGAATAAAGTTCCCTCATTGACCAACTCCGATCAATGACCTTTTTCCGTGTAAATCCTTCCACTAATTCTGTCAGAGTAAAAATTATGTTGGACGATAAATGGTCCCACTAATTATTACAATAAGCGATAATATTATAATATATTGTCACATTTCTAAAATAATGGCATAATTTATATTTTTTCTTTTCAGAAACATTAAAAAAAATGTTTTTACAAAAGTGATTAATTTTAGGAATAATGGCAGTTTTCCCTTTAGAACGTCAGTAGACTTTAATTTTGCAAAGAACCCTTCACATTTGAACTGGAAGACATTGTAAATATCCAAAATAAAACACAACCTAAAACAATAAAACAAAAACCTCTTATGACTGGAAGCATAACTATAAGGATTATGAAGTCTCTGTAAACAAAACTGCCCTTCAAAAATACTAATCATCAAAATGCAAACTATTGAGCTCATTTGAATTGATCGCATGATTAATTCATTTCTTATTGCGACACGCTCACCCTTCACACACCCTTCCCTACATAAAACTGAGTCGACTCCAGACCTTCTCCCTGGCTTATTCTTTTTGCACAGATCTGAGGTCCTGTTTCTATTCCGACTTGCCGCGTTGTCACCTTCACTGCCGTTTCAGAGACACAAGTCCCACATCCTGAGCCCGGCCCGGCGCTGCGGCCGCCTGATGGAGAACTGCACCTCGCACTTGCCTTGCTGCGACCCGTGCGCCTCCTGCCGCTGCCGACTCTTTAACACCATCTGTCACTGCTGGAGGATGAATCCGCTCTGCCTGAAGAGGACCTAGTGGCAACCCGACACACTTGGGGGAGTTTTCTCTAATTCCGCTTCAATGTGACCTGAAACATCATCCGACAGCAGAGTGCAGTAGCTGTGAATAAAATAGAGAAAACAAGGGAATGTTCATAAGGAGATATAGCACAAGAGAAAAGCTAAGTTGTCATCACAGACAGCATTAATAGGCATTTAAAGACGCAACACACGAGCCTGCTATATCACACTAAAAGTGCGCAACGTCGCCTCTATAAAATGAATCTTGCCATTTCCCTGTAAACATCAAAATCGAATAAGCTTATGAAACACTTCTGGCTCAACACACAACAATAAAGCCGCCTGTTAGCTTACATCAGTGTGTGTCGCCGTACAGAGACGAGACGATTTAATAAATGACTGCTACGTGGAGATTGCCTTAAAAACAGGGATGGTGTTCCTATCAGAGGGTGTAGCCAATGGGAAGCTTGACTTGTGTCATTTTTCATGATTCTAGACAATAACATGCCAACTGTGGCTGATTTTTAGGCATTGCTGCTTTTGAATATTTTCATATTCTCTACTGTCACACATGTGGAGACCCCGACATTTACTGTACGACTTCAGTATCTTTTCTTTAAGACTCACAGCAGACGTGGTGTGGAAAAACAAATGTCATGTACATTATTATTCCTTTACTGCTTGCACTTAATTATTTGTGTGTGGTTTTATGAGTTCAAATGACTTTATATTTTTGCTATCTCATAAATATGCAGTAAACCGATGGTGTTATTGGGTTTGTTTTGAGCTGAAATGTAAAAAAAAAAAACTATTTACATTGTTGGGGAAAATAAGGTTTCAGATTTCCATTTTTTGTCACACTCAGATGTTTTAGATCATCCGATATATTTTTATGTCAAAGATAACATTTCTAAATACCACATGTAGCATTCAAGCAGGCAGGTTTTCATAACAAAGTGCTAAAGTTTTCATTACATGCTGAAATTAAACAGTTTTAACATAATTTGATGTCAGTCATATTAGATATTGACTGAAAAAGATGGAAGTTGTTGTTTCCTCACATTAAACTTAAACACAGTATTAACATATAACAAAACAGAAACTTTAATAGAAAAGTAAAAGATGAAAAGCATAAAACTTTATTGTTTTCTTTATCCTCACCTTTATTGTTTTCTTTATCTTCACCTTTGTAGCACAACAGTAGTTTTTGGTTGAGAAGTTGGTGCTGCTTCACCAGGCAGCTTAGCTGAATGAGTGCTGCTAATGTGAAATGTAAGGATTAAGCCTGTCACTAATAAATCTCGTTGCACAATAAATTGTCCCAGAAATGATTGCGTAAACTGTAATGTTGTTTGTGGCTATTTTCAAGTAATACAAGGGTAATGGCATAATAATGCAAGAGCATATTCTCAAAGACCAATACACTTTTAATTCTAGTGAATATTTAATGCTATAACTGGAAGACATTTTGAATATCCATAAAAGAAATAAAACAACCAAAAATGTATTATATAATCTCTGCAAACAAAAAAATTGTTGTTAAAAAAACAAGGGTAAGTTGAGATCTAAATGTCAGTCTGAAGAAAAAAAACAATAAATCATACAAATGGAAATTATAGATATCATTTTAAGCTATGATGCGATTAACTGATTTATTGCTTATTGCGACAAGAAAGGAGATTGTCGAGTTTTTGTATTTTCAAACAGAAACATGTGAAACGCAGACTGTTTGGACCATTTCTCTTCCACGTTCTGGTATGGCCCTGCCATCTTTGTTTCTTTATCAACTGGCTCCACTTTAGGATAACCAGTGGCGACCTCTGCTGGATGGCGGCCATACTACAGCATTGAAAGAAAGACTAAGCGGACGTTATTTAATAGTTAGTATGGAATTTGAATTTAATGAACCATTGATGAACAATTAATCATGAGTGAATTAATTGTTAAAGCAGTCGTAAACCAAAAAAAACTCCAGAACATATAAAGTTCTGGAGGTCTCAACAAAAACCAATAGACGCGCCTGTCTTACATTTGGCAAGTAAGACTTAAACCTTTCAAAATGTGTGCATCCCATAAAAGCAGCTCTGTATATAGAAGATATATCAGCCTTAAAACATGTTAACTTTGTGGTTTTTATTGCTTTGCTGCTTCACAACCTGCTGCTCTTTAGCAGAAAATCCTGAAGGAGAACAATCAACGATCTGTTTGTGACCTTAAGCTGAAGCACATTTGGATTACGCAAAAAGACAACAGCAGGAAGAACATCAGCAAGTTTATCCTTATTAAAAAAAGACCGAAGGGCTTGGAGAGAGCAAATCAAAGTTCAAATTAGTCCCAGTTGAAATGGTGTAGTGCTAGCTTACGCATGTCTTTCATGCTCAAAAACCCTCCATTGTGGCTCAATCAAACGTGTTCTGCAAGGAAGAGTGGTTTTCAAATTCCTCTACGTAAATGTAAAAGAGTGCTCAGAGAACGACTTATTGTTTGTCTGATAATTTGCTTGATGATCTAAAACGAAGACAGGACATTCTAAAGAAGGCAAATACTCACTCTGCCTCTGACTGAAGGCAAAGTGAAGGAAGCATGGCTGATTACACCAGTGAGGTCATTTAATGGAACACAATCTCGTGTGTTTCCCAAGTTTCTTTCACACTCACAAACATGAAAAGGTTCGAAGGTCACAGAGAAGCAGTCCAGCTTCGTGCACAAGATGCGTTCATGTTTCAGGCCAGAACATGAGAAGAAAGATTGGCAATAAAGTCGGCCTTAAATGTGTCAGCAAGGGAGCCATGAAATGACAGACGCATCGTCCGCCTTGTCCATCAGGAAACACGTTCCTTTGTGCTGCTGCCGGACTCAGTTGGACTCGCTGGTGTGGACAAGCATCAGGAAAGTTTTGGAGTTTATTTTGTTACGGAGCAACTCCAAAGCTCTCACGAAGGTTAACCTGAACAATTTTACAACGACGCATTTGGGCTTTCTTGGGAGAATGATTGAGCAACTTTTAGGATGAGAACTTCAATGATGAAATGATAGGAATTACAAAACGTTTTGTCTTTCACGGTCATGTTTTTTTAGATTTTCATTTTTTTCAAATTGTGTAGTGACAGACGATAACTTTTGGTGGTTATTCTCATTGATTAACCTTGTCTTTTTTTTTTTTTTTTGAATACCATTCTCATTTTTGTTGGTTGGAACAGACTGACAAAAACAGAAAATATTAATCTTAAAATGTTAGACAATTGCACAAATTTTTATATTAGTGCAAAAACCAGAAACTGCTTTTTTTGAGACCTACAATAATTTGTTCCTTTCTACTTATGTTCATTGAAATATTGGAATTTTTATTTATTGCATAGCAGGTGGAGCAGACGACTCCACTGTAAAATAAATGAGCATTTTTGTTAATAAAAAAAAATAAATTAGGGCTGGGACTTTAACACATTAATTTGATTAAATAATTACACAAATTATAACATGTTACAAATTTGGTTCCAATAGGAACCTTTATAGTCAGCCGTTTTGGGTGAGCCCATAAGTCTGACGCACAGGTGATAGATAAGGAAGTCGTTTCTCTTGGTCCACTGAGGGTTAACATTTGCTTCAAAAAAACGATAGATAGGACGCTGGAAAACACTGCTGTTGTCTTCAACTTGTGCTAAAAAGAGCTAGCCTAGCCTAACAAAACTATTCAAGCCTAAAATAGCATCCCAATGCTAGCACAAATGCTAATGTTAATGTTAGCGTTCACAGCCCACATTTCTAAAAGTTTTTTTTAAATATGAATGATCAGGGTTTCCTGAAACACTTGAAAGCTGAGTCATAGCACTTTGCACCAATCTGATGATTGAATAAGATTAAAAACAAAACATACCTTCATTGTTGAGCTCATATTTATTTAACAATTTAGCAAGAAAATGCTTATCAATATTGTTCATTATTTTTGTACTAACCTACAGGCATTTAGTTTCATTGGATTTTATTGGAAATGGTTGAATAATAGTCTTCAAGTTTTATATTTATGCAAATATTCAAAACCCTGTGTATAAACTACTTTATTACCCTTTCATATAACCTCCAACCCCCCAAAAATACATAGAATTTTTTGGATTGTAATATTAAATAAAGTAAAAAATCTGTCAGTGATGTTGAAACAGCGTTTGGCATCATTACAGTACGAGTGGAACCAGAGACTGAAGCTTCCTGGAGGATCTGATTTGCAGAGTAAAGGCTGGTATTCCAACCACAGCCAACTAATTTACGCTGGTTTAATGTGACGCGCTGCAGCATGAGAATTCTATTTCATTTTATTTTTACAATGTATTATCTACGCTGTTATTGGCTTTCTGAGGCTCTTGAGTAAGAACCCGTGTCCGCGTCTCAGAAGTGGCAGCAGAAGGCTGCTGACAGGAATCACTTTATTTGTCCAGTTTCTTCACCTGGAACTCATTTATCAAGGAGAAGAGCTGAAATGTGTTTCCCAGAAATTCCTTTTGTGGGTGAGAAAACAAGAGCAGCTCCAAAAATAAGACCGCATTAAAACTTCTGAATGTGACCCTGTGGGTGTTTTTTTTTCTTTTCTTTTTGTTAATTTTAGCTCTAACATGAACAAGAAGAGTGCATTCACTTCTATTTCGGAAAAGACGCAACGTAGTGTAGAATTGTGACGTTGAAGGAAAACTATTTGTAATTTACTCTCAGTGAAAGTCCAGCTGTTCTGTGAAGTTACATAACATCATGAAGCCTCTTGAAGGAGGAACACAGCAGACATGCCAGACAGAAAGTGGTGAGACTTGGCAGGTTTAGGTTCTGCAATAACGTCCTATTTATTATACATAAAAAAAAAAAGGTGATTGTCAGTCAATTCTATTTTAATATGTAATGAAGCCTAAAGTTCCAGTTTGAAATAGAGGAACCTTAAAATGAATAAATAATAATAAGTAAGCGTTGGCTTTCTGCTTTGTGAAAAGGCAGCTGTGGGCGCCACTCCGCCTCAGACATGTGATCAGTTTGCGACTCCCAAATATTTCATTTGAGTTTTGTATTTAGAAGGTTTTCCGTCACTGGCTCACTGTAAGTCACAAGATACAGATCATGAAGGACTTAGACTCAAATCTCTCATTAGCAGCATCAACACACCCTCATCGTTCTGTGTGGCCTTACCAGCATAATATTACCCAACGAGTCAGCCATAGTCTTCCTCATATGCGGCATGAGGTCACGAGGGTAACAAAAAAAAAAATGCCCCCAAATTTTTGTTGAAAAATTAAAAGAACAATATGTACATATATTAATACGTACACTCAGTGTTTTTAGTTAAAATAGTGCAAATATGCTTATTTTGTCTCACAGCAGAGTAACTGACAGCTCTGGCTTTAAGACGTTCATTGTGTTCAGAGAGACCGCCGGGGGGAACAGGCGGCCTCTGTGTTCCTTGCAAAGAGTGGCGACTGCCTGGAGAGAACAGTTCTTGGAAACATTCAAATGAATGTTTGGAAAGTGACGATAATTCCACAATAATATAACATTCTTCAAACATTAACACTTTAGCAGAATCAAAAAGAGGCAACAGGAGCTTAACCATTAAAAAAAATAAAAACAAAACACGTTTACCCAGAGCAACATTAGCATTATGCTAACCAGAGCAACATAAGCGTCATATAAACCACAGCAACGCTCAAAATTGATTAGCAGCTAGGAACAAATGTTAGCAGCCGATCAATGGGACAAGAGCGGAGCAAGATGTTTGCTAAAGCTAATAAACACGCTGAGAAGCAGAAGCTTATCAGCCATTTGGAAAAATCCTTTGTGTTGTCATTCAAGATGGAGAATTCTGTCCAAGTTTCCCTTCACGTCTCGTATATTTTTTGTTCTTCCCTAGCAACCGCATATGATTTGTCATTTTGCTCCCTGATGAGAAATTATTCAGTCTGAATTCACAGTTGAGTGACAGTCAGTCGGTGGAAATTTCGTGTAAATAATTAAGATTACACTATTAAGAAAAATTACATTAATAATAATTTTTTTAATATACAGTGTATAATTTTTAGGTTTTTTTCCCTCCGCATTTGCGAGAGCAGCGCCCCCTATGGACCAGACAGCACTGAAAAATTACTACGTAGCACCGACATGAAGGCATTAATCATCTATAGCTTAATGAAGTGAAATGACATTAAGCAGAATATGCCTCACACAACTTCGTCTTGCGCCGATTGGACCCGAGTTGTGCCGTTTCTTTTGTGTAATCAAACATCTGACGGATGATTCCTGCAGATGTTTTGGATTTTTGTGTTGGACAGCTGATTTCTCACGGGGGTTTCAATGTTCTGGAGGCTAAATCTATACTGCGCTGCAACACCTCCGCTAAAGTTTTGAAATCGGGGAACATTTCTCCATGTGACATGTAGAATTTAGTCTCAGCAGGTGTGAAGCTTCACCTTTGCTGGTATAAACTGACATATAAAGAGTCTGGAATGTCCTGTGACAGATAACTTGGTTTTGAATCTGAATATTCAAAGAAATGTCCTAAAGTGTGACGTGGTGAATGGGTCAAAATGTCACTCATGGAAAGAAAAGATTCTCACAATTCATCTTACAAAACTCTTAGCAACTGGTTTTGTGGGATGATTTAGGACAAACTTTAACGTCAAATTCAGCCAATCCTGCAGCCGCTTTTATGAAACACAGATGAGGATTATGAAGCTCCTCTAAATCAGAAGATTGACTTTCTTCAGACTTCACAATAATTCAGACACCGCAATAAATACATCATTCCCTAACCTCACCTGTTGGCTCAGAGTTTTTATGCGTTTCAGTAGAAACTCCAACATGACAACAAGAACTTGGCCACATATTCCACAAGTTAAATGCTAAAGCAACTTTTTTTGTCTATCAATTTATCCAAAGCAGAACGATCCCAACGGCTCCAGGCAGGAATGCAAATGGGAGAAGTAGAAAAAACAAGCAAAAAAAAACATCCCTTGTGTTTTAGCATGCTAGCATGCTAATAAATGAAGAATATCCCACACATTAGCCAGCCTTCCAGTTTTCTTTATGCAACTTATTTACTGCATCGTGATGAACCAAATCATACCGATTCACAAGAGACAGAAGGATTTTATTTCAAGCTGTTGAAAATATTCTAGAATCTTTCTTAAAGTACATTAGCAAATATAGCAACACATGAAAATATGTTATTTAAATGAATACAGAGTAAAGACAGTGGTGTGTAAAAGTATTCATTCTGAACAGAAGTTAGCAGAGGTTAGCTGCTGGTCGTTCTTCAGTCTGTTTGTCCTTCAGACCTTCACTGAAACAACAGAGTAAAAAGAAGAGTTTCATTAATTTTACATGTATTTTAAAAGCTGAATTGGACTCCCGGGTTGCTTTTCTGCCGGTGTTCTTACTGCACTGGCCAGGGATCTCCACTGGAACGTAATTCTGCTGGCAGAGGTGAACAAACGCCGCCGCTAACCTGCAGGGCGCTTTGGAGGAGCTGCGCCCACACACAGACAGGAACTGGGCTGGATCCACCTGAACACACACACACATCCCCGCAGCTAGCTGCTACTCAGGTTCCTAAACACTCGAAATTTAAGCAGCATCAGGTTCGCAGCACTTCTTTTGGTTTTTTACATTTTATCACAAAACCACAGGATTCAGTTTGCTTGTTTTTTGCAATATACTCGCATAAAATAGATAAATGACCATTTTTAACATGTTTTCTTTAAATATAAATGCGCACCGCACTTTTTAGACCTTTGGACACTTTTCATTGCATTTACAGCTGCAAACCTTCTCTGGCAGCTTTGCACATTTGAATGAATATTATTCAAAATGCTACATACAAATTCGAGCTCAAGGTTTCACATTTTTATTTGTGAACAATCCAACCAGAAATCAAAACTTTTCCAGGGATTTATGTTTACTTTAACAAAGCTTCTCATGCAGTCAAGCAAAGACTTTTATTTAAATGCTAACATTTTGCCGTTGTGTTTTTATTTGCATTTGAAAAATTCAGCTTCTGTTCAGATCTTATGGTCGCATAAAGAATATCTCATGTGAAAAGGAGAAAAACAAATTTTTTTGGACAACTTATACGCTGTTCTGTTGCCATGGAATTCACTCCAATTTTGAAAAAAATCAACCTGAGATGTTCTGCCAGACAAATCTCCTCACACAGCGCTTTTTTCTTTTTTTTTTTTTTTTTAAATCTGCTTGGATTTCTTTATCCCCAACAAGCTAAAAAGAGGCCCAGGGACACCAGGAGTATTTTCCTCTTCACTCACCACCCTGAAACAGGAACCAAGAGGAGAATCTGGGGAAGAGAAGAGGGAAGCGCAGCTCGCCGGGCTCGCCGCCGCCGCTGTGGAAACCTCTGTGGATTTACTGCACTTCGGCTCCAGCTGCAGACGCAGACAGACGGGACGAGTGGAAGATAAACACGCTCAGATAAGCTCCACTCCACCAAAGCAAACATTTATGACATTTAAACATTTATGGAGGGGGAAAAAAAAGGCATTGCTGATCCGACCTCCCAGCTGTGGAAAAACTCCTCCAGAGTCTTCGCCTGAGATCCGTCACGCAAAGGGAAATCGTTGCCTGGGTCGTTGTCGTTGGTCCCCAGCAGACCGGTGGATGCGCCTGAGCAGCGAAACGTGTTGAAGCAGAGAAGAAGTCACACGTTTTTACGTTCGGCTCAGAGGTTTACGAGGCCGGTGGAATTTATGAAGTTTTGGATGTTTTTCAGAGAACATGACTGATGACCTAAAAACTCTTTCCACTCATGCGCAGCGGTTTAATTAAGACATTTATCAAACATATGGCTTTACTCTTTGTAAATCCTAAAGAAAAAAAATGATAAAATAAATAAATAAAATAAATCCTAAAAATAAATAAGCTAAAAAACATTTTTGGCAAAACTCTCAAAATCAATCAAAGTTTGGTGATATTTGCCTTTAATCTAGGTTATTATGATTTTTGTTTGACAATAAAGGTTCAACTAACCACAGAGCATATTTTAAGGAAACTGGCATAAAAATAGAAGAACAATCATAAATTCCACCAGTGTATGTAAACTTACTGTCTGACATTAGATCAGACACGTTTCCTTCTTTAGGTCATTTACAATTATTTATACTGTATTTATTTGCTAAATATCAGAATAGATGAAATTTTTTATATGGAAGTTTTCAGACTCTAAGATAAACATTTTTTTATGCAATTTATGAACACCAGGATAATGATGTCATGGATTTATGGGCTTCTGATTGGTTCATTGATAGCATCTTAGCCAAGTGGAGGCTCAGGTGGATTTTAACACCTCAGACACATTCATGTGACATCATGGGAAGAGGTCATAAGGTCATGAAGAAAAACGATAACTTCCTTTAATCTCCTTCATTTCTGAGGCTCAGGAACTTGGAGTCCCACCGTCCAGAAAGGAGACGGGTTCTGGTTCTGAGTCCCCAAATTTGAGTCTTTGGTCATGAGATTCTCTCCTTATGCTGGTGTTAAATAATAATAATAATAATAACAATTATAACAATAATAATAACAATTGATGTAAAGAGGGTGCTGTGGTGGCGCAGGGGCAAAGCACAACCCACATTAGAGGCCTTAGTCCTCATGCCGGTGGTCGCAGGTTCGATTCCTGGCCTGGTGACATTTGCCACATGTCTTCCCCCTCTCTCATTTCCTGTCTAGCTACTTTCAATAAAGGCCACTAGAGCCAAAAAATCCTAAAAAAAAAACAATTGATGTAAAGAGAAAATTTTGTTTGTCACAATGTGAGAAAAAACTTGACTTTTTCAAAACAGTAAATGTAAAAATCCGTTTTCAGCTCCTACCATGTAGCCATCCATCCAGGGTGAAGCTGCACAACTCGAGCTGCAGGTCACATGACACCGACTGTCCCTCCTGACTGGACACCTGGACTTTGTTTGAGCCCTTTTTCACGGTCAGTCCACGGCCGCTGAGGGGTCCATGTGTGACGGCGTTCTTACAGTCAGCTTTCACCTGAGACAGAGAGAGTCTGTAATCGTCTACAGCAAATCTGATTAAACACATCGTTCACTTACAGTCCACATAAAAACTATTCACCCCCCGTTGGGTGTTTTATGCTGTTGTTGCTTTTGCAAATCAATCACCATCAGCAAAATTTTGCTTATTTTTTTGACAAAGCAGAAATAGAAAAACAATCTTAAATGTCAAAGTGAAAGATAGTTTCTACAAAATAGCAATTAAATAAAAATATTTAGCACAAAGTAAGACCCTGCATAAATATTCACCCCTCTTAAAGTGAGTGACCTAATTTAGCAGAGATCCGGACCCACTTCATGAGTGAGGCCCCATGAAGTGGGTCTGATGAAACCAAAACGGAGTTTCAAGGCCATCAGACAAGACTCTGTTTGGAACACTGTGGAGCATGGTGGTGGCAGCATCATGCTGTGGGGATGCCAAATGAACTACAGTTTTATTTTCCAGCAAGTCAACAACCTGAATCATCCAGAAATGCTTTAAAGACATCAAGGTGGGTGTTCTGGAGTGGCCTAGTCAAATCCATGTTTGCATCCAAAGGTGTGTTTTACTAAATATTGACTGAAAGGGGGTGAATACTTACACAATCACTTATTTCATGTTTTCAAATAACTGTCACTATTTTCTGCAAAAATCAAGTTTTCACACGACAACAAACTTTTTTTTTTGTGAGGTTTTGTGAAAATAAAACAAAAATTTGTCGATGACCGATTTGTAAAAGTAATAAAAAAAATTCTAAAAAAAAAAGGGGGAGGCAAGACGCCTGAGAGGATGGATACTTTTCACGGGTGGCGCTCGAACCTGGCCGGTGCGCTGAATGTGGACGGTGCTGTTGTCCATGAGCATCAGCAGGGAGCTGCGGGCGTCCAGCAGCAGCGTGAAGGACGGCTCGGTGCGGACGTCCTGGGCGAGGAGCAGCGGGCAGGAAACAGGAAGTTCATACAGCCGCCCGTCAAACGTCACCACAAACTCATCAGCCACAAGCAGGGCTTGATCTGCAGGAGCACAGTGAGGGGAGAGGCGAGCAGAGAGACACAGAGCCAAGGAGGTTAAGACGTGTCTACAGCAAAACGTGTCCATTACGTTTTTTTGCACAAATTCATACGTCATTTATTCTCCACTGAAGCAAATCAGCCTGTCCAGAGTGTGTGTTTGATCCACACACACTCTCGACCGCATGGCCAGGTGTTCTGGCAGGAGCCGCAGTCCGATTTAGAGACACCAGCCTGAAATGAGTGTTTCCAGTAAGAACAGCAATCCCTCCCCTTCAGTTGGCTACGCTTGAGGAAAAACACAACAAAACAAACAAAAAAAAAAAAACAATAACTTGATAACTGTCACGGATTCCAGCTTTGTAGAAAGCGGGCCCCAGAGCCTGCAGAGATGTGTTTTATTGGACGCGGAGCGTTTCTGTCAGCAGATGTGTTCTGTCAACAAAGAAAGGAGTCGG
This sequence comes from Phalloptychus januarius, assembly GCA_902982915.1. NCBI lineage: Eukaryota > Metazoa > Chordata > Actinopteri > Cyprinodontiformes > Poeciliidae > Phalloptychus > Phalloptychus januarius. Next base: position 2,008,551 of record CADWAE010000466.1, on the reverse strand, counting down.
TGTGTGATTTACAGTCTCTTTCTGACCGGACGGGTTGGCCAACGCTGAACTCCACTGAGCCGCGGTCCGAACATCCCGAAAGCCCAGAACACGTGTCCCTGTAACGACTGCAGCACGAACAAGAACGGTACACGGACCTGAGAAATCTGTTTTGCCAGATAAAAGCTTTGATGAGCAAACGAAGCGCTGAAACAGGAAATCTCTGCCTTTTTAAATTAAGAGAACACAAATGAACCGACAAAGTGTTCAGAGCCAAGCCGGCTTCTTAAGCTGGGTCTGATTTTGAATAAAGTTTCTCCATTATGAGTTTCCTGAACCACAACAGTGACAGACTGTTTAAAACATCGTCTGTCACTGCAGGAGCTGATCAGGTACATGAATGTTAAACCATGGCTTAAATAATTACAAATTTATGATAATCACTGAGTCAGTAAGTAACTTATTTAAGTAAATTAAGATAAAGTGTAGGATTAAATAACTTCTTTCACTTTCTTGTTTATAAAAACATGTTGGAAAGAAATAAATCAAATCAAAAACTCCTTTCATATCACAACATGATCATGTTGAGCCTCGGCCCTCGTGCAGCTTACGTCTGAACGGGCTGTCCATGATTCTCCTCTTGAAGCGATAAAGCTCCGCAGCAGGTCTAATGGAGGCCAGGGCCCTCAGGGGCCCCAGGAGCCACTCCTCCAGCAGGGTTTCCAGCAGCCCGCCCTCGGCGGCCCTCGACAGGTTGAGATTCAGCAGCGGCACCGACACAGAGACCGCGCAGTCTCTGAAAGAAACCACAGATATCGGCCTTATGAAGCGTTCCCGGGATGAAAGTCGTCTTTATTTGGCCCCAACATTTCAGCCGACTGGCGTCAGCCAGGAGCTATTCTGAGAAAATAAAGGAGGGATACATTCCACCCCTCTTGCATGGTCACACACTTTCATAAAACCTGGAGGCGACGGAGGTTCAAGGAGAGCCTGAGTTATGCAGTACCTGGGGCTGAATGCGTAGAGAGCAGCCAGTCGCTTCCTGAGTCCAGACAGAGCGGCGGCCAGCCGGGCCTCGGCCCAGTGGGAGCTCTGCTGGCCTGCCTGGACCAAACACTCAGTTACTACACAGCACTCACGGCGTTTGCATGTTTTCATAGACTTTTAGGATATTTACGAGTCTGCTCTGCTGTGGCACCATTTTACATCCCGAAATAAGAAAAATGTCACTAAAAAAAAGTCCCATAAAACACAGTAAATGAATTTTAATTTTGTACAGAACACACCATTGCAATGCAAAAACACAAAATCTTAGTAAGTATTTTTGGTCCAGTTTCTAGTCCAAATATCTTGGCGCGCTTGAAACAAGACAAAGCTAATGTAAAAGTAACTTGGTTGCAAAATGTAGGCGCTTGTTTTAAGTAAATAATTAATTCATATTGATGAGAAAGTCTCCATTGACTGATTATTCAACTGATTTGACATTTTTCCCCTTTTATAAATGAATTTGTCTGCCAATGGAACTAGAATATTCTCATCAACATTAAGGAGATATTTACTCAAAATAAGCACCTGCATGTTGCCACAAAGTTGCTTTTAAGTTCGTTTGTCTCGTTTCAAGTGTATTAAGATGTTTTCTGTTGAAACTAGAACAAAATACCTTGGTAGGATTCTTGTTTTTGCAGGGTGGAACTGGAGGAAAATGTAAATATTCAAAATAAAACCCAGGAAGCAAAAAGCAATAACTGAAATAAAAATATTTAAAAAAGAAAACAGAAACACACCCACAGCCAAAAGCATAAATAAAATGGATAATGATGTCCTAAAAATATCAGAATGGAAACTCTCAAGCTCATTTTAATTCAGATTAATTGATCGCTTCATGCAAAACACAAAGACAGGACCGGGCAATGAGGAAACCTTTAAACTCCAACCTTTAGGAGGTAAAAATGTTGCTGCTTTCAAACAGGCAGGACTGACAGTGAAAATAACCAGAGGTCATCGTTTCCTCACCACGTCCAGCGCGGCTGTGAGGGCAGAGGCTCCTGCTGCTGCCAGGGCTCTGAGGTGAGGGTTCTCCAGCTCAGCAGGCAGGACGTCCAGCAGCCGGCCGCTCCACATCCCAACAGCCTCCCTCCACGCCGCCTCCAGTCTCTGGCCCTTCACGTCCTGGTACACACCAGCCAGTGTCGCCAGAGGCCCTGGACAGGAAGTTCAGACACCGCGCTAATGACGTCTTCCTGTCGGTAAGACGAAGAACTCCGACACCGGAGACACTCACTCCGCAGCTCCTGCTGTCCCTGCAGCGAGGCCCGCTGGAGCCGACTCAGCAGGTCAGGCAGGCTGCTGGTCAGCGCGCGGCGCAGGGAGCTGCGGAGCCACAGGGACAGCAGCTCTGTGGAGCCCCGGCCCAGCAGGCCCTCGGCATGCTGGGAGACGAGGAGAGGGACGGAGCTCCAGACCTGCAGCAGCCGCGTGTCTGCAGGCTGGGGGGGGACAGGAAGCGCAGAGTTAATCACCAACACCTGCAGGTCCAGCATGACGTTACTGGGGAAACATTAAAGCTGCACTATGTAACTTTTGGAAAAAAACAATGTGTTTTATACGTATTTGTTAATGAGACGATATGATTTCCAGGCACATTTAGTCATTTTCTAGCACAGTTAACTAACATCCTACCTTCAGTTATTGTAAAAATTACGCATGTATGAAATATTACTGAAAGAAAATGTAACTTCATAGTTTGAGAACTCTGTCTCTTTAAAAGCTCTATTTCCTTTTACTTTATTTTTTATCTTAACAGCGTTTTTATCAGCGTTGCATTAAGAAGTAGCTCCTATGAAGAGCTCAGTCATTGTGCAGCTCTATCAGGTGTTTGCTAATTGCTACTAACTAGTCTGAAGGAGCCACATGGGGGAGTCGCAGTGTGCTCTGTGAGGCTCTGGATAGCTTTAAAGTCAGAGCTCCGAGGAGGAGCTGCGTCTCAAAGGCGGAGCTAGGTCCACCCAGGCGTTTTGAACTTATCAATGGTTGCCATGGAGATTCAAGGGTTTCTTAAAATACAAATGTAAGAATCAAAGCAACACTCTAGGTATGTTTTTGATGAGGGAATAACATTATGACATAATGTAAAGATCAAAAAGGTGGATTTTACATAATTCTGTCCCTTTAGCATTATCACTAAGTCTCAAAATAAAGTGTGAAAAAAAAATCAAGCTCCTCTGAATTCTCCCTGTGGTCATACGGCCATCTTCAAAAATACACCATTTCCTAGTCAGAGACCACCAATTGGAGTCAGGAGGAGGGTCTTAGCGCTGTCAATCAGGTTTGTGTATTGCTGCACACAGCCTCCCCCTCCCTCTTGCTCTCTGCTACACCATAACTGATTCACCACAGCAAAACCTGCCATGAATGCTAAGGCTGGTTGTCATGGTCACTGATGACGGAGGATAAACAGTTTTCCGGGAACAGTAAATTGCTTCTCCACCATTAGCGCAATTAGCAGCATGTACATGAGAATGAGTGGCAGTGCCAAGACCCTCCTCCTTGCTCTGATTGGTTGTTTTTGAGCGGTGCATTTCTGCTCATGGTAGGACCACAAGAAGAATCCAGGGGAGCTTGATTCTTTCACAGATTGTCTGTCTCATGTTTGTCTGTCATGACATGGGGACACCTTTAACAAATATGACATAGTGTAGCTTCTGGGCATCAGACCTGCTCAGTGGTTTCTGTTAGAAGACGCTGTAACGCCTTCCTCCTCTCCAGGAGTTCCTTCTGGATCTCACAGCTCAGGAAGTGAAATCGCTCCTACGTAACGACGAAGAGTAGCAAACAGAGTGAAGCAGCTCCGTACTGAATCACATCTGAAGCGGTAGGGTTACCTCTACTGCAGTTAATCTCTCCAAGCAGCCACTGGCTGACATCATTAGCCTCTGATTGGCCGTTTTCACTGACCAGCTTCCCAGAGTGTCAGTCTCTCTGCAGCGTTCTCTTCTCTGCACCTCGGCCTTGAAGCTGTGGTTCATTCCTGCACACACTGCAGCACTGATGTCCTCACAGAGGCCTGGACCTGCAAAACACACACACACACACACCCCCACACGTTCATATTTACTCTTTTTAGTTTTCTGGACTCGGTTAGCGGTGATCCTCTGGTTACCGTTTATGTAGCCTGCGGCGGTCCGGAGGCAGTGGCCTCCCAGCGTCCCGTTGACCCAGACCTGGTGTCTGCGGTCCAGCGCGGCGTGAACCTGGAGACCGGCCCCGTGGGGCCCTGACAGGCCGCTGCTGCCTAGCAACAAGCTCCAGTTACCCACCACTGACTTGTAAGTAAAGAAAAAAAAAAAAAAACGTCATAAGAAGAAAACAGAATCAAAATATCAAAATTAAGATTTTAATTCAACTTCATAAAGAGAAACATGAAGAGTTTTACATTTCGGTTACTGATTTGAACAATTTAGGAATGGAAAAATGAAACAATTTTGCAGCACATTTTGGATTATTAAACAAATTGAAACTATTCATATCAGACAAATATTTCAGGAAATACAAAAAGCTTGTTTCTAAAAAATACATATATATATATTCATTTCTCAAGGAAAAGAAAAGTCAAAAATCTGTTGGAAAAATGTTATTTTATAATCACATATTTACTCATTGCTTTTATATTAACCTGTTACCTTTTATCTCATATTCAGCTTTTGGTTCATTGTTTACACTCTAGCTTACTTCACCTTATGCTCATTTTAATTTAAAGCTTCCAGATAGTCCAGCAATTTCACGTCAATCTGGAAACTTTACTGTAACACTTTGACAACTTTAGAAGCCGTGACACTTCAACGTTGCACAAAATGATTGTTTACTGTGTCGTACAGCAAAAAGGTCACTTAACCTTTAAGCAGGTATTAAACACAGGTGATTTAACCAATTCACCGGGTCTGAATCTGTACAACAAGTTTCATTTTGTTTTCCTCCACTCCATCTGGATGAATAACCTTTGTGTTTTTTAATCCGTTAATGTTTCCTTAGATGCTCGGTTTTATAGGGGGGAATTCCCGCGCTCTGGTCCCAACGAGTCGGCAGGATCACACAGATTTACAAGGCGACACAAAACGCTCTCCAGAACTGCTTCCCCTCCTGGGCTGAGGAAAACACCCTGCCCTCACTGTGTCATTAGAAGAACCGAAACGGCTCAGAGCATGTTCAGGACGTGCAACGCGAAGCAGCAGAGGAGATCTGCAAACAGGAAGAGAAGGCGAGCCAGAACGTCATAGAACTTTTTCACCTTTAGTTGCTTTATAATCACAAACCTGGAGATATTTTGTTGGGGTTTGATTTGATCGATCAACATAAAGCCGCACAGAAGTGATTTCAAACAAATCACTCACTGCTGTCGTCCTTCTCCAGGGGCTTCTGTGATGTGGATGTTTCGGAGATTGGGATTTCCTGTGTGCTGAGTGACTGAGAGGAGTTCTACTGAATATCAGGCTTTGGTGAACTCTTTAGTTTTTCTGTTTCACATGGGAAGCTTGTAAAACAGCCTGGACACCAGGTCCAGTAGCTCACTTTTCAAAGCTTCATTTCTCAAAGTCATATTTTAACCATGATGCATCACAGTCTCAAAAAAAAAATTTTCAGCTAGCAAGCTAATTAAATGCTAAGGATTTAATTAGCAAGCTAAAAATTTAGTTCACATGCTGAATATTTAGCTATACATCCGAACTAAATATTTAGATAGCGAGCCAAATAAACTAAATATTTAGCTTTGAGTTAAACATTTAGTTTAGAAACTACATGTTTAACTTGGAGCAAAAATATTTAGCTTGACATAAAAATGGACAACCATTTTTATCTCTAATTGCAGCTGATTTTTGACAGTATCTTTACAAACCTCACCCCGTACTCTGAAAGCATTCGGATGCACAGAATTTTATTTAGGGCCATCAGAGTAAAGGGGAGCTGAACTCAATGGACACAATCCTGTTTAGATGTTTTTTTTTGGAACCCATAGACAATTTAGCAAGTGAACATAGAGCAGCGTCTTCACCTCGGTATAGAAAGAGATGTTGGTTCCCTGGGCAGTGGAGGAGTTGATGAGGGCGAGCGTGAAGCGGGACCCGAGCGGCTGACCCGTCACCGAAAAGTTAGACTGACTGTAGATCAGCTGCTCTCCTGAGTTCACTCTGTGGGACCCAGACCACCAGACAGTCTGACAAACACACACACACATCCACACAGGGTATGTGGACATCTTTAGATATTGCCAAATCACTTAGCAAGAGGATCACTTCCTTTTCCTCTTCTAGTTTCCATGGTTACCAGTGTGAGGACTCACCGGCTGCTCGGGACAAACCCCCAGCTCCACTCTGTGCTCCAAGCGGTCCCTGAGGTTGGTCTGGACTTTGGCCAGGAGCATGTGTGAGTGACAGGGTGCGGGGGAGACTCGGTCCAGATCCACGTACAGCTGGAGGCCGTGCGATCCCTCTGGACTTTTCTGGAGGAAAGCAAAGAAACAAAAGAGGAACGGCTTCCACTTAAAAGCATCCTGTGCTTAAGCGGTCTCCCCGTAACGGAGAAGCAGAGCAGTACCTGGTACGTCATGCCCTGTCTGAAACTCTTGTTGTGCCATGCCACGTCTGCAGTCTGTGAATACAGGTTTCCGCGGTAACCCATCGAGACGCAGCCCTTTCCAGAAGACAGGGCCATCTGCAACAACAGACATGCACTTTATGCTCCTAAAAAGCTACATACTCTCACCCCTTGCCCTGACCTTTGACCCCACAGAGATCCACAGACCCGCTTGGCTGAAAGCAGAACGCACGCCCGGCCCACGCTGGAGCTGAGTTTGTTCAGGGTGAGAGAAATGTTGACTGGAACGGAACCGTCCCAGAACAAATGGGTCTGCAGGACACATACACACACACACACACAATTACAGCCATCTTACAGACAACAGAGGTGGAAACAGGAGCATTAAAACCTTTCCCATTTCTTTAGAATGACAGCATGAAGAAAGGACTTGATAGGAAAGAAAGGAGTCAATTTTGGCCCCAAAAACTAGGAAAATTTCTAGAAAAAAAAAAAACATTTCTGAGTTTACAAAGTCAAAAATTTGCTAGAAAAAAATCTGAAATTTTGAGATTAACCTCAAAAATTTTGAGTGTCGTTGCCTTCTAGGTTTCATAGGTAAAAATCTCCAAGAACGGCTGCGAGAGGCGACAGGTGGTTTGGTTCTTCAAAACCAAAATACACATACTTTATTTTTTGCAAATATACGGACAAAAAAAATTAAAAAAAAACTCAACTTAGATGAAAACAAAGGTTATCACAATCTGATGGTGCAAGTTCAAAAAGTAATCAAAAATAATAATTTTGGGTGGGTTTGGTGATAATTTACACCTTTTTTCCATCTACAATGGCGTTTGTACACTTTCAGGCTTTAGTTATAAAAAAGGCAAAATCATTTCTGTTGTAAAAATAAACTAGATACACAATCATTGTAATGAAACCTATGACCTTATTCAACGTTACAAAAACATGCTACAACAGCGCCACCACAGGCAAGGAGGGGAACAGGCTTTTCAAACGGACTGGTTGGTTTGATTCAGTGCAGCATGAAAGAAAACCACAGCAGCTGGAAAAAAAAACAAACGTTGCAGTTTTGGTCTCCAATAGAACCGAATGTGCCTATTTAAATTTGCAACAATTTTTAGATCAGCAAAATTTTGACTTTAATTCACTTTAAGCGTATCACCATGAACAATCTGCTGAAATAAATGTGTTGTTATTATTACATTTTGGACACAGAATAATTTCAAGGGTCGGAAAATGGCCCCAAGGGGCCACACATTGGACACCCCTGGTTTAGAGAATCATTTCTAAATGGATGGAATCTGATGAAGCAACAAAAAGGCAAAGTGTTGTGAAACTGAGTGCAGAGTTTGTGAACCTGCAGCCTGCTGCTGCTCTTCCTGGGCGAGTGGAGCGACAGAGTGTGCAGGGACAGCTGGCTCAGCGCCGAGCAGAAGGGATGTTTCAGCTCCAGCTTCGTCTCGTTTGTCTCCTCCGAGTGACTCCACGACCTGAGAACGTGCACCTGCACCAAAAAACATTTTTTTAAAAAACAACAATGACCTTTGAACTCTTTATGGCGTTCTGGAAGAGATAGAAAAAGAAAATGAAGTTGAAAAAATTCTCCACCTCTGCATCCAGACCAAAACTTGAAAAAAAATCTATGCTTTCCATATAGATGCCTAAAAGTATATGCTTCTTGTTTATTATTTTCCTTGCAGGTGCATTACAGGAAGAGAAGCTTTTATCTTAAGGTGCGCTTTTCTTCCCACCACTTTGCTCCTTCTCACCTGCTCCAGATGTCCCTGCCTCTTCCAGCCCAGTGAAACGCTGTCCAGTCGGCTGTGGAAGGAGCTCTCATGCACCAACTCCAGACCGCTGAAACGGGGGAGGCCACTGATCCGGACTGATGGGAAGGACAACAGAGAAACTAACAATCTGTATCCAGCTGCATTCCTCTAGCCAAGCGTGCAATGACTGTCTGTAAGCATGTATGCTTAGGACAAGGATCAGGAACAGGACACAAAACAGAACAGAGACAAAGACCGGTCGAGAAAATTACAGAGTAGTCCTTTGGGAGTACACAAGAATTGTTCTTTTACAGAACAATTTTACATATTACTGCCAAGAAACCACAAGAGCAAACATTTAGACAGCATTCGGCTTCGGCCAGACTAGAGAGAACCTCAGAGAAACTCTGCAGAGATGTTGGACTCGTGCGTAGAGACTCCCCACCCAAACTGGAGAACTGAGGAGAAATGAGGAGGGTGAGCCAAAACCAAAACAATCGTTTCCAGAAAGGCTCACAGAGGCGGAGTGCGACCAGACAACAATAAAAAGTATCTCAATAGCAGCATTAATGAAGAAATCTGTCTCACAAAAAATTAATTAAAAAAAAAACTACACTTTACAGAGTGTCAGAGTATTGTTGACAGAAACCAAGATGAAGTCTTGAAAAGTGTTCAGAGAGGGAAACTCACATAATATATAGATGGGAAACATCTGAAGCCTTCATTTCTTTCTTGGTGATCATGGCTTACAGATAATGAAGTAAAACAAAATTCAGCATCTGAGAAAATTAAAAAAATCAAATAAAAAATTGGTAACTAATTTACTCCTGAGCCTCCAAATAGTTTCTCACTTTGGATCAGTAGGACAGACGTCCACAAGACAGTCAGACACACTTCCCAAAAAAACTGTCAATTCTTGAAAAAGCTGTTTACAGAGTTCTATCTCCAAGAATATTTATAGAAGGTTGTGTGGAAGAAAAAAGTGTAATTTTCTGTGACACTGAATTTTTGTCTTATTTGTATCTGTAAACCAAGACTATCACAATTAAAAGAAATAAAGGTTTGAAATAATTTGTGTAGTGAATTTATGTAAAGTGAGTTTCAGTTTCTGAAATGAGTGACAAAAGAATTTTTTTATTTTATTAAAATACTTGCACCTGCACTCTCTCCATACACTGCAAATAAGCTCGAAAAAAAAAATGTTTCAAACATTTCATACTCTAAAACAATTACCATCCAAGGTATTGACGCAGGAGGGCTAAATACACATCTTATTGAAAGTCCACGCACCGTTAACATGGACTTACTTTTTGTTGGTTGATGATTAAAAACTACAAAATTTTACGACAACATTTTAAGTTATAGCTTCAGAAAATCAAAAACAAAGTCTAGGAACCTGTTTACTGTACCCCGTTTGTGAGGTTACGTAAAGTGTGCATGTTGGTGTTTACCCTTCAGAGTGCGGTTGCCTGGCTCCAGGTCCGGAGTCGGAGCAGCCGAGTGCAGAGCAGACAAGCTGAACTGGTGGCTGCCCCACACGGCGGCCTGCTGGACCAGGTGGCGCCCCCTTCTGGCCTCATATGTCGTTCTAACTGCAACCGTCCTGGGCACAGGCTGCAGCTAACACACAAATACACTTACATGCTCTGTAGAAGAAGCTAATCAATATAATTTAAATCATTCCTCTTTTCCACAGTGTTAACTGATGGTTTATCTGGGTGGTACCTGTGGGAAGGAGTGTCTGACCTCCACCGTCTGCCTGTAGCCGTCCTCCATGGCCGCCAGCTCCCCCAGAGCCCACAGCTTCCTCCTGCCAGATAACACCTCCACCAGCGCTGCCACACTGGACTGGGAATGGTTCAACTGGGATGGGAATGAGAATCTTAAGGGGCAGGGACTCTACTTCAAATGTAAAGGTGTGGAAGTCGGATCCTCCGCCTGGCTGAAAGGGAGTGAACCCACCTGAGAACGGAGGTGGAGCTGGGGGGCCAGGTATGGCAGCAGCTGGGGGGCGCTGTGGACCACGTTCACCATCAGTTCCTTGCTGGACAACACAACAAAGGTCAGCTGTGGGTATTCTTATCATTAGTATTTCACATTACATTTAGATCACCTGACATTTTTCCTACTTTTTTTATTTATTTATTGCATAAATTTTTATTTTTGAATGTTTATGAAAACTGTATAAAATTTGCCCCAGTTGAGTGTTTCATTTTTATTATAAATGTTACCATGTAGGGCCCTACATTGGCCTTACATGGCAGTGGCCCTACACTGCCATGTAGGGCAAACCCATATGGGGCCACCATGGAAACATGGTGGCAAACCCATGTGGGACCCATATTGTCTGCCCTCCTTTTCCCCATATGGGGCCCACCTAGGTATGCTGGCTGGGAAAGTCTTTGAGCAGTGTGTCAGTAGTACCTGGGAGTGGAGGTGTGACCTTGGACAATCAGTGCAAATGAAGAGCTGAGCTCCGGGTTCACGGCCATGGAGCCCCTCAGCAGGGACTGTGTCAGTCTCCCCCAGCCCTCCACCTGAAGCCAGTCAGAGGCCGTTAGTAGGGAGGAGCAGCGCTGTGGGAACTTCCTTCTACATGCTGACCTCATTACACCTGGAAGGCAGGGCTAGCTTCTCCTCGCTCGGTGTGCCTCAGTGTGAACCGGGCCTCCTTGGTACCGCCACGTGTCCTCAAGTCCCCGGCCTCCCCCGCCAGCCGGAACCTCCAGTCCTGGCGGTGAACATCCAACGACGCGCTTCTTAAAGGACCTGAAGACGGTTGCAGAACAGAATGCTAGTTAGTGCAATGCATCTTGGGATTTTTTTTGCACTGAATTTATGAAAAATAAAATACAGATTATTAGAGGTCTCTTTTTTTTTAGCTTGGAAAGAGTAGTCAAAATTAGCAATGCTAATGAAAGGACAACAGTGACATCTGCTGGTCAAACTGTATTATTGCATTTTGTGGGTAGAGACAATAAGCAAAAAATGAACAGAAGTTTCAATTATTAGTTTATAAAAGAAAAGGATAAATTAATACCTTCAAATAGGGAGGGTCAAAGTCATTTTCATTTCACACCAAGCATCAAGATGAAACTCAGAAAATTTCCAAAGGCTGAAAATTTTCGACTTTTAAAGCTCAGAAATTTCCCTGTTTTTTTCTAGAAAATTCCTGAGATTAATCTGAAGATGTCTGAAATTTTTGGCTGAAATGTACTTATTTCTTTTAATCTATGATGGCCCTAATATGCTGTCGTACAAAACCCCTTCAGAGCACAGAAAATGTTTTTCTGTGGTGCAGATGTATGTTTCTGCGCTGTGACCCAATCAGTCAACATACCAAACATTTCCTGGGATGCAGGCAGGGGGGCCGCAGGACAAAGGGAGTGAGCAAATTCCCTGAGGTGACCTATAACCCTGTGAGAACTGGCTCCGGGTCTGGTTAATAATACTTTTGGTTGCCTGCATCCTTTGCCCTCAGAGAAAACACGAATGCAACTCATTTTTAAACTGGGTCAAATTTGAAGAAGTGGAATGACACGATGTCTTGACCTTTGAACTGCACAGTTAGGACGGTGTCCAGCTTGTGTTGTGTCTGTGTTTGATTGAGAGCAGCGGGAGAGAATGAGAGGAGTCCAGCCAGGCGACCGGCAGCTCTGCTGACATTCAGGCTGGACGTGAGCAGCTTGCGCCCTTCCACACTGAGCTCAGCCCTGGACCGGAGCTCGGACAACGCTCCCTTCATGGAGCAAAGGCCCTGGGAGAGAAAACACAAGTACATTTTGAGGCCAACACATCTAATAATAACCACTATTAATAGTAATTAGCAATGAAGGCATGTCAACACAAAGCGCACCGATGTTCTCAGGGGCAGGCCTCGGCGGTGAAGCCATGACGAACCATGCCACAGGGCTCCCCTCACTTCTGTGAGTTCGGGAGTCGTCTTCAGCTGCAGTCTGAGTCCTGACTGCTGAGCTTCACTCTCAGACTCCAGGCTTAGGACCCGTCCTTCAGCAGAACTGAGTTCCACCTGGAACACACAACCTCAGCTCAGTGACCCTGCTCCCAGAGCCAACCCATTGTTTTTTTGTTTTGTTTTTTACAGAGTGAAAATCAAGCCAACCTGGATGCTGTTGCTTCCAGGGACTCCTAGCTTGCTCAGATAATTCACCTCATGTTTTAGCTCACTCTGCAGCCTCACAGTGTCAGATGTCTTTTCCATTTTCAGCTCTTGAGAAAACTGGAAAATAATACAAATAATTTTTTTTTAAAAAAAACTAAAAACTGGGGTGCTGTGGTGGTGCAGGGGCAAAGCACAACCCACAATAGAGGCCTTAGTCTTCATGCCGGCGGTCGCAGGTTCGATTCCCGGCCTGGTGACATTTGCCGCATGTCTTCCCTCTCTTTCATTTCCCCATTTCCTGTCTAACTACCTTCAATAAAGGCCACTAGAGCCAAAAAAAAAACTAAAAACTAAAAACTCACAGCAAAAAAGAAAGATTTCAAGTGTGAGTTTTATGTATTGTGACAGTAGGCGCTTACCCTGCCTCACCTTACCTTTATTGAAATAACAGTGGAGAAATCCTGACTATATGGGCAGTTTTAAGGGATTATAAATGTCATTAATTGAAATTCCTCAAGGCAGCAATAAATCAAAATCCTATAAGAAACATAGCACGATGTGATGAATGTCCACCATCACTTCATGTACATGCTGAGAAACATTTCAGTTGTGGATCTGGACAGAGGTCTGGTTAACTGAAGAAACACGTTACCCCAGAGTTGATCTGATTGCTGTCCTTACCCGCTGATTTTCTGCTCTGCCGTTGGCCGTAGAAGAGCGTGAACCATTGTTGTGACTCTCAGAGTTTACTGCCAGGGACACATTCAGAGGCAGGCCCAGCGTCCTCAGCAGGGGGACGGAATGGTTCAGACGTAGAAAAGTTTCCTTGCGAACCTGCAGAAGAAGAAATGCGCAATGAGATGTCTTTGTGTCAAACGAGTCGATTTGAAGCGTCAGTTAGCTTCTGTTTTCAAACCTCAGTTTGTCCTGCAGACAGCATGGCGTGCAACTCTTTGCCATCTACCACCGTGAAGATGTGGGAGGAAACAGAAGCTGGTGAAATCAGCAGAGAGCCTGAAGCCTGCATGATGTTTGGACTGAACCACTCCTTTAAAAGCAGGAAAACATCAGTTAATGAAGTGATCGTGGTGAAGTGATGCGTTCTGTGTAAAGAATCTATCGTATGTTACACGTACCTGAATTATAGAGCAGTTATTGTGGTACAGCAGTGAGACCTGCAGGCCAGTGCGTGACATTACATCTCCTCCGGCTCTCAGGCGGCATTCCTCGGTCTGAACAAGAACTTCTGCAGCATGTAAACCGGAGCTGCTGAATCTCAGTGTGCTGCTGTTAGGCAGAGCGGTGCGGGGGCGACCGCCATGGTCTAACACGCCCTCCACTCTCAGCTCTGGCCAGGGTTCAGCCTCCAGCTTGAGGAACGCTCTCAAGCCCTTCAGATCAGTCTCCATCACGGCCGTCCACACACCCCCAGGGTGCTCCCACACTGAGCTGTTCACATGAACCTGGTGGGTCACACATTCAGCTGTCACTGTGACCCAAACTGGTGCCGAACTAAATATGTTAAACTCAGAATGTCTGGATTCTTTGCAGCAGGGTGTCCAGACTGCTTGTTTCATGGGCCAAACTCATTCATGGCATGTTAGAGAACTAACATGCCAAAAAAACCCCACATCTTTTAAATAACTAAAATTGAAATTCTGGCTTCCGGAAGTCATCGTGATGCTCCTCTTTTAACCCTTTAACAAAGATTTTACCACCTTTTCACTGAGAAGAAGCTCATACAATAAACTCAGCAGTTGCCCAGCTCCACCAGGTGTTTGCTAATTGCTGCTGACTAGTCTGAAGGAGCTGACTCGGGGAGTTATGGAGGAGGGCTCTGTGAGGCAGAAGTTTGTTAGCTGCAACTCTGACGAGGAGCTTTGTCTCAAAGGCGGAAGTAGGTCCAACCAGGCTTTTTGCACAGCTGAATGGTTGCCATAGGAGATTAGAAGATTTCTCAAACATGCATGAAAGACTCAAAGCAACACTCCATGCGTGTTTTTGATGAGAGAATAACATTATAACACGATGTAAAGCTCAAAAAAGTCAATTTCACATAATACTGCTCCTTTAAAAGATGAACACTTTTTGTTTCAGCAAACATTTTTGTGACAAGATTTTAATTTGTGGGTCGTAAGTTTGTTTTAATTAAAAAGAAAATCTCCATCTGCTTCAACCACCTGCAGTGGGGGAAGAATAATGATTCAACGGATGAACCAAATCATTCCAGGGGCTGCAAATGGCCCCCGGCCCATATTTTGTACACCCTGCCTAATAGATTCTTCTCTTCTCCTGTCTTTAGCTGTTGATATAAACATGACAGAGTAAAAAACGAGACATCCAGCTGGATAAAACGTGGAACAAAGTCGTACCTGTAACCCGGGGCAGTCTGTCTCCCAGGCCCAAAGCCGGCTTCCCGTCCCTGTGTCCTTATCGGTTCTCCTGGCTCTAATCTTACATGTCCCGACATCAACAGTCACGGCCCCAGCCTGGTCTGAACCCTCCAGAGCCGAAGCCTCCAGGCTGATCGTCTGCGGCAGACCTCGGGTCCTCAGCCCAGAGAAGGACTGACTGAGCTCCGCAGGACCGAGTTAGCTCTAAAGACGCATCCTCATCGTCCACCCTCAGAAAGGACGACACGGACAGCTGGCAGGGAGCCACCGACAGGAAGCCCCGAAGAGCCAGAGACTGAGGGAGGCCCCACCCCTACGCCACAAACAGGGGGAGAAGCATCATGCTGTGGGCTGTTAGAGGGAGTCTGTCTGCTGATGCCTCTGCACTATTGTAAGACTGGAGGGGACTAGTTACAAGCTGCTGAACAAAAGTTTAGCAATCAGAAGGAATAGTTTGATTGAGAGGAAATATGATGACGAGTGATCAAAACTGGCATAGTTTTGATCACTGGCAAATAAAAGCAAAGATATATGAATGGCTCAATAAATAAAGGTAACACTTACACAGTTAAAATACATCAAATCATTTTTCAAAATTATAACTTTACCTTGTGTTTTATAATTTAATCGATCTTCATTTTTTCATGTTTCCGCCAACAAATTTGATATTTTTCAGTACATAATACAAATTTTACTGTCAAAACTTTTCAACCTGTGACACTCGGAACATTTCCACAACTCAATAATGTGACTTTTGAAATTCAGAAATGTCCCAAAAAAAATTCCAGAAGATTTCTGAGATTAACCTCAAATTTGCTGAGTTCCTCTAGTAAATGTTCAACTTATGAAACTCAGAAGTGTCCTTGTTTTTTTTTCTAAAATGTGTCAGACATTCACTTTTTTGGTAGAAAGGTACTTTTTTTTTCTTCACCTCCAATGAAGGTGAAGAAATTGATAAACCAACAGTTAAACGTTACCTGAAGCAGCGGACAGTGGCTGCTCACATTCACAGTGAACGACCGGAGGCCGTCTGCTGCTGCCTGCGGAGCGGTGGAGCCACCCACACTCCCCCTGACGTAGCACCGTCCCAGCTCCAGGCGAGCATCCACCTGAGGCAGACCTGACACATTCAGAGGCAGCGCTCCACTGGTGGAAAATCCGAGCGTTTTTACCACACTGATTACGTGCAGAACAGATGCACTCAGGCTGCGATGAGGACTGCAGGTTACAGACAGATCGATGGAGCCTTTCTGCTCCCCTCCAGCCTGGAGAACTGCTCTGAGGTCCGTGTCACATCCTGAATGGGAGACGGAGATGTTGGCTGAGGCCTGTGGACCAATGAGAGTCTGCAGGAGGAAAGGGAAATGACTTAATAATGGGTATCAGTACTACAAGAGTTTAGACACAATGAGTTACTATTCTAAAGGAAAAGGACAAATAAAGAACACAACATTAGCACTACACTACATTTGCAGACTAAAAGAAAATATTTTTGCTGTGAGTTTCTTGAATTCATTTTCCTGTACAGATTCAAACTGCTGCAGTAACTATCCTCCATGTCTGCTTAAATGCTGAAAGTGCCTGTCAGAGTTTTATACCCACTCCTCATCAGCATGAATGCTGGATGAATTTTAAGTTTTTTAACCATGTGTTTCCTTCTCCAAGGCTGAAGGGTGATACAACAAAACCTTGAGGCGAATAGGTGGGAATTTACTGTGGATTTTCTTTAGTCCACTCAAGAGCAGATTTTTAAATATAAACTTAAATATACACAGTTAAATCTGATTCTATTCACACTCATGGCAGATTCAAGATTAAAGTCAATTTTACCAACAAATCTCTTTTGACTGAAAGTGATGTTAATGTCTCAGAGTGTATGCATTTATGTTTAAAAAATGTTTACTTCGCTTCATAGTCCTATTTGACACCTTGAAATTGCCCTCTGTCCCTTTAAGAAGCTCCAACCCTTTCTGACACTCCCCCTTTCGGCACGTTATCACATCAATGTTTCTCCATGATGCTGTTTACGCCTGTTCTTAGGAGCTCAGCAGCTCAGGAGCCTGATAAGTGGATGCAAATCTCTGACCTGCTGTAAGCCGTTATGACCATGACTATGGCTACTTTAAGGTCCACGTCAGAAAGCAGGCGGCAGCATCGTTTCTGTTGTCCATAGCAAAACGTGAAGGTCAGAAAAGCAGGAATCATCTTCCATGGAAGATGATTTCTTTGCTTTCTCTCTGAAGGGAAACAAGTTCTCTGGTTCCTTGTTTCCTCGCTGACCTTCAGAAAGAAGCATCTCTGATGGGAAAAAAGCGTCCATTTACTCTCCTTTTCTGCTTCCTGGCTGTTTGCCAAGACAAGCAGCTGGCATGCATCGCTCTCCATCTCAACCTGGGCTTGACTCGGTGTGGCGGACGCGCACACGGTGGGGAGCCTTTGTGGCTTTGGCTTCTGCAGAAAACTAGCTGGGAAAGACGCAAAGCTTACAAGCGGCGGTGGAGTTCATCTGTGCAGAACCGTCGTTGATGAACAATTTTGCTCTTCCAGAAACGGAAGATTGGTGGAGCTGACCCGATCCTTGGAAATCCACTTTGTTTGGGATGAGAGTGGCGCTGAGGTTCCATCCCACCTCGACTTTGTGCTCCTTTGCTGGCATAGATAGAAGCAGTTTGAGGAGACCTTGCTGGTCTTCATAGCTCAGGAATCCCTTCAGACCATTGCTCCCTGTTTCTCCATGAAAGACTAAAGACGTTTTGTTTTGTAAGGGACCTGGAATATTCCCAGCCTGCACCCGGACCACTCTCCCCACCTCTGTGCCCCGAACAGCAGCCAACAGGTAGGACGTAGCAGAGTTCCAGGAAACACTAGCTTCTGCTCTAACGTCACACAGTCGTTTCATCTTCACATGGCCTGTCACTACAGCTTTTTGTGTGTCACTCTGAGTCCCATATTGAAGCAGCCCATGCCAAGCATACAGCCTGAGAGACTCCACCCTGAATCCCGCTCTCAGATCTGCTCTCCAAGGACCAGCCAACATCCCAGTGCCCAGAACCCACCTCTGGGGGCCAGGCCAAAGAAGGAGCCTAATGCCGGATTTGCTGGGCAGTCCTAAATATGTCAGGAAGTGCACAGAAGAATGATTCAGTTTGGTTCTAAGCTCCATCTGACCGCCGGAATGGTAGCAACCTTTAGCTTGGAGCCGTAGGCTAACATGGATAAGCGACAGGCCGTAGCAGAGGCCGCGGTGCGGTCTGTCGGAGTGAACGGCTCGTACCTCCACAGCCCGGTTTGCCACATTTCCAGAGCAGTGGGCAGAGAGTCGGTCTTCAGTGGAGACCCCTGTGCAGTTCATCTGTGAAAACAAAACGTCCTTTTGGTCAAATTTGCTTCTGAGAGAGATGGTGGAGTTTACATGCTCAGCAGTGAAGCAGCCACAGATCACCTTTCTTGTAAGTTTGCACCATTTGCAGCTTTCTGGCCAATCGCCGATTACATATCTTTAAGAAACCTGACTTGGCAAATCCAACTTTGGCCAATACCGATTTGTGTTTGTTGTCACTGATTTGATCAAATCAACATGAAGGTGTAGGTCGGATTCTAAGCTGGCCATTTCCAACCTGCTACTTTCACAGACAAGTTAGCTTGACTTAAACAGGAAGATGCCATGGCTATACTGGCAAAAAAAATTATTCACATGTGAACCACATCTGAATCATATGTGGTTCACATGTGACACATGTGTAGCTTATAGCTACACATGTGTCTTTGTGTGCAAAGCATCTGAGTATGACATTTCTTTTACTGAAGGGGAGAATTTTGCATATGAATCATTTTTGTTGCAGGTAGAGCTGTGATAAGATCCTTTGGAGATTGCAATTGGTCTGTGGGTGTGGCTACATTGCAGCCACTCCTCTTTGAAGCTGACCATCCTGAGACCATCTACTTTCTGGCATGCCTCCTAATTTCATGGTGTGGTCTAAGTGCCATGCGATGGAAGGCTCTGTCATCATGACAAAAAAAAAATTTTCCAGGCTAAAGAGAGCATTTTTTTAAAGGAATCATTAATATATATCTAAATGTACCTGTAAAGAATTGGGGATGTGACCCTGGAGTAGCTTCATGTGTTGCCACAGCATCACCACCAAAGCAGATGTCTTATTTTTTGACCCCACACTAAAAAACATCTCCAGCGTTCTCTCATCTTCCACACTAAGAACCAGACTTATGTCAAATCCTCCTGCTTCTAACTGAGGAGAAAAATACATAACAGACATGTTAGCATGTGTATAAACATCCAGAGAGAGACAATTTCTTCATGCATTCTGGTTAAAATAATCACAAAGACAAAGCGCACAGCCGTCCTGCACCTGGTGCTGCGCTCTGGCTTGGAATGAGCCTGGCAGGCCTCTTGTTTGCAGGGCTTTGACTTGATGCTGGAACATGCAGAAGTAGCTCCACCGCTGGTCTGTCCCGTCTCTGAGGAACTCAGCTGTGACATGCTCAGCTCCAGCCTGCAGCTCTACGAGGACAGACAGTCCAGCCTCGTCCTGGGCCCACTTCACCTTAGCACCGCTGTCACCAGGAACGCCTGCAACCACGACCTCAGTTAGTTAAAAGATATATAGATGCATGTGTTTATGTACCGAGCTATGATTAGAGATGCACTGAGCTAATCAGTTCCTCCAGGATTTTGCTGTTGTTTTTATTTGCAATCAAAATTGCTGATTTTGTGTTGCGACTTTAAAAATATCCATCCATCCATTTTCCTACACCCTTGTTTGTCCCTTACTGGGGTCAGGAGTTGCCGGTGTCTATCTCCAGCTATCGTTTCGGGCGAGAGGCGCGGTCGCCCTGGACAGGTCGCCAGTCTGTCGCAGGGCAACACAGAGACAGACAGGACAAACAACCAGGCACACACACACTCACACCTAGGGAGAATTTAGAGAGACCAATTAACCTGACAGTCATGTTTTTGGACTGTGGGAGGAAGCTGGAGTACCCGGGGAGAACCCACACATGCACAGGGAGAACATGCAAACTCCATGCAGAAAGACCGGGGCCGGGAATCGAACCCAGAACCTTCTTGCTGCACTGTGCAGCCCCTTTAAAAATATTTTATAGAAATTTTGCAATACCTTTTCTGCAATAAAGGTGCAGTATGTAACTTTTATAAATATGTACATTTTTTTTTATATATTTGCTAAAACTGTACCCATGTCATGACGGTATGTTATGAGACAATCTGCGAAAAGATCAATGTCATCCACCGTCACATGGAGGCTGATTGAGAGCGCTAACACACGCCTCTTTGTTCTGATGGGATGTTTCTTGTTAGTGCTGGGAGAAGGCAGAGGAGCTCGATTGCATAGTTACAAACTGCAGCTTTCAGCCCCTTCTAAAATCGACTTATAGAAGAAAAAAAATGAGAAAACAGCAAGAAGCAGGTAGTTTGGACACAAAAGCATTTTTTATTGTTTAAAAAACTGTAATAACGGTACGTCGATCACAGACTGTAACTTATCAACTCAGACTGAGGCAGCAGTGTAGCATAAGTAGGAAATACTGCCACCAGCAGGTAGGAGTTTTTAACCTTTTCTTTGGAAAATTTTCAACAAACTCGCAATTATGCAGTAGTGCGAGAAAATACGGGGATTTTTCTGCTGATTTTGCGTAAATTTCTGCAATCAAGGAATCACAAAAAGTTGGAGGAACTGGAATGGGCCAATTTCAAACTCCACTGAACAACTATTGGAACCAATCACTGGAGCCGAAAGAAACTTTTCAAAAGAAAACTGCGTTTCCTGCAACTCGTAGAGACGTGTCTGCATTTTATTCAGGCTCTGAGAGAGTGGAAGATGATCAGGAGATAACAGGAAGGCTAAATGTTTGGACTTTTACAGCAAGGTTGCTCTGTTTTCTCGTATCTATCTTTTGGGAGTCTAAGGGGCTCTGTGTTCTCTGGAGAATTTTAAAATAACAAAATCCTGATTTACAGCAACAGCTCTCACTGACACAGCATGATCTCCTCATAACAAATAATAGTTAAAAGACTTGCCTCCTATTCTGGACATTGTTATATTACAGTTCTTAAAGAAAATCCATAGAGCTCACCTGTGGTGTTGAGTTGGTGGAAAGAGTGAGAAAGGTGAGCAGAGAGTTGTCCGTTTCCCCAGTTCTCCAGGTGGCGGCTGAAGTTAGCACACAAGTTCTGGAGTCCAGACTGAACACAAAGCTGGGCCTGAGTCCATTGGTATTCACCTTCTCCTTTGACCAGACCTTCTGCAGTGTCCAGCTGATGTCTCAGCTCTATGCTGTGAACAGCTTCCATCACGTTAACCCTCAGGTGGCCTGCAGCAACATGCACACAGAGTTAAAATTACCGGGATTTGTGGGGTAAAAATGGCACCATTCTTGTCATGTATTACCATGACAAGAATGGTAATACACCATGACAAGAATCAGTTTCATTCTTCTGTATACAGTTCTGTTTAGAATTGTCCCATTCATAAATGGGAACTTTATGTCCCATTTTACACTCCAACCACAAACTTCTACATATTTTATTTGAGAATTTAACTGATGGCCCGGTTTAAAGAGTCGGTTTTACCATTTTTCCATTTTATAGCAAAATCAAGTTACCATGTTGCCTTTAGTTGATTATAAAAACGCTGTATATGTCAAACATGACTTAAAAGACTATTAAACTTCCCAATTTGACGCCTTGAAATTGGGCCTCTTTCCCTTTAAGAAGCTCCTACTCTTTCTAACACTACATCATCACAACAGTGCTTCTCATTATGCCGTTTACAGCCGGTCTTAGGAGAATTGGCCTGAGAAGTAGCTCCTATAATATGCTCAGCAACTGCACCATCACAAGATGTTTGGTAATTACTGCTGGCTAGTCTGGAGGAGCGAGGGGAGGAGCTTTGAGAAAATAGGCGGCACTTGGTTAGAGCGAGAGTTTTGGCACGCCGCATGGCGGCCATGGGAGACTCGAGAATTTTTCAAACATGCATAAAAGAATCAAGTATGTTTTTGATGAGGGAATAACATTAAAATATCATGTAAAACTCAAAAAAGTTGATTTTACATAATACGTTGATTAAATCAAAGGAATGCATTTCTGAAAAATGTTTCCTTCCTCTTTACACTCCTTTATGTTGCTCTGTTGGATAATAATACCTTCAGGTTTGTGTTTTATGTTGAAATGCTAACAGGGTGTGAATACTTGTCCAATGATATAAGAGCTGCACCTTGTGTTAAAGTGTCAGAGCGCTCCAACACTCCGTCCAGCCCCAGGCATGAGGGCAGAGCCTCTAATATGGACATGGAATGGTGAACATTCCCCAACAGAGCTAGCCGGAGAACCTGGGAGTTTATCTGTGACCCCTTGACCTGGACCAGCAGCGCCTCCCGTCCCTGTGTGACGGAGCCGTGCAGAGCCACGCTGGAGGAGGACAAACAGACGAGGGAATAAAAACTCCTACAGATCTACCCAACATTTCCTCAGACACACAGATGATGGCAAACCAACCTGTCTGCTGACATGTTTGCTGCCACGTTCAGCTGCAGGGCGCTGACTGACGGAAGGAGGTTCTGGGACACATCCAGGTCCAGCCTCACCGCTCTGTCTGGACTCTGGAGTCGATGGACCAGCTGACCAGTCACATTCACCCTGCTACTCCCATTCGCTCTCACAAACAACGAGCTGCTCTTTTTGCCCGTCTCTGAGGCATCTACAGCAGCTTTCACCTGGACAACGCATGCAGTTTGACTGGAAAATAAGAAAATGTAACGACAACAACAACAAGAAAATGTTTGGATGTTTTCGCAGTGCGCACCTCTAGCGCTTTGGGAATCTTTGACTTGAAGGGATGCGTGAGAGAGGAACGGAGGTTGACTCTTCCTGCCGTTCCATTCAACTGCACGGAGAGCTGCAAAACCAATATGGCCGCCTGGTGCTGGATGATTAATGAGCATTGATCTGAATGCGTGCTGTGTCTTTAACACTCACTGTGCACTCCTGTCTCTCTAGTCTCAGCTTTCCCCTGGCCTGGTAGTCAAAGTCAGCGCTGTGTTCAGGAATCCAGTGGAAGCGTCCCTCCATCAGGGCAGAGGAGGGCAGCCGCAGCTGGAACAGAAGCACCTGAATGAAGGCCCGGTCCGCCCATCTTTGCATTAACATCGATACCAACATTAAAATGTTGGTCAAATTTTTTTAGCATGTCATTATTGGTCCGATAACGACCAACGTTCATGTCCACCTTGTTGCCATTTGTGTTTCGGGGGTTTTGGTTTTTGGTTGGTCATGTGACAGCAACGCAGTGCAGGATTGTGAAGTAGAGAAGTGACATCAGTGGTGTGGACGCGTTTGTTAATTCAGTTTTTTTTTTAATATAGCGCCGATTCACAGCAAATGTCGTCTCAATGCACTCTACAAAAAAGCATTCTGATACAATCACACATACTAGTTATCAAACAGTGCTGAATGCTCAATTCATGATTCAAAGTAGATTAAAACGTTTCTATCCAAGGAAACCCACCAGATTGCATTAAGTCATTGACTTGATGCATTTGTTCCTCTTGTATGATACTGTTAAATATCGGTTATCAAATATCACTGCCATATTAATGTCAGATATCGATAACGGCACCAAATTTTATATCAGCGCAATTAGTTTTATAACAACTGTTAGAATCTGATAAATGATAAAAATATTACATGTGTTTTACATGCAATAAATAACAATAATGTAGGGAAGGATTTTTCTTTAAAGCTACAGCATAGTTTTCATAAAAAAAAAAAACTTTTTCACATATTTGCTGAAGCTGTCAATATGCTGTGTCAGTATTTGATGATAATCTGGAAAAATATATATATCAGTTGAGGACTGATATATATAAAACTTAAGAATTTTTTCAATCAAATAATGTCAATAACACACCTCAAAAAAACTAAATGTTCTCCAGTATTCAATGGAACATCATAGAATAGAAAGAGGGTGGAGGCTGAGGGTGGAGGGACTGACCTGTAGCTCATGGGAGAAGTTTGCTTTAATTGTTATAGCTTGTTGATTTGAACTGGAGGGGCTCTGCTGAATCTGCCCAAAGAGGCAGAGTTTGTCGTCCCCGTTAACCTGCAGCGTCCCTTGCAGATCTCTGTGTGTCTGAGGAGAAGCATCAGAATGAGACATTATTCTCTAGAATAATGTGCTTTATTTTATCAATTCAACTCATATTTGATTGGTTAATTCAATACTTCAACATCTTTAAACATATTACATTGTCAGTCATACAATATTATATATATTCATAAGTTCATCAGAAGGAGTTTTAAAAGCTAAGATAACACGTTGAGTTATTAGCACTGGAATAAATTTGACTTCCTGTCACTTCTGGTTTCAGTCTCTCCGGATAAAAAAAACAAAAAAACTTATATTTTTTGAAGAGGCGGAGCTTACCTGGTTGCTGGTGACAGACACACAGACCTCAGAGTCTGACGGAAAAGCGTCCGAGCTGAATGTGTGGATGAGTGCGGAACAAACCTGCAGGTCATATTTAAGCACAAAGGTCACCGAATGCAATTAGGTTGAAATGCCAAGCAAATCACTTACAAATGGGTTTGGCGGTTTGTAGCCGAGAGTCAACGTGTGGACGACCTCCTTGCTGCCATGGAATCCAGCTTTAGACTCCAAAACGTAGAGGCCTTTCACAAGGTCCACAGTGAAGGTTTCTTTCAGAAGAAGAGTCTGGGGAAAGTTCCGGAAGGGCTGTCTGTGTGAGATGGCAGCTGTTACTTCCTGCTTTCTGGTAAACTGCAGCTAATTTGGCGTACAATTCACATCTACAGCTGATCACTGGTCTCCTAAAATTAAGGAAATTGGGGCCAATTTATCGGTACCTGAATGTACACAATCTATATCTATATCTATACAGATGACAGATTATAGAAATCATACTTTGGGGTTTGTGAAACCTTTCTGATGACTGTAGGAGTGATTTTCTTTTGTCTTGCCACCACTTTATATGTGGTTCATCTTAAAAAATACAAGAGCCACACATAGAATGCAACACTGTTTATGTTGCATTGCAGGCAAACTGAATTATTCCACTCTAATAGCAAATTCTATAAAACATGTTTGGATTTGTTAAACTTATCAGCTTTATGAGTCACATGAGGTTCAGCTGTGAGACCTGTGCAGAATTATTCTATTCAAATGACTAGAATATTTTGGGAAATAGCAGCAGCTGGGTTTCCATTACAAAACTTTGTCAATATTCCGATAATGTCGAAATGACACAATTTCGTTACTATTAAATAAAGAGCGCAATTAAAATGACACATGAATGAGTTTGTTCACACGATAAGTCATTAAAAACGTTCTTTGAAATCATCCTCCAAGCACTTCCTGTTGTCGTCTTCTTCAAGCCAGTGGCAACATCCAGTTGTTCATCGTGTGATTCATGAGATGCAAAAAAAATTAAAAAAAAATAGTGTTTCCATTACAGTTTTGTGAAATAAACCAATTTCGATTTGGCCCAAAAGACCTACATTATCCTAGCAGCAAAACGTTATCAAAAAAAATTTTTTTTTTCTCGAAATTAGTGTATTTCCATGAAGCAAATACATTTTCAAAATGTCAAATTGCGCAATTGTGTGGTCAATGGAAACACACCTGCAGTGTCATTTGTGTAGGAAAGTTCTGTTTAAGTGTAGTTTTCAACCTGGACCTGATCTGAAGTGGTAAAACAAACTCAGAAATTTCACTTTTTTCAGATATTAAAGGCTAAATGAAATTATTCTGTTTGAGATGGAACAAAATGCTGAATCAGAAGCTGTCAATCAGATACTGACTTCATCTTCAACGTTCAGAAGGGGATTTCATGCTCCAGACTGAAACACAGACCTAAATTGGAGCTGTGCTGCTTTCTGATACGTCTTCCTGTCCCTCCTCAGCTCCTCCACCCATCCCTCCAACTCCACTTCCACGATCAGACTCTTCGGCTTGGTGAAGGCCATCTTTAATGTCGCCTGTCTCTTCTTCAAATTCTTCAACGTGTCCGCAAACAGAGAGGGCTTGTGAGGACATTACACAAGCAGCAAAACGATTGACACATTTACACTGTAAATGAGAGGCTTCCAACTCTCCCAGCCCACTGCCTCCACCCACCTTATCAGCGCCGCTCACAGCAGCAGTGAAGCTGACATTTTGCCTGCCACATGTGGCGCTCATCAGCAGGGCGTGTCTGGATTTAGAGCTCTCCAGAGAGACGTTCGCCTTCAGAGGAGGAGTCCAGAGTGAAGCGAAGGAGCCGTGGGCTTTCACCGCTTGCCTCCCCACCACGCCCCAAGCCCCCGCCTGGAGAGGGACACAGACTATGAGACATCAGACTAGGGCCGGATGGTATGGCTTCAAAATAAACCCCCTTTTTTAATCCAAAATTTGATTCCTGACTTTAATCGATTTATTTTGCCTCCTAACGTTTTTTCATTAGATGGGACAGAATTATGTATTTTCCAGGTACATAGAGCCATTTTATAGCACAATCAAGTAACTGTTACCTTCAGTTGATAAAAAATGCTATGCATGTCAAATACAACAAAAGAAATGCTACTTTTTAATTTAATGACTTGAAATCGGGCCTGTCCACAATCAGGAAGTTATCACAATGTGACTCCTTTATTAACCCTTTAGTAACATTTTTACCAGCATTGTTAAACTGAGAAGAAGCTCCAATAATGAGCTGATGCACAGTTCTACCAGATGTTTGCTAATTGCTGCTGGCTAGTCTGAAGGAGCTGAGTGGGGGCAGAGGGGCGTGGTGGTGGGCGGCTCTGAGAGGCGAGAGGTGGGAAGTTTGGAAACTGCAGCTCCAAGGAGGATCTTTCTCCAGAAGGCGGGGCTAGGTCCATCCTGGTATTTCTGCACAACTGAATGGTTGCCATGGGAGATTACAGGATTTCTCAAACATGCATGAAAGATTCAAGGCAACACTCCAGGTATATTTCTGATGAGAGAACAACATTAAAACATAATGCGAAGCTTAAATAGCAGATTTTACATAATGCTGTCTTTTTAGTTTTAATAAAAAAGTGCTAAGTGAAAAAATGGTGGAACAAGACTAATAATATGGGGAAAATGTCTTGTACTACTGGCAAATTATTTCACTCATAAATAGTACTTTTTCATCAATATTAAGGAACGACTGACTTAAAACAACAAGTCCAAATTCCATGTTGAAAACTTACTTGTAAGATAGTTTTCTCTTATTTGAAGTGCACTAATGCATTGGCACTAAAAAACTGAGGTTTTACTATTGAAGGGAGCCTGAATACAAATGCATGCCACCCTCTTCATATACTTAGAAAGCATCCTACCATCTTGCAGAACAGCTACAGCCCCAATATTTAAGACAGAAAAATGTGAAAGATTCATATCTCTTCAAGGCGCCATAAGTCACTCTGCTGCTACGGCTCAGCTGATGTGTGCTTCACCTGGACGTAGGTAGCAGCTGGTGTGTACACCTCCAGGCGCACTGCCTTCTCTCTGCCCCGGTCCCTGTAGGATCCGTCCAGAACCAGGCTGCGGATGCTCAGCCACTTGCTGGCCGTCAGCTCCGAGGTGAGCTGCAGGGCGTGGCGGTTCGGCCGGCTCAGCCTGTAGGCGGCGTAGATGTACTGACCAGGCGTGTCCATGTTGAACGTGCCTGGATGGGAACACAGAGGTGATGGTCGGCGGGTCGGACGCAGGTGCTCAGTTGCTCCCTGCTGTCCAAACGCACACGACGGCATCGCACCTTCCCATTTTTTCTGGAGGGAGTTTTCGGGGGGGCTCTTCCAGTGTAACCCGGCCACCAGAGGCATCAGGTTGTTGTAGTTGACTTTCAGGTGAGTGCTGCTCTCAGAGCCGTGCTGCAGCAGGCGACAGTGCATCAGCTGAGTCCTGTAGTTCAAGTTCCTCTCAGGCAGCTGGAGGTTAAACTGGAAAGTAAAGATCATGTCACCTTTTGGAATACATTTATTTTAAAATAAAGCAAAAAACAACAACAGCGGTGAAAACTAAGAAGTGTTTACCTCCAACGTGTAACTGGTGTGGTTTTGTGTGGACTGGTTTCTGAAGGACTGACTCAGGAGCAGCGTGTGTTTGTTATTGATCTCATCCCAGTGTTTGCCGTAGCTCAGGTCCAGGGTGGATTTGATGTGGCTGGGGCTTTCTTCATGCTTCATGTGGATCTGTTCACAGACATCTGGATCATTTCTCACTGTAATACATTTCTATCACAGTGACTAAAAATGCGAAGGTTTGGCTGGCTTGGTTGTCTTTTGGAAGGTGTTCGGTGTTAAACCTTTTAGCTTTTAAAGAGGACACCAAATCAACATGGCAAAGTTCTCAAAGCCTTTGAAAGAGAAGACAGAATCACAGATTCTCCACCATGCTGAAAAATGAACATAATCATGTTTTCTTTAACATCAGATCCAGGCATTTCTGAGGTTTTTTTTTTCTTTTGGCTTCATAATATTTGATTGTAAAATTAAAACTTCTTAATGTTTCATTGTCTAGTATGTTCAGTTCCAGTGGTATCAATGACATCAGCAGTGATGTCATCACTCTATGGCACCAAAAAGGACTCTCTCTTGAATGTAGATCACAGATAGAGTTTTCTCAGACTTGCTCCACAGTTCTATTGTGACAGATCACTCTTTTGCTCAGGGTGTCATCATTTTTTTTAAACAATTAGTTGTTATTTTCTAATTTTCAATGTTACATGATGCTGTTGCCATAAAAAGTTACATTCATCTTTAGCTTCTTAGACGTCTTGTGCCAGTAAGTGTTGCTGCTGCTGTGTGTTCGGTGTCACCTTGTGGTTGACAGGTTCTGTGTTAGTGCAGTAGAATTCATGATCAGCTCTCATGATGTACGTGAGGTTGGAGTCCCTCCCTCTCCTCAGTCTCTGGGATGTGTAGCACTCCTGATGCAGGTTTTTGGAGTTTCCTGTGAGGATGTGGAAAACACAAATGATAGAAAACTGACCACAACATATTGTGCCATAATTGTGGCGCAGTGGACTGTAAAGGACTGGGCCATAAATGTCCATCCGTCCATTGTCTGTACACCCTTGTCCCCAGTGGGGTCGGGAGGTGCTGGTGCCTATCCCCAGCTAATGTTCCGGGCTAGAGGTGAGGTACACCCTGGACAGGTCGCCAATCTGTCACAGGGCAACACAGAGACACAGAGGACAAACAAACATGCACACACACACTCACACCTAGGGAGAATTTAGAGAGACCAATTAACCTGATAGTCATGCTTTTGGACTGTGGGAGAAAGCCAGAGTACCTGGAGAGAACCCACGCATGCACAGGGAGAACATGCAAACTCCATGCAGAAAGACCGGGGCCGGGAATCGAACCCAGAACCTTCTTGCTGCAAGAAAACAGCTTTACCAACTGCGCTACAGTCATTGACACACTTTCGCTAATCTACTAATCCGGCAGAACCCGAGCTAATTTTTCATTTAGCGCTTTTGCGTTTTTGCTAACTATAAGAACATTTAGCGCACTTAGCTTCCGCTGAATTTCACAGCATACTCTACATGTAAACTGAAACCCTCATTTCAAGATGGCAGCCTCCTGATAACACTACTTTGGTCGTAATTTGACCTCACCTCTCAGCCCATATTTGACCCTGAGGACAGAGCTCCACAGCGCCCCCTTCTGTTCCATCAGTCCAAGCACCCTGCTGCCCACCGTTCCAGGTAAGAAAAGCTCCGCCTCCACAGAGTACTGGCTGCTGCTGCTGCTTAGGTCCTGCCGCCGCTCCAGAGCCACTAAACAACAGACAGCTGCTAGTTCTGTGACATCTGTGAAAGCAGATGGATGTTTTCAGGGCCTGAAAGCAGCAGAGCGCCACCTGAGAGCGAAGCCGTCTCCCTGAACACGTTCTTCAGAGTGGCGGAGAGGCTGGTCTTCCTGCCCAATCCGCGGGTAACATTAGCAGACAGAATCACCGGCCGCTGATCGCCGGCCATCTTAGCTTCCAGGTGGTAGCGTGTTCTCTGCTCAGACTGAAGGCTGGAGCTGTCCACCAAACCCTGCAGAGACAGGAATAAAAGGTTACGTTTAATCAATTCACCACAAATATACCCAGCCAGCATACCTAGGTGGGCCCCATATGGGGAAAAGGAGGGCAGACAATATGGATCCCACATGGGTTTGTCCACAGTTTCCATGGTGGCCACCGACATGCACGGTCCATGTAGGACCCATGTGGGCGGTGGCCCTATATGAGCAAACCCATGTGGAGCCACCATGGAAACTGCAGACTAACCCATGTGGGATCCATATTGTCTGCCCTCCTTTTCCCCATATGGGGCCCACCTAGGTACGCTGGCTGGGATACCTCCAATCTTTTTATATGATACTTATCATGATATAAAAATGGACGTTGTCAATCACAAGTTCAAGCTTCCCAGATTTTATTTTCCTGTCTTCATCAAACTGTCCTAAAGAAAGATAGAAAGAACAAGTCTTAAAAAGGCTGGATATCTGAGAAACCCAGAGTCCGTTGCATGCTTCCTCTGGACCTGACCCTGCAAGACGATGGTTTTCAGTGAGTGTTTGATTCTCAGCAGCACTCTGTGGGAGCTGAAGGCCAGGTCCAGAGACATGTCCCTGGGAATGGAGGATTGGGGCGTGGCAAGGAGGAGGTGAATGGAGGCCTCTCTGGGTAGCCAGGTCCCCCTCTGGGTTAAAACAGGACAGACAAACAATATGGTGGCGCTTTTATGGCATAAATAAGGGGGTCCATTACAGCAACGTTACAGCTCTATTTCACAGTTTGACACATTGCAACCGCAAAGTAAACATCAGTGGAACTTGCTATATATCTTGGGTTGACTCCGATCTGTAAGGACAGCCGGACTTCTTATGAAGACATAAAAGATTTATTTATTTTTATTTTTTTTTACTAGAACTTGACTAAAACCTTTTTGAGTTTCACATTTAGAAATGACAAAGTCAGACTAAAACTAAGAAGAATTTTCCTCCAAAAGACTAAGACTAAAACTAAAATGGCTGCCAAAATAACAAAGTCACCTGGCTCCTTCTTCTACTGCTCCACTCGTCTGGCCATTTGGCTTAGCAGTCTGACTGCGTCTTGATATGTTTATAGAGGCGTCACGTTCTTTTTTTTTTTTTTGTCAAATGATGGATTGAAAAATATAAAGCTTCTCCTGAAATCACACACAGCTGCCTTGCTTTTGGAAGTTGTTTTATTAAATACATTGAAAGAACCAGAACCTTCTTCGTCCGCTTCGCATGCAGGTGCTTCTTTGTGTTGGTTTAAAAAACAGATTAAAAAACATTGTCAAAATATTAATTTGTTGGCATCTTTAGGCAATATCACAAGAGGAAATATACATTTATATTAAAAGAAACAATTTCATGCAAACTGCATGAATGCTTAATATATTTAATAGGGTCATATTAAAACAATTTTGAACATATGTCCCAGTGAGGATTGTTTGTCGTATTAGGAAAAAACAAACAAACTTTAAGCAGATACAAAACATACTTTCAATTTGGGATAAATTTTTGTTTTCACTTATGTTTTATTTTTGGCATAACATAATATTTCAATTTCAAAAGTCACATTTTGTGAGCAATATGTGGAAAATCATAACTTATTTTCCACATATTGGAAAATCAGTTACAAAGGCTTTCAAACTGTTTCGGTCAGTGATAAAGTTTCTGAAATAAATGAGCTCTCAATGACATCCTAACTTATTGAATGGGTCAGTGGTAATCGTGACTGCCTACCTTGTGATGTAATGAGTAAGCGGCCTCCAGCAGGTAGTAGTGGAGGCCTCTGTCCAGTTTCAGCAGCCGGAGCGACAGATGGGCCGGTCCGGTGGGGGGCAGAGCGACACCAGACGGAAGCAAAGGGTATGACACGTTGGAGCACAGCTGCCAGCCAATCATTTTAGACCCTGCAGGAAACCATAGCTCACTTACAAAACACCACGTTAGAAAAGAATGGGAGAATATTGGAAAAATACATTTTAAAAAATGCAACTTCTATATGAGTGTGGGCAGTGCAAAGTAAAGATATTGTTTAGGTTTAGTTCGTCAACCGACCAGCTGAGGAATAGTGAGAGAGAGCAAATGAGTGATTCAAAGTGTTTATGAAGTCTGTTTTGTCTTGTATTTAAAATACAAGTTTTGGACGACTCTGCTGCCTTCTGTCTATGCTTTTTCGTCCATTGATATAAAATGCCTATATCAAGTCAGAACTAACCGAATGTGTGTTTAACAGGGTAGAGAAGGCAACACTCATGGTTCATTTAGGATCCTTTTAGCAAAACAGCAGAGAAAACAGAGAAGGTGAAGCCATGACTTCAAACTCACAGCTCTTTGGCGTGCAGGTGGTCTTCCGGATCCGACTCTTTGGCCCCTTCATCTCCTCTCTGTGGTCTCCGCTGAGCTGAAACAGTCTGGAGCTAGACAGCACAGAGGTCGCACGTCGATTTTCAGAAACCAGACAGCTGATGTAGCCGTGATGCTAACTTTATCAGTGCTAAAACAGTGCCACCTTTCAATTTTAAATTACTTATATTTGGTAGGCAATGAAAACAGAGACTGTTCTACTCTAGAGTTTAAAATGATAGGGCTCCCATTTTAGATTTCTGTGAGGTTTAGTAGCCCTGCCCTTTAACTGTCCAGTATGTGGGGCGTGCAAATAGCTTAGTGGCCCGTTGTTGGCGCTTGTAGCCTCTTTTGCATCACAGTTAGACAATAACCACACAACCACAAACCCACCATTAAGGATCACTTTGTCCTCTCACGTCACACAAGGTGGTCTGGCATAATCACGACTGCGAGCATTCAGACGAGGCAGTTGGGATTGTGGAATCAAAGGGGCGTGGCTTACAACTCAGAGCCTGCTGAGTTGTAAGCCGTAAGACTATTCAGTATCCTCAAATACTCTGCTCAAACACATTCAGTGCTTTCTGTAGACAAGTTCCAATGTGGCTGCAAGCTGAGAGCAAAAAAATGGCTGGCCAACAATGACTACCATTGGTTGTAGCTGTCAGCATCACTCGCTAAATGTTAAATGTACGTGTAATACATGAAGGAAGAAGCAACGCAGTGCTGCGCGATTAATTGTCGACACCATGAGCACGAGATATCGAGGTCAGGAAAAAGAAATAGTGACAGAGAGGGAAGAAGTTATGCTGGTTTGACTTTGACAATCTTATCATGTTGATATGATTGTCAAATCATATCAACATGATAGTGGATAGTGGAACTGGTGTCAGTCAGCTGCTATGGCAACAGGTCTGGGATTAGTTTAGCTGACATAGACAGTGAGAAAAAAGAATACAAGAAGTTTTGAGTTATTCTTCAAAGTTTTTTTTTCTGCTTTACTTTTCCTCTTGCTGTTTCGCATGTCACTAAGTTAATATTAGCTACATCTCCAGGTTTCTTTTTCGTAACGGAATTGTTCCACTGCAGCAGTGCGGCTCTGGAGGGCAAGTAAAAGAATCGTTTCTTTGCCCTCCAGGGTTGTGCACATGCACAAAATTTCGGATGTAAACAAGAACATGCAGCGTGTCTGCATAGAGGTAAAGGTGTCGTCTGCCGTCCTCGGCATACAACTGAGACAACCGGTTCCATGATCCCATAACGTCCCTTACAGTGCATTAAACTGTCAGGGCTAATACGATTTATCATTACAGTTTTGTTTCTACTCCCAAGGAAGATGGGGAGCCCTATGTCTTTGGATCCATTTCAATTTCCTATTTTGTGTTGTTGGGACGTTTCCAGCTGATCAAAGAGAATAACAGGCATTTGTAGATCATGAAACAAAAAAATGTTCTAAAAGGAACTAGAGCTTACATGAGACCCGCCGAGTCATCAAGCAATATCTCATGAAGAGTGTATGCTGCAAGTCACACTGCTAGTACTGCCCACATATCTGTGTCCAAGCTAGCATTCCAGTTATTTCTCAAATCTTTTCTAAATGATGCTTGTGATGCTGCAACAGATTACTCAATAGAAGAAGACTGATGCCACAGCAGAGGCACAGATGATCTAATTACAAAGAGACGGTCAGCATGTTTCATGCAACAGCTTCTTTTTATTTCCGTTATTTCATTAAGTGTGTTTTTACAACACAAGAGTTGTGACATCTTGGCACATGTCCATTGCTTAGGCCCCCCTAGCCAGCAGGGGGGGAGGCAGAAATTTGCATGTTCACCTCATCTCAGAAAAGTTCAAATCTCCTGTCTTTAAAGTTACCTCATATATTTGTTACATGCTTCACATGCTTGAAGAACAAAGAGTAAGATTTAATATTTGATCATTAATATTAGGTCGTATTATTGGGCTACATACATGAGGTGGCACTGCGAGCAAGAAAAGTAAACCGGACACCTGGTATCTAAAGAAATTTAGTGGCCCAAAAAAAACAGAAGCAAAAGTAAACATGTGAAGAAAACTGATCAAAGAATCAAGGTGAAGTATTTATGGGCTGGATAAGTGGAGGTGTAGCATCTTATTTTGTTACGTTGTTTTATTCAGCTAGCTAGCCTCGCAAAATGATGATTTAGCTGGCTAGAAGGAAGTGTTTGCTTCATGAATATGTCACATTGGAATGACTCATTAGACTTGTTTATTTAGATTCCAGCAGGGAGATTTTATACACTCTTAAAATCTAGTATATAGTATAAAGGATTATTGTTTTTCTTTTATTATAGCTTATCAGTCACATCAAAATGAGTAATTTTCCTAACCATTTAAATGGCCAATGTAATTTGATACACTGGGGGTCTCACTGGACTTAAATCATCCAAATCTGAATTACAATTTTCTAAGGATCTGCCAATGACAGCTTGGTGTCAGAAATCACAGCAGGACTTGAAATGTTTTCAGTGCTTGAGTGTGTTTGGGCTGCTTTTCTGCCGAAAGGGGGACCGACTGAAAATGAAATGAATAATAATGTGGCGCAGTGTTCATTTTGTCAAGGAAGCATTTTGGTCATAGTTTTAATCAATTTGCTTCTTTTTCCAGAATGAAAACAAGATCAACACTAAATAAAACCTCATGACAAGAACTGAATTTCTGCCACGCGCTTTGAAGAAACCAGCAAAAACATCCAATCAGACGAGACAAGCTGGATAAATACACACTTAGACTTACACATACGACTTAAGATTAATTTATTCTTTTCAACTTTATTGACAAAAGCAAAAGCGAAATAAAGTCGGTTCAAATAAGAAAAGCTAGCCTACGGTGGCATTAAATGCCAATGCTTACCTGAGAGAGATGACGTCCATGAAGTCCTGCGGTGTGTTCAGGGTGACTCGGACTTCCCGGCCCTCTTGTAGCTGGAAGCTCCCGTCCAGGCTGGGGGAGCTCCTGAGCTCAGCGAGCCATTCAACCGCGGCCTGACCCGGAGCACCGTCCACCCCCATCCTGGCCGACAGGCCCACATAAGCACTGGGAACAAAGACACCAGTTACACTCTGCTGATAGACGAACCATGTGGCCGCAGTCGAGACTGTAAACTCAGCACTACTTGGGATGAACGTATCCGTTCAGGGAGAAGTGCGAAGTGTCCCTGTAGTTGACGCTGCCCTTCAGGTGCAGTGAGAGGAGGGAGGTCATATTGACGCCCAGGTTGATGGGGACGCCAGACAGGGAGGGCAATCGCAGCCCCTCAGCCATCAGCACGCCCCTGTAGCTCAGATGAACCTCATGACCCTGCAGGACAAAGCAGAAGGAAGGAAAAGCGGTGGGGGTGATGGGCTACAAACAGGCCCAGAAGTATCAGTATCAGTCGCTGTCTTCGACTGAAATAGTTTCACTGACAATTCAATCAGCTTGGTGGCATTGCAGTCGCTGGTCTACTGAGTTTACAGAAATGTAGTTGAGTGAAGTCAGAAATAAAAAGAGGAATGAATTTTCAGGATCCTTTTGCGTCTGTGTTTACTTCAAACTTGCTCTGCATGGCCAGGCTCCGCAAAGGCTATAAACTAAAGAGCCAATTTTTTCCCCTCCAAGTCCAGTTAAATAAAACATAAATATGAAAAAAAGGCAATGTCTAATATTTTTTAAAAGTATAGGAATCTTGTCTTTTTCAAATGAACCGCCAAAATATTTATATTTATAAGTTTTAAATTAAGGAAGAATATGAAACTTTTCTTTGATACGATGCAAATATGAACGGAAAATGATGTCATTATTTCATTCCTGAAATAATGACAAGAAAAATGGACGTAAACAAATATTACTGGCGCTGTCTGTGTCATTTTGCTGTGCAAAAGCTGCTAAAAACAACTTTTGTAATATCTACTGAAAAAATAAAAGGAATAAAAATGAACATAGTTTGTTGTTTATCATGTTTAGCCAAAGATTTTAGGAGCCATTACGGAAGGTCCAGTTACTCTGTAGAGGCAAGTGGAAGTGATATAAATTTATGTCTTTGCAATTAACAGACAAATATTGAGTTTTGCTATTTGAAAATATAATAAAGTTTGAACAGTCAAAGATCACAAATGGGACATGCAAATTATGCAACGTTCCCCTGGGTACTACTGTATATGTTGAATCTTAATGTGTTCTGTCTTCTTCCAGCTGTTTCCATCTCTATTAATATAATGATTGGCCTTTATAGAAGAGCTTAGGTTTGTATTTGTATTAGGTTTTTGTTTTTATTCGCTTCTTTATCTCCATTTCATCTGGAAAAAAAAGTCTGATTTTTGATGAGAGCTATAGCAAAAAAATTTTAACTTTCATCCCTGTAAGCTGGATGTTACCTTGAGCAGTTTCACAGCCAGCCCAGCCAGGCTGAGGGAACCCTGGTGGATTTGGTCACGGACATCGTCACATGTGAACACGCTGAGCTCGTTCCCGAAGATCTTCACAGAAACCCGACACCTCGGCCTTTCCTCGTCTGCTTTCCTCCTTCCAAACAACTGTAGACGCATTAAAAAGACAAACACAAACGCATCCAAAAGTTGTAGAATTTCTTTACAAATTTCTTAGTTAGAAATGTTCAACACTTTTTTTAAAAGTTGACTAAATTTGGAACATGAGTGTGACCTGTAGTGGTGACATTGCAAGACTTAGACATACATTTACAACCCCACAAAAGTCACTACTTGACATGATTCCATCATGTGAAGTCACACAACTCAAACTTATTGCTAAATGTTGTTAGTGTGCAAATTGTTGCACAAATATAAATCTAAATCCTGTATGTAAGTGTCAGATTCTAGCAACACAAAGTCAATTCTGGTAACAAAATCTGTCTTGACTTTTTGGTTAGCTTCGGCGCTAAAGAGTTGATTCTGTTCTGCTCATTCACTGTGAACAGGCCGATATGTTTAGATGGGTTTTATTATTTGGTCTTATGAATCAATATGTGGACTAAGTAAAAAATGGGTTTTTGTGTTCTACCAAGAACGTACTAAGTTTGACCCCAGATTTAGCTAGTTTAGAGACAGCGCTAATGCTAATGTCAAAATAGCTAACAAGCAAAGCTTCCTGACCCTTCCTGACCCTTAATCGGAATGCCACAGAATTAGAAAAGAGTAACAAATTATTTATTTAAGCTACTGAAAAATGCTATTTTTCAGTAGCATTTCATGCCTTAATTAAAAATAAATTCCCATGTTGTGTTTCTTTTCCTGCTCTACAGTGGCACAGTTTGTTGCACTGTGGCAAAATGGTGAGATTGATTGTGAGATTCAACCGCTAATGCTATTTTGTCATTAGCATTAGCGCTGTCTCTAAACACACAAACTCATGTTTCAGTAACTTAGAAAGACCAGTTAACCTAACAGTCTTTCAGCAGGTTTGAATCTCAACCTGCCGTCTGTCTGCATGCAGTTGGCATGTTCTCACGAACCACACCTCTCGCCCAGTGACCACTGGAGATGAGAACCAGTACCCAGACCCCAACCCAACTCGACAAGGATGACTGGGTATAGACGATGGATGGCTGGATGTTTCTTTAGCTCATTGGTAAACTTTTAATTTCTAAACTTAAATACTAAATGAAAACATACATAGAATGTTTCAACGTTTGTTTTATCAGTGTGTCTGTTAAAACAAACTGTTAAAGGAATGTTTGCCTCTTTCTGTCTGGGCACCGCTGGTCGGCCCAACCCATCATCTTGGCGGAAGAATTAATTCCAGACTCTAACAGGGGCTCTCCCATGGCTAGCTCCACCATGTTTCTGGTGGATTGAGGTCAGGACGTTGGTTTTTGACTTGGCCATTCCACAACATTAACTTTATTCTTCTCTGGCCATTCTTTGGTTGAATGACTTGTAATGCTTAGGGTCATTGTTTTGCTGCCTGACCCATTTTCTCTCGACGTGAACCTCAGACAGATGTCCTGACGGTTTCGCTCGTACGACGCAAAATGTATTGTTCCTTTACAACCTGCAGCAGAACAGGCCTGCGATACTGGCACCACCATATTTACACTACGTCATTAGGAGAACGGAGATATTTTTATTATTTTAACCGAGAGAGCAAAGTCTCATGCAACCTGTCATCCACACAAATCTTGTTAATGTTTTACAAAGAGTGGACTAAAGAATAATAACTCAGGGAATGTGTGATAGAACTCTTGAGGCAGATTGAGGATGGTTCATTGCTGTGGGTATGACTGTTAGATGCTTTTGTTGCTTTTCTTTGTTTCGTTTCAGCCACATTGGGTGTTTTGATGAATGGCCTACTTAAAGGCGCTTTGCACAGCTGGTTGCCACAGGAAATTCAAGGATTTCTCAAACACGCATGAAAGAATCAAAGCAGGATTTCAGATATGTTTTTGATTAGAAAATAAGATTATAATATGATGTAAAGCTAAAAAAAAATTAATTTTACATAATACTAACCCTTGAAGGTCAAGCCCAACCGGATCCAAACCTTTTGCAGGCCTCTAAAAAAAACTTTATTTACTTTCTTACTTTAAGTTCCTGAGGCTTTTGTCAGACATTTTCTTTATTTTATTTTTAGTCAACAGTGCTTTCCAGTCCCTTTTATTATTGTTGAGTCATGAACTTCGACCTGAACTGTGACGAGGGACGACTGTGATGCTTTAGATGTTCTGGGTTCCTTTGTTTCCTCTGGATGAGTTCATGATGTGTCGCTTTGAAAGGTCGACCTCTCCTTGGGAGGTTCTTTACTCTTCCATGTTTTCTCCAATTATAGATAACAGATTGCACTTCATTTGCTGCAGAACCGAAGTCTTATCAATGACTTTTGACCTTTTCCAGACTGATAGACGTTGATGACTTTGTTTCTTTTCTGTTTTAGAATGTTTTTACACTGGGGCTTTGTTAGATATTTTAGCCTAGTTGATGTCATCAGACGGGTTCAATTTGAGTGATTTCTTTACTCTAAAGGTCTGGCACTAGTCAGTGTACCCTTTGAGATTGGACCAAAAAAAATTTTTTTTATTTTTATTACATTTACTTCTTAATTTAACATCAAAAACAATTTTTTTTCCACATAGTGTCAGTTCGGTTTTGATATCTTTTTCCATTTATCACAACTAAGGTTGTCATTGTCAGATATTCTAAGTATCTGATCAGTTTGGGACGCCAAGTGGATCTGTTGCTACAGGGATTTGGTGCTGTTTTAAAAGCCTCCTCGGCTCCCCGCAGTGCCTGCTATCTACACGTCAGAACCTATCAGCTCCATTTCCTACCGTGGCCCTGGCCTGGCTCAGGTAACCGTCGGCATCGGACAAACACGTTTCTTTATCTCTTCCGTTTCCGCCGTCTGCTCTTCTTCTCCTCCTTCTGGTCTCTTGTTTGCCACTTTTAGCAGTTGGCTCGCCCTCCGTCTTCTGACCAAAAGCGCTCCTCACAAGTGACTCAAAGTTTTCCATATGTACATCCACCTTAAGGAAGAAAGAAAACACGGCCCACTCAACATCATGTCTACTTCATCGCTACGGACTTGTAATAATCTGCTGCTTGTGAAACTCGCCTCCAGAAGGTTGTGCACTCTGCCATGCAGGTACATGGTCAGGTTGACCGAGATGGATCTGGGCAGAAAAGACTTCGGAGAGAAAATCAGCGATGTTTCTAGATTCTTTATCCCAAAGCCTGAAATGGAGAAGAAACAGGCATCACATCGTTAATGACAAATTCTAATTTTTAAGACTTTTTTTTTCTAAGTCATTTTTTAGCATCAGAAAATATACAAAATCATGACAATGCTAAGAGTAAGAATTCAGAACTGGCTTTGCAATTTATTTAAAGCAGGAGACTCATGTTTAAACATTGTTTTCTGATTAAGAGCCTTTCATTAAAAGGAAAAGTCTATTCTTATACACTGAGAAATCAAACAAATGCTAAATGGTTTAAACCGAAAAGTCTTGCAATATGGATGTGAGGTCCTGAGGAGTATAGAAAAGAATAGAGTAAGCATTCTTACTTCCCCAAAAATCCTTCGACACAGGAAAGGTGGGCTGGTTTGTGAAACTTAGCAAGGTCAGATTTTTCTCTTTAGTCACCAAAAATCTTGTTAAAACACTTTCAATGCCTTTAATTTGAAAAAAACTGCATCTACACACAACTTGAGGAGCATCCCAAGGCTGAGGGAAAAGGACGAAACACATTTCATGCCATGTAGTGGCGCAGATGGTCTCCAGCCTAGTATCACTGTCGACTGGGTGGTAGAAAAAAGTTCCTCTGTTTAGAAAACGTGTTGTTTCACCAAGCTTTTTACTTTTCTGCCTCACATGTCAGTATCATCTGCTGAAGTTCATGGACAGTATATGAAAAATGTCTCTCTATAACAAGGTTTTATAATGAACTCACAATATGTGGAAAGTGAGACTTTAAGCTACTTCCATTCACTACAGCAACGTTTTTACAAAAAGTCTCCATGGGATAAGAATTAGGCTGCATAATATATTATGAACATATCATCATCATGTTCATATGTGCAATATGATTGTTGGCTAACATATCCCAAGTATTATGAGCCAGAATTTTACATGCTAATACAGCATTTAGCTAATGGGACAGAGACTGCTATCACTTATGACATTATCCAAAATGCTGAAGGTGACTGATGGTAGGGTTAACCTAACCCTCACTGCAACATTTACTGGTTGAGATTTTTGATAAAAAATTGGAGAAAAGGAAGAACTAAACTTTGGTTTTGAACATCAAAATATCCACAACAGTCAGAACTGAAAGACTTTTTTTAATCAATTTTTTTTCATTTGTAATTGTTTTTTTTAAGTAAGTTTGTTATGGAGCGCTTTTAGTTCTCTGGGTAGGTTGCCGGTCTGTTGGGGCTACGATCACCGAGGTCTGAGGTTTTTGTACCCAGTGTCTCCCTTTAGCAACTCTCCTGTGTTCTTCTTAACATCACACTTGGAAAAGAGCTGCAAGCCAAACCACAAGCAACCAAAAGGGACCGTTGTACAAACAATGATGCTAAGATTAGCATCCACAATAAATATGCTCTGCCTCCTTTTACCTGAAACAAACGTATGATCTGAATAGGAGGAATATTTCCAAAACTCTGCCTCGAAATCTCTGCTTATTATGTCATCAGGCAGAAGCTGAATTAGTGTCTGCTTCATGGGATCCTCACTCCGCAGGATATTAGTGAGATGACTCCACACAAAGGACCCCACTGGAAAGACAAGAGAAGAAAGGGAACTTATTTCCAATAAGATATAACGCAAAAAGGTCCAAGGAGATAGTCTTGCTTGTACGGTCCTACTAAAAACTAATCTGATTATTGTGCGACACATTCTGGGTGTCTTGTCCAAGCAGAGATCGGACCTTGGCTGGAGGTCTCGTTCTTCAGTGTCGTCTTCACTAGTTCAAACACTTCTTGGTCGGGGCAGAGCATGAGCTGCTGGTATGCAGCGATCCTGACCTCAGGATCCTCCCGGGAACATCTGTACAGCTGCAACAGCACCGACCGCTGAGAGAAGGAAACTGCTGTCAGTAACTGATTAAGATCTGACCACTTCACCTCAACCCAGCGCTCATAGCAAATCAATTATCACTTCCTTTAAGCATGCCTTAATAGGGATAGCCTTTGTTCTGACCTGGACTATTAAAGCCATTGAATATATGATTAATCCAACTGGGGCAAAAACTATATTTTAAAGTGTTGGCTAGTTTTTACACGTTGGTTCTGATTTGACTATGGTTTTATGCAGTGGTGGACAAAGTACTCAACTCTAATCCTTGAGTAAAAGCATTGACAGTTATGGTTAAATGTTACTCAACTACAAGAAAAAGCCTATTTACTTTTGAAAATACCTAAGTATTCAAAAGCATAATTTATATATTCAAATAGCAGTACATTGGTAACTATAAATAATGCCATACTAAACAGAGAAGCTTACAAACATCAAACATCGAGCTAAAATATGGCCGTCATCTCCACCTCCCCAACGCCGAGTTACATTTAGCTAAAAGCCGCAGCTCAGCGCGCGACACTTAGCTAGGATGACCTAATTCCAAAACGTAGCTGTGAGCGGCGACTCTGATTGGTTCCCCATCTTGTGAGGCGCATATCGTGTGGCCAATTGCGTTTCAGTAAACAAAAAAGGTGAAAGCGGACTACAAAACTATGGAAAGGAGCGACGTGTAAGACGGTGTGCTATTATTTTCTATAAAAGAAACATTGACATTTCTGAGCTCCAAAAGTCAACAATGTTTTTTAACGAAATAAAATTGATATTTTGCGATTAAAATAGAGATGTTCTAAAAAAAAGGAAAAATACAAAAAAAAAAAAAACATCTGGAAATTTCAGAGTTTGAAAAGTGAAACATTTTATAGAAACAAATCTAATTTTGAGACTAACTTCAGGAATTTTATCAAAGGAAATTTCTGTATTTCAAAACTGTTAAAATTTTGAAAGTCAAAATTTCCTAGTTTTTTTCTAGAAAATTTCAGAAGTGAATTTAAAAATGTCAGAGTTTTTGGCAGAAATGTATTTTTCTTTTTTTTCTAGTATTGTATTTTTGAAATATATTGGTGTTAAAGTCATAAGTTCCCCAAGAAAATAAATACTCAAGCAAAGTAAAGAGATACTCAAAAAATAAATGTACTCCATTAGTGTCCACCACTGGTTTAAGAATCAACTCACGTCAGCTGAGCATGGAAAGCGTCTGAAAGCTTTGACTGCAGCAAGTTTGAGCTCCAGCTCAGTCTGGTGGCCCAGTAGGCAGCGACTCAGCAGAGGAATAAAGGATGCTGCATTCACACCACTGTTTCCAATGGATTTCAATGCATAAATAAGCTGGAAGACACACAATTATATTTGCAAATCGGCAGTAAAAATTTCACAATCCATGTGAAAGATATGGCTTGTGCATTAAAGAGCACTGACTGCAGCTTTAAGACGCTGTACCTCTCTGATTCGATGAGGTTCCTTTTCCCCACAGCCTGCTTTCAGGGATTCCTGAATTGTCTGTATGAAAAACTGAACCTGAGGTGTTTCACTGCAGGAAGCTTGAAATCTTTGGCACATCTGGTAAATGAGAGATGATCCAGCCAGCATCGCTTTGGCCCGTAGCTCTTGATGCACCAAAAAACCCTTAAGAAGAATCAGCGTCTCAGTTTTTAAGTGAAACAGTGCACAAATGAACTCAGTGGTTTCGGTGGAAAGGTCCTACGTTGATGGAGCCAATGATCTGAGGTGATGGATGCGGGATGAGGGATAAGGTGGTCAGGAAAGAGTTAACCTGCCCTTCCTCCAGTTCATGATTCCGCACCAGCTCAGTCAGCAGCAGAATGCAGTTTTCAGATCCACATGCTGGTAATGCCTCCAGTAGTGGTTGCCTGTCCAAAAATAGCTAACATCATTATCCATCTGTATGACCTTTAACCTCTGAGGTAAGAAAATCTGTTTTGAACCAGTGAGCTTCAAAAAGTAGCTGTGCTTCCATTAACAGGAAAATTGCACAAATAGAAATTACAAAAATATATTAGATTATTGCAAACACGCCAATTAAAAAAAATGAATAAAAATAAAAATTTTCGATAAAAAGTTTTGTGCTTGGATGAGGTTGTTTTTCGGCCACATTGAAGTAGATGTGTTTCACCAAACTGCAATGGAAGCATTTATATTTCACATCAAAGGAGTCATGTGATCAACAGCCGGATGTTACTACAGGCAGAAACGACAAAGAAGACGACAGGAAGTAGATGGAGGATGATAGTTTGGTTTTGTTCTTTTCTGGCTCCACTGGAGCTCACAGCATCACACACTTCTTAAAAACCTGTGTATCTTTGAAACGTGTCGAGTTCACAACTCTTCTGTAAAATCGGTGACTACAATTTCCCCAAAATGCCAGATATGTAGCCACTAC
This sequence comes from Phalloptychus januarius, assembly GCA_902982915.1. Taxonomy (NCBI): domain Eukaryota; kingdom Metazoa; phylum Chordata; class Actinopteri; order Cyprinodontiformes; family Poeciliidae; genus Phalloptychus; species Phalloptychus januarius. Next base: position 1,964,323 of record CADWAE010000466.1, on the reverse strand, counting down.
CAAATATATATCTAAGGGGCTATATACAAACATAAGTGGTTCTGAATTATAAATATTGTTTACATCCGTCGCTGCCATTATTTTTAATGATTTTTTGCAGGATCAAACTTATTCACGTGTGTTTTATTTCATTTCTTATTCAATGGAAACACAGCAATTGCAAAGTTGTGTTTTTTTTTCCACATTAGCAGAATATTCAGAGATCGGTGTGTGCACATTTGTAATGCACACTGTTCAGTATTTTTTTAAGGGGCAAAAAGAAGTTAATAAGTTATGAAATCTGTCATATTTGATATCTGAAGCAAACATGAGTAGATTGTTCTGATGCTTTCCATTTGCCCAGAAAGCCTCAAGTTGTTCTGGCATCTGGACCGACACCAGAACAACTTGATTAAGTTTCACCTGAATTTCCCATAACCAGCTTTACTGGATGTGACATCACAGTTTATAAGATGTATGAGTTGATATAATACAATAAGCAACAAACACATCCCAATTTGACACTCTATTTTATATGCCATTAGTTTGGACTGAACTGGTTGATGTTTATTTGCACTGACAAGATGGCTTTCTAATCACTGGTAGATTTCAGCTGATGTCTCATTTTAGATACTAAAGCACTGATCAAGATACATGAATAACACTGTTATAAACCAACTGACCAGTCATTTCTGCACTTGAAAGAAGATTCTTGCCAAAGTGTTTTGAGTTCAGGAAGAGTCATGTCTTTGAGTTGGAACACCAGCTCCAGGAAGTCCTGGGAAATCTAGAAGATGATCAGACGCATTGTTACATTTATGTTGTTTCAATCATCGCATGATTGATGTCACTTTATATTTAAGCATTTGTTCTGAAAACATAAAACATCCCTTATGAATATACAGTCTGAAAAAGCATCAGACTGAGTATGATTGCCTTCCCAGGAGACTCTGGGGTACAGGGGGGGCGGGGCATGACACACAAATACAAACAGGCACTCAGTGATCTGGCAGAGTGTTAGCAATATTCACGCATTATTCGCCTTCACTGCTAAATAAAAGCGGCAGCAACTGAAAGTGTGCAGCAGAAGAAATGAAGGTGGATGAAAACAGACTGTAGGTTACCAGCTGTGGATCCGAGGCAACGCTGCATAGCAACGCGATGGTCCGACTAACTTCCTGGAGACTCGTCGGCCTCGAAGGGCCTTCATCCTCAAACTGCAGGTCAGTGAACACACCAGGATTCAGGGACTCTGATGGAGCAAAAATAATATGCGGATCTGACTACATGTCTTTCAGGAAATGGTACTGTGGCAGGTTGTGTCCAAAGTGCGGCTCGGGGCTGTTTGTGGCACTGGGACTGATTCTGTGCCGCTCCCAGCTGCAGTTAAAGAACCATGCAAATTTGGCCCTGTCCAGTACAGGCGTTGATGAAGATGGAGAAGTTTCATTTTCAATCAGAGTCAAAATTATTACCAACATCATTTTCTGACAATGGAGAATGCTAAAGGGGCAGTATCATGTGCCTTCCAGGCACATAGTGCCCATTTATAGCACAATCAAGTAATATTCACTTGAAACAAGGCTGTATATATACCAAACATAACTAAAGAGAAATTTGACTTTTTTCACTTAATGGCTACAAGTTGAGCCTTTGTCTCTTTTAAAAAAAAAAAACTCCTGCTCTTTCTGAAACTCTGCCTTCAGGAAATCAGTACAACATCTCTTCTCTGTCAACCTGTCAACATTTTTACCAGCGTTTCACTGAGAAGTAGCTCCTATGAGGAGCTCAGCGGATGTGCAGTTCCACCAGGTGACTGCTAATTGCTGCTGACTAGTCTGAAGGAGCTGAGTGAGGAGGGCTGCTCTGTTAGGTGGAAGCTTGCAAACTCAGCTGAGAAGAGGAGCTTCGTCTTCAAAGGCGGAGCTAGGTCCACCCAGGCGTTTTGGGAAGCTGAATGGTTGCCATGGAGAGGAAAGTATTTCTCAGACATGCATGAAAGAATCAAAGAAACACTCCAGGTATGTTTTTGAACAGGGAATAACATTATAATATGATGTAAACAGTGATGTCAGTAAGGCGTTACTTAGCAACCACTTTTTTCAAATCCAGTAATCAGATTAAAGTTACTTATCGAAATCATTTTGCGTTACTATTTTCATTGTAGTTTAATTCTATTTCCTCTTCGCGTCTTGTAACTTAGTTACTTTCCAAATCAAGTAATCAGTAATCTAAGTTTCTTTTTCAAGGAGTAATCAGTAATCCGATTAAAGTTACTTTTTCAAAGTAATTATGCCATCACTGGATGTAAAGCTGAAAAAAGTATATTAAACATAAAACTTTATGTACAACACAAAGTATTCGTCTGTTTTGTAACCTTTGTAAGAAGCAGAATCATGTCTATCCGGAGACTTTTAAGTAAACTTTTTAATAAAATGTAAAAGTTGGTTGCAGCAAACTTTGATCCAAATCCAGCTCTTGTAGTTTAGAATTTATTTGGTGAATTGAACCCAAAATAATTTGAAAATTAGATGTTTTTTTATTTTAATACAGCAAATATGCAAATATGCTTTTCAAGTTTTAGCTCAACAATGATTAACACCCACTTCTTACAGTAAAATTGTGACTCGATGATTTTGGATGATTTTGGCAAAAAGTTTGGACACCCCTGCACTAAGGAGTGGACATAGAATGGTCATGCTAGAAGGGTCATGCTGACCTGCTCGTGTCGACGCTCCTTCCTGGGATTTGAGCAGGAGCAACATGGACACACTCTTTGTCTTTACAGGCCCCAACGGCGTCAAGGAAGCTGCCAATGATACAACCTCAGTGCAGTTAACTTCTTCCACCATCGACTGGCCGGGGCGCTGGACACAGTGTAACTCCATCCGCACCATCTAGACCAAAAGAGTCACATGAAATATTCTATTGCAAACATCTGGAGTAACACCGAAGCTTTTATCTTTGGAGTAGTCAAAGTTAGTGTTTTTTTACATCCTGAGATCAAATGGCAAAAATAAATTTACTTTTTTATATTAGTTTAGTACGACAATGTTTCAAGATCGCCACAGTTGGCAAAAGAGGCAGTAATTTTCCACAAAAAAAAAAAAAATCTCAAACTTTTCTAGAAAAAAACTTCAGAAATTGAAAATTCGAAACTTTTGAAAATCAGAAGTCTCCACATTTTTTTATCATACATTTTCAAGACTAATCTCTAATTTTCTGAGTATTTTCTAGCAAAGTTTCTACTTTTTAGACTAAAAAATGTCCAAATGTTTTTTCAAGAAAACTTCTCTGCATTTTTTTTTTTAGCAAAATTTCAACTTTTCAAACTCAGAAATTTCCACATTGTTTCTAGATTAATCTCCAACTTTGGCCCTAATATGCCATAGCACTTTAGGACAGAGGAACTCACCGTGTCTTCGGTCAGAGTTACTGAATGAGGCCACAGGCGGTCCAACCTGGACTGCTGGCACTGCTTCAGATCTCTGCTCTTCAGCAGTGTTGGTCCTCGCCTCTCATATCTGGTGGTGCATGTCCCATGAACGTCAGTCTGAGGAAAAACATCGGTGCAAGTCCTTTAAATGAACAGTGCAACAGAAGCAGTTCCTTAATATAGATGGAAAAAGGACTAGATCCAATGGCAGATCATTTCTTCCCATTTTAGAAGTGAAACTATCTGCCAATGGAGCTCGAACCTTTTCATCAATATTAAGGAGTTATTGACTTAAGCTTCTATATCTTGCTAAAAAAGTTACTTATAAGTACATTTCAAGTGTAATAAGATATTTGTCCTGAGATTAGACAAAAATACTTTAGTAGTTTGCATTTTAAGGCCACAGAAAGAGACGTTTGTCAAATCCCAGTGAACGTGAATCGGTTCAGACTCGTATCGTCTCCGTCTGCTCACCTCTGTCTCCTCTCTGAATTTGGCGACCATGGGGGAGGTCTGGAGCATGCTCAGTAGAGCCCGTTTAATGTTGAGAGCCCACACCTGCTCCCCCTCCTGGAGGTAGAGGGCTGTGACCTTTCCCCCCTGGAGGGAGAACTTGAGGCGCGTTCTCTCCAGTGACTCCCTGGGAAACAAAAACACCAGATGAGCCCATCTTCCTCCTCCTCCTCCTCCTCCTCCTCCTCCTCCTCCTCATCCTCTTCCCAAGACAAGAGAACAAATAGAAGAGGTACATCTGAATTGAGGATCCCTATCATAGGAATCATAGCTGAAGCATTTCAAGGGGGTATAAGGTTGCAGCAAACAGAGCCCAGACACAACTATGAGTTCAAATAATAATTTTAAAAGAAGCTATACAGGGTGTTACCTCAAAGCTTTTAGATGCAGGACAGAGTGTTCCCTCTGAGGGGACAGACGCTTTATCTGGGAATTTCTTATCTGTTGGACAGGCAGACACTTGAAACCACAGCACAACATGCTTCCAGATAGCCGGCCTCAGAGCAGCTTTTGAGAGAGGGAGCCCACCTGCATGGTTAGGTGACAGTCGGAGACCGCCTCGATGTCCACCACGCAGTCCAGGGCCAGTCCGCTCCGGCCTCCGCCCGAGCCATGCAGGGTGGTGCTGATGGCCGCGCTGTACCTGTAGGTATACCTCACGCCTTTCTGAGCGGAGAAGTCAGCACTCTGAGACGCTGGGGGTGAAGAATTAAAAAAATAATAAATAAATAAATTGAAAAATCAAATGCTAATTTCCTACTTTTGGGGGAAAAAAACTCTTTTTCATTATTGGCGTGTCTACATGTACGGCTGAAGCTAACGATTATTTTATTTATCAGTTAGTTGTAACCATTAATCGATTCTCCTGAATCGATTCAACTGATATTAATCGTTTAAAATAAACGATTAACCGTGTATTTTAAATGATTAATCGATTCTTCTGATGTATAAAAATTTGACGCATTCTGCAGATTTTTTATCTCAGCGTTTAAGCTTATTTTATACTATCTGAGAAATACACAAGAGTGCAAATAAACAAATAATTCAATTTTTTTTTCAAACATGAAAATAAACATTGTGTCGCATAAAAGCAATAAAACAGCATTCCTTTAGTGAACACTTGATCATTTGCAGCAAAAGATGCATCTGCAGCTAAAAAAATACTTCAAACAACATGTGAAAAGCTCAGGCCTTTCTGCTCAGCTTAACATCAACAGTGTCGTCAGTACAGTGTGCTCCCTTAGAGTCTTTATGCTCCACTTAACGTGGAATTGATCACTAAATTAGTTGATGATTATTTCAATTATCAATTTATCCCATTTTTAGCCCCATTTGCATGCAACAATTTTGAACAGCCCTATTCTGTGCAAGAAAAAAAATCTCACCAAGACAACTTGTGTCACAGATGATCGGTTCCACCAGAAGACAATCACCTACAAACATGAGGTCCAGTCGAAAAACAAAAACAACTCAACTTTAAGGTGAGCAATATTGATAATAAATGCTCTCACGTCTCATGTCATCATGGCAGGACTTTAAAAAGGTAAGATTAAATTGAAAATTCACATTTCTCCACAAACATTAACATGGAAAACAATAATAAAACCTCAACTCTTACCATGAAGAAGTAGAAAAATCAAAATAACATGTGGATAAGCAAGCAGCAACACAGACACGGCCATAGCAACCCAGAGTCAGTGCAGGTCCGGCAGCCTCAGCAACCCCAACATGGACATGAGGGATGAAAGCCAAGCTCTGTTCGCTTAACTCAATGACCGGGCTTGTATATGTGGACTTCCACTGCGACCAGTCCTGCTCACAGCGGCCAATCAGGACGCGGATCCCGAGCTAAAAGCTACAAACACTCAACGGGCCAATCATTGGCGAGGCCTTGAGACTCAAAACACATGAAGATGTGTGGCTCCATCGGACACATGAGGCACATGTGTAGAGAAAATGTAGGTTCAGTTTATAGAACACACATCTGCATGTAGAAGTACTCGTGTGCAGTGACTTTTCCACATTTTGACATGCTGCATCCTCACAACTTTAATGTACTTTATTAGTGTTTTAAATGAGACATTTCAAAATTTGGATCAAGCATTTACTCCACTTTACACAGAAGTACTGTATAAATTCCAGCTGTTTTCGCGTTTCAGAGTTAGCAAATACCTGTGTGAAATTACACTCAGTAAATCCAGTTCTTCTGTTTCTGGCCTCACAGGTTTTGTTAACGAAAATTGGAGAACAAACAGGATGTAGTCCAAACAACGCAGCAGACTGGAGGAAGTACAGAGAGGTTTAAGTCAATAGCATCCCATCAATCCCCGTTACATCAATCCTGATGGAAAACCCAACAAAGGTCACAGAAAAAGTGACCCCAATCCTGTTGACAAAACTAGACAAAAGATTATTTTCTTGGCCGAGAAAATAGAAAACAGTCAACCTCAAAAATATCTATTTGTTAGAAATTTTTAACAAGGCAAAACCTTATTTTGTTTTGATGTACAATAATTTTCACATCCATTTCCTACAAATCTCTATAACTACCTTATTCTTTTGACCAACATATTGCACACTAAGACTATTTTTGAAAAAAAAAAATCTGAAGAAAAGTTGTTTTGTTATTTTTTTAGTTTTCAAAGATCTCATGAGGAAAGAAGGGAACGGGAGATCGGGAGGCGGACTGGCGCAGCGTCTGCAGTGAAGCGGCGCTGTACCTGTCCATCATGGTGAAGAGAAAGTTGAGTCAAAAAACAAAGCTCTCGATTTACTGGTTGATCTACGTTCCTACCCTCATCTATGGTCGTGAGCTTTGGGTCATGACCGAAAGAACGAGGTCCCAGATACAAGCGAATGTTTTCTCCGTAGGGTGACTGGGCTCTCCCTTAGAGATAGGATGACTACTCCCGGATGACTACTCTGAGTCATCCAGGAGGGACTCAGAGTAGAGCCGCTGCTCCTTCATGCCGAGAGGAGCCAGTTGAGGTGGCTCGGGCATCTGGTCAGGATGCCTACTAGATGCCTCTCTGCTGAGGTGTTCCGGGTACATCCCACCGGGAGGAGACCCCAGGGAAGACCCAGGACACGCTGGAGGGACTATGTTTCTCGGCTGGCCTGGGAACGCCTTGGGATTCCCCCGGAGGAGCTGGAACAAGTGGCTGGCGAGAGGGAAGTCTGGGCCTCCCTACTTGGACTGCCACCCTGCGACCCGACCCCGGATAAGTGGAAGAAAATGGATGGATGGATGGATGGATGGATGGATGGATGGATGGATGGATGGATGGATGGATGGATGGATGGATGGATGGATGGATGGATGGATGGATGGATGGATGGATGGATGGATGGATGGATGGATGGGTGAAAAATCAAATGTTTTTTGGCCTCCAATCACTTTTGACTTGACAATTTTCACCCATGCCACAAAAAGTTTGTACCCCCCTGCTGTACATCTAATGAAGCAGTATTTACATAGGAAGTGTTGGATAAGGTAACAGGAACACTTTGTAACAACTATATATTTGACCAGCTGGCCATCCATCCTTGAATTGACAGACACAAGACTTATTGTTCTTTTCATATTTTTATGTAACAAGGATAGAAAAAAGGCTAAGCTAGATGGTGTGCGTTGCTCATTAGCTACTGGCCAACAAAGACGCACAACAGCATCGTTTGTTAGCATTAAGCTAAGTAAAGATTTTATTTCACGAGACACTAACCATACCATTTTCTTCTTCAGACACTATGTTGTAGATTGTAGGGTCATTATGTTGCATCACCTGATTTGTACCGATCCTCCATTGTGGGACAGAAGGTCTCATCTCACATTTGACGGGCCCAGGGCAGGTTACTGGGACAACCAGCTCTTTAAAGTGATCATTTCAAACCCTCCAAGTTTTCCCAGCTTATCGTATCTTTGATCTGACGTCCTTTTGAGACGCAAGGCAACGTGTGGGAATGTCCCCTGTATGGTGCATAAAGCAATTAAGCTCTGCCCCTCCCCCACAGGTTGCTGCACACTCCAGGTCAGTTACAGGTAAGCCCAAAATTAATTTGTAAGATTTTCAACCGATAAGGTGAGTAGCAGTATTTAGCTTATAAGCAACAAAACTCAAGAACAAACTTCTGGAAAACAGCAAAACAGCTGAAACACTGGTTCCTTTAAATCAAGGCTAAGACCCCCATCAGGTTAGAGTTGCTTTCTGCTGCTTTTCACTGGTTCACTGACCAACATATCTGATGTGTATTGATGATTTTGATGATGGCAAAATCGTCATCAAATGTTTGTTACGGGTTCCTAAATTGGTATTATGTGTTTATGACTTTTATTTTGGTGTTTTTATTTTGCAAAGCACTTTTAATTGCCTTGTTACGGAAATGGGCTTCACTGACTGAAAGTTGTTTCGGACATGAGACGGATAGCAAAACCAAGTACATTTAAAAAAAAAAAAAATAGATATATATATACATATATATGTATATATATATATACATACATATATATATATATGTATGTATATATATATACATATATATATATATATATATAATACATACATACATATATATGTATGTATATATATATATATATATATATATATAAACTTTTTCACATTTTATTAAATCGAAAAATTTTTATTAAAATACAATTGAACATCAAAAATTATTTAAAAATTCATTAATTTTTTTAAAGATTTTGATTCAACCAAGGATGGTGATGGCTTGGAAGATAACACAATACACATTTTTGAAAAATAACATTTATTTGAGATTTTTTTTACATTTTATTATAAAAAAAAAACAAAAACAAAAAAACAGCACGTCAAAGATGATTTCATTGCTTCTTAATAACCAGTGGACTCAATTTTATACATGTTGCAGCAATTTTTCCATTGCTTTTAAGTCACAAAACCTGCTGCTTTCAATCATTTCTGGCTGCGACAAAAACGGACCATGTAGTGAAAAGTAATAGTGATTCATTTTGGATGAATATTTCATAAAACCGGGATATTTTACTCAAAGTTTTCACACCATTAGTCTCTCATTCCAATTCAGGGCGAGATTTGACACTGAAATCCACACTGAGTGTCATCACTTCTGTGATGACAAAAGAAGCCCAATCATCAGCCCCCCACCACCGTGCTTAACAGTTGGTGCATTTTCTGCTGTGCTTTCCAAGGACATTTTATAACGTCAAACATATTATTGTTTAGTTGAAGTTTCATCTTCCTCCTTTTGAACAATTACTTTAATTTTTAAAAAAAATCATAACTGTATGTTTGTTTGGATGAGGAGGATCTATGTTCACTTAATAAAAAGCAACATCACTTGTGGAGGCTCAAAGTCAACAAAGTCAAACCTGTTACAATGTTGTAGATATAGACTACATTGGGAGGAATAAGGATATATTGTGTTTCAAATACCTAAAAAAAAGTGGTGGGGGGGGGGTGAGGGTAAGCTTGTCAGAAGCAGTGATGAGTTTATCTACTCCCGGCCAATCAGCCACGTCCCCTATCACTGGACGTGGAGTAAAAAAAAAACAAAGAAAGAAACTAAATTACCCAACAGGCTTCATCCCAGCCTCCTTCCCCCATAATTAAGCTCTCAGAGTGCCACCTACTTTCCACGATCCACCCGCCAGTAGCGTGGTCCACGCCCGTAATGTGCGTATTGCTTCACGCCACCTTCTCGTGCGATGAAAAAAAACAACCTTTTTTTTCCCACAACTGAGATCGGTCAAAATACTCTTCTTTTTCCTCACCTCATACATTAAAGTACAGGAGACGCATTTTACATTCTGTCAAATATAATATTTCTCTGTTGAACAAAATGATTTTATGGCGTTAGATTTAATGATGTGATGATATGACAAACAACCGCATAACGAACAATCCCCACGTTATATATATATATATATATATATATATATATATATATATATATATATATATATATATATATATACACACAAATAATTTGAACGCGACAATTATGGAAACGTTAGAACAAACACGTGTATATATATTGATAGCATTGTAACATTTAATTGAAGATGAAAAAGTTTTTAACCGACTTCCCGTGAACGCGCCATTAGTCCGGACTAGAGAGGGCGGGGGGGGAGGGGGGGGGGGGGCGGGGGTGGGCGTGGGTTGACCGGCTTTCTCCGAGGCTCAGACACAATGAACCGTCAGACGGAGAGGGGCACGCGCGTTGGGCCCGGGGCATTAGCATGATTTTAGAACATTCATATTTTTATAGTCGTGCCTTGATATTGTTTTTTAAACTTTCTCTTAAACTGCTGACACGCCGTATGACCGCATCAACTCTCGACTGGAAGCAGGTTGGACGTCGAGTTTGAGGAGAACGAGGTCGGGATCAAACCAACGTCACAGTTTGCCCCTCCTAGCGAGACTTTTCGATCTTTTTTTCACCCCCGCGGCACTCACTCACTCACTCACACACACACTAAAAAAAACCGAAACCAAGCAAGATAAAAATGTCGCTGTCTGCTTCGTCTGATTACTTCGCCGCGGAGTGTCTGGTCTCGATCTCCAGCGGTCCCGTCCTGCACAGACCCACTCCGGTGGCCCCCGCCAGCCAGCCCGCCCCGGTGGGCCTTCACCCCGGGGAGCCCGATGGGTCGAGCGAGGACAGGGAAGTTCGAGAGACGCTGAGGCTGGAGGGAACCAACATGATGACGGTGGCCGGGATCCTCACCGACTTGCACAGCAAGTTCCGCCCGATGTCGGCCTACTCGGAGAGCAGCAACTCCTCGTGCGGTGGGGAGAGCGGGTACACCACGTTGTCCGACCCCACCACCCCGACCATGACCCCCTCCGCAACACCCGTCCCCGGACAGCAGCAGCATCACCTCCAGCAGCACCACCACCGAGGGGCAGGGGGAGTCGGGCCTCCGCGGTCCCCCGTCAAGCGACATCAGTGCACTTTTGACGGATGCGACAGAGTTTACGGGAAATCATCGCACCTGAAGGCTCACATCCGGACACACACAGGTACACGACAGCCGCTTGATTACATCAGCACTTTACAGGACGCGTTAGCTAGCTTTATCAAGCTACACCGCGTCCCCGGCTCCCTGCTTTTGTTCTCGCCCACCTTAATTACACCGTAGGAAATGCTTCGTGCGCCTAATTTTTATTAGCATGGTTGTTGTTGTTTTTTTTTATATCCTCGTTTGGTTTGTTCGATAAACGTGGCCCCACAAAGAAGGGGAGTGAGAAAAAAAAACGAACTCCCCTCGGTGACAAAGAAGTAAACTAACAAAAGAACAGGGCTGGACGTTAAAAACTGTGACGAAAGTTTTCCTCCCCGCTGGATTTGCATATGAAATGAACGTAAGACGAAACCTTAACGTCGGGGACACGGAGTTCAGAAGCAGACACGTTTCTGGCAGCAAGTGCAGGATGGGGGCGACTCTTCCTCTCACCATCCTCTCTCTCTTCTCCCTATCACTCCTCTATATTTCTAAATTATTCATACAAGTTTAGTCAGAGCAGCCGCATGAGGTCCCGTCTGATTATGGGAACGTCATTCCTTCCTGTAATCTATTCATTTTAGCAATTCGGCATTAAAATAGAGCGCAAGTGGCGGGCCTGGTAGAAATAGGGCCATGAGTGAACCTCTTCTTGCTTCTGCCCCCTGCACCTCCCATCGCCTCACACATAACCAAACACAGACACACTCCTCCTGACAAGCCCACCCTGCTAAAAAAAACTTTATTACATTTTAATGACAAAAGATATTTTAATATGTGCGTTTGCGAATGTTCAAGCTCAAAAATAAGAAAAAATGTTGGAATAACGGCAAAATCTTGTATGTGGGTTCAACATTAAGTGAGTTACAGCTTTCTGAAATCTGAGGTATCTCCATTTTACCTTGAAATGTGTGAAAGGTTGTGCAACAAAAGCCACAAAATGTTCTTAATTGAACAAAAAGTAGAGGGCTGGTGGGGGTTAACCACAGTGGATGATCTAAACTTTGCAATGGTTAGAATAAGTGACGGTTAACTGACTTGACCTTTCCTTTTAGTCAATCAAAACTAACACATTAATTGCTGCAGAATCACATGTTACTTACTTTTACAAGTACAATTTTGAAACTGAAACGCAAACTCTACTTCTTTGGTGAAACCAGATTTTGTCAGACTATGCAAGCATGTGGTCTTGTATCAAATCAATGGATTTGTCTTTAGTTGCTTACAGAAATTGTATTTTACAGACTGGTTTATTATTACAAACAGAAGAAAATACTCCCCTCCCAGAGTGGAAATGACTACTTTTTTCTGCGTAAGACACATTTTTTGAAAGTTAGGTTTCACTGCCCATGTACCTACACATGCAGTTAGCTTGTGCTATCATCTGGGACAGCAGATCAAATGGAAAAATTTATGTTTGAGCTGTACATTGTCTCTTTTTAAATGAAATTTAAAATAAATAGATATGGATATACGTATATTTTACACAAAAAAAATGTAATATTTACAAATTAGCTTTTTTTTCATGTTTTCAGAAATAGAATAAAGTTGTAATAAACAAAGAATCTCACCAGACTCCTAAAACACCCTGAAATAGCCTTTTCATTTTGCACTAAGACAAAAGCTATGAATTGATAACTTCCTGTCCCTCAGTCTGTGCTGCCCTGGGCAGTGAGCCACATTCCAATTTAAATCATCCCTATAAAAAAATCCAAGTTAAGCTATAGAACAGCAACCGAACATGTGGATCAGGGGCGGGAAGCTGGGTGGAGAGAACGCGCACTTGGACGTTCTCCAACAACAACGTGGTCGGGCTTTGTGAACATGGCAGCGTCACGACTGATCCCAGTGGCTTGACTCACGTCTGCAGGAGATTAAAGCTGGCAGCGTGCTTAGGAGAGGCTGGCCGTGAGGAGAGAAACCCCACATGGGGGTCGTCTTGTTAAGTCTGAGCTTGCTTTCAGAGTGCAGGGAGATTTTCCACTAATATTCCTCCATACAATACTTTATTGTACAGTGATAAAAACGACACACAGAAAGCTGTATTGTTGCCCTGAGAAGATTAATATATTACACTATAAACCAGATTACTTAAAATAAGATGCATTCAATGCTTAGTATCAGTGGTAATAACGTACCGTTAATGTTAGGATTGTGCACATAATTAGTCATCCGTTCAATCAACACTGTGCACATGCTCAACTCTTAATTCTTACATTTTATTTTAGAATCCAGCTTAATAGTTGCTCAAATGTTCATACAAATATTTAAAACACTTGAGTTCAGCTAACACAGATTTTCTTCATCTTAAACTTTGGTAATAGTTTTTTCAACTGGTGAGTCAATATTAGAACCTCATTTAATGCCAGTCTATTTGTGATTGCGTGTGCACATGGCAAAAAAAGGAGATTTAGAGTTCCACGCATTGCAGTCTGTGACAAATAGTATGTCTACATACTTGCTTTGACATAATTCCTAATTGACCTCATCTTGAATTTTAATAACTTTATATTTTAATACTCGTACTATTTAAAAGCAGTTCAATCTCTATCTATCAACACAAATGAACCTCCTGCCACTATGTTTTATTCCTAACAGGAAGTCGTATTTGTTCGGAAGCAATTTTGATTGGCTGACATAAGGTTTAGCTTTAAGCTACACTGCCCCCTATGGGTTTGGCATGTTTAAAACAATGCTCAGAGGTGAACTTGTGAGGGCTCAAGTGGATGAAAACTTTTCTGACACCTATCCTGTGTGTACAAAATGATTTTTTTTTAAATGATGTGGTGGAGATATTTGTTTTGATGAAGACCCGGCTTCAAAGTCCTCATGAACTATGTCCTGATTTTTTAGATGTTTCCTGTTCAGCACAACTCAATGAAACATCAGTAGATTTATCAAAGCTTTGCTAACGATCTAATCATTTGATTAAAGTGTTTTAAAGCTAAGGGACACATCAAAGTTAAATGACACCCACCTTGAAGGAGCGTAACCTGAGACCACTGCTTCAGCAAGTTGTATGGCTGTTAGCATAGCTCGCATGGTTAGCATTATTAGCTGTAAATATCAGTCTCTGCATTTCCAAATTGCTCCTGTGGAGATTTAGCTTAATGTCTTTAAAGAAGGTACAAATTGATGTCTTGTGGCAGGCGGGTCTTTTTTTTCACAAAACACCCCACTAATAGTGAAAATGGCCTACCTTATCCTACAGCCCAGTTTTAATGCATTTAAGAAAAGAAGTGATGGGGGGGAGGCTCTACTGTCATCGAGCAGTGGAGTCTCCCAAACACCACCTTGAGCCCTGATTTCAATGTATGGTAGACTATGCCTATTTAAATGTATCAATGCTCACACTAATACAAACATATCACATACGAGGAAAGGAGGATGTTGAGTGTGGGATGGTGTGGCATGGCCTCCCTCTGTTGCTTCCTTGTGTCTGCGCTGGCTGGTGTGGACAACCTGGCAGTCTCTGGTGGAGTGGCTCGCTCCGTGACGGTGAGGATATTCTGGTCCGGCTTGAATTGGATCCCGGAGGATAACCCAGCCCCTTGTTCCCCGTGGAGGTTTTCCAACGGGGTGGGATAACACAAGTCCCCTTACTTCCTCAGTCTTTCTGCATCGCTGTTCTCCGACCAGGGATTAAGGGTATTTGGGTGGTTCCCTTTACTCGGTTTCTGTAGGGGAGGGAAGATGAGGCCATCAGACCCCTGCTGGTACTGAGTGCTGTAAGGTTTATCCTCTTCTCAATTACAGATGACAAATTAGCACAAACACACCCCACCCATAGAAGTTCACCTAATCATAACACAGAGGACTGAACGTCATACAAAAACAGGTTCATATATCAATATGCAACCTGTCTACTTCGATGCCAGGGCCAACCCTGGATTAATAAAATCACTCATCCAACTAGGAAGCCATTCCTAGATATGCTTGTTGTAGATCAAACTGGTTGTGGCAATGGAGGCAACCAGCATATCGCATGCCTGGAATGGTGAGGCAGGACACATGAAGAAAAGGCTTCATCTGATTTCTTGGTGTATGTGTCATGCACAGTTTTATGACAAAGATTAAATAAGAATGTATATAAGTGAATGTTAATCTGTGTTGTAACGTTGGAGCTAAACTGCCAATGTCTAACGGCCCTTTCTGCCCCGCTGCAGGTGAGAGGCCCTTCCCCTGCACCTGGCCCAAGTGCGAGAAGAAGTTCGCCCGCTCCGACGAGCTCGCCCGCCACACCCGCACCCACACGGGGGAGAAGCGCTTCCTGTGCCCGCTGTGCGACAAGCGCTTCATGCGCAGCGACCACCTGATTAAACACGCCCGCCGCCACCCCGACTTCCAGCCTTCCTTGCTGGCTCGCTGTAAGGCCACGCCCATGTCTTCCCGCCAACCCGCCCACACCTAGGCGGGCGCTTAGGCGATGTCCGTTTCAAATTCAACCAGCTACAATCAAACCCACTGGGCCGTACTCCAAAAAAACACATGCACACACACACGCAAGGAAGAGGTGAACATGTAAGAAATCTCCCCATCTCAGTCCTCACTTTCCCCCAAAAAATGAACCCTTCGGACCTAGCGCTCTTCAGCTTGCGATACCTGGTTGCACACGCGTGTATAGAAGTTTACAGAACAGCAGATTGGACTGAGCCTTCTGAAGTGTTAGAGAGCTTTACTGCAGGTGCGCTGCCTGAAACTGAACATATGCAAGAACAAAAGAGGAAGTGCTTGTAGAGATTCACCACAGAACGGTAGATGGATGGATTTTCTGCAGAACATAATCGGTTCCTCGCCACCACTCTGAAATTTAAAGGTACAAAGCGCCTGTAAAATTCAGTCATACCAAGAAACGTTCCTGAAGCTTGCCTCCAAACGTAACACCAATACTGATTCCACCTTTTCTAACCAAACAAGAACCCACAACTCACAGAATACCTCATTGTTTAACGCAGGGTCACGGCAGCACAATCGGTTTCAGTCCTGATGCTTTCTCTTTGGCTTCGACGTGAACGGTGGAGTGCTTCCTAAGCCATACAGAACTCCTAACGTCTCAGATTCAAACACTTTTTTGCAAGTTGCAGGGATTTTTCACATTTTCTTTCATTTCTGTAAAAAAAAAAAAGAAAAGAAAAACAAAGAAAAAAGATGATGTTCATACTTCTCCTCATTCAGATTTCCACTGGTTTTTCTCATGGTTCATCCTTAGGGCTAAGCGTTAAGTTTGTGATATTAGGTAGCCAGGCGGTGACTAGATTGTTTTATTTTTTTTTGCTGTTGCTTTGCTCTTTTTTTTGGAGTCCTAGCGATGAACCATTCACGTTTATTCATTATTAGTGACTATATGGGGAATATCTTGTCGATATTTCCATCCGATCGCATCGTCTGGTTGGGAAGCTGAACACACCTCTCTGTAGACGAGCAGTTTGCACACCACTCTGAAGGCTAGAATCATTATCTCCACATAATACGCAGCAGTGTTATGTCTAATATTGATGCAATTGTACATAAGCTTTAAGCTTTTAATGTAGAATAAATGGTAATGCTACTAGCAGCAGAAATGATACATGTAGTCCTTATATTAGGGGTAATATTATGCTAGATAGGTTGGCGTTGCCAGTGAGAGTTGGTGTGTGTGTTTATTATTTGTTTTCTTTTTTTCTTTATATTTTGAAAGGATAATGATTGAAATTGTAAGTGTGTGTGTGTGTGTGTAAAAGGTGGACTTTTTTTTTTTTTTACTTTTCTCGGCGGGGAAGAGAACGGATGTGTGTTTAGCTCGGTGCTGCCTTCAGATTAAAAGCATTTGATTCCTCTGGCTTTGTGGGACCAGATGGTAGGATGTGTGGAAGTGCGTGGGATCAGGTGTGCCAGATGGATTTTTTTTTTCCCCCTCTCCTTCTTTGTCGTCTTCTTTCTCTTCCAGTGCAGATAAACAAGTCGTACAGGTCGCACTGGAAGACTAATCTGATTGCAACAGTTTTTTTTTTTTTTCGTGGAAATCCAAACGTGGTTGCTCGGTTTGCATCATACGCACTGAGGAAGAGTTGGTGTCAGTAATAAGATGCAAACAAAACATGGCTGCCGTCACCTGACTTGACTTTAGTAAAAGAAAACAGCCAACAATTCTGAGTGCTGCATTGTCAGACCCGATGTGTTAAAAGGAAATGGATTAAAAAAAAATAAAAAATAGTGAAAGCAGCTTTTATTATTTGGTGCTGCTTGTTTTGCTGCTTTGTCATTATGTTACAGTTACAGTTTTTATCACTCTTCTCTTCAATCAAATTTCAGTGAAGAAGAAAGAACATGCAGTTCATTCCTCCACTGTTAGACAGCCAGACATTCACTGATATGTGGAAGAGTTATTATGGCTACTGCCAGTCAGATTTCTGAAAATAAAGTTGGAATTCTGGGATAAAAGTCAGATTTTCACTCATTATTATTATTTTCCAAAGGCCCTAATCCTCTTCCATGGATGTCAGTTATAACTTGTAGGGGAAAAACAGGTTTTGTGTGTACAATACATGTTATTTACCAGCATGAACTTTCTATTAGTTTACTTTGTGCACTGATTATTAGCATATGGCCCATTTAGAGTTACATTCATTTTACTTTTTAATTCTCAACGCATAAACCCATAGAAACTACAAGTAGAGGGAAGGAAAAACTGTGCTTCCTGGCTGTTATGGCGAAGCAGCAAAAGCAACTCAGAAACGAAAACATGTACCAAATAAAACGTTTAAAACTTGTTGCATAAAACCCTCCAAAACATCAGAAAGCAAATCATTCAGGAACAAGAAGGAGCTGGGATCACATTTTTAAGTAAAGACTAAATGATGACCAAAGTTTTGTAGCAATACAGTTACGTCAATGTTATTTGTAACATTTAAAATGCCTTGAAAGGTGAGCACGCGCCCCTTTTTCACGCGCCATCTCAACAGGTGTTTTACTCCGAGGTACGGAGTTTTCACTAAAGCCTCAAGAGGGCGTCAGTGAGCAGAGGAGGGACAAAAAAAAAAAAAAAAGACGCGAACGAAGCTAGACTCGATGTATCCTCGTCCCTACGAGATGAATTATCCTCATGGGGAAAATGGCAAATCTCTTAACAGCAATGCTTTCCTTAAAAACAAGCGTTGCTGTTGTTCTCCTTCTTTTGCTCGAGATTTGGCTTTTTTTGTGTGTGTGAATGGCGCCACCTTCTGGCTAGGTGCTTTATTGTTGCTGTCGAAGCGGGCGATGGGCGCAGTTTGGAGCAACAGGTTCACTGCGCCACTCCCCGTTGCGTCACATGTAAGCGGCTTTTAACCGAAAAATATTCGCGACTGAAAATGTTAGTCATTCTGAAAAGCGGACTTTGATACCAGTAACGAGGCCTCGTCTGTTCAGGAGTTTTTGCTGAAGGTGAAGCCAGTCTGTCTCGTGTGTCAGCGATCCCTACACTGTTTACCCCACATTCCTTTTGTCAGGGCGACCACTTCTATCGGGAGACTTTTGAAAGCCTTAAGCGTCGTCATGACTACTTATTCGCCATGTTTACAGCTGCATCATCATAAAGGTGGATATTCCATCAGAAACATGCAAGATGACACTTTTTCTTTTTCCCTGAAAGATGCACATGGCTGAAGAGTGGAATGGCTTGCACTGTGACTGAGTCTCAATAAGCAAGCACTGTGGAAACGTTGCTAATGTTTAGAACAAATGGTTTGTATAAAAAGAGAAGGAAACTGCCTTTTCTCCATTTGCTTTAAAGAGCGAAAAATAAACGAACCGGGTAATCGTCGCTTTTATTATTTTTTTTGTTGTTTTTTTTTTTTTGGTTTAACTTAGTTATCCAGGCCATTTCTTCTTGTGGAATTTCTTTTGTAGATGGGAAATATTTGATTGTTCCTCGATCCTCTTCCGATTCAAGATGTCTTCCTCTCTATTTTTCACAAACGGCAGCAGTTCAACGTCGGTTCTGTGTCAGTGGGAACCCGTTGAAGTAAAAAAAAAAAAAAATCAAAGCAACACTGATATTTTTATACACGTTTTTTTTCTGAAGGAGGCTTGCTGCTGGCAGTAACCTTCGAACACACGGACTGTTTAAAACAAAAGGAACAAACACAATCTACTTCTGTTTTCAGATGTCCTTCTGTCTCTAATGGCAGGTGGAGGAGTCATCTGACTCTCATAGCTATAAAATCACAAGAACATACCTCACAGTTTTACTTTGTTTTGCAGCGGCGGTGCGGATTCCCTCCAACCTTTTCTTCCCAGAATTCCCAGTTTGTCATTTAACCTGAAGCTTTCCAAAGTTTGTTGAAGTTCTTTCAAACAGGTAAATGAACTTCCTTTTGGCTCTGGCTACAGCAGGGTTTTTTTTTTTCTATAATGAAGGGTTTAACCCTACTGATGGTTAATGGAGTGACATAAAAAAAGGGGAATTGATTAGAACACAAAGACATTGTCCAATTTGGATGAATCTCTTTTTGATATTATTATTATTTTCTTTCTTCTTTGAGGGGCAACAATATCTCAACCACACTAATTCAGTTGTGCACACTGTACAGGAAGTGGATGTGCTGTATTTTTATGTTTTATGATGGCTCATTTTTCTACAATGTTGTTTTTTTTTTTTTTTAAAGCTCTCCTATTAAAGCTTTAGTTAAGATCATTTGGAAGAACTGTGGAATTAAATAATAGCTGAAAACGGCTGTTTTCTTTTTTAATATTTATATTCTCAGGTGTGTTAAAATTGTAAGCATTGGAGTTTCAAAATTTTCCTGTGCAGCACCGATGTATAAGCATTTTATTACTTTTGTTTTGCTGATTAATTTATTACATATCAAAGATGCATCATTTATGTGGTTTGTTTTCATAACTCATTGTCATATGGGACTGTACTAATAGTACACTGTTTCAATGTTTGTTTTACTATTCCTTTTTTTTTTTTTAAATAAAAAGTCTGACGTTCAGAACTTGTTTGTGTTTCCTTCTGTTTATTAATGCGCTCTATAACAAACACAGAAAATCTTTTTATGCTGTATGGAATTAAGAAAAAAAATTATTTCTTAAATCATTTTCAAAAGACTAGTTCTTCAATCTCAGAAGCCTACATCTTAAAATTTGACTAAAAACTCCAGTTTGCTAAATAATTTGCTAAAACAAATGCTTAAAATTACCAGAGTTTTGCAGTAATTATAAAAAAAATTATGACAGATGCATCAATTTTATTTGTAACGTTTAAAAAGCTTTGACAAACCCGTAGCTGCCCCTTGTTCCATTCTATTTTCACCCAGTCAGAAGAGCTGTTTCACTAAGGCACAGTTTTCACTTCAGCCTCATAGGGGGCGACGTCGAGGTGAGAAGTGAGACAAAGAACCAAAAGAAGCTAGAGTCCATGTATCCTTCTTGTTTTCCCTGAGAGATTAATTATCCCCATTGGACTAAAAAATGACAAATCTCTCCTCACTGTGTTCCTTAAAAACAAGCGTTGTTACTCTTCTTCTGCTCTAGATCTCGTCTTTCATGTGTATGGCACCGCAGTGTGGATTTTATGGTACATTACAGCCTTTCCATTCAAATTCTGAGAAGCGCATCTATCTTTCCTGTATCAAATTACACCTACAACATGACCTTCCTACCACCGTACTTCAGTTGGGATTATGTTCCTGCAATTACAAGCTTATTTCCCTTTAGTCATTTAAAAATACATAGAGATTCAAATAATTCCATGTATTTTTAAATGTATTTATTTTCTAATAATAACATTTAAGTATTTAATTTCATAATTTAAAATGCATATTAGATTATGTAATGGGTTATTTAATTTATTTCACGATCTAGATATATTTATTTTTGACCCTTTTGGCCCTCCATACTCTCGTGCCCCGGCCACAGCATGGGATACATGGCGATATCACACAGACATTAGAAGAAGTTCAGCACCGCAGTGACGGTCCTTCGTTGTAGCTTCTTGACCCCATTCAGGAAGAACAGAAAATAATCATGAATGCTTCGTAACTATGGAGACTCGACGTGTATATGAAGAGAGAGCTTAGTTAGAAAGGAGGAGAAGAAAAACCACAGGGACATGCGATGTGACATCAGCCTCCACGAGAAAAAACAGGCTGCAATTCCCGCTGCCCTCCATAAGGGGCGCTGTGCAATAGCCATTTTCATTCTGAGCAGCTTCCAGTAAAACACCTGAATGGAGACGGACTGCTGAAAGAGCAGTTCATGGTGTTAGTCTGTACCAGCAGCGCTCTGCGTACATCATCTGTATCAGCTGCGTTTTACTGTTACAGCTAGTGAAAGTACTGAAATACACATAAAGAAAAAACTTTCTTTTTTCATTGTAACAGTACATAACAATGACTTACTGTTGCGTGTTATTATTACAATTTACAATTTTGTTTGTTTGTCGTTTTTCTCTCTCACTAAAATGTTTAAGATCATCAAGCTAATTTTGATACCAGTCAAATAATCAGAGCAGGGGTGGTTCTAGACGGGGGCCACGAGGGGACAGTGCATCCTCTCTACCAAATTGATAATAATAAATCAGCTTCTTATGTTGATATATGTTGGCAAATAAACTGTAAGTAATTGAATTAATGTATAGATTTTTTTTTTACCTTTTACTTTAACAATGGATTCAAAATGATGGAGTTGCAGTTTCAGCTTCGGCCATATTGAAACATGATCAAAGTTTTCATCTGCTAGATAAGAGTCTGGAGCGACAAGTGGCTCTTTGGCTTAGTCAATTTTTTTAATTAAATGTTGTTCTTTTGTGTTTCTGTTTACATGCATGAGTGTGTGTTTTCATTATTCTTTTGTTCGTATGGAAGCATTTAACTGCCAGAACTTGGAAATAAATTCAGGAGCAGCTCCGGAATTCATTTCCAAACTCTGGCAGTTAAACTCCTCATGGGTAGCTTTGTGCCCCCATGAAAGCAAACACAAACACACACACACACACGCACACACACACAAACAGTGGAACCACTAACACCACCACTGTACCTGAGTAAATATATAAAAATACAAAGTGATATATTTTGTAAATTAATTGTCTGTTAAATAAATTCTTTAAGCGTTCAGTTAAACATTTGTTTTCTTTATGGTGCATTTAATTTTTGATTTAATTATGTATTTATTCAATTAATTTTGCCTCTTTTACCCCTATCTACTGTTAATGATTTATCTTAGCACAACCCAATTGTTTATGTATTTATTTGTTAAAAGGAAGGTCACAGCAATGGCACAATGTCTGTATGCAGCTCTGTCCATACAGGCAGCTATGATATCTGAGTTCAGTCTGTCAGGAAGTTGCTGCTTCACGTTCCGTTTTTTGGGGGTTTTTTTTCCACCCTGTGTGCGGAAAAGAAAACACGAGCGTGTTTCCACCCGGACTAACTTTGCTGCAGAACGCCGGTAAATCTGAAAACACCATCCATGCCTCGCTAAGCAGCTCTGTCCTGCTGTGTTTTACCTGCAGATACGTTTAGTGTAAGATGTCCGGATCATCAGACGGAGCGGAGGCGAACTGGATCCTGCGGCATCCCGCGGTGAGTGACGGGAACCCCGGCCGCGGGGGGAGGGGAAGGCTGAGCTCCGTCGGACCCCCAGATTGATTGACCAGCGGGGGTTTCTTCTTTCAGCTCCGGCAGATGAAGGAGCTGCAGGTGGGTGACAGTGAGCAGATCCACGCAGCTTTTCTGGTCTACATGGATCTGACTGAGGGTGAGTTGGACGCCATGTTTGATCACCAGGGTTACCTGCCACATAGTCTAAAAGTTGCCAGTTCATCTCGTAGTTCGTGTTTCTGTTAATCCATTCATAACAATAGATCTACCCATGCATTCACATATTCGTTTATCCATCTGACCCTTCGACCCATCCTCTTATTTATCCATCCATCCATCCATAACTTTTGCAGACTCCTAGTTTGAACCTAGTTTTTGTTGGATAAAAAAAAACAAAAACAAAACAACGCATTATCAACAAGTTAGACAGCCATCAGCACCTATGTCAGATCTGGCCATCGCTGATTACCGATGTTCTGATTCCGATTTTGATTCCACTTCTTTTTTGGTCTGAAATTAGCTAAATATAGGCAGACAGTCACTGAGTTGACAACATTGCGGACTATTAACTGTAAATGTGCAGACCTGACCTGGTGGGTCCGTCAGTCAAACCTCTCCCAGCAGAGCAGAAGAAGACAGTGGTTGATTTCTGGACCTTTTGCTGATTGTAGATAAGATCGACTTCACATGTAAATATCGGCCGATCTCCCAAAATGAAGGAAATCTGGACCGATTTATCAGTACGCCCGTCATTTTAGACATGTTTGGGAAAAAACCCCTGAAATCAGTCAGAATTTGAACTGAGTGTTTTATTTCAAAGACTCTTTGTATCGGCCAAACAAACGGCGGCAGACTGTGTGTTTGTGCTCTGCAGTGCGTCGGTGGAAAGAGGTCTCCTGTGTGAAAATTTCCGACCTGCAGGCGGTTCTGCTGGAGGCCAGGGAGAAGGATGGAGGTCCGGTCCACACCGTCCTGCCGCTGCCGGTTCACCAGTCTCTGAGCCACAGGAGGTCCGATCTGTAGCCGAACCGCTCCTCCTCTCCTCTTGTCATTCTGTTAACTCAACTTCTCCCTCTCTGCTGAGCAGCATCCGCCAGGCGCTGGACCGGGGCTTCCCTCTGCTGCTGTGTGCTGTGGCGTCCGACTCCACCCTGGTCTACCAGAGGATGACCGATGGGTTGGTGACCCCTGACCCCCCTGTTGGACCCTTTGAGGACCTGGGGCGGCGGCAGCACCGGAAGAGGCGGCGGCAGCAGCAGCAGCGTTGATCCCGCTCTGTGGCAGTGTTGCTTCTCCTCTCCTGCTTGTGCAGCTCTACTGTCTGAAACTTCAGAGCGGCGCAGTCCTCGCATCATCACGGCGTTGGCATGGACACGAGGGGTGTGAAACGTTCAATAGTGACTTTTCGTTTCGTGACAGACTTAATAATTATGCCACATTGTCGCCAGCTCTCTCGTCCTTGAAGGTTTCAACTCCTCAAACTTCCCCTCTTCATGTGTGCAGCGCCCCGACGAGGGCTCAGGACAAGAAGGGAAATCCGATTCACTTTTGTACTGAAATATTGCTTATTTTATCATAGAATAAATGCAATAAGAGGAGGACTTCCTGAAGTAACTGAATTTTGGAAAAAATGTTCAGGAAAAGCAGCAAAGTTTTTTTTCCTCTCATGTGATCTGCTGTTGGGGAAAACGCTGTAGAGCAGCAGAGAGCATGAAATAGAGTAAGGCTGGGCAGGGCGTTCACCATGGTGATTGACAGCACTCAATCAGAGCACTCTGGGCTCTGATTGGTTGTTTCTATTTTTTTTTTTTTTTACAGATTTACTTTCTCTTAACATGCTGTCATGACGTGGTTATGGTTTCAGAAAATATGTTAAAAAAAGTATTTTTTTAAATAAAACTGCAGTGAGCCACATGCTGTTTTAGACGGACACATTCTCTGCTAAGAGCCACAGAAAATACCCCACAAATGTCACCATTAATTAATATTAATAGTATATTAATATCCAATAGTATATTAATGTTAATAACTAGCTGGACATTTGAGCTTGTGTGTTTGCTCTCCCTTTGCTCGTCTCTGAAACAGAACCCGTCGGATTCCTGTAAACACTTTTAATTTTTCCTAAAAAAAATCAAAACAAGGAAACGTAACAATGAGACGGATTTAACACTGGTGACCGACGTACAGGAACGGGCGTCCGTGCGCTGCGACAGCGCGCACCTCGTCGTCACACGGAACAGAAACTGGAGCAGGAAACGTGACTAACTGTGGTGCGCCAGTGCATGTGTTGCGTAAGTTTCATGGTGCGAAAGTGTCTCAGTGAGAGGAAGGACCGGGACGGCTACACTTCAACACTTTAACCCTGAGCCTTGTTTTGACATAGATACCTCTGGACAGACGGGGGCGCTGTGGGGAGAACAGGTTCATACTGCGTCTCTGCGGGGGAGGAAGAGAGACTTGTCACGGGAGAAAATGACGCAACTTTCCGCACAGGTCCACATGAGTGGATGAATACTGATGGTAGTCTGATACGTTTCGGTTCATGTTTGTGACTCTGGGTCGGTGTGATGGCTTCGTTCCGGACAGGAGGCCGTCTCTTCCAGGTCTCAGCCGGAGTCGTGGGCGGAGCTGACCGAGCAGCTCAGGCTGCGGGTGGGGGAGGAAGAAAACGTCCCGGCTTCATACCGATCCCTCTCCGCCGAGCTCAAGCAGAGTTTATTAAAACAAGATGAAGCCCCACCACGTGAAGTCCGCCCCGTCTTCCATCCGGTCGGATCCCGGACGGCGAGGCTATGTCACGTCCTCTTCCTCTGAGCAGTAGTCCCGACCCTGGACACAACACACACAATCAGCACTCGCTAGCTGCGTCTCCGTATATTTGCGGAATTTGACATTTAAAGGACAAAAAAATTGCTTGATGGATACGTGTCAATTTTGAAAAATTCTCGTTTTTCTATAAAAAAGTTTTTAAGCTAGGAGGAAATGTTTTTCTTTTCGTCACGTCACAGGACTCGCATCAATAACCGGATGTTACTACTGGAGAAAACAGCAAATAAGAAGAGGACAGGAAGTAGTTGGAGGATGGGGCTTCATGTTTTTTCATCTTGGGAACAAACTTTTTCACCGGTGATTTTAGTTGCCTTTCTTATTTAATGGAAATACCACAATTGCAAATAGTTTTTTGGACTTTAGCAGATTGACAGAAGTTTTCCCCACATACAAATATTTAACATTTGTAAATATTCATTATTTATTTATGTTCTCATGTAAAGCGTCTTTGAGTGTTCAAAAAAGGAATATAAAAATGTGATGCATTATTATTACTACTTGTAATGGTAATGCAGCTACTAATAACCAATGAACAGAAATAATGACTTTTCCTTTCTTCAAAATGCTGGACTGTAGGGTGCTGTGGTGGCGCAGGGGCAAAGCACAACCCACATATGGAGGCCTTAGTCCTCATACAGGTGGTCGCAGGTTCGATTCCCGGCCTGGTGACATTTGCCGCATGTCTCCCCCTCTCTCGTGTCCCCATTTCCTGTCTAGCTAAAGGGCACTAGAGCCAAAAAATCCTTTAAAAAAAAAAATGCTGGACTGTTTTGATGAAAAGTATTTACACCCTTTCATGTTTTTCCTGCTTGAACTGCAGATTTTAGTTTACTTTATTGGGATTCGAATTGACAGACCAACACAAAGTAGAGCAGAATTGTGAAGTGGAAGGAGAATGAATGGTTTCAACAAGTAAAGATCAAAAATGGAAGCATGGCGTGCGTTTGTACCGACGCCCCCAAAACGGAGACCTTTTAGAGCCACGCACGCCGCTGGAGCTCTGGCTAAATGTTAAGGATCACTTCCTTGCCATGAGGTTGACCTCCACCTCATTCTCCAATTATTTCTTGCATTTAGCGTCACCTGTCTTCCCATCGAGAACCACCAGCATCCCTGTCCCTGCTGAAGAGAAGCATCCACACAGCATGATGCTGCCACCACCATGTTATCCTGCTTGAGTGATGTGTTACAGCTGCAGTATGTAACCTTTTGTAATATATATATATAAACACATTTCTTTACACTGTCTATAATGTTGTGGCAGTATGAGACAGATAATCTGTGAAAATAAATAAATAAATGAAGCTCCTCTACCTTCTCCCAGTGCTAACTAGAAACAACCAATCAGAGCCAGGAGGTGGGACTTTGCGTTGTCAATCACCCTCTGTGTGGGTCTGAGTGTCACATCCCCTCTGTGCTCTCTGCTATGCAGCAGCTAGCATAGCCTGTTGTGAATCCTAAGGCTAAGTTAGCATCGGCACCGATGATGGCAGATAAACAGGTTTTTTCCTGTTGCCTCTCTGCCATTAGCACATTTAGCAGCAAGTACATGAGAATGATTGACAGCGCTTGGACCCGCCTCCTGGCTCTGATTGTTTGTTTTTGGTCTCAGGAAGGAGGTGGAGGAGACTGAGCTCGTCACAGATTACCTGCCTCATATTACACTGTCATTACATGGTAATAGGCTTAAGAAATAAATATGTTCCATCCTGCAGCCCTAAAATAGTAATAATTAAAAAAAAGCAAAAACATGAGCTGATAGAGGATAAAACGGAGGGATACGGCTAAGCTCTGGGTACAGAAGGAATTGGGCTTTATTACATAATCAATTCCCCGACTCTTCCCCAGCCATCTGCTCTGCATGCTGGCACAGAGTCTGGGATATCAGCGGTCACTCATCCCACCCCGCCACCGTGTTGTGTTAGATGTGACAGTCTTGCCTGCAGCCATATTACTCATACACTGGATGTGACAGATTGAGTCTGTTATGCATCATTGTGTCATCTGTCGTGTCCTTGCTAAATACAGATCCGCAGCAGCTGCAGCGTTAATCTCCTGCCTGTCATTGGGCAGAACAGCGGCGCACCCATTCACCTCCCTCACCTTCTCGATCTTCTCGTCCAGCATCCGGAAGAACTCCTGCTGGCTCTCCGAGGAGTGGATGCTCCTTACAGGGGGGGGGGACAGACACCCAGTTAGAACTTTCCCCTAGCGCCTCAACCTGAGAGAAAACCACCCAGACTCACAGAATCTTCCCGTTGGATCCCGATTCGTTGGCATGTTGTCCCACTCCAAGCAGAGCGCTCTTCTCCTGCGGGACGAAGCACAGCACTCATCATCCTCACTGCTACAGCCCCAGAACGCTTGCTAAGCCCGGCGGCTGGGCACCAGGGCGGTTGTCCGTCCAGCAGCATGCTGTGCTTTTGAGTTAAAGATGTTTAAAGTTGACAGGAAATTTGAAAATATCACTTGATTATTATGCGTTATTGAAAGCTCGGAATGTTAATACCTGAAAACCAACTATAAAGTCTTAAAAAAATGCAAAGAGTTAAAAAACAAAATGCTTGGCCTGTTGGGGGCACAAGTAAAGCCTGGTGACCCGCCAGCCTTATAATACACTGACTGAAACCCTGACGGTCTCTGAAGTGGTTTTGTGCTCAATTAGAATCAAAGGAATACAAGGAGGGTCATAAAAATTGTGCATTTATACCTATTTCATTTTCTTTAGATGCAAGTTAGAGTTAGAAAGTCAAACCTGTGCCGTTTTTCTGCAGGCCAAATTGAAAACATTAACATCTAAAAGTTTTTATAAGTTTTGAGAGTGACGTTGTAATTCTACGAGAATAACATCGAATATCGCCAGAATAAAGTCGGAACGATCAAAGTAGGTCTGACGTTTCAGAACATCTGTGTCCGTTTGGACGTATTCCCTTTGTACGTAACTTTGTTTATTCTTTCATAACACGGCGTTCAATAAAGTCAAACTCAAAAACACAGCAGCGAACATGAACCCAGGGTGGGATCACGCACCGAGCCGTCATGGCCGCCGTCTCCCGCCTCCTCTCCACTGATGAGCTTGTCCTTCTCCACTCCCCTCTTCTTGTGCTCATCTGTGGAGAAGCAGACACAGAGAGAAGCCCCGCCCCGTTCGTTATTATTATTATTATTATCATCAACACAGTAGAGTGGGGGGTCGATTCAGGACAGTCCTCTGAGGTTCTCGCAGTTCAGTTCTCCTCAAAGTAATTACATGCTGGAGTTCTGGCGTCCGGCTCTGAGGCCCGACCCGACAATGGCTGGCAAGCAGCAGAACACGAGCTGCTGGTCCGGTTCCCCTCTGTCCCAGTCCCACGCTCTGACAGATTTTCCCATCCTGGGAATTCTGAATCAATTCAAAATCCTCAAAAGTTGATTTTAGTCTGCTTTGTTTTTGTTTTTTTTTGTAAAATTATATTTTCAATAGTTATTTATTTAAGAAAAAGCCGGGCGGCTGAATCTAACCTAATCCTGGTCATTTAAGTTCCGCTATTTGATGCACTGAAGTGTTTTTGTTTAAATGCAAACTGGTTGAATTTTAATATAAATAGCGAATTATTTTAAATAAAGGCTCCATCTGTCTATATTTTCAGCTCCGTGTCAGCGGCTCGTTCCGTTGGAGTGATTTGGTCGACTCGGACTGTGACGTGATTATGAGGGCCAGATGGGCCGGTTGGTGTCTGCAGGACCTCTAGGGATTTTCAGCCTCTGGAGCTCAATGAAAAAAAAACTCAAATAAACTCAGAGATGAGCTGCTGGTCAGAAGTTAAGAGGTCAGAGGGCGGAGCAGAGAGTGAACAAGGTGACGCCGTGAGGCGGTCAGAGTGCAGCCGCAGCAGAGAGGTGAGCCGCTCTGATCGGAACGACCCGGAGAGAATTATGGACCATAAACCCGATCTTTATGGATGAATAGATGTCAACAGGGAGAGCATCGATTGCAGTTTTCTGGCTGATCACCGATCATTTAAGATTCCAAATACAGATTTTTTTCCCGCCCTTTGTCTAGAAAACCTGCTAAATATTAGAGATCTGAATCTCTAATATTCCTTCACATCAATGAATGATGTGCACGTTACAAATGTGTGAAAAATGTCACCGCTGAAGGTACCGATGTTCCTACGCTCCTGCGCTTGGCCCGGCAAACTCCCCTGACCTTTAACCCCACTGATAATCTACTCGGTTTGCTGGAGGCAGCTCCTCCATGCCGCCGCAGATTGATGCAGACCAGCTGCTGAAGCAGATCACATCAACGTGCTTTTTTAATACATTTCTGTATTAAAAAAAAAAAAGAAAAAAAGATTGCGCTGATTTAATCACTGATTTTCGGAGCTACACACTTGTACACAATAAATCAATTAATCACACGATAAATTAGAACAAAGCCAATCACTTCCCTTTGTTTGACGGAAAAGATCAAAAGCTGAGTGATAAAAGTCTTCAGTCTGCTGCTTTGGTTGTTTTGTTCATTTATTTCCGACGTCTGGAACGTCTTCCTGGTTCACCGTTAAATGTTCACACTAAGAACGATGTAATGTGTTCTTACATTGTTATGCCATTATCATTATATTGCATGAAAATGGTTTCAAAAACAATATTTTCGTTCATGGCGATAATGTCTGGGCCAAGTTATCGTCCAGTAAAATGCGTCGCGTTGACCGGCCGACCCAGGCTCTGTTTTCATTGGCTGGAAGCTGTCGTCATCAAAACGAACGGAAATAAACGCTCAAATGACATCACTCCCTCCAGTGAGTGGTTTAATGAGGGCTTTAACTTTCTCACCATCAGTGTATTTGATAATAGTAAGTCTTAACTTCAAGCTTTCCTTCCGCTGTTTCAGGTGCTTCAAAAGCAGATGCCGGATCAGCAGAGCCTGCTCAGAAACCGATGAGGTCATTCAATTGTTAGCATGCTAACAGCTGCCCTGACGTTAAGCTGTTAGCATTGTCATGGCCATCACCCAGCGACTGTCTTCAGTCAGAGGCTTCTTTATATTCACTGCGAGACTGACTGCCACTGGAGCTTCACCATCCCCCTCATTGAAGATACTTGGGACGATACAACAAACTTTTAATTTCCCTTTGGGGTAAATAAAGTGTTTTTGAACTGAACCGAATCAGAAAGTCTCGCTTGTTTTCTGCCCTACTTCCAGCTCTAACGACGCGGCGCTCTGGGGAGGAGATGAATGAATAACAGCTGAATTTGGCAGCGCTTCCCTCTTTTTGGACTTGCATAACAATAACGACGGCCCTCCTGTTGCGGGGTGCTCTTCTTCCCTTGGCAGGTTGCTGTGAAGGGGGCGCGGTAAGGTGGGTATTCGTTCACCCCTGAAGGGACTCTGCAACCATCCGACATGACCGCCTCCAACTGTCCAAGCAGATTCTGTCCCTTTGGAAAGAATGTCCAGTTCCCTCCATCCCCGTCCAACAGTACCCTCTGTTTAAAGCTACAGGAAGCGTTAGAAAGCAGAATAAGCCCCTCAGTGTCAGACTGACCAGAGACCAGGTCCCCGTTGCTATGGGATTTGCTCTGGCCCTCCTCATCGCTGGGAACAGAAGACACCTGCTTGGCAGAGGTGCAGCCCATCTCCTCCTGAACGGCTCTCCTCCTCAGCCCAAAGCATTACAGGCGCACCTGCAGACAATGACCGACAGGCGAACTCTCATCAGCAACAGCATGAGGTTAAATGACAGGGACACATTAAAAAAGTCAAACATTTCCAAGAAAAACAACTTGGAAATGTTTGTGATCAATCTCAGAAATGTGTCAGAAAAACTTTGAAATCTCTGAGTTTGAAAAGTTACAAATTTGCTAGAAAAAAAAAAACCATCTGCAATTTTAAGATTCACTTCAGAATTTTTTTTTTTAAGAAAAGACTAGAACATTTTTGAGTTTCAAAAATGAATCATTTCCATTTTTCAAATTTAGAAATGTCCACAATTTTTCTAGAAACTTTTAGATTTTTTTCCCAGCATGTTCTTTGACTTTTCAAAATCAGAAATTTCTGTTTTTCTAGAAAATGTAAGTTTTTTTTCTATCAATAATGGCCCCAATGGCCAAAGTTCGGACAGCAAAACAGGGAACAATATTAGGCAGGAATCCAGACTGACACAGCCGATCAGTGAATGTGTAGCTCAAAGCAACAGTCAATAATCAGATGATGGATAGTTTAATAATTATAGGTATTGCTCTTAAATTTGTCTGCAGTCACCAAGAAAGCACCAAAGAATATTAAGAACTAACTGCGTGAAACTAATCTCAGTTTTTATAATCAATTAGTCATGAAGTGCCCCACCCTTGAAATAATAATAATAAAAACACAATCTCCCCCTCTCTACTCCTGAATGGACAATAAAACTAGCTGTGATTCACCATCACACACGGGACTGGGAATGGACCAGCGACAAGCCCGCTGCCCCGCAACAATCAGGCCTTTCAGGTTGGGTGGGGGCCTGGGGGAAGTGGGGGTGGGGGTCTCACTGGGTCATTTCTAACAGTGAATTGTTTTTTTTTTTTTCTGTGAAGCACAGGGGATTACACTGCAGGCGCGCGCTCCCATCTCCCACGTCCTAATGCTGCAGAGCAGACCTCAACATGGAGGGTGGGATCCATCTGATCCATTGATCCAGAGTGATCCATCCTGATGCGGGCTGGTTGTTCCTGAGCGGCCGGTGAAGGAGAATCCAGTTGCGGACTCAGCTGCTTCCGGGGCCCCGTTTCCAATCACATAAATGCTCCATTTATAACTGTAAACACCTTTTTTTTTCTTTTTTTTTAAAGAAAAGAATAAAAAGAGCCTAGCTAACTCCAAGTAAAACATTCCAACCAAGAGTGGGGCTGATTTCACAGCGTTTTAACCCTTGTATTATGTTGAGAAAAAATACATTATTTATGGTGCGGGTAATTTGACCCGCATTGTGTAAATTCACTCAAAACAGTCATAAATGAAGTTAAACCAAAGAGAACTTTGTTTTAGATTATACAAACATTTAGTAGAGATATATACAATTCCAACACTATATTAAAGAACTCCTGAGTTAAATTTTTCCCCCTTCACAAACACTTTTCTTTGCAATTAACCTGCCCCATTTTCTCGGGTTTTCGACATTCAACATTTTCAGTGTTCCCCACATGATGGACAGAATGTGACTATGTGCTTTTTGCAGATGTACTTCTTGCATCTCACACAAGAGGTACTTGTTTTACTATCATCTCGAGAGGGACAGACTTGCCATATTTTACAGCTGAAGAAGCTTTATCGCAGCTTATGAACTGGGATAGTGATGTAGAGAAGAGATTTCAGATACAGGTGCGCATCTTTGCACCTGCATCCAAAGGATCCATTGTGGGTTGGTCAGCCCTGATTCTTCTCAGATCTTCTTACAAGTGGCTTTCCAGTATATACTTGCAGGTTCTGCACATAACTGGATTTTGCATCACAGGCTGCCCACATTTTGAGACCATAATTCGCAGGCTTGTTTGGCACATACTGTTGGAATGGACAGCGTCCTCTGAATGGAACGTTAGTTGGTGTTAGCTGCAAGTCAGTTGGATCCAGTGACTTCCATTTCTTTGAAAGACACACCTCCCCTCCAAGTTGGTCATGTTGAGGATTGTCTTCTATGGGTGGGATATGAAGAGCTGAAATGCTGATTCAACATCAACTCTTGTGACAGCAAATCTTGTAGGACCAGGAGTCATTTTGATGACATTACCTTGGCTTTGGTGTGGTGATGTTGACCCTTTCATTTTACCATCTTTAGATGTCCATGTCCCCTCTATGGATGATGAATGTTGCATCACAGGCTTGGTTCTTGGTTTTCATCTGATGAAGGGACACCTGAATCCTCTGAATCCTCCTCATCATTGGAAAATTGACAATCTGGATCATCAATGGCATTGTCCTCTGGCTCTGAAGGATCCTCTGTCTCTGAAACCTCTTCCTCTACATCACTATCCCAGTTCATAAGCTGTGATAAAGCTTCTTCAACTGTAAATCGTCTGTAGCTCATTTTTGGTGTGTTTCTCCAAGAATGGGTATGGAAACAGTGACAAGGACAGGGAGAGAAAGTCCCTCTTCCACACACCTGGTTCTGAATGTTTATTCAGAAGCAATCAAAATGAAGTATATCAGAGACTTTTTTGGGATTTTTAACGTATTTTTGTGCGGGTCAAATGACCCGCAACATCATCTTTGTATACAAACTGTGTGCAGACATTTCAGGACACATCAAAGAGTCCAGATTTTACATAGAAGTTCATGACCCTAAAGGAGAAAAAGTCACAAAATTTCATGGAAAAAAAGAAAGGATAAGCTGCACTTTGATCAACACAAAAATTGAAACGGGTCAAATTGACCCTTAACATAATACAAGGGTTAAAGAGGAAGGGAGATGGAGGGACGGTGTGGGGGGGTTGTGTACAGGATGCTAGGTTGGTTTAATAAATAACGTAAGTTGGGAAAATGGGCGCCATTCCGGCGGCCGCGGATGAAAACCGAGACGTTATTCTAAAGAGCGGAACGGGGAGCGAAATGGAAAAGGCAGCTTTACCTTTCTGGTGAATCCATGGCTCAGCGGCTCCTTCCTGTGCTGTCAGTCCGCTCGGAGCTACCGCTCAGACAGCATCTGCAGCTCCGCTCGACTCCGCTCACTCGGCGCTGTCTGCTGCCCCGCCGCCGCGCGCTCTGTCACAGTGACGAAACAGCGCGAGGGAGTGTGTCAAACACAAGCCAAAATTTTTTTATTACAGCTGTGTATTCCTTAAAAAATAATAGCTTTCGAGAAACGTAAACTACCGTAGCATACCTCTGTATTGCGTCGTCACCGTGTGTTGTCAGTCGGACCTAATTCGAAGGTGCACCGAACCATTTCCGCCCGACGCGTTCCAAGTGCACGGTCGAGAGCACTTGGAACAGCAGAGAGAGAAGTTTGTTCGGTGTCTTGGCTGACCGAGCAGCCGCTGAGCGCCCACAGCTATCGGACATGATCTTCCTGACGGTGATCGCTCGGCTGGCGGACGGTCTGCCGCTGGCTGCGTCCATCCAGGAAGATGAACAGGTTTGAATGAGGGCTAAATTGGGCTCCCATGGCTGCTTACAAGAGCTCCATTCAAAAGTTGGTTAAATGAATGCATGAAGGGAAGAAAACAAATACACCTTATGGCTGTAGTGCATTCTGTGTTTTGCTAAAAGATTTAATATTTGAACTTATTATAAAACAGAGCACTGCCACCTCATGGGTTCAGCCTTTTAAAGCTCACACCACGTCTGATTTAAATGTTTTTAATGTGCACGGTATATCGGCATTAACAGTATCGGCTGACGTCATTTTTTAAAAATCACACATGCATTAATCTGATATTGATGTTATTGCTACCTTGTGTGTATATGGGTTATGGAAGTGAGGCCAGGGTTAGCTGTGTTATTTGATATTTTACTATTTTTGATAACAGCACAATATTTAATGTTTGTTTTTAGCTAGTTTTTGCTCTTGCCCTTATGGTACAGTATATTATTCTTAATTTAGTTTTTACATACATTTTAATACTTTTATCTTTGTGTCATGATCCTATTCAATCTGTAAAACAATGAGAAACAGAGTCAGATAACTCAGAGCTCAAGTTTAATGTGACAGAACTCATAGAGAACTGTCACTTTCACAGGTTTTAAACAACCTGCACCCTTAGAGGCTGTTTTCACTGAGTGTCTGGTTCTGCAGCAAACAAACATGGATGTGCTTTGACTGTTTTCTGTCAGTCAGGAAGAGACCTTCATCATTACCAGAGTCAGGCCAAGCAGCTGCTTCGGAAACTCGACGCTCAGAGCCCGGACCGCTGCATGCTGGAGGCTGGGAACATGAACTTCTGGTCAGTCAAGATTTGCAGATTCAGCCTGGAGTCCAAGGGCTTTCAATTATTTATGGGCTTGACTTTCCTCCTCCCCTGCCAGTTACTTCATATCCCAGGGTGTTTGCTGCCTGTGTCTCTGTGATGCCTCTTTCCCAAAAAAGATGGCTTTTGGGTACCTAGAGGACCTTCACAATGAATTCTATGAGCAGTACGGAAAGAGAGTCCCCGCTGTGACGAGGCCATACTCCTTCATAGAGTTTGGTAAGATTTTCTTTGGGTGTTCCCCATTAGAAAGGTTCCAGTGCTAAACCAGGGCTATTGCTTTAGCAAGTTCTTAACATGTTCACTTTGTCTGTGCCAGATTGAGTTTTTGGTAGGGATGCACTGATATGAAAATTTAAACCAATATCGATTTGCTGATATCATAAATAATATAGATTACACAGTGAAAAAACGACCACACCACTGACATCGCTTCTCTGCTTTGGCTAAATCCCACATAATATTATGCTGCATCGCTATCACTTTCTTAATTAACATTTTTTAACATGGAAAAAGTACAATTTCGAATTGCAATGTTTCCATTACATCCGAAACGCATTTGGAATCACAGGTGCATACGTTTGTGCACGCAACGAGTCGTTAAAAAATCACGCCATCATCCTACTTCCTGTCGTCTTCTTCATGGTTTTCGTCAGTGGTAACATCCGGTTGTTGATCGTGTGACTTGTGATACAAAACAAAAATTTTCCATTGCAGTTTTGTGAGACAATCCAATTTCGATATGACAAAAACAACCACCTGGTCCCAGCGCCAAAACGTAGCTTTTTTTTTTTTCCAAATTGGAGTGTTTCTATTATGCAAATTTATTGTCAAAATATGAAATTGTGCAGTTATTTGGTCAATGGAAATGCAGTTAGTGTCACAAAAACCAAATGGGAACAAGATGTAAATAAACATTCGTTGTTAATATTGGCCCATTTTTATTTATTGTATCGTCACAGATGTCAATACCAATAGATACATCGGCATTGACATCTGTCAATGTGTATCGCCAGTATCAGGGATGCTAGAAACACAAAGATGGTCTAATTGAAGAATTGATAGTCTAATAAAGTCTTCTTTATGTACAAAATATCATAACTAAATTTAAATAAATGTAATGCAAACAATGGATTTGCATCTATGCTAAACATCTGAAGGAACAAGATATTGACAATATCCGATTAAAATCGAACTTTATCGTCTGGACGTTTTCTGAAAGTGAAGAATTAAAAGAAAGGAATGTCTTTTAGGTCCACTTTTGGACACATATTTAAAGGGGGGGGGGGGAGAAAAAAAAAGTAACTTTTTCATATTCTAGATACGTACATCCAGAAAACAAAGAAGTCGTACGTTGACAGCAGGGCTCGGAGGAACCTGAGCAGTGTCAGCACGGAGCTGCAAGACGTCCAGAGAATCATGGTGGCAAATATCGAGGAGGTCCTGCAGAGAGGAGAAGCTCTTTCTGGTAACAGGATTTGGAGTAAAACCCCAATCCATTGGACCAGCTGCCCGACTCCACCTAACCCTGAATCTGCTTTCTCCATCAGCTTTGGACACGAAGGCCAGCAACCTGCGCAGCCAGGCCGAGAAGTACCGCAGCGACGCCAGGTTCCTCAACACCCGCTCCACCTACGCTAAAGTAGCTGCCGTGGTTTTGGTCTTCGTCACGCTCATCATCTACGTGCGCTTTTGGTGGCTTTGACGATTAAACGAAGACTCTGAAAAGGGCGGAGGGGGGCGGTGGGGGGGTTTCCCCTCTCTGAGGTGGAGGATGACCTTTCTTCTCTTTAGCTTTTGTGTACTGTGATTACGGAGCAGCAGGTGTTTAGTTGGACTTTCATTTTGTACGGAGACAAATGTTCTACAGTGTGCTGGTGTGGCTGTTTACAGAGGCAGATGTTTGCACACTGGAGGTGGAGCTTCTCTGAGTTACACAACAGAAGAAGGAAGAAGAAGAAGCTTCCACATAATATGTTGACACTGTGAGGAAAACACTCTCGTTTATTTATATTGTTTTGACAAAAAAAATAAAAGATTTAGCAAATTATCACGGACAGTCTCTGGGTTAAAGTGTTTATCATAAAAAGCAGGTACATTATAAAGCAGTAACTTCATAATCATAAAGCTACAAAGTCATAAAGTTTGGGTTTTAATTCCATTTTTAGACATAAACATCAAAATTAATCTAAATAAATACTTGTAATATTTCACAGTGAAGCGAATCCATATATTTAGGCTTCACTTTTTTCTTTTTTACTTGAATTACTAGAATAAACTTTCTAACAACTTCCTAGTTTACTTAAATACTTTAATGAAAATGAGAATGAAAAATGACCTGAACTGCGTGTTGAGAAGTTGTGGTTTATTTTCTTACAAGTGTTTTTTTCAGTCTAATGATGAAAATTAGATGCAATTAAATAATTGTAAAACTACATTAAATCAACCTTAACTGTAGCTTTCATTTGGAAACCAGTCACTATTACCACTTCAATACATAAACATATTCTTTTTATACTTTATTCTGAAAATCAGACTCTGTTCTGATCCTGGCTGGTCACAAGATTCCTGTCAGAAAGTTGAATCAGCAACTTTCAGAAAATAAATTTATTTACCGATCCCAAGAAATGCTTCATTGTGTATTTTTTAATTGTTATGAACAAGCAATAAAAACACATCATAATAATAAAGGATCTGGATTTTTACCATGAGGTGAGAAACAGGTTAGAAAAGTGTGACTTGAAGCAAAGATTTAGCTAAAAGGATCCGATTTTTCTTTTATATTTCCCCAAAAACATTTTTTGGAATTCAATTGTTATCCTGAGGTATTTTAAACAGGATTTATGGCTGACCACCACTTTTTCACTCCCTAACTATCACCTGGAAACTCAAAGGGGTCCATGAGGAGAACCTGACCTGCCGATTCAGATTTTGGCCGATGTCAATTTGTTTTCTTTAATTACTCAAGTATCAGTATCGGCCGATCGGCCAAATTAAAGGAAATCAGGGTCCATTTACTGGTGCAGTACCAACATTAAAGCCAGGACTCGGGAGTTTTGCATTTAGAGGCCGCTTCATGCTGAACGTGGTAGCATTCGTTCTTCATGTCCAGAAGGAATCCACAGTAAACATGGCCAACGTTTTCCCAGAAGTCCGTATGACCTTAACTGTCTGTCCTGTTGGAGTTTAAAGCATTCCTTCCCCTCCGTTGTCTTTTGCAGCTCAGTTCATTCCCATTCATGCAATCAGATCAAAGTCATCCCTCTGCAACAGAAACATTCATGTCAGTCATGATCCTTCATTAAGACAATATGACAGAGATCTTCATAACTCGAAAACAAGAGGCGCTCAGTGGTGCGTTTCCAGAACAAATGTGTGCAAATGTTTGTTGGTTTTCTGATCATGTGAAGAAAACACAATTTCACAATTGTAATGTTTCCATTAAACCAGAAATTCAATTAAAATCACGTGTATAAGTTTGTTCACTTGACAAGCCATTAAGAAATCAGGCCTTGCCGTCATTCTCCTACTACTTCCGGTCATCTTCTTTGTCGTTTCCGTCAGTAGTAACATCCGGTTGCTACTCGTGTGATGTGGGGAAAAAGTGTCTCAATTGCAGTTTTGCAAAAATATATCTACTTCCATAAAAACCCACCTCATCTTTGCGTAAAAACATTTTTATAGAAAAACACGCTTTTTCGGAATTTTGCCGCATTTCCATTAAGCAAATATTACGGTTAGTGAAAATCCAGCTGTAGTGATGCTCCTCCATTCATTCATGGATGAATGAAACAGACTCACCTCGTCGTTGTAATTCAGGACGTGCTGCTTGATCTTGGACGAGTCCACCCAGGTGACAAAATCTTCCATATTCCTAAAACAAAGTCACAATTTCAGACATTGCTACTGATTTTTATACACAAAAACATCATGTCAGACATTATAAACCGAGCTGGAGACCGACCTCGTGACGAGAAACGCTGGATCTGTGACGATGTCTGGGCCGACACGAACATCTGGCAGCGTGTTTAGGAAAACCACCGATTGACCTTTACTGTTGGACGGAAACAAATTTGCGTTCTGTCTGGGATAACAAACACCGGACGGACACACGGAATGAAGGATACGTCCTTGCTGGATGAACGTAATGGCCGTCTTCAGGTTCTGAGCCATGCGGAGGTTCAGCATGATGCTGGGCAGCCGCCTCCTGCGGGTGAACGAACACGCAGGGTCAAGCAGAGCTGCGTCGCCGCGTCACTTTGTGTTTGTGGGAATTTTTACCTGCAGAAGGACGAGGCCGTGACCTGCTCCGTCAGCGACAGGTTCTGTCTGGTGGGGATCAGGCCGACGCTGTACCTGGTCAACCAGAGGAGCAGACAGCGTCACATCGGGTCAACACCCGTCATAATCCACTGAGGCGTCATGCGGAAAGGTCAGAGGGCAACGACAGATGTGATCAAAGTAGAGGCGCACCGATCAATCAGCCACGATTTCCTTCATTTTGGGCGACTGGCCGACATGTGAAACCAATCTAATCTTCTTCCACAATGGTCTAGAAGACAGGCAGTTTCCTTCTGCTTAACATTGGCTGCATTTCCACCCACCATATAATTGCACAATTTGACATTTCCAAAATAAATTTCCCTAATGGAAACATGTCAATTAAAAAATAAACATTTTTTTTGACAAAAATGTTACAGTATTTTTTTTTTCATCCAAATCAAAGCTGCAATGGAAACACTTTTCACATTACACAAGTCACATGATCAATAACCAGATGTTGCTGCTGGCAGAAACGACAAGGAAGACAGGAAGTGGTAGGAGGAGGATGGTTTTTGTCATCGTACCATGTGTCGTCAAATAATGAGGGACTTCCCTCAACGTCGAAAAGGAATACCTTATTTCCAACAAAAAGCATTATGACATTATTTTATCTGTAATGAGGAACTATTAAAGCTCAAAGCAGATATTTACATACACTGCACAAAAATAAAAGCAAAAGACTTTATGAAGATTCTGCAAGAAAGTTTCATCGTCAACAACGAAACAAGACCTGAGCTGAAATGCCGTTCAGGAACAAAGAAGCCATTACAGATTAAGGTTATCCAAAGCACTCATGCTGGGGTATAAAACGTGCGTATGAACAAAAAACCAGCAGCTGCACTCCATTTCTCACTAATTGGGAATTATAAAGGGAAGGTGTGCAGCCACGTGTGTGCGAACTGCTTACTACGTCTGGACTTTTTCTTGTGCGCCGCACTTTTCTAAATTTGTCCGTACGCCAAGTGTCAGTGTGAAAACTGTGCGTTCTTTTTATGCATGAGGCCCCTGGACTTTTATTAAGCTGAAATTAGAGTGCTCATTATACGGGTCAAAGAGGGTTTTCAAAATGACAAATTATATTTCACAACTAGAGATAATTCTAGTAATTCTGACTGCCCTGAGACAGGAAACATTTAGCCTGACTTCATGTCAGGAAGGTGAAGAAAAACGATCTCTCTCTTTATAATGTACATGTAAACATCTGATCTCAACTGGACATGTATAAATATATCTACATGATGTGAATACAAAAGAAAAAAAACTTTCTTTGTGTTTTTGTTACATTTATTGATCCTGTCTTTCGGATTCATTTGTGACTCTTCAGTCATTTACTGGTTCTGTTTGGGTCGTTTCGGTTAAACCCGACGGCCTCAGGTGACTCACAGTTTTTCCAGGAAGCGGTGTGTGCTCTGAGCTCTGAAGCCATCCTTCTCGTCCAGGTCTCTGATCTTCTGCGCCAGATCTCTGATGTTCCGACTCAGCTTGTTGTACCTGAAAGATACAAAAAAGACACACTCTACAATAAAACCAACCATTTCCTCTCTGTATGCTGTTCCAACACACCTAATTCAGATGGAATGAAACATTACACCTTACCAACACTTTAAAGTCCCACATCGTGGGATTTGATTCTGTTTTTTTGGGAATCTGGACAACTTACATCACCGCTAGTTGAACATTTAAAATACTCTCACTTGGTAAACATGTGTTATAATTCAGACAGCAGAGAAAAAAACGACATTGAAAAGTTTGTGGTTTCAAAAACTCAATAAATGTTCCACATGTTCAGACACTTGCCCGAGTCTAAGGCGGTCAAATAGTGTTGATGCGTTAAAGATCACAAACTGTGTTTGTTTGTGTGTCTGTAGAACATATATGCACTTATAGCTTGGACATTCTGACCACTTCTCACTCTGCTACTTTCTCCTACTACTCTCCAGTTATGCGTTATTATCAGTTATTGACGCCATTGCCTTTGTGTTTTATCTGCTTTGTGACATTTTCCAGGAGGATGATGGAAACAATTTGATCTGGAACAATTTCTGTTAACATGTTCATCTGCTCTCTCTCTCAGCAGATGATACTGCTGCCACTAACTAGTTGTAGTACTTATTAATCATGTCAACATTAATTACCCTGACAGTACTCCTGTGAATTTTGTGCCTCTGTTCTGTTTTTAATCACCCAAGTTGATTTCTTCTTGTTAAAAAGGAGACATTTCTGTCTACTGTCGCCACATGCATTCTCAGTAAAGAAAATGCAATAATGATAATAATATTAATAATAATAATAAACTGAATTTTACTACATTGTGATAAAACTAGAATCAAATTGAAAGGTTATATGTAGTGTATTCAACCTGGAAAACTACTTTTACTTTGTGTTTTTTTTCTGAATTTCTAGGTAATATTCCATCTTGGTAGTAAATTTAACTCACGTGCAAATTAGGGGGTGTTTTTTATTTGTTTTTTTGTCAAAGGAGCAGACGTAAAAAGTAGCAGCTTTGGTCTTCGTTTATTTCCACCTTTTAACTCGTTTTTCCACGTTTGAACTTCTTCGGCCTTTTCCATTCTCCTTCCTGTCCGACCAACCTGAACGCCGCAGCGTCCAGTCAAACCCCAAACATCTCATCAAGCGTCTTACTCACTTCGTATAGTCCTCGCGCTTCTCGATGCGATACTTCCGTAACACCTTCACCTCGTGCAGGTTGTTGTCCACCTCCCAGTTGATGAAATCGACCTTCTTTAGCAGCTTCTGCTCGTGATATTTTAATTTACGAACCATTTTTTCTCCCTCTGTTACCTCACGAGCACTTTCATCAGAGGAAAACCGGAAGCACGTGCTCTTCTTCTTCGGAGCCTTCGGAGAAATGTGAAGACCCAGTCTCACGCTACAGCACCACCTAGCGAGGATTAGACGAGACTATTTTTTGTCATGATGCGCTCCGTCGGATAGAAATATTGTTAAAGCGCAAGCCTCAATGTTGCTTCTTTATAAAAGAAACAGCAGAATAAACACATGGATTTTTATATATCTGATGTATTTTAGAAATTACTGAAGCATTTAGATAATCATAAGTTGGGCATAAATGCTTATGCCTGTATTTATCCAAATGTTTCAATATTTTGTAAATATATAATAAAATAATTAAATTAAAACATGAATCATCTTGTGAATTCATTACAAAGCTATATACGTATTTTTTTGGCATTTATTAAATTATTAATTTCTTAATTATTCATTTATTGGGGCCTGCAAGATAATTCACAGTGGTCCTTATCCCCCCACACCGGCGTGGATAAGGGCCACTGTGGATAAATGAGGGATCTCTAGTGGATCCCCCTTATCCCCAGTGGATAAGGGCCTCCCAGTGCTGACTTTAATCAAATTCAGACTTATTTTACTTTGAGGGGGAAAAAACGTCAGAATTGTACAGAACTGACTTAACTGATTAAAGGTAGAAGTAGGATATTGTATGCATTAGTGTTGTGGTTCAATAATGATTTATAAATGTGTTTCTACCATTAAAAAAAACAAAACTTTTTTGTTCATTTTAACCAAAACACTTTGAATTGCCTTGTTGATGAAAATGTTTTACACAAATAAACTTGCCTGGCCAGTGTAACATTCTGCGATTGTTAAACAGGAAGAAAAGGGCAATCAGACCTTTTTTTGCGTAATTTTTTTGTATGGAACTAATTTTAATCTAGATGGTGTCGTGCACCCCCCCTTCCCCCCCCTATCCCCCTCTCTTTCCTCCCATCCCTGCATGGCCAGAAGTTTGGTTAACATAAGGTTTCAAATCTGCACGACTACAGGCTGAATTCTTCTAATGCCTAAAGTCACTGAGTTGCAGAGGAGGAGCGAACCGCTCCACGGATTTCTACATGGAACCTCTCCCTGACCGTTTAAAGTTGGAGCAGCAGCAGCGAATGAATCAATCCATCCACGGCCGCGCATGAGCAGCTGTCCACCGGGGTAAGTTTCTGCTTGAAGGGGCTTCTTTCACAGCACGGAGGGAGAAATGCCCCCAGAGGCAGCCGAGACTCTCAACTCTTTTTTTTTATCTTCTTCTTTCTTCTATTTATTGCTGTTCTGAGTTACTGCGTTCCTCTCTCACTGTTTGTGTCCATCAGTAGTTTTGAATCAGAAGCAACACAACAGGCTCGTAAACGCGCTCGCGTCCCAGCGGAAGGGAACTCCCTGTCTTGGCTCGCATTAGCAGATCCGCATCCCGATGAGGAAATCCATTATTTGGTTAAGCCAAGTCCGGTTGCTGCTCCTGCTAACGACATTGCTTTCACTGCACACACATCCACGTCACCATGGCACCAGCTGACCCAAACAAGAGCTCCAGGGCATTTCTTACGCAGCAAAGTGAAGTTTGATGATGATTCATCTTTACAGAAGAAACAAACTCACGTGCTGCTATATGCATGTTATGTTTACATAGACTGAATCTGACTTCACATAGGCTTTCAAAATGTCTGGAATGCGAATTCATAAAAAAAATAAAAAAAAAATAAAAAAGATTTTTAAGAACTGACAAATGTAGGTCTAAATTAACACAAGAAAATATTTGGCCGTTTTAACAGTTGTACACAGCAAATTCTGTAGAGTTAAATCAACACTATGCCGAGTCTATTTGGTCCCTATCAGAATTGGTGTTAATTTAACTCTTTCAGAGTTATGTCAATAAGAAATTGAGTCATTTTAACACCTGAAATGGTTATGAGCCCCATATGGGGAAAATGAGGGCAGACAATAGGACCCTGCCATGTAGGGCCCCTACATAGACAAACTCGGGGGCCTCGAAACAGCAGACAAACCCATGTGGGACCCATATTGTCTCTTTTCCCCATATGGGGC
Organism: Phalloptychus januarius; assembly: GCA_902982915.1. NCBI lineage: Eukaryota > Metazoa > Chordata > Actinopteri > Cyprinodontiformes > Poeciliidae > Phalloptychus > Phalloptychus januarius. The sequence continues at coordinate 1,919,889 of CADWAE010000466.1, read as the reverse complement.
CCACCTGGGTATGCTGGCTGGGAAATAGTCAGTGACCCGGTGTATTAAGCTACACAGCAAATTCTGCAGAGTTAAATCAACGCTATGCCAAGTCTATTTGGTCCTTTTCAGAATTGGCATTAATTTAACTCTTGCAGAGTTATTTCAACAATAACTTAGTGAGTTCCAGTCTCACTAAGCTTGTGTAAAGACCTTGTGTAATATCTTCCCTCTTTATCGTTTAGCTCTACTTTGCCAAGCAGTTGTTAATACTACCTACAAACATTTCCAAACCAGTTTTAGAGGCCCTTTCAATCAGGTATTTCGTGCTGGTAGGTTGTCGTCATCCAACCTGCTCAGTTTGCTTTGGGCTCTGAGGGAAACGTCGGTGTCAGCTACTGAGCACAGACGCAGGACATGTCTACACAGGTTAGTACGGGGCATTATGGCATTTTTGTCAGGTTTTCCGGAATGCTCTTGTTGCTAATTGCTGTGTTATCTTGTTGGGGATCTTTTCAAAGAACTGCCAGATGCTTCTCCAGATTGGCGGATAGAATTTTCAATGTGGCTGATATTGAATAAAACTCACTGGTTTGGGTTACGTTTAGAGCGTCTTCCATTGTGCTACAAGTTTACCTGTAATGCAGTAAAGAGAAAGAAGGGGTCTTTCACCTTGAGGTGGTATAAGAAAAGGAAAAGATGATATTGAAAGAGAGTCCGATTCAAGTTGTCAAGAAAGAATTTATTTCCTATTGCATCTCAGTGGAGCATTTGGTGTTAAAGCCTGACCTTCCACCTTGGTTTAGTGTTCCAGTTTGTGACCCAGTTCTCCTTCCACAAACTCCAGTTCTGTGAAGCAAAACGGCAGCGTACGCCGAGGGTGTGTCCGCAACATTCTCCGAAAGACTGTAGACGGTGTGTTGGGCTTGAGGTGGGGTAGGCACACTCACACACGCTCCGGCAGAGACATACAGAGGAAGACTGTGCCGCTGTGCTTCCCTCTGCTTTGCATGGCTGACACATAAGGGCGTCAGTGTGCTGGTGTGTTGAACACGCCCCCAACCTCCTGTTTGTGGAGATCGACTTTGCTCTGCCTGACTCGGATATTCCTGAAACAGTAAAATATTACCCAGCAGTTTCAGAAAACAAATGAGTAGACTTTGTCTTCTAGACTCTTTAGAGGAAAGCGGGATGTCAGGACGTCAGTTCTGTTTGCAGAAGGAGCGATGGTATAGTATATAGTAGCAGTGACGGTAGTTTGAGCGAGGTAGTAATCTCAGAGCTCCTCCTACCACCAGCAGAGCACTGTTGGACACTGCTCGTGGTTAGAAGTGAGGTTCCTGCTCAGGTTTCGCGTGGATGGTCTGCCTCTGTCGTCTTCCTCCGTCCCTTTGTGCATAGGAAGTTCTACATCTGGGGTCATGGCAATGAGATGACGAGGGAAAGAGGAAGTTCAGCTTAAAGAAGTTTCAGGAAATATGATGCCGAAGAGTGAAGAATATTTGTCCTCAGAGATCCAGGATGTAGCAGATATGAAGCTGGTAATACATTTTTACTCTAAGACTTCACCACTGGGGCTTCAGTGCGAGACACACACACATTACTGTATCTGTGCAGTTGTCCAAAGTTTGCCAACAAATGTACAAGTGTTGCTAGCTAACCTAGCATGAGCTACTGTAATTGAAATTCTAGGGCTTTGTATTCAAAGTAAAACTGACTTTTTTTTAGCTTTATTTCATGCTATAATATTATTCCCTTATCAAAAACATACCTGGAGGGTTTACGTTGATCTTTTCTCGCATGTTTGAGAAATCCTTTAATCTCCCGTGGCAACCATTCAGCAGGGCAAAACGCCTGGGTTGACCTAGCTCCGCCTTCGAGATGAAGCTTCTCCTCAGCTCCTTCAGACTAGTCAGCAGCAATTAGCAAACGCCTGGTGGAAATGTGCATCTGCTGAGCTCATTATGGGAGCTACTTTAAACACTGGTAAAAACATTGTTAAAGGGTTAACAGAGGAGCCATGTTGAGATGGCTTCTTTTTCAGAAAGAGGTGGAATATTTAAAGAGCCAGAGGCCCAATTTTAACTTACACAACCGAAACTCTTTTAAGTTATATTTGATATGCATGTAGAATTTTTCTAAGAACTGAAGGCAACAGTTAGTAGATGGTGCTATAAAATGGCCCGATGTGCCTGGAAATACGTAATACTGCCCCTTTCAAACAGGTATTTGCACACAAATACACAGATGTCGTATTTCTTCAGATGGCAACATTAGCTTAGCCTACATATTTGTTATTGCAGAAATAATCTTACTTTGGTTTTTGAACATCCTAAAGGCCCTAATACCAGCTGAGAGCTCGGACAAAGAGTCCTCCATGATGGTTTCGTCCACACCGCACCCCTCGCGGTTAAAGTACCTGTCCCTGGGGGTCCTGGTGCTGCAGACCACATCACTGGTTCTCACCATGCGCTACTCTCGGACCCTGAAAGATGACGGTCCCCGCTACCTGGCCTCCTCGGCTGTGGTGGCTGCTGAGGTCCTGAAAATCGTTATATGCACCTTCCTCGTCTTCATGGAAAACAGTGAGTGGGTTCGTTCTCCTACGCCTCATGCAGTAATATACAAATGCTCCTCTGTCCCTTATCTACGACAACGCAGGACCATTAAGAGATTGAAAAAAAGGAGAACATTTTGAAACTTTTTTCCAAATTTTGGAAAGTCTGAAAACTTTTCAAAACTGTTCAGTTTGAAAAGTTGAACATTTTTGACTTTTCAAACTCAGAAATTTTTATGCATTTTTTTTCTTTTTACAAAAAATTCTGAGATTAAAATTAAAACTGAATTTTTTTTTTTATATCAACAGTGGCCCTAATATGCCACCATACTTATAATGTATGGGCCGGACCCAATAAGCTCTCTCTTTGTTTCTGTCAGAATACAGTTTGCGGGCGATGAACCTGCTGCTGAAGGAGGAGATCGTGAAGAAGCCTGTGGAGACCTTGAAGCTGGCCGTGCCTGCAGCGATCTACACGCTGCAGAACAACCTGCTCTATGTCGCCCTGTCCAACCTGGACGCAGCCACCTATCAGGTTACATATCCTTGATTGCTCAGGCTGATTGCGGGTTTGCATTTTTTCTCAGAAGTTGGACAGTTCAGTGGCTCTCCGACTCATTCTTTCTGGGAAAATTGCAAATACCTTTCGGTTTCAAAGGGCCTCATTATGACGCCTGATGCGGATGGGGATTCAGTTTAGATGAGTCTGTAGTTGAACTACAACTATTTGTAGTTCAAAGCAGCAATAGCCATCAGCAGCACTATATCCTGCCATCCAGGGATAAGGTGGTTGAGTTGTTTTATTATGCAAGTAGGTGTGCAAATATGTAAGAAAAAGATGGATGTAATGAAACATCAAAGAAAATAAGCACTTCCAGTTGCATAGAACATTTTCATGCTGCAAGGCTGCACAACCTTTTAATTAATTATTTATTTCTTTTTACAACTTGTGCTAACTCTAACAAATGAAACTATCCAAAAACAATGAGTTCTTGTCAAAAAAAACCCCCCAAACATACGTTTATATTGTATATCTGTGACGGACGCAGGTCACCTACCAGCTGAAGATCCTCACCACGGCTCTGTTCTCCATCTCCATGCTGGGGAAGAAGCTGGGTCTGTACCAGTGGCTCTCCTTGCTGACCCTCATGGCTGGAGTCACGCTAGTGCAGGTGAGTCGGGTCCATTGAATTCTATTGAGCTGGTTTCCATGGCGAGCATTCGCAACCAACGTGCTCTCACTGCACTCTGCAAGCAAGTGAGACTAATGGGTCCAGAACTTAATTTTAGTCAAAGTTTGGCATCTGACGCCCTCAAGCTGAGGGCCCAAAAAACGCAGTTTCACTGGTGAGGCCCGCTGAGCTTTTTATCCATTTAGGCCAACGCAGACAAACAAATAAAAAGTTTTTCCTTTGCGTTTTTGCAAAATACACCGATTTTGATATGGGAGAGAAGCTAACTCATCCTATTGCTAAAATGTTCTTGTCAAAAAAACATGAGATTTTTTGTGATCAGCAAGCTTCTGTTAGTACAAGTTATTTTCCAATTTTATGGTCAATTAAGCTACAGACATTCCGTGTCAGACTTACTCTCTTTTGGGAGTGAAAGGAGATCATACCCAAGTTACGGGCAGCATGTCAAAGATCAAGAAACAGGTGAAGTGCTGAGTCTTCTGAACATTGTGAGGGAATGAAAAGAGCAGAGTATGCAAACTTAACGGCAGCAATAGCTTCATCAGTGCCATAGACACAGCTATACACTGTGCCAGGCGCACTTTCTATAGGATAGGAAAATAAAACCATAAGCTGGCATCAGCTGATCCCAACACTACACACTCAACTGTTTCTTTTCGCTAAACTGTCCTATTTTCTAGCAGTCTGATCATAGCGTGTCCTTATCATCTGATCTCCCCAGTGGCCCACCGACTCTACAGGAGAGCAGAAGGTTCTGACTGCGGGCTCCCAGGTGGTTGGAGTGGTGGCAGTGCTGATGGCCTGCATGTCCAGTGGTTTTGCTGGAGTATACTTCGAGAAGATCCTAAAGGAGACCAAGCAGAGTGTTTGGGTCCGTAACATACAGCTGGGTAAGACTCTGAACCTAACATCATGGTTATGACTGGCCACATGGGAACAGTATTATGTAAAATCCACTTTTTTTTAGCTTTACATCAATTTATAATAGAATTCCACCAACAAAAACATACCTGGAGTGTTGCTTTGATTTTTTTCATGCATGTTTGAGAAATCATTTAGTCACCCGTGGCAACCATTCAGCTGAGCAAAACGCCAGGTTGGATCTAGCTCCGCCTTTGTAACGAAGCTCCTCCTCAGAGCTGCATTTTCCGAGCTTCTGCCTCCCGTGACTCCCACACTCCTTCAGACTAGCCAGCAGCAATTAGCTCATTATATAATCTACATCTCAGTGAAACACTGAGTAAAAATGTTGTTAAAGGGTTTACAGAGGAGCCATGTTGTGATGACTTCCTGAAAGCGGAGATTCAGAAAGAGCAGGAGTTTTTAAAGAGGCCCAATTTCAAGGCGTTAGGCTGAACTCAAGCTGCAACTAATTCAGCTTCATCTCAAATTATTTACACACACTTAGTTTTTTAATATACATATTTATATGTCACAAACATTACTTTATTTATTGATTTATTTTTATTTGTGTACTCAATTTCTAAATCTAGGTCCTGAGTCTGATTTTCGTACCAAAAACAAGCTAACGGTGGCATGACAATAAAAAATCCTTCAATTACAAAGTCAAATGTCCTTCAAGTCATATTTGATATATACAGTAACTAAAGGTAACAAAGTAGTTTTATTGTGCTATAAAATGGTACTGTGTTGCTGGAAAATGTAACACTTCACCTTTAAAGACACCAGAGCAGTATTTCTGGATGATCCTGTAAATGCTGTTGTTCTGCATGCCCCGTTTCCCTCCAGTTGCTTTTCAACTGTACCATTTTTTAGATTGCCTGCTTGAGATCAGGTTTCCTGAGAAAACCTTTGTACAGCTGCTCATCTTTCGCCCTCCGGCAGTCAGTACCAGTGTTAGGTGAGCCAGAGAAACAGGGTTTTTCATGCCCAGCAGCCGTCATCGCCTTCACCTGTTCCTAATCTTCTCCTTTTCAGCTGAGAATGGGTATAATTAAAACACCACACATGTTCTAGTGAAACAAAGTCTAGAGTCAATAACAAAAACAACGGCAAGATGTCTTAAAGCGAAAGGTGGATGTTTGCTTGTATATTTCCTGCTGTGGAGAATCATCAAGCTGTTTTGTTAGCATTGTTAGCATTCATGTGCTAACACGTTAGCATGAATGTGATCAGCTGTGATGAGGGTCTTTAGGATGACAGCATTTCGGGAACAAGTGTGTCATTATTTATTTATTTATTTATGTATTATTTATTTATTTATTTTTGTTTTTTTTTCTTCTTCCAGGTGTGTTTAGCTTCATTTTGGGCTTTTTAGGAATGATGGTGTATGACGGCCGGAGCGTGAGGGAGTCTGGGATGTTTCTGGGCTACAACGCCATCACCTGGACAGTCGTTGTCCTGCAGGTTGGCTCGCTTTGATTCCCGTCAGTACCTCCCGAGTTTACCTTTTTATTTCCAGGTGAAAAACAGGTTGGAACTGGAAGAAAAAGAAAGAAAACAGTTCCTAACAGTTCTTTTAAAAATAAAAAGCAATTGGGCTTTCATTTCTTACTTAACCTCTCTCCTTCCTTGGTCCAATAATGTTTGCGAATGAACCTCTGAGGCCTTCACTTTTGGATTTGTACTGAGATTATTTAAGGGTATCAAAATAAGTAGGGCTGGACATCTGGACATGCTGCCGCTCTTTTCAGATTGTTTTTTTTTCTTAAGTTTCATTTTTCTTTTCCTTCACAACTTAGCAACCTTTAATTTGAATCTGTATTTGAATCTTTATGAAATGAACTACAAATTATGGTTGTCCCTGGACTGCATCACCCTACTGATTAGGATGTAATCAGTAGGGTGTGATTACTTTGGCTGCACTTTTTATTTTTCTTACTTTATTTCACCTTTACTTAACCAGGTAGGTTGATTGAGAAGAAACTCTCATTTTCAACAATGAAAATGTTCACAGAACATGAAAACATTGTACAGCAGGATATATGTTCAGTAGTGTCTGGTGAAATGAAAAGTCAAAGCAATTTATGTTTGCACTTCTTCTTACTTCTATCGGCCCGGTTGTTTGGACATCAAATCATTTTTTAAAAAGTTATAATATTCTGGGTTATTTATGAAGTGGAGGTAGCTGTGGTTTTACTGGTTTGTTGGGATCACATGAAAAACTTTCACACTTTCCAATTTTGCGTTGCAGGCTGTGGGCGGACTGATCGTCGCCGTGGTGATTAAGTACGCTGACAACATCCTTAAAGGATTCGCCATGTCCGTGTCCATCATCGTGTCCACCCTCATCTCATATTTCCTCCTGAACGACTTCAACCCCACGGGGTAACCGCGGCGACATGAAACAAGCCTCGCGAGCTGCCGTTTGTGTCTATTGGATTTGTATAAATCTCTCCGCTCTCTGTCTTTGCCTCTCTGCTCCCGCAGGGTGTTTTTCCTGGGAGCGGCGCTGGTGATTGCTGCCACGTTTCTTTACGGCTACCAGGGCAAGCCTGCCAACGGCGCCGGCAAAGTGTAGTCAGGGAGCTCCAGCGAGCTGATGGATGGGACGGGATGGCAGACCTCCACGTCTCCCTCCGCCTCCCGCATCGATGGACTGTGAACTGTAACCACGGCTCTGGCATTCCAGTGCTTAAGATGCAGGGAGAGTAGGAGCAGCGGATCTGGTTACCGTGGAGCCACTACAGATGAAATCATGGAGGGTGAATTTTCTTTGCGGAAAATCTCAGGTCATCCACACTGTGATGCTGTGAAGACGAGGAGAGCAGCTCAGTCTGCAGTCACGGGAACTTGGGCTGTTTGTGTTTCATGAATTTTTTAACTTTAGTGTCTTGGGAATGGGAAACAGCATCTTTCTAAATCAGAGCATCAGATCTGACAGCAGTTGAGTCAGGTGGGGAGAGCGCAAGGCTCCCTCTAGTGGCGGGATGAGGGGGAGGAACCTTGCTGCAAAGAGGAGGGGTTGCTGGACGACCCAGAGATGCTGGACGTTCTTTTTTTTTTTCTTTTTTCATGCCAGATGAGATAAATGTAATGAAAGCAACATGACTGCTCTGACATTGCTCCTCACCGCCTTGGTATTTATTTGAGAAAGATTTTTTTCTGTCGTTCTATAAATGCAAAATAAAGACTTTTATGGATGAATGATTTAAAATATGCTTCTAATTGATTTTTTACTCACTTCAAAGGGATCTGTGTGTGATCTTGTGTCCGCTCTCACACTGTTCACAAAAGAGAAGAGGACAAGGCGCACCCACGAATATTTTGAACACTTTTTTTTCTCTGTCTTTTCCCCTTCCCTTCCAGCTGCGCCTCACTCTGGAAAACCAAACCGGTCTCTATAGCAACAGATGGCTGAGTAAGCCGAGGTGCTGTGACAAAAGCAGAGACACCACATTGCCGTGCCCGGTTCGACCTCGGACCGTTTTCGCCGGACTCGTCGTGTTCTGCGTTGTGCGCTTGGTGACGAGAAGAGAAGGCAAAGCACGAGCTGAAAAAGTGCAGCGGGAGAGGAAGGTGAGGCGTGAACCTGGAGAGAAGCACAGATGGAGGATGAGTCATGTGACAACGTGTGTGGAGTGGCAGGCAGGACCTTGGAAAGCAGTCAGGACCAGCCGATGGACGAACCACGACCGGGAAAACAAGGAGGAGGTGAACACGGCAGGGCCGTCAACAGAATGTTTGGACACCACATTAAAGCATTTTAAGAACAAAAAATAAAAAAATAAAGCAAGCAAACAAACACCTGATCTTCAAAAGTTACATTTCTGTACAGATTCCTCACAGAGTGATATATTTCTAGTGGGGGTGAATCGATTGCAGTTTTCTGATCAATCGCATATTTTCTTTTGCCTGGAAAAAAACCCCAGAATATTGATATGTGTACCTGCTTACAGAGTGTTCACAATAAAAAAATTACCTTTTTCTTATATTTTAATATCCAGGATGCACCAGTTACAGTTTTCTGGCCGATCACAGATCTTTAAAAAGCCCGACCTGCTCAACCCTATTTTGGTCGACACAGATTTGTCTGAAAAGTTGCTAACTGTAGCAATAAGGCTGCTAAGTTGACAACAGTGGGGTGACTGTTGCAAACCACACATGTGCAAATGTAAACAAGTGGGCGTGTCTTTCAGTCAATCCTCTCTGGTGTTTGGGAAAAAGAAGAGCGAAGTTGACTTCCAGACTTGTGCAGACTTCAATAAGATCCATTACTGATTAAATATTTGCCGATCGCGAGCTCTCAAGACGAAGGAAATCCCGATCATCCCGATTTGTCGTCCAGTCGATTTATCAGCGCACCCTTAATTTCGAACTTTAATTTCAGGTCATCTTGATGATAATGGCTTACAGCCTTATAACAAAAACTGCACGAATCAGTTGTCACATAAGACAAGCTATATCAGCAGAGTGAGGGGAGAGGGTCAGACTGTGGCTCTGTGAGGTGTTCAGGAACATTACACATGCTTCAGTAAAGTACCATGTGAACAGTCAGCTTCTTTGGTGACCTCCTGCTGGACAGCTGTCTTTAGTCAGCAGGTTTTCTCATTCGTGTACACTATAATATGTTCAAAACAAAACATTTTGGCCTCATGTAAAATGAGAAACGGAAGAGTTCCAGTAGCTGTAATCTATAACCAGCAAAAATGAACAGAACTAGAATACATCACACTCTGCACAAGGAACCTATATAAAAGAGTTGACCTTTTTTTTTTTATCTTGAATTTCTGAAATAAAGGCATCTGTGGTGATAATATATTTTAAAAGTATTTTTTTTTTCTTTGTATGTGTTGTGTGTTATGCTTTTGTGGACTATGAGTCTGTTGAATAAAGAATAATAATAAACCAGCATATTCAGTATTAGCATATGTTTTTCCAGCCCATTTAAAAATTGCATATAGCTTTAAAGTACTGTAGCTACACTTTTATCTACATGCATGATTCTTGAATTATTTGGAAGTAAAATTTAAACTATTTTTGTAATATGTAACAGGCAACAGTAATGCATAATGTTATTGTGATTACCAACTAAAATATTATGTCATATTTTAGTCTGTGGTTTACCGGGGGATGAATTATGGAAGGCCAAAAGGTTAATTAATATTCAATAAATGCAGTTTAATGCAGCAGCACGTCATCAAATGCCAATCAAAGTCAGTGGGCGGGGCTTACACGGCTCTCCAGTCAACCAATCAAAGGCCAGTGTCTATTTAACAACTCAGTGACAGTTTGAATTATTTAATGCTGCACTGATGCTGACATCATTAAATAAAGCATGACTTGCATATGTCTGCATTTGATTGAGACATAAAACTAATTCAAATTTAACTTTGACATTTCAATTATTGACCCGCTTGAGTAAATATGCATGGATGTATTCATTTCCAGTTTTATTTCAATTGTCACATATATAAATAGTCATTTAATAATTTATTTGTCTCTCAAAATCTGATACAGTTTGCCCTCTGTAGGTGGAGAAGTGAGAAGAGAAAGAAAAAATGACACGAGCATTTATGTGTAGTAAATAAATGTCTCTGGAGCGTGTTTTCTTTTCTTAAATTCATGTTAATAAAAAATATTACGCATACAGGACTGCCAGGCAGGGTGGGGGCAGAAGAATGACTTCTTAGAAGTAGTCTTGATTTAATTCCAGACCAAGAAAACTATACAATCCGTTATTGGAGTAACTTTGTCTGTGACATAACTTTATTAGTGCCACTTTGGTGGGTGGACACCTCCTGCTACAGTAAGTGTCAGTGTGCCGTATGGCAGTATTCCAAATAATTTACACTGTACTTAAAAGCTTGTCTGGCATTGTTGTTTTTTTCTTTTCTCATTTAATGCATGAAGAGATCCAGCTCATCTTTAAAGCCATCCGAGACCCATTGAAATACAGTATATCAGCTGCACGAAGGAGGCGAAAATATGCCTGAAGTTTGGTATACTGGTGGAGGACTCCTGGGAAAACAGTACCTGTAGTGTTCCCCCTTCCACGTGGGTGCTCTCAATACAATCTGATGGATGCATGGGTTTAATCTTAAACCTAAAAAGACTCATATAATACTTAAGAGTCCTTGAACTGATCTGAGTACATCCTTTAATAGCTGTACTGGGTGTGCTGAAGGCCTTTGTTGGCACCGACGAGGTCAAACCAGCCCGCATCGTATTTTGGCTGACTTGTCAATCAAAATGTCTTCAGGTATCAAGTTATACAAAACAAACTGCTGCTCTTAAACTTCTATAACAACAGTTTTTTCTTCTTCTTCTTCTTTTTTTCCCGTCTCCTCACTCTCATGCAATATGGTCTACATAAGGATGCGGGATGCAGTTCTTGTTGTTGACTAATACCTCTGTGGTACGTCTAAAAACTGGGTTTGTACTTCGCTAAAATGCAGGCAGAGATAAATATGCAGTTCAAAACGTATCGGGGGGGCGGCGGGGTTTAGACAAGCCTTGATGTCGCTCAAGGTCCTGGAGGACAAACTGTGGTGTTTTCTTCTGACTGCTGTGTCAGATTCAAGATTCAACCTTCGCTTTGGCTTAAGGTAACAGTCCACTTCAGTCCTTTAGAGATTAGGAGCTGCATGGACACCAGCGGCACTGTGACCACTCTGTCCTCCCTTTTTTCCTTAAAGGGAGCACCTATGCTGTTGTCTGTGCAGAGATTTAATCCCCCTCCTATTTTGGCGGTATGACCACAAGCGGTGCCCCTCTACGCGGCCTCCACATCAGCACTTGGGCGTCGTTGGCGTTTGGCCTTCCCAGAGCATTGGGAGGGATGGGCTCCTGGTAGTTCAGGATGTGCGGCTGCTCTTGGTACGGTCGACCGACAAGCGAGGCCCTGGAGCCGAGTGGCATGTCCGGATCCACGGCGATGTCGACCCGCATCCTCCACCGCACCGTCTGCAACACAATGCGCTCCTAGAGAAGACAAGAAGGATGCACTCAGTATGGCAGGAATACTCCTTCAATAATGGGAATTATGATGGCCTTGAACTTGCATTATGTTTTCTAATACATGATTGTTTGTCTTGAACAGGGGTGACCGAGTCCACTCCTGGCGAGCCACCGCCCTGCAACTTCTAGATGGATATTTTCTCTAACACCAGCTGGATCAAATGAACTGACCATTACCAGATCTTTGCAGAGCTGAACTAGTGAAAGAATTCAGCCTTTTGACTAAATGGCTGGGAGCAGGGATGCATTGAAAAGTTGCAGGATGGGGACTCTTGAAGACTGGAGTTGAGCATCCCTGGTCTTAAACTATGCTAATCTGTCCAAAGAGAAGCTTGCAACTCAACAGAAAACAGGCCTGACTAAAATCTTCGGCTGCAGCCTGACTGAGTTTTAATGCACTGCAGGGGCTTTCCATCGGCCATAATTTGTAACTTTAGACAAAAAGAGAAAAGTGCAAGAGGAGCTGATACCGTCACAGCCTGTCTGTGTGAAATACAGAGTCTGGATGTACAGCCAGTGCTCTGAATTAAAAGCTCGGACAAAAATGTCTGAAAAAAGGCCACACACATGAAACCGAAGCAAAATGATGTGAGGACAAACAGCCAGCGTGCAGTGCTCTCTATGGTCTGCTCCTACCTTAGTGACAGAGTTCATGGCCACCAGCCAGGTGATGAAGCTCTGGTCCCGGGTAATGTGGGTCAGCATCGGGGTGTTGCTGTTGCTGATGGGGACTGCCCAGGTCACGCTGGGGTAGAAGTTGTCATTCATGCTGACCGTCAGCCGAGATGGTTTGGACGTGGGGCCAGTCAGGGTCACCGTCTCCGTGGTGTTGCCATACCAAGGGTAGCTGACGCCATCTGAGTCACTAATGGCCTTCACCCGACCCTCTCGCAGCTCTGGTAGCTCCCAGCTAGACCTGCGCCAGGACAGGAAACAGAAAGGTGAAACTTACTTTGCCTGAGTGAAGATGCAACATAACAAGCCAGGTGGTGTCTTTTCCTCACATGCCAATATCACCATAGGTGTTGTAGAACTCCATCTGGGTACAGGCTTGGATCCAGCCCACCACCCAGGTCTCATTGCGGGGCACCGGCGGCATCACAACTCCTGCTGAGGCTCTGAAGTAGGGTGTCTTATAACGGAGCACGATTGGTGAGTTCTCCTCTATGATTGTAGGACACTGGTCAATAGAGGCAGAGACCTCGTACACCACGATGTTCTCCCGCCTGATACGGGGCTTGCAGGCGATGCTTTGAAGGCAGCCCATAGTGCAGGCGACAAGCAGAAGGAGCAAAAACAGAGAAGGAGGGACCAAGTGATGGCTGGCCAGTATGCTCATCAGTCCCCCCTCAGGGCTCCACCCGTGCCTGGAGAGCAGACCTAAGCTTTTAATTGCACATCACCAGTGATTGGTTGGGAAGGAAGAGTGGAGAGGATGATTGGAGAGTGCCACAGTCACCACAGATCAAGCACACAAACATCCACCATCATATCTCCAGGATGGTGTGGAGAGTGGTTTCGGGGGAGAGTATATCACAGATCTCCGCAGCCTCCTCCCCCCGGTCTGTCTGCTGACTGCCGCACTGCCCTTGGCGCTCGTCCCCAGAAACTGCAATCCGGCCTCCCCTGGGCTGCTGCTTCCGCTCCGCCGAGCGTCCCCCGCTCCTGGTCGAGTCCGCACGTCCGGCTGCACGTCGGTGCCCCTTGATCCTACTGCTCTTCTGCCGGCTCTGCGCTGTCATGTCAAGTGGCGACAGGGCAGCCAGGTGCGTCAGAGGAGGAGGAGGAGAAGGATGAGGGCTCGGATGCCTTTTGTTCGCTCGGCTTTCCTCGGATTTGCCCGAAATTCACGCGGCGCCCTCGGAAGCCAAGATCGGGGTCTTCATCGCTCTGACCTACATGGAAACAGAAGATGCGAAAAGGCGAGCTCGTAAAGGCGGAGCCAGCGGGGGATGTTTTAATGCTTTCCTCGCAGTGTGCTTCCATCCGCGGAGACCCATGAATGGTGCATCATGAATGGAGGAAGCGAGGCGGAATGGACGTGATAAAAGCATACCATCAGCCCCTCGGTTAGCCGCCTCATCGTCAGGCTGTGGATCATAACGGAACGGAGAGCATCCTCTTCCCAGCGGCGAGTCGCCTTGTACGGTTTGGAGGTGCTGATGCTGTAGAGGCAGCGGAGGGAGAGAGAGAGAGAGAGAGGGATGGAGGGAGGGGCGTCACCCGACCTCTGCATTGAAAAAAAATAACAAGTGCACTGGGAGGGCGTGGTCACGACTCTGCATCACGCACCGTGTGGGGAAATCCCATTGGTGGATTAAGTCAACAGCGGAAGTGGAAGCCGTCCTGTTCTTCCACGGACCGACACAACTGACACGCACTCACCGGTCACCACGGCGCCGCTTCCCCGCTCGCTCGGTGCTGGTTTATGTTGGGCCGCTTGCTCAGTAGCGCGTCGCAGAGCTTGTTGAAGCGGGTGTCGCACATCATGAAGCCGAAGGTTATCTTCGTCCTGGGCGGGCCCGGCGCCGGCAAAGGGACGCAGTGCTCCAAAATAGTACAGGTATGATGGAGGAAAGACAATGAAATCTGGCGACTTCCGTTACGAAGGTGCAGCTTTGTGACACGAGAACACAGAGCTTCGTGTTCGGTGAAGCTCTGTGTTCTCTGGACTCATTATTACGCTTTTATGAACGACGTAGTAACCATGTCTTTTTTATCGACTTCCGCTTGTCCTCTAAAAATAAATGTTAGCAAGCTAGTTAGCTTCGTTTTTTGCTCTGGAGCTATGACGCTTATAAACATGCAGAACCTGGCACACCGGAAGCGGGAAAAGACCAGTTTAATGATGCCAATGAGGCCGACAGCAGCTTTTCCACACAGCGCCAGTTCTATCCAGAGCAAACAGCTGAATGAATGAGCGACGCGAACGTGACGTGGAGCAAACGGAGCCGGCAGGATGTGGGGTCCTTCCCACAGCCCGGTCTGTACAGCTGCAGTTATGTAACAGCCTGAGCCAGTCTGGAGGGCACCGGGACCACCTTCATCAAACAGAAATACATGTCTGAGCAAACATCTATGGATTTACTGACAAGATTGAGTTCACTGCACCGAGCTTAAAGCTTCAGCCTCTTCCCAGTGTATTTCCTCACGTGGAAATGTGAAACGTGACCAGTAAGTTGTTGAAATATACAAAAATAGATCAATACATGAGGTAGAGGGGTCACTTTATTGACTGGCTAGCTACTAGTGAGCTTTAAAGTCAAAATTGTCTTTGGTAATCCTATTTAAAATCTTTCTCTGCGGCTATTTTTTACGTTTTCTGCTTCAGTGCTGTCCAGCAGGGGATGCTCTACTGCTGCCGTGTGGTTGTTATCCAGAAGGAACAAAAAAATAAAAGCTAACTAGGCCCCCATTTTAGATGTTAATGAAAAGCGAATTCAAACTTTCATGACACAGCCTCCACCACGTTTCACAGATTATTGATGTGAATCTATTTGTCTCTCAGAGATCTCAATTCAGTAAAAAAAAAACCACTTTATCCGTCCCAAATATTGCCGCTCGTTTCGTCGAAGTATCTTCAAAAGGATTGGTGATGCTGTGTAAGGATTTCCTGTAGCAGTCAGTCTTGCAACGAAGCTGTTGAGGCCTCTGACTGGAGACTGTTGCTATGTGACGGTCTGACGGCTGTCCTGACATGCTAACGCCACAGCATCCTGGACGCTATTCCATCCATGGCAGCGTCTCTTGGACAGCACCGTCACTTTTTGGCTAGCTCTGCCTCGTTGGCTTTTGCCGCTCCACGTGTTCTGTCAAGAGCCCCTTCACACTCTTGTTTTACAATCATTCAGTTCAGTCCTCCAGTCAGGTGCTGTACTGTTATAATTGACTAGATCCTAATTTTGTTCTCCTCCGAAATAACCTGAAATTGGAATGTAAGACGAATTAAAAAGCAGCCAAATATTCTCGGGAATCATATCTCTTAGCCACTTTCAATGACCCGCGCATATCACCTTCAAGAGGACTTTTTCTTTACAGACCGGTTATAGAAGAAAAACCAGTTTCCATGTGTTAACTCGGCATCCTTCTTCCTGTCCTCCGAATGTTTGTGTTGAACTGTAAAACTGGTTTCTTCCCACGTGGCTTTCATGCTAGACGTTTGCTAGCGAGGGTTTATGATGGAGACTTTGAACCAGCGTGATTGGGTGTTGACTGCCACGTTGCCAGAGCAGCAGTCGGACCTGAATGACAGAAGCTCCTTTCATTCCGGGCACAAACAGCGGGCTTTTTCCAAGCCGCACGCTACCAGTCTGATAAAGCTCTCATCTTTTGTTTGAATAAAAATGGAGCAAGAAATGGACGCATTGGTCGTGTTTTAACACGGAACATCAGTCGATCATAAGAAAATTCTAATGTTTTCTTTGTGTATGTGTGTGTCTGTGTGTTTCAGGCCTACAACTACACTCACTTGTCAGCTGGAGATTTGCTGAGGGCAGAGCGAGGTAGAGAAGGATCTGAGTGTGGACAGCTCATTGATAGCTACATCAAAGAAGGCAAAATCGTCCCGGTGGAGATCACCATCGGCTTACTCAGTCAGGTACGCATCAGGTCCAGGTTCTGCGTTCAGCTTCAGCTTAGCTGGTTATAGAACCACCGTTATCGACCAATTTTATCAATGCAGGAAAAACACTTTCTTATATATATATTTTTTTTTGTCTAGTGTGACTGAAAGAACTATGACGGGATATTAGGGACGTTGTAGATAGGAAAACAAGAGGTACATTCCCACCAAAAAACTCTTCAGTTTCAAAAGTCGTTTCAACATTTTCTACTTTTGAAGCTTGACATTTCTATGTCTTTTTTCTAGATTAATCTCAAAATGTGGTCGCGAAATTAGGGGTGCTCCCTTTAAGTTCCTTTAAAAAAATGTGACTGAAGCTTTTTTTATTTTATTTTTTGAGCTGATTAGGGTTCCTAAGGACGTCGGACTAGTAATACATAACTTTGTTTCTCTGGGGTACAAATTATTTGTGACACAGAGGCAAATTTCTTTTTTTTTTCAGTGGTTTTCAAATGAAAATTCTGTTTCTTTTTTTAAACTTTTAAAAAATATATACATTTTTACCGTGTAGCTATACATCAAACCACAGACAAATGTGTACAGTTGGTCAATGGAGTAAAACTTTATTGATGTAGCACCTTTCAAGATAGAAATCCCAAAGTGCGTCAAATGATAGAAAAGCAAAATGACATTTAAAAAACTAGATAATACAAACAGCTTTCAGTCACCGGTGAAAAAAAGGACTCCAAAAATCTCGATTATGTCATGCTATGAGAGACGCAGCAGAAAACAGTGAAACTCACATCCTTGATACCAGTATAGGCGCACCATTCAGCACAGAGGCGCATTAAAAGCGACATAAACTTCAACAGCGTGGCAGAAGTTGTCATTCTTCCAAAGTTCCCCTCATCCTGTCATGCTCAGACCTGCGTCTCAGACGGTTTTAACCCACCATCATACCTGCGAAGATGGGAAAACTGACAGCGGTTTAGGCGAAAACAGCTAAGGGAGGCTCAGCCAATCAGAGCCGGCCTGCCAGACGGAGCACTTCACTCGGTTTGACTCAATCTGGAAAAAACACAAAACATTTCCAGCCTTTAAGGAGGTCGGGGAGATGACTCAACGGAGTTTATTTCAAAATGTTATTTTTATTAGTGCAATGAAAGAAAGCCAGTGTGTCATAATAAACATTCCTGCAGCTGCTCCAACGCTGCCAAGAGGCCATTTATTCTGCTTCTTTTGTGAACATCTGTTGTTCTGCAGAAGGTTTTCACAGCTGCTCTGTGAGCTGCTCCAACTTTGTTTGTGCCAGTCATGCAAACCTGCTGCATTCTCATTCACCATATAATCGCAGAATTTGACATTTCAACAATAAATTTGCTTAATTCAGCGTATTTTGGTTACATTTTGTGACGTGCAGCTTTTTGTGGCTCTATCCCTTCCCCCGTTAAGGCCATGGATGAGACGATGTCCAAAGACAAGACCAAGAGCTACTTCCTAATCGATGGCTTCCCTCGTAACGAGGACAACCTGCAGGGCTGGAACCGGGTCATGGACGGCAAGGCAGACGTCAAGTTTGTGCTTTTCTTTGACTGCAGCAACGAAGTACGCCACCGAACGGGGCAGCTGGGCCTCCATTTGGTTTGTTTTAGTCCAACACACGAAATATGAAGATGTGATATGTGCACAGGTTTGCATCGACAGATGTTTAGAAAGAGGGAAGAGCAGCGGACGGACGGATGACAACAGAGAGAGCCTGGAGAAAAGGTGATGCTGAACGCTGCATGCATGCCTGTTTGATTGGTTTCTGTGTGAAGACGTCCAACTAAAATCCAGCATGTCTGGTTGCTCTGGCCCATTTAACTGGCCGACTGGATACCTGCGTATGTCGCTGGCCTGATTTACGTCTCGTTCGAGTCCCCTGTGCGGCCCGACCCCAATTACAAGCTGCCGTTTCTCCTTCTTCTTCTTCTTCTCCTGACGCAGAATCCAAACCTACCTGAACTCTACGCGACCAATCATCGAGCAATACCAGAAGCACGGCAAGGTGCGCACCGTAGACGCCTCCCGCTCCGTGGACGAGGTGAGGAAACGCCGAGCCTCTCGATACGCCTCGTCACTTTTCTGTTTTCTGTTAAAGCCTCCTGAAACATTTCCACATTTAGTCTTTTTTGACTTTTTAAACCATAAGACATAACGTAACTTTCCAAAAATAATGGGCCGAAAGTCGTTTTTTTTTTTTTTTTTGGACAAAAGCATTTTTATCTTTTGACAAAAAAAATGACTTGGGACGTTGTTTAAGGAAACCAATTCCAGGTTTTTAACATTTTCCTCAAAAAAAAAAGTTTTTACAGGTTTCTTCTTTTCCCGTCTTCATAAAAGCCAGATTTGTGGAGTTCTTGACTAAACCCCGGATGTTTTGTAAAAATGCTCTCGACAATGAGATGCTCCGTCACAAATAAATATTTATTTTTTTAAAGTAAATAAATACTCCTCCACAGCTTTTTCACAGCTACCATGTCCCTCTCTCCTGCTTTTCTGATTCATGCTGTCTAAACTCGTCACAATTTTAGATTTGATTTTATTTAGTGTTGTTGTGTAGTGAAGAGAGCAGCAGGTAGAGGAACTCCGGCCTGACCTGTCCGCCGTCTCCATCATGCTGGTTCTTTAACAATCATCTGTTAGGTGACCTCTGAACCCTTTGGGGTTTCATTCAGAACAGTCTTTCTCTCTAGTGATCCGTGGGCGCCCCCCAGTGGCCCGCAAGGTACTGCATTGAAACAACTGTTTATTTACCGAGACTTGAGATCAAAGTGCAACACATACAGTGAGCTTAACAAAAGACTGTTTTTAAAAATAATAATGGATAAAACTGTCATTCAAAAAGAAAAACTGAAGATGCCGGTGGGAGGAAAACAATACCAGGATTACTTACATGACCAGAAGAAGCCAAGTGATGTCTGCTGTCGGTGTTGATGCGGTGTTCACTAGTGATTCAATTCTTTTGAACAGTTGTTTGCCATTACTCCAGTCTCAGTTAATGAGAACTGTTCTTTGTTTTCTATAGCTTTGCTTGTTGATGTTCTGCTCACACATTAACAGCTGTTATTTTTGTTTCTGCCAGTGCAACTCAAGTCTATTCTTCTTCTTATGCTTCTAAATTACAATATACCCAAAATACTCGGAATGCACACAGCAGCTGTAGTAGTGAATAATTTAGTTTTTTGATTTGACATTATTGGAAAGTTTGGAATCCACACTTTCAGACTCTGTAAATGACTCAAAATGCACCAAATCTGTTTGCTCATGGTTTGTCACGCCATCTTCCAAACAGCAATAACTTTCTCATTAGGATGAATAAAGATGACAATCATTTCCAGTTAAGTGGCCTATGAGTGATTTAGGGGTATCGGTGTAAAAGGAGCTGAACACAAATACATGCCACACTTTTCAGATTTTTATATGTACAGCCTAACAAATTTGAAGATCACTCATTATTAATATCCACTTCAACTTAAAACGACAAAAATGTGGAAAGGCTGAATTGGAGTGAATGGAGATGATGATCTCAGAGTGAAACTAAGCCCCGCCCCTTTTGTTTCCTGCCCCTCCAGGTGTTTGCGGATGTGAAAGCCATCCTGGACAAAGAAGCTTGAGTTTCTCGAAACTGTCAGCAACATTCATTCGTTCGTCTTTTCAAGTTTCTTTTTTCTTTTTTTTTTCCACTGCGGTTCAACTCTAATGCATTTCTATGTCCTTCCAGATGAGTTTTAATGTTTCTTTTTCCTTTTGATTTCCATGTCTTTTTGTAAACGCGATGCTTTTGGTGCGAACACGCTGTGCGGTGGTAGAAGGTGATGGAGTTGGGGGCCTGGGGTTGAGGGAACCGGGGGCCCGGGAGGTCCCGGGGGGTGCTGGGGGACGGGAGGAGATTCCTAGCAGCTACTCACAATCGACCTGTTCAGCACCTCTCCTCTCGAGACGCTTATACATTTCTCAAAGGCGCTGAACGCTATCATCAACACGGTATTTAGCACTAATGTCTTCACGGTAAGAAGGAGCTGTGATGCTTCAGACCAAACTGTCATGTGACCCGGTGACCAGGACCGAGCAGACTCTCCATCCATCTGCCAACAGCCTTTCAGGCGTCTCATTAAATTCAGTTCTACATCCGTGTCATGTTTGGACAGCACTTCCAGGGCCGCGGCTGCTCCACGTGGAAGCATCCAGCGTCTGGTTTGGGGGGGGGGAAGGTGGGAAGAGTGAGACGTGTCTTTAGCGGAACATTTTAATGCACTTCATTGAAGAAATAACATCTGGGACAAGTTGAAATAAATATGTAGATGAAAATGAATTTTTTTTTTTGTATAATGTGTTTGAGGAGGATTCATAAAGATGAAAAGTGAAAACAAAACATTGTTTTCTGTTGTTTTTTTTGTTGTGATATTTGTTTAAGCAGAACAGCTCAATGTGTCGAACAGAAAATGTTTACTTGATGGTTCTGGAGAAAATGTGTTTACAAAAGACTAAAAACAAACATTTGTTGTCAGAGTGCAGAATCAAGAAATCACTCACAAAGTTGAAGTGCTATTTTATGAATAAATCATGTATTTTCCCCATATTTCTTTTATTTAGGTTAAAGTATACCTAAAAGTGCTTATAATGATACAAATAACTTGCGGTTACTGGCTATTTTTATTTGTTTAATATTCAGTGAAAAGTGAACATCAGTCAATGGGGACAAGTTCGCTTGGCTGACCTCTTCGCTTCAACAACCCGTAACATTTTTCAAAACATAATTTTTAATATATATTTGCATTTTATATTACCAAGACACATGGCTATTTCAATTTCTTGATTTTCTCAAAAAATGTATTTTGCATTATACGAAAAATCTTTGACATAAAACTGTGGGACACAAAATGCACCAAATTCAGAGAATGACCCCAATGACCTTTAGATGAGAGGAGACTAAAGCACAGACTGGAGAAACCTGGGATGGGTACATACTGTTATGTCTGCAATTGAAACATCTGTACAGGTTTCAATCAGTGTTTTACAAACATCCCCAGCAGGGGGCGCAATATCCCATATTTCAATGCATGAAGTTCTTTCGTGTGGATTTACGATTTCTCTGTTTTTGTTTTATATGTATAAAATTGTTTTTAGTCATTTATTGATCAGAAGACAGACATTTAACATAAAAACGTCTCAAACTAATCCAGACTCTGAGGAACAAGTTCAACAAATCCTTTAGGTCAAAGGTGAACTGAAAGCACAAGTTCATAACCAGGTTCCAAACTCCTGCATGGAGTTTGCATGTCCTCCCTATGCATGCGTGGGTTCTCTCCGGGTACTCCGGCTTTCTCCCACAGTGCTTTGCGTAGGCCGCCCAGGCTCCTGTTTCACAGACATTTGGAAGCAATCGGTATCTCTGAAAATATGTTGCAATGGAGTTTGTTTTGAAAATCTACTCAGCTTTACTTCATCATTTCGTCATATTCTAATCGAGTCAGGTTTCGGCATTATAAGTATGTCACCAAGTCTCATATGCGCCTTTTCCAGCCCGGTTCAGCTCTGCTTTATTTCGGAGTGATTTTAATTCAACACCCAAAAATGAAGGAGAAACGCACATATATACTTCACAATACACATTTTATTGTCATGTATATAAATATATTTATAAATATATTTCATATGTATATACAATTGCCATTAGAAACACATTTGCTTACATAGTACTGATATTCCTGAGTGTTTTAGCTTGAGGCCTGGTGTCTGCACATGAAAGAGCGTCACCCTTCAGGTGAGGTGCTTCCAAACCAATGGTACCTTAACATGCATATGCATTAATTAGCTTGAGTACCAGGGCAAACACATAAAAAAATAAAAGCAGGCAAGTACCAGAGCTTTCAGATGGTCACAATTAAAATTCAAATAATTGTCAGTCTGTGGGAAAAGCCAACAGAAAAAATGTAAATGTAAGGCACATGCCAAATATGATGAGTGTTTTATGAAGCGCAGGGTTAAGTAAGGAAAAAAAAAATCCCTTAGGGTTAAATGGATTGCCGCAGCACCAAACATTAGAAGAAAGAATCACATTTACAAAAATAAACAAGAATATAAAATTGCTGGGAACGGGGTTCAATGAGCCGTTGAGAACATTTAAAGTAGAAATACTCAAGCTAATATATGAACACAGATATATTACAACATCATGGGCATGTGCAAAACACCAAGCTCAAAAAAAATCTGTGAAAAAAAATTCAATATGTACAAAAAGTAGCGAGTTTTAAAACAGATGACAGCCTGTAAATATTACAGCATGTACCACCAACTATGACACAGCAAAAAATAAAAAAGCCCACAGCATGACTGACAGCCAAGCCACTCCATGAGGAAAAAAATTTACCAAATGTTAATATATTCACACTCTGCCAGCAAATAGTAGCTATCTGAAAATATATAATATATAGATATCTTATTTACACAAAGAGCTTTATGAAAGAAAAGTTCAAATCGGCACCACGGCTGCATCAGACCAATTACTGGGCAGGATCATATCTCATCTAAAACCAAAGTGTAACAGTGATTCTCTAATCGAGCAACAAAGAGGGCTGACATTCTGTTGAGGTATTTGCAAAACGGCGAAATACCCACTCAGATTCACATTCAAGACGTACATTCTGTTGTTGGGACATTCAAAAATAAAACCGCAGACTAAGCGTCTCTCACAACGCGTGCAACATGTGTAAGCCCGGAAAGAAAAAAAAAAAGAGGCAAATATTACACTTGAGCGTCCCCTCTGTTTTTTTTTTTTAAGCCAGTCCGTAAGCGGCGGCCGGCCGGCGGCTAACTCAGGAGGAATTCACCGGGCCGGTGGCCATGTTGCCGGGAGACCTGCGGTACTGAGCCTTGGTGTTTGTGACGGCGCCGTGTTTTTGCCGGAGATGAAGCCTGAGCTGACTCTTGTGTCTGAAGTGGAGGTTGCATTTTTCACACTGCAGAAAGAAAAAACAAAAAAAGATACAGAGTCAGACATGGTGCATTAAACTGTGGAAAAGCCCAACAGAAAGTTTTAAGTTTTAAAGTCATACTTATAAGTATACTTACTTTATAAGTAAGTATACTTACTTATAAAGTATACTTTATCTATACTTATAAAGTTGTAATTATGAGATTCATAGTCTAGTTTTTGGCTTTCAAAATCATAATCATGAGATTCAATGTCTCATAATTGTGACTTTTATTCTCATAATCATGGCTTTGAAAGTCAAAACTATAATTTTGAATCTCATAACTGACTGAATTGGAGTAACTATGTCAAAATTGAGACTGACTTTTGATCTTCAGGTTGATTTTGAATGTCAAATTTATGACTTTCTATCTCATAATTATGACTGATTCTCAAAATGATGACTTTTATTCTCAAAATTAGTACTTTTGTTTTCATAATTATACCTTTAAAGCTTGTAATTATGACTTCTTGTTGGGCTTTTATTTTTTCTTTTATGTCCTTAATACTATTCAAGGGTCACACAGAGTCACAAGGTGAACTGACAGTCCTCCTTACATGATAAGGCTTCTCTCCTGTGTGGATGCGCATGTGGCTCTTGAGTGTCTGAAGGTGGCGGAAGTGCGTTCCGCAGATCTCACAGGGGTACGGTTTTTCTCCCGTGTGGATCAGCACATGGGCGCGGAGATGGGCGACCTGGTTAGGGAAGAGACAGAAATGGTGACCCGACTGAAACATACGCGAAATCGTCTTAAAATGATTTCCAAGCTCGGCGCTTCTTGATCTTCTCACCTGCACAAACCTAGAGCCGCACGTCTCGCACTTGTATGGCTTTTCTCCAGAGTGGATCCGCGTGTGAGTCTTGAGGTTGGCCGGACGGTTGAACTGAGCCCCGCAGATGTTGCAGTGGTACGGCTTTGCACCTGGAAGTAGACGCGGAACAGGTTGAGCGAGGAACAAGCGCGGCTGCATTAAAGAGCTACAGCGGGCCGTAAAAAGCACTCACCGGTGTGAACCGTCTTATGGCTGGCCAGGTTGCCTTTGTAGCGGAAGGCGGCCTGGCAGCAGTCGCACTTGTATGGCTTGTCGCTGTGGACCTGACCCATGTGGTCTTTCAGTGAGTCTTCCTCCGAGAACTTGGAGTCACACCCGTTACAGAAGAAGTTATTTTCTGCCAATTTAAAAGAAAAAGAAAGGAAAGAGGAAACGGCTTAAATTTAATGACTTTCAATCAGGAAAATAACATCACAGTCTGATTTTTGGTGGTGGCACTCACCACAGCCGGAGGGCGAATAATCAGAGCACATTTTTGTGGCCTCGTCGCTGCTGTAAGAGGCTGGAGTGAGGTGGCTGGTCTCCATGCGCTGGGGGCTATTGCCGCTAGAAGTGGAGAATCTGAAACCAAAGAGTACAATTCAGTTAGTTATCCTTAAGAGATCCCCAATTAGTGCTGATTCATCATGAGTTCTGCCAGTCGTACCTGCTGCTGCAGCTGAGTTCACTCATTTCCTCTCTGTGATTGCTGGCTCCCTCTTCTGGTTGGATCTCGTCATGTCCGCCAGCTGCTTCGCTCCTGGCGGGGCTGAGAGAGGGTGACGCGGCTTCCGCTTCAGCTCTGCTGCTTTGGGCCTCCCTCCCGCTCTCGTCGGGGGTTTGGTTCAGGACAATGAATTTGTACTTCTTCCAGTTGCGGGCCTTGGCGTCTCTGGGGGAGTCGCAGGCCTGCTTCAGGCTCATTCTGGCGTTAATGCTGCTGCTGGACTCGGTGGGCGAGTTCGGCTGGCAGTCGGATCTGTGGGGGCTCTGTGGGCTGCAGATGACTCCCTTGCCGTAGCTCAGGGTCGGTCTCAGACAGCCGGTTTGTGGGTGTTGGGTGTTGTGGCCCTCCATGGGAGACGTGGGGTACTGGAGGTTATGGTGAGCTGCTGCCGGTCGGATAATGGAGGTTTGGGCCGAGCTGGTGTTGAGGATCTTATTAGAACCTTCTAGTACCGTAGCGGGGATGTGCAGATCACCGTACACATGGTAGGAACCAGTGGTGTTGATCCCCCTGAAAACATTGGGGATGTAGCCCCCACACTCCTGAGGGGACAACCTCAGTAAGAGATTATTTCTAAAGTCTGGATCCTTTTCCTCAACGAGCTTTTTAGCAGAGATTTCCTCAGTCAGATTTGAGGAGTTGCTCTGTACCTCTTCCATTTGCATATTCAGAGCCTGATGTCTGCAGAAACAAATCGAAATTAAAGTCCGATCCCTGCAGCTTTCACAGAAACAACAGGACGCCATTTTTTGAGTTTAATAGTCTGAATTACCTGGACTTGATGAACCTGTGGCAGGTGTCAGCAACGTGCTCCATCTGGAGGTAAATGGCTGTGTTCAGGGTGGTCAAGGCCACAGAGTCATTCAGGTCCAGAAAGGAAGTGTACATGAAATCCAGCAGGAGGGAGAACCCTTTGGGTTCCACTTTGGGGTCCAGGCTGATGGCACTAAGGCTCACGTTCTCGGGTTTCATGAACACAGAATAGAAGAAGCCGCTGTAGGATTGAAAACAATTAGTTTTCAGGTAATAGCGAAGGGGTGTGAAGCGCTCTCTTTTGTCTCCAACACATACCTGCAGGCTACCAAGATAGCCTTGTGCGCATGAAAGACCTGTCCGTCCACCTGCACCTTGACATCGGTCAGGAGGTTCCTGCTGCGGAGGCGGTTGAAGTTGAGCAGGACGTCGCCTGCGTGACGTGTGAATTGAATGCAGCCATCTGCAGTCGTGGCCATGCTGTCGCAATCTGTGCAGAGGCGCAAAAAAGAACAAAAATCCAAAGCGGGGTCGGTGAATAATGAATGTAACGTCTTTGTATTTTTTTTGCAAATAAATTCAGCTCAAGATCCAACACAGAAACCAAGAGATAGTTAATGTACATCTAGATATGAATAAATGTTTTTAATCATGTTGGACAACATAAAAGTATGTTATGTAAGAGTTGTTAGTTTATTCATGCAGTGGAGGTGAGGGTACCTGTAATATATGTGAGTGGGGTCAGTTAAAAGAGGCACTACGGAGCACACAAATATATTGATATAAAAGAAAAACTAAAAACAATGCTGCAACTCATTACAGCTAGTCATTTTCACTACTAAATTATTGCGTACAATTATTTATGAGTGTTAAAAAAGAAGACATGTATGAGCGTGATGGGGCTAGTTAGTGGTCGAAATGAAAAAAAAAAATGCACTAACGAGGACAAAAATGAAAAACATAAAAAATTTGCAACAATTTAAGTATTGCAACTCAAAGCTTTCTGAAAAGCATGTATGCAAAATATTATAATAAAAAGGAGCTTGCACATTTGTTTGAGTGGCTGTCACCCACCCAGGCACTCCCTTCACATCCCCATTGACAATCCACCATTCACAACATGAGACACAACTTAGAAGGTGTTCTACTTGCATTTCAACACCAGATGGCGCCATTGTAAACGGAAAAAAAACCATGTTTACCAAACTATGTGAAACTCTGCTTCCCGTCAACCGAGTCTTTAACGACAGGATAGTAAAAACGATGTATCTGCCTAGTGCATACATGCTGCTGTTTTTTTTTTTTAAAAAACGCCTGCAGGCTTAATCAATAGGATTGTATTTACACACCCTACAAAGTTTTAAAATAATGTTTTCGTTTTTAAAGGTAGGTAAAATGAATTCTAATTAATTTTTATATATATCCCCCCCCCCAACAAGAAAATAAATAAGTTTGTCACAGTGTTCCCGGACTATTACGGGACACCTTTCTCATGTTTCTCTAATGTGCGCAGACAAACTGGCGCAGATCGCGCGCTGGCAGCATGCAGTGTGTGAGCACATTCCGTCCTTCCTGCTCAGATTGGAGCTGCCAGCGCGCGGACGGAGAGGTTTTCTGTTCCCCCACATCAGGGGAACTCGTCTAATTTAACCCATTTACATTCACCCCCACTTCCCCCCTATCCCCACCCCCGGCTAACCAATCGCCCACCGTGTTTCTAAACTCCTTAAAATTGCTACACTAAATCTCAAACGTCACGATGTTAAAAAGATTGTCGATTTCAAGGAGTGGTTAAGTTGTTACAGCGTAACTTCGGGCTGTTTGAGAGCAGGCCAGCACAAGTCCGGTCATGTTTGCAAATTGAAGCGCTAAGGCTGCCCTGGCACCGTCCTGGAGTCTGTCCAGAGTTCTTGTTAAGTGTTTTACAGCTGGTTCTACTATCAAAACAAACGGCGAACACAATGCGTTAGCAAAAAAAAAATGGGTCGAATACGAGATACCTTCCCCGTCGAAAAAGGAAACTGCGCAGAGGAAATTAGAAGTGACTGAACCAGACAGACCGGTACTGTCGCGCCACAGCTAAACACAACATGACATTAAACTTGTGAAATAATAAACTGGAAAAAAATGAATAAATAAATGATATTTGCGAACATTAAGCTACAAGTTAGAAAAGCGCTACAGGTTTCCTAAACACTTAAAAATAAGTCTGTCTAATGAACAGAAACAGCGCCGTGCTTCCGTTTAAAACAGCGCAACATGACTTCGGCTGTCAAAAACAACCAGCACGGTTCACATATATCAGTTCACTCTCAGCTCAAATGTGCACAAAATACACTAAACAAATAGAAATCTCCGGCTTGACAGCAGCTGGAGCGGCTGCACAAGCCTGTGCAACTTCCCTACACTTCTGAGAAAATAGGAAGAGAGAGAAAAAAAAAGTCACCTTATAAAAGTTTCCTCGAAACTCTGAGCATCACCAGTTCTGAGAATCCAGTTCTAAGAAACACAGCGGCTCAATTCTCGGAATTTCAACAGAAGGCTGTACCATTATTTGCGGGGCGGGGGAGGCCCTGTTCGACGTATGTCCCCTAAAACTGCATTAAAAGTACTTTATACAAGAGCCAAATGTACATGTCACAGACACGCTTTCTTTTAGGCGTTTCGTGGTGCTTACTGTGCGACATGTCAACTCTAAAAAGTTACATGAGCAGGTTTTTAATATTTCCAAGTCTCCCCGCGGAGTGGTCGCGTCCAAGTGCAAGGTCAGCTGACCAAGTTATAAATACTGTGGGGAACAGGACTGAGCGTTGTCTATCAAAACTCGCCCAGGGTCCTATGAAAATTGTTGGAAAGTCAGCTGCTCATGTTCCCAGAATGAGTAATGTGATGTCGTCGTGTTTACTTGTTGGTTTGTTTTCCACTTTCCCCAGCCGCACGCTGCTAATTCAAGCTGAAAAAATTGATTTCCTTGTTCCCCAAAGGGGGGGCGCGGCGGCTTTCATCTGTCACAACTTCACACGTGTAAAACGGACTAATGTGTCCGCCGCAGCAGAGAAACTCCACACCTCAGACCAGGTTTACGTGTCAAAACTGTTTTCACGGCTCACGTACGTCTGCGCTCACTGAGTGTCATCGGACATGTTCTGGAAAATGATCTTTACTTTGTGTGTGATTTCTTATTGACCCAGCACGCCCTAATGTAACTGAAAATATGAGTACACCACAATGCATGCCGGGAAAAAAATTAAATGCTCTATTAATCTTCTAGTTTCCTTCCACAACACTGGAAAAATAACCATTCACCCAAATCATGAAATGTAGTGTATAATAATAATAATAATAATAATAATAATAATAATAATAATAATAATAATAATAATAATAACTACTACAAATAATAATACTAATATATAGTATATAATCTATGAGGAATCAGATATTTGTGACTAAGTCCTTGATGAGTTTCATGATGTTTGTTTATGACAGATATAAATATGATGCAATAGTCATTGCTTCATTGATAAGAAGATGAGATATGAAATATTCCTAGATGTCTGGGCCGGTTTCTTATTAGCTGGACTCTCCTAAAATCCACAACCAGTGATGCATCTCCTCATCTCCTCCTCGGAACGCCGTCTCTTGTTCTGCTTTGCCGTCTCCCTTTTAATAAAGCAGATCGCTTATTGGTTTTACAGTGAATTTGAATCTGTTACATAAATTGTTTTCTGACTTGTGCACAAATAAACAAGTGGCCCATTGAAAAGCTAAACACAGAGAATGTGATACAGAGAAGCTTTCAGTGGCTGTGGTCTCAGGCCGCCTGACACTTGATAATAAGTGTCAGGCGATACTCCATATCGTCTGACATGAATTTTTACATTCATGTAAATGAATGTAAAAATTCATTTACATTGTAAATGAATTTTTCGTTGCGTGTAAGCGACATCGTGAAGATATTCCAGCTGTTTTATTTTTTTAAAGATGCATTTTCATGCATAAATACGATGCCAAGCTACGTTTTGTCAGAAGGCAATTCATTCACATCTTGAATGAGCTTTTATGTATTTTATTAGAATATTCAGTGACAGTTTAACACAAAGTAGTGCACAAGTGAGATGCAAAAGTGAAAATGATCTGTGGTTTTAATTTTCTTTTTTTTTTTTTAACAGAAACAAATCTGAAAAGTGTGGCATACACATGTACTGATTCAAATTTACTCTGACATCTGACTAAAATCCAGTGTGACAGGGTGCTTATAGAAGTCAGGGTTAATCACAGATTACTTTTGAAATATTTCAAAGAAAATGCATCTGTGGATGCAACTTGGCACGCCATTGGCTGGCGTTTGCGAAGCAGCCAATCCAGGAGCACAATTTCTTTCCCTTGACACCGACTGTCTGAACTAAGTGTGTGCTATGCCAAATTCCACTGTGCATATAAATGCATATTAAGGCATATTTGGCGTTTGAGCTATGAAAATAGTCAGTTACATGTACTGCAGGTGTTCTTGGGACGGCTGTTTTGTAAAAGTGCAAAATGTAAAAAAAAAAGGTTCAGAAATAGTTTTTAAATGTTTTATTGCCTCCAGCGTTTTGGAGAACCAGAAACATAAAACATTTACTCTTGATAATGATGTCAATCACGTTTATTGCATCATCATAAACATGTCCAAATGTTCATATCTACAGTGCAAAGACCTTTGGGTTTAGTTTTTTTTTAAATTACTATTATTATCATAAATGGGCTTCTAATAAATCTCTCTGGAACTTTAGATCTTGCAACCAAGACAGTCATAAACGTCCATCCTGCAGCTGCACATCACAAGTCACTGATTTTGTGGAGCAACGGTAGATACATTTTTTTTCCCTTCACAAATACGCAAAATGAAATAAAACAATGAGCAGCAGAAACATGAAGGTTTCACAGTCGTTGTGAATTTCAACCTGCAGAGAAGATAGCATGCAGTGGAGCTCCCCAGGTCTAAAATGCAGCATGGCAACAAAGCAGTGTAGAGAATTGTTTTGCATCACTGATGTTTTTCCCCTTGCGGTTATCTTTGGTGGCCCACGTTTCTGTGGGTGCGACGTCTCCACATCCTTTTTCTGCAATGAATGACAGGAGGCAAAAAAAGTTGCTCAGTCAGGTGCAGACTGAGAGCTCGGTCCGGCTCTTGGTGTTTCGTTTGCAGGCGAGAGGATGTATGGGTTTTAGATTAGCCAGCCTTTTGCTCGCGTGCATCAGTGCAACATCTTCGGCTTCTCACGAGGGCTTCGCTGCAGATAGCAAATGAGAGACAGAATTGTGCGTGTGGTAGATAATCTCCTCAAGAAGGTATCTGCTGGATCTCAAAAACACGCCATTTTTTGATTATTTAGCAAAGTAATGTGTCTGCCTTTTGAAAACACACAAAAATAAATCAAAAACAGAAAAGTACATATAAGAACATATAAAAGTACATTTAAACTGTGTTCTGCAGAACACAGTTTAAATGTACCTATATATAAACTGTTTATATGTAACAAAATACGTATAAAAAGGTATTTTCTGCTTTTCAGATTTCGTCTGTTTGTTTTTTGTCACACTTGAATGCTTCAGATTGCTTCAGAGCAGATTTTAAACTGCACAGTGGCGCAAATAGGGTTCGATTCCCGGCCCGGGGTCTTTCTGCATGGAGTTTGCATGTTCTCCCTGTGCATGCATGGGTTCTCTCCGGGTACTCCGGCTTCCTCCGGCGCCATGACATGGCTGCAGCACATGTTTGTTCTGAAGAGGCAGACAAAGCGTAGCTCACAGCAGCAAAGGCTTCAATGAAGTTGTCCTTAACAATATGAAACGGAATAAGCATCAAAAGATCATGTGATGCGTTTCCCTTTCATCAGACAGATGTCGTCCGTCCGCAGGGCTCGTTAAAACAATGCTGCTGGTTTCACAGCCCAACAGCCCTCGCTGTTTTTCTTTCCAGCTGACCCTGGAACAAATTGGCAGCGGTTCTTTCTCTCCTGCTCAGCCGGTTAAATAAGTCTGTCCTATGTGTTAACAAGTGTCTCCCACCACCCCCCAGCCCCCCCAGCATACCCTCTGATGAACTCTGCTGACCTGGGGGCCTAGATGCAGACGGATAGCAACACGCCTCTCCCAAAACATGATCCAGGCACATGGTTGCCTGACAAGGACCAAAGGTCGTGTCAGTAAAATACGACTCTTTGCCTTCTTCCCCCTTTCCCTTTTGAGGAGGAAAGGGGTTGTCGGGGGAGGAACAGGAAGGGTGTGTGTGTGGGGGTGTGTGTGCGTGTGTGTGTGTGTTCATGTCGGCTGAAGTGACAGCGTGCGCTTGAATTTGGGGAACAGCATGCATGAATGTTCTCTGTTTTAATTTCCATTGTTAAACATGTCAGGGGAACTTAAAGTGTTCTGTTCTGGTTAAATTTAACCTCAAGTGAACAGAAACAAACAGCTGTAGTTATTGGTGACTTTGGAAAAGTTTTGTGTGGAAAAAAGTACTACATCCAAGCTGCTTCCAGGTGTGATTACCTCTGATAAAAGGACAGTATTATATGTTTTCGGGCATTTTACAGCACAATCAAGTAACTGTGTTACCTCTAGTTGTTATAAAAATACTATATATATCAAATATAACTTGAAAGAAATTTGACTTTCTAAGTTAACGCCTTAAAATTGGGTCTCTGTCCCTTTAAAACATCCTGCCATTTCTGAAACTCTTCCTTCATGAAGCTATCACATTGTTGCTTCCCTATTAATCCTTTATCACTGTTTCATTGGGAAGCAGCTCATATAATGAGCTCTGCAGTTAAGCAGTTCCACCAGATGTTTGCTAATTGCTGCTGGCTAGTCTGAAGGAGCAGAGTGTGGGAGTTGCGAGGTTGGACTGCTCTGTGAGGCATAAACTTAGAAACTGCAGCTCTGAGGAGGAGCTAGGCCCACCCAGGTGTTTTGCACAGCTGAATGGTTGCCACAGGCACACTTCAGATGTGTTTTTGATCATGGAGCAACATAATAGTGTGATGTAAAGCTCAAAAGGTTTTACAGAATACTGCCCCCTTAAGCAGGAGCTTGAGCAGTTTGTTGCTCTGGCAACCACCTCGATAAGGTGGGAAGACATTAACAATGCCCCTAGAAGGGCTATGAAACTGCTTCCAAACAAATCAATGTCTATTATTTTGCATTGCTAGTGATTATTTACAAATCAAAAACATCAAAGAGAAAATTTACAGCAACTTTCAACCAAAGGCCAAACTATGCACATGTTGGTTATTATGTTAAATCCTCAAGGTCAGGAGAGTCCACTTAAAAGAAGACTAGACGAGTTTATCCTGTCAGGCCGGGTTGAAGGAAAATCCCTCTGCTCTCTGCAGCAAGAATTTCGCAACACAGATCAGATCTGGAAAGTTGAATCTGTATAAATTCAACTTTATACAGATTCAACTTGTATAAAGTTGAGGGGCAATGCCCTTTGGATGGAAGTAGAGATGTTTGGTCATATTGAGCAAGACTATGTCTGGTGAAAATCAAACTCACAGGTGATGGAGGGATGATGATTTGGGCTCAGATGACCGGAGCACCTTAAGGCCAGGAGCTCCTCTGTCTACTGAATGTGACATCATCTTGTTTTGCTCCAATCTGGTAGCCAATGAATCACCTTTACAAAGCATCAAAAGTGTAGGGAAATCATTGTGTATACATTATCTCGGTAAATATTGGTTATTGGCCATAGTATCAATGTCGGATAATCATCCCAAAATGTTTGTATTGGTGCATTCCTGAAAAAGTCATCCAGTCATTGGTGTTTGAAGCAAATGTTCACTAGTTGTTTTGCAAACCGAACCAATTTGGTAGCATGCGGAAATGGGAAAGAATCAATGCCGATTATTCCCAAATGACACAAAGTTCAACGTTGTTTGTGTTGCTTTTAGCTGCGGTCAATGTGTGCTCTGCAGAGAGCCAATAAAAAGCTCTTTACACGATCCATGTGACATTTACAGTGAACTTCGAGTCTCTCTACGACTCACTCACAGGTATATATTTAACCCGCAGGCGTTACGTCTGATATCTGAGGTTGAGGTTCCTTTAACACATGAACAGCACCGTGTCAGATTCCCAAGAATATGTTGCCTGGCTCCGATAAGGGCAATATATTCCCTTATATTGGCATATTTACAACGGCGTATTCGGGTCATAGTTTCTAGAAAAAATAGAGGAGCAAATCTCAAGTTTCTGAGTTTGAAAAGTCAAACATTTGCTAAAAAAAATGCCCAAAAGTTTTAGATTGATCTCAGAAATGTTTGAGAGGAAAATAAAAACCTTGAAAATTTCTGAGTTTTAAGTCTGTTTGTTTTAGCAAAAATTTAGACTTTTCAAACTCAGAAATTCTGATATTAATTGCAATTTTTTTAGTTTTTTCTAGCAAATTTTCACTTACTG
The DNA here is from genome assembly GCA_902982915.1 of Phalloptychus januarius. NCBI lineage: Eukaryota > Metazoa > Chordata > Actinopteri > Cyprinodontiformes > Poeciliidae > Phalloptychus > Phalloptychus januarius. The sequence continues at coordinate 1,885,929 of CADWAE010000466.1, read as the reverse complement.
AACTCAGAGATTTCAGTTTTTTTCTCAAATATTTCACAATGTTTTTGGTGGAAATTTACTCTTTGCTTTTTTCTATCTACAGTGGGCCCAATATGCTGTCTAGATAAAAACTCCAACTTTTGAAGCTTGGAAATTTCCATGTTTTTTTTTTTTTTTTTTTTCAGAAATGCCTGAAGTTAATCTAAGATTTTAAGATTTTTTTCTAGCAAATTGGTAAATGTTCTTGTTTTTCTTCTGGAAATGTTCTGAAATTGAGATTAAATTGAACCTCTTTGTATTTTTTTTCTGTCTTTTTCTTCTATATATAACGACACTAACCTCCTGTCAGACATATTCGATCCAACATGTGTCTGCCGAAAGACATTTTTCCGCCCTCAGTTGTTTATGCCAGCCAGAACTGGATACTAAGCAGACTTATTGGAACTGAAACATTTACAAAGCTATAAAAGATGAACTGCTAGCTGCATTGCCTTCGATGTGGTCCGCCACAGTTAGAGTTTCGCATTAAAATAAATAGAAGCAGAGTTTGCTCCTTCCAGCATCAAACATTAACCCTGCTCTTTGTTACTCGGATATCTGTGGCTTGCAGGCCGCTGGCTCAGCACCAGGCCAGCCGGAGCGGAGAACACGCTTCGAGCCAGGCCAGAACAACCTGCTCTCATAAAGTAACATATTAAATAAACAATCAAAGTCATGCCACGTACCATTACTCCACACTTTGTTGCCAGGCCTAATAAAACAGTGCATTAGCCATGTAATGATGTGGGATATTTGAACGCCACATTCTAGCATTTTGTACAATTTGGCTCTTTTTATTGTGACAGGATGAAACTTTGTTCTGGCTCAAGATGCGTGAATGTGCCTGGAGTACACTTGTTTTTTGTACATGCTGGCTGGCGTGAGGCTATCGGACTGAGACTAAATATAACAGCCGTACAAAGGGAGGCCTCTGTTGTACTCTGCACTCAGCTCAAAGTCCCACTCGGAGAATACGTTGCACACACACACACACACACCCACACACACACAAACAGTCAAACAACAGCAGTGTCTTTCTAACATCTGGGCCGCATTTCTTTCTATGAATTCCCTGACAATATTTGAACAAGGATTTCCACAAATGTGTGGAAAAAACAAACTTCCTCCCGTTCCTATTTGTCTCTTCCAGCGTAGCTCACTATTTCTGGGTGATTTACCCAAAGGGCAAACAGAAATCAGCTGACGAAACCCCACCAGGCATCTGGGGACGTTTCAGTTGCTGGAACTTTTACAAATTCTTTCCTTTTTGATAAAGCTGTCAGCCGGCGTTAGGTTGTCCAGATCTGACTCTGGCTGGAGGCTCATAGACGAATGGAAGACATACATTTTCCATACCCTGCTGTTTTCTCCATCAACTCTGTGGATCTTTATATACAGTGTGCCCCCCGCCCCACCCGCCTGTTCGCTGTTCAGTATTCACATATTTTCCTGCAGAACGCGGCTCTGAATTATTCACAGTGAAATCCACCTATTAGAAGGTTTTTCCACCGATCTTGTCTTAAAGCTACAGAACGTAACATTTTTCAAATATATATATATTTTTATATATTTGTTAGAACTGTCACTATGTAATGACAGTTTTAACCAGCCAGAACTGGACAGATAATCTGTGAAAAAAATTGAGCTCCTTTGCCTTATTCCAGTGCTAACTAGAAGCAACCAACCAGAGCCAGGAGGAGGGCCTTACTGCTGTCAATCAATCTCCATCCTCACCCCCTAACTCTTTGCTCCTTCCTCACAGGCCGTGAACACAGCCTGTTGTGAATGCTAAAGTCAGTTAGCATGACCACCAATGACAATGGATAAATGTCAGCATATTTAGCTACGAGTACATGAGGTTGATTGACAGCGCTAAGACCCTCTCCCCGTTTCTGACTCGTTTTTGGTGTATTTCTTCAAATGGCATCTATCTATCTATCTATCTATCTATCTATCTATCTATCTATCTATCTATCTATCTATCTATCTATCTATCTATCTATCTATCTATCTATCTATCTATCTATCTATCTATCTATCTATCTATCTATCTATCTATCTATCTATCTATCGTTATTTTTTGATACATGTATTTTTTAATCAATTCAAATATGAGTTCATATTAGGCTCATTTGCCTGAAAGAGCCTAAAATAACAACCAAAAAGTTGTTATCTTTTCTTTGGAAGTAATAACCTTCAAGCAAATATTAAACATTCTTTTTTACTAAATAATTGTTTCTGTATTAAATAATTACATGTTTTTTTAATGTTCTGGTGTAAAATTCTAATTTTAAATGTTGTATGTTTATTATTTGTATGTGGAAAATCATCACAACTACCAGAAATAAAATGCTTTCAAACATTCACTTAGCGATAAAGTTCCTGACATAAACAGGCTTTTCAGTCATTTACTGAATAGGTCTGGATATATGTGTGTGTGTGTGTGTCTGTGTGTCGCAGATTTCTTCAATTCAAAAGGCCAGCTGTGGTCCCTAAGCCCCCCTTCCCCAAATACCAGGGGTCCACTGTATCGTCTTTCAGCACTGCTGTACACCTGCAAACACAACACTTTTATGAACACACCACCAGTCCCACGACGACACACACTGAGGCGTGAGGCCGCGCTCACTTTGTCTCAAAAGTAAGAAGACGGATCTGAGAGAGAGACGTCACAACTCATCTGTTTTATGCAACTTCAGAAAAGCTACAGCAATGCGTCGATATGCACCGATATGCACTGATATGCATCCAAATATTCAATAAACAGGCCCCTCTCCCCTCAAAAAAGCTAACACAAGATAAACTGTATTATCCCTAAGCACAATTGCAGGCAGAAGCACAAAAACACATTGAAAGACTAACAATAGTAACATCCACATAATACAATCACAACAGTCTCTGTTTGGGTTTTATCATCCCAAAATGTAAAGAGACTGACAGTATAAATGATCATCTATATCCTCTTGTGTTGCAGTGTTTGTAACGTATGTAATGGTGCTGGACAGGATGGTTTGGGTCAACCAGGCCAGCTTCAGCCTTCCTTGTGACTCTGGTTCTGTAGAGCTGCAGCGGCTCTACCAGACGTATCTCTATCACTTTGCTTCTCCTCCTCACTGAACTGTTTGGTTTGTGCTTATATTTCAGGCTGAGACGCAAAGTAAACCAACTGACTAAGGAAAACTGACCAGATGAAACAAACTTCTTGATTTCCATTAACAAATGCATCCGCCGGTGAACCTTAGCATCGGTGTTAGCCCTCGCCTGGCTGTTTCCTTCCTACACAACTTCACTTGATTATCATCTCCCTTCAGTGCTTCATATGTGACTTCTCCCATTGAAGAGGATTCCTCTGGTAGAATTTCAGCCGGACAAATCAGCGAACAGAAGGAGAAGATGCGAACGATGACGTTGATTCACTGCGCGGTTTTAAAATCATAGTTTTAACGACGGCAGCGGAGGAACTGAACAAAGTCATTCAGTCTGAGCCTCCAAATAATGAATTAAGATTAACAGCCGCCTCGTTCGGCTCTGTGCTTCTGTCTTTGCAGTGGAGGATGACTGTTTAACACCGAGTTTGTCCCAATCCGATGTATTTATATCGAAAATCTGGTCAATATCGACCAATAACGAGTATCGAATTGTAACGGCCTTCAACCGGGAACTTGGAGAATCTCCACTCCCCAGCCACTGTCTTAGTTTCATCTCATCTCGTCTTCAGAACTCCCTTTATTCTTTGCAGCAGAGCTTCAACACGGCATCTGAAACAAGCCCCTCAGTGATTTTGGCTCCATATCGCGGCGATAGCATCACGCAGTCGGAGATTCCCCGATGTGAATCTCCGAACCCACCACTTCTCATAGGCGCTCTATTAAACCCGCTCCATACTCCCCCACCAGTGAATCAACTAATCAGATTAATTGCAACAAATTAACCTCATAGTCCTTCTGGATGCATCGCAGCACAGTTTGTCCAAACAAAAACAACAGGCTGGTTTTGTGCTGACCAAATATAGATCCCATTATTGGGTTCATTTTGTTCCTTTGGGGTCTTCTGAGGACTCATGTCCCTGCGGTTAGACCTTATTTAATGTGCTTAAGGGGGAATAAATGAATGGATAAATGAGGGCTTTGTTGAATCCAAAATGGGGGGGAAGAAAAAAGAAATACTTCTTCAGTTGTAAGTGGTTAAATGTGACCTTTCGCTGTCTGTACATTAAGTCGTATAAAAAGTCTCCGCAGAACATTGTAAAATCTGCAGCCGCAAACACAATTAAGTCAAACATCTTCCACCATCTCCGGCGTGTTTCTGCTTTTAATCTCTGGAATCGGATTCTTGCCGTTTCGTTCCCGGAGCCTTTCACAACCCTGCGCATCTGCTGCCAGTTAATGAAGATGGATGCCTTTGATAGAGGACAGTGGAAAACTTCAGGCGTTGATCAGTAGCCAGCCCGCCGCCCCTGTTAAAAGAACAAATCAGCTTCACTAAAGCCACCTTTATTGCGGGTCTACCTATCCTATGTGGAATGTGTGCGCCATAAACCAGCAAAGTCAACATCAACAAGTGTTGCAACACGACGCTCCTCGGCCTTTGTTATCTGTGGAAAAGTACCGGGGGAAGCGCGGCGTCGCTGCGGCAGATTCCCCTGTTGTTTCACAGCGCGGCCTAAGGGAAGCAGAGGAGGGAGGGGGGAAGATTGTGTGTTTCTGTGTGTGTGTTTTTGTGCTTCCTTGCATATGTATGAGAGAATGAGGCACAGGTTTTCTGATGTGATCCCAGGTGGTTTCACTGTCGGAAAGTTACCTGGGCCAAAGGGCTGCTGGGAAAATTTGGACCTACTCTCACCTGAAGCAGCACCTGTCTGACAAGGGGAGGGTTAGCTAACCGAACGGCGGGCTGAAAGAGATCTCGTCTCTTGTTGTGTGAATCACAAAAATGATTCTGCACAGGCAATTTTTTAGTGGAACTGCCTGTTTATTTGCTTGTTTTGTGTCATGCTTTGCTGCTAAAACCTCTCAGTATGGCTGCTCAATAAATAAGGAGCTATTCCCTCCCGAGAGCATTTGAATCCACGCCTTATTGTTCGGATCGAGAAGAAATTACTGTTGTTTTTGTCCTTCAGGTGAAAAGCGAGTTTCTCGTCTCGGTCGCCGTTCCCCTTTTTCTCCTGTTCCCCCAAAAGTCAACTGTTCCGCAAGTTGAAATGGTAGAAACCTGTTTGGTAGGTTTTTGTTTTCTTCCTCTCAAACGGTAGAAAAAAAAAACACAAAGCAAAGCAGGTACTAAGACTGAATGTCACAGAAATTACATCCGGAACAGGGTGGAAAATTACAACAGTGTACTGTATGTAGGGAAATAAGAGAAGGAGCCGTTTTCAGCTACACAAGTTTGAGATAAATCGCTGAAATTATGTCAGAAAGAGAATTTCTCTGCCCCAAATGTTGAAAATGTGCAAAGAAAAATCCTCAAATATTTTGAGATAAATGTAAGAAACTGTTTGGAGCTCAGAAAATGTCAACATGTATACATATTTTTTTATATTGCACATTTTTGTTTGTATGCAAACTCTCTGATTTAACATCTTTCATAATGTTTAAATGTAACTTACACTTAACAGAAAAAAAGAAATATTGCAATTTTGCACTCTGATCCTAGGATTGAGCAACTGAATATATATTTATATATATATATATATATATATATATATATATATATATATATATATATATATATATATATATACTTTTATTTTATTTTTAGTGTACAAAATGTGTCTTTGTGGATCAAGACAATAGACTATTAACATGTGAAAAATGAAAGCTGTGCAAACAACAGTAAATATTTGCAGGGAAATAGAACAGAGCAAATACCAGCTTGTATGTAAACACCTATTAGGAGCGGTGATGGTTCCAGCTGCTGTAACAACTGCTGGGAGGAAGGACCTCTGATAACGCTGCTTAGTGCACTGAGGATGCAGCAGCCTGGAGTTCAGCAACAGCATCATGCATCGGTTCGGTGATACTATCCACCACTTGTGTGTGTGGTGGCGGGGGGTCAGAGGTCACTCTAGAACAGATTTTTGGGTGAAGACTGCTCTGTGAGGTGGTCGGAGGTTGCAGCTGGAGGAGGAGCTACGCCTTGAAGGCGGAGCTAGGCCTAGCCAGCCATTCTGCACAGCTGAATGGTTGCCACGGGAGATCAAAGGATTTCTCAATCATGCATGAAAAATTAAAGCAACACTCCAGGTAAGTATTTGATGATAATGATGATGGAATGACATTATAACATCATGTAAAGCTAAAAAATCTCAATTTTACATAACACTGCAACTTTAAAATACATTAGGTTTGGTGGCTACAATGTAACAAAAGAACCAGAGCCAAAACGTAAATCCTGATATTATGAACTTTTTTATTTTGAAGAATTCAAATGCGATATTATTCATTTTCCCATCGCGTCCCAAAGGGCCGGTCTGAAACTCGAACACTCGTCGAAGCGCCACAAAGAGCAAAACCTCCCATCAGCCAGGACAAAAACCAGGAGCAATAAGGGCTTGTGAGGAGAGGGATTGTGTTTCCTCCATGTTATTGTGGAAATCTTTTTGTTGTCGCGCCGCCACTGTGTGCAAATGAACACACCTTTATTTGTATGTCAGTGTTAGAGAGGCCGCCTCCTCTGAGACGGTGACTAATTCTTACAAAACGTCTCTTTTCGTTCATCCATGCAACCTCTACCCCCATTGAGCTGGAAAACTCAATTCAAGCTGACTATCATTGACAAAGTACCAGGAAGAGCGATGTTAATTTCTCACTAGTTGCACATCGTGGAACAATCAGATGACTCAAATAAATCCACAAATCTAATCAAGTAGACTAATGCCCATAAAAGTCGGAGGAGCTACTGAATGGGAGCGGGAAGAAGGCTTGAAACAAGGACATTTCTGAAGCTGTCTGGGTACCATCTGCAGACGTGGATGATAGAGTCTTGTGACAGGCATCGCTGAACATCATCGAATCCAGATGTGAAGATGTGACAGAAGAATTAGATACACTAACTCATGATTGCCTGAGAGCTTTATCTCGTCCCACGGTGGTGAGTCAGGACAGAAATATTGTTTTCCCCAGCTGACATGACTTGGGGCCGGCAACAGGAGAAGTTATCTGAGGATGCCACAGAGGAAGTGAGGTGGGAGTCCCGGGCTGACGAGATAGACGCAAAAATATCTCAGCAAAACTTTGATTGTCCTAAATCGTCTGAACAGACTTGCATTTCTAGGGTTTCCTACAGTCAGGTCAGAAATGCTGCCTTGTTGAGGTAATGAAAGGTCAGTAAGACGTCAACAGTGACCTTTGAGGTCATGCGAGTGTTAAATGCAAAGACAAAAATATGTCAGCAATGGCCTTGTTGAAGCACTTGTTCCTGGGCTGGAATCACAAAGCCGTTTCCACAGGGGGACAGATTCCTGAAAAGTGGATGAAAGCCACCAGTCGGATGAAATCCAGGCTGTAAAAACACAAAGTCTTATCAAGGGCTTCTGGTCACCTGACATAAGACAAAACTAACTTACAAGTGACTTTTTTTTTATCAAGGTAAATATCAAGGAGCTTGTTTTAAGTTGATAATTCCTTAATCTCGATGAAAAAGTTCTTGTTCCAATGACAGATGATTTCACTTAAAACATGAGCCAAATGAGGCTGCCCAGTGGTGCAGTTGGTAGAGCTGTTTTCTTGCAGCAAGAAGGTTCTGGATTCGATTCCCGGCCCAGGTCTTTCTGCATGGAGTTTGCATGTTCTCCCTGTGCACGCGTGGGTTCTCTCTGGGTACTCTGGCTTCCTCCCTCAGTCCAAAAACATGACTGTCAGGTTAATTGGCCTCTCCAAATTCTCCCTGGTTGTTTGTCCAGTCTGTCTCTGTGTTTCCCTGCGACAGACTGGCGACCTGTCCAGTTGACCCCGCCTCTCGCCAGAAACGTTCTGGAGATAGGCACCAACACCTCCTGACCCCACTAAGGGACAAGGGTGTATAGAAAATGGATGGATGGACATGAGACAAATGTCTACATTTTATCACAAATAAAACCTCCGACGTCTGCAGATTCTGCGAAGCTGCGTGTTGGAGTTGCGCCTGGTGAAGAGAGGTGATCTGCACTGGCTGCAAATAATTTTATTAGCCCAACTGTAAATAGTTTAAATAGTCAGAATAACATATTCTTAGATTGTATAGGTGACAGAACGCAATCCAAGTCCTGACGTAACATGACATCGACTGATAAATACTGGGCCTTTTCAATGCTAACAGTTCATGATAGTGCACCACAGGCTCAGAAGGGGTGTGTGTGTGTGTGTGTGTGTGTGGTGGGGCAATAATTTGGGACTGATCTACAGAACAGGAACCGGTCCCAAAGCATTGTAAACCTAAACATGATCCCACCTGTGCGAGAGCCGTGTCTTGGCTGGAAGTGGGTTGTGTAAGCGATGAAGCAACGTTCCAGAGATTTCTCCACAGCAGATCCGGAAGACCGACGACCACAGAGAAGAACTACTGCAGGCCACTAAATGAAACCACTGGCTGTAATTCCTTACAACTTCATTGTTTTTTTTTTTCATTCATAGCCTACAGCAGTCTAGAATCTGCTGATTTATGTCGGATGTAAACAGATTCAGAGTCCAGTTGGCCGTCTTGATGTGTGAAACCACACAACTGAGAGAGGGTGCTCTTTGCTTTTCCACCACCATCACCGCCACCACCACCACCGCTGCTGCCCAGCTGTGTTTTCATCGAAGCGACTCCACCGGCTGGTATCTGTAATGGAGTGTGAGGCTCACACGACCATTCGTCATACACGAGAGAGATCTCTCCCGGCCAAATATGATGACAAACATAGCACAGCCATGCAACATTCCAGCCGTTCCTGTTGCAGGAGCTGGAACCCTCTGTACATAAAACATTCCTTACACGTCGTTGACCGTGGACCAGATCTTTTAGCTTATGTAATGTGTTTTCGAGTGCAAGGTGCTTTAAATGGCCTTCCTAATATCTGAGGTAGACGTGACGGGGGGCGAAAATGCTCAAGAATTTGATGATTTATGGTAAAAGCAGAAATATGCTGGAACTTTGTCTTTTAAATTAGTTGTTTTTTCATCTATATTTAGCCTGGAGTAGATGGGTCTTGCTCACGCAGAGCTACATTATTTCACTTTGTCTCCAAGCAACAGAACAAAGTGAGGGACAAGGCTGCAGTTAGATCAAATAAATGTTCTCATGGATGGAAGAAAACAAGATTAAGGGAAAAGCTCAGCTGTTGTTTTTTAAAAAATAAAGAACAATTCCTAAAAATAATAACCCTGAGCGCTAAGAAAGAACATTGTTGATTTTTGTTTGTTTTCTCAGCATGGAACAAATGTGATTACAATTAGCACAATTTCCCTTTTTCACAAAGCGATTCACGAACCTGAACACTTTTGTACCTTTCACAGGTTTTCTTTCACTGGGTACCTGACATCCTGCTGCTCTCACTGTGTTGTTTTCAAGCAGCTGCTGCCTTCAGGTAACCAGAAGGAAAACATTCCATGCGTATTCGTGCTGCGGCTACGTCCCGAGCCATGCTGCAACACGAAGCAGAAAACATCCAGGGCATGCTGGTTTTATGCAACAGACTGGGCATTCTCGAAAAGATTGAGGCAGGTTGCCAAGCGCATCATCACAGCTGTCTCTCGGTAACCTCTGCTCACATCTACGGCTGTGCTATGCCAGAGAGCTAAATGAGCCGGCGATGTCGTGGTTTGCTTTGCTAATTATAAAAGAATGACATTTTTTGCAGTACCTATGTTTAAGCCTGTAACAACAGCTAATTTTCTGGACGATAAATTGTCGCGGAAGTTATCGCGATAAATGATAAATATTGTTGTTTTGAGACCATTTTTAAATTCTAGTAAACATTTAAAGCTGGAACTGAAAGGCATTTCAAACATCCGATAATTAACAAACAAAACAACAAATAAAATGAGCCATGAAGTCCCTGTGAACAAATTGTCCTTCAGAAAAAAGGTCCAGTCGAGACCCAAATACCAGACTGAAGGCTTTTGTTGTTCAGTTTTTGGTATAGAGAGAAAAATGATAATTAAGTGATTTATTGCTTATTGCAACAGGGCTAACGACTTCAGTTGTTAAAAGATGCTAAAAGAAATTTGACTTAGGAATTTAACGCCTTTAAATTGGGCCTCTGTCTCTTTAAGAAGCTCCTGCTCTTTCTGAAAACTCCATCTTCAGGAAGTCATCACAAAATGACTCCTCTATTAACTCTTTAATGTTTTTACCAGCACTTCACTGAGAAATTGCTTCTATAATGAGCTCTGCAGATGCACAGTGTTCAACAAGTGTTTGCCAATTCCTTCTGGCTAGTCTGAAGGAGTTGATTGGGGCAGGCAGAGCTAGGTCCACCCAGGTGTTTTGCACAGCTGTATGGTTGCTACGAGAGATTAAAGGATTTCTCAAACTTGCGTGAAAGAATCAAAGCAAAACCCCAGGTATGTTTTTGATGAAGTAATAACATCATCACATGATGTAAAGCTAAAAAAAACCAATTTGACTTCATACTGTCCCTTTAAAAACTCGACAGCAAGCGCAGAGATGCAGAAGCGACTCGACAGAGTGTCTCCATCTCAACCTTTAGGGCCAGTGTGAAAATGAAAACCTGCAGAATCAGGAGCCTCCTGTTGGTAAAGCACGCATTAGGTTACAACTTGATTTTTTCCCCTCAGTGTAATCCTTCTTTATCTCTGCAGACGTTCACGATGAGAGCAACGCAATCCTTAATCCGCGATGGATGTATCTGAAATGTGTTTTTGAAGGGCTGACCCTCGGTAACTTTGGGGCATCGTGACGCGGCGAGGCAGCGGCATGCAGGACAGATCAGGAGATACACATGGCTCTGTTTTCTTCTGACAGTTGCACAGATGAGCTTTTGCTCTCAGGAATGCTGCTGCAACATGGAAAAAAAAGAAGAAGGGAAGGGGGGGAGTTGACTCTCTGAAACCAGATGTTATGCTTTTAATTATCTTTGCTGAACTGATGTTTTGAAGTTTGGACGTTCAGCTGGAAGAAAATGCCAATGTTCTTGTTTACACTGATGCAAGGGGACAGCTGAGAATAATCAGATAACTATTTGTTTTTTAGTCACATTTTCAAGGGAAAATTCATTAAAAAAAAAAGGAAGAATTTGGAGGGGCAGCTTAACACGAAACGTTATACACTTTCTAGCCGCGGCCGTTGGCAAGCCGATCTCCAAGCTGAATGTGTGGACAGAGTTGACTTGGCCAGAAATGCTTAGAGCGTCGAAGGAGAGAAGGAGAGAACAACATTAGTCTGAGGAGACACACGGGAGAGATCCCAACTTTGAGACGCACAACATTTTCCAGACTTGGTTCGGTTGGTGAAACCATCAAATACACACTGAATACACACACTGTTCTATAGTTTTAAGGGATTGCAGTGACATTGCAAAAAAGTACCCACTAGCCATCTTGGAAGACACAAAAAAAAACACTGCATCACCGTGGCGACAGATGAAGGGATATTGGAGAAAGACAGTCCATCAATGCATTGTCTATGCCTGCTTTTATAGCAGGTTTAGGCAATGTACCACAATCAAGTCACAATGTTGCCTTCAGTTCTTATAAAAATGCTGCATGCATTAAATATAACTTAAAAGAAATTTGACTTTGTCATTTAACGCCTTGAAATTGGGACTCTGTCACTTTAAGAAATTCCTGCTCTTTTGGAAAACTCCGCCTTGAGGAAGTCATGGCTCTTCTATTAACCCTGTTGTGTTTTTACCAGAGTTGCACTGAGAAGTAGCTCCTGTAGCAGATGAACGGTTCCAGTGGCTGTTTGCCAATTGCTGCTAGCTAGTCTGAAGGAGCTGAGTGGGGGAAGAGCTGTTCTGTGAGGCAGAAGCTCAGAAGTAGCTCTGAGGAGGAGCTTCGTCCTCAAAGGCGGAGCTAAGTCCACCCAAGTGTTTTACACAGCTGAATCGTTGCCATGGAGATTAAGGGACGTCGCAAAAAACGCATGAAGGAATAAACGCAACACTCCAGGTACATTCTGATGAGAGAATAATTTTATGACATGATGGAAAGCACAAAGAAACTGATTTTAAGTGCACACAAAAGTTTAGTCAACGTAGATAGAAACATATCAGTGTATGAAATTTAAATTTAACTTTTAGCAACTGCTACTGGCCATGATTTCTTCATTTGAAAACAACTCATCTCCAAAGTATCTTAATAATAAGGTGTTAGTTGGTTTACTCAAACACCGGCCTGGTGATGTCCAATAAACCATAAATCAGTCTTCTTCCAGGAAATATGACAGCAATAATAAAGACTGATATGACTATAAATGCCCTTGATTGTGTAAATCCTCTATTTTAGGACAATCATTCCGTTTTAGTCTTGATAATTCCTTTGTTTTCTCATTCTGATGTGCAATTAGCATCAGTGAATCAAACTCTTTTCTCACCCCATTGCCTCTGGTTGCTCTGCAACAGTTCAGAAAAGCAATTTTGTGTGGAAAAGAAAGAGAACAAAGGAAAAACTAAGTTGTGTGCCGTCACCCCATTAACAGCGTCTGGTGATCTGTTCTGCATGTTCAGCGTGTCCTCAGCCAATTTCCTACTGCAAGAACATGGAAGGAAGGAAAAAAAGAATAGGAAAGCAGCCACTTAGGATCTGACAAAGGACGTCTGAACAGGGATGCTTGAATACAAGGGAAGATGATTACTGAAAAGCAATGATTCATATTTCTGAAAGCAGGGGGAACATTGAGCAGCTAAACACAAGAAAACACAGGGAACATAATCAAATAATCTAATGTCCAAAATATAATGTCAAAACATGCAAGAGCAGCAAAAAAACTGGAAACCAAAGTATAACAGATCATGGCAGCCCTATGTGTGAAAGAGGCTGCATACAGGCTGATTGAACTTGAAATGAGTGGGTTTCATATTTGCTCTGTCATAAACTGTTACTTTCTAACAGAGGTCTGCAGAACCTGGGAGGAGGTCAGCACGGACGCTGTGACTTGTCTGAGTGATGCATATTGTGACATGGGGCTGAACTTTCTGGGACATAAAATCCTGGGAATATTAGTGGCTATTTTGAATGTTTTCCACCGGTGAATATTTTTTTTCTTTGACAGTAATGTCGCATGCCGCTCGCCTCAGAAGTCAGAGCGGGTCGCATTTTGCGGATGAACGTATCGAGTTGGCAAACTTTAGAGTCATAAGACTGTATACCTTAACAAGAGTCATCAGACCAGCTTGTGTCGTGATTCGGTTTTAGAGGCTCATCTAAAAACGACAGATTAATGGCATTTGAGAAATCAAAATTGACAAATGAAGATTCAGAGCAGGAAACTTAGGGAAGGAACCGAGTAGACAGAGCAAACCAGGACAGAAGAAGGTTTTAAATAAAAAAACTGAAGACTGATATTGACATAAGAAACTAAGCTAAATCCACAGGATAACAGAACATCATGAGGAACTTAAAACCCAACCTGGCAAATGTGTGAAGTGTCAGAGTAACACAGACACAAACAAGCCAGAACACAAACAGCTGTGCATCCCGTTGTTTGGAAAGTCTCTGTGTTAGACTGAGAACAGATGTTTGTTTCCAGAATTTACTGGTTTAGCAGCAGCGCTAATGCCAACAGCTAAAGCTAAAGTCAACAACAAGCCGAACGCCTTCACCCAGAGGCGGATGTTGTTTTGCTCATCATAGTTTATCACAGTTTGAGTCATTTTTATGCATTAACTACCTGCCCTATTTGTTTGTCTTTTCAACATGGAACTGCAAACCAGATGACCAAACCAGTCATGGCTACCTAATTAGTTAATTGAACTGGTTTGATACAGTTGGTGAAAAGTATAAAAATTGTTAAATCAGTTGTTATTGATTATATCCTCAACATGTTTTATGAGGATGGATTTTCTGAGATGCAGAAATCTGATGTATTCGATGGACCTTTTGCTGGAACATCTTAACTCCACATACCTGTACCGATCACAACATGGAGTAATCTGTCCGATGAAAAAACTCATTTAACTTCAAATGACAAAAAATAAAACCCTAAAGACTTTTCATGACTGTTAATTGTTTATGTTTTAGTTTTTGTTTCATTGCTTGGTTAAACAGTGAAGCACTTTTGTAGAGTTTTCCCTGTGTGCTATGTCTAAAATTTATAATTTGCTTTGGACATCTTTGAAAACACTTATATAAGGCAAATGTTGCTGTATTATATTCTACAGTCATTTTCAATACATTAAAAATATGCTCTCCTACGAGACCAGCTGGTCAGAGAAAAGTAGCTTTGACCAGACATTAAATATTCTTTAAAATAAAACAGAACAGAATAGGAATGCACATCGAGTAGAACGGGAGTCCAGTAGCTATAATATTTGAATCCACCTGCACTGGGAGTTTTATGCTTTTTCATTGGCAGGAAGCAGAAAATCAGACTAATTAACAGGAAAAAAAAACACTCGAAAAGAAAACATCAGTCTGTGCGTAACTGATCCACATAATGTGTTTCACTTAGTGAATTGAGTCACTGAAAGAAACTTGTCGAAGACGTTGCCAATGACCGAGCGGGTCTTTAATATGGTTACTGCTGAGCTTTATGGGTTCTGGTTGGCAGAACCGTTCTGTTAATTGAACCCAGTGGAACTGAACCAAAGCTGTTTCCCCTCATCCCGTTCCCACTGCCAAGCTAAGCAAACAAGCTGCTGTCTTTGACTTCATAATTAGCTGTGAAAACATGCGTTCAGTAAGCCTCGCCGTTAGAAACGCGAAGGACCCTGCGTCTCTGTCCTGCGCTTGTTTGGAGACGAACTCAGGACCACAAACCGGTTGCTCTTGTTTCCTTTATCGCTTTCACTCCTTTCATCGTGTGTGCTCCGGCACTCGGGGTTGTTTTGGTGGAATGTGACAAGTTCGCCATTGCTGAAGGCCAAGACTGCGATCTCATCCGCATGATTTAGCGTCGCTGCATAAACTTTAATTGAGGTCCAGAAGAGCGAGGCAAATAACCGCACTCCGAGGAACAAGGATTCCAGCAAACGGGGAAAAACCTCAGCCATGCAAAAAAAAAAAAAAACAATCTTCCCCGAAAACATTTAAAGAGAGGCCATGTTCGAACGCTGTGGTTGGAAGAGCAGGAGTCTGTTCCACAGCTTTCCCATCCTCGAAACCGTCCACATCTGCCACAACCGCAAGCTTTATGGTGCTTGATTGGGGTTTTATGCGATAGACCAACACAAAGTGGTGCATAATGTGGATGACCTGTCTGCTATGTCTCAGGGTGTTCATGATGCTGTTCACTAATGTTTTCTAACAAACCTCTGAGGCCAGAAACAGGCCAGCAGCTTTTATACTCAGATTCAATTATACACAGGTGGACTCGTTTTACTAATTAAATAACATCTGAAGGCAAATGGTTGCACTGGATTTAATTAGTGGGAATCAGAGTAAAGAAGGTCCCAGTACAAATGCAGTCCACATTTCCCGTATTTTATGTTTCAAATGACCGTTATTATGTATTTTCTAGGCTCATGGCGCCACTTCATAGTGCAATCAAGTTACTTTTTATGAATCACGCCATGGTGTGGGACCCATGGTGTGGGACCCATGGTGTGGGACCCATGGTGCGGGAGCCATGGTGTGGGACCCATGGTGTGGGACCCATGGTGTGGGAGCCATGATGGAGCCAGCTGCCGTCAGACAAAAACAAAAACAAAACCGTTGTCCTCTTACCACTTCCTGTCGTCTTCTGTTGGTCATGTGACTCGCGTAATGTGAAGAAAGTGTTTCCATTGCAGTTTGGCAAAATAGAAATCTATTTTAATACAGACCGAAAATAACATACCTCACCATAGAACAAAAACATTCTATCGAAGATGTGAGGTTTTTTTTTTTTGGAAATTGGCATGTTTCCATTAAGCTCATTTATTTTCGTAATTACAATTTGCGCAATTTTATGGTTAATGGCAGGAAAACAGAGGGTTGTCCCGTCAAACCGTCAGTTCCCGAAACCACACACAAACACGCCCACCCACATGTTTACGTGGTTATCTTTGTGGGGACTTTCCATTGACTTCCATTCATTTCTACAGCCTAATCCCTAACCCTAACCTTTACATACCTAACCCTAACCTTAACCAAAACTCAATTCACACCTTAGTCCTAAATCTAACCCCTGACCCAAAAACTGTGTTTGTGGAGTCCAATGGACTCCGTCTCTCAGACAGTGCGAGGACTCATTTTATTTTATTTTATTCTACATCAGTTATTATCTCATGATTTTTTTTGCCCCTGATGTCAGCCAACCTGGTATCCATGACAACCTCAAGGAACTTAATGTCTGGTATGTAAGCGTTTTGGGGGCGGTAGATAAAGGGCTTAAAACACTTTTCAGTTCTCCTTTAAGGTCGTAACCACCAGGATGATAGACGACTTTGTATTTTTTAACCATTCTTCATGTTTAAGAGATTCCTCAGTTCCACAGATCAGACAATAATCAGGCCTGGATGTGGCTTATAAAAACGTCCCTCAGCTTTCCTCAAAAAAAATGTTATTTGTCCTGGTGAATTTATGATTTAACAACGGCAGTGTTCTCACATATGACCAGGTTGGTTTGGATGAGCTTCCTCTTAAAAAATAAAATGTTGAAAGTGCCACTTTGTCTTTTACTCAGAGTATCATCGGCTGATGTAAAAATTGCCCTTGATGATCTGCAGCATTTAGGAGTAATTTAAAACAAAAACCAGAAGCAAAAACAAAAGCAATCGGTGAGGGGGAACTCATGTTTTCACGGCCCTGTGGCTCCAAGGTGCCAGTGAGCGCAGAGGCTCGTAGCTGCTGCCCCTCCTGCTGCAGAGCTCTCACTTGCTGGATTGTTTATTATGCTGTAAACAAGCTGTAATTACTCTTTGCTCAGCGGCGCTGTGGTCCTGAATGATATGCTCTCTGTTCCGCCTGTGTCAACTCTGGCTCACATTCCCACCATTCAAGGTCGGCCCATGCATCGGGCCAGTAAATCCAGTTTGAGGAGCGCCACGTGAAATATGACACGCTGCGCTATGTGCAGCCCAGCAGGGCTTTACGTGGAAAAGTTTTCTGCTGGAGGTTCCACAGAAATGAAAACGCAGAGAGAGAGAAGGAAGAGAAGGAAGGAGGGGGGAAGGAAATGCAAGAAGGAAGAAAATAAGTAAAAAAACAAAAGAAGACAGACAGAAGGAAACACAGATAGAGACAGAAGCAAAAATGAAATCAAGGCAGAAAGAAAGAATGAAAGAGAATTAAAGAGAGAAAGAAACACTGTGAGAAAAGGAAAGAAATAAGAAAAAAGGAAAGAAAGACAGCACGAAAGACAGAAGGCAACAGAAAGAAAGAAGAAAAAAGAGGGAAGGAAAAGCAATCAGGAGAGTACCCTGTACTCACATGGGCGAGGATAGAGTTGCAGGGTCTCTCTTTGGTTTCACAGAGTTCACTGAAGCGCAGCCACAAGAGTAACCTGACCTGGAGGTAAATAAGCAGCAAGTGGGAGGCGTGAAAGGGGCCAGTGGCGTACATGAAACTCATCATCGGGCGCGTTGGGCCCCGCCGCCTCATCTCCACATTCGACACCTGCAGGTGACAGACTTCCATGACATCTCGGTGTCGGCCGCCGGGATCGGTTTGCACCAAAGGTGTCGTATCGTGGACAAAGGCCAGGACTGGAAACTCGATAACACGCTGCGGTGCTGCTCTGCGGACTCCTGGCCCTTTTTAGGGAGTTCAGTACCTGCCGGGCTGGGTCTGACACACGGCTGAAATGTTTCCACTTCGCACATCAGCTGTGAGGTATTTGAGTCTGCTCTGACCTCCTCGTGCAGGTGGAACGCCGCATGCACGGTTTGCAGCCGAGATCTGGGTGGATGGAGAGATGGCATTCCTCTGTCAGGATGAGCGCCGGAGCCCGGCGCGTTTTTAAGAGACGCAGGACTTCCTCCTGCTGTCCACATGAAATGAAAGAAAAAGGAGTGTAGCTGCAAAGTTAGCAACTTCTCAGTGGGTTGCGTGAAAAGTAAACTTGATCGTAATCTCACTCTCACGCAAGCCCATCCAGGTTTAATCAGAGATCACATCTAGATCTGCCTCAGTTCGTCCACATTGTGAAAAACTCCGCCGGCCAGTCGGTGTTCTGATCAAATTGGTCCAGTTGTTACCTGTGGATTAGTTTTGGCGACATTAGCAGCGATCGTGGCCCCTATGGTGTAAACACACGTTTCAAATCGACCTGAGGCCCCAGGACAGGATCCCAACTGATGTCGGTCTGCATGTGTATCATTGAATCTTTTGACATTTTGTCATGTTACATATAAAAACTTTAATTTTAAGCGACGGAACACAAAGTAGTCAAGTGTGGGGAAAATTACACACTTATAAAAGAGAACAGAAGTGCATTAACTGGTCAAAGCTACAAAGGCTAAGTCAGCAAATTGTCTTGGAGGTAAAATATTGTAGCTTGTATTTTCCCGGTACGTGCGTGTCATGACTGGTCTGCGATGCCCTGTTAACCTGAACGTGTTCCAGTCACTGCACATCATCATCTGACCCAATGTTTCATTGGAGTGGATGACAAAACGGATCCACAGCACTTTGGTTGTGCTTCTGAGGCCCCTGAGCCACCACAGAACCCCATCCAGAAATCATTTTAAAAGTTACGTGTCGTTTCTTGCTTTTTTTTTTTTTTTTTTACCAGGAATAATTGTTCTGTTCTGCAAGCACAATGTCAGAGTGTCCCAGCGACGGCTCCTTTCCTCGAGGACCAGTGTCTTGCATATTTTAATGTCTCCAGTCCGAACTCATGATTCAAACATTTGAATGAGCTCTAATTCAAAGGAACTGATGTCGACCCATTCATTTAATCAGAGGAGTGGAAGCAGGAAGTCTGTCATTTGGGACCAGAATTACTAACCCTGGTATAGACAGTTTATTTTAAGATATTAGGTCATTTGATTTAAAAGAACCGGTGAACATAGGATATCTAATAAATATACTGTTAAAGATTCTGAAAAAATAATAATCAACCTCCAGTAATAAGATGAGTAAGACATGTTATTGACAGTGTAGATAAAAAGTACAATTCCATCAACAAAATCTCTGAAATTTTCAAGAAAGTAAGAACACTTCTGAGTTTGAAAAGATGACTTTTTGCTGAAGAAATAGAAGTTTTTTGACATTAGTCTCAAAACTTCTTGCAAATTTTCAACTTTTAAAATTCAAATAGTGCATAGTTTCTATTCTCAAAAGTTTCCTATATTAATCACAGAAATTTCTGAGTGCTTTTCTAGCAAATATTCAGCTTTTCAAACTGAGAAATATCCAGCTGTTTTCCTCGAAAAGTTTCCTAATTAATCACAGAAATTTCTGAGTGCTTTTCCTCTAGCAAATTTTCGACTTTTAAAAGTTAGAAATTTCCTTCCTGTTTTCTTGAAAATTTCTGTGATTAGTCTTGAAATTTCTGAGTTTTATTTCTAGTATGTATACAGCTTTTTAAACTCATTTGGCAGAAATTCACTCCTTTTTTCTGTCCACAATGGCTCCAATACGCCGCCATAGACCAGCTTATTGTTGGATTCATACTGTCTAAAAATAAGAATAAGTATTTCAATGTACAGTTTTCAGTAAAAATGGGATCGCTGTGTGTAAACATAATGAAAGAAACAAAAAAACAACAACAAGCACCTAGAGGAAGTGTTGGAACTGAAAGGAACCCGGTTCTGCTCTGGCGGTATTTTGGGGTTTGCTGCTCGTATGTGCCGTGTCGGCTCTGCATGACGAATGCGGACCAGCATTCAGTCATCCAGCTCTCCTGTCCTCCATCATGTCAGCCACAGCTGTTGTTACTGTCCCTCAAAATCCAGCAGACGCCGACACGGCACTGGGTCAGAGCGGCTGATCCCACATGTTGCTCTGGAGAAGAACGGCTGGCAACAGAACAACAGCGAGAACAACAACATAGTACAGTACATGCAGGCATGCCAGTCAGGTTACCTTAATCTGGGATTGAAATTTGGAATATTTGAAATTCTAACACGTGTGAAGAAAAGAAAATACTTCTCTGTTGCATTTCACCTCCGTCCCACCAGGGTGCTCCAGAGGTGCCCTGAGGAGAAACGCCAAGATTCCCCTCACTGATGTCTGCAGTAACATCTTTACACATCTTTTCAACATGTGCTGTGTTGGCTGTCCTCCCTGCAGAGCCATGGACGGGCGTGTCCAGGACTCACCCATCCATGGCTCCTGGTTATGGACGGTGAGCTATCTTCCTTTGGTGTTTGTATGTCTTTCACAACCTGAACCTGTAACCATGGTAACATCTGTACATCACTCATGCCATGAAGCCGCATCATACAACCACCTGGCCTCTTATCCACGCACAACGCGGCCCCATTGAACTCATGTAGTCCGGATGCCATGACACAACCATCCATCACTGTGTACCAAAATATGTTCAAGCTGGACTGCGTCTGATTTTCTACCGAAGCAGCAACTATGACTTCCTAACTAATTTAACACTACAGTCATGAATCAGAGGCAGTATTATGTGTTTTTTTTAGATGCATAGTGCCACTTTATAGCACAATCAAGTAATAAAGTTACCATCCATCCATCCATTTTCTATACACTCTTGTCCCTAGTGGGGTCGGGAGGTGCTGGTATCTCCAACTAACGTTCCGGACGAGAGGCGGGGTCACCTTGGACAGGTCGCCAGTCTGTCACAGGACAACACAGAGACACACAGGACAAACAACCATGCACAAACACACTAACACCTAGGGAGAATTTAGAGAAACCAATTAACCTGACAGTCATGTTTTTGGACTGTGGGAGGAAGCCGGAGTACCTGGAGAGAACCCATGCATGCACAGAGAGAACATGCAAACTAAATGCAGAAAGACCCCAGGTCGGGAATCAAACCCAGAACCTTCTTGCTGCAAGGCAACAAGTGCAGCCATAAAGTTACCCTTAGTTATAAAAATGCTCTAAATATTAAACATAACTTAAAAGGAATTTCATTTTGTAATGTAACTCCTTCAAATTGGCATCTGTCTCTTTAAGAAACCTCACTTCATGTCAGCCAGAGTTTGTAACACCAACTACGCAACTTTTTCCTCTGCTCCAGTGCATATTTTGTGTCTATTTTTTAATGGCGCAATTGAATAATTTGTGAATGTGAGCGAATGCTGAGCTAATGGACCGAGGAGGCACAGAACGCGGCTGGCTTTGTTTTGGACAGCACAGCCAGACCATGAGGATCATGACAACCAACCAGCACCCACTGTCGCTTAGCGACCCGCAGCTCACACGCCAAGGTTAACCTTAGCAGGTCTCCAAGCCCATTATGAACGCCGGAGGCTGAACACCCTGCTGTCTACCTGACTGCTGCTCCCTCCAGCCACAGCAGTTATGAGGCACTCAGCAGCAATTTGCCTATTAAAGGAGAAATGTGTACATTTTGTCCTGATATGTGGCTCGTTCCAGGACGTTCCTTTGATGGAGGCGAATTCAGAACCGTAGAGGGTTTTAAACCACATTGATTCTAACAATTGGACGTGGTGACAGGATTTCTGATCTGCTTCAAACACTCCGAACAGATAAGGAATATTTCCTAGGTCATATTTCTGTTGGCAGGCAGCTGTTTCCTACCATCTGTAGACTCTTTTCTGTGCAAAGTTGGGAATTTTTCCTTCAGAGTGTCTTTAAAGAATCCGGGCTAATAAAAAATAATCTGTGAGAACATTGGAATGTGAGGGGGGTCATTACACAATTCTCACCACCACGCCTACTTCCTGTCCAATAGTGACACCCATCAGTTGAACCTGGGATGTGGATGCACACCCACCCACCTGCTGCCAATCGCTCCATTACAAATGTGCGCAGATCTTTGTCGATTTTCTCTTAATGTCAAAAAACACAACTTTGCGATTGATATGTTTCCATTAAATAAGAATGGAAATTAAAATCACATTTCAATAAGTGTTTTCCTGTGATAAGTCATTACAAATAATGACAGAAGTGGATGAAGCCACCCCAGAACAAAGTTAATGGAAGAGAATTGATCTTTTGATCTCACAATACGTTAGAATCTAGATCCCAAATCACCCAAAAGTTAGCTCTTACCCAGCCAGCATACCTAGATGGACCCCATATGGGGAAAAGGAGGGCAAACAATATGGGTCCGACATGGGGTTGTCCGCAGTTCAGTCCCATGTAGGCCCACTGCCTAGATGGGCCCTACATGCAGGGCCCATGTAGGGCCCAAGTAGGCGGTGGTCCTACATGGGCAAACCCATGTGGGGCCAACATGGAAACTGCAGACAACAGTCATGTTGTCCCCATGCAGGGCCCATGGGGACAACATGTGGGGCCACCATGCGCAGTGTGTCAGGGCCCATGTAGGGCCTTGCATGGGGACTGCAGGGCGTGTGGGGCCACCATGAAAACTGTGGACAAACCCATGTGGGACCCATATTGTCTGCCCTCCTTTTCCCCATATAGGGCCCACCTAGGTACGCTGGCTGGGTTAGTCACTGTGAGTGTGCAGATTCAGGTTAAATCACCTGTCACCTTATTTTCTATTTCTATTTCATTGTATAGGCACGACCTGCTGTTAACTTCTTGTACTTTCCTGTTTGTCCTCAGAGCGATACTCACATGTTCCTTGGAAATTGAATCAGTCGGGAACAATTGAGCGCAGTGTGTCAGCTTAAGCACAGGCTGTGAGGAAATCATCGGTGTTTGCAGAACAATGACGGCAAAACAAGACCATGAGAAAATCTGATCAAACATACAGAGTGCAGACTGTTTGAAATCTACTACATTTCATATGAAATGAATACAGACAACATGAAAGTGAAAAAGTCAGTGAAAATGTCTTAGTATATCGGCAATATATTACACCTCCTCAAATTGATTTCTTTCTCACTAAGAAATCGATATCTGATATTAATATCTTCTGCAGGATCAATATTTGCTTGCACCACAAACACAGGCATGTCAAAAAAAGTAATATAACTTAGCAACTTTACTGGAAACGACATGAATCCCATTAGCTGAGATTTGTTTTTGCTTTTTGACTCAGAAACGTAATGAGAACAGAAGTAAAATATAACCATTGGTGAAATTCCAAAAGACCCAACAGAAGGCAGTGATTGAGACAAAGCAGCATGAAACAAACTGAAAAAGGGGGAAGATCAGGAGATAAATTAGTTTATCTCAGTTGGATCTCACTTGTTGTCACTTGTTTCCTGAGGTTTCCCGGCGCTGATGGAGGAACGAATCCTGACTCAGGAAGAGGGTGGAGATGATTGGACTCTGTTGGTGGAAGAGGGATGAGTGGGACAGCCAGAGGGGTTCTGGTGACTGGACTCGAGTAGAAGAACCGGCGACAAACTCTGGTGGACAGCAGCATTCCAGGTACTTAGTACCACAGAGTTCTGACTTGGTAGGAAAAGTACTCGAGGTGTGGTCCAGTTAAGTGTACCTGAAAGAAACACAAGCAGAACTTGATTTCAGTAATTACTCAGAATAATCCGCCGCTGATTTGTTTGGACCGTTGGTTTCCAGAACGGCAAGATTGTCTTATACAACGGCAACGGCTTATAATTTGGTACACAAATTCTTGGCTTTCCTTTTATTCAAAGAAAGTCATAATTCATTAATGCTCTGATAAAATGAGGCGGTTTTTCATATTGAAATAGGTTTATTTTGCAACACTATAATGGAAACGCCTATCGCATCACATGAGTCACGTGATCAACAACCGGATGTTGCCGCTGGTGCAAACAACAAAGACGACAACAGGAAGTCAGTGGAGGAGGTTTCTTTATGGCTTATCACAAGAACAAACCCATGTGTTTCCAGCACAGAAATGGTTGGTTTTGGCGCTGAGTCCAAGTATAAAACAAACAAAGTCCAAACAACTAAAAAATCAAAGAATCTTTGAGTTGGGTAAATCAGGACAGCAAATTTACCCAACTCGAACACATTTTCTAGAGACGTTTCTAAATCACTTTACAGTCCAAACTTACATTTAATGTCATTTGTATGTTTGTATGACATAAGCTATCATTTCTGGTAGAAGGATATTTATTATAAAATTTAAGCTACAACCCAATAACTAATTACCAAGGCTCTACCCTGGCATGAGTCAGAATCGACAACAGCAACACTTTCCACAGAGCACAGAGTTTTACATAACTATGAACTGTCATGGTTGTGACTAAGACACACACACCTGGGTCAAAGTCAACAAATTCAGGCTAAACTGAGGTCTACAGGCGTCAAATGTCCTCTGGAGCAAACATGTGGAGTAAGATCTGCTGTTCATTCACAATGTCACAAAGTTTGTTTTAAAGAGTCAGCAGCACCATTTCAATGCAAAAAACTTTGTTGATATCCCGCTAATATTGGAAAAACACAATTTCAAAATTGCGGTGTTTCCACTAAATGAGAAATAGAGTTAAAATCATGTCAGTTTGTTCACGCAGTAAGTCATTAAAAAATACACAGCCTACAACTTCCTGTTGTCTTCTTTGTCTTTTTAACCAGTAGTGACATCTGGTTATTGATCACGTCTGATGTGAAAAAAGCATTTCCATTGAAATTCACTATTTTCAATATGGCTGAAAAACCACCTCAGCCATATCCTGGAGCAAAAACCTTTTATCAAGAAACATGAGGTTTTTTTTTTCCAAATTAGTTTGTTTCTATCATGAGTTCAGCTGATGTGCAGCTCCACCAGGTGTTTGCTAATTGCTGCTGGCTAGTCTGAAGGAACTTAGTCAGGGAAGGGCTGCTCAGCTTGGAAACTGCAGCTCTGAGGAGGAGCTTTGTCCTCAATAGCAGAGCTAGGCCCACATAAGTGTTTTGCACAGCTGAATGGTTGCCATGGAGATTAAAGGTTTTCTCAGACATGCATGAAAGAATTAAAGCAACACTTCAGGTATGTTTTAGATACGACTTATTAGAGGGACTAAGATTATCACATGATGCAAATCTCAAAAAGGCTCCTGTTACACGGCCCTTTAAGAAGAAGCAACCTCCTTAAAGTGAACTAAGCACCTGTCATGCGCTTTACTCATGGGACATTTTTTAACCAATGATTTGGTTAAAACAATAATTTCTTAATCTGGAAAGTTTTCATTCTGGAAATATGTGTCTGCAGTGAAACATCAATCAATTTGAAAACATTTTCCACATCTTTCACCAGAATCCCAGGGTGTGTGCGTGTGTGTGTGTGTATATGACTGGCCATACATATTTGTGTCCTACCAAGTAGAAGCAGAGGCTGCTAATGCAGGAAGAAGGGAGATGTGGTGGTTTTCTGCTGCTACAGTCTCTGTGATGATGATTTTTTCTTTGCATTCTGCTCCCACTGAGAGCTCACAACAAAATACCTCCATTATGGTTTGGGAACTATCTGACCTTGGATCATAATGCGGCCATTCACAACCACACCTGCAGCTCTGGGGAGCTTCTTCAAGCGTGTTTTTCTGGAAATACTTACTCAGAATTATTTCTCACACACTTAAAAGCGGGTTGGATTTTGACGTCGACACAGAGATGATTGAAAACTTGCACATGCAGCCTTCTGCAAACTAATCTCTCCCCTTTCAGTCACATTTAGGTTATAAATCTGCTACAACTGGAAATTTGGAGTGCGACCAGACCGACAACATACTTCGCCTCTTTCCTGCTGCCTTCTGTAGTTCGGCTTCTTTGTCTGACGGAACTTGTCGCTGCAAGATGAATTACACAACTGTCAGCAAACACCACCCAGTCAGCTCAGGAGGAGCCTTAATCCAGAGAGAATCAGAAGAGAAATTTCAACAGACACGTTTCACCGCTGCGTTGTTGCACTAACCTTCACTTTAAGCTGAATGACACAGGCCAGTTCTTTTGCAGCTTTCCCTTAAACCCGCAAATTTGAGTCGACTCTTAACCTCCAGGAACTCCATTCAGAGCAAACATTTTATTTTGAAGTCGCCCCATAAATGCATTTAAAACAATAACATGAAATCAAGAAGCTCGGCTTGTGCATTTTTTTCCTCCTTCATCAGAAGTGAACGTCAGTGTGTGTTTGAAGCTGCTAACTCTCCGCGTCTCATGATAAGAACCATGTGTCTGCCACGTGGAGGGCTCACTGGATTTGTTTAGGCTCTATTCTGAATAAAACCCCCGGTTCCCTGAGGACAACTGAGAAGTATGTCATTTATTAAGCAACTCCGCATAGTTTTATGCACAGGAAACGGCACATGATCTCCTATTTGTGTTTCTTACTGAGTGGATTAAAGCAAATTGTGATTGATGTTAAGATCAGGGCAAAAAAAAAAAGCATTAACACACATTGAAAAGCATTAATAAGGAAGTGACACTCCCATGTTGTTCTACGGTAGGGCTGTGTGGAAACGGCACACCCCAGTCTTCCTCCTTGCAGTGTGTTTCTCCATCCTGGGTGCGGTGTAGATGTGAGTAAAGGTGAGGCGTTTTGAAGCGCCTCCTCTCCGACAGGGCAGGCGCTGGAGTTCAGCGTGGCAACGCAGCGACTCCTGCCAGCATCTCTGTCTCTCTGCAGCATCTCACTACAGTTTACAAACCTTATGAAAGTATGTGTTTTTCTCACATATTTGAATATATGGAAATATTTAAAAAATATCTAAGATCTCAAAGTTCAAATAATTAAGGCTACATTAGTGTGTTTCATAAAAGTAACTAGTAATTATTAGTCAAGTAACTGTTATAAAAATGCTCTATATGTCAAATATGACTTAAAACAAATTTGACTTCATTATATAATGCTATCAAATTGGCCTCTGTCTCTTTAAGAACCTCCTGCTCTTTCTGAAGCTCCAGGAAGTCGTCACAACATGGCTCCTGTAATCTTTAACAAAGTTTTCACCAGCTTTCCACTGAGAAGTAGCTCCTATAATGAGCTTAGCTGATGCGCAGTTCCACCAGGTGTTTGCTAGTTGCTGCTGGCTAGTCTGTAGGAACTGAGTGGGTCTGTAGGAACTGCTCTGTGAGCCTCAGCTTTGAGGAGGAGATTCATCATGAGGGCGGAGTTAGGTCCACCCAGGTGTTTTGCACAGCTGAATGGTTGCCATGGGAAATCAAAGGATTTCTCAAATATGCATGAGAGGATCAAGTCAACACTCCTGGTATGGTTTTGATGAGGGAATAACATTATAACATGATGTAAAGCTAAAAAAAAGTTGACTTTATATGACACTGCCACTTTAAAATGCTTAAAATCGAACACATAGATCACATCAGCTGAACATTTTTAAGACGTTAACACTCAGCATTTTGAAGGGTTTTCCTGCTATGCGTCGTGCATTTTTGGTTGTGTGGTTAGTGAGATCCACAGCGCTCTTTGGACCTTCAGGTAGAAGGTAGCAGTTTGCTTCAGTATAACCAATATGTTTTTACATCTACGTTTCTTGTCATAGCTGTGTGGGTTTTTCATGTTTTTTTTTTTTCAGAATTTTACACAAATATTAAGATCCCACAGAAGAAAAATTATTAATAATTCTTATAGATAACCTGAATACCAAAAACAATCCACAATATACTGTCAATTATGAATATGGTTATGAATTAACAACAAAAGACAACGGGAAATGGTGATGAGCCTTTGACCTCATTTCACATCCTGTAAAGCAGTGGGGTGGCAGAGCTGGACTGCTTGGTGATTCTACAGATGGAAAGATTTTGCAACAATATCCATCATGTTTGTTTGAAGCTCAACAGAAAAAGTTGCAGAAAAAATGTTATCAAAATACACATTGTGTAAAGGAAACAGCTCAGCTTGGTTAGCAACAAACTGCAAAGTGAATAAAGGGACAGGTGTACCGTGAACAACAGGAGTTCTTATGTATTGTGCAGCATCACAAAAAAACATTTTTACATTTGTATAAGTTACCTGCAGCTGCGTTTCCATGACAAACATGCACACGACCTTTCCCGTGCTATGCTTATTTAGAAAAAAACTATTTTGCAATTGTGGTGCTTCCATTAAATAAGAAAAGGAATTAAAATCACACATGAGCAAATCTGTTCATGTGATACATCACTAAAAATCATGGCAGTGACAGATGTAAACAGTTACATGAGATATATCCATATTTCTGTCATCAGGCAAGACGCTGGTGTCTTATTCAGGCATTGAAGAGACAAGGCCCACCTAGTTGGGAGCGGCTACGTATGCAGCATTTTGGGGAAATTGCTGTCATCAATTTTACAGAAGAGGAATAATTAAGAAATAGAAAGTCCAACACCAGAAACCAGCACATGAGAACATTCTCTCTGGGAATATATTGGCAGCCTCATAGACACTCCTTCAGTTGTCCCTTAGAAGAGAGAGGCAAGCTTCAAGAGAGGACCATTTCCTCAAGATAGTGTGTACTTTCTGATCTTTCTGAACGTTCCCTTTAAGAGGGGGCAGTACAGAGAGAAGTGGTTCCCCCAACCACATTTTGGTTGATCTCAAATGAGGAGTCTGTAGAGTTGCAGAAAGTTTCTATGATCTGCTTCAGCCAGTGACTTGAAGATCTGGGAAAAACTTGAGAAAACGGGGTGCTTTGGAAATGTTTTATAGTAGAAGAAGAAGAAATGATGAGATGGGGAACAGCTAGTTAGAAACAGGAATTTTGTCATCTTTTATATTATTTCAGACCTTTACAGAGAGCAGGATTGAGGAAGAAAGTTGTGTTGTAGCTTTGATGTTTTACACATTAATTGATCCTCTGTTTGTGGATCTCATTGAGGGAGCAACTCAGGTCAACAAGAAAACAATAAGTCAAATTTGTAACAAAACAGAAAAAATCCAGCATCTCCCCCTCCATTTACAAAAAGCAAAGCCGTTGTTGACAGGTTGCTACAGGAAGTCGAGGTGTGTGATGCTGCATATTTCAGTATTGATCTGATACCAAGTAAATTCAGGGCCACTATCACCAATACCTATACCAATACTTTATATAATTTAAGTTTGATACATCAACACACTTCTGACCTTTATTTGTTTTTGTGGTTTTTCCTCTGAATTATTTTGTTAAAACCTTTGGACAAAGTTTATAGGAGTCAATGAAATTCTTTAATAGTATATTAACATGACAGGTAAAACAATAGACACAATAAAAAAATAAGAAAACAACCTTGTGTGCATTTTTCATAAATAATCAAAATGCAAAAAAAATGTATAATTTGAGCAAATCAAAATGTAGAGTTGAGAACAATCCTTAAAGTAAAACTTCAAGAAGGAATCTTAAATTGCAGTAAGAATATTACCACTCTATTATCAAACCAACTTGATATTGATATATAGGATCAATGGCTTTGATGATGGCATTTGACAAAATGTAGTGTTCATTGCTTGTTTTTTAATTGGTTACTGTTTATGTTTTTATGGTGTAAAACACTTTGAACTGCCTTGATGCTGAAATGTCCTGTACAATTATACTTCACTCGACTAAAACACTTGAGGTTGGGGTGGAGCTTCACCTTCCAGGAGGACAAAGAGCGAAAAACATAAAGTCAGGGCTATAGTGGAATGTTTAGGTTATATTGTTCAGAAGAATGGCCCAGTCAAAGTCTAGACTGAAATATAACTGAGAATTTGCAGCTTAGCTTGAAAAATGATGTTCATACAAGCTTCTCCATCCAATCCAACTGTGCATGAAATGTTGACAAAAAAATTGCATGAAAATGCAAACATCCATCCATTGTCTAACAAGCTCAACCCTAGTGGGGTCGTGACGGGTGCTGGTGTCTATCTCAATGGGCGAGAGGCGGGGTCACCAATCCATCGCAGTAAAATCCAACATCAGAAAGAAAACGTCAACACAGGCCTCGTCTTGTGTTTTGACGAAGCTTTTCAACTTCAAAACCCCACAAAATCATGTCAACCTGTCAAAAGACATGGTTTCAAAGTTAGGTTTCTAAAAATAGAGGCTCAGTGTGTGTGTGTGTTTTTTTTGTACCAAACACAGCTGTTCCCCAGCGGTCAGTGGAGGCAGCAGATGGAGAAACTCATGTTTATTTTTGCAGCAGCAAACCCTGAAAAATCCACAGGAGAGGACCCTGTTCCCATGGAGACCCTCATCTGTTGTGTGTGGAACATAATCCAGGTGTTAGAGAATGTCAGTGATGGTGAACTGCTGGCCAATTCATTGGAAAAATCAAACAAAAATGGCATGAAACACAAACACACGCATACACGCCTTTGTGGTTTAGGAGACCATTTTGACTTCTAAGGTGTTTATGGGGACGCACACGCACAGGGCTTGCTAGACGGTTCACACACAACCAGTATATACATTAAGGACTTAGACTGGCTGCTAAGTTGGAAGAAAAACCTCTAAGACACACCGAGCTCATTAGCTACCCGTTAAGGCTCACATGGCCTGAGAATGCAGGTGTGTGTGCGTGGCCGTGTGAGTGTGTGTTGGTTAAAGGTTCTCACATACATTTTGTCAGAATCAAATGATCTAAACAGATCCCTTCTGTTGCTTTTAGGCAGGAGCATCTTTATCAGAAATTATCGCTGTATCCAGTCTAACAAGTGCAACTCATGCAGGTGTGTGTGTGTTTCCTTCTTCTCTGGGTTACAGTGCTGCGAGAGAAAAAATACCTCTAGAACTATGGCAGATTATGGGGGATTACATGCATCAGGACGCTTGTGTTTTTGCAGTCTAGAATGTGAGGAAATTAGTTAAAGTTCAAAGATAAATATCCTGACCCCACATTGTTTAGAGCTGCTTTAGTATTACCGGCGGAGTATGTGTTACCATTCCGCAGCAGCACAGGTTCCACCCAGAAACAAAGTGTCAGAGCAGTTGAGTGATTGGATTAGCAGATCAGGTTATTTTGATCTGAGAGCTGCAGCTGGCGTTGGAGCCGGTCCATACTGAGGCGTACTGTTATATATTGCAGGAGGAACGCCCTGCTGCTGGTTTACACACAGGAAAAATATGTGGTGCTGTTTGTAAACGTACACAGTAAAAAATTAACAACAGTATTTTTGGTTTATTTAGCTTATCAAAGCTTATCATTTCTCAAAGTCATGTTTTCACCATATTATTCAGACATTTATAAATGTCAGAGTTCCAAACTAAATTTATAATTTTAGATGCTATTCTTTATTTTCATTAGTGGATCATTGATTTGCTTCTTTGTAATTTTGATACAGAAGAAACTCCACAGAACACAGTTTCATTTTCTGCATTTGTGGATAACAACTCTCACCCAAATCCACAAAAATGGCTTTGTACTACTAGTACTTGTTGTCTACTAGTTGTAGTCATATACTTAAACGTAGATTCCCTCCAGCTTTGTTTATTACCTGTTTTTGAATTTCTTCAGATTGGTGCAAGATATTTGAGATCTTTCAGCGTACTTCATGATGTCAAATTGGTTCTATCTGAGAGATTTCTTGACTCCACAGGTTTGGACATGTTTAATGTATCTCAGCTTTCCAAAAATTATTCTTACTGAACTAACTGAATATAAATTAATTACCTGAAACATTTAAATGTGACAAACAAGCAAAAATCTGTGGCGGAGCAAACATTTTTCATAGCACCATGTATGGAAATAGGTCATTTGGTCCACATTCAGACCGTTTTTGCCAACATGTGACTATCAAACCTAATGAAGGTCTGGTAAAGTTCTGGGTAAAGCTTTACAGGGATCTCTAAACAGATTCTTCTGTTTAGAGATCTTTACTAACTGCATTGGCAGCCTGTCAGAGGCTCCAGAAACTGCCTGTAAACCAGGGATCTCCAAATGTTTTGATATATAGGCCAAAATCCATCCATCCATTTTCTGTACACCCTTGTCCCTTACTGGGGTCAGGAGATGCTGCGCCACTGCACAGTGCTACCAATTGCACCACTGTGCAGCCCAAATTATTAGCTCAAAATTACTTGCGGGTCAAAAAATATATACATTTTTAAAAAAAACTAACATGGCCAAAAATGTGATATAAAAACAGCTAAACTATAAATTAAGCAGGGATTATTTTAATATAACCAATAATCAGATGTTTTCATAGGATTGGGATTGTTGATCCTAAACTTTAGATGTTTTTTCTTTGTTAAATGAAAATCATCAAGCTTGTTTATTATTTCACTTGATTAACAAAAACTTAAAAAAGCCTTTTTTTATTCTCAGCAGTAACAATATCTTCATTTTAAAACACTTGCTGTACTTAGTCAAGTTTAATACAGCAAATAAAAGCAGCTCTCGGTACACCAAGGTGGACTTTAGACTATAAGTCAATATGGTTTAGTTACCATGACGATATAAGCAAAACAGAAAGCTTAGAAAAGAGGACCATTTTGTATTGCATCTAACATTTCAGTGAGTACATTTTGATTTAAAAAGCATAGTTTTGTTTTTAATTTATTCTTGAGTTTGACTAGCCTTGCTGGTCAAACAAATCTCTTCACATAGGATTCTCATTTGCATTTTTCAACAAATCTTTTTGTTTCACAGTGATTTGAAGACGATCCAGTACTGGAGCCTTTAGATCACACCGGTCTTGACATTGAGCTTTCATTCAAAAGAGAAAACGTCATTCTGCAGCACATCCTCTTTAGAAGATAATCTGAAAGGCAGATTAAAAACGTGCCTCTTGTGTATTCTGAACAGAGCAGCTGGTTAACTCAGGGGAAACAGGGTTGAAGCTCGGCCTACAAATGCAGGCTGAACTCACTTGAGTTATTCAGAGTTGCTTCCTAAAATGAGGGTAAGCGCTGATGACAGGGGCCCAGAGGTCAGATGTGAGAGTGGGTTATAGATCACCGAGCTCCTCTGTTTGTGCAATCTGTCAACCTTTTCCTTTCCCCTCTGAACTGTTTATGTTTAGCTTCGCTTTTTACCTCCGACTCTTGTTTATCTTAGTAGGGAGCGTGTTAGCAAGCAAGCAGAGGAGGAGAGTTTGCCCACTCACTCAGGTAAGCCTATTACAGAATTATGGCAGGAGCTGAGACTTTGCAGTGACAGGATGCTCACACGTTTATCACCTCAGACGTGTTTGTGTCACGTTTTGAGTTGTCATTTCACATTTTCAGACTTTCTTTTTTTTTGTTTGCTATGAAAAGCTCCCAGTTTGAGACTCTGTTGGTGTTGGAAGATGCAGTGAGAGGCCAGGGGAGGAACTAAGTGTCTTCATCTACTTCAAAGTAAATCACCTCACCTCTTAAGCCTGTTATTCATCCTCTGCCAATGTCACCTCCCACAGTGTGACTTCTGTCCAACAGCCCATGAGCCGAAAAATGTTCAATTTTATACCAATAAACATGTCTGATTCTATTCATGTCAAGCTGTTTATCTGTTTTTTTCTGAGATCCTTGACAGTGAAAAGAAAAAAAAAAAAGCACAAAAAGTGGAAACATGGATTCTGCTTCCCTCTAGTGGCCACCGCCCTGCATTATTCCTCTAAGTTCTAGAGAACTCTCAAAGCTTCAAAATTAGGTTTAAAATACTATATTTAAGTTACACTTCATGCTGTTTTGACAAAACAGTTTGTGATGAATGCGTAAAACATAAGACTGAGGGTATTTTCCATTTTATTCTTATACTTTACTCATTTTAATTCTGTTTTTTAATTAAAAATTGCAAAGACAATTCTAATGGACAAAAAAAACATTTTTTTAACTAAATTAATGCTGATTAATGAACTAAATGCATAATATTTATCATAAATTATAATCTGATTTACTGATATGTTCTGATATTCTCTCATAGCTTCATCTAAATTTGTTATGTACTCTATTTTCATTTACTTTTTATTATGTAGCATTAATTCTGATCAAGCCAAGTTCAATAAATGCTTCCAGGTTATGTTTGAGTTGAATTCCTGGATGTTTATGCTCTTTTTTCTTTGAGACATATTAAAATGAAAGCAAAAAAAAGTGGATCATCAAAGATAAATAGCTGTGATCGCTTATGTTTTTCATTTTAAGGAGATTTAATGTCTTGCTTTTCTTTATTTGTGAAAAGTTCACCTTTTTTTGTTGTTGTTTGTTTATGTGTATCACCGTCAACGGCCTGATCTGGGGAACAAAATTTGTGATCAAGGGCTGCACAAAATCGTTCGCACAAAATTCCTGTCCCACACCTTGGACACTGATTGATTTTTATTTGCCTGTATTATATAATAGCACAGCAGAAAAGTAAGGTGATCCTAAATACCTCTGTTCAAGAAGCAAAATATCATGAAATTACACATGAAATACATAATTTATTAAAACGTGTCTCTATCTCTGTTCAGCTCATGAGCTGTGAATAGACAATTAAATAACATATAATGTAAAACACATTTTATGTCTTTATGTCTTTGACTGCAAAATATATTCAGTGTGGCTGCAAAATGCAAAACAGAATAGAATCAGTGGACGGGACTAACTGTATTGGGGTTAAGATGATTGGTTGTTCAGGTCGACCAATCAGATTTTAGACCAGTCAGCATCAGGGTGCTCTTCAATACAAACTACTGGAATTATGGAAAGTTAAGTCAGGTTAATTTAAAATTAATTCAAATTTTTAGCTAATCGGTTTCTTTTTTGCAGTTTTCCTTTGCATTCCACAGTGCATTTAAATGTCTCTATTTTTCATCTCTGTGAATGGATATATTTAATTAATGTGATTTTTAATAAATGACCCCACTTTTGGTACTCATCAGGAAACGTAAATTAGCTAATGCATGCTAGTGTTTTCCACAAGTTGGAAGTGAAATATATGGGAGTTTGAACCTGTTGTCACGGAAACAGCCACAAAGTAAGTAAGAGCAGAGCTGCTAACTCAAGTAAAAGTGAAAAGCACAGCGTAGTAAAAATGTTCCTGAAAGTTATTTTTCTCCCTAAAAAATGTCAGAAGTTAGTACCTAACTCTGGAAGCATTTGTTCACCTTTGCAATATGTGCTATCAAAGTTTTGTGTAGACCTTTATCTGTAAAGAGACGTTTAATGAAGCCTGACCACATGGTGGCGCCGTCTCATTTAGGAACTGCCCTAAATTTTCCAAACTTTTTCTGTTTTGTGTTGGCGTGGCATTTCTCCTGCAGTCAAAGGTCAACTCTCCACCAGCTGGTCAGATGTAGAAAACAGAGTCCATGAAGAAGCACCAGCAGGCTGGATGTTCTCTGGTCAGAGGGAGGAGGAGGAAAACCTTCCCTTAAAACACTTTTCTTCTTTTTCTTCCAGATAATAAATGCATAATTTGGAAGCCATAACATGTCATTCTTTCATGCCGCAACAAATGTCTCCTGAGATGTTTCTTGAAGCGAACAGGCATGTTGGAATCTGGCCTGTCATCAGGCCC
The DNA here is from genome assembly GCA_902982915.1 of Phalloptychus januarius. Taxonomy (NCBI): domain Eukaryota; kingdom Metazoa; phylum Chordata; class Actinopteri; order Cyprinodontiformes; family Poeciliidae; genus Phalloptychus; species Phalloptychus januarius. The sequence goes on along the minus strand of CADWAE010000466.1, from coordinate 1,850,488 downwards.
CACCCCCCTGGTTTCCAGGTGAAGAACATCCCCAAGCCGACACATTTTTACCTGTTCTTAAGGTGGTTAAGAAATCCTTTGAAAGTAAACTTTTTTGTTCCCATTAAAGATCACCAGAAAGCTCAACAACGTAAAAAACGAAGAATATTAAAACCTGTGTTGATTTGTTTTTGCATAATTTTATCTGCCACATCACTTTTGTCAAAAGTGTGAAGATCTTTGCATTTCTTCCCTCTTTTGCTGGATCAAGGTCATGTTTAACAGGCAGGTGGTGGGCAACAAAACAGAACAACCTAAAAGGTACAAAAGAAAAAGGGAGACAGTGGGAAAGGGCAAAATCTGAAGACACTGCAAAGACAAAGCTGAGGAAGTTATGGTATAAAAACAGTTAGTTCTATAAACACAGCAGATTCACCGACTGAGAGGCAGAAAAACAGCATTTCAGTCAAAAATCTAAGTGATTCCCTATAAAGCTGTCATTCAGTGACCGTTTTAAAATCAAACTGCGTTGCTATGGTCACATAAAGTTAATAGGTTTGAGATCTGACTCCATGGCAGCAAAGAATAAACTAATAATAGTCTTGTTTTAAAGATTTCTAAGCCTTGAGAAAAAATCTGCTGCTGCATGTTTACAACTTTGAAAATGTAAAGTAGATTTGTTGTTATAAGTCTTCAAAGTATTGTTTTACACAGAGGGAGTCGTTACTGTTAACCTCACACTAAAACATGACCCTCTGTGTTGGTGGCTTTTTTTATTCAGACTTTTGATGCTGCAGAATGCGGTTTTACCCAGTACAACGTTGGTTCAACTAGGACCAATCGAAATGTATGTGTGACTGAACTGAAATTACTTTACTTTACTTTAATGATTTCTTGGATATTTTTTATTAAAATTCGTTTACAGCCTTAATGTTCCAGGCATGCACAGCTGTAGATGCTATGTGCAAAAAGTTGTAGAAGAGGTCATGGGACTCTTAGATTTGGGAAATAAGCCATATAAAAACGGGAATTAGACGGCAGTTTTCTTTTTGAATGGGTCTGGTGTTCCTTTTACTTCACTAGTACAGAAGAACACACCTATAGATGGAAACGATTATCAGATTTTATTTTGTATTTAATCATGATAATAATAATAAGAATGAAAAAAATCCTGTAATTCAGATGGAAGAAGAACATTTCCCTGTTGCTGTCTACATTTTACATCAGCTCTAAAAAACCATTTCAGTAAAAGAAGTAGACGCCACGTTAAAACTCAAACGACAGGTTTTGGACAAAATAAAGAAATAGAAAACATGCTGTTCATGAACATAGAGCTGTGTATTTTGGTTGCATGGTGCCTGAGCAGAGGCTGCAGAGGCTGCAGAGCCAGAGCTCCTCCTCACATGTAGTCTCTGCTTAACGCAGAGCTGTACGGACGGTAGAGGGGGCCTTTCCTGAGCCTTGAACACATGCAGCAGCACAGGAAGCCCCCACCGACGATGGACAGGCAGCCCGCTCCCCATCCGACGAACAAGGCAGACCCGAACTCATACCTGTGGATGACACAGATCACCATGACGCCTCAAAAATCTAAAAACAGGAAACAAAAATTAGCCAAGAGCTGGTCTAAAAAATGTCTTGAGGCTTTTTTTTGAATATTCAGTTGAATCAGAGCAGCACAGTGCTAGAAGGAGAGCATCCCAAACCCTCGGGCCCGTTAGCTGAAATGCTCTATCACCACGTGCTTTAAAATAAGTTCTGGGTACCGTCAGCAGCATCTGATCAGAAGACCTCAGAGTCCGAGACGGACAGAGCGGCTTCAAAGCCTTAAAAGTTAAAACCAACATTTTAAAATGTGTCCTAAAACAAACTGGAAGCCAATGCAGTGAGGCCAGAACAGGAGTTAAGTGAGCTGTTCTGTGGGTTTTAGTTGCAAGCCTGGCTGCAGCGTTTTACACAGCCTGCAGGGCGGCCAGAGAGGATTTACTGAGGCCAACTAAAAGCCCATTACAGAAATCTAGATGAGAAGAAATGAAAGCATGAACAATCCTTTTTAATTCATTCTGTGATCAAATATTTCGCAACTTCGAAATATTCCTTAAATGATAAGAACAGTTGCGACTAACAGTTTGCAATGATTGTCAAAAGACAAAGAGCTGTCACAGAGAACACCCACATTTTGGAGACAATTTTTTTCCAAAGAGTTTGAAAACCTCAGATGCTTCCTGATTTCAGTGATTTTGTCATCAGGAGCGACGATAAGCTTCTCCGTCTTGCTTGCATTCAACAGTTGTTGTCATTCAGCCATATTTCGATGTCAGACAGGCAGTTACTGAGTTCAGTCAATTTATAAAATTCAGAGGATCGAAACGAACGATGTATCTGGATATTGTCAGCATACATTTGGTATGGAATATTACTGTAGCGATTTGAAATAAAACCTAATTTTATAAAAAGCTTCACAAGACCCAGCCTTTATTTTGATAGCCTAAAACCAGCTGTTGACAATTTGTAAATTAGCTAAATATTTAGCTAAGCTCTAGTTTGGGTTAGAGCTAAATATTTAGCTTCAAACTAAACATTTTGCTTGCTAACTAAATATCTAGCTGGAAGCTAAATATTTTTATTGTTGTTTACTACATGTTTAGTTTGTAAGATAAATATTTAATGTAGAGGTAAATGTTTAGTAAAATAAATAAAGTTTAGTTACTAATATAAACTAACATTACATAGTTTATAAGAGGCCACAAAAGTCATTTTGAGGCCTAAAATGACTTTGCACATATTTTAAGCTTTTTTGCCATAACATAACTGACATAAACTAATATAAACTTAATTTACTAACAAACAAAGATTAGATTAACATTAAATCTACAGTTAATCTATCATTAACTATATATTTTCAGATTTTATGCTATCCATCCAACATCTAGAACTACCTATATCATTACTATAAGTAAGTAAATCTTACTGTGTTTACACAATTTTTCATTTGCAGTTTAATATTTAGTCTAGATCTAAATATTTAGCTTTCTCACTGAATATTTAACTTCATGTATTAAAACTCATCTGTTGTGATCAGTAGTATCTTCCTTGGAGCTCTGGGGGGAAAGTGAGTGAGGAGCTCCTTACCTGGAGTCAGAGGGAGTTAATGGGCTGTAGAAGTCCTGGGAGATTCTGTGGGCGTACCAGGATGTTCCAATCAGGGCAACCGCACCTGGAAGACCAGCAGCAAGGAGAGACGAATCAGAACTCGTTCTTCCATAATCCAGGTTCAACTTGCTAAATTATAACCTCAAAAGAAAGACTATAAAGTATTTCTCAGAAGCTAAAAGCTAAATTATCCATATTTTTTGTGAAGTCCCTACAGGATATTTCAATGTTTTTTTTGTTTTTTTGTTATTTTCGAGGCCTAAAATGACTTTGCCCATTTTTTAAGTTTTATTTTTGCCATAACATGCACGATCTTACAAAAAAAGCTGACCTTCCTAAAACTAAAGAACAGCATTTTAACGTATTTGCACATTATATAACTAATATTTTCAAAGTAGTTCTTCATATAAAAAGTTACATGAGAAACAACGGCTGATAGATGATTGGCTCATCATCTGTCAGCCAATCAGAGAAGATGTCAGCATTTTATTGGAGCAACGAGCCTCTTCTTCTTGGAAGCAGCGACGTTTTCTGCCTTTCGGGGAAATTACAGTCACTGTTTTTCAGAAAAGTTATGGATTCAACACATTGGAATAACGCACAACTTTTTATGAGCTGTGTGATGCTGTGTCAGAACGCCGGTGGAGCCAGCTGCACATTGTCCAAAAAAAAACAAACCATCATCCTGCCACCACTTCCTGTCATCTTCTTCACTGTTTCCACCAATAGTAACATCCGGTCGTTGATCATGTGACACGGCGCAATAACCTTTTATTAAAAGACGTGTTGTTGTTGTTTTTTTTTAATTGGCATGTTTACATTAAGGCAATTTATTTTCAGAATTTAAATTTGCACAACTTTGTGGTAAACATAAACGCCGCTACAGTCGCACCATCTGGTTCGTGATGGACTCTGGTTTTATCCACGGCGGTGGATAAAGATCTTATCTGTGATTAATTAAGTGGATTAAGGATCTGAGCCAGCATACTGGCTGCAGCATAGTGGATTACACACTTATTTCATCGAACTGCATGCAAAGCACTGTTTAACGCATATTTTAAGGGTTACTAGAGAATTTCCAGTTGATTCGTCAAAATGTGTCTTAATGAGAAACTCAAAGAAAACAACTTGTGTCGAGTCTCTCACCAGCTATAATGAAGATCACGCCTCCAGACAGAGCCACCAAGGACTTCTGCCGCGGTTTGTCTGCCATGCAGTTGGTGCACTGCAGTCCCACCACCGTCACCACCATGGAAACGAAGCAGAGGAAGATGGCAGCACACATGATGCCCCGGGTCACCTGTGTGTTCGCTGGAGGCACACATTCAGGACGGAGTAGTAGTATCAGGAGTAGTAGTATCAGGCAAATTTTTACATATAAACTGTAGATTTCAAATGAAATTGTTATTTATTAAGGGAAAAGAAAAACAATCCAATCCTCCCCGAAGCAAATTGTTGTGTCGTCGTTTTTTTGAACGACCTGCCAGTCAGGGCTTCTGACTTGCAGGTCTTTTCCATCACTTTGAAGAATAAATCAATACTTTGGAGTACAGTTTTAACTCAGTCACATTAGAAATTATTACCTCCCATTGGCCATCAGCTATCTATCTATTTATCTATCTGTCTGTCTGTCTGTCTGTCTGTCTGTCTGTCTGTCTGTCTGTCTGTCTTCTTCTTCTTCTTCTGTCTTCTTCTATCTATCTATCTATCTATCTATCTATCTATCTATCTATCTATCTATCTATCTATCTATCTATCTATCTATCTATGACTAAAAACATGGCAAAAATATCTGGTTATAAGTGAAATAATTTGTCAACGGAAGATTATTTAATCTTTTTTATACTTTTTCCATGAATATTAAGGAATTATTCACTTAAAACCAACTCATATTTCTTGCTCAAAGGTCATTTGTAACTTACTTTTGTCTTATTCAAATGTACTAAGATATTTGCGCCGGAAACTAAACTTGGTAAGCGTTGGTGTTTTTGCATTGCAGTGGAGGGTTTCTGTGATCAGAGAGCTGCTGGTATCTGGCAAACACGTCCCAGCGTGTCGGAGGTCCTGAAGACATCAGAATGTCCCTGACGTTCAGTGAAGACGTCTCTCATGGCGGTATGTATTCCAAAATGAGGCATAAACCCACCATGTTTTCATTAACATTCCTCTCACATGTTAAACATAATTGTCCAAATTTTGGAACAAAATCATTTACTTTACTTTAGAGCTTGCAGTAAAGCAATCCAACTGAGGAGGGCATCACTAAAACTTACCTGGCAGCTGAAGGAGCGAGTCGTAGATTTTACACTGAACCTGCCCGGTGCTCTGCGACATGCAGCTCTTCCACAGACTCTCATACATGGCCTTGGCTGTGATGATGTTGTTCCCAGCGTACGACAAAGCTTTCCACTCCACCATGGCAGTGCATGCTATTGTCCCAATGAAGCCCAGGAAGGCCAGGGAGAAGCCCAGAAGCTGAACTGCAGAGTTTGGCATTTTTTGACCTTTAGATGGATGAAACAAATGCTGCAAAGTACAGAGAGAAACAAGAAGTTTAAAGATTGGAACCTGGCTTGATGTTCTTTCTCTGCGGATCAAAGGAAAAAAAAACTACAGGTATGCAGAAGCATCCCCTTGGGAAGAATCTGGAGGAAAAGGGAGGATCCAAGATTCTCACTGCCTTTCATCCAGTGAAGAAGAAAAACGGTGACACTATGTGAACCTGAGCTTCTACTGTTTCCTGAAGTACATAATCTCCAAACACTGTGCAATTGTAATAATGTCAATAGAATATCATCAAAATTAAAGCCTTAACATAGCACAAACACAGATTTAATATGCTGAGTAATTTATTTCTCATTATTTTGACGGTTATTGATTACAAATTAATGAAAACACAAAACTCAGTTTCTTTGCAGAACTAAGTATTATATAAGTCCATATATATATATATATATATATGAATATATATATATATATATATATATACTGTATGAATGTTATGTTATATTGTGATCTGCATAGTCTTAGGAAAGACTGATTGGTTCTGCTCTTATCAGGTCTAATTTGGTCATTATAAATCTGAGGAAACAAACGTTACATATGGGGTTCCTCAAGGCTCCGTTCTCAGCCCCCTTTTGTTTACTGTGTTTTATCCTCTGCTGATCTCCTCCACACCTCTCTGCATTAAAACAATAATTCATGTTAAAGGAGCCCAGACCAAGTACTAAGTAGATAATATTGTACTGTACATGGACATACTTTTCAGAGGGCCTACTATATTAAAATCTTACAGACGTATGTAATATTCAGTTTTTCTGAATAACTTAAATTAGCAGTAAAACATATATTTATCAAAATGCCTGAAATTAGGGCTGCAACTTATGATTATTTTTACTAACCTTGTATTCTGACAATTGAGCAACTGGATAAAAGAAAGCTTATTTTATACAATGTCAAAAATAGATATAAATAAAATCCTCTCTTTTAAATGATAAAATAAAATTTTAACTGCCTAAAATGCAATAACACAGGTGTTTAGTGAATCCTTGATCATTTGTAGAAAAGGTAGGATGTGCAGCTGAAAAAAACATATTTCTAACATCAACATGTGAAAATATTAACCCTTTCTGCTGGACTTAATATCCATGCAGTATGGAGCTGATCTTTGGTATTTGGATTAGCCCATTAGTAATTAAACAGTAAAATGTGCTTATAGTCTTTTTTATTTTTTACAGAATTTGAACCAGTAAAACTGTCACTTGAGGAGTTCCTCAACACAACATATTTACAGACGAAAAAAAGGTTTTTCATCTTAAATTCAAAATGTTTATATTTTCAGGGTCTGCATTCTCCAGCTAACGGTTATCTGAATACTAAATTAGATGCTGATTATTTCAAAAATGCATTCATCAGATTAATTCTTTCATCCCTACTTGACATCAGTATCCATGAATATTGGAGCTATCATGAGTTTCACTGTTTTAACTGAATTATTGACATGAATAGATTTCTTGACGTATTATGATGTAACCCGGAACTATAATCTGACACAGTGAGAAAGCTCTTTTCTCTTGAATCTTTTTGCTGTGTTTTACTAAATGTCTGTTTTTTGTTTTTTTTCTGAAACTCCCAGTCCACTTATCTCAGCAGGAACTTTTTGTGATGTTGGTCTGATGAAATTGTGGCAGCACCCGGCCTTCTGTCCAAAGGTTTTTATCTCTCCTAAGTCAGGCTTGTTGTTTGCAGTCTGCGTCAGCTGCTTTGCTGATCCACCCGCACATTTATCTCAGTGCTATGGGATCGCCGTAACACACAGGTATGCTGGAGTTCTTTGATGTTTCACTGGAAAAGTCGGATTCTTTTTAAACTGTGGCAGTTTAATGTAAAATCTGTTATTTTATATCCTTCCTTCACATATTTTTTGCAGTAACCATGGACAGACAGTTGGGTTGGACTCTCCTGGTGCTGCTTCTGTGTGGTACAGGCAACAGCGCCTGTCCGAACAAATGCCAGTGCTTCACTGAGCTTCAAGTGCTGTGTGCCGATGAGAGGATGTCGTCCTTACCCAGGGACATCTCCGGACAGGTCAGGGAAGTTATTATAATGACGTCCTCGTTGGAGTACCTCTTTTCCAACTCGCTGATGGAGAGCCCAAAGCTCACCAAGCTCATCTTCTTAAACAATGCCCTGAAAAGTATCCACTTGAGTGCGCTTCAGCATCTGACCGAACTTCAGGAGCTGGAGCTCAGTGGGAATCCCAATCTGGATCACCTCTTCCTGGGAACCTTCTCCAAGCAGGAGAAGCTAACCAAACTGCTGCTCAACTACAACAGCCTGAAAACAATACATCCTGGGTTGTTTGACCCTCTGACACAGCTGGAGGTTCTGCAGATGAAGAGCAACATGTTGTCAGATCTACCTCCGTTTCTTTTCCGGAACCTCAGCTCGCTGCGCGTTCTTGATCTCTCCCAAAACAAAATCCAAAATGTGACAGGAGAGACCTTTTCTGGCCTGGCCAGTTTGGAGATTCTGAAGGTGGGCAACAACCTCATCGGCAACCTCACGTCTGACACGTTCTGCAACACCCCGCAGCTCATCGAGCTTCACCTAGAGTGGAACGGGATAGCGCAGCTCGACGATGGCGTCTTCTCTGCGTTGGCAAACCTGAGTGTGCTGAACCTCCGTGGGAACCACCTGACGGCTTTCACCAATAAAGCCTTCGAAGGGGAGCCGACAAATCTGAAGGAGCTGAACTTGAAAGGCAACAGACTGACTGAGTTGTCTCTGAAGAGCCTGAGCTCACTGACAGACCTCACGTTGTCGGCCAACCAACTTTCTAGCCTCACAGAAAACCTTTTCAGAAATCTATCCTCCTTGGAGAGCCTGGACCTGTCTGACAACCAGCTCACCTCTCTGCCTGAAGGGATCTTTAAAGATCTGTTGAGCATCGAGGTGATCAACCTCCACAACAACAACCTCACCGCGCTGGACTCCAAAACATTTCAGCACCAGATTTTCCTGAAGAGGCTCTACCTGTCCAACAACCAGCTGGAGATGCTCCCGCTGGGACTTTTCGATAATTTTACCTGGCGGCCAACGGTGAGGCTTCATGGGAACCCCTGGAGGTGCGAATGCCAGCTGTGGTACCTTCACGACTGGCTACTGCGCAACCGTCAGGATGTGGAGCTGTCGGACCTGGTGGCCTGCGAGAGTCCGGACTCTCTGACCAAACGGACCCTGGTTTCCATCAACAGGGATCAGTTGGTCTGTCACCGGCCAGCAGACCAGATGCTTGTGCCGAACTCCTGCAGCCTGCAAGTATCAAACGACACTGTGGTCGTCAGGTGCAGCGTGAAAAAGTGCTCTCCCATGATGGTTAAAGTGCAGTTTCAAGAGGACAACGGTGAGGTTAGGGAGCACATTTTGGAAAAAGAGTCTGATAAAGCGCAATGTAACAATGAGACGCTGAGAGAGAGCACAATCGATTAGCTTCAAGGACTTTGTCCAGTGAGCAAATTCTTTCTTCACACCACGGGTCGATGATGTTGCCTGACTGTTAGTCAGCACTGTAAGCAAATATGTGACTCACCGACTGATAACCAGTATGAAGAAATGATGATGATGACAGAGGATGGATAAAACTGTTTTTGTGCAAACTTCAGCTAATTATTTTTTTACTTAAGGTCTTGCAGTGACTTAATAGAACAAGTACTGATAAAACAGAAAAACTCTGGTCTGCATATGTTTTTAGATACCTTTACTCAGATACCCCTAAATAAAATTTTGTGCAACAAAATGTCTGCAGAAATCACCCACTCAGAAATCAGAGTCCAACTGTGTGTAATTTAATCTTGGGCACACTTGGGCCAATGAGCTAATATCTGAGCTACCTTTTCACTCAGTGCTCTAGCATTTTTTTTTGCTAACCTTGAAAACATTTATTTTAATTTCCTAAGTTTATTTTTCCAGAAAATAAACATGAAATAAAATCTTACTTAAAATTCTTTTTTTTTGTGAACTTCCAGACATCTGTGTTGAAGGTTTGGATATCAACATTTAAGAATTCTTCCAGCAGTTAGCTAACATTTTGCTGTATTTGCCACGTTTTTGATTCATAGTTGCACTTAAAATCAAACAATACACAGATACTGATCCACAGAGACTGACCGGTCGTCCTGTGGTCAGCACTCTGGTCCTGAAGACTCAGAGGGATGACAAAAGAGTGCAGGAGGAGGTTCCCTCTTTGCACGGCAAGGCGCACAGATGGCTACACCTTGAATACAGCACTTTCTGGTGGTTAACTAGGGTCAAATGGCAGGGGGTCAATTGGCTCTTCAATGTGATGTGAATGGCATCACATTAAACAGGACAAAAACAAGCTGAAGCGGTCAGATTTACAAAGCTCTGATTGGATCGCCTAAACTGAAACTAATTCTCACTTATCTGAAACTATTGCTTTAGATAACGGGACTAATGCGGGCAGTAAATATTTAATGTTCTAAAGTAGAAATTAGACTATTACAATCAATTTTCAAGTCTATTTGCATGTGCGTATGGCACCCAGGCAGTTCAAAATGCTTTACACCCTTAAAAACATTAAAAACAATAAAACACTTCTAACCAATATGCAAGTATGAAAAGGTAAATAAAACCACAATTAATGATGTAAGTTAATAAACATAGTGGAAAACAATCATGCTGACAGTCATTTTCTGTAACTGTTTATCGATGCAGGGTCACTAGACAACTTCTCCATGAGTTCTTAAAGTGACATTAACATGTATTTTCCAGGAACATTTTATAGCATATTCAAGTTTCACCTTCAGTCGTTATGAAAATGCTGCATATATTGAAAATATGTTGTAAAAAATTTACATTGCGATTTAATGCTTTGCAAATGTCCCTTTAAGAAGCTCCTGCTCTGTCTGACATTCCATCTTCATCACTTAATGTTTTTAGCCAGTAAGCCTTTAACAGCATTCTTAGGAGGACTGGATTCAGAAGTAGTTCCTATGATAAGCTATGGAGACGCACAGTAGCTACGGAGACGCACAGTTCCACCAGGCATTTGCTAATTGCTGCTGCCGCTAGTCCATAGGAGCAGGGTGAGGCAGGGGTGGAGGAGAGCTGCTCTGTGAGGAGGAATCTCAGCTGGAGACTGCAGCTCCAAAGAGGACCTTTGTGAAAGCAGGGACCCCTGAGTGGTTGCCATGGGAGATTGAAGAATTTCTCAAACATGCATTAAAGAATCAAGGCAATACTCCAGGTATGTTTTTAATAAAGGAATAACATTATAACATGATGTAAAACTCAAAAAAGTTGATTTTACTGAATGTTCTTCCTTTTAAACAAAGTGGACGTTACATTCCAGGTTGCCAGTTAATGAACTGGCAACACAGAGACAAACGCTAATGGCAATTTAGGGTGCTTATTTAACACAGCAGTCATGTTTCTGGATTGTGGGATGCTGAAGAGAACACAACACAAGCATGCAGGGAGAACATACAAACTCATGTAGAAAGATCCTGGTTGGGATTCAAACTGAGGATCTTCTACCAAGGCCAGATGAGGCCAGAAGGCCTGCCTTTATACACAATCACATTCAGTAAATTAGAATATGTGTTCCAATGAGACTCGTTGGTCAGATTAAAAGTTTGTTGGTCAGACTAAAAGATTGAATATCCTAGAATAGTGGTATAATATTAAATATACCACTCAGCCCCTAATTGCTGCAGCAGCAGCAATTAGCAAACACCTTGTGGAACTGCAAGTCTCCATATTTCTGTACTAATTTTTTTTTATATAGATCTAAAGTATTATTGTATGATTACAGCAAAAATACTGGAATGGAATCCTATTCCTTGACCTCAACTTTCCAACAAAAAAATTTTAACCCATTACAAAACTTTTAATTATTTTAGCTCTTCAGTGAAAATTTGCACTGATATCCATCAATCTGTCCCAGTAAATCCCAAGTAGTTCCAATTAAGTGCATTGCAGGTTGTGGTGGTAAACTGGCAATTGTGAAACAGTTCAAGAGGAATGAATGCTTCCTCAAGACACAGTACACTGGAATAACTTGAGACACTAATGGAGTCATCCTTAATCCTCCATCACCTGCCAGTAAGGACCAGTGTCTCCCAGTGCTCAGTGAACAGGCAGCGCCTGGGTGCCTCCCTGTGAGGGAGGAGGACAATCTGCTGTGAGATCTCATCTCTTTATCCTGGGCACTAAGATTTTTTTTAGAGCAGGACTCCACGCTCTAAACAGATTGAAAAGGAAAGAAACAGAGGGGAGGAGACTTTATCTGTCCAGAACAATACAAAGCAGCAGGGTGGGGAGGGGGTTCCCACAGTGTTCAGACTGACCAGGGAACATAGAGGTGGAGAGGGCAAGCCGCGCTCCTCAGGACGAGGAGTAAAGGTCAGCGAAGGCTCAGTGCCTGGAGGCACTGAGCCTTCGCTGGTGCAGAGAGGGGGGGGTAGAACTGTGATCAGAAGATCTGAAATAACTCAAGACAGCGTCCACATTACCAACTTGTTGTCTAAAAATTAAAAATGCATTAAAGGGGCAGGATTGTGTATTTTCTAGCCACGTAGTGCCACTTTATAGCCCAATCAAGTGCTAAAAAAGGAAAAATTTTAAACCCATTACAAATGTATGCTATGAAAATGCTGTATATATCAAATATGACTGAAAAAAAATTGACTTTGTAATTTAACGCCTGGAAATTGGGCCTCTGTCTCATTAAAAACTCATGCTCTTTCTGAAACTCCTCCTTCAGTGAGTCATCGAAACAACGCTCTTGTATTAACACTTTAGCATCGTTTTTACAAGTGTTGCACTGTAATGTGTTGTAATGAACTCAGTGGATGTGAAGTTCCACCAGGTGTTTGCTGATCGCTGCTGGCTAGTCTGCCAACAACTGGGACAATAACCCTGAGATGGCCAGTTGAGGTGGATACGGGCTCTGTGTGGTGGAAGCTTGCAAACTGCAGCTCAGAGAAGGAGCTTCGTTCTTGAAGGCGGGGCTAGGTTCACCCAGATGTTTTATACAGCTGGATGGTTGCCACGAGAGATTATAGGATTTCTCAAACATGCATGACAGAGTCAAAGCAACACTCAAAGTACTGTATGTTTTTGATGAGCATTATACATTTGATTTGATGAACATTATAACATGTTGTAAAGCTATAAAAAGTTGATTTTACATACTGCACCTTTAAAAATATCCAGTGAGACATTATAATACCAAGGGAACGTGAAGATCTTTTGAGGAGTTTTGGTCAGTAACTAGCCTTCATTTTATCCCAAAAACAAAGCATAAGGGTTAACACCAAAAGTATTCTTCCTCTCAGCATCATTGAAATAATTTCATTCAAATGTGAAATGATTCCCAAGACCAGGTCCTATTGGGTGGGTAGGTGCCTATTAGCTCCACTCTCTTACCCAATGAGAGGACCACACTCACTCCTCCATGATACAATGACCCAAACATCTCAAGAACACAAATGGACCATTTTGCCCCCTCACACAGGGAGCCTTGCTTACAAACAGAGGTCACGGTTTCCCCTCCAGGCGTCCAGACCCCTGGATCTGAGCTAAACTGGGGTTGGTGACCAAATTAAGAACAGCTGACCTGATGTGGGTGTTAAGTGGACATGGCGATGTCACCATAATGGTAATCTTTCATCGTACTGGTTCACTGGCCTTTGTCTTGTCCATTCCAATTGGAACAGAACAACAGGCTATAAGCTCCTTATCATCACATTACAATTATTGAGGAACTATAGCTTTCAGAAAGAAGAACTATGGCCTTCTGGATCATGCTCTCCAAAAAGCGAGCCCTGTTTTGTTTGGGCCTCCCAGATGGAGAGGGTTTTATTATGCATACATGCAGGCGGCATTGTCTAGAAGTAGTAGTTCTAGCAGAGAACTACTAAATGTTGGTGCAACATTTGCCACCAAACATCTGAAATACCTCCCACACTTAAGCTACCAACTGCACAAGTACTTTCTGAAGAGGCTATTGTTGTGTAACATGAAAATATAGCCACACATAAGTATCAGAAATTCCAGCTTATAGGGTTTACACCTTCGTTTTTGGTACTTTTCAGAAGCATTCACACCCCTTGAGTTTTTCCTACTTATGTAACAACCACAAGTCTTCAGAATATTTGGTTACGCTTTATTTGACGGGGTGTGAAGAAGACTGTCATGACACCGCCATAAACATGACATAACACCTGTCATGAACATGAGTAAGACTTTATGAATATTTATGACTGTTGTCATACAGTGTCATTCGGTAAATCGTGACACTTTTAATACAAAGTTGATATTACTCAAAATGTCTTCGTTATGACAACTTGACATTAACCAAAAATTATTATATGTCATAAATAAGTCATAATAGTACTCATAATAATGTCATTAATACATTAATACAAGTGTTATTACACTGTCAAACAAAACTGCAACACAACTCAGTGATAATAATGCAAGCAGCTGCTGTAATTAGAAGGTGGGAAAAGAAATGAGTCATAACAGATTTTGATTTACAAGACCCATTTTTGGTGTTTTCTACATGAGGAATCCTCCTTCAGAAAAATCATTGTTTGGAAGAAGAAAGATGTGAGTGTGAAATGTTCCTGTTGCACTTTCAGTGGGATTGTAAATATGGCGTCGGAAGCTTCTCCTCCACTTCTAAGTTCTTCAAAAAGGATAGAAAGAAATATTGTTGTAATTGGAGTCAAGTGACAAAGAGTACTTTTCATTCACCATTGATACAGAGTGCATAATATATGCGCTAAGAGTGATGTGAACCTCTGCCTACTTCAACCCCCATCAAGTACCAGAAAGGCTCTAAAAACAATGAGTTACAAAGATTCACCCAGAGAGGTGGAGGCAGCAGGGGTTTCCGGTGTGTGTCAGAGAGAAACCATCACCGTCCACTCTCCGATTCTAAGAGGACACCATCAATCATGGAGCGGACGGAAGGGGCAGGCCCTTCCCAGCTTCATGTTTACCATGCTAATCTTCACGACTGGGACAATACAGCTTCCCCAAAAAGAGTTCAATTAGGTCGGGGGAGGGAGACGAATAAAAGGTGATCAGGCAAATGAATATGCATCTCCCAAGGCTGCTCAATTTTTCCGTGACATAGCTAAGTAAACTGTCAGCGTCTTAACGGGTCTACTTCTGTGAAGAAAGAGCACAGCGTGGCCTGGTTAGTTCTCAAGAAAGCCTTTAGGCACAGGACCTCAGGGAACAAGCAACAATAAGCCTTCTTTACGGTGGTGAAAGTGACAGCATGGTCCTCCTCCTCCTTGCTATTAAACCTTTTCTTGGATAAACAAGTGGAAGGCCCTTTATGAAGATGGAGAGGGTCACAATGAGAGGAGCCACTGAGGGGGCCCATCTTTGTTTTTGGGTTTCGGAGGCTCCTCTCAAAGGATGTGATAAGTGGAGGGGTTCTCGTTTTGTCTTTGAGTTCTCTTTACTGTCAGGCATCTTCTCAGCTTAACTGAAACAACACAAAGTTAAGTTCTCCTCATCTCTGGACAACCTGAGATATCCAACTGTTGGTTCCTGTAAATCAGGACAGAGAACATTTTTGTTTACAGCAGCTTTTTATCAAATAATCTGACAAATAAACTGCTGTTTCGTTCCTGTCTTTAATATTCATATTTTATTTTAACACTTATCTCATGTATTGTTGTGATGCTTATACTTTATTTTTTACCTTCAATACCTTCAAATCCACGTTTGAAGGTATTGCATCTCTTTTATTTTAGGTTGGAGCAGAAAATAAATTTTGCCTATCTGATTTCTGAGAATATCCACTTTTACTGCCACCTACTGGTATGTTTGGTGTGTTACTAGTGGTGTCCACGTGGGCCAAGATCGGCAAGCTCAAAGTGCTTGGATTTTGAAAACATTTTACTAATCAAAAAACTTTTTTTTTGTCTATTCTCAGCCACAAGGACATGGTTTCGGTCACTCTATTTTTGAAAAACATTTGCTATGTTTAGGAAAGGTCAATAAATCAATTAACTGCAGCCTTGTGCGAATCCAGGTCTGAGTTTGAGTAAAAATCCATGAATTTTGTGACCCTGTTTATTATGAATTTAAAAAGAAAGTAAAAACCATGACAATTAAAAGATGAATACTTTGTGCTCCACAAATATTTAAATTTACAGATAAAAAAGAAATTACTTTAATTTGGCCCGCCAGTAATATGCACCATTCACAAAGTGTGGACCTGAAACCAAACAAAATCAGTCCAGAGGAACACAAATGGCCTCCAAGCCGCACTGTGGATATCTCTAAACCGTCACTCTTGTGATTTTGAGCTCAGCTGGCTTTAGCTGGTATGATACATCCTGTAAGGTTGTGATCCCTCAGAAACCAGTCTATTGGTGGGAACGCCTAGTCTTTCCAGGATCTGTGCAGAGTTGTGTAGAATCCCCAGCATAATGTTCAGGACAGATGTAAGAACGTCCAGCCTAATGACTTAGAATGACCCTGCTGAGCCAGAGTCTTATAAACATAAACTCAGATTTTGAATGAAGTCTTGTCTATTTGAACACGACAGGAACTGTTTTAGGATCTTTACCTCTTTAAATAAATATTTAATCCAGCCAGACAACTGAAAATTAGACAATCTAATTTTGAGTGTGGGTAGAGAATAAATGTAAGCGATATGGTCAGATGGCTTTTCTTTTTAAATAATGCATCTTTTACACATTATAAAAACAATGTATTTATTTATAAACAGGCAGTGCTTTTAAGAACAATTACCATTTTTTATGTCGACTAAGGCAAAGAGACAGACAAATATCTCTTCCCGTACATGTATACCGATACAAATGTTGATGAAACAATCTGTTAAGAAATATTCCCTAAAGTATTTACAAAATGTACAACAAAAAATAGGATTTATTGTCTTATTGTAATTTTTTCCCTCTCCATGGTCCCTACCACGGTCTCCACACAGAGTCTGAGGTGACAGCAGGTGCGACAGGGGACACATGATGGCTGTTTCGTACACTCAGAGGTGTGAGAGCTGCGCCGGGAATAAGAAACGCAAAGTGTCCGTCTGGAGATGCCACCACCTGGAAGCCCCCGTACAGTTTCATGGCTTCGGGGGATAATGAGCCACCCTTGAGGGGCACCTGCAGGCCCAGAGGCGCGTTGATCTGCGTTCTGCTGGTCTGTCCCAGGTCGCCCAAGTGAGGTCCATACAGGTTAATCTGGGTCACACAGGCCGCCAGGTGGCCGAGGAGGCGAGTCCTCACCTCGGCTGTGACCCCTTCACATGTGGACAGGAAACGGGTAACCTCTCCGATGCACTCGCTGAATCCAGCTCGGTACTTCCCCAGGATGGATGGGTCTGTGTTTAAAGCCGCTGGAGAAGAAGAAGAAAATGTTAAGAAACGGAAAGAAGGCCAATCAACCGAACGCATATCAAACACAACACACAAAACTAGGCAGAAAGGATTAAAAACGGTTTTCATCTGATAGAGTTATAGTTCGGCTAAGCACGCTTATTCTGGAGGCTTTAAAATATTAGATATTGATTTAGCTTTATTTTCTTATAACTAATAAATGCTGACCAAACGATGCTGGTTTGGTCAGCATTTATTTATCCAACATTAAGGCTGATATGCTTTTTTGCGGCATGTTGTAAATGAATATAACAACTTTATAAACATTTAGTACAGTCATAAAACTTGTGATTAAGAAAGTTTAACTTTTGGAGCAGAGTTTTAGTTTGTGTCCAGCCGTAAGCTAATTTAGAGATGACATTCATAATGATGAAGTCAAACTTAGGATGCTGAGGTTTATAACACTGAAAAAATGTTGCATGTGTGCACTAATTATTGCAGCTGTAAAACTTTCATTTTAATTTCCATAACCAAGTGTATTTATCTTTATGAGCCTAAACGTTTAAATGCATGCTATGATTTTGGCTACAGAAATTTTAAACAACTGGCTGCTTGTCCAGACATTTTCAACATTAGATTAAAAAAAACTGTCACAATTGAATTCGTTAAAAAAAAAAAAACTGCGGTGCCCTTATTTACTGCAATAATTAAGCAACTCATTTACATTCATATTCAATAAATTAAAATATTGTTGAAAAGTTCATTTCACCTCGATTTACTATGTGAAATGTGTTGAATCGATTAATTACATTCATTATGCTTTAAAACAATTATTTTCTGCTTAGGGTACACTCAACCAACAAAGAAACATTTTTAAAACAGAAAAGAGGTCTATATATGAAAGTATGTGTAATATCTGCTTGACGGTTATTTTCAAAAGATATGTTTAATCTGACAAATATGACTCATTGGAAGGCATATTCTAATTTATTGAATATGAAGTAAAATGTCTGAATTAATTAGATGTAAATTAATTGCCTAATCCATTTATTTTGTAATTGTTAAACTTGCCCAATTTCTACGAACACGCTGGATAAAACATATCCAAATAAAAAAGGGTATGTAAATTGTTACAGTAGTTTAATTGGTTAAATTTTAGCCGTTCTTTTTTTTCTGTCGGTGTGCTTTTCTTAACTCTGTATTTAGTGTCTCTTCGAGGTGACATTTTCACAGTCAAAAAGTACACATACTATAGCAGAGATGAATTATTAATACCAACCTAAAACCATGGTGACTGAGCTTACACACCTGTCATCTGGAGCCGCTGCAGGTTCCTCAGGTGCTTCACCGTCATCTCCAGGATGTCGGCCTTCTCCAGCTTGGAGTGCCTGGAGCTCTTCAGACAAAAACGGAGCAGCTGGGTTTAAAAACTCTCATTACATTTGGAGATTGGCAGTGGCTCGCTCAGACTCTTACGTCTTTCTTGAGCGCGTCCAGGATGAGGGTCTTCAGCTGACCCAGGCTCTCATTGATGCGCGCGCGTCGCCGCTTCTCCATAATTGGCTTGGAGGACTTCCACGAGCAGGCAAAAACGCAGTTAGTGTTGTTGTTAGGGTATAAAAGTTACTACTTGTGTAACTAAAATGATTGCGCTCAGAAAGCTTACCTTTCTGTTCTCTGACAGAGTGCGGGGTTTGCCTGGGGTACAGTCGCCTCTTGCCGGGATAGCCGCAACGCCAGACGGAGATGCTCTTTCGAAAGTACCGGCTGGCATCTTCAGGTTCGCACCAGAGCGAAAAACAACCGAAAAGTAAACGGCCGAGTCCCGCCGTCTCCTGGCAGCTCTCAGGGTAGCTAGCTGACTATAACAAATGTCAGCAGTCCGAACTGTGTCCGAGCCAAACCGCAGCACTCCAGACACAAGCGCTTCTGCTAGGTATTTATACAATCACAGCCTGCACGCGAGCGGCTCGTGTGACACGTCGGGGTTCCCTCCGCTTGTCCAATAAGCGCGCGGAACACGGGCCGAGGAGGCGAGGGCTCGTGCGGCAAGGCGCTCTTATTGGCCACCTGTCCGGTTACTGATAAATTTACATAAACCTGCAAAGTCACAGTTGGAAGCGTTAAATTAAAAAAAATCTAATAAAATAAAAAAATAAAACGACTGCAAATGAGCGAAAAGCGAAAGAAAAAAAAATGTTCAAGTATGTTTTCATCTGTTTCAGATCGTGGTTACATCATCATAAATAAGTCACATTTTCCGCACATTCTCCAAATAGTGCGGAATGGTCTTAGGGAGAGAAAAAAAATATAATGGCTACATAAACCCCCCACAAACATCACTTTTAATCTAGGGGATTTTATGTCAAAAACTAACTCATCAAAGTTGTACATAATTCTTAAGTCGATGAAGACAACTACTGTTTTGCAAATGAAAAAATTCCACCAAAAACAAATCTGAAAAGTATGGCGTAACTTGGTATTCAGCTTTGAGTGAAGCGTTTATGGTAAAAAAAAAAAAAAAAGAGGATTCTAATGAACTGTACAAAAATGACTACACTTTCACAAAACTATGACAGTCTTCATACAGCAAAAAACATGAAGGGTTAAATTAGCTACAAGAAAAAGGTATGTCCTGTAACTTGCTACATGTACAGTATTTAATCACCAAATCAGTGTCAAAAGCAAACTCTGAAGTAGACTCAAAATTGTGAAAATATCAAACTGTATGATTGCCTAGAAGTTTAACTCTGAACCAATTCTATTAAGACTGAAGACAATCACTTGACGACACCAGACAGCAGAGGCCTTCCTACCCTAAAAAACTAAACACGCTCACTGGTATAGGATAAAATAAGTATAGTTATAATATAAAAATATTTTATATGAATATAATATTAACCCAGAAATCATAAGAACTTAACCAGATTCCGCTGGAACACAACAAAAAGCAAACCCCGTGGATTTTTGCTAACAATCAGGACCTCTGCTAAACGGGGCTGGATGTACAAGAATGTGGGTTCATGGGCAGGAGCCGGTTTTGATGCCCCAACCACTGAAGGAAATTTATTTTACTAATGCAAATTACAGTATGTCAATATGTAATCCTGTATGTCAGTAGTATTAATGGCATGGTATCGGTACAATATGCCTCCTAGCCAATAACTCCATATTATTTCCAAAGACATTTTCCAATATTTTATATTTATTATTTTTTTGCTCTAGTGGCCTCTATTCAACAGTCAGTGGACAGGAATCAGGGAAATGAGAGAGGGGGAAGACATGCGGCAAAGGTTGCCAGGCCGGGACTCGAACCTGGGACGGCCGCGTCGAGGACTAAGGCCTCCGTATGTGGGTGTGCTAAACCCCTGCGCCACCAAAGCACACCCAATATTTTATATTTTTTATATTCATAAAAAATCCCCAAATATCAATACAACTCACCTAATTTGGGTCTGTAGGGTTATATAAATATCCTTCTAGGGTTCAGCATAATTAGCCATGGCTATACTGTATATAACATGTTAATATGTTTATACATTAATATCATCCATCCATCCATTTTCCTACACCCTTGTCCCTTACTGGGGTTGGGAAGGTTGCTGGTGTCTATCTCCAGCTATCTATTCGGCGAGAGGCGGGGTCACCCTGGACAGGTCGCCAGTCTGTCGCAGTCATTAATATCAAATAACATAAAATAAATAAATAAAATAAAAAATAAAGTACAATGTTTGTAGAACATTCTACTTAAAACAAACACACAAACAAACTAAAATCAAACAGAAAATCTAAACCCTTGGGGCCCCCTCAAAATTTGGGTCCCTGGGCAACAGCCACTTTCTTACAGAGCTGCTTAGGAGACAAGGAGGATTATTTTTTTTCATTTTCATTGCCTTGCATTATTTTTGTTTTACCTCGCAATAGGTTTTCTGTTCTCTCATAGTAATGTATTGATTAGTTCATGCGGCATGACTGAATACGGTAAGCCTTTCTTACGGTGGCCATCACCTTTCGTGAGGTTTTTCCATGTATGTTAATATCTCGTTGTGAAATATCTGAATTTTTATATATCTTTCTTTAATGCACCACAAACCTATGATATAAACAGAAACTTTCCATTAGAAGAAAATAAATAAAAAATACATCCAAACTATTTGGATTATTTCTGAGTTATTATTGAGTCATCTGACAGTTTTGATTGGTTCTCTTTTGTGTTGGTCTGAATGGTTAACAAAGGGATGTTTTCATGTGCAGTTCCATCTCAACCATAGCAGACATAAAGACGCAGTGAACAAATCGATTTTCAATCAGTTTTTTGCATCACAGAGTTAATAAACACGTTTTCGCAGAGGCTCTTTAAATGTGTGCATATGTTTGAGATTTTAAATTGACATGTGTGTCTGTATACAAAATAAACCAGCAAATATTGCTATGAATATTGCGAGGGAACGCAAAACTTATTGAGTGGTAACCCAAAAGTTTTGCGGGGAAATGCAAAACATATTTCCCCACGTCCCCTGGAAGGCTCCGTACTTTCTAAAGTTTGATCTAGCTGCAAATATTACAAATATACGGAGCCCCTAAGGGGACATGGAGAAAAAAAAAGGAAAGAAATCCCGACTTACTTTCTCGAGATCCCGAGAAAGTAAGTCGAGATCTCGAGATCCCGACTTATTATCTCGAGATCCCGACTTTTTTATTTCTTTTCGCGGGATCTCGAGAAAGTAAGTCCGGATTTCTTTCCTTTTTTTTCTCCTCCATGTCCCCTTAGGGGCTCCGTACAAACATGAACGTTCAAAAGTCAGTAAACAAGACATAAGCCCCTCCTACTACAACATTACGTCAGAACGGCCATCTTATATCGAGCAAACACATCAACCAAACGTTAACATTAGAACAGCAGCAGAAACCCAAAAGCAGTCATTATTATTGACGATTTCTAAAAAGAAAAGTTAGCAACATTTACCCTGAACAGTATTAGCCATGTAACTGCAATAAAAGCATCATATAAACCACCGCAACGTTCATAACTGATTACTAACTAACAGATGATAGCAGCGGACGAAAAGTAGACAATAGAAAAAAGAGCAGAGCAATAAGGCCACTAATACTTATAAAGCACTATGAGCAACAAAAGCTGTAGCTTACTGGGCATCTGGAACAATCCTTTAAACTGTCACTGAAGGTGGAGAATTCTGTCTAAGCTTCCCTCCCCGACTGCCATCGCCGCCATCACGATGGCAGTTTTTGGGTCACTATAGCAACCCAAAAAAACGTTCTGGTGTTCTGAAAATTTGTGCTACCGGTAAATCCATCCTACCTTGTGGTAATGCGCATGCGCACGTTGATGAGTCAGAAAAGCGGCATTTTCTAACAGGGTGATATTTCCTGCTTATTAAATTCAGCAATGCTGATTGGTCAAATGTTTATCATTTTTCCCCAGGAACCACACTTGATTGTCTATTTAGCTCCATTTCTGGAACCGCCAGGTGTTGTGTGAATAATTCAGATTACATTCAGGCACATACTATTAAGGAAGATACGCAAAATAAGTTCTTTAAACTAAGTTTCTATGTCATTTTTCGATCTGTCCCCCCTGTTCCTCGTTAGGGAGGGTAGCAGCCCAGGGCCCAGGACCCCCAAGGGACCATCCGCCACTGATCTCCAAATCATAACGTTGCAACCAAAATGTCTTACTGAGATGTTGTTTAACCCTGCGTTAATTTCCCAAAAAAAAAGACGTATTCCGTGACCTTGTCCTGCCTGCTGGTATCCTAGGTTTTTATCCTAGGTTGATTACAGAAAACTTAATTTAGGGGCGTGGTCTCAAGCTATCAAATAAAATAATTGAAAAAAAAAGCTAATTGAAGTTTTCAGTTGGGTCAATGTGACAAAATAGAAAAAAGTCCAGAAGGTACGAATCCCCTTCTGGGCCTACATTAATGCCATTTAATAAAAAATGGCTGTGCTTATGCTTATTGTCTTCTTCATCATAAAAACCTAAAAGAGCTTGTCCATTGGTTGGGAATTTTCTTTGTGATGACAGGAAAGCTTTCCCACGATGCATTGCAAAACAAAAGTTTAGACACGACTAACTAAGATAGATTAAAAGCAAAAACATTTTTGAGCAAATTTTTAAATTTACAGTAAATTTTGTATTTCTAAACAAATACAGATTTTTTTGGACTGAAAACATTAGATTTAATTGGATAGTAATAAACCAAGCTAGTTTTTTTATTTAAATTTCAACTATGTCTGAAACATCTCCTCTGTTGGAGTATTAGAGAAGCATCACACATGAAATCCGTTTTGCTTTCCTAGCTGTCAATGTATTTCTGTCCACTTGTTTTTATTTCTGAAATATTAGAGTGTTGTTTTGAGGATCCATAAAATGCCCTTTATTAGCATTTATTAGCATTTTTATTGCAGGATTCCTTATGATCTGGAAAATATTACCTGAAACCACATTTTAACCACAGTGTTCAAAGAATGTTTTTCATATTATTGTGTTTTTTGTTGTGGTTTATTACTGCATTTTTCCCCCTCAATTACCTCACTGTAAAACAACATCATTGTTTTCAGCATAAGTAGATCTTGAACCTACACCATCCCAAGTTCTAAACACATCAGATTGAACTGTCAGTGTACAGGCTATTTGACCTTTTGACCTGCTAGGCTGTGTGGACTTCCCTGTCCTCTCTGACAGAGTTCATGCCCTTTTCAGAAGTGAAATGACCCAAGAAGCTGGTCACTGTTTGCATCCAGGGTTTCCTTTTTGTCTGAGCAAGACAAACTTCATGCACCACTGGCTTCTTGACTTTAAGGCAGTTAAATTAATACCTTGAAAAACTAAGCCAAGCCTTGTGTTAATACACATCTTTCATGCTTTAAAACTCATTCAACCGTTTCGGAAAAAGACAATTCTGGAGCGGAGAGTTATGGATCCAATCCAGGGATGTAGCAAAAAACAAAAAAACATCTATTATTATCCTGAAAGAGGCAGTAATGTATTTATAGCACAATCAAGTGACTATGTTACTTTCTGTTGCTATGAAAATACTGTACATATCAAACATGACTGAAAAGAAATTTGACATTGTAATATTAATACCTCTGTCTCTTTAAAAACTCCTGCTCTTTCTGAAACTGCACTTTCAGAAAGTTATCACAACATCGCTGCTTTACTAACCCCTTAATAACATTTTTTCCCAGCCCTTCACTGAGAAGTAGTTCGTATAAGGAACTCAGCACATGTGCAGTTCCACCAGGCGTTTGCTACTTGCTCCTGGCTAGTCTGAAGGAGATGTGTGGGGGAGTCGGTGTTCACACATACATTTGCACCACACCAGGTTTCACTTAAACCTGGACCTAGGTTTGTAGGTTGATCAAAGTTTGCCTTTTTGGTCCGCATCGGAGTTCAAATGCGCATTCACGCCCTCCGAACAAATCTGACTGTATAAGCTTACTACTAGAGTTCAGTTATAGTACTAAACAGGGATGGTGTGCCTGCACCCTCCTTAGTGCCCAAACCCAGCCAGCATACCTAGGTGGGCCCCATGTGGGAAAAGGAGGGCAGACAATATGGGCCCCACATGGGTGTGTCCGCTGTTTCCATGGTGGCCCCACAAGGGTTTGCCCATGTAGGGCCACTGCCATGTAGGGCCATGTATGCTGGCTGGGAAGGAGCCGAGCATCCTGTAAGAACGCATAAAATGTGATGGATGTCTCTTCACTTCCACCTGCGTGGCGCCACCACCTTCACTCCCCTCTTCACCTGATTTATCAGCTGCAGCCTCTGCTTGCTGTTCCTCCCACCCAGTCGCCAGGCACCCCGCCATGCAGGCAGTGAAATGATCATCCTCATCATCAAATACAGCAAGGTCTCCCTTTCAGAGGCTGGTATGAAAACCTCTCAGGCCAGGAGGGGAGGGCGCAGACAGAAGGGATCACTTAAAGATCTCAATCCAGGGCTCTGCTCTCTCTTCGGCCCTCCTTCTCCCTTTTAATTCCCCCCATAAAGAGGGAAGGGAGGGTGGCTGCTCCCTTAGCAACTGCCAGCCCCCTGTCTCTGCCTGCCTTTTGTCCCCCCTCCCCAATAGCAGTTTCTGCTCCAGGAGCCTTAGACAAGGCCTCTATTAATTGCAGGCCTGTGTGGAATACATGTGGGACAATGGGCCCAACAGAGTGTCCAGCCCCCAGACAAGGCTGGAAACAAGTGGAACAGGAATCCGGCAGAATAGACCCGTCCTGGCTGATGTCACTGAATACATTTACCTACCTCAGAGCACATTCACTCTCTGCTTTGTTTTATTTGGACAAAAAAACAGAAGAAATCGCAGGCACAGGGAGGAGGCAGCCGTGTCAATGGAGGAGAGAAGACGAGGGTGGGAGCACGAGGATGGGAAATAACTGGTTACCATGGCGATGAGTTGAATCAAAAATATGGTCAAGTTTAGCTGAGGCAGAGATGTCTAAAGGGTAGAGGGCATTAGATTAAACCCTGGGTGAGATAAGAGAAGGCTGAAAACAGAGGTTTAGTTTTTAATCCATTCAGACCAGTTTATACGGCAATAAAAGGTGAATAAAGGAGGGGGAGATTAGGGGACTCATCCAGGCTCGTGTTTGTCAACAACAACCTGAGAAGATTCAAGTCAGCTTATTCCGAGTCAGTAGACGGATTTTCTGGAGGGACGCTTCGGTACACCGGGAGAAGCTGCTGAGCACAACTGGCGCCATAGTAACTGGTATTTCACCATCACAACCTTCCATCTGTCATCTAATGTGGCAAGGTCCTGCATAAAAGGGTGGAAAAAAACACAGTATTTATATGTTCAGCTTGGAGGCAAATGCAATGAGATTGAAGCCCTATTAAAGTCCCTTTGAAAGGGAAACCCAGCCATCGCTTTATCCCTTTTCGAGATTCCAAGAGAGGCCTCATGTTTAATTTTTAAAACCCAGACATGAAAGTGTTGCTTAAACCACATTCAGCCCTGGCAACTCTTTAAAGCGCTCGTTAGCATGTAGATTATATGCATTTCAGTGCATTGTCAAAGCATCTAAGTGTATTTACATGTTAATCTGTTCAGGGATACCATCGTCTTGAAAAGGTATTGGGGGGTATGTTGGTGAACTGTGCATTTTTTTCCGTGCCACCACGGGAATGCGATTTCTTTGTGCCACCAAAGTTCAAACGCATTCCTGTACAGGCCGTGGACATTACGGGGGTTGATTCCCTGCATCAGAACAACCTGCGAACCTGTTGATCGGGGACAGAAACAAGAGCTCCTTGTCTCGAAGCGAACGCCAATGTAACCTCTGTTCTTTTATACGCGCTGCAGGTCAAAAGCTCCACTCAGCGAGAGCATTGCTGATGCCCTGCCATGTGGGACTTAGCCTCCTGCGAGCTCAGTCTATATCCATGAGGGTGTTTGTGTTGGCATTTCTGAATGTGAAGATGCCCCATTCTTGCCACTCAAGACGACTCACAAGACCAGCGTTATGGCCACTTATGGTGTGAAAGCCGCCTGTGGGATGCCCTTTCAGCTCTCGAGGACCTCTGGCTGAGTCCCCTTCACATGGCAGATCATCCTCAGTTGGGGTGGAAAAGAAAAAAGTCTGCATCTTACAGACAGCGCTGTCCTGAGGGATGCCGCAATCCTTGTCCCAAGACCTCCCTTCTTCACCTGCCAGCTTAGCGCTCATCACTTATGCACATAATCCCTGGTTGTTGCGTGTGATTCACCAGCCTGGGCCCAGAACCCAGGACCCCCAAGCCTCCCCTGCTTAAATGCTTCCTGGGTGGCTCCTGGGTGGCCATGGAAACTCATCTTCTCATGACAGTCAGGCTTCAGTCATGTCTCTAAGTCCCTCTTCAGTCACAGAGCGTCTTTTTCGTTCCTCTGTTTTCCATCTCTTAATGCCCTCTGCCGTCCCTGTGTTGCCTTATCTATGGCTTTCTGTCTCTTTTCTTTGGCTTTGCTTGCTCCCATGCATGGGCTCAGCTGATCCGCAGAAAGGGGCCAAAACTCTGCAACAATGTCACATCTTTAGAAGACACAAAAGTGCATAAGTGCTATTCTATGCCAAGTTTTAACGAGTGGATTTACCATCACTCCCAAATGAAGGCCTGACCTCATTTTATTGTGAGTCTCATCTGTAAAGTGAGATCGTTAGATAGACTTGTGCGCTCCTTTTCAGCACAGGCACTGCGAGGCCTGGGAGTGCAGATCAACTTACCACCCCACTACAAGTCTGCAGCCTCAGCCATTAGTTTGCTCTGAGCTCTGAAGATCGCACAGGCCCTCGCGGGAGGACAAGACAGGCAACCGGGCAATGTTGCACGGCCCCACATGAACAAGTGTCACAGTGATCCAAAGCAATCCTCCCCCTGTGTGAACGCCATGTGAGAGGCGGCTCCATCCATGCCCCAACCACCTCTGCACAAGGCTCTCCATTGACTTCTAACCTGATGAGGGACCACGGGAAACAAAGAGCAGCTGGGCGGGGCCCGTCCCTCCGACAAGCCTGTGAACAAACGCTAACACGGCTGCAACTGTCCACCCCCTGAATCACTGAATTTATTGACCAACCACAGAGCCCATTCAGGCCAGGAAGGACTGATAAATGAAGGGGGACAGCGATGCCATGAGGACCCGGGGTAAGGAGACGATGCTCCGGGGGACATTAGGGAGGAAAGGGGCTTTGTGACCAGCTGGTGGGTCACAGACCTTTTACCAGACGTGGTTGCCTTTGTATCATCTGTAAAATGAGGCCATTGGTATGTGAGCATCAGGTTGGCCTTATGTCCCGACTATTAATCAAAAAAGGGGCCTCAACTGGGTCTAAGAACTTTAGTAGAAACAGCATGCTAATTGGTCTTTTGCAAAGTAGGAATACAAAAGTTGAAGACTTGATGAAAATTGTCACAAAAGTGATAGTTCGGGATTTTTACAGGGAGCTTCTGTTAAAAGGTTAAAAGCAGTTCATATCTTCCCAGCAGTAGACGTCTCTCTTGGCGTCTTAATTTGGTATATAGATTGGGAACAGACCAAAGGGGTCTACATCTTAAAACAAGTTTAAACGAAATGTCAGTTTATCTTATTGTTACTTTATGAATCTTCACACTATCATTGGCTGGTTGTTAACACAGGAAATGGAAGGAGGAAACATTGTACCAGCACCAATGTCATATGAAACCACAAACAGAATCAAGACTAATGGATACAACAGTAACATTTTGAAAAATGCTGAAGTGTTACTGCAGGTCTGCTCAAAGTAGTTTGCAGAACTGAAAATTGTGTTGTGTTTGCACAGCGTGTCCACATGTCCACACACAGCATGTGTGTTTGCTCAAACTGAGATTTTTGCAATTTCAGTTTTTAAAAACTGAGATTTTTAAAAGCAGTTTTCAGATTCAGTTTTCAGCTCAAAGTCTCTTTGTGTTTTATAAAGA
Organism: Phalloptychus januarius; assembly: GCA_902982915.1. Taxonomy (NCBI): domain Eukaryota; kingdom Metazoa; phylum Chordata; class Actinopteri; order Cyprinodontiformes; family Poeciliidae; genus Phalloptychus; species Phalloptychus januarius. The sequence goes on along the minus strand of CADWAE010000466.1, from coordinate 1,822,012 downwards.
ATACCCACAAGTTCTTAAAAACAGTTCATCGCTATCTGCATGAGAAACCCCAACAGTAAGGAAACACTCTTTCTCTTTTCATCTTATATCTGTCTCACTTTGTCCTTGCACTAGGACATGGACAAAGTTTACAACTGTTCAAGTTCAATTGTAAGCTGAAGTTTCAAACTGGCAACTAAAGGGAAAACTATCAATCTACAATTGTTTTTGGAGAATATTTAAGCTAATGAAGCTACAGCCAAGTTCTGGATCTCCTTCTTTCAAATGCTTATGATTCCTTATCTCAAACTCATTGCTTAGAAATTTCAGAGCATCCGAGTGAAATCCTTGTCTTAGCAAAGACATTAAAGAAAAAGATTGTCTGGTGTGTTTCCCCAGCAGTCACGGGGTGAGAGGGCGGGTACACCCTGGACATGTCACCAGTCCATCACATGTTCCAACATTTACATTTCTATACAGAAACACTCAAAACACAGAATTACACCACAATGTTTCTGATATCGGAGCTGTTTTAAGAGAGCAGAAATCTGCTTTCGTCTGGGTTCCGCTTGCATAGTCTGCTCGATGCTCATCTCCCTTCAGTGTTCTGTCTGGGCTTCCTCCAATTGAATTTGATTTCTTTGGGAGAATTTCTACTAGGCTAATCGATGGAGTGTTGGAAGGAGAAGATTAGTGAACGATGACAACGGTTTTCTACGGTTTTTGGAATTGCAGTTTGTCTGTAGTTTTAGCGATGGCAGCGGTGGAGGTGAACAAAGCCGTCCAGCCATCCTGCTCTTTCTTCACAGTGGAGGATTGTTGCTTACAAAGCAGGTCATTTCCGGTAAGCTTCATAGCGCCCAACGTCACGGCCACTCCCTCTGGACGAAGTGAAGCGTAGAACAGGAGGCTGCTTTTCACCAAGTAAGATGCAAAGAGCGTTATTTACTAAAAGTAAAATAACTGTTTGTAAGGTTATTAACAGAACCTTATTTTAAAACTATCCATTTAACGCTGAATTCAGGGGACACTGTAAGCAGGGAGAGTGTAAACATATTGCCCAAATCTTGAAAGTGGCCAACCAAGACAAAGATGTGTTACTTAAAAGAGAGATTAAGAAAAAAAAAAAAAGTTAACAATGTCTGCAACAGCACACGTCTGAGAGCAAGCTTGAGAAAATCTTTTTGGGTGAGTTGCTAGCTGAGAGGAAGAAAGACTGTTTGCTTTAGCTTCTTTATTTGTCTCCGCCACTCTCCATCTGTTCCGACTATGGACACAAAAGCAATACAGCAGAGAGTACACACACACACACACACACCCACACACACCCCACCCCCACCCCCCCCACACACACACACGCACGCACACCCACGTCGATCTGCGGAGAGGCAACACTATCCGCAAAAAAACACCACAAGGCAAACAAGCCGCCGAAGGCAAGGCACCGGTGTTTACCGAAAAGATGATCCCACAAGTCACAGAGACACATGAATTCATGATGCCTCCTCATCCTCATCATGAATATTCCCCCGAAACACAAGGCCCCTTCCCTGATCTGTGGGAGATTCCTTTCTTTTGGCAAAGAGCGAGGAACCTCTTCCCCTTATTCACGGTCCCCGCTAAATCCGTCCATTCACGGCCCGTAGGCCCTGATCTCCACATGAAATGATAGCACTCTTTCTCCTCCACTCCTGCGCCCTTAAGGACCCATATGCCAGGCAGCGAGGAGGCTGGGAAAGCCCATAATTGATCAGTGAGTCTGTGGCTGAAAAAGTGTGACCAAGGTCAGCCTCCCACGAAGTCTGCAACACTGGCTTCAAATACACATTTACTGGGGGAATTTCATGGAAGTTCTGCAGAGCAAACACCGGCATCCGAAAAAAATATTTATACAAATACGGAATTACATTTTCATTCAAACGAGACTTTTCCCACATTTTCCCAAATTTATTTTTTGTACGGCCAACTGGGAAGCACTTTATGTAAACAAGAATCTACATCCACAAAAATCTGATGAAAATCAAGTTTCCAGTTCCATGTGTGATATTTAATATGGAATTATTAAAGTGGAATGTTCCATAATCATAAAAAAGACAGTTACATCAATCAGAAACAGGAAGACGGGTGGATGTTTCTGTTCTCTTCCACAGGAAGAATTCTGACTCTAAAAAAGAAAAGAAAAAAAAGCTAATTTAACATTTTCTTTCTCAAAAGTACAACTGTACCGCATATATTTAATAAACTTACAATCACCAGTAAAATGACACCCTCTTTCATTTATTGTTCAGATCCAAACATGGAGAAGCAGCATTCGATTTTTATGCTCTATTAATCTGGAAGAAATTTCCAAAAACCTGAAAAACGGCCAAAACATTGAGTACATTTACGCATTAAAAGTCACACGTTTATTTTTGCTATTGATTAGCAGTAAGCAAAATACTGATCCACATATCTGATGTACATTTTCTAGAAAACCTCTGAGATTAATTTCAAAATTTAGAAAAGAAAATTTCTAGCACATTTTTGAGTTTTCAACCTCAAGTTTTTTCTATAAGATTTCTGAGCTTAATCTCAAAATGTACGAGATTTTTTGACGGGAATTTACTCTTCCCTTTGGCCCTCATAGACAACCTCAAAGAAATGAAACAGGAGCAGCTTTCTTTATAAACTGGAAAGAAAGGTGAGCAAAAAAATCTCCACTACAGTCTGATGAACCAGAACGGCTCCGGAGACCTGAAGCTGCTGCAGGATGTTCTTAGTTCTCCAGAGAAATAATCAAAATAATCTGTTGTTTGTTTTTGACTCAAAGTTAGACTGAATTAATTTTAGAACCTAGAAATGAAAGAGAGTGTACTTTCTTTTGTTTATGACTAAATCTTCCATTTATCCATAAACGCAGGTCATTAAATCTTCACATTAAACTTCAAGTTTGTTTGAATAATGACGGCTTGATGATAGTAAAATAAACGCCTAACTGCAGTATTTGTATTTTGTCTCGTCGCTGTTAACTTAGTCAGATGAATTCATAAAAAAAACTACTATTACAGTATTCAGTGTTCAATCTGTGCAATTACATTCTGTACCACTTCTGAACCTTTTTATAGCTCAAGTTACAAATGACTTGCAGATGAAAGGATGTGAAATATAAACCTCACAACTGTTAAAAAAAAAAAAAAAGGCTTATGCATTTCAGATCATCAAACCAGCAAGACAATTTTAACACCAGACAAATAATCTGATTAAATATGAAAAGGGTTTTAATGATGATTTAATTCAGGAAGCTGTTCAAACTGACCTGCTGCTATGTGAAAGTTAACGACACAAACGCAAGCGATTGTCGCTGAAATAACCTCGAGTCGTTAAATAACTCACGACACGTCGTCTCGTGAAACTGGACTGAATTGAAAATCACTTCAAGCAGTCATGAGACCTTTGGGCGTTGATGCTCAAAAACTCTCCACTTTTACAGTCACGTAAAAGATTAGTCAGCAGTTCTTGAAGGCTGCTGTTACCTCTTTAGGTAAAACAAGCTGTGTTTCCATAATTACTCAGTTTGACATTTGGAAAATAGTTTAGCTTAATGGAAACACGGCACTTTAGAAACAAAATCTCATTTTTTGATGAAATGTTTGGGTTTAAGGTGAGGTGGGGGGATTTTTTCTGGCCGTACTGAAATTGATTTATTTTGTAAAACTGCAGTGGAAACACTTTTTTTTTTTTGCATCACAGAAGTCACATGATTAACAGCCGGACGTTCCAGTTGGTGCAAACCATGAAGGAGAAGTCAACAGGAAGTAGTAGGAGGATGATGGCGAGAAATGATTTTTAACGACTTTTCACCTGAACAAACATATTCATGTGTGATTTTAACTGCATTTGTTTTATTTAATAGAAACGCCACAGTTGCAAAATTGTATTTGTTTTTTTGTAATTAGGGGGAATATTGACAAAGTTTTGCGCAACCCAGATCAGGCAATTCTTAGGCTCAGGAGTAATTAACCTTTTACATATGTCTTTTGAACGTTTACTCAGGTTGTCTTTGTTTGGGGATCTGAAACATGTAACTATGGCAACAAAAGAGATGAAATCTGTAGGAGAGCAAACCATTTTTTACGGTGTGCTCGACATGTTTGCATCCATTAGAATGCTCAAGTATTGATGCACGACAGTTGCTCCATAGCATTAGCATTAGCATTAGCATACAAGGCTCCAAAAATGGAAAGACCTCTGGCTCAACCCAGGATTCAGAGTTTAGTTCACTTTGCTAGGGCAGGTAAGAATGAAGGACATCAAGTAGGAGACCATGTGAATGTTAGTCTGTATCAGTAGGACATGTCAGGCTCCGCCCCCTGCAGGGATCAGAGAGTCGCAGAGATGTGGGGCGGTGCTTCAGTGGCGTACGTGACAGTGGAGGGCTTGGGGGGCCAGTCGGTGTCCTCCTGCAGCTGCAGGGCCAGGTGCCTGTACAGAACCTTCGGCGGCTTGTTCCTCCGACAGAACAACCGGGACAGGAGCGATGTGCCCCAGCGGTCATTAGCAACCTGTCAACACATCAGCAACAAAAATCCAGGAGTCAAAGCAAAACTAATGATGTGGATATTTAACTAAGAAAAAGATGCAGAATTCTAAAGTTTTTTTTTCTAAATGAGAAGCACAATAAAGACTCCTGAAATTCTGAAGTTGCTTATAAAGCGTTTTCAGAGAGGATTCTGCTACATTTTTATTGTCGTAAAAAGTTATCAAAAAAATAAAAAAAATCAACAAAAGAAAAGCATCTACTCCTGTTACACCATTGCTCTAATTTCTAGTGCAAATATTTTATTACACTTGCAATGAGACAAAAGTCACTTTTTAGCAAGATATTTTAGCTTAAGTTGATCGTTTCTAAAATAATTGAAATAACAAGTGTTATTCACTTGTTATAACAATGAAACTGATTATTTCAGTGTTATGAATGAAATAACCTGCCTGTGGAACTATTACTTTTGATCAATTTTAAGGAATGATTTACTGAAAACAAGCTTTTATATCTATTAATATTATATACATTAATTATATGTCAGTTTTGTTGTATTTCAAATGTACCAAGATGTAAACCAGAAAAACAGTAAGACTTTGTATTTTTGCAGTGTATAAATAAATGGCTTGAGGTACATACTGCTCCGGCATTCTACAGTGAAATATATACAAAGCTTTATTTAAAGCTATGAATTAATATTCTCAAAAAAAATTTCTTTTGCATGTTTTTGGCATTTGGGGAAAAAAACAGAATTTCAGTAACGTTAACTGAAAACTGAACATTTCTGGTTTAATTTAATATCAGACATGAAAAATAAAAAGCTAAATTTTTTTATACTGCGTATCTAAACATTTAGTTACTATTTCTGGACTAATAAAGATTTGCTCAGTGAGTGAAATCTGGCCTATTTTTTTTATTGATTTAGATTATAATTATTTGACCACTTTTGCCCCCCGTAGCCTCTAGAATAAGCTTTCAGTATAAGGTGGTCAGGCAGGGAAAAGAAAAAAAAGAGACGTCACAATAGCACACCTTCGATCCCAACACCATGCACTATGCCAAATGTTGATGAATCATGAGCAACACACATACCTCACATGTGTGACAGGCCTTCATGTTTCACCAAATGTGCAAAATTGTCTTCACATTTAAACCCACTAAAATGAGACTTTCATATATATGCTGAACCACCAGATTTATCAAGAAAAGACAGACAGCAGCTTTAGAAGTGAAGGAGAATTAGCGTTAAGTACAAGGTGTTATCTAAACAGTGAGACTCAAGATTTTAGTAAGAGAGAGAAAAAAAAAAGTTTCCCAACCTGTGGTGTGTGGCCAGAGGAGGACTCTCTGGGGCCATTTGCCCCCTGACTTCCTCTGAAAACAAGCCTCCACAAGATGATGTCAACGATCAAAATCTACAGGAGATTTCAGGGGAAGGGGAACTTCAAGAGTTGGCTAATCATCAAGATCGAGTTACAGCACCGGAAAAACGGCAAGTGTCACAAATTTAAAAGATTTCATTCATGTATTTCATTCATTAAGAAGCAATTGTGCAGCTACAAGCAGGATTTTGGTCAAGAAAAACAAATGAAATGCATGCAAATCACGCTTTGCATATTAAGGCAGATCGGTCAGAGACAGGATGTGATGTCGTACCTCCAACGTGAAAGACACGACGGCATTCGCTGCAACAACGATGACCAGAGTAACACGCCAGTCATGTGGAACGCACACAATCTGATGGGTGGAGGGGGGGAGTGGCATGATGAGCAGTGCACACAAAAAGCTTTTTCTCATTCAGCTGATCACTTTACTTTAAATCTGCAGTATGGAACTTTTATAAAATATTTACATATTTTTTTACATTTTTGTTAAAACTGTCACTATGTGGCAACAGTTTGTTATTAGACAGGCAATCTGTGGAAAGATCGACCTCCTCCACCTCCTCCCTGAGCTGCTATGACCGTCTGATGAAATGCACCACGAACAACTAATCAGAGTCAGGAGGAGGGCCATAGAGCTGTCAATCATCTCATGCCCTCGCTGCTAAACCTGCTAATGGCGGAGAAACACCTTACTGTTACAGGAAAATTGTTTATCTGCCGTCCACAGTGGACATGCTAACTAGTGTAGCATTCACTGCAGGCTTTGCAAGCTGTAGCATATAGCAAAGAGCAGGTGGGATGAGCAGCGCCACACGGAGGATGACTGACAGCGCTAAGAAGACCTGTTTCCTTGCTCTAATTGTTTCTAGTTTATATATGTACATATATATACGTATATATAATTAATGCACACAGAGCAAACATTACAAAATTAGTGCAAAATAATTTTACTATCTTTAAATGTATTATTTTCCTATTCTCTAATATCCCTGGAGAGAGAAAAAAGAATAACAAAATAGATAATTAAATTAATAAAGGTATGTACCAAGCCTAAATAAATAAAGGATAAAGAACATGTTCTGTGGTCTTATTGTCAGACTGTGGTTGTTTCCCATTAACACTGGGAGAAGGTGGAGGAGCTCGGATCTTTTCACAAATTATCTGTCTCATCACATGGTGACAGTTTCAACAAATATGTAAAAAAAAAAATAATTTTAATTAAATTTACATACTGCAGCTTTAAAAATGCATATTTTTTAAATAATGAAGAATACCATCGATACCATTGTATCGATGGTATTCTTTTATCATCTATTAGCATGCAGCTAACAACTAAGACGTGTCTTGGATTTACACCCAGAATTATTGAAAAAGTAGTCAAAATGTTTACCTCTAGAAAGTTATCAATAGCAGAGATGGGGTACAGCATGATGAAGAGGAGAAAAGAGTAGAGACTGACACAGGACAGCATGAACGGCCCTTATGAAAGATAAAATATGTAAAAAAAGATGGCATTTTTTGTGTGTGGCAGCACATCAGGACAGCCGCCTCGCTGGAATCGACTTACAGTTCTCGTAACTCGGCTGCCTGAAAGGCTTCCCCTTGGAGAAAACTATCGCCACGGCTAAATACTGGAAGGACGACACGTAGAAGAGGGACGTGTTCTCGTAGTTGCGGATGTTTTTGTGGTGGTGAGAGGCTGTTCCGTTCCGGCGGTCGGAGAAGCTGCTGGGTCGGGAGATGTTACAGGCACTGCAGGACAGAAAAAAAACAAGATTCAGAAATAAAATAACTCCTTTAAATCAAAATGATTCATACAGAGACTCAATAAAAAGTGACACAGTGACAGTGACTCACTCTGACTGAGGCGTCCACGTCTCGTACCAGCTCTGCTGCTGCACCAAGTAGAAAGCCAAGACCTGGAAGGCCAGGCAGGCCAGGATCTGGGTCAGAACCGAGCAGAGAAGCGGGCCCGAGATCAGACTGGACGGAGGACGCTGCCTCACAAGATCCTTCCACGCTGGGTTCAGACTCACTGCAGACCGGCAAAACAAAAACACACACACACACACGCACACACAGGCATCAGCAGAATGACCTCTGGTGACTGACAACCCGTCCAGCTGGAGCTCACTTGTGAAGGCGATGATGAGAACGATGACGAGGTCAATGAAGAGAAACTGGAAGTCTCCCAGGTTGCTGAGGATCTGCGTTAACAAAAAGGTTAAAACTATGCAAATAAAAAAGGAGAAAACACAGAAAAAAAAAGATCAGTGGAGTATTTACCCAGTAGAGCAAAATGACACTGATGTACTGGATGATGCTGTAGAGAGCCATGAACTTAAAGACGCAGAACGACGTGATGAGGGCGGCTCGTCCCTCCCTTCGGAAAACACAAACATTCAGACTTTCACTTAATCGACTAAAATAATTTGATCATTTCGACTAAATGAAGAATTTTAATCTCATGGGAAATTTGTAGTTTTCTAACAGACATTAACTTTGGGAGGCACCGATACACTTTTTCCACTTCCAATACCGATACAAATATGTGAGGTTTTTGTATCAGGTGATACCGATCCGATACAGAAGAATAGTGCTGAATTGACTTATTACGAATTAATTTGATAACTCTGCATCTGTAAATACACCAACGGCTTCACAAGTCTGGACAAACATCTGAAAATAACTTTCATTTGTTCAGTCAGAGCAATTAGGAGGCCGAAAACCAGAGGAAAATAGATGATAAAGAAACTGATAAATGATAAACGTATAAAAACAACAGTTTGACTTCAATCAAACTGCAACAAATGGTTTAGAAATGCAATTAGATATTCTAAATATAATGCAAAATAGATAAAGCATGATGTCTCTCAGAGCACAAAGCATAGAATTAGTCTGAATAGATCTGCCCTTACCGATCAGGGACATTGTCATCGATACTTGAGCTAGAATTTGTTTCCGATATAAGGACCGATACAGATATTAACATTGGATCGGCGCATCTCTATCACACGCCAGGAGAAAAGTGTGAAGAGTTGGACCGTTTGCTAACGTATGTGTCACTTTGCTCATTAGGACCTAGTCTTCACCGTACCTGATGAGGTTGGGGACGCAGGAGATGTTGGAAGTGGAGGAAGTGAAGGGAGAGGCGACCGACGCCTCCAGCTCAGACAGAGAAATCCCACTGTGTGCTCTCTTCAGCGCCTGAGAGGGAAACACCTTCAGTTACTCTGAGACAGGCGCCGGCAGCGCGTTTGAAGCTACGCTCAGCATCGGGTAAGACATTTGTGTTGCTGCGTTACGATGAGCATCGCAGCTCATATGTAAGCACTCAGTGGACATTGGCAGGTTCCTTTACAGTTCTAACTAAAGTCACTTTTACCCAGAGGGAAGAAAATCTTTCAGGACCATCTCTGTTCCCCTTCTACGGCCAACATCAACATTTAAACACTGTTTTATATCGGAATATTCTTGTTCCTTTTTATTACAGCAGAGTATTCATTTTCTAAGTTAATTTTTTTTTCTAAATTACGAGAATAAAATCATAACGTTATGAGAATAAAGTCGTATGAAAATAAGGTCTGAATAATAGGAGAAAAAAAGCCTAATAAGGTCACAATAAAATCCTAATATTACCAGAATAAAGTGTTAATAATATGAGAATAAAGTACATTAGAATATTAACAGAATAAAGTTGTCTGCTGCAGACTATAAAACATACTTTTGCAAGAGGCTGAAAAAAATCGCAGTCTAAACTCTAGTACTGAATATTTTCTGAACCTGAATTAAAATGATTTTTTTAAATGTTATATTTAACGTTTCTTTGCTTCTCCTGCGTGTTTTTAAAGTGCTGTGTATTTGATATATTCAGTGTTCTGTTTGTATGTTTGTAATATTACTTGATTCCTGTAAAGTGTGTTTGAGTGATGGAAAAGTGCTATATAAATAAAATGTATTATTATTATTATTAATCAGGTTTTGGAACATATTACCATTGTGTGTCTATCTGAGCAGCCTGAGTAACATCCCATCATATTTCACATGAAAAACCAGATTTGCCAGTGCAGCAGCAGATCAGAGAATCCAGTCTTACCCCACAGTCATTGGCGCCGTCGCCACACATTCCAACAATGTAGCTGGGAAGTAAACAGAGTGGATGAAGCTGCAGCAGTGAAAACAGCAGGAAATGAGCCAAAGTGCAGCAGCAGCAGAATCAGAGAGGCTCACTCAATGCCCTGCAGGATCTCCACCAGCTGGGTCTTCTGGTCTGGCGCCATGCGGGCGAACACGGTGGCTCTTAGCGCGAGCTGCAGCGCCCCCATGCGGGAGGAGAAGGTCATTACAACTACAGAAGCTAATAAGCAAAACAGACCTGGTGTGGATTATGAGGATATATGTGCAAATCGAGAAAGTACCTTTCGCATTAGCTGAGGAAAGTGTTCTGTGATAACAGCGAAGGCTCTACCACTCAGAGCGAAGTGATACATCTCCTCCTCCACGAGGATCTGTGCAGTCTGAGGGAGGGAAGATGGTTTGCTCTAACATGGTGCAGACAAACTGACAGATTCACCTCATTTCATCTCTCGCTATTATGCCTTTGTAAAACACAATTATATAAACAGAACCCATCTGTACTTTTTCACAGATCTGCCACAGATCTGAGAAACTTGCTGTCACAGGATAATAACTGTAGCAGCAGCAAGCTGTTAAAAACTAGTAAAAACAGACTTTAGTCCCCAGTGGGTGGAGGAGTAACAGCTGAATGTTTGCTGTGGGGAGACACCTGCACAAATAGTATGACATCATGGAAGAGTGAAAAGCAGAAAGCCCTGCAGAAATCTGTGAGCCGACCATGATGTAGATTAACCTAATTTGGTTGCTGCTTGAGGAAAAATGTTAAAAGGTTTTATAGTTTTGATTGGTGAATTGTTTTTTGCTCTTGAAAAAAAATGGCGTACAAAGACTTTCAATCTCCTCCTAGAAACTTTTCTGTGAAATAGCCAAAAGGAATCATTGTAAACGTTGGCAGGTTACCAGCAGTGGTGGGAACGCTTCAGCTAAACTCCTAGAGGCCTCATTTTTCGTGTAGCACTTTAGCATGTTTGCTAATTTTCAAAACATTTAGCGTGCTTAGCTCGCCCTAAGTTAATTTTCCTGGATAAAGTCGAAAAGCACCAATTTATTTGGCTGTTTTGTAAACTTTCAGATAAAAGTCCAACGTCTGTGTTGAGGTTTTGGTTATCAGCTAACAACCTCTCTGGTGGTTACAACGTTTCTATTCCTGCTCTTCGTTTGGAAGCTGTTCACTTCCATTTCCTCTCCTGACTTTCTCTCTCTCTCTTTTCTCCCCAAATAACTTTATTCCGAGAAAGAAATACACAGGAACAATAAAACAGACAGCTGAGAACGAAAACAAGCTATAAACCTGAACACAATCTCTGAGAGCATTATTTAACATGCAAGTTACAATAAAAACTAATATTGTGCTAAAGGATTGTAGTCTTTCCATAGCAGAGAAGATCTGAAATAAAGTTAGCACCTTAGCATTAGCCTTAGTGTTAGCGGAAATAACGTCTATGATTAGAACTTTAGGGTTTGCGCAGCTAACTTTTTAGTTGGCGGTGCCCACCACTGGTTAATAGACAACAAAAAGATTGATATAAAATTCCTGCCTTCTTATGTTCTCCTTCTTTAAAGCAGCAATCCTTATTATAGAAAACAATAAGGATTGCTGCTATATCTATGCTATATTGCTGTATAATTTCGTCATTACTCAGGGAGGTAACCGTTCTGCTTTTAATGACTCCGGCCTAGCGTTCCTCGAAGCCTCCAGGCTCACCTGATGGTCCCTGGCGGTCTGAGCGGGGTTGTCCAGGTAACGCCATGTGATGCAGGGGGGGCGGGAGTCTCTGGGGGGCGCAGCGTCGGCGACAATGACGTTCTCGTGTGGAAGGACCATGCCGCAGTCTCGAGCCACAGAGATCGCCGTCAGCATGTTGTCCCCTGACAGGGAAAACCGGTCGGAAAGACGGCGTCAGCGCAGACCAGCCTACCTTATCCATGAACATGTAATATTTGTACGTTACATATTATATTTAACATAAAACGTATGATACATCTGATATATTAAAATTAAATACGATAGGTTCACTTAAGGATATTGTATTAGCGATTAGGTGATGCATTCAGCGAGTACTTTTACTTTTAATACTTAAGTATTTTTAAAAGCCAGTACTTTTTTTACTTTTACTCAAGTAGAAATGTTAATGTGGTACTTTTACAAGAGTACATTTTTGTCTGTGTATTTGTACTTTCACTTAAGTAAATTTTTTGAGTGCTTTCCCCAGCGCCGCCGATGAGCGGACGTTGTCACGGCGCCGAGCTACCTGTGACCATCAGAGTTCGGATATTGGCCCTGCGGAGCTCAGTCAGAACGCCAGCCGTCTCCCGTTTGATTTTGTTCTGCATGACGATCATCCCGAGGAACTCCATGTTGGACTCTATCACATCCCTGGAAAAAGAAAAACACAAACCGAACACCAGTTTGACTGTGATATCAGAGTAACCGCAAACAGAAACAATGAGTCGTTGAAATTCAAATTCAAATGAAAAAATACTTTATTTATCCAAAAAGGAAATAGAATAAGGTGCTTAGAGAATGCTAAATAAAATGTTTCTGCTTAGAGATGTATGATATATCAGCTGTGTCATTGGTAACGGCCGATATTAGTCATTTAGCAATATATCGGTATCGGTCCGATAAAATATCAACAACCGATATTAATTTCCATTTTGTTGCCATTTGTTTCCGGTTTTTGCTCATGTGATACTGAGCGTGATGCAGGGTTGTGGGGAGATTAACTGAAGCAGCAAAGCAGTGGTGAAGTCAGCAGAGAGTTCGATTTTTTTAAGGTTCAATAAGTGTAGTGAGATATAGAAATTATACAATATCAGTAAACATCGGCTATCGGCCATAACAACAATGTTTATAGGGATATTAAAATTGGTCCAAATTTTCATATTAGTTCTGCTTCTCGCGTAGGGATGGGCATTTATCGTATAGTTTATCATTTATTGAGATAAATTTCTTCGGTTTTGATTTATTGTTGCCACGATAAATTCTAACTCATGTTTCCTAAAACCCGACAAAACTGTCCGTGTTGTCAGGTTTGTTACTTTTTGCGGGTTTCTCAAAATCTGTTCAGGAAAAGTATCAATACATATGAATTCATCTGAAAATATGATTAAACGCAGTTACTGTGTGTAGATTGGTGATAGAAATCAGACTTCTTTCTGTGACTGGAGTCCTACATAAGGACTATTTGTGTGGTTCTGGTTGCTGTGCCATGTGACCACAGCCATGTGGTTACCTAAAATAAAAGTAATAAATAGTTCTTATCCTCACTTTTATCGTTATCACAATAACACTATAAAATATTGTGATAAAACCTTAAGTCCGTATCGCCGAGCGTTGTACGAGCTGCACATCTTCTGAGGCATTTCTTTACCAGCGTTTCACATCTGGAGGCTGAAAGTTTTGCTGAATGCAACAAAATCCCCAAATAACACACTGAAGTTTGTGGTTGTGACGTAACATGGAGTTTACGCAGCGTGAAAATTATATTTGCTTGTAGAAGAGACGGGAGAACATCGAGGTCGGAGTTTAAACATTAACAGTGGAAACGCGGGCGGACAGATTGAGAATCCAGGCGGGAGCGAGCGCATGAGCCGCTTTTTATCTGGGATTAGTGGCGTACCTGCTGAGCGTCTGGACTTTGTGCCAGGACATTTTGGACTCCAGCTGTCGGTGTGCCAGTGCAATCACCCTGAAGCCCTGCCTGGTGTAGCTCTCCAGAGTCTCAGTGAAACTCTGTGGGACTGAAGGGAGTGACAGGCTGGGATCAGACCGGCCTGGACATACCAGGCCCCCGGATGAGGCGCCAAACCATTCTGCTGCCGCTTTCTTGCTGTTATTATCAAGAAGTCAAAAAAAGAAAAGGCTGTCTTCACCCCCAAAAGAAGAAGGCCTGACCTGAGTGTGGTTTGCAAAGGCCGGCCACGACCTCCGGTGCCCCCTTCAGGAAGGCCTCCATGTGTTTGTCCCCCAGCCTCCTGACCACCACGCTCATCCTCTGCAGTGCCGAGGAGAAGGGGAACTGTCGCACGATGCCCATCTCACAGGACTGGGGAGACAACGTTGATAAAAACTTTAAAATGTCCATTTTCTCCACGCACAGAGACCCGCAACGGCCCTAACGCAGCGTTGGAAAAAGGAGAAAATGACCAACAAAATAAAAATGTTGAGATTACCCAGCCAGTATACCTAGGTGGGCCCCATATGGGGAAAAGGAGGCAGACAATATGGGTCCCACATGGGTTTGTCTGTGGTTTCCATGGTGGCCCCACACAGGTTTGCCCAAGTAAGGCCACTGCCCACATGGGTCTAATGGGCCCTACATGGCAGGCCCATTTTCCCCATTTTATAACTGAAATAATCAACCAATGGAACTGCTACTATTTATCAATATACAAGAATTATTGACTTAAAATAAGCTGGAAAGCTATATGCAAGTTAGTTTTGTCAAATTTTAAATGCGCCAAGATATTAGCAGCAGAAACCAGATAAGAAATCCTTGGTAAGATTTTGTGTTTTTGCAGCGTTCTTCACAGAGCAGCTGGATCCAGACGCTAATTCAAATACAAGCGGATCTATTTGCTGATTTCATGATCCTGAAGGAAACTGGCTCCACTGGATTTTATTTAGAAGTATCACAGTAAAAGAGACCTTGACTACAAATGTACGCCACACTTTTCAGACTTTTATTTCAAAAGAAATAAAGAAAAAACCGTGAACCATTTTTCTTCATCTCTTCACAATTACGCCCTGCTTTGCGTCGGTTTGATAAAATCCTGATCAAAATCTCCTGAAGCTCATGGTTGTTATGTGACAGAGTGTGAATATTCTGTCTTGCACTAATGTAAAAGTGGACATGCTGAACACGCACCGTGTTCTGGACCTGTGACTGGCTCAGACCGTCTCCGGTGACACCTCGCCTCGGAGGTCGAACCACCGTGGGCATCAGCGGATTGTGAAGCGCAGTTTCTTCTTCCGTCGGCTCCTCTAAGACCTAAAGAGGAAAAACAAACAAACAATCCACAAATAATTTTTTGGCAAAATATCTGCTGTGGGAAACAGAAACCCGTCCGAACCGTTTCTGTCTGAAGCAACGTTTTACTCACCCAGCCTGTGGCGGCAAACATCTTCAGATCTAAAGGGTCTCCGGAGAGCTCGCCCTCTATTTTGGTGAGAGAGTGACACGTCGCCATGCAGGCCACGAAGGCGCTGTTCACCAGGCGCTCCTCGGCTGGTCTCGGCTCTGGAGCGACAAAGCTGCAGACGCAAGTCGAGGAGTTCTGCGTTCGTTTTCAGGGAGGAAATGAGAGAGAGAGAGATATTTCCTCTACCTGCCATGTTCTGCTCTATGGATGCCCCACAGGTCCAGTCCGTCCTCAGTGAGGGTCCCGGTCTGCAGGACGAATACAAACATGCAGCTAAAGCAACGACCAGAGCATTTCAGTCAGGATCTCTGCTTCACTCTTAACCGGATTCCTTTTCATGAGGTCATTTTTAGAAATGCAAAACCACAAAATGTTATGAAATGACTCAAAACTAACTTACAAGTAACTTTTCAGCTTGTTATAAGTCAATAATTCTTAAAAATTTATGTTTGTTTGTTTTTAAAAAAGTTCCGGTTCTACCAGGAGATTGTTTCACTAATAACATGGGAAAATGTTTTGATGTGACTGAAAAAAGGTCTGCTGGTGAAATGTGAGCTTGTCTTGTTGCAGCGGATTACCTTGTCAAAGCAGACCAGGTTAAGCTGGCCGCACATGTTGATCCTCTGAGGACTGATGCAAAAGATGCCGACGTCCTTCAGACGCCGCTGTGCGTACACGATGCCGGCTGTCATGGCTGCCGGTAAGGCCGGCGGAACGGTGATGGTGATGATGTCCAGAGACTCGATGATGATGGTTTTAGCTGAAACCTGCATTTTTTGGAGATGAAATCAGTGAAAACTACAATTCCCACAGTTAGAGGCATCCCTAGGAAAGACGTGGAAAAAGCCTTGAAGGGGCATTATTATCTGTTTTGCAGCTACACAGTGCCATTTTATAGCAAAATCATGTTATTATGTCATATATATCAAATATGACTTACAAGAAATTCGACTTTGTAAGTTAACTCCTTGAAATTGGGCCTTTAAAATCTCCTGCTCTATCTAGAACTCCGCCTTCATAAAGTCATCACAACATGGTTCCTCTATTAACCCCTTAGCAAGGTTTTTACCAGCGTTTCACTGAGAAGTAGCTCCTATAATGAGCTTGTCAGACGCACAATTCCACCCGGTGTTTGCTAATTGCTGCTGGCTAGTCTGAAGGAACCAAGTGGTGGAGCTGCGGTGAAAGGGTTGCCACTCAGCTGACACTTGGTTGACTTCAACATCTGAATGGTTGCCACGGGAGATTAAAGGATTTCTCAAACATCCATGAAAGAATCAAAGCAGCACTCCTGGTATTTTTTTGATGAGAGAATAACATTACAACATCAGGTAAAGCTAAAAAAAAAAGGCAATTCTAGATCATACTGTCCCTTTAATGGGGGGAATCCATTTTAAGAAATAATTGTTACCACAAACCCCTCTGACCCAAATGCACAAAATATAAGAGAGGAAATGAATTTCTCTTACACTTTTTAAAAGCTGATCAGAGTTTATAGGAACTTTTAATAAGTAACCCATGGCCTCCTTCTCCCCGGGGGAATGCAGATAAAGTGGCACTCATGTTTACGTTGCCATCTCACAGTGAGAGCAAAGAAAGGGAGACAAATCAATCTCTAAAACTCACTGATAGGACAGTTGCAGATAGGAGAGACATTGCTTAATAGTTATGTAAGGAAAAAGTGTTTTCTGTCCTACTATCACAAAGGTAAACATGCACTAAACTCAGCTGGGAGGCTGGTGTTAGGGTGTCTTATGTTACTTGAAAATGGACTCAAAACAACAATATTGTTGTTTATGCCAATGGTGTCTGGCACAATTTATCATCCAGCAACATGTCTTGTCACACGGCTAATGTTTGTGACACTGGTGCTTTGGTGAAAAACTATTTACTCACGTGGTATCACCCCCATCCCCAACTTTATAAATGTACAAATTAAAGGTTGGGTAATTAAAGGTTGGGTTTATCTACACTTTTTCGTTAGAATTTATGCAAATGCTTCATAATGTGTTTTCACATCTTTATGCTGAGAAACGTGACAAGATGTGTGTGGAACAGCAGCAGTGGAACCTTGTTCATGATGCTGAGGACGATGGTGTAGACGAAGCCGATGCCCGCCACACCAACCAGACACAGCAGGAAGAGGTAGGCGTCCCGGTACAGCCTAAAGTCAGTGGGCTTAGGGTGGAGGATGGAGCGCACCAGCTGGCCCTTCTCTGTACTGAAGCCTGTGGGGTTCGGGGGGGAGGATCAGGTGGAGGGAAGTCGTTGAGATCGTAGTCATTTTCGCGTTTTGACGACGAACATGTTTTCGCGCGTGCCTCACCTGTTCGGACCACCACGGCCTTCACCAGCTCGCCAGTGTAGAAGCGGGTCTGGATGACGTGGGTTCCACAGAACAGCGTGTGTCTCTTGTGCTCCTCCGTGCTGTATCTCCTCGACGCCTCGTCGCCCGAACTGGGCAGACTGGTTTTGGTCACTGGAACGCTTTCGCCTGTGGACAGAATGCATGCGGGGAGAGATGTCCGGTGAAAGCCAAGTTAGGACGGATTTTATTGGGATTTTTCTTTTTAGCTCAAACTGCATGAATGCCATGACTAGATAATAATTCTCAGAATATTCGCACAGGTCAGGAACAAATGAAGATTTTAAAGGGGCAGAGTTATGTAAAATCGACTTTTTGAGACTAGCGCAATCATATCTGTCTCATTTGCGGAGCTGGGTAAAGTACCAAGAACTGTACTCAAGGAGCAGCACTACTTCACCATGTTTTCACTCAGGTAAGAGCAAAAAGTAGCCGTCCAAGAAATTACTTAAGTAAGAGTGAAAAAGTATTTGGTAAAAAGGTGACTGAACCGATGAAAGCATCAATCATTTAACAGTTAAAAATGACTTCATCAGATGAACCAAAATAGGATGTTTTGTGTAAATAGAAAATCATTCAAAAGGAATGTTTTTGAAGAATCTATTTAATTTCATATAAAACTAATGAAATTTTAACAAAATCTGCAGGTGTGTCCCATGATTCTTCTGGTTAAAATATGTTTGTTTTTCATTCAGTGGATGGAGAATCCAGAAACCTTACACAAGTAAGAGTAAAAAGTGCAACGTATTTACTAAAAATACCCCCAAAAGTACATTTAATTTACAAACCTACTTACGTAAACGTAAAGGTTACCACCCAACTCTATGAAACATTTTTTTGAAATAAAAGTTACAAACTGCACCTTTAAAACGTGCAGTTTGTAACTTTTGTAACCCGAAGCCCAGCAAATATCCACACCTGTCAGCATGCTCTCGTTCACAACGCAGGTCCCTTGGAAAAGCACGGCGTCGCACGGCATCACCATCCCATTGGATGGGATGGTGATGACATCACCGGGCACGAGCTCCGTGGACATGGCCTGTTCTGTGTCTGAGACGGACACGACAGTGAGCGGAGGAGAGCGGACAGCCCAGCGGCAACGTGCAGCAGAGCCTCAAACATGCCTTTGTCTCCTCTGCACACCGACACTCGCACCACGCTGTGAGACGCCACCATGTCGTGCAGCATCACGTATTGCTGCAGAACAGTCGGAAGGGAGATTTACTCAGAAATGAAAAAAGAAAAAAAGAAACGGTCACATGACTACCAGAGTTCCAGTGGCAAACATTATGCGTAGAGATCTAGAAAAGGCAAACAGAATTGAACAAAATCGTCTCCGGTCAGCACTCACTGGTACCCAGCCAGCATATCTAGGTGGGCCCCATATGGGGAAAAGGAGGGCAGACAATATGGGACCCACATGGGTTTGTCCGCAGTTTCCATGGTGGCCCCATACAGGTTTGCCCATGTAGGGGCACCGCCTACATGGGCCTTACATGGGCAAACCCGTATGGGACCCATATTGTCTGCCCTCCTTTTCTCCATATGGGGCCTACCTAGGTATGCTGGCTGGGTATGTACCTCACCTTCCTAATGGTGTACAGCGAGGTAGCTATGGATATGATCGACATGAAAACGATGGCTGTGGCATAATAGTAATAGTCTTCGGCGCTCCACAGAACAACGCTGAAGAGCTGGAAGATGTAGAAAGGATTCAGCACCTGGTGGGAAAAAAACAGAGAAATAAAAACCACCTGGAGGTGTTGGAAGCAGAGTTGATTAAAGCAGGAGTGTTACAGGACGAGGTGCAGGTTCAGCGCCTCCTCACCTCCTTGACGAGAAGCTTGAACAGAGAGGGGACCCTCACTGCAATCTCATTCTCCCCGAAAAACAACCTCCTGAAAGAATGTTCAAGATTGATTTTTTTTGTACATTGTCGCCAGTAAATTTGCATGAATTGACATCTTTTTCATAAATAATTTTAAAAATAAAATAAAACCAAAATGCAGAGAGGTACCTGTAGTCCTGCAGTGCTTTGGTCAGCCCACGGCTGTGTTCGGAGTGGATACGGGCGCAGCTCACCTTGACATCCTCCAGGCCTCTAGAGGAGCACAGACTTTTATCTTCTATTGTTGTGTGTTAAACAGCACACAGTTCAGCCCAAAACTAGCTTTACACCATTTAGAAACATCTTTATTCGCATTTCTTTAAGACGATCAACCTCGATTTGCCATCAGTGCAGTCCAACTCGCCTGGACATTGAGTGGACAGCTTGTCCACTCATGACAACTTCAGGGGCCTCAGGTATAAACCATGCACAGATCCACATCAGATACACACTGACATACGCCGGCTTTTATCTTCAAGCCAAAACCTGGGTGTGTGCTGTCTGAACCAAACTGCGGATCAAACATTGAGACCCGGTTCGTTGGATTAGAGAAGAGACCAGAAAGAGCCTGACGGTTCTTCACAGAGTAACATCTGAGATGCCACATTTCACCAGACCTCTTCCGCAGGACGTAAGAAGAAATGGTTTGATGATAAATGACCATTCATAACAATATTAACTTCAGTGGGTTGGATTAATGACGTCAGTTCAAGCTAGTGAACCGGTTACGTCAGGTAAAGCGGACATATTGTTTTTGCACTTTCATTTAGTTCTGCACTGCTTTAGTAACAAAAAACAAACCAACAAAAAAACACCCAACCATCTTCTAACTTTCATGTTCATGTGTTTTTGTTGTCCGGAAAGTGAGCCATTTTAAAAACCTCTGGATTATGGTGTCACAATTGGCAGGCGCTACCGTGTTACCTAGCAACCCAAACTAAGCTGGTCCTCCGGTTTGACCTCTGTATGCTCTGTACAATGGCTACTGGAAAAGACAAGCGTAAACATTGAGTTGGGGGTCATTGTCCGCAACAGCGGACGCCCTAAATCATTTTAGTGGTTTATTATGTCAATATAAGGCGATACATGTGAAACGGCAGTGGGAACCACTTACTGATAGAATTCAAAGTTCTGGATGGCATCATTCCAGTAGTATCTAAAGCTGTGGTGTGTGAAGTATTGTGTCTGAGGGAGGAAAGGAGACTGAGGTGATCAGAGGCCGAAAACTTCGTCATTATGTTCCACAATAATAAAGTCCATATAAGTAAAAATACATGTAATGTATCATACCTGGATCTGCTGCTCTTGGGGAAGCTGTTCATCGTGAACAGAGGAGACCTGATGACCGAAGTCTCCGTTTGGGAGCCGACTTCTGGGTTTTACATCCAAATCGTCAAACGGCTTCCTGCCTGGAGCCAGCATCCTTTGGACTCGGACTCGAAACCACTGCCTGAACTCATCCTTTAAAGTTCACCCAAAAAGGACATTTCTCAAAGCTGCGGTATGTTGTAAATTTTATTTAAAAAAAAAAAAAAGATAAAACTGTCACCATGTTGTGACAGATTATCTGTACAGACAGATAATCTGAAAAGTTCAATCTCCTCCACCTCCATCCTGATTTATTATTGCCATATGAAGAGACGCACCGCGCCTGACCTAAACCACCAATCAGAGTCAGGAGGAAGGGCTAAGCGCTGTCAATAAACCTCATGTATGTGAAACTAACTGTGCTAATGGCAGAGAAACAACAGGGAAACTGTTTATTCGCCTTCATCGGTTTCACAGGATTCACAATATGCTGAAACGTTACGCTGCAGGGTGGTAGAGACGAGCAGAGGAGCTCGATTTGTTCACAGATTATCTGCCTCATACTGTCTCTCATGACCTGGTGACAGTTTCAACAAATATGTCAAAAAATATATATTTTTATTAATAAAAGTTACATACTACAGCTTTGATGGTTATTTGCTGTTCAAACTAATCAAGGAAATCCAACATGCGGAAAACACACAAATCAGGTGTTTTCAACTCTTCCCATTGTTTTGCTCGTATGAAAACAAATGCAAACTGGTTACAAATAAATGATCAAAGTGCATTGCTTAATGTCGGTTTTGTTTTGCACCTTGGTTCTGAGCAGCAGGGTGTGTGCATTGCTCAGAGACGTGTGTGTGCACGTCCCCTTGACGCCCCACTCTGGCAGCCAGTAGAGCAGCAGCAGGAGGAGACCCCCAGAGCAAACCGCACCCACCCCGACCAGGACCAGCTTCCACAGGCAGGGCTGGTAGCCGCTGACTTCCTGCACACACACACACACACACACGTTTCTGCTGAAACACTTCACAGCCAAAAGCACCGTCGTGTTTTTAAAAGAAGCGTTATGTGAACAACCAAAAAATATCAAGTTTGCTGTGACATATATATATTTTTTTATGTACAAGTGAATAACACAAAGGCAGGTATTATATTATTATGAACATTTAAATTGGGGATATTTGTTTCATTTTTAAATCTGAACAGTTTTCTTCCTGCAATTCAATTAAATACGCCGTGAAGATTGATGTTGTATTTTTAATGACAACAGAAGGAAAACGCCATCAAGCAGGAATCCCATCAGTTACATGTAGACGACCACCGAACGGTTCACCGTATCTGTGCTTTAACGTCGTGAAGAAACGGCCAAGGAACAGTTTTACAGGTTAGCATCTTCAGATGGGACTGAGCTTTGTAAAATCACAAATCATACAAACCTTGTAAGTCACAAAATAAAGGTTATCGATGTTTTCGCCGATAGCAAATAACGCGTCACAATTGAACCTGAACCTCAGTCATAATAATACACAGTTGAAATCAGATATTTACATGCACTGAATAAAGAAAGATCTGACATTAAATCAGACTTAACTTCCTCTGTTTTAGATCCGTTAGCATTAGCAACGTTATTTCTATTTGCTAAACTTGAGAATAATGTAAGAATAATGGAGTTTACATGTATTTGAAGCCAAATATATGGTCACAATTTCTAACTTTACTATCACACGGCAATATTGTCTGAACAATAACAAAAGAAATAAAACAAAACAGTTGTATTTACCATCTCATCCTCCAGACCCTGGTTGATTATTTTTACATCTTCTCTTGTCTTCATTTTGTCAACCCAACGTCTGGAAAGGAAATATAAATATGCGAGGATGAATCAATTTTATTCATTACAGAGATAAAACTGTAACTCTCTCTAATTATCATTGAAACATAATCTCTTACCAAAAGCATAAAACAGATTACATTTAATTCAATTCAGTTTATTTGTGTAGAGCCGATTCACAACATGGGTAATAATTATTATAAATTCCATCCAATCATACAGACTGATTCAAAGTCATTTACATACACTGAATTTATTCTAGTTATTAAAATATGTTCGATTTATATTTTGTAAAATACCAACTCATGTTTTGGCTTTTCAGCAATACCTTACACTAAGCATGCATGTGGTGACAGTGGAAAGGAAAACTCCCCTTTAACACCAAGAAGCCTCTTACTACCAGTTAACCCTTTGTGTCCTAAATTTAAACTCTCCACCTGGATATTTTTGCTTATTTTAATTGTACACAGTTTTTTAAATGTCCTGTGAGTAAATAAATGTGCCCATTTGTCCATAACAACTGGAACTTTCAATATCTAGCAAGTTATTTTCACAATTGACCATCTATTAAAGAGCGCACCTCAGGTTAATTTCACTCCCTGCTACGGTGGGAGTGAAATTACCATAATAAACCAATATTGGCTCGGAAGGGCAACGCCTCCCCTTCCAGAAACCGTTGGAATTTTTCAGATAGCACACAGTGTGGCGGAATCACGGTACTGCAGATTTGTCTGGATAGTCACCGCTACGTTTAGGACTTTAATGGCTAATAACTTTAGCAACAAAACTTGAATAAAGATGATGTCAGGCATTTAACTGTGAATCGTTGGAAAACAAAAACAGAAGGAAGGGAAACAAAAAACAATCATTATGTCCCTCACAGATGGGAAGTGGAGCATGAAAGAAAGAGTCTCTAAGACTTTGCAGCTAAGCAGGAAAAAGAAAAGCAGAAAAAGGACACTTAGGTCAGTTTGACTTCAAAATCCTCCTACATTCTATGAAGGTACCAGAACATGAACTGTGCGGTCAGACGGTTCTGTGGAAAAACCTGTAACTTTCACATTATCTGGATCTCCATGCCGACAACCTCACTTAAAATTTTTGACACTGTTGTGCAGTTTCTTATGTGCAATGTGACTGCCGTGGTGTGAACCAGCGATCCAGTGGAATATAAGTTGTAATACGTCTGAACCTTGGCACCATGTACACACATTCACACTCTGTAACAACTTTACCGACAGCAACGTCTGATCCACCGGCGGCCGGCGCTTTGAAGCACACAGAAGGATTACCCAGGTCAGAGCCTTCACAGCACCCTGCAGAGTGTTAATGCACCAGGTGAAACTATTCACATTGGTTATGAAAGTATTCATAACCACAAGCACCCTGTACTTTAATCAGTTTTCATGTGGCTGCTAATCTTCAGTATTTTTCACCAATAAAAAACAAAAAAGTATGTTTTAGTTGTAGTTTTTTAAGGGGAAAGGATTTGTATACCCCCCCAAAAACCACAAAGTATTTTTTGTCCAAATATCTTACCACAGCCAGCATACAGAGGCGGGCCCCATATGGGGGAAAGGAGGGCAGACAATATGGATCCCACATGGGTTTATCGGCGGTTTCCATGGTGGCCCCACATGGGTTTGCCCATGTAGGGCCACCGCCTACATGGGCCCTACATGGGCAAACCCGTGTGGGGCCACCATGGAAACCACATTAGCTTGTTTTGAGTCAATAAATCCTTAATAATGATACAAAGTATTAGATCTACTGGTAGATTATTTCACTTAAAGTTGCAATTTGTAGTTTTGATTAAAAAAAAGAAAAAAAAAGGAAAACATTTTTTACATATTAGATCAAACTTTCACCATGTCGTGACAACATAAGGTAAGGCAACTTTATTTACAGTATGTAGCCCCTTCCAGTCAGTGACAATTCAAAGTGTTTGTACAAAATAGTTAAAAACAACAAACAGATTAAAAATCTAATCTGTTTGATATTTTTACAGACAGATAATCTCCTCCACCTCCTCCCTGAGCTGCTACTGCTTTTCTGAAGAAATGCGCCACTTCTGGCCAAAAACAACCAATCAGAGCCAGGAGGAGGGGCTTAGTGCTGTCCATAATGCTCATGTACAATAAACATTGATAACATTGATAAACAACTCCCTGGTACAGGAAAACCTTTTGTCGGTGGCCATGCTAACTGGCCTGAGGATTCACAGCAGACATTGGCATATTGATACTACATTGATAATGATATTATAGATATTTTTGGATTGATCTGCCCACCTCTGCTTTGCAGATAAGGTAGAAGGTAAAACTTCACCTCACTCTTTGTTTACTAAGAGTAATATTAAGCAACACTCTGCAGACCCAACACCTTGCACCTTGCTGAGGGGAAGATGCACCCGAGCACTGGGGAGGGGACGGGAAAGGATGAGGGCATGTTGACAAAAATCACTACAGCGTGGCTGTCACAAACTAAACACTTCAGCTCCGAGGAAAGAATGCAAGACTGCTGAGCTGACATAAACCCATTCACACAGAGCAAAGTGTTCAGCTGCGATAGGAACTCAGATTAGAGGATTATTGCAAATATCAGGAGATTTTAGCTCAGAAATCAGCCTGAAGGGCCAAGTTAGTTAGTAAGTAAGTGGACTCCAGCGCAGAACGCAGACAATGCAGAAATAAAAAAGGAAATCATAGCAGAATATATATATATATTTATTTTCAGTCAGGTTGCCACAAGTAAAGCTCTTGCACAATCAAACAAGAACACTGCATAGATTTGGGACCATGGATTACAGAAAATCATCCAAGTTTCAAGTTGCAGATAAAGTTAAAATGTGACCTTTTTTTTTTTTTTTTTTTTTAACCAAAACACCTTAAACCCCAGAATTTAACTAAGAACGTTTCCACGCGCAGTGGCGACTTACCGACGCCTCGTTTCTTCTGGGTCAACAAACCAGCTGCTGCATGCTTGTGAGTCCGGATCGTCGCTGTGGAAAAACTCCGCGGTCCCCGCAGACCTGACAGCGTGCGGTCACCGCACACGGTGCGTGGAGACAGGACGGTCCCAGTCCACGCCGATCCTTCAGAAGGAAGTGGGGAAAACAGGATGTGAAGTCAGCACGGGGGACACCGTGTGTAGGGGTGCGTGCGCGCGCCTGTGTGTGTGTGTGTGTTTTCTTTTTTTTGTTTTTTTTTTTTCCTTAGGGTTGAGTTTCTGGAAGTTTAAACAAATCGTTGCACGGCAGCGGCATGTCCATGTGTCCACGCAGCAGGTATTCAGTGGACACATTCAAGACTCGGGGAAACTACGGCAAACCGAGCGGACATTTAGTCCAACAACCTCCCCACTGTGTGAATGCTTCGTAACTCAATGCAGAAATAATACTGGTATTTTTGCAAGTACTACTAAATACACAAAAAATTAATAATGTGTAAAAGTACAATATTCCAGAAAATAAAGTGATATATTACAATTTTGATGATTATTGCATACAGATAATAAAAACCCAAAACTCAGTGTCTCAAAAAATTGGAATAATGTCAGAAAGGTCCATCCATCCATCCATCCATTTTCTGTACACCCCCCAGCCAGCATACCTAGGTGGGCCGAATATGGGGAAAAGGAGGGGATACAATATGGGTCCCACATGGGTTTGCCCATGTAGGGCCACTGCCATGTGGGGCCCATGTAGGCGGTGCCCCTACATGTGGAAACTCGTGTGGGGCCACCATGGAAACCGCGAACAAACCCATGTGGGACCCATATTGTCTGCCCTGCTTTTCCCCATATGGGGCCCACCTAGGTATGCTGGCTGGGCCCTTGTCCCTTAGTGGGGTCGGGAGGGTTGCTGGTGCCTATCTCCAGCCGACGTTCCGGGCGAGAGGCGGGGTTACACCCTGGACAGGACACCAGTCTGTCGCCGGGCATGTCAAAAAGGTCGTTAATGGAAACTCCTGCTGTCACATCCCAAACAGCTTTAACTGAAAACACTGAAGCCAGTGGATTCCCATGCCTTTGAACACCACTTTCACTCTGGGTCAGTAAGACACAGTCATAGAGAAAACTGCTGACTTGACAGATGTCCAGAAGACAGTCATTGAGACCATTCACAAGAAGGGTAAGCCACCAAAGGTCATTGCTGAAGGAGGCGTCTGCTCATAAAGCTCTGTGTGCAACCATATGAACTGAAAACCTAGTGGAAGTTAAGTGGGAAGAGGTACACCAACAACAGGGAGCAGTTTTAGCGGACTGTCAAGCTAAATCCGTCCCATTGGAGCCAAGACAGAGACATATGAATACAAGACCCAAACATTCCTTTCCCATGTAAAACGTTGTCTCACCTCTGCTAAGGAGAAAAGGAACTGCTGTGCAATGGTCCCGAGTCCTACTTGAAAGTAAATTCTACATTTCACTTAGAAATCCAGGTCTCACAGTGCGGAGGAAGAGTGGACAGGCACAGAAAGTCCAGTGTGAAGTTTCTACAGTCAGTGACGGTTGGATGCGCCATGTCTTTGCTGATGTTGGTTCTCTGGGTTTTCTGAAGTCTACTGTCAACGCAGACATCTGTCAAACTGCCAAAGACGCTAACAGCTGCTTCAATGACCAACTCTTCCGACCTCAAGCCCAGAGAAAATCTATGGGCTGTTGTCAAGAGGAAGACAAGAGACGCCAGACTCAACAAGGCAGATGACCTGAAGCAATCTGGGCTTTGATTACACCTAGGCAGTGCCACAGGCTGATCGTCTCTGTGCCACAGTGCGTCGATGCAGGGATTCATGCAACAGGAGGTCCAACCAAGTATTGATATTTTGTCATGCTCCAGAGTTCGTACCTTGTTTCTACAAGTGTCCTCCATTAAATCCTGCAGGTGGACAAATGAAGAAATTGTTGTAAATGAAGCATCTGGAAAGAGGAAAGCAGCCAAGACTGTCTACAAGGTCAGTGTCCCAGTGAAAAGTGACGGAGTCTTGAATTTTCTGAAAGCTGCTCAGTAGGTGAAGCTTTGCCTCATTTTGAAAGAATCCAGCAGTAGAATGTTAATAAAGAAACTTACAAGAAGGTCATGGCAGCAGTATTTCCTGTTGGCCTGGATAAGACCCTTAAAAAAATTTTTTAAATGAATTTTCAGTTGAGCAAAGTCTTTTATGGTGTCTCACATGACCCTTGTGCTCTTGCTCAAGCACAGAGGTGAAGTTGGCACCGGCTGTATGGGAAAGTTCACAGGGATCTCCTGAAAGGCCCTGGCAACTGGGTCTGCCACAGCAGATGAAACAAATCTCCTTCTGTCGCTTCAAAAAAACGATGCAGTGTCTGCCAGCAGGTTGAGCAAACTATCAGGATAATGGCAGAAAAACACTTTATAGAAAAACTAGAGGTAATAAAATTAAATTGATTGTTCTTCTGACCTGCAGATGTCACCTAGCACTGATCAATTTAATCAAAGTGTCAAAAACATTTGACTTATATTTAGGTCGTTTATATAGGATGGCGACAGAAGGCGTACAGAGTGTTATCTGGTACTAATCACAACAAATTGATTAGTGAACTACTAATGGAAGGTAGTAGCTGCATTACCCAGCCAATATACCTAGGTGGGCCCCATATGGGGAAAATGAGGGCAGACAATATGGGCCCCACATGGGTTTGCCCATGTGGGGCCATGAGAATTGGTCTCATGTCTTTATCTTTGGTTTATTGATTACTTCAGCAGTGTCTTCACAGGTCTGCCTAAAAAAATTAAATAAATAAAAAAGTCAGGCCACTGCAGCTAAAACTTAAAACCAGGAAGATGGAGCTCATCACCCAGATCTAAAGTCCTTACACTGGCTCCCTCGAGTTCAGAGAAAAGACTTTTAAACACTGCTAGTTTATAAATCACCGAATGTCTTAGCACCATTTTAAAGATCTGCTGCTGTTGTATCAACCATCCAGATCTCTCAGGTCTTCTGGTTCTGGTCTGCATCTCCAGAACCAAACATGGAGAAGCAGCGTAGAATATTCAAGAAGTTATAAAATGTATTAGAAAATAATCTATTACTTTTACTTAAATAGATAAATAGTCAAAAGGACATGAAGGCCATTGCTTCTTTAGGAGACTCAATCTACATGCTGGACCTTTGAGTATTTAACAAAAACTGAAAACACCAGATTGGGTTTTAAATAAGTCTTTTATCATCTGACAATGTTTGTATTGGCAAACTTTTAATAAATGAACAGTGAACGTTTTGCAATCCAAAACATGATTCCTAATTACAAGATCTGGTTAAAAATAAGTTACAGTTGTACTGAAAGAAGCTTAAAGGCGACACAAACTGAAACAAAGAAAAGTCTTCCAGAAATCTAATTGTAGTTTTCACTTCTTCAGCAGCTTGGTGGTGCGTACCAGATCCACGTCATTTACCTATAAAAAAAAGACATGCTAATCACCTTTTTTTTAAGAACATTTTTTTTTATTATTATTTTTACTCTTTGATTGGCCTCTTAATAAAATGAGGCCAAACACAGCTGCCTTACTGAAGTGATAAAGAAGCCTGGGCCCAAGCTTCTTTATATAAAAAGGCAACACTTTTTCTCCAATATAAAGATCATCTCAGAGTTTTAGGTTCAAATTCCATAAAAACAAAGACTCTAATGAAGCACCTTTTGTTATCCAATTATTAATCTGTTAACCAAATAATGAAATCATCAGATCAGTCCAGCAGAAAGGCCTGAGCTTTTCACATGCTGATGTTGGAAGGGTTTGTTTTACGGCGGATGCTTCCTTAGTTGCAAATGACCAAGTGTTCACTGAAGGAATGCTGATATTGCATTTTAGCCAATAAAATTACCAGGATAAATCGATTAGTAAAACGGCGTTGCCGTCCCAGATACCTTTGTGTTTCCTGCTCTGTGTGCCAGGCGACGCCCCCCCAGCAGGCCCAGATGATGAACTTTCACCCCTCGGTGCGGCGTAAATCACTGTGACCCTGCTGCCGTCGATCTCGCAGTCCTCCATGCTGTCTTTGGCAGCTTTGCAGTTTTCCTCACTGTCAAATTCCACAAACCCAAACCTGGAGAAAGAAATAGTCAGAAAGCAAACAGCAGAGTAACCAGAAAAAGATGTTGTTTTGGTTTTTTTTTATACAAAAAGCTAACGGGGTCCACTGATAAAACCACCCAACACCGACCGTTTGGAAGCTCCGGTGTCCTTATGGACGGCCACTCTCGCACTGACGGCGCAGTCGAAGGCGCCCTGAAGAGTTTCTGCGGTCGTCTTCTCAGCCAGGCCGGCGACAAACAGGGTTTTCAGCTGGCCTAGACACAAAACGGCTCACTTATACGCCGCTCGAGAGCGCGGCGCAGTCAATTCATAAATAAATCTTAAAAGTACCTTCAGCTTTCTCGGGCTCCACGCCGCTGCGACTCCGTTCAACTTTGACCTTTTGTTTGCAGATCTTGATGGTTTTGGACCACTGCAGGGCTTTTTCAGCATTGGCCACGGTCGCAAACTCGACAAAGGCAAACCTGCAGAGGATCGCAAACACTCGATGAGGGTCCTGAAGGGAATCAGTTCCGTAAAGAGCGGAGCGAGCGTCGGGTTACCGTTTCCTGTCCTCTTTGCTTGTAGTGACCCCTGGCCGTGTGACGATCCGCACGCCAACAGCTTTTTTAAAGGCGGACTTCAGGTGGCTTTCTTTTGCTTTTTCAGGCAGGCGGCTTACGAATAAGATGTTATTTGGAGGAGCTGCAGCTGTTGGGATTAAGAAAATCTCTTTAGTGGTTTTTTAAAGTGTCAGGTGGCTAACAGGCTTTATTTGATGACAGTTTGTCTTACTCTTTGTTTTTTTACCGCCGGCTTTGGGTTTGTCAGCCTCTCTTTGTTGGACGCGATCAACGATCAGGTCCCGGCCGTTAAGCTGAGCTTTTTGTTTCTTCTTAAGCATTTCCTCAGCGATGGCTTTGTTTTTAAACTCCACAAAGGCAATGCTGTTAAAAAAAAAGCACATTAGATGAGAAATGCTTTCTTCAGAAAACATCAGTAAAAGACGCACAATGTCACTTTCCATTGACCATAAAACTGCGCAAATTGATATTTCTGAAATAGGTTTGCTATTTCAGAAACACACTAATTAAAAAAATTAATAAAAGGTTTTGGCGCTAGAATGACGTGGGGGCAATGGGTTTGTCCATTTCTGCTTATCAATCATTGTGAAAAATTCATTATCATGACAAGAACTTTGATTTATTGTCGTCTTGATGAATTTGAATTAAAGACGTTAAAAAACAAAACCTGACTGCGTCATTGGAAGTGCTGCTTTACTATTTCCACAAGTTTTTGTTCCACAAGTGTCAATAAAGATCAGTAAATTTGAAATTATAAATGGATGCAGTTATTGTGTGCAGTTTAGTGACATAAATCACACTTCTTTAGATAAGAAAACAGACAGTTTTAAATATGAATGTTTTTCAAGAACAATATTTGTGTCATTTTTATTATCACAACTGTAGCAACAATACATATAAATGTCATGATAAACTAATAAGTTCATATTGGTCACTCCTAGTTGCCCATCTTGTACAATTCAGCATCACATAAAGAACTTTATGGTGACTAGATTGTTAATTAATCATATAAAAGTCAATATATGTCATGTATGGAAAGATTTTTAAAAAGTTAACCAATAATTTTTATGCTATTGTTATGCTTATTCTGGATGTAGATGTTGGATTTTGAAGATATTAATAAATACATTTCTGAAATATTCTATTACTCTTACGTTAGTAAATAGATATAATCTAACTGACCTAAAACAAGAGAAGTTCTTCTAATTTAACTTTTAGGGAGTGATTTAAAAAAAAAAAAAAAAAAAGGATGCATATGTCTTTTTATTCGGTGTATCTAAACACCGAATAAAAAGACATTGTAATGAAACGTAAAGTCCATACTGCCCATAGTTACCCGTCTTGCACAGTTCAACCTTTTGGTTTCAACTGCAGCATGGAGAAACAGTAAAAAGTCCAAACTCTCACCCGTGAGTTGGACCTTTGGCTCCTCCGGGGAAGCGAACAGAGACGGCCTTGTGGAAAACCTTCCGGATGTCTTCTTCGGTTGCGTCGTACGGGACGTTCTTCAGAAACAAACACCGCTTGTCTTTCACTGACAAAACACAACATCAAATGCTCAACCATTCGCAGGTAGAAATCGGTTTAAAACCGGAAGACTGAGGAAGAGGTGATGAGTTTTTCCCCATTTCATGCTGGAGGATCAGGACCGGGTTCCAAAAGAAGAAACAGGAGCAGAAGTTCATCAGCTGACCAAACGTTTAACTCCAATTAAACTCAAACAGTTACGATCTGTGAATATGGCTTTAGTATAATTGTCCATCAGGATTTCAATGTTTCATGACACCTCTTTTAAAAAATTTTCTTTCATTTTGTTCATTGTACTTTCACCTTTAACGCCTTTTAAAAAAGTAAAACAAAACAAAAAAAGCACTTTAAGGTTAAAAAAACATCTGTAGCGCCACTTCCAGCATTACGAAATTAATCAAACGCCACTGTTACACACATTTATGAAATATTTTTTATATATTATTTTCTTAATGTACAAACCACTTGAATTTGAAATATGACTGCAACTCTAAAAGCAGAGTCTGTTTCTATTCACAGACGGAGCTGACGGAGGAGGAAGGATGGAGAAAACTGACGGTGAAAAGAAAGATGGCGGAGGCACCAGAGTCAACTAACGCAGGAGAAAAAGAGCAGGAAACATGGAAACCTGGGTTTACATATTCTTAATGTCTTTTGATAAACTAAAATATAAGCCACATTGGTGCAGATTTTTCAAAAAGCTAAAAGTTTATATATTTTTTTGTTTAAAAGAGTCTTGAATGTTACCATGTTTAGTCTAAAAACATGGTAAACACTTTAAGTGAATCATTTTGCTCTTTTTCTCGTTTGAGAATCACACAGACTGAACAGTTTTGTTTAATTGAATTAAAACCGTTTCCAGTTTCAATTGATCAAAACCCAAAACAATAAAATGAGCTGCAACGACTTCGCATTTACATTGTTGCAGCTCATTTTATGAAGCCGTTTGGAGAAACTGTTGACTGCATGCAGAATGCTGGTGCCTCAGGTTTGTAAATATTATCAGGTTCTCAATAGTAGTTTAATTAAAATATCTATATTTTGCCTGGATGTGAGGTTCAGTGTTCTTAGAACAGATTCTGATGTCACTTCTACAGGTCAGAACATAACATGGACCACTGACTACTGGTCTGCTTTTCTGTGGAACAGAACTCCAAGTTTCCCCTTAGAGAACATCTACAATATTCAAAGAAAATGCAGCTTGGGAAGCTTTTTAGAGGGCGTCTTAAGCTGCAGACCCTCACCCAATCGAATATCTTGGGTCTGCTGTACAGCTTTACCTTTCTTATCCACAGGCGGTGCTTTCGATTTGCCCTGGTCGTTGCTTTTAACTTTGGCTTTCGCCATCTTTATGGGCTTATCGAGGATCTCCTCTCCGTTCAGAGCCAAAGCTTTCTTCAGGTCAATATCTGAGGCCATCTCTACAAAAGCATGCCTCCTGCAGGATTAGAAAAATGTGTTTTTATTAACCATTTTATGCATCAGCAGCTTTAAAAAAAAAAAAAAACCTCGACCGTGAACATTTAAACGCGCTCACTTGGAATGTCCCAACCGGATGTCCTGAAACAGCAGACTTTGCGTCATGAAGCACTTCGCCAGAGAGCTTTTGATTTCCTCCGATGTTTTGGTGAAGTTCAGGTTGCCGACATAGAGACAAAGACCTGCGACGGAGGAAAACTGTGTGAAGCGCAGTTTACCGGGAGAAGCTGCCGTTTGAGTGTCCAGCACAGAATGAGTTCGTACCGTCGTCGGTCGATTTGGTTTTCTTTGACGGGGAACAATCAGAGGCAGCGTCTGCTTTCCGTTTTCTATTTACTGTAAGACACAAATTCAGACAATCAGAAACCAACATATTAAAAAAAAACCTTATTCTCAAATGACAGCTGTTAGAACAGAAACAGAACCGGCCTCAGCCTAAGAAATCAAATGTATCTTTACTAAAATAAGCAGACCATTAACCACATTAGCTCGTTACAGAGCTACGATTCCACTAATTTTTTCGCTATTTTTTTGCTATAACCAGAGATTTTAAATCAGTCACAAACTTCTGAACAGTAGGAGCTCACAGCATCCCCATGGAAACAACCCTGACCAGCACCTGTTCCTCTCTGTCTTGTCTTCTTCTCCTTCTGCATCCTTCTTCTCCCAAGACACCGTTACCGTGGGGACGTTTCCTTTTACCTCGATGTCTTTAAAAAAAAAGAAAGAAGAACTTTGAATTAATTATTGGGCTTGTCAAAAAGGCGATTCCCTAAAAATTTTGTCGTTTTGTTCTTAATCAACTTATTTATATTGAAATAAATTAACCCTATGCCATTTGTACTTATTAATAAAGCTATTATTATTCTTGATATTGTGTCGAGATTGAATTGTGTGGATTGTGACATATCTCAGATCCGGCTTGTTGTACCTCTCGGTTACATGCTATGAGTCACGGTACCTTGCTCGTCTCCACTCTCCTCCTGTTGCATCTCCTCTTCTATGATCTCTTCTGGCTGCCAATCTGCAAGGAAATGATTTTTATTATCATCACGCAAATGAAAAGACAGGAGCATACTTCATATAAAGCGATAAGATGAAATAACCTACCATTATTGTCCGTGTTCTCTTCCTTTATGTCACGGTTCTGGCTTTTTTTATGTTTCTTATTCTAAGAAAAAAACAAACGAAACAAAAAAAAAAAATCAAGAGATTCCGGGTCTGCACTGCTCGCTGTTTGTCAGTCAAATCAAGTTTTATGAAGGTGCATGTTGACTTATTTAAATCTAACATTTGAAGTTCACTCAAAAGCATAAAGAAAGAAATACAATTAATTTTTTAATTAATTGCAGGATTCGGTGCATTTTGATGGATTTCCAGATGGGATGAGAATGTTCATGTCTTGATTTACAAAGGTAGAGAACGTGATTTCTGCAACCTTCTAGACTTGGAGGGGGGCAGACTTTTGACCTTGCACTCTAAACTTAATTTGTCCTACAAACTGGGCTGTATTAAAATCTTGGGTAAATCTTCAACACTTAAAAATGGCCATCCCTCCAGAGATCAGTGTTAGGAACCTGCACAGCTTAACAGTACAGGCTCCACGCCTGTTCACAATGACCAGGTCTTTCATTTGTAACTTAACTGAGTTTTGGATCAATGATTGTCTACATATTTCTTGCTGCTTCCTCTGCAAATGTATTTCCCTGTTGGATTGCTTCAACACCTCCTGGATCCCACAAAACAAAACAAAAATTCACAAAAGTATTTATTTTATGTATGCACATAAATCTGGAATAATGCAAGGTATGTCACCAATAGAGATCTGTATGGCAATTTGTTCCAAGTTTCCTAATATTTTGCTAACACGTTTAATATACATCCATCAATAGTTGTAGTTTCAGAAAGTGACTCAAAAACGTGCAGGTCTATAAGTAACAACGGTAGTAATAATAGAGTTATCGAAACTAAAAAATACATTTGACTTCTTACGAAATTCTAATATCTAAATAGTGCTTCCACGCAAAAGGTCCATGTTTTGTTAAGCTAAGCTGCTAAATAACTAGCTAACTTGTTAGCTTAACGGTTTACTTACAACGGTTCACCTACGTTGTCTACAAACGCCGCAGGCAGCAGATAATATGAATATAAATACCATTCTTACTTGTTTCTTTGCCATGTTATGCTCCAACAGGAAGCGTAGACAGAAAAACACACGTGTGGGTCAGATGTAAGTTAAGCGTATGCTACACACTGCGCATGTGCAGCACCAAATCAACGGATGCCGGCAGGGAGAGCGCGCTGTTCAGGTACGTACGCGAAAACTACAACTGACCACTTTATGAATTCCTCCTTTAATGGCAACCGTCGACGTTATAAACTCTATCTGTGTAGCATGTAATGGTTCATAACAGTCTGATTTTAAAGTAATAATCATTTAAACATCTATTTCTAACAGTTAGCCATATAGCTTTAGCTTGAGTCTAACCTAATAGTTTCCCTGTGTATTCACCACCCACTCTGTAGAGACTCTCCGGATACGTAATCGTGCTAGCTTTCTCAGATTTCCAGGATGTCGGTATGTTATTAGCGCATATTGTAGCTTTGTTTGCCCGAAAATGTAGTCTGCCGCACTGTGTTTGTTTTTGAGCAGGTTGGACTGGAACTGGACGCCCAAAGAAACCAAAGTCCAGGGTTCGAGTTCCAGTCTGATCAAGTCCCACCATCAAGTCCCACCAAGTCCCACCACTCAAAGCAGAGCCGGTGGGAGCTGACCATGGAGCACCCGGGATTCCTCTGAGAAATACTCGACACATCTCTTTAGGGTTTTCTTTTTGTAAACTCGTCGGATGTTTACAATGATGGGCAGTCGGAGAAACGGCCTAATGAAGGAAAGCTTTATACTGTCGGTGGACGTCGGCACAACCTCAGTCAGATGTCATGTGTACGACAAGGAGGCGAGGATCCGAGGATCATGCACCAGCAAGGTATTCTATTGACATTCTTCAGTTTTTACCCGCTATCTTCATAAGGGTGTAAACTTTTAAATGGGATTGTATGTGATAAAGTGACAGAACATACTAGATAAAAGCAACCTGAGATGTTCATTGCTCTTTGCAAAATAGCTCAAGCTCTCTCAGATTGGATGGAGAGCATCTGGATCTAGACTTTGACTGGGTCGTTCTAACACATAATATATAATGTGATCTAAACCTTTTCACTCTAGCTTTGGCTGGGTTGTTGTTAGGGCTGGACAGAAAAGCAATATCACGATGCCGCCCAGCTTTCTGGGGGATTTAGGCAAAGAAAATCCTTTAGCCACTCAACCTCTCAGGGTTAATCAAGCAAAGTTGATTGTGTGAATTGACTAACTCGTTTCTTAGTTATCTAGCAACATGTTGTTGAGTAAATTGCACAGCAGCATTTTAAGGTGTGGTCACCTAAAATGCCTCATAACTCCTTAAAAATAATAATAATAATAAATAAAAGGTGACGTCAGCAGTTTCCCAGCATTTCCAATATTTAAATAAAAAAACTAATCAATAATTATCGACATGGACTGAAACGCTTATGGTGATATGGTTTTTTTAAAGTTTACTTGTCATTTAAAACATATTCTAGTTTCAATATTAAGCATTCTTTTACAAAATTAAACTTTATTGATCTTTTGAGAGGGCAGATATTATGTCACTACCAATATATTACTTGAAAATGGTCTCAAAACAATAATCTTATTGTTTATCACAACAATTTCTGGAACAATTTATTGACCGAGCAAAATGTGTTATTGCGGCACAACATGTGCTCTCACCTGAGCTGCACCGCTTTGTGTTGGTTTATTATTTCACACACTAACAAAATGCCCTGCAAATGTAGAAATGCAGAACGGTTATATCGGATCTTTGCATAAACCTGTTTCTCTGCCACATTTAAAGCCAGATTATTCCCTGTGGTTGTTCTAGGTCGTCCCATTGTATCCAGAGGTGGGACACGTGGAGATGGACCCAGATGCATTGTGGGAAGGCTTTATCACTGTGGTCAAAGGAGCAGTGCAAGGTACAGCTGGATGACGTTCTGTTATGGAATCCATCTGCAGCAATGCTAGCAGGATTCAAGCAGCTTTAACTGTTACAGTATTACGCTGATATTTTCTAAGTGTCGCTGCGCTCATGTTACAGATGCAGGAGCCCAGATGTGCCAGATGGAGGCCCTCGGCATCTCCACTCAGAGAGCAACCTTCACCACCTGGGACAGGTGACAGAAATGAAACAGCCTGGCAGTTTGTCATTCATTGAGAAGCTGGAAAGTGAGCGAGAACGCTTCTGGTTTAACATTTCTGAGATTCTTCTTCTCTCTCGTTGTGTTTGAACTTTAACAGGAGGACGGGCGTTCCTTTTCACAACTTCATCAGCTGGCAGGACCAAAGAGCTGCAGACCTGGTGAAGTCCTGGAACAGATCCTGCATCATGAAGGTGGGTCTCCATCCATCCATCCCTCCATCCATCCCTCCATCCCTCTGTCCGTCCATCCATCCATCCATCCATCCATCCATCCATCCATCCATCCATCCATCCATCCATCCATCCATCCATCCAGAGGTGGGTCCATCACAGGGCTCCTTAACATCTTTACCTCTTCTGTACCTTTAATAAACGTCACATGAGAAAGTATATTTTCATGGTTTCAGTACTTTATGTAAGTACATAAAGTACTTTAAGTACTTTATCCCTTTAAAACATTTAAAGGGATTTAAATGTTTTAATATTTTAAATTCATTTTTTAAAATTAGATTTTCCAAAAAACTCTTAGATTTGTAATGTGTAAAGAAGCACATCTTAAGAACAGATGGCTTCTGGAATAAACTGTTTTTATGGCCATTAAAAATATTTGATAAATAGGTGTATAAATCACCTGCTTCATGT
The DNA here is from genome assembly GCA_902982915.1 of Phalloptychus januarius. NCBI lineage: Eukaryota > Metazoa > Chordata > Actinopteri > Cyprinodontiformes > Poeciliidae > Phalloptychus > Phalloptychus januarius. The sequence goes on along the minus strand of CADWAE010000466.1, from coordinate 1,783,907 downwards.
ATACACATTAGATTGGTTTGTTTAGACGACAATACGATGTTTGCCAAAACCACAAAGTATGTCACAATGCGATTCCAAGCCGTATCGGTTTCAGGCTCCAAAGTTCTGAAGTGCAAATCAGAAATGTATCTTAAACTTTACAATATAGAACAATATTTACATGTTGCATCATCTAATTGACTTGTTAACTAATTAATCAATAGAGATTGAGATTTTAATCTAAAGACATAAATAGAAATGTGTCTTTCAACTGAAGAAGAAAGTTAGTACACCTCATACCAGCTGGTGTTAGCTCCTCGAGCTAAAAGAATTGAATTAAGAAGCTTCTCTTCCACCTCCTCCATTTTTCTGGAATGTTTTGCTTTTTCCTCTGTTCTGGTCCAAATAAGGATCAGCCATTATCCCAGAAGTCCTTGTCTTTGTTTGCATTCTTCCTGGTAAACATTATCCTGGCCTTACAGAACAAAGGTTTCCTTCTTGCACAGCGTCCTCAATACTTAAACTGGTGTATCGCTCCGATTGTACAAGTTTGCACCGTCATATCAACAGCAGCAACAGCTTGCTGCTGGTCCCATAAGGACACTTTAGAGGTTTGGTAACTTCTTTTAGGATCTTGCTGCCTGCTTTCAGGGTGAACAGTCAGATCTGGGAATGTTTTCTTCTTACAAGCCGTTTCTCAGACATTGGGACTCAAAACGCTGAGTAATTGTGTTCTCACAATTGAATCACTTATGAATCACTTACCACAACGGTAAGTGATTCATAGTGTGAGGGTTCATGTTCGCGTGTGTAATTTGGAGAAGTGGCCTGAAGGGGGCGTAAGAATGAGCATTTCATCAACAAACTCTGCAGGTTTGGCAGCCATTTTTAACTCCGCCTCCATTCCATCCAGCGGCCTAAATATCCTCCTGACTCCAGAGGGAAACCAGGCCTGAAATGACTAGTCTCATTTCAGGCCCATTTATTGAGATACGAATCGATTATTGAGATAATTGAATTAATAATCGATTAAGCGTTAAAGGGAGTATGCAAGTTAAAAAAAAGCCAATTGTTGCCAATTGCCGGCTGGTGAACAAACGTCTTTGTCTGTAATATGTTCTAACCAGAACTCCCTAAGTAGAGTAGTTTTAGTATTATTTTATTTAGCAGAGTTTGCTATACAATTCTCATGACATTAATCATTACATCACCTTACACTGTACTGATGTTACACCAAGCAGAAAGGCCTCAGTTTTTCACATTATTGTAGCTGCAGACACATCTCATAAAACAAATGCATTCACTAAAGGAATGTCATGTGTCTGTATTTTAGGCAATACAATTTTTATTTCCTTATTTATTATATATAAGATAAGCTTAAGTGGTTAAATGAAAAATCTGCATAATGTGACTTTTTCTTAGTCTGATCAATTGACAGAATAATTAATTGATTAATCGATTACTAAAACAATTGGTAGTTGCAGCTATATATAAAATACATTTGCAGTCCTTTTGGGTATTAATACAGCATCGCGTATCTGGAAGAATATGTAGGAAGGCGAATCCAGGCCACTGTCATGTACGGTGGAGGATCTGTGATGCTGTGGGCCCGCTTCTCTTCCATCACCACCTTGCTGAGGTGCATGGGACTCTGGAATCTGATCCAGAACCTGTGACCAAATCAACATAGAAATATTTCACCAGACTAACTCGTCCTCGTTCTAAGGCCGGCTCAGTCCTCAGACCTATATCCTGTTGGAAACATGTGAGCTGAAGAACAGAGAGCTTAACGTCTTCTCAGTGGGAGGTTATGTTGGTGAAATTTATTTTATTTTCATCAGAAAAGGTGGAGGATGCTGCCACATGGCATTGTTTAAAAATAATAAAATTACTCTTTAATGTAATTATGGAATGTAAAAATAACATTGTAATGATGTGAGCTGTGGGGATGCACTCTGACCTCTACCCTGTCATGTGATTGGCCGTCGCTCTGCTTGTAGTTTAACGCATCGTTAAGATGTATTTACATACTCTGTTCCCGCTGATGATCACATTAATACGTTGTTTCCACGGCAGCGACGTAAATCAGTCCCAAACAGAACCTGATTATCAGGGAACTAAACCACCAGATGCCGGCCACCATGACTTTGACTCGAGTTTTAGGTAAACATGACTGAGCTGGAGCTGAACATGATGACCACTCATTCACCCTCTTATTTAATCTTTATTGTTTTTTTTCCCTCAACACTCTCAGGTAATCCACGGCGCTATGAAGGTGGCCTACTTCCTGTCTCGGGACAAGCGGTCGCTCGCAGCGAGCCTCATCGTCTTCTCCACTCAGCACGTCACCTTTCGTCTCGTGTGGGTGTTGGCCCACTACAAGCAGGTGTGTGGCTGACGACCCGGCTGGTGAACAGAACAGGAAGCTGAAATGAAGCTGTGCTGATGAGCTTCTGTTTTCTGCCAAGCCAGACAAAATGAAACCTATAAGCATGTATCCAAACGACCTCTGTCCAAAGGGTTTGCAGCGTCCAGAGCTCTAATGGTGCAAAGGTTTTAGATCTCTTGCAAATTGTGTGCTGTTTTTTGTTTGTTTTTTTGTTTTTGTCCCCACTTAATAAAAAAAAAAGACCAAACAAATATTAACATGAAAGTTAACCTGAGTTAATGTAGAATGCAGTTTTGTGAAAAAAGAATTCCTCCAAAATCGGAATTGGCAGGTCAGGCTTTTTGAAAATCCTCCAGCGACTCTTTTTTTTTTTGTTTTGTTTTGTTTAAAAAAGTATATTTTAGTGACAGTTAAACATGGTGGTGGCTGTGTGATGGTCTGGGACATTTTCTCGTAACTGATGGAACTGTGGATTCTGCTGTCCAGCAGAAAATCCAAAATGTTTAAGGACTTGAGCTCAAGCTGGATTACACAGCAGGACAGCGACAAAAACACCTGGTAGCCTGAATAGCTCCAAAATCACAAAGGGAAGGCCTGGCTGCTGACTGTTCAAGCTCAAACTTCCCCACAGGGCTGAATTCAAACAATCCTACCAAGATTCCCACTGAGCCAAAAACGACTGCCTGTCGTTTCCTAATAGGGCTGAGGCTGGTTTGGGTTACTTTTGTTTCTTTTTGCTATTCATAAATAAAATCACCACTTAAGAACTGTTTTTGTATTAACTCTGATTATAATTCACCAATTCTAGAATTTGTTTAGTGATCTGAAACGACACTTTTTCCATGGCACTCTAGTTGTTAATGAGAGCGGCGTAAAGACATGATCCCAGTGTGGCTCGTTTTCCAAACCAGCCTCCACACCGGGTCAATAATCCCAGCAGGAACAGACTGTGCTCTTCCTCCTCCTCCTCTTCCTCATCACGTCATCTTCTTTTTCCAGGTCCATCAGGCGATCGAAGAAGGCAACTGCTGCTTTGGAACTATCGACACCTGGCTCCTGTTCAAACTCACTAAAGGTCGGTGTCAGTCAGTCGGTCTGTCCCACCTACAAACGGAGAGCGTTTGTAGAAATGTGTGATCTAAACCTGCCAGCTTGACGCTGTGGACTTTCTAACACGATATTAAGGTCCACACAGGGCCCTCTTTGTCTCGCACATTTCTCTTGCATCGCTGATTGCCTGTAATTTCTGAGGAATGTTTCAGCCCTCTGCAGGAGGGGAAGTGGAAAACAAACGATTAGGACTTTTTTTTTCCAGACAGTTCCTTCACATCTTGCTGCCTGATCTGTTTCAGGTCGCGTCCACGCCACAGACTACTCCAACGCCAGTTCAACGGGGATTTTTGACTCCTACCAGGTGTGGTGCATCATGTTGCTGCTTCCTCTCTGCTTTTTTTTTGTTTTGTTTTGTTTTTTGACCTCTGTGTCGTGTTGTTTCGCAGATGTGCTGGAGTCAGTTTCTCTGCTCTCTTGTCTCTCTGCCCCTCTCAATATTCCCCCAAGTAGAAAATACAGGGTAAGTTGAACCTTCACTACAAGTCAAGACGTTTCAGCTTTTGGTCAGTAGAAGTTTTTTTTTTTACCGCTGGAAGAACAGAGAGACATTAAAAACAAGATGAACATCGATCTGAACTGTGTGGCTGATTTCTGGTTATTGTAAAGCTTCCCTCTCCTGGAGGTGTAGGGCTACTGATGAGGCTTGGAATCGACTCCCAGCTTGAATCTGGCAGAAAATCTGTGGGAGGATCTAAAGATTAGGGTGATGGCAAGGAGGCCTGCCAACCTCACGGCTCATCACCAAAATCCCCATGGAAACGTGCAAATAGCTGCTCAGCAATTAGAAGAAGGCTTCGATCGGTGTAATGCTAATGAAGATGTTGCCATTGATTATTCAAAGAAGAATAAATCATTGTCAACATGACTTTTAAAAAGAAAATACACTTAAAAACTTTTTTTTTCCTAAACTGATTGACTCTTCTGCATTGTTTTGTTATGGTTTATATACAAACTTCTAAAATCAATTAAATTGATTTGAAATCTAAAACTGCTGGAAGCATAGCTACATTTAGACTTAAAGGGGCAGTATTATGTGTTTTCAAGGCAATTAGTGCAATTCTATAGCATAATCAAGGAACCATTTTAATGTGAGTTATTATAAAAATGTATAAAAATTATAAAATATATATATATATGTGTGTGTGTGTGTATCAAATACATCTAAAAATAAATTTTGCTTCCTGATTTCATACCTTAAAATTGGGCCTCTGTCTCTTTAAAATCTCCTGCTCTGTTTGAAACACCACCTTCAGGATGTCATCACAACATGGCTCCTCTATTAACCCTTTAATAATGTTTTTACCAGAGTTGCACTGAGAGGCAGCTCGTATAATGAGCTCAGCAGACGCGCAGTTCTACCAGGTGTTTGCTAATTGCTGCTGGCTAGTCTGAAGGAGCAGAAGCTTGGATACTGCAGCTCTAAAGAGTCAGGTTTACATAACACTGCCCCTTTAACTGAATAGGAAAGTTTTTTGTTTTTTTTGCCAGTTTGTGGATGGATTTGATTTAGATTTTTGTCCTTTCAAAGATAATAACTTACTAATATCTATATATTAATAACATGACCTCCATTTCCTTTCACGTTGGTAAACCAGTGAGGTGGAAACATTAACAAGTTGTTGGACAGGTTTTTGTGTTTGTGGGTGTGTGTGTGTGTGTGTTTCACCATGTTTATATGATGTTTTATGATGAAGCGTATTGTACATTATGCCATTCTCCCGGTCCGGTTCTGGCCATTAGAACAGATTGCTGATGGATGAGATGAGAGCAGGAGATAATACGTTGTCTCTGGTTTCTATTTTCATAATCCATCAGCCATAGGTTTGGCTCCACGGATCCGTCCGTCCTCGGAGCGTCCATTCCCATCATGTCAGTGGTGAGTGAACGATCCTCGCATTACAATGGATACGATATAAAGCCACAATGAATCTGTGTCTCATTTGTTCCTCCATATCACACTTATTGTGTGGTTAAAATGTAAAAAAAAAAAGTACTTCGTTAAAATTTTCACTCAGGAAAAGTTTAATTAGACACTCAAAGCACATTTTATGATGATAGTGACCTCATCTCCTGTAATTGCTCTGCGATGTGCTGAGCGATGTTGTTTGTACATCCTCGGCTCCTGAGCACTGGCCGCTCTTTTCTGCTCTTATATCAGCAATGGTTTTGTATCAAGAGCTTCTGCAACACGAATAACCAGGAAAAGTAGCTGAATTTGGGAAATATGACTGAGTTGGTTTAGGTGAACGTAGATAATCTGGTGATGCATCTTTTTAGAAGAACATTTTCATTCTGTAGGTCATAATGACCTACAGAATGAAAAGCTGGTAGAGGCAAAAGACTTCATCCCACTTCACAGCTCGCTGCTGCTTTGTGGTCGATCACATAAAATCCCAATAAAATACATTGATATTTGTGGTGTTATGTGAAAAGTTCAATTGAGTGAGTATTGAATACTGATCGATTTTTCTGCCATATGAAAAAACATAAAATGGTAAAAACTCTTCAGACACCTGGAATGATCCACTTTCAACACCAGGGGGCTCTTGTTCGATTAGGGTCATAATAATGGTATTTAGCCAAGACAAGACACCCTGGACAGATCTTCAGTGCATTATTGGCTGCCACTAACAATTATTTTCATAATTGATTATTTTTTCAGTTTTTTGGATGATCAACCAATGATTTGGATAAAGAAATTGCCACATCCCACAGATTTTTTCATTTGGCCTCTTAAGCTATTTTTAACAGTATTGAAAATACAGTAAAAAGACAAATAAAGTTAAACTCCTTTTTTAAATAAGAAGATAGACATTTTATAGCATAGAATACAATACATTTCTTTTAATCAGGTAAAGCTACAACTACGCCACTTGAGTTCTGGGTAGAACAGATTTTCAGAAAAATATGTTTTTATCTTAAATGCAAAGTATATATATTTTGTACAATTGTTCTTTCATCAATTTCATTTTATTTATTTTTTATTTTTGTGGAATCTGTATACTCCAGTGAGCGATTAATCAATTATTACATTTGTTAACAGTTAGTTAATGATTAATCACAATTAATCCTTTCAGCTCTACTTTAAACATCGGACACTTTCTAAGTTTGGTCAAAATAGTCGTGATGGGACGGCGCTTAAACTCGCTCTGCCCTCCTGTGGCAGATGGCGGACCAGCAGGCGGCCATGTTTGGGGAGTGCTGCTTCGATGTGGGCGATGTGAAAATCACCATGGGAACCGGCACCTTCATGGACATCAACACTGGGAGCAAACCACACACGTCTGTGGCAGGTAGAGGAGCAGCACGTTTTTTTTTGGTTTTGTTTTTTTCATCCAGATTTTAATCCTGCTGTATTATTCCAACCCGTCTGCTGCAGGCCTGTATCCGCTGGTGGGATGGAAGATCGGCTCAGACGTCGTTTACCTGGCAGAGGGCAACGCAGCAGACACGGGCACTGCCATCAAATGGGCCCAAGAGCTTGGTGAGGACTGAACTGTGTCGCTTATTGTAAAAATGTTTCTTTTTTTATTTTTTTTAATCGAATAATTGTTCCTCTTCACGTCTAAAATGACGTTGCAGAACTCTTCTCAGACGTCGGAGAAACCAGCGACATGGCTTACAGCGTCAGCGACTCAGATGGTGTGTGCTTCGTCCCTTCCTTCAGCGGCCTGCAGGTAAATGCACTCATATATTTATTGCTAACAAATAACGTATTAATATTTTTATGCACATGCTTATCTCCATCTATAATAAAAGCATGTGTTGTGGTAATGGTTTTCATCTGGTTTCTATGACGGTGTATTGGGGTCATTGTAGATAGAAAAAAGAAAGAATAGTAAATTAATCAGAAATTTTGTGACAAAAGTTCCTAAATTTTCAAGAAAAAAACTCTCAGGAAACAAGCTAGCACGGTTAGCTTCCTGAGCCTCTATATGTATAGAGATTGGGAACTTAAAATCCAATTTTTCCAAATTCCTGAAAAATTCAGGAAGGAAAAAGAAGCAACATGCTATAGAAAACAGCTCTGTTTTTAAATTTCTTACTTTTTTTTTTTCTAGAAAATTCCAGATTTTTTTTTTATTTTTCTTGAGATTTTTAGCAGAAATGTTCTCCTCCTTTTCTTTTTTCTGTCTACAATGGCCCTAATATGCCGCCATAGGTTTCGCATTATCTCTCTCTAACATGCTTTTCTTTTTCCCCTTTGCCTCCATTTTGAACTGGCAGTTGTAAGTGTTTTCTGCTGGATGTTGATATTTTAGTTCTGAGTAGAAAATGTCTCCTTTCCCTTTGTTGTCCAGGCGAATGTTGCCTAGTAAAATGGCCGCCGTTCCTGCATGTTTTCAGTTTGTGTTCCTCCTCCAACACAAATCAAATGGCTGACATACCGTGTCAATATTTCCAGTAAAACACTTGCCAAGTAGTTTTAAGTGTTTTCCTGGAAATCCATTCATTTTGTGCTTTATGTTTGAACTGCTGTATTCTCGGAGTGGAGTGATTACACAACAGTCAACTTCAGTGAATGTAGAAAACAAGAACTCAGTGCTTTCCAGAAGTTTAATTTCTGCCATCCACCTGAAAAGGTGTAGGAGTTTGTGCAGCTGGCAGGGATGCAACGCTGCCACCACCGTGCCTGACAGTTGATTCAAATTTGGTTTGACTTCAAACACAAATAAAAATGGTCAAATACAAGACAAGAAAGCAAAGCAAGCAAAGCAAAAAGGAGTTGATAGACATAGGAAACTTATCCTCTTCACTCCCTTTTTTTCTTGACAATATAAAGCAATAGTTTGTAACGTATTATTTAAATATTTGATTCAGTTTACATCGGTTGCTACCAAAACACTTCATATCTCAGCTCCACACTTCTATCCCATCTGCATTTCTATATAATGGCACCGGTCAGTCCTCTCTCACAGCAGAGCTAAAGAGGACAGTGGGTCAGATCGGTTTCTCGTTTAAGTGTCGTCCGATCGCCCAAAATGAAGGAAATCAAGGCCTTTGTATCTACACTGACCATGTTTTGGTCAGTGTATCTTAGTAGCTTCTGTTCCAGCTCCTTCCACTTAATGCCTGACTTTAGCTTTGATGCTTCTGGATCGTTGCCGAACATCCAAAATGATTTCCTTTCACCTCAGGTTGACCGTTTGCTTCCTGCTCAAATGGTGACATAGACTAATAACTGGCTGAATGGTACTGCTGTTTAGAAACGGCTCTCGAAGATTTTTCCCAACATAAGCCAAAAATTCTCCTCATTAGATCTTCCGCTACGTCGTTGTGCTCTCCCGTTGTCCAGAGTGTTTACAACGCTGAGTTCTATTGAGTCAATTATTTTAGTAACAGACCAAGAGACATGACCAGCTCCATTCCATCATGGCTTTGTCTCACTGGTCTCCCAGTTTTGAATTCATTGAAGATGTGTTTCGTTTTTTCCTTCCACCCTGGAGAATTCATCAGAACTGTGTCAATGCATGAACAGACAGCTGACTTGGACAGGAGGCCCATCTTTAACCTGTGTGTGTCCTATTAAAGGCTCCTCTGAATGACCCCAGAGCGTGTGCTTCCCTAATGGGCCTCAAACCTTCCACGACTAAAAGCCACTTGGTCCGAGCCATTCTGGAGTCGGTCGCCTTCAGGTGATTGGCTTTTGGCAGGCTTAAAACAAGTCAGCATGTACTTGTTTGAACTTGTCTCCCCCTCCTTCATGCTTACCGGTTTAGCTTTCTCCTCAGAAACAAGCAACTGTATGAGACGATGCTCAGAGAGACCCGCATCCCCATCACAAAGATCAGGTGAGGTTAATGGTCCAGTCCTATATGTGGAACCTGGATTGTATCCAGGAAGAAGGGTGTGTCAGCCTGAACTGCACTGGACCCCGCTCCAGCTAATGCAAGCGTATCGATAATACATTATCTGGATAGATCCTCTGACATAGTTACAGTGAAATGGTTTGAGCAATAGCTGAGGACTCTGCTCCTCTCCGTCTCAGGGTGGACGGAGGCGTTTCCTCCAACGACTTCGTCCTGCAGCTGACTGCAGACCTGTTTGGCAGGAAGGTGATCCGGCCCCAACACCGGGAGATGTCGTCTCTGGGGGCCGCTTTTGTTGCCGGACTTGGAGTGGGTAGGCAAACACACTGTCATGTAGAATAGACAAAATAGCGTGCCGACCCGTGCTGTAATGGTCTCATGGGAATGAGGCGTTACGGCACATAATCTTTGTCTCATAACAAAGATTATGAGACATTTTTGTTCGAGCTGCAACTATAAATTGATCAAAATAGCAGGCATACAAAATAAAATTTACATTAAAAAAAATACAGCAATAATTTATGTCGGTTGCCATAACAGCTGAGAGTCTTTGGAGTTTGTCTCCGCGAGTTTACCTCATCTAGATACTGGAATTTGTGACCATTCGCTTTTGTGGATGGGGATTGGGTGTGAACAGGAAAGCTTTTCAAAGATTCTCTAGTGGATTTAGGTCTAGACTTTGACTGAGCCTTTTAAACACCTGGATGTTGTTTGTAGCTCTGGTTGTATGATCAGGATGGTTGAACCTCCACACACCCCCTCCAGCAGGCTTTCCTCCAGGATTGCCTTGGATTTATTGATCAACACATCAACTCAAGCCAGCTTTCCTGTCCCTGCCAAAGAAAAGCGTCCCCACAGCATCATGCTTCTTCTGTTTTAATGGTGACGCTTTCAGCGATTTGCTTGTTGCCCCAAAAGGTTCCGTTTTGGTCTTGTTTGGACAGAATATCCATCTGCTTGTTTGCTGTGGCTAAAAGCTCCTTCAACTGTAGGTTTCTTCTTCTCCTCCTTAAAAAAGACCAGGTTTGTGGAGTGGTCTAGTCGTCCAGTCAACAGATTCTCCCACTCGGCATCGAATTCTGATTAAAGCTGCCCATTTCCCTGTCAGCTCAGATGGACGTCCATCTTGGGGCGTTTGCTGTAGTCCTACGTTTCAGTGCCGAATGATGGATTGAACGGAGCTCTGTGAGATCTTCAAAGCTTGGGATACCATTCTGGATCCTAAATCTGCTTTAAACCTCTCCAACTTTCCTGAGAACCTGAGATTTGGTAGGAATGCTCTTCTACATAAACAGAGGACATAAAAAGCCACTTTGTCGAACAGTCACTTTAACAATCCTTTTTTTTCCAGTGTTCATACTCTAAATATGACAAGTGTTCATTTGAAAGCTCCTGATCAAAAGTCCTATTTTTATTTTGCTGACTATGGCCACAAAAGCAGAAATGAGCCCTGCTATTTTCTTATGTTCTACTCACTGCATTATGCAATGAGATTATTACAGATTAAGCAGATGCCTTGTTATAAGACATGCTAACTGCGTCTCTGTAGGTTTCTGGATGAACCGTGAAGAGCTGAAGAAGCTGCAAAGCGCCGATAAGGTGTTCCTGCCTAAAGGTGCTGCCGGCCCCGGTCAGGAATACAACCCCGTCCTCCAGAGCTGGGAGAGAGCGCTGAGGCGCTCCATGAACTGGTACAAGCCTTGACTGTGGGACACACAAACAGGAAGGTTCTGCGCCAGAACCAATGGAAACAACACATCAGCTGCTGAGTACACGTGAAACGCAGAGCTAACAGCCATCAGCTGTGTCTTCAATTCAATATAACTGTTTACGTGTGTGAATCATGGTCCGTGTAATTTAAAGACACAGTACTTAAAGCTGCAACAGGTGGAGAGCTGGTGGAATGTGTACAATGGACCAAAAATTACTTGAAAATGAAAACTTCTGAGCTTTCCAGGGAAGCCAGAAGTGATTTAAGGCCCCATTCAGACCAGGCACTAATAACCAAACTGGGAGATCATGAAGGCATGAACAACCTTAGCTACTAGCTTAACTCTCCTAGTGCAGACCAGAAACTGTTGGAATTTTGTTTAGAGCTTTGTCTTGCTGAAAGCAACTTTAGAAAATTCCAGTGTCTCTTTGAGAACTAAAAAAAAAAAGCTAACCGGATAACCCTTAATTTTCTTTAATCTCTTTATCACTGGCAGTCAGATATTGATTATATCAATACTGTGTGTGAGGGATGCTGTAAAACAGGGTTTTAGCCTTTTAAGGAAAAGCTTTCTTGAAGTCAATGTTTTAATCCACCTTTAGCATCTAACTTTAGCAGTTAGCACGGTTAGCTTCCTGAGCCTCTATACGTTCCATATAGAGATTGCAGTGCCTTACTTAAACTCCAGTTTTTCCAAATTCCTGCCAAATTCAGGAAGGAAGAAGAAGCAACATGCTATAGGAAACAGCTCTGATTTTAAATATTTCTCACAACTTTTTGTGCTTTTCACGAATCTGTGCTTAACACCTCACTTGAAAGGAAAGTAGAGACCTTTGAGTCTTCTTTCCTCAGTAACCAAGGAAGTGCTTCCAGTGTTAGACTGGCATTTAATATGGGAATGGAAGCAGACCAGATTTTTGAATTTCTGACTGGCAAACTATAAAAATCATCAGATTCTGGTCGCCAGCTGATTTCTTGGTACGTCTTTAATCTTATCTGCATTGTAGTCTGAACCCAGTTAAGGGTCCACCCATGACTCGGCATATTAGCTCTACATTCGATTCTTCTGGTTTTAAGAAAACTTTTAATAAATATTCAACTATTCTATGTATCTAGCTGTAGGGTTGTTTAACAGGAAGGATTTTTAAGCAAAAATTTGTAAGTAATTTTCTATAATTTCCTAATCCACTGTAAGAAAATGTGGATAAATGGCTTTAACAAATACAGTAGAAGCAGCAGGTTGCTCATATTTATTTTGGTTCATTATAATCAGTCATATTTCAGTAAGAGTCAAATGGTTCAAACATATATACGATCAAAAATAAGTATAAAATAAGGTGAAATAAGCCTGTTGAAGATAATATACAAATATCTTCATTTATATCAAGTCAAAGATAACAGCGTTTATATAGAAAATGATTGGCGATGAAACAGCTAAAATTCCATTGTCACAACAAACACTGATATCAAATAATTATGTTTTAAACAGAAATGCTGTTTCTCCAGATTCAAGCACTGTAATGACAGTTTACTTTATAATTCATGGCGTCATTTAATTGCATTGGTAAAAACAGCAGTTAGAGTTGATAAAAACTTCAGTCCTGCACAGAGTCTTGACGATCAAGCTAAAGACCAATAGATGTGTGCATGTAAGGGCTGTTGCTTTTGTGAGCTTAGTGTAAAAAAACCCTCACATAAATCATGAACCTATAGTATTCATGATTATTTATATAGTTCAGGTTTTTAGGGGTTTCATAGAAGCATGAGGAGACCAGCTGCTTGTCGCCATGGATTCCGTACAGATTTCTTGTGTTCTGACTTTTCTCTTCCATACTTTCATGGTTTAGATTATCAACAAATTTTAGCATCAAAGGTAATTTGAGCAAATAAGAAATCCAGCTTTAAGATGAGAATTTCATTTATTCTCCTTATACATTTTCTGACAGAATGCAGAATTCATGGAAATTTTCTTTTTATTTCTGATAGTAAACATGGTTAGATTTAACACCTTTAAATGTGACAAAAACAAAGCAAAAACAGAAGAAATCTGTAAGAGAATAAATACTTAGCAAGCTGGAAACTGAGATGGGATCATTTAGGAAGCATTTTTAGGTGAACGTTACTTCCAAGTCTGAACCGGGTCCATAAAGAACCATCAGCATGAAGAAGTTCCTGCTCCATTATTTCTTCTCAACAGTGCCATTTATTCCGAAGACAACTTTATTTACTCTCGTCTAAATTGGATTTCACTTCCCCATCTCTGTCTCATTAATGAAATAATACTACCCAATGCTATGACGCCAACGACTGGCTTATCAGCTTTTAATTCATGAGTGCTCCATAGAAACAACTGAGTGCCAAATGTTTAATCCTGGGATACGAACCAGAATCCATTCAGATTCAAGCACAGACTTCAGTTCATTTGGATTAAAAGAAAACTGACCTGACTTCTTGATGTTTCAGAACCAGTATTTTTTTTTTCTTAGTGATTTAGCATGAAATGTTTGCATAGTCTGCGACAGACTGCCGACCTGTCCAGGGTGACCCTGCCTCTCACCCGAAACGTTGGTTGGAGATAGGCACCAGCACCTCCTGACGCCACTAAGGGAGAAGGGTGTTAGAAAATGGAAGGATGGATGTTTGCATAGTCATTTTAAAAAGACGAGGACCTCATTTAAAAAATACTTATTTACTTTGGGAAATTTGGAGCAACTTCATTTTAAACCCTTTGTGAATGTTTGTATATATAATGTTATAATTATAATGGTGTTAAATCCTGACTTGCTGTTAAAATGTGATTGCTCCTCTGAACCTGTAAAAGCCATTGTACTAAGTATTTATGAGCGTTTGTACTGCATAATGTTTTGTAATGACGGGATCAGGGTTATAAGAAGTGATGGAACTGGCAGAAAAACGAAACATTCCAATACTTTTCTGCTTATTATTGTAGATTTATTTCCCATGTTGATGCCGTATGATCAGTGTGAACTCTGATGACATTCTTCTAACATGATTGTTCTTTAACTGAAAACTCTAAACCTCTTTCTTCACCTCTGACCTGCTGGGTGGTGTTTGGATTTTACATAATTTTCTGGAATATGTCTAGAAAACAGTATTCATGTCTCTCAAATGTTTTTGTGTTACGACCTAAAACTTGAGTAAAATTTTAGTGGCCTTTTATGTAATAGACCAACACAATCCAATGAAGATAAAGTGAAGATGATGGATTGATGCATTGTTTTTAAGACATTCCACAAATAAATCTGAAAAGCATGGTGTTGGGAATCAGAACTTGCATCAATGTTTGGCTTATGTAATTATTAATAACTTATTATGAATGAAATTATTAACACATTTAGAGGAGGTTCATCTTTTCAGATTACGTGTCTTATAATAAACTGTTATGACATGTGTAACATATACTACTTGGGAAATATACTGGTTACACTGGTTAAGTTTAATATCATTAAACTTTAATTTTCAAACTTAATGATATTTTTGGAACAGTGGAGAAAATAGTAAAAAAAAAAAAACATTTCTAATAATGTCAGTTTTGTTTGTTGACATTACTGTAAATTGATCAAGACAATGATAAATCAAAATTCTTATAAGAAATTTTCACGATAGATGCCCACGCGCAGGGATGTGGTAGCCCAGATGTGTGGGAAGCAGCCCATTCTTTAGTGTAATCTCTTCAAAGAGGACTTTGCATGTCATTAGAGGGCTAATAATAAATGATGGACTCTGGTGACGTGTCCCGCTGCCTCCGGCTGCACAGGTGTCACTGACAACACGAGTGAGAAGATGCTGCACAAAGTGTTCACCTCCAGGGAATCATCAGAAACACGGACTGTCAGATGTGTCTGGAGTCCCTCTGACGTGACCAAAAAAAAACTTGCTACGAGTGTTGCTATGGCAGCTTGAGGATGGAGTGACTGAGAACAAGCGGGGTGTGTGTTCCTGCTGGTGTGGTGGAGAGAAGGGGGGGGGTGCTAATTGAGTGGACAAATAAGGGGGAGGGTGGGGGCACTCTGACAATGGGAGGATTGTGTGTCCATTCTGTCAGAAGGAGAGCATACTTGAGTGTTGTTTGCATCACGTAGCTCCGTCCATTCTGGGAGGTTTACTGCAGAACTCTTCGTCACTAAAACATGAGGACATTAGCAGTCCTGCTAAAGCTTTTATCAGGAGTGGGACGTCTTTGCTAGAAAAACAAGATTGTGTGTGTGAGCCAGTGGTATATCTCGCATGAGTTCAGTTAGACCTCTTGCAACAAATTCAGAGTGACAGCAGGAAGTGAGTGCAGTGTGACCACTACTCCAGTCCCCTTCCCCCATGCAGGCGGGACCTTGTCATTATATAACTGTCTCTTCTGCATTCTTCTTCTCCGACTCTCTGTGACACACCAGGATTGTTCAGTTGGGGGGGATGAAGGGGAATTGGGAGTTGGTTCTGTCCCAGCCCAGTTCATTTCACTCATCTCTGTTGAGGAAAATTAGTGATATGAAATTTTACCCCTACTCCTAAATGTTCTCTCTTTTAACGTTAATACATGTTTACAGTTGTGCTCTCTGAATAAAGCAACATACCTTCTTCTTTCTCCGATGCTCTCTCCGAAGGAATAGCAAGTAGCCTTTTATCTTTGTCTGTCACACATCAAATCCTCCAGGGCTCCAAATCTGCCGAGCAGAATTGTTGTTCTGACAAAAACAACATCTGCGTACTGTTACAGCCACAGAGCTTGTTGCCGTGAGATTGAAACTGCTTCTTTGCTCTTCAGGCACATTCTGTACGCAGCTGAAAAATCTGGGTTTCAATTCAGTTAACGCACCCCGTCCTGAAGCAACAGAACTCTAAGTTCCACACCCTTGATCCCAATACAAATGGACTATTCTGAACGAGAGCACATTAAAGTTGCAGCATTGTGTGTTTTCCAGACATAAAGTGGCTTTTTATAGCATAATGTTACCTCCAATTGCATATCAAATAAGTACATTTTATTTTCTAACTTAACGCCTTAATATTGCGCCTCTGTCTCTTTATAAATTCCTGCTTTTTCTGACTCCACCTTCAGGAAGTCATCATAACATGATGAGTTCCCTAAAAACCGTTTAACAATGTTTTACCAGCGTTGCACTGAGAAGTAGCTTGTATAATATAGATAGCATATAGATATTAAATGCCTTACAATTTTATGCAACATATAAATATAATGATACTACAAGGAGTAGAAGCTGCAAGAATCCACTGCTCATTGAACTAAAATATACAGTAAAATCTATTTGAAATATAAAAGATCCATAAAACTGTCCATGTACGAAACAAAAGCTTTGCTGCTTTTTGCCGTATTAACTGCAACTCCTCAGATGAAGGCATCTTGCCGCTTTTTCAGTCAAACGGTTGCATTTTTTCTGTGCTGAATTTGATGACAGATTCTGCAAAATTATCTTCAGGAAACAAATACTCAGATCTAGTCGTTTTTGGTTAAAACTTCACAATCACTTGTAGTCTGATGTGTTAGCATGCAGTCACATTTCTGTAGAGAAATTCTAACTCTAAAAATAGCCTAGCATTGCCCCTGGGCGCAACCCACATACTCAGAGATCTGCTTAACCCACAAATAAATTTCCATGATAAGTCTTGCAGCATCTCAGGCTGCTTTTGCCTTTTCTCTCACACTGCAGCTGATTTCAAAGATGTAGTATAATGTAAAATTAATGTTTTGAGTTCATTTTATGATGTCATCAAAAAACATACCTGTAGTGTTGTTTTGATTTTTTTCATTGCGAAATCCTTGAATCTCCCATGGCAACCATCCTGAGCAAAACCCTTGCATTCGCCAAGTGATGTATTTTCCATGCAGCTCCTCGCCAGGAGGGAGCTTCCGCCTCACAAACCGCCCCTCCTCCCGCAACTCCCCCACTCAGCTCCTTCAGACTAGCCAGTAGCAATTAGCAAATAAATACCTAGAAGAACTGAGAATTTACTGAGAATTACAGGAGCTACTTCTCAGTGCAATGCTGGTAAAAAAAAAACATATTGTTAAAGGGTTAATCAGAAAGAGTAGGAGCTTCTATTTTCCCTCCTAATTTTATATAGTTTTAGCAAATTGCATGGTCATAGGATTATCATCGGATTGTACATATAAAACAAACTGTTCAACTGTCTTTATAAGATAAAGGTACAAACTCAAAAAACAGACAAGCACATCAAGGCAACACAAAGGGAGAGAAAACATTTTTCAAATAAAGCACAGAATTAGTTATGTTTTTATATATATCTGTTTGTAACAATAAAATAAAATAAAAATAAAGAGCAGAAGAGAGGAAACCATCAGAAAAAATAAATCAAAAGTGCATTTATTGAAACTTAAGAAAAGGGGAAAAGAAAAGTGAATAAATCAATAATAATAGTAATAGAAGCTAATCAGGTATCGATGGAAAGCTAGCTCATTTAGCCAACAGCTGTAGTGAAGTGGAAAAGTGTGGAAATTCAAAAGAGCCACGCATTGAATCTTTTTAAATTTAGGAAAGTATCTCAGCCAGTGTAAGACAAGATCCTAAACAAGGCAAGATTATGAGCTTCTTAAAGAGACAGAGGCCCAGTTTCAAGACGTTTAGTGGCTTACATTTCTTGAAAGTTATGCTTAACATTTTTATAACAAATGAAGGTAATATTATTGATTGTGCTATAAAATAGCAGTATGTGGTTGGAAAGTACACATTACTGCCCCTTTAATGGACCTTGGGTTCATATCTGTGTCCTGCTTTGTCAGCGTGTAGCCTGGTTTAGTGACTCACCACTTCGACTTTGATGCAGGATCAATTAATCTACAATAAAACCATGATGTCAAAACCATATATATGATGATTTGATTTATATAGATAATCTGTTGAAGGAGAGTGTGAAGAAGCCATTTGTTAAAAAAAAATAAAAATCAGACGATGTAGGAGTCTAATAGTTGGTGATGATAATAATGGTGAGAGCTCTACTTAGAATTTGTCCGCGTCGCGGTGCGTCTCTGTGATGAACCAATGCGCATCTCCCAATTCGCACTGCATCAGCTGCCAGCGCACGCTCAGAGTGACGTCACAGCGCTCTCTCTCTCTCTCCTCACCTTCCCCTTCTCGTTCCTTTTTTCCTTCCCTCCTCTTATTTCACCAGAGCATCCCTCTCCTTCTGCTCTCCTGTCCTTCTCCACCGCCCACTTCTTCCCAGCCACCGGACCCGGCCACTCACCGCACCGCCGCCTCATCATTGCATCGCCCCGCTGCGCTTTTCCGCATTTTTTTTTCTTTTTTTTTTTCTTTCTTTTTCTTTTTTTAAGGAGACAAAAACCGGAACGTTTTTCAATTTTATTCATTTTTTTTTATTTTTCTGGGACTACACAAAGTTCCCCTCCACCCCCCGGCCTGCCTCCTGCCTCCCTCCCTCCTCATCACCATGGCGAGCACCGAGGATAAAGCGGCCAGCAAGGAGAGCCCGTCCAGCTGGAAGGACTCCATCTACAACCCGAGGACCGGGGAGCTGCTGGGTCGCACGGCCAGCAGCTGGGGTAAGGATGCAGCCCGTCCCTCCACTACCCTCCTCCTGTCAGACATTAAACCTGTGCAGCCTGATTTGTTTGTTATTGTTATTATTATTATTTTTGATTTGTGTGCGTGGACTGTTGAATGAAGGTGACTGTGAGGCTGAGCTAGCATGGGGAGGCATCCCAGGCCCGCATGGAGGTAAAGGTGTGCCCAGGTCTCCTTTTGCTGCATGATACTATTTCCATGTTCAAACAGATATCATTTATGATATGTATCTGCAAACCCCACCCCCCTCTCCCTCAGCCCCTCCTGTCTGAGCTGCTTCCTTCCCAAATAATGGCGGTCCTGCTGAATTCCTCAGCTGCATCCATAGCTGATCAGGATGTAGATTTTTTTGTAATTTTTATGTAATGCTTCACCCCAGGCTGAGGTGGTAACAACCCCCACCTCCTCGTCTCCCAACCGACACACACCCACGCATGCACACACTCTTCCTCTCACCGCAGCCGGCTCCTATAGGCTGGTGCCGGCTTCAGTCAGGCTGCCTGGGCCCCCGTGCTGCTGTGGAGTGGGATGCTCCATTGCAGTTGCATGGCCGCCCACATTAGCATGCCTGTCAAGGTCAAATGGGATTCCCTCTCTCCTCTTTCTCTGTCATTCTCGCACTGGACAGGTGCATTGTGGGATACTGCTGGAGAGCAATGAGGTGAAAAAAGAGATAGGAGGAGTGTGGGGGTGGGGAGGTGTGGAGAGAGGGTAGCTATCCTCCCCAAACCCCCCTCACGCTCTCTTTTGGTCCGCTTAGAGGGCATCTCGGAGTTCCTGGTGAACCATTTTGATTCTGATGTTTCCTCGCTTTACAGCAGCGAAAAGCTGCTGAAAAGTTGGGGAGGGGATGGAGGGGATGGAGGAAAAAAACACCTGTGATTGTCAGAGGTAGTGGATTTAAAATGGTGTCGCTCAAACGCATAGCTCTGTCGAAGCGCAGCAAACCGAGGCACGTCCCACATCAGGCGCGACCCTCTGCAGAAACAAACTTTAATGTTCTGCAGAGATGAGATTCAGCAGCAGCAAGGTTCACACAGCAAGAGCAAAAAACAATACCGAGACTGCAACAAATATTAGTAGCAATAGTAATATTATTATTAGTAGTAGTAGTAATAATAATAATAGCATACAGTACTGTATGTGTTATTTTCTGTATTAACTGCACAGAAAGTCAGTGCACTTATTACAAATAAAACATATGAACATTATACATGTTCAGTGCGCCTGTACATTATGTACACTTTTGAAAAAGAGACCGACTATTTACACTGCAGTGCAGAAAAAAATATTATGTAAAATCAACTTTCTTTGAGCTTTACATGTTATAATGTTATTCCCTCATCAAAAATAAACAGCTGGAGTTTGGCTTTGATTAAAGGATGTTTGAGAAATCTTTTAATCTCCCGTGGCAACCATTGAGCTGTGCAAAACACCCGATTGGACCGAGCTCCGCTTTCGAGGAGCTGCAGTTTCCATGCCTCCCCTTCCCAGCTCAGCTCCTTCAGACTAGCCAGCAGCAATTAGCAACACCTGGTGGAACTCGGCATCCACTGAGCTCATTATAGGAGCTTCTTCTCAGTGGTAAAAACATTATTAAAGTTTTAATAGAGGAGCCATGTTGTGATGTTGTGATAACTTCCTGGAGGAGCTTTTAAAGAGACAAAGACCCAATTTCAAAGAGTTAAATTACAACATCAAATTTATTTTAAGTCATACTGCATAAATATAGCATTTCTATAACAACTGAAGGTGACATCCACCCATCCAACCATCCATCCATCCATCCATCCATCCATCCATCCATCCATCCATCCATCCATCCATCCATCCATCCATCCATCCATGGCTTATCCAGGGTTGTGTCACAGCGGTAGCAGCCTAAAAGTAGGGAGGCCCAGACTTCCATGAATGTGACATAGCTACTTAATTATTTTATAGAATGATGCTCTGTGGCTGGAAAACACATAATACTGGCCCTTTAAAAACATTCTTCTCCCCCACTCTGTGTCCCCCGCTCTGACCTGCAGCCCTCATCCTGCTCTTCTACCTGGTCTTCTACTGCTTCCTGGCCGGCATGTTCACCCTCACCATGTGGGTGATGCTGCTCACGCTGGACGACTACGTGCCAAGGTACAGGGACCGCATCCCCAGTCCAGGTCAGTGTCCTCCAGCTCCACCTTAAAGTTCTGGCACCATCATCTGCTGTGAGCGGCCATGTTTTCTCTTATGGACATGCATTATTCATGCCCCTCCAGCCTAGATGCTGTCACTGTAATGTCTTTATATTGTTGCTTTTTGCATTGATCTGTTTGTAAGTCTCTTCCTGAGTGATAACTAGAATAGGAACAGCTCAATGGATGCTTCCTCTAATAGCCGTGTTTTGGTTTCACTCACCGTCTTTGTTTTTGCAGGACTGGCCATCCGGCCAAACTCCTTAGACATCTCCTTCAACAGATCTGATCCGCAGAAGTATTCCCAGTATGTCCGAAACCTGGAGTCCTTCCTTCAGAGTGAGTGCACTCCAAGCCGATGAATTAAAAAAAAAAAAAAAAAGATCTGCAGGTGAACAAGTAGCTGTCCTTTGTTTTGGTGGACTTGGATCTGAGCAGACCTCTGTCCACACCATGTCTCTGTCAGGATACAATGACACGGAGCAGGAGGGGAACACCGACTGTTCTCCAGGAGAGTACACCCTGCGGGAGGAAGGGGAAGGAGTGTCGCAGAAAGCGTGCCGCTTCAGGAGGGCGCTCCTGAGTTTTTGCTCTGGCCTGTCTGACACCAACTTCGGATACCATGAAGGGAAACCCTGTGTGCTGCTCAAAATGAACAGGGTACCAAATGGCTTTCATGGCAAAGTCTGCCTTTTATAGCTGCTTGCAGAAGTATACTTCACCTTTAAACTTGTTCACATCTTGTTAGACTACAACCATAAAACTTTCATGTGTTTCAGTGGGAGCTTCTGTGATGCTCTCTGGGTGGGGATTACACTGTTCAACAGCCAAAGAACCGTCTGAGGGTTTTCAACTGTTTTAAGGTCATTTTGATGAGCTGAATCCAAAAATCTCATTGGTTTTGCTCAATCAGGTCAACTTTCTGAACTATGGAGCAACATGAGCATCAAAATGCAGGACTTGTTCTCACATCTGGAGAATCTGATCAATGAGTGATGAGCAGGAGGAGAGACTCCATCAGGACAGAAAAGAGACGGAGAATTTCACACAATGAAGAAATTCACATTCGCATTCAATTCACATGTACTTACCCTCCTCAGTGTTTATTATTCAATTTACAGAAATCCGAGTTTGTAACATGTAATTAATACTTTTTTTCTCCTAAAACCTTTTTTGGATGAGAAATATTAATGGAAAAAATGTCATCAATTTAGTCAGTAGATCAAATTTTCTCTAAATCAAATTAGAATAAAAACCTGACCTGATGGAGGAAAAATAGGTGTCAGTTTTGGATTCAGTGGTGCAAAAATAATCCTAGTTCAGTTGAAAAAACAAAAGATATTTTTGTAACTCAGTGTAAAGACTTAGGATTGATTAAAACTACTTATTGATTTTTTTTTTTAGAATATGTAGCGTTCATAGCACCACAAACACAAATACTGCTCTTGAAAAAGGTTCCCATTTTTAAGTGGTTCTGTCAGAACGCCACATAAAGAAATGTGATTGATATCACTAAACCGCACACAGTAACTTTAATCATATTTTCAAATTTACTGGAATTTGTGGAACAGTGGAGAACATAGTAAATGATCATAACGTCAGTTTTGTTTTTTAACATTAAAGCAAATTTATTGAGATAACATTTAATCTAAATCCTTATCGTGATAAGAAATGTTCACGATAAATGATAAATGATCAATGATAAATGAAACGATGCATGATGGACTACTGCAAATTACTGTGGCAGTGTGCCAAAAATGTAACATTTTGGTCTAACTGCAAACTGCTGTGTGATGAAGAAACTAAAACTGCACATCCTCCTGAACACAGCCTCTTATTGTGCAGCATGGTGGTGGCAGCCTCATGCCGTGGGAATATTTTTCTTCAGCAGGACAGAATGCAGTTAAATACAGGACAACATTGGAAAATAAGAAAAATAAAAATAGAAAACTGTGAGAGGCTGTGAGAAAGTAGATCGAAGCTTGTTTATGTCTCAGAATAGCCCAGTCAAAGTCTAAATCTGTGCGATGGCTTTAAATAGCTTTTTATTGATGCTCTCCATGCAATCTGAGGGAGTTTGAGATATTGTGCAAAAAAAAACAAAAAAAAACTGGGACACAAATGTTATGTTACGGAACACGCAATATAATATTAAATAAAAGGTATTTATTTATTTGCTGTTAGTTTTTGCCATAAAGTCAAAAACTAACAGCAATAATTTTTGTTACTTTGCCAGTCATATGAAAAAAAGTCATATTTTCACCATTTAGCTCCAAACTACATATTGAGTTGACAAGCATTATATTTAGTTTGAAGCTAAATATTTAGTAAGCAAGCTACAGGTTTTTTGCTTTAAACCTAATAATTAGCTACAATTTAAATAATTATTTAGCAGGCCAAATTTTTAGTTTGAAGTTAAATATTTGTTTACAAACTACATTTTAGCTTCCAACTAAAATTTAATTGATGCTAAATATTCCAAACCAAATATTTAGCATCAAATCAAGCTCCAAATAATTTATTTATTTAGCAATCTAAGCATATAGTTTGAAGCTAAATATTAATTCAGCAAGATTAATATTTAGTTTTAAACCAGAGTTAGTTTGAAGATAACAAGCTAAATATTTAGCTTCAAATTAAATGTCAAGCCTAAATTAAATCTGTAGCTCATATATTTAGTTTTTAAATTACATATTTATCTTGGTAATTAGATATTTAGTTTTAACTGTAATATTTATAGATGAATTAATAACATGGTGAAAATATGCCTGACAAATTAAACCCCGTTTTGTTCCCTATGACAGGCTGAATAATCCAGACTATTGCTGTTAACTTTTGAATGCGTAACTTTAGCCAATGTATCTGATCAGCAGGATTTATACATTAATTTCTTTTATTTTTAATTGCAGAAATCTTTGAAAAGCATGTGTATCATTTTCCTTTCACTTCCACACAGAATCCTAATAAGACATGCTGCCCCTTTTGTCATACTGTATAGCTGCAAAATGACAAGAAGCTACAACAGCTGTGAATCCCTTTATGAGGCCCAGGCTCCTAAATGATTTGATTTGCTTGTAGCGGCGCAGCGTCCTGACAGTGACCCTCCTCCCGTGTCTCTGCCTTCACAGATCATTGGCCTGAAGCCTGGCGGGGAGCCCTACATCAACTGCACTGTCAAAGTAAAAACTAAAATCAGAGCCTTACATGTGCAACGTTCATGTATCTGTATCTGTGTCTTTTTAGTTCTTCCATTAAAAACAAAACATATTTATTACCACTGTGGATTTAATATTTCCTTTGTTGATCTTTCATATTTTCCCTCTTTTTCTTTTCTTTTTTTTTGTCTGTGTGTCTCATGTCTTTTTGCATGCTGTCACTGACGTCTTTAGGGTAAGACGGATATGTGAATTATCAGGATAAGGCCAGTAGGAGTAAGAACACATTTGTGTTATGTAATGGGTCATTATGTGGGCGCCTCCAGAGCCCATCTTAGTGGCATTTTAGAGTTTATTTTTAGCCTAACCAGTGTCGTTCTTTTACCCCGGAAATGTCACTTTGTTCAGACTAAACGCAGAACAATGTCATTTAACTAATTCATTCAAATCTCTTTGCCTCGACCGCAGAGGGATGCTGCTTCTGCTTGCTCATATCCCGTTGTCTTGAGAACATTTCCCATTTGCTGTTAATTTAACTCTAAGCTTGCTTTTATCCAACGAGAAATTTAAACCTACATGTATTCTTCCCTGCAGAAAGACAACCCGATCCAAATGCACTATTTCCCCAAAGAGGGACGCTTTGACAAGATGTATTTCCCCTACTACGGCAAGAAAGCCCATGTAAGTGTCTTATCTTCCAATGTGCATCGGAACATGCATCTGAGAGTATGTCTTACATGAGGCAATGAAATGCATTTTATGAAACATCAAATCTTGTCACACATGTGTTACCTTTAATGTTCGCCTGCTCCTACGGTGTGTGTAGGAAGGAGGGTGTGAAATGCGTTGCGAAACGTCACCGTCATGTTTCTGATGCTCAGCAATCACCTGTCGAATGACGGTCAGAGCCACTGTGATTTATCTAAATGTTGACGGTGGGAATAAGTATTCATCAGTGCAGTCAGAGCGTCAGCATCACTTCACTTGTAAATTCCCCGGCAGAGTTGTTGCACTTAAAACCAGATATTCACACATGTTCTTCTGTGTTAAAAGATTTTTTTTCCACTCGTTAAGTTACCCTAAAGGATGTAATTTTTATTTTGTAAGAGCCACAGTGATGTCAGCTTATTCCATTTTCCTGCACCCTTTTCCCTTACTGGGGTGGGGAGGGTTGCTGGTGTCTATCTCCAGCTATCGTTTCGGGCGAGAGGCAGGGTACACCCTAGACAGGTCGCCAGTCTGTCGCAGGGCAACACAGAGACACACAGGACAGACAACCATCCACACACACACACACTCACACCTAGGGACAATTTAGAGAGGCCAATTAACCTGACAGTCATGTTTTTGGACTGTGGGAGGAAGCCGGAGTACCTGGAGAGAACCCACCATGCCCAGGGAGAACATGCAAACTCCATGCAGAAAGACTGGGGCCGGGAATCGAACCCAGAACCTTCTTGCTGCAAGGCAACAGCTCTACCAGCTGTGCCACTGGGCAGCCCATGTCAGTTTATTATTTTTTTTAATTTGAAACAATATTAAAATCAGAAGTTTGCGTATATTTCCTTCGTCCTTGAAACGCTGCCCTTTGAAAGCTTGTGACTCAGTTCAAATGTCTCAAACTCGTCACAATTCATATCTCCAAAATATGAACTGGTGTAACTCGGGAAGGTTTGTAGATCACTTCAGAACATTGATTTTCCTGTACGTGAGGTGCTTTTGCAGCTAATTTCTAGTAATTAGCTACAAATTAGCTCTTGTAACTAATGTGGAAGTGTGCTTTGGGTCATTGTCCATTTGGAAAACCGACTTCCACCCAACCTTTAACTTCCTGATTGACGACATGAGATCTGTGGCTTCAATATTTCCACATAATTGGGAAATATCCATTAAGATTATTGTAAAATGCATCAATAATCCCTCTTGCAACAACGAAGCAGCAACGTCATGATGCTGCCACTTGCATACTTCTCAGTTGGGCTGGTGTTCCCAGGCTTACAAGCTAACAAGCTAAACATCCCAGAGTTCAGAACCTTCAGACATCTGAAAGTTGCACCAAACGAGGAGCGCAGACTTTGAGTTCCACAGTCACAGAAGTCTATAAAGCCATCGTCTTGTTAGTGGAAAGTTAATGAAGGCATCATAAAGTTAGCAGTTTAAACTCAAGTTTTAAGAATAATAGGTTACATCTTTACTTGCATTTTCCGTCATTTAGGCTGAATAATGGAAATCTACAAGTATTTTAATATACGTTAGTTCTAAACAGTTTACCAATAAGACAATAACTCAAATCCTTTAGAAAGATATAGAGGTTTATTTTAAGTAAATAATTCCTTAATAATGGTGAAAAGTGCCTGTTTATTTGGCAGATTATTTCACTCATAATAATATTATAAGTTAATTTAACAATGAAACTAGCTTTTACATCTTGCTAAAAATTACTTTTAAACTACTTTGTTTTATTTCAAGTGTATTAGTATATTTGCAGTAGAAACTAAACCAAAAATACTTGGTAAGATTTTGTGTTTTTGCAGTGTATGCATGTTGTCTATATGTGGTGAAGTGTGTGAACTGAAATGCAGGACAGATTTTGCAGTTTTTCTCAAGTTGTGGTCCGTGATCGCCCCCTAGTGTTCCGTCCCGTACTGCATATGGACGACCTTTATTGTGAGCTCAAAAGATAGCTCACAAAAGGACTGTTTTTAAAAATAATAACGGATAAGTGGCTTAAGACCAGGTCACTCAAAAGAAAAGATGAAGTTATCAGTGGAAAGAAAAAAATGCCAGGACTACTTATATTTAATTTCCCTTTGGGATAAATAAAATGTGTTTTTAATTGATCAGAGGAACTTATGTCTGCAGGAATATTGTTCCATTTTGCAGAGCTGTTCTTAGAACGTTATTATGATACGTAGCAAGCCATCTGCACGCAGATCATGGTCTGTGGCTGTGCTGAGTGACTTGGCAGTGAGCAGCGCTGTGCCCCACACTGACTAATTGCATCTTAAAAAACAACTACTTACATTGGGCTTTCTTCATGCTGAAAGAAAATGTTAATCTCTGCCAAAGCAATCAAAGTCTAATTTTCTTTTATTGTGCTACCAAATTACAAATGGCCCTAAAATGTTACCAACGTACACAACACCTGTAGTAGAGAACAATTTATTTTTCTTTGATTTCCATGTGTTTTCTGTTGTTGGAAAACTTAAAGTCCACACTCAAACAATTCAAAATGCCCCCAAGTTCTGTTCATGGTTTTGTCCTGGTCAGTCATATTTACAAAAACACCTCCCTTCTTATTAGAATGAAGAAAGAAGACAACAATAGATGAGTTCAGAGACTAACATTTTCAGTTCAGATTGTGTATATTATGACGTTGTGTTATTGTGGTCAGACCTGATGAAAGAGCGTTTCGTCCCCGATGCAGGACAACTACGTGGAGCCGCTGGTGGCCGTGAAGCTGCTGTTCACCAAGGAGGACTATAACAAGGAGCTGGCCATGGAGTGCAAGGTGAAGGGCTCCAACCTCCAAAATAACGACGAGAGGGACAAGTTCCTGGGCCGCATCACCTTCCGGATCAAGGTGGTGGAGTAAAAAAAGAGGCAGCTGCGTACCAGCGCACCTTGTCGGCCTCTGAATTTACAAACAGATTTGCGATTATGGAAAAGAAAAAAAGTAAAAATACAAAAAAAAAGGAAGGAAGTATCAAATATGTCACAAAGATTTATTTTCGTTCTTTCTTTCTTTTCTGGATATAGTATTGATGTTTGGGCCTCCGACAGAGGAAGCCGGTTGGTGTCAGACGTTGCTCTGATGACCTTTCTGACCTTCTTTCCTCTTTCCGTCTGATTTCTCGCTGATCTCCTCAGAACAAGTTTCTGAACCAGATCCTTTCCATTTCCTGTTGCACCGCTCATCCTTTACTCAGTTAGATCTCATTTTTTTTTCTTTTTTTAGTGCTGATGTGATTTAACAACCTATAGCCATTGGAACCAAGCTACTTGGAGCTGTCGTGTGTCATCGCTGATGCTTTTTCTTTCATTTGTGACCTTCCTGCTGTCGGGATGAGTGTGTTTCCACCTCCACCTGAGTGTGAAGGGCCTCATCGCCTGCTGGTGTTGCCAGGATTTGGGGATCTCGCTGTGTGTAGAGCTGAAAAAGTAGAACATGTCCAATGTATCTTTCATCTCAAAAGACTTCATCAAAGACATACCTTGATACTCGAGTATAGCCAACGTACCCTTGTATATGAAATGCCAATTCCAAACGCCCTTTTAACTATAAATACATAGAGAACTTAAGCATATTTAGGGAACAATAGGTAGAAATTCGTCTTGCGGTGCACAGAGCCGCAGACCAGTCTTGTGCCGTCTGTCTGTCTGTTTGTGTGTCTGCATGTGTGTTTGTCCGTCCGTCTGTCTGTCTGCCTGTCTTCCTGTTTGTCCACCTCTTGCAGCCGATTGGGTGAGTCCCTCCAGGACTGGGCGAGCGGTGTGTGTGTGTGTGGACGGTGAGGGATTGCTGTTTTGAGGCGGAGAGGAGCTGGAGAAGCATAGCGAGAAATAACTTCACTGCAATATGTACTGTATAACTCTACGTGATCTGTATATCTATCTGGGTCTCAAAGATTGTTTGTTAGCTTACTCTCTTCTTCAGCCTGTTTATCTGATTGTCTATTACTCTTTAATGTACATATATATAAATATATATACACACACACATACATGCACACAAACACGATATCTACCATATTTACCTAAGTCACACTGTATTTTTGGTCACCAAACATAATGTCTGTGCACTGTAAAAAATATAATTTAAGCAAAGATTTACAGAAGATTATCTTATTCAAAGCTATGTTTACACAGTCTTAAAAGGAACCCGTATTTAAAGGAACAACCTGTAACATCTCTTCCGGGTGCCTTAAGACCTGATGAAATAAATTGTGATTTTGAAGAAAAAAAAGCCTAATTGTTTCCTGTGGTGTTTTGTTGTTTTATTTCACATTTTAGCTTGTGGAAAATACATTTTTGCCTTTGTAAAGTCTAGCATGTTAGCGCGCTAACTTTATTTACTTGAACTGTTATGTCACTGCAGACAGTAATAACCCCCCAAATACTTCAATGTTCTGTCTTAAAGGGACGGTTCTGGCATTTATTGAAGTCGATTCTCTTCTTAAGAAGCGATGCCAAGCATCCTCCTATTATTATTATTAATAAGTAGGATTGTCAGAGCGCTTGGGTTCCTCAAAGAGAGACTGGAAGGATTTCAAACATAATCATTATTTCTAATCATTTGATATTCTCATCAGCAAGTTATTTCTAATCTTCTGGAGATTCACTTCATCCCAGAGTTCTGTGGTGTATGATAAACCACATGTAAAAGGTCATCACATAAGATTAGCATAGAGATATGCATAAACAGAATGGAAATTAAATTTTTATCTTCAGATAAGTTATTAACTTATAATAATAACTTGCACCACCCCTTGGAAAGTTATGACAATTCCAAGGGCCCTTGACCACAGGCCCCCCTCCCACGAGAATTTTTTTTTTTTCTTACCGAAATAGAAGAACAATCGGGCCGCTTTCAGTTTCTCTTATTGTGTTTTTTATAATTGTTTTTAGCAGTGAAAATTAAATGTGTTGTGACAGAATGACATAAGAGATCATTTGTGAAAAAATTACTTCCTCTGCCTTCTCCCAGTGCTATCTAGAAACAACCAATCAAAGGCAGGAGGCGGGTTTTAGCGCTGTCAATCACAATCCCATGTGGCTGCTCATCCTCTCTCTTGCTCTGTACTATGCTGCAGCTAGCTTAGCACAGAGTTATGCAGATTCAAGATGCGAATGCTCAGTTTAGTTAGCCTAGCTACCAATGACGGCAGATGAATAGTTTTCCTGCAACAATAAGTTGTTTCTCCACTATTAGCACATTTAGCAGTGAGTGAATGAAGTTGATTAACAACACTTAGACCCTCCTCCTGGTTCTGATTGGCTGTTTTTGGTCAGAAAGATGCATTACTTTAGCTAGCAATAATAGTTCAGGCAGGAGGTAGGGGAGATTTTTTTTTTTGACAGATTATTTGTCTCATAGAAACAATCATAACATGGTGACAACTTTAACAAATATGGAGAAAACATTTTTAAAATAAAGTTACATACTGCAGCTTGAATAAAATGCAAC
The DNA here is from genome assembly GCA_902982915.1 of Phalloptychus januarius. Taxonomy (NCBI): domain Eukaryota; kingdom Metazoa; phylum Chordata; class Actinopteri; order Cyprinodontiformes; family Poeciliidae; genus Phalloptychus; species Phalloptychus januarius. The sequence goes on along the minus strand of CADWAE010000466.1, from coordinate 1,753,812 downwards.
TACACTACATTTTTTGAGAAGTCTGTATGGTTTTATGGATATTTTGCACATTGTCTGTGACTTTTGCAAGTGGGGAGAAACATTTCAATGAGATAAAACAAATTTAAAATTTAAGCAACCATTTGCTGTAGTTGGACTTGCTTTAAATTCACTAGCAGTAAATATTGTACTAGTATCAGTATTGGACCAAAGAAAGCAAGGCAGTTGCAAGCCTTAAAAATTGTGACGCTTTATATGGGTCACATAGACTCAAGAAACTGTAACAGTATTTGCACAGAGGGAAGAGGGGTGGGGGGGGGCAATTTAATTTTCTTTCATGGGGCCCAAGATTCCTGGCGGCGCCCCTGGGTGCAAGTAATTAGATTGCAGATCGGGTTTATCCATAGACATAAATACGAGTTTTTCCTAACATACTCTCATTTTTATTGTAGTACATTTTTGTGACCACATGAGGGCGCCATCAATAACACATGAATAAGTTGGACATGAACTAACCCTGACCTCTTCAGAAGACAGCCATAAACATGACATGCAAGAATGTTCTCATATGTAGCAATCACAAACTTTAATGTATTTTCTGTCAAGTAAAAATATTACACAGGTTGCTCTCAACATGCTTTTGTAATAAAAATCTGAAAATTGCATCTCGTAGAACCCGAACCTCTTGCTACAGGTACAGCTGCAACATCTGGTTGTTTATCTCGTGACTCTTGTGATTTGAAAAAATGGGTTGTTTTTTTTTGCAGTTTTAGAAAATACATCTGTTTCAATGCAGCTGAGAAACCACCCCATAGTGCAAAAATGGTCCATCTAAAACGTGATTTTTTTTTCATCTAGCTTTTTTTCATTAAGCTAATTTAGATAGAATGGTCATGTTGGGCCTGGTACTGAACCCTTCCAGAGGCTGCACCTAGTGATGAGACCAGAAAACATCAGGATCAGATATAAAATAAGTCAGATCATCTGTCTTCATCGCTTCCATCAGCCATGAGGCTGCAGAAGCTCCGTCCTTCGCTCTCAGCTGCTGCAGCAGCAGCAGCTCCTGCTAAATGTGAGATAATCTCCTGGGCTTTAGCTGCAGCGAGAATCCACCTTAATGTCTCCTAAGCTCTTACTGTCCTTGACTTGGACGGCAGTAAACAGCTGAAGTTGGAGATAAAAGCTTTTCCCACTTGGAATTCCAAATTTCATTGAAGCTAATAAAATGTATCAACACTTTAACATATCCCTGTTCTGGAATTTAAAAAAATAAAAAGTGTTGATCTTCAGCTTTGACAGGCAAACAATATTTCTTTTGAGTTATTATTAATTTCTTTTTCCAACATGCAAAATTAAACGAATATCATCAACTTAAGGAATTTCAAAGATGCAGTTCTATTTGGATTGGTGAGATTATTACAACAAATTCAATGAATTAAATTACTCGGTAAACTTAAGTCAACCTTCCACATACACACACAAATATTCTGATATATGTCCCTCAACAGCTTGTAGAAAATTCATATCATTTTGATATCTATCTCTTGACCAAATTCTGACTTTGATGGGTTTCTCTCCACAGATTTGGCTTTCAGACATAATCTATACATTTTCAACAAGGAGGAGCTCAGTGCGTTATGTTAGCTCAGAGTTATCCTGCAACTGATCATGTCATCCAAGTCATATTATTGTGGAATATCATCTCTGCTGCCCAGGTATTGAGCTGGACTCCAACAGTCTTCAGTCAGAAGCCTCTACAGATTTGTTGCAAGATTGACTGCTCCTGAGGGTCCTTTCTTCCCACAGGGTCACCATCCACGATTCTCTGAAGATACTTGAATGTTATGAGTTAAGATAATAAATGAATGAATCATTTTAATTAAATTTAATAACACAAACTGTATGACATAGTGAAGGAGGACAACTTCTGAGTTCTTTGACTTCAAATCAACAGCTAGATGTTTGAAACATGGATGCATCTGAATGTTCCAACAGGTCAGTTGCCAAACAGACAGACATAAAAAACTAGTTTTTGGAATTGATAAAACCGGCTTAAGTTTTTGGACAGGCACCAACCTCAGACTTAGCGAAAGTCTGGTGCAAAATCCATGTAAGTGCCAGAAAACTGAGAGCTCGGCTGTTACCTTCCTATATGTAAATGTACGTGTTTCTCCCAGTTACTTTGATTCCTCTGGTAGAATTTCAATCTGGCCAATCAGTGGACAGACGGAGAAATCGTGAACGATGACGTCACTTGCCGGTAGTTTAGTAATGGCAGTGGAGGGAGTGAACAAAGCCGTTCAGTCTGTGTTGGTGGCCACACCTCCAAATATTGAATCAATATAAACAGCCGCCTTCTTATGATGGACACTTCTCTCTTCACAGTGGAGGATGGTTGTTTACAGGGCAGTTCATTTTCTCATCACACAACTAGTGCATTAAATACTCACGTTATTTAGTATTTAATGATATTCATTGGAAGCAATCATTTCTCAACAAGCGGCTTTTACCAGGCTAGCAAACTTGCCAATTGTGGTCAAATATTGTTGTTATGGCAGAAAGCAGGTTGTTTCTCTGCAACTTGTTGAGGGAGATTTAGCCAAATACTAGTGCGAGTCTGTATAAATTTCAACCTCGTTCGGAGAAAGATCCATGGTAAATTCAAACTATTGCGTCAAATACTTGCCTTTAGCATTTGTTCATCACTTTGAAAAAAATTGCTGTATGCAATTCTTCACCTTGCACATGTCAGAAGCATTGAGTTGGCAAGAACCTTGAGGCGATTTGAAACTGGTTTAAGCTAATATGGCAAAAGGGTTATCACCTAATCAGCTAAAAGTTTAACTTGCCAATTTGTAGAAACCAAGACCTGGCAGTAGTCAGCATCTTTAGAGGGGATTAGCGCGATGGATATTTTTAGGATTCACTCCTGAGTCCTCAGCAGCACCGTCTCTGTGTAAATATAGTGACGGGGAAGTGCGTAACACGCCACAATCTGTTCTGACGCTGGCAGCAGGTGACAAAAACACATGAAACCGAGAAGCACGGATTTCAAAAGACATATTTAATTTCCTCAAGCTGATTCAAACGTAAATCTTTTTTTTTTTTCAGATTAACACAACACATTACTTCATTTTCTTTCATTCATATGTACAGGAACATGATTGCACATTTGTATTATATTCACATAAATGGTAAAAACTCAACTCTGCCCGAGATCTGCCCGTTAAAAACAAATAAAGACCCTGAGACGATCGACAAGAACAACTGGCCTACTCAAAGTCTATAGACTCAGCTCAACATAAATTACACAATAATTGATGATATCTGGCTAGCTTGAGTTTTTTTTCTTTTTTACAATCACTAGACTAATAAAACCAGCCCTGAATGATCATAGAGCTTCAGGGCCGTGGACAGGGAACTCCTGGTACAGGAATTTATTGCCCAACTCCTCTAAATTGTCCTCCATCATACACAGCAAAGATCTGCTAGTTGTGCACTCTTATGTCCCCCAGCATCCCAGGGCTTCACTCTCTGTTCTTATGTTGGACGTTACAGCACCAACACAGGAGAGACTCAGAACGGGGAGGTGTTTGGTGTTTTTTAATATCTCTAAAATCATTCTAAACTTGAAATTACTTACATACAGCTTTCTTTATCTGTGCATAGATACTTGCATAACTCTTTATGTACAACACATACAGTCACGTTTTATAGTTTGTATAAAACTAAGAAGTCAGGCGGATGTAAATGCTGTGTTTTTCTGTAGCTATGTGGTTGGTCTAAGATCTCAAAAAAAAGGAATACTACAGATTTCTCCGTGGGATGCAGTGGAGGAAGTAAACCCCAGTCCTCACTGTAGAAATCCCCTGGTGTTATGGAAAAGTAAATAAAAGCAGATATTCCACAATCCAGCAGGACTGATAGATTTCAAAGACTAGAAGATACTTTACATTTCTATCTTTACAGTTGTACATGTAACAACGGTTTTCAAGTGTATCCCCGTGCAAACACCAATTTACTTTTGCGGTTTCACTGCAAACACTTGTGTGGATAAAAAAAACAACTTACTGCTAGCAGTCACTCTTGGTCAAATTGGTTGCAAGCCTACAGATTTAAATATGCATGTCTTTAAGAGAAGCTGTGGACCAGGAATGATGTGTAAAATACATCATCATGCCATTGTTCATGCTTTTGTGAGCTCTGCCTCAGGAGCAGCCCACCTCTAAACCATCAGCATCCTTACAAGCTCTTACTCTTGGCAAAGATGCCAATCCTTACCCCTCATGAAACATGATCCACTTTTTACACCAATGCTATTGTGCATGAGAAAGCAAATTATTGAGGCGTTAGAAGCCTAACTTGAGCCCGCTCAGAGGAGCGCACAAGTGCCGGACTTCTTGTCATCATCTAGACCTCCTCCGCCCTCCTTCCTGTTGGGATCACTGAGTTCGTCGTACAGTCCGGTGTCAATCATCTCCTGCTGCCAGGGAATGGGCACTGCGCCCGTACTGAACTCCTTGAAAAATTTATCATCCTTGGCATCAAACTCGATGCCTTTGATCTCGGAGAACTCTGCAATGTCGCCGGTATCCTTGGCGTAGACAACGTTGGGTTTGGGCACCCATGGAGGGTCCACGAGCCCCGCCTCCAGGCGAGGGAAGTTGATTGTCTTGAACCACTCGTGCTTCCTAGGATCCTCCATGTTGTTCCTGTTAAAAGGAGAAAAATACATGTGTGAATACATGTAGATCTAGAATGACCAAAAGGCTAATCACCAATGCTGAACCGTATGTCTGACGCCCTGCCTAAGGCTGATTTGAAGAGGCTACTCTTAGGGTAGCAGGGATACCTTCTGTCCATCCCTAATAACTGACGTAAACCAGAAGAACCTGCTCTTACCTCATGCCCAGACGCTCATCTATCTTCTTCTTGAGGAACTGCTGGATGATGTCCTTGGTGGAAGCATCAAAGCACTTGTGCTCCCACTTTGGCTCCTCATTGAGAATGCGTCGTTGGACCTCCTCCTTCTCCACCTTCTCCTTTTTGCTCTCAGGGCCTTTGAAAGGTGTGTATCCTGCCACCATCTCATAGATACTGCAGCCCAAGGCCCACCAGTCCACTGATGTCCGATATGGTGTTTTGCTCAGGATCTCAGGGGCCATGTAGGCTCCTGTACCAGCCTGGACAGCAGATATAAAAGATAAAAGGTAGGAAATTTAGAAAAGTTGAGGTGACCATGATAAAAGTCGAGACTTTTGTCATGAACATGTCAATGAAAGCATGACATGTTTTAGAGAATATTGTTAGATCTTGGAATACATTTCTACTTAAGAATATGCATTTCCAAATATACATATTGAACTGTCCAATGAAATACCATCTTTTATTCTCCTTCGCCACTGCTTTTCTCCACCACTTCCCCTTCTGATTTCTTTCCCTTTCCTTGTGTGACCCTGTTGCCAGCCTTAAAGCCAGGAGCCTAATCCTAATGCTAAGCCTACTAGCTGTCAAGAGTTGTGTGTGTCTGCACCCTGAGTGGTCCTGTCTCTTATATAAGGCTGGGCCATTTCTGGATGTTGTAGCCCCCAGCAGAAATGCATCCAGACATCCAAACACAGAGCCCATTAGGCCAGCTAAAGAACATGCACCGCTGACCTGCGTTGAACTATTTCTGTTTGCCACCTCGAGTCACTCAAGGCACTTACATATCCTAACACCTTAAAGACTATTACTATCAGCTCAAATCATTCCTTTCTATTCTTTGCTCCACTGACCTGGAATCATTGCCAGTATCAATCCCCTTAAGAAAACACACCCTGCCTCGTTGCTCATGCATATATAAATGTTTTATTGAGGACCTCACCATTTGTGCTATTTAAGTCTTTTGCACTGATGATCAGGATTACTGGACACCTTTGGCACCTCTAGATCGGTTCTTCACAAAGACTGACTTGCCACAAATCTGTGATTTGAATGCCTAGTAGTTTTGTACCAGCTCCATGTCACATATGATCACCTGGTCCACACAAAGGAGGAAAACAGAGGCAACCTCTGGATTTTTTTGTCTCCAAGATGAAACTGATTGCAAACTATCATGTCTGAATGTATGCAATGCAAGTTTTCCTCCAGTCTCTCAATCTAATCAGGGACAGACTTGTGTAATGCCCAGTAAGAGGATTATGGGACCAAAGCCAGGCTTGCCTGTAGGAGGTTAGCCCAGTCACTTTGGCTGACTGAAGAGCATCGCAGTGCTCAATAATGAGCTTACTGGACTTTCATAGAGCCGAGAGCTTACTCTTTGCTCCTGCAAGTACATCCTGAACAAAACCAGTGACAATATTGGTCTTCTTTTTTTCGGCAGTTGAGGTGAAAAATGCTGCTGAATAATATACTACTAGAATCTTTGATTGTTCATCTGTTAAATGGGTTTTTACTCAAAATATTGAATAAACCTGCCATTGTTTTCAGATGTTGGTGCATGCCATCTATAGGCACCAGGTCTGGTTCTGGGAAGCTGTTCTTTTTCAGTACTATCAGGGTGCCCTTCACTTGGGCACCCCCAACAAAGATGAGTTGATTTTCACAGCCGGATAGAACAAATAAAATCTCTCCCATCAAGGTGCTCACAAAAACATTAGCATATGTGCTAGCGTATCTCAAAATGGTTGCTATGTCCTGACTGCTAAAGGATCAAATGAGTTATATAATCGATTTAGAGGCTCTAATTGCAAAGATCTTTAAACAAACCAGTAATCCTTGTCCGGATTTACACTGAAACTCTACCAAAGGGTGACAATATGTCTACATGCTGAAATGAGCTCAACCTTTTCTTTACATTAGTCCACTACTACATGGACCACTGGTCCTGGCCTATTTGGACTTTTTTGTTTCTCAAGAGAGTGAGCAAAAAAAAAAAAACTACTGCCTTAACCTCAGCCATACAGACACAAGGGATGATTCTAAATAGCTTTCTGTTGTACAGTGTATCATATGCTTTCTCAGTTCTTGAAACCACACAGCCAAAATGTCCGTCTACTCACCATCTGGGTGACAGTTTTTCCGGGAACGACCTCTATTGCCAGACCCAAATCTGAAAGTCGACACTGGCCTTGACTATCCAGCAGAACATTCTCAGGCTTCATGTCACGGTATACAATATCCATGGCATGGAGGTGCAGGATGCCGGTGGCGATTTGTGCAGTGTAGTGAATGATGCGCTTCATCTCTATGCCCTTGTCCACACCTTTGCCATCGTAGCCTATGTTGTAAATGTGGTACTTGAGGTCTCCTCCATTCATCAGGGTCATGACAAGGCACAGGTGAGTCTTGGTGTCATATGCATAGGCCAAGTTGACCAGAAACAGACTGTTGACCTTCTCCAAGATCTGCTTTTCTAAAAGGGCCATTTTTTCACCACCCTTCTTTTTCAGACGCTTTTTACACAATTTCTTGCAGGCGTACATCTGACCCGTGTTCTTGACCTGAACAGCGCATACCTACAAGGAGAAAAACATTGTTGGAAAACATGAGGGTTTCTTCATTATGACATATGCTTAGAACTTCTACAATTTCTAGACAGAACCAAAATATCATCTTCTGGTATGAAACTATCAGAGATAGCTCAAAACTGATTTATCTATGTAGATTGAATGACCACAAGCTTTTTTGTTTCTTGAGAAAATTAAACATTTTTCACACTAATGGACAATGTAATGTAATGAAGGCTTATAAGGTTTTATAGTTAATGTCTTTATGTTCAGAGTTTGTGAAACAAGGTCAAATTCTTTGCGCAAAACAAACTTATCCAATGACACTTATTCTGATTGTCAATGTTAAACCATTTCATTGGTATGCCGTTATGCATGATATACTAATCATCAATCATCCAATTATCTATTGGCTTGGGTACAAGGCAATTGAAAAACTGGACGTAGGAGTCACCCTAACTTGACTCTTGCTAGCTGATCCTTAGCATCACAGAGCATCACCCTGGAGACTTGTTTTGCCCACATCTTCTTAAACTAAAATTCTAATCAATATCAGTTTTTGCTGTAGGTAGAAACATGGCACAATCAAGAAGTGTACTAAGTCATAGTAACCTCCAGTGTTTTGTTAAAAGATGGACAACATACTAGTGAAGGCCATTTGAGGTAGCAGCTATAAGCTTCACTCATGGTAATCCTTAACTCCAAATAAGTTTCTCAAGGGTCAGCTCTAAGACCTGTGTATGTGAATGTAATGCTAAGCCATTACAGGATAGTGGTGATGATTTCGCATGCCTTTAATCAGTAATGGCAGATAATGCTTCTGTTTGACAAATATTTCCCTTTTTGAATTACGTGGATGGCTCAAAACAAATAAGTTTTAAATATTTTGGCCCTTATTTACTGTCGAGTCATCAGATTTGATTCTGCACCAACAATATGAATTGTGATTTTATGGCTCCTGCTTGGCAGTCAGCTTGAAATTAGGTTAATCCTCTTGCCCACAAGTTCTCATCATCTGCAATTACATTACGACCAAGACATGCAAAAATGCCTGCAGGGTTTTAGAACTTGAATTTGAAAACCTCATAAAATGACTTCGGTATGAAAGATACATATCTATATTTAAAAATACATTTTCATGCTTACCTCACCAAAGCCCCCTTTTCCCAGAGTCCTGAATTCGTAAAAGTATTTGTCACTGATGGGCTGCTTTTCGTATTCCTTCCATTGAAGGAATTTGTCAAAGAATGGGCTGGTCTGGTATTCTGAAAAAGGCTTGCCTTTCAGAAATTCTCTTACGCCATCCTGGACATTGGTTTTCATCACCTCTTCGAAGTTGGCATCTGTAACAGACTTGCATTTTTCCGCAGGATCCCCGGTAAGAAAGGCCAGGAAGGATTTGGAGTCAGCTTTGCAGTACTTTTTCATAATTTCTTGCCGGGCCTTCTCTTTGGTTGCACCTTCAGCAAGGTCCCAGTCATACAGCTCATCCAGGAACTCTGCAGCAAGTTTGAACTCAGGGGTGCTAGACAGAAAATCACGGAAAAGCTTTTTCCCTATAGGCTGCCTTTCACAAATGGATGTAAAGTCCTTGTCGATGGCTTCTCTGATGGCAGCACACTGCTCCGGCTTGGGCAGAGACAAGCTCCGGCGGCGCTTTTTCATCTCCTTGTCATCCCCTCCTTGTGCTTTCAGGTAGGCCGTGTTGGCCACCAGGTTATCCAAGCCCCCCATGTCACACATCTTGGCAGTTTTACGTGTTCTGTCCCCCTACGTGACTGGGTTCTTCGGTGGCTTCCCAAGGATGCCCACTTGAAGTTTGTGCGTCTACGTGAGAGTGCACTTCTCTCCCAAAGCCAGCGTGCAAATGAGCTCCTGCACACAGAACACCTGCAAACCTAAGACACACTGACACACCCAGTAATTACTCATTTAGAATTAAATACCAAGGAGGGATTTTGGCTTAAGGATCTTTGTGTGGTCTATTCAAGGATGCTGTATACGGAAAGGGAATCGTAAGCGGGCTCTGTCGTAAGAGGCTTTGAAGACCTCTATATCTGTCCCTGATTTTTCAAAGTCCAGCAGTGGTCCTTTGGGTTCTGTTGACCATGCAGATAACAGTGAGGTGCACAATAAGATTAAACGAAAGAAACAACCAGAATTTTTTTTTTTTTTACATATGCCATGGATACATTTAAACACATCTAGTATGTCCATCTGTGCATTTACTTAAAACACAACAACTGTGAAATTGAATTGAATGTTGCATATTTATTACCTCATGTTATCACAAGATATCGCTTATGGAATGGGGAAAAGATCTCGGGCGTCGTTACGTTCCTCCTGCCTGTCTCACCAGAACATGCACCTCAGTGAGCTCACTTCTAATCTGCTTGCTTCTTTATCTTCCCTGACACTCTCACTGGCAATATTTACTCTAATTCATCAATAGCCATCTCTTGATCACAAAAAAAAGGGGAAAAATCTGCAACACATTTCTAATACTACTGCAGGTTTATTGTCATAGTGAAGACCAAATCGAGTGAGATAATCTCTAAGAACATCCTGGTTGGGAAACAACAGATGTTACAGATGTGACCAGGTGTTTACCTGCACTGATAGTCTGCAACCCGTCAGTGCAGCTCTGGAGCCACATGTGGCCACATGGGTCCTAATCATTTTGGACAAAGATTAAGTAGAACGGAGAAGTTTTTATTGCATATGAATTTCAATAAAAGTGGAGCAACTTTTCTATGCAGTTTGGTTCAATAGATGCATGGAAGCTACACAACATAGACAATTGGAATGAGAAGAACCTTTTATTTCCTATTATGTTGCAAACTACACAAATTTCTTCATTGTCCATAAATATGGAATTTACCATTCAATGAAACAAAAAGCCACTATGTGAGGAAGAAGCCATTACTACAAAGTTTATTTTTTATTTTTAATCGAATCAGTTGCTTATGACTTTGATGTTAAACTAAAACAACTAAACAACGGTGTTTTCTTTAATCTTTCATATTTAAGTAAACATAAACACAAAAACAGATTAATAAAATCAGTCAAATTAGTTCAACCTAATTTTATCTGATGCAGTGTCATAGCAGCAAGTCAGCATTTTTACCTGATACAGAGCAGGGGCTTTGTGGAAGATGGCGGGTCTGTTTACTGTAAAATTTGAATTTTCATTTTTCTGAAATCCCAAAACAGAAATACAACTCTGGTCTTTAGTTTAGCCATAGAGAACATACATGTTATACGGCCTTTATATATTAAACTTGATTACTTTATGAAGGGTTTGATGGCTTTAGATTCATACATTTACAAGGAGCAAGGGCAAAAATGACTGAAAAGGTCACTGTGTAAAAAAACATAATTATTTCTTTCAGACTAAACCTTTCCTGTTGTAGATCACCAAACTTTTTATTCACTTAATGCTCAAATAATTGCAGAGAAATTTTCTTAAGACTTTTTCATATACAGAATTGTACATACATAAATTATTTCTTGAAGCAATTTGTGAAAGGTTGAATAATGATGTGACTTTGTAAGGTTTTTTTTTGTTGTTGCTCTTGTTGTAGGTGTTTATTCAGCGGGCGATGAGGGTAGCGGAGACAGGTTAAATGGAGGCACACCTGTTAATGTGTTTTAAAGTAACATCTCAAACTCCATCCATTTTCTAACATCCTTGTCCCTTAGTGGGGTTGGGAGGTGCTGGTGCCTCTCCAGCTAACGTTCTGGGCGAGAGGCGGGGTCACCCTGGACAGGTCGACAGTGTGTCGCAGGGCAACACAGAGACAAGCAACCATGCACACACACTCAAACCTAGGGAAAATTTGGAGAAGCCATTTAACCTGATAGTCATGTTTTTGGACTGTGGGAGGAAGCCGGAGTACCCAGAGAGAACTCAGAAACCGAACCCAGAACCTTCTTGCTGCAAGGCAACAGCTCTACCAACTGCTCCACTGAGCAGCCCCCCTCAAACTCCTTCCTTGTGAAAATAAAAATAAATCATTCAAGATATCAGGAAGAGGATTGTAGACCCAAGACTGGTTGATCTCTGGATACAATTTAAAGATCAGTGAAGGTGCCACATTCATCCGTTAGAACAGTTAAGTCCAAGGATAAAGCCCATGGCAATGTCCAGCTATGGTCTTCTTCAGGAAGGAGACCAGTTTATCATCCCAGAAAGGAACATGGACTGACATGGACTGACCAGCCACGCAGCAAGGAAGAATTCTTTAGGCAATATAAAAAATGCTAGATTGAAATGGACTACAGGGGAAAATACTTTACTGTGTTTTGTTTGGCCTTGGCCGCTCTGTGACTAGCCGTTAGCTTACACCTTCTGGACCATTTAATAAATCACCAGGATGGTTATCTACTGCATATCAGTTGCTTAGAACCTTGTCATAGAACCTCATTTTGAAATTTCTGAGACAATTTTAATTGTAAACCTTCGATGCAAATTAATATTTTATTCCTGTTTCTGCAGGCAGCTCCACGCTTTGTATTTTATAACGTGTGGGCCAGTTCAGGCCGATACACCTGAGATAATATTGGCTAATCCTTTCTCAAAGAGTCTCAAGCTGCCAGCGTTCTGCAGAAGATCAAAGGCTTTGCTTGATGTCCACAACCAGCAATTTAAGAACTTTTGATCCCTCGAGTGGCCTGGGAAGATTCCTCACAGATCACCTAGCTTCTAAAAACAGTCAGAGGAATCAGTTATACCTAAAGTCCTCATGAAACCACTTTACTGAAGAAACCAACACCAACATTTTTGAGCCGTTTCTGTGTAATTTCTCACTGGCTAAAAGACACCTAAAGAATGTTTCGATCTAAGAGAGCCAGCGGTTAAACATGCCCAAGTCATTGAGTCAGCCATGACGGGGTGGACTTGTAAATGGATCACAGTGTCAGTGAAGCCCTTAAGCCGCCTGAGTGGATGAAAAGAGGCCATGAGTTTTATCTGTTTCCAGGTCAGGGAGGGAAGAGTGCTGTAAGCTGAAAGCTCACAGATCCCTCCATAAGTTTCACTTTTACCTCACACACACACACCTTACACACACGACTTCTGCTGCTCAGAGTTATTCTCCCAGAGAGCCCATTGGCCCGTGGTGCCTTCACAAGTCACTTGGATGTGACGGATCACATGAGAGTGGTTGAAAATAAAGAAATGTGCCAGATAAGTTCACAGGATTGTTTCCAAAACGGATCCTCTTGACGTTTTATTTCGGTTGGTTTTTATGCGTGATCTATGAGCCGCCTGCAGCTTTAACCTTGGGATGATTAACCCAGCTTGGTGGTTGGTGGAGGGGTGTTAGCAAGGGTTAAGATGAGGGAACCATTCTCAGCTAGTGCCTCAGAAGATGTTATGTAGTCTTCACACTGTTTCATTCAACCCTCTTAAGCCCACTGGGCAGCTCTACATGGAGAGGCAGCGCACGTTCCCAACGGAGCAGGGAGACAAATTAAAGGGATAGTTCAGGATTTTATATTCTGGAGTCTGTCAAAAGACTTTAAGCAGCCAGTATCCTATTCAATTTCTTTTCTTCTTCTGTTTATGTTCTGACATGTGATCTTTTTAAACCACCCTCTGGCTGGGAGTGCTGTTGTCCCAGGTCATCACAGTTTACAAAAAAACAAAACGGCTTCGGGATCCCCAAGCGTCTCCCAACAACTCCAGGAAAACCTGCTACACAGTGGCATGCAACAGAGTTCTGTTGCCACCGGTGCAGAGCTTGCTCAGTCCTGGCAGCAAGTGGGTGCAAGTGTATCCCCGTTCACAGTGCTTCACAGAGTGTTGGCAAAACGGGGAACAAAGAAGCTTCTTACGTCTCAAGAAAAACACGGAGGACAGACTGATAATCTGCCAATATTTCTACCCCTTTTGTCTCCAGCTTTCCTTTCAGTATAGAAAGACTAACTTTTTCAGTGTAGAGAAAAACTGGAATCTGATGAAAAATATAAATAACCCTTGCATGTTTGTAAACATCACATTTCTTCCAAATAAAGTGGTCCAAGCAGGCAGGGAGGCAGGGAATGCTAAGAATAGACCAGGCCATTAGCTTTGGCTGCTTGTGGCCCCTAGAGGGCTCCTGCTGAGTCCTTGACACCATTAATCCTATAAACACTCCAACATTATGTGTCTCCTGTTCGGATAGGGAGGGAGCTGATGTAAGTATTAAATACAAACAAGGCCAAAAATGTTGCCATCCTTACAGAATGATTTTCTTTTGAAGACAACTTTGGAGAAGATTGTTTGACAGGGAAGGAATAGTTGATGACAGTTTTAAACCAATTTTAGATCTGATTCTCGAGAAGCAATTACTAACTATGACATGTTTAATATGAGAACATTTCTGAAGAAAGCTAACAGGGGCCGTCCAAAGTGTGTGTACCAGTAAGATGGGAATCACAAGTTCAGGTGGGCAGTAAGGGTCTGCAGGCCTCAAACTGGAGAGTTTGTGTTTGTGTTTACTGTGTGCCATGAAAATGTCCAAAATTAGCTAAAATACTGAGTAAGCTACTCACTTATGTATGCAAACAGCAGAGTATCTGATAAAATTAGCAAAAATGCTAAGGTCAGGTAAAATGATGTCAATATTATGTGAGCTATTACTATTATGTTGACTGACATAGACTTAGTCCATTCAATATTTGAAGTTTAGCATTTATATCAAAACAAACTAAAAAGCTAATTTTAGCTGAAGTATTATTTGCATGATGTAACATACTCCGTTTATTATGCCAACACACTTTATACAACTTTATAAGCTAATTTTAGCTCAAATGCCACAGTTAGCTAAAGTGATGTAGCAAAATTGGCTACAATTCCAATTTTACACGCATTCTATTTATATAAATGCTAATGACAGCTCATTAGCATGAGGGCTATAACTAGCATCCAGTAACATAGTCCATCTCTATAGTTAAATTTAGCTAAAATTGCTATGACAGGCCATATTTAATATATTTTTAATTTGAATGAATTAGCTCTTCCATCCATCCATTTTCTAACACTCTTGTTCCTTAGTGGGGTCAGGAGGTGCTGGTGTCTATCTCCAGCTAACGTTCGGGGCGAGAGGCGTGGTCACCCTGGACAGGTCGCCAGTCTGTCGCAGGGTGAATTAGCTCTTCTGAGTTATAAATTCTAAATTATAATGTACATTAACATTAAAATGATTCCTGTTAAAGTAAGTCTCATGTGACTCAGAGTCTGTATAATCAAACAGGTAACGTAGACAAATCAAGAAAAAACTTGATTCAAATGAGCAACTAACCAGATTTTTAATCACACATGTTAGTAATACAACTATAAGAACTGAGCTGAAATTTTAGCCATTTTTGATGAAGCTTAAGTCAGTCAGATTGGCTTTGTGCTACCTCCCACACCCTACTCAACTTCCTGTTTTGAGGCAACGTCTCAACCTCGGACAACCCGATGTTGTCCCTGAAGCGGTCAACAAGGGAGCTTGATGGACTCATACTCCGACCTCTGAACCAGAGGTGGTGTTATGGTTGGAGATGTCGTCAACGTGTGGATCGGTGTCGTCAACGTGTGGATCAGTGTCATCAACTTGTGGCTCAGTGCTGTCAACGTCTGGACCTATGTTGTCAAAGTCTGCATCAGCACCAGAGATAATTTCCTCGTTCGAGCTTTCACTGGAAGATTCCTGTGGCTGTGTAACGTCGTCGGTGCCGTGGCCTTCCTCCTCAGTCATCTGCCTCCTGCGGCTGAGCAGCTTCTGCAGATGTAACTTGTTGGTGAAGAAAACGGTGCGCCAACCTATTTCCTTCGCCAGAGTCGCCACTTCGTCAGAAACGCTGCAGCAACGGCGACGCATTGCCTGCTCCCAGAACTCCTCTGACCCACACAGCTGAGGGGAAAAACACTTCACAGTAGGATACAGCGTCGTAAAAAAAAAAAAGATTACCTCAGAGATTTTGTTTCTGTTTATGGTTGTGTCACATTTAATTTCTCAGATCATCAATTTAAGATCAGGCAAAGGACCTGAGTGAATAAAAAAGGCAGTTTGGGAATAATGTCTTCATTGATTGTAGATATTAAACCCAAAGATGGAAATCCGAATTGCATCTATTTCAGTATAGAAAGACGAACTTTTTCTAAGTTCAGTTTAGAGGAAAAGTGGAATCTGATCAAAAACATAAATAACCCTTACATGTTTTACTTTTTTTTTTTTAAAAATATATAATGAAATATTTGGTACAGTGTCTTAAAATTGGAATAACTCAAAATGTGCATAGGTACTATAGAATTACTTCATTTGTGCTTCTTTGTGTTTTTCTGCAACTCACCTGCTGGAACTTGTGTGAGGTCCGTCCAAGCTGACCCACATCCTCAAGCTCCAGAAAGTTTATTATCCGTAGGAGGAGGGAGTCAGACAGCCGGTCAAGATAATTGAAATGGCCTTCGCACAAACCCTTGGTGAACTCCAAGACGTGCTCTCCAAAAACCACCCTGACTTCCCCTGAAGAAGGAGGCCACAGTTTGGTTTGTTTTCCCCAGATTATGTGTTTGATATTATTTAGTGCTTGTTACGATTAGCACCACTTTAAAAAAACAAAAAGAAAAAAAGTCTACTGCGACCAGATGAAACACAATCAGAGATACGATGGTTCTACAACAGTAAGTCTTACAGAAAATAAACCTCAAATGATCATTTTCAGCTAGCCTCATTTTAAATGAACTCTCATGACTGGCTTTGCCTTCCCTCTTTTATTTGCTTTTCCATTCGTGACATTTATTCATTTCCTCTGACTCTGTTTTAGCAAATCTCGATCTGTAGTTGCCTTACTCTGTAGATCAGTGTCCTCCAGGAAGTCACTGAGAGACTCCTTCACCTCTCCAGGTTTGGTGTGTCTGTCCACCGTTCTGGGAGAGATCTTCCACCATCTCCATATGATCTGGAAATAGAGTAAAGGAGCACCAGTTAAAAAAAAAACAAAAAACAACACAGTTCTTTTTATTAAATAACAGTGAAGCCCTTTTTCTTCATCTAAGCATTTGTGACATATGATGGGACATAAATATTAAAGTCGTGCACAAAAAGCAAGGTCTGTCCACATGTCCATAACCATCCATTTTCCTACACTCTTGTCCCTTACTGGGGTCGGGAGGGTTGCTGGTGTCTATCTCCAGCTATCGTTTCGGGCGAGAGGCGGGGTCACCCTGGACAGGTCGCAAGTCTGTCGCAGGACAACACAGAGACAGACAGGACAAACAAACATGCACACACACACTCACACCTAGGGACAATTTAGAGAGGCCAATTAACCCGACAGTCATGTTTTTGGACTGTGGGAGGAAGCCGGAGTACCTGGAGAGAACCCACGCATGCACAGGGAGAACATGCAAACTCCATGCAGAAAGACCGGGGCCGGGAATCGAACCCTGTAAGGCAACAGCTCTACCAGCTGCGCCACTGGGCAGCCCATGTCCATAACCTGCAGGAAAATATTAAGGTCAGAATTCTGATTAAAAAATAAAAAGTAGTAATTTTGGGATTAAAGTCTTTTTTGTCATCTGTATAACCTATTTCAATTATCAGATAAGCTGGCGGGGGTTTTTTTGGGGGGGGGACGGGGTTTTGTCGTTATCCAGCCAGCACGCCTATGTGGGCCCCATATGGGGAGGAGGGCAGATAATATGGGTCCCACACGGGTTTGTCCATATAGGGGCACCGCCTACATGGGCCCCACGTGGGCAAACCTGTAAGGGGCCACCATGGAAACTGCGGACAAACCCATGTGGGACCCATATTGTCTGCCCTTCTTCTCCCCATATGGGGCCCACCTAGGTATGCTGGCTGGATAACCACTGAAATTAACAGAAATGTATGGTTGCAATTTATCTGTACGGCTTGAAACCTCACTTGAGCAGGTTTTCCTTACATGAAATTACTGTGTGCAATTCACTCTTTGAAGACTCCTAATTAATTGAGACGCACTTGTTTTTTTTCTGTTTAAGAGCAGAAAACTGATGGAAAAGTCGGACAAAGTTTGTCTTGCAGCAGGTTTAGCTAACGCTCGCTTTATGCTACTTGCTTCAATCGTTTAAATTTAAAAAAAGAAACCAATAGTTCTCCTGTGCAGGTCACGGTGGGTACTTACTTCTGACTTGGTGACAAAAAAGTGATAATAATCTTTAATTGGCGGAGGACCCCGACCACAAGTCTCAAACAGTGGATCTGTTAGAAGAGACGCCATGCCGAGTGTTTGGGCGTTACCATGACAACGCCACACAATCGGGAGAATGTAACTGTTCTGTTGAGTTTCAAGGATTTTTAATCACCAAACCAGCTCACATTTTCATGGTTTGAGTACAAAACACGGGTTCAAGTCCCAGTTTAAGAAACCTAGTACATATACAAGGAATACAGAAATCACAAGAAGTGAGATGATCCTGAAATGAAGCCAATCTGTTACGTTAAATATGTCATCTGCAATAAAGACTTACAAATTAGGCAGTGTAGTTAAAAATCTTTTAATTTATTTATACATGTATTTATAAATGTACACATTTACTACCTAATCTTGTAAAAACAAAGTTTTTTTTAAAAACATAACAGAAACCCAAATTGTCCAGTCAGGTGGGGGCTGATCCAGTGATGTATGCAGTCCCTGAAGACTTCGCCTCATCTAAGCAAACCTTCTTCTCCCCCTCGTTTTGCTCGTCTGATCCGATGCTTTAAAAATGAAGGCAAAGAGGACGGATTCAAAAGGAGGACATCGAACACAACCCCGACCCCTCGGACGTTTAGTCAGTCGAACGCTGACGGTGTTTTGCTTTTAAAGTACAAGCCACCACTCCCCGACAAAACTGTGGGATCCCGACCGCGTGTGTTCTGAGGTAGCCCAAACTGGATCACAAGCCTGAGGCCTTCAATAACAGTCTCTCTCTGCTGTTTTTATTCATAGAATATAAAGAATATCTGAATTATGCTCCCCAAGTTACAAGAGTATACTTACAAACTTTAACAAGGACTTATCAGCTCAGGTCAAATAAAACAAAGACTAACACTTCACCTGTACTTGGTTCTCCTCTGTTTATGCTCTAAGAGCCGCGTCTGTTCCTTTACCTGTAAGTAAAACACGACAGACTCTGCCTGCCTCGTAATCTACGTAGTATAGTAGCTGTGCACTGCCAAGAGGGCCTACAGTAAGAAGCCCCGCCCCAACTGGTTGCTGAACAGAAAGACTAGCTCAGCTGTTTGGAAATATTTGTGTGAAGACAAACATAGAACCACCCCATCCTGAGGGTAACGCTGTGTTAAACCTACAGTTGGCAAGCTATCAATCTCCCCTGGTAAGCATCCGCTACTTTAGCAGGTCAGCTAATAAGCACTTAATGTCTAAATTTAACAGGTATTTACTATATTTCTGCTTTAGTCTCTGTAGGACCATCATAAATATTCCTATTTCTGTAGAAGCCAATTTGTAGCAATTGTAGGAATTACTTTTCAGGTGAAATGACTTGATTAGCTGATTAATTTGTGTAAATACAGCAAAACACCGGTCTCACACCGGTCCATGCTTAATTAACAATCTTTAAGTGTTAGCCTATTGTCACAGACAAATGCCAAATTACACGAACCTGCTCTGAAGGTTACATTTTATTGGATTTTTTTTTTTAAAAGTCCTATCTATCCGACTAAAACCTACTTTTATATTTCAAAAATCGCAGTAACGGAAACATGGCTTAATACAGGAAACCTGGCGTGAAAAAAATAATTCTTAAATTAACAAGAAAATAATTTCCTTTTTTGAGCATGAAAAAAAAAAAAAAAACAATATTATGACTGCTTCACCTTTCCAAAAATGCAGATTTGGATGAGACCCTGTTAAATTGTAAACTGTTACCTATCTATTAGTTTGAAGTAATTTTCTTCCCCCTTTTTTTTGTTGTCGTTTTTAAACACAAGGTTTGTGGTTACGCATCCTTGTTAGTTCAGTCCTTATTATACATTACATGTACTTGTTTGTGATTACAAATAGTGATATGCACAAAGCTTACAGTTAGAACGAAAAAAAATAATAATAAAAATAAAAAGCATACAATAATGGACTATAGTCCAGACAGTACATTTCCCCCATAACTGCCCCTTAGTCCTAAATATATTCCTTTGCACTCCTTCATAGTGTTGTAAACTTCTTTCATGGAGAAAAAAAATAGATAAGTCTTTTCTTGAGAAATGTACTGCCACTAGTTGCGTGACGGAACAGGTGCGTTTGAGTATGTGCTGCATGCTGCCCTCTGGTGGCCAAAGTCAGGAGCTGTGCTACAGGAAAGGGTTGGTGGATGAACCTCCAGAGGGAAACGGCCCCGCTGGCGCGCCGGCCTGAAATAAAAAAAGTTATCCAAGATTAGGTTCCTGCGGTGGTCCTGAAGTGCTAACCGCTTCAGCAAATCACTAAACACAACTACGAACTGGAAAAAAAAAAAAACTCAACAAGAAAAGCGGTGTTCTCCAATCGGCAACGTCTCCCGTTGGGATTTACCTGTTCTGCTTAGTTAATGTTGTGTTTTCTTAAGTTGGAATTATGCTTAGCTAATGTCATTGTGTTTTTCCAATCTTTAGTTGTGTTTAGCAATTTGTTGATGTGGTTTGCACTCCAAGGCCACAGTAGATTCCACAACACAAACCCAAGAGAAAATTAGCATTGCAGCAAAAGAAAGACCCCTGGTAGGATTGGGTAGTTATGAAGAGAACTGTGGAAAACGTGGGACAGAGCATGCTCACCATAAATGGGTTATTGGACATGCCAGGAACAGCCATGGGCTGCCCAAAGGGCGTAATGGAGGGCTTGTTCTGACCGTAGACTGGGAAGGCGGGCCCTAAGGGGGACAGAGGAAGGAAAATGGCTTCACTTCACAGAAACACATAAATATTACAATGATTTAAACCATAATACTCAATGATTCAAAACTCTGAAAGAAATAGGGAAAATAAACTAAGAGTAAAAACCTTGGGATATTCTTTTGCATGTAGGTGTAAACAGAGCCTTATTGACAAATGTTGGTTTTTTTTCCATTATATTTTTGGTCAAAAACAATAACCCAAAAAAAGCTTTGCAGCCTAAATGCAAACCTTTAGTAACTGTGAAGTAGCTGCCAAATCGCATCACCGTCCAGCCAGACTTTCATTTATGATCAAGTACGTACAAGATACAAGGCAGGTACTGCACAGGTACAATACTGTCTGAGGTCAGAGGGGACAGGGCACTAACCATTAGACTGAGGGTGATAGGCCCCAGGCTGGGAGTAAGGAATGGGGGCCTGGCCAGGGGAATTGCTGCTGGAAGTTTCCGCTGAAACTGGTCGGGAGGCAGTAGGAAGACGCATTCCCAAAGCCGGCAGGCATGCTCATAGAGCCAGTACCGAACGAGGCTACGAAACACACACATCATGTGTGCACAGCAATGGTACACACATACCCACAACACACACACACACAGATACATTAGATACTTAGCACGTACTACTTGTCAATGTAACCGAGTTACATTAAAATTCCACTAGTATCTAACCAGAAACGCGGAATAACAAAGGTTTCCAAGTTTTCTGAATGTTCTCACCTGCAGCTGGACCTCGGCCGTTGGCCTGGAAGGGGTTGGAGGCCATGTCGGGCGCTACCGCCGCGGCAACGAAGGGATTTGTGGATGGCACTGCTAAGACAAAACAGTCATATAAATCAGCCTGTACGTTATAAATCGCTGAACTGCTTAGCAACACAACACATTAAAGCTCCTCTGTTGCTGTTGGGTCAACCTTCCAGACCTCTCAGGTCTTCTGGTTCAGATTCTGCTCTGCATCAACAGAACCAGAACCAGAACCAAACATGGATAAGCAACATTCAGTTTTTACGCTCCATTAACCTTGAGCAAACGTCCAGAAAACTGCAAAACTGCTTAATGGTTGTAGGCAATAAATGAATAATAATGAACTACCAAAACACGGATCCTTTAAATCAATTCAAAAAACCCATCTATTTACAGCTGCCATTTTTTAAAGAGGCAGTATTATGTATTTTCCAATCACATAGTACAATTTCAGATCAAAATAAAGTTCCCTTCAGTAGTTACAAAAATGTTGTATATATGAAATATGGCTTAAAAGAAATTTGACTATAATTTAATACATTGAAGTCTTCAAAAACTCCTCCTTCACTATTAACCAATTAACAACGTTTTTACCAGTGTTTCACTGAGAAGTAGCTCCTATAATGAGCTCATCAGATGTGCAGTTCTACCAGGTGTTTGCTAATTGCTTCTGGCTAGTCTGAAGGAGCAATAACATAACATGATGCAAAACTCAAAAAAAGTCGATTTGAAATAACACTGCCCCTTTAATAATAACTTAAACATTCATCAATGTATCTTTAAGTGTATTTGATGATGATTATTCTTGATTTTGATGATGGCATTTGACAAAATGTAATGTTTGTTGTTAGTTTCATAATTGTATTATGTTTTTATGGTATCACTTTGAATTGCCTTGAATTGCTAATTCATATAGAAATTCATTCATTCATTAATTCATATATATATATATATATATATAAAAAAAATTCTACTTTGTAATCAACACTGAAACATTAATGGGCCACCTCCATAGCCGGGCTGCATGTTGGCCATCACAGGTTGGTTCTGAGCTGGCGAGGAACCAAGCACAGGTCCAAACATGGCCCTGTGGGAAAAAAACACAACATGATACATTTTAAATGTCTAACAGTCACAGGCAATAATAATGACCTGGCAGAGAAGGAGTTAAAGCCTGACTGTCACATCACTAGGCCTGTTGCAATTATAAACTTATCTGGATGATAAATTGTCAGAAATTATTGCGATAAACAATAATATCATCGTTTTTAGAGCATTTTTTTAAAATAATGCAATAATAGTGGCATAAAAATGCGAGTCCGTCCTCTCAAAGATAAATACACTATAATTTCTAACAAACATGTAACACTAGAAACTAGAAGATTTTTGTTAAATATCTAAATAAATAAAAAAATAATCAAAAACAAAAAAATGTAATGGAAATTACATTTTTTTGTAACCAAAACAGTAAAGGTGATGGATGAAGAAGTCTCTGTAAACAACGTTGTCATTCAAAAAATATTGATCATCGGACTTGCACTGGTTAAAACAAGAAAAGATATCAGGCTCAACTATTACTGTTATTGATGTAATGTTGAACCTATTTACACATCACAACCGTATATTAAGATTTGAGTTCTTACTGGTGAACTGGAAGGAATCTGACAGAGATTTAACAAACATTTACAAATAAAAAGACTGAACAGTAAGACATAAATATATATTTTCATGAAGGACTCAGAGGTTTATGTACATATTCCAGACTTTGAGGATGTCAGCGGTTGGATGTGAACGATGGGTCTGATGAGAAAATTCAAGTTCATAGTCTAGTATGTGGTGAAAACGCAACACTCAAAAACCATCCCCATGGTGAAACACAGTGGTGGCAGCTTCATGCTGCGGGGAAATATTTCTCCAGGAGCAGCGGGGGAAGCTGGTTGTTGGACCGAGGAAAACGGGTTGAGCTAGAAGCTGAATGCGAAAATAATTCTGAACTGTGACAGATTTAATTTAATCAACATGCATCTTTGCACTGGAGGCAACATTTAGGAGGAGTCAACCCAGAGTCCCGGCTCAAATCTCAGAGAATTTGTGGAAGGCGCTAAAGATTAATGTGATGGTAAGGAGTCTTTCTAAAGTCGTATGAAAACATGCAAACAGTTACTCGGATTAAGTGTGTCACGATAAGCGATGAATCAAATAATTACATGATAAACAAAACTGAGCGTAATCAATTTCTTTCTGATGATTAATATGTTTTGAAGGGCAATTTCGAGTACAGAGACTTCCTAAACCGTTTTACTTTCTGCTATTGGTTGTGTTTAATTTTGGATATTCTAAATATTTTCCAGCTCCAGAGTGTAACGTTCTTAACAAAATATAAAGTTTATTGGTCTTTGAGAGAGCAAACTTATCATGCTGTTACTATCTTACTTGAAAACGCTCTTCAAAACAACAATATTATAGTTTATAATCACTAGGACAATTTATCGTCCGATGAAATTTGTTATTGTGAAAAGCCAAACTGCTGTAAAGCCAATAAATGTTTTCTTTTCATAGACTGAGAAAAGAAAACATTTTTGTTTGGGGACGTCTTGTCTCACTTCCTAGTCAGAAACAAACTTCTTCTTATCTGGACAGCCGGAGCGACAGTAAAATCCTATATATTAAATCATAGTTTATGTTTTAGAATGGCCTAGTCAAAGTCCAACATAAATCCACTGAGGAAGCAGTGGCTGAACGTTAACAGTGATGTTCACAGACACTCTCCGTCCTACCTGACTGTGCTTGGTCCGTTCTGAGCTTGAGCTCCCTGTAGGAGGTTTTAGAACCCGAGGGAGGCTGGATTCAAATCCATGTTGAACTATTTCTGATTTTTATTGGTAAGAATTTTTTTTTCTTTTTAGAAAATCTTGCATCATTTTCCTTCCGTGTCACAAATCTTGCACTACAAAATTTGTGACACGGTGTTGGTCAATCACATAAAATTCCAGTGAAACACATTCAAGATAGATTGTGGTTGCAACATGTTAAAGCGGTATGGATGATTTTCAAAGGCTTTGGAGAATTATAGTTCATGCAGTGTGTTATGCAGCCTGTGTGTGAAAGGCAGCAGCTGTAATTAACCTGCTGGGGTGTTTGTGTGTGGGGGTGGGTGTGTGTGTGTGTGTAGGCCTCTCACCCTGGCATGTTGCTGCCTGTGGTGACAGAGGAGCTCAGCTCACTGTCCAGCTCGGCCAGCGCGGCGTAGCGGTCCTCTGTGCACCTCGCTGCCTGGGAATGAGCTGAAACGGCAGTGGATCTGGAGGGGATTGGCACACCTCCCCCTGTCAAGGAACATTAGCACCGAGTCACAAAGCGTCACAAAAATGTGCAAGAAATCCCCCCCCAAAATGAAACTGTTACTATAAAAATTAGGAGTGCACCGATTGCAGTTTTCTGGCTGATCACCAATTTTTTTTTTTGTCTGAAACGAAAAAAAAACCTTTTTTTTTTACTTACTTGCATAACTTACATAGTTACAAGTAGTGCTACTTACACTATGTTCATGTAAAAAGATAACTTCTTTCTCTTATACTTTAAATTGCACCGGATCTTCGGGGATCTTCAGAAAGCCTGACCTGTCAATTATGATTTTGCCTGATACTGATTTGTTGAGTGTGAAGATTCGCCAAATATATTTTAACTAACTCGGCAACAGCAGGTTGACTGTTGTTAACTGCACATGTGAGGACATGATCTGGTGTCAGGTCGCCGTCTCTAATGACAGAGCAAAAGGGGACAGTGGGTGATTTTTAGACCTTTGCCGATGTGGATAACATCGGCTTCACGAGCAAGTTCCAGTCGATCAGCCAAAATTGAGGAAGTCGGGGCCAGTTTATTAGCTCCTAATAAAAATGTACAAAAAAGAAAGATGTAAGAGGGTTTTTCCTCCTTTCTAACTGACTGGGTGTGATACGTTGATTTCAGTTTAAAAATCTAAAGTTGGGGGGAGCTTTCACTGAGCATGGCTGAACACTGGGTGCATTTGGAAGACAAACAAAACAAAGCATGAAGAAACATAAAGCAGAATGGTGAAGGGAGAAAGGTGATGGGGGGAGGGGTACCTGATGAGGGAGGTGATGTGCTCAGATGGGATGATATTGTAGTGTTTCCAAATGCTTCAAAGTTGGCAAAGTTGGTGTTTGAATTACCCTGAGGTGCTGCAGCCATGGGAGAAACCATAAAATGGAACAAGGATGCAGAAATAATAATAATGAAAATAAATAAAAAGACACGGCAGGAAATTGTACGGGGTAATGGATGAACGAAGGAGCGTGTCGGGTGCAGACTTACCCGATTGGCTTGGAAAATGTGCAAAATTGGCAAAGTTGGAGGAGGCGGCGCCGGCTTGACTCGGAGGAGCGGCGAAAATATCTCCACCCAGATCCGAGAGCAGGTCGAACTTCTTCTCCTGGGCTGCGCCGTGGGCCTGCGGGCGGCCGAGACCTGGGGACTGGAATGCACAGACACACAGGACAACTGACCACCAGAGACCACAAAGGGGGTACGGAGCTGACGTTGCCATGCCGACGCAGCCACGGTCGCTGGGCCTACCTGGCGTAGCGGCGTTTTGTTGAGCTGCAGGGTTTTCAGGGGCTGGACCTCCGGGGTGCTCCCGGTGCTGCTCGCCGACGAGCCCGACACCGAGGCCTGAACGCTCACTACCGCCCTCGCCTGGTCTGGAGGAACATACCTGCAACACAAACACACACACACGCAAACAGACAGCTTTACTCCCGGGATGTTTCACTTTCACTGCATTTCCTCCTTAAAACCTTCAACTTGCTGCCAATATTTCTTTAAAAGATTTCCCAGGGAAAAAAAGGCGGACACGTGGATAATGTAGAGTCTTTATGCTGCCAGACTGAAACATATGGTTAAAGGGTTTTAGCAGAGGGAAGTAACAATTAGACGGCAACGCTTTCTTCACACCATAGCTGACACCGATGAAGCAACAACTGCCGAGTCGTCCTGGGCTACATGACGCAGCATAATTGTAAAGTGGACTTGAAGTAATACATGGTATCCAAACCTTTTTTCTTTTTTCAGAAAATAAAAGCTGAAAAGTGTGGTGTGCATTTGCAAATAAATTCTTTAAAATTCTGACAATTTTAAAGAATTTAAAATTTTAATACATTTCTTTTCTCATTTTGTCTCTCATAGTTGAGGTCTACCTATGAATTCTATCAATTACAGGCCTCTGTCATCTTTTTAAGTGGGAGAACTTGCACAATTGGTGACTGACCAAATACTCCCCCCCAGTGTAACTAGGTACTTTTTGGTTTAACCGAAATGATTAAAAGAATAGAATTCAGAAAATAATTAAATTTTTACACATTTTATAGGGCCCTATTTCTGTTCTTGTTGCTGATAATAAATACAAAAAACCCAGATAATGTGAAAAAACAACATTTAGGATAATCTTGCTTCTTTTCTTCTTCATTCTAAAACAAATTGCGTTCATATTTGAGCAAGCAAAAGTAAAACGTATCTTTATTTTGAAATTTACTTGAAAATTTTGCATCAAACTTTTCTGACCTTCAATGAGTTGCGGCCATATTGTTTATTATTTTTTCTGAAAATTGCTTATGTTAAGAAAATAGATTCATCGTTATCTTGATGAATTTCCATTAATGTTGTAAAAAAAAATATTGGAAGTGTTATTTTGATGACTTTCTCCACGGTTTCAGAACTATTGGTAACTATAAATTAAAAAATATGATTAAATGTAGTTTGTGTGTCTAGTGATATAAATCAAACTTCTTTAACTGTTTAAAAAGTTTTTCCAAGAATGGCCTTCATGTTTATGGAGCTAAGAAAGCCGAAAATCCTACAAAAAAATAAAAATTATAGAATGAGACGTTTTGCATTATAATTTTTTTTATTGTTATCGCTATAATATCAGAACATATTGTGTTCAAATTCAAAGTCCACATCGCCCCATTGGTTTTGATCCACATGCCAAAAGCAGTTTGGACCCTGATTTACAACATGCATCGAATTTGTGTTTGTGACAGGACAAAACGGGAGAACCTACCATCTTTTCTTCTCATACTTTTCCTGAAGAAACTCCTTTACTTTCTGCGGTTCTCGGAAATCTGGAACAACCGATGTCCTGTCGTCGTAAAGGCCCAGCCAGATGTGTTTACAGACCTACAGGGAGTGAGGAGGGCGCAGAGAGAAGGGTTGAGGGATGGAGGTCGGGGTGGAAGGAAGGGCAGAGGTGAGAGAAAGTGAAGTTAGTGGAGGAGGGAGAGGAAAGGAATTGGAAGGGGAAAAAAAGAAGGGAGAGAGGAATCTCAGCAAGGGAAGTTATAGCAGAAAACGCTAGGATGGAAGACATGCAGGGCACCTCGTTGCCGTGTTTCTGTAGGAACTCTATTTCCTGTTGTGTGAACGTGGTCATAGAGATGGACTTCACTCTGTGGGGGGGGTTCAGTCCTCGTCTGCAGAGGGGATGGGGGACGGGGGGAGGAGAGTTTAACGTTAGCTGCAGAACAGGAGCAACTTTCATACACGAAACACACACACACACATTCCACCTGCATTCAGTGCAGCCTCAGCACGTCGGGTTGAAATCCCAACGATTGCAAAGCCAAGAAGGCACTTTCTAAAAATAGCCCGACCTCTGTGTTAAGAGGCTGCGCAGGTGTGCTGCTGCTGCGCAGGTGTGCTGCTGCTGCGCAGGACGCCGCGATTCACAGGAGGATCGTTCAGAGTCTGGAGATTTGATTCAGAAACTCAGAAACCAATTTTTGCCAAGCAAATAGAGGGTTTATTTAAAACTACTCTATAAGCTTCCATGCTTTACCAAATTCCATCAGCCAATAGTTAAACAAAGATAGTTTTAAGGATAAAGTTTGTAACAAAAGCAGCACTTCGTTTTCCGCTCCTGGAGCAATCGGAGGGAAAGCAGACCAGCTGACATACGAACCCTGTGAGGTTTGCCAACAGGATGATTCTCACCACTTTTTTTATCGCGTGCATCATAAAAATTATTTATTTGAAAGCAGAAGAGCGGCAAAAAAATAAATAAGTATAAAAGTTAGGGATCAACTAGGAGAAAAACACTTTCAGCTTAAATCAGTAAAAACTAGAAAACTAGCTTTTCTAATCTATTTTACCATATGGTAATTAAAAAATACAAAAAAACTTGGACAAAACAAAAGCATTTGGTCACTGCGGGATGACAGGAAGTGCTGTCACCGTTCAGCCGACTCTGTGGTGGGCAAAGGCTTTAAATCTACCTGAATTATATCTTCGCTCTTCTCTTCCAAAGCTGTTCACACTTTCGAATCCAGGAGCAGGGAGGTCGCAAACAACGTCACCACATCAAGCTGTTGGCCCATGAAGCCAGCTTGCTATCATACCAGTTAGCTAACGAGGGGCTGTGACAACTGCAGAGGTGGAACAGAGGCGGGCGGACTTCAACCCTCCTCTTTCACAAAAAATGGCAGAAATGGCAGAAATGGCAACAAAGGTGGAGTAAATTGTTTACTGAAAGGAGCTTCGGTCACATCAGAAGGTGTTCATATGTTGGAAGGTTAAAGGGCCAGTGCTATGTATTTTTCAGCCATATGGTGCCATTGTATAGCACAATCAAGTAACTATGTCACCTTCAGCTGTTTTAAAAATGTTTTATATATATATATATGTGTGTGTGTATATGTAAGAAGTCATCAGAACATCACTTCTCTATTAACAACGTATTTAGCGGTTATGCTCCAAGAAGCAGCTCCTACAATGAGCTCAGCAGATGTGGAATTCCACCAGGTGTTTGCTAATTGCTGCTTGGCTAGTCTGCAGGAGATGAGTGGAGGGTGGGCAGCTCCGAGGAGCTTCGTCCTTGAAGGCGGAGCTAGGTCCAACTGGGCGTTTTGCACAGTTCAATGGTTGCCGTGGCGATGAAAGGATTTCTGAAACATGCATGAAAAAAAATCTAAGCAAAACTCCAGGGATGTTTTTGATGAGGGAATAACATTATGACACGATGTAAAGCTCAAGAAAAGTCCATTTGACATCATCCTGCCCTTGAAAAGACATTGGGCAGACATGTATGTATGTACAGAAAATTGAAATCTAACACAATTTAATTCAATGCTGTAACAACTCATATTAACGGAGTATCTCCAGGGAGACGTGGATGATGATGCTGAGGGCCAGAGGGATCTCCAGTAGCAGTCACTGTAACAATAAATACGACAAAGCCTCTGACTGACATGACATCACTTCGACATATCTGGGCAGCAGAGAATATATTTCCAGGATGACATCATGAGCCGTAAGCGAGAACTACCAATCCACCTCATTTGCTTTTCCTGTTCCTATTTAAATGTGCCCTCTACGGTTAGAAAGCCAAGCAGAGAGAGGATAGAGTCGGAGATTTGCTTCTGGTCCACTATGATCGATGGAAGCAATGGTTTGAACTTCCTCCTTCTCTCTGCCTCCATCTGGGATTTGGAGGGGTCACAGTTCAAGTATTATTTGAGCTTTTGAGATCTCAGTCAGCTGCTTACATAAACAAAAATATACATTGTTGTTGCTATCCACAACTGTCCTGAAGTAAAAAAATACGTTTAAAAGCAAAACCCAAACTCCAGCAGAACAGCATCCAAAACCACAGCATCCAAAAAAAGCTATGCATCAATATAACTGTAGGCAAAAATCTACAAAAAGAACAAATCAGAATTAACATGACAGAGTTACCACAACACGCTGCCACTGTGACCGTGCTGACCCTAAAAGTTGGGCACCTAAATCTTGTCTTACAAAAACATGCAGCAGTATTTATAGGACGTTCATGCCCATAATGGCTTCATGTAAACTTTTAGCCACATCTGTATATCACCCTCTATGTCCTGTGATCTGGTGTTATAAATGTGTTTTACAGCAATCTGCACATGTGGCAATCATTACATTAAATCACAAAACATAGAAAAGATTTTAAAACCACACATGTGTACTGTCAGATCGCCTTATATGGAGAAGATTATATGACTCCTCCGTCCCTGTTTAATTCAATGGCTGAGTGTATGGTTGGCTAATATACACATAGTCTGAGTCAAAGGGGAAGGTCATGAAAGTGATGAACTACTGCCACACTGACACTGTTCTGAACATTTTTAGCCTCCAAGTCAGATTTGAAATACTAAGGTAAGCTGTTGGTGAACAATGTTGTCTAATGCAGCATCTCCATATTGCAACTTAACGACAAAGAGAGGAACTAGCCAGTTGTAACACTGCCTGGATGCTGTCTTGCAAAACCAACACTTGAGTAAAACCGGTGTGACGCACAAAGAGAAGAAGCAGAAATGTGTTTTATGTTAAGACCAAGTCAATTGCTCAAACTTGGGGAATGACTGGCTTTTTGATTGTAACATTTTTTCCATCCTTTCCAGTTCCTCTCTAAGTCCAAGCACCTATCCGGCCAAGTTAGCGCTGTGTTTGCCTTCTGGTTGGTTTAATAACCCATCAGCCGAACACCTGAAGGTTTTCGGGAGTTTACAACAACCTTAAGGATGCTAACCTTGAGCACCGAGGCAGTGTGAGTCAGACATCAAACAGTGATCCTTACACACACAAATCAGGGCATCTCGTCGTGCTGAAGGGTGGCTGTAAACAAGCCAATCTGCCTCCCGGAGGACCATAAAGCCCAGCCCAACGGCCCTCGGGCTGAACCGGAGGAAGCGGCGGCGTTACCTGTCCTGTCTTTCCCACTAGCTAACGAGCTAACGGTATCGGACCTCCCGGGAGCTTCATGTCGACAGCTGCGCCTCGTCGCTTCCCCGGCGGTTGGTATAAACAACAAACAGCGCACGGATGCTAAAAGGAGACACTCACAGGATCCCGGAGCAGGTGGTGCAGACGAAGGACCCCACTGTCATGTTGACATAAGTCGGGCCGCGCTGGTCACAGTCGAAGCATTTCCTATTCGCAGGCAGGCTAGTCATTTCCCGGAGCATCTTTAGGTGAGTCTCCTCCTGTTTTCGCTTCGCACTCGTCGCCATGGCGAGAAAATAGGGCAGCTGGTATCACCGGGAGAAGTTTGGTCAAATGGCCCGGCGGCGGAGGGCGCTTCTTCAGGGGCAGACTCGCCGAGTCTGACGGCTGGGAGCGGGGAGACACCTTGCTGAGGTCCAGCGGGCAGATTGGGCGACTGACAAACTTCTTCTGCAACTGAAACGTGGACAAAACCCGACCCCTCCCCCAGAGGCTGCGCCATCTGTCGGTTTGGAATGCTGCCTTGTGTTTTGTTTCACAGCGGCAAGAAAATGATAAAGGGACATTAAGTGCCAAAATGCAATAAATAAGTTGTAAATAAGTATTCACGTACGTAATATTTTGAAACGAAATAGTGCATTTACTCTTTACCAAGTGCGGCTTTACATTTTAAGAACCAAAATTTAGTCAACTGAGTCATAAATAAATATTAATGTCTGTAATCATTTCAAGAAAATGCTACATTAAAATACCATATATTGGTATTTGTTTGTTAGCCAATCAGATGTTGGGAAGAGGCATAGTGGCAGTTTAGATTATTTAATAATGAGGTGTAACAGAGGACATAAACGCCTAAAAAAACGGACATATTTGATTTTAAGACATGATTGAAAGATTTTGATATTTGTGTTTTCAATGGATTGGCACATTAATATACTTAACAAAAACTTTTGGTTCTCTGTAGTAAATGGTCCCACAAATAACAACTAAAACTAATCACATCAAGTCTCAAAAACACAACATTACCAAATTCAACTCAGTGTAATTTTAATTGTAAAAGAAAAATAATTACAAATAAAGACATTAAAAAAATAATAATACAAAAGAAGGATTTACACCTTTTTTTTCCTTCATAATATTCATTTTACTAAGTGGACTTAGCGATCTCGCTTTCTCTTTCTGAAATTAAAGCAACGACGTATTCGGTTTAAAATGCAAGCCTTTGGTCTCCGCCTTGGCTCCTGTTACACAGCAGGTGCTCCTTGAATATCCAGAGAAGAGACGTAGCCTGTCCTTGGTTTTGGCCTCCCTGACAGTGATCGCTCTGTTCTCTTTCATGGCCGCACACCTCCTGCTCTGCCCGTCTCACCAGCTCTGCAGGAAACTGCTGCATGGACCGAGAAATCAAATGGAAACTGCTTGTTTTCTGAACGCTGCTGGTCAGACACGGGCACAATACTGTGCTGTGAGAGTCTGTGGTGTTCCAGATGCAGGGTTGTGGTCAGTATATGTTCATGATTCTCAGTTAGGTTTCTTTTAGTTACGTCAAAAATAGGCTCTTTGTCATATTTATCAACCAGCAGCTGCCTGAATTATACTTTCAAAATGATTGGCTAGGGATAATAATCTGTTATCATAAGAAAATGCAGCTTGATTATTTTTTGTATGGAATATTTACCCCGGAGCATAATCTTCAGGTTGAATTGTTTTTTTTATATATAGAGAGAGAGAGTTATTCCTATTTAAGAATACCTATAAAATAAAGGCGGACTTATTATGATCTAGGTTTCTTCTTGTCGTCACCTAATGAGGAAAGTGATTCCACTGGCTGTGGAGGAAAAAAGAGAGAGGAAAAATGTTTAGAGATCAAAATAGCAGCTTTTCAGCTTTAAAAAAACTTATTTAAGCACCTCTGCTCTAAGGATGTGAAGCATCTGAACACACAATAAGACAGATTTTTGCAGTCGGGTTTTGTGACAAGAAGCAGAGCAAAGAAGTCCCTTCTGTCTGAGAAAAACAACAAAGGCTGACTGGGATTATGCAGGTAGAGAGCAGAGGACTGGTGCAAAGTTATTTTCTCTGACAAATAATCCTAATCGTTTAGGACATCTGAAAGAAAAAAAAAATAATGCAACACAGAATTTCAGTCCAAGCATAGTGCCATAAATAATGAGTTGAAAAACATCCTGCATGAGCAACGTCTTGAAACACTAAGACCCATGCTCCCCTCTCAAAAAGCAGCGGTGAAACAAAAAGCCAACAAACTGCAGTAAACTCCAAACACGTGTATACTCATTTTCTGGATTTATGTATTGGGTTTTATAACATGAATTTAACATAAATTTTCTGAGAGGGCCATGGCCCCCCCTGACCACCCTTTCAGGAACACCTCTGACCATTAGAAGCTGATGTCCAGCATGTCAGAGTAAATCCCTCCAGATGTTACGGAAAAAGGATATAAAATATTGTAAATATTTAATCCATGGTTAAATACCATGTTTTTTCTGAAAAGAAAAAAAAAACACTGCAACTAATAAAATGCTTTTAATTAAATTCTCCTTCAGTAAATTATCAAAACAAACAAATAAAAAAAAAAACTAAACAAGAAAAGCTCCAAACACTTTTACAATTATGTTTGGGGATGACTAAGTTTAAATTCATCACTGATGAAATGGTGAATATTTACGTTTTTCAAATATTCATGTTTGTGTATTCTTCCCCCTGTTGCTCTGCTCACTTGTCCTCTCTTTCTGGTAACTCTGAAGAAGTTTTCCATGTGCGTCTGCCTCAAACATCCCGCCGCTTTCTCCTTTTCCCTCTCCTTTCGCCTATTGTCTCGATGTTCATGAAAAGTCTTCATGCGACGACGGATCCTATCTGCCCTAAAAAACAAACGGAACAAGCCCTTCAGCTCCCCATCAGTCCAGGTCCACGTAAACAGAGGAACAGGCGCGATAAATCTGTACCGGACATGTTTGGTGTGACACAGGAAGTCCACCACGCCTTCTTCGTCCGGCTCCCTCCACACCAACTCAGGAACTGGAGTTTCTGTTTTGTCCAAGAATATTTTCCTGGCCTCTTTGTATTTCCATAAAAGAGGTACAGGATAGGTCTGGAAGTACAGGACTATATTAGATTTTTTTTTAGAATTTATGTAAAGTGAGAAGTAGATCAAAACTAGAGGTTACCTGTCTGTTGATGTGCAACACCACATTCTCAATAGTGCGATGCTTCTGGATGAGAGTCAGAGCTTTCTCCGGACCTAACCCGGGGATCTTGTCGCAGTAGTCACAGCCCAGCAGAATACAAAGGTCAACAAGCTAAAAGGTATTTTGCAAAATAAGACAGGAAAACAGTGATTAATCATCACAAAACTTTAAACCAGCGGTGTCAAAATCATTTTTATTTTGGGCTACAGCAGTGGTTCCCAAACTTTTTCTCCTGTGCTCCCCCAGTGGCTTCCCTATTATACTCTTTATGCTATTACACCCCCCAACCCCAGGGGGCGCACCCCACAGTTTGGGAACTTCTGGGCTATAGCAAGATTATGAATGTCCATAAAGGGCCAGTTGTGGTAAAATGTATTGATGAAACCCATTAACGAAGCTGGAGTTTAAACCCATTAACAAAGAAGTTCAATAATACTGAACATCATTTCACATTCATGTAAATTGGCAGTTTACATACGGAAGAAGATTGTAGCTACTGAAAGAATTTGGTTCTATTCTTCTGAGATCAAAAGTCATAATTCTGAGAAAAATGTCAAAATTTTCACTTTTTTCTCAGAATTTTGAAATTTCTTTCTCAAAATCCTGTCTTTTGATCTCTGAAGTTAAAGTCAGAATAAATCTGGTAAATTATAAGGAAAAAAATGGTTTTTTTTGTCCCCCTGTGGCCCTAATCTTCTTCTGCTGAAAACTGTATTCATTTGATTGATAAAATATTATTTAAACAGTTATGTTCAATGTTCTATGTATGTGTCACTCTGGGCCACATAAAACTTCATGGCGGGCCAGGTTTGGCCCATGGGCCTTGAGTTTGACACATGTGCTTTAAACGATTCCAATAACAGAAACTCAAACTAAAGTTTCATTAATGTTTCGCTCTTACCTCCTCCTGAGTAATCTGCAGTTTTTCCAGCAGCCTGGGTAATGAATATTCCACCACTTTACTGGGAACATGAGCATAAAATCAAAATCAGATAAGACTTACCATCTCTCTAATACAGTAAGGCACTGAACTCTGTTATCACTGGAACTACTTTACTTTGTTCTTTCATATTTATACGCATTACCTACTTTAAGGCTGCAGTATGTAACTTTTATGAAAATATATAAGTTTTAACAGCTTTTTACATAGTTGTTAAAATTGTTCTATGTCAGGAGGGTACACCATGAGACGGACAATCGGGGAAAAAAAAAAAAGAAATCAAGCTCCTCAACGTTCCCACAGTGTACCTAGAAACAACCAATCAGAGCCAGTAGGTGGGTCTTATGACTGTCAATCACCATCTGTGGGGCTGCTCAGACTCCCCTGTCCTTCCGCTCTTTGCTCTATTCCACGCTGCAGCTAGTATAGCCTGTTTTCAGTGGTAGCATAGCCTGTTTTCAATGCTAAGGCTCGTTAGCATAGCCACCAATGAAGGTCGATAAACAATTTTTCCTATAACGGTAAATTGTTTCTCTGCCATTAGCACATTTAGCAACCCTTACACAAGCATCACTGACAGCGCTAAGACCCTCCTCCTGGCTCTGATTGGTTGTTTTGGTTGGTGCATTTCTTCAAACGGCAACAGCAGCTCCAGGAGAAGGTGGAGGAGATCGATCCTTTCAGAACATTCACTGCTACAACAATAAATAATAATAATTAAATAATAATTTACTGTTACAACATAGAGACAGATTTGGAAAATATGTAAAATAAAAAAAAAATAAAAAATATATATATATATAAAGTTACATACTGCAGATTGAACAATCCATACCTGTCCTTCTTAGCATTGAGCTGACGAATGAGAACGTTGGCTCCAAAGGGCAGCGTGTCCATGTCCTCGGAGGCCACTGCATCCACAACCCCGTCTTTCACCAGCTGGGCACACTGCGCTTCAGCATCCCCTGGAGCCTGAAAGGCACAATCCTGTGCATGAGGTATGACAAAAATATTTCAAAAAAGAAAATGCATGAGGGTGGAAACTGAAACAAGTTGTACCTGGATGACAGGCACACCCATATGTTTCAGTAGCTCAATGGAATCCTTAGTCTGGGTTGATGCTGCAGAAAAGAATAATTCAACGACATCAGAATTTGGGAATATTTAAATATGATAATAAAAGATCCTTGTACAATCTTTGAGCATGTGGACCTTCTCCTGTTCTTTTGGGGAAGCTCCAGCCAGCTGCCTTGGCTCGCTTCTCCAGCTGCAGAAAAGCAAGTCTCAATCAGCGAGAGGGATTTTTTAAAACCTGGGATGAGTCAACAGCCAGTCTGCCATTTCTACAGCAAACCGACTGTCTAAACTGCTGATTTGAGAAAAACAGGAAATAAGTCTCTGGTCCCACAAACACACACGTTCTCCAACTCAAAATGCTCTCCAAAAACAATTCAAAACACGCAGGCTGTGAACGGTTCTTACAACAGGTGTCTTTTCCACAGGAGGCTTTCCATCGAATACAAAGACCGGCTTTATGTCGTGTTCCAGGAAGGTCAGTGTGCGGAAAAAGAGTCCAGTCAGGGGGCTGTGGAGAGGAAACCCAACATCATCAACATGGAAGAGAAGCTATTTTGGCATTTATAGCTAAATAATTGTTGAACTTTTTTCTTATTTTTGACAGTACAGGTGTTTGTATTTTTTCTGATCTGTATTTCTCAAAAATGTCTCACCTCAAAGAGGGAGCTGATGCTCGAAACTGGTTCAGAATCACTAAGGTATCCAAGGCGATGACTTTCCCTGAGGTGGAATGAACATGTAATCACACAAGAGTTCTTCACTTGCTGTTTCCTGTCACAGACATAGTTTCCCAAAGGGACAAACTGAACAGATATTTACTTGATGGCAGAATAAAAAGCATCGGTTCAATCGGTTTTATTTGATAAATGAATGAATCATGAGATGTTTTCTCTTAGAATTTGAACAGTAAACTTGTGTGATGAGATCATTTATCTGCATACACCTCAGAAGGTACTTAGCAGCGCCCCTGCATGAGAGTGAAATCATAGATAATTACCTGAAGCTATGGTTCCATAAACCATTGTATCTGCGAGTGAACTTATTCAATTTATGCATTTTTGTGGATTTATACATGACTTTTCTCTGCAGAATAATGAACTGTTTGGAGAAGGTCTTATAATCCTACCCAGGATAACGTAAGAATAAGAAAAATAAGATAATCGATGAATGTATTTCGTGTATGGGACACATCTAACAGCTACAGCTGCTTAGACTTCCTGATGATCGGCATTTTCTCAGCAGCAGGCCATTATTTACATTATTTGTGTTATTTCTTAAGAAATTATTAGATCTTACAGAGATATTTAACTAGAATGTTCTTTTCCACATCTGGCAACAGTTTAAGCTTGCATACTGTTTACTAGGGTGCGATCAGTTAACACGATTTCGAATTTGACTGATTTAATTAGCACCAAAGACAGTTTTGTGGTATATAATCAACTTGGAAGCTTTATGAATGCTAACGTTAGCTGCTAGCAAGCTTTGTTAAAAGACAATTGAGGCGGATCAAGCTGGTGGGTGTTCAGTCCTGTATTACCTGTATAGTCACTGATATCCTTATAAGAAACTGCATTTGGAGCATGAACGCGAATTAAATCAGCCAGTTTAGTGATCCCCATCCTCCTAATCACATATGGGCTTTTGTTTTTCTCCCACTTCCGGTTTGAAAAAGCAGGAGAAAATAAAACAAATAGCGTCGGGTGGTCAGTATATCTCACGGTAAATCTACTTTGTATCCGTTTAGAAACACAGCGGTTGACTAAAACGCGTTTTATATTCAACCAAATTCAGCTGTTTGTATAACATCGTTTTCCTAATCTCGGCGCGTCACCAAAGTGGACAGTAGAGGTCAGTACTGAGCAAACAGGCGGGTTTTGAGGAAATGGACCTCCAGCATTTATTATAGCAATAATATTTACAGACATTTCACAAATGAATAAATTAGAAACAAATGTTACCCTAACGTATCCTCGCTTTGAATAAATATTGATGTTCGCAGAAGAAGGATGCACAACAGATGAATATATTCTA
Source organism: Phalloptychus januarius (assembly GCA_902982915.1). Taxonomy (NCBI): domain Eukaryota; kingdom Metazoa; phylum Chordata; class Actinopteri; order Cyprinodontiformes; family Poeciliidae; genus Phalloptychus; species Phalloptychus januarius. Next base: position 1,715,698 of record CADWAE010000466.1, on the reverse strand, counting down.
TTCAAAAACCACACCTGAGCATGAACACATTGGCTCCTGGATTTACAGCAACATTCATGATGCATAAAACAATGGGATTAATGGCTTTAATCTGAGAAACAAACAAACAGCTCCAGCTGGATGAATAGTATGTGAAATCTCCATGTAACAGATCATAGTAAGCCTTCCCCTCAAGATACACAGTTCATATAAAACATGAGAATCTCCTAAACACGTGACATGCAGGGAAGTGGCTATGGCATCTGCAGAATTATTCATATTTTGACACTTTACGAATGGTTAGTGACGGCCACAGCAGAGGACCTACGTTTCAGGCTACGTCTGAGACCTAAAACTGTTTGTCACTTAAAGAAATCCTTGTTAAGTCTTGTGAGTCTTTTCAAACACATGCTGCTCAGTTTAACAGAAGCCTGTCAGTAACAGCCGAGTTCTGTTTTTTTTTTTTTTTTTACTAATGTAAGTCTTTCTTTTTTTAGTGTAAGCCTTTAAATTCCCCTAACTGTGTAAAGGTTACTTTGCTCAAACCCAGGTAAAAACTGTTGTCCAAACTATGCCAATAGATTAAAATAATTAGTGTAAAACGGGAATTGATGTCGTCATGGACACTCTTCCTCTAGATTATATAATGGAATATTTAGCACTATAAACATCTGCAAAGTGGTTGTTGCTGTCAATTGAACACCATTGTTCTTTTTTATTTCATAGTTTTACCCTTTTTTGTAACATTTTAACATTTCAGCTGACTTGTAGATTTGTCTCGGTGTTTGGTGTCAGGATTAGTCATTAAAAGCCACAGTAAAATTATTTTAACTCAGTCAGATAACTAGTTTTAAATTTGACAACAGCGGCAACAGCTCACAAAAAAAAAAAAATCAAGAAAGCTGGCTATCATTTTGTGGGTAATAAATAGCAACATATATACCGAATATACAGAGCACGTCCGGAAAGTTTCTACAGCACTTTACTTTTTCCAAATTTTGAACCCTTTCTGGTTTCATTAGTTGAGGTGTTCCCTAGTCAAAGATAATCTTGAAATCTGTAATAAAAAATAAAAAAAAATAATAAAAAAACTTGTTTTCTTTAATTATTGTGGAATGTCAGAAGAGACCTATGCTGACTGAACAAGGATTTACTTTGGTTTCCAGTGTTTTTGGAGATTCGGGCTGTTATCCCGGTTTAGCGACGTAACCAGATCCAGGTGTTAATGAGCCAGAACGCCACCGTGGCCGAGTACAGCACCACCTCCCGCTTGGAGCGCTCTTTGTTTTCTTCCTCCAGCAGCTGCAGACGTCTGTTGAGCTTCACAATCTGGTGAACACAAGAATGAGAATGTTTACTTCCTCACTTAAAAAGTCGAGTGCTAACTCTGCTGGGCCGCGATAGGGAACAACAAATTCCCCAAACGCCAACTCATCCAGTCCCTGTTCAGAGTTAATAATTTCAAAGGAAAAAGAGTTCAACGTTGACAAAGACAGAGCTTAAGATTACAGGACTCATTACCTGACGCCGCAGCGATGAAGCATCAACTAAGCCAGATTCGTCAGGGTTCATATCCAGAGCCAAGTCCAAGTGGGTTCTGTGGAAATTAACACGTTGGTTAAATTAATAACATAAGCGGCATCCTGAACAATGTTCTGAAATTCAACATATATATAACCTAAATACAAACTTCTAAAGATGCTAATTTTCTTGTTCCTTTAGGTCACTATCTCCAACTGCTTTCATTAATCCATCACTGCTTTCATTAAGTGTTCTGAGTTTTGCAATTTTGCAGAACCCAGAACACTTAAAAGTTCTGCGGGCCTTACTTGGCTCAATCAAGTTCAGAGGTCATGATTCAACAATAGGAAACCACATTCATCACATTCATTAGAGAGAACGAGGGCCAAGAACCACTGCTGACCAAAATTACTAAACAAAGGCCCAAAAACATCTTGATGATCCTCAAGAGTTTGGGGAAAATTGCTGAAAAGGGTGAAAGTTTTGGAAAGGGTATTGAATTGTATTAAGTGTAAAGTGGTGACAGCTGCAGGGTTTTAGACGTTAACTGATGGAACAATGAATTCTGCTCTCTAGCAAAACATATTGAAGGACAATGTCTGACTATGAGCTCTCGACCTTTAGCTCAAGCTCTCATGGGAAGCATGTTTCAAAGCAAACCGGCATGTCCGCCTCTGCTTCCCTTTAAAAAAAACAAAAACAAAATGAATATTTGAAGCAGTTCAGTCAAAATCCAGACTTGTATTTGATTAAGATGATGTGGCTTGACCTTAAACAGGCCATTCAAATTTAAGAACCTTCCATAAACCAGTTCTGCAAAGAAGAATGATCCCCAATTCCTCCAAACCGATGAAAAGAATCTAAAATAATTACAACCAGTTGATGGCTGTTGTTGCTGCCAAGGTTTGTATATACACGACAACTCACCTCCGGTGGCTGTCGTCCAGGAGTTCGAGGACCTGCTGGTAAGCACGGCGTGTCGTTGACTGAACGTAAGAGAGAAACCCAGCGGCTGTAAACAGGTTGATGTTTGCGTCTTCTGGAGAACAGAGGGGAGGACAGAGGCGGACCAGGGGGGCCGAGGGGGAAGGGGAGGGGGTCACGCTAGCACAGGGGGAAGGTTAGAAGAACCAGTAGATTAATAAACAATGATGAAAAGTAGACTTTAGGAACCTTTAGGGATCAGCAGCGCTTCAGGTTTCCTTACCTTAAATCCCCTCTGCTACAATGGCTGCCAGGACGACCTGCTGTCTTCTCACTTGCACTGCGTTCCCTCCGAGAGCGGGTGTGATAACTGGCCTGTAACACAAGGGAAGAGATCGATGAATTCCAGGCTCACAGTAAAGCTAACATTTAGTGATCAAATGTTACTGAAGATCCTGAATCATAAAACGGTCAAAATCAATAGCTTTCCTGCTGATGGTTGTCTCAGCACGCTGTCACGTGAAGCAGGAGACTAATCAGACATTCATGTAAGTCTCAATCAATCAAATTTTATTTGCATAGCACCTTCGAGCAACAAGGCATTTCAAAGAACTTTACATCATAAAAACACAAAAATACAAAGTCATCGAACACACAGTCAGCAGCATTACATTTTGCACATCAGATTACTGATAGTTTCATGGTTAGGTTTCAAAAGCAACTCTAAACAGCTGAGTTTCGAGTCTAGATTTAAAGGAACTCTGTGTTTCAGTTGTTTTGCAGTTTTCTGGAAGTTTGTTCCAGATTTGTGGTGCATAGACGCTGAATGCTGAAATAGCAATTTTTAGAGTTTATATTACAATCCACAAAACTAGAGTCTGATTGCACTCACAATTTGGCTGGAATTACTCTGTGCGTTGGCATCTTGGTCCGTTTCCAGAGAGTCCAGCGGCTGTTCTGTAAGGGTGAGGACACGCGGCGGGGCCTTCATGTTCAGGAGGTCCACTGATGGAACCGACTGAATCAGATCCAAATCTCTTGGTTGAACAAACCTTGACTCTTCATCATCTCCTGCAAGAAAAAAAAAAGAAATTAAAGGTACATTTCTTGTACCGCTTCTAGCATCCCATTGATGATCTTGTTAGAGCCGTTTGTCCTGCATGGTCTGCAACAGCTCCACAACTTGAACTGCTCCATCTATGTTTTATTTAAAATGCTTATTATTAATGACACAAACCCAGTTTCTTACCTGCAACAACAATTCTTTCAGGAACCTGCATCAGAGTTGTGTGAACCGGCGGAGGTGGCTGAAGGAGAGCGGGCACCGATCCGCTCTCCGGCGCCACCTTGAGGGTCTCGGGAATTCGCATGCGCTGGCTGATGCCCTCCGTGTACTCCAGCTCATAATGGATGCGGTTTATCTCAGCCACCTCGGCAGGCGGGGTAAAACTTGGCCCACTCATCCAGCCCGCTATCAAATAGACAAACAAAAAAAAACAACAACAAAAAATGAACACAATTCTTTTGTTTTTTTATATATGTTTCTGGGATTCGGTGTCTCTCACATATACGGAATTACGGATGCAAATGGAGCCTTCGAGTTAATTTTACTTTAAGATGAATTAAAGTACAAATCAGCCTGATTTCTCACAAAATCATAAAAAATTTTAAACTTGAATGTTTTCCCTATCAGTGATCAGTCCATACCTAGGCACAGCTAGGTAACAGTGACTAAAACTCTCTTCATTCTGGATGTTGTTACTGACTGAACTTAGCTGCTTCAGACAGCTGACTTCATGTTCAAAATGAAGTCAGAAGAAGCACATGCCTGTGGCCACAAAAGAGAATGAGAAACAAGAAATCTGATATAAAAATATATAAAATATAAAAACTTTTTAGGTTCAAATAAATGCACACCTGATGGGTTTTGTTTAAAATGGCCTAAAATGTGGTCATTTGTTTTATAGTGGAGACACTGACTCTACTAAGGTGTTCATCAGACAACCTGAGGGAAGAAACTGTCGAAGTACTGGCTGTTTCTTTGTTTTTTTTACGAACAGCGCTCTGTAGCACTGACCTTAAAGTAATCTGTTGTGTCCAGGATGTGTGGGGTCTGCAGAGATGTTAGCTGCCCTTTTCCTGACCCTAGTTCTGTACAAGTCCAGGATGGAGAGAAAATCAGCCCTGATGATCCTCTCTGTAGAACTGACTGTCCACTGCAGCCTGCTCCTGTTGTCGAACACCAGACTGTAGCTACAGTTTGGAGCGAACCTAAACCTAAAGAACCTAAAGATATTTCTCTACCAATTCAATTGGCACTTATTTCTTTGAAGCAAAAGAATGGAGTGGGTAACATGAGACAAAAGATGGTTTGGTTTTAAATGGCACCCACTAATCTCTGGGGGTACCCACCGTTCCCACTCTGCTAGGCCTCAGTCCCACTCTGACAGAGAACAGGAGGGACTATGGGTGAGGCAGGAGGAGAAGCCCGGCACAGCATCCATCACAGCGGACTGACCAATTCATCTTTTGAATGACTGATTATAAATTATTAATAACTCTTAGATTCTTCTTATAACCTCACACACACATAATATAACATCCAATGGTGAAAATGATGAAGTCACACGACTTCAAAACAAGCTGCCCTTCTCCATGCCAGTGGATAACTACTGCTTAAGCGGTTGAATTTATTTCGAGCAGAATCATTTACGGCTAATTTGGACAGGCTCAGCGTTAGCCCCGCCTAGAAGCTGCTGTGTAGTCACAACATGATGTCTGGCTCGTCTGAACAGACGGCCTGGTATCCTGACAGGACTACAGTGGTGAAAGATATGGGGTGCAACAGCCACGCTTCATAAATACTGGATGGAAAACAGCGTTTCTCGCAGCACTGCGTTGAATTACATAACACTGACATGAGTGTAGCTGTTGCTGGCACGCGGTTTCAATGTCACAGAATGAAAGACGCCATGTTCAGCCTGAATATAAACTAGCATTACGCTAATTAACTAAAATTGTCTAACATACTATTTAACATTTGCAAGCCGTGAACAGTGACCCGCGGTAGTATGTTAGCAAAGCCGCTAGTTGAGAACCGCGTAGCGTCACCAATGGAGAAACAGAGCTGTGAACCCTGCGTGACTACTTACTGTTCAGGTTTCTTTTGGTCCACGGTTTAAAATGTCATATCAGTGTTCCATTCGTTAAATAAACAGCTTCTGCTGGAGACAATCGCCGAGCAACTGTACAGCTCCTAACGCAAGTAATGAGTGGCTGTTGCTCCAATAACAGTCGCGTGCATGACTTCGGGGGGCGGAGCTTGAGACTTCTATTGCTCGCGGAACAGAGAGCTGCTGTAGCAGGTAGTACACAGCTTACAAAACGAACGCACAGTGCTCTCACATTACAGCAGGCTGCTTCTTTATTAAGCAATCATCCGGCGAAATAAATAATAGAGAATGCCTATCTACAAAATGCTTCCTGCTTATTATTCAGTTTTTGTTTATTTGAATGAGTAACATGCACACATCCACTCTAGGTCACTATTTCCATAATTTTGTATTCACTCTTGTTGTCCTCTTGTTTACATATCTATCCGGTTCTAGTATTATTTTTATGTATTCATAGGGTCAGATACTTCCTATGCTGAATAAAGTATTTTAATCTAAGTAGTAAGAAAGGAGCAAAGAATGGAGGAGTAGGACTTACATATGAGATTGTGCTTATATATATTTTTTGTATGAACTTTGCTTCAACTTTGCACATTTTGAGTGGCAGTAAGTGGAGATCTCTTTCTAACGCTAGAATCGTGTGGACTAACAGGTTTAGTCTCTAATCATATATTTAAGAGTGAATGTAACTACAGCTCCCAGATGTGTTGCTATGTAGTAAAACAACACAATGTTGCAAGTTTGAAATCTGCAGAACAATTACAATTAATAGGAAATGTTTTTTTGTTGTTTCTTTTTTCATGGCAAATGGACTTCTGCTAGCTACAAGACAATAAGCTATTATTGATAATAACTTAACGCTATTTAATAAAAAAAAAAACCCATCACTTTAATAGCTCCATATCAGGTTTAAAATATTCACATAACTATTAAAAATATCAGGTTCAACACTTTCTGCTACAAGTGTAGAAATACACCTCCCAGAATTCCATCGGCTTCCTGCACAGAGCGCATGCGTAGTAGCTCTGAGCCATTATTTTGTCCTCCTCAAGCTTTAAATGAACAACAGGCTAAGCGCTCCCTGAAATGAATTAAATATTAATTCACGGAAATAGATTTTTTTCTCCCTCCGTCCTCACCGAGAGCATACCATGGAGCGTGTCGGTCAGTAGCTGGCTGTCTCGCCGGGCCTGCTCGGTCCTCCGTTGGGCTTGAAGGCCGAGGACGGTACGCGGGGTGACAGCCCCGTTAAAAGGCAGCAGTTTGGGTGTTTATCTGCTCGGCTAGCCTCTCAGCTAGCTTCCTAGAGAGCAGCGACGGGAAGGGACGAAAACTGTTAAGGACTGATAAGTTTGGAAAGACAGAGCTGTGACTGTCGCTCTGTCCGACCCGGCAGAAGGGATGGCACACCTCGGAGACTTACAGAACCAGGTACAAAACCTCTTGTAACCTTTCTTATCCTTTGTTTAGTGGATTCCGGTGGCTGTCAGGCTTTTCAGGAATCAGGGTGGGTGGGGGTCCAAGACATCGGGGCACACGGTTAAACCAATTGTCACAACATGTACCATTTTTATTATCACTGCATTTTGCACAAAAAACATGATTGGAGACACATTGTAAGATAATTTAAAATGTAATGTGCTGTTTTATTATTTAAATTCGCAATAATTTTGCATTTGCAGTTGATATATTTGTACGCTGAGACAAGCTCGTAGCTTTGAGTTTATTTGCTGCTTATTTAAAATGATTAATATAGTAATGTAAGACAGACATAGATAATCATATTTTCTATTAATACTTTGCTGCACAGCACTGCAGTACATCGAATATGCATTTAAGGAAGCAATAGCAGTATTGCTTTCTGTGCTTTTTGTGTCAATTAGAGACAAGCTCACAGCACACACACACACACAATAAGACATAGCACTTTTCTTAGCATACAAGATGCTTAGATTTGTCTGTCACTCATCTAGAACACCAAGCTGGACCCAGAGGAGTACTTCACCAAGCAGGAGCGGATTGGAAAGGGTTCATTTGGAGAGGTTTACAAGGGCCTCAACAACCGCACCAAGGAGGTGGTGGCCATTAAAATCATTGACCTGGAAGAAGCCGAGGATGAAATAGAAGATATTCAGCAGGAGATCACAGTCCTGAGCCAATGTGATAGTCCGTTTGTTACCAAGTATTATGGATCATATTTGAAGGTGAGATCATTTAAAAAAAACAACACACAACAGTAAAGGGATAACTACATAAAGAGCCTCGCAATCATATAAGTTTTTCACATTTTATGTCACAACTACAAACAATAATGTCTTATTTAGGTGTTTTATGAAATAGACCAACACTAAGTACCACAGAACTGTGAGGTGGCTTTCATTTTCAAATCCTTCATAAATTAAAAGGTAGGCACAATTTTGTTTTCTGCCCCATTCTCTCCGATACCCCAAGATGAAATGAACTGCAACAAAACTGCCTTAAGAATCTAGTAAACGGAGTTCATCAACGTGTCACTTGGTCTCAGTATAAATGTAATTGATCTGAGAAAATCGCAGAGGTTTTGCTGTAGGACTTTAGAGAGCAAATGGCTCTGTTGACGCTAACGTTTGCGTTCGACGCTAACTGTGGAGGAGCTGCAGAGAACCGTAGCTCAGGCGGGAAAATCTGGGCCCAGTCCAATTTTTTTTTTACCAAAATGAAGCTTCTTTTTTTTTGGTGGACATGCAAAATGCAATGTGTGCTGTAAACCAACAAAACGCACAACCCTGATAACACCATCATCACAGTGAAACACGCTCCATGTTTCCTCAGACCTTCTGCTTCACATAAGCTGATTAATAAATGGATAGCTAAAGGTGCTTCGTGGTAGTTTTTAAAATTTATCATTATATATATATATATATATTTTTTTTTTTTTTACAGAATTTGAACCACAGGAAGCTAAAACTGTCGCTTAAAAAGGACTGATTAGAGCATATTTACAGACATTTACCTTAAATGCAAAATATATGTATTTTCTGTGCAGATCTGCTCTGAACATGTCCTTTCAGCAAGCTGCCTTTTTTTGAGTCTGTATACTCCTCTTAACGATTAATCAATAACAAAATTATTTCAATAATCGATTAATCACAGTTAATTGTTTCAGCCTGATTTTATTTATTCCATAAAATCCCAATAATCCCAAGAAAAAGAAAAAAATAACAATTATAGCGTAATCTAGACTTATTTCATGTGACTGACTTCAACTTGTTGTGTTGACAGCCTAATAGACTTTAAAAAGAAACCGGAGAAAGAGATAAAATGAAATTGGCAATGTAAAAGAAAATGTAAGAAAGAAGTAGCAACAATTTATCCATAAGTTAATATAAATTCATCACTATTAAAATTATTATTATTATTCTTTAAAAAAAACAAAAAAAATGTCACATCCAAAAATCTGAATAAATAGAAAAGTAAAAAATAAGTCCAATTTATGTGATTGCAACCTGACAGGAAGTTGAAATAAGAACCAGGAGATGAATCATAAAGCGCTCTAAAACAAGTTAAAGACGATGTGACAATGTTAATACTCGATTCTTTTTCCCCTCTGTAGGGGACCAAGCTGTGGATCATCATGGAGTATTTGGGCGGTGGATCTGCTCTGGATCTGGTAAGAGGTTTTCTGTCTTTCACACGGCCTGTTGTTGTCGCAGCCAGACTGAAAACGAGAATCCAAACCATCCCGTCTCTCACCGGCCCAGCTCCGCCCCGGACCTCTGGAGGAGACCTACATCGCCACGATACTGAGGGAGATCCTCAAAGGCCTCGAGTATCTGCACTCGGAGAGGAAGATTCACAGAGACATCAAAGGTAATGAAAGACATGTGACTGCGTGGAGCTGACCGAGCCCCAAACAGAACAGATGCTTCACGCTGCACACGTACTTCTGCTTGATTTCACAACGAGAGGTTGTAACGTAACAGCCATCTGCAGGGTGCTAAACATATTCACATTGGTTTCTATTTTCATTTACGTCTCTTTTTTTTTAGCTTTACATCGTGGTACAGTATTATTCCCTCATTGAAAACACACCTGGAGTGGTTGCCTGGAGAAATTTGTTAATGTCCCATTAAACATTCAGCCAATTTACAAAGTCTAATTTGAAATAGAAAGTATTTTTGTAACAACTGATGGTACTGCAGGGTTTCCCACAGTGTACCATAAGCCTGGCGGGCCACCAGGCTTTACTTGTGCCCCCACCAGGCTTAGAATTGTTTATTTATTTAATTTTTTTATTTATTATTGCCTTTTCTTTTCTATAGTTTGTGTTTAGATATTAATCTTCCAGTCTTCCAATAACGCATAACTATTAAGTGATATTTTCAAGTTTCCTTTCAACTTTGAACATTTTTGAACTCTAGAACACGGCGTTCAGCTGAACGCCTGCTCAGCCGAGCACCAGGCTGAGCAGGTTTTCTGGGGGAAACCTCGTACTGTATGCCTGAAGAACACACAACACCGCCCCTTTAAATGCTTTCCTTTGCTACTCGTTAAATAGACCGATTGTAATAATCCCACAGTGACAAAAGTGAGACATTTTGATAAGCTGGACTATTAGTGTGTTTAATATTCCGCATCATTTTCTCCCTACTTCTTCACTCCTCTGTAGTGCGATTGCGCGTTTTAGTGCTGAAACCACAGATTGAGAGTTGCACGTTTCAGGGATCGCATTTGCCTCCGCTCTGTTCGGCTCTTCACGGAAGAGTTCAGTCCTGCAGCTTAGTGCTTCTGTTGAGGCATCTGAAGGGAAAGATGTGGGTTATTTAGTGTCATCAGCTCCTTACAGTTGAGTGCAGCCAGCGAGGAAACATGATGTCTTAAAATTCAATGTGTCGAAAGTAGGGGGAAAAAAGACCAATTGTGTGGCACCGTCTTTCTCCAGGGTTGAATTTTGATTTCTTTACATTTGGGCCATACCTGCACAGTTGTAGCTTTTATGAGATTTTCCTTCCTTAGACTTTCCAAAAATGATTAAAAAAATAAATAAATAAAAAGTAATGAGCAGGTGGCTAAATAAGACTCTTTATAATTGACTTAAATGTTGTGAATCGGCTCTGCTTGATCTGTGCAGCTCCTCCAAAGGTACCACAGCACACACCACTTTATGCTACTATAAACTGCTGTTGTTGTTGTTGTTGTTGTTGAATGGCTGCATGGTGCATGCAGGATGCTTTTGTTTCTTTCTGGAATTTTCCAGTGATGTATAAAGCAGAAGAGCGGCAAAAAAAACCCCCAAAATCTAATAGTTATGGATTAGACGACTGCCAGCTGGGAGAAAAACACGCTTAGTTTGAACCAGTACAAACTAGAAAAGTAACTCATGATAAAGTTTTAGAGTGCTTCTCATCTATATTACCTACTGTTATTTATAGAATATTGATATGGCTTCCTCTTAGGCTATTTTCATGTGAAAAGGTAAAATAGTTTTTCCTTATACTTTAATATAAGGGCTGAACTGATCGCAGTTTTCTGGCCGATCACCGATCATCTTTAAAATTCCCATTTTATTTGATACTGGCTGTTTTATTTTGTCTGAATGGTTGCTAGGTTGGCAACGGTGGGGTTAATATAGCGAACCACAGACGTGACCAGGTGGGTGGGGCTAACGGTCAGTTGTTTCTGACGGCAGATCAGAAGTGGACAGAGCCATTAGCCGGTCTTTAGTTTTCCTCCCTGACTGGGTTTGCTGCAGAAGACGCATCCAGATACTGCGGTACATATCTGCTGTAAACCTCCAAGCGCTAATGGAAGCACAATAGTACTGTTACTATGGAGACTAAACGCTGGATGAAGAAGAGACCTTGCTGACTGATTTCTGAGGCAGGTTGTGCAGCAGAGAACGCACCATTCAAAGGGTGACATCTAGATCTTCTATCTCTACATCCTTCAGACAGGAAAAACAACTTTCTTTCATTTAATGGATTTAAATTGACATTTTAAATATTTATCATGGGCTTGTGTTGTTTATGATGATGAGTGCCACTGATCAAATGAGGCTGCAGCAGTTTTACTCCAGACCAGGTGTTGCTATTGGCCCAGTTTCACCATGGAGCCTGTAGGACTTCTAACGGATAGCAAAGGCTAGCCCAGCTTATTGATTTCTCTCTCTCTCTCTGTCTTTCAGCTGCCAATGTGTTGCTCTCGGAGCAGGGTGACGTGAAGCTTGCTGATTTCGGAGTGGCCGGTCAGCTGACAGACACCCAGATCAAGAGGAACACGTTTGTCGGCACGCCGTTCTGGATGGCGCCGGAGGTCATCAAGCAGTCGGCTTATGACTTCAAGGTGAGAGAAGAGCAGCAGCAGCAAACGGCAACCACAAGCACCATGACCGATATTTGACCTAACAGAGGGACCGTTGCCCACGCTGGGCGTCTCCTTCAGCTTTGCACTGAACTCGCACTAGATGCTAAACGTTAGATTTCCACTCTTGGCTCAGACATGCTAACACAGAAATCTGCTTTGATCTGAACTGCTTGGCTGCATGTTTGGACGCCATGAAGGTAGCTTTTACTCATATCTGACCCAAACTCCCACTTCCTCATGTTGACTGAGGCGGCGGATAGGAAACTCTCTGAGGTTACTTTCACCAGCAGCTGGTTTTTCTTGCCCCCCCCCCCCTTGCCTTAAAGCCCCCTTTTCAGCCAACAGCTGTTCAGATTTTCACACTTTAAATGTGATCTGTGCAGCTCCTCCAGAGCCACCGCAGCACACACCACCAGATTGAACAGTTCTGTGAAAGCTGCTTAAAGCTCAGGATACTGTTCTGGAACCTAACTCTGAAATGAAATGAAATTTTTATTTTTAGAACACGTAAAATGTCAGACAAGATAAAATAATTAAGAAAAAAAAAAATATATATATATATGGTAATAATAATCAAATTTGAAAAAACAAACAAAACTCTGGGTTCATACTGAAATAGTAAAAAATGTTGTAGTCCAGTAAAAGCTGATGCTAATGCTAAAAATTAAATGCACGCCACACTTTTCAGATTTTTGTTGCACCAAAATGTTAAAAACGTGTTTCATCGTCCCTCTGCTTTGTGCTGATTTATTTGTGTTGATTTATTGGTTGGGAAAACGTTGTCGGTTTTGCGTTCGAAGCCTCGTTCTTTTTGTGTTTTGTGTCGCATGACGTGACGACACGTTTCTGCTCCGTTTCAGGCCGACATCTGGTCCCTGGGGATAACGGCCATAGAGCTGGCTAAAGGAGAGCCGCCCAACTCGGAGCTGCACCCCATGAGGGTCCTGTTCCTAATCCCCAAAAACCCCCCGCCCACGCTGGAGGGCCCCTACAGCAAACCTTTCAAAGAGTTTGTGGAGGCCTGCCTAAACAAAGACCCTCGTTTTGTGAGTCCATCAGCTGCGTCTGTTTGTACAGCTCACAATCCTGGAGCTTTTCAGCGTGGAGAAAGAGAGATTTGCCAATTAAAACATATAAGAATGAGAGACGCACCGATCCGACGTTAATATCCGTATCGGACCGATATTGCCAAACATTCGAGGTCGAGTATCGTTGACAATGTGCCCAATCTATTCAGTCTAATTCTATGCTTTGTGCTCGGAATGATGTCGCGCTTTATTATTTATTTTACATTATATTTAGAATTCCTAATTTCACTTTCCAAACCATGCATGTTGGACAGAGACAGTCAGTTTGTTGTGTTTGCCAGTTTCAGCTTTTGTTTATTTTACATTATTTTCCTAATAATGTAATATTTGTTCTGTCAAATCTTTCATTTGACAGAACAAATGATAGATGTTTTTACATGTTTGACCAAATGTATGAAGCTGTTTGTGTATTTAAGTGAGCTGTACTGATACAGAGTTATAAAATGAATTTATAATTCAGTACCTTTCTGTCTGTTTATAAAAAAAAACAACAACAAAACCCATTTTAAGTCAATTCAGTACCTCACATATCGGTATCGGCAGTGAAAAAAGTGGATCGGTGTGACCCTAATGAGAATAACTAAGTAACTGGGTTGTGATTTTTATTTATTTTTAAACTTTTTATTTGTGTCCTGTCTGCACAGAGGCCCACTGCCAAAGAACTCGTAAAGCATAAGTTTATCACGCGTCACACCAAGAAGACGACATACCTCACAGAGCTGATCGACCGGTACCGGCGCTGGAAATCCGAGGGCCACGGGGAGGAGTCCAGCTCCGACGACTCAGACATGTTAGTGCCGTCGCGACTCTTAAGAGCATTTCTGGCTCTTACGAGCATTTCTGGCCGCTCGCTGACTCAGCAGTGTTTCATTCCCCTCCACCTCACAGGGACGCCGACGGTGACGTCGAGCAGACTCCGCTGTGGAACTTCCCGACAGTTAAATCTATAAGCCAGCTACAGCAGGGCTACCCACAGCCGGACCCGGGGGGGGGGCCCCCCCGCTGCCGTACACGGCAGCTGCTCGGTCAGCTCACTCAGCTCTCTCTGTCCTCCTCTCTTTTAGTCTGGAGATTCTATGAAACGGCAGCCTAAGTCACAGTGCTTGTCTGCTTTGGTAACGCCCATATTCAGAGAGGTAAGTCTCGCTCCTCCTCCTCCTCCTCATCACAACTGTAACTCATTGACATAACCGAACCGGTTATTGGCAATACTTTCCTTCCCCACCAGTTGAAAGACAAGCGTCGGGCCAGCGGCGGCGGAGTGGGAGCCATTGAGGAATTGGAGAATGCCTTTAGCCTGGCAGAGGAGTCCTTCCCAGGCATCTCTGACCGTCTGGTCACACACATGATGGAAAGAGTGTGCAGGTGCCGCTTTCCGCCGCCGTCGTAAAACCGCCGTCGTGTCTCCGACTGTAACCCGCTAACCCATGTTCTCCTTTCAGGTTTACTTTAAACGGAAACATGACTCCATCTTCACGGTGAAACCCTCTACTGGGCGTAATGTGACCCCCGGCCTCGTTTTTTTTTTTTTTTTTTTGTCGTTTTGTCCGTCTGTCCCTGAACACAACAGCTCTGACGACCACAGACCACCTGTCGTACCACTGCCACCTTTTCCCCCCGTTTACAATCCTGAAAGAGATCTTATAATTAGTTACAATTAAATATTTTTACAGTTTTTCTTTAAGAACAGAGAGTATTTAACACTAAAACAAAAAGGAAAAAAAAAAAGCCATACCATTTGTGTATACCTGTTAGTGAAATCTGCTATAATAAAGTCTATTGAAAATGAAGTCCTGCCTTTTGTTTCTTGCACTATGAACCTTTCTACCACCATGCCGACGTTTACTCAGAACTTCCATTAAAGGGACATGTTGACATTACAACTGTTACAGTGAGCTGGGGATTTGGAGCAGAATTACTGACCTTCGTCTAAAGTGTGAAATTCTTGTCATTAAAGAGAACTAGAAACTTGGGTGTCACGATGGATGCTACTTTCCAGGCTCAGCCTTCAGTTCTAAAAATGCTTAATATGTATCAAATATGACTTAAAAGAAATTTGTGTAATGTTACACCTCGAGACGCCTCTGTCTCTTTAAATGCTCCTCTGAAACGTCACCTCCACCACAGCATTCATAATGAGTTCAGCAGATGCACAGTTCCATCAGCTATTTGCTGCTTGCTAGTCTGAAGGAGTCAAGTGGTGGGTGGGCTGCTCTGTTTGGAAACTTGGAAGCTGCAACACTGACGAGGAGCTTTGTCCTCGTGGGCGGAGCTTGGTCCACCCAGGTGTTTCAAACGGCTTAATGGTTGGTAAGGGAGATTAAAGGATTGCTCAAAACATGCATGAAAAAAAATCAAAGCATTACTCAGGTATGTTTGGGAATGATATAACATGTTAAAATAAAGTGATTTTACTTAATACCGGCCCTTTAAAGATTGGGAGCAGTTTGTGTGATGAGCCTCAGTCGGCCTGATGGGAAACGCACCATTTCAAAGATTGTAAAGATATATACAAATAAAAATCCAAATTACAGGTGAGTTTGTTGAAAGTTTAATAAACATTTTTATTTATTCAATATATGCATAAAGAACAATATTTGGTACTTAAAATGTTGGGTAGAAACAGCACAAAAGAGGAATGTGGAGAACCCAAATCTTGGCTGGTTTGAGGAACGTCAGCTCCGCCGGGTCGCCTCCCGACCCCACAGCTCTCAGCAGCCGCGACGAGTTCAGGGTTAAACCATCATAATTCACCACCTCCATCTAACACCGAACACACTCACTGCTACTGCTGCGCCACGTCACACTTCACACGAGAGTAAAAGCACCCGGTTAGTTTAAAGCACCAAACGGACGTCACGCCTCGGTACTCCAGTCAGGTGCACAGGAAGACTGCTACAAGCCTCAGCTTAACCACAGTGAAAGGCAGTTTTAATATGGCTACACTGATCTGAGATCAGCACTGCTGGGTAAAAACCTGACCTCAACAATGCCTGAATAAAAACCTTTGACTTCTAGCTGGTGAGGCTGAATGCTGTGAACCCTTTAAACCTGTAGAGGATGGTCCGGTTAGAGAGTTTAAACTGGGTGACACTGAGCAGGACAGGTCCTATTAAATGGAAAATTCATTTATTTATGCAGAACATTAGGTAAAAAAAAAAAGATGGGGAGGTGAGGTTAGAGGCATTTTTAATAGTTCCCACCATAGTTGGCTCTCCCAGGAATTATTTTTCACAAACCTCTGAACAGATGCAGCAGAACTTTGGCTTTCTGAACAGAAGTTATCCACAAATTAAATAAACGTAACAGAAACGTCCCAGCAAAACGTGGGCCACCGTCTCAGACAGACGGATGACTCGACTTCATCTGAACATATCGCAAAAAAACAAAGCAAAGGATACATAAAAAAAATAGAAAGAAAATACAGTTTTATATGTAAATATATAAACATAACACTGAGTATATCAAACTAAATGTAAAAAAAAAAGAAAAAAAAAAGACTTCAGATTCTATCTGGAACTAAACATTAGGGGTCAGTTGGTCGCCGGTTGAAATCCACCTAAAAGGAGATGATAAGAAAGTTAGATCGCTATGGGAACAGAAACCGGAGCGCACTTCCTGGTTTGATGCTTACCAAAGACGATGTTTGCTTGTGTTTTTTTTTCTTTTTCCTTCTACACCTGTTGACCGTCTCCCTCTCCTTGGTTCTGCATTTGGGCCTGCATCTTAGCAATCATCTCTTGCATTCTCCTCAGCTGCATGACACAGAGCATCCAGAGGTGTGACAGGGAATCTGAACTCAAAACTGGGAGCAACAAAAAAACCACATGCACATCGAACGCATCACAGATCCCCGATACCTGGCTGACATAAAAACGACAAAATCTACGACTGTTCAGTAAAAAAAACGCAAACTCGGATGAAGGTGTAAAAACACTAAAATGGACAATTAGTTCTTACCACTATAGTTTATGGACACCATCTTAAATTAGCATAAAAATGACATGAATTGATTGATTTTCCACTCGCGTCAGTCAGAACCGATTACCAGCCAATCAGAGATGGAAGAAACCGTTCAAACATAGCATGGCTAGAGAAATCAATCCTTCATTCAGGCGATCTGTTGCTAAGATCTTTTTTTCTGAGAGGTCACGCACCATTAGTGGCTCTAAATGATTGTTATTCAGCTGGACTGAGGACAAAAATGTCCATTTGGATTCTAAACGTTGCAGACTCCTGGTCCGGATCTTCTAGTTTCCGTCTGGCTCCAAAGAATCCGGGTTTTTGTTGTGGTGGATCTGTTCAGTTTCACAGGAAATCAGCCTCGGCCATGAACCTGATGGAATGGCCCGACGGCGTGCTGGAAATGACATCTAATCAATCTGTAACTTGAACTCAAGGTTTCCAAGGGAGACGAGGAGGATGGGGAAAAACCTCCAGGATGGTTTCCAGGCCAGGACTGGATAGGTTTTTATAACGTCACCTTCTTAAAATAACGGCATACGTGTGACGCCGTATTAGGGCCACTATATAAATATATACATAAAAGAGGAGCAAATTTCTGCAGAAATTTCTGAGATTTTTTTCTAGCCAATTCTCAGTTTTTACAGTATATGATAAGCGCATTCACATTCATTATGAAAATAAAGACAGACGTGTGCATGAATAATGCATTTCATAAAGCGGCCAGACGTATTGTGATATTGTGAAGCGTCTCACCTCAGCCTCCTTCTCCTGCAGAATCATGTCCTTGTCCATTTCCTCCGGCTCCGGGGCCTTCCTGCACAGGCAACACAACAGTCATGCTTCCTGTTACTGTTGGTTGCCATGGAGAGTGAAGAGCCAAACTACGACGAATAAATAATTCATGAAGTAATTACTTTGAATTTGTTAATTTGTCTAGAACTGAAAATGAATACAAAAATAATTGGATAAAGAGTTAAATGTTTTGATTTCAATAAAAAAAAATAAAGAAAAAAATTGAAAATGTATTCAAACATGAAACTATTCAATATCAATATATTTGTTCGAGGGACATGTAATTAATTCTACATTTAATGAATAATTTGTGTATTTATTATTTTATTTAAAACAAAATTAAACATTAGCGATGCACCGATCCAATATTAACATCCATCAGTCCCGATACTGTAAACTCTAGAGAATCAGGTATCGGTGACAATGTGCACAGGAGCAGATCTATTCAGTCTAACTCTATGCCTTGAGCTCCAAGTGAAATCATATCTTATTATTTATTCTACATTATATTTAGAATTCCTAATTTCGCTTTCTGAACCATTTAATAGGTTTGTGTCAGTTTATCATTTAAATGTTTGACCAACATAATCAATCTATTGCTTTGAACAAATGAAAGTTGTTTAGCATGTTTGACCGAGCTTGTGAAGTTGTTGGTGTGTTTAAGTGCAGAGTTATCAAATTAATTTGTAATTCAGTGCATGTATGATTGTGTTTAAAAAAATAAAAATTCTAAGTCAATGCAGTCGTGTTTCAGTATCGGGTCAAATCGGCCGATACTAAACCACAAATATCGATATCAAAAGTGAATCGGTTCATTCCTGATTTGAATAATTATTTCATGAGTGAATCATTCTCTGTAATTTTCCACTCTTCACTCACCATAGGCTGCGTTACCAATATGAAACATTTCATATGAACACCCAATAAATGAAGCTGAAAGCAGCAAGGGAGGTTAATACGGTGCCATTTGCTTTGCGCACTGATTTATTTATTATTAACACAGAGTCTGCTCAGAAAAACGATGGGAGGAAGCGCATGTTACCCAGCATTAAGCAGCTTCAGGGAAATGAGACGAAAGCCACATTGCGAGAGGGAAAACGGTTAGTGGGTTAGTGCTCTTGTTGCAGAGGGGAAACATTTGCCTCCAAGACAAATATCTAAGAGTCCAAAGCAGGAAAATCCAGAAGAAGCAGTAATTAATGCAGAAGTCCAGGGAACAGCTTGCCTCCCCCTCTAATGATAAAAACATTACCTCCCCCTGGCCACAAGTGGAGCTCAGCACGGCCATCAGTGGACAGATGGCGGAGCAGTCGGACAGCAAAACCACGTCCTGTGGTTGGACTTCAGAGCACAGAGCTGAACCAGCTCGTCTATTCGGGGGTTAAACCGTGATGGAACCAAACTATGTTACACCACACACACTCACACACTCATCCTGATTCTAATCTACAGAACAACAACTACACATGCTTTGTCATCAACAGGAGAACTCATTCTTAAAAAAAAAAAAAAAAAAGCCTACAACTCCTGACATCAGTTCTACATCCTGCTACCAAAGGAAAATGGATGCAGTTAGCTAAAAAGTTAGCTATCTGCGCTAACCCTAAAGTAGCTTTGCTAATGCTAACATATCTGTAGGTAATGAATCCTAAAGTGTTAAATTCAACCATGTTGATACCCACCAGCTGCATTTCCGTTCAGTATAGAAATTTGCAAACTGAAATTACGAAAATAAATTTGCTTAACTGGAAGGCGCCAATTTCGGAAAAAACTTTTTAATAAAATGTTTTTGCATTAGGATGATGTGGGTTTTCAGCTGAATTGAAATAGATGTATTCCGCAAAACTGCAGTAGAAACACTTTGTTCGCATCACGTGAGTCACATAATCAGCAGCCGGATGTGACTAAACGACAAAGACGCCGACAGGAAGTGGCAGCGGGACGGTGGTGTGTCTACGTTTTTTTCAGACAATGTGCAGTTGGTTCCACTGGAGCCAACTGCACATTATAAATCTGGGATATAAAACGTTGCATTTCATCCATGCGTGTTGAATCCAGGTGAAGATCCTTGGCTGCCTCCACTTTTAACAACTTATCGCGTGACCAGCTTATTCCCACGTGATTTTAATTTAATTTTCCTTTCGAATCAAAACACAGCAATTGTGAAATTGTGTTTTTCCCACCATTTGCAGAACGTTGACAGATTTGCGCACATTTGCGATGGAAACGCAGCTTGTGAACCCTGGCATGTCATCAGTGGAGGTTTGCTGTTTGGAGGCGGGGGGAGGTGGAGACAGAGCAAGCAGGCAGACAGGTACGTACGCAGGAGACAGAGGCAGAACGTAACCATGGGAGGACAACCTGCCACCACGCTTGAGGCGGTCTGAGCGGAAGTTCTCGTAGTGCAGGTCCTGGGTCACTTCCTGCAGGTCTTGCATGTGGGTTCTGTGAGAAAACGGCAACCAAGTTAGGAGCTTTATGGATATTTACACAAGTTCAGGCTGGACGGTTTTCCCTCGAAGGGAGAAACAGAGATTTGTTGTCCGTGTTTCTTTAAGTCAACGGAGTCAATAACCAGCAGAGTAACGGAGAAGCTCTATAGTAACAACAGACAGTTCAGTCCTACTCTGTTTTACTGATTACACTGTTTTTATTTCTTCACACAGTGCATTCAGTATTTAACAAAAATCTTTAGTCGACAAGGCGTCCCGGATTTATAAGACGAAGCTTTAAAATCTCAACGAATGCACTTGCTGGATTCCACATGCTTCCAGAGTTTCCCAGAGACAAATGTTGACAGAGTTCAACCACCTTAAAAACAAAGTGTTGAAATGAGTACAGCAAAGACATTCCTGTCTGAAACATCTGGAAAAACAGTCTCATTCTGTAGAAATCTGTAATTGTAAAAAAAAACACACAAAAAAACAAACATTTTTTACGAAATCTATGAACCCACACATCATACCTAGGTGGGCCCCATATGGGGAAAAGGAGGGCCCATGTAGGTAGTGGTCCTACATGGGTAAACCCATGTGGGGCCATCATGGAAACTGCGGACAAGCCCATGTGGGACCCATATTGTCTGCCCTCCTTTTCCCCATATGGGGCCCACCTAGTTATGCTGGCTGGGAAACAGCAAGGATTACATGTTGGTGTATTATAGAAAACCAAGTGTATTGCAATTAATCTATTAATCACATGATAAATTCAAATGAAGTCGATAATTTCCATTCTGATTTTTTTTTTTTGAAGAGCAAATTTGCTAACAGAGACGTCATAATTCATTTTATTCATGCTTTTGCTTGTGTGTGGTTTTTATTTCTGTTTTTTATTGTATAATTTTTTGGTTGCTTTTGATTCTGGATATTTGTAAGATCATTCACAGTTCCAGTGTGAAGTGTCCTTCAAAAGTGAAAGATTTTTTTTGTGTTTCAGAGAACGAATCTGGATTATTATGCCATTTTCAACATCTTACTTGAAAATGATCTCAACGCAACAATATTATCGTTTATTGGAATAATTTCCGGGACGATTTATCGTCCAGAAAAAAGTGTCGTCATGCCAGTTGCACTTTCAGCTCTTGGCCCTCTTACATCAGCATGGTCCGCAGCTTCAGGAAGTCGTTGTGTTCCGGGTTCTCCACCTCCACCACGCCCCATGGGTACAGGCGACCTCTGACCTTCTTCCCTTTGGCCTCAATCTGCTGGTTGGAGCCCACCACTGCAAACGGGATGCTAGCCTGAACAAGAGAAGCAGCATATCGTGTTACAAATGGACGTCCAGCATTCAGTCTGATACTTAATGATAATAAATGAGCTGCTGTGGAGAATCAACAACCTTTAGGATCCTGGTCTGTTCTTTGAAGTCTTCATCTTCATCCGACTCGGCGTCGGGGAGGTGATAGATCTTGATACCGTGCTCATCGATCTCATCGAGAATCTTAACATTATTAAAAAGAAAAGAGAGAAGAATAAAAAAAGTGAGTTTTGACGATATTCCAGACAGAATTCCCAGTTGCTGTCCTGGTGAGTCGGGAAGTGGCGCGTGGTGAACTCTTTACCCTGCGCTTCAGCCTCTCCCTCTCTCTCAGGGTGAGCGTGTCGGCCTTCGCGATGACCGGAACCACGTTCACCTTGTTGTGGATGGCCTTCATGAACTGGACGTCCAGAGGTTTCAGGCTGGTTTGGACGGGAAACCAAGAAGTCAGCAAATATCAGAGAAACATGATTTTGCACCAGTTGCAGTTTTCTGGCCAATCACTAGTTTTGTTTGTTTTTTCCAAGCTTTCCTTAACATAACCAAACATTCATGAACAAAACACAATAAAACAGGAATGATATTTGCATTTAACCTGTAAATAACTCAAACTGCAATACAATCAGTACAACGAGACAAACTGAGCAATTTACCACAATGTTTTTTTTTCTATTTAACGTAGATCTTTTCAAATTTTGCAAGTTGCAATCTACCTGAAAAAGTCATTCTTCCATCCCATATGAATCATACACGGTCTGTTGCCAGTCATTTCAGGCCCTAATCACCAATCTTTAAAATGCCTCAGCTGACCGTTCCCATTTAGGCTGATAGCTATTTTTCTGTCTGAAAAGTTGCTAAACGTAGCAACAAAGGTTGCTAAGATGGTAACAGCGGGATGACTGTTGTTAACTGAGCTCATGCAGATGTGACCCGGTGGGAGTCTGTCATTGGAGAGCAAAAAGTGGGCGGTGGCTGATTTTGCAAAGATGCATAAGATCGCTTTCACATTTAAGCCTCGGCGTTTGCGCTAACGTAAAGCGGTGGTTGCGTGTGTGTCGGTGTGTAGGGAGGAACACACCCGTGGCCCAGAGGGGAGATGAAGTAGAAGCAGCAGTGAACCCTGTTGTCTACGATGTGCCTGCGGTTTAGGCCACTTTCGTCGTGGAGGTAGCGCTCAAACTGGTCATCGATGTAGGCGATGATGGTGCTGAAACTGGGCCAAGAGAAGGAAACATTGGCAATAAAATCTCAACGCAGAGCAAGTAAAAATGATATCTACTCATTAGATGTTAGAATGATTTCCTACCAGTCTTGGCTGTTGATGGCGTCTCCGTATCCAGGAGTGTCGACGACGGTGAGGCGGAGCTTCACCCCTCTCTCCTCTATTTCTACGGTGGACGCTTCGATCTGAACCGTCCTCTCAATCTTTTCTATTGCAGAGACAAAACACAATGCAGGCGGCGGTATAGGCCTGTAGCTGCAGATTTGAGATGGAATTAAAAGTGTGTGTAGGTGTGTGTGTGTGTGTTCTACCTGCTGCCCCGGGGATGACTCTTTCTGGATAAAGGTCAGTAAGGAAGAGGCTGTTGATCAAGGTTGATTTTCCAAGCCCAGACTCGCCTTTAAAAGAAAAAATAACACGCTTTAAATCCATGCTACACAACATCACCTGCAGAAAACGTCAGCTTTAACAAGAAACAGCTGGAAAAATAAACAGAAGTAACTGTGCATGAGGCTCCCATCATGTAGAGACACAGGGCAGGTGTGCTAAGCCTGGCGGGCCACCAGGCTTTAGTTGCGCCCCCTTAAGGCTGATAATTGTTTGTTCTATTTATTTTATGGGGTTTTTTCTGTGTTTAGGTATTGTTAGCAATGTCTTCCAATAACACATAATTACTTAGTGATATTTTCACATTTCCTGTCAACTTTCAACATTTTTTAACTCAAAAACCTGGAATGCTGCTGGATGACTGACCTGGTGTCCCTACCGCCAGGTTTACCATGAAAACCTGAAACATGACACTTTTCTTAAACAAATACGGATTTTTCCTATAAATCCTCCCAAGTCAGTAGCATAAAGGGGAGTTTAGGCACGCTTGCAGTTCTTCTATATTTTTTCTGTGTACTCCGGCAGCCAAGCAGCATTTTGTTCTGTATTTGCGCAATGTCAATAGAGTAAGTCTAAGTTTATCAAGCACATTCCAAAACCCTGGTTTATTCACGACCCAAAAGGTCAGACCCTGAAACTGTCTCTAGACTCCACATTCAGAGACGATGCTGAAGTGAAACCATGTCTGAGTGTTCTTCCTTCTCTGCTTTTTACACAGCATAGAACTGGGCCATCACTGTCCTGACAGCAGCACAGATTAATGAACTGACCACCGTCTGACTCCACTAACAAAGGTGACTGACTAAATCAAAAACTGTATCCATAAAATAAGCAACATAGTCAATTCAGAAACTCTTCTTGCTGCTAAATGACTGAATAAACAGACATACAGCTCAACAACTAAGGAATGTGCTGCTTTTAATGTTATTTAGGGTTTTCAACCATCAGATTGGAGCAAAGTTCCACTCAATCAGCTTCCCAGTGTTTCAGGAAGTGCTGGTCATTCATGGAGCTTCTGTAGGAATCTGGACTGTGGGTGGACGCTGGCGTCTGTGCTGCTGCTACATGTTTAGCATTGAGATGCTATGTTAGGCTTGAATAGCTTCCCTGATAGGCTAACTCCTTTTAGCACAACTTGAACACATCAACTGTCTTTTCCAGCGTCACATCAGATTGTTTTTGGAAGCAAAATTTAACCCCCAGAGGGTCAAGATAGGCAGCTTTATCATCCATCGCTGCTGTTGGCGGATGTCACTTGTTCTATCCTTCTTATGTTTCCCAGTCTCTCCCTTTCAGATTGTAAAATTCATTCAATACATGTCCTACATGTTTATTCCTTCCACATCCTTCACATTTATCATGATTTTTTCCTGTCAATTAAACATACAGTGTCATTTAGACACGCGTGGCCTACTTTTAATCTCATCATTATTATTTCTTCCCTTCTGTTTCTCTCACTAATACTTTTAACTAACACTTAAACTCACTTCCTGAGTTTGTGAGTCAGGAAGTGAGTTTAGAAAAACCTCGAATGGTTTCAGTTACGTTTTGCTGACTGTTGCTGGGAACTTATTAAAGGTCATTTGCTGCACTGCGCCGCCGGTGGAGAACATGTGGAGAGGAAATGGAACCGCTGGGTAAACGTTCACCCGCTTCAAAATAAGAGCGTCTACTATTTGAAAAATTCTGAACCAAAACTTCAACAGAGATGTCGAACTTTATTTAAGTGAAATTTACAAAATGGATCAGTAAATTTGCACTTTAGAATTTATCCAGAAGCTAATGATGCTAAATGTTTTCAAAGATGCTTAAAGAAAAGGACCCAAAATTAGAAAGTTAGCACATCAGCTAACGGGTTTTACATATATTTACCAGCATTTCAAACGAATCTGTGTACATTTCCAGTTTTAGTTGAGTTACTAAAAACATCTGGAGTATTTCTACCTTCATGTGAACATCTTCAACATAAGCTTAGTAGTCCAAATAGCTTAAACAGAATGAAACAAGTCAAGATTCTGTGTCTCAGCTGGTATTTTACAAAGAAATGCCTGTCCTGTGGTTCCCCCTATAATCTTAACTAAGTGTAAGAATCAAAAGGTCTGAAACACATAGAAAATTATTTATCATATGCAGACAAAAATCCAACACTGTCTTCATTTGGTGACTCATCATTTTTTTGTTTTCATTGTAACTTCATCACTGCTCTTTGTCGGGAGGAATAAAAAGCTTTGCCGATAAAAGAGGAAACGTCTATTTGCTTATGATCCAGATTCCTGCTCTAAATCAGCACTAAGTGAGGATTCTTGCAGTGAACAGAGCAGAAGGTCTGTCTGTGTGAATCAGTCCCTCGAGGCCCACAGGCTGCATTCCTCTGGTTTATTTTAAAGCAGAAGGATGAGCGGTGTTCGGGGTAGTTTCTACCCTCCCCTCTCCCCCTCACACCCCCATCTTCCTCCCCTTTCCCAACAATCCCAGAGGTTCACACGGACACACACATCAGGAGTTAACACCGACGCTCAGCCCAGCTGAGCAGCTTCAGTCATGTGATTCACAGATATGAACTAAAAGCTCCGACTAACCCAGTGAAAAACCTGCTATCACTATCGCTCCTCAGGCCTGACAAAACCAGTTCCGCACAACGGGAAGTAACAATATACTCACCTACAACCATAAGGGTGAACTCGAAACCTTTCTTGACCGACTTGCGGTGAACCTGATTGGGAAGGTTGGCGAATCCGACGTACCCTGGGGTCTCTGGGTTGGTGAACTGCCCCTGCTGTGAGAGTTAGAGCAGGAAGTTAGGACTGTTCCAAAGCAACACTGAGGGCAGAGGCCTCTTGCATTCTTGCTGGGAGTTAAGATCCAGACCAGAATGTAATCAGGCATTAGTATGACAGCCAATTAGAAGTCCTACATCTGCCATCGCTGAGGAGACATCTGCTTTAAAAAATGTTTTATTTACAGAAGCAGGGTGGCTGGAACATCTCTGCATTATTTCCAAAAGACCCAAAATTAGACCATTTCAAACATAACAAAGACAAAGCTATGGATGTAGCGCCTCACTCTCTGAGCTGCATGTTTCCAGGTCAAGACATAAAGTGTGTATTCACGCTAGGGAAAGTTGACGTTTGATTTCGTAAAGCAGACTTTACACTTGACCAGCCAGTCCAACATTTTTTCAAATCAGTTAACAAACCGAAACTAAGCACTAAAAGCATCACTCTTCAGTGTGGATGTTCAATGCTGAGTACGTCACTTTCTGTCTGTATCTGCGTTTCCTTCGACCATATGATTTGACATTTTGAAAATCAATTTGCTTAATGGAAACAGGGCAATTTTGGAAAATAATAATATTTTGGTTAAAAAAAATGTTGGCATTAGGATGAAGTGTTTTTTTTTTGTTGTTGCCAGTATCAAATTTGGTTGATTTCATAAAACCACAATGGAAACAACTTTCTTCACATCAACTGAGTCACATGATCAACAAACAGATGTTACCGCTGTAGAAAACCACAAAGAAGACGACAAGAAGTAGTCAGAGGACGCTTTTTAATGGCTTATTAAAAAACAGAAATGGACCAACTCGGTCATGTGTGACTTTAATTACGTTTCTTATTTGAATGAAAAATGCAGAATTGTGTTTTTTTGACATTAGCAAAATGCTGACAAACTTTTGCACATTGTTTGCGACGAAAATGCAACTGGCGAGGTGTTGAAGGACAAAGTCAGAGGATGCACAAAAGACGCAAGAATCTTCTGGGAAAGACACAGGAGCTGCTGCATTTAAACGCCTAAAACAGGAAGCTGAACTTTTCACAGCAAAGTTCAAAGTTCAATCCAATATTTTGTCCAATTCTGTCTGAACAGGATGGACTACTCATGGATTCAATGAGGTGCTAGTTTCCATCTTGAAAACGTTAAAATGATCCCTTTTGTCATTCTACCTGTTTGACAATAAACTAATCATGCAAAATTTTACTGCATTGGACAAAATCATCTTGTGTAGAACATTGAATCACCGATAATGTCCAGAAGAGCCCAAAGTGCTTCACGCTCAGTCATTCATTCAGTTGCTGTGATTGCAAACAAAAACTAAAAGCAGACTTGAAGGTGATGTATATTTATGCTGCATACTTTTATCTGTCATTTTCACTTTGACATTAAGGAGTTTGTTAGTTGATCATGATTAATTTGTAAAAGCAATGAAAGGGTAAAACATCCCAGGGGGTGAACACTTCTTGCAGGCACTCTTCCTGTTTGAATGATACAGCAAAAAAAAATTTTTTCCCCTGGTTTTTGTCAAAGAGAAATCTGTAATATCAGTATTGGCCGGTCCGAGAGCTACAAACTCACTAGAAACTGGCCACAGAAATATCTGATTGGTGTTTTTTTTTATTTTATTTTTAGCTCTTTTATCGTAAAAGATCAATTTTTCATGATTTTACAAGAGGTTATTTGGTTTGGTCATGATACCTGCACAACCCAGCATGCAGTTCTGATTCAGAGTGAATAAACTGGGATATTTTAAAAACCTTATCAACTCAGGCACAAGGAGAATCTATATAAGGTTGATCTGCCAGCGAAGCAGAGCAGAGCAGAGCATCGCATCACGAGAAGCAGGAATCTGGTCATGCCTGCACCCCATGAGGTCATGAGATACAACAAGCCCTGACATTTCGACGGCTCACCTTCATTTTGTCCGCCTGAGACATTTTTTTCTTTCCTCCTTGATCAACCTGGAAAAATAAAAGAAAATGAACAGACTGCGTAAAGAACAAAGTGACTGAAACACCATTAGTGCTAAAAATGCATCCTTGCATTTCACCTCTGAACGATTTCCTGCCTTGCAAGTTATGCATGTTGTCAGTTATAGGCTTCAGTGTATGAGAGACAGGAAGTCTGCTCAGAATGGCTGAGAGAGTGCTGCATCTCACCACAAAAAGCTGCTTCCCCTCATCGCAGCTGCCTCCCAATTCCGCACTACGACTTTAAGCCTCAGAGATATGCCTCTTAAATTAATCCACCCATCCCTGTAATTTGCTTCACGAGCCTTTCTTCTGTGTATCTGATTACTGTAATCTTGTATACTTGATCAAAAACAGTCTTAATGAGCTGGAAGCTGGGATGTGAACACACCCACATCGAGAACCAAAGGCAAATAATCTAAGAGAAACGACATTTATTTTGTGATGCGTTTGAAAATAATTGTAGCGTTGTTTGCTTAGGGGGTTGAGTTAGTTTCATTTTTGGCTAATTTAGTTTAGAATGAGCATTACTAGCTTGCTAATGATGTAACACCCACTGAAATTAGCCGGGTAATTAGCCCCTCGTTATTTAGTTACATTAATGAAGGTTAGCGGGGCAGATAAACCATCGTGTTTAGCGAACTACCAACTCATGCTAGTTCTTCACTAGACAGTTCAGCTCAGCGTTAACCGACGTTATGTAGCCGCGTAGCTTCTGCTGCGGGATGTTATCTCAAACGGCTAATGTTAGCGCCGTCCGTTCACCGAGCCGAGATTAACGCCGCGCCAGAGACACTCGGTTATAAATAAGAGATGAAGTCCCGAACAGAGTCGGGTTAACTTACAGTGTGCCAGCAGGGAGGGTGCTGAAGAATAAGACAGAGGTGCGGAGAGAGGAAAGACGAGCTGCCGAGGTAACGCAGACTTGGCGGACACCTCGAATTCTTCAGATTCCGGCGCAAGCAGCTTCCTTTAGCACAGAGACCACAATGCACCAGGAGGGAGAGCGGAGCGGAGCGCGGAGCGGAGGGCAGTTAGCGGCCAGAACCGTTAGCTCGGTTCTTACCGCCCCAGACCAGCACATTGTAATGGAAACATATCTGTTGACTGATTTAATTTTGTATATTATATGGTCCTTAAAAGTACCGTGTTAAAAATTTAACAAAAGGAAATAATGTATGTAAAAAAATATATGAATTTCCAGCCTGCGCCCATAAGGATACATTTCTGGAATTCAGCTGGGTTTGTAAAACCTGTATTCATTATGCTAACGCCTGTGGGACTTTTTGGTTTATTTGAAGTAAATTACAATTCACTATTTTACAAGATACCTACCCAGCCAGCATACCTAGGTGGGCCCCATATGGGGAAAAGGAGGGCCGACAATATGGGTCCCACGTGGGTTTGTCGCGGTTTCCATGGTGGCCCCACACGGGTTTGCCCATGTAGGGCCACTGCTATGAAGGGCCCATGTAGGGTCATGTGGGCGGTGGTCCTACATGGGCAAACCCTTGTGGGGCCACCATGGAAGCGGACAAACCTACGTGGGACCCATATTGTCTGCCCTCCTTTGCCCCATATAGGGCCCACCTAGGTATGCTGGCTGGGCTATATCCATCTTTATGACTATAAATAATAATTTCACAGATTGTGCAATTTATTGGAAGATAGACTTATTATTCACATTTAAAATGTACATATTGAGAGAAATTACATTGCAAGTAAATAAATAAATTGTAATAAAAAACATCAAAACATTATCTAAAGCAAATGAGGTGGATTAGCAGAGTTTAGCAACAACTGATGATGTCATCCAGGACACGTTGGTGTAGATTACAGTCTCTGCTGCCCGGATGCCATTACAGTTAAGAGACTGTCATACATCAACAGTCTTCAGCCAGAGGACGTTCCAGATTCGTTGCGAGACTGACTGCTACCAGAGATCCTTCCTGCTTGAAGCATCACTATCCATTCTTTGAAGACTTGGGTTATGACATTTACTTTCTCTGTGGGATAAATAAGTAAAGAATAATGCATTAAATTAAGTTGAAGTTTGTTTGAAAAACCCTTACTTGATAGGTAATGGTTCCTGCTCTGCTCTACCTGACAGTTTGTAGAGATTTACCAGTTATTCGGCCAGAGATCGGAATCCCTTCTTTGACCGGTGATTAAGTTTCAATAATAATTTAAATGAGGGTTACTTCTTTAATTGGCTATATTATGAATTATATATAACTCATCACATAATATGATGATGATGTTTATTTTATTTTATTAATCTAAATGGTGTGGACTACTTTTTGTTTCGAAAGACTTGTTAATAAACTAGATCTTTAGGAGCACAGGAAAATGATCTGGTCAGAAATTCATTATGAGTAAATATTACCTTCTTTGTTGAAAAGCTGATGTACACAAACAATGCCAAATTAAACACATTTAATGCTTGTTAAATAGAAATACATAATAACAAGAAATAAAACAATATATTTCCGGTATATAGGGTTAGCAGTAATTTTAAAAACTCAACTTCACGAGTTTCTTACATCCGGCTCGTTGGTCTAGGGGTATGATTCTCGCTTTGGGTGCGAGAGGTCCCGGGTTCAAATCCCGGACGAGCCCTCTTTTTCTGTGTTTCTTTATTTTTTATCAATAAAATATAGCTGCTAGTGTTCACGGATAATACTTTCTCTTTGAATATAAAATGAGAATAAAAAGTAATTGCACGAATCTAAACGATGAAACGTAAAAGGGGTATGCTTACCTTCTGCAGAATTTAGTTTATCCTGACCTCTTGTGGATTCTGGTGGAACTGCTATTTGGTGTTTCTGCTCGTTGGATAAACTAATTACAGTACGTATAATGCATTATTTATTAAAGAGTTTAATTTGTTTCCTTTTTAATTCAGCTCACTTCTATTCAAAATACACTACTCTTGCCAAAGTGAAATAAATTATTGTAACTTATTTTATCAAAGTTTTTTCAGACGTGTTACCTCACAAACTTTGGTCTGTTTGTGAGGTCGTGATATCCAGGTGATTGTTGATGCCTCCACCTGTGTTTCTAGAGCTTCTGACAAAGCAGATTAGGCTTGATTGAGAATTGTGTTAAATACACTGGAATTAAGATCAGATCCTCACAGTGCTGCCTGTTTTGTCCAGTTGGCCATGGTTTTGTTGAAGCAGGTATATGATGGCGTCTTCAACTCCAACTCTATAAAGATCTTTACCCGTTGATGACTGATATGGGAGTTTTCTTTGACATCGGAATGAGGCAGGATGTCGTTACCTGGTTATATGATGCTACATTTAAGCTCAAGAGAAAGATGTTTCTGCTTTCAAGAAAAGAAACGTTACGCTTCAGTAGCAGTTTTGAGTCTTGGACACTTGTTTCTCGCTCTATAGCCTACACATCATCCATCTATCCATACCCCCTTGTTCCTTAGTGGGGTCAGGAGGTACTGGTGCCTATCTGCAGCTAACGTTCCGGGCGAGAGGCGGAGTCAACCTGGACTCTGTTGTCTGTCGCAGGACAACACAGAGACACACAGGACAAACAACCATGCACACACACCTAGGGACAATTTAGAGAGACCAATTAACCTGACAGTTATGCTTTTGGACTGTGGGAGGAAGCCGGAGAACTTCCTCCCGCTTCCTCCCATGCACGCACCGGGAGAACATGCAAACTCCATGCAGAAAGACCGGGGCTGGGAATCGAACCCAGAACCTTCTTGCTGCAAGGCAACAGCTCTACCAGCTGCGCCACTGTAACATCATGTAACAGCAAATAGTTCCAATGATTTTCAAGATGTCAAATGAGACTAATATGTCTTCCAGAGACGATTTGTACAAAATCTTTATCTAGATGCTCAGGACGTGCATGAGGGGATTTAAAAACATGCTCACTTGATGCTTTTCTGTCTCCTCTCTGGGAGCTTATCTGAACTTGCTGTTGTGATAGCGTCTCTAACCCCAGCTGCCCCCCTCCCCCCCTCCATCTTGGCTTAGTCCTGAACTATAAAAAGAGTTCAGGACAGTCCACTGTCTTGGTAAATACCACTGCCTTTCTCCTTCTGTTACGGTGCAACATCATCTTCACAGGACCCACGCTCTTCCTATTATGTTCCATAAGCTTCTTACTGGCGAAATGCCTCACCAGTTGTAGAGGGCCCTCATGTTGAGAGCAGACTCTCTATGATTTTTCCCTTCTTTTTCACAGCACAGAGTTTTTGCTGTTTTCCTTCATAGCCAAACTTATTGTTGCCTAAAATCTTAAAAGGGCTGCATTGTGTATTTTCCTGGTACATAGTGCCATTTTATAGAACAATCAAGTAACTGTGTCTTCTGCAGTTGTTATGAAAATGCTAAATACATCAAAAATAACTTAAAGAAAATTTGACTTTGCAATGTAACGCCTTGAAATTGGGCTTCTGTCTCTTTAAGAAGCTTCTGTTCTTTCTGAAACTCCGCCATCACAACATGGCTCCTCTATTAACCCTTTGACAATGTTTTACCAGTGTTGTCATAATGAGCTCAGATGCACATTTCCACCAGGTGTCTGCTAATTGCTGCTGACTAGTCTGAAGGAGCTGAACGGAGGCTACTGTGAGAGGTGGAAGCTTGGAAACTGCAGCTCCATGGAGGAGCTTCGACCTCGAAGGTGGGGCTAGGTTCACCCAGGCATTTAGCACTGGTTGCCATGGGAGACTCAAGGATTTCTCAAACATGCATGACAAAAATCAAGGCAATACTCCAGGCATGTTTTGATCAGGGAATAATATTCTAACATGACATAAATTTCAAAAGTCAATTTTAGATAACACTGCCCCTTTAATAAAACACGTTGGCCTCTGTGTGCAAGAAGGAGGAATTCTATTGCTATTTAAAACCTACTTTACAAAACTGGATAATTAGTCAAGTGAGCGTGTTTGTAAAAGTCTCGTCACCGCTATTTTGTGGAAAATCATATTTACTTTCATTCTCCTATCATAAACCAAAATGTCCTTTTAGAAATAAGCAGCTGCCTGCTAAGACGCCACCTTCCACTTCCCAAGCAGCACTTTCATTTCCTCCAGGATGTTTTAAATCTCTTTCCTCTGTGGCTCTGAGTCGCTGACAAATGCCCGGTTGTAAAAAATGCATCTCATTGACTGCTGACTCGGTTGTATTACATGGTGGCTTAAAGGGGGCCACCGCAGTAATGTGGCCCCCAGGTTTATCCTCGCGTGTTGGAGGGAGCGTGTTAATATCAAGCGTTGGCCCCACCCTCAAACTGGGATTGAAGTTATCAGCCACAAAGCCAAACTGTATTCCTCCATCAATGTGTCAGTAGGAAAGCTATTAAAAAGCGCTTTACTTTTCCTAAGTATCATGAGTATAAGCACAAGATTTAGTGAAATCCTTCCCGGAGCGCTGGAAATCTGGGGGGGGATTTTCCCCCTCAAATGTGTCCTAATGGACGACTCAGAGGTGTCAGAAGCCCGCGTTAAACTTGAATGTTTTTTTTGGAATTTAAAGTTTTTACTTGGAGCTGAAGTGACAAAATTTTGAGTGGAAGCACATCTGCACTTTTCTAAATCTAATAGAAATCCTTTAGTCAGCTCTCATCAGCCGAGCTTCAGTGGAGACTGGAGGGTTCTCCTGCAAACAGCAACCCGACAACATTACATTTCACCCAGTCTGTTTTACAGCAGCAAATGGACAAGAGCGGTTAGTTCAGAGCCCTTTAATACTACAAAGAAACACCCACTGCCAGGCTGCAAAATTATTTGAATGTAACTTCAAGTTTACAAAAGCACACCACCTATTCCACATGATCATTATTTGTTTAAATAATATTTTTTTAAAGCTTTGTATGGAAAGTAATATTTCATCAGCAGGAAATTTGACACACTCTTCATTTCGACATTGCTTCAGATTATTGAGACCTTTGTCTTCACTATATTTTAGATTTATCAGTAATATATTTAGGATGAGGCTACACAGTGGTGCAGTTGGTAGAGCTGTTGCCTTGCAGCAAAAAGGTTCTGGGTTCGATTCCCGGCCCCGGTCTTTCTGCATGGAGTTTGCATGTTCTCCCTGTGCATGCGTGGGTTCTCTCCGGGTACTCCGGCTTCCTCCCTCTGTCCAAAAACATGACTGTCAGGTTAATTGGCCTCTCTAAATTCTCCCAAGATGTGAGTGTGTGTGCATGGTTGTTGTCCTGTGTGTCTCTCTGTTGCCCTGCGACAGACTGGCGACCTGTCCAGGGTGACCCCGCCTCTCGCCTGGAATATTCGCTGGAGAGGCACCAGCACCTCCTGACCCCACTAAGGGACAAGGGTGTATAGAAAATGGATGGATGGATATTTAGGATAATTACACTTTAGTTTGACTCTATCTGAGCCCAGCTTTGGCTACAATTTTGCATAGAAATGTTGATGATTTCATCAGCAATAAAGGGGCAGCATTACATAAAATGCATTTTTCGAGCCTTACTCCACAACTCCCCCACTCAGCTCCTTCGGACTAGCCAGCAGCAATTAGCAAACACCTGGTGGAGCTGTGCATCTGCTGAGCTTATTATAGTAGCTACCTCTCAGTGTAACGCTGGTAAAAACGTTGCTAAAGGGTTAATAGAGGAGCCATTTTATGATGACTTCCTGAAGGTAGAGTCTTAGAAAGAGCAGGAGCTTTTTAAAGAGACAGAGGCCCAATTTCAAAACGTTGAATTGAGTGAAAAAAGTGAAAGTGAAAAAGTGAAATTTCTTTTAAGTCATAGGTTGACATGTATGGTATTTTTATATCTGAAGGTTACATAGTTCTTGATTATACTTTAATACGGTACTATGTGCCTAGAAAACACATAATGCTGCCCCTTTAACAAGAACCCTGTTCCATCTGAAAAAAGATCCAATGTCCTGATTCTGCTTCCACCATGTTACACTATATGGGGTTCTTTTAAGAACAAATGATAACATCGTTGTGTCAAAGTTACATTTTGGAGTTGTGGACAAAGGTTAATGCTTTTACTTAGGAGGAGGCACGTCTGTGTTTTAGCCCTACTTTTTATTCCAGAGACGAGAAGAATGCAGCAGATTTTAGTCGCCCAACCAGAACCACGTAGAAATAAATAACCTCTTGTACCTCACCGGTCTCTGTCTCATCTTCTCATTACTCCAGTTTTTGTGATGTCTCTGCTGTTACGTAGTTCTCCCAGGACCATGATCAGTCAAACTTTGGACTCTAAAATACTTTGAGGATGATATCTTTGGAACCCAGATGACCTTTGACTGGTAAAAGGCTGATGCAGAATCAGGAAACCCATTAGAGAGGTTCTGCTTGTTGAGAATACTAAACTAGAGAGACAAATCAAAAAGACTTATGATAAACTGTTGGAGACGGTGAAGTGACTTCGGATTGTTGGAGGAAATAAAGAAGCTGTTCTTTTACTTATCGGAGCTGATTTGTTTTGTTAGATTCCTTTTTTTCCTCGGACGCCTCCTGTCTGAAATGTCCAGCCTGTCTCTCTGTCTCGTCCTTTATTTCCTTTTTCACCCCTGGGTCTTTCACTACCTGCCAGTCTCTTTCTACAGCGTGACTCCCTAATCCACCTGAGTGCATAGAGGACAGTTTTGACATAAGAAGAAAAGATAGTCTCCTAAAGAGAGGACCAGTATCTTTAGAGCCTAGAGGATAACCGGATTATGACCGCCATTTTGAGCTGCAGGCACTTTTTTGTCCTCTCCTCTTTATCCCCCCCCTACCAACCTCATCTCTTTCGAGTTG
Organism: Phalloptychus januarius; assembly: GCA_902982915.1. Classification (NCBI taxonomy): domain Eukaryota; kingdom Metazoa; phylum Chordata; class Actinopteri; order Cyprinodontiformes; family Poeciliidae; genus Phalloptychus; species Phalloptychus januarius. The sequence continues at coordinate 1,680,037 of CADWAE010000466.1, read as the reverse complement.
AAACGCTGCCCTTTCTCAGAAGTCCCTCTCAACACTTATAGGTACAAAACAACACAAGACAAATTTTCCACTTAAAACAACCAAAGCCATTGTGGAGAGAGAAAAGAAGCGGATCATTTCTGCACACTCCGTCGTCCTCCAGCTGCTCTTCTTCTTGCAGGGTGATTGTCTCTGCTCCCCCCGTGTGGAGGCCTGGCCGCCTGCAGCCACAGCGAGGCAGATAACAGCAGCTGCAAGGAGGCAGATCAGCTGCCTGAGCCCGGCTGTCCTCCCAGCCACTGGACGGGGAGAGAAAAACATCTTATCTCCCCAACCTCAACCTCCAGTCTATTGGGCTCCACTGGATCTTTTATGTCAGGTTATTTTGCCCTTGAAGAGGCCTTAGTTGCTTTAGATGATGTGAGGCAACCTTCCTCTTCTTCAATGGTTGCTCTGATATCGCTAAGACAACGGGAACCTGCACGGCGACCCTCCACCAGCCACAGCAAGCCCGTCCACAGGAAAACACACCCCGCCTCGTTCATGGGCAATAATTCCTCTGGAGCCATTTTGGCTTTTCTTGAGACAGTTTCCACTTCGACTCACTGGAAGATGTGTATATTTGTGATATTTTGATCTTTTTTTCCCCCCATTTTGTCAGGCTAGAACCACATACTCTGGTGAATTTCATTCAAATTTCATGTGACAGAGGAACAAAACTCATGCATACTTGTGAATTTTGTGGTTTTCGAAATTTTTTATTATTTTAATTTAAAAATCTAATTACACATCTTTTCTATATCTCACCCACCTTTGCACATTCAGACTTTTCAGAACAATTTTGCAAAACGGCTCAAACTCAGGCAGACCGGATGGAACGTCTCTCTGAACACATCTTCCAGGCTTTGACTGGGCCAGTTTATTGTGATTCTGGCTGCATGATTGGGATGACTGTCCTGCAGGAAGGTGATCGTCTGCATGAGCTGTCTTTGGCTCCATCCATCCTTCGAACACTTCTGACCAGCTTCCCTGTCCCTGCTGAAGAAAAACCTCATCGAAGCATGATGCTGCCACCGTCATGTTTCATCATGAGGATGTTGTGTTCAGTTTTTTTTTCTGTCACACATTTGGATGTAGACCAAAACTTTTCCATCCAATCAGAGCACCCTTGTCCTCTACATTGTTTTTGGTGTTATGGTGACAAAATGTCTTTAAAAGTCAAATGCTTCTAGTAAATATGAAAAATAAAAACACGTGCAGGGTTGGATCCATGATCTCCCTCCTTTTGTATGCAAATTTGCAAGTTGAAGTCGTGATTCCATTATTTATCACACTAATCATCCCACATCAAAAATCACCGCGGTGATATTTTATAAAAGAAGTCAGATGGCCAAAAACATGAAGGTTGTGATTTATGGTTTATTTATCCAGTTTGGCAGTGGAAGCAATAAACACAGATCAATCTTTCTACTGTTTCCTGTTGCTTCTTCTGCTCTGATTTTTAAAATAAAAAAAGGAAAAGCACTAGTTCACACCAGTGCATGCTGGTCCTACACCAGTCCCTATGCTTCAAGGTACTTCCTGTCTGACTTACAAAGGCCAATCTGGAGCAAAGAACAAAACTAACAAAATAAAATTAAACCGATGTTAATCTACATGTAAACCTTATAAATAACCTAAAATACATAAAGAGAATCAAAACCAAACTCTAAAGGGCACTACTATGTGTTGTCAAGCCACATAGAATAATTTTACAGCACAATCAAATAGCTATGTTACCTTCAGTTCCATATATCAAATAGTACTTTAAAAAATTGGACTTTGTAATTTAGTGCCTTGAAATTGGGTCTCTTGTTTTCTAAAACTCCGCTGTCAGGATGTCATCACAGCACGGCTTCTCCTTTAAGTTGCATTGATAAGCAGCTCCTATAATGAGCTCAGCAGATGGGCAGCTCCAACAGGTGTTTGCTAATTGATGCTGGCTAGTCTGAAGGAGCTGAGTGAAGGAGGAGCTGCGTCTCGAAGGAGGCATTTACAGCATGGCTGCTTCTCTGATCGACACTTTCATTGCTTAACATATCAGTTGTTGGTCATCTATTTACACTGAAAAAAAAGTTGTTAATTTGTTAAGTTTATCCAAGTAAATATAAGCTTAAGAAGTTGAAACGTTAAACAAATGTAAATAAATTTAAGGTGATATGGTGGAATGGTAAACCATTCCACAGTTTTGGGGGTATCAGAGTAAAGGAGGCTACATAGAAACAGATGTATTCGGAAAAGTTTTAAAAACTGTGTAGTGTACCGTGGGGTTTTGTTTTGGTCATCTCACAAAATCCCAATAAACTCCAGCAAAGTTTCTGGACAATGTGAGAAAAATGTGAAAAAAGTTGTAGTTCTATTTTGTCTTAAAGGATTATGTGGCCTCTTTAATCCCCACTGTGGCCCCCCCCACCTTGTCAGCGGGTGCGTGTTGATGACCCGCTCTGCGTCATCCACAACACGCTCCCACTCGGTTCCCGCGTGGCCCCCATTCATTCACTCATTCAGGCTTTCGTCTTCACTGTTCAAGTTTTTCCTCAGTCGGTTTGGACTTTTTGTTCCCCGAATCCTCCGAAACTAAACCAGCTTCTGGACTTTTCTCAGCAGCGTTTGCTTTTACGCACAAGAGGAGCATGAGCTTTTCCAAGGGGTGACTTGATTCCCTCCACGTTTATAACATCAGCCCGTGAAAAATGGCAAAACCTTTGGATCACATTAAGAGGCCCATGAACGCCTTCATGGTTTGGTCCAGAGGGCAGAGGAGGCGGATGGCCCGAGAGAACCCCAAGATGCACAACTCTGAAATCAGCAAGCGGCTGGGCGCGGAGTGGAAGCGGCTCTCTGACCCGGAGAAGCGGCCGTACATCGACGAGGCGAAGCGGCTGCGGGCGCAGCACATGAAGGAGCATCCGGACTACAAGTACCGACCCCGGCGCAAACCCCGCGGCCCCCTGAAGAGGGACCGCTTGGTTTTCCCGCTGCCGTCTTTGCTCGGCGAATCAGCAGAACACCTGAAGGGGGTTCACCTGGACTCTTTGATCGTTTCCGGGGACAAACCCAGAACTCTGCTCTCTCCCTCCACCTCCTCCCCCTCTTCGTTCTCGCTCTGCGAGCCTGTCGCGCAGTTCAGCACCGGAGCTGTCCAGCGGATTACCGAGATGCCGAGCGCGCTGCCCTACGGCGCGCACGCCTTCGGCTACCAGGGTGGAGGGTTCGGGGGGCTGGCGAGCCCGGGCAGCACCCGCCTCCGTCCAGCCCGGCCGGGTACGTAGTTCCCTGCAGCTGCAGCGCCTGGTCCGCAGCCTCCCTGCACCCTCAGGTTGCGTACATCCTGCTTCCAGGAGGGATGAGCAAAGGCGCAATGGACTCATCATCATACGCTCCATCAAACTCCCCCAGCATGTAACAGACTGGAAAACAACAACAACAAACTATCAAATGTTCTTCTGAAGGAAGAATCAAAAAGGTACAGGGGAGAATGGAGGAGTAAAACCTTCTAATAACTCCAAGCTTTTGCAGAAACAACATAAAAGCAACTGGAGGAAGTAGAATGTGTGCGAACATGTCTCTTTTTTTATGACTTAAAATGACAATGTAATCACTTTCATATGTTGCTTTAAAAGCAAGAAGGGAAAAAAAAAACTCTGTTCAGAACGACTTTCTTAAATCTGACATTTCTTCCCGTTTCTCACCTGAACGTTATTCGGTTAACCGTCTGGCTTTTCCGTTTTCAGAACGAATAAAATAAACTGCGTACATTTAGATCATATCTGAGGAGTTGAAAATCTGAGTCTGGTGCCATTCAAAGAGAGCTTTAGTCTGAATAGAGAGAGGATCCTCCATGTGATAAAACAAAACAGGAAAGTGCACAACTGTGAAGATGGAGAAAACTATGAACAAGTTGCTCTATTTATACTAATGAAAGTTATGCATTTGCGCACGTCCCCCCCCTCCCCCCCACCCCATAAAGCGCAGCCAATTCCACAGTTTCGTCGCTAGTAAACAGAGTCTATTGTGTGATTCATTCTCTGTAAATGTTTGGAAAAATAAACCTGGCCACACTCTGTGTAGAGCATGTGTGTTTGGAACTTAAAGAGAACAAAATGTATGCATTTCATATTATGATAAAGGCGCAACTAAATGATTATTTTAGTAATATAATTAGTCGATTAATTGGATAAAAGAAACTGTCATATTCAACCGATTTATACAGTATTTCAGAACTATAAAATGCAGATAAGCAAATAAGAAAATAAATGCTTTACTGCCTAAAATACTTCAACCAACAACATGTGAAAAGCTCAAGCCTTTGTGCTTGACTTAACAAGCTGGTGGATATTATTTATTACCCGATTAGTAATTCGATAGCAAAAGGTGCGTAATAGGATGTTTCTTTTTATATATATATATATATATATATATATATATATATATATATATATATATATGAATATATTATTATTATAAATTTGAACCAGGTGAAACTAAAGTTATGATATATGAGGAGCTCTGGGAAGGCATGTTTACAATCTATCTTAATTCCAAAATGTACATGTTTGTACAGTTTCTCCATAATTATTTACTTTTCTAACTCTACTTACAATCCAATAATCAGATTAAAGTTATGTATCCAAGTCACCATTTTTTTTTAGTAAACACATCTTGTTTCTTTCTTCTTTTTTCTTGGGGAGTTACGTTTCATGTGCAAAACCGGCGCCGCAAACGTAAACGATTGCGGGAAAAGAGATGCACGTTTTCTAGTTGATGGATGAATTTTTAATTGAGTAATCAAGTTACTCTTTCAAAGTAACTATCCCACCCCTGGTAATGTATTATCTACATTATCATATGTAATTGGGCATGTCACAATAACAAATGTTTTTGGATGATAAATTGTTCCAGACATTATAGTGATAAACGATAATATTGTTGTTTTGAGAACATTTTAAGTCAAATATTGGTGATTGCAAAATAATAACATAAGAACAGATTCTGAGAGATTAGAAAACTTTAAATTATCATGAACATTTAACACTGCAACTGGAACACATTTCAAATATCCAAAATAAATAAACAAAACAACAAATAAAATGAAATTTAAAGTCTTTTTTAAGTAAAATTGTCCTCCAAAAAAGGGCTAGTTGAGGCCAAAGCACCAACCTGAAAGCTTTTATCATCCAGTTTTGGTAGAAAGAGAGAAAAAAAATGAGAAATGAGAAATCATGCCAATGGAAATGATTGAATTTGTTTTAATTTATCCCGCGATGAATTGCTTTATTGATTACCGTGACAGGCATGTATGTGTGTTTATCACCTCAAGGTGGCAAACTGGCCCAAAAACATCTTCCATTTCCTTTTGAACAAAAACGGCTTCAGTCTTTCATCAAGCAAAGTGACTTCCAGGATGAAAACTCACTTTATCATTTGCCTCACAATTAGCAAGATAAATACTCTGTCAGTACACACATCTGGTATATCAGAAAACCAGATTCTGATATATTTTATTGGTCAAAATCCATTTGATTGTTGGTCAAAAATGCATTGATAAAAGTTGACTGGCAATTGAACTGATTCTGCCTCTGTCAAACATAAAGGAATAGCTGGTAATTTGGGACTCAGCAATTTTAAACTCAATGCAGTCGTTTGACCAACAAAAAATAAAATCTAAAAAATAAGCTTTGTTCTTCTTGAACAACTCTCTACATCAGTGCAACAGTTTGCCCTACAAATATAATTAAAAGTGATGCTTTTCGCATCTAACAGACGCCTTAGCTTCTCACTGAGAACTCCGTCTCACTTTCCAGCCCTGCATTCAGTAACTTCATGTTTCACTTTCCAGTCAAACATGAGCCTTGATTCCCAAAAGGTTGAAAAACAAACTGTTGCAAAATAAAAAGCCAAAATATAGTTTCCGTGTCATTTCAGTCACAAACATTTAATTAAAATATCTACAGTTATGTGTTTCTGTCTCTCCCTCACTCTGACTCTCTGCATGGATGGATGCATGGATTCATGTATTTACAACAGACACTACCAGGGCCGTGCAGAGACCTTTGGAGGGGCGGGGGCTCAAAGTTAAAAAAGGACCCATTGAACAAGATCTTAAAACACTGTACAAAAACATAGCAACAACCCATTTTAATCAAGAATTTCATTGGATCCTACTACATCATTGTCATCATGCAGCCCTCCAGGACTGTCAGCAGTAGAAACAGCAACATTATACCTGTTGGGGAAAATATACTCCATTTGCTTTCCATTGTCCCCGCATGATGACAATGATCTACAACATTAGAAGTTGTCACTTACTTTTTCTATAAACATTTCACAAGCTTGGTGCATAAAGAGAGATAAACTTTGGTTGTTTTTATTCCTGGTTCTCTCATGTGCTCTTCTCTTCTCTCAACCCACAAGTTTGCTGCTGGATGTACATTTGTGATGGTAGGACAGAAAGAGGTTTTTATCCTAGCATCAACCAGCTGATATGTCAACAGCTTGTAGTGGTTGTTATGGAGACGTCTCTACTCTTACCATCCTGCTTATTGTGTGTGGTGGAAAGATGAAAACGGGTCCAGTGGCCAGAAGAATGTCCCGTACATAACCCAAAACAAAAGGCTGGCATGGGTTAACAATTAGAAATTCCTAAAAGGTTTGGTCAGCAGAAGAAAGTACGAGTTAAAAAAAAAAAAAAAAGGTACATTTATTTCTGATGGGACAACACAAGTAGGGGTTCAACTATGATTTTGCTTGAAGAAATTATTTAGTACAAATTACCAGCACTTGCTGTTAAATTTAGGGATAATTTATTTGAAACTTTGACTGAAAGTTCCTAAAACTCTATTTTCATCCTTACATTCTAATGTTTAGTTTGCAAATGCAGTTATATGAAAATCCAACAGGTTTAGAACACAAGCATTAATTCAGAGCAGCAGCCTGATGCAAAACTTTGCTGCGATACACAAAAAGACCACTAGATGTCAGCAGATCATCTAAAAAAAGACAGTCCTTATCTAAAATAAGACCGTCCCAGGAACAAATCTGAAGCCTTTTGTTGGCATCAGAGGGGAAAAAAACACAACACGTTAAAGAAGAGATTTAAGATATTCTGTTTATTGTTGCATATTTATCCCATCATCCAGCTCATAAACAAACTCTGCAAAGAAAACCAGTTCCTCTTCAAAAGCAGCCGCTGCAGAAACACACAGATTCCCATCAGAGCTCACATCCCACAGCTGGTTTACTGTGAGCTCCTCACTGACGTGTGTCACGGCAAAGCCGGGTGCGTTCGCAGAGGAAAAGGGATTCACTCTCTCTTACTGCATTTACTGCTGGTCACAACGGTAAGCATCATAAAAATAATCATCTCACAACAATATCCGACAGACAAAAAGAGGATCGTTTACGTTAGCAAAAGATGATTCCTCTGTGGAATTGATTTTATTTTAGGTTTGTAGTCGAGTCATCTGGTGGGATCCACGCAGACACGCTGATTATAATCGCATACAAAAACAGTCATAGATCTGTGACTTAAACAGCTGTCAAGCCCGGGTTGTATACAAACAGCTAAACTGACAGAATCCAATGGAACAAAAAATGCAACATTTTTGCCCACTTGCCCAAAATAAAGTATTTTTTTTGTAATTTAAAGGACCATTTAAGTTCTATACACATATATAAAAAAAGAAAAAAAAACAGGATATTTTTTTTGTATGTGTCTATATCTATATTCGATCTAATTTCTCACTCAGAAACTCTTCGACGCTGTCTGTGTTCCACTTGGTGATGCTGAGCTCTTCAGCGATGTTCCCGTTATCGTCCAGGAGCTTCAGGATGGGATCGGAGCCTCTGACGTACTGCGCCACGGAAACGGGAGACAGAAGACGGAAGCCATGTTAGAAACGCACATAAACGTTTGGCAGAAATAGATGAAAAATAGACAGAAAAAAATGATGCGAAATGGCCAACGCAAAAGTAGGGCTGAAAACGATAGAATGAGTCGCGATTAATCGATTATTGAAATAATCGCCAACTAATTTAATAATCGATTAATCGTTAACTGGAGAATACAGACACAAAAAATACAATTTGATGTAAAAAAAATAATAACATAGTCAGAGCAGTAATTAAGCCAGAACTTTACAAAAAATACATGCAAGATAAAAACACCTCAGTCTGTAAAAATGTTTCAGCCAAAACTCTTCAAGTGGTTTGGTTTTATCTCCACCCAGTTTAACTAAAGGAATGCTACGGTGTTTCATCTTATTATTTAAAAAAGGAATTGAATTATTTGCTTGTTTGCATTTTTTATGCATTTTCAATATTTCAAAAAGTGTTTAAATGGAATCTGTAGAATGTTTTTCAATCCAATTAATCAACCGCCAGAACAATCGATTAATCGATCACTAAAATAATTGTTAGTCGTGGCCCTACACAGCAGGAAGAACATAACTCATCGGCGTTACCTTGATCTGAAGACCTTTAAACATCTTGGGCATCTCGCTCCTGACAAAAGCTGAGGGGAAAAAGCAGAGGTCAGGTGGACAGACGTCCTGAGAACGCAGCAGAAACAGCTGAGGGGACACAGCTGAGGCAACTAAACAACAGATGGACGTCCAACGTCTCTTTCCAGAACTTACCCTGGACTTGAGGGAACCTCCCCAATTTTCATCCGCACACCTCCAAGATGGCACCAGCGTAGAGCTGCAGGCGGAAATAGAAAAAAAAACATCAGTAAAAAATAAAAAGGCTGGATGGGCGGAGCTTAGCGTGGAGGAGCAGAGCCATAACTGAGCCGTGGCATCTCCTCCAAAGTCATTAAGCAGCGAGCCTGATGGATGACGAAGATGAAGATGAGCTTTTCAACAACCGATACCAGTTAGTCAGAAAAGGTAAAGCCCTCAGTAACGTGTCATTCAATTCTTCACATTTATAGTTTTGGTTTTGATTAGATGTATAGAAAAGATGAACCGATCAAAATGATCCAGTTACACTATGGTTGGGCAATAAATTGATTAAATCAATCGAACTGGCTTTATATGGAGATTTCATTTTTTAGAAAAATTATGATATATTTTCCATTAATGTGCTATTTTCGCTTTCCTGTGTCTGTCGTTTCCATAGACAGAATGAAACGATCCCTCAACCCATCAGGGATTGTTTTTGTAATGCCTCCTGTTGCTGGGAGACGGTGGAAGGAGTCGTGTGTGTTAATACACACAGCAGAACTTTTTGATGAGATCTTCAATGATGCCGAAGTTACAAGTCATCCATGTGTAACTTTGGAATGATTGAAAAATGGACTACGGAAATAAAACCAGATTCAAAGAACCCGCTGGCCACAAGTCCATAATGTTGTTCAGACGTTCCACAACAAATACTTTGATGGAAATTGTTCAGAAAAATGTAACGGGGAAAGGAGAAAACTGAACAGTTTGAAAAATATGACCCAGATGGAATATAAATTCATAAATGCAGCACTGGGAGAGACTGAATTCAGCTTTCTGCACTGTTGCAGACTCTAAGAGCACAACAGTAGGTAGCTAAGGCGTAAAAAAGCAGATTTTACATGATATGTCCCTCTGATTAAAAGAATGGGCGAAAAAGATCAATTCAAATCAGAAATCCAGATTCAGTATGGAGAAAAAAAGAGATTTTATGTTTAACAATTAAGTTGATCAACGACTCATTAGTGACATACAAAATATAAGCAGAAAGACGTGACTTTGAGCATTCATCAAACACTTCAGAACTATCCAACAACGTGTTCTTAGACACGTTTCTGTTAAGCTTATAAAAGCTCTGATAAGGACAACTTGAGAACGACATCATCCAGGAGGAACCTCAATGACAGCAGAATTAAAAACATGCATTTATGAATGAAAATGTCTGTATGCCGGTGTTTCTCATAAAAGGTCATCGCGCAGCAGGCCTCCATGCTTTGAAATGCACGTTTCACTACCATCGATTGTTCTCCAAAGAGGCCTGAAAGACGGAGATAAGTCAGGTTAGCTAAGGGGCAGCTAAACGAGCTGAATTCTACCTGCTCACCATCCAACAGGGCTCTGCAGAGAGCCTAATGACTCACCACTCATGTGCAATCGAACAACTAAACGGATTCTTAAGGGATTCTTGTTGCTGTCTGAGGGGGAAATGTGCTGAGAGGCAGTGTGGTTTCCACAGGTACAATGGGGGGGGATAGTGGTTGACGGGGGGGATGCAGCAGGAGGCAGCCGATTGCTCTTCAAGTGACCGTTTTTACTCAAATCGTAAGGATGAGGAGGAGAAGGAGGAACAGGAGGAGGATAGGAGGAGGAGGAAGGGGTAATCTTGGCTGCAAGCATCGTTCTGGAATAGAGTTATCATCAAGAGGTGTAATGAGGTGTTCACTACACTTCTGAGAAGGTGCTGTTGCTAGGATACTACACACGCGCTGCAGGGGATTTGCTTAAATCAAAAGAGAGAGAAGAAGAAAGAAAGAAAAAAAAAGAACATTGTTTTTCCCCACCATCAGTCGATTGTGTGTTTATCCATCAGAGCTCAGTGAGGGTTGCTCTGATTCCTGCTGTAATCACAGAGGGGATCGCCACGGAGACGGTCCGGGGGCAAAACCTGCCGACTCAGCCACTCACAGGGATGTTAACAGAGGCTGGTAAAGCTTTGTCATGCTGGAGTCTCACAGTGGCTGCGTTTCCGTTACAAATGTGCGCAAACTTTTGTCAGTATTCCAGTAAAGCCAAAGAACTACACAATTTCTGCGTTTCCATTAAATAAGAAACAGTTAAAAATCACCTGTGAGGAAACTTGTTCATGCAATAAGTCATTAAAAAACATCCTCCTCCTACTAGTTCCCGTCTTCTTCTTCATGGTTTCCACCAGTAGCAACATCCGGTTGGTGATCATGTGACTTGTGTGATGTGAAATAAATGACTTCCTCACTGTTTGGAAAATAAACCGATTTCATGTTTCCATTAAGCTAATTTACATTTGCAGTGCCAAACTGGGCAGTTCTATGGTCAAATGGAATCGCAGCTGATGACAGGCGGCTCAGAGACGATGCACAGCTGCAGCGTGTCGACAAACCCCCAGACAGAGGGCAAACTGAGCTGCTTTTAGTAGCGGCATACCGCTACAGAATGTGACCCTCTGTCAATAAAAGCTGACGCATTGTGACAGAACGCCCTGCGTTAAGGAACGCAGGGCGTTCGACGGAGGGCGGAGACGGAGTAAGGACTCCGTCCGTCTCCGACATTGTAAACTATTCTTATTTTTACAGGCATTCCCTCTGTTCTCTAAATAAGCTCTTCTGCAGCCCACCCAGCTCCTCACCTTGCGTGATTCCATCTGGGCCTCCTGCTGGCAGCACTGCCGGCAGACGGGCTGGAGCTTGGTGAGGCTGAACTCCCCCAGCAGGTCGCAGGAGCTGCACAGGAGGTTACTGGAGAAGCCCAGCTCCCTGCAGGCCTCGGACGACAGCTCGGCCCCGTACGCAGACAGCTGTGGGTTAGACGAGGAGGAGATTCGATTAGGAATTGATGATGCTCATAATACAATCTCATAAGTAACTCGGTCCGTCTGAGAGCGACACTGGTAGGAAGAGGTTCGACTCAAGTTCTAAGACGGTCTCTGAGAACCTTTTAACGCTAACCTCAAGTGTACAAAAACATATGACAGATTTCAGTCTATTCATTAGACAAACCACTCCAAAATGTTCAAATTATGTTTTGCATCAGTAATTAAAATTTCTGTCTAACGTTGCCAAATATCAGTGAATAATCAGATCTGTTGATAACCTGGTTTGGGCCAACCTTCAGCTTTTTGGACATGTGGCCTCTGACGTTTGATTTTAATATTTAGCTAAAAAAAAGCCATTAATAGTTAACTGGAGTTTTTCCGGTAGATTGGGACCCAAAACTGTGACATTTGCTCCATTTTTATTTGCTGCAGTTCAAATTCATACGCCACTGTAAACCAAGTGAAAAGATCTGTTCCCCTCCTCGCCTGTGGTGGCGCTGCACCAAGGACCACTGAAGGAAACGACATCAAAACCTCTGAAGACAACTTCTGTCTTCATAAAACAAATAAAAATGGAGTGACATCAGATCTTCGTGGTTGTAGGATTTATTTGGTCTTTTGTAAAAGATCATGAGCCTAACCGCTAACCCTTCTCATGCTAGCATTAGAATCCCACTTTTGTTTGTTTTGATTGTATTTACCCAGAATGCCCTGCGCTACACTGCACTTCCTGCTTCTGGAGACACCAGGGCTTGATTACACATTCACACCTCCCTCAACAAACCAGACTTTGTAGACAAAAGAAATGGAGCTTTAAACAGGACTGGTGTGAACGCACCCTTAACGATTGCTGATGTGAAGTGGGGTACAAAGGGAGGTGGGTAAATTGGTCCTTTACTACCTAAACCCGGTAAAGATCTGATCATTTTCACACAAGTATGAATGTGCTAGCTTTTAACCAGCACCACAAACTAAGACAGGAGAATGTGCAGCAATAAACTACAGAAAATCACTCAATTGTTTCCTTTTTGTAGGTCTGGACTACAAAATTATTATTTTACAATGCCTTTTAAAATAATAAAAACAAAACCTAGAAGCATTTCACCAAATTAGTGAAGTTGCTGATGGTCACTCCAAACAAAGTCAATGTTTGTAGTGTGAAGGATACCCCCACATGTTTAACTCAATAATTTTTTAAAATTCATACAATTTCAAGGGCGTTTCTACAAAAGACAAAGAAAATGTATGCAAACTTCAATAGCTGAAAAATTTTGAAAAAATATAATTATTCTGACATTTATCAAACAGAAATAAGCTTGCTAATTATAAGCAATCTTAAACAAGAAAACATCTTAATGAGAGAATTTTAAGACTTTTTTTTGGCTCGTTACATTTATTGAACAGCAATTTAGTCCGAAAACAAGCTGGAGAGAGAAGGGGAAGGTCTGCAGGTCTCGTGCAGCAGTGGCACGAGACCTGGAACCGAACCCAGGACTTAGTGCGCGCGCACTTTCTTGTGTTTTTCAAAAAGAGACCGCAAATAACTGGTCTCAGCTGTATAGTCTAATGCCCTGAACTCTTTTTTTATTCTTTTACTTTGACATGGAAATTGAAGATGTCCTTGAATATTTTGTACAGACATCAATGACTTGCAAATACGTCTCTCTGTATATATTTAGGCCAAATTAAGCTTGCGTAAGCAATGACGTGCACTCACAAAATAACTGTTTGGTATATTTGGTGTTATAAAACTTAATTAGATAGATAAACATTTCCTCTCGCAAAAATATCCCAACATTTGATTATATTTCTTGTCGCCGTGTTTGGTTAGCTGTGTCCAGCAGACACGTCAGCCTCTGAGGCGCTCCATTTAAACTAATTTGTTTTCGTTTTCAGTTCACAGAAAGGCGAAGTTTACGTTAACACTTCATAAACCAGCTTCTTTAATTTTCGGTATACGACTACCTTATAGACTGCGAGCGCCCTCTACGTGCTATGTAACTTTAACACTAAACATTGTTTTAAATCTCAGTTGTCGTTCAGCTTTTATACAAATTGAGTGAATGTGGAACACCGGAAGTCTAATTGTAAGGTTGCCTCTCGTCGCCAAAAGCCCGCAAATGAACTGCTCGGTTAATTTCTGACAACAACATCATCCAGATTTACAGTGTTCAATGAATAAGATCAAGTTCTCCTCTTGGCTCGTAGCAGTTCATTAGAAGAGCCACGTCATGTAGCGACTCCTGGAACAACAGGATGCGGTGCTCTGAACTGAACGCTGGACTGTATGCGCTATCAGAACCAGCGGAGGCTCCCGCTGGTTCTAACCCCGTCCTCCTATGGCTAATACCGGCTCACTCAGCCTTCATAAACTCACCGTCTGCAGCAACGACAACAGCCACAGTAGGTACACCTCTCCCGACATTTTGCACCCTGCTTTGTTAGCGAAACTACAAGGGTCCTTTTATTATTTCACTCAGGGAACGCCACATCTGCCTGAGTGATGTTCAGTTCGAAAAATAGATTTGTCTTTTATTTATTCAGCTTATTGTCAGAAAATAAACACTGTCGCTTGAATTTTTTTAGCAAAAATGTAAGTTTTTATTCCATTCATTTTGTACGTTTCTTTCATATTTTCTATGTTGGCATTAACTAAAGCCGACTAAAAAATCTCTTCCTTGTCTTTATTGAATTTCGAGGATTATGAAAAGAGGGCGACACCTGTCGTCTGGTTGAGGTAAATCAGATGAAACTGTCCAATCCGAATTGAATAGGCAGGGATAGTGGACGAATGGAAAGCCACTGCTGGCTGGTGGACTGCTCATACATCCAATAGTCTGGGTGGCAAATGCGGTGGTAGCCACACTCGGTGGGATAGGGGACACTGGCAACACCGACTGGTACCAGTCTGGTTTCCCAATCCGACTGGAGAAGTTCGCCTTCTGCTCAAATCTGCTGGGTTTTGAGACGATCCGGCATAATTAATGAAGCATGGGGATCTACCATTTGAGGTGACTAGAGGATCTGGATGTTACAAGATATCCACACACACGCTCCTGAGAAACGACGGAGAGAGAGAGCAAGCGAGAGAGAGGGCCATGCTCACACTCCCCAGCCGCTGAGTAAAACCCGCCGCCGCAGCCGCTGTTTGTTTCGGTGTTGCCTCTTCCGAGGATGGAGTGACCAAATCCCTCTCCGGATGATTTGATGGGGCTGCTCAGAGTCATTATGCCGCCCAAGTTGCAGCTGCTGGCGCTGCTTGCGTTCGCAGTGGCCATGTTCTTCCTGGAGAACCAGATCCAGAAGCTGGAGGAGTCCCGGGGAAAGCTCGGTAAGTTGAAGCGATCCGAACGGAACGTGGCCCCAAAACGGGACGGCAGCACGGCGTGAGAGATGCGGGCGAGCCACCATTGTTGTGCATGTGGGTCAGTTAGAGGCGAGCTGCGCCTCATCCATCAGGCGTGCTTCATCTTGTTCCTCAGAAAATGGCACACAGTCTTTCATTATTTACTGACGCAGGAGATACTGAACTTTGCATGACTGATCTGAACATGTTTTTTACTCGGCATAAGCATTGGTGATCGCGTTAAACAGAACTGAGCAATCAGTCGGGGAGGAGCAATTCCGTGGTTTAGTACAGAATAAGGGACAGCAGGTCGCAGTGGCTTTCATCACTGATCGATCCGTACTAGAAAATACTAAGTGACATCCATTGATGTCTTGGTCCATCTTAAAGGCAGCATACTTTGAAGGCATGGTGACAAGTATGCTTCCAAGAAAACACAGCTGGTTGTTCACGTGGATTCCAGCTGTAATATTTTGCTAAACATATTTTAAAGAAGTGCTCTGACGGAAAAGAAAAACTTCCAGCAAATCCTGCTTTTACTTGTATTTGGGTCATGACATCACAAGAGGCAGAAGAATCCAGCTGATGTAGTTTGCTCTCATAAACAGGAATATTTGAGTTTCCAATCGGAAATGAGTCGAGAAAGACCAGAGAGTCAGAATTCCAACCGAGAAGGTTGGTGGTTATCCCCAGAAAGCCTTAAGTTTAGCATCCAATATGGCGGACTCGCCATGTTGGATATGAGCAGTGGCATGCACGGTGCAGTAAGATGTGAGCGTTCCTTCAATGTTTGAGCTCAGATGTATTATTGTAGTTTGTATCACCACGATAATTAACAAGTGTAATCCATCTTGCAGCCAGAAAAGACCACTGGAGGTGGTCATCACCTCCAGTGGTCTTTTCTGGCTGCAAGATGGATTACAGCCAGAATATCCAATATCCAATAAGGTTTGATGGTATTTCTGCTCAGAAGTTTGATTTTTTCAGAGTTTTCAGTCAGAAAAGAAGTGAAACAACTGAGGTCGAAAGTCCTAACAGATACGGCTGGAATAAACTACTGGACTAAACACGTACAAGTGCTAAACACACACATAAAAGAAAGATAATGATGTCCCTAGTAAACAAAATCGCCTTTCAGAGAATATTAACCATCAGAATGGAAATTATTATTTATTTAATGATTTATTATGCAATTAATTAATTGATTGCTTTTTGAGACAGGCTTGGTAATAACCTGGATTTGTGGGGACACTGCAAATCCTCCCCTGGCCCCTTTACCAAATTCCCTTCTGATTAAAAGAAGAAAAAAACAAAGTGGCCGGCGGTGCCCTCTGAAATCTCATCGCCAGCTCCCACAGGGGGTTCAATCCCAGAAAAGATCTGGGACGTTGCAGGATTATCTGTGCAGCGTCTCCACTGAGGGGATTTTTGAGGAGCAGCAGCAGACCTGAGCAAGTCGGTGCGAAGGCTGCAGCCGCCGCGTCTCCGAGGGATTCGCACCAGAACGCGAGTCTGGCGCAGAGGAGATTCCAGAGCGGCAGCGTTCAGACAAGTTCCAGCAGGAGAAGCGCAGGTGTGACCGGTGACAGCCGGGACGCATTCCGTTATGACAAGAAATGAAATGGGGGTACTTCAAGGCACAGCACGCTGAGGTGTGAGACTGAGTGTGACTATCAGAGTGTACTGACAGGACAGCCAGGTGATGGGGCCCATTTCCTTCACTTTGAGAAATCAGCTGAAACTTACATGTTGGAATGAACTGATGTTTGGGTGTAATAGTGCTGATTATAAAAGCTGTCTCATAGTGTTACTCAGACCTCGGCACCCTCCTATAACTCCTGCTTACCCTCCCGGTGCCCTGGTGTGTGTGTGTGTGTGTCTCACATGATGCTGTATACTCTCTCTCCATAGTGGCTGCTTTTTTTGTAATCCATTGTGCAGCTTGAAAGATACACAGAGACTTGGCGTGTCGTTTCTCATTAGTTCTGTTCATATTATACAGTATTTTAAATTTTTAAGTTTTTGTTCCATCAGACCGCAGCAACCTGGGCAGCAATGATATATCAGCTGACTGATGGATCGTCCCCCAGTTTCCTTAATTTTGGGTCAGTACCTAAAATTAAGGGATCGGCCCGACCCATCGGTTTCATCTACCTCAGCAAAGGGCTGAAAATCAGCTTCTGTCGCCAACAGAGTCACTTTGTTGCTATATTAAGCTTCTTAGACAAAAGAAAAACTTTTTTTTTTGGCTTTTTTTGTTTTCATCTTGGGATGTAAACGAATCAAATTCAGGCATTCGTATCAGGTGACCAGACACAGAAACAAATGGTAATGTGTAAACAATGCTAAACTGGACTAGTCAGTCTTTAGCTGATTCTTTCAGAAACTGTAGAGGACTCACTATTTAGATGCAGAGACCAGAAACCCAGAGGAAACTTTGGGACCAACATTGTTGGGCTACATTTTAGACTCCTGTTCTCCCAACCCAGAAATGGAATCAGGCCAGAGGAAAGTTAGCAACCCTGAACAGGAGCAGCCAGTTTAGACCAACATTAGATAATTTTTCTTCTTTTGCTCTTTCCTTTGGTTTGTATTTCCTTTTAATTCTTGTAAAGCACTTTGTATTGCCTTGTTGCTGAAAATGTGCTACGTAAATAAAATAACATGTACCTGAACAGAATCAGTGTAATGGAGCATGTTTCTGTTTACATGATTCATAAATGACAAAGAATGAAGCAAAAAAAAACATTATAAAACGGGAGAAAAATAAATAAATAAATGCATAAACATCATCAACTACATTGTTGATGATAAAGTATTTTGCAGCAATAATGTTGACTGTATTTTAACTACACAGGATATGTAGGAGACACAGATGAATGCAGAGGTCAGGCTTTTAAAAAACCGTTCAGAAAACTGAAGAAATCCTCTCTGTAGATGGAAGTTTTCCTGGTGCTGATGAGAGAGAGAGAGAGAGAGAGAGAAATATACCGAAGAGAAAAACTCCACAACTGTTTCCACCTTTGCTTGAGCCGCACATGTTGCCCTGTTGTTTTCCGAGACAGCGAGGGGATAATAAATGTTCCTGCGAGACGGACAGATGAAGCCGTTAGCGTTGCCCGTCGCGTGTCTGAAAAGGTCATCAGCGGCACGAAGGCATCCTGGGCGAATCGGTAACACCTCTGCTTCCCTTGCCGGGCCCTGTTGATGCGCAGCTTAGACGTCTATTTATATTCCCTGCTCTCTCACACAGTTGTTTTCTTCCGTGTGGCAGCTCAGAGCTGTGCAGGGTCACACAGAAGATGATGGAGTCTGTCTGGGTTCGTAGGAGCATCTCGGCTGGTTCAGGACACGCGTGATCACATAGACCAAAAAGTCAAGGTTAACTGGGAAGTGGATGGAAAATTATACATTTTTTCATGTCTGCTTACTTCTGACCTACGGGCAGATTTCTACAAAGCCCCTAAGGGGACATGGAGAGAGAAAAAGAAAAAAGAAATCATGACTTACTGTCTCGAGATCCCGAGATCTCGACTTATTTTCTCAAGATCCTGACTTAGTTTCTCGAGTTCCCGCGAAATGACAAAAAAAAGTTGGGATCTCGAGAAAAAAAGTCGGGATCTCGGCTAAGTCGAAACAACAAAAAAGTCTCGACTTAGTTTCTCGGGATCTCGAGAAAGTAAGTTGGGATTTCTTTTTTTTTTTCTGCATGTCCCCTTAGGGGCTCCGTAGATTTCTGCCTCTGGTGAAAAACTTAAAAAATAAAACAAACACATCCCTACATCTGTTAGCACAACTTGAACACATCAACAGTTTTTACCATTGTCCCATCAGATTGTTTCTTTTTCTTTTTTTTAAATTAAAGCTAAAATGAGCCGTCATGCGAGGGAAGCAGCTTCGTCGATCGTTGTTAGCTGATGTCGCTCGTGTGTCAGGTTTACGGGCGTACCAGAAACACGCAAATACAACTGTTCCAGCCAGAACCTTTGCATGTAAGAAAAACAAAACAAAAGAAGGAAAGTGATTAATTAAGTAAAAAGTTTTTATGTTAAAATCAATGTAATGAACTAATCGAAATAACATGTTAAAGTTCTGACCCTAGTTATAGCGTGATTAAATATGAAAAGGATAAATGTTATGGATGCTGACAGGCCTTTCTAATTTGGTTCTTCAGATACAATTAGAGCTTTAAACCAAGACTTGGAGGATGTCATAAATGTGCAATTTTTTCCTAGTTGTCACCATAAAAAACCCCATAAAGTAAAAAATACAAGTGGGCCAGTATTGGCAGATTCGATTATTTGTGTGGTTTTTTTTTTTCGTGGAACGTGGCTCCAAATGATTTGCGGATAATTTGCGTGTTCGCAAATTTTTGTTATTCTCTAAAATAAAAAAATAAAAAATGCAACTTTGACACCTAAATGCCTGGGCGCCATGCTTCAGAGCAACCAATCCAGGATCGCCACTCATTTTCCTTGGCGCTGATTGGCTGTGCAACAAGAGCAGAGATGCAGATGTCAGCTTCTGTGGTAGTGCCGAGATGTTTTCCTCTGTGTGTATTAATGCATCATTTGGTAAAGTTGGTGCGAAAGTAGGCAGTTATAAGTAATACATACGCTATGATTATTGGGTTGACTTTTAAACCAAATTTTGAATGAAATCTATTGCAGCTGTTGTCTTAACTGTAACAGACTTCTCTCATGCTGGCGATGCCAGAACGTCATGGACTGGTTAGTTAGTTCTGTCGTTCACCATCTCCTTTAAAAACCTGCACACTCTCCCCCTTGCTGCTGGAGATGAACTCGAGAGGTGATGTTGACTTGGCGAGAAAAACTCTGTGATGGATGACCGGAGCGTGCAGACGTCTGTGTACGGGAGCGGCGAGTTATGTGGGGGCTGACGGTCACGACGCTGACGGCCCGCCACGCTGCCCGCTCCCATTACCAGGTGCGTCTGCTGTAGGTCCATCTGTGCCGTGCTGCCAGGCTGCACACGGGCCATTAAAAGGGACAGGTGGTGTCCAAACCCACAGGGAGATCCCGCAAATCATCTCCACACACCGTGATGAAGCTGGAAGCTGCAGCGCATTGTTAGGTTACGATGGAGCCATCTCCGTGGCGACGGAAGCTGATGGGACTTCTTCTATGTTGTTGCTATTTTTTTTTCCACACATAAAAAAGTCAGCAAACGAATGTTTATATCAGAGAAAGATAACTTGAGTAAATACGAAAATTGTTTTTTTAGACAATAATTTGATTTATTAAATACTTTTAAATAAGTAAATGGATGACTAAAACAGTTTTTTGCATTTTCTCAGGTGAATATAAAACTTTGGTTTGAAGCATTAATGTGTAAAGCAAAAATAAATAAATAAAAGGTAGAAAATAAAGGATTGTATTTATTATTGAAGCAATTATTAATCACGTGAGTCATCTCTTTTATGTAAAACAATAAGCTCCCTCTCTTTGCTGCCTTGCTTTGTTGGATTGGTTTCTGTCTTTAAGTCTCACTCACACCTTGATTCTTTTGTTTTTCAGACATTTCATTTATGCCTGAATTTAAAGTCTGTAGAGTCTGAGATTACAGCTCCTGTTTTGTTTAGTTTTTTTTAGCCTAGCATTATTCTCCTCTAGCAGTGTGAGATTGCGTTGCTGCACAGGTTGGTTAATTCCCCACATTACACACCTCCTGCAGGGCATATGACCTCTGATTTGCTCTGACTATTCATCATCCCAACGTTTGCCGCGATGCATCTGGATTGCTAACTTCCAAAGCTCCTGCAGTCGGCATAATGCAGCACTCTGGTGGTATTGTTTCCCGGCTGCTCGCTGGTTTGGTAGAAAAGAGGAAGGAAATAAAGGAAATAGAGATTCTTCATCACAGAGCTATAGATTTGAATTCATGACTCGACTGTCCCTCCTGTGATTGCTGTTACCTTTCCCATATTTCAAACAGTTTAAGGTGATCTAATTGAATGAATGTATTACCAACGTCTCAAACCAGCCTTTAGAAGTAAATGTGATTCCAGAAGTCTACATGTAGCAGTCACCTTGTTAGAACTGGAAGTGGTTAGTCAGCCTCGGGCAGCTGTGTGAAAAGCAGCGATGCACCGATCACAGATTTTTGCGGCAGATTTCTAATTACCGAGTCTGAAAAGGTTCTAGCCTAGCTTGGCATTTTTCTTCCTTTAATGCAAGACTCGATCTGGAAGTGAGCAACCAGATCGTTTCAAATGATAAAACGTTTTAACATGTGAGTGAATAAGCTCTGATTTACTGTAATGCAGGAGCTTGTTCAATCATTCAACGATCATTCATTAATATCCAGCATGGCTGGACCCCAGAAAGTGATTCTTCGGATCTGCTGCGACAACGGACTTCAAAATAAGAGCATGAATATAAAAGGCCACCTTCTCGAAGAATTCTTAGCAGTCAAAACTTCAACACAAGTCGTCGAATGTTACTCAGCTGAAAGTTTACAAAGCAGTCGGGAAAATTAGCACCTTAGAAATGATCTGATAAAATGAATGTAGGGTTATACAAGTGCACTAAATGTTTTCAAAGTTAGCAAAACCACTAGCGTGCTAGATGAAAAATTAGCTCCGCTGCTAGCACAGTAGCGAAAGCGTGCCCGCGAGGTTTCAGAGAAAGCAGTGGTTGTTGCACAGCTCCACAGTTCAACGGGATGCCATCTTAATGTAGCAACTAGCTCGACTAACATGACCGTAGGAAATACAGCTTCCTTTTCTAGAAGCTTCTCATATAGAAGCTAACTGAGATGTTGTCCACTAGTGACACCCACGCCAAGAGCGGGGTCATCAGCACACTCTGCCGGCTCTCATTTGACCTTTTTATATATATGTATATATATATTTATATATATCATTGAATGATATAAAAAAAAAATCTGATTCTGATCACCAGCCAGTTTCTCCATGCATGGCTTGTAAAAGCCAGACATTCGTTTTCTGGTTCCTGGCACCTAATGAGCTGTACAATAAAATAAAGTTTTTAGACAAAGGGGGTTCAAATGGTTTGATAAACTGATATCGCTGCCAGTCACGTTGGTTTGCTCCACTGAGTTCATTACACAGATGGATGCAGCAGCGTTGCCTAACATCTGTCCTTCCATGTTGCAGTTAAAGAGAGAAGGGTTGCCAAACGCTATTAAAAGGTTATTCCTTCTGGAGAAGCCCCCTCGTCGTGTAAAATCATCGTGGCTATTCATTTTTAAAGCTCTGTAAACTCTTCAGGCGTGTGGTTTTAGGTGGCACTTCATGTCACGGCAGAAATGGGAATGTTGCTTGTAAAAGCGTCGCCTCATGGCCCTCGTAAGTGGAGAAAAATAGATGGCCCTAATTTACCGGGTGCCCTGCAGGCCTGGTGAGGTCTGCTTGTGTCCCAGCAGGACGGAATCTCAAAAGACTTTTTCTCTTTCTTTTTTCCTTTTTCTTTTTCCACCCAGCGTCAGCGGCTTTCTATCTGCTGGCAGCGAGTCGGCACGATTAAAGGAATTCAATTTCCATCTGTTGCGTGGCGGTATCTGCTTCCAGACACAAGTGGCCCTGTGATGAGCTCTGGGAGAGCCGAGACGTGCAGCCGAATGCCCAAAGAAAGGAGGGTGCGTGCGGCCTCTGTTGAGCTGACGCAAGACTTTTTAAGCATTCATTTCCTGGCTCAGCTCCATCGCTGTCAGTCCCCAGTTTGACTTTGATTGTCATGCTAGACTCTTGCGGCCCACCCACACACGCCCGCTGTTTGGGGACCTGGAGATCTGGTCAGGAATTTGCTCTTGAAAGGACATCGGCCAGGCATTACCGGTCTGTCCTCGGGCGCACACAGCACAGACATTGATTGCGGCTCAGTTCCCCGCCGGACGACGTTCATCTTGTTGCTGATGCTGTATCGGACAGTGCTGCAAATGTGTGTGCCATACTTCTTTTGACAACACCCACAGATTTGTAGATTTTGTGCCAATTGGCACAAAAGCGCAGTTTGAGTACTCAGCTGGACCATGACTCACCCCTTCTTTCAAAGCTTTTTCCTTGAAGACATCTAAGCCCTATTATTCCTCGTCCTTCCTTGTTTTTCTTCTTGCACAGCTTTCACGTTTTGCCTTTGAACTCTCACTGAAACCCTTCGTATCTGTTTTTAGCTCTCCCATGTACTATAAAGGATGCACGAGTCATTTGTTCTCCCTCTGCACCCGGGCATCTGCTACCGTAAGCAGCTGGTGGTGTCTGCCGCCTGCACCTCTCTCTGAAACATGCCGTTTTGAGCAGCTAATGGAGGAGAGCTCGCTGAGGAGATGGGCGTAGGTGCCTGGGATGGATTTGCTGTGGGAGGTTGGACGGCGTAGCGCTAATGGTCAGACGGGGCTTTTGCCGTATTGTTAGAAGCGGGCCTTGATTGGGGCCAGGGATTTATGGCCCCTGGTGTGCACTTTGTCTGACAGAAAATGTGTTTCTGCAAAGTGGCAACCGGAGCCGGCTCAGCCGTTCACTGCCGTCGCAGGATGACAGACAGGCTAATCGGGGTGTTATGGACGGTTTCACAACCTCGGTGTAATTGGAGGCTGTTCCAGCAGAGCAAAGCACTCCAGTGCCACCCATCACCCCCTTTCCACCCCACCCTTTTTGATCGTCTCACTCTGATTCCCCCTACTTCTGCTCCTCACAAAGGCAACCTGTCACCCCACATTTTTCTCCTTTCTCTCCTCATTTTAAGGCGCTGTGCAAAAATATAGACTGTTATGCTTCAGAATGAAACCGAACAAATTTGAACCAAACTGTAAGTGGTGTGTCAACGTCTAAACTCCCAGTTGGTGGGACGACGTACCGCCTAAGCCCTTTATGACTGTAATTGTACCAAGGAAGGGAATGCTAAGAGATGCGACAGCCAGCTGGCAGGTGCTAAATGAGTCGTGATCACATTGTAATTTCTTTGGGAATTACGGGTTCGACAGAAGCCATCCCTTATGCTCTTTCTTGGTGCTTCTGTTCTAATTTTATTGTAGAGAAACAACATCATCTGGGCTAATCGCTTCACATTTCTTCAACAATGGTTTCCAATATGGAGCTCTGTAACGGAGGAGCTTTATCAAACCTCATTGACCTTACACGAGGTTTGATTAACTGTTCCATGTCTACGTTGTATTTCAATCACATAGAAAGACACACTTCTTAAGTAAACAACATTCCTTCATCGACCTTCATGCGCATTAGATATTTCATCACTAGGTAAGCATAGCTGCCACAGATTTCTTGTAGATGTAAAATAAAAATACACAAGTGGCACGGCTATAAAATTAAGTCCATGTGAAACTTAGCAGATATAACATTAGCTTATCTCATGTCATGCTATACAGTTGCTCTGTCTGCACTGATGAAGATTAAATTGCCTCAAAATCCTGAGTTCTTATGGCGACTCCAACTGAGTGGCAGCTCAACCTACTTTCTGATTAACTCAGCGAATAAATAACCACTCAGGTTCAGTTTTAGAGCTTTGAACTTCCATCCCTAAATTGTTCTTGAGATATGACCTAAAACAAAATGTGACGTTACTGCAAGCTTTTGCAGTAACGTAAGCATACCTTACCTCGGTCCCATTGATCTCCACACAAAGACACTGTGCATTTAAAGTCATGTACACACTTCAGGGAGATGTTTCGCTACCCCAACATACATTTCCGGATTAGAGCAGCTTCATTATACTTCACACACTTTATTTTGAAAGTGTTGAGCAAGATTGTGGCCCCCAGGTTTTTCCATGTTGCATTCGTTTGTAAACCGTGTTGTTCCCAGTTAACTTCCTGCTACTTCCTGGCAGCAACATTTCATTATAGGATTTATTTTATTGTAGGATTTTTTTTTTCCAAGCTCATGTGGATTACTTCAACAAACTCAACATGCCTGTGGGGTGATCTTTCATCCTGCTGTATCAAACAAAAACAAGCTTGAGAGAGTACAAACGGTTTTGCACAAATCTAAAGGGGAAAACAATCAAATGGTGTTTGATTTTGTGTCAGGGAGGCACAATTAATCAGATGAGAAACCATCTCCCGTAGTTATAAGAGCTATGACAAAGAAGAATGATTTATCAAAATCTTGTGTTGCAAGGCATCAACTGGCGAGGCTTGTTTGTGACTTTGATGGTCAACGGGGTGGAGTTTTAAAATGTTCTCCATCTGATGGTTTCGTTTATGTCTTCATGTAGTCAATAAAGACTTCATTTAATTGTTGAAATCTGTATTCTTAACTTGTATATTAATTTAAAAGATAAAAGCCCTAAATTTACTCTAAAACTTCCCTTCCCCGTTGTAGAACTGTTCTAAAAACAAGTTAATGTTCTAAAATATTTCTGTATCTATGGAACACCAAAACGAGCAAAAATCGTCACCGAGAAAATACAAGCTGAGGTCAAATACGGTGCAATCTAACGCAGCTAATCTATAATCCAACTCGGATCCATTCAGTTCATTTCAGTACAAATCGATTAAACAGTTGAACTGATCCAGTTACAGGCCTGACCTACATCTACTGTAAATGTAGCAGGCGCTGAGATGAGCCAGTGTTCCCAGAGTGTGAGCTGTACAGGGAGATGGAATAAAATACACACAAGCACATGTGGATCTCGTGGGATTATAACTAATCCTCAAATCATAGGTTTTCATATTTCACCAATTATAGATACATTACATGCCCATTTTCCACATTACAAAACAGTGCAGTAGTGTTGTTCTATTTACTCACCATGGTTCTTTTTTGTAGGGATTTTATGATATTTGACATTCTCAATTTAAAGCTACCAACAAGCATGTTGCTGTTACCAAGGTGCCCCAAAAACAGACTTGCTCTTCAGTCCACAGTATGTTCCTCCACATCTCTCTGTTCTAGTCTGTAAATGCATTTTCATTAACCCTAAAATTGCTCAAATTGGCCTAATTTTGAGCAAACTTTTCCATAAAAAGTTTTTATGGTAGGACATAGTGTCTTCTTTTTTTTCCGGTCATATTGAAAATATATATTTCGCAAAACTGCAATGGAACCACTTTTTTTGGCATTTCGAGTCATGTGACGGATGTTACTACTGATGAAAACAACAAAGATGACAGGAAATAGTAGGAAGATGGTTTGTTTTTCTTTTTTCTCAGATAAATGGAGAGTTCATAAGTTCACAACGTGTTGAATGACCAATTCATTCATGGTCATTAAACGTGTTGAATTAATTGCTCTCAAAACGGCGACCACAGTTTTCCCAAAACGCTGTTGATGCAGCCGCTCTCAAGTGTAAGGCGCTTATCACTCGAACGCCTGTGCAAAACGTCAATGCCTCCTGTGATGGCTGATGAATGACGAACTATCACATCATTCATACAGTGCCATGGATGAATGATGAATATATTTCATGCAACTGTTTACATCCGTTGGTGCCATGATTTTTAATGACGTATCACATGAACAAATTTAGTCATGGGTGATTTTAATTCTATCTTGCATAATAGAAACACTACAATTGCGAAATTGTGTTTTTTTTTGTTTTTTTTACATCAGCAGACTATCGACAAAGATTTGCAAATATTTCATGGAAACGAGCGGATGTGTTTTCTGACTAGTTGTAACCCCTTCAGCATGTGGTTACCAAGCCAACTTCCAGATGGCTTGGCTCAATGTAGTCAACCAATTGCTGCAGCAGCCCTGCTGCCACGCACAGAAGACTGCACTTCAACACTTAGTTGAATGATACATTTCAGGTGGTGTGGATATTGATACCGTATTTGCTCATTTGGATGCCTGTTGAAGACACTCTACAAGACCAGAGCAACTTTTTCTTTTTCCAAGGGCTGCAAGACAAAAATAATTTTTGTCTGTTTTTGGCTTGGATGTTTTCTGACAGCACGAAAACCACAACCCAGGAAAGATTAAATGAGCTTCATTGCTAATTATCTGAAAGTGCAACGGTGTCCTCAGCGCGGCTTTATGTTTAGAGTCTGTGAAGAAGATTGTTTGATGAGTCACTGGCACAGAAAACAGGAAGTGTTTCGTACTCAGGAATCAAAGAGTTACCTGACAGAGGGAGGTTTCCAGGGCGATCATTTTCCGAGATTCTGACCATCAGGACATAGAAATACTGCCCCTTTACTGCTGATGAAATCATGAACATTTCTAAACCAATGAATGTTCTGTATGGTGGAAATAACTGGTGCAAATAAAAGCAATTATATAATGATATATATTTACGTACCAGATGTAAAAATTATTATTTTCTATACACTTCAACCTGTTTTAGCAGCTAATGCGGTTTACTGTTTGCCGTAGTGTGTAGTTAAAGCCTCTTACTTCGGGCAGACGGTTGATGACGCTTTCCTCACTTCCCTGAAGCAGCAGGGTTTTCCTTTTCCTGCTTCTACCCCCAGTGCCCCTCTCACACCAGCCCCAACGTCAGGTGGCGTATAAAGCTCCGTCATCACCATAATTCATGATGACTGTGCTCTCACTCGCCTCCTCCTCGAGCAATTGTTGTAAACATCGTTTTTATACGCTCCCACCATCTCCTATGTGGTTTTCCAACGTGCCACTTGTGTTTTACTGTGCCCATCGGTGGCCCGCCCGAGAGGACAATAATGTTGGCAGGAAGCTAGCTGCTGTCGCGGGAGATGGAGGCAACTGAAATGAAAGGGATGATTTCATTTTCATCGGGATATAGAAATATTTAAATCCCTCGCTGGTGGAAACCACAAACTTCGACAAAGAAAGGGGAGGAGGGGGGTAAAAGGGCAGCAAGCCTGCAGGAGTTTTACAACCAATTACATCAGACCAAAAAACGGAGAAGCGAGGAGGAATAAGATTTCCTTTTGTCAGTCTTCCTTTTCCCCCAGTAACTGTGGCCCATGTTACTAGAAACCTTTTACCAGCTGCTGGACCAAAAGCCAGGGTCTGTAGAGATGGGCTGTGTTTTCCTTTTACTTTGTTCCGAATATCCAATCCTCGAACACTTTCACATTTTATTCCAGTATATTTAAAGAGGATTTTATGTGACAAACCAACAAAACCGTGTTCAGGAAATTGATCCAGGGTTTTCAAAATATTGGAAAATAACATCCACATTGCCTTCTTAGACTTATATACGTCTCTGGGCGTATATAAGGCGTAAACCCTGTTCAATTGGGAAACAAAACAGTTAAATTTTCAGCGGTTTCATGCTGCACTGTGTCAAACAAGCCAAACCTTTTGGACCTTCTGTTCCACCCCTCACCTGTGGTGGTGCTGCACCGAGAACCACGTAAGGAAACGACATGAAAACCTTTGAAGAAGACAGTGAGGGAAATGTTGTTTACATTTTCTTCACAAAATGTAAACAACAATGGAGCGGTGTCATTTTTTTTAGTGGTTGTAAAAATTTGGCATCAAACACAATCCATTTCTTCCACTAGCGCCAGACTTGCGTGTTGGTTTTGGTTGGATTTACCCAGAATGCCCTGCGCTAGTCCACTTCCTGCTTTTGGAGTGGTCTCTGGTCCACTTGGCATGCGAGCTGCGTCAGTCCAATTTCACTTTAACTCAACCGAGTGTTACCTGAGAATATATAGGTAGACATTTTTGCAGACACTCTGTGTCCAGTCCGATTGAGCTCGAGCTGTCTTGCAAAGACAATTATGGCCTATCATGACGTCACGGAGTGCGGAAACTCCAGTAGCAAGGAGTTCCCACACTCCTTGCTACTGGGTTCTTCTTTTCTTAGACTTGTGGCTGTGTTCTTTCTGTCAAGACTCCGTCGGTCCAACACAATGAAAGGAAACTGACAGAGAGGTCCCTCTAAAGACTTCCAGTCGCAATCGCAGTCAAGCTGGGTTCTACAAAATAACTGAGGAGTTTTGGATGTTCCACCTTTCACAATTCTCTGTTTAAAACATCTTGAAATCCCTCGATCATTTTCATCCACTACAACACCATCCGACCGCTCAGTGTGGCTGTAGGGTGACAAACTGTGGAAAAGCTCAAGAAGCATGAACACTTTTTGCCAGGCACTGTAAGACTCCTCTTTTTGTCAGCACATGTGCTTGTTTTTTCCCTTTCATTTCCTCCTCTCATTTCCCTCCTCGCGCCTGTGCCTTTTCTCCTCAGAACAATATTGGCGGCGTCACCAAACTGCCTGGCTTCCACTTCGCAGTTTATCAGACAGAATACAGATAAGAACATGACAAACAACTGCATCGCGGGCTTGTCTGTGTGTTTGCACAGCACCTTATTAACAACTTATCTGGGTTACTGAATATTCAGCTCCCCCGCACCAAGACCGGGGCCCCCCGCTGAGTGCAGATCGCTGGATTTGCGGGTTGACATCTACGTGGTGTCCTCCTCTGATTCTGCTCGGATGGTGAAGCAGCTCACCAGAATGATTAATCGGGTTCTTCTTTTCTTAGACTCGTGGCTGTGTTCTTCCCGTCAAGACTCCGTCGGTCCAACACAATGGATTATACATCGCTGCTGGTTTGGGGCTTTGTTAAACAGATTAGGCGTCAGTGAGCTCCTTCATGTCGGTGTGCGCAGGCTGCTGAGAGCTTGCAGACTCGTAATCTTACTATTTTGGGGCACCTCCTTCTCAAAGTTTTCTAAAATCAAATAGGAACAACTGGAGTCTTAATGCAATAGAATTTTCTTGCTTGGCCACTTTTATTCAGAAAATTGAAGTAATGTCTTGTTCAGATGACAAGATTTTGAAATTGTAGGATTATTTTCAAAAGCTGAGAGACTCCACACACGACTGTAAAAAAAAAAAGATAGATTTAAAAGGTTTTAAAAGGGCAGAGTGTCTTCTCTGGGCCGGGGAAGAGGGCAGATCAATAGGCGCATTGGTGCAGCCTCTGCAGTGAAGCAGGCGCTGTACCGGTCTGTCGTGGTGAAGAGAGAGCTGAGCCAAAAAGCGAAGCTCCCGATTTACCAGTCAGTCTATGTTTTTGCCCTCATCTCTGGTCATGAGCTTTGGGTAGTGACCGAAAGAACAAGGTTGCAGATGCAAGCGGCAAAAATGAGTTTCCTATACGAGTTGTCTGGGCTCTCTCTAAGTGATGGGGTGAGAAGCTCAGTCATCCGGGAGGGACTCAGAGTAGAGCCTCTTCACATTGAGAGGAGCCAGTTGAAGAGGCTTGGGCATCTGATTAGGACTCAGACCCTGGTAAGGCATTCTGGGCACGTCTCACCAGGAGCAGCCGCAACCTAGGACACTCTGGAGGAACTGTGTTTCTCTCCTGACCTGAGAATGCCTTGGATTTCACCCGTAGGAGCTGAAACAAGTGGCTCGGGAGAGGGAGGTCAGGGCCTCCTTGCTTTGGTGACTGCCAAAGCAAGGAGGCAGCAGCCTAAGCAAGATTGTCGTGGCGTCCTTACGATTATCGGAAGGGGAAGATCAACTTAGTGAATGAGAGTAATTCACCACTCCCATCCCAGTCTGCAGTGCCTCTCAGCGCTGGCCTAGCCCCTCAGTGGTGGAGGGTTGGACTTCCAGCAGAGTTCAGAGTTTTGGCCTCTGAACTCCCGCCAGGGGCCATTGGATGCCTTGTAAGAGGCATCCAATCGATGGGGAAGTTTGTTAGGTCAGAACTTAAGCAAATACGTTTCCATCTCCACTTTGGCACATTAACTCCTTTTTGGAAACGGTGAAAACAAACTCAAGGGAGCTTGTAAACTTTATGCGAAAATAAAGAAGTTATTTCGAGTCTTGCCGTTTCCATTACACCTTCCAATCGGAAATAAAAAACCTATGATGGAAGTACGATTAATGTTATTTCTGATATCTTTCCACTTTGACATTAACACTGTAGATGAAACTTGAACACTTATTTAATGACTGACGGTCTCCCAGTTAATATCCCCTTCAGTAATATAGGATGACATTTAACGAAATTGAAGTCTGACCCTTTTAGAGATTGCAATATCTGTGTTTTCATAACTCGACAACTTATGAGCACAGCATCAGACTTTTGTCTCCCTTTAGTCTGTCCTCTCTCCTGTGGCCTGTGTGCAGCCAAGAAATGCAGGAGCCGTTATTGGCTGAGCATGCCGGTGTGATCGGGGACACTCGTCTTTCCCTGCGAATATTTGTTATTGTTGCAACTTTGCCAGGCGCCTGGCCTCTGTGCAAATCTGTGACTTGTAGCCAAACAAAGACGATAACTCCCTTCATAAAACTGCTTAGTCACTTTCAACACAAAATGAAATTTGTCTCAAGGTAAATCTACACTAAATAAAATGATTTATTTCTGTTGGAGATGGTCAAGGAGCCCGGTGGCACAGATTGTAGTCATGGCAACCTGGTTTCTGTGAACCTGCACCAACATAGCTGCCATTAATATGTCGCACCACCACCATCAGTGTTTTAATGCAAGTAAGACTATGAGGGCTTTGGAGTCCTTGGACTTGGTAAAGTGCTGTACAAATGTAGGTCTTTTACTATGATTTTTGAAAGCTAGAGAAATGACATTAAGATGTTCAGAAAAAATTAATCATTTAGTTTTGGCAAAGAAAAAAAAATAACTATTTTTCTTGTGGAATGAGGGCATCTGAGTGAGTCCTTCACATAAATATGGGAAATGGAGAAAGATTGTAACCTTCTTAAAAATATGAAGTGCTTAGTTTCAAGCGAGAACGATACATTTTAAAAGCCCTGTCCCATTTGTGCCTTGCTGTAGATACTCAGGTATTCAGATATTGCATATAACCACACAGACAAACTGCTAAAACAACTCGTTATTATTGTCTTTATGGTTAGAAACTATAATTGCTGATGTTTAAGTTGTTAAAAAATTCAATGCCATCAATCGCAATTTTTTTATATCCAAAAATCACGAGCCGGAACCTTTGTATTCACGTTTCCAGTGTACCTGTAAATCCGACGCACAAGTGACAGCCACTAAAAACGACAAAGCGACTTCCGTTGGTCCACTTCAGGTTCTGAAAATGATCTGATGGGACACTGGAATCTCTCATTGTGTTCAAATTGTGCTAAAAGCAGTTAGCCTATTGGTGAAGCTATTCAAGGCTAAAATAGCATCTCAATGCTAAACACGTAGCAGCAGCACAGATGTCCTGTGGCAGCACCCGGAGTCCGCTTTTCTAAAGAAGTTCCATGAGTGACCACAGGATCCTGAAACACCTGAAAGCTGATTGGGTAGAATATCATATTGGTGCAATCGGATGGTTGATGTGCGGTTTTTGACTAAAATGCGATTAATCGCAAGTAATAATAACAGACCCTCCAATTTAAAAACTTTATTCCAGACCCACCGCTATTAGAAACACTTCTAAGATGTTTTTGGGGGGCCACAAGTGGAAGACCTCTGCTTTCATAGAGCTGCTCATATTTACTGGTTTAAATGCCGTTGCTGCTTTTAACCCTAAATCTCATAGAAGCCCAAAGAGCCCAGTTAATTTGGTCCATTTTGGCTTCATTTCTGCTTAAAAAGACAAAGAAAGTTCAACACCTGTTTTCTGTTTTTGTACAGTTGAGCTGAGATTTAAATAATTTCAATAGACAACAAGGACCAGATATATTCCAATGTGTAAATCACATTTGACAGAGGTACTTTTCTTTTTTTTTGCACTGACTTTTTCTGCCTCAGACAGAGTAATAAAACACAGAAACCTCAAATCAAGCATTGACAAGTAGCTGGACTGTGGACGGACAGGAAGATTTGCCTGAGCTGACAGAAGTTTGACTTTAAAATCAATTCAAAGATCAATTCAGAGGTCACTCCAGGATGTGAGTGACCTCTGGTCAGTTGGTACGCAGATGATCTGTCAGAGATAACCAACGACAAACTTTCGTCTCCAGACTTTTAATGATCTGATGCTAAATCCAGTACATCAGCATTAGATTAGACGGAGGAGCCACTCAGAGACAAAAGGATAAATCTTCTCGGGTGTTTTTTTTTTTTTTTTGCAGAACTGCTCCGTGTAACACACTTGGCACTTTGTGAAACAGATTTTTCCTCCTGCCCCTCCCACTCAGCATTAGGCCCACGGTTAGCTGTCGTCTGCTCCGTCTAACAGAGAGTGGAGCTTTCCCCGGACTCTTGTGAATGCATTATTAATTATTTGTTACGGGGCAGTCAGATAAAGAGGGAAGAGTGAACATCTCGTTTGTATCTTTGCAATCCGATCCGCTCTGTTATGACGGGGGTTTGTTGTCACACTTGGAAATAAATCCTTGGAGAGGGAATAAAAACCCCATAACGCTCTATTTTAGTTCAAATCCTACTCCATATGCCTTCCTCTGTCTCGAGCTCTTTCATCTCCATTCATCTGTTGATCTGACTGTAGTATTTCACAAGTTTTTTGCCGAAGGCGTTTAGCAGTGACAGCCATTCCTGTTGGGACCACTTCTCTCTCTCTCTTTCTACAAAAGAGATTTATTAGCTCTTCCTCAATCATTGTTCACATATTTTCTTTTAATCTCTGCCAGAGGAAGCGTGGCCAGTAGCCTCTGCTTAGTCATGGAGGATGCTTGCCAAGACGAGAGCAGTTCCAGCCAGTCCACTGTGCGACTTGTCAGACCCACCGATTCTGTACAAGGCAGAGGAACGTTGGATCGGTTCATCCATAAAACCTCGTCATCTGGTGGCTGTTTCCTGTCAGCACGCAGTTTCTCTACGGTTTCTGTTCAAGCAGACATTACTGGCTTTACAGAACCACGCAGTCAGATAGGAGAAATGTTGGATGAGAAAGTGGGAAGCAACTTAAGCCATGATGATTATCTCGTCTATCTACACGATGTTGCCTGTGTAATGGACTATAGATTTTTGTGCAGAAGCTGAACATAATGACCACATGTCTAACAATGTTTCAGTCTGCTGATAAAAATGTAACTTCCCCCGTTAAGGTGTATCTAGCTCTGAGCCGTTGGTAGCAGATCCTAAAGTGCAACTTTAGCAGGGCTTCAAAATTCCAGGAATTTTCACATTAGGAAACTTTCTTTGGAAATTTACGAGAATTTGTGAAGATTAAAGCTGCAGTAGGTAACTTTTATAAATTACTTTGTATGTGGTCAGAAGCAACCAATCAGAGCCAGGAGGCGGGCAGATTGAATATACCTTACATACTTTAAAGAAGAACCAAAACTACTGAAACTCAACACAAAGAAACAACCAGCACTTACCAAAGTCTCACGCAGGTATGTGTGATCCAAATGTGTGGTGACTGCGCTGACTCTGCTCACCAAAACGTGATGCCAGAGAAGACCAACTCAGAGCGCAAACATAAGTTGTTCAGGGACAGATTTGTAATTGGACAGTCAATGGCCACAAAGTGCCGAAAGGTTCACCAGACTCTTTGTAATAAAAAGGTGTTGTTTTCTTCATTTAACCCCCCTATAGGCTTTAGTAAAACTGTGTCTCTGAGTGGAACTACGACTCAAAAACAGTTCCATATCAGCACTGGAAAGTCCAAAAGCACTCAGCGTGTTTCTGGCCTTAGGAAGTTATTCCGTACCATCCACCAAGGATAGCAGGACTTCTGATTTACCATCCGAACATCTCTCAATAACAATAAAAAAAAAAAGAAGAAACTTTCTAAAGAAATCTCCAGAAAGGATCATTTTGTCATTTTTAGTCCATCATCTTGAACCCTGTCATACTGACTGACCCCCAAATGATTTTCAATGGTGTAATTGTGGTCTCAAGACCCACACTCGGAAGCCGTTAACCACTTAACGCTGTCTGCAC
The DNA here is from genome assembly GCA_902982915.1 of Phalloptychus januarius. Classification (NCBI taxonomy): domain Eukaryota; kingdom Metazoa; phylum Chordata; class Actinopteri; order Cyprinodontiformes; family Poeciliidae; genus Phalloptychus; species Phalloptychus januarius. The sequence goes on along the minus strand of CADWAE010000466.1, from coordinate 1,645,446 downwards.
GCTGTTGTCCCTCGGCTCTAACGAGGCTGTGTTCTGTGCCGTCTCTAAATTGGAGGAATGCTTTGTTGGTGACAGAGAGGCTCTTGTTTTCAGTGGACTACTTTTGTTGGAAATTCAGAAGAAAATGAATAGGGGTCATATCATAAGAGGCCTTTACATGAGTTGTTTGCAAAGAATTCCTGGACAGCAGCGAAGGCAGCGCGGCTCTGTGGGGGACTACAGATGGAAATCAGGATTCCGACCTCAACAGCAATCTCCTCCAGTTCATATTATTCTCACTTTTTGTCAGTCTCATTTTTGCTCCCTCTTTTAAAACCAGAACGTCCATTTAAAAGCACCACAGAGCTTTATAAAGAGCACTTTTCTCTCAAAACCTATTGTGTCGCAGCAGTTTTTATGAGAATCTTCATTGCACTCGTTCTGGGTGGTGTGGACTAAAAATGGATTGTCTGTGACCTGTAATTAAATCGGAATTTGATTCCAGCCTATCTTGAGAACCAATCATTTACTCCAATTATCCCATGTGAATTATTTGTTTCTGTGTTTTCTTTGTGTTTCTATCTGTCTGTCTGTCAGTCAAGCTAGGTATCGATTGATTGAGCTGGGTCTAGATTGAGTTAGGTATTGATTGACCTGGGTATCAATAGAGCTGTACCTATTGATTGAGCTAAATATTGCTTAATCTGGGTATTTATTGATTGAGACTTTAATAAATTTTCACTTTTGTGTGTTTTATATTAGCCAGTCTGGGACATCTAAAGATTGTATTTGGCATGAGAACCTAGAAGATTATGAGAATCCTCTAATTATTTAAAACCATCTGCTGTCGATGAACATAGGCAATAAGAGAAACGTCTTTGGAAAGTACATCAAAAGTCATCTGGAATAATTTTTTTTGTGGGATAAAAAAAATGTAGATATGAACGGACTAAAACTGGAAATGTGTGAAATGATGAAGATGTGAAATTAACAGCAGCTTAGGCACCTTTTTTTTCTTTCTTTTAGAGTGATACAATTTGCTTGTAGGGCTATTTTAGGAGCAGACTATTTTTTTTCTTCCAGTTTGAGATTCAAGCAGAAGTACTAAGTCATTTTTGCACATCTTCATTACATGCAAGGGGCTTGGTGACTTCGCCGTGCAATTAATGTTTGAATAGGGAGTGGGAGTAAGTAAGCTCCTCTTCTTCCCAATCTTTTTTGAGCTACTTTCATTTCCTGATTATGTATAAATAATGGATATATGTTTACGTAGAACTATTTTCTGACTTAAACTGTTTAAGGAAATTGTAGCACAACGCTCAATTCTTAATGAAATCTGGAAGCAGGAGCATTTAGCCGCGTTTCTCTGCCGGCAGTGTTTTAAAACCTGATTCCTCTCACACACGTTCCGCTCTCCCTGTCGTGTTTTGCTCCGTTTATGCGGATCTGCATCTCCTCTAACCCTAACCCTCCTTTCTAAATGCATCCACAGATTGAATTAGAATAATTAAGACTTTCCAAACCAGCCAGCATACCTAGGTGGGCCCCATATGGGGAAAAGGAGGGCAGACAATATGGGTCCCACATGGGTTTGTCCGCGGTTTCCATGGTGGCCTCACACAGGTTTGCCCATCTAGGGGCACCGCCTACATGGGCCCTACATGGCAGTGGCCCTACATGGGCAAACCCTTGTGGGGCCACCATGGAAACCGCGGACAAGCCCATGTGGGACCCTTATTGTCTGCCCTCCTTTTCCCCATATGGGGCCCACCTAGGTATGCTGGCTGGGAAAGTGTGTGTGAACGCTGCAGTGGTGACATAATTGCCCCCTGACTCCACCCATACTGGAAACCTGGCAAGAGTGCGGGGGGGAAGAAAACTCCATTTAAAAAAAAAACAAGATTTTTACCACAAGAGCGAGCTAGATCTCCTTCCTGCCATCCTCCATTGATTTTGCAATCCGGCGGCGTCCAAGCAGAACCACACAAGCCGTACACCTTAGTCTGCCCCTCATTGCCAATCTCTATTACCCACCCAGCTCCAGGCCTCGGTTCGTTGAGGCTAAGCCTCTCTGGAGGGGAGAAGGGAGAAGAGGAGAACTGGTGGATAGGAGCGATGATGGATTTATGAGCTGCTTGGAGAAAGGATCATCTTCTCGCTCTTTTTCTTTCTTTCTTTCTCTCTCTCTCGCTTTTATTATCCCATCAGATCTGGCGTGGGAGCAATAATACATGACGGCCTGTCCCATTTCGGAGATCAAGCTGCGAATGTGAATGATGATTTGAAATTCCAACGTCTAATCAGCGTGAAATTGCTTCAGTAAATATGTTTCAACTACCAGCCCCTCTGTCGTCCGCCTGCCTCTCACTTGGAACGGGACCGGGAGTAATAGGCTTGTAGTTGTCACAGTTTTTAAGACCCGTGTAGGCTGCACGGCTCATAATTAGCTTTTAATGCACGGCGACGGCTGGAGGGGAGGGGAGCCCAGGGAAACGTGGAAAGAAAGGAGCCCCGCTGTGTGGCCATAGTAATTCACACTTTTGTTCCCTAATTAAATGACCTCAGAGGGGAGCGCTAAGCCTAGCTCGGTGTGTGTATGCGTGTGTGTGTGTGTGTGTGTGGCACTCTTTGATACGGGGGTCTTTGCCAAGTGTGTTCAGTCTGGCGATGAATGGGGCGCCCACTACCAAGCACCCAGAAGAACCTCTCCGGGCCGGCTTCGCTTGCTTGTTGGTTGTTGGAAATTTGGCAGAACCTGTGTGGTTAACAAGCGCGTTCAGGGCTCCTTTCACATGGTCAGTGGATTTCAGTCAGCAACACGGCAGCCCTCGTGTTTTCTCAGTCCTTCTTACAGAAAAACATTACCTAACGGGATTCAAACTGGAAGGCTGAGTTTGGTCGGTTTTAAACGTTTCGCTTGGTGCATGCAGGATCTTTTCCATGTGGTTTTGTGTCGTTCACACAGCAGCAGCAGCAACTCCTTGTAGGAAATGTGTTTTTCTCTACCCAGGATAATACACACCTGGAAATACAAACCTGTGTGTGTGTGCGTGTGTTTGTTTGTAATACTTTGTGGGGACCATTATCCTGACACATACTACAATATGGGGACCCACTGCTACTTGTGGGGACAGGAGCCTGGTCTCCACAAGGGGAAACGTTGTTTTTGGGTCAGGAGTTAGATTTAGGACAAAGGTGTGAATTGAGTTTTGGTTAAGTTTAGGGTTAAGTATGTAATGGGTAGGGTTAGGGAGAATATCTGGGTTGGGAATATTTGCAGTTACTACATTGTATTTTTGGTTGTTTCTTTATGATAAAGTTTTGTACCTTTGCCTAAAGTTATCTTCATCCACATGTGACACTGAGAACTATGTAAAAATGTAAAAAGCACAAGGTAACTTGAGACATCAATCAGTGGCCGGCCTGGAACAACGACTTGAACTTCTCCCCAATCACCAGCTGTAATCTGAGCTCATAAATCATGAGTGAGGAGCAGGAAGTCAGAAGAAATGTTCTCTGAGTGCTGCATCGTGGAGACTTAACAAGCCAGCCTGATTTAGGAGAAAGCTGCAAAAAAAAAAGACAGTTTCAATACAGTGGTGAAATGAAACTCTGGCAGTGAATGTTTTGTTCCAGTTAGGATGGAGTTGTTATTCTGTTGCACAAAGGCATTTGATAACTGCTCAGCCAGTTTACTTTATATCAGTAAGCCATGCCGTTGTAGTCCTGAACACAGTAGCGATGGATGGAAGCAGCTGAGCAGTTTTCTGCGACTAAAATACATTGGAAAAATCAAAAGCCTTGGCAACCAAACCTTCGTGGGAAGAAAAACATAAGCTACCCCTAAATATATCCTACAGACAACATGGTTTGTGTACATTGTGCTCAGTGTTTCAGAAGAGAGGAAGGATTGGGCTTAGACACTTTCTCTTCATTACAGGGTAAAGGCTCTGGGATAAGAGCCAAGACTACAGGATTTTTTTTGGAGCAGGCTGGAGCAACGATGTAGAATGTGTTCAATGGATTAAAAAAAACAACCAGAAGAAAATACAGCTTGATAGGCATAAGGTGGTACTTTTGTACTAAATGTTCCCAGAAAGCTATTAGCTCTGTCATATTTTAAGCTAGTGTCACTAAACAAGAAAACACTGAAGTTTGGACCTGGTAATTCTTAGTTTAACAAATTCTAATCTATCTTTGAGGCTTAATATATAGTTATATGATTGTAGGTAATATCTCTTCTATACTCCCTTCAGTTGTAAAGCAAAGACAAAATGACTACAGCATTTCTCAGGCAGTTAGTGCCGTTAGCATGATGCTAACATGTCCAAGTCTTGCATGTTTAAAGTCGGAAAACAAAAAGGTTGTTACAGCTGTCTTCTTCCTCTTACTGCAATTATTAGCACCTTAGTAATACTCAAACCTGGAGTCGTCACTCGGTAACAACATCCACACTGAAGAGTGTTGTCACACACAGCTGACATGGCCTTTACCGATCTGAAAAAAAAGGATCAGGTTTTTCAGTTTGCCTGTTCAGGCCACCGGAGCTAAAAGTCATCTGATTATGTCTTCATTTACTGCTTGAATATGAAATGGATTAGAAGTAGATTTTAAAAATATGACCACGATTCACTGAATTAGATGTCTCGTTGTTTATTAGAGAAATTTTAAAGGTTACATTTATGGGAAACTGACAGCATGGATTTGCACGGTACATGTTGGAATAACCTAAGTGTTCGCTAATTCTCCTCGTATGGCTAACGGTGGGAAATGTTTACAGGAGGTGTAGTTGTGGAAAGTAAACTGCGTTCTGTCAAGCACCTGCTACTCTGTACCACTCTGCAGCGCCTGACATTGATGACTTACATTGTCAGGGACCGCTGGTCCCGCGGTACTCTGTGTACCCTCTCTGTTCCGGATCAAAATATTCCAAAGATGTCACTTGATCTGAGGCGATAGGGTTCCAACACAGCAACTGTTACTGCTGTTGATGTTGGCCGAGGCAAGCCCTCCATCGTCACGTGAACATGTGTCTTCAATCCAGTTGTTGCGATGCTGACGGGCCCTTCGTCCATCACCAGCAGCTGGCCCGTCTCCACTCCGCTATGTCCGGTGGACACAAGCGAGTGGAAGTGAAACCTGATCCTGCCTCGTAAACAGCTGCATGTTGCTCAGGAGGGGACTTGGTGTACATATAGTCACAATAAGGAAAAAAGTGGAACCCCAAATAAAATTTTAATTCATAAAAACTAGGTAGGCCTGTCCGGAACGGGCCTGTGCCCCTCGTGCGAGGCACTGCTTCAAATGGGCGCTCCATTTTGAGCTCCCACGGGTATTAGGCGCTCTGGTGTTGCTGCCTTCCCTCTTCACACACTCACACAAACTTCCTCTCCCTACATCCTTCCTGCGGAGCACTCGCTGTCTTTGTCAACGGCCGTCAATCTGCAGGCAAATTCTGGTGAAGAAAAGCCGGAGGGCGTCAGAGGCCAGGCCTTCTTTGTGTTGCGTCTATTCACACTGAGGCACCGGAGTCTGGCTCCTCTGCAGTCTCACACAGTGTTTGGGAGGCAATAACCCCAGTAAAACCTCTGCGCTCCTTATTTAAAGAGCATTGATGTCCTGTAAACGTCCAGTTAGCTTTCAAATAACTGTAATCTTCACGCCTAATGACCAACCTCCAGCCCTTAAGCCTGTCTGCTTCAGGGCTGCACCTCTAACACTTTTTCAGTTCAGTTTGGGTTATTAATACCCAGGCAATCTGCAACAAATGTCTCAAGGTATGTCAAAAAACCCATCATGCTCAGTCAGGTTTAGTTTATTAATCAAACTGGCACTGCACCGAGTCACTGACTTGCAACATTCACTTATCCTGGACGGGCATGTAGAGCTTCGCATTGTGTTGTTCACAGGCCATTGTGCAGATGCAGTTCTAAAGAGTGTGCTTTGGGTTTCTGACCCAAACCGTGCTGGAACCACCTGGCCCTGCAGCTACAGTCACGTAGGGTTTGTCTCTTGTGAATCTAAATGATACAAATTTAGCTCAATTGAATTAGAATGAATGAAAATCAGCTTCCAAGTCTCAGTTGGTTTTAATTTTGGACTTTGATTAGGTCATTGAAGATTTTCACGAAGCAAGCCAAGTATTGAATTGCTTATAGTAAAGTAATTTCCCAAATGTCCTGGGTTGTTTTATGTATGGTAGTTTTTCTGTAGTTTTATCATTTTGTGGTTTGAAATAAAAAAAATGCTGTAGCATGATTAATAAAGCAAAATAAGTTTTTTTATTTTAGGAAGATCTTATTTGTCAGTAAAAATCAAACTCAGGGGGGCGGGGGCCAAATCTGGCCTGGAATAACTTTCAATGTGGCCCTCGCATAAACAGAACCTTCAAAATAAGAGTCGTGTGCTTAATTTTTTTAAGACTTTTATCCGTAGACCACCAAATTACATCAGTGTGAGAAGATGTTCAGCGTCATTCAACATGGAGAATAAGTGGTTGAATGCATAGAAAACTATTTATTGATATTTTAACAGTTTGTTCATGTGCAGCTTTATCAGTACATCCTGCCAGGACGTTCGTGATCTTCGGGCGGCCCAAAGATCACAGCCGGAAAATGAGTTTCCAGCTGTTGAACTTCCGCCGCGGTCTCCAGTCTTCTTGTTGCTCCTAACAGATTGTCTTTCTGCATTTCCCTGTATGTAGCTCCATCCATCTTGTTGGACTGCATTCTAAAATCACAATAGAACTCGAGCAAGTTTACGGCTGCGATGTGAGGAGGAAAACTGGGAAAGTCCAAGAGACAGGAATGCTTTTTTGCATTGTCTCGTCCTTTTTGCATCACTTTAAATCCAAATATTGGATTGTCTGTTTCTGACTGATCACAGAGCCGTCTGCATAATTACTGGTACGTGGTGCATCAGGATTAAACAAGTTGTTTGTAGAAAGATTAACTAATAATCCCGTTGACGACATTTTTCCTCTACTTGCGACACGCGGCACAAGTTTTAGCTTTGCTGTGCACGGACAGGGAGGATGCCGAATGAAATGAAAATCCATTTTTAATGAAGTTGCAGCTGTAGTCTCTCACAGAGCCGTGTTATTGATCACAGTCACTGAGTGCTGCATCAGTGAGTGGATCAGATTTAAATTTAAGCTTAGATTCGTAGCTCTTACAGTCAGGTTCTGGATCAGCTGCAACTGTCTGATTTATTTTTTTTATTCTTTTAGGCCGACATGTGAAGACACTTTTGCAGAAAAAATGCGACAAAAGACAAACACATGGATGCATGGATGAGTTTCTCTAGATCTTGCCGGGACATTAGTCCTTCGGTCCCTGGGCATGTTCTTCTTGTGATAGAAGGCTGACTTTGTAACTGTCTTTATGTGTCTCTGAAGGTGCCGTCTTGTCCTCTGTGGGAACAATAAAGCTAAATCTAAGCAGCGTCTCAGGACCAAAGTACACCTTTCAGTTTGTAGAACCAGCGTCGGCAGCAGTAGTTCCTGTAAAGGTCCATCACTTTGGTTTGTTAAGCATTTGTTTATGCATATGTGTCGCATGCAAAGCTTTCCAGCTCAGCCTAGTTTCAAGTTTTAGCTGGAGCTTTGTAACGTCATACTTCTTTGCTTTTCCTTTCGTTCTGCTGTTTGGGTTCACTGTTCTGCTGTCACGGCCCGGTTCAGAACCAGATGGATGGCCTCACATCTGACCCTAGAAAACTTTGTGATCATTCTTGTTGGTTCTGATGGGCTGAATTTGGGTTTCACCCACATGAAACCCTCCCTGTCTGGATTGACCCTGGTTTTACCCTCTCTGTGTTCTCGTCAATCCAGTGGGTATTATGGGGTTTTGTGGTTTTTTTCTTCTGGCCCAACCGGAACATTTTTCCACTGTTATGAACTTCACACTCTGAGGCCTTAAATAAAACTTGTGGGTTTTTTCTAATGGCCTTATAATCTTTTTTTTTTTTTATATAGATGGATGCTTTCCTCCTCCACATTGTTTTGTCACTAGGCTGATTAATAAATCCACACGCTGTCTCCACATTAGCTTTTATAGAGGTCATCCTGCTTACTGATGATCAGCTGATCAATGCTTTCCAATCAGCAAGACCTGGCTGCTTCTCTTTTGTAAACAGTGACTTTGGTGTATATCAGCTGTCACTGTGCAGGATTGTAAATACAGCGCGCTGTTGGTAAATTTACACAGTACAAAATTAACAGGAATAATTAGTTTTACTGTACTCCACGCAACAATGGATGGGTTTGAAGTGAACACCCATTTGAAAAATATCCGTTCATTTTTCAAGGTCATATTTTCACCATGTCTCTCTTACATTTAGAAATGTCAGAATACCAAACTAAATATTTAACGTGGAGCTAAATATTTAGTTTGTGGACTAAATATTTCACTTCCAATTTAAATATTTAGTTAGAAAGTTAAACATTTGTCTTCAATATTTATCTAAATATTTATTTTCCAAACTAAATGCTGAACTTGCCAACTAAATGTTTAGGTCCAAGCAAAAAATATTTAGCTTATCATTGCATATTAAAATACAAGCTGGGTTTGGGGCCTCTGCATAAACTCAGCTGTTAGCTAATTAAATATTTTTTGTTGGAAACCTAGATAAATAAAATAAATAAATATTTAACATTTAGTTGTAAAATTAAATATTTAGTTTGGAACAAAATATTCAAGTAGTAAAATAAACATGTAATTTGGAGCTAGTTTGAAAACTAAATATTTTGCTCAGACTTTAAAATTTTGCCTAGAACTAAATATTTATTCCTAAGTATTTAGAAAACTAGATATTTAGTTCGGAACTCTACATGCATGAATGAAATGGTGAAAATATGACGTTGAAAAATCAGTAAGCGCATTAATTTTCTTTTGACAGACTAAATAAACCAAATCATTGCTGTTATTTGTGTCACTGTGCATCGGACGCATCAGAATCAGATGGGCCCTGTAAGGTTTCATCAGGTCTCCTGTCGTTCCCGCAGAGCGAGCCATCGCCCGGCACGAAGTGCGCGAGATCGAGCAGCGGCACACGCAGGACGGCCTGAAGGAGCGCGAGGCGGCCGCCGCGCTGACCAGCAGCGAGGACGACCTGGTCATCATCTACAACCGCGTGCCCAAGACCGCCAGCACCTCCTTCACCAACATCGCCTACGACCTGTGCGGGAAGAACCACTACCACGTGCTGCACATCAACACCACCAAAAACAACCCCGTCATGTCCATACAGGACCAGGTCAGAGCCGCGGCTGGCAGACAGAGACAGACAGACAGACAGACAGACAGACAGAGACAGACAGACACAGACAGGCAAGCAGACAGGCAGGCAGGCAGACAGACAGACAGACAGACTCTTGTTTAATATAATCAGCATTTTCTGGTGTGTTCAGGTGCGGTTTGTAAAGAACGTGACAGAATGGAGGGAAATGAAGCCCGCGTTTTACCACGGACACGTCTCCTTCCTGGATTTCACCAAGTAAGGAAATCATCTCTGTTCATGTTTATGATGGCAGGCTGCTTGTATTACTAGGAATCCAACCTGCTGACCCTTTGGGTCTCTAACTCCCCCTGGTGGTCACTTAGGGATCCACGCTTCAAACTGTGAATGGGGGCATGCTCGAACCAGTCATTTGGAATATCATGAAAAAGTTGTTGCAGTAATTCTATTTAAAAAGTAAAACTAAATAATAATATATAAGCTCATAGTACACAAAGAGATGTGTTTACTTGACGATACCCGGCTGATGCCCTCCGGGTTCACCAATCAGAGATTAGGACATGTTCATACTCGTTTTTGGTGAAGCAGACACATTCCAAATCCTGTTGGAAAATCAAACCAGCGTCCCCAGAAAGTCTGTCAGCAGAAGGAAGCACAGAGTTCTCTAAAATGTCCTGCTAAACGGTTCAGAAAACTTAACGGGGCAGAGGATGGGTGCGGATCCATGCCCCTTTAAGAGGGGCCTGAAAACCCAAAAAAGAGGTTCAGAAAACCCAAATAAGAGGGGCACCCTCTTAAAGGGGGGGTGCCCCATCCTCTGCCCCTCTTATTTGGGTTTTCTGAACCGATGACAGACCAAGGAGGTGACATAGCGACCTAGAACATAACTGATTATGGAATATTCACACTGCACCGAAAGCAACATGGATTCTGAGCTTCTCGACGTTTCCTTCAGACTCTGGAATCTTCATTTCTAAATAAAATGCAAACCTTATTTCCGTCTAAAAATAAAATGGACTTTGGACCACTGAGCAAACAGTCCAACCTTTAGCTGTTTCTGGGTCAGCTAGCTTCACACGTTTGGCCAAACGTAAAAAAAACTAAACTTTCATGTCGTTCAGTCAGTGCAGTTAGAGGAACAGCCAGTGTGAAACAAATAATGAAGAAACTGAAAACGACTAAAACAACAGATTGACTAGGTTGGTCAGACATGTGAAATAAACTCCAGCAAATGGCTCAGAAACTACAATTAGGAATCCTAAACATTTAAATTAAATAAAGCATGACGTCGCTCGGAGCACAAAGCATAGAAATAGACAGAATAGATCTGTCTTTATATATCAGGCTCATTGTCACAATACCCCATCTAGAATTTGTTTTCAATATCTGGACCGATACAGATATTAAAAATTTTAATCTGTGTATCTCTACTACAAACTCTACATATTTTTAGTTTCCCTTGGTAAAATGTTTGGACTCCACCGGTTTTCCTGTGGAGCCCGGTCCAGTAAAACCTGACTCAGCGAATCCTCCTCAGGTTTGGAGTGAAGAGGAAGCCCATCTACATTAATCTGATCAGAGACCCCATCGAGAGGCTGGTGTCTTATTACTACTTCCTGCGGTTCGGGGACGACTACAGACCCGGCCTGAGACGCAGGAAACAAGGAGACAAGAAGGTAAAAAAAAAACCTAAACATGTCAACATTCCCCTCTGAAGCCTGCTTCCTCTCTGTGCCACTTTTTGCTCTGCTGAGTCATATTGATGTCAGATGCGTATCTGAATGCGTGTTTGGACATAGTTAAAAAGATGCACGCCGTTGTCCCCTGATGTGTTTTGTGCGTGTTTGTTTCAGACGTTTGACGAGTGCGTGTCAGCCGGTGGATCGGACTGTGCTCCTGAGAAACTCTGGCTCCAGATCCCCTTTTTCTGTGGCCACTATTCTGAATGCTGGTAAGAGTTCCAGTTTCACTCCCTATTCCTCTTTGACAGCAAACATTCTGGTTGGCGTTCCCGTGGAAACACTGGACATTAATAACTCTTGTTCTAAACTCAACCTGAGGCTATCACAGCTGGAACCAGACATTCATACACTGTGAAAACGACCGGCTTTATTTCCTCATTGTCTGACGTTAAATCAGAGCAAAGGCTTCCTGTCTTTGGTTAGTTAGGACCACCAATTATCTCTAATTGTTAAATGTTGAAGCATTAAAAGGCATATTATGTAAAGTCAATTTTTTTGGACTTTACATCATTTTACATCAGTTTTATTCCCTCATCAAAAAAACTTACCTGGAGTGTTGCCCCTGCATCTCCCCATTCAGCTCCTTCAGACTAGCCGGCAGCAATTAGCAAACACCTGGTGGAACTGCACATTTGCTGAGCTTATTATAGGAGCTACTTCTCAGTGCAACCCTGGTAAGAACATTGTTAGAGGGTTAACAGAGGAGCCATGTTGTGATGACTTCTTGAAGGCGGAGTTTCAGAAAGAGCAGGAGTTTCTTAAAGAGACAGAGGCCCAATTCCAAGACATTAAAGTTACATTTCTTTTAAGTCATATATATATATATATATAGAGCATTTTAATAACAACTGAAGTTAACATAGTCACTTGATTGTGCTTGATGCATAATACTGCCTCTTTAAGAGTTTTTATGGATTTCTTCAAATTCAGAAGTTTATATATTATAGGATAAGTTAACTGGACGAATACTGGGATGCTTTTTAAGGGAAACTTTCTGATCCTTTCTGAACCGTTTGTATGTAAATGTATGTGCATTTCTAAATTCAAAGAAAGTTACAAACAAGAAATCTGTAAAAAATCTTCTCAATACTTTTTCCAACATTTAGCAAATGGAAACATTTTTACCAGCTACTATAAGATGCTTCCTAATTTTCCACGTCTTTTACATTTCTGTTGTTGTTCTGCAGCCTTTGCTTTAAAAAGAACAAGATAAATGTTTTGTACATCTATTTTTTCGGTGTCGTTTGTGTTATCTCAGCTTGTAAAAGTAGTTTCTAAGCAGCAGCTTTATCGGTTCACTCTGTATCACAACCTAACCCTACCCCCCCCACTCCTCCCAGGATCTTCCAGTACTTTCACCTTTGACCTCATCTCTGTATTTATGTAACCGTCTCACCTTTGACATGGCTTTTCTTCCTGCTCTGACTCTCTGACACCTTTTACTCTCTTCTCTACAGAACTCGATGGAAAGCTAAAACAAACTGAGAAATATCCGAAAAGCAGCTGTTTTGGGTTTTTTTCCATTTTGTCTTCTGGGTTCACAACACACTCTTAGCTTAATGTCTCTCAACGCATGTGTTGGTGGCGTCTCGCTCCTAATATTTTCCTAATCGCAGCCTCATCCCTCTCCTCCGTCCCTCCTCCTATAACCACATATTTTTATTTTTATGAACAGAAATGGTCTTGTCTTGCGTTTCTCCCCATCAACCCAAGCAAACCTTGATGTGTGCAGGAACGTGGGCAGCCAGTGGGCACTGGAGCAGGCCAAATACAACCTGGTGAATGAGTACATGCTGGTGGGAGTCACCGAGGAGCTGGAGGACTTTGTGATGATGCTGGAGGCTGCGTTGCCACGGTTCTTCAGAGGAGCCACAGAGCTGTACAAAACGGGTAGCGCAGGTTTTACTCTGTCATTAAATCCCAGTGTCGTCTCTACTGCTTTTTGCTGGAATAAACTACTGTCATGGCTTTTTTTTTATCTAACTGGAAGGGGGGAACAAAATCCCGATCTTAAATATTTAATTAAATAGCCAGAGTTCAAAAGGACAGATTCTTAAGACACAGCAGGAGAAACTCCTAACTCATTCCTAACTCAGAGAGCATTTCTGCATGCATTATAATGAATGCCCCATTACGATGAATGCATTATAATTATAAGGGAAGAATAATAATGGCACAATTCTTCCCTCCCAAAAACAATAAATCACCACCTCTCTTTTCCAGAAGATGTTTTGGAAGGTGGTGATATGAGTATGTAAAATACTCTGAGGAAAAAAAAAATAAGAGCCCACTTAAGATTCTCTGATTTTACTTCTTATAAGTATATGTTTGAGTAAAACGAACATTGTTGTATTATCTTCTGACAAAATGTCTCTGAAGTTCCAGGCAAAAAATTTAGTTTTAATTTGCAAAAAATGAGAAATGGTCAAAATGACGATAAAGATGCAGCCGCTTTCAGACCTCAAATGATGCAAAGGAAACGAGTTCATATTCATTTAGAAACAACAACGCTGATGTTTGAACTCAGGAAGAGTTCAGAAATAAAGTTTGGTGGAATAACCAGGAGATTTTCAATACGGTTCAGTGCAGTGGCCTCTTCATGGTTTTTTCCAGAGTTGTATTTTCACCCAACAACTCTGTAGCCGTAGTAACCAACCTCACCCAGTGAAGTTGGCTGGTTCTGTTCTGGGGATGTCTGGAGATGTTGATGATGATGATGATGCTGATGCTGCAGAGAAGCCAAGAAAATGATGGACAACCCTGACCATCATTATGAGAGAGCTTTAAAAAAAATTCAATCAGAGGCTTCTTCACAGTCACTGTAATACAGACTGCTACAGGAGGCCTTTCTACAGAGTTATTCTACCTACTATAACTCTTTGAAGAATTTGAATTAATATGAGTTACAACAATATTTAATTTCCCTTTGGGATCAATATTTACCGAATCACCATTTCAACCCATCAATAAGTTGTTTATTCCACAGCTAAATGTGGTCTGACCAGTTATTATGTGTGTTGAAGTGGAAAGAAGATGTTTAATAATTTACCACATTAATCACTGAACATTTTTTAAGGTATATTTTATTCAGACCCCTTTTACAGTGATGCGCCTTCATAGATGAGCTTCTTAGAAAACCGAATCCATCTGTGTGTAATTTGAGTAATTCAGTCATTTCTGAGACAACAGAAAGAATGTTGTTTTTTTTTTTACGAGACGTTTTAATGGTGGATAGGTTATAAAATAATATCCTATCTTGTGAAATCGAAAGAGCGCAGCATGACTGCAAACCTGCCGCGACACGACCGTCTACCCGATGCTGCGAATCTGTCAACACAGTGACTTTTTTTTCCACAATTCTTCTCCTCGTTTAAAACTGGTTAGAAAAGATGCTTGTCACAAACTGTAAAAGAAACAGGATGCTGAAAACAAACTGAACTTTTTAAACCTTTTACGCATCACTCTGAACGCACCACTCCCCCTTTAGTGGGAAACTGACCAAAAACACAGCAAAAAATAAATAAAAATCATTACTGGCTTTTTATGCGAACAGACACCTAAGTTGCATCTTCTTGTCTTAAAGGAAAGAAATCCCACTTGAGGAGGACCAGCGAGAAAAAGCCACCCACTAAGGAATCCATTGCCAAGCTGCAGCAGTCAGCCATCTGGAAGATGGAGAACGACTTCTATGAGTTTGCGCTGGAGCAGTTCCAGTTCGTCCGGGCCCACGCCGTCAGAGAAAAGGACGGGGAACTCTACATGCTGGCTCAGAATTTCTTCTATGAGAAAATCTATCCCAAAAACTGAAGAGGGGACTCTCGGAGGAGCGGTTTCAGAGCCTCCTGCGTGTGTGTTAAGTTGACTCGTTCTGAGGAAATGGAATCAGAGAGACGCGCCGCCGTTGACTTGCTGGATGTGTGATGGAGGACTCGATGTGGCGCTGCTGCGTAACGGGTCCGTCTCTGGCTCGGCTGGCTGGTTGGAGAGCTTGTGTTTCATCAGCAGCTTCTTCACTCTGTTTTCCTTCCCTAACAAAATGAGAGGAGCCCCCAACTGGACCGCGGATCCGGTTTGGACCTGGCTCTTCGCTTAACCTGTGGGGGGGGGGAAAGAATCACTGGCTCTGTACTGTTTGATTGTGTTTGGTTGTATTTTAGCTCTTTACAATGATTTATTGTTCATATGTGAGGACTGACATTTTCCACAGTGAGATGACATCTTCATGCCTCGCCACAGTGACTAACTTAAAGAGACAGTAACAGTAAAAAGCTGGATGCTTGCTGGAACCTGAAGAACATTTGTCTGGGTTAATTTTCTTTGTGTTATTGGACTATTTACTGGAGCAGGTGTGTGTGTTTTATACTTTACTTGATGTGTGACTTGTAAATGACGGATGCTTTTACACTTAATGTTATTGGAGTGCGTCAGAACATTGCAATTTCTCTAAACATTTCAATCCATTTCGTTCTCGCGGAGTGAGCTGTATAACTTGTGGAGATGCACCGATCACAGGTTTGTGGCCAATTCATGATAAACGATTTTTTATTTGTTTTAAAAGGTTGTAAAAGGCACTCTAGTAGCCTTTACTTAGCAGTTGTCAGACAGGAAAGTGCGTTATGAGAGAGGACATGCTGCAAAGGTCATCGAACTCCATACCTGGGCCCCATCAGCAATTTTTTAAAATGTTTTTTCACGTGCAAGTACCAATTATGGTCTGATTTTCTTTAAGAACTACTTAGAACTACTTTTTTTTTAACAGTGTTCAAATTAGTTTGCGTATAAAAAAGCCTGGAAAGGTCGCTAATTATTTATGTTCAGAGCAGAGGTGACGTCACACTGCGTGTGTGAGAGAGAAAGAAGTTGCTGTGAAACAGGATTTTGTCAGTCGCAAACAAAGACAAAAGGGACTGCAGAGGGATTTGAATTGTTTTGACGGTGTTTTGTTAGCTATTAGCATGTTTAGCTTAGTTATTACTGGGTTTAAAAGGAGTGTCTGTGTGTATTAGCTGTGAAATCACTGCACAACACAATCATCTTCTCAAATATTTTGATCTTTATTGATGCTTTGTTTTGTTAGGTTTGCAAACATCACAGTTTAGTGCATGACGTCACCTTCAATGACAAAAGGTATCACGGTTGTTATCTGTTCTTATCAATACTTGAATTGGCTATCCCTATTGGAAATATTCGCTAATCCAGCACACAACAAAAACATCAAATAATAAGAATAATTCAAACATAAAAACAGGATTCGACAAAGACAGTAGCAGATGGAAGGATAAAACAGCAACTTTGTTGCAGCAGGTTCCTCCTCTCTGGATTCTACTAAAATTCCTTCCTTCCACGATTTGGAGGAAAAAACACCGCAGAGGTACGTTAGAAGTGTGGACAATTTCTTTTTCTTAACTCCAGAAAAGGTCTGGCGTGAAAGGGCCTCAAACTGCAGACAGCATTTGGACCTCGGTTCGCTGATCGGACCTCACCGATCAGCGTCCGGTGAGGTCCGGCTCCGTGGCATCGCAGTCTGAATGACTGGCTGACAGGAAATAGTTCTTCTGTTTTTAAAAAGCCGCTTGCTCACTTTTATGTTTCCTCCATTTCAAAACACCTCAATGCTTCTGGGGGAAAAAAAGCTAACTTTGAGTCTTCTTCCCTCTGCAACAACTTCCGCACTGAAGAACGTTGCTGTCAGCGGAGTCTTTCGGATTTCTAGGTTTCTGACCACCAATCGGTCACCAGTTAATTTCTCTGTGCATCTCTAAAGTAACTTATAGTTATATATCATTTTGAACATTTCTTCTCTAGGATCACTCCTCACTCAGCCAACATTTTGTTTGTGATGTAGCTGAATTTTAAAGTAACTAAAAATCTGCTTGTCTTTTTTTCTTTCTTTTTGCTCCTGCGGCTTGGCAATATATTTCAATATATTTCATTGTGGAAACATCTCCCGGCATAAAAATATGGAACCAATAATCATAGAGGACGTTCGTCAGCCAAATAAATAAATAATATAAAACAGAAAAAAATTATATTAAACATTAGAAAAATGATATTGTTGTAATTCAAGTTGATTTTTTTTTTATCAAGCAGAACAAAGAACTACGGAATCGCTCAATTTTGAGGAATAAAGTATGAAATTACCATGGTTACAATCTGATGCTACAACTTTCTATGCATTTAAGCTTCAGTTTGTCCATGAAGACGTCTCAGCAAATAATCAATTATCTTGCATTACTCTAAGCCCCGCCCCTTCTCCCAAATTTCACCATATCTGGATCAAACCTCTGTTATTGGTGCTGATGTTCTGAGGAGAGTGGGCCCCAAATCAAGTTCTGCTTAAGGCCCATTTTACTTTGGGCCGGCCCTGATTGGAGCAATTATTTGATCATTTCTTTAGACTGAATTGTGGCACGTGTAGACCTCTGTAAGCCACAACATTAATCAATTATTTTGTGTCATACCTGTACTTTCATTTTTTTCTGCTGCAAAGTAAAACAGCATTTACTCTCTTTAGTTGTATTTTCTATATATTTCTGCCTGGATTTGTAGAGAACCACAGCAGAGAAATGTCATTTCCACTGGAAGCTGGAAACAAAGCAGGACCTTTGTAATGATTTTATTTTAAACATGAAAGCTTGTTTCACCATGCCACCTTCAGAAATGTTTACTACAGGAGATTATGTTACCAAGGTAACCACCATCACATACAGATACATCACATACAGGTTTTTAATCTCACTTTGATGCTTAGCTGATTAGCGCTGCATAAACCTGATCGTTTTTCGAATAAACTAGCCACACAGTTTATTCGATAAACATGTTTATCTCTGAGTTTAACTCTTGTCACGTTCTGGATACGTAATGCGACATAAAGGCCAGCAGACTGATCAGCTGTAGAATCCGTTAAGCTTTGTGTGCCTTTTCTCTGGTTCTCGTTGCTTTGCAGCTTTGTGTGAAGGAACAGAAACGCAACACTGGCTGTCGTGTGTTTTTAATTTGGTTCTGATAAAAAAAAAAAAAAAACAATATACAAAAAACTTTCATGGGATTCTGTGCTGTTTTAATTATTTTCTTATTCCATGCAAATGTCTGTGATTCAGTAACATAACAAGCTGCCAGGCCAGCTCCACTGTGTGTGTGTGTCCTTATTACTTGTTATTGCCACTTCAGTTTGAGAGCTCTTCAAATCTATAGTAAGGGATCCTACAATCTTCAAAAGTACAGGATTTGATATCAAGTCTGGGTAAGTATAGAAGAATAAATATTAAACTTGGGAAAGACGACAGTTTAAATATTCAGATTTTGTTCTCTTATTTCATCAGATAAAAGATCAGAATCTGAATTCTAATGAATTTTCTCATCAGAAACTAGTGACAAAAAAAACAAAACTCAAGTACTTATTTGCCATTTCTGTATTTTGAGCTCATAAATCGTAGTGGAATTTTTAAAAATGTGGCTAAATTATTTCCCCATATTTGAAATATGAAATTGAAAGAAGCAGAAAGTTCACTTGTTTTTCTTATGCTCTGACAAGGCTGCATCACCCAGTGATGTCACTGCCCCATATATGATAAAGTGGCATCAGCATCATCAGCATCAAGCACACATGCAATTCACAATGTGACTCGTTTTCTACCTAGTTGTCCAAACTTGTCAAGATTTATGAAATGTGTTTATTTTGTATGTTCTTCTTCATCTGTATTTGTTTTGTGGAGAAAAACATATTTTTTTTCTTCATTATTTGGCTTTCTATCATTTTAAATATTAAAAAGAAACTCATCACAAATAAACTACATGAAGTACATTTTGGTATTTGGTATTTTAGAATCACATAAGCTGGAAAACAGTTACCCAGTTTATATGCATAAATCATAAAAGTATTTTTCTGACTCGTTAGATAATCCATACATTTGATTTTTCTTGTTTTTGACTCGTCAATCATTTTGGTTTTTGAGATACTGACAGTTTTTAGGAATCCTGGATAAACTTTTAGATTTGCATCTATTTTTGACATGTTTCATGCTCTGGTTATGTCTGCCATTATGCACATTGCAGAGAAGCTGCAGCTGATCCTTCATGAATGTCAGACATGTGAGCGGAGTCGGCGCAGGTCAGGAGAAGTTTATATGAGCCTTTGCTGCTGCTGCTGCTGGTCAGAGGTTCTCTTCGCTGCTCTCAGATAATCCCTGAACAGGCATCATCAGCTGTTGGACTCATCCCCATAATCTCAGATCACTCTCTTGTTACGGCATCCCCATTCTGACCCTTTGACCCAAATAAACAAAAACAGTGCACTTCCTCCTCCCCTTCCCTGCCGGCAAAAGCTTCAATTACATCTTACAATTTTTATTGCAAGATTTAGGACTAGGAATTGGTATAAAGTTATAAACTGGCTGCTGTAGAAGAGGCTTTTAAATTCACCCAGTGTGAAATCGCTTTTATTTTATTACATAGACTGAATGCTGTTCAGAGCACTCAATATGACCCACCCAACAGCAAGTACAACACATTTATTTTCTTGAAATTGCATAAATTTACACACACACATATATAAAATATAAAAATATATATTTCATGACCCGCTTGCCATCTCGATGCTGCCAAATGAAGCTCAGTCGTATATCCTGGATGTCAGGAACAATTTTGTGAGCTCAGGTATTTACACCCCTAGATGTTTTTCCCATGACAACCGTCAGCTGTGATGTCTTTTAATCTGATTTTATGAGATGAAACAAGAAAAAAAAAACAGTCCACATAATTATGAAGTGGAAGAATGGATGATTTTCTGTTATTGTATTGGAAATAAAAAGCTCCATCAGACCGGATGCTGAGGATTTGGCTTTGAGCCTAAATACATAGCTCAAGTTTTCCGCATCTTCTAATAAGTCACACTACACATTTCTATTTCTAATCGACTTAAAGGGGCAGTGTTATATATTTTTCTTCAGGAACATAGTGCCGTTTCATAACACAATCAAGTAACTATGTTACCTTCAGGTGTCAGATGTTTCACATTCTTTGTTATTCATTTGTCAGCTGTTCAAAGCTGTGGATATTATTTCAGAACCTAGCTGTGCTTTAAACGTCTGTATTTCTCTCTGTTTGGCCTGCCTGTTGGGCTCCTGGGTCTTCATGCTGCTGTTCATGTCAAGTTCTCCAATATGTTCCACAACAAACCACTGAGCTCTGTATTTAGACTATGGTTAAATTACACACCGGTACACTCTGCTCACTAATAGGTTGTCTTCTGAGCTGGCTACATTAATATTATTCAGAAGTATCAGAGAAAGGAGGGATTAAATACATATGAATGTCACAATTTCTAGATTTTTATTTGTTTTAACCATGTATCATTTTCCTTTCCGTTCACTCTGCTCTAATTTGTGTTGGTCTGTCACATAGGATCCTTATAAAATGTCAAAAAGTTTGTAGTTGTAGTGTGGGGAAACATGAAAAACTATTGTCCACACCACAATGTAGTTTTGAAAAGACAATATTTTTTTTATTTATTATTAGCTTTAAGTGCAATTCACAACAGTCTCCAATTTCCCAGCCAGCATACCAAAGTGGGCCCCATATGGGGAAAAGGAGGGCAGACAATATGGGTCCCACATGGGTTTGTCTGTATTTTCCATGGTGGCCCCACACGGGTTTGCCCATGTAGAACCCATGTAGGCGGTGGCCTACAAGGGCAAACCCGTGTGGGGCCACCATGGAAAATACAGACAAACCCATGTGGGACCCATATTGTCTGCCCTCCTTTTCCCCATATGGGGCCCACTTTGGTATGCTGGCTGGGTTTGGAATTTAGAAATTATATTATAAGGTTGTGGGAGAGTTTTAAGTTTGTGGGACCAACCCGGATGATGTTGATCTTCTTCTGGAAAAGGAAGTACCGTCATTTCTTAAGAAGCTTGTTCAAATGGTTTGTGCTTCATCCAGAAATCCATAAAACTCTGCATCGGCAAAACTGTTGGCTACTTCACAACAGAAAAAGTCCACATTGTATCATCTGTGATTAGAGTTGCATTAGTTGTCAAAATCAAACTTTTTTTTTCTTGATTAACATGTAACATACCGAGATATCAGGATCCCCACCCATCACATTTTTTTTCTGGCTACCAAAGCATCAGCTTTTATGCATAAATAGGGATAACCACGTGGTGATTTAATTTTCTATTGCTTACCATAAGTGGAAAAAACTCAATTTAAGCAGCTGTGTAAAATGCCTATTACTGACTGATTTCTGTCGGAGCAGCTATGTTGTCCATGAAATGTTTTCACAAGCAGAAAATATTGAATTCATTTTAAATTGTAATGCTATTAATGTAACTTTTCCCTTTGCTGGCTACATTTTTTACCTCCAAGTGAAAAATCAAACTTGTGGCACAGGCACAAAGATTGATCCCTTTGCAAGCTTCAGTTTTATTTTAGGGGTTAAACTGTTTTTTTCTATATAAAGTTATAATTTATCCAGTTTTATTCAACAACAACAAATCTTAGTTTTATCATCATTGTTGCTCTTCATCTTATGATGAAACTATGAGTATTAACTTTAGACTATTCTTTCTATTGTTTAGCAGAATTTAATTGAATCTAATGTCAGAAAGTCTGAAGCACCTCAACACTCATATCTTCCATGTTGGTGTTCTCCTCAGGTTGCTGCTACAAGGTAAGGCTCGTGCGCTGGAAGTTGTGGATCACGTGCGTCACTGTCCGGGCAGAGCAGTCCAGCAGCGGGAGCCTCTGCCGCAGCACGACGGCTCCTCTGGGCGGACTCTTCCATTCTAACCACCGCCTCTCCTTCTCCAGCTACAGCGGGACAGATTTCTGCCGTAGCTTTTTTTTTTTTTTTTTTTTTTTTTTTTTTAACATATGAGCGCCAGTCCACCCTGCGGGACTCTATCGGGACTGTGAGGCCGCGTCAAAGAAGTGCGAAGACGGCATGGGAAGCCCCGTGTTACCCAGAAGAGCGATGGTTTGGCCAAAATAATCCCGTCTTTCTGTCGCCAGAGAGGGAAACTTAAAACAAGTCCTGTTTTTGGAGTCCCACCGCCCCTCTCCGCTCTCCCCGTAGGATTTGATTCAAAGGCGAATCCAAGATGGCTGCTGATTCCGTGCAGGTAGGAAAAGTTGACAACTGTTGCGAAAAGTGCGCAAACCCCGCCAAGAGATGCATTAATAAGTTAGCAAAAAGTTTTATTTCATAAAAGCAGGTCCTGTGTGGTTCCGTAGGGTTCTGTTGAGCTACAAGGCCGCCGACTGATCCCAGAGGACTGTCTTGGAGCTTTCCATGGATTGAGGCCTGGGAAACAATTATCCAAAACTAAGTTATCATGTAATATTCAACATCTAAGCAGGTTCTCTTGTGTTGTGAACGTCTTCGTGTTAAACGTATGCAGCTCACGTGAAAACACGCGAAACGTAGCGCTGCTTTATCCCCAAATAAATGCTAGTTTACGTTCGGTTCTGATATAACCTTAAAGTTAACGACTCTTCTGTAAACTCTAGTGAGGAGTTCCCGTCTCGCATTGTTTGCAGATATCAGCTATATGGATGGAGTGAACGCAATGGAATCCAGACAGCGGTTAGGTTTAGTGTAGAACTGGTCAGAAACTTTTTAAACTGGTTAAATCTGTAGCCAGCTGTACCATTGCCGTCAGGAAATGTCTAGTTTAACAGCAAAAAAAAAAAAAAAAAAAAAAAGCCTCCCGGTTTTAAACGGTGTGTCTCGTTGTTGAGTATCAATACTCTGGACCGCGGTTAATGTGGTTTCATTTGAGTGACGTCAGCCCCAGCAGCAGACGTCCCAAGTTTGGTATTACAGCTCGGTGGTCTTAAGTAAACACGTTTTAGGTAAACCTGTATGGCAAGAAAATGACTTAAGTTTAAGACACTCAAAATATCTAGACAGCATTTTAAAATCCGAGGTTCTAGGGTTATTATTGCTCTTCAGTTTAGTTTAGTCGTGTTAAAAGTGAAACGAGGCACATTTGTTACTAGTGTTATGTTTTTGCTAGTTTTAGCAAAAAGTTTGCATTGAAGTTTCAACTCTTTTCAGTGGTTTAGATGAATGTATCAAAAATAGAGGTGGGCGATGTTGGCTTCAAACTTTCATCTTGATGTTTTTGGTACTATGGTAATAACAATGAAAGTGATTATAAAAAACACTGTATTACTTATTAGCAGTCTTTTTTTTAACTAGCTGTGTGGATGTGGCTGCTTACCACAGCAACCTTCGACCAAAAAACACAACGTTTGCTCCTGATGAACATTCCCATTTGAAACAGGCTTCTTCAGGAAACCAGCTACATAATGAAATGTGATTTTGTTTTGTAATCATTAATCTGCACACAGCAGCTGTGTGATGTCATACTCGATGATTTTTCATATGTAGGGACTTTTAGACATAAGCTAATAGAGACGCACCCATATGTGATCACTCGTGGCTGATCAATAACCGGTTTTGAAAACTCCAACCTACCGATACCAGTTACAGCTGATTTCAGTTGTCTCTTTTTAAAAACTAAATATAACCCCCCTGACCCATCCTCCTGTATAGAATAGAAAGTTGATGGATATTGAAAAACACTGTTGTGTGTTAAAATGTTGAATTATTCATTCGTTTATTGTAACTCCACAGGAGACTTTCTGTCATTGTCAGTCATTATCATTAATAATTCACATTTCGATCCAAGGCAACCTCACAGAGTGGGTGAGAGAGAAATGAGTCACACAGCATTGCAGTTAAACAGGATTTCCGTAATATTTTAAAACGAAGATGATCACGGCTCTTACATTTCAAATGGTCTTTAACGTCTTGTATTGTATCTCTCTCTCTCTGTGTGGTTTTCCAGTGGAAGCGGTGGACGTTTACCGTAATGGTGAGATTTGCCAAAATGTTCTAATCTAGTACGTTCAGTGATCAGTAGAACGCTACTCTTCAAATGGATAAAACAGAGCAACGTTTACGTAGTACTTTGAGCTTCCCCTAATTTTCGGGAGAATTACTCCTTTTTGTTGTAGCCAGAATAAATGAAACCGACATGCTTCTACAGCAGAGAGGTGGGCAGCGTACGCAAAAGCTGTACTCAAGTAGACGTAGCACTACTTCAATATATTTTTACTGAAAAGTTGCCATCCAAGAAATGAAATGTATTTGATAAAAAGTTAACTCAAGTACTGAGTAACTGAACAAATTATCAGTCTTTTAACATCTAAAAATGGACCAAAAATATAAAAGTTAAGTAGAAGTCTTTGTATTTTAAGGACAAAAATGTCAACAATTCAGATGAGTAACAAAAAAAAACAATCAGGCAAGCAAAGAAAAGTTTTTTTCTAAATCACTTTCTTCCAGTGAGATTTGGTACCGTCGTTCGCCACACACAGAAACATCTACCAGCTATGTAACGTCACGATGCGTTGCGACCGGGTTATGAAATTTATTTTCCGTTTAGTCAGTAAAGCTATGTATCTAAAGCCGCCTGCAGGGTTGCGTCTATCCGCTCACCTGTATAAATAATCCCGCCGTTCGCTCTGAACCAGTAGCTCTAGGAGGAGAAAAGCTGCAGTACTCCAAGCGTCGCTCCCCGTCATTTTAAGGATGCTTATTGGTCCCCCGAAAAACGACAAAAACCCGGACATTATCATGACTGAATAAAATCCTCCCAGGGAGAACTTGTGCTGCCAACACTTAGCTTTCGTCAAGAACTGAGGCGGAAGTGAGAGCGCTGCGTAACGCAAGTAACGACTCGGCCGGAGTACCATGCGCTAAATAATAAAACATAACTTAACGAAGCGTCAAGGCAGATACATTTTCCTCGAGGAATTTTAATAATCGAGGTACTCGACTCTCTCGAGGAATCATTTCAGCCCCAGTAAAAATACTCCTAAAAGTAATTTTCTTCTCAAAAAGTTACTCAAGTGAATGTAATTGAATAGATGTAACTAGTTACTATCCAGCTCTGCTCTCTATAGAAAACACAGTTTTCATTCTAAAAACTTCTTACACCTTTTCTTCTTCCTCTAACATTGCATTGCCATTGAAAATGGCAAACTGGATCTTTTTCACTCGGTAACAGCTTCCACTCTGAGGAGTTTTGTGGCCCGGTGCTTTCCCTGATCGGAAAATAATCAAGTCAGAGCCAGTCATACATACAATTTTTAAATACAATTTTTTGAGTTAGTCACCAAAGTTCTGCAGTGCTGCTGGGGGATTAATTATGTTTGCTAAATCCCTTTTGACAGCCGGAGTAAAGCTGATTTTTTGGGGTTCCTGATAATTTGGGTTCAAAATTCTTATCATGATAATTTTTTCACGAGAAATGATGAACTATATATAAATGCCCACTCCTACTACAGACCTGTCTACTTGTTGTACTGTTAGTGGCTGCATGTTTTTTTCAGATGAACTTCAACCTTTGGCCTCAGCTGGTGCGTGTTTAATAAGCTCTCAGAGGGAACCTGGATTATTTCTCCATTCGGTGGATTGTTTCCTACTGGCTTCCAACAGAAGAAGACTAAAGATACAGAAACTGAAGTGATCCCTGTAAGCTGGGTGGTGTATTTAAGTGTGCTGTACTGGTGCAGAGTTATCAAATACATTTGTAATTCAGTACATTTGTGTCTTAAGTTTTTTTAAAAAGCAGTTCAGCTGTGATTTTCTGTATCATATCGGCTGATACTAATCTTTAGATATCTGTATCGGTATCAAAAATGGATTGGTGCATCCCTACCGGCAACAAAAAACACTTCTTTAAAAATAGTCAAAAACGTAATAACTGAGCTCTTAAAATTATTCAATAAAAACTCAAATCACATTTTTACTTCTGTTGTTAGCAGCGAACTTGATAAATTACACATAAATATTCTACTGTATGTAATCAGAAGATATCGTGTCTGTGAATATATCGGTCTGGAAGTCAAATTCACTTGGGGCATCATGGAATTGAGGAGTAAGATGCCTACATGAGGTCGGAGGTTTAAGCATCAACAATCAGCTTTAGCCAGTTAAACACTTTTTTTTCCCCTGTCCACAAATTTCAAATCCAGCCTTTGAATCCAACGTGGCAGCTGCATCGTTTCTGTT
Organism: Phalloptychus januarius; assembly: GCA_902982915.1. Taxonomy (NCBI): domain Eukaryota; kingdom Metazoa; phylum Chordata; class Actinopteri; order Cyprinodontiformes; family Poeciliidae; genus Phalloptychus; species Phalloptychus januarius. Next base: position 1,619,400 of record CADWAE010000466.1, on the reverse strand, counting down.
TTTAACGTTTCACATAAACTGAAGCCTGCCACTGAGACAAGAGGTGCTGATGCTCTGTTGTCATGTGAACAAATAGTCATAAAATGTCTTTTTCAGTCCCACTGCGTTGACTGATTTCCCAGCACAGGTGCACCATATTTCCTGGTAGGGTCGCTGATGCTTTTATTCACACAGTTATAAGATGTGATAGTGGTAACAAATCACCTGCTAATTCGGTCGTATACTGAAGACGTCAGTTCATCATGCAGGGACGCACCCATCCATGTTTTTCACTTCGGATACCGATATCTGAAGCTTAGTATCGGCCGACAGCAATCCGAAAAGACTGGCTTTTTTTTTTTAAACACAGACATGAATGTAGTGAGCTACAAACTAATTTGGTGACAGCTCACTTAAATACACCAACAGCTTGGCAAGTTTGGTCAAACATTTAAAAACAACTTTCATTTGTTCGATCAGTTGAATTAGGAGTAGAGCAGCTGATTTAAAATTAATAATAAAAAAACTGAAGCTGACAAAATCGTTTTGTCAGCTTTGACCAAGCTAGCCAATAGGCTGGCTAGCTTGGTCAAACATGTCACAAATAAACCTTCTTTCAAATGTTTCAGAAAGCACGATTAGGAATTCTAAATGTAACGTAAAATAAATAAAGCGTGAATGTGCTCAGAGCACAAAGCGTAGAATTAGACCGAATAGATCTGCCCTTACGGATCGGGAACATTATCACCCATACTTGATCTAGAAATTGTTTCTATATCGGGACAGAGACAGATATTAATTAGGGTTACGCTACATTTTTTTCTGACATCTGATGTAACGTTACATCTTCTGGATATCAGCAACCGGCAATATGTAGTCAGTAAACACAAACTCATGTCTTGACAAAAGAATCTGCTGTAAAGCTGATTGTATCTGCTCTATTGCCTTTCTATGGTAATAGTAGCCAAAGTGAACCTACACAGGTCCCTCCAGACCTCTTTGAGGGTGACGCTGGTCCTGACAGAGCCATTCATTGGTCACTCTGTGACTTTATTGCTCTGTGTTCACACACGGCCTGCCGCAGCACGTGAGGCATGACCTTTAACAGAAGCTCAAAGAGTGTAATATTACATACAGTGCAAACTGTCCAGAGATATGCTTGGGCATCACGCGTGTAGAATCTATGTTTATTACCACGTGTTTCTATTTTTGACCAAAGTAACACCAGGCCTTGCTGTGCAGCAGGCCATGTCGAACGATGGACTTGGTGTAAGACTCAGATGTTGTGGCTTCTACCGGGAAAGCCTGGCCCTGTAAGCCTGGGCTTGGACAGTCGCCTGAACTTTTCTATTGTCTTATTGTCTGACCAGAGCTCACGTTGTTAACCTGCATGAACTGGAGGTTCAGACCCAGTGTGTGTATTTACTGTCCAATCCAGGTCATGTCTAAGCCACCAAATGAACCCATGAAGACTATTTATAGTAGGTATGAAGCTTGCTAGCGATTTATTTATGCAATTCATGTTTACTAGCCAGCCACTTAATACTTAACACTGTTCTGCTGCAGAACAGTGTTATTTTTTTGTTTTCTAAAAACAAAAAAAGTAAGTTTTTTTTTTTACATATTTGTTAAAACTGCTACCATGTTGTTACAGTATGTTATGAGACAGATAATCTGTGAAAAGATCGATCTCCTCCACCTCCTCTATGAGCGACTGTTGCCATCTGAAGAAATGACCTGCTCATCATCAAAAACAACCAGTGAGAGCCAGGAGGAGGGTCTTAGCGCTGTCAACCACTGCATGTACTCTCTGCTAAATTTTCTAGTGGCAGAGAAACAACTTAGCGTTACATGAAAACTGGTGGACATGCTAACTAGCGTAGCATTCACAACATGCTACAGCATAGCAGAGAGAATCTGGGGGGCAGGCGGGAGAGAAGAGAGGGGGATGAGTAACGCCACACGGAGGATGATTGACAGACCCGCCTCCTTTTCTGATTGGTTGTTTCTAGTTAGCACTGGGAGAAGGCTGAGGAGCCAGATTATCTGTCTCACAACATACTAACAGTTTAAAAAATATTTTAATAAAAGTTGCATACTGCCACTTTAAGTAGGGCTGGGCAATAAATTGATCTAATAAAATTTTTGTACTTGGAAGATTACATTTTTGGGAAATTTTGACTTTTTTCACTAATGCACTCCTTGGTTTCCATAGTTCTGAGTGATGTCAGCACGTCCTCTTGTTTACAAGTGTTTCAGAGCTGCTGTACTTCCAGGTCAACTCTGACAAAGTCTTAGGACCAGGCGTTTTGTGACAGTAGTTTGAAATAATATGAGTAAGTTATAATATTACCAGAATAAATTTGTAATATTAAGAGAGTAGTCATTTTATAAGAATGCAGACATGAAAAATAATGACAAATTAAAACGAGGAATGTTGAGGATCTTGTGTAGTTATAATTTGGTATGTGTTTCACAAATACCGCACAATGTCAGCATGAAAACACATTTGCTGTAACACATCAGCATCAAATTATTATCAGTAGCAGAACATTGAAACTATGGTGAAAACCACTGAGTATTTTGAAGAAAGAAGCTTGCAGACTCAGCTGGTCACATCAAATTGCAATAAAACTTTTGTTCTTGTAATTGTACAAAAATGATAATTGTCTCCATCGTACCATTTAGTAGAGATGACTGAAGTAAAAACAGCTTTTTTGAAAATATTTTCTTTTTTTTTTTACAAAAGAAAGCAAGAAAAAGAATAATTAAAATTGGATATCGTATGGAAAAAATCTGAGCTTTTATTTTTAAATCGTATCCCTGAGATTAAGCCGTTTTTGCTGCTATTATGCCACCTGGGTAGTAGTGCTTGATTATGGATTGTCTCATAGTAAATACTGGAGCCACAGTCATTGAGCCCATCAGTCTTGCACTGTGTTTTGTTATGAGGAAGCATTTGCTTACAGTTCCTGCTTCACTTCTCTTTGAACCCATGACGTCTCATGTTCCTGGTATGACTTTTTTTCCCCCTCCACATGAGTCAGTGTGTTCAGTTCGCAAGAAATGACAACACCTGCACACGACGACCATCATCTCTGGCATGTGTGGCGGAACCAGAGACCAGAATAGTCACGTGCTGATTTCAAATTAAAACGGAGGCCTTGTGTTTGCCCGAGTTGACAAACGTCAGGCTTATCTGATTGGCCTTTCTTGGATTTCCTTACATTGTTGCACAGTAAAATAGGATCGTTTGGTTGTCCACTGTTGTCCTTGTGTCACACCGGGAGCGCAAACAAATTTCGCACTGGAGTGAGCAACGAGAGACGTCTTCCCCCCCCTGTCCCAATCACTCACGACCTCCACTTTAACTCTGAGTCAACAGGGAGAATATGTGCAAACTATACCTTCAAGAAGTGAACACCTAGAGAAGAGAGCCTGGATTTATGGCTGCAGGAGGAAGAAGGCTTTAGTTTAACCTCCACACTTTCTGTTTGTAACATGGGCCAAGAGTACTGCCAGGCCAGAAAATAAAACATTTTTAAAAGCTCATTTAAAGATGATATTTTGTTGTGTTTCTAACATTTTTGTGAGGATATTTTAATTTGTGGGCAGGCCAGTCACGGTAACAGATTCTGCTGGACTATAAATTATCCCAGTAATTGCTGCGCTAAATGATAATGTTGTTGTTTTGAGGACATTTTCAGTTAATATATTGGTAATGGCACAACAACACAAATTCACCCAGTCAAAGACCAATAAACTTTAATTTTGTCAAGAACACTTAGCACTGAAACTGGAAGACATTTTGCATATCCCAAATAAAAACAATGCAACCAAAACAATAAATATAAAACACTTACAGCTGAAACCATGAATTAAAAAAAAAAAGAGATCTCTCAACAAAAAAAAATTCAATCATAAAATTAGAAATTGAATTTATTGCAATTAATTGATACATTGCTTATTTTGTCCAAATTGGGGAAATCAAAAGTCTCCATTTGCACCACCCACAGGCGGAACAAATCTGTGTCACTCACTGCCCCCAAAAGGCCTCCGGGCCGCACTTTGGACAACGCTGCGCTAAATGCTGACAGAAAAAGCCTTGCTTTATTCGTTAAAGGTATTCACTTATCCATCCATGTTATTGCAGCTATTTATTTTTTTCCTCTTCTAATAGAATATTTTGTACTTTAAAGAACTGAAGTCACAAAGGTGGGAAAAGTTTGGATTATCATGACTTTAAATATGAAATTCTAAGAAATCTGGAATCATAATGAGCGAGTGACTTTCGAACTACATAAACTTAGAAACTCAAGAGTTATTTGATTCTGAAACAACAATAATGAGCCTGTCACAATAAACAGCTAATTGACTAATTTCCATTCTGATGATTCATATTTTTGAGGAGCATTTTTTGTTTCCAGAAACTTCATAATCCATTTTATTTCTGCTTTGTGTGTTTTCTTGTTTTTAGTGTTTTGTTTTGGAGATTTGAAGTACCTTCCAGCTCCAATGTGGGAATGTTCTGTACAAAACTAAAGTTCATTGTTCTCCAATAGGACAAACCTATTAGGCCATTATCAACATATTGCTTGGAAATGGCCTCAAAACAGCAATGTCATCACTTATCGCAATCATTTCTGGGACAATTTATTGTCAGTGCCTGGTCTGATATTTTATTACTATAGCTAATATTCTCCATAACATTTATTCATTTACTAGTAGTTTGATTCTGATAACTACAATTTGGACAATAACATGAAAAAAGAAAAACAGATAAAGGAAACAGTGGAAGTAGAAGTTTAACAAACGTGTCACTCACAGCTTGAGACTGAACGCCAGCTGACACCAGGGCTTCTTTAATTTCCATAAAGCTGTTAAAGATGTAATGTGCAGCAACAGGTGGGGGCCAGGGATTCTGTGTCGCTCCTGGCCTTTCGAAGCTTGTTATTAAAATGACATACAACTGATGAGTTAATAGAAGATTTTAGCTGTTTTTATATTCTAACTTTGATTGAATTGGTCCCTTATGTGCATTTATGAAAGCTCTTATTGAAGTACTCAACATTTTTATTGAACCAGGTATTTAAAAGAATTAAGTGTACTTGACTACCAAGCTGTGTTTATTATGATTGTCATTCAGCTGTTTATTGTTTGACAGTATCACAGGAGCAGTAAAGTGGGTTCAACACACCCAGGATCTTTCCCTGACTAAACCTTAACTCTGCAGATTTGTCACAGTAATTCTAGATCATTATGAAATCAAGACTGGGACGCAAGTTTTCTGGCTCTGGATGTTTGTTTTGATGGAATTAAATCACACCAAAGGAACATGGAAAGATAAATTAGGCCTTGACAATAAATCAGTAACAATATGCATCGTGGCAGACATGTAATCTGTGTAGGTAGATCATATGTGTGATAGAGTATTCAATGTGTAGAATATTCACTGAACTCTGATCCAGAACCCCACAGCAAGACTTTAGCCGCTCAACCTCTCAAGGCCAGCTAAGCTAGGTTGGTGACATCAACTTACTCACTCGCTCTTTGGTTACCTGCCACAGCCCAACAGCATATTGAAACAAGAAGTATCAATATGGCGGTAGTCGCAGTTGCCCCCAATTTCTGAAATGTTGAGTTCTTTCTGACTAGGATGTTGGAATTTTCCATTTTCAACTACAGCTGGAACTCAGCTTCATTAGTTCCTGCTAATTAGTTTTTTTTTGTTTGTTTCTTTTTTTTAACTATAATGCCTCCTTTTGAAAAGATATTATTTATAATGACACTGAGCACATCATGCTGTCCAAACAGCCACATGTTGTGTCTGTGTGATTATGTTGATACAGGGATTGCTTGAAACTGTGTGTATATTTAAAATGACACAATAGAACAACACAAATTGATAAAAACACTAATGGTTTTTTTAATGGATTCACGCTACAATGATGTGGCTGCCGTGTAAATATGAGAGTCATTGTGCCTGCTCAGTGGATTTAGTGTTTTTGTGGTGGTGAGATCTCCACCTGCTTTGTCAGTGTCTTTGATCCCCTAATAACAGCCCTGGCTTGACTTACCGAGTTGATAACTAGCTCATTGTACAACTTCAATGGCAAGTTTATTTTAGCCTAAGCTGTTACAGAAAATCTGGACAGGTGGAAGTTGCTTCTTGGTATTAGGCCCCGGGGAATGGTCGTGTATTGTGGTCTGGTGATGTTAGGGTAAATGAAGTCCAATACAACCTTGGCTTCACAGTAGCTGCGCTGCCATTACGAACATATGCAAAACTTTGTCAATATTCTGTTAATGTCGAAAAAACGCAATTTCGCTATTGTGGTGTTTCCATTAAGTAAGAGACGTAATTAAAATCACACGTGAATAAGTTTGTTCCCGCAATAAGTCGTTTAAAAGCTCCTACTACTTCCTATTGTCTTCTTTGTCGTTTCTGCCGGTAGTAACAGCCGGTTGTGGATCTTGTTAGATCTGGAAAAAGTATTTTCATGGCAGTTTTGCAAAATACACAAGTTTCTATACAGCCAAAAAAAAAAAAGCCCAACTCATTTTAGGTGCAAGACTTTTTATCGAATTTTATGGAATTTCTGTGTTTCCGTTAGGCAAATCTTTTTCGTAATTCTAATTTTTGCAATTTTATGGTCAATGGAAACGCAGCTTGTAACGCCTGATGATATCCATGTCATGTAGAAATGATAATGTCATCTGCACAGACAGCACACTCGAGCTCTATGCTTTGCTTTGCGGTAATACCTCTGAGTGGTGTTGCTCTGAGATTCCAGGGTGTCTCCACATGTGCTCTCTGGTTGGGGGGAGGGATGCCAGTGATATTCTTCTACTGGTGTTAATTTTAAACCCGGTTCTCGCCGTGCAGTGAGATTAGGTCCCATTCTGGGCTGCTGTGACCTCACAGAGCGAGAAGCTAAGAGGGATTTGGCTGTCTCCGCTCAGACGGTTTATCTTCCTTGTTTATGTCAATGGTCTGTGTGAGAGAGTTGGAGCAAAGCAGACACCAGCAGTCAATGACTGAGACTTTTACGGCATTGAATCAGTGTGTGTAATAGAGCTGAAAGCGATGACGGTGTAACTGGTCGGCAGAAGATGCATGGACTTGTTGGTTCGACTGATCTGGAGATGGATTTGGCTGAAGCTGATGAAGTTGTGGTAAGGAACAGCTAGTAAAACCAGGAACTTGTTTTTCCACAGAGAGATTCGCCTGAAGAGAAAACAATAAATCATGCAAATGGAAATTATTGAGCATGTTTTCATTTATCATGCAATTAATTGATTTATTGATGATTGTAACAGGTCTAAACAATACATGCTGTCATCAAAATGATTAAGCAAATGTACCTCAAATATCAATGTTCCAGTTCTTATGAAGCCTTCATTTGAAGAAGCTCTGTGTTTCAGCAGCTTTACAGTTTTCTGGAAGTTTGTTCCAGATTAGTAGAGGATAAAAACTGCTTCTCCACATTTGGCTAAATCATTTCTATGATGTATGTTGTAAAGACTTTTGTATAATATTGGTTTAATTCAGTTAGTTAGACTTTGTAGTGTTGGAAAATAATGCTATGAATCCTTTTTATCCCTCAATTAAATAAAAATATTGGCTGCTGCAATAAATGTTTAAAGAACCGTGTTTTTTGTTGTAATTCAAAATCGCTGTGCATTCATGGTGACCTCTAAAGCTGCGGCGTTCAGGAAGTGACTGCTAATCCTCCTTAAGGGAAGGTGATGGCTTTAAAGATGCAGGCCACAGATGACTGACTGCAGCAGTGAGAAGCGGTTCTATGGAGGCAGGTCAGGTTCAAAACTCCACTATGTTGGAGCGAGGCCAGAGCACTCAGGCTGAACGGCTGAGCCTCATGTTCGGTCAGAAGACCTTTTCACTGCCACAGGCATCAGGGTTTTCTGCAGCCACTTGCCCTCCGGCCCTTTGGGAACTGACAGATCTTCACACTGCAAAACTAGGGCAGTGGAGTTGTGCAAATATGATTTGCTGAAAAAATGTTGCCAGTCTAGAATGACTCAGTACTATGCAAATGAGGAGCTGGGGTTTGTTTTTGGTTTTCTTTCTTTCTTTCTTTTGACGCTTTCCCTTTGATCCCTGTAACCAAAGTGAGAAGACAAGTATTAACTTGTGAAGTTGCTATGACTAATAACCAGATTACATTAAGTCCGATCATCTCTGTACACGTTACTATACACCGTGTTCCAAATTATTGTGCAAATTGGATTAAAGTGTCATAAAGATTAAAATATTTGTTGTGGTGTTAAATTTATAGATGGTAATGTGTCTCAGGGCTCTTTGAATCACTGTAATTAATTTCAGAGACCTGGGTTGATCAGTTTATCAGGTGAGCTCAATTAAAGGAAATCTGCTTAAGAAGGTTGTTCCACATTATTAAGCAGGCCAAAGGTTTCAAGCAATATGGGAAAGAGAAAGGATCTCTGCTGACGAAAATCTTCAGATAGTGTAGTGCAGTGGACAAGATATGAAAACATTTGATATTTAACAAAACCTGAAGCGTCGTACTGCGAAGAGATTTGTGGCTGATTCAGAACAAAGATGGTTTTGTGCAGATGAAGACATAATGAAGAAGATTTCTGTTAGACAAATTCATCAGATTAAGAGAGCAGCTGCTAAAATACCCTTACAAATCAGCAAACAGTTATTTGAAGCTGCTGGTGCCTCTGGAACCTCAAGGTGGAGGATCCTCCAGAGGCTTGTTGTGCATGAACCTACTATTCGGCCACCTCTAACCGGTATTCACAAGCGGAAACAGTCGCAGGGGGCCCAGACATACATGAAGATTAATTTTCAAAAGACTTGTTCACTGATGACTGCTGTTTAATCTTGGATTGGTGGTGGATGGCCACCACGTCCCAACATGGCTGTAACATCAGCAAGAAGGTGGTGGAGTCATGTTTTGGGCCGGAATCATGGGGAGAGACTCATTTATCAGCCCCTCGAGGGTCCCTGAAGGTGTTAAAATCACCTCAGCAAAGTATATGGACTTTCTGACTGATCATTTTCTTTCATGGTTCAAGAAGAAGAGCCGTACCTTCAGTAGCAAAATCATCTTCATGTCTGACAATGCACCACCTCATGCTGCAAGGAATACCTCTGTGTCATTGGCTGTTATGGGCATAAAAGAGAAACTCATGGTGTGGTCACCATCCTCCTGTGACCTCTGACCCTATTGAGAACCTTGGAGTTTCCTCAAGCAGAAGATCTGAGGGTGGGATGTAGTTCATATTAAACAGCAGCTCTGGGAAGGTATTCTGACATCCTGCAAAGACATTCAAGCAGAAATTCTCCACAAACTCATAAGTTCAATGGAGGCAAGAATTGTGCAGGTGATATCAAAGAATGGGTCCCATGTTAACATGTAACTCGGTCTGTTAAGATGTTTTTGATTGAAATTGCTTTTGATTTTAGTACATGTGACCACTTAATGCTGCACATTCTTTTTTTTTCCAAAATGTTTAGAGAATCTGCTGTGCATAATAAGTTGAACAGTGCATTTTGAGTTTTTTATTTTTGAAAAAAAAAAACTGCTCTCATTGGGAGGTTTGTTCAGTAAAATTTGATTTGTAATGTAATAGTTCATGACTTGAAAATTATACTCACCATCACTTGCATTGACCATTTAGGAAAATCTGACAAAATATCCCTTACATAATAATTTGGAACACGGTGTATTTCTTCTTAAAGAAATATAATAATGTGTAAAATACCTGAATAAGACAGTCATTTTAGTAAATGTTGCTATTATGTGTTGCTATTATGCAAATGTAAAAACACATTTTGATAACCTAATGAGACTTTTGACGCCATCGTAGGGTGAGAAGTCCCTCTCTTCTGCCTCCTTCCTCCCGGTCGTCCCTCTGCGTTTCATACCTCGCCTCAACTCTGTTCTGTTTCTCACCTTTTCTTCCCCAGGGGGATGCCAGGGCCCAGCTGGTGGCAGAGCGACTGGGTCTTGGACAAAACCTGGACCTTTCTGACACCATGGTCCAGCAGAAGCTGGACGAGATCAAGGAGCAGATCCGTCGTGAGATCCGCAAGGAGCTGAAGATCAAAGAAGGTGCAGAGAACCTGCGCAAGGTAACCCCAAAAATATAACTCGCAAAAAAGTAATTTTACTTGATTGCAAAGTAGTACCGAACTTTAATCTTTTCCAGTTTGTAGCTCTTTTTATTACTCTGTCAAATTTACCACCCAAAAGATATAATAGTGCTCCTTTACTTTCTCATTCTTCCCACGTACCCTCAGGTCACCACAGACAAGAAGAGCCTGGCTTATGTGGACAATATGTTGAAAAAATCTAACAAGAAGGTGGAGGAGCTCCACCAGGAGCTGCAAGAACTAAACGCTCATATTGTGGTCAAAGATCCAGAAGAACTAGCAGGTAAATCGAGCTGGCCGGCTGCATCGACTGAGCTAACTCTTCATTATCCAAGTTGTACCAATGAAATATTCATGACCAGTTCTCGTCCAGGGTTTTTCAAAAGCTTTGACCGACCTGTTTCTCTTTAAGAACTATCATCTAAGATGATGCAACATCATAAGTCGGTGAAATACCCCAGTATTCCCCATACCGAACTGCAAAATTGGACGTTATGTTGCTAACACTTAGCATTCGTCAACAACTCCTAGGTGGAAGTGAGAGCGCTGCGCAACACAAATAATCACCCAGCCGGAACACGGTATGCTAAGTAATAGAACATAATTTAACGAAGTTTCGAGGCAGATAATTTGCTTGACAAATTTTTATCATTTGAGGAATCATTGCAGCCCTAGTTGTTATAGCAACCCTAGACATTTTAGGCATATGCATTCGCTGATCAGAAGAAGATCAGCCAATCTCCAATCAATATCTCTTACTGTTCAAAATGTTTAGCTAAGCTTTACTGATGAAAGTTTTCTGTCTCAGTCCCGTCATCTACATTCCATTTATCATGTCAGCCCATTTCGCTCTGCGTTTGCCGCATAGATGTTTTAACTGTCACTACAAATATTGACAGTGCAAACAATTTTGGGAGTGTTCTGTCAGAAGCCCTATATAAACGTACACACGCTAATAGAGTGCACATCCAGTGTTTGGAGGTGACTCATTCCCCACAGGCTGACATTGTTGCATTCCCACATTCCAGCGACAGCTACAATGAGTTGCTGATTGTTCCTTCCAGAGCCCGTTGAAAGCCTGCTCCTGTTCGTTTGTCAGCAACAATGGAATTTAGAGAGAGTTGAAGCACAACAGCTGGGAGCATTCAGGATCGCCTTTCTTACCGCTGTTGTCTTGTGGAGTAGTTGTTGGCAGCTGTTGTTCTGATGGGTTGAGGAAGCAAACGGATGGCCTGTTGCCGTCGCATTCCCCTGGTTTAGGAACAAAACTAGGGGAGATGTCTTAGTTTAGATTTATGTCCTGAGCGCGACCTGAACTTCAGGCTGGGTTGGGCCAGAATTATTTGCTTAATGGTCTGGTCGGGCTCGGACGTTAAAAAAATCTGCAGTGCATACAGCACAGAGAAAGCCAATCTATTTATTATAGTGTAAATGGAGGAGGAGGTGGTTTAACCTGCTGAGGAAATGAAGAAAGTAAGTAGGATGCAGAAGTTCATCAGACTGTAACAGGTGCAGCGCGCTGCAGGGGGGCATGGCTCCACTTTGCAGGCAAGATAGGATCCTATCAATCAATCTTCCCAGACGATTTGCACTTAACTCACCTTGTAGTTACAACAAGCATCAAGATGGAGCAGGAAGATGTTAGGCAAAAGCTAAAAACAGGAGAAGTTACACTGCTTACTTAAAGGACACTGTTGAATCTCTAGTCTCATGGTACCATGTTTAAATAACTATGTAATTTGATGCCTTGAAATTGGGCATCCGTCTTTTTAAAAATGCTTACTCTTTCTGAAATTCCTCTGTTAAGCCTTTGACAACGCTTTTACCAGGATTGCACTGAGAAGTAGCTCCTGGTTCAACAGATATCCAGTTCAACCGGGTGTTTGCTAATTGCTGTTGGCTAGTCTGAAGTAGCTCGGAGGGGGAGAGGGGCTTTGGGAGATGGAAGCTTGTAAACTGCACCTTGAAGGCAGAGCTAGCTCCAACCAGGCTTTTTGCACAGGAGAGATTGGAGATTTTAAGATTTCTCAAACATGCATGAAAGAATCAAAAACAACACTCCAGGTATGTTTTTGAGGAGGGAGTAACATTAAAACATGATGTAAAGTTCCAAAAACTTGGTTTTTACAGATACTGCCACTTTACATGGTGGACTAAAAACAAAAGCAGTAGAAACTTAATTAAAATATGTCAGGTTTACTTTAGGCTCAGGCCTCTAGTCAAAGTTAATCAGTCAAGTCTGATTGGCCTTGGACACAATGCCTATTAGGCCCTTTCTAAATAATGTATGTGTTTGAGGAGAGGAACCTTGTTGACGTCTGAATTTGTTCCTTAAGTAAGAACAAATTCTCCTATCTGATGTACTGGGGCATTCTGGATAAGTGACGCGGCTCCAGTGGAATGTTTCAGGCCATCACAGAGTGACGGAGGGAGGGCGTCTAAATGCTGCGGAGCTCCTCACACGTGAAACCGCGTCCGGAGTCATGCTGGGGAACATCACTCGCTTCTAGAATGAATAACAATGACTTTCTCTGTCTGCCGTCCGCCAGAGTTTTCATTGCTGAAGGGTCTCTGGCTTTTCTTCACCTCTCAGCTCAGGGCAGAAATAGACTGGCTGGGAAGCAGTGGCTTTGATGCAGAACCACCAATCAGGTTCCCCCAGTGACATCTGCTCTTTTCTAAGGGGAATTCCAATACTCAGCTCTATCCTTCAATCATATCTCATCTCCATGGAGATAAACTCAGCATGGTTTCAGGTCTGAGTTGCCCAGTGATGATGTCATTGCTTAGAGAACCGTATTAGTCATGTTTGCCTTCCTATCAGACGCAGGCCGGGTTAATATGTGGGAGGGTTCCCCTTTGTCAGTGGTCCAGCAGTGACATCAGCCCTGCAGCTATTCCGGAGCTCGCTGTGTCGTTCCACAGCCCACCCTCAGGGCCGGGGTCACTGAATTCCTGGTGGGAACAGACCTGAACATACCACGCCCCCCACAGAGAGAGGCAACCCCCCATCGTAAACTGGATGGCAGACTCAGCTCTTCTACACATGTGGTGTGGTGTGCCATCACCGCTGACATAACATGAGCTCACTGCTAACTCTGCTGCTAGAATTAGCCACCGATCAATGATCTGTGGCCAGTTTCTGATTTCTGTAGTGCAATCTACAGAAAAGCATAAATCGTTCCGAATACTGCTAAAAATATTCCTTACATTAATGTGAAACAGCAACGTCATATTGTTGCATGAAATTGAAACTTGAAAGTTGCGACTATAAGGTAAACTCTTGATCTTCTTTAAAAGGACAGCATTAAGTAAGATCAACTTTGTTGTAATGTTATTCCCTCATCAACAACATACCACTACTGTTGCCTTGATTCTTTCATGAATGTTTGAGAAATCCTTTAATCTCGCCTGGCAGTCATTCAGCTGTGCAAAATGCCTGTTGCACCTGAGCCTGTCTTGAAGACGCAGCTCCTCCACCATCCCCCTCATTTCTTCCACTCAGCTCCTTCAGACTGGCCAGCAGCAATTAGTAAATACCTGGTGGGATTGTGAATCTGCTGAGTTCATTATGTGAGCTGCTCTCAGTGCAATGCTAGAAAAAACCTTGTTCAGCTTCCTGAAGGCACAATTTCAGTTAGAGACAGAGGCCCAATTTCAAAAATTACGAAGTAAAATTTCTTTTCAGTCATATTTGATATGAAACATTTTTATAGCAACTGAAAATGACATAGTTACTTGATTGTGGGATAAAGTGGCACTATGTGCCTAGAATATACATAACACTGCCCCTTTAAGTATCTTCTGCAAGATACTTAAAATGGTTTAAATAAAGAAACTGATTTAAACCATTTTGATCTATTTTTTACTACTTTATTTTAGTAGGAATAAACCCGTAACAACATATATTGTGATAGACACGTCATCATCATCATTATTATTAATAGATAATACATCTGACAGAACATTCAATATATAGATTGTTTACTGAACTCTGATCGCACTGCATTCTGGGGGATATAGGCAGAGGAAGGACTTTAGCCGCTCAACCTCTCAAGGCCAGCTAAGTTAGCTTGGTGGCATCGACTAACTCACTCTATCATGATCACCTAGCAACAGCCTGTAGAATGACTTGAGCAGCAGCAGTTTCCTGTTTTGCCACCGTGCCTCATAACTACTTAAAAATAGGAAACAAATAAAAACCTATCAATAATTAACAATATCAACTGATATCGTGATATGTTTTTCAGCCCAACTCGTACTCTATATTTACTTTGCCTCCACACTAAAGAGTGTTGTTGTGAGCACGAAAAAGATCTGATTCCTGAGTTAATTTCTCAGTTCATTTCTACTTTCTATGCACCAAACATTTGGAATATTTATTTAGCTTTAGCCTCCTCTAAGCCCTAGTGCCAACCCTCCCCAGCCTATTAAAGGTCATTACATGACTCATGTAGTATTTCAGTTGAATGAATCACGTGCTTCCATTCTGCTCTCATCCCACAGGTGTTCAACAGAAAGCATTAGACAGTGTTTAATGAAACATCCAAAGCATGAGTCATACATTTTCTTGTTTCTGTCAGCATCTTTGAGCTGTTTTTCTTGATTGTTTTTCCCATCTTTTCTGCTTTCAGTGGAGATAGGCACATTTAGGAGATATCAGAGAACCCATTGATCTATCACTATTGTTTGCTCATATTTGTCAGGGCTCTGTCTGCATAGTCTCACCAAGCAGTGCAAAGGCCTGCAGGCATTTCAACAAACTGCATGAAAGGGCCGGTATGATGCAAAATCATTGTTTTTTTTAGCTTTGCATCATGCAAATACATACCTGGAATGTTGCCTTGATTCTTTCGCGCATGATTGAGCAATCCTTTAATGTCCAAGACGACCACTGAGCTGTGCAAAATGCCTGGCTGGACCTAGCTCTGCCTTCAAGGACCAAGCTCCTCCTCAGAGCTGCAGTTTCTAAGCTTCCCAGCCTCACAGAGGAGCTCTTCCCCCAGCCAGCATCAATTAGCAAACACCCAGCGGAACTGCTCATCTGCTCATCTGCTACTTCTAAGTTCAATCCTGATAAAAATGTTGTTAAAATCCTGAAGGCAGAGTTTCAGAAAGAGCAGGCGTTTTTAAAGAGACAGAGGTCTAATTTTAAGGCGTTAATTTACCAAATCAAATTATTTTTAAGTCATATTTGATATATGTAGCATTTTATAGTAACTGACAATAACATAGTTGCTTAATTGTGCTATAAAATGGCACTTATGTACCTGGAAAATACATGATACAGGCCCTTTAAACTGCAAACAAAAGTAGATCATGCAGCCTCAGCCATTTTGAACAACTTCATGATTATACTTCCAAAATCCCAGCAAGTGTCTGTACAGCTGACCATATGTTTCACCCTTTTCTGTCTCTTCCAAGAGTGCCCTTTAACCCCCGATACTCCAAGCAGTGAAGCAAGAACGTGCACGAGCAACAGCCGCCTGGCAGCTTTGAAACGGCAGAATGACATCGAGCTGAAGGTGAAGCAGGGAGCCGAGAACATGATTCAGATGTACTCCAACGGCTCCTCCAAGGTGAGCACAGCACGAGAGGAGCAGGACTCACTCGACTTTCAGGTTTCTGCCGAGTCATGACAGGATGTCAGCGTGAGCGAGATTGAAACGCCACCATTGTTCTCATTCTGGCCAGTTGAAACGAGGCCACACTTTACAAAAGGAATATCTGCTACTGAGAGATTTCAGCTTCGTCAGACGGGCTCTTACCTCAGCTGCTCTTTTTAGTTTGACCATGTTTGAAAAGTCTTGGGAAACATGGACACATAAAACACAAAGTTCTCCGCAGTTTGTCACCGGTGTCCAAACCTTTATCCCACTGGGTAAAATCAGCAGCTTAGAGATCCTACAGGCATAAACTTAAAAAACAAAAAGAAGAAAAAGAAAAAATTTTAAATATATTGAACACACACACAAAAATTTTTGTATGTAAGAAAATAGTCAAAAAAATTTGTAAATCATATATCTGAAACATAAACAGAGATTATTTTGTTTGCCCTTAGAAAAAAGATGTAGTGTATCTATTTTTGGGGTCTGATTGTTTACAGTTATCTTGGTCCAGTTTGTCTTTCCTGTTAATGTACCTAATTAATGTGTTACGGTGACACTCTGTCTTCGAAAAAGCTTCCTTTATTTACCCTTAGTCTGCTTCGGAATAAGCCTCTGGATGTCACAGGAGAGCAAAAACAGACAGAGGAGGCACCTGGCAAAGGCGGGGCCATCAATGACAGAAAAATCAGCTGGTAAATTTAACTCATGTTGCCCCCTGAACTTTTAAATGATAGGTCTTGTCTCTCCGATGTGTTTCTGCCATTGATGGAACAGCCCAGAGTTCAAACTGAAAGCAGAAACTCTTAAACGTGACTTGAAACCCGGTCTTTGACATGGCAGCCTGCTCAGGGGGAATGTGAGAAAGCGCTGACACATACTGTGCTACACACACACACACACACGCGCGCAGCTGTTTGTTTCCAAAGCTGGATTGACCCTTTCCCTGTGCAGAGGGAGGACAGACTATAATTTAGGAGGAAGGTGTGTAGCATGAGGCTTCAGGTAATAACAGCTGGAACACTCAGAGCGTCTCAGGTTCATCAGCACTACCATCTGATGTTTAACTGTAAAACATCACCGCTGCATGACGGATCGTTTCTTATTTTACTCGCTTTCTCTGAATCCTTAAGGTGTTAATTTGCCTTTGATTGAATCCCTTCGATTGTTCCTTCGATGTAATACAGAGATTCACCCAGAAACCGTTCGCCTTTGTATTCCACTAGTGATGCCACTGACGACACTCTTCACTGTAAAAGTTATTGAGGAAAGCCCACACTATTTCTGATCTCAACGAGGAAAATGGAGGAAGCTTTTTGGTTTGTTTTGTTTTGTTCAGAGGTTAAAAAAAACATATAAAAAAAAGAAAAATCAAGCTGGTGTGCATCTTGGCCAAGCTTTCCAAATTAATCATTATTTTCGTCCACATTAGGACTTAAGCAATGAATGAAATTAATCATGATTAATAAATAATTGCCAGCTAATTTAATTAGAGCAACAATTAAGGCAAAACTGCCTTAATTACATTTTGCACTAAAGATAAAAATACACTTCTTTGTCTGTTAATATTACTGGCATAGTTTTAGCTTCACCTGGTACAAATTATTTAGAAAAAAAAAAACCCTTGCTACAAATGTTCACACAAAAAAAAACAACAATTATTTCATTTTAGGGAACTAGATGTTTATTTTCTTATTTAACAGAACGAATTGAGTTAGTTTTGCATTTTTATGGATTTTTAATATTGTACAAAATAGGCTCAAATGGTTAAATTAAAAATCTGGAGAATGTGCCAATTTTTTGTATCCGATTAATCAATTAATCGTCAGACTATAACTGTTAGCTCGTCCACATGAACGTTGTTTTCAAACAAGAGGGACGTTTGTTAGCCTGCAGGTCATAACCAGGCCTGAGTATTGTTACCCGACTGACTCCCAGCATCTGTCTGGGGGGTATCTGTGTGTGGCGGCGGGCGGGGGGGGAGTTTGCAACCCCCACTCGTCTCACCCCCTTCCACCTCCAGCCAGACACAGGCAGCCATTCCGTTGGAAATAGTCCTGATGTCAGGGAGGAAATGCCTGCTGGACGGAGAACCTTCCTGCGCGCACAAGCGGCACTTAAACGTCACAGGAATTTGGGGTGGAGTGGGCTTTGTTCACGCTGCGTGTGTGTGTGTGCACGCGTGGGGGTGTGTGTGTGTGTGTGTGTGTATTTGCATGCATGAGAGGAACAGCAAATAGGAGGAACTCCACAATAGGATTCTGCTTTGTTTGCAGTGAATACAGTTTTCCATGTGGTCAGTTGTGTCCAATTAAGGGCACAAGCCGAGGTCGTGGCACCAAATTTGGTCTCCATTCGCAGGTGGTCAGGTGGTTCATGACCTCAGTGAATAAGAGGGATATTCAGGGATAACAGAGGTGGGGTGGGGGGTGTGATGTTCACGGTTTTCCTCAAAACCTCAAAATATGAATGGAATTCTGTTGTTCAAGACAAACACTTTCTAACGTAGATTTTGCTTGTTGTTTTTCACCGACAGGACCGCAAGTTACTAGCCGCCGCTCAGCAGATGCTTCAAGACAGCAAGACGAAGATCGAGTTCATCAGGATGCAGATCCTGAAGGCCAGTCAGGCCACGGAGCTGAGCTTTGAGAGCAATGACCTGATGGGTGAGCTGCCACACCCACTTACTGACCAGTAACTACAGCTGGTGATCCACCGACAGATAATTTAGCCTCCTCGCCAAACCTTGGTTTATTTAAAAACCTATTCCAGAAGTTTTCACTGATGGAACGGAGCTGTTTCCTAACGACCTGCTTCGTTTCATACCTGCTTTTAAAGACAGTGATGTAATAATCTGTAATGAAGTTTGCACAGTTTAAAGTACTTAAAGCTCAGAGGAGGTAGATGCACCTGTTGCTGCACAACACCAATGTTTATCTGAAAGTAGGTATAATGTAGGTCTATCCATCCATCCATCCCCCCCAGTGAGGGCTGCTGGTGCCTGTCATTTCGGACGAGAGGCGGGGTCACCCCATACAGGTCGCCAGTCCGTCGCACATAATACCGCTTCAATTTTAGGAAAGAAGCAATTGGTCAATACTTAATGAGAAATCAGTCTCACTTCTGATTTCATCTTCCTCAGCAAAGGTCTGAAAATCAGCCGCTGTCCTCGTTTGCTTTGTGGTGAGAGAGAGAGAGAGAGATCCGACTGTTAGCCCCGCCCGCCAGGTCACATCTGCATGTGTGCGGTTAACAGTCAGCATACTGATGACAACTTAGCAACTGTGTTGCTATATTTAGCGACAAAAAAATCTCTGAATCATCATCAAGCCAGGCTTTTTTAATACCGGAGATTTGTGAGAACAACCCAGTTGTTTCAACTGTACTTGAAAACTCTTGCAAATTCTTCCTTCTGTCTTAGGCCCGTCGTAACAAGTCAGTTAATCACATGATAAACTAAAACAAACTCTATAATCTCCATTTGTATGATTTATCATTTTTCTCTCATTTCTCTTTTTATGTCTTCTGCCTGGTAACCATTCCCCTTTTTTCAAGGACTTTTTTTTTGTTTGTTGTTTCTGTTGTTTCATTATCTAATTTCATTTAACACTGGACGCTTTCCAGGTCCAGTGTTAAATGTTGATTGGAATTTAAAGATTACTGATATTTGAGAATGTGTTCTTGCATTATTATGCCGTTACCATTACGTTGCTAGAAAAATTGTCTCAAAACATCAAAATTATGATTTATTGCAATAACTTCTGGAACAATTTACCATCCAACTGAACTTGTTTTCGTGACAGACCTTTAGTCGAAGTTTCAAAATCAAAATGTTTATAAATACATGTGGAAAAATAGCGTAATCAAAGCTCTAATAATCAGTAAGTTTTATTATTTCAAGACTATCTTGAACTAATAGATAGTTTTTTTTGTTGGTTTTAAATAAAAGCAGCTTGATCATGTTTCTAAAATGTAAAGCTTACTATTTTGACTCTTCCATAAGACATTAAATTTCATAGAAAATTGGGATGTGATGCTATTTAAAGTGCTGTATAATAAAACTCCACATGTGGGGCATGAGTTACGCCTATAGGAGCTTGTCTTGTTTTCAACCTGACGTCACTAACAGCTGTGTGTTGGTTTGTTCTCTGACTAGCTGACAAGTCCATCATCAGTCCTCTGGACCTGCGGGTGGAGGAGCTCTGTCACCATGCCAGGATAGAGTCTGCAGTGGCAGAGGGAGCCAAGAACGTCATGAAGCTGCTGGGCTCCGGAAAAGTCACAGAAAAGAAAGCTCACTCAGAGGCAAGACCGTTTTGGCGTAAAACCATGACATTCTCCCATTTTGACGACAGAACAACTCTTCTCGACTTGCACACCTGCGCCTTACAGTTTCTAATGGCCGCTCTCTTCCAGGCTCAGGCTCGCTTCACCGAGTCCAGCCAGAAGCTGGACCTGTTGCGCTACTCGTTGGAGGAGCGCCTTAGCGAGTTGCCAAAAAACCACCCTCGCAGCAGCGCCATCGTCGAGGAGTTGTCTCTGCTGTCTTCCCCCGCCCTCAGCCCCAGGTCCAGCATCATCTCCACACAGAACCAGTACAGCACCGTCACCAAGCCCGCAGCGCTCACAGGTAACACACACACACACCCACGCACACACACACACACAGCACGGCTGCACATCAGAAACCCACGACTGTATAGTGATGGGTTCATGCAGATCTTGGATGATAGTGTGACGTCACCCCTCCTGACTCGGCTGATGTCGTTCCGGATGGGTTATAAAATGCAACATTACTGTTTACATCAACACAGTGCCATGTTACATTTGCGAACCTGTTAGTCTTGTAAAGCCATGCCCGTATTTGAGTGTTTCCTCTCTGCCTCTCTGACTGTGCAGACACACCCCTCCACCTGTGTGTCTGAACAAGCTGCAGACTTGCACTGCAGGCCGGTCCCAGTGCAGCCTGGCCTAGTCAAAACACCCCACAACAAACCAGCTCATGTTTGGGCTAAAGATGTTTACGCGTGCATCTTCTTCTCAGCATGCTTAACGCAAATATAATAAAATGCAAACAGCACAATTCACAATTCAGACTCTGTAATCAAGATTTCAGAGGGTTGTGTTGAGTGTGGTGAGACTTTTATGCTTGATAATTCTGCACCAGAAGAAACCAGATGTGGTAGATCTAGATGGAAACAGTGGCTAGAAATTATTACTATGAAACTAAAGATGCGCCAATCTGATAGTAATGTTTATATCGGTCCTGACATTGAGAAACAAATCTAGATCAGGTATCAATGACAATGTACCTGATCTATAAGGGCAGATCTACTCAGTCTTATTCTATGCTTTGTGCTCTGAGCAACATCAGGTTTTATTTATTTTACATTATATTCAGAATTTCTAATTGCACTTTGTAAACCATTGAAAGATTTGTTGCAGTTTATTTTTACATGTTTGATCAAGTTTCTTCATCTCTTATTTTACACTGTCTTACTCCTAATTGACCAAATACATGAAGGTTGAATTTACATGTTTGACCAAACTTGTTAAGCTATTGCTGCTGTTTGTGGAGAGTTACAGTGCATTAATTATGTCTGCTTAAAACAAAAATAAATGTTTTAGGTTGATTCAGCTGCTGTTCTGTATCGGCTCTGTTTCAGCCGATACTAAACCTCAGATATCTGAATCGGTATCGAAAGTGAAAGTGGATCAGTACATACAAGAAACTATGAAAGAAGTCATCTGGTTCTGACTACGCAACAAGTTTCTCTATAGAAGCTGCAGTGAATATTCTATTAATTGTTTTTTTGTTTTTTTTATTATTTGCTTCGTCCATCTTATGAACTCGTCACAATCCTGTTTGTTTCCTGAATAACTTTAAATATGATCCATAAATGGTGGCATTCGTTATTACCTCGGTAACAATTGCACTGCAGTGTGCCGTCTGCTTTCTTCTTCTGTGAATGTGGGTTGCTTTGGAGTTATGAGCCATTCACAACAGAACTCTGATCTCCGTCACTTTTAATTAGTACAATAAACAACCAACAACAACAACAAAAACAAAGGAAAAGCTGCTGTGTGAAGGGAGGCAAAGTTGGAACAATGATGCATAGCAACAGTTGCTACTTAGCTCTCAGTATCACTAAAGAACCTTGGATGAGTCTTTTTGAATTAAGTGAGAAGACAAATAGGAGTGTTTCATTATTTTGCATAAAGTAATACATAAATATTATGCTTCACAGTGAGGAGTAACATGCGGCGAGCTTCATGGTTCCTCATAGCAGAAGATAAACTCAGGCTTGCACTGCTAACAGTTGTGTTAGTCATCCTGCTTTCCTCATGCACATCTATCTATCTATCTATCTATCTATCTATCTATCTATCTATCTATCTATCTATCTATCTATCTATCTATCTATCTATCTATCTATCTATCTATCTATCTATCTATCTATCTATCTATCTATCTATCTATCTATCTATCTATCTATCTATCTATCAGATGTTTACTGACTGATAGAACAAAGTTAGATTTAATACAGTTTGTTGCAGTAATCATCTGTCTGAGGATGAGTGGGATTCTCTTTCAAGCTGATGCAGATAAATGTGGGATTTATTTAATTCTGCTGAGGTATCAGGCTGTGGCAGGATTAAGCTCCCGTAGGCAGGGCTTAAAACTGAGACTCAGTCAGACCTGGTAGGTCTGGTATGTGCTTTATTTTAGTCAACAGTCATTCTTCGAGTCGGCTTCCGCTAATAAAATATAATGACTACTTTCTGTGGATCGGTCGAACCTGAAAGTGATACTAGTCTAGACTAGACAAGTCCAACTCATTGAACGAGTCATGTTTGCATTTCCGCTGCTGCAGTGTAAAAAGACTTTCCGACTGGGTTTGGAGCAGCCTTCTGCACACTGACTGGTTCGTTACCTTCATCCTCAGGCACGTTAGATGTCAGACTCATGGGCTGCCAGGACCTTCTGGAAAATGTCCCCGGCCGTTCCAGGACGGCCCCCAGCCCGCTGCCTGGCTGGAGCCCCAGCGAGACGCGCTCATCCTTCATCAGCCGAGCAAACAGAAACCGAGGCGTGAGCTCCAGGAACCTCACAAAGAGCGAGGAGGTCTCCAGTAAGTACACCTCACCTCCCTCTGACTCTGTTGGCATGGAAACTAAAGAACCAGGTGGAGCTTTCTGGGGTCACAAGAGGTTCCTTAACTTCCTGTTCCCTTTTTATCTGCGAGGCTGGTTTTTATGTGCACTTCTAGTAAATGTTTGAGACCTGGTTTGTTCATGTTGATTATGGCCCTAAACACTGAGTGAGTCCAGCAGGTGTCCCAACACATCACCAATCCCACATTTGTTTTATGGTGTTTTAAAGCTGCAGCATGTAACTTTTATTAAAAATGTTGTGTTTTACATATTTGTTGAAATTGTCACAAATCTGACAGTCGAATATGAGACAGATAATCTGTGAAAGATGGAGCTTCTCTGCCTCGTGCTTTTGCTACTATTGCCGTCTGCAGAAATAGTGGGCCAGAAACAACCAATCAGACCCAGGAGACGGGTCTTAGCATTGTGTGTGCTACTCAATGTGCTAACTCACACGAAAAAAAATGTTCCAGGGTAAATGAATGTTCTGAGAAATGAATGTGTGTGGTTAACAATAATCACCCCGTGGTTGCCAACTTAGCAACTTTATTGCAATATTTAGTGACTTTTCAGACAAAAACAATCTTTATCGGCTAAAATCTGAATCAGCAGGGCAGGCGTTTTAAAGATCGATAATCAGTGACTAGTAAAACACCTTTCAACTATTCTAAAAAAAAAAGAGAAAATAATGTTAAGCACTTAGTGTAATGAGTTAATAATAAACCCAAAAGAAATGACAGCTGTAGCCTTATTAGAACCGACCTGACAGCACGGTGTGTTTTTTCCAGATGAGATCAGCGCCGTCCTGAAGCTGGACAACACGGTGGTGGGACAGACGAGCTGGAAGCCCGTCAGCAACCAGGCCTGGGACCAGAAGTTTACACTGGAGTTGGATCGGGTAACACACATGCCTTTGATCTCCACCTGCGCTGCCAGCTGGGCCGCTCTGCTCCGAGCAAATGTGTACTGCTGCTGCTGACCCGGTTCTGTCCCACAGTCTCGAGAGTTGGAGATCTCTGTTTACTGGCGCGACTGGCGTTCCCTCTGCGCTGTCAAGTTCCTGAGGCTGGAGGACTTCCTGGACAACCAGCGTCATGGAATGTGTCTGTACCTGGAGCCACAGGGGATGCTGTTTGCTGAGGTACGTCCATCCACACACAGCAAGCACTTCAAGCCCATAAAAGGATGATCAGTCAGTGTTTCTAGATTCATAATCTGCTGCAGGAATAGCAGCTTTGGTGTCACAGTTCATCATACATGTTTAGCTTAGTCACAGTGAATATAAGGAGGTTGTTTATCTAACAATCTTTTTCTCTTGTTTTTTTTAAAGGTAACATTTTTCAACCCTGTTATTGAGAGAAGACCGAAGCTGCAAAGACAAAAAAAGATTTTCTCTAAACAACAAGGTGAGGTGTTGCTACTTCATCAGTGTTTCAGGGTGGACTGTGGTGGAATTTAGACTTTTTTTTAATGAATGGTGCTACATGAAGCTAATTAGCTTATTTTGCCTAACTTATTCAAATTCACTCTCCTCTCAAGGAGACGGGGTCATTTAGACCCTACTTGTTTGTCTTTGCACGGTCAAGCGGCGTCGCACTAATCCTATGTACACTTTTGCATGTTTTTTGTGTGTGTGGTTTTGGGAACTGACGGTCTAACAGTCTTGTTGTCCAAGGTAGTACTAAGACCGTGGGAGGGTTAAAGAAAAGCATTTTTGTTCTTAGGTCTTAAAATAAATACATTTATAAAACTTTTTTATACTAAAAGAATAAACATGTTTTTTCCAATGGAGCATAAAATATTTAATAGAAAATAACTTTTAAAAAACATACTTTACAGTCAAAGGACATTTACTTTAGAAAAAGATATATATATATTCTTTACATTGTTGTTACTCTTATATGCTTTGCTTATATCACATGAAAACAAGCAGCATTTTTTATTACTGTTAATATATTAGTATTTTTGACCAAAGTTAATAAGAGCCACAGCCCTCATTTAGAGACATGAAACTGCCTTACTAAAAAAGATTTATTTAAATCAGCTGATCTGAAATGTTCTCTTTTTGCTTTGGATTCACACAGTCCATGCTTTCCGTCATCTTCCTTGTTTTATTTGCCTCCCATTTGTTCTCACCAGGTAAGACCTTCCCACGAGCCCCTCAGATGAACATCAACATCGCCACCTGGGGGAGGTTGGTGAGAAGAGCCATACCCAATCTCAGCACCAACTCCTTCAGCCCCCAGGCTCCTGAGATGGGCCATGGCAGCGTTCCTGGCTCCCCCACACCGAGCAGGTAAACCAGCACATCATTCTGGGCTGTAAGTGGAGCTTTTGTGCTGTTTTTTTCTTTTGCCTGGGTCAAGTTTACACTTACAGGCGTCAATCTATATTTTAAAATTGGGTCAAATGTTTTTCTGCGTATGTATTTTTTTGAAGTCACCAGAACACTTCTGGTATAATTCTACCTGTGTGTGTCTGAGCATTCCGGCTGATCGCCAGTCGATTTTGACTGATGCCAAATTATTATTTTTTTCTTTCTTTTGAAAAATCGCTTCATGGAGCTACACATTTGCTAAGTTGGCAACAGTGGGGCGACACAGACATTTATAACATGATCAAATTGAAAAACAGAAGATACTTCTGCTGCTGCTGATAAAAATAAAACTTACTGATTACTAGAGCCAAAATGATGCTGTTTTTCACATTCATCAATATTTTGATTGTGAAGGCTGGTCTTGAGCAGACACAGAGAGGGAAAAAGTGAAAATAATTGTCAAATACAGATGCTCCGATTGCAGGTTTCACTGAACTTCTAAAGATTTGATTCCTATTTGTTTTATTTTTGTTTTTTAGTCTGAAAAGTCTCCAAAGACAAATTCAAAATTGCTTAAGTTGGCAGCAATGGGGTGATCTGGTGGGCGGGGCTACTAGCAGAAAGAAAGAGGGCAGTGGCTGATTTTCTGATCGCTAATTACTGATCTCCCAGATTTATCTGTGTGCTCCTTCTGTGTAACTGTGACTGAAAGGCGAAGCTGAATAATTTGAGGTTTCCTTCTGTTGTCTCTTAAAAGATGTCAAATAAACTCCTTCCCCCTGTTCCTCTGCTCCACTCACAGCGATCCACTGGTGACCAAGCTGGATTTCGACAAAGAACCCACACCAGGACCCAAACACTACGCAGCTCCTGATGATGCAAGAGAACCACCTGCACAGAACAAGATGCCCAACAAGCAGGAGGTGGAGGTGCGATTCTGTCACAGGAGCAGCACGGTATCTGTGATGACCCTCCACCCAACACGTGTCATTACCTGTGTGTGTCTGCAGGATGCGCTGAGTGAATTCAACTTCCTGAACAAGAGAATCAGCACGGTTCTGGAGCCAGATGCCGACGGGGTTCTTGGGCCGGAGTTCCAGCATCCCAACCTGGAGCTCGCTTCCATCCAGAAGAACTCAGAGATGAGGTAGGACAGACTCACAATTTGACTCTTTTTGATTCTACATCTGTGACACATCCACTGGTTTGTATGTGTGTAAATGCTGCCCCCTGGCATCTCTGGCCAACATTGCATCCATTTATCTCTCTTCAAGGGAGGAGGAGCAGTTCCACTTCAGTCTCAAAGACTTTAAATGTGTGGCAGTTCTTGGACGCGGTCACTTTGGAAAGGTGAGTTCCTCTGGTTGTTTTCTCACAGGCAGACTCCTTTCACTTTAGATTGAAATATTTGCACCTGCTTATGAAAATATATGGAAAATATATGTATGAAATAAGAAAATGCACCGATTTCCCCATTCGTTTTTGTTGTCCAGGTGCTGCTATCAGAATATAAAAGCACAGGCGAGATGTTTGCCATTAAAGCTTTAAAGAAAGGAGACATTGTGGCTCGAGATGAGGTCGACAGGTAAGCAGACCTCAGACTGGACGCACGCACTAAACAAAACACCAGACTCTCTTTAAGCCTCAGGTTAAGGATTTTTTTCATTAATCTCAAGCCACAACTTGTGAATGAATCAGTCCATTTGATTTGTGTCACATTTCAGCAACAAGGCCATTCAAAGTGTTTTACATCATAAAAACACAAAATATAAAAACATCAGACAGACACCAACTCGAGAACAAACAATACATTTTGTCAAGTTGCATCATCAAAAACAGCAATGAGCATCATATGTTGGTTTATAAACTCACCTCCCAGATTTTTAAGCCAATTGTCAAACTTAGACTGTTTATCAAAATCTGGACAGTCCACTCCTGATTCTTTTTAATGCTGGCTTTACTTTGATTAGTTTTTTTATTATGATTTGGACTCATCTCTAAATAGTGCCGTTTTTACAAATACAATAATAGTTTAATCAATCTCAAGTTGAGCTATAAAACTGGAACACTTAAAAGTTTTACTCTAAGTGTGAAATAATCCAGTTGAACTCTAACATGTGACATTTTGTAAATAGAGATGTTGAAGTGAAATCTCAACTCCTTCAAAATGCTGAACCTTTAAATGAGAGCCAAACTGCAGGCGCCTCAGACGTACTTTGTAGTTTTACCATTTATCAGAACACACCAGGTTAGCATCATGCTAGTCCTGACGCTAACTCTGTTGAAGTCCTGCCTGTTCCTGACGTCCAGCCGTCTCTGTCTTCCAGTCTGATGTGTGAGAAGAGGATTTTTGAGACGGTCAACAGCGTCCGCCACCCCTTCCTGGTCAACCTGTTTGCGTGCTTCCAGACGTCGGAGCACGTTTGCTTTGTGATGGAGTACGCAGCGGGAGGCGACCTGATGATGCACATCCACGCCGACGTGTTCTCTGAGCCCCGGGCCGTGTGAGTGGCGCCGCGGCTTCCTGTTGGTCTCACACGCTTTCTGAACGCTGCTGGCGACGTCTTCAGTACAGAGGCACTGATCCACTTTTTACCGATGTCTGAGGTTTACAGATCAGACACAGAAAAATGGCTGAATCGACTGAAAATGTTATTTTTTGTTAGTTTTGTTTTTTAACACAGACATAAATGCACTGAGTTACAAATGAATCTGCTGACTCTGCACCCTTACAGACACTTAAATGCACCAGCAGCTTCACAAACATGTCAAACAACTTTCATTTGTTCAGTCGGTGCAAGTAGGAGTAAAACAGTCGAAGTAAAAATAAATAATAAAGAAAATAAAACTGACAAAACCAAAGCAAAAAGTTTTTGCTCAACCAAGAACAATAGGTAGGTTTTGTTTTGGTTGGTTGGTTACCTCATCTCAACCAACCATGGAAAAGGGATGAAATCTGTATCCCGTCTCCAGGTTACAGATATTATCTGGTCGGTGCATCTGTAGCTTTCATCCAGCTGGTGGCGTTTCCAGTCGCCATCACAACCACACACTGGTGTGAAAACCGTTTGGTTTGATGCTCAAACTGTTTTCCTCTGTTTCTTTGCCAAGTTCTTATTTCCATTCTGTCGCCTTTGCAGGTTTTATGCAGCGTGTGTCGTTCTGGGCCTGCAGTTTTTACACGACCACAAGATAGTGTACAGGTGCGTTCCTCTGGATGCTGCTCTCAGTCAAACCTGGATCTCTGGGAAACAAATTCAAGGGATTTTTTTTCCATTGGTTTATAGTGAGATGACATTTTATCACAAATCCAAGAACAAAATCAGCAACAACTTCTAGGGTTGACGGTTCAATTCCACATAGGAAAACTGAAGTGGGTCAAGCTACATGTATATGTGACCTTTCACTTCTCATTTCGTATAAATTAAAAATCTTTGAAAACCAAAAATGTCAGCATTTAGTAAAACATATACAGATCCTAAGGTGATTTATGTATTTTTTATTCTGTAGTTTTATTTAGTGTTTTTTATCCTTTAGATGGAAATGAGGCGCCTTATGTATCAACATGTAACATGCTCTTTGATGTGTTTTTACAAATAAACTTAATGTCTGGAACCTTATGAAAACTAAAGTACAAGTGTGTGAAAGTGAGTGATCTCTAAACGGGAGGTGTGTGTGTGTGTGTGTGCGTGCGTGCGTGTGTGACCCTCAGAGACCTGAAGCTGGACAACCTGCTCTTGGACACAGAGGGCTATGTGAAGATCGCTGACTTTGGCCTTTGCAAAGAAGGTAACGTGAGCGATTGCATGAGCGCTACTTCAACAAAATGCTTCTCTGCTTGATCCGGTCCGGTCAGTGAAGCAGGGTTGGTTCTGATCGGTGCGTCCCACACTCTCTCAGGAATGGGCTTCAGGGATCGCACCAGCACCTTCTGCGGCACGCCGGAGTTCCTGGCCCCGGAGGTTTTAACGGAGACGTCATACACCCGCGCCGTGGACTGGTGGGGGCTGGGCGTGCTCATCTTTGAGATGCTGGTGGGAGAGGTGAGCCGCCGTTTCCGGGTAGATTACGGCCGCCTGCGGCCAAAGGCAGGGCTTCCTGTAATCGTCCATGTTTGTGTCCAGTCGCCGTTTCCCGGCGATGATGAGGAGGAGGTGTTCGACAGCATCGTGAACGACGAGGTCCGCTACCCACGCTTCCTCTCCACCGAGGCCATCTCCATCATGAGGAGGGTGTGTGTCAGGATGAATCCGCACTAATGATTCACACATTGCTCTGAGGGACGCCCTCAGGTCCTCCCAGTATGACGGCCTGAGGTCACCAGTTGGAACCTGATAAAATGTCAAAAAGGTTCAGGAAGTATCAAGGTTTTTGTAAGGCACTGAAAAATGGTAAATCCAGACGCCCTCTAGTGGCTACTGAGAGAATTGAGTACATTAACTGTCTGAACCAAATCGTTTCCCCCTGATACGAAGTTTTCAAACCAGCTCTAATAAAAACCCTTTAAATGATTTAAAGATCCAAATAAAATCCATCACATGCATAAAGTGAAGCTGATACATTTTCTAAGGTTTGGTCGTGTTTTCTTCGTTCGCAGCTTTTGAGGAGAAGCCCGGAGCGCCGGCTGGGAGCGGGAGAAAGGGACGCAGAGGAAGTTAAGAAACATCTATTCTTCAGGGTAAGAGAGGAAGAAAACCCAGGCGTTCTTTTTTAGAATGATGCGTAACCAGAATGCTAACGGCATTGTGTGGGTGTGTGTGTGTGTGTGTGTGTGTGTGCGTTTTGGTAGAACCTTGATTGGGACGGCTTGCTGGCCAAGAAGGTGAAGCCGCCGTTCGTGCCGACCATCCAGGGCACCAACGACGTCAGCAACTTCGACGATGAATTTACCTCAGAGGCGCCGATCTTAACCCCCCCCAGAGAACCCCGAGTCCTGAGCTCCGAGGAGCAGAACCTGTTTTCTGACTTTGATTACATCGCTGACTGGTGTTAGCTTCACCCTCAAAGACACACACACACACACACTGTGAACTAAACCGCTCAGCGATGACTGGAGCTCACTTTTTATAAACAATCCTTCCTTCCTCCCTGCCCAAAATGTTGAGAGAACAAACTGTGCCATTGAGAAGAAATCTAGATGACCTCTACAAGGACCTCAGATGTTGTTTTTTTCTTCGTTTTTTTTTAATCCACGAGATGATTGTTGTTTTTTTTAATTGAATGGAATTGTGTTGGATGGAAGGTGGAGGGATATCCTGCACAGATCGCCGCCGTGTCTGTTGACTGACCACTGAGAATGTTTTCCATACGGACTGAGAAGACGGCGTCATTACAATCACATTATTCAGTGTTGCTGTCTTCAGATTTTTAAAAAACAAACAAACAAAAAAACATGTACAGATTATATTCAGTCACCTATTTGATGTGCTATTTTATGTTCTCTTGTAAATCCCTCAGCATGGATCATATCTGAACCTGGTGTTCAGTGAAGGCTTGGTCACTGAACGGTCAGCTACAGCTAACATCTTGACTACTACAGCAGCTTCCTGACTTGAAAAAAAACCGTGTTTCCCCTCTGGCAGGCAGTTCAACCAGTCACTTCTTGAGAAGAAAAATTAAGATGTCTTCTTTTAAAATGCTTTAAAATAGACCAGATATTAGGTATTACATTTCAATGCCTTATAGAAATGCCCTCTAGGGTACAGCAGCATATTGGGGCCATTGTAGATAGGAGGGAAAAAAAGTCAAACATTTTTTTGATTAATCTCTGAATTTTTTGAGTAAAAGCTTCTTAGTTCTGAGTTTGAGAACCAAAAATTTTCTAGAAAAAAAAATTATTTTTAGATCAGTTTAAGAAATTTTCTAAAAGAAACTAAATTATTTTTAGTTTCAAAAGTCAAAAATTTTAGAAATTAAGATTTGAGTATATGTTTGACTTTTTAATCTCTGAAATTTCATTTTTTTTGTTTTGAAAATTTCTGAGATCTAAAAAAAAAAATTCAGATTTTATTGACAGAAACTTCCTTTTCTTTGTTTTTCTACAACAACCCTAAAGTGCCGTCCTGTTGGTGGCGCCAGCGCAGTTATGGAGACGATAAATTGGAAATGGAGCTGAACTCAATCCTGAGCTGCTAAAATGTTTTATTGTTCCCAGCCAGTTGTGACAGACAGAACTTTGACTAAAGATACCTCAGTAAAACCAGCGCACCAAAACTGACGAGTTTATTTGAATTTTCAGGTAAAACACTACATCTAGTTTTTAACATTAAAACGCCATGAAAGCACGTGCTTCCTCCGTGAATCCGGTTGGATGTTTCCAGCTGACTTCCTGTCAGTGTGCATGTTAAATATGACTGATTCAATATTTCAGACCTGCTTATGAATCACTACAGACGGAGCAGGGGGTATATTATATGCATACTGTATGTACACAGGTAAGCTGAAAGCACTAATTTTATCAATAGTTTATCTACATTTCTTAATTATGGAAAATAGATTGTACAAAGTGTTTTGTTTTTGTTTTTTAAATGTGTTTGTGCATGTTGTTTCCAGAACAGATATAAACTGAATGGATGGTACAAATTACTCAAATCACAACTGTTCTCATTCATCCTGGTGTATAATGTAAAAAAAAGAAAAAAAGGCATCTTTGCAGTCACTGTTACCTATCATGAATGCACAGATTAAACATTTGTAATATTGGCTTATTTTTATTTCACTGCTGAAGCATCCTGGCTCAATGGATGTACTGAAATACGGTAGGCTCCATCTAATGCAAGTCGAATTTATTTGAATCATTTTTTAACAAGCAAGCTTGGTTAGTAATCGAGTTGCAAAAATGTTTTCAAACAGCTGATTTCATCTTTGTGAAGTCTCATGCCTTCCTGCGGCCAGCTGACCAGCAGTGTGCAGCAGCATGTGAAGGTTTTAATTCAAACCATGAGCTGATTAATTGAAAATCTTTTATTTTATTATTTTTTTAAATTACTTGGAACAATTCAAACAAAATAGAACCTGGCAAATTTTTTCTACAAAACAACTGCTTTGTTGTATACAATATGAAAAGAACCTAAAGTTGCAAAGCGTCAAAAGTTTAATGTTTTCCCCACTTGGACATATATACATGGTACAGTATATACAGTCAAATGAAATACTGCTAGTACAGTCTGCAAGCTGCTTATTCAAGCTCTGGAATATGTGTCCGCTGTGTTCCTGTCACGGTGCCTGTGGGAGGGCTGCTTGTTCTGAGCACGGCCAAAGAATATTCAAACCCTAAACCAACAGAAAAACGTACAGCAGAGAAACTTCAGCAATGAGGAGACGGAGTCTGGTTCACAGTTGAGGCAGTTTATCAACAGGCGTGTCAAACTTAAAGTCCGGAGGGAAAAGTTCTGCTGCGCGTGGATAGATGAGCCGGTAGGACTGTCTGATGGTGACGTCGGCGACGCCAGCGATGTCGCCGATTTCTGGGGAAGAACAACAAGCAAACATTTGAAGCATGTAGAAAATGTTCACGTATTTAACGAACTGTTACCATGTTGTGACAGGATAATATGAGACGGATAATCTGTGAAAATAATCCAGCTCCTCCACCTCCTCCCTGTGCTACTGTTAACTTCAGAAATGCACAGCTCTGGTCAGGAGTCAGGAGGCGGATCTTAGTGCTGCCAATCAAGCTCGTGCAGTTGCTGCTAAACGTGCCAGTGGTGGACAAGCAGCTTATCGCTCCAGGAAAACTGTTTATCCACAATCATCGGTGGACATGCTAACTAGCCTTAGCATTCCTGGCAGGATCTGGTGGGAGGAGCTAGTGTAGCGCATCGGGGGATGAGCATCGGGGGATGAGCATCGGGGGATGAGCATCGGGGGATGAGCAGCGCTAAGACCCGCCCCCGGGCTCTGATTGGTCGTTTCTTAGAGGAGTGTATGTCTGCAGCTGGCAGTAGGAGCTAAATATCTATGTCGTTTCTTCTGAATTATGAATATATTTCATGTAACTGATAACATCCGTCCCGTCGTGATTTTTAATATCTTGAACAAACATATTCACGTGTGATTTTCACTGAATTTCTTATTTAATGGAAACATCGCAACTACGAAATTGTGTTGGTTTTTTTTCTACATTAGTGGAACGTCGACAAAGTTTTGCGGCATGTCTGTGATGGGAACGCGGCTGGTGGGAGCGAGCGGTGTCTCCACAGAACCTCTCACCTTTCTGGGTCTTCTTCTCGGCGGAGGCCTGGGAGGCCATGTAGATGGCTGCGGCGGCCACCGAGATGGGGCTCCTGCCAGGCACCAGGTCCAGCTCCACGGCTTTCCTGGCGATGAAGGTGGCGGCCATTTGCACCTGCTTGGGCAGGCCCAGGTTGGAGCAGAAGCGGGACATGAAGTCTCCCGTGGTGATGAGGTCCACGCTGGTCTCCAGAGCCTTCAGGATCAGCTTGAAGCACCGGCCGATCTCCTTCTTTGAGATCCTGGAGACGGCGCAGATCTCTGGAAGAGACCGCGTGTCGGTTTAGTCCTGATTTAGTTTGTTTCTCAACTGTGAAGAAAATAATCCCACTTGGATAAAAGTGAGATTATTTGTCCCCATGACAGCAGCTTTCACAGTAAGGATGGACAATAAATCAATAACCATGTATATATGTCACAATTGATATTATAAATACCACATCTGATAGAATATTCACTGAACTCTGATCCAGCCCTGAACAGAACTCTGGGGGATGTAGGCAGAACACAGGCCTTCCCTCAACCTTTCACAGCTAGCTAAGCAAGGCTGGCGGCATCAGCTCATTCGCTCTTTGGTTGCCTAGCAACAACCTGTTGAGTAACGTACAGCAGCGGTTTCAGGTTTTCCCCGCTGTGCCTCATAACTCCTTAAATCTAAAAAACAGGCTGAAGGAAAACTGGATGAAAGAGGGAAGGTGATGCCACCAGGCTGGCTGCATTTCAGATATGAAGCACTTGTATAGCGATGTGTTTTCCATGCACATCATTCAGCCATATTTCACTATGAAGCTAAGAGGAAATCAGCTTTATTTAGACCGGATCAAGAAAACAAGTCTGACCTTTAAATGTCCTCGGTACGCCCTCCTGCCTGCAGGCGATGTAGAGGCAGGCTGAGGCGATGGCGTCGTTGGCTCGCCCCTTCAGACTCTTCTGTTCATAAACCTGCTTGAACAGGTTGTTTGTTCTGTCCTGAGGAGCCAAACGGAGCAGTCAAAGTAAAACGTGGAAACTTTGAAATGGGTGAGAAGGAGACCCGGTTCTAAAGCGAGCGACCCCGGCCGAGGAGCCCGGCTCCTCTCTGAACTCACCACGATGTTTCTCGGCAGGTTGATGCGATCCGCCATGGTGCTGATCTCCTTGAAGGCGTTCAGCATGGCCCGGTCAGAGCTGCTCATGGTCCGCCGGTTCTGGTACTTTGAGTTGCCGAACTCGTCGAAGCTGGCCGCGCCCGTTCCCTGTGGAGGACACGCTGCCGACACGTCAACAGAAACACGCGAGTGGCGCATCAGAGCGCAGCGCAGGAGCCGACGGCCGCGTGAGCCTCAGTCTGACCTTTAAAGGTCAGACAGGAGCCGTCGGGTAGAGAGGAGCGCCGGCTGGAAAGCAGCTGCTTGGTTGGGATTTTGGCCAACATCACTTTTTTTTTTGTCTAGAAAGTCAGTAAATAAAGCAACAAAGTTGCTAAGTGGGCAGCAGTGTGTTGACCGTCGTTAACCACGCCTGGATTTTCAGACGTTTGTTTGGTTTTATTATTTTTGTTGTTTGTCCTCTTATCTAACTGGTTATTTGTTATTTTGTAGATGCATACCCATCTGTGTGTAATTTTGTTTTGTATACACTAATTTGTGAATTATTAATAATGATAGAAACATTTTTTTAAAAAGCCTGACGTTAGCTGATAATGAGTCTTTTTGTCTAAAGAGTCAGTAAATGACTTTGCTGACTCAGCATCAAAGGGTTGATTGTTGCTAACGGTGGATGAGCCGACGTGACCCGGTGGGCGGGACTGAGACAGCGGCTGATTTCACTTTACTTAACTTTATTAGTGACTGAAAGATCAGACTGGAGTAATGAGGAGAATATTTGCTTTTATTTACTAGATACACCGAAGTTATGAGGGCCTGTAGAGGCACGGCTTAAAAGACAAGTAATGGGATTCTAATGTTTAGAGCTCGCAAGATTATGATTGGTATTCATGGTGGATTGTAATTTGTAATTTATTCATCTTTCTTTGTTAAACCACACACACAGATCCACTAATCCACCTGAATTCAGCTCCTTAACAAGCAGATTCAGGAACCAGAACATCAAACTCTGGCCTTGTCGTTTGCTTGGGGTCATTGATGCATCTGATCGGTGAACATTCTGCGATCGCCACCTTCGTAACGCATCGTAACAGACGGAGTCTGATTCGCAGACGTTTTCAGGCACGGATGGAATCGGAGGATCCGATCGGGTTTCCATTTAAGTGTCGGCCGATCTCCAGTCACCCAAAATGAAGGGAACTGGGCCGATTTCTCGGTTCACCGACAGAGACGCTTCCCCTCTGCGCTGCGGCTCACCCTGCTGATCATGGTGGTCAGGTCTCCTCCGTTGAGCAGGGGGTTCTGGGCGTCTCCCACTCGGGACGGGTCTTTGAGAGCCTTCTCGTTAGAGAACGTCCTCCACTCGGAGCCCACGTCGATCACACGGTCACCTGGAGACAGAGCGTCAACCAATCAACTCAACTACAAAATACAGCATTCTGGGAAAAAAAAAAAAAAAAAAGATCCAGTTTGTGTAAACAAGTTGCTCTTTTATCCTGTCGTACTTCCTGTTTCGTATCTGTAAACAAACAGTCAATAAAAGAGCTCTGAAACTTCTTCTAGTTCTATTGGCCGAAGTTCATTGGAGATTATTTAGTGGAGGAAAAACCCAACGAGATTTCATTCCAATGCATCTAGAAACGAACCACTGAATTCTCCTCACACAGATCTGAAACGTCCAGATGCTGACCGGAGCTCTCAGGACTTTCCATCCTGCTAAATGTAACAGTAAACTGAGTCTGTCAACAGACTGAAGCCAAATTCCAGAGAGAAGACGACGACGACGACGATGATGATGATGATGATGATGATGATGATCCCCCTGTTTGTCATCTTCCATCCCTGTGGGGTAATTAGAGGATGGTGTAATATTCTGGATGCTGTTGCCTCATGCACACAGACCAGAACTCTGACGATGTTTAGGCTTCGTTCTGGTCGGATCTCTCTAGACTTCCATCTTCTCCTCGGTATCTCAGAGTTACAACACGGCAGCAGCGGGTCATTAAAACCATCCAGAGACATCAGAGCCACAGCGGACAGACCAGTCCAAACGGGTCACGGTTTTCTCTTCAGGTAGAATCTAACAGACTTGAATCCAATTCAGCTGGGAGTCGCAGACTGGGAGTGGCAGTCATGGTCTCCTCTGAGGCCTGCAGCAGAAACGCAAGCCAGCAGCTGAGCTTTCGTCAGAGAGCAGCTCCTCTCCCCTCTCCCGCCGACCCGCCCGGCGTCGAGGGGCTCGTTACCGGAGAACCCAGGATTCCCAGTGGCTCTGAGATGTTTGGGCCGGATGTGCAACAGTTCAGACTTTACCTTAAGCAGAAAACCATTATGCTCTGAATAAAACCATCAGCTGCAGGAAATGTCAGCATGATAATGGTATATTTAAAAACACTAATTTGCACATCTGTTTTGAAATGTGACATTTATCAAAAAGCAGCAAAACAATCCAATATTATTGGAGAAAATGAAATGAAGGATGTGTCAGCGCCTCATCATAGTCAGAGTCCATCTGAACTTGTCTAAATAAGAGTAAAACTCGTGTTACAAAGTGAACTCATATATTCACATTAAGCCTCATCTTCATCAAAATGTAAATACATATCGCAAATATATCATCATCATCATCATCATAAAGTGACAAATCCAAAGTTTTACATCTTTATGCTTCACATGCCAACAAGATATTCTGCATGTGCTGATGAAAACTTTAGGACTTTAAAACACTGCTGCTAGTTTATAAATCGCTGAACTGCTTAATACATTAAAGATCTGCTGTTGTCATAGCAACCTTCCAGACCTCTCAGGTCTTCAGGATCCGGTTCTGGATGCAGAACCAGATCCAAGCATGGAGAAGCAGCATTCAGCATCTACGCGCCACACGTCTGGAACAAACTTCCAGAAAACTGAGAAACAGACGAAACACTGAGTTCCTTTAGACCCCGACCCAAAACGAACCTGGGTAGAGAAACGAAACGTTGACCAACAGAGTCCATGTGAGTGTGGACTCAAACATACTCTAACATATCTATTGCACACATTTGAAAATATAAGCGAGTTCAATTATTAAAGCCCCAACACAGTTAGGATCTGTCTTATTTGCTTGACACATAGCTGCAATTCAGATGCGCCGCAGCTCAGAAATGAAAAAATGTCACTAATCGACAGCAGGATAATCAGAACACAAGTCATACAAAAGATTTAAAGCAAACTGCAGCCTGGTCGTCCTTCAGGTCAGCTCAGGTCACCAAAACGTTTGGATGCTGTTGCTTTAAGGTCCGATCCAAAATGTCAGCTGCTGCAGCATCACACAGTGAACTTAGTCACAGTTTCTCTCCAGTCTTCACATTTAGTCAAAGTTGTTTTAAACCTTTTTGACGGATTATGATGTTGTACTCCCATAAGATTTCAGACAGGTGAGTCACAATGAGAGATGAA
Organism: Phalloptychus januarius; assembly: GCA_902982915.1. Lineage (NCBI taxonomy): Eukaryota > Metazoa > Chordata > Actinopteri > Cyprinodontiformes > Poeciliidae > Phalloptychus > Phalloptychus januarius. The sequence goes on along the minus strand of CADWAE010000466.1, from coordinate 1,581,441 downwards.
TCAGAAAAACAAAGTGAGGTTTAAACTGATGGGAGAGATTCAGCGATGGCGTATTCTCGACATTCGTCGTGTAAATACTCACCGACAACGAGTCCGCACTCGGGACAAATCATGTCGCCTGCTCTGTAGTCCTCCACCAGCAGCGCATCAGGATGATTGGGACATTGAACTTTGGGTAAGGCCAGAGACTCTCCACTGCGAAAGCAAACAGCGAGACTGTTGACAAAGCCAGCTGGAAGCAGGGCTTCTTCCAATAGCAGGAACTGATGGGAAGAATCACAGAGATTCTCTGGTCTGCAACACCTCAGGTATCATCGCTATCACACCTGACTCCCACATGCGGTGATACGGTCGCCTACAAGTTGCAGTGATTGTTGCAGAGCGAGCCCCAACCATCACCCTTCCACCACCGTATCTGTGAGCTGGTTTTATATGCGGGTTTTCTATCAAAGTGGCTCCATTATGGTCTCTTCTGCCTGAAGAACTTTGTGTTCAGTCTATCTTCTAAGTCCTGACAACAATCATTCACACTGTATGAATGTCAACAAGAAATATATAGCACTATGTCTGTCTGGCATTTAGTCAACATTTCTTTTTATAGGAAGCTCAAAATGTCAGCTTTCACTGAGGAACTGACCTTTAAAGATGATCGGTTAATCGATGCTTTGATTGGCTTTGAAGGATAGCATGCATCCTTATCGTATTGAATGAGGTGCTGATGTTTTAAGGCTGTTTCTGTGCGCAATCTTATGACTATAAAAGGACTAAAGTATTGTCACCAAATGAAAACCTGTGAAACGGAGAGAGCATGAAATCCCTTCTTTTACTTTGACTATAATTTACAAATAGAAACTTTCCGTTCTCGGTGTTTTACATTCACTCTCACTTCCCGTTTACACGGACGAACAGAGCATATCTTGATGAGATCAGCTCAGGGGCAACGCGGTAGAAGCAGACAGACTTAAACACAGTGGACGCTCCGAAGTGAATCCATATGTAGTTGATAACATGTCATTACAGCAAAGGTCAGGCTCGATCATGAACATGTCGATACGCTGAGTGGCGGTTTAACTGTCCTTAATGTGATGTTTTTGCATCCAATTCACGGAAATGAGAATTTTTCAGGATATTATTTCACTCATTTCCACCAGATAACATTAGCAGCTCCTAGACTGTGAGCTGAATAAGAAGCCTTGAGTTGTTGAGCAATGTTGTCAGTAGCCTGCTTGTGTACAGATGTACAATCAGAATCCATAGACAGACTAAAGCTTTTCTTTCATTTTACTTTAATATAACACCTTCAAATGGGAGAAAGTAGATGTAAAAGGAGCCTAATGTGAGCGCAGCGGCGACACAACAATGACTTCTGGTAGAATCTAATGACGACCCCGCGAGCTAACTAACTAGCTGTCACTAAGCACAATAGACCCAAAAAATCTAACGGTTAGTGAAAGGAGCGGCTTATTCGTAAGACGAGAACAGTACTTTCTTCCTATTCTAAAGCTATCAGTGTATATGTTCACCACAAGAAATCTTGAAAGCGTTTCTGAAAAAACCAAACCGCTACATAGTTGGAAAAAGTGGTTACGCACCGACTCGTCGACGCCATGTTTCTCTTCCCTCTTTCCTTCAGTAAAATAAGCGAACGGACGGCGCACCTCTATTTATAAGCTACTCTCGTCACGTGGCAGCCAAACTACGGCTAGTCAAAGAGAACAAATTACATTTTGTTTTACATGGCAGTCCACTATTAAATCTTGCCTACCAGAGCAAATAATCCCTGATATTTTAGATTCGCCTACACTAACATCATCGAGAAAATTAATTTAGCATGTTACTATTAATTTAAACCTTCTCACTTTTCACTTTCCAGAACTCACGCTGAATTTTGCGAGCTACTCCTTCAGTAGTTTACCTATTTTACCTTTTTACGTTCCATTACAGCTTTTGCAAAAAAGAGAATTAATTGAGACACTCAGGACAATATGTATCAAACCTATAAGTACACATTTTGTTCGTCTGCTTGTTTTTTGGTCCCAGAAAAAGTGCAGAGACATATAATTAATAAAAAACTAATTTGAACATTTTTTTATGTGTTTATTCAGATTTGATATAATGTATTTTTCATACACTGTCCGTGGAGACAAGCTATTCATTATGTATTCTTATTACGAATATTTTTGTTTTGATTTTCTAAATTGAAATCAAAATTTACTTTTTTTTTCAGCACCTTTCACTTTTAATCTTTCTTTATGCAGTTAATTGTCTTTTGGTGCTGCTACTGACTTGGAATGCTGTGTTGCATCATAGTTGTATTGAATTAGACTGATTGGGTTTGAATCTGTATCTATTGTATACAGATTTTTTAATGGAACGGACTGAGTGGAATTGAACGGAATAATCTTTGATTGTATTGGGTTGTATATGCGGTTGAATGTGATTTGATTTGTTTGTTTTTGTGAATGAAACCAACCAAATACTATTCTATTCTTTGTTCTGTAAATATTTGAGTGTACTTTTCTACAGTTTGATCTGTGATTTTCTGACATCTATACTGCAAAAAGACTCCTGGTGTCTGATAACCACTGTTAGACGCTGGTGGTTTTTCTCGCTGATTCTTTTAACAGAAGGTAGCCAGACCCCATTAATCATGGCGTACAACTTTAATTACCTTACATGCAGAGACTGCATGTGCTTGACAAGTCTTCCTGAAAATATGCAATGCTTTACAGAATAATTAGATATCCAAATAAGAAATTATTCAAAATTTAAACACCATTTTCTTTTTTCCTTCAAGTAAAAACAAAAATAGAATGGCCATTTGCATCTGTCTGTGCCCATGACTCAGTGGCAGTCTGTGACTCTACGGTTCCCTCATTCCTCTGACCTGATTGGAGAATCACTAATCCCAACAGAAGTCAACCATATGTTAAATTGCTTCAGTCCTTGTTTATAGCAAAATAAATTTTAACTGATTTTTTAACATGACACAATACTTGTTGTTGTGCATGTAGACGACAGCAGGTGGCGCCATAGAATAACAGATTTGTGTACATGATTTTGAGGCAAATTCTGTGGTTTGGACAAAGCTCAAGTTATACAATGCTTTGCAAAAGTGTTCACTGCCTTTTTTCTTCTTTTTTTTTTAGATTTGACATATCACAGCTACAAACATTTCCCCATTTTAGTAGTATTTTTATGTGACTGGCCAACACAAATAGTGGATGATCCTGAAGTGGAAGAAAAGTAAAATATAGCTTTCAAAATTTTTCACCAGACTAATCTGAGTTAATGCTTTGCAGAACAATTTTTGCTGCAATCAGAGCTGATCTATCTGGCATGTCTGACTGAAATCCTGCCAATTCTTCTTTGAAAATTATATGAAATTATATGGAGTGCAATACATCCAAATTCTTGCAAGAGATTTTAAGTTAGGTTTAAGTCTGGACTGTAGTTGGGTTTAAGTCTGACGTGAGCACTTTTGCAAGACCTTTGTACTTGGCATTCGAGTTAAATTTTTTTAGAAGTTCAGAAATGTGAGTGGATGTTCCTAAAAAGCATATAAAGCTTCTGATAAACCAGACTTTCCAGGAACGCCACCACAGCAAAATGTGCTAGACAGACATGTCTGTGCAAACATCACTGGTGAGAATGCCTCCAAGTCACAACAAGACAAGAGAGACCTGCCAGCTAAGCATTCCATTACCCTGGTTTGAGGAAGCTGTTCTTACAGGTCTCTCTGAAACATGAATTCTTTATTCCATCAGAACATTTTAGAAATGCTCAGAAAGTAAAAAGTACAGGAGTGTGTGAGAGTGGGGATCTGTGTTCTTCTGTGCAAACAGATCATTGTAGCAGCTGCCATAGAAACAAGTATGTTTGTTTAGGGCTGTTATTGGTTTGTGGTTTCTGATGTGCAGCTAAAAGTCAATATCGTGTGAGAATGTCTGTGTGTTACTTCCTATTTCCCTCTCCCCCAACTTTCTTCTTTTTTCTTCTTCTACCTTGGTGGTCTGATTGCCAACACACTCATCTGGCTACCAGCAGTACTGGGTTTTTTTTTAAAGTCTGTGTCCTAAAAAGGAAACCCATAATGGTTTAACCTCTACCTCACTGTTTGAAGAAAAAACCAAATGATTACATTTTTTACTTCTTCATCTGGTTCATCCCACCAACCATGTGTCTCGCCACAGTCCCCATAAAGCTGTGGACCCCAGGCCAGGTCCCTCACTGTCCTGCATGCTGTGGATGTTTCCCCAATGACGCACACCAGACTTCTGCAGCACTTGATAGCATGCTTAAGAACTAATGCAGTCTTTATTCATTTATTGCTTTATTCCTTTTGAGTCAAATAAAATTAAACATGCATATGGTACCCCTTAATAAGTGAAAACGAAACAAAGAAAAACATCCACTAATACAGAAATATATACAGTAATATTCATAGATCAAGAACAAGACATTGTCTGAGTCAACAAAATTGCATTTTATATGATAACACTGTATTTATATATAAACAAGACAATGTATTTACATTACATACTATACATCATTTAGTAATCACATAACAGCAAATGTATATTTAACAGTGAGAAACAGTAAAATTGTGACAGGAAAGATCTGTAAACCATAAAACAATTTAAAACTGGTGATTTGATGATGTAAAGTTTCATCCATCCATCCATTTTCTGACACCCTTGTCCCTACTGGGGTTGGGAGGTGCTGGTGCCTCTCCAGCTAATGTCCTGTGCCAGAGGCGGGGTCACCCTGGACAGGTCGCCAGTCTGTCGCAGGGCAACACAGAGACAGACAGGACAAACAACCATGCACACACACACTCACACCTAGGGAGAATTTAGAGAGACCAATTAACCTGACAGTCATGTTTTTGGATTGTGGGAGGAAGCCGGAGTACCCGGGGAGAACCCACGCATGCACAGGGAGAACATGCAAACTCCATGCAGAAAGACCGGGGCCAGGAATGGAACCCAGAACCTTCTTGCTGCAAGGCAACAGCTCTACCAGCTGCGCCACTGGGCAGCCCTTGATGTGAAGTTGTTGTAAATAAATTAATCGGTGAAAGCAGTATTTTATACGTTCATGTCAGGTAAAAGCATTGTGGTGGTGGTGGTACTGGTATCTCCAGAGGTCATTAGGTCAGACACATGGTTCACCCTGGATGGGCCGCTGCTCCAATCTCAGAACCAAAATGCCATGGCTAAAATATTTGTCAAGGAAACACACTTCTCAGTTTTTGTGCTGCATTTATTCTTTAAGCAATCAGTCTGCAGCATTGCTACTGCACTTCAGGCGCAGGTAACCAAATTAAGATTTGGTGCAATATGTTATGCACCAAATCTTGTCTCTCCAGTGTCTCTCCATTCTTAAAAGATTGGAGAGACGGTGTGAGGAAAGATGTAAAGATTAGACAAATTTCTAGAATTGACATGTTTTTGCTTGAGGAACAGGTAATTTCACTCCTGAGAGGAAAGTGACACTTGATTCTGAGGAAACACTTGGGCCCAACTGCAGAGGTTTCTTTGGTGCATGCAAGAAGGAGACGGGTCTCTTTCAACATGCGTGGTGTGAAATATGTGCACCAAAGCAAATACACAAAACAAAAAAAGTCCATGTCATTTTCCTTAAATGCACTCAGGGACAAATCGCTTAATTTGTGGAGACATGTGGAAGTGTTTGGCCTTAATAGTAATGATAATAACCATCATTAGCTTTGGATGAAAATGGGAAAAGACTACACGCCTGAGAGCAACACCTCAACAGTGAAGAACGGGGGAATGGTGGGGTTTTTGTACGACAGTTTTGCTGCAAGCGGGTATTTCCACAATAAATTTATCAAGAGGAAATACTATTATGTCAAAATACTCTGTCAACATCTTGAGACATTAACCAGAAAGTTAAACGGATCTTTCGAATCGACAGTGATCTAAAGCACACCGCAAAATGAGTTACGAAGTTGCTAAAGCACAATTAAATGTGCTTTGTGGTGGCCATCACAAAGTTCTTATCTCAGCTCAACACAGACTGTGGGTAGGGCTGGAAAGGTGTGTGAGCAGCACGGCCTGCAACATTGACTCAGTAGCAACAGCTCTGTCAAGAAGAAAGAGACAAAATTCCAGGAAACTTGTGGAAGATAAGCAAAAGGTTTCAGTTTAACATGCAGTTCTGTCGATGTGATCAATTCTGATGTTGCTTTAAAATTGTACTATTAAATTCTCTCTCATTTTGAGCAAATGAGAGAGAAACCAATGAAACAAGGAAAGTTTCATTGGTTTGAATGTCAGACAGTAGGAGTCTTTTTTCTTACTTTTTGTCTTTCTTTTTTTTATGATACATATCCTGCATACAAGGATATGTATCACTGTCTGCAGAATACTGCATATGCTTTGTCTAGTTAGTTATTCACCTCAAAGGCTCATCAACCACCTCAGCGTGTGATCTCCCATGCTGAGTCTAGCTTCTACTTTTCTTTCCTTCTTTCGTCATTCTTTTCTTCCCCTTCTCAGTTCTCCCACTGCAGTCTACAGGGGCAGAGTGAGAGAACGCAGACTGGCAGCAGGCAGCAGCCCCGTACCGGTTGAAACCTGTTTGACTTGCAACTGAGAAGACACTTCCTCCGCCCAGTGCATCATCAACCAAAACCAGAAAGAACTGGAAGATATGCTGCAGTAAACAAAAATGAGCACACACACACACACAAAAGACAGAAAGAAAGAAAATACAACTTAAAACAGACTGTTATTTCTGAGTTAGGAGATTTTGAGCAAAAGTCTTAGAAGAGGAGGAATATGATGCTGCGTTCATGTCCTAGAGGGGAAAGCGAGTTATACATATAGAAAAGACCTCAATTCATATCGAATCTGCTTCTCGGTTTGTCATTCATTTACTTTTTGAACTTACTGGGAGGTTAGTTTTTTTTTTCGCTCACTTGCCAAATAAATGATTAAACTCCTTACAATTTTGTTCCTCGAACAATAAAAATCCCTGTACCCATTGTGTTCAAAACACTGTTTTGCTCATGGCTCCATGGTCTTGTATAGGATACTTCCCGAATTCCCTAAAACAGTTTTTGGATCCTCTCAGTTATCCATTTTATGTTTGGAAACTTCATTTAAATTTTATTACTTTTCCTCCATGTAAAATTTCGATTATAAATTGAGGCTCCGACCGTTTTTTTTTTTTATTTCTTAGTAAATAACTTAAAAATAGCTCAGAGATTTGTTGCTTTACAACGATTGTTCAGAAATTGAACTCTTGTCCCCCATGGTCAGTAAACGCAGCATTTGATAACTAGTAGGCGGCGACTACTGGAACTTGCTCTTATCTAGCCGACCAATAGGAGAGGCCCATTAAACCCACAAACAGCGCTGAGCGCGGCTCCATATTGGATCGGACTTCTTCTGAGAAATACATTGCTCGGGCGGACTACCTGCTCATATTATCTAATACACCGACAAGAAGCTCACTGTACGAATTAGGCATGAGGAATAGCAGCCGGCAAATACCACGGTCACGGACAAACCTTCCCCAGGACTCTGCTTCTCTGAGCGGCGTCATTGCCTCTGCGAACGCTGTTATTTAGGGGCTTAGAAATTAGGTTAACCACGCACCTGAGGAGAGGCTGGAAAAGTGGCATGCAGAGTGAGGAAGAAACACTTGGACTGAGATAACGTTGGCAGTAAGTGTATTTCCCTCTACAAAAACATATAAACTAAAATAAAGTATGTTTCAGTGACATAACTGATTTATTAAGGCCCAAAATACATAGTGACGCTTCACTTTAACGTGTCTAATCAAGTCACCTGACCTTCTGAGGCAGAGCGAGGGGTAAAACTGTGGAGTTCAAAAACCGGCTGGAAAGGTCAAGTTTTTCCATCAACAGAGCTTGGAAAAAACAATAAAATGTTCTTTTAGGGTATATAGAAAAACGCCTCGTGATGTCCAGCAGCATACACTCGCTGGTAGCCATCTTAGAAGTTACAGTTTATCTGAACTTGACTTACTGTCACGTGGGAGCTCCAGTTTTGCTCATTGTCTTCTTGTTGTTTCTTCAAAGGTTAACCAAGAACGCTTGTTCCGCCTTTTTCTAGGCACGCGCGCCACTTGCTAAGACGCAATGAGAATTGAAAGCTGATCATGAAGCAGGTCACATCTGTTCGGTCACTAATGTAGTTTACAAACTGCTGCTGCTTCCAGCTATTGGGCAAATAGATGGAGGGATCCTCTCTGTTTAAGATATTTTTGATGTTCTCTTCCTTAGGGAAGAAGAACTTTACGTCAGAGAACATCATAGAAAACCAAAAAATGTTATCAGCCAGGGGGAACCGAGTATATGCATCTCTATTTTTGCCATCCAGTTACTTGTACTCTGTAGAGCTGCAAGAAAGCCTTTTGAGTTGTAAATTTCAAAACACATGTAAGGGGTTTGATCACCGCTTAGCCACAACATGCATCTGCAATGTAATCTATACCATTACCATCAGTCAACTCCACAGTGCAGAAGTTAGAAAGAAATCCCATCGCCTGGCAATCGAAGATGGAAGGTATTTGATGAAGCTAACCTGGTAGGGGTTTTAACTGCATTTGTTCTGGGAAATCCTGTAACTATTAGCAGTTCACAGATGAATTGGCATTAATTTTATAAAATTGGTGTTTGGTTTAGTCATGTGAAACCTATTTTATCCACCTATCTTATCTACCTCTGCAAACGTCTGAAAATTAGCTAGTGTCCCCTTTTGCTCTGCTGTGAGGAAGAGAGAGGCAGAGTCAGCCAGCAGGTCGTGTCTGCATGTGCAAATAAAATGATCACCGCACTGCTGGAAACTCAGCAACTTTTTAGACAAAGAAATTGGTCAAAATTGTAATCAAGCGGATCAGGCTTTTTAAAGTTTGGTGATCTGTGGGAAAACTGCAACCAGTGCATCCCGCCGAATATGCTAGATGCTGATCGGAAGAAAAGATTCAAAGGCAAATTGGTACCAGTTTAAATTCTAAACATGATCATAACTGCTAACTTTTATTTCAGCTGCGTCTCTGGCTGAATTCAATAAAGGCTTTGGGAATGCTAAGGTCAAACATGTCGGGTTCGTCTAACTTTAATTCAGAGAAGCTTTTGACTTGCAGAATCAGCTGATCCATCTTATTTTTATTTTTTATTTTTTTGTGGTACTTCTTAAGACATTGGTTCAAATACACACAAAGCAGACTTGGGTCTTTTTCTCTAAGTGTGCTTCTTAAAAAACTTTCTATTGAAATAAAATATTGTAGGGCACAGCTTTACACGACAATGTTTTTATAGTCACTATCTGAATAAATTTGTACCACTGCGTTGTCGTGTCTTTAAATTGGATGAAACGAACTAGCGGTCTGGCTCCAGTTTACACTAATAATCAATATCAGGGCCTGGCAACATGTGGCCTGAGAGAGAGTAATGCTGGGACTTCTCCTGCTGGCAAATCCAATTTCCCCTGATCTCAGGTGGTGGAGGAGGACAAGTCCTGAAAGCATCAAGTGTTTCAACATGTCATAGTAAAAAAAAAAAAAAAGATAAGGTGTTGACAGTGATCTCTGCAGTTTACTCAGGATTTGACTGAGTCAGCAACCACAGTTCTGAAGCCCTGGCAGAGCAAAAGGTACACAATCTACCTCTATCTTGCATGGACTCTTTACAGTCATCCATCCATCCATCCATCCATTCATATTTAATTATGTTTAAATGCCGTAATCTGTTAATCAGATACTAAATGACCTAGGACCTGTTCATTTAAGCTTTGCACCACAGATTTAGGTAGAATCTTAATTGGCGACAAACACTAGAGGGGAAACCACTTTAATCTGTTATTCTAATTGATACTGCTATTGCGTAGGCAAGTCTTTGAAATATTTACAACATTTAGAACAAGTAGTGCTTTGTCATCGCCTGTGTTGTTGACTGGAAAGTCAGAGACTGGGAATGCTGAAAACACTGCTGTAAACAGTGTTTTCTTATGAAAAACACTGTTTTCATAATAAAACAGTGTTGGAAATTGAACAGTATTAAAACGAACAAGAACATATGTGTTGTTGTTTTTTTTTTATAAATGAACACTGTTTTCATTACACTACAGAATCACTCTGACACACAGTCCCAGAGGTTTCTGTCCCTTTTTTTGTCTTTACTAGAAATTGAACTTAAAAATGAAGAGCTTTTCAACAGCCATTGCTTTTTCCAACTAAGCTAAATATTTTACTATTTTCCACTCGGCTTGGGTTCCCTGCTTAACCATAAAATATTGTGTTCATGTATGTAGTCATAATTACTCAACATCATTAGTTTATTATCTAAAATATTAGATTTATTATTATGTTATATTACAAATTTATACTACTGCTACTTGCAGACATTCCCTTTTTGCCTACTGTGTCAAAAACGCTTCAAACCCAAAATTCCAAATTACTTTTAGAGTCTTCTTCACATCATGTCTGTCCTGTATATCAGTGGTAACATACATCTATAAGCTGGTATAAATAATTGTCAGCTTAAGCCTACTTCAGTTATGGATAATTTAACAAATGAATCAACTAAATCTTATTTTTGTCTCCCCAGTTCTGCTTTCATGAGCCACATATAATTCAGTCTAATCTGACCACTAGGAGGTGCCAGAACACCCATAACTGAAGTCTTGTTATTAGAGACACATGCATCAGGCTATGTGTGTCTTCAGAGTGGAAGAAGAATGATGCTAATATGCAACACTCATCCAGAAGAGCTTATAGGCTACATGACGTTAAGCTTTTAGCTCTAAAATATTCTGTACTTGCTAAGGTTAAGGTACGGACATACAATTAAAGCTACCCCTTAGCTGGGGGGTACATTACGTAGGGGGTGTAATCTACCCTCTAGGTAGATTTCACCACCTAAGGGGTGAGTATAATCTCTCTGTAAAGTTACAAAGAGATTCATTTTTGATGTGACATTAAAAAAAATCACACAAACTAATCTAGAGAAAAATATTGTGAGCATAGTGAACATGCCTCGATAACTAAATGAGGGTTGACTTTCAGGCATTCGGTCAGTGAAACATGAGAGCCTAATGGCTGAGTGGATCAGAGGAGTAGAGTTTGTGGTGGAGGGTGTGGGTAATGGGTAAGACTTTGCAACATGTCTGGATTCAGTAAAATTGTGACCCAACCCTTAAAAGTTGTGAAGCGGGACTGAAAAACTTGGTGACAGGAAGCGAAAGTTCAGTCCAGCAGACCATAGTGCAATTATGGCGCAGACTCCTGCTCAGCGATGCCATCGGTTACTCATTTACAGCCTGGCTTGCTCCAATGAAATAAGACTCCAGCAGTTAGGGCAAGGAGCAACAGCATGGCACTCCACTTTTCTCCCTCTGCTGTTAAATGGACCGGAGTTTAAGCTTGCTTTTACCAGAAACCTACAATGAATCTTATTTTGATAACTTCCTTCTTTTGTGTCTAAAAGAATAGTCATGACGTGGAGGTCTAAGCTTTCAGAATGTTATTATACTGAGAAATTATGACCGCTGACGAGGGAATTAAGGCGTTTTTTGTGTTGGTAGAAACATGTAGTAACTGATCCTCGATGTTTTCACCGAGCCTCGTTCGGAATTTAAGCTGCTTCTGCTTTATTTGGCAGTCATTACTATAATTGCCACAGTCAATGGAGCCTCTGTTTTCTCTTTGACTTCTTCTCTCGAGTATTGTGGTTTTATTCCATTCATCTCTTTGGCCTTGCAAGCTTCCTGCTCTCGTGTAAATGTTAATACATGTATTTAACAGCATTCAATGGCAACAAAAGTCATTCCAGGTGTGAAGCTTGAGCACCTAAACATTATGTTTTTAAAGGGGGTAAGGGGGGCAAGGAGGAATTTCAGGAAGAAAACAATCAAGATACTAGATCTGCTGCATCCGTCTTACTCCAAGTTGACTAGTGACCAGGCCATTGTGAAGACAGCAATGGTCTTATAGGTTGTTGTTCTTTCAGATTATTGAGATTGATGGATTTGCGTGCCTTGGTCACCTAGGTGGTGGGTGTAAACTTCATAGGTTGTCTTGTTTTTAGTTAACATTTACTTTAGATATATTTCAATGGTAAAGATAAATTGCATAATGCAAAAAAGGCAAATTATAAAAATTTTTCCATCATCTATTTAGATTTAAATAGACTAATAACTATTTGGATAAAATCCAATTAAAAAATTTTTTTTGTAAAATAAAGAACTCAACTACAATCCACATTCCTCAATCTGAATCAGTGATTCTGAAATGTTACATTTTTACCTAAATTAAGAAACAGATATTTTATGATCTAAATAAGATATCTTTTTTTTTTTTCATTGCAGTAATGTTTACACTCACCGAGGTCGCATCCCTGAACGACATCCAGCCGACGTATCGCATCTTAAAGCCATGGTGGGACGTCTTCATGGACTACCTGGGCCTGGTCATGCTCATGCTGGCCATATTCGCAATGACCATGCAAATCACCAAGGACCATGTCGCTTGCCTTCCTTGTCCTGAAGAAACGGGTTGGGTTTCAGAAACTGAAGCTAATCAGTACTCCACCCAAAAAGGATCCTCTCCGACACCCACCGCAGCCCCTGTTACATCTACAATCCCTTCGGGCACTACGGCACAGTCCAACAAAGCCATTACTAGCATTGTCACGACGCATCGGCCTGGAACGGCAGAACAGAAAACAGATCCCCGACCTGAACCGAGAGGGGTTAAAACCAACCTGGACTTTCAACAATATGTCTTTATCAACCAAATGTGTTACCATGATGCCTTACCCTGGTCTTCCAAGTACTTTCCATACCTCACACTTATTCACACTCTTATTCTCATGGTCAGTAGCAATTTCTGGTTTAAATACCCCAAGACAAGTTCAAAGATTGAGCATTTTGTCTCCATTCTGGGCCGGTGTTTTGAGTCGCCTTGGACAACGAAGGCTTTGTCTGAAACGGCGTGCGAGGACTCTGAGGAGAACAAACAGAGGCTGACAGGCAGTTCCTCCGGACCAAAGCAGGTGTCTTTAGAGGGGAAGGATGAAAGTCCAGACACCAACCCATCCACACCGATGCTCGGGGTCAAGGTCTCTGCAGATAAACCCATTGTAGAGGTCCCCAGCAGCATGACCATCCTGGATAAAAAGGACGGAGAGCAGGCCAAAGCCCTGTTCGAGAAGGTGCGAAAGTTCCGAGCCCACGTGGAAGACAGCGATTTCATTTACAGGCTCTATGTTGCTCAGACCTCTGTCAAAACTGTCAAGTTTATTGTGATCCTGTCCTACACTTCCACCTTGGTTAAAATAGAATTCAAGCATTTTTGTGAGCCAGACATAGAACAGCTGACAGGCTATAAAAGATTCTACTGTACACACAACATGGCTTTCATGCTGAACAAGCTGCTCTTAACCTACATGGTGTTGATCGTGATCTATGGATTGACATGCCTTTACTCCCTGTTCTGGGTGTTCCGACGCCCTCTGAAAGAATATTCCTTCGAGAAGGTGAGAGAAGAGAGCAGCTTCAGTGACATTCCGGATGTCAAGAACGACTTCGCGTTTCTACTGCACATGGTCGACCAGTACGATCAGCTCTACTCCAAGCGTTTTGGCGTCTTCCTGTCTGAGGTCAGCGAAAACAAGTTGAGGGAGATCAGCCTCAATCACGAGTGGACGTTTGAAAAACTAAAGCAGCATGTCACGCGCAACGCACACGACCAGCAGGAGCTGCACCTCTTCATGCTGTCTGGCCTGCCAAACGCCGTGTTTGACCTGACCGACCTGGAAGTGCTGAAGCTGGAGCTGATTCCCGAGGTGAGATTTTCCGCCAAGGTTTCCCAGATGACCAGCATGCAGGAGCTGCATCTATGTCACTGTCCGGCCAAAGTGGAGCAAACCGGTTTTGCCTTCCTACGGGATCACCTGCGCCGCCTGCACGTCAAGTTCACAGACATCGCTGAGATCCCGCCTTGGGTCTACTTGCTGCGGAGTCTGAGAGAGCTGTATCTAATGGGAAACCTGAACTCGGAAAACAACAAAATGATCGGCCTGGAGTCCATGAGGGATTTGAGGCATCTGAAGACGCTGTGCCTGAAGAGCAATCTCACGAAGATGCCGACGAACATCACGGAGCTCTCCCCGCATCTCCTCCGACTGATGGTGCACAACGACGGGACGAAACTGCTGGTGCTGAACAGTCTGAAGAAAATGACGAGCCTCATCGAGCTGGAGCTGCACAACTGTGAACTGGAAAGGATCCCTCATGCCATCTTTAGCCTGACCAACCTGCAGGAACTCGACTTGAAGTCCAACAACATCAGAACTATAGAAGAGATCATCAGCTTCCAGCATCTCAAGAGGCTGACGTGCCTAAAGCTCTGGCACAACAAAATCATCACCATCCCAGCATCCATTGGTCACGTCAAGTCCCTGGAATCTCTTCACCTTTCTCACAATAAGCTGGAGTCCCTTCCTTCAGCCTTGTTTACTCTTCCCAAACTGCGACACTTGGATGTGGCCCACAACTCCATCGCAGTGCTTCCACCTGACGTGGGCCTCCTCAATAACCTCCAGCATCTGGCCATCAACTCGAACAAGCTGGAAGCCCTGCCCAAGCCTCTCTTCAGATGCACCAAGCTGAAGGTGCTTTGTCTAGGCCACAACGCGCTCACCAGTCTGCCGGAGACCGTGGGTCAACTGGTGCAGCTCACGCAGCTGGAGCTCAGAGGGAACTGCCTGGACAGACTGCCCATTCAGTTGGGAAGCTGCCGGATGCTGCGGAAGAATGGCCTCATCGTGGAAGACCATCTTTTTGACACCCTGCCGGTGGATGTTAAAGAGAGCATCAGCAGAGAAACAAATGTTTCCTTTACTGGCTTATAAAACAAAATCCATCTGAAAGACACTGCGAAATTTCTGGAAGTGCTTCCAGAAACAGGGAAACAAATTTATTATTTACAAAAATGAATTCATTTACTTGATCATGCCTGAGGATAAAATTAGTCGCCAACATTAAGATTAGGGGTGCACCAATAAATCAGCCCTGATTTTCTTAATTTTGGGGGATCAGTGATTCTCTGACACTTGCGTGTGAAGCCGATCTCATCTACCTCGGCAAAGGTCTAGAAATAAACCACTGTCCTCTTGAGAGGTTTGACTGACAGACTGGCCCACCAGGCAGTTAATGGTCAGCTCTCTGTTGCCAAATCAGTGACTTTCTTGCTGTGTATTTAGCAACAAATGAGACACAAAAATCGGTATCGGCCAAGATCGGCATCAGCAAGTCAGGCTTTTTAAAGATCGGTAATCTGCGATCGACCTGAAAACTGCAATCGGTGCACCCTGATTAACAAGCTTCAAAGAGGCACTTTTGTTGGCTATTGCAGTGACAGTTTTTTTGTTAAATTTATATTAAGATCTTAATGGATCGACCAACACAGAGTAATGTGAGTGTCTAGTAAAAGATAAAGGAGATTACATTTTTTGTAAACATTTTCAATTTTCATTCAGACCATTTGTCTACATGAATGGATACCAAGTGTTAGCTTTTTATTAGGGATGCACCGAATATTGGCATTAACTGGGCCGATATCAGATTAAATACAGAGCATGAACATCATTGTCCAGTCCTGACACGACATGTTTAAGGTCATCGTTTTGCTGCACTAGGATCGAGGATTTTCCATCTCTAACAGGATTTCCTCTAAATTAATTACTAAAATAATTAATCTTTACTGTGTGACTGACTGGCACCATGGTTTGGTTGAAATCCATGTCTCGGTTGGTTTGCCTTTGTGCCATGCTCTTTTCCAAATGAAGAATTGATTGAAGCTCTGCAAGATGTTAAAAGTTTGGGATATTGACGTAGAAACTGTTCAAATTTGTCATTGTTCTCCCTGACCAGTCTGCTGTGTTCCCTGGGCTCCATGATGCTATTTATTCGCTAATAAATCTCGGCGGTCTTCACAGAACTCCTGCATTTATGCTTGAATAAAATTACAGGTAGACTTTGTTGTTAATTAGTTGGCATCAGAAAGCAGGTGGTTCCATTTGGCTTTAGTTGGGGTGTCGAAGTAAAGGGAGCTGAATACAAATGCATCCCATCCTTTTCAGATTTTTTATGAAAGATTGTGAAAATCATGCACCGTTTCGTATCATCACTATAATTTAGGAAGCCGAGCTGTGGATGTTAAAAATTTTAAAACAATATTTTGTGGTAAGCGGTGAGCATTTATTGCAGTATTTTTAATTGGAGTAAAGTTAATAGTGCTAATATTTTCTCTGCATACAGCTGGAACCGTCCAAATGTAAATACTGCACCTAAGATGAAAACCTGCCCCGTCAGGTTACTTTAGTAGCCCAGCTAGAGATTTTACTGCTGAACATTGATCATAACTTAATTTGTTTTTTTTTCTTTACTTGTATCTGTTAAAGCTCCCATGGAACAAATGGTGAAAGTAAAACAGTTTGTCTCCATGAATGGATACCAAGTGTTAGCTCTTTATTAGGAATGCACCATATGTTGGCTTTAACTGGGCGATATTAACAACCTGCTGTTTCTCCTTGTTGCCGTTTGTGTGTGTGTGTTTCTTGAGGGGACGATTGGCCATGTGATGTTCGGTCATGTGTCAAAAGGGCAGGGAAATATATTTATATTATATTATTGGCCATAATGACTGATATTCATCAGTCCAAATTTTCATATCTGTGCATCCCTCTTAGGGTTAGGGTTAGATCTAACAGCTAGATTTTATTGCTAGAATTATTTTGATGATAGAAAAAGGTTCTCTGATAAACGTATCCCTATCATGTTTCTTTTTAATGCACCATGTGTTGGTCCATCACATGGAATACACTGAATCAGGTGGTAATAACGTGTCAGAATGTATAACTGCTCAAAAGGTGGAAATAGTTTTGGAAGGTACTCTCATTTCAATTTTTATGTTCGTAGCTTTAAGTCATTAAGGGGGGAAAAAACACAAATATAACTTTATTATCTTTTAACCAAAACCATTTGCTGCAGTGATTTAAATGTGGATTTGTTTTTAACAGCCTTTGTAGATACTCAGGTATAATTTTAACCATGGGGAATAATCTTTTATTTTTTTGTCTTGTTTTTTTTTTTGTTTTTTTTTTGCCTTAACTGCTGCTATATTTGTTTTTCCACAGCAAAAGACCAAAAATGAAATGGAATGTTTTCTTGTCTGCCTGCTTTGGCAGAGCGTTTTTACTTTAAAATCTCCTCTAGAAGTAAAAGAACAAAATCTCAGCCCTCCTATCTTGGTGGTTTTTTTAACTGGTTTCTCATATTTTCTTCATATGTATTTCTGTAGCGAACTGAATGACCTTAAAGTTGTAAAACTCAGCACCAGAAAAATACCTTTACCTCACTGTTGTAGAGATTGTACACTAAGGCCTCTGTGGTTTGTACCTAAAAGCTTTATGATGTAAAAAACAAAAGATGAATGTTGCTTACTGATAACGTGTGTCTAGACTGAGAGCTGACAAAAGGGAAACATGTTGGCTCGAACTTTTTAAATCGTGTTTTAATATTTTAGCCTGTGATTGAGAATGATCATTAGCTCAGTCACCTACAGGTGATGATGATGATGATGTCTGCCTTCATTCTTTAATTGTACCTCTTTGTAACCCTTTAAGTGTTCTTCAGAGCTCATGTATCATGTTAGTCATTTCATGCTGCAATTTTATTTGGCAATAAAACGAAAATCTACAACGTTGTCTGAACATTATTCTGTTGTGGGAAGCTAGTTTTAGTGTAGCAAAGAAAAAAGGGGAGAGTGATTGAGAGCGTTAAGACCTTCCTCCTGGCTCTGATTGGTTGTGTGGTCTATTTCTGAAGATGGCTAAGAGTTGGCAGAATAACCTTTTTTTTTTTTTTTGACAATTTTAAACGAATATGTGAACAAAACGATCAAAGTTGCATAAAGCAGCTTTGAGTTTCCTCTCTCGTGAATCCAGTGGTCATAACTTGAACTTACGATATTAATTAGCCACAACTGACTTGGAGTTATTACAGCATTCCTCATTTGTGTCACAAGACAAAAGATCAGTGTCAGTTTTCCTTATTTCTCCTGCAGGACTTTTCTTAGAAGGCCCTCTGTTTCCTGTCCAATCTGTAGACATGAGGGCCACTCAGGACTGTGCTTTCACTGTTGCTTAGAAACTGTGAAAAATGTTATAGTGGCCTCAACACCTAGTTAGGATTTCGTACACATTTCCAGATGAAAGTAATTAACTGTTTCCAGAGGCAGTCAGAATCCCCATTAGAATATTAAGTTAATTATTATGCCCATCTTTTTCAGGGTGGAATAATGAGTTATGGCTGTAGTTTTATTTACTGTCTCTCATCCATTCAATGACCTAAACACACACACCCCTACTAACATCTTCGATAAAGGACAAGTTTAAGAGAAACCACACACTTTATATACAGTCGGTAAATTAGAATGTACGTCCTGATGAGTCTCGTTTGTCAGATTCAAAGTACCTTTTGGCTCTTTGGACTGCTGTGTCTATTTCTAACCTATCCCCTATTAGAACTGTAAGCAGGTTCATCTTTCTTACTTTTTTTTTGCATTTTCATATATAGTGTGTAGGTGTGTGTTTTTTCTTTTCTTTTTGTTTCTTGTTTTGTGGAACACTTGCAGCTTGTTGTACCTTGTAGCTCTACTCTAGTCTATTGTTGTGGTTGATTTGTTTCAGAAATGTCTGCTGGCGTTCAGTCTGAGGTCCACATCCACCCGTGTTCAGGTTGTCTGGGTTCTGATTTGCTCTAAGAAGAATCTCGGTTGTTGTATTGGGTTTTGCAGCCACCTGTCGGCGAATGTGCGGTACTGCAGCAGCTTGTTAGCGAGCGAGACTAATTTAATAGACACTCTTTTCTGACACAACACACCGACTACTTCTTGTTACACGAACAATGAGACGCATGCACATTAATCCGTTTGAACCCGAAGTTAGACTTCCACCGCCAGCGTTGGGGTTCAAACCGGCTCCAGCTCCAAGGTTTGCAAACTATTCGCTCTGTTCAGGGATTAATTTAGCTAGCGGGCTAACGGCTTTACTGTAAACATTGGCCTTTTCTCTCCAACAACAATAATACAATAATATTTAGCTTGATATCAGTGCTGGGTGCTTGTTGTAAGGCTCAGAGTTAACGATTCTCCTTAACCAATTTTCTTCATTTGTTTTTCTGTATAGCTAAATCAAAACTAGCCCCGCTAGCTTAGCTTCCGCCCCTATTTCATGTATTTCTGCTTAGCACCCTGTGTTGCTGTGTGTCTTATGTGTTTATTGTCCCTTTGCAGAGTCCCCCAGCATTTTATAGAAGCTATGAAGCGAATTTCAGGAACACCGGACATGGCTTCCAAGACCCAGCCCCAGAAGGTTGAAGGTAGTGCTGGGTTACATTCACACTTTTTCCGGTCATTCTTCAGCTAATACACGACAGGACATTTAAACAGCTGGTTCCTCCTCGGCCTGTCGGTCCTTCTGTGGCTGTTTATACATACAAAGTAGAAATGAGAGAACTAATAAAGGGATTATTTTTGTGCATTTAGGTTTTCAATAATGTATGATAAATCTAAAATATTACATGGTCAAAAGCTGACACATTTTAGACTTTAAGTCAGGGGTGTCCAAAGTGCGGGCAGGGGGCCATTTACGGCCCGTGGGTTGATTTTTGTGTGGTCCCCAGACTGCAGATCAAGAGCTATACAGCCCAGAAGATTGATGCAGATGGAAACTTTTTTTTTTAATTGGGGCCAAATTAAAAGCTTCTTGTTGCTTTAATATATTATATTTTTTCGCCAATTGTGATGATAAAATGTTTTAAATTGAAAAATGTTATTTGTGTTATTTTTTTGGTGATGACACCTATTGTACTATTTTGGAACATTTCAAACTAAACATGATCATGGCTGTCATCTCATATAGACTTATGTTCGAGAAATTATTATTTGTAAGTCAATTCAAATGCATGCTAATTTTAACATTTAAAAGATTTAGGACACCCAGTCTAGACCATCCAAAATAATGAGACATAAAGGAGAGAAAATAAAAAATGTTCCCACAAGGAAAGACCTCTGTGATTTTTTTAATAAAAAAAAAAGTTAACTTATTTCATTTCTTTCTAAAACAAAAGTGTTCATATATTTTTGAAGACAGGCTCGATGTCGTTGTTAGCTTGACAGCACGACCAGAAAATAAGCGAAGCAAGACAGTTTTTATAGAACAGCTTTTCTAATGTTTGTTTTGTGTTTTGCAGCCGATGCTTCTGTGGACAAATGGAAATCCTCGTTCCAGCCGATCGATAAACAGAACGAGAAACCTGAGGACAAAAGTCCAAGTTCTGAAACGAGGTGAGGAGAAGGGCACTCGTTCAAATTGTGTTGAAAACTTTCCAAGATATGCCTCAATCGTTGCGTCAGAGCATCCGTTTGGTTTCTGTTGCTGAAGCCTTTTCCATTCGCCTGCTGGTTAAAATTGTGCTGCTACTCTCACAGTTTCTCCTCCTGTCTCTTGCAGGACTGAGCTTTATGACCCCAACAACCCTCTGTCGTCAGACTCTGAGCCAGAGACGTCACAGCTGCCCCCCGCTGTTCGGGACGGAAGCCGGAGATGCAAGCACCTCTCTCCGGACAGAGACGCTCGGCGCTGGGAGATGTCGACGGCGGCGGCGAACCATTCGCTCGAAAGACAGACGGTTCCACAGACAGCCAGACCCACAGACAGTCGAGATCCGAGTCCAGGCCATGTTCTAGCTAAAGGCCGGCCGTACAGCCCCGACAGTAAATTACTGGACCGTCCAGGTTATGAATTCCCAACTGGACACATGGAGGCGAGAATCCACAGTCCTGACAGACTGAGCCATGGCTCCTCCTCCCAGGCTCTCCCAGAGTCCTTCAGGGGACTGAGGACCAACGGAGGGGAGAGGAAACCTCTTCCTGATTATCCAAGAGAGGAGGTATCGCTTAAGGTTTCCAAAAGCTTCACACAGCATGTTCTTTTTTTTTCGCTTTTTTTAAATGTCGACGTTCCTGCTGTAATAACACGTCGGTCTCGTGTCTCCGTGTAGATGTCCGTCCCCCTCAGAGCGTCTCCGCCTCGGTTGAAGCGAGACCATCAACAGCTGGGATACGCAGAAAGAGGTCAACGCGTTATGTCTTTGCACGTGAAGCCAAAAACGATTCTCTGAAAAATAATGCTGACATGATTCGAATTGATTTATTGAAATAATCATCAGCTGGTTTGGTGATCAATTAATCGTGACAGCCTCAAAAAAAGAGGGCATTTGCTCCAAGAACAATGCAAATCAATAATTCAGCCTAAACAATAGAAAAATGTCTACATTTTGCATTTAAGATTAAAAAAATTCTCACTCTGCAAGTGTCAGAGTTTCAGCCCATCACAGTTCAATCTGTATTAAGCGCCTATTGATATCCAATTATCAGTTAATCCAAAATGAATCACTAAACTGTGCTGAAGCAGGAACATCATGTTGATATTGAGCTGCAGACGCATAAAAAAATGCTGTTGTTGCATTTTAGACACAAAAAAATATGTTGATTTTCTCATTCATAAAAGAAAATGAATTGTTTGATGAAAATCATCAGAATGTGTCGATTCTTTTTACCTAATTCTCACAATAATTGAATAACTACCCATCCATCCATACTCCCTTGTCCCTTAGTGGGGTCAGGAGATGCTGGTGCCTCTCCAGCCAACATTCAGGGCGAGAGGCGGGGTCACCCTGGACAGGTCGCCAGTCTGTCGCAGGGCAACAGAGGACAAACAACCATGCACACACACTCACACCTAGGGACAATTTAGAGAGACCAATTAACCTGACAGTCATGTTTTTGGACTGTGGGAGGAAACCGGAGTACCCGGAGAGAACCCACCATGCCCAGGGAGAACATGCAAACTCCATGCAGAAAGACCGGGGCTGGGAATCGAACCCAGAACCTTCTTGCTGCAAGGAAACAGCTCTACCAACTGCACCACTGTAGAGGCCTAATTGAATAACTACTAAAAATAATTAGTTGCATCCTTAATGAAAAACATGTTATTGCTTGTGACTTTTTGTGATGTGCTTGAACAGGACTGGACCAGGAAGCTCCTCCTCCGAAGCTCACGAGGACCAAGGGGGAAAATGCTAAACTGAACAAGTAAATACCAACCATGTTCATGTCATCATTGAAGCCGTTTGCTCTAAAACTACCAAAACAAACAAACAAAAAAACTACCACAAGCCTCCAATTATCTGATTGGAATATCATGTGTTTGCCTTTAACCAGGATCTGTTGGAAAAATGGTAAATATTGGGGTGTTGGGGATAACCAGCTGGTTTAACCTGTGTGTTCCAGGTGTCCCATCACCTGCGACCTCTGTGACGTAGAGCTGTCCAACGCCCAGGAGCTGGAGGAGCATCTGGACAGCCGAACCCACTGGGACACTCTGGAGCACATCCAGCGGAGCGGCAGCTACGACGACATGGCGATAGCATTCCTGCAGGTGAGAGAACATCCAGTGCAAATGCATGTAGCCTCATGTTAAATAACCCTAATTTCAAAAAAATCTTTCTTGGATAAAAATAAATCCAAACATGATTAGTAGGAGGTATTTTTCCCCCAATAGGAAGTCATGGTGTATAAAAGCCAGCACTGCAGCCGAGCGGTAGAGGAAGAAGCGCTTCCAGGTAAACACATCGCTGCGGTCAGGAGCGAGACCCGGCCGGCCCGCTCTGACTCCAGCTGCTTGTGGTTGTCGGCGTCCCCAGGTCTGCAGGAGAACCACCACATGACGAAGGTGGAAATGCTTCACTGTGCGGCCTGCAAGGTCCACGTGTCCACATCTGCAGCCGAAGTGCAGGCCCACATCTCCTCGCTGGAACACCTGACCAACACCAGGGTGAGGCCGCTGACCGGCCCCGGCCCCTGCCGACACGTCCAGCAACACCAGCCGGCTACAAGGTTTTCCACCGGCTGATTGTTTTGTTTCCCATCAGGGGTTTGAAGCTCAGCAGAGACATTCCTGTCTCAGCAAAGCAGAAGCCATGCTGAAGAAGCTGCAGCCGCAGTTTGAACTCTTCCTAAAGGTATTTAGGCTGGGCCAGTTATTAAAGGGGCAGAATTGAAAATATTTTTAAAAATATGTAAAACCAACTTTTGAGCTTTATGTTATGTTATTATTCCCTCATCAAAAAAAATAAATACCTGCAGTGTTGCCTTGATTCTTTCATACATATTTGAGGAATCCTTTAATCTCCATGGCATAACGCCTGGGTGGACATAGCTCCGCCTTCAAGGCGCAGCTCCGCCTCAGAGCTTAAGTTTCCAGGCTTCTGCCTTCCCACGAAACACACACACACACTTATTTGCATGCCTTCTGGGGACTTTACATTGACTTGCGTTCATTTTCTACAGCCTAACCAAACCTTAACCATCACATGCCAAACCCCTCTAATCCAACGGCAGTATGTCCCCGCATGGGGACCAAGAAAATGTCCCCACAGCCCCACATTGTAGACAGAAGCAGGTCCCACACAAGGACATAAAAACCCAGTGCACACACACAATCTGAAAAATGTAGTTTTTAGATTGTCATTTTTTTTTCTTTTTTACCCCAGAATAAAAATAATAAACTTCTGAATTTATAAGTCTTTAATAATGTACAGTAGAGGTATACACAGTCATCAGTACTGCACTCAATCTAAACTCTAATTGAACTGTTTGGTGTTTCAGGGAACCTCTCCGTTTGAATGAAGCCTCTCCTTGGTCAAGGATCCTCAGCTGAAGGACACTCAACTCATCATCATCACTTCCACATGTCATGATCTCAATAAAATACTGTCATTTTTCTACATGTTCTTTATTCATTCGCAACAGAAATGATTAGAAAACGTCAACAGTTAGTTTTCCTGTTTTTTTTTTATTATTATCATTATTTAGAACAACACAAATGTTTACGCATCGTATCTGTGATATAGTACATTTCAAATTAAATTATTTCAAAACAGTATATTGGAAACATTAAATATAGGTAACATGAAAGAAGGGCATGAACTGCGTGGTTTGTGCGCATTAGGGCGTTTTTTTTTATTGTTTTTTTTCTCGTCTACTTTTAGATTTTACTGGATTTAGTTAAAAACAATGCAGTTACTGAAATTTTTTATAAAACACTTTATTCGTATTAAAAAAAGTTGCAGACTTTTTTTTTTGTTGTTTTTGCACTTGAAGTAAAAAAAAAGAAAAAGAAAAGTGTCATCCTTCTGACTCTGGCCTGATAATAAGAGTGTTTACTGGGTCGTGTTGCGACGCCAAAAACAAAAACGTGTTTTCTGCGGAGAGCCTGCGACGGCTCCTGGATCTGGACTAAAACGGACTGAGACCATGAAAAAGTCTGAGGTATAAGTTGTCGTCTTTAGAAATGGATCCAACACTACATTACTGCATAAAATAATAAAGAGTCTTATCCATTTGGAATTTAATTCCTCATAAGTGGACCATGTAAAAAGAGACGAAGGTAACAATATTCCAAAATAATATTTTCTCATCCGTCCAAAACGTTCAAACAGGCGCCATGTCTAAAGCATTGGGGTCTGTGTTGTCCTTTTGGCCATTATTATTTCATCGACTTTAAAAACGAAAGTAAGTGAACAAACATCCAATGTACACGTACATACAATCTAGTGAACTCTAGAAAAAGGTCCCGTTTGGCCTCATGAGGCAGCGGTGGCGACCGGCGAAGAGCCGTCTTCGTCCGTCTTCAGGGTGGGGGCGTTTGTAGACAGCGAGGTGACCTCCGCCATGCCGAGCCCAGTCCGAGGGACGCCAGTGTTCATAATGTGTCTCTGTAAATGTTTGATCCAGTCCTCCTGGACTGACAGCGGACCCTGGAAGACGAGGTCACAGAACCTGTGGAGAGGAAAGTAAGGCAGTCGGTGAATTCCTCTTTACTCCAAGAAAGCAGCGCAACGTCCACGAGCATGGAGGAGAGTCGGGGTCATTGTAGATGGCAAATGAAGCAGATTACTCCCCCCAACCTCCCAAAAAATCTCTAATTTTGAGATTAATCTGAGTTTTTCTGTTAAAAAATTTTTTAAAAATTCAGAAGTTGAACATTTGCTAGAAAAACTCAAATCACAAGATCTCAGAAATTGTCAACAACAAAAAAAAAAAAACACCCTGCAGACATTTCTGAACTCCAAAATGTCGCTACAAAAATCTCGGAAATTTGGAGATTGATATCAGAAAATTTATGAGCTCCGAAAGTTGAAAATATGCAATAAGGACACATTTGAGATCTCAGAAATCACCTGTAAAAAAAAAGAGGAAATTTCTGAGTGCCAAAAGTCAGAAATGTGTTAGAAAAAACCTTTGAAATATTTAGATTAATCTCAGAAATTTCCTGGAAAAAAGGGGGACATTTCTGAGCTCCAAAAGTTAAAAATTTGTTAGAAAAACTCAAATCATGAGATTGTAGAAAATTTCTTAATAATAATTTTAAAAAGACATTTCTGAACTCCAAAAGTTTGCTACAAAAATCTTGGAAATTTTGAGATATCAGAATTTTTCAAGAAAAACAAAAAAACAAGTATAATTCTGAGCTTCAAAAGTGTAAAATTTGCTAGAAACAACTCAGAAATTTCAAGTTCAATCTCAGAAATTATTTGTGAGTTTTTTTGTCTTTTCCATGAACAACGGCCCTAATATGCCGTCATTCAGCAGAGCTTTTGAAAAGGCAGAGCAAACTCACCTGCAGGTGAGTCTGTACATCTCCTCCGGACTCTGGGCTAAGGGCAGTGTCTTCTTCTTCAAACCGGGCCTTGAACGCGTCCTGACCGCTTTGCACTGAATCGCTGCAAGACGACATTTCCAGTTAAACCCACAGAGTGACGGCTCAGGTTACAGCGCAGCCTTGCTATGAATGAACACTGTAATAATCAGAAGATGTTTGAGCTTCTATACACACATTTCACACATTGTTTGCTCACAACATCTCTGTCTGGATCTCAGCTGCTGCTTCCTGGTTTCAGGATTGTGACTGTTCTCAATTAATACAGTGTCACCTCTATAACAATGGCCTCTGCCATTTTTTATTATTTTTTTTAATTTTTGCAAGTGATTAAAAAAAACCCACCTTATTCTTTCTAGAAGATGTTATAGGCAAAAGAAAAAAATCACTTTTGGCAAAAAATGTTAAGAAAGCAACAATTATGGAGGACCAAAACTGACATAATAAGAAATAAAAGCATAAATATATATTTAGTTCTTTCTTGTCCAAACACATACGTTTCCGTCAAGAAATATATGTATATGTATTGTTTTTATGGCAGAAATGTTAAATTAAGGGCATTTAAATCTTCTATTAAGGACATTTACTTAAACTTTGTTTAAAGATAGACAGTCATGCCAAATCTTTGGGTGGCTTCTGTTTTTGCCACTTTGGAAATAATGCAAAGTTAAGGACCAAAATAACATGCAGGTTGTTCATAACACTGCTGTCGAGTCAACTAAAGTTGCCTCAGTTGTTGTCACACCACTTCTAGTCTGGCTCGACTGGTTCTCTTTTACTTCAGAGTTTGTAACTGTCATGAGTTGCGGTGTGAGGTGGTGAGGCAGATGCTGAGGATCCGGGTTCGAGTGAAGAAAGTGATGATCTAATGAAGAATAATACACAAATAATTCCAAAATACAGGGAGCACAGAAGAGCAAAAGGCTAAGGCTCTAAAACTGGTAGCAACTGGTTTAAAGGAACGGTACAGGCAGCTCAATGAGACAGATTTGACTAGGACCCGACAAAGAACATGGAACACATCCATCCATCCATTTTCTTACACCCTTGTCCCTTAGTGGGGTCGGGAGGGTTGCAACCATGCACACACACTCTCACGCCTAGGGAGAATTTAGAGAGACCAATTAACCTGACAGTCATGTTTTTGGACTGTGGGAGGAAGCCGGAGTACCTGGAGAGAACCCACACATGCACAGGGAGAACATGCAAACTCCATGCAGAAAGACCCCAGGCTGGGAATCGAACCCAGAACCTTCTTGCTGCAAGGCAACAGCTCTACCATCACTGGGCAGCCCAACATGGAACACAGGTGACATTAAATACATGGAGGGCAATCAGGGAACAAGACACAGCTGGGAACAATAAAGGGGTTGACAGGACAACAGGGAGACTCAATTAACTGAAAATGACACAAAAGCCAAAGAAAAACCAAATCCTTACAGTGACATCCTGGTTCTGACTTCAAGAGGACTTTCTTCACAGAACCTTTAAAACTGTACGGCTCTGGGGTCAATTCATCTATCTGGCTGTCATGTCAGATTGAAAAATGAAGGTAAAAAAAACAATCTGAACTGTGGAGTTCTCTGCTACTGGATTCAAAGTGAACTCTGCTTACCAGTTCCGCTAATTTTTTTATTTAGCGCTTTTGCTAACGTTAGCACCTGAGGTTTTTCTGAATGAAATAAATAAATTCTAAAGTGCAAACTTACTTGGCTGTTTTGTAAACGTTAGGAAGAAATTTTCCAGGGTTGCATTCTTTCAAAGGAAGATATACCCTGAATTGAGGCTGGCGCTTTACCATAAGGTTCTGCTAAATGTCATAACGATGTAGCGCTTTAGCATTAGCGGAACTAATGTTTATGATTAGCGTTTTAAGATCCACCATGGCTTAAAAGCCTTTAAAATCTGATATTTCTGAGTTTGCGCTGCATGTTTAACCATTGTTGGGGTGAAGCAGTTTGGATCACATACAGATACATTCAGAATGTGCAAAGACGACTTACTGCGTGAGGAGGACACACAATAAGTCAGCCAGAAATGCAAATGAAGTCATGTTTAAAACTGAACTTACTGGTCCCTTCCAATAAGGCAATCTGTTGTCTTTTTGCAAAAGCCCGAAGGTGATTGGACAGGCTAACTCCACTGTGGAAAGTTGCATTACAGTGGATGCACACTTTCCTATTGAATTCACCCTTTTCTGTAAAAAGACACAGAAGACAAGCAAAACATTGTTGAACATTTTTTTAAAAATGCGCTTTGTGGAGGTTTCCATCTCTTTCTACTACTTTATGCTGACGATACCGTACTATAATGTAGTAGAGAATAAGTTCAATTAACTGGTTTAAGAAAGAAAAGACTAAGTCATCAGTATTTAACGCTTTGCAACACTTTATGATTTAAAAGTTCAATTATATTCCATTTGTTGTTTCTCCGTGGCAGCTGCAGGGAAATGGTTATGAACAGAGAATATCCGGTCTAGTCAAAGGGAATCAAGCCAAAAGTGGGTGTTTGACACTTAAAGCAGAGCTTTTATTTTGTTAATATTTGCTAAAACTGTCACTATTTTGTGCGATAGCATAGTGTGAGACAAATAAAATGTAAAAAAATAAATGAATCAAGCTCCTCTGCCTTCACCAAATGTTAACTACTAAATACTTTGCTCAGTCAGACACAACCAATCACAGGCAGAAGGAGCGTTTAGCACCGTCAATCAGTTTGTGTAAGCCCTGCTCAACCCTATGCCTTGCTCTCTGCTCAGCTAGTTCAGCAAACCACAAGCTGCCATTAATGCTAAGACTAATTAGCATGGCCACCAGTGGCAGCGGAGAAATGCTTTTAACTGGAACGGTGAGTCGTTTCTCTGCCATTAATGCGCATTTAGAAGCGAGTAAATGAAGTTGATTGACAGCGGTAAGCCCCTCCTCCTGGCTCTGATTGGTTGATTTTGACCAGGAGTGCTGCATTTCTGCAGACGTTAACACTAGCTCCAGGAGGAGGTGGAGTTGAGTCACAGTTTATCTGTCTCATATTGTCACAAAATACTGATAGCTTTAACAAATATGTAAAAAACAACAACATATTTTGTTATTAATGTTATGCAGCTCAGCTTCAACCCCTCTAAAGTCAAAAATATTAATAGGAGATCAGACAGACACTTTCAAGGCCAGTTAAAGTGTTCTTGCCTTTGACTTGACGGTTGCCTGCAGAACAGTGCATGTTTATTGGAAAAGAAGCGCATGGCTTCAGGATCACTGTTTGGGAAATCTTGTCCAAATTCTCCAAATCCTCCTTTGCTTTTGTTTACTCTTTACAATCTCTTGTAAATTTAACGTAGTGGTTTTCCTTAGACAGCCTGACAGACTTTACCTGAGATCAGACTGAAAACCTGGGGAAAATGTAAACTTTCTTCCCTCGGTCCCTCAGCAACCAGCACAGCCGCTAACCAGCTCTGATTTGGTTGAGTAAAGGGTGGTGTGTGTGTGTCACACATCAGTGGCCAGTGATGCATGAGAAGCACTGGAAAAAAACTGTTTGCTATTTAACAGTGTGTTTAATTTGAAATCCACCACACTAAATTGGACCATTTCAATGCGTTTTTTTTTTTTTTTTTTTTTTTGCAGCGACAGTATAAAAAAACCTGCAGGCTGACTCCTCCGGTCAGCGGAGAACCTGGTCTGTGTCCTTGCAGACCTCCAAGCATTTGATGCAGTTGTTACATAAGCTGAACATTTTCCCACTGCTGGTCTGATTAAATGAAACGACCTGGCTAGTAAGTCACTGCAGCAGAGTCGTCTGTGTTTTCTGGTAGAACACATGGAGGTTACAGTGTTTCAACTCGATTTACTTTGTTTTTACATCTTTCAAGTTTCTGTCTCCAACTTCATGTATGGTTTTTAAGACTTGAACAAACAATAAACAATCGAGCTTAAGTACCTGGAATAATTCTGAACATTCTTGATTTGTAATGTTGTTTTATAGTTTTCAAGTAAAAAAAAAAAAAGATCCTTTTATGACTTCCAGGTGGTGTAGTATAACCTCTCCCTTCCCCCAACTAAAGCGGGTCATACTACGCAAAGAAACCTTTTTTTTTGTTGTTGTTTCAAATGTTGATTTTTTTTTTACGAATCTTTACGCTATTTTTTACTTAGATGATTCCATATAAGGACATATTGATCAGATTTTTTCTCCTTTATGAACATGACACGTTAACATGTGTGGTGCCCAGAGCTCCTCTGTGCCTCTCTGACCTGCTTCAGCCTTACGTTTCACCACAGGCTCTAAGATCAGCTTCTGGAGGCTAAAACTAGGCTGAAGCTCCAAAACTACAAAAACAAGCTGCTGTTACATATTAAACAGGCTTCTTCTCTTGATGCCTTCAAGTCTCTCTTAAAAACACTCATTTCAGTGGCTTTCAAAGAGTGACATGATTCATTTTACTGCAGACTGGTACATTTCTTTTAGCCTTCATTGTTTTCTTTTATTTGTGTCTTTGATTTGTTTCAGTATTGTAACAGGACTTTGGCTAAACATTCTTTTAAATGTGCTTTGTGAATAACACGGATTTAAATTTGAACTGGGTTTGCATACTTCGTGTATTGTACCAATTATTAAACGTGGGAGAATTTACTCTCTTTATTTACTAAAGCTATCTGCTAATGGAGAGCAGATGAAAATTAGCGGTCTTGCTAAAGTCAAGACCGCTATAAGCATATTGACATCACCTGTTACTAATGTCCATTAAAGTGCATGTCCCTTTTAAATAAATACATTTTGATTAGAATATAAAGATGTTTTGATCCCATTCTGATGATCGATGCTCAGGAAACTGCTCCGTTATGTCGATGACGCCTTACTTCAACAAAAATAACCAACGGCGGTAATATCTCTAACAAATCTTTTCTTCTACAATAATACATTTTGAATAAGCATGAATTAATTTTCTCTCTAACCCATTTACTTCTGTTTGAGTTACTTACCACCAGGTACTGAGTTTGGCAGTGAAGATACAACTTTCGATCCTGAATTTTCCTCAGGACTCGACGAAACTGGCAAACCGTTTCTTGACATCTGAGAGGATCCCTTTTGTCTTGCATCTTCCTGACACTTCCTCTTTTTCAGGATCCCAATCAGGGCGGTCGTGCCTGAGAGGGAGGTCTTAACATCCAGCTTCTCCACTTGCCCGCTTTCAGATTTGCCCTCCGCTAAAGAAAACGAGGGCATCAGTGGTTTGGCATCAGTGCAATGGTTTGGAACCGAGTGACTTTTTGGGAATCCCGTCTGGGAAGAGGCGAAGCGACTGACGATGGGCAGCTTTGGCAAAGCGCCATACTGGAAATGGTTTCGTCTTTTTCCCAGAATCTGAAAGGCCCGCTGGCACTCCTTCTTGTCGCGCATCAACTCGCGGAGTAAAATTAACGGGGATTTGGTCTTTGTGGAAAAGTTCCTTCCGAGCTTTTTCAGATGACCTCGTATGTGGTTGGACTGTCCAGTTCTGTTGTCAAATGAGTCCCCACATAATGGACAAGAGTGAATGGTCCTCACAGTTTCGGAATCTGAATCGTCCTGTAGTGCTGTAGGGAGAAAAGAAGGTAAAAGTGAAAACATTACCTTAACATTATGACCTGGATACTAATACCAGCATGTGCTGAGAATAGAAATGTTGCTTTTATTACAGATACACTATAACAAAATACTGACATGAAGGTTCTAGGTAACTTTCTGCAGAAAAAAAAATGTTCTGCTCGCTAGAGAAAGCCTTAATGATTTCACAAGAACACAATGTGTTCTTCAGACCCCAGTTGAATCCAGTCCTGTATTGACTGATGGTAGAATTCCTTATTGGCTTTTCCATTTGTACCACCAAGACAGCTTTGGTGTCTTGGTGGCATTCCTTCATTACAGTTATTCCTTAAGCTGGAAAGGAATGCATGAAATAATTTAGTGCAAACTCTTTGGCCTGTGTAGAAAACTAAACAACCAGGAGTGCTGTGGTGGCGCAGGGGCAAAGCACAACCTGCATAAAGCGATTGTGGGCCATGTTGAAGCCTTAGTCCTCAATGCGGCCGTCACAGGTTCGAATCCCTGCCTGGTGACATTTGCTGCATGTATTTCCCCTCTTTCATTGAACGCTTTCAAATAAAGGCCACTACAGCCAATAAAACCTTTCAAAATATGTGACCAAGTACTTTCATTGCACATCCAAATGCAGGAATAAAACATAACCACTAAAACTTTACTTTTTTTGTTTACAGGAAATGTCACATCAATTTTTTTCTGTTGGTACACATGCTAGCTGCTCCCAATGGAGCTAGGCTTGTTATAGTGTAAGGTTTCTTTGTTCTCAGGGTAAGATTAGCTAAGGGACAATACAAATTGGAGGTCAGTCAAGAAATAAACACAGCAGAGTTTTCCCTTTTATTTTATTTATCCAAGTTTATCTCTAGCTTTCACATGAAAGTACACCTTGTTAGCAACAAATTGTTGCAAAATTTCACTACATTTGAAATCAAATCATACTTCTTTGACTTTTCGCACAATATTTTCTTCCTCTCTTCCCACTAGGCCTCTCTTACTGCCGCTCAAAGTGTGGTTATTTCACATTTACTTATTTAACATTGATACAACAAACTGTTTGACTCTATATTTTTTTACTTAATAAAAAGACGTCCACAAATAATACCTTTTTTCAGTCGCCGTAATGCTGAATTCTTCCGCCGGATTCGTGGTCTTTTGTCCTGATAGCCCGCCTCCTGTGGAGACCCGCCATGCTGTGAATCGTAGCTCACTCTAACCCTGTGAAGATGTCCACGCACATGATTGGACAGTCCAATTCCTGACTCGAAAACAGCGGGACAGTACGGACACTTCTTAGTGTCCATCTCCGCCTCTGACAAATCGTCTGAGGGGGATTCCCCCAGTGGGATTTGGTGGGCCTCGAATGTTTCTTGAAATACTTCGGTTTCAATGCATTCTTCTTTGATTTCAACCTCATTCTGTTCCTGTTCTTCGGTCTTGATTTTCTCAAACAGCTTTTTCGACGCCTGTAGAGCCCCTCTCATGGACATCCTCCGACTGTATGTGTATATTATGTGTTTCTTTTCTTTTTTGATCGCATCGCTAAAATGATTACCGTTGGCTTCGGAATCTTTGACCGGGAAAATGTCCTTTTCATCCTGGTCTGACGCATCTTCTGAGCTAACTTTCTTAGGACTAGGCGAAGGTTTTGGTAAAATGAAACATGAGTCTTGTTCGGAGGTGTTGCGATATGGAGTGGACATTTTTCGTTTAGACTGAGACTTTTTGACTGGTGAGTGCTCCAGGTTAAAGTTAGGACTATGTTGTGGTCCAGCAAGCTCTTCGACCTTGACTGACGTCATTTCATCTGACTCGTCACAACCGACTTTGTCCTTTTTGTAATCGTAATCATTTGTGCTGGAGTTATTGCTTTCATCCTTTTGCTCGTCTCCCGTCTTTCTATGGTTCTGACGAGACAAGAGAACATTAATCGATTTGTCAAGCTTTGATTCTGTCAATTGAGACTTGGGATCTCGCTTGAACTTGCTATTTTTGAATAAGTCAGAAATTCCACCGGACTCGTCGGGTACGTCTTCAACTGATATTTTCGATGTAAACTCTGCATCTCCGAATTGAGTTTTACGCCCAGGTGACTTGCGTTCCCTCGACTGTTGTGCATTTGTCTCCTCTCCCTGTGCTCTTGTGTATTCCTCAAAAGACATTTGATGACGAAGGATTAAGTGATTCACAAAAACCTGCTTGCCAAAAGCTTTATAGGAACAAATTTCGCAAGGGTACATGTCATTATCATCCCTCCGCACTCTTTTTCTAACTCTAATAACCGTGTGGTGCATAACGTTATGTCTCCTAAGATCGTGGTCAGTCACGGCTCTGTAACTGCACTTGTCACATTTAAACCTTCTTTTGTCTTTTTCATGAGTTTTTGCGTGCTGAACAAAAGAGTCTGGGCAGCTTGTACCGAACGGACACTGAGGGCAGAATAACTTTGCGTCTTCTTTTTTCTTGTCAATCGCATCTTTTTCTTCTTCCATAAGGATCGTTTCCTCATCATGGGTGGACATGTGGTCAATTAGTGAATTGCTTTGCTTGAAACATTTGCCACATTCTCTGCATATAAAGGGCTTTGCTGGATAACTAGGAGGGTCATTGTGAGACTTCATATGATTGAACAAGCGATGCTCCTTCTTGAACACCAGATTACATTTTGAGCATGGGAATGGCAGTGGCCTCCCCTGTGAATGAGAATTTACTTTCAGCCTCCCTTTTAGTGTTGAATGTTTATCATTTATGTTGTTCCCATGTGAACTTCTTGTAGGTGTTTTGTACAGAATTTGCTTAATGACCTTTACTGTTCCGTTTGGGTACTTAGGAACTATATCCACTGCAGATGACTGTGGCATGGACAGCTTCTGTGGTTTAGTGATATCTCTAACATGACTGGAGTCAACGTAGCCTTCAGCATCAGACGATTTCTCAGATGTTTTGGGGCTTAGATCCGGGTATAGGTCTTCTGAAGGATCCACCATTACCACCATGTCCATCTTCCTCTTCCTTCTCCTTTGGCTGTTGGTAAGACCAACTTCCTCTTTTGGCTCCTCTGCAGGGGAATCATTGTGGTTCTCCAAAAGAAACTGCATAAACTCTTTGTGAGGATCCCAGTTGAGGTCACTGGCACTGCTGAAATCGTCCAATGAATTCTCTGCTGATTCTGTGTCGAATCCCCAAATTCCAGGACTATCTATTTCCTGCACAGTCTTTAGCTGGGTGATGCTCTTTTCCTCATCTTTTTCAGAGGCAATGCAGTGAAGTTCATGAGCTTGAGTAGCCTGATGCAAAGAGGGTCCATTCGCCAAGCCAATTGGAGACAACATATCCGAGCTGGACAGAACATCTAGGACACTGTTTTGATGCAAAGATGGCGTGTCAAAAGAATCGGTGCAAGAGGCCGAATCTTGCGCCATTTTCACAGGTTGCAGCAGCATGAGGGACTGAATTTCAGAATCGGCGTCTTTTTCATCTTCATCAACACCTGTCAGACATGACACCTCCATGGCCATGACCTGGAAGACAAAAGAGAAGCCTATTCAGGTAACCATAACAGGTAGATGAAATACATTTTTGAATTTCAGGTAAACTCGTTAACATTTGCACACATATACAAACAGAAACAAATAAGTCAGTTTTTTTTTAATAAACAGAAATTTAAATGACAGTGGATCCCCACCTATTCGCGGTTCTGTATTAGCAGATTCACCTATCCATGGATTTTTTTTAAAGGAGCGCAAGTTCAAATTATTAGTGGAAAATTTGCCATGCCACAGATATTTTTGTACAGCACCACTAAAATATTCAACTGAAAATGCAGTTTAGGAAGCCAGTACTGTATCAAGTAGGCAATGCTACTTGATACAGAACTGGCTGGCATTTACAAAGCAGCCAATCCAGGGCCACTATTCATTTTTCTTTCCACTGATTGGCCATAACACCTGCTTGACTGCGGACATTAGCTGCTGCGATAGTGCTAAGATTATAAGATTGCGTCTTATGGTGACATAAGACACAAGAAAAGCCTATTCTTGCGAGAATAGGCTTGCAAGAAAAGCACGCCTATTGCATAAGATTGCGTCTTATCGTGACAATCTTATGTCACCACGGCATAAATGATCGGAAAACTCTTGGCGGTATTCCGAGCACGTCCCAGTAGGAAGAGACCCAGAACTCACTAGAGGGACTATATTTTCCATCTGCTCATTCTAGGGGTCCCCAAGATTGAGCTAAAGAGTGTCCCCAGTAAGAGGGATATCTGGGCTTCCCTCTTGGACCTTTTACCACATCCTGATCTTGGATAAGCAGAAGACTAAGTCACATTAACACAGTTAAATATAGCTAAACATAGCTAAAATCCTCGGGGTCCCCCTAAAAACTCTGCTAATGGTTCAAACAGAACATATACCATTACAGGCATTAACACACACAGTAGAAGCAGCCTTAGCACTATAACAGAAGCTGATATGGTGCTCCTAATCACTGCTCTTGGGGTACAGACAATCGGTGACAAGAAAAACAAATCATGCTTCTGGATTGGCTGCTGTGCAAATGCCAGATAGCACTGCACTAAGGCATTTAGTGCAGTGCTAAAATGCTGCTTTCCATGCAGCATTTTGTTTTCAATAGTTGAGATATGCCCTATGAAACAATCCACCCTTACGCAGGTTTCCGTGAAAAATTTGGAGCCATGTTCCAGAAAAATGTGCAGATATGTAAAGTTGTGAATACTCAACCACGAAGAGGCAGAGGTTTACTGTAATTGATAACTTAATTTTGACAACGTAGAAACAGAACCTGAAAGCATGCAATTGTGAGGCCAGGCCCAGACAGTTTAGGGTGATCGCATAAAGTCACATGGGTACTAGCAGTATCCTCTGCACCTTCAAGAAAACTCCTTGGACAAGAGGCACAATTTGTAGGCTGTGAAAAACAGCGGAAATCCTTTAAAACACTGCAATCTTTTATCATACCTACCACTCTCAGCATAGAATCATCAAGCAAGTAAGTTAAAGCTTCCACCTAACTCAGAAAAGGACAGCCAATTGCAAAGTGCAACGCAACTTTTAAAGCAAAAGGTTTGCTACCATTGATGACCAGGGGTTTCGGGCTATGGAATGCTCAAGACTCAGTGATCACTACCCAACAACAGTCAAAGTCATAAGATAACTACAAGTAGGTTGAACAACTCTTAACGTGATGTAGGTACAGTCATTGTCATGCAATCTTATATCATCAAAGCTGTACATTGTCAAATGCTTCATGTAGGAATTGGGGATGGTTGAAACTTGAAATAGTCAGTCCACGATCAATCTTCAAAGAGTTTAAACAAAAAATATCCTATGTTTACTCGCGCTCAACAATATAAGAAAATCATGCCATGATATTGGTAAATATTGAAACAGAAATGAGCTGCAGTTAATCTACATTTTATACTGCTTTCAATGCCTCTGCGTTATTTTTCAAATAGCAGTTTTCACAGTTGTTGTGGAAAAAGTAAAAAGAATTCCTGCCTTGAATTCCTCTATTGCCCAAGAATGTGTTTTGTAGAACTTGAAATGGTTATCAATCAGTCTTGTACATTAGTGTGTTGTGATAGCGCAAGTGAAGGGCCTGCCTGACCATAACACTGGCTAAGCAGGTACACTGTCTGCAGACTGCTAGATACTATTCCGGAAAGGAACCAAAGGCAAGTGCTCCCCTTCCCAAGAAACAGAAATGTAGATAACGAAAAAAATTGCTGAGAAGTAGCACATGATTGTTAACTAGTATTTTGCTTTAAAAGCCTGTTACTGGTAAATAGTAATGAAGCTACTCCAGTTGTCCAAGCAGTCATTTCAATGTCTTTGGGTGGATATGACCAAACATACTACTAACAGTAGTGTGTCAAAGGTCCCACGTACCTTGGAAAAGGGAAATCAATTCAAAGGTTCATTGTAACTTTTACCACCAAGGACCTCAGTACTTAAGAACCAGGACTTTTGGGCTATGTCAATTTCTGGGATGTGACATCCCATCTTAAGAACATGGAGAGTGTGATCGCCACACTCTACAGTAACACCCCAACCAAGTAGCAGCATCAGGAGCAAGGACATCTCTAACAAGTGACACACACTGGCCACGGAATCTTGTGTCATCATAACTGCGCATTTCCTGATGTGATGTTTTTTTCCCAGGAGCTATTGGTATGCTATTGTTTTCTCTTTTTTTGGGATGCAGGGAGGTCATTTGCGTGTGTTAGGAACATGTTGCATTGCAGCCCATCTGGCTCACCATTGTATGTGATCTGAATCTAGAATCGCCCATTTCTAATTTGGAGTTTGAAGCTTTTTAGTGACACTGGGCAACTAATGAATGGAAATGAGTAATTCTAATGTTAATAAATATGTAAAATTTTGGTAGGATTGTGGAAATGGTCGATTCTGTGTATGTTTTACAACTTTAAAGGTGGGAGGTTCAAATAAACCCAAAGTTGACATCTGATCAAAAGCAAAAACAGCAGTAAATCTTTTGGACGATTGGATACTTTAAGTGAACATATGAAGGAACACAGTAAACATTTTATGGTACAGTACCATTAATTGTTACCAGTGTCCAGTTTTTGTAATTGTGTTGCTGCTGTTTTAGTACATCTCATTTTATGAATCATGTATTGTATTATAGGGCTGTTTCTAGTGGGAGAATAGTTTGAAATGGGCAAGAAATGCTTATTATTGAGGTTGAAAAATATCTAAATTTATTATTATGACAATTGTAAAAAAGATATTTCCTGGCAATATAGTTTTTAGGTGGAGTTAAGCAGATTTACATACTGAACATTTGATGGTATTATAAAATGATTTTAGTGTAAGAAGGAATCTATTAATGTTTGCATTGTAAGCTATGCCATATGCTAGTATAGTTAACTGTATTTGATTAAATATATTACAGATATATTATAATCATGTAATAATAATAATATGCCTTCTTTGTGCAATTTAGCATGATGAATCCAATGTTTGGCAATTGATGCACGCCAAAAGACACAAAGCTCTTCTGGTATGTGTTGCCTTGGAAATTTCACAAAGGCTCCCAACATTTCCAAATCCAGGATGTCCATGACAGAAGAATAAAATGTAAAAGGACAAAATTAAGCAAAATTAATGTGGTGTTTTGAAGTCTTGCTTTCTCTCGCTCCCCCGCAGCCTAAGTTTAACCGCATATTGCAGAAGATAATTTTCTTTTAAATAGCATTTTACATCTGTTGTTCCTCTGGTTATGAAAATAGCTTGATAAGTTTTCTTCTCATAGTAATATAGCTTTTAGAATAACAAGTGTTGTTGTTACCCCAAACAAGTGACAATTAAAGATTATGTATCCAATTTTGGATAAAGATTGAATTCTTGAGTTAGGGCCAGCCAGGAAGAAAATTGTATAATTTCTTATTACTCTTTAGTCAAGAGGATACTATTATCAAAGCAGTCACTAGAGTTAACTCCAGTGGTTTTAGGTTGTGTAGCGCTAAAATTCATCCAAAATTAATCTGCACTGATTTTCTTAATCTTGAGATATCAGTGACTGGCCAATACTTACATATGAAGTCGACCTCATCCCCCGATCTTATCTACCTCTGCAAAGGTATAAAACTCAAACACTGTCCTCTTCTGCTCTGCTGTGAGAAAGGTCTGACTGACAGACTGGCCCACCAGGTCATGTCTGCACATTTACACTTAACAATATCCACTCTTACCAACTCAGCGACTTTCCTGCTATTTTTCAGACTTCAGACAAAAAAATTGGTATTGGCCAAAATCAGAATCGATGATCGGCCAAAAAACTGCAATCGGTGCATTCCTAATGCTAACTGCGATCATAAATCAGAGCCTAAATGTTATGAGTTCGCAATTATGATTAACAATTTTTTAACAATATTTTAGCATTTAAACTTTTTGTAGATTTTCTGCATTTATTTGTTTTAGAAAACATTTTGTTTTTAGACAAAAAAATCAAGTTACAAATAATCTTGAGTTTTTAAAGTATATTTTTCAGGCTACTAAAAAAAGTTATTCCATGAAATCTGCTGTTTATATGCAAATCAGCTACATGACGAGTTATTCTAATAAACACTTACAGCGTATAAAGCTAAACGCAAATCATAATTGAGTTCAATGGTTAATTGTGGCTGTTTATGAAACTACAAGGTCGAGGGAGTGAGAGCTCTAGGATATGAAGGGCAATAAAAGTGTCATACCAACTGAGTAGGGTTTTGGCAGATGAAGGTATTTGTCACATTTACACCGCAGTACTGAATGTTCAAACCGATGGACATGGCAAAGGGCTTTTGATGAGGCGGTGGTGGATTTTGCACAGAGCTGAAACTTTCAGTACAGGAGTTCAGTATCATGCTACGAACGACAGCTGCGATGTATGACTAAATGTATCTACTTCCAGAATCAATCGGAGCTCTAACAGCTCTGTTTAATTGCGGTATAAGAGCATTTCTTTGACAGTTGTGTCACGCTGTGTTGTTGGATGCTGCTTGCAGGAGCTGCAGACCATTCCATTAAGGCTGTTCCACACCAAAACCTATTCCTCAGGCTAAGCTGTGGCTAATGACAATCATCCCCTCGATGGTCGCTAATAAAACACGAATAACACGATAATAAACAAACAAGCATTACCTCTGAGCGGCTTGGATGACAGCTGAAGACTACCGAAACGCTGCATTTAATGATTTCTTACTTTCGTCTTCCATCTATTTCACAGTCGCCATTTTCCGTGGTGGTCTGGTGTGGGCCGGATCATTTCTTTTGTAAGGGTATCCAGTCATCCAGTCAGATCTGCGACTACAGAAACATTAAGTGCTCAAATAACCGAGTCAGACGGCGGGGCTACTATATAAAAACGCAAAAGCCGACAAATTCCTTACAGTTAGTGTCGTGGATAATTTCGTCACCTATTGTGACGCGGCGGCGCCATGCTCCCCCGACAGACAACATAATGGTTCAGTCCAGATAGGAGGCATAAAAACCTGAGTTAATGACCATCTCTTTTGGGTGGCAGATTTTTTTTAGGTGATGGCGGTTAAACATCGTTTGATTCTATTAGATAAATTAAACATCCCTTTTCCGTCTGGGTTGGACATTTGCGACTCAAACATTTCCCTGTCCACAGCTGCCAATAAGGCAAAGACAGGAATCATCTTCCACCAGGAGAGTTGATATGTTACTACCATCTGCCCAAGGTTGTCTTTTCTTTGGCCTTTGTTGTTTTTGTGACCGGTAATTTTCCTGTCCAGTCCCCTGTCTAGCGGTCTTTCCTAAGAAAAACGCGTTTACACACCCTGTTAAAAGCATCCCAGCACTTCACAGACCGACCTGTCTCACAGTTTTCACGTGTAGCGCTCTGGTAGCATCTGAACATAGACTTGTCAAAAACAAAAATATGCAAAGGGAATAGCTACTGCGTACAGTAGCTATTCGCCAGTAATCAGTATTACTGGCGCATACTGATAGAGAGGGTCAAGGCTTATGCTCCAGACGCACCTAGCAATGTTGGAATAAATATGGACGTATGTGTTTATTTTTACAGGTATGTGTACAAAGATTATTTAGAATGAATTATGTTGTTATTTACTGTAGGTAAACCAACATTATGGCGTCTTAGGTTATCGGTAATTAGCTAAGCTAAGCTAGCAATGTCACGCGACGCACTTTGACCGCTTCTAAACTGATAGTTTTATTAAATAGTAAATGTAATACTTATTAAAATTATTAATTGGAGCTAAAAGCCTTATAAAAACACCATCTTGTACAGTCGTTCTCAAACTTATAACAGTATAACAAATACTGTAATGCAGTAAGGACAAGCTTGTCTTTCCGTAATCTTTGTAGACATATTAAAACTGCTCAACGTGGCTTTTTCATTTTGTTGCTTTATGTCAGAAAACAAACTAAAAACATCTAGTTTTCTATTGACATGAGTTGATTGATTGAAGGACATGTTTTAATTTTAATCAGAAGTTAAAGGCCATTATTTATATTTCAGAAAAATAAATAGAAGGGGCCTGAAAATGTAACCATTTCACCAAAATCCAATATGTCTGCCTGGCATTACAAAAAACAGTGATAGTTGTGGTAAAAATTATTTTTTGTGTGCCACTAAATTGTTCACACAAACATTATTAC
This sequence comes from Phalloptychus januarius, assembly GCA_902982915.1. NCBI lineage: Eukaryota > Metazoa > Chordata > Actinopteri > Cyprinodontiformes > Poeciliidae > Phalloptychus > Phalloptychus januarius. The sequence continues at coordinate 1,539,852 of CADWAE010000466.1, read as the reverse complement.
ATAGCTCTTGACAGAACACGCTGCTTCAGTGTTTCAAAGTACAAAGCAGAGAAATATATTGTTAAAATTGTGTTAGCTTGCTTTGCTAATTGTAGGTTATCTGGCTACAGAACATAAGGTCATGAAAAAATTAGGATACCTCATGAAAAGAATATCTGCTGTTATTTTTAACATATTGGATCTATTTAATAGCAGTTTTAGCCATGCTTGTATACAATTGTATACAATATAACCAAGCCAACGACAATAGTTTTTAAAACCTTTTAAAAATATGGAATAAATTAGAACAAGCTAGTAATTATCACAATTTAAAATAGCAAAAAGCTCACACAGTCTATATGCATTGTGTACATGGTGACAACATGATTACTTAGCATTTTTAAGAGAACGTTTCCTTTGTTTACACCCCAGGCATTCCACAAAGATAACTATAGTAGTTTGTGAATCTGGTAAGGGCTATACAGAGGTCTTAAAAATGTTGAAGTCAGTCATCCCACTATATAAAAAAATAATGTAAATGTCTAAACTTTTAAATATTTAACTTTTCTAAAAACAACTGAAAACATGCCCAGGTCTAGGCCTCCAAGCAGATTCACCCTGATAGCAAACCACAGATGCTAAAAAAGTGGATTCCTTTAAAATCAAACACATTTTTGAATAAAAGATTGTTTAATTGTTTTTATTTATATATATATATATATATATATATAAAGAAGAAGCAACACTTGTTACATTTGTTGCTTTAAGAATATCACAATAACTATAAATGTTTTGACAAAAAAAGTGAATTTGTTTAGATTTTTAAGCATATGCTCAAGTGAAATTCTACTAATATTTTGAGTGCCGATTCTACTGAATGCTATACCTTTGTTTTTTTTAGCAATGTTAAACCATTTGCTTTTTGATGTACCTCAACTCCGCTAATACAGATTTACATTTACAATACTACTTATATGAATATATGAACATTTAAATTTGGATTTCAAAAAGATGAATTTGAGCTTTTAAGATTAAATATTAACGTGACTTTTGTGACTTATATGAATTGGATTTTATTTTTGCTTGTTGAATTATAAGTAGTGCATTAATAGGTCATAATTTAATGCTGCATCTAAGCATAAAATTAAACTGGAAACATGCAAGAAAGGACAGTAATTGTAAGAAGGTTTTTTTTTGGCTTTAACACTAATAAAGATTTTACTTTAATGATAATTATAAATTCTGACATTCCATTTTAAACACAAAATATAGATAAAACAAATAGATTTTTTTTTAAAACTTCATAATCATTTTTACATTGTTTTATTGTCTTTTACGGAATATCTTCATTTACTATTCTTGACTGAAGTCAAACAATTTTAAATCTAAATCTGTTTAAGGTATGATCCTTTTGGGCTTAAATGTATATAAATGAAATGATTATTAATTGATTGAATAAAAAATTGCCTGCTGTCACAATGGAGCACTTTTAAAATAGGTAGCTTTTTTTTTTTTTACAAGTTTTATTACTTTATATCCTTTATTTCATATCAAGCTATTCAAAAAATTATTGGATCTTTTAAGTGAATAGCACTAGAACACAATGGTAACTTATTGTTTAATGCTTTAAAATATATCTATTTATGAGCTTCTACCCAGCCAGCATACCTAGGGGGGCCCCATATGGGATAAAGCAGGGCAGACAATATGAGTCCCCATTTGAGGCCACCATGGAAACTGTGGACAAACCCGTGTGGGACCCATATTGTCTGCCCTCCTTTTCCCCATAAAAAGGACCTTGGTCTACATTTAAGGATAAGAGAAATATTTGTCAGTCCGTGGCATGGAAACTTTTCCTGTTCTTATTTTTTTATAGCCAAACCTCTGTCTGTCACCAGTACGCAGGCTGACTGATTAACTTGCTGTGGTTCACATTTAAAAGACAGTCTGCATTACCTGGAGTGATGTTTGATGCAGATGACTGCACGCTGTCCTTTGACAGTCTGTTTTTTGAGAAGCCCACTGTACACAAGGTGTAAGTATTCAGAGATTCACTGCACAATTCCAGTTTTATTTATTTATTATATATACATTTATTTTTTGTTGAATCTTATTTTGACAGAAGACCATTGCCTCTGGAAGGCAGTCAGTGGCAGTTAGATGCACCTCCACCTCTTACTCATATCCCAGCCACTCAGGACATGCAACAGGAGGCTGAATCTTTCTCCGCCTTGTACAGTATGTCCATCCATCCATCCATCCATTTTCCTACACCTTTGTCCCTTACTGGGGTCGGGAGGGTTGCTGGTGTCTATCTCCAGCTATCGTTTCGGGCGAGAGGCAGGGTACACCCTGGACAGGTTGCCAGTCTGTCGCAGGGCAACACAGAGACACACAGGACAAACAACCATCCACACACACATACACTCACACCTAGGGACAATTTAAAGAGGCCAATTAACCTGACAGTCATGTTTTTGGACTGTGGGAGGAAGCCGGAGTACCTGGAGAGAACCCACCATGCCCAGGGAGAACATGCAAACTCCATGCAGAAAGACTGGGGCCGGGAATCGAACCCAGAACCTTTTTGCTGCAAGGCAACAGCTCTACCAGCTGCGCCACTGTGTAGCCACTTGCACAGTATGTAATGTTTTAAATTAAGCAACAGTCTTCTCTGCTTACTTTAATAAGCAGTTTATGCTTGTAGAAGCCCTAAAAGATTTGCCGTTCATTGATCATGCTAATAGATTTGAAAGTTCTGCAATTCGGCTTCACTTGACATTTCTTCAGTTGTCAGAGCCTGAAATTCACTTTTTAAAATGTGCGTCTTCAGTTGCTTTACATATCACATTTTTTGCAGAATCTGCCTCCTGTTTTCTTTTTACCGATGCTGAAAGAGAAACACCATGTGAGAACAAGATTGTAGACTTCATGTAATTTTGCGACAACACAGGGCCGGAGAATAACAATATCTATTGTGATAATCACATGATCGATATCAATATCACTGACATCCGATCCAGAACCGCACAGCATTCTGGGGGATGTAGGCAGAGGAAAGACTAGCCGCTCAACCTCTCATGGCCAGCTAAGCTAGGTTGGTGGCATCGAAAAACTCACTCATTCTTCGGTTACCTAAGAGTAAGTGTTGAGTAACTTGTGCAGAGGCACTTTCAAGTTTGGCCACTGTGCCTCATAACTGCTTAAAAATAAAGATGATGCCACCAGTTTTTTCAGTACTTGAGATATTTACAAGCATAGTATAACTCTCAGTATCGACTGATATTAAAATCTTAAGTTGTGATACATTCTTCAGCCATGTTGTAAATCCCTAATTGGTCAGTGATTTTCTGCAGGGGGTGAGTCAGCCAGGCTGGTTGTCCTGCCCTTCGTTTTAAAATATTGTGACCTTCCTACAATAATGGCCTAAGTCATTTTTTTTTTACCAAAAGATGATTTAGAAAAAAAACCTTTTTGGCAAAAATTGACTTAGGCCATTAATTTAGTAAGGCGTCAATGCCCGCGCGTGTGTAGGTGTGTGTGTGTGTATATACACACAGCTAACAACTATAAACTATAACTATTTGATTAAATACATAGAACGAAGTGATATTCTAGACAAGGGAAATGGGATATGTGATTAACTTCAATATTTTTACCACCCTTATTCTGGTATGATGGTATTATTGTAAGATTTAATAGATAATTGCCATGCTTACGTTGCTTAAATACACAATAAATAAGATCTCGGATCTTACCGGCGTCCTCTTTAGCTTGACTATGCACGATCGAAGGGCGGGTTGGGCTGTCCTTTGGGGCTGTCCTTTGCTTGCCGGACCAGCCATGGCACTCGCTCCCGGGCCATGCTGACCGCTGCTCGGTCTTTCTCCAGCTGTGCCACTGGGGAAAACTGTAGGTACCGCTGTTGGTAGCAGCACGCGCTTGTGTTGAACCGAATACCCAAGGGACTCCTTTAATACCGGAACAAAATCAAAACAGTGCAACTCAAAATGTTCGGAGCACAGAACAGACGTGGGTGTGGGCTTCCAGTACTCACGGGTACGTCTGACCTGCTTCACCCACTTGGAAAGTAGCTCAGGCTCTTTCGGGAACCTGAATAAGCTCACACCGTCCTCTCGAGTGTTGGAGCAAAACGCCGCGATACAGCGCGAAGGCATAGCTACAAATGTTTAGCGATAACAACGTTTGCGGCTGTCTGCTGGAAAGTTGCTTACTTTTGTATCAGCAAAACTGGCGGTCCTTCTCGCGCCAACGTCACATCCGCCTTCGCATTCACAAGGTGAGCGCCGCCACGTCCCCTTCAATTTACCAGAAACGGAGCGTTTTTTGATATTACAGTCCTGTAACTGAAGCGCGTTTCTAACTTCTATGTAGATAATCGGGTGTGGTTTATAAAACATAACAGAAAATGTCAGAATCGTGTAATCAGCCCTTTAAAGAGAGGAATGGAGAGCGCGACAGGCTGGTAGCGGAAGTGTTTTTGTTTTAGTCCATGGCTCATACGCGCAAATGTCCAAGTTGTTACACATTACTGTAATATTCTGCTGGGATTTCCCGCATTATAACAGGCATATTTTCAAGAATAAAAACTGCGGGATCAATTGCAGGCCCTGATTTATATCCACTCAATCATCAGTAAAAGTTTAATAATAAAGTTCGGTCCAAATTTCTTATGTCAGGAAAGCACTGCTGAAAGCCATAATGTTAAGAGCTCATGAATTTTTTTTCCAATATCCTACTTATTTGCAGGTTTGACACAGAAACCCAAGACGTTCCAGCCTCCTTTTGAAGGACTCAATGCCTATTCGTCAAAAATCAACAGTTTCTACAGTTTTAATGATGAAGAGAGATTTGAGGAGACTCAAGGCAATTGCACCAGCAATGGTTGCTCTGGTGATGACGGGTCAAAGGATTACCCTGAGAGTAGTTTTCTGAGTGGCGGAGGTGGAGATGAAACCCGGCTGGACTCTTGTCATGCGGCTATCAGCAGATGCTTGCCAGGTCTACCTTTAAGAAGAAGGCAAGTGCCACTCACTTATCGGAATTCCACTAAATAAACTTGACTAAAGAAGCTACTGCCATTGTTTTCTGAAATAATCACACATGTATGTGACTGCAATGTGATTGAAGTGTTTCAGCACACATGGCTGGTGTCCATACACAGCAGATCAACAGAGTTGGCCTTCCCAGCAGGCAGATACAGACCATTATTCAGGCATGCCTTACCTAACAGGATTACTGTCTGTAACTATGGCGCCTTGCTAATGTTTTTAGGTCTATTCTCATTTTGCATCATTACAGCCACAAGCTGGAATTCAGTTCACTAGGATTTTTATATGATAGATGAATACAAAGAACTGCACACATTCCTTTTAAATTAATTAATTTAAATTTGAAAGTGTTAGACAATGAAAAATCATTCGAAAACATTTTACAACTATAATGAGACCTATATAAAGAAAGGAAAAACATGCAAAAATCCAGTTGCATAAGATTAATACTTTTGTTGAAGTACCTGGATTATAATTCAGGATTAAGGTTTATTTAGTTAGGGTCCAAACTGGTAACAGTGTGTGCAGCATTTTGACCTTATGATCAAAATGTTTTAGGTATATTTTCTGACTCCAAGCATCGATGGACAAACATCAATGCTTAGTGTATTTAATCATGGCAGGTGGTTTGATTCTGTGTGGTAAGATACATTTTGAGTTGTTTGTAATTCTGACTGAAATGACACAAGATGGGAAAATGTGTGTTTTTCATCTAGTTGCATAATAATTCTGCACAGTAATAATTGCCTAATGTTTGTGCACATATATTCCTATAAGAAAACTAAAACCACACTTTTTCTTCATGTTTTAGGTTTATTAACATATTGGATTAAGCAAGAGAAGCTACCTGATAGTTGTCCACACAAATTCCTTCAGCTCTTTAAACGTTGCCATTAACCTCATTAGTAGGATAATTTATTAGTTTCTCTCACATCTGTACAGATGTGATATGCAGATCTTATATGTTGTATGTCAGATATCTGTATATGGATGTTGAGAGAAACATCCAGTTTTTCTACAGTTTCTCCAATTATCGGGGTAATGATTTGAGAAATGATGGAAGGTTTACTGACTCGTGGTGTACAAATGGATAAGTGCTGTATAATGCAGCTCCAGTCTTCAGGAACCAGTGTCTTGCAGATGTGTTGCTGACTCATGACTAAAATTCCTCCTCAGGATATCAGCAGGCTCTGGAGGGGCTTGGGAATTAATCCTTCATGATACAGAAGTATCATGAATACTTTGGTTTTACAATGTGTTGCCTAAGAGACGCTGAATACAAATGCATGCCATGCTTTTTACATATATATATGTGTGTGTGGCACATTAAAATATATTGCTGATTCCTCAAATAGGTGTACTGTGAATATTCTTAGAGTTTTGTAAAAGAACACAAGATGATGTTTAGCCGTCCTCCGTACTGGTGTTGGAATCCAGACGCCTGAATGGTTTCCCCTCTCTGTTGTGGCTCAGCAGCAGCCGTCCTTCTCCCTCTACCTTCCTGCTGTTACTTCAGTTCCTGTTTCTCTCCTTCCACACTCAACAGCTTGTTCAGGAGTCCTGTGCTGAGCGCCGCAGGCAGTTTGTCGAGCGACGTCAACCTCAAGGCTCGGAACGGTGGCGAGAAAACATCCAGACCTCAAACTTTTCTGAGCCCAGTTGCCACGGCGACCATGCCTCCTGCTCTCCAGCTACCACAGGCTGCTGTCGGTAAAGCGGCACCCCCGTTCTCCTGCTCGTCCTCGGCGAGCGTGCGACCCCTGCAGCAGGCGCAGCGTGCAAAAACGCCGGACAAGGGTACAAAGAGAGCCTTCGTTCCACCCATGACGCCTCGGCCGCTGCAAATACAAGGTCCTGCACAACACTGACACACTCACTGTTTGCCACATTACACTCGTAATGAGAAGTATTCCCTTTACTGACTGTGGGGCTGCCGTAGTGTGTCGGGGTAATGTGAGCTCCCTTCATTGACCGCTTCATTGTAATGAAACCAGCTGGTCACTAGGTGGTAACCAATTGAAGCTGTAGACAGTAATACTATGGAGTTTCTCAACTCACTGATTCCTAAAAGAATTCTTGCATTTAGTTTGATTCATATATGTTATTAAAATCTACACTTCAGAAACGCAAAATCTTGAAGTTTCCAATGCAAATATTTTAGTCCACTTGAAATGAGACAAAACTAACTTATAAGTCACTTTTCAACAAGATATATGAGCATGTTTTAAGTATATAATTCCTGAAAATTGATAATTATCAATATTAAGGGTATTCACCCTTAATAACATATTATTGCAAAAACGGGCAAAAACAGTTGTTCCACTGATTTTGCCAGTGGAACATGGTAACATGGTAAAACTGATCTAATCTATTTTTGAGCAATATTACATAATAATTTACTTAAATAAATGCTGAAAAGTTACTTTGAGGTTATTTTTATTTAATTTTTTTTCAAGTGTAATAAGCCAGAAACATTTGGTAAAAATTTGTGTTTTTCTGTGCAAATAATGTGACTGTAAGCAAACGTCGTCTTTGATTTGCTTCCATTTTAGGATCTTCTGGCTCTGAAGTTCTGCGCCCTGTGTCAGAAATCCGTATCCTTTCCGTTTTATGTACGTAAAGACTTTTGGAAATGACTTGTCCGCCTCTGAATTATGCTGGAAACAAGTTGAGTGATTTCCTGAAACGTGCAACGCAGCAATGAAATTCAGATCCATCTTTAGCGAGTTCCCATTTTTCAATTACGTCCAATCCAAAGCCCTGGATGATGTGAGTGTTAAAAGAAACTGCACAAACATATTGCTAAATAAGATAAATAGCATAATATTGCTGTGATTTTTGTTGTGTTTGCAGGTTCTTTACACAAACAAGAACTTTGTAGCCTGCGCTCCGACGGGATCGGGGAAAACGGTCCTGTTTGAGCTCGCCATCATTCGCCTGTTAATGGAGACACAGGAACCATGGAGAGATGTCAAAGCTGTGTATAGTGAGACCAATATATAGGCCAGTTTTCTCTATGGTTGGATCTGATTGGTTACCAGCACATCAAAAACTGAAAACCTGTAGTTTATTTTCCTGTAATGTTCATCCAACGTATATAAACTGGATGCTCCTAAGCAGGGTTGCTAGATTAGTATAAATAAATGTCCTCTGGTCTAGTTCCTTTCCTGGGTTTGAATAATAGGAGTCTAAAAAGTAGTTGCTTAGGCAGGTTTCTAGGATTCTAAGTTTGTTTTATTCCCTGTTCCTGGTTGCTAAATAAGTATATTGCTAGATAAGTATTCTCTGGATGCTCTAAATTTAATGAGTACTCCACAGTTTCTAGGTAATAATAATAAAAGCCCAGGGGCTGCACAGTGGTGCAGTTGGTAGAGCTGTTGCTTTGCAGCAAGAAGGTTCTGGGTTCGATTCCCAGCCTGGGGTCTTTCTGCATGGAGTTTGCATGTTCTCCCTGTGAATGCGTGGGTTCTCTCCGGGTACTCCGGCTTCCTCCCACAGTCCAAAAACATGACTGTCAGGTTAATTGGCCTCTCTAAATTGTCCCTAGGTGTGAGTGTGTGTGTGCCTAGTTGTTTGTCCTGTCTGTCTCTGTGTTTCCCTTCCCTGCAACAGACTGGCGACCTGTCCAGGGTGACCCCGCCTCTCGCCCTGAACGTTAGCTGGAGATAGGCATCAGCGCCTACTGACCCCACTAAGGAACAAGAGTGTTAGAAAATGGATGGATGGATAAAAGCCAAACCGTTTGCTAAAATATTGCATCAAAATAATATTTTCCTTTGGGATTTGTGTTAAAATGCCAAACATATACAGAAATAAAATGATAGATTTGTTTCTGGTGGATTGACTTTGTGATTGTTCTCCGCAGTGGCTCCCATCAAAGCGCTCTGCAGCCAGTGTTATGACAGCTGGAGCAAGAAGTTCGGTCCTCTGGGCCTGACCTGCAAGGAACTGACCGGTGACACAGAGATCGATGACTTGTTTGAGATTCATGACTCCCACATCATCCTGACCACGCCTGTGTGTGATGCTACTTAAACGGGAGCACCAACAGAAAACCTCTGATATGTCAAAACATAGTTGTTTCCTTCGGGTAGTTAAAGCGTTGCTGTGTTTGGTTGTTAGGAGAAGTGGGACAGCATGACAAGAAAATGGAAGGATAATTCTTTGCTGCAGCTTGTTAGACTCTTCCTTATTGACGAGGTCAGTGTGTGATATCACTTCTTTCTCAATGTGCATCACTTGTAAAAATGAACAGTGCCTTTTTATCTGCTAGTTTGTGGATGATCAATGTCACTATTATAAGACGCTGCATCTCAACTCAGTACAGTTGGATTGGTTGCGTTCATGGGCAGCCTGATTTTTGTTTAGGCCTTTCCACACATTCAACCCGTTCAATCTCCGACTGAGGCATAAAAAAAAGTGGAAAGGGTTTGAATACTTTCTGAAACATACAATGTTTCAGAAATCAGTAGCTGCATCTATTATTAATAAAATATATGAAATTAAAAAAAAGATTTGGTCAACTTCCTGTTAAATCCCAGACAGGTTTCTGGATTTAACCAGCATGGAGTTTACATGTTCTTCCTGTGCATGCGTGGGTTCTCTCCGGGTACTCCGGCTTCCTCCCACAGACCAAAAACATGACTGTCAGGTTAATTGGTCTCTCTAAATTCTCCCTAGGTGTGTGTGTGTCTGCATGGTTGTTTGTCCTGTCTGTCTCTGTGTGCACTGCAACAGACTGGCGACCTGTCCAGGGTCGCATAAAAAAAATAAATGTATTTCCAGGTTCATGTGGTGAAGGATGCAACCCGTGGTGCCACGTTGGAAGTGGTGGTGAGCAGAATGAAGGCAGTAAATTCATACAGGACATCTCAGAACCCAGAGGCAGGCGTCACAATGAGATTAGTGGCTGTATCGGCCACAATCCCCAACATATGTGACGTAGGTTTCGCATAGAAACATGTCCACTTAGAGATCTGTCTTGGCAGCGTTGGTAATCTGTGACTGACTTCAGAGCTGCTTGGATTATCAGATAGCTGACTGGCTGTCCAATGGGAGCGAGCCGGCCTCCTATCTGAGTATGGATGAGAGCCACCGTCCAGTAAAGCTTCGGAAGGTGGTCCTGGGATTCCCCTGCAGTGGGACACAAACAGAGTTCAAGTTTGATTTGTCGCTCAACTACAAGATGGCCAACATCATACAGACGTACTCTGACCAGAAGCCGACGCTAGTGGTAAGTGGAGGAGGCAACAGTTAGTTAATGCTTTTTGCATTTTCATGTAATCCTTGAGTGGCAATGTAAAGGGTAAGTTATTATTTATCAATCAAGCTTTACTGGTTAGCAGTATTCATCATACAGACAGTAAAGTAAAGCGGTTTGCAGAGGTTAAAAACAGAAGGGCAAATATAAAACCCACTGGTTTTATGAAACATGACCAAACTAAACAGAACATAAAGAAATAGGTAGAACAGCTAACTATTGTGGATGAGCAACTTTGGAGACACAACCTTAGTGAGGAAGATTAGTGAGGAAACGCTGGTTATATACCATTTATATTGCCATGATATAAGATATATGTTTAACAAAAAAATATCTAGTTAATTTTTTTATGCAAAAATGTACAAAAAATTTTAAATAAATTCTTTAGAAATTGTTAGAAAGTTTATAAATTTCGTAGATTTATAAACTACGAAATCAGCGTAAACTTTTGGGTCTTGTATTTGTCATGTCTATGTTCATTTTTCTCTATTTTTTTATTTCCGTTCTCATGTCTATACAGCCCTTTGGAAAAATAGGATTGATCTAGCCTTATTAACAATTGTGTAAATTAAAAAACACGCAGTCTGTGGTATGGTGTCACAGTTATTTACATGACTTTATATAAGGTGGCAATATTTGCTTAGTTTAAAGGATTAATTTCCCCCTGTTTCTGTCTACTGATCCTTTCATTTTGCCTTTCTTCCTTTTTGTAGTTTTGCTCAACAAGGAAAGGAGCTCAGCAGTCAGCTGCAGTTCTGGCCAAGGATGCCCGATTCATAATGAGCTTTGAACACAAGCAAAGGTGCACCATTCTGATGTCTCCATGCATGCGAATCACTTAATAGCAATATGTTGTAGATTTCTTAGAGTATTACAGGTTACTCTGCCGTGCTTACCAGATTTCATTAACTTTGCAGGTTGATGAAATACGCAAACTCTGTTCTGGATTCCAAACTTAGAGGTAATGCACCATGCAACATGTTAAACCAAACATTTGGGAAACTATTATATGCTGTTGCATAAAAGTAGTAATAATGCAGTGTAGTTGTATTGCTTGATGGCCTATTTAATTTGCACAGTGAACTGCTCTAAAACTGTGTTGCTTCATAACTATCAACTATTTGGTTAAATGATTTATTTTTTTAATAACTCAGAAGTGAGACATGAACCTGTTAAAGTTTGGATCATATGACAGAACCCATGTGTGTTTCCATAAAACATTTTGTGTTTATCTTTTGGGACAGATCTGATGATGTTAGGAGTCGGTTACCACCATGCAGGCGTTGACTTGTCTGACAGGAAGCTGGTAGAAGAGGCCTTTACCCTGGGAGACCTGCCTGTCTTATGTAAGAGCAAATACAAGGTCTATGGAAAATCATTTTATTATCATCATGACTCAGAAAATGGTCACAGTGTCTGTTTTGGAAGATAACTATGGCAGGAAATGAGAAATTTTTTTTATTATATACTAATGGTTAAGATAGTTGCATCAAACCACACAGCGTTATAGTTTTTTTGCTTCTCTTCCATCATGTTTCTACAAAATTATGAGAAGACTACAGTAATTGTTCAACCCCCACAGCAAAATCTGCATTTTAGTTGCATCTGATGCCTTAAAATTGACTTCTGTCTCTTTAAGAAGCTCCTACTCTTTCATTGCATGTCATCACAACAATGCTTCTCCTTGATGCCGTTTACAACTGTTTTAGGAACATTGGACTGAGACGTAGGTCCTATAATGAGCTCAGCAGATGCACAGTTCTACTCAGTGTTTGCTAGTTGCTGCTGCTGCCACTAGTCTGGAGGAGCTGAGTGGGGGAGTCCTGAGGGAGGGCTGCTCTGTGGGGCGAGAGCTTGAACTAAAACTTCAAGGTGGAGCTTTGGGTAAATACGCGGTGCTTTGTATAAGGAGGGGCCCCTGATGTAACTAATCAAAGCGTTGAGAGATCAGGTGTGGTCTCAGGCTTACGAAGAATATTATTTAGGGGTTTGAATTTTGAGATTACAGTAGTTACAAGATTTATTGTTCAGTTTGGATAAAATCCATTTTTAAATAGTTTATTTTAATAGTTTAAATGGTTTTACTTACCTGTTTAAGCTTTTATTATGTCATTTGTTTATCTCAAACTCATGAACCAGTTAGAAATTCACCCATAAGCCTAATTGGCAGAAAAGGCTGAATAATTTAAGGTGTCCTGCTGTTTGTGATCTCCCAGTTACGACCCGGACTCTCGCCATGGGGGTGAACCTTCCCGCTCACCTGGTGGTCATCAAGTCGACGATGCAGTATGTTGCCGGCTCCTGTGAAGAGTACAGCGAGGCTGACATCCTGCAGATGATCGGCCGGGCGGGGCGACCTCAGGTACCAACACAGTAGAAACTTTAGGGACACTTTCTGTTTTTTTGTTCTCACTGCAATGTTTATTGTTGTTTTTTTAATACAATGATATTTTTACACCTTCTTTCTCTGCATTTCAACCCCTCAGTTTGATACATCAGCAACCGCAGTGATCATGACCAAGGTTCACACCAGAGAGAAGTACATGAAACTTATGAATGGGACAGAGATCATTGAGAGCAGGTAGGACAAAGAGACATTTGTTTTTGCTCCCCGCTCCTCGTTTTTTTTTCTTTTCTTTTTCTCTGTCCTTCTTTCTTGCAGAAGCATGCCCACAGTACAGGTAATATTATAACACACTGTGCTCCTGCAGCTTACACGGTCACCTGGTGGAGCACCTGAATGCTGAGATTGTTCTCCAGACCATCAGTGATGTCAACATGGCTCTGGACTGGATACGCTCCACCTTCCTCTACATCAGAGCCCTGAAGAACCCGTCACACTACGGTCAGCCACATAAATTCAAACCAAGTGTTTATCTTCCTCAGTGCCTTGCATACACAATAATTTTCTCACATCAAAACTAGGAATGCACCAATCCACTCTTTTTCCTTCCGATACAGATCTGAGGTTTAGTATAAATACAAAAATATAATAAAGTGTGACGTTTATGCCTTCATATTCTCACTTTCTACTCAGGTTTCTCAACCAACTTAGACAGATATGGTATTGAAGCAAAGCTGCAAGGTGAGCGCAGACTGATCAATTTCCTGAAAACACATTCAAACTGATCAGAATAATACCAGATAGCAAGGTGCCAGCAGTATTCTTCTAGTCAAAGGTAACGCTTTATTTGAAGGGCATGCATAAGACCGATATGGCTCTGTCATAAACATGACAAAATGCCTTTAATGAACATGAAGGAGTCTTCATGAATGTTGGTGACAGTTGTCATCAAGTGTCATTTGATAAATCTTACCTTTAAAGTTGAGACTTTTAATGAAAATTTAACATTGAAAATGTCATGAACATTCATGAAGACCTCTTCATGTTCATTAAAGGTATTTTTGTCACACTCCTGACAGTGTCTTGACCTCCTTATGCACACCCCTTCAAATACAGTGTTACCCAGTTGGATTATCGTGCCTTTTGCAGAACTGTGTCTGAAGACCCTCAACTCTTTGTCGGCCATTGATTTGATCACTATGGACGAGGATATCAACATCAAACCCACAGGTGGAGAAACAAAACATGGTAACTTAGTGCTTTTGAAAGGAGTTTCTATGCTTTTATCTGAAGATGCTTCTTGTATTTCAACAGAAGCTGGCAGGTTGATGGCGAGGTTCTGTGTAGCCTTTGAAACAATGCAGTTGTTCAGCGGAGTAACCGGCTATGAAACACTGCCTGACTTGGTAGGCTCTCTGTGCTACAGGAAAAAAACATCCACATTCTGTGTGCTTTGGCTGTAGTTGGTGCAAATATTTTGACAGAACATTTTTATTAAAGGGATAAAAATGCAGAAAGGCAGAAATGGATCCAAATGAGAAGTTTTTGTGTGCAGGTTGACCTGGTGTCAAAGAGCAAGGAGTTCAGGGACATTCAGTTGAGAGTAAACGAGAAGAAACCCCTGAACACCCTGAACAGAGACAAGAACAGGGCCACCATCAGGTCAGACGCCTTTGAAAGGATTATAAAGTATAAAACATGTTCTTGATGAATGTCTCACTAGTAAGTAGTAGTAATAGCAGAGTTAGACTGTTGGATGTATTCTTTTAGATTTCCACTCGAGGGAAAGATCAAAACCAGCGAGATGAAAGTGAACTGGTTGGTATGTTTTGGTGGAACATCATATAAAAGAGTTCGTCTCTAGAACTTTGATGGTTACGATCCATGTTTTCTGTCTTGTAGCTTAATTCAGGCTCAGCTGAGCTCTATCTTAATTCAAGACTTTGGTCTCACACAAGAGACTGCAAAGATCTTCAGAATCGGGATGCGCATCAGCAAATGTGAGTATTATATAAAAAAATGGCAAAAAGTGAACAGTTTTTTTTTCCTGACTTATCTTGTGTTATCTTCTCAACAGGCCTGTCAGAGTTTCTCACTCAGCAATCCAAGACTGGGTTTTGTGCTGCGCTGAACTCCCTGATCTTAGCTAAGTGCTTTAGAGCTAAGCTGTGGGAAAACTCCCCCTTTGTTTCCAAACAGATGGAGAAGATAGGTCAGCGTGTCGCCACACTGTGCATCGTAAAATGGCTAAATTCAGGACTGCATTACTAAAATATGTTACGAGGCTTTCCATACAAGCCTCGTAACATATTTTAGTAATGTACAAATTACATTACAAATGACACTTTTATATCTAAATTGCTACGTTATTAACTTAAACCTGATGTTTTTCTGTGTCACGCTGTGTTTCAGGTTTGACTCTGTCAACTGCGATGGTGAATGCTGGCCTCACCAGCTTCAGCAAAATCGAGCAAACCAACCCCAGAGAGCTGGAGCTGGTCAGCCACTCTAACTTTTTTACTGGAAACCTCTGACACTGCTGCGTGTGTTTCACTGCAATATGATATACACACCCATTCGATAAATTAGAATATTATAGAAAATTTTATTTATTTCAGTAACTTAAATAACTAAGTGAAACACATTGTACAGATTAATTACAACCAGGATGATTTTGCCACTGACAGCTGATAAAAACAGAACATTTAAAATTGGATGTCGGAACAATAAAAAAAAAACATGTTTAATAAAGAAATGAGAGCTTAATGAAAAGTATGTTTAGTACCTGCTTTTAGGATATTATTTTAAAGCCTCATCTGGATGAACTTTCACGTTTTTTGAATTAGAATATGACTGTAAGTTTAGTGACTGCTTATAATTGAAGTTCTTTTCATTTTAAACTTGTCTTGATTTGAACCTTTTGCCTCATTTTCTGCTAATAACATTTTAATTTTTTTGGTCCCAATGCAGATTCTTAATAGACATCCACCATTTGGAAACCAAATCAGAGAATCTGTTGTTCATCTTCCAAAGTACGACATTAACCTGGAACAGGTGAGACTCGCAGCAACAAGAATCAGAAAAGCTTCTTTGTTTTCATTTGAATAATTTTATGCTTTTAAAGGTTACATTTCCTGTCAAGAATTGATCTTTCTGTTTCATTAACAAACATTTTATTAAAATGTTCTTAGGTCACTTTAACAAAGCCAAAGGAAGCTGTGGAATTACATCAACTCCAAGTTTAGTATCCAACATGGCTGCCGCTGTACATATGAAATGTAGTGATAGTTGTTGTAAAGTGTAAATATGATTTTTTTTTTAGATTTATGACTTAATAAACAAGTGGCATACATTCTTATGAACAAGTTTGAAGAGAATAGAATAGAATAATTGTAGCATATAGATTGACACAAAAAGAAATTATTAAAAGCAGCACTAAGGATAACAGACTGTACAGTAACAGCAAACTTTAGACATAAAAAAAATACTGTTCAGTTATTAATAATTGCATATTCGATCCAAAGAAATTGAGTGGGTGTAGGATCGTTAAAATAATGTACAGAATGTTCCCTTTTCTCATCAAAAACAATAGGCTATTTACAAGAAGCGAGAAAAGAGTTTGGCATGTTATCAGCCTGTGTTTTGTAGCGGTTTGCACCGACACAAATGGGAATTCTTCCTGGTTTTCGACTTGCGGCTGGAACAGAGTGAACTCATTTCCCAGCTCAAAGCTCTGACCTGCAGGCTCATCAAATGTAGCAATAAAACATCTCTGACTTTTTGTTGCTGACAAACCTTTAGTTGTTTTTAGTTTGGTATAAATATGACTTCTGGGCGAGGATAGCCAAAACTGAGTAAATAGAGAACTTTCTGTTAACCCCCGCTTTCTCCTTTTCTACTTAACTTTTCCTTCTTGATTACTTCTGAATAGCTTTCCATCCCAGTGATTTAAACCTCTGTTATCACGACTCTTCTGTCTTTAAGCTGCTTGATTGTGTTTCTCTTTGTAGCTGCCCAGGTACAGCAGTGCCACAGCTGAGATTGTAGTAAAGGTGACCCTACAAAACCAAGCCCAGCTGCTGTCCAGGAGAACAGCTCCAGATCATCACTACGTCTCCCTGATCATTGGCAACTCTGAAAACCACATGGTCATTCTGCACAAACTCAAGTGAGAAACGCTCCCCTTGGTTAATGCTGCTGTACTGAACACAACCGGAGTTTACGCTGGTCCAAGACGGGCATTTTCATCTCTGTGTCTCCAGGGACTCGCTGCTGCTAAAGTCTGGCAGCTGGAGCAAAAAGATCGATGTGCCAAAGGCTTCCAAAGGAAACGAGATTAGTGTCAACCTCATCAGCTCAGAATATGGTAAACAATGGAAATACCTTTAGATACATTCCTGCTTAGAAACATATTAACAAACTAAAGGTTTTTCTCTCTCACATGTTAGAGATGAACAGGGAATATTACGGAGCCCCTAAGGGGACATGGAGAAGAAAAAAAAGAAATCCTGTAGAATATACCTTGTTCATAGTTCACTCATATTGATCTGTAATTTGAAAACATTTATTCTGTTGGTGAAAATTCAGTGTTGGGATTTTTTGGTAAATGAATAAAAACCTTATAAAAACAGTAGAATTTTCAGAGCTTGTTAAACTTGACTTTGTGGTTCTTTGCAGTGGGTCTGGACATCCAGCTGAAGTTCCCTGTGTACTACTCTGCTGCAGCCCAAAATCCTGGGACTGAAATTCCACAAAACAAAGCCGACAATCCTGTTGGACAGAAAGCTCAACGCTCGCCCTGCGCTGAGACTCACAAAACCTCATCCGCAAAGAACCAAGGCAATATGAAGTAGTTTAATAATGAGGGTTTTGGTTTGTTGGCTCAAGGTAAAATAGTGTTTGGTCCTTACATCAATGCAGAGAACTGACTTTTTCTCCTGTGTGTGTGTGTGTGTGTGCTTGGGGGTGTGTGCGTGTGTGTGATCAGACTCAGCCAGTAAAAGACAGTGCAATCATTTCTGCAAAAATAAGAACCTCTGTGCTCACGACTGCTGTGAGTAAAACATCTGACTTTTTCTGGTTTATGTGTCAGCCTGTGTGATTTACATGTTTCCTTGTGTCGGTTTTGCGTTGAATTTCCTCCTCAGGTAAAGTAGGTGTTGCTGTAGGGCAGAAAAGGTCAGCCAACCATGAATCCAGCTTCTCCTCTTACTTGGAGGACCTGAGGAGCAGGTCTGACGAACTCGCACAGACCCCGGTCAAACGGCTGAAGGTAGACAAGAAGAGTTTTGCTGTTTCTCTGCTTAAATGTTAGTCTATATAATAATCATAGCTTTATAACTGGTTCTGGCCTTTGCTGTAGTTTTTCTGAAATTGGAAATTGACGACTCTCTTACTGTTAGTCCAGACATGTTACAATATTTGTCAATCTTTATTTTTCGTTAAGCATTTTAATGCCGGCTTGTGACTCATCCAGGCCTGAAAATACAAAACTCTAGTGATCAACTGCTGTATCAACACAGAACGGAAAACGAACGTAGAAACGGAAACAGAACGGAAAAGGAACGTAGAAAGGCATTCAAGGATGTCTTCTTCTGTCAAGACAACTGTAAAACCTAATGTAGTTATCAATTAATCTACCAATTAATCTGTCAAAAAAAAGGAAACTGGCACATTCTGCAGATTTGTCATTGATTCTGTTCATTTTTGTTCTAATGAGAACAATCCTTAAATAAAACATGTGCATTTCAAAGTTCGTTCTCTCAAAATCTTGCCTGTGTGTTGGTGCAAACACCTTTATGTGTAACATAGTCAGTTTAATATTGCCACATATGCACTTCATGTTGTGTATGTTTCATGTTTTTTGATCATCAGATAAAAATGAGTGAAGAGCCTCTGTCTGGAAACATGAAGAGGTTTGCTTACAAACCCAGAGCAACGCTTCCCTCTGGCTCCTGGTATTTCATTCATTCATTCATTCATTATAAATGCAATCCATCAGAGTTGGGTAATTTTGTTTAGCTACTTTTCATAGCTAAAATGCTAGCTTGTAACATCTTGGAGAACCTTTAGACAAGAGACCCAACAATAAAAATCAAAGTCGGTACACCCAATATATTCCATTTTTGACTTAGATATTTACATGTAAAAAGTTGAATATTTCACCTGAAATGAGGTCGTTGATCTTTTTCAGCTCTCTTGTTAAAAATCTGGTGGCCCAACTTTTCTGCTTTGACTGAAACTAATGTTTTCCACATTGTGCAGCTCCAGCAGATCCGCATTTCTTGTTCTGTTTTTGAAAATCACATTTTCTCATTGAGAAAAGACATAATAAGACATGATCCCTAACTTATTCTGGTGTCTATTTGATAAAAAGTCGTGGCTAGATAAATGCTAACACAACCATTGTGTGAGTAAATTTTGTTACTTCAAGCCTTTGTTCTGTGTGTTTATGTGCAGGCAGGCGGGAAACGGGAATAAAAGTGCAGACCAGGAGCTGACAGCTGAACACTACGCCGAGTTACCTGATGTAGTTTGTCTGGAGGATTTTGACAGAGGTGAACAAGCTGCAGCATTAAGAGTATTTTAAACTCCACAAACCCTGTAACACGTCTGGCCAGTTTTCATCTTTGCCATCATTCTTGGAAACACAAATAATTATTACTACCAGTGCTCAGATTTGAGTTCATGAAGCAGGTTATGTTTTCTTATTCAGGTCAGTTTTAAATGGCTTGAAAAACAAAACAAAAAATAATTCCTTTGAAAATTGAATTATTATTATTATTAAACACCATATTAGGGCCATTGTAGACAGAAAGAAAAAAACAAATTAAGAGTAAATTTTCTCCAACTTTTCAGATTCACCTCATACATTTTCTAGAAAAACACAAGGAAATTTCTGAGTTTGAAAAGTTTAAAATTTGCCAAAAAAAACTCTGAACTTCTAAGATTAATCTCAGAAATTTTTGAGAAAGACATGGAATTTAATAAGGGTTAAATTTCCGTCTAAAAATCCCTAAAACATTTGTTTTAGAGTTCTTAGGCGGAAATTTACTCCTCCTGTTTTCTGACCACGATGGCCCACCATCGTACTGAACTGATTTCGACAGTACACATTTATTTTTTCTGTCCTGCTGTCGCGTCATTTCTTTTTCAGATTACCATTTCGGTGCAGAAGACGGTCCTGAGGGAATGGCAGAAACTTCCCAAACATCTCCTGCAGCACCTGCTTATCCTGAAAGTACAGCGATCCACGTCCTGCTTAACTATTTAAATTGTGTTTATTCATGTGGCACATTCTATGATATCATATATCATGTATTTTAAGTTCCATGCTTTTGTTCTCCTTGTAGTAATAAAAGAATAACTGGCTTGTGATGTAACGAGTTGAAATCTCACACTGCACTTTTCTAGAACTCCACATTTATATTTTATTTTACTTCCTGTCTGTTTATTACATCATTTTTCTGCCCAGATTCTTCGAAGCGGATGACCCTGAAACGTGGCTCGGGGTCCAGAGCGCCTCCGAACCAGATCCGCACAATCGGCTCTGCTTCATCGGACTGGTCCGCTGCGGTGCCAGAACAGGAAACCCCCTGCAAAGCTCCTTCATCTCTCCACATACCAAGTGTCACCTTTGACCTGGGAAATGAATGGGATGACTGGAGAGATTTTGATGATGAAAACCTGTTGAATGCCAGTGAAATACCACCACCGCCAGGTAAAAGCAGCTTTCAGCATCAGGTGCAGCAGCATGTTCAAAACAAGATGTCAGGTAGTTACATTTTAAGTCAAATTTAATTGAAAAGATATATTTAATGTTATTTTATGAGGGTTTTTTGTGTATTTTATGACCATAATTGTAATGACTGTAAGTTTACTTATTGTTGTATTTTTTGACAGCACCAGAGCTAATCTGCAGCTCACAAGCAGAGCCCTGTGTGACCACATTCACTACATCACTGAGGTAAAAAAGGATTTAAGCTAAATTTACACCATAAAACCACACGCATCTAATAACATCTTTCAACTTCGTGCTGGTTTCAGGTCGATTTCACATCCAAATCCTGAAAACAGGAATGTTGGACCCCCTTCTATCAGTCAGTCATTCACATCACAGAAGAGGATTGCTCTGGACTGGGATAAACAGGTGTGAGCATGTGAAGCTCATTTTCCTCCTGTTCTTTTTGTTTGCTGATAAAAACTGCCTGACTTGCTAGTTGAGCATGATCTGAAGTGCCGATGTTGCTTCTCTGTTCCGTTATTGTGTTCTTGTCTTTCACTTTGTGCAGAGACCAAATGTTTTCAGTGATGCTTTCAATGTAAAAACACCTGAAAAGCTCCCAGCACACACTCTGGGTGGACAGGTCAGCAGAAGGTTGGATTTCTTCACTACAGTGAATGCAACATCCAGTGCCAACCTGCCTCTTCAGAAAAGGTAATCTAAGCTCATTGTTTGTCTAGGAATGTCCCAATCACAATTCTGTCGTCCTAAGTCCTGGTGTTTTAAGACGGGCCATCATCAGCAGTCTGATACTTCATTAAAACTGTATTGATTTACAGTGCAGTAAAATCAACTTGATGAATTTTATCCACATTACATGGTTGATATTAATATTGCGACTGTATCCCACCTAACAGACCAACAAAGTTCCAGATGCTGCAGTCTGTGCTGTCACTTTTTCTTGACAGCACCAGATTTAAAGTACCAAAACGTTTTAGAGATTAACTTGAATAATAACTTTAATAAGACCTAAAATATCCCAGTTTCTTTACAAAACTGAAGCATGTCTTTATTATTTGTTTCTAAACATAAACAGTGCTAATATCAGATAAATGACCTGTGAAAATCAATATGAAAAGCAGATTTACAATTATGGCCAGACTTTGAATAGGCCACTCCGTAGCATTCATTTTGGTTCTTCTGGGTTAGCCACAAGTGGACTTGATGGTGTGTTTACAACACTGCAAACATGTTGCAAGTGTATAGTTTACACTCACTAACCGATGGCTGGACTTTTTCCTTCACGGTTTTCTGGCAAGAAGTAAAATTCCTGTTTTATTTAGTTATGGAAAGAAGTGTTCAATAAATGCTCCTGCTGCCAGTGTTTTTCTATGTGAAGTAGATTACCAAGTGCTACGCTCCTGCTAGTATTACTTCACATGTTGCTAGCACTCCGTAAATTAGCTCTTAACATATCTTCAGTGTGGTTCCAGTTAAGTTTGTGCAAAACTTGAAGTTGTTCATAAATGTCCTTTGCATTGTCTAAGTTCTATAACATTGTAAAAGTTATTGATTAGCCGGGGACATGTTAGCAGGGCTTACAGGGCAGGTCACAAGATACACAAAGACTGCAGCAGCCAATATGGTCATTACAAGGAGTCAATGTTTAGTAAAAACTAAATCATGTGTATAGTAAAACTAAGCTATGCCTGGGGAAAAATATACCCAGTTTCTTTTTAAAAACAAGTTGTGTAGAACGCAGCCAGATGAGTTGATTGGACTGCAGTAGACCAACAACAAGTATCCAGAATGACTTTTTGATTGTTTTAAAATGCTGTGACTGGGACTTCTCTGCTTTTATTAAAGTGACTGTATTTTTGCCTGATGAATGAATAATTGCTTTTTACTCTATTTCGTCTTGTTCATTACTCACAGCACAGAGGAGGAAATTTACCTTGGCATATTTGATGGTATATTCTAGAATATGCCATCCTCTAAGAGACCCATCACAGCTCAATGTTCCATGCTAAACTTTTGTTCTTTCACAAACCTCTCAGAGCTGTATTGGTACGTTAAGTTATGTTATACATGTTTATATTAAACAAGTTGTTCCTGTTCTGTTTGTTACAGTGAATGTATTTCTGCTTGTTGTTAAATAAAGCCTTTGTTAACTTGTTTATTTCCTGAATCGTGGCTAAATAAGAATGAAATTAATAGTTGCAAAGAGTGAGATTTTTTTTTCTTTTTTTACTAAAAAAGGTTCAAATTATTTTTCCATTTGTTTAGACAAGTTAAAGTCATATAGCAGTAATGGGAACAAGCATATTTTTCTATTTTTTAAGTGATTTTATTTTGTAAAAAATTTTTTACATAGCCAAACAGTGAAAAGAATTAATAAAACATTCATTAATCAGAATAGAATTTTGGAAAATACAAATGTTTGCTTAAATGAGAAGTAAAGGTCTATCTCATAATTTGTGATATATATAGGTTTTACTTTTGCTTTTTTTTTTTTTACAACCTACTTAGGTTATTCAGGCCCTGAGGAAGACATTAAAAATTCTCTACAAAGTCTTTTATGGTTTGTGCTTTTTTCTTGAGTGCTTTAAAATGATACAGTTTTGAAAATAAATGAACAGATTAGATTTTTATATGAGAAAAATATTAAAATCTATTTTTGTATGAGGGATTTTTCCATAAATTTTATTCCATAAAAATATAAAAATCGAATTTGGCCATGTAAGATCTATTTCTCTGTTTTCAATTAAATCTTGGAATTTAGATTATTTAGTTTATTTTTATTTGCTTTTTTTCTAGTTGATTTATAATTAGAATTTTTGGTTAATTTTAGTTATTTAGAATAAGTATTTGGGTAGTAATTCACTTAATTAGTTAATTCATTTCAGTTTGGGACATGGGTGTTTCACAGGATAAATATGTAGCTTTTAGGTAGCTCATTATGCACGGGGGTGGTCGTATAGTTGTTTTTAACAGTCTGCCAATCATCAGTCAGTCTAACCAATCATTCATTAGTCAGTCTACGCAATCAGTCATCAGTCAGTCTCCAAATCGGTCTGTCAATCAGTCAGAGAGCAGGAGAAACAGCAGAATCTTGTGACACCTGTAATTTCCTTGCTTGAATATGGAATAAAGCAACAAAGAACTGCATTTTTGACTTTTGGTGTTTTTGAAACGGCATAAGTCAGAAACCCATGGCGCATCAGGTGACTATTTGGATCACTTTGAAGTCTTAAGTTTTTAGGATTTTTGGATTTGAGTTTTGGACAAATAGTCACAACAGGCCATAATAATTAAAAGGTTATACATTGCTCATTACTGGTAAAATGGGTGTTAAGTTAGTTCAGTAGTTAGTAATAACCTCCCAAATAATTGGGAGGTTATTTGCGTTTGTGAGTCAGAACACATAGAAACTATTCAATGTACATGTCTGATCAGATGAGAATTAAGATTTTTATCAAAGACGAAAGCCTTTTTTAGCTTCCATTCAAATACACTAAATATATGTTTGACAGTGATTACAATCTGTCCATTGACGCTTCTTCGCGCAGACCACGGGATTTGCACTGACATATCGCGAGATGTCCCCACGTCAATTTTAGCGCGTAGTTTGTTGTCGCGGAAGAGATCCCGTTAAAGTTAGAATAAAGTGTTTAAGTCGACTTTAGCACAAAGAAACTTTCGAAATTAACATTAGACCGAGGAAGGGATACTTAAAGACGATATGGCGGATTAATAAAACCCTTATTTTCCGATTCTGTGCCTTCCAATAATCAAGTGCAGCGGTAAGTTTCTTTGTGTTTTGCTATAGATTCTGCTGCTAGCTTGTTCTGTAGTAGTAATGTCAAACTTTTGAGACATATGCTGTACTTCTCTTAGGCATATGTAACTTTTTAACTACCGGTAGATAATTTCTCTAGCGACTGCAGGTCCTTGTTCGGTGGCTCTAATTTATTTGACCAGATTAAAATTTAAGGAATGTTAACTAAGTTTGAGACCTGAATGTTTCCAGTAAGTCTGTGTGTGTCTGGTTTTCAGATGGCTCTTTCTCCTGTCTGCTCTGAGGACATCAGCTCACATGGAGGCATTTTAAAATCAGACGCATCTCACAGGAAAAGAAAAATCTCAAGTGAGTCAGGAGTTTTATGACAGCCGTTCTGTAGAATGCACAAACTTAGTAGTAGTTTAAAAGCAGCTTGTTCTTGTTTGCAGGGCTCTTATACACAATTGTAATCTTTCAGTACAACTACAAATTGTGAATTTAACTAGATCTATATTAATATTGTGCTTAGGGATAGTGGCTTCAAAAAGTATTCATACTCCACTTTTTTTAGTTTTATTTTGCCATCTGGATTCTTGGACTTTGTAAACTGACTGCTTTTAATCCCACAGTGACAAAGTGTAAAAATAGTGTTTTATTGAACTTTTATTAAAAACACATACATTTTCTTGTATAACTAGATTTTTTTTTTTTTTTTTGGAATAACATTTGGAATATTTCTCCCAGTCGGGAGAAAAACGTGGGATCTATTTGAAAGCAAGGCTTCACTTGGTACATGTTTAATACACATTTTTAAAATTCTGCCATATTGAAGGTCGATAAAAACAGCAGTATCCATACTTTTCAAATAGATGACAGTCATGTGTGTTGTTTGCACATACTAAATAAAGCTGGACACTTTTTGTAATTCGTTTTTCCAAATATCTGAATGAACCTGCAGTAGTTCTGTTTGGTTGGCAGGACCAAACAGAACCACTGTTGGTTGTCTTTTGGAGCAACCCCAGCACTCCAACAGGCCTCAGCCTCTGAAGTATTTGGTTTTTCTTTTTGATAAACTTGATGTTTCCATTTTTGTATGGAGTACTGAGAAAGAAACTTACTTCAATCGTAGCATCAAACTGCATCTGAACATCTTTCTGAACCCAACATTATGTGACTGTTTAGTTTCACTGCATAATAATCACCTTTCATCTGTTTTTTTTCCCATGTTCAGAGGATTTGGAGTTGGACATTGAGTCCCTGTACAAAGCTGTCCCTCAGCTCTCCAAAGTGTTTCGCATCACAGACAAAATTGGAGAAGGTACAAAGCTAATTTCTCTTGATTGGAAAAAAAACCAAACAACTACTTAATTTTAAGTTAAATTTATCCATGTTGTTAAATCCAAGCAAAAACGTCTTCAGAAAGATTCATGTGTCTGCCTTCAGGCACCTTCAGCTCAGTGTACTTGGGTGAGGCCCAGATGCGTGATGGGAGGACAGAGATGTTTGCACTGAAGCATCTCATCCCCACCAGCCATCCAACACGCATCGCCGCCGAACTTCAGTGTCTGACCTTGGCAGGGTGGGTCCAGCACTGTTTACTTCCTTAAAATGTTTTTTTTTTTGTGACAAAAGTTTTTTCCTTTCATTCTTCATAAATGTCCCCTACTCAACTGTTCCTGCAGTGGCAGGGAGAACGTGATGGGAGCGACGTACTGCTTCAGGAAGGAGGACCACGTTGTGATCGTGATGCCATACATGGAGCATCAAGCTATTGTGGTTTGTACATGTTTTCAAAGTAAACTAGTCAAACGTGTTTTTCACCTACATACTTTCACCCTACTGTAAATCCAAAATTTCTGCAAATTAAAAAAAAAAAAAGTTTCAAATGTAATATTCTTAATTTTAGGACTTAAAAAAGGCCTGAACATGCCCAGATTTTTCATTTCCTTTTTTTTTCTGTTGTCTTCATCATTCATCACAGATAATATGGGGGATTTCAGTACCTGAAAACTATTTTCAATATTTTTTATGAAGCGTACTGCATACAAGAGATGCATTAATATATGTATTGTTTCCAATATTCAAAAAAAATCTAGATTGGGTATCAGTGACAGAACTATTCAGTCTAAATCTATGCATTGTTTATTAGAATTCCTAATTGCCCTTTCTGAACCATTTGGAAGACGTTTATGGCCGTTTATTATTTCCATGTTTGGCCAACCTATTGCTTTTGTCAGTTTCAGTTTCTGTATTATTTGTTTACATTGGCTGCTCTGCTCCTGATTACACTGAGTGAACACATGAAAGTTGTTTTTAAATGTTTGACCCAGCTTATCAGGCCGTTGGCTAAGTGAGCTGCACTGATGAAGAGTTATCAAATTAATTTGTAATTTGATAAAACCACTCATGTCACTCCAAAGTTATCGAAGTTCTACTGAAAAAGCAGACAAAATGTTTCCTGAGTGGCGGCTTTTTAAATTTGGAGCATAAAACCTTAGAAAAAAAATATAAGACAGAGCAACTTTTCAGTTGACTGATTAAGTTCTGAAGTGAGTAAAATATGTAAAATTCTCAGGTTTCTTTCAAAAAATGTTCTGTTGGTCTTATTTAAATTATAACTGATTAAGAAAAAATCTTAAAAATAAAACAGTCTTGAATGTGACTTCCTCCATTGATGCGGCTGCCAGCTCTTGTATCTGAACTGTAATGTGTTCAAAAGGACATCATCGGGTCACTGAGCTACGAAGAGGTCCGTCTGTACATCTACCACCTGCTGAAAGCCCTGAAACACATCCACCAGTTTGGGATCATCCATCGGGACATCAAGCCAAACAATTTCCTCTACAACAGGAACCACAGAATGTAAGCATTTGGTGAACATAGTTCTGCTATGGAGGGGTCTTTTCTTACATACAAACCCAGATTTTAGCACAGTGTAGCACATTTCTCATTTTTCTGTGCGTGCAAATGTAGGTATGCGCTTGTGGACTTCGGCTTGGCCCAGGGAACCGCCGACTCCCAGATCGAGCTGCTGAAGGTGATGAGACAGAAGACGTCACAGAAAGATGGAGGGCCGCCGGGGAAACAGGAAGTAGCGCAAAGAAGCAGAGCTCTTCCTAAACCCTCTGTAAAGACCACCATCACTGCTCCAACTTCACTGGCTCTACCTCCACACCAATCAGTACCTTCTACCTCCTCCTCCTCCTCTGCTCCCCTCATCACCACGCCCCCCCCTGCACCTGGGAAAGCACTGGTTAGAAAAGCACGGGCCACCTCCTACTCTCGAACAAAACTCACCAAGGTGTCTCCTCTGGGATGTTTTGTTTTGTTTTGTCTGTGTTTTCTTTTCCCTGCGCTACATTTTGGGCTTTTGCGTGTTTTGCTGCAGGATCTGGCAGGACTGCGCAGAGCTCCTCGAGCGGTGTTTGGAGAGAGAAATCTGAACAGCTGCACACCAGCGCCCCCTACCTCTAAGCAAGCGCCACTTAAGACTGAAGTAAGAAATCCAAGGAGGGGAAAGCCTTCTGCAGGGCTGCAGCGATTAATCGTAAAGTTAGAAATTCTGTTGAATACTTCAACGTTCCCATCGCTCCACTAACGAGTTTCTCGCTGTTCCGACACAAGTTGCTAAAAGCCAAGAAAGCGGAGGACGCGGCCAGCTGCAAACACGCTCCAGCCACCCGGGGCCTGGTGTCCGTCAGGACGTCCAGCGGCAGCCAGAAGCCACAGCGGGCCCCTCAGCACGGCCTCACATGTAACTGCTACCTCACCGATCGCGTCTGCAACGTCTGCTTGGCCAGGTAGACAGTTGAAGTCATTGCAACTGGAATTGTAGGGTTAATCTCAGCTGTATAAGGAGCAATCCCATTGTGTTACACAGAAAGACACTTTTGTTCACTATTTAGTGTGTAATGTTTCGTGTGTTTGTTAAGAAAACAGCAGGTTGCGCCCAGAGCGGGGACTCCAGGTTTTAGAGCGCCAGAAGTCCTGACCAAATGCCCCAACCAAGGCACAGGTTGGTGTTTGAACCAGTTATTCACACGTTTACTGCCACAGTGCACTGAAATTGTTTCACAAAGTTTAACGCAATTCATTTGGATTTCACCGTAAAATACGGAAGTAAAAGTATTGTATAGTAACAGAGTGGAAGGACGGTGATGTCTGGTTTTCCACATTTTTAACAAGCAAAAATTTTGCTTTTTTGCTTGTTAAAGCAAAATTTGTACATTTATTCTTCAGCCCCTCTGTACTTTGACACTCCTAGATTCTAGACCCATTCAATAAATGAGAATATTATTGAAAAGCCCGTTTATTTTAACAGCTTCTTCATTAAGTGAATCTCTTTATATATAATTATAACACACATGGATATTTGAAAGCCTTTATTTCTGGTAACTTTCTCCTTATAGTTAATGAAAAGATGACATTTAAGTTGAGAATGTAGCATTAGACCAACAGAAAAAATAATTTTTAAAATGGCAAATGAGGGCTTAATGAAAAATGTGTTTAAAACATGCTGAAAGGTTCTTTCTAAAAATGTTCTTTTAATCTGACAAACGACTCGTCATGTATTCTGATTTACCGAACATGACTGAATTCTCTGGTTCTTTTTAAATATTGACTCCAGATGCAGAATCCACTATTTTCCACATCTTTATTAAAAAAAAGAAAGAGAAATTCAAATCCTGTATGAGCGTTGTCTACTTTTAAACTAGGCCATACTCTGCCTGACCTGGAACATAAAATCCCATTTTAAAGAGACATTATATAATAAAAATATGTCCACAGTCAGATTTCAAACTACCACAAAGGCAAATTGATCTCCTGTCACTGACGGCCTCTCCTCCTCCGTCATCCCGGCCTGTGTTGCAGCCATAGATGTGTGGTCGGCCGGCGTGATCCTGCTGTCCCTACTCAGTGGCCGCTACCCCTTCTTTAAAGCCAGCGATGACCTGATTGCCCTCGCACAGATCATGACCATCAGAGGCTCCAGGGAGACCATTCAGGCCGCCAAGACGTTTGGTATGCACGATCCTTTATCACCTTTAAAGAATCGGCTCTAGGTTTAAAACCCAAACATGTTGTGAAGTAATCTGGTTCTGGGGGTTGAAACTCGTGCAGGAAAAGCAGTGGTGTGCAGCCGGGAGCTTCCTCGCCAGGACCTCAGGACGCTTTGTGAGACCCTGCGAGGACGGAGGTCTTCGGCGGACGTCGCCATGGTTACAGAAGCGGGTGGAGAGATGTCCGCTGCCCGCAGAAACACAGACCAGGATGAAACTCCGACACGGTGGCCCAACGGCCCTCAGCTCAACACTCACCAAGGAGAAGTCGGTGAAACTCGCCCAGAACATCACGAGCGTTCGGGTCGCAGTAAAGCCCCAACCAATCACAGCTCCACGTCGGAGAGTAAAGTGGGGGATGATCAGAAGGGCTGGGACAGGGTTCCTGACGAGGCCTTTGACCTTTTGGATCTGCTGCTGGACCTAAACCCGTCCACCAGGATCACAGCGGCTGAAGCTCTGCAGCATCCTCTGTTTAAGGATCTGTGACGCAGTTTCATCCCAGCTGCCAGCAGGAGGAGAGGGATTCAGACTTTTAATGAGTAGATAATTCAAATGATTGGTTAGCAGGGCAAGAGTTCATATAGGAGAGAAGAAGTTATGTGAGAAGACGACTTTTAAATAAAACAGTGATATAAATAAAGTTTAGACATTTTTCATGGCAGCCATGATGTAGACCTTTGAGTTTTGTTATGTAGTTTGAAAACTTTTATATAAACATTTGAGTGCTTTTAATGTGAAATAATTATTACCATGTCAGTGCTGTGACTGATTTCTGCTCAATACAATTGATGCTGTCATCAATTGTATTTATTTATAAGGAAATGTCTCCTTTTCAAAGTTTTTGTAATAAATTCTGGCTCTCAGGCCGCTGCACCTCCTGCTCTTTACAACCTGGAGCAACACAGCCGTGCTCCTTCACCTTGACCCTAAACACCACAGCGGCATGTGCCGTAATCATCCTATAGCAACTTCCGTTCTAAACCGACTTTTGAGTTAGAACTGAAGCAAACACATCTAGTAATTTGTGGAAATGTGTGTCTGAGGAACTTAGAATCTGTGATTTTTGTAGTTGTCACAAATCCGTTCATGATTCTTGTTTGGTGGTGCTTATATGAGCTCTCTAGTTTCCCGGTGCAAACATTTAAACATTTTTATGCCCTCCAGTCTCAGATCAGCTCAGCCCTCCAGGACTGTCAGCAGTAGAAACAGCAACATTAAACCTGTTGGGGAAAATATGCTCCATTTGCTTTGCATTGTCCCCACATGATGACAATGATATAGTAGGATCCAATTGAAGTCTTGATTAATATGGGTTGTTACTATGTTCTTGTTCGGTATTCTAAGACCTTGTTCAATGGGCCCTTTTTAACTTTGAGCCCCCGCCCCTCCAAAGGTCTCAGCATGGCCCTGGACTCCACAGCCCTAAACCATCTGACTCAGACTCACGCCCCCTAGAGGCGAGTCATTCATCCCAACAGTAAAGCTAAACAAAACTGATAAAATAAAACTCACTGGGCCTAATGCAGACATCTTCAGACTCTGCTGATATATGTCCATATAAAAATGGGCATATATGACGTAGTAATAAAACCACCGGTTGAATCAAATGTATGAAACTTATTTGTTTTTTGCTTTTTTATTATCAGTTACAGCTCTATCAGAATACACACAAGGTACAAGAGCCGACACTTTCATCATAGAAAATCTCATGTGAAACGGGGAGGAGAAACAGTCAAGTGGTTTGGAAACAAGACGTCTACATATTAGGCCCCGCCCCTTTTTGTTTTCTTAGGCCCTGAGAAGTTGGGGCTCTCCTGCAGTTTCCAGGCCGTCCTTCACCTCCACCAGCTCCTCTATCCGCACCAACACGCTCTCGATCATGTCGAATGTGTGGAGCGCCGAGTGCAGAGCCTGAAACGAGTCGATCAGATTCAGCCACATGCAAATGTCCTGCGTGGCCGTTTGGTTTGGAAGCGACGGCGAGCCGACTGACCTGAATCTGAGATTCTGATGTCATTTTTGGCAGCTTCTCTCCTGCAACGGATACGGACAGCAACGACTCCTCTGTGGAAAAACATGCCGACACGCTGTTAGAAAATCAAACCGTCTCTGGCAGGCTGGAGGGAATTGTCTTTTGCTGACTGTGACCTTTGGCGTTTTTCTTTTTCTTCTCCCTGGTGTCCTGCAGCTCCCTCTCATAGTGGGCCCTCGACATGTTCACGCCGACGCGCAGAGGCTTCGTGAAAGTGTCTTCTATTTTATACAACTCGGTCCAGATGCCGGTCTGCAAGACGGCAAAACGTGAGCGACCTGCTGCACTTAAAAAATCTGAAACATGCACCTTGGAAGACATGAATCAAATGTTTCAGGTTCCTTTTCTGTGTCTGTAGCAGGCAAACACAGAACTCACCTGGTTCTCCGTTACTTTGTCTCTGATGACCAGGTAACGCAGCAGGTTCAGAGACTCCATGACTCTGCAGGAAAGAAATACGTAAATAGAGATGCACCGATTTGGCCAGTATCAATATCTGGTATTAATATTCACTATCCTCTCAACACCTTGAAAAAAACATAAAGCACCACACTGTTGACACCAGTTCAGTCAAACGTCCCACATCCTGTGCTCCATCACTATATGACCAACTTCCGCTTCGACAAACAAACGGCAACAATATGGAAATAATAAATATTGTTTTTTTTGTTTTTTATATCGACCCAGCTTGATTTATCGGACAGATGCAGATCAGTTAAAAAAAACACTAACATCTGCCAATACTGATGTTTGCGACAAAACTTTGTGCATCCCTAAAAATAATGCGCATAAGAATCTCTTAGGGAGTTTGTGGGGAAGGTACAGATTAGGGTGATGGCAAGGAGACCTTCCAATATCAAAAGAAGTGATCAAAACCGCTGGTGGAAAAAAGCTGGTTTTCTGTAATACCAAGAGATTTTCACCTGATTACTGAAAACATAAAAAATGATCAGCGTGCAAATCTAATAAAATCTGAATAAAAATATATTGATTAAAAAAAAGGATTATTTTACGTTTTATGAGATTTTCAGAGGCGCCTGTCACATTTACTAAAGGGGCTCGGTTAGTAAATGTGCTCCATTATATGTTTTGTGTTGTCATTCTGATGGAAGGTTGACCTCTGACCCTGTTTCCAGTCTTTTCAAGGCTGTAACATGTTTTTTTTTCTTCCAGAATTTCTCTCCTATCTTTCCTTTCAATCCTTTAGAGCAGTCTAGAATTAAAGCCGGCGTGTGCTTACCTGTCCAGGTACTGCAGGAGATCCGTCTCTGGGCCGTCTGGAAGACTGAAAACCTTGCGCAGCAAAGGCAGCAGGTGAACTCCCTCAAACCAGACGTTGCCGTTGCCCGGCTGCAGACACAGTGCGAGAGACAAACGCTGCAGGAAGGCTCTCGGCTGCAGCGCCGAACGGCAGGAGCAGACAGCCCGAGAGGCCACTTTACCTGCAGAGCCGAATCGATCTGATTCTTGATGTTTTTAATGACGTAGCCTTCTACTCCTGAGTGGTTGCCGGTCCTGAGCATGTATCTGAGACGGGGGAGAGAAACGAATGAGAGAGACGGTTCCTGTGGTCTTTGCAGGGGCCGGGGGAGGGGGGGGACGCGGAGCTTACTGGAAAAATCTGTACTTGGCTTCAGTGTTGAACTTGTCGATGCTCAGCTGGAACACCTTCAGTCCTTTAGTCCTCTGCAACCAACAGACAAAAACAAAACCCAGCATGTCATCCCTTCACACCGACTGTGACGACCGGCCAAATTGAATCCAGAGTAAAAATGTTTTTAAATGTCCAGATCTGGTCCTACCAGGTCCTGCTTGGGGCAAATTGTCATGACCTTGACTAAGGCCTGAAATGAAGAGAGACGTCATTAGTGTGCAGAAAACCGCTTGAAATGGGACGAGGAGGGTTAACAGTGATGTCATAATGAGCCGCGGTCACCTGAGGGACAGTGAGGAAGGTTTTGATCTCGAGCAGATCCGCGGGCAGACTGCCGTCCTCCACCCGCACCAGGCTCTTCTCGTACAGCTCCTGTCAGGATGGAGAACCACAGAAATCACACCCCTACCAACCAAAGGTTTTACCACACACACTTGGTGTCATTAGGCCACAGACTGCAGTGAATTTTACTAGGAAATGAGTGAGACAGTGGAGACGATTAAAAACAGTCCTAACATTTGATCAACAGATATCTATTTAGACAAAAGAAATGTGTGATTCAGTTCATCTTACCAGTCCTTTCTGTAGCCTGGAGGTCTCGGTTCTAGAGAAGTGGAATCATAAGTGCCAGAAATTAACAGGTGTGACTCAAGTCCTTTCTTATTTATACCTTCAGCCTCAACCGGCTCATAAATCGCCTCTGAATTCCCTTATTCTGGGCAATCAGCCCAAGGAAAATAAATTGGTATCGTCCAAAACGGGATCCGGCAGGTCAGGCTTTCTGAAGATCAGTGATCAGCCCAGAAAACTCGGATCGGTGTGACCTTACACTCAGGTAAATGATTATTTGAACCCCGCTCTCCTTTTAAATGTTGCCTCACTAACAGAAAATCAACACTGTGTGAGGAAGAACATCAACCAGGATTCTAGAAACAACATTTACCATATAAACTGAGGAGAAAAAGTATTTGGTCAGGATCCTGACTCCCACACATTGGTCATATGTCCACAAGGCGACATTAATCCGTTAAATAAATATAGATTTTCCTCTTCACATCTGACCACAGACTCAATAATCCCAAACAAACGTCTCTGTGGGCAAAACCAAACACCAGGAAGCTTGGTGAAAAAGATCTTAACTATTAGTCTGGAGCTTAATACAAGATCATGAGAAGGTGAAGGCGCCAGGCAAGGAACCACCGTAAGGAGAGTGTTGCTGATCTGAAGGTAGAGAGGACCTCAGTCACCACTGAAACATACTCTACAGTAACGGAGATCTTGTTGCCCTCACAGCTACAGGAATGTGGAGAATATCTGATTAATGGATGAAGTACGGTGGTCTGGTTAGGCCAAAATCAGGCTCTCTAGAAGATGTGCAGTGAGCGATCAACGGACCAGAACATGCACGGACCCCGGGTCCCTCCTTGCATGTTGTTACCGTCCCGCTGCAGTATGGAGCCGCTGTTCTGCAGGTTGGGTGTGAGAGACAAATGGACGGAGCCACTTACTGCCAAACACAGGACAAGATCCCTGTTCCATAACCCAAAACGCACCAGCAGGTGAAAGGGGAAGCACCTCCTGTAAAGGTCAGTGCCGTCGCACATTCAGACTTCAGTTTGACAGAAACTCTGCCGGGAGCAAGCAGCTAAAAACCTAAGGGGTTTAGAAACTTCTCTAGGGAGGAGGAGGCTGCATTACCGGGACAGAAGAACGGAAATGTGCTCCATGTTGCAGCGCAGACAGAAGACGGGGCTTTGGAGAGAGAATGGAAAGGTAGGAGGGTTAATATTACATTTACACCGACAATATCATCTCGATAATTGCTACAAAATCAGTTTAAGGAGACGTGGCGGTTGGTCCAGCGCTTTCTGGTTCCTCTGCTACCTGAAGACACTGGGGAAAGTATCGGCCGCCAGGTGATGGACGAAAACCAGGTGCGCCAAGCAGGCCAGGGAATTTTTGGGATAACGGACCTCCTCCTCCAGGAAGCCTGGAACCTCTTTCTTCTTAAGCAGAGGGTGGAACACCAGACCTGGGAGAGACTCGCCGATGGCGCCCAGAATGTCCTGCAGAACCACATAGAACCACAGGTTCACAGCTCGAACGCCACACCACGCTGCAAAGCGTGCAGAGGTTAAAATCCGTACCAGAATCTCTGCAGCAAAAGTCCGAAGAGGAGACAGAGGCAGCGTGTCAGGATCCCAGATCTGTACGTCCAGGAGAGGCTGGCTGAGGGTCTTCATGCAGCTGCAGAGACACGAACGTCCAATCAACTGCTTTAAACTTCCTGGGAAATGTCAAGCTTTTTGCCACTCACAACTTCAGGAGTTCCGTCCGCAGCTCGTCCTCTGCTCCCTCCTCCTGCCCGTCCGCTGTTTTGTGGGAGTTCCACGGCCGATTCCCGCTGCTCCGACTCAGCCTGGCCTCCTGCGCAAAGGGCCCGACAAACCGCGCGAGGTCAGCGCAGCAGCGGCCAAGCGAAAAGACGTCGTCCTCTTCTTGCTCCTTGGTGTCGGGTATGGGCAGCTTGGCCAGCTGGTCCAGGACAGAGGACAGGGTCATGCCCAGGGAGGACGCCTTCCGGCCACCCAGGCGCAGCAGCACTGAATGGGGGCAGAGCAGAGCAGAGCAGGTGGTTGAAACTGAGCTGCTTATGTGATTGGGAAAGTATTCAAACTTTTTCACAATGGATTATTCAGATGAATCAATTATTGAAATCATCGCCGACTAATTCAGTAATCAATTACTGCCCAAAAAAACAAAACAACATAAATACATTTTGAACTTAAGATAAAAAAACAACTTTCATATGAAAACTCAAATGTCATAGTTTTAGGTTCAAATCCTGTAAAGAAAAGCTCCTATTAAAGACCTTTTGTTGTCCAATTATTAACCAGTTGATGTAAAAAACAATCAAGATGTCAGCACGATGGACATGCATTGATGTCAGGTCCAGCTGAAAGTGCTGAGCTTTTCACATATTGATGTTGGCAATATTTTGTTGGCTGCAGATGAATCCTTTGCTGCAAACGTCCACTAGAGGAAGTCTGTAATCGCATTTTAGGCAATAAAGTATCTATATTATTATTTAAATAAAGAATTGGGTTATGTGTTTAACTGTATTTTTAATATTGCATAAAATAGGCTTTTAAGTAGTTTACTGAAATGTGTCCATTTTTTATTAGATTAATTGTCAGAATTATTGATAGAATAATAAGCAGCAGCCCCACTTTGCACCCACAGACTTAAATGTCATATTCTACGAGATAATACATCAATAAATCAATAATCCTTTCCCTTCCACGTACGAATTGTGCACCACTTTCTGTTTATGTCGCATAAAATTACAATAATATAATGCATATTGATTGTTTCATAATCATTGACTGTATATTTTTTATAATGTAAACTAAATGCACCTAGCATTTAGTTTCTAAAAGCTAAATGCATAATTTAGCATTTAGAAACTGGATTTCTAAGTCTGTTTCCATGAGACTCTTAAAGGTGCAGCCCCACCTTTCTGAAGCGGGTTCAGAAGCAGATGGAGACTTTCAGCGATCCTGTCAGCGTCGTCATGTTCCAGCTGCTCCAGAAGGCCAATCAGCAACTCTTTGGGTCTGCAGGTCTGCAAAACCAGAGGAGATAAAACGCTTACAAACTCAGGCTCCAAACCCGTAGTGACAGCATGCAATGCCAGGGTTCGGTCAGACCTCCAACAGATGGTTGAAAATGGCCAGGCACTGAGGGAGATGCTTGTCGTCCTTCCTCAGCAGCACCTGGACCAGCGGCGGCAGCAGGTTCCAGCCCATGCTCCTCACCACGCTCTGCGGTTGTTAAAGGCAGCGTCAGGGACAGCAGAGAGAACCGCACGCCAAACGACGTCTGTGTTGAATGACGCACCTGATTCTTTTCATCCAGGACAATGCTGAGGACCTGCGGACCGTGTCCCTCCTCGATGCAGCGCCGTCCCGCTACAGTGAACACATCATGATCCTCTGAGCTGTAGCTGTCATCTGGGAGTGCTTGCTGTTTGGAGAACACACAAAAAGGTAGAGACGTCTACTGGAGGCAACAACAAAGGAAGAAAATGACAGCAAATGTTTCCTGTCAAGCTGTTTAGTGGACCCATTCCTACAAAAGAATCGGTGCACCAATATGAAAGACATTCAGTTTTTTACACAGTTGATGTCATCTGAATTAGGGATTCATGATATCTAGACATCAACATCGGTATTGGCCAAAAAATATTCATTATCAGTCCGATAAGTAAAACTGATGTTAACAATTGTTTATTTCCATCTCTGTACGTTTCATCATGTGATGGTGGTGATGATGCTGTAACAGAATTGGGTGCAGCATCATTGTGGACTGTGGGGAGTTTAACTGAAGTACAAAAGTAATGTCAGCAATATTTTAAGAGTAAAAATGTTTGGGAAATATATATAAAATTTGAGCAAATATCGGTTATCGGGCATATTTACGATAACATCAAATATTGGTATTGTCCAAAATGTTCTAATTAGTACATTGTTAGACTGAAATATGTCAATAACACATATTTGCAAAAAGGGGAAATGAGAACACATTTTTTTACTTTGACCTCCTTTTTGGGCACATTTTGTTTTCTTATTCCAACTGAACTAAAACTGATCATTTGCTTCCTTAGATCTTGAAGCGGATGATCGAGAGGAACAACTGCCCTTCACTTTGTCTGCTTCCACCCTGGGGTGTGATATATTATGAAGCCTCATCATATATGAGCCTTTTCTCTCCTGGGTCACAATGAGAATGTTCTGGAAGAACAAAGGATTTCACAGCCTTTAGCAGCTTCAGCCTCAGACAAGGAGGAGGATCTTGGCTGAGGACTGTGTCAGAGGAAATCACAAAAACCCAGAATATGTGGTGTTTGGAAACTAAATGAAGAAAGCGTGTTGATGGATGGACATGAGTAACACTTACACATCTCTGGACCACATCACTGAGCTGCTCCAGAGCCATCTCTGCTGTCCTCACATGGGCTGGGTCTTCACCAAGCAATCCTTCAAAAACGGCCAGAATTAACAATTAATTCATTAACCGCACACAAACAAATAAGAGGTTATTTAAGGCTACGGTGAGCAGTAAATCTAGATGCTAGTGCTGCTGATTCTGGATGATCTGAGCCCAGACAGAAGCGAAGCCGCCTCGGTGGACAGAACCAGCGTAGATTACAGAGAAAACAGAGTCACACACCTTCTCTTCATGTCCTCAAATAGCCCGGTTACAATTAAAAACACACGCTTAAATACACACTTTACGAATACGGCGTGAAGTGGTATAGCCCTACCGGCTGCCGTACAATGGGAACGTCACGGGGTCAGAGTTGAACGGAGAGAAAACGGAAGCAGCATGGAGACAGAAGAGAGGAGGAGGAGTGGAGGATCCGCTAAAAACTCCAAAAAAGGTCCAATTTTCAGGCTGTTACCTGAAGAGCAGCTTAGTTGTGGCTGCTAACCAGCTAACAGAAGAGCAGGCCGCTGTCCGACTGAAATAAACATGAATGTAGCCGCCATTTTTAGCTTCTTTATCTGCTACTTAAAGCTACGTGCCCGACTTTAAAGTCACTTCAGTTAAATTCTCTTGAGATACAGTTTGTCACTTAGTGTTTTTATTTATTAAATGTAATTAAATTTAAGGTGGTTACTCCCCAAAACAAGCGTTCGTGGGCTGTAATGACCTCACAAAAGGTAAACAGCGGTTGATGGAGTAATTCAGAAGAAGTCATTTATGTTTTTCTGCGGTCTTTTGCACTATTTATTTGGAGGTTTTCATCAAATTTTACTTTCAAAGCTGTGTGAGACAGCAAAGTATTTGAAATAGTTTTTTTTCTGAATTTATGTGGAGTTCTCCACATATCATATATCATATCAAAGCGCCATAGTGTTTAGAAGCGCTTCATTCAATTTGTCTAGCGCTCGGATCTGGAAATCCATCAAATCCGAGTTGAACATGTTGTTTGAGAAACTGTATTTAGCTAATTGTTGAGTTGCTAACACTGAACAAACATGTTTACAATACTATATGGCAATGATACATTTCATATTTCGGTGGTAGTTCATGCATTTCTGGTTTGTACCTTGGAATTTCTGACTTTTGACTACAAGTAGAATCAGCTGTCTGTTGTGATGTCATTTGCATAGGGCTACACAGTAGCGCAGTTGGTAGCACGAACGTGGGTCTTTCTGCATAGAGTTTGCATGTTCTCCCTGTGCATGCGTGGGGGTCCTCTCCCTGTGCATGGGTCCTCTCCAGCTTCCTCCCACAGTCCAAAAACATGTTAACAGGTTAATTGGTCTCTCTAAATTCTCCATAGGTGTGAGTGTGTGTGAGCATGGTTGTTTGTTCTGTCTGTCACTGTGTTGCCCTGCTAAGGACTGGTGACCTGTCAGGGTCTGGTGGGGTCCAGGCGACCCCACCTCTCGCCCAGAACGTTAGCTGGAGATAGGCACCAGCACCTCCAGAGTATAGAAAATGGATGGATGGGGGGATAATTTGCGTTTATTTCTTAGTGTGCTGGTTAAAATCGTTGTGTTAAATGAAACTCCATTTGTGGAAAGCCAAACTATGAAACCAGAGAAAAGTATCTTTAACTCTGTTCCGGTTTGCCTGACAGGTGGGAAATGTGTCAAGGTACGGACCGCCGAAGAAGAAGCGAGGAGGTGTGAAAGCAGTTTACACTAGCAAACCTTTCAAACTCAAAGCTCAGACGGTTTTTGGTAAATGTCGAGGTTTGCTTCATTTGACAGGAGAGAGGAAGTGAAGGAGAGGCTGAGGGAGAAGTTGGAGCTGGAGAGGAGAGCCCTGAAGGTAGTGGAGCGCCTCCTAGAGGACGGCGTGGCTGAAGACTTCCTGGTGGACTGTGTATGGAGCTGATCTTACTTTCTTTATATTGATTTATATGTCACACATATGAGGAATATGAGACGTCGTCCAAGGATATTTATTCAGCTACATAAAAAAAGTGGCATAAGATATTTCATATAATATCTTACGCCTTCTATCATTGTAAAATACATTAATAACTATTTCGTGAAATAGCAGACAATATGGGCTGTCAGGAGAAACTACTCCAACAATGTTTTTTTAAATTTTTTTTAAATTTATGTAGCTGATGATGATTTCTAAAAATTTTATTGTGTTGACTGAAATGGTTTTAGCACAGTTTATCTCAATAATACTTTATGAAGTCATAAAGTGAAGCTTCTTCATAGCATCATTATCAGTGATGGCTATCGCTTCATGTCACACAGACCCAATCAAACATGTACCAACAGATATATTACCTACTGCTGAGGAAAAAACAGCTGCCTCCTGTTATGCCTGAAAGAGGTGAAATAGGATCAACAATTCAGATTTAGAAATGTGGACGTTCCACTTTTGATTCTGGTAAAAAATAAATTGAATACATAAGTGAAAAACGGTATGCTTCACTTCCTTTCTCTCTTCTTCACAGGTCAAGTTCATCACTCCTGCTAACTACAAAGACACTGTGGAGGAGAGATTCATCGCCAAACTTTGTGGTTATCCTGCATGTCCAAACAAACTGGGCGAGGTAGAACCGTTAGCCTGGACTCTCACGTTTAAAAAGTTCAGATTCACTTTGCAGTGACTTATCTGCACTGCTCAATCTCCAGATCCCAAACCAGCGGTTCAAAATATCCACCAAAACAAACCGCGTTTATGACATCACAGAGCGGAAGGTGAGTTCGTTTTATTCTTCCTTCCTATCATCAGGTCAAATACTTAAAAAGCTGCACTCCTGTTGTTTGTGTCTAGTGTTTTTGCAGTAACTTCTGTTGCAAAGCGTCCAAACACTATGAGCTGCAGATCTCGAAGACGCCTCTGTGGCTCAGGCAGCATGAAAGGTACGTGGCTCCTTTCTTTTCTCTGTTCTCAGGAAGCCATCTTGGAATGTAAAAAACCATCCTGTTTGCTTCAATTCTCTCGGCAGCCCCCCAGAGGTGAGGCTGCTGAAGAAAGGAGACGGGTATGTACTGCTGCTTTAAGACTTCCACAATACACCTGAGAATCAGTCTTTGCATCATTCTGACTCGAGGTTTTCTGTTGTGTCCAGTGGGAGTTCTGGTGAGGAGGTGCTGCTGTCCGAGAGGCGCCTCAAACAGGAGGACATCGAGGACCCGCTGGCCGCTCCGCCTCAGGACCCTCCTGGCTCAGAGCGCAGTGCCGCAGGAAGACCTCAGCCAGAGCAGCGACAGCGAGCAGGAACAGGACTTTGTCTCCAGCGTGGTCCCCCAGCGCCAGAGAGCCCGGGTGAGCTGGGCTGACCTGCCCAGACGTACAGACGGAGACGGGCAGCAGAGCGAGCAGCGACGGACTGACGACCCAGACGAGACGGGGAGAGCAGCAGCAGGAGGAGGTGATGATGCGTCTCCTGAGAACCGTCCTGCGGAGGAGCGCAGCGTGTCACAGGGAGTCCATCCCAACCCTGACCTGCCTGTAAACACACCCACTGAACCCTCAGCTGGAAGCAAACAGGCTCCAAACCTGGCGGCTCTCAGCATCGCCCAGGTGGGGATGAGCCAGAGAGGAGCGGCCAGGCTGCGGGGTCTGCTGAACACCCGCGCCGGAAGAAGCCCATCCCGACTCGGTGCGGCTCAGTCTGCTGGCGCGCCTGAAGAGGACGCTTAAGGAGTGGTGCACAGACGAGACTCTGAGCTTCCTGCACGGAAGCGACCATTCTCTGGGATCCCCGTTCGCCGGCGTTAAGGAAACGCAGGAAGAGGAGCTGGACGAAGACGACCTCGAGGACGAGGACGACGACACGGCGGAGCCAGGCGCCGGAGAGCAGGACAGGGGGCGGTCAGCTGCAGCTCCGGACTACGAGACGCTGCGGAGGGAGACGGAGCGGCTGCAGCTCAGAGTCACAGAGTTTTACAGAGGGACGTGGATTCTGCCTGAGGAGGAGATGAAGACCAGCAAGGTGTTTCTACATGAAGGGGTGAGTGTGTGTGTGAGTGTGTGGGGGTGTGGGGGTGTGTGTGTGTGTGTGTGTGTGTGGGGGTGAGTTTGTGTGTCGGGGTGTGTGTGCGTGTGCATATCTGATTAAACTGAGTGCTATATGTTGCTGTTATGCAGGAGACGGAATCAAAGGATCCAGTTTTGCCGCTGATCGATTCCCAGGCTCAGAGCCTCATTCAGAAACGGATTACAGTGGAGAAACTCAGCAGCTGGTACGTCTGTGTGCGTGTGTATATGTATGTGTTATCACAACTGTATTGTATGAACATTATCTTTTTTTTTATATTGTTTATTAGTTTTAACCTCAGAATGTATTGCACAGTCTCAGGAACGTCGTAGGTCCGGTGGGCCTCACCATGAGTGACATCTCCACAGACCTGAACAACCTGGTCAGGACTTTCAGGTCAGAGGACCACACACACTCTCTCACTCTGTCACACACACTCTGTGACTCTGTCACACACACTCTGTCACGCTGTCACATACACGCTTCTCCTGACAGGACTCCAGTTTCCCCGCATGTAGTTGAGTTGTAGTTTCAGAACGAACACACCTATTAGGAGATTATTTTTGTTTGAATTTGAAGTTAATTGGAAACGTTTATGCAAATCTTATGTTTTTAGCCTTAGATTGAGGAAGAATTCTCCATTTTCTCTTTGTGCCTCAATTAACTTGAAAGAAATA
Organism: Phalloptychus januarius; assembly: GCA_902982915.1. Taxonomy (NCBI): domain Eukaryota; kingdom Metazoa; phylum Chordata; class Actinopteri; order Cyprinodontiformes; family Poeciliidae; genus Phalloptychus; species Phalloptychus januarius. Next base: position 1,497,242 of record CADWAE010000466.1, on the reverse strand, counting down.
TGGTTTATTTCCTGGAGCATGTGGGATTTTTCCCCCCCACAGCTCTCTCACTCAGCCCCTTCAGACTAGCCAGCAGCAATTAGCAAACACCTGGTGAAACTGCACATCTGCTAAGCTCATTATAGGAGCTATTCCCAGTGAAACGCTGGTAAAAATGATAAAGGGTTAACAGAGGAGCCATGTTGTGATGACTTCCTGAAGGCGGAGTTTTAGAAAGAGCAGGAGTTTCTTAAAGAGACAGAGGCCCAATTTCATCGCTAAAGTTCTTTTAACTCACATTTGGTATATACAGCATTAAAACAACTGAAGATAACACAATAATGACCATTTTATAGTCATTATTGTGCTATAAAATGGTACAATTAGTGGATTTATTCACTAATTATTATCTTGGTGAATAAATACAAGATGAGGCGCCTTGTAAAAATAGTAATTTTTTTTTTTTTTTACATTTTGTTACCTTAATTTTATTGGGACTTTATGTGACCGACCAACACAAAGTGATCCATAGTTTTGAAATGAAACGAATTATTGTAATAATTGCAGCTTCACCTCATTTCTTCCAGCTGCAGATGTAAATTCTTCTCTATTCTTCTTTCTAAAACGTCTCCACTGAGACTGGGCAGGGCGTGCATGATGACGGGTCTTTAGGTCTCTCCAGACATCCTGTGTCATGCGAGTCTGGACCTTCTCAAAGAGTTTGCCTTTAGTTTAGACAATTCAGTCCAGTTTTGATCCGTCTAACTATGTTGGATTTTGAGCTGATCAGAGATCATTCAGCCTAATGGAAAGCAGAAACTAATCAGAACAATGAATCATCCAGTGTGACGTCTTTATTTTCTAACCATCTGCAGAGACATGAAATAAACCAGGATCACATTATTCTGATTAATATAGAACAAACCAGGAGTTTGATTATGGAGGTAATCATACAACTGAATTTTGGAATCAACTGGTAATTTAATTCCGTTCCACAGTTTGGATTCATTTGTTAAACTTTGCTGCCCTCTACTGGTAATGTAGTGGCATGGCAGGACATTTGGTTTAAATAGTTCAACCAAAAGTTCAACTTTATAGCATACTATATTATTATTCTTTCTTCTTTAGGAACTTAAAATTCAAGCAGTGTCACCTTTTACTGCAAACAGAAGCGATTACCTGTGTTTGTTGCTGTGTTCTTTATTCTGATTATTATTTGCTAATTAGGTGATATCTAAAGCCAACTGGTTGCACTGGATTGTATTTAAGTATCAAGAGTAAGCAGGGCTGAATATACAATATGCATGTGACGCTGATTTCTATCTGTGTATAATTTTCCTTCCACTCAACACTTATGTGCTTGCCTGTGTTGGTCTGTCACATAAAATCTCAATAAAATGCAGAAACTTTTCTGATTTTCACATGTTCAGAAATCTGTTTTTTCCCATATTTGTTAAAACTGTCACCAGATAATCCGTGAAAAGTTTGATCTTCTCCACATCCTCCTTGAGCTGCTATTGCCATCTGAAGAGATGCACTGCTGGCGGCCAAAACAACCAATCAGAGCCAGGAGGAGGCCTCCTCAGTACAAATGTGTCCATTTCTACACATTTGTACTGTCTAGTTAGTGTCTAGTTAGTACAAGGAGGGAAAGGCTCCGTTTTTTTTCCATAGATTATCTCACACTGTACAGTCACAACATAGTGACAGTTTCAACAAATATGGAAAAACGTGTTTTAAGTAAAAGTTACATTCTGCAGCTTTAAGGTACAATGTGACAATTGTCTTCAAAAAGCTGCTCTGACCTGGACAGAGTGTGTTTGTGCTGCATCATGTTTTTAACCCAATCTTATGGTTTCCTCTGCTTCTTTACGTTTCTGTCTCCAGGTTCTGCAACACCAACATCATCCACAAAACCCCAGAGTGGACGCTGATCGCCGTGGTGCTTCTGCACCTGTGAGTTCTCAACACGCTGCTCCTCTTTTCATTTTACCCAAGACGCTACGGGCTGCAGTATTGTCTGGGCCATGCCATATGGTACATAGGTGCATGTGTGTGCGCGTGTGTGTGTGCGCGCGCATGAACAGTTCCGTGCTGCTCCCGTCTGAGTACACACAGCTTATCTTGGCCTGATTGGCTCCTCTCCGGATCCGTGATCCACCACAGAAGGCACAATTTGGTCAAACGAAACACACACACTTAAACCCAGCACACACTCCTCAGGCCCGGCCGGTCTGGGAAAAGCCTCACCTGATCCTGATTTATGGCCGCCTCACTGATCCAGCTCTGTTTGCTCAATGCTTACCTTCAGGGTTCAGACCAACCGTAGTGTGATGTGTACGGCGTGTCGGCGCCGCTGGAGAAAGGAGCCGCAAAGACGAGAAAACTTCTTGAATAGGGCCGCAGCTACCGATGGTTATGCATCTGTTATTCCAACAATTAATCAGTTAATCGGCAAAGAAATTTAACTCATCCTGCAGATTATTTTTTAAATTAAACCACACAAACCTTTTTATGCAGCATTGAAAATGCATTAAAAGATGCAATTAAACAAATAATTCTGTTCCTTTTGAAACGAGAAAGTGATCATTTTATTGCCCACCATGCAGTCCTTCAGTGAACTGTTCATCGTTTGTATCAAATGATGACTCTGCAGCTAAAACATCTTCCTGACATCAACATGTCAAAGACCTTTCTGCTTGACTCAACATTAATACAGTGTAGTATAGGTTTTATTTCTATTTTAATTTGTTGTTTTTTAGATGAACCTATTAATAATTGGAATAATTGGCTAAATAACAATAGATCTTTTTTTATTTTGCACAGTTTGTTTAATTTCCATTCTTTTTTCAGCGAATGAACTTTTCTTTGAGTCTGTATATTCCACTTAACGATTAATTGAGTCCTAAATTAGTTGGCGATTATTTCTATAATCAGTTTATCACGATTAATCGTTTAAGCCCTCGTCGTGAATTGGATGAACTTGGGTGTTCCGGCATTTGACAGGACGCCTGTTTCTATGTTAGCCTCTGGTTCGATTGGAGCTGATTTTCCTTTTCTTCAACCAATCACGGCTTTTCAAAGTGCAGCGCCACTAAAACACGGCGCATCGCCTGACCCCCGTCATGTCACGTTTCTCCTGTACTTCTCAGATTGAAGTGTCCGCTGACTCATAAAGAGCCTCTGTATCGAAACGCCGGTCGCCAAACGTGGCCGGGCTGTCCCGTGTCGCCGCGGCGCTCTATGATTTCATCGGTTCCCATTGAACTCGTCTTCCACTCCATCCTTCCATTCCTCCATCATGAATAATTTGTTGTGCTGTCTTATCTGTCCACTGCGTGGCAGCTGTGGAGCTCGTCTGGCCTCTATTGTTTGGGCCAGCTGAATAATAGATACGCCCCCCGCCACCCCCGCGTAGCTGCAACACTAGACCCTGAGTTGAACCGGAGATTAACCGGCAGAGCCGCTCCAGTCCAGGAGAGACGGCAGGATGGACAGGTAGAGAGGAGGGGGGGGAGCTTAGGAACAAGACTTCAAGAGGGAGAATGTGATGATTTTCCACTTTGTCAGGTTGAAAATACAAACTTTCATGTGTTTTATGTGGTAAATCTAACATCTAATATATATATGCTACATTAGGGGTATTTGATATGGACTTTAGGTCTTAACATAATCATTTTGTGGTAATGTGATCGTAACGATAAAAATGACGATAAAAATAATTTATTCCTTCTTTTTTTAGGTAACTGTGACTGGATGGCAAAGCAATCAGAGCTCCAATAACACAAATACTGCTTTTTTTTAAAAACACATGTAGCATTTCTTTAGGACACCAGTTGCATAAAGAAGAGTGATTTATCTAAACTCCACACTCTTTTTTTTAATTATTTTTTATTGATACTTAGTGGAGAAATGAGTGAAACTAATAATCCCAACAATACCAACAGCTTTGAGGGGCTTTAAAGATCATTAATTGGAATTTATCATGATAACAAATTTATCACAAGAAATGACAAACGATACGATAAATGCTCCTACCTGTGCTGTGCAACTAAAGGTTGCAGGATTCTGAGCCCTGAGGAATGCCGTTCGAGACACTGGCTTAAAGGAAACAACCGCTTTATTCAGACTCTGTTTGTGTAACGTTCCTACAGCGTCCACTGATCTTCTCTCTGTTGTTCCTACAGATGCACCGATCAGAGATTGTGTGGCCGACTTTCCAGTTGATTAAAGCCACTGCTCCCCATTTCTGCTGCTCTTGATCTTTTTCAGAGCTTCACTCGTTATTTCTTTCTAGCTTTCCTTCCATAAAAGCTCATAATTATTTAAATGGGAAGGAGAGGTGATGTCACACAGTGTGCGTGAGAGAGAAGTTGTTTTGAGACAGGCAAAAATCCAAACAGATTTTGCAATCTGAAGCCGTATTCTCCTTCTGATAATGATCCGTTAGCGTAGCGGCGTGCCATGAGGTCCCACGGTCGGCTCTGTGTGTTTTCTCGTCTCCAGGCTGTCCTACGTGTCTCCGGTGGTGCAGGACGCCCTGGAGGTGGCGGCAGCAGCGCAGCATTTGAAAACTCTGACGGAGGAGCTCGGCCTGCAGCAGCACGATCTCCTCGCCGTGGTTCAGCTCTTTAAATCCTCAACAAGCTGATGAAAAGTTGACCTGAAGATGTATAGTAGTTAGAATCGGATTAAAAACTGGCCGTTTAAAGACATGATGATTGCGTGCATTTTGTATGTATTATATAAACATATTTTGCTAATGAGAGGTAAAAAAAACCCAAACAAAAACACATCTGACATTTCTCAGAATGTCAGATTAAAACACGTCCAGTTTCCTCTCTTTCTGCAGGTGCAAGAACAGACTGCTGAGCTCCATCCTTCTTCTCTGCATTTCTTATTTTCTGTCTTCTTGACAATAACATTTGGAATAAACCCAAATTAAGTTTTACAAATATATGCAAAATGGTGCATCACAGCAACATCCAGAATCCTGAAATCCAACCACTGCTGAAAATAAATCTGTCGGGCCTCATGCATGTCGACAAGCAGGTGCAACATTAATTGTGGCATTGATGAAAATGATGTTTCTACAGTGAATAAATGAGGTTAAATCCATCAGGGTGACATTTTGCTCCAGCCGGTAATCAGCCTGATCTATTTAAAGGTTTTTCAGCCCGTCCACTCATATGCGACGCCAAGCCGGATTCTGTGCACAATCTGTGGCCAGCTGTGTGCAAATCACATCCTTGAGGCTTCAATGTGTAACCAAGGCAGAGGCAAGTAAAAATCACACCCAGCTTTTCCCCAGTGAACGCAGCGTGTCCACACGGCCGCAGTTATGGCTGCAGTTAAGAGGCGCTGCGACTGTAATAAAAGTTGCTCAAATCCTGCAGACTTCCTTCACGTTGCCTTTTATGGCCTCCCCGCCCCCCCACTAATGTCATTTGTTATATGGGGATGTGAATGATTGCTTTGCCTGTGAATATTTATTTTTGGCCAGATGGCGCGCGCTGCGAAACGTTCCTCTGCTTAAATACGTGAGATACGAGCTCTGAGCTGCCTGCAGATTGGGGCTTTGTGATTGAATGTCTGGTCTGCATGACTTCACATAGAGCTTCTTGTTTTTCTTGACGCTCAGAAAACTCAGCAGAGCGACGCAGCAGTGATGCTCTCGGGTGGCTCTGGTCTGAATTGGGCCCACCCTTCTGCCCCTCTAGATAGGCACAGATGTGAAAAGATAATTGAAATGCATTTGAATTTTTAATGAATGCAAAATGCAGTTTTCAGATTTTTTTTCTAGTAGCGACAAAAAAAAAAAAAAAAAGATCCAAACCAAACCTGCCTGAAACTTGGTAATGATTCTTTTGCTTTGATGAAGGGGAATTTCATCCCACTCATATTCATAGAATTGTTTTTTGTTTTTTCCATTTATGAGCTCATTGGTTCTGCAGCATAGTCCATGTTTAGGGTCATGACCTGATGGCAGGAAAAAAAAACTCCTCAGGATTTTAGTTGCATCAGGTAAGACAGGTGGTTCAGGTCCTGGAGGAACAAACACTGTGTGCGACTGTTGCTATGACGTTTTCCTGAAGCGCAGTCTCACTTTAACTCCAGATGAAACGGGACGAACGCCTTCCAAAAAAATCTCAACCGTTGTCATCGATACACCAAATATTTTCATGAGATTTTGGTTTTCATCTCTTAAGTCTCTTTATTCCAGGGTATGAGGTTGTGTTTTGAGATACTTTGCCCTACTTCATGGGGTCAGACAGGTTCTGTTTATCATGTGTTTTCCATCCACAGAGTGCAGTTTTATGGCCCAGTCGTGTAACTATAAAGTACCTTTAGTTGTTCTAAAACTGCTGTGCATCAAATATGACTTTGTAATGTAATGCCTTGAAATTGGGCCTCTGTCTCTTTAAGAAACTGCCGCTCTTTTCTGACAGGAAGTCATCAGAACACGGTTCCTCTGTTAAACCCTTTACTGATGTTTTTATCGTCGTCGCTCTGAGTAGCTGCTTTAACGAGCTCATCAGATGCTCGCTCGTTGTTGCTGGGGTTACAGCTGATGTATATAATTCTTAGATTTTTGTGCCACCCCCTGAAAGTATGGCACCCTGCGTTGGGAGCCGCAATGGATGTGAAATCAGCAAATAAGACCTTTAAGTTAACATTTAATCCATGTTTATATAAACAAATAGAAGACATTTTATAAAGCTGATTCGAACGTTCAATCTCGGAAATGTATCATTTATCTCCTTTTTTTTTATAATAATAGTGAAAACAAATGATAAATATCAGTTAAATAGTAAGAAGGAAAAAAACAGCAGTTCAGTACAGGAAAGGAAAACGTCGGGCCACGCTCAGCGGGGATCTGAGGAAATCGGCTCATTTCAGTCCGTGCTGCGTCTCCTTGTGCCTCCTCAGGTCCACCTTCCTCTGGAAGCCTTTCCCACAGAGGTCGCAGCCAAACGGCTTGAAGCCCGTGTGCTTCCTGCTGTGGGTGATCAGGTTGGAGCTCTGGCTGAAGGCCTTCCCGCACACCTGGCACTTGTGCGGCTTCTCGCCTGCAGCGGGGAGGAAACGGTCAGAACGGTGGGAGGAGGACATGAATCCCTTTGTGTCATTCCCATATATATGTATATATATATGTATATATATATATGTGGCTCATCTTTCTCACCTGTGTGGATGAACGTGTGCTTTTTCATGTCGGACTTCTGGTGGAACCTCTTGCCGCAGTACTGGCAGGGATAGGGCCGAGTGTCTGAGTGGATGAGCAGGTGGGTGGAGAGGGTGGAGGAACGCTTGAAGCTCTTCCCGCAGATTTTACAGCTGAAGCTCCTTTCCTGTTCAAAGAGCCACGTCACCAAATGATTAAAGAAATGAAGTTCTAATATTCATGACATACAGAGCAAAAAAAAAAAATATACCTTTTTCAAAGCAAGTTATATTACAAATATGGATAAAACAAGACGTTTTAAATCTGCCAGTGGAGCTGGTAGGTTTTTTTTTTAACCAATATTAAGTGATTAATGGCTTTTAAAAGAAAAAAAACCTCCTAGGTCTTACTGAAAAGTTGCTTATAAATTAGTTTTGTCTTATTTCAGTGTATTAACATATTTACACAGAAATGAGGCATCAATACTTGGTTAGTGTTTTTGAAGTTTGGGCTGTTAGTTGGTTTCATCTGTATTTCTGGAGGCAGCCCCACTCAATAAACCTGAATTTAGTCATCAGGTTCAATAGTTCTGTTCAAATAGTAATTATTTACACACACAGTGATATATTTAGTATTATTTTCTATCATTTTTGATGATTGTGGCTGACAGCCTACCCTGATACCAATAAAATCATTTTTATGTTGTGACATAATCACAGAGAAGACTGGAGACTTGTCAGGTGTCCACTACTTTCTTTGACATGAGGGGTTAGCCACAAAATATTCACATACTGTATCTTGAGTATTGTCTGTAAAGTTGAGTGGAAAGAAAAACTTTGGAAGGAAAGGATTCGCAGACAAAAGGGACAAACTCCTGCCTTGAGTGCGTGGTGAGGCTAAATTCTTTCACAGGTTTGTGAAGTTTGGGTGTCGCTGCGCCTGAACCAGAGAGGTGAGAAGGATCTCAGCTGGGATGATAACTGAACTAAACTGTTGCTCTGCGGTCCTCTTTCATGTGAAAGTAAAGTTTCCATTTTATTTAGAGACCAAAGTTCCGCAGGAAGACTCATGAGCTGAATCCATGCTGCTTGAGGTTCACCTCAAGCAACACATTTCCGGCTTTTTGTTTCCAATCGTTAGTTATGTTCTTCATCCAATTACTGGGAATTTTACGGAGCCCCTAAGGGGACATGGAGAAAAAAAGGAAAGAAATCCCGACTTATTATCTCGAGATCCTGTCTTTTTTTATATCTTTTCGCGGAATCTTGAGAAATTAAGTCGGGATCTCGAGATAATAAGTCGGGATTTCTTTCCTTTTTTTTTCTCCATGTCCCCTTAAGGGCTCCGTAGAATTTCGAGCGAACTTTTAAAATAGCAAAAAAAAAAAAAAAAAAAAAAAAAAATAAGGAAGATAGAAAATGGAAAATGGGAGTTAAGCATGTTTCCATCCGCCGGTTTGGAATGAATCACCGAATAACGTCAATGTGTGTGTGTGTGGGAGGGTGTGTGTGTGTGTGTGAAATGGGGGAAATACTGTTGAATTTTGCTGCTTTCACCGTTTCTGATGAGCGTTTTTAAAAAATGACGTTATCTGAAATTCTAGAGGCTTCCAACTTCCTCCTGCTGACCAGGAGGAACCGTCTCCATGGAGATTCTGATGTTATTTTGCAGCTGGTCTTGGTACCTAATTACTGCCAAACGCACCAAAAGCTGCGTTAATATCTCTGATGTTGCTGTGATTTGACTCAGTAACAGAAAAACGGAAGATGAGCTCCTTATGCATAAGAATCCCTGACCGATTGCAAATCTTTAATATTTCTGGTGAATCCAGATTTCTGTGTTCACGTTTTTTCTCTTTTAGAGAAATTAGCTCAGAGTTTTATGACCTATAAGCCAAAATCATCAAAATGTATTAAAAACGCTGGAAATCTGCCACTGTGTGCCACGGATTCATATACCAGTTGCATGAATTTTTTGGTAATATTCGAATTTACTCCACCGATATGAATTGCTATTTACTAAAAAAATAATAATAATGAAAAAGTCATCGGGGCCTTTTGCGTAAATCCTGATCACGTGGGCCCTCTAAGGGCCCTGAGCGTCGCCTTCATGCCTGGCTCCAGACTGAGGCTGGTACCTGGGAGTGAACGGCTCGGTGCTGATCCAGGCTCACTGCGTGTCCGAACGTTTTCCCGCAGATCCCGCACTCGAAAGGCCGCGTCCCGCTGTGTGAGCGCCGAACATGCACCTCCAGGCCGTGGGGCGTGGAGAAAACCTTTGGGAAATCAAATACAATAAAATTAGAAACATATACGGAAATATATATATAATGTATAAAATGTTTTTTTTTCATTTAATTAAATTAAATGCATATTAAATGTGCCCCAGATTAAAAGTTTCTGTCTTTAACGCAAGGCGCTACCTTGCAGCATTTGATGCACTTGTAGGATCCGTTTTCCTCCAGATTAGAGTGCAGAAAGTCTTCCTCAGATTTGATTTCCTTCTGCTTGGCCTCGGCGTACAGCTCGCCCCCGACCCGCATCCTGTAGATCCCGCGGGCCACGCAGGGGGAAAACTCCTGGATGCAGCCGGAGCCGAGGCCCCGCTGCGGGTAAACGCGCTCACTGCCGCCGCCGCTGCGCTCTGGCCCGTAGATCCCCACTGCGGGTGAATGGGACCCCCCGTGGCCCCGGGTATGCCGCTGGCGCTGATAGGGCCCCTGAACCAGATGCCTCAGATCTGCGCCGGAGTACGCCGACCAGGAGTAAGGAAGGAGCGGGATGGTGAAGGGGGCGTCCTCCGCTGCGGGTGTGGGGCATTTCTCCGAGTCTGGTGGGAGGAGCAGGGGGAGGGGGGGGGGGAGTTAGGAGATTTTAGCTTCAATAACTTGCAGACATGCATCTTGGCTTCTGTCAGAAATATTCAACAATCAGAGTAAATTAGAAAATAGTTTGATTTAATCATCGTTTTTTTTATGCCTCAATCTGTGTCAATTGTTTCAAATATAGTACATAATAATAATAATAGTTAATTAATTAATTAACAACAATAATAATAATACTAAATACCTATCAATAAAATCACTTTATTTTGGTAAATTGTCCAAATTAAACACAGGGGGAAACAAAAAAGATAAAGAAGCTCCCTCTAATTTACCAAAGAAAGAAATAAGGCTGAAGCCAAGCTTATTCTTGCTATACTATTTTCCTACCCGCTTTGCTTTAAAGACAACGCAGGTCAGGAAATAAAAACGATTCATGTGAACGGAAACATGAAGAACTGTTGGACCAGAAGTCGTTCAGTTCCCCGTCCGCACAGATTCAAACAAACTTTCCAACTTTTTCCGGATCGGGTCAGATGGTCGCAGACCTGGTGAGGAGGACGGGGACGGCGGACGCCAGAAATCACAGTCCGGGTGGGTCTCACAAACGCTGCCCCCGCAGCTCAGCGGGGGGCTGGAGGACAGCGAGCCTCTGGAGCGCCGGCTGCACCCCGGGGACTCCCTGCCGGCGCTCAGGTTCTCCTCGGGCTCCAGTTTGGTTGCGATCTCCCCCTGAGACCTGCTGGCTGCTGACAGCGCGGGGAAAGGCGCGTTTTATGCATTTTTCATCATTTCCACTGACAAGCAAAAGGAAAATAAAACCCCCTCCTGTGTTACAGTGAAGCCGCATGTACCCACCTGCGCATACGTGCGCCAGGAGAGTGTCCAGCCTGGTGTAGCCATCGTCCGGCCAGCGGGGCTGGTGGTAGCTGTGGGCCCGTTTGCTCTTCACCAGGAAGGACCTCGGCATGGTGCGGGACTCTGAGGCTCCTCGGCTCGTCCTCTCTCGGCCGGCGGCTCGGAGCGTCTCTCTGGACAGATTGGAACACCACTGCTTCAGGCGAGACGGCGTTTGGGATTTCTGGCCCCTCATTACGCATGCTCAGAGACAAGCGGTGCAGTTCTCCTGATGTCACCAGGGGGCAGGCTGCCAAAAGAGTGGCGCCCCCCCCCCTCGTGCGCCCCCCCCCCACTCCACTGCCCCCCGCGGGGAGTTAAATTAGTTATATCCTTTATCCTTTGATACTTTCTGTCATCTATGGATGATGTGTTCTCTCCGAGGAAGATGAGCTGCATATTATATCCATCAGTATGTTATTAGTGGATTAAACAAATAATAAAAAAGATTTTTTTAAATAGAATATAATATACTTTATATATATAAAAATAAAAGTGGATTGTAATTAATCTGAAATTTATAGTTTGTAGAGCAAAGCTGGAGCTGAATGTTCACCTTATGAGGAGGAAACGACACGCGCAGTTCAACATTTATTTATGTATTTATTGATTTATTTTCAAAAGTCCATCAATATGTTTATTGTTGTCCTGTTACAGCGCCCCCTGTTGAATAATGTTTGTCCCTCACACCGGGACAAGATCACATATTTAGGTTAATTAATTAATTTAAATAATAGATAATAAATACAACGCAAAGCCTGCTGTCGAATCCTGTTTGGAAAACAAGCAAAATGACCAAAATTCTCACAATAAAACAAAAAATAAAATAGAATATTTCTTCTATTATTTGCAAATAATAGGAGAAATAAAAAAAACCCAACTCCTTAGAAAACCATGGAAGCTGATGTGTTGTTTAATTAATATATTAATTCACAGTATTAAACTAGTGTGTGGTATTTTGGAGATTGAAATCTATATATATATATATATATATATATATATTTTTTTTTTTTTTTTCTTCTTCATCTATAGAAATAAAAATAAGACTCCCTACAATGCACATATCTCTGTCTCGTCCTTACAGAACTCCAGTCTGCTGTAAAAGCTGCTTGTTGCTTGCTGTCGCGGTTCGGGCCGGGCTCGGTTCGGATGGATAATGACCCGACTGTTGGCCCGGCTGTAAAGTGAGACGCACGGCAGCCTGCTGCTGGAGGACGGCTATCGCTTTACATCCACTGCTTCAGCTTACCTGCACTGACTGCAGCCTTATTGTTTTACATCATTAAAGCCTGCGCTGCCTTCCCGGGCCGGGCCGAACCGAACCGAACCGAACCGAGCCGAACCGAACCGCGCTGAGGCCCAGTTAGGCGGAGCAGGAAGGAAAGTTTAAGAACCATATGGGATAAGGTGAGCATTAAGGTGAGCACAGGTTGAATCACATGAAGACATTTTGAGCAGAAATCTGTCAGACTGTGTGAATCCAAATCATTGCAAAGCCTCCGGAAACGGTTTAAGGCCAGTTAGAAAAAGCAAAGCAGCATCGATTTTTTCTTTTTGTGTGTGTGTGTGTGTGTGTGTGTTTGCTTCAGCTTGTTGTGGGAGCTGAGTTTGTTTGCAGCAGCTGCATCAAGTGAGAGAAGTGCAATCAGAAGGCAGATAGGCATGAAGCTGAAACACAGGTGTTGTACTCACAGAGCCGTGATACTGCAGCCACCATGTCCAGTTCTGAGGACACACTCTGTCCCACTGTTGGGGTGTGTGTGTTTGTCTAAATGCTCCCCAAAACTGCAGAAAGTCACCACAAGCGGCCTTCTTCAAAAAAGAACCGCACTTCACTGACTCTGACGCCTTTTGACTCTCTCTCTCTCACAATTTCTTGGTATCTATCTCTCCCACTGCCCCCCCCCCCCCTCTCCCCTCAGAAATGAATTTTCCTGTTAGTCAGCCATGACAGAAACACAGAAACACTGATTCATGCTTTGATAAAGGAGGGCAGTGGAGCTCGAATCGTTCTGCATTTGCATTGAACTGAAATAAATCATGTTGCCTTTTAAAACTGGACTTCCCTCTTCTTTAAGGGGCCTGGGGGGGGAGGGGGGGTTGTATTCCCTCTTCTACACTTCATGCTCAAATTTTGCAAATTAATTGCACTGTTTAGTTTTTTTTTTTTAACTAATTCCTTTATTTGACCCCCTTTTTTGTAGACAGAGGGAAACAACTCTTTGCCTGCATTAGCGTTGTGATGCCAAACTCTCACCTCCTCCTCTCGTCACACTTTTTTTCTTCTTCTTTTTTTTTTTTTTTTTTACCAATCAAAAGACAAACAACACTAAAAGCTTTGAACACCTTCTCCTCCTTCTCCCAGTCTTCCCAAACCTCCCTGTACGAAAAGGTTTGATGATGCATTTGAGTGACTCTGTGACTACAGTAAATGTGAGCTTCTGATTATTTTCAGCCCTAACAGGGACAGTGCAGTGTGACAACATGGTCGACCCGGGTTACACACTGACTCAGAACAGGAAACCAAAGGCAGAGTCGATAGGACGCTATCAGTGCTGCCACAGGCTTCTCACTTGCGTCCCCTTCATCCCCCCCCGCCACCCACCCATCCACCCGTCTCCACCACAGGCCTGATTCTCGCTCTCTGACTATTAAAGGGGGTATGTGATTGAAGCAGAGGCCCGGTCACAGTGATGGCAGCCTGGGAGTGTGTGCAGTGGTGGTATGGCTTTCTGTTTATATATATATATATATATATATATATATATATATATATATATATATATATAAATGCTTTCCCTTTTTGCTGCAGCTGTCTGCCTCTGTCTGAGGTGCGGATCATGCGCTCTCGGGGTTAAATAAAGCCCTTTGCACTGAGTGAAGCCATGAGGTTATTTTCTCAGGCTCAACCTCGAACCCCTTTTTGGCCCTTGAGACAGTGAGGGGTGTGTGTGGGTGTGTGTGTGTGTGTGTGTGTGTATGGGGGGGGGGCTCCTAGTAGTTTTAAATACACCTGAGGCTGCAGCGTTTGCACCGCATGTGTGTGAATGTTTACAAGAAGCAGAGTGCAGCAGCAGCAACAGCCCGTCAACTGCTGTCTTGATTTTAACTTGTAGAGACGGCGACCATGTTGGCGGTGTCCAGCAGACAGTATCTCATAAACGCATTGATGACCTCTGACCTGCAAAAACAAATAAGATTTTTTTTTATGTGGATTTTATTTGATAGAACAGGAACCAAGTGGTACTAACCTGTGCTTATGTGAAAATGTGGGCCGATATCAACATCCGATACTAATACCCCGATAACTGATATTTACCAATGTCATGTATCATTGAATATATGTATTTATATCCACCTACCCTCTGGACACCATGTGGAAGCACCTACTGGTACCGGTGTCTGCATCCCCAGAACCAGAAGCAAACATAGAAGCTGCTTTCAGCTTCTATGCGCCACAAATCTGGAGCAAACTTCAAGAAAACTGCAAAACAGTTGAAACACTGAGTTTCTTCAAATCAATGTTTTAACCCAACCTGCTTAGAGCTGCTTTTGAACCATAATAAATGGAACCGGGATCTTTCTACAGTTTGCATGTTCTCCCTGTGAATGCGTGGGTTCTCACCGGGTACTCCGGCTTCCTCCCACAGTCCAAAAACATGACTGTCAGGTTAATTGGCCTCTCTAAATTGTCCCTAGGTGTGAGTGTGTGTGCCTGGTTGTTTGTCCTGTTTGTCTCTGTGTTGTCCTGCGACAGACTGGTGACCTGGGTGACCCCGCCTCTCGCCTGGAACGTTAGCTGGAGACAGGCACCAGGACCTCCTGACCCCAGTAAGGGACAGGGGTGTAAGAAAATGGATGGATAATTATTTATCAATGGCACGTGACAAAATGTGAAGTCTGTCACTGGTTTCTCAACTAGTGACTGTATGGTGTGTTTATGATGTTTTTTTTTTTGTTTTTTTGTTTTTTTAAGTTTTAACGATGTTAAGCACTGTGTTGCTGAAAAGTGCTGTCCAAATTGACTTGATTGATTGAACCAGCCCTCACACTTCTAAAACACGCACACAAACGGATATACACACCAGTTGTTAATATCGGAGCAATATGTTAAAGAATGACTACCATCGGCCAATACCAATGCCAAAGCCGATATATCGTGCATCCCTGGCACAAAATAAACAATATAAAAAACAAATAAGTTGCCACAGCATAGGCAAACGGAGTCCACTCATAAATGGAGCTGTTCTATGAAAAACCTTAGAGGTTTGTTAAAGAACTGAAGCAGCTAAAAGGACTAGAGCAGCTCTGGAGGAGCTGCGCTGACCCACAACTCCACTGGGAGAATCTGTTGACCATCAGATCCAGTCCACACATTTAGCATTTATTGAGAAGTTGCGAAACAACACTTTGCTTCCACACACAAGGCGAACATGTGGAAAAAGGAGCAATGACTAAATGAGAACAAAGTGGTTTTTGTCCATTTCCTCCAGTAAAACACAGTGGTGATGACATCATGCTGTGGGGGAAGGAAGTTGGCCAGAACTGAAAAAACTGGAGACTGGGGCAGAGTTGCATGCAAACCTGTTCAAGATGAAGGGCAAAAATATCTGCTGCCTTAATTCCAGCGAAATCAGCATATTTCTTTATTAAAACAAAAAAACGTTTGAAAACAATCTCTCTTTCCCTTCCAGTCTGCAGGTCACTCTGACGACAAGCAGACGGACATGAAGCAAAACGGGCCCATTTCAAATCTTCATTGCTGTAGAAAAACGACGATCTGAGCTGAACTCTCCAAGCAGAGCTCCTCGGCTCCGCAGCAGACGCAGGATCTGTGTGACTGTCTGTGACGGATTCCTGCTGCAGGGCCTGTTGTGGCCAAACCGACTTTTCCCTGCATTTACATCCCCGCTCAGTTCCACTCACTGAGAGTGAAGCGTTCGCCTCTGCACCCCCCATCTCAGTGTGGTATCAGAATGAAAACCGCATTGTGCTATCTTATCCTCCCACACGTTCCCTTGGCTCTGAAGCACTAACCGCACTTTAACACCCCTTTCTCTTTGTTTTAACTCTCTCCATGCTTTCCCCTCCAACTAAGCAATCAGGTCTCACTCTCTCTCCTCTTGCCCCCCCCACCCCGCCTTCCCCTCACTTCTCTGGGAGTGGCGGGCCGAGCCTCATCCAGCTTCCAGGCCGGTACCACCTGCGGCCAGCAGATAGGGACAGAGTGTGAACACAATGAATGATTTACTGGACGCTCCCGACTGCAAGACGGTTCTTCTTTCACACTCCGAGTCGTTGTTTTTCACACCTTCACGCTCCCCCAAACTCCAATCTTGCAACTTTTTTTATTTTCGTAGACGGGGAGGGTTTGGGGGAAAAGGGGGGGGGGAGAGGGGTGTTGGAATGTTCCGGTCCAACTCCTGATCGACGTCGATTTGAAACTCCAGGGTTCAGCAGATTCTGAGGAACAAGGAGGGGAAAGAAAAGGAAAATGAACTCTCTCTCTCTCTCAACATATCTTTGGATTTATGTTGTAAACACTCCACAAATCACACACACACACATGCACACACACATCCATCACTGCGATCAGCAGCTCCCCTTGTTCGCAGGCTTCGCAGCCGTTTCTGGTTGTAAATTCTGCAGCACCAAGAATCTGGCCGGGGACGTTTGGTGTGTGGACGTGGAGAAAAGCCACGGTGTGTTTCCTGGTCATTGTGTGCTTGAGGAGATGAAGCAACTATTTGAAAGGTCAGAGTTCAATACGCACAGTCAAACTTAAATCGGCCTCCGGATCTGTTTTTTTGTTGTTGTTTTCTTTGGCTTTATGTTAAATCCAGAGTAACCTTCACATTTCTAATTATCAAACTCCATCATACAGCTGCTGATCTGGTTGCTCCTAACAGAGCACTTCATTCTCAGGCTGCAGGTTCGCTGCTGGTTCATAGAGCTTCTAAACTAGAATGGGAGCAGATCAATCCGTCTGAGGCAGACACTCTGTCTGCTTCTAAGACTAAAGCCTTAAAACTGTCCTATAGTTAAGCATAACTTGTCTCTCTAGTTCTGTTGCTATAGGCTCAGATTGATGGAGGACCACTATTATTCCTCACACTGTTACTTTCTCCTACTACTCTCCAATTCTGCATTGTTTGCTTTTATTTCGACTTTTACCTTCATGTTCTCTCAGTTTTCTGCTCTCTCTAGAAGCTACATCTGGTCTGGCTCTTTTTAGCTCTTGATGAAACCCTCGGCTCAGGACCCGTTTAGCCGAGTTTCTCTCCTGGATGAAGCCACTAAAGGAGCCACTGCTGCCATTAGCTTTTTACTTTTTCTTAGCATAGAAAGTACATCTGGTTCAGTGGTTTCTTGCGTGCGTGTGTGTGTGTGTGTGTGCGTGTGTGTGTGTGTGTGTGCTCTGTTTTCTCAAACCTCAGTTGATTGTGGCAGATGGCCGTTCACACCGATGAAGGTTTCCTTCTATCAAAAGAAAGTTTTTCTCTCCACTATTGCGTCGTGCATTATCAAACTGCAACAACACCATGCTCTAAGTTCCCAAACGAACTCGTGCTTTTTATCAATAATCCAGAATTATTGATTTAAAACAAGCTTTTTTATGTAAAAATGACTCGTAAGTTAGTTTTGCCTTATTCCAAGGGTTGTTAAGATATTTGCACGAGAAACTAAGCAACAATACTTGATCAAACGTGGTGGTTTTGCAGTGCAGAGTGAGGGATTGCTGACACGAGCGAGGCGTCGTTCTGCAGTCGCAACGTGTTTTGCCCAGAACGCCTGAATGCTGCAAGTCAGTGACTCAAGGCAATCTGCCGGGTTTCCTCAGTCAGAACGCTTTTTCAACCAGTTTGAATAAAGAACTGAAATGTTTGACACCACTGATCAATTTGGAGTGGATTTATTTGACTGAATTAACGTTTTTCCCTTTGAAAATGTTGCAAAAAATAAAAAATAAATGTAGCTACTACATTTGCTTTCACTTTTTTTTTTTTTTTTTTTGGTCATTGCAGGTACTTATCGGTTTCTCCAAAAAAAAAACCTCACAGCTGGCATCTCTGATGTTGCCTGTGGTGTAGAATAAAACAAACACACACGGCGGCGGCGGCTGTGCTTCCAGCTCAGCACCACATCTGCTGAGCGTCATGTATTCTCTCTCCACCCCGGCATCAAACTGAGCAGGGGCCAATTCTGTTTTAGCAGAACTGATTTGATTTTCTCGGTACTTTGCACTCTGTCACACACTCGGCCATTTGCATCCGTTTTGTCACCCAGATCTGAGAAGGTGAACTGAAAGTGTTTGTTTCTTTTTGTTGAACCGATGCAAGTTGCACACATCTCATTACCGATTTTAGCTCCATGAGAGTGCAAAAAAAAAAAAAAAAAAAAACAAAGTAAAAAATAAGTCTGGTGATTTGAGCTTTTGTAGCAGCTGCTTAGATGCATAAGTAACTCAAATTGGAACGTGAATCTTATCTCTGGTGAGAAACAGCCATGGAAGACGGGAGTGTGTTGCATGTGAAGAGAGTGCAGCCATCTTATCTGTGGTTTGCTTGTGAAGACGTGTTGATGTGTGATTTTCTACTAGTCATTTCTAGTCCACTGCAACCACAAAGTCGTCTTCTTCCAGTTTTAATTTGCACTGACTGCATCGATGGAAACACTCGTTGGCAGAACATGTCCGTCCTCGTGTTTTTCCTGTCCAACTGTCCAGAATATGAAAAAATGCAAAAGGGCACACCGAGAGCGACTTACATGCTCAACATGTACGGGGGGCCCACCACACCCTCCACCCCCGGTGTGACCCTTCAATAACCGCTGACCACTCCTGGCAAAACATGACTGAACTGTCGTCTCTTGATTGCGAAATCAGTTCTACAGAAACCGAGCTTGAACTTGCAAAAGCTCCATCTACAACGGTGACTGGGACTTTTCTTATCTAACACAGAGAACATCTGCACCAACAGTGACTGAGTAGAATATTATCTATCAAGTTGGAACCAAAAAGCAGAAGACCTTAGTTCCTTTTTTTTCTCCCCCTCTCTCTTGAGTAGCTGCCGAGACAGAAGAAAGACTCTGCAGCATGGCGTTATGGCTGCAAGATTTTGAACAATTTTTTTGTTTTTAATTTCTCAGAATGAAGACCGGTGTAATCGGAGACACGCAGATACAATATCTAACACACGAGGTTGGATGCAGCTTTGCAGCTGTTGTAACTTAACTGATTCGTTTCTGGTTCACGTTCAGGATATGAACGTTTAATCTTGTGAGAAAGACTGAACCAGAACAACTTATTACAAAAATAAAACATAGCCGTGACCAAAAGGTTTTTACCACTCGCATAAGAGTTGTGTGATGATCCTTTGTTGTCTGGACTTTTGGTTTCACTTACTTCTTCTTTTGATTATGTGTTCATTGTTGCTGTCTTGCCGTTTGTTTATTCCCTGCATTAGTTCAGCTATTTTTATTTGTTGTTCAGGTTTTCCTTCCTCCTTTCATTCTTTTTGTTTCTCTCTGTTTTCCACTTTTGTGCTTCCCGTCTCAGCTGTTACTCATCTCCTCATGTTCCCTCACCTGCTCCCTCCCTCCCCAGCTGCATCCACTCGTCTGGATGCAGCTGGCAGCCTAAACCTGGCATGTTTAGGCTGCCAGGTTTTGTTTTTCTCCAGCATCACCCAGCATTAACCAGGATGTTCTCCCTCTTACTAAAGCAAAACTGCAGAGGAAGAAAATCTGATGTGTTGTAAGAAGTACATGCATGCACTGAATCCAGATACTTACATTCACTGAATAAAAAGACACGCGTACACATTTTTTTCCTCTGCCTGAAGTTAAATCAAACCAATATGTTATTGTGTTAGCTCAGTTAGAATTACCAGAATGATGTATATTTGATAAACACATTTTTAAAGACAGACAAAAAAGACAACATGCAAACATTTTTCTTTTTTTTTTTTTATAAAAAAAAGACACATTTCTGAAAATATGTTCTTGCTAAGTTTCCTGGTATTTAGCTAACAGAAATCCATCCATCAATTTTCAGTACACCCTTTGTGGGGTCAGGAGGGTTGCTGGTGCCTAACTCCAGCTAACATTCTGGGCGAGAGGAGGGGTCACCCTGGACAGGTCGCCAGTTTGTCGCAGGACAACACAGAGACAGACAGGACAAACAACCATGCACACACACACTCACACCTTGGGACAATTTGGAGAGGCCAATTAACCTGACAGTCATGTTTTTGGACTGTGGGATGAAACCGGAGTACCCGGAGAGAACCCACGCATGCACAGGGAGAACATGCAAACTCCATGCAGAAAGACCGGGGCCGGGAATCGAACCCAGAACCTTCTTGCTGCAAGGCAACAGCTCTACCAGCTGCGCCACTGTACAGCCCTACACAGTGAATTAGCAAAATACAAATAATTTTGATAATTCTAACTGAGATAAAATAAGAAAAGTTTGGTCTGATTTAACTTCAGACAGTGAGGTATAATATACATGTATATATTTTGTGTCTTTTTATTAAGTGTAAAATATTTGGTTTCTGCTGAAACGACTCAGGCCATAATTTTAGGAAGTTGACGATGTGTGAATGTTGACAGTGGCAGTGTGGGCCAGCCCATGACATGAGTGTGTCATCAGCACTGGATGGAAGCAACTGCTGTGTGTTTGCTCCATAATGCTGTTGTGCAGATGAATTTAGTATTTGTTGTTTCAGTTTCGTTTCACTTTATTTTAATTGAAGTGTTTAACCGTGGCTCAACCATATTCTGTTACTGATGTTTAAGATTCTGCCAAATTTTTGGATTTGAGGTTAGATTGTCTTTGGCATTGGGAGGGAATATTTTCTTCTGGAGAAGAACTTTGGAGAACTGTTATACTTCCTGTGTCATCATTTTAGTCACATATTCACATTCAAGCCATATGTGGGGTTGAAGCTTCATTCCACGCCTTAATAACAGTTCCGGTTTCTGTAGAACGGTGCTGTGGCTGGAGCCGGGGAACAAATTGTCCTTCAGAAACATCAACGTCCTTCAGTCTGTAGCAGCTTCGTGATGATCTTTGTGTTTCAGAACATTTTCATTAAACTGACACCTATCATCGTTCAGATAGTAGAAATGCTGTTAGTGCAGGTCGCTGTTGGGTTGCTATAGTTACTGAGGTGCAAAAGCCCACGAAACTTGTCAGATCCACTCTGCCTCTGCTAGACTGTGTTTGGTGTGAGCAGACTGATGGTGTGGAGCAACATCTCCCACACTGGGAAAAACTGGGGTTCTGCTGTGATGTTATGAACAGTCAATATCTTAACCTGCGGCAGATCCAGCCAGCAGCTGTTCGGAGCAGGTCCAGGAGCCAGAGCGACTTCCGCCATGTTAGATAATAATAATGGATGATGGTGTCCATTATTATTATTACTATTATTAGTATTATTATTATTACTGTAAACAGTGCGCTGCTGTGTGTCTCCGTTCTTCTTCTGCGCATGCAGGTCACTTTGAGGTTGTGAACTTTTCACACAGAAGTCTGATGGCAGTTGGTAGTATGAACGGCCATGCAAAAAAATAAAACTGGATTTCAGCAAAAAATCGGAATTGACCTGCTGGATGAACGTAGCCATGGTTACTGATCCCATATGAGTTCAGTCGTTATTTAGCTGCGGTGTAAATACTGCATGAAATACTTGTACTTACGTTTTTAAGACGGGAGCTCTGTTAAGATAGTAAAAATAAGTTTTTGTCTCATTTCTGGTCTGAGTAGCAGTGTAAGGGAAAAGCTAAGGGAAAGTGAGTCACCACCCTGCTGTGGTTAAGATATTAACGGCTCAGGTGCTCTCAACAGAACCTACTTAAAAAAGGAAAAGAAAACTGTACTAAGAATATACATATTTGTCTAAATTCTTATAACAAAAAACTTATATGTATATATAATTTTTTTTACAGGGTGATTTATTACCAGCTTTTTCTTCTGCTGAACATTTCAGTGTGACAGGTTTAAAATCAAATGAGTCATAATAAATTAATAAAAACAATGCTACTCCTCTAATTCTTAGTCAAGGTAAAACTCACACATGAATTAATCACAAAGACATGAATTGGTTGTCAACCCTTTGTGGAGTCATGTGATCACTTCTAAATCAGATAATCATTCATTTAGAAAGTGTCGTCACACTCCGGCTTCATCAGAGACTCCGGTCAAACAATATAAATCACAAATTATTTTTCATGATCACCTTGGGATCATTTTAAGAAAAACATGATCACAGAAATGTGAAACATCAGTTTTTTATTGTTTTGCTTTGGGGGTGACTCACCTGTTCAGACAAATCATTTTTTTGTCTTTTGATCAGATTGATGTTTTCACACATGAAGTGTGAAATAACTTAAATACTTAAAGCAGCGTAGCTTTATGTTCCATCTCTTGTAAGGCTGACCAATTAGAAAAATGTTTAGCCTGAGCTGCATAAAAACCGTTCGGTCATTTCTTAGAGTTGATGCTGGCGGTTCAGAGGTTGGACAGCTTTTTGTTTTTTTTACCAACATCAAGAGAAAAGCTCTGACTCAGGTTGGTGGATTAAAGAGGAGTCTAGAACCGCGTTGTTCTTTATGGCTGCCATTTTGTCTAAGCGAGTCCTTTGCTGGAGCTCTTCCACCAGATGAACTAAGCAACAATAACACAGCTAAATTATGATCTATAATTGGGGGAACACTCTAAAATTTTTCTTAGCGTTTTCCAGACAATTGCGGAACGCATACAAAATACGCACAACTTACTAAAGTTTTTTAGTAACTTAGTTACTTTCCAAACCCAGTAACTGGATTTGGAAAGTTACTGGAATGCTAACTGGTCATCGTAAGTTAGCGATGACCAGTGGCTAGTGCTCTTCTGCACTAAATGGACACTTTATCCTGGATGAAATGCAATTTTTCAGTTTTTTGGTGGTTTTTGGTTTTTTTTGTCCTGTGGTAAAGACCTTTTTGTTGTTGTTAGCTGAGGCTTGAAGAGAAGACTCAGGTGGTTTTAAACCAGCAAGATATTCTAGCATTGATTGAACTGCACTGGAAATGAAATAAGAGCTTAAAATATTTTAAATCAGGGCATCTTTTCTCCAAATCTCATATTTTAAGTGCAGAGGTTTCTGGGTTTATGTTGATGTTCTGTTCCAAACCATCCCAGAATACTTTTTTTTAGTAATCTAACTAAGTTACTTTTTCAAGGAGTGATCAGTAATCCGATTAAAGTTACATTGTCAAAGTAACTATGCCATCACTGCCTGCAAGCTGAAAATTGTCACCATTTGCAGAAACATCCACGTCTGTGCAACTGATCTTTGCAATGTGTCTCATTTAGTGATAATTTCTGAAATAAATGGCCCTTTCAGAAATATTGTACTTTATTGAATGGGCTTTATAGGCCTTTCTCAGGGCACTTTGCATGTTCTCCTTGAGCAGACATGAGTTCTGTATGGGTACTCCCACTTCCTCCCACAGTGTAAACCCTCTTCACTGTGGCTATGCGATCGTTCTATCTGAACTTACAGGAAAAAAAATACATAGTAAAAAAACTTTTAAAAAAGCTGCAAATGTGTCTAACTGTAGATTTAAAAGATAGACCTGACTTGATATAAAGCAAAGTAAGAGCAGAGGGCTCATGTCTCCTATAACCGTTTGGCAGCTGCAATCTGCTGTCGATCAATGGCACTTTGGCTGAAACAAGGAGATGAGCTGTCGAGACGAGAGATGGTGTGAGGTGGTGAGCTAGACTTTGACCTATCAAGATCTAAATCTAGGTGGCTAACAACAAGGGAAGGTTAAAGATTATGTCCACACACGGCTCAGTGGCAGTCACACACCTTCTGCTCTTTCACATTATGCTATGTCGCAATCAAAAATGTTCATAAACGTTGGAATCAGAAAAATACATGCATTTCATTTGCATTTAATGCGACAAGCTGACCAATTATGGTGTTAAAATGTAATATGGAAATACACTTGGTTTCAAAAACAGAGCGGTGTTCAGTCTGCTTTACTTTGATGCCCTAAAACAAAATCTACAGCTTTTACGTTCAGAAAAGGCTGGGAAAAGTTTGAGAAATTTAAAGGTGCTGTTTTATGTATTTTCTGGGCACATGGTGGCATTTTTAAGCAAAATCAAGTAACTATTTTACATACGGTTAAATAAATAAATAAATGACTAAAAAATTTGACTGAGCTTAACGCCTTGAAGAAGGCTTGAAGAAGGCGTTAAGCTGTCTCTTTAAAAACTCACGCGCTCAAACCTCCCAGCCGTTTTTCACAGCTGAATTGTTGCATGAAAGAATCAATGCAACATTCAGTGTTTGCTTTTAATGAGGAAATAACATCACAACATTATGTAAAGCTGAAAAAAAAAGTCAATTTCACAAAACAGCATCCCGATCCTCCAAGGGAAGTGATCACCGACGAAACAACCGAGAGGCCCAACGTAACTCCGGAGATCCTCTGATCAGATGAAAAGATGTGCGTCAGGACAGTTCTGAGTTGTGCAATCCAAACTCCAGCCGTCAGAAAAGAGAGGTGAGAAGAAAGCTATGGTTGAGAGACAGTCCTCACAAGTTTCACTGGCAGTTTGCCACAAGCCGTGTGGGAGACGCAGCAAATGCATGAAAGACGTTTGCTGTGGTCAAACGAGGATGATATGTGAGCTTCTTGGCGTTCATGCAGCTCAGCTCTGTGGGCAGAAAGATAATACAGGGCAACGCTGTAGGGCAGGGGCCCGAAACCTGCGGCTCCAAAACCACGTGTGGCTCTTCGGCCCTTCCCCAGCCAGCATACCTAGGTGGGCCCCATGTGGGGAAAAGGAGAGCAGATAATATGGGTCCCACATGGGTTTGTCCGCGGTTTCCATGGTGACCCCACACGGGTTTGCCCACGTAGACAGTGCCCCTACATGGGCAAACCTTTGTGGGACCCATATTGTCTGCCTGCCTTTTCCCCATATGGGGCCCACCGAGGTATGCGGGCTGGGTCCTCTGTGGTTCTCACAAAACCAAATTAGAAATGTATTAATTGTGAAGGCAATAACAAAGTGTGGTTTTAGCCGTTTTTATGCAATGTTGCATAAGAAAATTCAGAAAACTTTGCAACATTTACCTGCCACTCTGTATTAATTTGTAGTATAATATCTCAAAGGTTTCATATGCGTTTATAACCACAAAGTGAGATAATATTAAAGAGCTTTCAGGAGTTTCCCATACTTTTATGAGGCAACGTATAGGCAGCGGATTAGACAGACTGTGACATAGCCGGAGTCTTCAAGCGACTGTAGTCATCGTCATCACTGATGTTGTAATGAGGGGTCAAAAGAGTCTCACCTCTATAAATTGTATGTTTATGTCTTGACTTCTAGTTTGGGCGGGAAATCTGTCTCACGGGCGGAATCAGTTGTGAAATATCGTGACCTTTTAGAGGATTTAAAATCCGCCCAAAACATCAGAGATTTCATCACTGATCCTAATCATCATCATTCTACAGAGGAGCATGATTTCACAACACGCGCTGACGCAGCATTAGCATCTCAAAATGTCACTGGCTGCACCAAGGGACAAAAACAGCAGTCAGCTGGACATCACAGAGTGGATGTGAGACGGCATGCAACATGAGTATCATCAAAGAAACATTTTTCTTTTCACTTGAATTATGATGTACCTACACTGACGATGCCGACCTGCTTGGTCTCATACAATAATAAACGTCCCCCGTCTTCTGTCCTGCAACATAAACACTGACATGTTTGGCTGAACCAAACTGGAACATGTGATGTGAAACTACTTCCTGTAGTTCTGAACACAAGGTGTTTGAGTTGATCTACAGAACTTCCCAAATCATTGACATCACTTGATTTATTTTTTTCTTCAGTAACTTCAGTGTGTTCCAGGAGTTGTGATAGTCAAACAAGATGTAGAGCAGAAGTGTAAAGTGGACAGGAAATCATAGTTTTGTTTTGCTAAAATAAAAAAAAATTACAATAATCTTAAAAGTGTAGCTGAGATTTGTATTTAGCCGTCCTGTGTTCAAACTTTTTAGAACCAGCATTTTCTGCAAATGCACTCTTTTTTTCATACATGCTTCTGCCAGATTTTCACATATAGAAAGTGAAATTGTTGCATCATTCTTCTTTACAAAACAGCCAACAAACTCAGTCAGGTTTGACATTCAAATATAATCTGACACACACATTTTTGAAGAGGCTTTTTCAAGAGCAAGTGGGGTAATTGATCAATGTTTTAATCTGAAAACAGTTTTAAAAAAATTAAACTAGCTATTATCTAAATATTTAGAATTTAATAAAGATTTATTACATTCTAATAATGTCTTTAGAATTTAATAAATTCTAAAGATTTACTAAATGTTTAGATTTATAGAATATTACTATATTCTATTAGCTGTGAGCTGTAAAGTTCCACCTGATAGTCATATTTTTTTTCTTGATACATCATCTTACGTCACCCTGCAGAAAAATAATTTATGACTGATCAGGGAAATGATTTAGTAATAATTAAAGCATTTTGAGGTAAAGCACCATTTTTAGAACTGAGTGCAGCTGACTAACCTGTTAAACTGGAACATAATTGTTGTGTTTTGTTTAACAGAAAACCAGGCATGTTGGAATATCGTGAAAATTTAATTTTTTGTCACTCATTACCAAAAAGAAAGTTTTCTCATTTTGATGAGTATGCCTTACAAATAATTAAAACCCAGAATTCAGAGTCTCGGAAAATTAGAATATTACATAAAATCAGTCAAAAAAGGATATTTTAAACAGACATGTCAGGCTATTTATATAAAGCGTTTATTTCTACTCACTCAATGCTTGTTTGGGGCCTCAGTTCACTCAAGCTCCCTCTGTTTCTTGAATTAGTTTTGCTTCACAATCTTCTCAAGGCCGTAGTTATTCCTGTTGCTTGTGCACCGTTTCCTACCACATGTTTTCCTTCCACTCAACCTTTTAAAAATATGTTCTGCGAAGAGCCAGCTTCTTTAAGAGTGACCTCTTGTGGCTCGCCCTCCTGGTGCAGGGTGTCAGTAACTGTCTTCTGGTCGTGTGTCAAGTCAGCAGCCTTCACTGTGATTATGTCCTACTGAACCAGAGTGAAAGAAACTCAGGAAATCTTGAAGATAATTAAGATTAATGACACCAGGAGTTTCCAATATTTAATTTTTCCACAACATTCTAATTTTCTCAGGCATTGAATTTTATTATCTGTATGCCATAATCATCAACAATAATAAAGACTTGAAATATTTTATTGTGAGTGTAAATCATTTATGTTTCCCTTTGTAAAAGAGTGACAAAAACTTTAACTTTTTTACTATTTATCATAGCAAACATTTTAATGTTATTATATCCTATAAATTATTTTGACGTACATGTATTCTAACGTTGTACTCCTGAATCACGCCGCTGTGTCCTACTACCCTCTGCAGGCGTCTGCGGGCGAAGCTGTCTTCTGATCCGGCAGGTGGCGCTGCCGCATGACGACATAGGAGCTTCACCGGAAGACAAGTAGTGACTGTGCGGCGGCTTTCCGTATTCTGCAGTGGTGTGAAAATAAGAGGAAAATGGTAAGTAAAAAGTGTTCATATCTGCGTAATGTCGGGCAGGTGGAGTGTGTGGAGAGGTGTGTGATGGCGCAGCGACGTTCCCGGCTGTGTGAGGAGCGGATGGAGCTGGATGCCGGCGGATGTTTGCTTGTTTCTGGCCGGTGAGCCGTTTAGCTCCAGCGTGGCGACTCATGGCTGACTGGACCTCAGCTGACCTGCTTTCAGGTCTTTCTAGAGACCTGAACGCTCTGGAAAGGCTCGACAGACGATAGTTTGTTTATATTCTGCTATGTTATCTATAGTGCTAAACACAATGCACTGCAAAATCACAAAAATCTCAATTTTCTTTGGTCTAGATTCTAGTGAAAATATATTAGTCCATTTCAAGTAAGACAAAACTAATCTAGTAACTAAGTAACTAATCGTGTGTGTTTGCAGGGTTTCGTCAAGGTGGTGAAAAATAAAGCCTACTTCAAGAGATATGAAGTGAAATTCAGAAGAAGAAGAGGTAAAGAGCTGCAACAAACAGGCACATTTACTAGGATGTAAATGTGATTTCTAGTAAATGTCTATAGAGCAGGGGCCACCAACTCCAGTCCATGAGGGCTGCCATCCTGCAACGTTCAGATTCACCTCTGCTCAAACACACCTGGATCAAATAAACTGCCGGTGAGGGAACTCAGACATTTTGGAGCAGAGGTGAATCTGAAAGTTGCAGGATGGTAGCCTTGTAGGACTGGAGGTGGTGACCCCTGCTATAGAGTGTAGTTGATGAGCTGGGAGGGAAAAGTTGTTGCCTATACAAATGGAATGAAAAAAATAAAATATGTAGATATATAGATAAAAATGAGTTACAGCTGGTTACTGCTAAAATGTTGGAATTGTGGCTCTAACTGAAAATTCATCACAGTTTTAGGAACATCTATACATTTCTAATAACAACATAAGACTGTAATGAAATTACCTGTGATTATTGTTCTGCTGTTATTAGCAGCTTTAAAGTTTGCTACTGCAGAGCTGTGTAGCTAGCTTTCTCTGGGTGGGTTCTGATCAGTGATTGGCCGGTCAGTAAATGCAACATGAAGGTTCTTCCTCTCTCTTTTGCAAATTTCTTGTATTCCGTTTGTTTTCCAAGCAACTACGATTCATAAGTAATAGTTTTCTTCGAGTGTTTTGATGAGATTAGTTGGTAGTTGTGGACTAATAAACTGCTGACTCTGCATCCTGTTGAATTATCAGAGGGGAAAACAGACTTCTACGCCCGCAAACGGCTGGTGGTCCAGGACAAGAACAAGTACAACACCCCCAAATACCGACTGATCGTCCGGCTCTCCAACAGGGATATCTGCTGCCAGGTTAGCCCCTGACACACACACACACACACACTTAAACACTCCTTTAAAGAAAAAAAGATCCGATCCACCGTCTTCTGTTTCCTCCCGCCGTCCAGATCGCCTACTCGAAGATCGAGGGAGATCACATCGTGAGTGCCGCTTACTCCCACGAACTGCCCAAGTACGGGATCAACGTGGGGCTCACCAACTACGCCGCAGCGTACTGCACCGGGCTGCTGCTGGCCCGCAGGGTGAGCAGACCTGACCTCTAACCCTCCACAGCTGTTCTTCTCTCCAAGATCACCAAAGCAAACTGAGACTGAGAAAACATTTTCTGTAACTGAGATGAATAAAAACAGTAATCAACGAGGGGAAAAGAGTAACTAACTTGGAACTGTACCATGTGTTTGCAAAATGAACTGAAACGTACTGAAGTTATAGAGACGTCATCCTTCGTTTTTGTGCTTTTATGAATCGAACTGATGTGAAATAAGTTTATTGATTCGCTCACCCGATCAGTTTACCTCAGCTGTGGGCTAATGACTTCACTCCATGCTCCTCCTGCTGGCTACGCTAGGCCACAAAATGAAGACAGCAACATTCGGGAGAAAACAGCAGTCAGGTGTTTAACAATAATTGATGCACTTTTTCAAAACGAAATCTTCCGTTGAGCATTCAGTCAATAAAAACACAATCACAATACAATGCACCTTATGAAGAATTAAAACTACTACAAGATCTAATCAAAACTAAACATTAACCGATAATGACAAAGAACAAATAGCAAATTGACACTAAAAGCTAATTAAAACTTAACAGAGTTAGACAAAACAAAAGAAATGACAGTTAAAAAAAACCCAAAAACTATTTTCTTTCCAGCTGCTACACAAGTTTGGCATGGATCAGGTGTACGAGGGCCAGGTGGAGGTGACGGGAGACGAGTTCAACGTGGAGAGTGTGGACGGGCAGCCGGGCGCCTTCACCTGCTACCTGGACGCTGGGCTGGCCAGAACCACAACCGGGAACAAGGTGTTTGGAGCGCTGAAGGGGGCGGTGGATGGAGGCCTGGCCATTCCTCACAGGTCAGTGTGATGGTGTGTGTGCGGGCGTGTGTGTGTGTGTTTGTGTCAAAGCGGGGAGTAGATTGGGCTGTGAGGAGCAGAGCTTCATCATTCATCCAAAAGGCTGCAGGATTAAACTACATGAACTAATGAAGCAAGAGCAGCAGAGTCACAGCTGTTTGGGTCAGACCACCTCTGAGGTCAGCGACGGTACCAGCCTGTCGGTACTGACGGGCCTGTATCGAGGTTCTTTATCTGCCATTTGCAGAAACTTCCAATCCAGATTTATCAGGTTTTCTGGCAGTTTAGGAAAGGCAAAATAAAAAACAAACTTGGAACGTAATACCCCAAAAAATAGAAATAATTTCTCAATAACACACCCCAAAAAAATGGAGGTAGCATCAGTTCAGCCACACCTTTAAGATCTGCCGGTGTTTGTAGAATCTTAACCATGTGGTGCAGAAAACTGCCTGGAAATCGACGTATTCACTGTGTGTTCATGTCTATTTGCATAACATCTGGATAAATAAATTGCAGGAGACTTGACAGCACATGAAAATGAATCTCTTATGAACCAGTCAGACTAGTGTGATAAAGACTTCACAACCAAAACGGTCAGCAGGTGGCGGTACAGCCTGGGGAAATAACTCCTGCAGTCCAGACAGTTTGGATCATTGTTTTGTTTGGTTTGTTCTTGTGTACAACTAAGGAAAGAAGGTTAATAGCAGCTGTATGATCATGAAAAATGAGTTTATTATTTGGGAGCCAACAGTTATTGCCGTCTGAACAGACCTTTGCGATATCAATATTGAGATGATGATATATTTGCACTATATCGTGCAGCCCTGATCATCATCTTTCTTTTATTTCCTTCCACGTCATTTACTTTGTATGAAAGAGGAGCATAGTTACCATAAAGTCACTTATTCACCAGTAAACATAAGCCTGTAAGGTGCAGCCATGTTGGCTTTCTGTGTGTAACTGCAGCTGTGTGTCTGATCGTACATCGTCAGGCTTTCATGGAAAGATGTTCCACAGTTAATGAGGTCAGAGCTGCTGCTGGGGGCGAAGCATCAATCCTGAGCAGAACATGTCAATCAAACGGTTCATAACAAACGGATCTGATGAATGCAGCCTCTTTCTGTCAGCCGTTTAGGTTAGGAAACATTTAATAAACCCCTTCTGGTTGAGTTGCTTCTGGACTGGATGTATTTGCTGTTCTTTTGGAGTCACTCAGTCTTGTTTGTCTCCAAATTTCTACGTTGCAGTTAAAGTTTCACCAGGAGGTGTTTGCCTTGCAGCCAGATAAATGTCAGCACACAGCCACTAAAGAGCAGAGTAAAAAACAGGCAGATAGTCCACATGCCTTCATTATCCTGCTCACATTCTGCACATAGAAAGGTTTGTTACACTATTGGCTTCAAAAATCCAACAGGGAGGAGAGACTCCCTCACCGGTTCAGGGTAACAGTATCTGCCTGTAACAGGAGCAGCTTATTAAAGCTCACAAAGAACAGAACATTCAATCGGTTAGTTTCATGTTTTTAGGCTCGATGTTTATTTTGCCATTATTTTCCCCTCGGCAGGAAGTTGTGGGGCGGGATCTTACGGGTGCGACGCCATGTTGCAGCTTGTCTGCAACTGGTCCGTCCATTTTGTTCCGATGACTCGCCTGCAGACGGTGAGACTAGTCCAGGACGTCCCAGCCCGTCTCGCTGGTTCTCCTCTGCTTCTCGGTGATGAGAACCGTTTGCTGAGCAAAATGTTGTTGGTCCTTCATTTGCACCGGCTGATGTTTACTGTCCTTTTCAAGACGGGGCTGAGAGAAGCAGGCTGAACCGAAGCAGACATGTAGAACCGGGTTCCTGCTGGTGTGTTGGCTCCAGGACCAGCCAATGTCGGTCCTGGAGGCCCGGCATCCTGCATGTCTTAGTTCTGTCCCTGGTGGTAGTAACAACTTTTTCAGCTTGTCAATGTTCTTCTTAGACCTTCCAATGAGCATCATTTGATCCAGGTGTGTTAAACCAGGGAGGGAACTAAAACATGCAGGATGCCGGGCCTCCAGGACCCACTTTGGGAACCACTGGCTCAGGTTTCATTAGGAAGAGTAGAATCAGTCCGAACTTCACTTCCTAACTCTGTCTTGTTCCGTGCAGCTTGAAACGCTTCCCCGGCTACGACGCAGAGAGCAAAGAGTTCAACGCAGAGGTGCACCGGAAGCACATCATGGGCATGAACGTAGCGGATTACATGTCCTACCTGATGGAGGAGGACGAGGACGCCTACAAGAAGCAGTTCTCCCGCTTCATCAAGAACGGCGTGGCGCCGGACACGGTAAGGCTCACCTTGGACAGCCGACTTCACCAGACGTTCTGCTGTCCGTCTCTCGTCCTCCATTTCGCTTCTCGGTGATGATAAACCAAAAGCTGAGCTCAATGTAGTTGGTCCTTCATTGGCACTGGCTGATGTCCACTGTCCTTTTCAAGACGGGGCTTAGAGAAGCGCAGCAGATCCTTCTGAAGGCTGACATGTTGCCGACCCGCTGTTCAAATGATCCGATTCTGCTTTCAGGTAGAAGACATGTACAAGAAGGCACACGCCGCCATCAGAGCCAATCCCGTACACGTAAAGAAACCCAAAAAAGACGTCACAAAGAAGAGGTGGGTTCCAGCTGGACTCAGAAATGTAGACTTTTTATTAAAAACATATAACTGCATGTGTTTAACGGCAGATTTCTGGTGTTGTGTTGCACGGAGGTGTTGTGTTCGTAGATGGGCCGACTTTTCCCCGGCTGATGCAGTGAATGTTAATGAATTGGCTTTTTGTCTGTGGTCTGGCAGGTGGAACCGCGCCAAGTTATCCCTGGCACAGAGGAAGAACCGCGTCGCCCAGAAAAAGGCCAGCTTCTTACGAGCGCAAGAGCAAGAAGCAGGGGACGGTTAGGGGAAGAACGAGTCGGACAAATAAATGTGTTCAATCTGCCCCGTGTCTCTGCTCTTACTAGTGTCTCATGGTTTCGTTTAAAGCACTGGCTCTCAAATGTTTTGTTTTACCAAAATATTCTTATTGAGATTTTCCACTTTGGAAATACAATCATGTAACTATCTGAACAAGTTTTCTTTGTAGTTACTACATTGAACTGTTCAAATTACATTGAGGTTCCTAAGAGTTAGAATTCCTTTTGTGAATCTTCTCCCAATATGGCCGCTTTGCAATTAAACCTTAGGAATAGTTACAGTGAAAGGTTAACTTCCACTTTTTGTTCATAAATCTTTCACACACAGCATGACTGTCACATTGGCTTAGCATGTCACTACGGTGATTTATATTAAGTAGAAGATGTGAGAAATGCAGGGGCCTGTTTAAATCTGAATGATTCAGTTTCATGTATCAGGAATAAAATTCAGACTTAAAATGTATATAAAATCTGCCATCAGAATTGTAAGGTGTACCAAACAGAACATGCACTCAAAACTTGGTTGGGTCTCTTTGAATCGATAACTTTTAGGTGCAGCGTGGCATGAAGATCAGCCTGAGGGGGTTCAGGAAACCCAGCAGCTCTTAATATTACCTCTGGTGTCTCTTATCTTCCCCTTAAAAGCCCATACAGTTCCAGTCTGCTGCTCCATCAGCACAGCACTACCATAGTCATTAGAGCAGGAACCAACTAAAAAAAAAAATATTAATTGACATCCACATAAAAAATTTACAGGGAATGGAAAAGAAGGAGCGCTCTACCATCTCTCAGATGGCTGCTCAAACTTTGGACTAAATAAAACAGAAGACCAACTGCTACGGATTCGCTCCCCGAGTCATGACTGACTGGAAACTTCATCCTCAAGTATTTTGAAAGTGAATCAGAACTTTTTGTTCTGCAATTTATGTCTGAAGAAGAAAAAACGGAATTGGCAAGTCAGGTTTTTCAAGATCAGTGATTGGCCATAAATCTGCAGCCGTTGCAGCTTTAAGCTGCTAACAGTAGCCTGCTTGTTCAGCACATGAAATAAGAATCCCACTGGTTGGTTGGTACTTGGTTCTATAACAGGGTAAAGACTGTTTCCAGGTCCAACTTTGGCTTTAAGGGACCATCCCAGCCAGCATATCTAGGTGGGCCCCATATGGGGAAAAGAAGGGCAGACAATATAGGTCCCGCATGGGTTTGTCCGCGGTTTCCATGGTGGCCCCACACGGGTTTGCCCATGTAGGACCTATGTAGGTGGTGGCCCTACATGGGTAAACCTATGTGGGACCCATATTGTCTGCCCTCCTTTTCCCCATATGGGGCCACCAAGGTATAATGGCTGGGATGCAAAACAAGTAATTTTCATGGCTTTCTGGTTTAGCATTTCCTGCTTCAGTTTGTCAAAGTTGAACATTTTTCAACTGGTTTTCGCTTTTGAGGTCATTTCTGATTAAAACGAAGATCAATGTGTTTAAACAACTCATTTAAACAATGAGTTGTTTAAACAACTCATTTTTTAAACAGTTTGAAACTCACAAGTGAATCCTAAATAAGACACATTCAGGACAGTAAGTGGTATGGCATTTAATTGTGCAAAAATCATGCTGGTTTCTTCAAAGAGTAAACATCACAACTCAAGGCAGCACTGACTGCAACGTTGATGTGCTCTACAGGTCAGCCAAGTCTACAATTCAGTGGTTGAAGTCATATTTGAATCCAGCTACAATGAAAAGGAACCTTAAAATAAAAGAAAGAAATCAGCATCAGATGTCAAAGATCACATTTCCGTCGACGGTAAACATTCTTAAAGTAACTTCAGCATCATGTGTGACACAGAATTCAAAAATAGACCGTTTTACAGATCATTTTAGTGAGAAATACCAACATGGAAAATTTACACGAGTGTTTTTGCTGCGTAACAAATGCCCGGTACAGCGAGTGATGAACAAAAACACAGCATGACACGATGGGTCCCGATCCGGGTCCTTCAGAGTTCATCCGGACTGAAGCAATGGAGACAATCTGAACCTCCATTGCTTCTGGTCTGATAATAAAAGAATTCTTTCAAGACACATGGGCAGGACAA
Organism: Phalloptychus januarius; assembly: GCA_902982915.1. Taxonomy (NCBI): domain Eukaryota; kingdom Metazoa; phylum Chordata; class Actinopteri; order Cyprinodontiformes; family Poeciliidae; genus Phalloptychus; species Phalloptychus januarius. The sequence continues at coordinate 1,462,345 of CADWAE010000466.1, read as the reverse complement.
ACACCAAGACTGTTTTTATAGACTGTTCAGAAACATCCTTTATAAAAGGAAAGATCATTCACCACTATGTTCTGCAGCAGTATCATAGTCATGATTGACCCATTAGTTGTGATTATGCCACCAAAATGGCGCCAGGAGGGATTATCTTACAATTTGAAAACAGGACATTTGAGGAAAACATTCTTGTGCTCGAGAGCATAGACACTCGGACTGAAATGAAGGCCGGTCGGTTGAGTTTGGCCACAGAGGTCAAAGGTTTACACAGTTCCATTAAGTCACAGTTTGGAGTTAAGAGTACAGTTTCTTCTGTCTCAGACGATGCTAACCTGGACAAGTCACAGCTCTTCTGATCTTCATTTCTTCGCTGTCGGAGGTAAACAGGCTGATCTACCAGAATGATCTCAAATGCTTTACAGAGGAAAACATAACTGGTTTTAAGGGCTGCACAGTGGCACAGTTGGTAGCACTGCTGCCTTGCAGAAAGAAGGTTCTGGGTTTGAATCCCAGCCTGGGGTCTGTCTGCATGAAGTTTGTGTGTTCTTCTGAAAATAAATTTACCAGTTTTTTTTATACATCTATTATTGTGAACACAATTAGTAGGCCACATTTGTTAGAATGAGCCAGTAGGTCGTTATAACTTAGCAGTAACCATGGTAATGCTACATTTCCAGGGTTTGGATATGCTTGGTTTACTTGAAAATAGGAAGCTTATAGTTGCCCTCTTTGTTTTTACGTGGAGCCTGAGCTTATTAACTGCTGATTTACAGTTGAGTAAACGGGGCCAATAGTGGTGTGATTTCTCAGTTCCTTTCCTCAAGCCCATGGTTAGCTGGTTTATGTATTACCAAACCATTTATGAAATGTCTTTGAACCGTTTTCCAGTTCGAACACCCGACAATACCAAAGTCTCACTCATCTGACCTAAACTGTCACACTTGATAAAAGGAAATTGTCAGCATATTTCAGACGACACATTCTTTGACCACATCAAATGGCCTGAACCGATAAGACCCCAAACACCCAAACTGGCTTTGAAATTTAAGTTGTTGTACAATTACTGGGCCCAGAAACAACCTGTTGAAAACCAGGAAATCCAGCACAATAATGTTAACCTTTGACCAGCTCTCAACTTTCAGATTCCAGCTTCGGCAAATGACGTTACATCTCATGTCGTGATAATAAGAAACTGAGAGCAAAGCTTAAAGGAACAGTGAAATCTCTTGTTGATAGAAGGTTAATCTAAGCAGCTCTTTCATAGTTTACATCAGTGTTAGGCTGCCTCTGTGTAGGTCATATTTCTGTCACTGTTTGAGCTTACTGAAGCCATAGTGTGTTCTAAGCTTATAGGAAAGAATCCTGTTTTCTAACCTCAAAAACCTTCATTTAGTGAGATATAAAAGTTCTAAGTTTCATTTTCGATGTGCATGTTTTGTTTATATTTCGTTTTATTTAGTTTTCCAAGTGCGGTTAAAAAAACAATAAAGGATGCAGTGCTAACAGTGGTCCCAGTGATCAAATATTTGTCTCGTCATTTTTAAAAGTGCACCCTGCTTTTCTAATACTTCATCTCAAAGTAAAGATGACATGGACCCGCAACGATGACATTCCACTGTGGTGAACAACACAAAACGTTACCAGATTCTATGACTTGCTTCAGATTTGCCTGATGAGAAACAATCAATGAGTTCAGGTTTTATGCTCCTGACTTTTAGAATAGTAAGAGAGGAGGTTGGTCAACTGGATTTATCATTTGTAGGTAGAGATGCACAGAAAATTTTTTTTTCTTTCTTGGTTAACCAGATTTGACTGGTGAGAAACTAAAACTAAAACTTTTCCAGGCAGTGACTAACAGAGCCGGCCCTAGACAAATGCAAGATAAACAGCTGCTTAGAGCCCTAACACCAAGCACCATTTAATATCTTTTAAAATAAAAAATATTAAACTTGCTAACTTATTTATGGCAAATTTGGTGTTTCAAATAGTTCAATTAATGTGCCACACTTAAATACCACTCTGCATTGCAAAATGAAAAATAATTAGAGCATCGTTGCTACTCCTGAAAGGAGGTGGGCAAAACCTAATAGGAAGGCTGGACGCATTATAGTAAAGGTGCTTTGTTTTAATTGTTTAAAATGTAAACCTCCATCTTTAAGGGAACATCCTGAATTTGAAAATATCAAAGGACTCTAAAGGGATTGCACACCAACTGTTATTAATGCTAACTATGCTAATCGCTAATAAAATGATAAATCCAGCTGAAAATGTCCAATCATTTTTTTCCTTGGTTATAAAACAGTAATAAAACGTTTCTTTACAGCTACTGCTCCCACACACCTGCCTGTTGTTACCTCTGCTCCATTTAAATATGGCGGCTCACAGCAAACAGGCTTGAAAAAATATTTGGAACTGTGTCTTAATATCGTCTCATACTATCTTAAAAGAGAAATTGCAGTGTGAAAATTGGTAATACTTTATAAAACAACAGAGATCAGAAATTGGCCCCAAAGTTCTAATCTGTGCATCTCTATTCATAAGTGTTAGAGGGTGATAGATATGATTTCATGATATATTCTACCCATAAATCACAGCATTGTTTTCACTCGGCTCCACCCGATGATAATGTTTTCAAAACGACAATCTCCCGCATCACGAGTCCTTGGTGTGTGAGATCCGTTTCCAAAGCAGAGCCTTCAGGTTGTTGAGGATGAGCGAGTGTTCCATGTTCATCTGACCGGCGTTCCCTCTGAGAGCCATGCAGGCATACAGTTGCCTCTCCAGCTCCTCTCTCATTTCTGAAGGCACCCCACGCAGGATGTAGTCCTTCAACACGCTGCATGCTTTTGCGAGGTTGGGCTGCACCGGCTCCTCCCTGCACCGCTTCTCAGACGTGTCGCATGAGGTCTGGCAGTCCGCTCCATACACGCAGTCGGCATCCGTCTCACATTTCAGGACTCTCATGGTGCGCCTGAACTCCTCTTCGGGGACCAACACTTGTGTGTTGGTGAGCCGGAGCTCATAGCGGTCGGTGTAACCAAAGTGCATGGCGGCGAGGTCGCAGATCAGAAAACTCCCATAGGTACCGTGAAAAATGTCCTCCACGAGCTCCAGCAGGCCCATGGAGATTTTAGCTTTGCGAGGCCAGGAAGGGGTGAACCACTGGTCCATGGTGCGCTGCAAACCTCCTGGCACCCAGGAAACAAGAGGCCAGGGCAATGAGAACCCGTAGAGGGGCCCGTTGGGGATCCGCTCCGTCATGTAGAGATCTCCACAGTAGCCAAGAAGGCGTGGTGTATGACCACGGTCCTGGAGCAGCAGGCCCAGCAGAACCTCGATGAGCAGAGTAGAAATCAGTGTCATCACAAGGCTATAGAAAGACATTCCGCATGAATAAATAAAAACTAGCTCTTCTCTTGATTTGAAGCAGATTCGATCAACCTTCAAAAGGTCTGGGGTCACAACTTTGGAAAGTCTATTGGAGCCCAATGCAAGCTTTCCCAAACTAACTTGTGTGTGAAATCATTGTCCGGTAGGAACAACCAACTGTGTCAAAGCTTCAACAATCTGAGCCAAACTGCCAACAATCGATGAAAGGAAATTAAAGTCTAAATAAACAAAGAGCCAACAAGACTCAAGCAGACAATAAACTGGAGACTGGACACAAGTATCAGTGATGAAACCGCAACATAATATGATATAAACAAATACTGAGTTGTTTAGTAAATGGCTATAGGGATGTTTGGGTTTTGCTACCTACCACCATGGTGGTAATAGAATCCAGCTGAGGGTCTTTTTCCCTGCCAGAAGTACAGCTGTATTGCACAAACCAAAGAGAATAATGGCTGAGGTGGAACACCTCCAAATTCTCCTTCAACTCAAATCAACAACTAGATGTTTGAAACATGGTCACAGTTTAGTGTTTGGACACTGCAAACATGCAGCAGCACAGATTTTGCAGCAGCTTTAGTAGAGAAACCTCAATGACCCCAACGTCAACTCTAGAACTGAAACGTTTATAGACTATGACTGAAAGTGGGAATACTCTGAGAAATGAAAGGAGTTCCACCGTTTCTGATAAAAGAATTAACCAACCATTCAACCAGAGTTCAACAGCAACACTGAGGCTCTTTGATTCAAATTGAACACAAACCTGATGAGTCTTATCTAAAGGCCACCATAAGGTCATTCTTCATCTTTAAGGTAGGAAGTTTAAACCACCAGGTCAGATACCTCATCCATCTGCAGAAGGGCCCACGTTGAACGAGCCTCTGGGAGTGACACCCGTCCGTCTCTGTTGCCATCGGCAACGGAGAGGATCTTGCTGACAAGACTGGGAAGGTCCGCATGCTCTCCAAGCTTGGTCTGGTAGAGAAGGGAAGACATGTAAGGTTTTCATCCATCGAGGATTTATTAGCTCTGTGCAAACTTGAATCACTCGGGTGGATGCTCCTCCACCTTGAGATGGTTGAAGAGCATCTCTTTGAACTTCTCAACAGAGGTTCCTCTGTTAGGCTTGTCGAACACCGGGGTTTCTCTCCGTGGCTCTGGCTCCTCGCCCAGCTCGTAGTGACCCACCTCCCCCAGTTGGCAGCGGATGATCCCACCGTGGTCCCCCCAGCCTCCTGTGTACACCTGGTAAAAAGCAGAATGCCAGTCAAACACCACCATCTATGCCACATGATGGTGAATAGTCATTTAAGAAGAAGTCATAGCTTCTCCTACCTGGTTGTTTGGTTGCGTGGACAGACACCTGCCCATGTACAGCGTTTCTTTCTCACACAGACTGCTGCAGGCAGAGCCGTCGATGATTCCCCTCCTGTATTTATCACACTTGGAAAATAAAATGGTGAATCTTAGACAATTCTGATTCTACGTTTTGCTGCAAACACAGGCTCTGGACCCTCAGCTATGGAAAAATTATTGCTTGCTGGAAGCAACCCTACAATTCTAAAACAGCACAGAAAATCAATGTCATTATCCACAAGTCCTCCTTCTGTTTACTGATTGACTGGAATGAAATGGATCCAGAGAAATTTAATTAACTGGGAGAAATCCCTGACAGCACCGAAGAGAGATGAGAATCAAGCTGAGTTCCACAGGAAGGCGATAAAGAGGATAGTGTTTTAAAGAGAGTAAAGTTTTTCTGGCAATCCTTCAAAACAAGCCACTTAATTTACATACTTGGACTATTTAGTGTGTTGTGTTCATGAATTTGAGCAAACAGAGATATACTATGGGGGTCCTCAAGGTTCCAGTCTCAGCCCACTTTTAATAAAGACATACTCGCACATGCTAGAGGAACAATCGAGTATTACAACATCTTGACCTATGCCTGCACTGATGACGCAGCTCTTTCCATATAATCACAGCCCCTTACAGGTGCAAAGTAAATCTTGTTCATAATACAGAAATGCAAAGGCAGTGAGCAGATGTGATGCTCAGCAATGCAAAAAAAGTGCAGAAACTTAACAGCTGTAGAGGAAGATCAAAGTTATTACTTTTACAAGCACATAAACTCACTTAATAGACCTAAAATCTTCTGAAATATATCAACAGAATAGAGCATATAATTAAAAAAAATAGAAAAAACTGACAAGTTTTCATTTTCAGTGGGTTCGATTGTTGTAATGGTCTTTTCAGGCGTGACAGACACAACTTCAGTTCTGACCAACATGGAGAAAATGGAACATGACAGAGTCCATGCATCGATGTGCTCCACTGGTTAATCAGTAATTACTTCTAATAATTTACTTCACATCCCTCCAGACCCCACTGGGGACAAGGGTGTAAAGAAAATGGATGGATGGAATTTACTTCACACAGAAACACAAAGGGTGTCATTTTTTCCACCACTGCTTCTTTATTTAAGCAGAATTTTCGGGTAAATAAGTAAAAAATAACCAGTGAGTTTGGGCAGAAAACCTTCATTACATAATCAAATTTAAAAGCCGACATTGAAAAGTACTTGTAACAGTCATTATTGCGACTTCGGTGTGTTACTTTCATTTCACTGCTTTATTCTCAGGGGTTTCACTTACGATGGCGTTCTTGCACTCATGTCCCCTGCACAGCTCTGTGTAAGCCGAGTACTGGACGTAGAGAACCCAGCTGCCAACCAGGACGGTGAGCCAGGTGAGGAACAGGTACTTCACCCGCACGAAGGAGATCCGAGCCTGGAGAGAAGAACCCGACACACGGAATCGTTGTTTAAAAGCAGACAGTAATCAATTGGTTTAAAAAAAATACAATTTTTCTTTTTTGCTTTCGTTTTATTAAGAAGCATTTACATGTAGTCTGGAAATCCAGTGACGTTTCACATTGACACACCATGACCACATCATGGGTCACTAACTAAGGCAGCATGACTTTCCTCTCTGCAGAAGATGCCCTTTTTTTCCTTTATCTAAATTTGACATTGAGCGAAATACTTATTTTTTTTTTTCTCGTTTACAGATAGTTCAACTAAATTAATTCCTGCCAGAGTCACAGGATGCATTGATCACATGTCTTTACCCTGTCTGTCTCAACAGAGATCCTACTGTTAATGTTATTGCAGCCAGTAAAGTAAATTCCACAGTGACAAAGGTCAGGGCGAGGTGGGGCAGAAAAACAGAACTATGGCTGACAACACAAAGGAGTGATTCACCCTCTATTAAAGCTGCCGACTGGAGCAGCTAGCCAGGTCAGCAAGCCTCTGAAGGTTCACTCCCAGCAGCAGAAACTGAATGCTTAGAATTCTTTACAACATGAAGGGAAACTGCAATGCTCATATGTAACCAGCCGGGGGAACCAGTTTGGATTTAGCTTCGAGATAAAATTCCTAAGGATTACTTGATGTGTTTTTTTTCCCATTACTCTGTGCCAATAGAAATACATCAACAAGTGACTCTAAGAAGCAAAAAAGTTAAAGTTCTAAATCTGAAGACTCCCCAGGAAATACAGGAAGTGTTAAAATGTCTAATTTTTTTAAATGTAGCATAAAGCTGAATTGCCCGTCACCTGTCAAACTTGATGACTGAACACAGTGTATTGATTTATTAAAATATTAAATCATGAATAAGTTGAAGTAAGAGTTGAAGAGTGAAAAGATCAAAAATAGGTCAACGGCTTACATCAGACACAATACACAAGTAATCAGACAAAGCTGCCGCCAGTTTTCAACCCAAGTCCTGTAACTACTCCTGAGAGGATCAAGTCGTTTTAATTCTCCCTTTGATCGCATGGCAGGAACGGCTTATGTTGTGTATTTTGGCAGCATGGCTCGTCTCTCATTTTGTTCTAGCACATTCTAACAAAACACAGCTGCACAGAACCAGAGGCCGATGCTACACTTTTTTTTTTTAATATCTTGGATTTGCCCTGATTACTGTAGTATGTAAACAGGACAGGCAGGGTTTGTTTGTTATGATGGGCTTTATATTTGCAATGATTATTAAATGTGTGCATTCTATCCTGTGTTTTTGGAGTTGGTGAACTGTAGTGTAAAGAAGTATGAAACTGTTTCTGTCTGAGATTTAATGCTGTGTTTATTTATCCCATTTTATCTGTCAGTACCCAGCAGAAAGACCCGATGATCTAAAATCTCCAGGTGATGCCCTTGATATCAATAATATTCTCCAAGGCCTTTTGCGGTACCATGGTCGGAGTACAACTGATTTTTTGGAGTCGGAATCGCGTCACCGTGGGTTTGGAGGGAGGTGGGGGGACGGAGGGAGAGAGATCCAATTCCTTGGAAAATTGTAAAAATATTTTATAGGAGTACTCGATTACAAAAATATTCTTTTACAACAGCCCTAGTTAACAGTACGCACCCTGTTTTATTGTAGCTTTAAAACCAGCTAGATGAAGTTACTACCGCTTTTAACCTTTCTTTAAATTAGAAATCTGTCCTTGATCAGTGCTTCTTTTCTTTTTCTTCCAGTCAGCCGAGTCAGAAGCTATTCACACCGAGTCAGGCTCTGGTTCTGCTTGTGGTTTCCTCTTGTTAAAGGGGAGTTTTTCCTCTCCACTGTCACTCCATGATCTGTATGAGGGATTTCTGTAAACTCACCAACACAAGCAACTGTCTGCAGTCGCTACGTGTTCATCCAGAACTAGTGAATACTATGAGTCGATGACTTGATGCGACCTGCTGGGTTTCCTTCGATAGAAAACTTTAACCAACCTGAAAAATAGGTTTGGTGACTTGGAGCAACTGGAATGCGTGTGCTTGGCGTAGAATCTGTGTATGATTGGATTGAATTTCCTCTTTTTTTAAAAATATATATATTGTAAAATGCCTTGACACATGTTGTGAAATGTTGTGCTATAAAAAAAATTTCACTGAATTTTGCAATCTCCATGTTTGTAAAGAAGAGAAGCAAAAAAGGTGGTAAAAGTGGGTCATGTTCATGTTTTTAACCCAGAGAAACAGGAAGTCTTAGCTTACTAATTCTAAGTTCCTGGTTCCACTCTGATCAGCCTGAAATGTCCCAGTTATGCTTCAAAATCTGAAACTTTTAGAGAACCTGTAATTCCCCCAAAGTTCTCGATTGTATGCTTTACAATTTTATCACTGTTGCATTTTGGTTTTCGGATCTCCTCTGGTCACAGTTGAGATAAGTGCCAACACAACACCAAGCAGGAAAGACATGAGCAAAGATTCAAGAAAAGCAAATGTTGCCAATCAATCTGGCAAGTCCTAAAGAGCATTCCTATTTGAACGTAATGATTCTAAAGCCAGAAAATTGTTCACAAGTGCAAAGATACCGATTACAGCTTTCGATCTCAGATCGTGCAATATTCAGAGACATCAGAATATCAAAGTTCATGTCAGTCCGATTGGAAAAAGACTGAAGAAGCACAACTCGTTTGGAAAGTTTTGAATCAGAAGTCTCTGAATGAAGGACCAGACATGTCGAGACCGCAGCAGTGTTGTGCATTTAATTCTTCTGGAGTCAGTGAAGTGAGGCCATCAGTCTGTCAGCTAAAGCTGGGCTTAAACTGGGTCATCAGCATGTTAATGATCCCAAAAACAGCAGCAAATCTACAACAGAATGATTGAAGGGAGAGTTAAGACATGTGCCAATGACCCAGAAAAAGTCCAAAACCCCCCAGACCCGACTGAAATGTCCTGGTGAGCCACTTTCTTTCTCCTGTGACTATATGAACATGGAATGTATGTATGCTTGAGTGCATTGATGACATGATGTTGGAGTAATTAGGAGATTTTGCAGACACCAAAACCAACAGACAAGAACCCAAACTTTTCAGAACAAGATGATGAAATGTTCATCAATGAAGTCATCGTATTGTCAACTAAGTTTTTATGGTTTCAGGTCAAATCCTGCAGCTTAAAAAAGATTTACAACAGAAGACAAAGTATATGGGCTCATATAAGGGGCGAGTCTGTCGACGCCTTATGAGGCTCTTCAGCTAGAAATACTTGTTTCTATCCAGCTGTGGATTTAGCACACTTATCCAACACATTCTAAGGACTATTATTATCCACTTGGTGGTGCTTCTGGAGCATCACAAGCACTGAACTCTGCAAACACTTGATACCCTGATACCCCTTCTAAAAACACTGCTGACTGCCTACTTCAATAGTCCAAACACCAGATATGTCTTAATATGACTAATATGGAGAGTGGAAACCGTCAGCCGGGAGTAGCTCGCAGCTATAGGTGAATGTAAGGTATTCCATTTAAACCAAAAAAAAACAAAAACAGAAAGAAAAACTAAACCATTCTACACTTTACAATATTTCACAAGACAGAGTTTTATGTTGTCATTATTTTATTGCCTACATGTTTAGTTTGGTTGTGATTCTAAACGTATTTATTGAGGAATTCCTGGGGAGTGGAGCTCACCGGGAGCATCTCCGTCTAACAGTTGCCCTGTAAGCGTTCTGAGATGGAGAAAGTTAGAAGCGGCTTAACACAACAGAAACTTGCACTTAAATGATCCCACTGTCGCTTCTCTGAATAGAGATCATCCTGACTGCCATGTACTGCAAATGAGATGTTGACTCCTCATAATTAGTCCCTATAGCCCCACTTAAAAAAAAAAACAACAACAAAAGTATCAATTTTAAAGCTGGACAGATTTGCCCTCTGCTGAACTGTTTAGCTTTCAAACAATGTCTGGGATGAACACACAGATAGACGGACTCTGGGGAAAGAACAGGGAGCACAACCAGAACTCTACATTGTCAGATGGAACTGCTTAGACATGCATTACTCTAGTCTGTGCAGAAAGTCTAAAGAGAAAAAAAAATGTACCGAGACAAAAGGGTTAGAGTGGAGAAAAAACAAGCTTCCACAGGAGAGTCATACCCTGACTGTCTGAGCTGGTTGAGTGATGAATATTGTGAAAGCTTTTGAATTAAAGAGGTGAAACCCAAGCAACAGATTCCTGAGGTCCAACTGTCTCCTCTTCATTAGCAACCAACAGCCAACGAGTCCAGGGTTCAGGACAGGGGTCAGCCTGTAATAAATCATGCATGGCTGAATAAATTAGGTTTGCCACCTGCCAACATTTAGCAAGCATTGACCACTCGTAGTTACTGCAGGCCATAGGCTAAAGTCTGGGTTACTCTCTTCCCTGGAACCGACTGGCTGTATGACAACCCAGCAGGATTCTTAGAACTTGAGTAGGGATCTCATATTAGAAACTCTTCCTTATGAACTCATTAAATAAGCCATCCAGCAACATTTTCTATCTAAGAATGGCATGGCATCAGTGCCATAATTCAGACTATTGCAGACCCAGCTTGTCGCAGGAGGTTATATCCATTCTGAAGCCAGCTACTGATCTGTTTAATGAAAGGGAAGCAAAGCTAACTGAGTGGCATTTAGCTACCTGCCAAATTTGAAGCATCACTTGGAAGCCAACTTCAGCTCTGTGTAACAATGCATGGTGTACAATAAACTTAGACACGTTAATACATCTAATGTATGTTGCTTATAGATGTTATAGTCCAACCATTTTTCTTGGTAAAGTTTTATTTAAAGAAAAAAAAGTTTAAGTCTCAGATGAGCAGCCTTCGTATGCTACTTGCTAACCTATCCAAGGTTAACATCAGCATATCAGGGCTAACGCTAGCTTATCTGTGCAAATGGACAGCAGAGAAAACAAAAGGAAATCCAGTGGTTGATACATGCTAGTCCCCAAAGCTAACACTAATGAGTACTCCCCTTCTCACTTGCTAGCACTGCCTCTCGGTTGCGGTGCCGACCTGTCATTAATCAGATCAGTATCTGGCTTCAGGATGGATATAGCCTCCTGTGGCAAGGAAGTACAAGGAAGTAGCCACCGTTATCTAACTACAACACTGATACTGTGCCATATTTAATGCCCAAAATGGGATTCTAAACGGTACAAAGTATCACTGTCAAGTTTCAGCTAAGAGCTAACCTTTGATCTGGCTCACTTATAGCTTTTTGGCCAGCACCCTGAACATCTATTAGCGAGTTTTGTAAAGACCAAAACGCATGACGAGACAAAAAAAAAGCCAAGTCAGATAACATGCTACCAAGCTAGCTAATATGGCTCAAGCTGGTCTGACAACAACCTAACTGTATGGCATTAAACACGTCAAAGCACACCGGTAACAGATGCTATCATCTCTCAACAGCACAGAACCAATGAGCCCAAACTGTCTGGGACCTTTGGACATTTTGTCTGTGTACAAAGATGGTTTCATAAATAAAACAAACTGCTTGTGCAAACTGTTGGGGAAACTGTTGCTAAGAAATCTGCTCTGTGAGCACAGGATCAAATGTTGTAAAGTGAACCATTTGTTCAGCTGGGTTACTGATTGTTACTGCCTCAGAAAGATACAGCTGGGTGGATTTAACATCCCATTCCATTACTGGTATGCAAGAAAGAAAACTTGGAATGAAAGTTGAAGCTTCTAGCAAAACCCACAAAACTCACAGTAGATAGAGATAGTAGCATGTACAGCAAAGTTTTTGCATTTGTTATTTTGCAGTAAATCATTGTTTAATCAAGATTGTTCAATCCCAAAAACAAGCCTCCATGAGCGTGCATGGAGCTTAATGTCTGCAGACATCACACAAGGCGGCTTATCATAGTTCTTCTTAGTACATCTAAGTGGTTTTTCCTGTTCATTTGCATCCTGTCAAATTCACTTCAACTGCATTTAATTGTTTTCTGTACAGCTGCTATAAATAGTGAGCAGAATGCCAGAACACCGTCGGGATTCCAGAAAAAAATTGGCAATTAAATTCGAGGTAGTCCTCAACAATGTTTCCTGCAGAACCGGTAAACTTACTTATTATTTCATTTTTTAATTCTATTTTTTTCCTCTTTTTCCATACTTCCCTTAACATTATTAACCATAAAATTAGATGAACACAAAAAGTAATATAAAAACAAAAAATAGAAGTGGCGGTGGAGCAAATAACATTCTTACTTTCTATTTCCAACAAAAAATGAGAAGCAAACAGACTTACAGTGATCTGTACCAATTACTGCCACCATGCGTGAACCTGCAATGCTTTAGGTTCACCAAGGCGTTTTGTACGGCTGCAGGGTTACCATGGAGATTAAAGGATTTCTCAAATATGCATGAAAGAATCAAAGCAAAACCCCAGGTATGGTTTTGATGAGGGAATAACTTTATAACATGATGGAAAACTAAAAAAAGTTAATTTTTAGCATAATGGTGCCCATTTATGAATTTGATGTAAGCATTAAGTTTGGTTAAAAAGTTGCTGTTTTGATTGGTGAGAAGAATCAATCTAAAGCTGAAATAGCATCATGGTTGGACAACAGATTTGATGGGAAACTTTAGAGGTCCTTCAGTGACACGCTGCTGCATCATAGCTGCACAAAGGAGCGTTAAAGGAGATCCTTCCTACAGCAGCTGTTAAGTGTTATCTGCAGTTTTCTCATTTTTAAATAACACTCCTGCCGTTATTGGCACATCCTTTCTGTTTGCACGGTTATTTAACTGAATGTTATTTTCAATACCTGTACAGTATTATCTGCCTTATGTTGTCATTTTGTCTGTACTGCACAGCCTCTTATTCTTACTTTCATACCACTGTGTTAATATCCATGTTCCCACCTATCTTGACTCGATTCTGTTGAACCTGAATTCCTCCACTTTGGAACAGTGACGGGATATTTCTATTCTACATTTCTCAGGAGGATTTTGCTGTTGTTGCTGCTGCCACCTCCTTGCCATCTAAAACAGCAGCAATCATAGCTTTTTTGCAGGGAGGGAGAAAGGGACGTTCACTAAAATAGTTTTAGTGACTGATTATACAATTGTATTGTAGTTTCCTTTGTTTTGTATGGATCGTTTCTATTGAGTCTGACAAAATCTGTATAGTCAAGTCGTTTTAACGTTGTTTTGCATAATCTTTGTTTGCTTTTAAATGTTTTGGATGAAAAAAATAGCCATTTGGACATTTCTGCCGTATTTACAGAAATTTTTATTAATATGCAGTGTCGCTGTAAAAATAAATTCTTACATTTAAATGTAAATTTGCAGTCTATTTCTAACCCCAAATATCTATAGTTGAACTCATCTGTCATCAATATTTACTAACTCCAGCTGATCACTTTGATTCTTAGGCCTTTTGAAACATATTTGTTCAGTTTTTATATACATATATGTATATACATACAGTATATAACCTTGTGTTTTGTGCAATCCTGAAGTAGAAATCCAAACTTCATTATCCAGCTGTAGGAGTGTACATTTGCAAGGAGGACATATATGCCACTAATAGTGTTCCTAACTATGTAGAGCCTCCAGATGTCTCCTCTGCACCCTATTTTTTACAATAAGGTGCCAAATGCTAATTCCCATTCTCCCTGGTTAGGCCTGTGGTGACCAGGCTGTCAGTAATAAGGTTTATAAGCCATTCACATTCATCAGGTAATTCCCTGGCGGCGCAGGGAGTCAAAGGAGGAGAACACCGACTGCCAGCTGTCAACCACACAAATGTGACAACGACACGCAAAACACGATCACTTCTTCTTCTTTTCTACAATCCATTTCCTCGCAACAATTTTTTCCCCCCAGCAGAGTTGCCTACCTGGAAATAGAAGGACTTTTTCACCCAGGCTCGTGGAAAAAGACCCTTAGCCATCGCTGAAACAGACCATCTCAGTACGTGTGAAGGCGACCAGCAGAGCGCTTTCTACCTCAAACAAGAAGCGCGCGAGGAAATAACAGCATAGTGTCTGATTCCAGCCAGGACGGCCCGGTCCCGGTTCGCCTGGTCCAGATGAATCACAGCGATATTCCTCCGTCCCCGTCGCTCTGCCCTTTGAAGCAGCTGCTGCTGATTTTCAAGAAAAACCAGCATATCTCAAGCTGGGGAAAAAAAACAAAACACGTATGGCTCAGAGCGCAGGCGCAACCTGTTTCCTTCCCAGTCAAATATCTGGTAAGTTTGGAGGTAAAACATGGCAGTGACGTGTTGTTAAAAGGCACCGCTGGACTCTAACCTCTTCACCATGCATTATTATTATCCAGCGGTAGTTCTACGAAACTATCGAAGTATTACAAGATCAAGTTCGCAAGCACGAAAGAAACTATTTCCGCTAAATCTTTCACAATAAAAGCCTAGATGTTGTGCCGTTGCAAAAGTTACACAGTAAAAAAAAAGTAACAGATTTATTTAAAGGGAAAAAGTAGTCAATTTTTTCACCATTTTATTCATACATTCATTAATGAATTATATACTTAATTCATCAGCGGAATATTTAGCTTGGAAACTAAATATTTAGCTTTCAAATTGAATACTTATTATATAAAATATTTAGCATCCGTGCTAAATATTTTGCTAGCATGCTTAATATTTGTGTCTGACTTAAACATTTAGTTGAGAACTAAATGTTTAAGGAAGCTTCTATTTAGTTAGAAACTTCCTATTTCTAGCTCAATAGGGAGTTTAATTAGTCTCAAAACTAAATATTTTGTTAGGAACTCTGCCATTGATAAATGTAGAATTAACATGGCGAAAATATGACTTAAAAAAATGGACGCCCACTTTTTTTCCCCCCATGACAGGCTAAATCAGTCAAATTATTGCTGCTAATTTTTTACTGTGTAACTTTACAAACATGGTGGAGAAGATAAATTTTCAGGATATGTAATTGAATGCATTTGTTTTTTAAAAAAAAAAATCTATATTACCTAATTAAAGCAACATTTATCATTGAATAAATAGACATATGAACTCAACAGGAAAGATATTTATGGCTTTAGTTGTAAGGCTAGTAAGCGATCAGATTGGTGAAAAGGGCTTTTATACCCATTCAGCTTTCCAGTGTTTCAGGAAACTCCGATCATTCATGGATCTTCTTTACAAATCTGGTCTGAATGCTGACATTAGCGTTCAGGAGGTTTAGCTCCTGAAGCTATCTTACGTTTGAATAGCTTGTGTGGCAGAAAACTAGCAATTGTGAGGGTGACATATCACCCTTACAAATAAATGTCTGCGTTACGGCAATCAAGTCAAAGTTCAGACCTGAATATAATTGAAAATCTGTGGCAAAACTATTTGATAATTGCTGTTCACAGATGCTGGGCTGCACAGTGGTGCAGTTGGTAGAGCTGTTGCCTTGCAACAAGAAGGTTCGATTCCCGGCCCGGGGTCTTTCTGCATGGAGTTTGCATGTTCTCCCTGTGCATGCGTGGGTTCTCTCCAGGTACTCCGGCTTCCTCCCACGGTCCAAAAACATGACCGCCAGGCTAATTGGCCTCTCCAAATTCTCACTATGTGTGAGTGTGTGTGTGCATGGTTGTCTGTCTCTGTGTTGCCCTGGACACACAGAGATAGACAACCGACAGTCTGTCCAGTGTGTTGCCCTGGACAGACAGCTGGTGTACCCCGCCTCTCGCCCGGAACGTTGGCTGGAAATAAGCACCAGCAACCCACCCGACCCCACTAGGGACAAGGGTGTACAGGAAATGGATGGGTGGATGTCCACAGATGCTCTCCATCCAGTCTGAGTGAGTTTGAGCTACTCTGTGAAGAAGAAAGGGTAAAAACATTTGTTTCTAAGTGTGCAAAACAGGTTGAGACTAATCCAAATGACTGCCAGTTGTATTAGCATAAATAGTGAAGGTGGGGGCTGCAGTGCATGGTACAGTTTTGGAGGCCAGGCATCCATTAGGCAGCAAGAAGGACCTCAGTTCAGTTTCTACTGTCCAGATCCTTTGTTTTTCTTTTATCTGCTTTCCAGTAGAATGTATAAACCCATCTACACGGTCTCACTCCCTCCCTCCCTTTTTTTTGCATTTCTCCTTTATCTTTTACTTAATTACTTAATCACATGTCAATTCACAGCTTTTCCAGTTTACACCACATTTTGCAGCCAGGCATTGTTTTTGCTTCGCCTGCTGTCCTTTTATCCCGACATGCTTGCCATACTTTATTCATCTCCTTACCAAACTGCACTCTTTTATTTCTGTGGGGTGGTCATTTGGTTAGCTTTGAAAATAAATATTTGTAAAAAAAAAAAACAACACAAATAAATAAAAGTAGTCACGTCTGAAGAACAATAGCCAACTTTTTTTTATGGTTTTAAATGTAAAATTGTGTGTTGTGGTGCTAGTCTGAAGGCTTTAGGCAGGCAGAAGCAGAAGGTATTAGGCAGAAGCTTCTAATGAAATACTAGAAGCAGGTATGAATTGTCTAAGTAAGAGGAGTTACACAAACTGAGGAATGGTTAAAAGATGTCCCCAAGCTGTAGCAGATGACCTTTTTGTACCAGAAAAGGTTTTTCTACAGAACAATGCAAAGTTTTCTACAGAAAAATGCAAAGGGAGGAAATAGTGAAGGGTAAAAAACTGCAGCACCCATAAAGACTCAGTTCACAGAAGGATTCTAGCGAGAATCTGGCCATTTGGCTCTGCTGTCATTTTGAATCTTTACTGGTTTGTAATTTCATGCTTGACTTTTTAAATGCAAGAAATACGTTGTCTTTTATAGTGCATTCATTTCCAATGGGATCGCTTATAGCGGTTTAGACAACTGGCAATATTAAGTAAAAGCGGTTTAGACAACTGGCAATATTAAGTAAATATCTCTATGTTCTATATTGTGCATTAGGGAAATGTGGTTATGTGACTGAAATAAATGGGAGGCCAAATTGAATAATTTTTGACCAGGGGTCATAATGCCTTTTAAGCGGCAATTGGGATTGAAATGACAGTCAATTGAAATATAACGATAAAAGGTTTCATATAGATATAAAATTGAATTAATTATCCATAATTAGCTAAAACAAGTAATATCCTACATGCCCCGGTTTGAGTGGCTGTAGATGAATTGCCTCCTTCACACCCCCAAATGTTCTCCATGTGTTGCAGTTTCTGCCCTTCCTCTATTTCCCACCTTTCAAGCAATTTAATGTCTCTGCCATGTCATCCTCATAAATGTATGCTGTAGTATACTTGTAGTATACACCTCAACGTGTATTCTGTTGCTCTGGGGCATGATTCTGTAGGTGAGTTATTTAAGTATTGGTGAAAAATAAACAAACAAACAAATAAATAAATATACTTAAATTTAGAACCAGAAGGTTGTTCTTGTTACAACTAAAAATATCTTATAGGTAATTACAGAAATATATTTGATAAATGGGAGTATCATATTCCATTGTGAGCAATCAAACGGCTCAGGGATAAAACTAATAAACTTCAGAGGAGAAACGCCCTTTAATGTTCCTGAAAAGACCCAGAGGAAACTTGATTCAAGTACAACTTCCGGCCATGATAACAAACTTAAAAGAAATGGCAGTCCCTTGTGTTGCGAGTGCCAAAAGTAGCCGAAAAATACACAAGCTCCCTAAACACAGTTTAGATGAATATTCGGTTCTTCTAATTAAATATTCCATTTGAGAACATAAAAAATGAATTGTAATGGCAGTAATTTTAATTGTAATAAATTGTTAGTATTTCTACATTAATTAAAAAAATGCAAATAAACTTGAGGTTGTAAAGATAAAGTCAATGTTACTGTTCCTTCAGGGGCGGATATGCAGTACTTCATAGGTGCCCTGCCTACAATTTCAAATGTTTGAAAATGGTGCAGGCAGCAGCCCACTAGCAGCAACGCTTCCCACAATGCACTCCCCGTTCATCAGCGGGAAACCAAAATGGCGAACGTGCTGGGGGAAAATGAACCGTTTGTTATTTTCTAAGGAAGGCTCGAGCGCTGTGGATTTTCTGGGCACGCACTAGATATACATATAAGCCACGGCAGCAGCGGGAAAACAGCCTCGCGCCTTTTCAGCTTTTTCGTCTCGCGAGGCATTTGTAACAGCGGAGGTGACCGAATGAGGTATTGTTGTCATGTTTTCCTCTCGCTGCTAAAGGGGGGGGTGTGGGTCCGACGGTCAGTGACCTGGCCGGGGGAACTGCTTTGCATGTCGGCTGTTCGTACTATCAACATATATGGATTTCCATATAGAGGACATTATGCCTTCCGAAATGCAGAATAAGTGCTAGATTTGCCTTTTATACTCTGCTGGCTGCTTTTTTTTGTTCAGTCGTTATAGAGACAAAGGACTGAAGGGAAGCGGCTCAAGAAAGGAAAACTGTCCTTTAAAAATATAAATCACTTAAACAGAAGATAAAAGCACAATAAAACATATTTGTAGTCAAACAGATAAAAAAATAAGTGGTTAAAGGAAAATGTAAAATTTTAATTTTGCTCTTAATTATCTTATTGATAAACTCAGCGTCCAAGCGTATATTTAATTGCCAATTAGCGCTAATTATGATCCGAACCAGTTGCATGTGCTCACTGGAGGAAGACTGGCTTCCCTCTTTGTTTTGGGAGCTTTGGAACACAACAATGCACCCTTTTATTTTCATAATCCCACAACATATTCTCAGGATTTCATATTTGTACCAAACCAACCTGCTTCCACATCTTGGGCACCTTTGCAGTGCTGATAACTGCATTGCCTTTTTTCCCCCCAGCTTTTTGCAAATACATCTCGTGTGCATGCATTTACAGTGACATAACCCCTTTCAGCACTACTATATGGTTTAGAATGAATCCCAGTGAGTGTAAGTGTGTGCATGTGTTCTATTGTGTTTCGCTTCCTGTTTTCAGAGACTTGGGGGTTGTGGATCATCCTTCTCTCCCTCACAGAGCTCACCCCGAGCAGCAGCAGCAGACTGTGTCCCTGTCACCCTGCAGCCTCTCTGCTGGGGGGGAGTATGGGGAGGACGACATGTCTGCCAGGTTTACAGAGGGGCAGGATGTGCTGGCCAGGTGGTCTGATGGCTTGTTTTATTTGGGGACAGTCACAAAGGTTGGTGTGATGGAGGTGCTGCTTGGAATGTCTTACAAAAAACAAAAAAGATTTTGTTGTGTCTTTGTTTTTCTTCTTCCAGGAAGGTGCTAATCTCTTCTCTTTTTTTTATTTTCCTTTCTCCAGATAGATCGGGACAAGCAGCGCTGCTTTGTGGTTTTTGAGGACAGATCGAAGTCTTGGGTTCTTTGGAACGATATTCAAACAGGTGAACTCTCCCAGTTTTGCATTTTGGTTAATGAATTTCTGTGTCTTTGAAGGAGAGTTGGCTTGCAGAAAATGAAACACAAAGATGGTTATTATAGGGACAGAATTACTTAAAATTAACTTTTTCTTAAAGCTTTATGTCGCGTTATAATGTTGTTCCGTCATCATAAACATTACCGGATTGTTGCTTTAATTTTTTCATGCATGTTTGAGAAATCCTTTAATCTCCAGAGGCAAACATTAGCATTTTTTTAAAACACCTAGGTGGACCGAATGCTGCCTCTCCAGAGCAGCCCTCCCCTGCAACTCCCCCATTCAGCTCCTTCAGACTAGTCAGCAGAGCTTCTCATTGCAATGATAGTAGAAACGATGGTAAAGGGTTAATAGATGAGTTTTTCCATTTCTGCTCATTTGAATAGCTTTGTAGCGTCACCCTCTGTGGCACATTCTATCAGATGTCTTTAGTTCCTCTCCTTCCTTTCTGTTAACGGTCCGCTGTATCAGTGCTGCAGCAGCAATCTCTCTTAATGAGAAAGAAAGATAAACAGAGAAACTAAAGTCTGTCCTCTTCTGTCATGACTCAGCAGTTGAAACGATGTTCCTGCCTGCTGGTGTGTTTGAGCTTGTTTATGATGTATTATAGAAACAATGTCTGTGACAAAGGTTATTAGAAATGGTAACCTAATTTGCTCTATACTCTTGTTAGAAATCCAGGTTTGGCAGTCATTCGTAATGGGCTTTTTTGGATGGTATTTTAGGAATGGAGTAAATATTTGGATATCCAAATAAATCTTGGGAAGTCCATATCTTAAGATGCCTTGATATTTAGATTTTGTAACTGTCTAGAGCTCACCTTTATGCTACTGTACAGCTGAATATTCTAGGCTTCACCCAGTAACTTTTTTTTGTCTCTGGACATGACAACCATGGTTGTTGCCAGTGGACCTGGACTCAGTCATCAGTGTTTCCTTGCCCTATTTAATTTTTTTTTTGGTTCTTCACTTCCTCTGTTGGTAAAGTTTACCAGTGACGGTAAACTTCCCCAAGGTGTGAACTCGGATCAGGAAACATTACTCTGTCGCTCTTTCCCACTGGGCCTGTTGCAATAAGCAACAAATTAATGATTCGCATAATGAATCAATAGTTTCTATTTGCATCGTTTATTGTTTTTATAGGTTCTCCTCTCAACCAGCCCTATTTTAAAAGACAATTTAGTTTTGTTTTAAACAAAGAAACTTTGGGTTGCTGTGGTGGCGCAGGGGTTTAGAACACCCACATATGGAGGCCCTAGTCCTTGATGTGCACGTCGCAGGTTCGATTCCCAGCCTGGCGAGCTTTGCCCTCTCTCCTTTCTCTCTTTCCTGTCCATTAACTGTTAAATAAAGGCAAATAGAGCCAATAAACCTTTAAAAAAAGAGACTTCATAATTCATATTATTTGTTCTTTTTGATGTTTATTTTAGATATTTACAATGTCTTCCAGTTCCAGTGTTAAATGTTAATTACGATTTAAAGCTTATTGAACTCTGAGAATGTGTTCTCTCGTTATTATGTCGCTACCATTATATTTCTCGAAACAACAGAATCATTTATCGCCATA
The DNA here is from genome assembly GCA_902982915.1 of Phalloptychus januarius. Classification (NCBI taxonomy): domain Eukaryota; kingdom Metazoa; phylum Chordata; class Actinopteri; order Cyprinodontiformes; family Poeciliidae; genus Phalloptychus; species Phalloptychus januarius. The sequence continues at coordinate 1,441,246 of CADWAE010000466.1, read as the reverse complement.
ACTCCTGGGACAATTTATCGCCCAATAAAATTTGTTGCCCTGACAGACCTTCCTTCCACCACAGATGATATTTTTAAGGTTTGATTTTGTACATGTAAAATTACTGTTAAAGATTTCTTTATAAAACAGTCTTACAACATTTCGAAAGCAGCTTTGGAAAAGTACTGTTTAGAAAACCCCCAAAAACTTCCAGTTCAAGCATTTTCCCCCCCTTTCTGTGTCTCCAACATTCCCTAGCCATCGAGTCTTACAGACTTTAGACAGAGAGCTAATCTCCATTATTTACTGTAAGCTACAACTTCAGCTCAGTGACGTGCAGTGAGGTTCATGGCTGGTGAGGCGTGACGCCTCTAGTCACATACAAAATCCAATACAGAAACTTAAATTTCAGTTTTGACCTTAACCGATTAAAGCTTTTAGATATGCTTCAATCAGCTCTGTTCAACAGTACGATGGGTAGAAAAACAAAATAACATTTAAAATAATTTAAATGTCATTGTAAACAAATGTAATATTGAATAAAAGGGAGAAAACACCGTTCTTTCTTTTCAGGCAGAAATGATTAATCGATTAATGAAATAATCGCAACTAATATAGTAATCGATTAGTCATTAACTGGACTATGCAGACTCACAAAAGGCCATTCAGTCAAAAAAAACAAACAGACAAAAACAACAAAACACATTCAGAGTAGTAAGAAATGTACAAAACAAGTACATTTTGCATTTAAGATAAAAGTCCTAAGTCTGTAAATGTGCTTTAGCCGGATTTGTGGTCCAGTTTTATCTTCACCTGGTTCTAATTCATTAAAGGCTTGCTGCTACTGCATTCTAGGCAATAAAATGTTTGTTTTCTTATTTTTTTAAAAAGTGATTGCATTAATGTACTAATGCACAAAAAGGGTCTTAGTGTTTATACATGTAATGTGGTATTTTTTATATTTATTTTTTTATCCAATAAATTGTCAGAATAATCGATTGATTAATTAGTTACTAAAATAATCATTAGTTTTAGTCCTAGTTTCTTGCAGTTTTTCTGTGGGTCTGCAGAGGGCATCCCGGCTGGAAGCTAACACCGTATGGGGCCCATGGCATGGAAAAGTTGGGGAACCCCCCTGTTGTAGGGAGTTCAGTCACAATACTCCATGAATTATTTCTACAACAGCTTCCCAAGTAGTAAATGTCTGTGGTGCTTGGTCTGTTTTTGCGCTTCTGTTTGCAAATCATTTCTTTATGTTGACCGTTTCATTCCTTCTCAGGGGACGAAGAAGACAAGGCCGATGACGATGACGACATCGTGTGTTCCATATGTCAGGATGAGACCTCAGAGGAACCCAACGAGATTGTCATTTGTGACAAATGTGGTCAAGGTATGCTTTCAGTTTTTTGCCTACATCTGAACAGATTTCATGTGTAGAACCGAGGAGAGATGGTAGAAGCTTGTGTGTAATGAAAGGTGAGCCTGTCTCGGTAGTTAGCGTTTCGGCAGACATATGGAGTTATTGACATGACAGAAAATGTGTTTGTCCTCCAGGCTACCATCAGATGTGTCACTCGCCCATCATCGATGCCGCCGTGATCGACTCTGATGACAAGTGGCTGTGCTCAGAATGTGAACTGGCTTCTTTCTCTGAGGTGGGATTTTGGGACAGTGGATTATACGCAGCAGTTGGTAGAGCTGTTGCCTTGCAGCAAGAAGGTTCTGGGTTCGATTCCCGGCCCCGGTCTTTCTGCATGGAGTTTGCATGTTCTTCCTGTGCATGCGTGGGTTCTCTCTGGGTACTCCGGCTTCCTCCCACAGTCCAAAAGCATGACTGTCAGGTTAATTGGCCTCTTTAAATTCTCCCTAGGTGTGTGTGTGTGAGCATGGTTGTTTGTCCTGTGTGTCTCTGTGTTGCCCTGTGACAGACTGGCGACCTGTCCAAGGTGTAACCAGCCTTTCACCCAGAACTTTAGCTGGAGAGGCACCAGCACCTCCCAACCCCACTAAGGAACAAGGATGTACAAAAAATGGATAGATGGATTATACCCAGATTTAGTTCTTTTAACAGTCCTTTAGTCAAATAGAACAGTATGAACCCCAGGTTGTATTTTGAACAGGTGTGCTGTTTACTGTGTTCTCTCAAGGTTCTAATTTTGTACTTGAATTTATGTTTCGATGTCTATTTTTTTTTTCTACATGCAGAAGGGGATCATTCTCAAGAAGGAGGCATCTGCTAAGCTCTTTCCAAAGCAAGAACATCAGGAGCAGCATGTGGAATTTCATCTCTCCTTCCCATATGCTCCAGAGGAACTAGTGTGGGATCAGGGCCACAAGACAAACATCCAGCAATGCTACTGCTACTGCGGCGGACCGGGGGAGTGAGTAGCGCAGGCCACCCTGCAAACATGCCAAATAATTTTGCCAAATATGTCCCACAAATCACATGTTGCATCTCATTTATCACCGTTGTGTGTGTGTTTATTTATTTGTAGCTGGTACCTGAAGATGCTGCAGTGTAACAGGTGTCGGCAGTGGTTCCATGAAGATTGTGTACATTGCTTACAGGCTCCACTGCTCAATGGAGATAGGTGCAAACACTTAACACTAAAGTCTAAAGTATGTGACATGGTTTAGATTGTTTGTTATATTTTGATTTAAAGATCTTACTAAATTATTCATGCCTTAATATTTGTGAGTCGTGAATTTTGCTGCAAAACACAATAATTAGAGTTTAGCCCTATAGGTGTTGTATTATTTCAGGATAGTTTCTGAGAAGGATGTGTAGGCTTGTATGCCAATAATCTGAAATGTAATGTAAAGAAATCATGGGCAAAATATTAAGGTGATGCTTTCCTCCTGAAGATGCTGGGTGATTGTAACGTTCCAGCGCGGTTCGTGTCAGTGATGTGGTGATTTCTCGTGTTCAGGTTTTTCATCTTCGTCTGTTCGGTCTGCAGCGGCGGACCAGAGTTCCTCGACCGGCTGCCTCTCGACTGGTAAGGGAATGTTAGGCTGTAGATAAACTGGAGTCTAACACTAAGGTTATCTTTAGATCTGCTGTCTTTTCCTGACTGTGAGAGTGACACTGAGCTTGTCATTTTTCTTTTTTTTTTTTTCCTTCCATTTTTTGGGGAGGAAAAAAAAATCTGCATCTACACAATCATCTAGCGACAACTTTGACAATAACTACATCAAAATTTAGAAAGAAGATCCAGAGCTCGGCTCTGACGCAGTGCTAGGCTGAAGGTTTTCCATAACAATTGTAGCGCCTATTACACTGTAACTACAGTTTGGTAGTAATATTAATGTTAACATGTTAAGAAAATCTATCATCATCTCTCGTCTTGTGTTTGAAGACACTTAAAGGAACAAGCAGATTATGTATATATGTGAGATTTATTTAGCATATTTTCTTTAAATTTATGATTAGAATAAAAATCTTGGGAAAAGCAGTACGATCATAATGGAGAATAAATGGTAGTCATTCAAATGACTAGTAATCAATAATCAATTTAATTGAATTAAATAAAAGACAAATTTCCAGATGGATAAAATAAAGATGCTAATGCTAACTGCTCAAGTTAAATTCTGATGCCAACACTAATCTCTTATTAAAGTTTAGCTGGTCAGTGTTGCATTCATAAATAAATTACCCCATGACATAAAAACAAAATAAATATAAGAAATAATATATTTTCTTAATAGGGAGCTCATTTTGACAACCAGTTGTTTTCTTTGTTTCTTTCTTTTGTGTTTTTCTTTTGCTGTAGCTGCCCCACACTGCCCTCATTCTACCTTTCACTAAACCTAAGAAGGAAATAACTGACAGGAAGGGTGTGGGAAAAACCACCAGCTTCATCTGTTTACTGAGTATTTTTGTGGCCTAGTGCTGCTTTATCAATGCTCGTCTTAAATTCTGGTGGAGCTTCAGTCAACATTACCTCCATCTACTGGCACAATGCGGGTATTACAGCGCCCTCTACTGTGGAGTTTTAATGGAAACTCCACATATCATTCACATAGAGCTAAAAAAAAACCCCTGAAATGACACTGCTAGTAGAGGAAATTGCTGTGCTTTTATCAAAATCAATGCTTAAAATGTTTTTTTCTCTTTTTTTCCTTTAATATCGTAGGAAGGATATTGTTCATCTGTGCCTGTACAACCTGAGTGTGATTCAGAAGAAGAGGTATTTTGATTCTCAAATGCAGCTAATGCCTTACATTAATGACAACTGGGACCTACTGCAGCTGGGGAAGGTAAGAGTCTCATGAAGCAGTGAAAACCTGAAGAGGGAGACATGTCCGCTCATTCTCCCGTTTTAGTTTCTAACTTCATATCAGTGAGAAAGTGTTTTATAATAACCTGCGCCATTTATCATAGCTGCCAGGGAAGTGGCCCATTTGGAAGCTGTTTGTCTGAATTTACTTTGTTTCTTTGTTGCTGTTGTAAAGTTCAGAGTCGACATGTGTTGTCTATTGGCACAATATAAGTCAACTAAATTGGGTTGAAGAAGAGTGTTCTGTTTAATGTAATTTGAGACCAGATGTCTTAAAGTGATAATCATAAAGTGATAGTCAGGTTTCTGTCTTGAGATATCCTTCATCTAAAGCAAAATCTATCAACATTTTGTTAGAGTAAAATCTAAAATCTTGTCCCACCAACAATTGTTGCCCAGTACAAACCCTATATTTTCCCTAACATAACCTAACAGTGTGTAATAATTCAGGAATGCTATTGTATTACAGAGAACTAAGGAATGAAATAGACACATTTATTTTGCAGGGAAAAACTTGGGATTAAATTAATAACTGTTGCTTGTGTTGTAAAGGTTGTGCTGCATTGGTTGGTGGAAATAATCCCCCCAATGAAATTATGTTTATGGCTTCTGAAATCTTTAGTTCAGTTCTGAAATCTTTAATGTCTACTGATCAGACATTAAAAACATCTGATTTTGTCTGTCTTCTGTCGCCCACAGCTGGCCAACACACCACGGTCTGAGCGGTATGAAAAGGTCCTGGAAGCCTTGAACGACAATAGCTACACGTATGTTTTCTCCTCACGTCTTAACTTTAAAACACAAACTCGCGATTCTTGCAGTTCAACAACAATCGCATTCCTCACTTCTTTTCTTCTCCCGCCTTTGCCAGGTTCATGTCAGGGAAGGAGGTGAAGAAGAAGAAGCACTTGTTTCGCCTAAGAATCTTTTTCCCGCCTGCTCCTCCCAACTGTACTGAGCCTACATACACGGTGATGGGGGAGCCGTTCCACGAGATCACCATAAAAGGATGCAAGCCCGCCAAAAGCTTCTGTGACATGAAGTAAGATGGAGGACCTTTCATTCGTCTGCGGGCATTCATGTTCTGTGAAACGATTAATTATTTAATATATAGATTTTGAAGGAGGTGTGGCCAGTGTGAGATTCTCACCATGAGTGGAAACACCACATTGTCTTGATACTTCCACAAAAATTAGATCAAGCTTCAACAATCTTTGGGGCTTTTATGTAAAACAGAAAAGCAGCACTGACTTGTACTTCTGCTAAAGATAGTTGAACATTTCCCAACATTATGTATATTTTCCCTCCCATATTTATAATTTGGATTTTCAACTACTAGTTGTAGCCTACTACAACTAGTGATTAGTTGTAGTAGCCACTAATTGTGATTATTGTTGAACTGCAGATGATTTATGCTAAATTTAGTATAGTTTATATATATATATACACACACATACAAAATGTACCTGTAATCGACCAAATTTAGTGGTTGTTTATTCATATATATATATTTATATATAAAGAAACCTTAATAATGCCACATGTAACTGACTTCATCAGCTGGTTAATTGGTCAGTTTATTTGCTAAGTGATCTTAAGCGATGGTAAGTGATTTTTTTTTGCTACCAACATCATAACTTTTTCCAGGCACTTGAATTTCTTCTTCTTGTAGCAAAGTGAAAAATGTTGTGCTTAGTTAGCCAGGTAATGGAGGTTAATGCGCTACATGCATGTAAAGACAACTCTGGTTGCCCGGTGCTTTCTTTGGCATCGTGAAAAGAACTTTTTAGACTGTGAGAAGCTAAAATATTTTCATAAACTTCATACTTTCATGCTGCCTAACCAGCCAGCGTGCATTCCCGACTGAACAAGTAGTTTTTTGTTTGCTTTTTTTTTTTTTATTCAAGAATGTGTAAATCATAAAAACGCTCTTCGTTTTATGCCCCTTCACCGTTCCATGCTTAGTCCCTGAACAGTCCTGCTGACTTTGTGCACAGCTGTCATAACTGCATCTGAAATGTTGGTGTTGTCACTGCAGGATCCCCGTTGCTTTAACCAATGGCATTGAAAAAAAGAAGAAGAAGAAAAAAAAGAAAAAGAGGAAGCAAGAAGCTCGTTGTCTGGAGACACTGGCTAAACCACAACGGTCCAACGAGCCATCCCTGGTGTGTGTGTGTGTGTGTGTGTGTGTGTTTCTGTTGTCATGTATGCATTAGTGAGCCTGAGCTGTCTTAGTGCTTTCTGCCGAGATCAACAGATGGTTTTACGTTGATGTATGAAGAAAACATGCTGATGAATTTCACTTCACTTTCTCAGGAAACCAGAAAGCCGGACCCGCCTGCACTGGATCATTTAACCTCTGTCAAGTAAGTGAGCGACTGCTTGTCTGGTTCTGTTCTCTGTGAGGGGAAATGTTTGCGTGTGTTTTGGTGTTGAAACCTGGCACATTAGCGACGTTGTTGTCGACGGGTCTGCGTGCAGTGCAAATGACAGCCTGGTGCTGTTCAGACGCTTTTCTGCAGCAGGGACAAGGTTAGTCGAAGGGGCAATTTGAATTGGCTAAGTCCAAATCCAAAGAGAAGCTGTTTCATAACTTGGTAATTGCTGTCCAAGTTGCTCTCTATTGAAGCTCGGCCTTCAGTGCCTCAGCTGGAGCCTGAATGTGCTGCTTGGATGACTGAAAAACACCCGGTTCCTGTTACGGCCCCATAAATGAGCCGTAACATTTATGTAGCAGCGCGTCACATTTGTGTGACGAGCTGCTACGGACTGTCAGGTTCAGCCTCTACAAACTGAAGAAATCTAGAAGAGAAGGACTTGAAGTCGTCCACTGCGTTAGCTGAGTTTCCACTGACCGTATAATTGCACAAATTGGAATTAAAGAAATAAATTTGGATAATGGGAAACGGAAATAAAAAAAACAACCAACCAAAAAAAGTTTTTGCACTACATTCAGATGGATTTTTTTGGCTGCATTGAAATTGGTGTATTTCACCAAAAATGCAATGGAAACTCTTGTTTCACATTACATGAAACATGATCAACAGCCGGATGTTACTATTGGTGGGACAGACGAAGAAAACGACAGGAAGTAATCATTTTCTAATGATTTGTCGCGTAAATAAAGTCTTTCACGCAAGATTTTAATGGCATTTCTTATTTAATCCAACTCCCAAAAAGGGTTTATTACCAAGTACTATAAAAACTCTTGTTTGTTAAATAATCATAAAACACTATTTTGTGTGCCAACATAGTTTTTTCTCTGCTTTTGACACATTTTTTTCCCTCTAATTGTTTTTCCGCCTCTGCAGCACCAGGAGTAGCAAGCCTCTGCTGTTTTCTCAGTCTTCTGATGTGGAATCCATCGATGCCCTCAGCAGCTCAGAAACTACCTCAACAATCACGTCTAGACAGTCCAGGTGGGTCTCTGATTAAGCTCTGTTCTTCCCAGCAGAGACTCAAACACACAAAAGAACAATAACATAGATGTTCTTATTTTATGGCAAAAAAGTGAAGCGGTGCCTGGTTTGCATCCAAGCTCTGAGGAGTGTGGTCTGCACTTGTGCCTAGTCTGAATAAAATACGGCACGACCAGTTACGTTTCAAAGTCAGCTCGTTAGTGACACCAGTCCCAATGTGTGCTTAATTTAATCTGAGCATAAATCCAGATCTTCTGTCGGGCCTCAGAGGTTATTGCCATGCTGTCCACCCATTGTTTGCAGCAGGAATACTGTCTTACAGAAATTACTACACCTCTTTAAGTTGTTCATATTGTCACGCTACAGCCACAAACTCCTACGGATTTTATGTGATGGCTGAAAACAAAGTAGCAGATAATGTGCTAAATGCCAGTGGGTCGATTTGAAGTCAGAGCTTCAAAAATCATTTATCATTCCCTTCCCACCTGTGTTTGTTAGTTTATATATAAAAAGTCATTTAGTTACTTTGAAGTTGGTGGTTTTCACGTTTTTAGGAACAGGACGTGGCAAAGTCCAAGGGGTGTAAATACTTTTTCAGATGTCTGTGAAGAAAGCATTGGAATGATTCCATTTCAAAGCCACCGCTCTCCTCAGATTGTTTCTGGGTCACCAGCAGAACGGCAACAGAAACAGACGGGACGAAAACTTTATAGCGATGAGAATTTAAGGATTTAAAGGAAGATGTCTCCCTGCTGCACGGTGCTGTTAACGCTGCCCAACCAGGGCCTGGTGTTTGGTTTGGCTCTTTGCGAACAAAGTGATGTTTTTTGTCACATGTGTACATCAATGAAAGCAGATTTCTGCACCTCTGGTGAAGCATGTTGGAGCCTTAAAGGCTCTTACAGGACAGACTTGATTTAATTTAAATCATGTTGTCACAAGAAGACAGAGCTGAGGATGGAGAGGCAGAAAAGAAAACTGTCGGGGCCACAAACAGAACAGAGAGAGAGAGCCTATAATGTGTCTGGATAAACCTCAGAAGGGCTATAGTGGCTCGACACTCTTATTGTTCCAGTTTTCAGTGTAGTTTTTGCTGATGTCTCATCAAATAAAAAAAAGAAATAAAATTGTTGTTTCTTTTGTGTTAATTCAGCCTGTACACTTCCAACAAGACGGCAGCCGCCGCCTTCAACATGCCTTTCGCCTCTCCACCTTTGAAACGGAAACGCGGGCGACCGCGGCGAACCCCGAAGCCCCCCCGACCGGAACTGCCCCCGCCCCCCCGGCTCCCAGACGCAAGCGTCTCGGACACGGAGACGCTGGGCGCCCTGCCGGGGCTCCACCCCACAGACATAGTCCACGGCATGGACCCCAACACCCAGCTTTCCCACCTCAAGAGCTCCATCAGCAACTACTTCGGGGTAGCGGGGCGCCTGGCATGTGGGGAGCGGTATAAAGTCCTGGCCCGGCGGGTCACCATGGACGGCAAGGTGCAGTACCTAGTGGAGTGGGAAGGAGTCACTGCCTCGTAGCTCGATGGCTCAACCGCTTCCTACAAAGAGCTGATGGTGTGCATTCAGAGCTAGGTGGTTATATGCCCTGATCATCATGCATGCAAACACACACACACACACACACACACACACACACACACACAGGGTATGTTCTCCAACAGGAAAGCTGGATCACTGGATCCTTCAGAGGAGTTTGATCTGAACTTCTTCCTTCCCTGCTGCAGTTATTCAGGGGCAAATAGTTCCTCTCTCCACTCTACCTGTAAGCTTTGACTAATATTTCATGCATCATGTTTTCTGTTTCTCCCCTGAAATATACTTGCTTGTTCTTCAACAAGTTAAGTAGTAAGAGGGGAAAAATATCTCTGTACTTTTATTCTTTGATGCAACCATCAATAATTTTAACATTAATTTTTTTCCTTTAACTCATTTTAAATGTTTATTTTATTATTTTTCCAACTCTCTCTCTTTCTGTCTCTCCTTCTCTCTCTCTCTCCCTCTCTTTCTCTGTTTCTGTCTCCCGTCTCGTACCTCTTGGCGCCTCATGCCAGCCTCTGGTTTCCATTATTTGTGAGCAGATCAGGAGGAACTCAGAGAACGAACGTGCTGCTGCAAATGTTTATTTTATATAAAGCTATACCACAAACATGATTATGTCATATTTTTTGTAGAGTTCTTTTGTTCACTGACAGAGATTTCGGTTGGTTCTTGACTTGCACACGTTGTGTTCTGGTTATGAAACCATCTCATTTGAACAAGCAAGAGCTGCTCAGGCAAGGCAGTATTTTTTTTATTCGATATTTTTATATATTTCCTACTAAATAAAAACGCGCAGTTGTTTTTAAAGTGTTCTGATTGAAATGAGGACTTCAGTTTAACAGACCTGAGTTTGGTCTAGTAAAAATTCATGATGCTGGGAATGTGATTTAATCAGTTTGTAATTTTATCTGCTGCTGCCTATGCAATTAAAGTTGCATAAATGAACAAATATTCTTCCATAGACAAAAATGTATTGTTTTTTTTTTGTTACATTTTGGGCAGCCCACTCAGGACATACCACCAAACTTCACTCACACAGCCCAGCTGTTGTAACTAAGCAGATTTTGCGATACATCACGTTGTTTCTGTTGTCCATGTTGATTTCTCATAGCTTTTTGTCATTATTACACATATATAAGCTTATTGTTCTTTTATTTTTTTAATGTTTACTGCTTGTTTAAATTGGGTTTGAAAGAAGAATCCACCTCACTGAAGAAATTGCTGTACATCATTGCAAGAAGAAAACCTTTAGTTGGAACTGTTGTCTCTTTCTGAGAGACGTCTCTGCTCTTGTTGAAGCAGCATTTGCGCGTCTCTTTGCTGGGGACGCAGTGGGTGCATTTAATGCCTACATGTTTCCATTACTGACTTGCTACAGGTTTCTTAAGCCAAAGAACGTCCCTGTAACGTCGTCTTTGTCTTTTTACTGGTTGACGTGTTACTAGTGAAGCAGGTTTTTTTTTTGTTTTTTTGTTTAGGGATAAATAAAAGTTGGTATTTCAAGAGGTTTTGCTAAACATGTTTTTTTTTATTTTACTGATATTAACTGTATATGATTTTTTAAATAAAATTAAGATCCACGACTGTTAATGATCTTGTCATTTGTAAATCGACAGGTGGAAACTAAAGGTAAACATTTAATTTACTTTCTTCTGTTTGAAGGTTTGAGGTCAATCAGTCGGTGTGCACAGTGGCAGATTTAGAGACTTTTACATTTGGATTCAAGTGAAAATATGGAAATTCCATGTATGTAAATTTATTCAACAAAATATACACAAAAATACTTCAATTTTTTTATTGTATCACTGTCTCTTGGAAAACAAAGACAAGTTTCAGGTATTTTTGGGCTTTATCTCATTAGCCAAAAATAATGTCCTTAAAAATGGCTTTTACCCCAAGCTTTAATGTAATTAACTTATTAATATGTTATTAAAAAGCAGAGGCTTCTGGGAAAACAAGTGGTTAGTTTTTTAAGCATGATTTCAAGAACATAAAACTTGGAGAGAAGGGCGGGAATCCCCTCGTCCCCTCCTTTTTGTCACTTGGAGAGAAGAGCAATGGGTGCACCCAATGTGGCTGATAAAAGTAATTGGGTTGTTACTGCAACAATATTGAATGTAATAAATCTTTTGTTTTTACCTGTTAATTTTCCTTTAAAAGATCACATTTGTAAGGAAAACTCAAATCCTTTATGCCAATCCATAGATTTTTTTTTCTGCTGTTGATTCATGTTAGTGTTAAGATTCAATGCTTTTATTGTCATATGCACAGGATCGAAATGTTTCCCTGTACAATGAAATTCTTTACTGCCCACACCAGATGCCAGAAATGTAAAGTTTAGGTATAAAATAGAGAATATAAAATGAAGCTTGTAAAAATGCAACAAAAATTTTTTATTTAAATATGCAGAATATGCATGTGCATATAATTAAGATGATGAGCTACATTGTATGCGCAATAGTAGTGAGTGAAACTACTATTGTGATTCTGTGATTCAGATAATCCCAGTGTCAATTACATGTGTAATTGTATGTAAACAAACCTGGGCAGACGTAATGGTGGAAATGTGGTTCAGTCACAAAGCTGAAAAAAATGAGCTCTAGTCTGCGCTTCCTCTGGCCGGTGAACTGTTGAGGAATACTCCCTCAAAATAAACCGTTCACTCCTCTGCAATTTCTGCGTGACGGCAAAAGGAAAACGACTGGACCCCAACACACGCGCCGTTGTTCGCGCGGACGAACAACGGCATGTCAACCAATCACCTCACAGAATGGCTTAGCTATCCAATTATAACGTACGTTGTTGGTATGTGGGCGGAGACTAAAATTACAAACCGTTCCGCCTCGATTTCCAGTAACCCGAGAGATTTATTGAAGTTATAATTCATGAAAACATTTTTTTTTAGCTACTTATCCTCCGGTCATCTAATATATTAGTTCAGATGAAGCAGAAATTATATATGGTGTTTAATTAACTGCTTTTATAACAAAAAACAAGGCTAATGTTTACTAGCTAACCACCTGTTGGTGTAAAGAGCTCCTCTGTTTACATTCACGTTAGCGTCGTTTGTTGGCAGCACAGTGTTCGTTTAAAATTGCAAAGAGAGGTCTGTTTTTATTTCAACTTTAGACATGTAGCTGTATGAAGAGCTGGATAAAGTTAACTTTAGTAAGACTGGGCGTTATTTAAGCTGAGGAACGGCATTCAGGCGGTTCTGTTCTGATGTTTGACATCGAGGAGAAATTCAGCAGAGATGTGTTCAGCCTGCACAGTCTGACCCAGGGAGCTGAGCTCTGCCACCAGACTGCAGGACAGAAACTAAGGTGAGCAAAGGAAAGATCAGAGGTCTAGTCAGCTCTGATCATAGATGTAGACAGCTTCTGTAGGATTAGGTCTGAATGAATTACTGTGGCGGTGCAGAAATTGGAGGAAAATGTACAACATTTTCAAGATCTGTATCTATTTCTGTATTTACGTCGAAGCTTTTCACATTTTGTAAAGTTTTGACAAAATATTGTTTCTTTGAGATTTTATATTAAAAATCTATATAGCCTACAAGCCATTTTTTTAATCCCTAGTTCCCCTGAATAAAACTGTAGAGCTAAAAATGTTACATTTTTGTCATCTTTTATGTTTGGTAAAAGATGGGAAATGTATCAATTTTTTTTTCTTTTTAAAGAACCACAATTTTATATCTATTTTTAGATTCCAAAACAAATAAAAACTTGAAGACCTTTTTAAAGTCAAGCCATGCCATGTCTGTGTCCAGCCTGTAGGGATGGCGTCTGCTGCTGCTGCGAGAAAGAAAGGCAGCTGTGTTCGCCAGGAGAACGCCTGCCTGATCGCAGATGAGCGGTTCCGCAGCAACCTGGACGCCCCGAAGTTTGAACCAGAAGCTTCTGATCTGCAGGTTGGACATGCATCCAACCCCCCCTCACTCAGACACACACAGAAAAGAAAAGAGATTGGTGCTTTGGTTCCATGGTTGCAGTGATGATGTGTTTTCTTTGGCAGGTCCATCACAACCTCTCCAGGGTCATGGTTAGCAGCAGCATGGCGACCATGAGCGAACACATCCGCCAGCTGGAAGCTGAGCTGGAGGCTCAGTCTGAGGAGCTGAAGTAAGCTCATCGTTCTACTGCAAGGGGTCAGACTCAGTTTCATTTTGGACCACAGGGACCATGAAGGGTCACAACTCTTTGAGAACGTCCCTTGGCAGTTGTGTCAGAATGTATAGATAAAACTACATGAACTCAATTGGATTTGTTGTCATTTGTCACTATGCTTTCTCTGCATTTGATGAGTTCTCTATATAATATAATTTTAACATGTTTTTTACAATGGCATAATTTGACTCTATACAAATAAAAACTGATTTGATTTGATTGATCAAATAATCGCATCACTGTTATCTTAAAGTTCAATTTCTGTGGTCTGTCAGAGTTTAGAGGACCACAGAAATGACTATGACCGTCCGATTTTGGCCCAAGGGCCTTGAGTTTGGAAAAGGCTTATAAAAAGCTAGTTTTCAAGAGAAATCTTAGATGTTTTCTGATTTGTAATAAGTGAAATATCTTGCACATCGGAAATCAGAAGTTTACATACACCGAGTAGAAAGACATGTGCACATCTGGATCAGACCAAACTTCTCTTGTTTTAGCTCAGCTAGAATTACCAGAATTATTTTTATTTTCTAAACGCCACAATAGTAAGAGAAATAATCTGTCAGATTTATTCGTTAATGTCTGACTTACTTAGTCTAAACTCTGCAGTCTGCATGGTCCATGTTTCATAGGGCAGCGGAGCTGAGGGCGGAGTCCTGCCAGGAAGCTGCTGCTCACAATGAGGCTGTGGTCGCCACGGTTACCGAGGAACTGAGGATGCTGAGAGAGGAGCTAGAGAGCAGAACAACAACGGGAAAGAGGTAGCGGCTTTAAACCTGGATGGAAATGTGGGATTAATTATAATCCTGTTTGTGTTTTGGTGAGCTCAGGCAGCGGTTTTCAAAGTGTGGGGCGCGGGCCCTTGGTGGCTCCCTGGGTATGCTGTGAGGGCTTCAGAAAGTTGGAGACAAAAAAATTGAGTCCCATACATTTTTTAATCTTAAATTTTTCCATCAGATTTTTTGTTTTCTGTTATTCAATCTTTTTTTAAGTGTAAAATATTATACTTAAAAAATTGTCTGATTGGCTGCCAGTCAAGCTGCTTTGCTTCTTCTGCTAGCTTAGCAAGAAAGAAATTGAAAAAGTTTTTGACAAGAACCCCCCCCCCCACAAAGGAACCAGCAGCCTGCTAGAATAAAATACCGTGATAAATCTTAAATATTACATATCGTCCTCTCCTCTCCTCTCCTCTCCTCTCCTCTCCTCTCCTCTCCTCTCCTCTCCTCTCCTCTCCTCTCCTCTCCTCTCCTCTCCTCTCCTCTCCTCTCCTCCCTCCCCTCCCCTCCCCTCCCCTCCCCTCCCCTCCCCTCTCCTCAGAGCTGAGCTGCAGAGGAACCAGGCCCTTCAGAATGCAGAGAAACTCAAAGAAGCTTTCAACGATTACAAAAACACGATTTCCATCAAACTCCAAAAGGTTAGTTTTTACTCCAAATCGTCCTGCTATATTTTATGACAACAAAAAACTCTTTCTTGCTCGTTGACGCCGGAGATGTTTTGTCATTTTACGCCCTGGAGGTGGTGGACAGTGAGGCATCGCTGAAGGAGAGTCTGATGGAGTCAGAGAGAGAAAAGTGGGAGCTGGAGGCGAAGTTTTCCGCGTTGGAAAGAGAGCAAGCCGAGCAGAGCCAAACGGTTGGGTACGGAGCGTCTTTCTGTTGAGTAGAACCGAAACCCCCAGCGTTCGCTTCACCGGCAGCAGTTCTGTTTCCCACGCAGCCAGCTGCAGGAGGAGCTGAGGCAGGGCGGAGCGGCTGCGGCTCTCCTCCAGGCCCAGCTGGAGCAGGCGGAGCGCAGAGCCTCCCAGCTGGAGCAGCAACTCTCGGAGCGGGGGGCCGAGTGCAGGGAGGCGGTCTCCGTGCGCCGGGAGGTGGAGGAGCTTCGGACGCTGACCCGAGACCAGGAGCAGAAGGTGACCCAGACCCAGGCCGAGCTGTCCGCCCTGGAGGCCGTCCTGGCTCTGCTGCACCTGCAGGAGGTGGGCCAGCTTTCCACTCCCACCCACAAGCAGAGTTCAGTTTCCACACGCACACAGCCTGGTGTCTGTGTCCAAAACCTGGACCTGGACTCAGCCTAGAAATAACAAACCTGACTGTGTGTTTGATCTTGTAGAAGGGAGGGAGCTTCAGTCTTCTTTTTTGCTTTTTTGTTTATGAAGGCTCCTGCAGGACCAATCTGCTCCGATCCATGCATGCTGCCCCCAGTGGACTATTCAGGAGCTGCACAGCTGTTGAAGCTGAAGCCAGGTAGGCTCCAGATCCTCCTGCATCATCAGCTGTAGGGCTTCAGCGCTCCGAGCTTCAGCGTTTGTTTTTCTGATGCCATTGCATCAATTCCTCCATTTTACAGCAGTAGACAAATCGTCTCATGAATCCATTCCCGTTTTAAGGAGCAATTGGCCCTAAAACGGGTCGTGTTGAAGGATGTATTACGTTTTATGGAGTCAAACTTCCACACTCTTCCTTACGATCAACTGTGAACTAGAGTTCTTTTCTTTTTCTTTTTTTTTTTTGTCTTAAAAGTTGCGAAATATAACAACAAGAATATTTGCTGAAGTAAATAAAATGGATTTCAAGTGTAAATATCACTTGATCTATATTTTTGAAATGTATTTTTTTGTTGTTTTATTTCTTGTTTTTAGTTGTTGTTGTTTAGATTTAAAATTTCTTCCAGTTCCCGTTTGAACATCAATATTAACATACTAATTAATATTATTAACATGATTGTATATGAAGGAAATCAGAGCTGATTTGTTTTTCTTTTTCTTGTTTTAGTTCAATGACAGACTGTTTGGGTTTTATTTGCTCTATGATCTTTATTTGGATAGGGTTAGGGTTAGGGTTGGATGGAAAACCTGTTTAAGTCACATGACCCAACAGTGCAGATTTAAAGTTGTCTGTACATCCAGATTACCTGCTAATAATAAATAACAAATAATAATAAAAAAAGAATCCCAGTATTCCAAAGGGACAGCAGCACATCCAGTAGGTGGTTTGCTGGGTAACGTCCCCTCTGCTTCATGCCACTGCTTGCAGGTGAGGGCTACCAGCAGCTGCTGCGGGTCCTGCAGGTGAAGGAGGCTGAGCGGCTGAAACAGCAGAGCCAGAAGGAGCGGCTGCAGGAGCGACTGAGCCGAGCCCAGGAGGAGATCTCCTCCCTGCAGAACTCCATGGCCCAGAGAGCCTCCCACTACCAGAACCTCCACACAGAGCTGCTGGAGCGGGCCACCCAGGCCACAGACGCTCAGAAAGAGGTCACTAAGCTTTTTCAGTGTTACTCCTCAGGGATTTGGAGTGAAACTAAAGACATGTTTGCCTTTAGTGGCATTCCTTATAAGAAACAAGGTGCCCAAAAGTCAATGCTAATGATCTCATTTGCATTTTAATTTATCCAAAACTGTAGCTATGCATTTCTCAAAACAGGCAAATTCTGGACCACAGTTCTAATATTGAGGGATTTTCTCAGATTCACAGTTTTGTTTTAAACGAACGAAACAGATTGTGAAAAAAATACAATTTGATCTAATTTTAGATTTTATTTTAAATAATTGAATTTTAGAAAGTGCAAAGTTGCACTTTGATTGTGGTGTATCCTGTCAGCGTCTTTAAGATGCCGGTGTGGTGATGCTTCAGGAATAAGGCTCTGAAGGTTTGGTTGAACTGCAAAGTTTTGTAACAAACTGCAGCACGACCGGATCACGAGAAAATCTTGGTCCAATCAGAGTGAAGTCTTTCCGATCGCTGGACAGCATCTCTTTTATAGCCTTCTGGCCAAAATAAACATGACCACAGAGCCGTGTTCCAGATATGGGCATGGTGAGGACTTGGTGGCGCTCTGTCTGTTAATGCATCTGGAGTCCATAGACTAAACTTGACTTTCAAACTCGATGTCTTTTGTCCCGACTGTTCCTCTTGAACATTTCCCAAAAAAAAAAAAAAGTCCTTCTGTATGTATTTACATATAATGTTTAATAGTTATTGTCCCATGTCTGAAAATAAACTTGAACATGCTGGTGACCCTTTTCTAAAGCGTTAGGCACTGGGAAAAAATGTTGAGAGTTTTGAAAATAAATAGGAATGGGAATAAAATTTTAATTAAAAACATTTTTTTGTTTTATATGCACGTGCCAGATGTTTTTTCTGTCCCTGTTTTACTTTACCTCAGTTAAAAAGAAAAAGCGCCCGGGTTGCTGCGCTGGAGAAACAGCTGCAGGAGAAAAGCTCAGCATACAGCCTGGCTGCTCTGAAGAACACCGAGCTGGAGAACGAGCTGCAGGTACAGCCACTCAACCAGGTGAAAGCCTGAAGCTGTGTTTTCATTAGCCGTAAAATTACGCATAATAAAAATATGAAAATACATTGGCTTAATAGAGGAACGGCTATTTCGAAAAAAAAAACACTTTTTCTATAAAGTTTTTTTGCCGTATCAAAATAGACGGAATTCGCAAAACAGCAACGAAAACACTTCTTTCCGCATAATATGTGTCGCATGTTACTACTGGCAAAAACGTCAAAGAAGACGACAGGAAGTAGTAGGAAGAGGATAATGGCATCCTTTTTTCCCAGACAATGTGCTGTTGGCTCCACCAGTCCTCTCACAGCGTCACACAGTTCATAAAACGTTGTGTGTTATTCCAACGTCGTCTGTAGAATCATAGACTACAGTCTCCCCAAAATGCCCAGGTAGGCGGGGCTTATAGTTCCGACGCCTGAATAAGGCGCTGACGTCTCCTCTCATTGGCTGAATTATGAATATATCTCATGTAAGTGTTTACGTCGGTCGCTGTTGCTGCCGCGCGACAAGTTTATTCATAAATGAACATAATTTCTTATTTAAAGGAAACATTGCACTTGCTAATGTTTTTTTTTGTCATTAGCAGAATATAGGCAATTATTTGTTTTGCATACATTTATAACGGAAAGGCAGCTAGAGATTTCTGAGAGTTCTGATCTCATTACAGGAGAAGAGCAGCAGCGTTCAGCACTACCAGGTTCTGATGAGCAGAAAGCAGAAGGAGCACCAGAAGAATCTGGATCAGTGTAAACAGTCCCACTCTCAGCAGCTGGCTGAGCAACAGCATAAGATAGAAATGGTAATATAAACTCATCGGCTCCTTTGGCAGCAGCTGCTAAGCTAACAGTGGCTCTGTGACTTCCTGCAGCTGCAGCTGTCTGTGGAGGAGAGCCTGGCCCAGATGTTGGAACTGGAGCAGCAGCTGGGTTCTGTTCAGACAGAGCGGGACAAGGCTCAGAAAGCTGTGCTGCTGCTGCAGACCTCTGTGGATCAGCTCTCACAGGCAAGGTGGCTTTTAGGTTCCACCCCCGTGCGGGACAGAACGGAGGAGGTCATACGTTGATGAAATGTTCCGTTTCCTCATTCCAGGAGAAGCAGGTCGAAGTTCGACGCAACCAGGAGAGGCTGCAGAGCTTCAAAGATCAGGCTTCTCACTCTGCCACCAAGGTTTGTACAGAACACAACATGGAAAAGTCACAAGAAGGGTAAAAGTGGAAGAAAATGTTAATTTCAGGCATCTAATTCATGTGTTCAGAAGGGAATGTTTTCTAATTTGCAGGAGCCATGAGTAAAATGATGTAGTATCCGCCATCGATAACCTGCTGCGTGTTTCTCCACCAGATGTCTGAGCTGCAGTCCTGCCTGTCGGCGTGCAAGGAGGAGCTGAAATCTTACCTGCAGCAAATGGAGGAGCTGAAGAGGAACCATGAGACGGAGCTGCAGAGGAAGAATGAAAAGGTCCGCACTGAGAACGTCTTTAAGTTGGTTTATCAGGGCGCAAGGCGGCTAAACACACACACCCGTCCTCTCTCCTTGTTGCTTTTTCCAGATATCTTGTCTGCAGGAGAAGCTCCACAGCACCAGCCTGGTCTGTCAGAGCTCCAGTGAGCAGAACCTGCAGCTGCAGGAGTCTCTGCAGCAGCAGCAGACCATGCTGACCGAGAGCACCGCTCGGGTCTCTGAGCTGGAGGAGAGCCAGAGCCATCTGCAAAAACAGGTAATGCTAACACACACACACACGCACCCCCCCCCCACCCCCCCCGCCACACACACACAGAGCTGCGTTAGAAGCTCTGGAGGGTCTAGAAGAATATGAGGAATTTTGACCACAAATGACCCAGCTTCGCCCTGGAGGTGCAGCTCCTCCTCCTGCCTGCAGTTTCCAAGCTCTGTAAGTTTTCA
Organism: Phalloptychus januarius; assembly: GCA_902982915.1. Classification (NCBI taxonomy): domain Eukaryota; kingdom Metazoa; phylum Chordata; class Actinopteri; order Cyprinodontiformes; family Poeciliidae; genus Phalloptychus; species Phalloptychus januarius. The sequence continues at coordinate 1,421,660 of CADWAE010000466.1, read as the reverse complement.
CCTCACAGAGTGGCTCCGCCCCTTCACTCCTCCACTCAGCTCCTTCAGACTAGCCAGCAGCAATTAGCAAACAGCTGGTAGAACTGTTCATCAGCTGAGCTGGTCAGTACAACGCTGGTAAAAACGTTGTTGAAGAGATAACTAGGACTGTTGTAAAATAATATTTTAGTAATCGAGTATGCTATAGAATATTTTTACGATTATCCAAGGAATCGGATCTCTCTCTCTTTTCTCTTTCTCTCTTCTACCGTTCGCTCCAAACCTGTGGCGACGCGATTCCAACTCCAAAAAAGCCGTCGTACTCCAACTGTCGCTTTGCAAAGTTCAACAATCCACAACGCTGCACAATTCAACACCATGCTGCTAGCACTTCTTACCACTCAGTAAGAGCGCCGCCCTCCACAAATAATGATCCGGGCAGAACACGGTGCGCTACATAATAAAACATTCTTCAACGAAGTTTTGAGGCAGATACATTTTCCTTGAGGAATTTTAATAATCGAGGAGCTCGAATCACTTGAGGAATCGTTTCATCCTAGAGTTAACAGAGGAGCCATGTTGTGATGACTTCCTGAAGGCGGAGTTTCACTCGCCCTTTAATTTCTGAATCTCATAATGTAGATCGTGGAAAGACTTTCTTGCCCGTGTTTTTCCAGTCAACAGCTGACTCTGTGCCGTCTGTTCCAGGTGTCTGGTTTGGAGCTGCAGCTGGAGCGAGCCTGGGCCTCTCTGCAAGATGAAGTCAGGAGCAGAGGCCTGGAGGCCCAGGCTGCGGAGAAGAACCTGCAGGAGACGACCCAGCAGAACACACAACTCTCCAAAACCATCAGGTCCAAGATAAAGGAGCTCGGATCACACAAAGCTCCTTATAATACTTGTTTTCTGTATTATCCCTCCGATAAAACCCTCATTCTAACACTATAAAATGCATTAAAATGACATCATGTTGTGTTCATCTATGCTTTCAGATAAAGCTTGAAACTTTACCTCATGTTCTGCATTATATTTCTGGGCAGTCATCTCACATTGAACATGCAAAAGCTGGAGGTGGAGCTGGAGCACCTGAGGAGCCAAGCAGCTGCAAAGGCAGAGCAGATCGTTAGTTTGGAGCAGAACCTGCAGCGTGCCAAGAGCCAAGTCATCAGCAAGACCTCCACAGGTTAGACATTCAGGATCAGTTTGGAAAAAGAAAAAAGATAAACAAAAGGGTCCGGTGTTTTCAGCCTCATCGGTCCCGTCTTTGACTCTCATCTTCCTCCAGTTGACAAACTTGAAGAGAAGCTCCATCGCTGTGAGGAGGAGCGGCTCTGCAGCATGCAGAGAGTAAAGGTGCTGGAGGGGGAGCTGCGCTCCGTGCAGGCGGAGCTGAGCAGCACCGTGGAGCGGCTGCAGGAGCTGCAGGACGTCCTGCAGAGGACCCAGACCGTCTCTGACCAACGGCAAGCCCAGGTGGACAAACTGGGCGTGAGGCTGAGGTGAGGAGGAAAATTCCCTCTGTGCATGACACGAACAGAAGATCGCATCAGTGAGTCTGCTGCTCTGAGTATCTATGGAAAACAATGCAAATGTTGATGCTTTGCTTTAAATCGAACCCGATTTCCTTCATTTTTGGTGATCGGCTGATATTTGCATGTCATTTACCTCAACAGAGGTCTGAAAATCAGCCAGGAGCTAACAGTCTCATCACAGGAGTCACCCCACTGTTGCCAACTTATTGACTGGAATCAGGCTTTTAAAAGATGATCGGCCAGAAAACCACAGTCATTGGTGCTTATTTTTCCAGTTTCTCAGGTTTAATTCTGCGTTGTGTGTTTGCCGTTCAAAACTTATTCTATGACTGTGACAAATTTGGATATTTCTAAAGGAAAACTTCTTTAAATATTTCATCTGTTGAGATGAAGTTAAACATTGGGATGTTTTTGTTGCATGAACTGCAGAATCGTACAGAGCCCAGTAAGTTTCAATCCAAACGCTGCAAAAAGAATGATTGAATATCCTAAGATTGTCTTGCAAAAATATTTCATCTTCCCCAATTCAGAAGTTGTTCTCCTGAGCCCTGAAATAGTCGCCTAGCAACAACCTGTAGAGCCACTTGTGAAGCGGTGGTTTGAGGCTTCACCACCACGCCTCACAACTGCAAAAACAACACGATTCAGAACTAATTATCGTTCTCGACTGATATTTTTTCAGCCGTATCATCCAGCTGTGGTTTATCTGTGTTTGTGTATAAATTTACAGTGAGACCCAGAAGGAGCTGGAGGAGAGAACTCATGAGGTCCTGGACATGGACAACGCCCTGAAAGAAAGACAGGAGGAGCTCCAGCAGAGAGCCAAGCTGGTACACGTCTTCCATCAGTCTTTTCTATTCACCGCCACTAAACGTACGTCTCATGTACCAGCTGTCCTCACTGCCGTGTCCCCCCCCAGCTCAGCCAGCTGGACGACGCCATCAGGGAGCACAAGCTGGAAATGGACAGGAAGGTGGAGGTCCTGCAGCAGGAGCTAACACAAAGAAACGCCAAGGTCAGAGAACCTGAGAACCTGCCCTCTTGGCTTTTTATTCGCTTTAGAGGAGAAAAACACAACATAAAGGTCATTTGAAAAGTTAATTTTTGCTGATTTTACAACCAATGCTATTCCTTTTTAGACAAAAAAAATTATTTCAATTATATTCGTGATGATAATTTAATTCCAGTTCAGTTAAACTAACTTCTCTCAGGCTCGTCTAAAACCGACTCATTTCCCCCACTAGTGGATGATCGATCTGAAACGCAGAAATGATGCAAAGTCCAAAACACACAAGCACAAAAACTACTGCAAAATGCTGCAGTCACAGGAAGTAAAAGGAAAAAGGGAAACTGGCACAAATACAGCATAGGCAGCAAGTATGAAACTGCAAAATCCATAGAACGGCATTGCTCCAGACCACTAGGGGGAGCCGACCACCAAATCATGTAGGACCTGACCCTCAGTCAAGACAGACGTCAAGATTTAACAGGATGTCCAGGAGAATCTGTAGGAAGAAGTTATACCTGATGTCACTTTCAACACCAGCAGATTTATGTAGGTTATATCACCTCCTCCAGACTCCCCCTAGTGGTCAGGAGCAAAAACATTCCATTTGGTGGAGCGAGTTTGCAGCATTTTATACTTATTGTTCCTGTTGCTATTTAAAGCATTTTCACTTTCTATTTCATATGATTGCAGCATTACTTGACAAAATGTCAATGAGTGTAAAAACTTTGCATAGCACTTTAAACTGTTCAAACATGCCAGTCCTATTTCTGTCCAGTTACCTGAGCGCCGCTTTGGAGCATTAAAAGAACTTCCCAAACACGCAGCTTTTTTTTTTTTTTGATAGAAGTGAGGAAGGAGTTCCTGGGAAAACACGATGGGCAAAACTAATTTAGTGACTGAGAGCTGCCGGATCTTCCTGTCTGCTCCTGTTTCTGTGCCGTTAGGAGTCGGAGGAGCTCAGCCAGCAGCTTTCTGAGTGTAAGAAACGGCTTCAGGAGGCGCTGGACGACCTGGAAGCGAGTCGGCGAGACCGAGAGGCTCTGAGCAGAGAGCTGGACGCCACCAAGCTGCAGATCAGGGAGACGGTGAAGCCACGAGTTGCTCTGACTTCTGGGACTGTTAGCTGTTGGTTTCCCTGGGATTAACTCGAATAGTCTGAGAATGAGTCATTTTTCCATTCCCTTCAGCCGCCTCCATGTTGCGCTCATGATTTTAACCATGTGGTGTGTGTGTGTTTTTGCAGGAGGCCCAGCTGCGCGGCGTAGTGGAGGAGCTGCTTCAGAAGGAGTCCGTTTGGCTGCAGGAGGAGGCCCGGCTGCAGAGCACGCTCTCTGCTCTGGAGCAGGAGCTGGAGCTGGAGAAGGAGCAGCACAGCAAAGAGGTACAGCTCCTCCACCTCCTGTCTCCACCCTCCTCCTGACTCCAGAGAGGAGAATATACTGTACTGGCCCCTAGGGGTCCTTTGTCACAGCTGCATAGTAGCAGCTGCCTAAACAGTAAATACACATGCAAACAGCCTGACTACATGCATAGCAGTTTAAATTTGACACAATACCAAAGCTGTTGCAGGTCCTCCACCTCAACATACTCTCTGTTCAAACAGAATGTGTTTCCTGTTTTGTTCTTTGGAATTCAAACATCTCTGTCGAAATAACAATTGTTATTTTGTTAAATTACTGCGGAGGATTCTGCTGATCTTGAACATTTCCTCATCCAAACATCCGCAGCATTTCTGCTTGTGAGGACCAGTGAGTCCCCAAGAGTCAGGAAAATGATCCCCACAATGCATCAAATACATGGCACACACACACACACGGGTCACATTCTCCTCAGGATTTCATGCTAGAGATTTGGAAACGGTCTCGTCACCTGGACGACGCAATGGCGGTTTTTCATGAGAATTTGTGTCTCCGACTCATCAGTCTGTGTGCTTCCTGTTGGTTCCTGTTGGATCAGCTGCTGTGGGTCCGTAATTTATGTAAATGGCTAACGTACAGTATTGCCTAACAGGAAACTGATTCACAGATTTAGGGGTTTTTTGTGGTAAATCACCTCATTACCTGATTACATAACATTTCAAACGTAATAGATTGGTAATTCTAGATAAAGACAAACTGGAGTGCAAAACACCACTTGGACATCTATTAAAGTAGATATTAACATAATTTACATGATTTAATAAAAAATCAAATAATACGTCGTTGAACCACCTTCCAATCTCTTCCAGCTTTGCTTAGATCTGCTTAGTCAGATCGGCTGGAGAGCATAATGCCTTTGATTCTCATTCCAATTCTGATCTGGACTTTGACTAGGCCGTTTTACCACATGAACATGCATTAATCTGAATGACCCCATTGTGACCCTGGCTTTAGGCTCTAATGAGATTGTCTTGTTTGGGGATGTTGGAAGCCGTGTGACTGTTCTTGTGAAACCCTGTGTCCTGACCGCGCCGCTCTCTCTCCGCCGTCCTGCAGCTGGAGTCTCTGCAGCAGACGCGGGGCCAGCTCCTCAAAGTGTCGGAGCAGATCTCCTCCACCATGCGCTCGTCCCAGGAGCAGCTCACCGCCCAGCTCCAGCAGAGCCAGGCGCAGCTGGAGGAGGCCAGGGCGCAGTGCGGCCGCGCCAAAGCCCAGCTGGACCAGGCCGAGATCGAGCTGGACTACAGCCGCAGCCAGGCCGGTCACCTCCAGGCGCAGCTGGAGCAGAGCCAGACGCAGCTGCTACAGAGCAGGACCGAGCTGGAGGACAGCAGGGTCCTGTGTGAGCAGACCCGAGTTCAGGGCAGCCACCTCCACGCGCAGCTGGAGCTGCTCTCTGCGCAGCTGCAGCAAAGCAGAGCGCAGGTTTCCCAGCTCCAAGCTCGGCTCCGAGCCTCGGAGAAGTCTGCAGAGATGTCTGTGGATTCGCTGCTCATCAAGGTACGCAGAACTGCGTGCTGGCACCGGTGACAAACAGTAATTTAGATACATTAATTACAGGGCTTAAGTAAATTTGACCCGAGTTCAGGGGTCAAATTTGCCCCTGAACTCGGGTTGTTAACAATTAAGAGTTGTTAATTATTTTGACAGAGTTGTATTGGGGGTTTTTTGTGATTATTTTTTTTTAGATTTGTCTTGTGGCTTCAGTCATACACATGTCATCTTTTTTTATTTTAGATTGATAAATAATTAAAGGATTGCTGACAATGCGAACATAAAGTTATGGTTCAGGGTTTTTTTTAAGTTGTTTTCTGATAAAATCTAAAATGTTCATGTTTTAAGGTGTTAATATATAAATTCAAATTTCTTCTAAGTCATTTTTGATATATCTGTTATTTTTAAAATAAGGCAATATAGTTACCTGTTTGCCAAGCTTATTATGCAGAACGAGAAACTCCAAGTTGCTGCCAGGACAAACTCCAGTCTTATATTTAACCTGCTGGATCCTGCAGGAACCCTTTGGCTGCTCCTCCTGTTTCAATGTGTCTCATGCTGATTTTCCTCCTGCTGCAGGAGTCGGAGGTGACCCGCCTCCAGGCCCGGATCTCCAGCCTGGGACGAGCAGCAGAGAGACAGAGTCTCTGCAGCCGCTCTTCCTCCCTCACTGAGCCTCCGGAGCCCTCCTTCTCCTCTCAGCCGTCTCTTCCTTCCTTCAGACTCTTGCCAGCCTCCGTCCGCTTGTCTCCACGCTCTCACCCGTCGCCCCTGCGCTCCCCGACACACGACTGGCCTCAGAGCGCCAGCTTGCACTCCTCCTCTGACCTCCCTCGCAGCCTGAGGGGGGCGCTGATCGGGGAGCCGTGGGACTCCCCCTCCGCGTCTGGTTCGACGTTCCCCGGATCAGCTGACCAAAGCTGGCGGGGCCTGACCGCCACCGAGGCCTCGACGACGTCCGACGCCTCGTTCGACCCGCTCACGTACATGGCGGACAAATGCAGCGGTGCAGAGGCCAAGCCGCTCGCCGAGTCCAGGAGGGAGTCGGAGGGAACTCTGGTGGGAGAGGATGAGGGAGAGGTGGACATGGGCTCACTGAGCGGGATGCTGAGGTTTGTGAATCAGACCTTAGCCATGCAGCAGGATCCGTCTCCATGGAGCCCCGTAAAGCAGGCGCAGACCTGACTCTCTGCCCCACTGCAGGTAAAAACGCCTGCAATCAGCTGATTGATAAATGAAAGCCTGGTTTTGTTTTCTGAAATGGGAAATATCAGAGCAACAGTTTCTGACATCTAGTGGTTGAGTTGCAGGTTCACCTGTTCTTTGCTTTACATCGACATTCGCACGCCAGTTTGTTACAGTACAATCACCAGCTTCAATGTATTTTATGAGATTAGTCAATTTTGCCACGATGCCCTGAACACAACATGGTTTTGCTGAAACATAGTGGTGGCAGCGTCATGCTGTGGAAGGATCCCCCCCCCCAGCTGGTTACAGTTGATGAGAGATGAAGATGGAGCCTCAGTAGCAATGTAAGGATCTAGACCTGAGAATTCATGTTAGCATGGTCCAGTCAAAGTCCAGACCTGAACCCCACTGCAAAGATGAACTGATGGTTACAGTTGCTCTCCATTTTGTCTGACTGAGATGTTTTTTTTTTTTGCAAAACTGAAATGAAACGGGGGCTTTCATGAAATACTTCCTCATTAGTTGAATGAAGGTGCATGCCACACTTTTTAGATTTATTATTATTTTTTGTTTGTTTGAAAAGAAAAAACTAATGGTGACCTGCTTTAATTGAACTCTAGTTCATCTGCCCCGAAAGTCCAGTTTGTTTTATGGAGGTGAGAACGGAGGACCAAACAGGGAAGTCTGGTCCGCCTACAGACCCAGGTTTCTGATTGGTTCAAGTGAACTCTGGTCTGGCTCGCATGCATATGTGAGCGGAGAACGCTCCAAATGCAGGAGACGGTCCAGAGTGCAGGGCATTCTGGGTAAATACAACCAAAACAAACACGTGAGTCTAGAGCTACTCGCAGAAATTTCCTGCAACTGCTGAAACCTGACGCCACATGAAAACTCTCTAAAACACTTTAAAGGTTTGTGTTTATGAAGTCCAATAGTTCTGAATAATATAACTCTGGATGTGTTTATCTCTCGTATTATCATTTTGTTTTCCAAGTGGAAGAAGCCACGCCAGTGTTTGACTAACCAAGGATTGCTCTGTACCTTCTGCTCTTGTTTTTGTGTCTTGCAACGAGCTTTGAATTGTGGGAATCAGCTGGACCTTCACATGACGCAGCCTTTAAATGAGCCTAAGAGTCTCTGAAATGTGCTTTAACGCTGTTATCTGGCTCCCATCAGCCCATCGGCCACCAAGCCCTCGTTGTTGTTGACGACTATCAGTCACGCTGATCATCGTCATGGTCACCTCTGTGGGGGAGGAGAAGAATGAAACTTTCAACACCAGGAAAACAGCGCAACACAAACTTGTTTAGGTTGTTTAGTCGGTTTGTTTTTTAGAGGGTCAAAGTAAGATGCATATTTATATAGAAAACGATGCAAACCCACCCCAACCTCCTGAGCTTTATATTTACACTGTAACCACAAACATCAGTGTGAGTTTATGTGGCAGAACAACACAAACTGTTGCACGAATCGCGAAGAGGAAGGAAAACGATGCGTGACTTTCTGTGCGTTTCTGTTCAGCCCCTCCAAGCTGCGATCAGTAGAGCCACGTTTTACTCCAGTTGTAGTTTTGGTTCCCCCCAGCATGATGCTGCCACCGCAGGGTTTCCTTAATTTGGGGGCAGGGTGTTCAGGAGGATGTTCGTGTTTTATGGCGCACAGCATTCAACACGTAAAACAAGAAGTGGAATTTGGCTCATTTTGCCGTCTGAACTGAGAACCGTCGTGTTGGACTCATGTGAACCTTTACGACTTCCTCTCTTCTTGCCGCGCTGCTTCAGTTGTTCATCAAATCACATTGCAACATGTGAGAACATTGAAGTCTGGCTGACTCCATCAAATAGTTTCAAGTTTTCCTCCGGATCAGGATTGTCATGATAACACGTTTCCTGGTGGATAAATCGCCCCAGTAATTATTGGGATAAACTATAATATTGTTTTGAGACCATTTTCAAACAATATATTGATAATAGCATAATAATGCAAGTTTCACCTCTCAAAGATAAATAAAGTGGAAAACCTTTTAAATGTGCTAGCCCACAAAAAAAAACTAACGAAACAAATTAAAGGTAAATTAAAACCACACATGGTCAAAACCATAAATTAAATGGATTGTGATGTGCCTTAAAAATATTCCTCATCAGATTGGAAATGATTTTAATTCATCATGTGATGAATTGATTGATGCTTTTTGTGACCCAGGATGCCTGACATGTACTTTCCTTCTGTCTTCCAGGGAGACGCCTGCATGGGGAGAACACCAACCAATCCAATACATTCCTGTATTTATGAAGCTTTTCTATGATTTGTTCCTTTATGTGTCTCTAATTAAGTTAAATTACTAGAGCATGTTTATGTGGCCTCTTTAATTGGATTCTTTAGTTCAGCCTGAATGTAGCACTTATTTAACAGCGTTAACTACTGTTTGTGAATGTGAATAGTTTCCTTATTAAAATCTGCCAATTAAAGAGTTTTTACAAAAACTGAGGTGACTCTTGGTGATGATGCGTTCCTATGGAAACCTCTGGACGTTCCCACGCTGTGCTGGAGCCTCATCGAACTGCTCTCTGACCATGAAAGGAATGTCTGGCACACAGTGAACTTATGATCACATGTGAACACAAAGCAAAACCATCAGAAGGTCTCGGTTATCAGATCCCGTTTGGACTGAAAGCCTCTTTAGACTGCACCTTTAGTAAGATAATGGTAATGTTATTAATAATACAATTATTATTGATTATATGTATATATGAAAGGGAGAGAAAAAAAGTCTCTTTCCTGCAATGCAATAAACAGCCTGGCTCAGAAATGAAAGGGAAGCATTTCTTTTATCAGCTAGTTATAGCTAGCACCTGCTAGTTAGCACACTTAACTAGCACAATACTATGTGAGTAATGAAGCCCAGAGCCACTGCTCAATTTAAGGATTGCAGAGTTAAAAGCAAAAGCTGTCTTGCTGCAGAAATGCAAACTATTGAACTCTGTTTACATGACATTTTTACATAGTGACTGGACTTGCTGTCCATCCTGCTGTTTGACACAATGAGATGGAAACTCTCATGCCTCTCTGCAGGCCTGCTGCCTCTTTAGCTTCTCCAATACATTGCAAGCAGCGGGACCAAATGTACAGTTATCTTAATGTAGGACAAATGTATGGCTGGCATAAAATTACAATTGCAAATGCATCATTTAATTAAGAACTATAAACGCTGGTGGCGTCAGCTGCAGTAGTTTGCCCTGCAGTTGGTCGATCCCCAGTTTGATTCCCAGTCTGCCTTTATGATTTCAATATGAGACATAAAAGGCGTCGTAAATCAAATTGTTTATAAAGAAAGATCAAATAAAACAAAATATCACATCAGGATGCTCTTCTTTGCATTTTTCCAATCTGGTTTATTGTTTTACATCGTAGTTATAAATATTAACAAAATGTGTAATTTTGGCCGATTAGGACCTGTCATTCATTTTATGGGAAATATCTGTTAGCAATGTTACTGGATTTTTCTATGAATTTTACAATTTATAATATTTTTACAATAAATTTCTGTGTTTTCTACCTTTCGAACCTGTAAAAATGACATGAAATGTGTTTCTTGAGTCATAGTAATTGTTGGTATTTTACAATCTTTTACCGTAAAATTTATAGAATTTTTTTACAATGTTGGTTTATAAGCTAGAAATGACAACAATCCTGGAAACTTTCTGCATCAGTTTAGGAAATGGTCTTATCTACTTACACACACGCACACACACACACACACACACACACACACATTACACTTGTTTTATTGGTTTGTTTTTTTTCTACAATAACTCTTGAAACTTTCATGCTTATGTTGCTACTTGTACATAAGCATGTTTACCACTACATGCCTGTAATGGGAGGCTGGGATTTTATTGATTTATTTATTTCTTTTCTGAACAAATAAACTTGACCTGAAGTTTAATCTGATACTAAAATCAATGAGTGTAATTCTTGGTATGAACAAAAGTAGCAAAGCAAAAATATTGGAGCATATAGCAAATTGAGTTTAGGGTATTTAGTGTCTCTGAGCGCTGAGGTCAGACTTTTATTTTTAAAGGAGATCTATGCATGGCCTATTCAAAGGCTCTAACTAATTCAGCGGCTTCCTCTTTTAACTATTCCATCGAACCAAAGACACCAGAATTTTTTTTTCTCCCCCAAAGTGTTTTGAGACTTGAACTGCTGAGGGGAAACATACGAGTTTGTTTTCTACCATCATGATGAACAGAAGCTAAATGAAAGTAGATCTTCCTAAAGCTCTACAAATGAAAACTTGCACCATCATTTGGATTTATTATTAATAGTTTAAGAAGCACATGGGACTTTGTGTTCTTGTTTTCTTTGCGTTAGCTGAAGCCGTGGAGCCCAGAGGATGTGGTCGAGGAGGTGGTGAGAGGCGTGCGATGGTGCTCTGTTTTCACTCTCAAACTTCCCCAGCCTGCCGGAAAGGCTCTGCTGTCTTCATCTGTTTGCACATATAAGATAGAGCAAAGATAATGATGACTAATTCTGGTGGACATGAGACGTGCTTACTATTGAAAAGACACAACATTTATAGTAAGGAGGAACCCAACACACTTCAATACCTGCAGTGACAGTGCAGTCAGAGCATAAAATAGATGAACTGGAGTTGATTGAATACGATAAAAAAAAAAAAAGAAGTAAGAAATAAGTAAGAAAGCTTCACACAACTAAAACATGCATGCTATATTTATCCCCTTTCCGGGAAAAGTAACCATGGAGAGATTTCTATATACACTCTGCTTGCCACACAGGATGACCAGAAGAATCAGCTCTCAGAAGCAAAAGCTTCCTCTTCACCTGGCCAGGCTCTACTTTTCACAAATTTCACTCGCCGATGATCAGAGCTGGTCGAGACAAGGCGAGGAAGACGAGGATGAATCAGGGATTTTCCTCGTCTTCGTCAGACAGACAGCCTGAGGAAAGAAACTGATTCTGCTTCTTGCTAACAGCATTCTGCAGCAGCGACCTGTCTGTGTCCAGGATGTGTGGGCTCTGCAGAAATTGAGTTGCCCCTTTTGCTAACTCTGGACCTGTTTGTGACTTGGATGGAGAGAGAATCAAGTGAAAAATCAAGTGAAATCTTACAAGTTTTAAAATTGAAAGGCCGAGTGCTCCTGTTAAAATACGTGTTCCAGGAATTCAAGTTCAAAAATAGAAAGCAGATGATGCTGAGGGAGCTCCCATGCACACTCCTCTGTTCCCTTCTCCATTCCATGTCACTAACTTTATTTTCTCTCTCTTAATGTTTATTTGCTTGTTTCCTCTGTCCTCCTGTGGTTTTCCATCCTATCCAAACTGTTTGTTTTCTGGGATCTGCTGGCTTTGGAGTTTCTCCTTATTCCTTTGGTCTGATCTCTCCTTGTTGCTTCCTAACATATCTGAGCTTAAGAGGCAACAGGCGATCTAAACAGAATACATTTAGTTACACCAGTCTGTTTTCCACATAAATCTCAAATTTGAGTAAATTAAGCATTTCCAGAACATAAAAACCAAAAGGAGCGTAGCTAACCCAGGGTACTCTTATCCTTGCATTGCGCCGCTCAGAGCTGCGTCACGTCGAAGTAGATTTTGTTATTTCAGATTTGATTTGTTCTTCTCCTGGACTTTTGCTCATAACGAGGTGTTGACAGGTCGGGGGTGTGACCTGCTGTGGTTCGGACACATTAGCACATCAACGAGACAGGAAGAGCAGCTGAAGATGTTGAGAGTTTTATTGGGAGTGTGTGTGTCAGAGTGTGTGTATTTGGAGACAGAGTTAATGAGACTTCCTCGGGTTTCCTGGTGAAATTTTTGGACAAAGCTTATTAAATGTGATGCCAACATGGAGAGGGAAGAAGGAAAACCTCAGTAACTGAGTGGATGAGACCGAGGCAGAGCATCTGATGTGGTGACACTTAAAAGGAAATATATTCACTTGACTTGATTTACCCCGACTTCTTGATCATTTTAAGGAACAGCTAATTTAACAATAACACCAGGACTTTGGGGGAGATGCTTCTTGACTGACTCGTGGAGTAGCTCACTATGCTAACTCATTGTGTTTATTGGCCTCAGTCTGACTCCACCTGCCACTAATGGGCTTCAGCAGTGTTTCAGATCCATGTCTTTTTACTTAACCGCTAGCTTGTCCTAGGTTCGCTAAGCTAACTTGATGCTAACGGTGCATTCCAGTTCTACTTGAAATCAGAGTTTCCAGTTTCCGCCATGGAAAAAACTCAATTCCCAAACCTCCTCAGCTCAGATCTCCGTCTTAGCAAGCTGGAGATTCCTGACCAGTCCAGGCCTGAAATTCCGGTTCAGCCATGTCTAAACATAGTAAAGATTTGCAAATAAAAATGTATGCAAAACGTCCACCAACAGCCATGAGGCCTTAGGCTGCCTTCTCTTGCTCAGCAGACGGACTAAAGATGGAGAACCTCAGCCTTGGCACTTCACTCGGTTTTGTGTGTCTTACTTTCCAGCCAGCATACCTAGGTGGGCCCCATATGGGGAAAAGGAGGGCAGACAATATAGGTCCCACATGGGTTTGTCCAAGTTTTCCATGGTGGTCCCACACAGGTTTGCCCATGTAGGGCCACTGTAGAGCCACTGTAGGGCCACCGCCTACACTGGCTGGGTTGTTACTTGGAAGACAACATTTCCCAACAAAACTGAACTGCAAAGTTCCCCAAAGTCAGATGTAATTACAGACAATTTACTAAGACTGCCCAATACCTGGGTTCCAACATGGCTGCCAGCCTACCGATTCATATAGAAAAATAAACACTGGAGTATCTCAAAGCAGTTTCTGGCTGAAAATCTTATTAAATATACAAACTTCAAACGGATATCCAGATGCACATGGAAAAGCTCCATGTGAACTCACTGATCTTATAGTTTCCTCCTAGTGGACTGGTGGACTGCAGTGCCAACAGTTTATATCTCTTTATATAACAACATTGCTTGTGAGCGTGTTTATTTGTGTTTAAATGCACAAGATGATTATTACCTTGTACTTGCAACATAGTTGTACTTTTCTTTGCCTGGATTGACTTGAGTAGAAAATATGAAAACGACTGTACAGTAATATAAGCGATGAAATGATGAAATGATGTCATGATTGGATCTGAGTTTCTCCATTTAAACACATCATTAGAGAATTCACTCTATTGTTCACAGGCAGATGTAACAGAAACAGTAAGCTCCTGTAAGGAAGCAAAGATGCTTCTTCAATAAGGCTTGTGAAATTTGAACTTGTTGTCATTTAAATTTAGAAGTGTGTTGTCACTTCCGTCAAATGACGCCTTTATAAGGAGACAATCTGCATGCAGTTGCACCAGGTTTCGTGAGAGCTGCTGCAGAGAAGCCGGAGCTGTGTGGGTTGTGTGCCAGGGTTAACCACATTGGCACTGCTGCTCTGCAGCAGCGCTGAAAAGTGCGTCTGGCACGAGTTACACGAGTTAATCTGAGCAGGAAACCTATAAGGTCTCATTTCTTCAATTTGACTCTAACAGATTGCACAGGACATTGGATAATAAAGCAGTAACGCCCACTGTTTGCTCACAGCAGAATCAGGATGTTAGCTCTGTGGGCTGTGCAGTTTGGATCACTTCTGTCATCCAGCAAAAGGCAAACTTTAAAGGAGCAACCTTCAGCTGCAGATTTACAATGTAGGGATTTTCTATGTCTGTGGCCTTCACAGTCATAAACGGTCTCTCTAATATTCATGAAGAAGCCTTGCATTCGTCCTGTGCTCTGTGCAGGTAACAGAATCCAGGCCGCAGATTGTTTTCGCTGGATTTGCATAGAGATTGGCATCAACGTGTTGCTTTACCAGGCAAAGCCCTGAGGTTTGCCTCAACATTGTTAAACACCATTATCAATGGCGGGTGCTGTAAAAGGTCAGCGTTATCTCACTCCGCAACAACTCCACATGCACCAGGTTACAGCTCATCCTCTCCTGCCCCCCCCCCTCACGCTGCAGTGAACCTTGACCGCAGGGCGGGGTCATGACGGCCGTGTCAGGATGCAGGCTGCAGACATAACAACCGTCTGAGCTGGAGCCGAGCTCTGGTTCTACTGTAAGCTGCCATGAAATTCACTCATGATGTGGATGTGATCATTTGTGTTGAGTAAATCAGAGTTTATCCTGTTTGCAGTGGCAGAGCTGGACTTTTAAAGTTAGTGGTACCGTGATACATATATGTATATATACTGAAAAAAGTTTAAACAGCACTTAAAGTGATCAGTTTCTCTGATTTTACTTTCCATAAATATATGTTTCATTAAAATCAACATTGTTTTTTTTATTCTATTATCTATGGACAAAATGTCTGAAATGATGCAAAGAAAACAAGTTCATATTCATTCAGAAGCAACAAGGCTAATGTTTGAACTCAGGAAGAGTTCAGAAATCACGATATGAAGCTCAAAAAGTCAATTTTACGTAATACTGCCCCTTTAAACTTAAAATGATGTTCTAAGTCATGTTTTTGTTTTTGTTTTTGATCACAAACAGTCTCATTTAAAATCCTCCATTAAAGGTGTGGAAACTTTGTGTCACTTGTGGGATTTTTGCTTCAAGCCTCCATGACTGATCTAATCCCTGCTGGTCAGGCAGCATTGACCACAAAGCTCACCAGGCCATCAGCACAATGCGGCCTGCATGTCACATCCTGTCTGCGCCCCGCCCACTCCCCTCACCAAATCCACGCAGGAACAACAGTAAGCTCCAGCTGCCAAAAGGTAAAACAAATGATGACACTGAGATGAAACAGATCCATCAGCATCTATTTGTTTGAATTTAATATTAAAAATATAACCGGATTAATCAATATGCTTAACTAATGAGAGGGGAAAAAATGGTGGTTCATATTTACACCATGTTATTCTTTCATTTATAAATGTCACTTTCACATTAAATATTTCATTAGTCAGCCAAATATTTAGCTTTAAAGCGACACCCTGCAGGTCATCCTCTTGTGCTTCTCCA
The DNA here is from genome assembly GCA_902982915.1 of Phalloptychus januarius. NCBI lineage: Eukaryota > Metazoa > Chordata > Actinopteri > Cyprinodontiformes > Poeciliidae > Phalloptychus > Phalloptychus januarius. The sequence continues at coordinate 1,406,024 of CADWAE010000466.1, read as the reverse complement.
GGAAAACCATTTCACAAAAATGTGACGTCCTTTCTCTAGTTTTTGTTGTTAAAGTATTTATTACTTACATCTAAACATCTGTTTGTCTGACATGATGCTTTCAGAGGACTTCCTACGTTTTCCCCATCACTGCCTGCATGCACAAACTTCCATGCGTCTGAGTTTGCATGTTTCTCCTCCCGTCTGGCATGTGAAGGTGACAGAGCTTCTCTCTGTCACCATCAGCAGCATAACTCAAAGGGGACCGGGCTGCGCTTACTGTTTTCTGCTTCTTCAGTGGGCCGCTGCAGATTTGATCACTGGAACGGAAGAACTCCACATCGCATGTTTGACTAATTGAGTTAGTTTTAATTCAGTGGCGCCCAAAGTGGGTCCTGCAGGGCCGCCATCCTGCATGCTTTATTCTCTCCCTGGTTAAATACTCGTGGATCAAATGATGATCGGTCACTCCTTGCGTTGGACACCACAACTTTAATCAGCTTCAGAGGGTTTGCTAGTTTTTACTAGTCGAATGTTGTTTAGTTTCCATTTAGTTTTTACCTTTTAACTAACCAGTTTTAGTTTTTTTTGTGCTTTGGTTGATTTTTTGGTGTAGAATTCAAAAAGGTCAAACGATTGTATTGTGACTGTATGCACATGGATATGGATATGGATGAATACTCAGCAGAAGATGCAATTTAAAAAAAAAAACGGAATTCAATTGCAACGTTTTATCACAGCTTTTAGCGCCAACACTTTATGGACTAAGTGCTGCCAGAAGGAGTATTTAGTGCCAATTTATCTCTTCTGTGGAAACGACATACATGTATGTACATATATATATTTCACATCAGTTTGAAAGACTCATGAACACAAAAATGAAGATTATTTCATCTGTAGTTTTATAAACGTATGATATAGTTCCAGTTAGTTGAATCCCCCCCTCCATCACTTGCAGTATTTATTTATAAGAGTTTACAAAAATGTTTTTCTCAATTTCAGTTTTCATTATTTTGTGCGTTGCAGCCGGCTGTAGTAACGTCTGACATGAGTCAACATGTAAAAGCAGAACAGATGGTGAGTAGACCAGTTCCAGCCTGCAGGATTAAACTGAGTGATGAGTACACACACGGCTCCGCTCAGCAGGTTCTGACCCGTTCCCTAACAACATGAAGCACCTGTAAACTACTTGCTCTGTCCAGGACGCGCTAAAAGCTGCATATAACTCTTTATTCCTGGAGTGGCTGTGGGTGCTTTTTTTTTTTTATACAGAGAAATATCCATCCATCCATTTTCCTACACCCTTGTCCCTTACTGGGGTCAGGAGGGTTGCTGGTGTCTATCTCCAGCTATCGTTTCGGGCGAGAGGCGGGGTCACCCTGGACAGGTCGCCAGTCTGTCGCAGGGCAACACAGAGACAGACAGGACAAACAACCATCCACACACACATACACTCACACCTAGGGAGAATTTGGAGAGGCCAATTAGCCTGACAGTCATGTTTTTGGACTGTGGGAGGAAGCCGGAGTACCTGGAGAGAACCCACGCATGCACAGGGAGAACATGCAAACTCCATGCAGAAAGACTCTACCAGTTGCGCCACTGGGCAGCCTACAGAGAAATAAATAAAAAAAATACTTTTTCAATTGCAAAGGGAAATAAACAGATTAGTGGTCAAATCTCATGCATTTAGATACAACATTTCTATTTCCATGCAGCCTCCTGATCTGTTGCATTTACATAACAGGAACTCAGACTGAAACGCTCTTTATTCGTTGTTCTTTTTTCATTTCTATGTTGTGCGATTCTTGGAAAGTTGAGTTAAGCACCCCCCCTGCCCCGCCCCCGCACCACCCCCACACCCCACCTCCAACCCCACACACCCACCCACACACCCCCACACACACACACCAAGGTCTCTCTCTAACTTACCTCCGGGAATCTGAATTAAATACCCAGAACATTCAAACCAGATCCACGAAATGAGCCAGGTGAGCTCAGCTGGGAGGAAGTTTTGTTTCCACATTTTCTCACAGTGGAGCCACAAATATGAATGTTGGGATTTGATAGATCAAAACGACGCACTGCGTCATTTTAAAGTGATAGCAAAATGATGCATGGTTTTTAAAATTGTTTCCAAATGAAAATCTGAAAAGCTTAATTTGCATGTCTGCTTTAGTCTGGAATAGAATAAAAATAGGCCTTATTGTCTTACTGGAGGGATAATGCATAATGAAATTCCCAGAAAATGTCCAAGATTAACAATCGCAACAAAATTAGTAATAGTAATATAGTGTAACAGATTATAATATGAAAATACTCTAACGTTATTAGGACAGAAATATTGAACTCATGATTGAAAGAATGTGCCATTAAAGCTGCAGTATGTAACTTTATAAAAATGATTGTTTTATGTATTTGTTGAAACTATCATCATGTCATGACAGTATAATATGAGACAAATAATATATATGATTATCTGTCTATTGTATCTGTCCTAGCTACTGTACTTCTTTTTTTTTCCTGATTTTTTTTTTTTTTTTACATTAGTAGACTTTCACTAATTTTTTTGTCATAAAAACCCCAAAACAAAATATGTAGACCATATTGAACAACTGGTTTTGTTGAACAAAACAATCAGACGTAACATGAATGATTATGGACCATGAGAGGAAGCTGGGGAACCCAGACAGAACCCACAGACACATGGAACCTCGGAGGAAGAAAACCACCAGGTGAACGGATGGGTGACTGTCTTTAAAGGGGACACTTCCACCAGGTGTTTGCCCACTGCTGAAAGTCTGAAGGAGCTGAGAGGCGGAGTTGTGGGCCAGGGCTACTTTACCAGAAGGACTCTTGGAAACCTCAACTCTGAGGAGGAGCTGCGTCTCGTAGGCGGAGCTAGGTCCACCTACGTTCCCTGGCAACGGAATGGTTGCCATGGAAATTAAAGGAGTTCTCAAACATGCATGAAAGAATCAAAGCAGTACTCCATTTATGTTTCTGATGGGGGAATAACATTACAATAGGATGTAATGCTAAAAAAAAAGTTGATTTAACATAATTCTGGCCCTTTAAAACATATGACCAAAAAGAAGAAGAAAAAAACAATGCCAGGAAGTTGGCAGGGAACTCTGATTTGCTATTATAAATGTTTCACTCAGAACGACAGAATAATTATATTTAATAATAATATTTTCTTTCTCCCCTTTCGGTGGCCATAATGTTTGACTGACTGACCTTTAAAAACTGAACTAGTCTCTAAACAGCGCAGAGTGACAGGACTACCTCTACTGCTGCTGCGGACCAATCAGTGCCTCCCTCCTCTGACACGGGTCCACAGCCTTCCTCTTCCTCCTCCTCCTCCTGGTCTCTCTCTCTCTCTCTGTTTTTTAACTTCACAGTAAAACACAAAGACGGTCCTCAGACGCCCCACTCCTTCATCTCCAACCTCCAGCGGCACTTCTGCTCTGCTCCTCTGTCTGTCTCTGCTAACTAACTAACAAACTGTGAGTGCACCGTTCGGTTTGGGTTCTGAACATTCGGTTCGGTTTTTGTTGCAGAATGATTCTGATTATTACTTCCAGAGTTCTGACTTTTTATGATCATCCGCTGTTTCCTTCGGGCTCTTTGCTTGTGCGGGACTCGAGATTTTCCAGATGTGTGTGTGTGTGTGTGTGGGAGGGGGTGTGAGAGCAGAAGGAGGGTGTAGAGGTTGGGGTCAGTAGTTATTGGTGCATGTCTTGGTGTCTTTATGATTGGTAATATCCGCAGTAAAGGAAATAGAATGCAAAATACAATGAAAGTGCGCAAAGTTCTTGAATCTTATGTAATACTCGAAAAAAAGAAAGAAAAGAAAATAAGCAGTGGAAACTGGAGTCTGTTTTCATTTTTAATCTAATCAAATGCATATTTCATATTAAAAAGAATAAATTAAGTCTGAGATTTAGAATGAATGAGTAAGTTTCATGCATGCTCAGTGTTGCTGCAGTGACTCTTGCTAATAAAGTGCATCAGTCCGCTGCAGTGGAGGCAGAGGGGTGGCCGCGCTGATCGATCAGCGGAGATGTTACAGGAAGTCCGCTTCCCCTGAAACCTGAGCGGGATGAGCTGACACTCAGCTGAGCGCTCTGCTCTGTAATAACATTGCTTAAGGTGGTGACATGTGTGTTTTCCTGATCTGCTTGGTGCACATCATGCAGCCCTGCACGCTGAAGCAGACGGAGTCAGCCTCTCTGCAGCTGTAATCCCGCAGACGTGTAATCTGGCTCTTGTGTAATCACGGAAAAGGCAGTTGGTATAATCTCTGAAAAGTGAGCGCCGACACTCACTTTTCAGTGCTTAACAGAGCCGGCCAGACGAATAACGCAACTGAGCCGCTACAGGAAGCCTCCATGCCAGCGGGGGGCGTCCGAGAGCTCCTGGATGACATGAAATATCTCAGCATTTTTAAAAAAATTTTTTCCTGTAATGTTTTTCAAAATAGAGATGTAAAATAATTTGACAAGATTTATTAATTGAAATTTAAAACATCAGATTAAGAGCCGACATGGCCTAGATGTGAATGCACAATTTGAAATGTTATAATTTGATGATTTATTTTAAAACAAGTTTTTATTTGATTCTAATTCTGCTTCTGTGAGTCAATCTTTTCTTGTTTGTGCCTGAGGTTTATGTTTCATACCCACTTTGTTTACAAAGCAATCTCAACGAGTTTTAACACGTTCAGATTCTGCAACACTCTACTTATAATAAATAATCTCTGACAGGATGAACGTCACCTCAGGACATGTATTCTTCACTCATTGTTGTCTTAAATGTCCAGCTATCTGTGGGCCCCACAAATTTAATTCTCCCGGGCCCCATTCAGTCTGATGGCAATCGAAAGAGCTGCTTAAAAACTGATGTGACTTTAAAAGGTTGGCCAGTCTCGTCACCATGGCTACAAGGTGATTAGCCTGTTTGTTTGAGCACAGATACTGATTACCTATCTGCAGATAGCTTTATAGATGTGGACTTATCCACATCTATGTGAGGGTTATGGCTCACAGCCCTGAAGGAAAACAGGAAGACTTACTTTTTACACTTTCAGGTGTTTTTTTAATTACACTTTTATTATACTATTGCATGGAGCATTCATTTATGATAAAAAAAACATAATAAAAGCAATATTTCTTATGTATTTAGCATTTTCACCAAACTAAGTATTTAATTCACAAGCTAAATATTTAGTTTACAAATTAAAGATTTAGTTAAAAAAAACTAAATATTTAGTTTGCAAATTAAATGTTTAATATCGAGCTCAAAATTAAGTATTTAGTTTGTTAGCTGTATATTTCATTCCAAACTTAATATCTATTTTCCAAACTAATATTTAAGTCCAATATTTAAGCTTGGACTTAAATATTTAGCTTTCTAATTACATATTTATTTAGTAAACTAAATGTTTAAATTGGAGCTAAATATGTAGTTAGTGAACTTCATATTCATAATGTGAATTAAATGTTTAGTTTGGTGAAAATGTGACTTTGAATTTTGAACACCTATTTTTTTTCTGTATGACAAGATAAATCTATGGAGGACCAAAACTGACATAATCAGAAATAAAAGCATAAGAAATTATTATTTCTTATTTTATTTTATAATAAGAAATTAAAGAATAAATATAGATTCATGCATATATATTTATGTTTTTATTTCTTATTATGTCAGTTTTGGTCCTCCATATAAATCAAACAAATATTGCAGTTCATTTTTTATTGTGTAACTTTACGGTCAGCTTCCCATGCTCACCATCAGTATGAATATCACAATAAATTCATAACCTTTAGTGATGCAACCGTTTCCAGGATGGAATTATTTTCCAACAAATGACATTAATGAACTTCAAGCATTAGATGCACCAGTTTGAAATGAACGCACATCGTCTCTAGTCAAGGGAGGATCAGAACTATACATACAGGCTCAACTATATTAAAAACACACCCACATTTATTTTGATAGCACTTGGTATAATTCTGACCGTCAACTGGACCTCTCTTCCTATCTGGCTCATTGAGATTGCTTTGACCCAGCTTTTAAAAATGGCCGCTCCATTTTAGTAGAAATCAGGTCGGCTCATTGTAAAACCTCAGTGTTGGACGACTTTCTGTGTTCCAATGCTGGTTTGGTGTTTTTGATATTATTCTCCCGTTGGAGCCCCTGAATGACAAACGTTGGTTTTGAAAGGTGGAGCAGCGATACAGGCAACAACTAGGACATCTGACAGTCACAGCAGGATTATTAGTCAGCAGACAGCACTAACCAGCACTTGATGGACATTGATAAGGGTCACATTTTGGCTTTCCACTGGTTCCAATATGGGGTTCCAAAACTTTTTTTTTGGCTGGGGGGCTGGGTGTGGGCTCTTTTATCACTATTCATTTATCATTTTTCATACCCTGTAGGTGTGGCTAGTGCTAGTTCACTTCAGCAGTAATTGACCATAAAGGACACCTGTAGTATTTTCACACAAACGTCATTGTCATGTGTTTTCCCCAAAAAGCCACAATATCCTCAAACTTAAGCAAAGTATAGAGTTAGTGGTCAAGATACAATAAATCAAGTTTCACTTCCAGGTTGAGCTGCATCTCACTTCTGCACGCTGATGTTGCTTCTCGTTGTACTTAACTGATGCTTTTGCTCATTAGTCATGCCTCACTGTTACCATGAGGCATGACTCATTCCAATTTATTCTGGCCTCAAAAACAGACAATAGCATCAGTTTACTGGAATATAACAGGTGACATAGAAAAATAAAAAAAAACTAAAAGATATTCACTCAAATGAACACAATCTTATTTAAAAGTTTAATTCAATGTTTTTGGGGGTTTTTTTTGTGACCTGTCCTGGAATCTTAGTGTGGTGGGTCTGGTTGCCAGGCAGTGTCAACCTTTTAGGTGTTTTATTTCACCTAAAAGGAGAAATGAGTTACTTTTCTTGACCGGTTGACTGGATGGAACCAGTGGATAATCAGGGCGTGTCTGAGTCATGCATCATCATTCTGCACACGACACGTCTGGCATGGAGAGACAAAGACGACGAGAGACACGGGAGAAAAACATTTAAAGTTGAATCAAATATCATCATTTTTTTTCTAAAATTACCAAAGTTGCTCATTGGCTCACGCTCTTCATGCATCTAAAGGTTTTAGGTGCATCAAACAAGTGAGGTTTTCAGAACTGACTTATCTGGTTCTGTAAAGCCACCAAATATTCAAATAAGATAACAGATCACAAGTTAATAACTGATAACCACAGCAGGTTCCGCTCTCTGTGTTCTTCACTACATACCCTGGTTCTGAGCGCTGCTCAGGAAACGCATCATGAAGCCAATGCTAAAATAGAACCCACTTGTCAACGTGTGCTTATGCAGGCTGTGTGTTTTCTGACTCTTTGCCGTCTGTCCTGCCTTTAGGTTCACAAACATCTACGTTCTGCAAATTCTTTCTAGGCTAAGTCAGTTTGAACTTCAGTTTCTCCTGCGTCTCCATGTGTCCCCATCTCTCGCCTCAGGGTCGTCATGGTTTCCCACAAGGAGTTTCAAAATGCGGGGAAGAGTCCGGGGCTGCAGGTGTGGCGCATCGAGAACATGGACCTCAAGCCCGTCCCCAAAGCGCTGCATGGCAGCTTCTACACGGGGGACGCCTACCTGCTGCTCTTCACCACCGCAGCACCGTCCTACAACATACACATGTGGCTGGGTGAGACTGCGACACACACATAAAACACACATAAAGCCCCAAAACGGCTGAGAGATCTCTTGCAGAACAAAACGTGTTCTAAGTCTGCCCTCACTGTAGATTTTATGATCCCACTTTTCATTTTCTAACGCACCAGGTTTATTTCTTGACAATGACGAACAAAATTATTCATAGCCATTTGAACATTTTCAAAATTTGTCTTCTAAAAACTTCAAAATGTTTTATTAGGAGAATTAAAAGCAGAAGAAAAGGCAAACAGGACAATGATACTAAACATACAGCCAGAGCTCCAATGGAAAGGCTTACATAAAGGTATATTAAAGTGTCAGAGTGGCCCAGTCAAAGTCCAGACCTGAATCCATTTGGGATTTGGTGGCATGGCGACACCTTTTTAAATTAATGGCGCAAATCATGCTTTTTTCCAGAAGTTTTAATTTTTGTCCAAAAAATGATGTAGACCAATATTTTGGGAAGGTGACCACATCTGAAATGTCCAAAGAATAATAGGCAGAAACTTTAATATTTGCAGCTGCAGCAAAATATAGTTCTGTAGAGGCCTGATTCTGAGGGACTGAATACAAATGCACACCACACTTAAAAAGTAATTTAGCACCATTGTTTCTTTTTCTTACTTTTACTTTACAGAAATGCACAACTTTGCATTGGTCTATCACAGTTTATGCTTTTTAATGTATCACTATGATAACTCTAAATTCCACTTCCTCCAAAGCTATTGTGCATGCATGCAACACGGTGCTTACAACAAAACAACCAAAACAAGACGAAATAGCAAGTTTTAGCAAGTTATTTTGAAATTGGAGGCTGAAACATCCTCTTTTGTTTGGCAGGCTAAAACATTCTACCCTGAAAGTCAGAGCTGCTTGTGAAATTCATTCTGCATTTTCTCTTCTCTGTGGTGACCATTCCTCCCACCAGCGCAGCCAGTCAGTTTTAACTTGTCTGCACGTTCTCAACTTAAACCTGGAGTCAGTTGTTCCCTGAGTGCTTCAGCTGCAAAACAAGAACAGGGACCCAAAAACAGAAACGGCTGTGTGCCACGCTCCAGGAAAATGTCTTTAAGCCACAGAAATACAAATAAAGTCTAGTCAGGTGGAATAAAGCGGCATGTCATTCAGGATATGTGTGTTTGGTTAATGTGACTAAACCAACCTGGGAGCAGCCGTTTGCTCTGAAAGAAGCCCAGTCCTTCTGCAAACGCAGAGAAACACAGAGAGCTGCTGTCTGTGTCCTCTGCAGGCGACGAGTGCTCGCAGGATGAGAGCGGAGCGGTGGCCATCTTTGCCACGCAGCTGGACGACTTCCTGGGCGGTGGGCCGGTGCAGTTCAGGGAGGTGCAGAACTCCGAGTCCAACACATTTCTGGGATACTTTAAGTCAGGAATCAAGTACCAGGTGAGCTTCATTCTCTGACAAGGCACATATTACCTAATTTATATGTATTTTAACCCGATAATATAAAACACATTCATGTTCTTTTCAACATTATTTTCACCTTTCCTTTTGTTTTTGATCATTTCAGCTGTTAATCAAATACAATCAGTACATTTCTTTATTGTTTACCTTACGTAACCTTTATTAAAATAATTTGGTCATCCTGTACATGTCCTTTAAGCAGCTCTTTTATCTATTTTTCTATATTTCCATGTCTTCACATTTGGAAATAGTGTTGGAAGCTCTGCTTAGGGTTCATTTGCACTCTTTAATCATTACAATTCCTGTTTTTCACAAATGTCCAGCAGAGGCAAAATCTCTGAAATCTTTTGTTAAGAAAAGAACGTAGGAGGGCTAAGATTTCATCTTAAAACTACTGAAACTGTTCCAGGAAACTGTTCCAAAAATGATGGAAGTCCCTTTGAAGTTGAGTGTTTTAGAGGTAAATAGAAGCTTACAGAAAATAGAGGGAATAAATCGGTGATTCTCAACCGTGAACCAGGTTACAGAGAAGTAAATAACACAAACTAATAACACTCAAGCAAACATTAAAAGTTTTTACACTTTATGTAAAAAAATAAATATATTGTAAACTCTAGAACAAAGTAAAAATAAAATACAAAGAAATTCAAATAAATTAATTTAAATGATTCATTTTATAACTCTTTGGTATCATTTCCAGGAATGTTCATTTCTCTTGGACTGATTTTCTTATGTTTTAGCCACGAACTTCACTGTATTTTATCGCTTCAGTCTGTCATGTATCATGTTATGACGTAGTAATTCCTCTGCAAAGTGGATGGAAACGGATGCATTGTTTTGAAAGCTAAAAATCTGACAGCTGCAGCGTGCATGGGGGGATAAATACAAATGCACAGCGTACACTTCATCTTTTTATTTGCAAAACAATGTGTCTTTTGTCTTCCAATTATTTAACATGTCCTTCTTTGTGCTGGTAGATCATATAAAATCCCAATGAAGTTTGTGGATGTAATGTGATGATGTGTGAAAACGACCAGGTTGTAAATAAACTTGTCTACAAGGAAGCTGACAAGTGGCAGTTAATTTTTTATTTTTATTACACAATGTGATGCAGGTTTCAATGTTACGCACACATCATAAAGCAATACTAATGTCACTTCAGACGATTTATTGCTAATTAATAGGACCATTTTTAGCTTTATGCCTGTTTAACATCATGCATGTCTCTATGCTGATGATAGCGTTCAGTTCACGTCCCATCATGCAGCATCATGTGGCCACAGAATATCAGTCGCAAAACATTATGTGACATTATTTATTATAAATAAAACAAAACTTCAGCACTGAGTTGACGACTGAATGACGAAGTAAATCTCTCTTTGCTTTGACCTTTTTACTGCTTCTAGTTAAAGTTTCACCAGTTTAAATAAAAGGGAACTGAATTCACATACACTGTGAGAGTCAGAATGACTAATGGAATGAAGAACAAGAAGAAGCTATGATCGGCTGACCTACACATAATTACCCTGTTTAATGATTGCTATGTCTTTTGAACCTTGGCACAGAAGAGGTTATGATTAGAAGTTCAGAGAACACGCCACAGGTTCGGTTGAGAGCCACTTCAGCTCTGACTTTGATTGGCTTTAACTCATCCAACCAGCTAGTTCAAAGCGGAACATCTGAAGGACAAAGCCAAACCACTTTTACCAGCCATGTGTTTCTCATTTACAAAACACACAGTCATGTTTTCATGTCTTGTGGGAACTTTACAAGACATGAAAGTTCTTGTCTTGTAAAGACAAGAACAAGTTCTTTTCTGCAGCATAACCCTTAACCCTAATCCTAACCATAACATATCTAACTCCTGCAACAAAAACTGCATTTCCCCTCATGGGGACCAAGAAAACATCCTCACAAAGGGAAGTGGTCCCCACAACCCCACACTGTAGACAGAAATAGGTTCCCATAAGGATATAAACATTGAGTTCACACACACACACACACCCACACACACCCGCACACACCTCGGCAAACGCATGCACATACACACACCCACACACACACATACACCCCCACATGCAAACAAACCACACCTACAAGCTTGGCTTTAGCTGAATGCAATTAACTCAAATTCTTGTTTACTACTTTAGTTGGAGGTTGGAAACTCTGTGCTGCACATGTTGGTCCAGACGCCCTCTCACAGTGAAGCAACAGAACCAAACTTCATCAGCTTTTCCAGGGCTGGCAACTCCATTGTTGGGAAACAACAGGGGCTGCATTGTTACCGCGGAAACTTTTCACAACCACGCAGCGGGAAGAACAGCATAAATCTGGTGTTCATTTTAGGCCCAAACAGCGAATTCCTCTGAATTTAGTGATCCGTCTCTGGTTAAAGATCTGACTCATGCTACAAAAGGCTCCACTGAACCAGCCACTGAACTACAGGCTTCCCTGTGTTGTTGCTCTCATGAAATGACAGCTTTAGTTTCCATCAACCACCACTGCTCCTCTCCAACACATCCCATCAGGAGCTCCTTATGTTTTCTAAAAAATGGCTTTGCTCAGTCCCTTCGTCTGTCAATCCTGACCAACACAGATTATAGAGAATAGATGTTAAGGTGCGATAGAGGGCTGACTGACAGACCGCCAAAAATCTATGCCAAGTATTTTTGGTCTAGTTTCTAGTGCCAATATGTTTAGTGCACTTGAAATACGACAAAACTAACAAGTAACTTTTCAGCTACATGTAGAAGCTCAATCATTTCTTAACATTGAGTTTTTATAAAGTACTAATTCCACTGGCAGATTGTCTCCCCTTGTTATAAGGAGCTTAAATATACTGCCTCATTCCAGCTAAACCAATTTTGTATTGTTTCACGGGTATAGTTTGATGCTTTTCAATAAAATAAGACTGGATCACTGAAGGTGTATTGTGACCTTACAATACCTGACAGAGTCAGTTATTTAAAAAGAGAATTGGAATTGGCAAAAATCTGAATCGGCAGACCAGTGATCAACCAGTGATATTACTGTCTTTTATGATCTGAAACAGATATTCTGTCATTTTCAGAAAATCTTCAACCTTGTTTAACAGTTTCATTAATTAGATGGACTTGTTATCACAGGCATGTGGAAAAGAATCAAAGTGAAAAATAGATAAAATCCAGCTATAATTTGGTAACATTTATTCTGTAGGGTAAAAAAAAATTGCGTGTTAATAAAATGCAACAGAAGGAGCCAGTAGAGAAAACAATGTGACCGGGGAGCTTAAATATACTGAAGCGAAGCAGGTGTGAGAAAGTGAAGGAATGATGAACAGCTGGGACAGGGAGCAGGACAGTCGAGGTAAAGAAGAAAAACAGAGACAAAATACAAACTGAACCAACACAAGGAATAAACTAAAATGACCAGATATAAGAAAACAAATGAGAGAGAAATGATCCAAAGAAAATACCTGAATCTAAAATTCCAACATCTACACATCAGAACCGTGTGACTGAGTGTAAAGTGGTCTGAATGGTCGATGTGGCTGCTGTTATAATAAATCCTTTATTTATTCAATCACTTTTAATCAAAATGTCAAAGGTTGACATTTTCTGTTCTGTGGTTGAAACTGAAACAATGCAGGATATTTGCCTGATGATTTTGATGGTGACATTTGACAAAACGGTTACTTTAAGGCGTAATGCTCTTTGAACTGCCTCTTTTTTTCTACAGTTTACTCTATAAACAAACTCGGTTTAACTTGAAGGAATTCTCTTCCCACCGCAAAGTTCTTGTTTCCTGGTACATGTAATGAGTTTGGATTGCTCTCCAACATTCAGCTGTGACTGTCTTCTGCAGAAAGGGGGCGTGGCCTCAGGCTTCAAGCACGTGGTGACCAATGACATGAACGTGAAGCGCCTGCTGCACGTAAAGGGCCGCAGAGCCATCAGAGCAACAGAGGTGGAAATGTCCTGGTCCAGCTTCAACAAGGGAGACTGCTTCATCATTGACCTGGGAAAGGTCAGAGTCCTTCTTATGCTTCTGAATGTCCAGCCAGATAAATGATAACTGGTGCTTTTTTATATATAAATTTAAAGTGAAAGTGAAGGATATTAGATATTTTTTCTATCCATCCCCTGACTTTGACCTTTTCTGTGATTAGTTGGAGTGTTGTTTAATCTCCATGCTGTAGTGGTAACCAGGGATACAGATGAATCAGTGAAAGGACCTTCCACACTCTAGTTCTTTGAGACATACAATCCACTCAGGTGATCTCCATTCACTCATTGTGAGACGACTAGCACTAGTTTGCTGGACCTCTGTTGAATGAGGTCAGTCACTGTAAAGGTGAATGCAATCACTTATTTTATGCTAAATATTTTTATTTGACATTATTTAGTAAAAAAAAAATTTCATTTTGGCACTACAGTATGTTTTGATAAATTATTTAGTCAATTCTTCTCTTTTTATTTTTAACAATTGTGTCCAAAAAAAAGCCAAAAAGCCCATTTTTGTTTTTGATTGTCACTGATACAAGTTGGTGAATACTTTTTATAACAAGAGCAAAAGGGGCTGAATACAAGTGCTTTATATATGTTTTTTTTTTTACATTAGGTCATAAATATAATTGCTAGGCTCAGGATCAGGCCACTCTGAACCTTTCTTTTAGGATCCCATATTTTCAGTGAGACGTCTCTCCAATGGCTTTCTTTCCTTGAAGGTGTAGGAATGCTAAAAACCAGCCACTATCTTCCCTCAAATAGTTACATTTTTTTACTATCTCTCTTGGAGGTTGGAAACATCCACTATCTGCCTTCTCGATAGCTACTTTCTTTACTTAAAGGTGAAAAAAGATTAAAAGTCGCCACTATCTATCTTTTAGATAGTTACTTTCTTCCCTTAAAGGTGGAAAAAGAACAAAACACCCACTATCTACTCTTTAGATGGTTCTCCTTACTCCCTGCTAGATTATATTAATCTTAGTTAACCAGCAGTCTGAACCTGACCCAGTAGAAATGAATAAAAAACAACAACAAGAAAACCCAACTGAAACAGTCCTCACGGTTAAGGTTCTTATGGATCCGACCTGTTGTCAGTCGCAGGGATGAGACCTCAGGCTTCCCTCTTTTGACTTGGACTGAAGTCAAACTCCTCAGGCTAATGCATCTGATCTCCCGTCACCCTCGACCTCGACCTTGACCTCTCCAACTCGCCGGATCCTGTACGTGACGCCAAACTGCTGTGGACATTTCTCTTTAACAAAGAGTGAGGAAAAAACTGTTTCAAAACCCAAAGAACCAGAGAAAGAGAAAGAATACTTTCTTAATCAGTATTTATTCAAAGGCTTTACAGCGGTTGGAGTCTCTGCTCACTGAACCCAAGCAGGAGAAAGAGCCTGGATCAGAACACAGCTTACAGTTTCATAGGGAGGGTTTCACTCCATTCACAGAGTCTGAGTTTGGTTACAGAACAGACCGCAAGCACACGTCTCTTCTATCAGTCAACGCATCATGAGGGTGCATTGAAGAAACTATCTAACAACTTTATTGTAACATCAAGGCCAGAGAAATGGCTTCAGAAGACTTTCTTATGAGCACGCACATTACACAGGAATCATTGTACTGTTATGCATAGTTTTACTTATAATCATATGGTAATCTTAAAATTTTGTACTGCCGCCTGTTTTGCAACACACTGTATGCGGTGTTGAAATAATGTAATGTAATGTTTCAATTGTCGATTTTTGTGTTTTTATGAAGCAAAGCACTTTGATCTGCTTCGTTGCTGAAATGTGCTGTGCAAATAAAATTTGATTGGATTGTATAATTTTGAATTAGTGACGAATTGGACGGAGGCTGACGGCCTGTTCCTCTACACTCAGAGGGTCTTTTGACTCCTGAGTCCTAAATGATGCTGCAGGTGATGCTCCTGTCTTCTTGTCTTTCCAGACAGTTGAGGGTTCAAACATCCTCTTCCTCTCTTTTTCTCCCCGTCCTGCAGGATGTGTATCAGTGGTGTGGCAGTGAGTGTAACCGTTTCGAGCGGCTCAAGGCCTCCCAGGTGGCCATCGACATCAGAGACAATGAGAGAAACGGCCGGGCCAAGGTGCACATGGTGGAGGAGGACGGCGAGCCGTCTGACATCATAGAGGTGAAACATTCACACATTCCTCTTATTTTTTATCCCATTTTTCCCGATGAACCACATTGAGCATGAGCCTCAAACAGGATCGTCCTGTGGAATTAATGTCGGTCGGCGTGGGAACGGGCGGACACAAAGATGCTCTTTGTCTCTGTGCCAGTTCTGTGCCAGTTCTGTGCCACGGTGACATTGTAAATACTTCCTTTACATCGCAGAGGAATGATGAACCTGAGGACAGGGGGGGGAGGTTGAGATCCTTTTTTTTAAAGTTTAGTTTTGATCTGGCTGACTTTAGTGGGATCCTAACATCAACCAATCAAACTGCTGCCATGCTGCTAGTTTCCTGATGGAGACAGTGACTGACTCTTCAGCTTGTTTGCTCAGGCTCTAGGACCCAAAACCACCATCGCTCCCAGCACTCCGGATGATGACAAGGTGGACACCTCCAACAGGAAGAAGGGCGCCCTCTACATGGTAAATATTGAACGGGATTGAATGGGACCTCCTAAAACAAATCTGTTTCACTCTACGGTCTACAAAACACCGATTTCATGTTTGCACATTCAGTGCACTTTAATGTGACTGTGTGTTGTTGCTCTTCAGATCTCAGATGCTTCTGGCTCCATGAAGGTGACCGCGGTTGCTCAGTCCAGTCCCTTCAAACAGGCCATGTTGTCCCCTGAGGAGTGCTACATCCTGGACAATGGGGTGGACAGCAACATCTTTGTTTGGAAGGGTATCGAAAGTGTTCATATTTTGATGATGTAGCATAAAAATGACACTCATGGGTTTAAATCCACTCATCATTGGCCAAAACACCTCATTAATGTTGGACTGTTGTATCATTGGTCTTCAGTATGCTACATCAGCTCGAGGAGCAAAGCTGCTTGATACATTTGACTGACAGTCAATCAGAAAGATGAACATAGCAAATTTAGTTGAATTTTAATTGAATTTACGTGGTAGGGACAATGTACATTAATTGACCTTTCTGTAAATTCTCCAAAATAAGGCAACTTACTATTTTTTCATCTGTTGTCCCTGAACAATGAGACATTTATCCTGCGAAAGACAAAAATGTTATACAAACAAGGTTAAAATGATTTAGTTATGGGCCTCACTTAAAAAAACAGTGGTTTTAACCAACTTATTGTTGGTGTGAAATTGTAAACAGTTCTTCCTGATTATTCCCTCTGTCTGCAGTGACACTCAGCGTGAAGCTGCTTCCATCATGCTTGCCAGTCGGTGCAGTGAGGCCAGGTTTAGAAGCCCCACCTGGAATCCTCCAAACATTCCAGTCATTGTGGTCAAACAGCTAAAAGTTATTTGGTTTGTCGATGTCACACCTGAACCTGTTCATTTTTAGGCAGAGGATTCTTTCTCGCCCAAAACCTTCTTCATGATATGAAGGCTTCATGGTTGCTGTGGAACAATTTTCTAACAGATTGAGTCAGAAGGCTGAAACTTTAATGCGACTGGGTGTTCTTCACATAATGATCATTCCAGACACATGTACCAACCAGAATGAATAAAGTCAAGGAACAGTAGGTTACCAAAGGGTGTTCCCAAATCCAACATCAGGCCTAAAAGTTGGATGATCTGTGCTTTCATGATGACTTAATTTATCCCAAAAGGAAATTAAATGTTGTTATACCTCATAGTATCCAAGTATTTTAAAGAGTGGTTGTGGATGGAAGGAAGGATCTCTGGTAGCAGTCGGTCTCACACTGAATCTGAAGAAGCTTCTGACTGAAGACTGTTGCTCTATGACAGTTATGACTATCATGACCAGGAGCTATTCCACAGTAACATGTCCTGGAAGACAACATCAGTTATTAGCAAGCACTGCTATACTACCTCATTTTGCTGCTCCTCTTTATGTCTCTGCCTGGGTGAGAGATGATGGAGTCGCGGATATGATCCTTGCCTGTTATGATCAATGAAGGAAACGGTGTGAACTTCCTCGTTTTCTCCTTGCCCTTTGGTAAAACTGTGCATGTGCCAGAATTCTGAAACACAATTTAATGTGACGTTAAATGTCCAAAATAATATGACAATGATGAGTGGAAAATGACACAGAACAGGAAAGCATTTAATTAATTTAGAATTGCACCATAGTATAGACTGATGGCCTCCTCCTTTTAACAGGTCCAAAGGCCAATGCTTCTGAGCGTAAAGCCGCCATGTCTGCAGGGCAGCAGTTCATCAAAGACAAGGGGTACAGCAAAAAAACGCAGGTAAGGTCCCTGCATGCTTAACCAGTCAAAAAAAAGTCCCACAAAGTTTCGCTAAGCTAAAGCTAACAGTCAAGTTACACCTGCAGATCCAGGTCCTTCCTGCCGGAGCAGAAACGACCTTGTTCAAGCAGTTCTTCAGCGACTGGAGGGACAAGGATCAGACAACAGGACCCAGCAAGGCCTACGCTATCGGTCGCATTGCCAAAGTGGAGCAAGTGCCCTTTGATGCCTCCACCTTGCACACAAACACAGTCATGGCTGCCCAGCATGGCATGGTGGACGACGGCAAAGGCAAGATCCAGGTAGGAGTGTGTTTCTAAAAGCAACCTGGCACAGAGAGTCGGTCGACCAGCCTGTGTGAGAAGCAGGGTTATGATAGCTTTTTGGTTTTTCGGGATAGTTTAGTTTTATTTTGCTGTTACATTTTGTTTGTCTAATGTCGTTAGTTTTGATTAGTTTTTCGAGTGTTTTTTTCCAGTTTTTATTAGTTATTATTAGTTATGCAGTTATACTGCAAGAACACAAAATCTTACCAAGTATTTCTGGTCGAGCTTCTGGTGAAAATATCTTATTACACGTGGGATACAAGTTACTTTGTCCCAGCTTGTTTTAAGACAACAATTCCTTAATATTGATGAAAAAGTGCTAGCTCTATTGGCAGATTATTTATGGCGTGGGAAAAAATGTGTTGTTATAAGTGAATTAATCTGCCTATGGATCTAGTCCTTTTTCATTAATATTAAGGAATTATTGATTGAAATAAGCTTCCGTTAATGAAAGTGTCTCCTCAATTTCCGTTTTCATTATGCTGTTTGTTCTCATTAACTATAATAACCTTGGTGAAAAAAAAACATTCTCTGGTGTTCAGATCTGGCGAGTGGAAGGTGGTGAAAAGGTCCTCGTGGATCCTGCTACTCACGGCCACTTCTACGGCGGAGACTGTTACCTCATCCTCTACAGCTACAGACAGGGCAGCAGGGAGCAACACATTATCTACACCTGGTGAGGAAACGGAGCGCAGACACAATTCAAGATGCTGGAGACGCACAGAAGGAGAATCTCTCACACTGTCTGTGTTCCTCCTTCAGGCAGGGGCTGAAATGCACACAGGACGAACTGGCGGCTTCAGCGTTTCTCACAGTGAAGCTGGATGACTCAATGGGAGGATCCCCAGTTCAGGTTGGAACACGACACACACAGACACCTCTTGGTTGAGAAGGCAAACAGAGCAAACTGGTATCTAGTTCTAGCTTACATTATAATAACAAACTACATTTACAAAGTTGGCTGCACAGTGGTACAGTTGGTAGAGCTGTTGCCTTGCAGCAAGAAGGTTCTGGGTTCGATTCCCGGCCCGGGGTCTTTCTGCATGGAGTTTGCATGTTCTCCCTGTGCATGCTTGGGTTCTCTCTGGGTACTCTGGCTTCCTCCCACAGTCCAAAAACATGACTGTTAGATTAAATGTTCTAGGTGTGTGTGTGTGTGTGTGTGCCTGGTTGTTTGTCCTGTCTGTCTCTGTGTTGCCCTGCGACAGACTGGTGACCTGTCCAGGGTGACCCCGCCTCTCACCCGGAACGTTGGCTGGAGATAGGGGACAAGGGTGTAGGAAAATGGAGGGATGAGTGGATTTACAAAGGAGCAGTGTACAGCTCAAACAAAAATGTCGCAGTTTGATGCACCAGATTAAGCTACGTAGCATCTGCAAGTCCCTTAAGAGATGCAAAATATATTTTTAAAAAAATCTTTTTAAACTGAAATTTAATGAGACATTAAAAATCTTCAGGGACTGAAAATATGAAATTTGCTTTCTTTTTAATTTATTCAACCAACTTTAGGTACAACTTGACAAAGATCACATAAAATAGAACTTTAGTGCCATGAACATAGTGCAATAGATCTAAAGATCTATTCCATGTTATTTCATCTGATAACGCTAACAAAGATAACTACTCCAGATATCCAGCAGAGGGCAGTGTGTCTTTATTTTTAACAAACCCTTTTTTCACAGCAGCCTTTTAGACAAACACCAAAGCACCGGCATTTAATTTCTTAGTGATAACAAGTTTTAAACAAAGTTATGCTAACATAAACCCACTCTACTGACCTTTTATGTCTTGACTCATTTAATGCAGGACTTGTTAGCATCATGTAATGGGTAATCATTTAACAACAACCATGGCAACAAGTTAATGAACAGTGAATTACAGGCATGAGAAGAAAAGTTTCAAATAAACAGAATATTGAGTTGACTACCTTTATCAAAGTCTGCAAATATCATGGTACATCATGGTTCTGTTGGTACCATGACACACTACTGAAATGACCCTCTGATCCAGTAAATGACTGGTTTGGGTTTTACCTGAAGAACAGGGACTTCTTTGTACCAGTATGTGATTGTTCATCAGACAGAAATCATATGTGGGATACCCCAAGGTTCCATCTTAGTGCCCCTCTTATTTCTCTGCTCGGATGATAAGAAATAAGGCAATTAGTCACCAATGCATGTAGTGATTGACTCAGGCTTTAACATTCAAAATCACATAAAGACAGTTGCAAAGATGGCCTTCTATCATCTGAAGAACGTTTCCAATATGTGGAACTGCATATTGGCTTAATCCAAAGCTGCTGCCCTCTCCTTTGGAATAAATAAATAACTTAGTTCCACTTATCCACAGGTGAGAGTGACTCAGGGTCAAGAGCCTCCCCACCTGATGAGCATCTTCCAGGGCAAACCCATGATTATCCACAGCGGCGGAACTTCTCGTAAAGACGGACAGTCGCAGGCCGCCGCTACCCGTCTCTTCCACATCCGCCAGAGCTCTTCCGGTGCCACCCGGGCTGTGGAGGTGAGCTGGTGTTCAGGGACGACGATTTATGGGATGTAGCACAGGTTCTAAGCTTTCTTTACCTCCCCTTTCAGGTTGAGGCCTCTGCTTCCAACCTGAACACCAACGATGTGTTTGTGCTGAAATCCCCGAAAGGCCTGTTTGTGTGGCGAGGCGTAGGAGCCAGTGAGGAGGAGATGAGCGCAGCCAGGCATGTTGTGGGCTTTTTGGGTGGCAGTCCCAACAACGTGTCAGAGGGCAAGGAGCCAGGTGGGTCTCAAAGTCAACGCATGCAGAGAAAGATGTGGACGATTTAATGAGATTCTTACCAGACGACCAGCTGTGGTTCCTTCGATGGACAGCTGGCTATCAGAGCTCTTATCGTTTACTAAAACTAATGAAATAACAAAAACTGAAATTGAGAGAACATTTTCATTAACTGAAATAAACATGCTAATTAATCAGGAAAAATAACTAATTGGAATTATATTATGTGCTTATAAAGCAAAATCTTAATATTCATTTTGTCGGTGTGTCATTGATGGATCTGTTTGCTGGCCTTTCGAACTGATATCACATTGATTTTTTTTTCCCTCACACAAGCAGTTTACTTCAACTGTGGGCTAATTACTTTACTCCGTACTCCCCCTAGTGGCTATGCTACGCTAGTCCACAAAATGGTGACGGCAACAGTTGGGAGAAAACACTAGTCAGTTGGTTGTTCAACAATAATTTCATAAATTGTTTGGAAATAGAGTCTTCTGTTCAGTATTCATCTCCCACACAATACAATACATCATATAAAATCATTAAAGATAGAAAAATAGCAGAAAAACAAAGAAACAACAAGAATAAGCACACATGCTTCAGGTCTGGTTTTAATTTGACTAGATACAGATGATTCATCTAGTCTCCAGACCAAGGAGGCTGTGATTCATTTCCTGTTACGAACGCCACCAGGTAAAGATCGCCTGGTGGGATACCCGTTTTCTGACGGGTACTGAGATGGGAACCGGGTACAGTCAAACCCAAAAGACAACATGATTTTATTTTGAGTTTCATTATGAAAGAACAGGAGTTTTTAAAGAGACAGAGGCCCAATGTCAAAGCGTTAAAATAGGAAGTAAAATTTGTTTTGAGTTATATTCATATAAATGGCATTTTTACAGCAACAAAAAGTAACATAGTTATTTAATTGCGCCTTAAATGCCACCATGTGCCTGGAAAACACATAATACTTCCCCTTGAATGAATATGTGGACATGTCTTTGCATTTGGAAAATGCAGTCACATTTGTCTTGTGCTAGAGACATCTGACCAGCAGTGCAGCAACAGGTGAGGGTGGGGCAGCGCTTTGCTTCATATAAGAAAGCTCTGGTCATTCCAATCCTTTTTTAAGCGTCTCACTACCTGAGGACTTGAACTCATTGGACTGGCGTAAAGAAAAACCTTCAAGCAAGCAGAGTGTTGGTTACTCAGACAGAGCAAACGACTTTCAGTTGACGGCTGTTGTTTTCTCTTCGTCTCCAGATGATTTCTGGTCTACTCTGGGTGGCAAAAAGGAGTACCAGACATCAAAGAGCCTGCAGAGCACAGACAGACCCCCTCGTCTATTCGGCTGCTCCAACAAAACTGGAAGACTTATTGTAAGTGAGAAATGAATTCCTTTGTTTTTATCCGTACATGCTAAAATATATTAGTTAAAGACATTTTACTATTGAGCTTTAATGCATCAGTAAAACCTGCATGCTGTCAGTCTGAGTTTCCATTTGCACTGGTGCTCAGGTGGAAGAAGTGCCAGGAGACTTCACACAGTCAGACCTGGCCACTGATGATGTCATGATCCTGGATGCCTGGGATCAGGTAAGATCAGAGTTTTTTTCACTCCTGAAATGTAATTTTAGCACGTAAAGCTCCACAGACTGTGCAGAGTCATGGTTTTGATTTGGCTATACTTCTTGTGTCTCTTTCCTCCCCGCAGCTCTTCCTTTGGGTTGGCAACGAGGCGAATGCAGAGGAAAGAAGTGGAGCTCCCAAAATAGGTTGGTTACATTAGAGCTGTAAACAAACACAGAGGGCATTCTCTTCTGTTAGGTGTTCTGAATGTAGAACTGGGGTGGTTCTTAAATGAACATTTAAAGAAGATGATAAATGTATCAACATTTAGCTGTTGCTCCTCTTGCTAACTTCCAAGACATTCCATGGACAGAATGGATATTCATGCTGTGTTCGATTTGTCTTGGAAGTCAAAGTTCAGAGCTGTGCCTTGAGATGACATGCGCGCTGTATAAATAAACTGAATTGAGTTGATTAAGACCAAGCTGAAAACTTAAATTTAAACGTCTAGTGTCTGCAGAGTAGGAGCTATAAAATTCTGTTTCTTTTCTCTTTTCACCTCTCGTATTGCAGCCAAGGATTACGTGGACTCGGATCCGTCTGGTCGCAAAGGACTGCCCATCACCACCATCAAGCAGGGGGCAGAGCCTCCCACGTTCACTGGCTGGTTCCAGGCTTGGGATCCCAAAATGTGGGAAAAGGATCCACTGGAGAGGATCCGGGCCCGTTTCTGAGCACAGAATTCCAGCTTTGTCCTTTGCACTCTGGCTCCTTACCCTTCAGCTCTCCATGTTGCAGTTTAATTCCTGCTTTATTCAAATACCTAAGTGCCAATAATAATGTTACCACAGTTATCAGGATTGCTCAGCTTACAATCAGAGCTTGTTGCCTTTGTATATCAAGAGATTATAATACCTACCAAGAACCTCAGGTAAAGAAAAACCAAATGAAAAAAAAAAACAAAAATAGCACGTTCCCTTTGACTCTGTGTCAGTTGACAAACGCCACATATCTGTTTGTGTCATGTTTAGTATGAAAAGGTCGTGTAGAACACACTCCAGTTACATCCTGCACATCTTTGTTGAATTTCCTGCTTGTGAATTTTTGGGACCCACAATGTGTGTTCGTTCCCATTTTAAACAATCCTGAAATGTTCTTGTGAATGGCTTTTAAATAAAACTGTGTCGTTGAAACCTTTGGGTCTGTGAACATTTTAAAAGACGTGAAATTCACTGAGAAATCGGGTCCTGCAACATCTGCCGAACAAATAAATAAATAAATAATAATAATAATAATAAAAAGGGAGACAACACTTTAATGTTCATCTGCACTGTCCTTTCGAAGGCAACCAGGCTGCTCCTCTAATCTGGAACAAACTTCTAGAAACCTTAAAGATGCTGAAACCCTGAGTTTCTTCAAACCATGGGAAAAAATCTGTTTGTTTATACTTGCACTCAATTAATATTAACTGAAACATTAATTTTAATCTTATATAACAGCACTTTTATAATCCCACTCCAATGTAATGTAGTGCTCTTTTTGTTTGTTTGTTATTTCATATTTTCATCATGTAAAGCAATTTGAACAGTCTAGTTGTTGAAATGAAGAAATGTACTACAAAAACAATTTGCCATGCCTTGATACCTGTGCTTCACTTACAGCTCCTCAAGGAGTATAATCTACAGAAAAAAATAGTTAATCCTAAAAAAAAAAAACTGGCAGCTCACAGTGGGCTGAATCTAAGCATATAAATGAGTAGAAAACTGAGTGGAAGGTAAAAGTGTGGCAGACAAAGATGCACACAAAGCAGAACTAACTACAGTGTTGATCTGACTGTGAAGCAAAGACAATTCAGGCATTTGGTGGAGATTCACAAAGCATGGACTGGAGTCAGTGCTTTAGGAGCCCGCATTTTAGCCTCTAGAACAGAGGACATGAAATTATAAAATATGCTAATTTTTATGTACATCTATAAATAAGAAAGCTAGCAATTTCAAAGGGGTTTTATTTGCAAACTATGAACTCGGTATTGAAAGTAAATGTGTTAAAATTCCATTCTTAAAGTATATCAATGGAAAAAGTCTATTGCCGACTATTGAGCAGTCGGTGGGATGGGGCCCCTGAAAGCTTCCTTTAAATAGCCCGCAGCGGGGGCGCAATTCCAGGCATCTGGCAGCACCGTAACCTGCATTACCAGCCTCTATTGCAATGCGGTGGCGCTCCGCAGATCTTCAGTGTGTGCTGGCTGTTTGGGGATAAAGCACGGCAGCTATTCGGTCATGTGATTCCTGCCTTTTTTTTTTTCCCTCCTTCGAAGTTGAAAGGCAGGAGCAGAGCAGTGGAGGGGGCCCAGCTCAGCTCAGCTCTCCTGCTTGTCGTGGATGCAGCGTTTTTCGCTCGTTTTTTTTTGTTATTGAACGAAACATTTCTTTCACAATGGCGGGAGCTATCATCGAGAACATGAGCACCAAAAAGTTGGTGATACTGGGAGTTACTCTGCTTTTGTTCCAGGCGCTCGCCTTCATGGTCGGCGGGTTAATTGGTAAGTTTTCCTCCTTTTTTCCTCACTTTATCTGCTGCTTAGCTAATGCTCGCCTTGGTGTCCGCGCGCCTGTTAAAACGCAGAAGGCAGAAACGCCTTCGGAGTTTGAAATAGTTTGTCGTTGACGTTGCACTTAACTTTTATCGGTCTAAGAAAAGGTTTTCACACTAACAATAGCCGACCTGCTGTGACTTGTAGCTAACAACGCTGGCGGAGAGCAGCCTCAGCTAAAATCACTGCTGCCTATCAAAGTGTTTGCTGCATGCTAAGACTGCTGCCTTCCTTTCTTTGAACTACACTGCAGGCAGGGCCGGATTTAGCAAGATGTGGGCCCCTGGGCTAAAGCCAAGCTCGGTGCACTACCCGCATAAGTTTTTCTTTCTTCTTTTATTTGTCTTTTTCAAGTAGTCACAAGATTTTTAGTCTACATGGAAATGGTTTAGTCTAAGCATAAACATGGCACCTTTTTCTATAAATGGAAAATTGAGTCCTATAATCTTAAAGTAATAATGCCAGGTTTAAAACATCAAAGAAGACGTCATGACAAGGAGCTAAGGGAAAAGTTT
This sequence comes from Phalloptychus januarius, assembly GCA_902982915.1. NCBI lineage: Eukaryota > Metazoa > Chordata > Actinopteri > Cyprinodontiformes > Poeciliidae > Phalloptychus > Phalloptychus januarius. Next base: position 1,380,739 of record CADWAE010000466.1, on the reverse strand, counting down.
TTCTCAGGTGTACATCAGATGTTACCTGTTAAAGAGATCAGATTTTATGTTAGTGCTTGCTGAGGCCATAAGAATCTGATAATAAATATAATTGATCAGACTGTCTGAAGTTTGCTGTGTTTGTTGATTCATTGACAGTTGATTATTTTAGGTATCATATTATCCTGAGATTGAAACAGCTCTGTTCAGTAACATGGTTGCAGTGGAGTACTCTGAGCCCAGGCGGCATGCTGCTGTAAACATGCAAACCACCCAACCACCTGGGCGTAGTGCTTTCCTTTAGAAACTTTAATAAAATACTGCGTTTGCAAGCAAAACAAAAATGTGTATATTGCATGTTTTGGGGGACATAAAAAAAATCTGTAGAAAATGTGACTGATTGTTAAAACAGGAAGGGCTACACCACCAGATAGCCAGTATGTCAGATATATAAAACAAAAACTAATCAACAATTATGTATCGACTTATAAGAAACGTATATTGTGATATATTTTAAAGCCAATATTCTAGCTTTATATCCAGTTACTTTCTCTCTTTGGAAGGCTTTTTAGAATAACTACAGAAAATAAATACCGGGGGGAAAAATGAACAATTTGTTAAATGCAAAATGGTAAAAAGTGTGAACAATATAAAAGGGGAATGGGTGGTTCTGTTAGATGCTGAGCTTAACTGGAGTTTGGCCCCCAAATGTAATCCTGCTTAGGGCCTCGTTCTTCCAAATTAAGCACCGCTGTCTCCTTTAAATTTATATAGTGTGTTTGCACCACTTTGAAACAAACTCAAAAGTTCTTTCCTCCAGTTAATTTATTCAGTCTCGCCTCCTCCTTCTGTCTGCATCCTCTGCTGTGTGTGTGGGGCCCTCAGGCAGCATCTCTACCTTCCCTGTACTCCCCCATGAGCCTCTTCCCTTTTGCCCAAATTCCTTTCTATTAGAAGATGGAGCCTACATTTCTCTCCCTCTTTCCCCATCATGACAGTGATGCACAGAAACCCCCCAAACCCAGCTGTCAATCTTCAGTCTTGCCTTCAAGTCTGAAAAGGAGTTGCTGTCAGGTTTCTTCAAATCCAGCTTCTCCCACACACTCACACACACTCTTTCTCTCTCTCTCTCTCTCTCTTCTTTTTAACTCACATTTACATTAAGTTGCTAGAGGTTGAGCTCTTGCTAAGGATCCATGGGTTTGTCTTTGGACTGAACCTGGGAACTCCCAGAATCCGTCTCCCTGCCCTCAGTCCTTCTCATCTCCAGCTACTTTTCAGATAAATTGGCTTGTTTGGCTTTTTCCTGGCTGAGATGGTTTTAATGAAGCCAGATTCCTTTGTGTTTGCTCGCCGGCCGGGGGCAGCGGGAGTAATTCAGAAGAAAGCTTTTTCTTTTTTTTTTCCTGCTCCCCTCTTGTTTCCCGACATGGCAGGGGGTCAAGCGGGCCTGCTGGACTCACAGGTCCACTTGGTAATTAAACTCCCTGGGGAGTCGGGGGTGGGGAGGGGGGGTTAATTCTGTTTGATGTCCTTTTGTTGCCATGTATGAACACCAGTGGATCCAGCTTAAGTTTACAGCAGTAAATGTAACTTTTTTTTGAACTGGCATGTAATAATGCAACACATATATCATATAATGTAGAATTTCAACATAATAAATCATGATATTTAAAATCTGATCGTGCAATTGTTGTTTATTATACTATGAGGTGGTTGTTCAGGTGAAGTTACAAGGAACTGGTTTTGTTGCCATAGACACCAGCCACCAGCAACTTTTTTTATTATTGAAATTAGTTGAAGAAATAATACTTGATTATATGAACTCAAAGCCGAAAGACTTTTAACACTTTTGAATAATTAGTTTATTTATAAGAATAAACTGTATAATATTGTGCTGATTATTTAAAAATGGCTTATTTGGGACTGTGGTTAGTTTATTGAGATCAGGTCGTTACTGGAGGAAAATATTCCTGTGCAGTTGAAGCATATGCTGAAAAACTGCATAAAGAAAAAAAAAAACACATAAAAACGGCATCATATTAAATTACAGTCATCGTCGCATGGTGAGAAGAGTGATGGAAATTTGGGTTAATTGCATCATATTGAACATAGTTTAATATTTTCTTTAATTTGTTCAGTCTTATTATTTGCATGTGTCCTCTGGTTGTTTTGTACTTTAATGTATTGCTTAAAAGTATGAATGTTCTCTAAAGGGTTTTCCATTGCTGATCTTTGGAGTCGATGCTCAAAGTTGAAAATGAAACGGATTTCTTTTATTAAACTATTGTCTTGCGCTGCCATGTATGCATACACAGTGGCTTTAGCTGCTGTATGAGTTTTGGTCCCTGTGCAGACGGTCCTGAGATGTTTACTTGCTGTCTGCTGTGATTAATGCAGAGTCTGGCTCCGCAGTGGGTGTAGAAGTCATTTACTGTTATTGCATCTCTGTGGCAACTTCATTTATTTAAGCACAACTTCTCAGACAACATGGCCGACTGCAGTGGTTGACTTGTGAAAAAGCTTTTGTGCTTGCAGACATTACCATCTTGCAGTCTGATATCCATGGCTTTTGTTGTTAAATACAATGACAAATTTACTAAATTGGAAACAATAGCTGCATTTCCACTACAAATGTTTGCCAAACTTTGTCGATATTCTGCTAATTGTTTCCACTAAATAGGAAACGCAATTAAAATTTCATGTGAATAAGCTTACTGCGATAAATCATTAAAAAACCTGCTGCACAGGAAGTCATTTCCTACCACTTCCTGTTATCATCGTCTTGGTATTTTCCACCAGCAGTAACATCCGGATGATCATGTGACTCGTGTGATGCAAATAAAGTATTTCCATTTCAGTCTTGTTTAATACATTGTCCAAAAAAAACTATCTCATCCCAGAGGCAAAACTTTATCGATGTTTTTTTTCTCTGAAAATTGGCATGATTCCATTATGCAGATTTATTTTTGTAATTACAATTTGCACAGTGTTGGGGTGACTGTTACCAGTAGTCGTGGGCGGGTCCAGTGGGCGGGTCCAGTGGGCAGAGCCACAAAGCAAATGGGGAAAGTGTCTGACTTTTGGACCTTTGTGGAGGCAGATGCGATCAGTGGTTAAGGTTGGTTTCATGTGGAAGTATCTGCCAATTGACCAAAATTAAGAAAATCGGGGGCTTATCAATTGGTGTAATCCTAGTGGCAATAAAGTCGATTCAGCTAAATTTCTTTAGCCGTTGCATCTGCATCTCAGGAAACGAGCTTTATGCTTGTGCTTCCACTTGGAAACTGACAAAGTTCACATCCTCCTTTGAGGATGGAACTCCTCTTTCTCACGGCAGGAACTCAACGTTTTAGTGATGTCATGCGAGTAGAAACTATCAGCTTCTTGAGAAGCTCATGAATCTGAATGCAGAAAGACCCCTTCCTGCCTCAGTGAGCAGGAGCTGAAGAGCTGTCTTTACGTTGTGTTGGAAAATACTTGAACTCATCAGCTCCAGCCTTGTTCAGTTGCTAATTTCAGGTTTCAGAATAAAGCTTTCCTGCAGTACTCATTGTAACGTTCATCCCAACATTTCTATCTGTCTCACAGCTCCCAGTCCCACCAGTGCGGTGGAATACCTGGCAACGAAGTGTGTGGACAAAATCAAATACCCACAGGAGACCAAATGGTTCATGCCATGGGGTGCTAACCAGTGTGAGAAGATCAAGACGTTTGACGAGGCCATGGCCAAGAGGATCGAGGCTAACAACATCGTGTTTGCCGCGCACATCCCCATGCCCAAGAACGAGATGAGCCCCTGGTTCCAGTTCATGCTGGTCATCCTGCAGTTCGACATCGCTTTCAAGATGTACAACCAGATCGGTGAGAGCCAAAGCAGCTTTAGGAGGCTTTAGGAAGGGCCGCAGCATCACGTTTTACTACACTGAGAGGAAGGGACTGAGGGTTAGAAGAAAAAGATATTAACTTCTACCTAGAAGTCACTTTATGAAGTTCTTGTAATTTTTTTCTCTACATTTCTTTTGCATGTCTGAAGGTAACCAGATGTTTAGACTGTGTGACATAAACAACTATTCCTACCGACTGCCTGACATTAAATCAGACTGAACTAGACCCGTTGGACTCAAATTATGTCCATGTGTTTAATACTAAAAATGTCAAAATGCTGCTTCACTTCCACGTGCTCTTTCTTTTAAGATGCCATCCATTTTATGACAGTAGACCAGGCTTCCTTGCAGCAAAACACCTACGAACCATGATGCATCCACCTCTGTACAGTTGGGTTCATGTTGTTAGGGTTGCAAGCTCTACAGTTTTTCCTCCAAATTTTAAACAGTAATGTTCAGAAGTGCACCGATTGCAGTTTTCTAGCCTATCACCAATCTTTAAAAAAACTGAACTGCTGGTTCCAATTTTGGCTGATCAATTTTTTTTTCTTTCTGAAAAGTCCATAATTACAGCAGTAAAGTTGCTAAGTTGTAGAGGTAGATAACAGCGGTGGAACATGCATGTGAAGCCGATCTCACAGAATGAGGGAAATTGGGGCCGATTCATTGGAGCTTCCCCAGTAAATCTGGTGTTTAATTAATCATTGTAGTTTTCTGGCCGATCACTGATATTTAGAAAGCCTGAACCTTCTGGTTTAAAATTTTAGCCAATACTGATTTAAATTATTTTTTTAATTTAGCAAATAATTTTGATCATCTTAACTGACTTACAGCATGAAATGTTTTTTTCTATTGTGAGACCATACAGCAAATGATAAAAACTTTTTCTAGCGCATTTAATCAGTCAACATTTTGTCTTTAGTGTTTCACAGATTCTCAATCCAAAGGAAAATATTCTGTGACTAAAATAGTCATGGCATTATTTACTCCTTTGGCAAATCTAATCGCTTTTGTTATAAATTCCAGTGCAGTTGCTTTTTTATCTTTTTTTTTTTTTTTTTTTTTTTTCAACCTTTGTTTGCAAACGCCAGAGGAATTTTTCCTGTCAGTTTAGTCCTAACGTGGATCCAGTTTGTGGAGTTTACCTTTGACCTCATCTTGCCTGGTCTTAGGCTGTGTCAGGCTCTGCAGCTGACCGGCTCTGGAGGAAAGCTGAAATAAAAAGACTAAAAAGCAGATTTTTATCCTGAGCTTATGCTGGGAAAGAGCCTCTGTGTCCCATTGTCTAAATTGTAAACTGTTGAAATGTGAATATTTTCGCAATCTAAAAAATAAGAATGTGTTTAGATTTTAGTTTTTTTTTTTTGTACACTTTTGAACCCAATCCGCAAAATGGAACCAATGGAATGTTTTTGGTCAAATATTTAGTAAAATCGTGTCATTTTGTTGGAGCTGCAGCTCATCTAAACAACGTCAGCCGAGTCCTGAAGATCATTTCCTGGCCGTCTGTGTTGGCAGGCTTCAGTGGGAATGTGTCAGGAGTCTGAGTTGTTTACAGGCTGGCCTGCTCACAAACAAATTAGTGATTCAGCCACGTCCACAGATGCCTCTCGTTGCCAGATGCTGCAGACTCATTTTAATTCATCTTTTTATCTCACTGAGTAACTGGAGGTGCTCTGGGGGACAGGTGAGCTCTGTTCCGTGTTTCTAACAGCGGGATGCTGCGTGAAATGTAGCGCAGCCAGGAAACGCCCTTTAACACTTGCTAACACCAATGTTCTGTTGAATCGCAGCAGTCTGTTTCAATTGTGATGCAAAATAACAGGAAATGTTGACCTCTGGCTATTAATCTTACTTTTTTTAAAAAAATTTATTTGCACCATATTTGCACACTTTTTGGCTTAATAATAATAAATGAAGTTAAAATGGAATTCAGAAAGAAATACAACAGGAAAAAAATTTAATCTGAGGGGAAAAAAAATGGAATTTGGACAAATAATAAAAGGGATTTCACATTCCCTCCCGACCCCATTAGGAACGACGAGGGTGTATAGAAAATGGATGGAGTTCACTGTGCCCTATTGAAGCCAGTGCAGCCAGGTGTGCCGTATTTATTAAATTGGCCTTTTAAACCTGTTGTAATCCTGATCAAAGCTGGTGATGTCAAAGGTCAGCTGATTCTGACAAATGAACCCAAAGCATCTCCTCCTTGGGCTGCCCTGTTTTTATGTTTCAGTTTTTATCCCGTTCATCCCTGAACAGTGTTGCCCTTATTATCCGTGTCACCTACCTGCCTCCCCACCCCCAGCCCCTTCTCCAGCTCTCACACAGCTGTTGAGGAGGCTTAGTTTCCGTGGCAATAGCCTCTGGGTCGGAGAAGAATGTTTGCTCGAAGAGAGCTGACATTTGAGGGCATCGGGCTCGACCAATGGCACGGCGGAGGAGCATTGCAGAGACACCCTGCTGCCAGCTCTCATCTGTTTCTCCCCCTTTCTTTCCTTTTTTTTCTCCTCCTTTTTGTCCCTTCTCTCCAGCTCGAGCCACTGGGTTTCTTTGTGTTCTTTACGCCGCGTTTCCTTCGCAGCACAAGAGGCACTCCTGAGAGCTGGAGGAGGAAACACTCCGCTTTGTAACGTGATCTAAAGATGGAGTTTTGATGCATAATAACTTGCTGAGCTGGGATGTTGGACACATCTTGGCTTGGGGTCTAGTTGGAGGTTTTATCAAGCAGATAGGGTCTCCTGTGGTGAGAGGAGGCTAAATAATGAAGCGACTTGGAGAAGAAAATAATTTAAATGTGACTGCCAGACCGACTTTAGCACGTTTTGTTCAGCAAGTCGAGCTGCATGGCTGTCTGTCTGTCACCAGGACCTCATTTTGTTGTGCCGACTCATCGTAACCATCGACAGACCGATGATGTAAAAATCAGTTGATGCTCTGGGCGCACTGAAGCCTGGTGTCAATTAAACTCTCTGAACCTTATGAAAATACCTTATGAATACTTTTAAAGCACATTAAATCAGAGAATTTGGTTCAGCTGCTGGCTGAGCGGTCGCTGTGGTGATTGTCGTTTCCAGAGGATGGAGCAGTGGTCACCATCGATGTTGGCCTGGCATACAGAGACGATTTGTTCAGCGAGTGGACGGAGATGGCTCACTCGTTTGAACACAGGAACCTGAACTGCAACTTCACCGCCGAAAAGGTAAAGAAATGTTGCAGAGGGCAACAAAACTCAGCTTTCAACCTGCCATGTTGCACAACGTGGAACACAACTCATTCTGAGACGACGCACATGAACTATGCTCGTCATTTTTAGCTGGGAATGCTTTAAGAGGTTAAGATTTAACCTTTGGTTGTAAGATACATTGACATAAACATTTTACCATGTTGATTCTCTGCTGTTTTTTTCATGCTTCTGTTTAGAACAAATTCCATTTTTACAATAAGCTCAATCTTTCATTGCGTTTCATTATAATTGTGTGCAAAGCTCTTCATGTTTCAATAATCACCTCATCCTAGTGCAAACCTTTCTATTTTTTTCTTCAAAAATTGCCTTGATTCCATGAAGCAAATCCATGTTTGTGGCAGCCAGTGGTGAAAGTGTTTCCAACCTGCTGCTGCCTTCGTGTCTCCAGACCATCGAGAACGAGGGCCGTTACTACGTCTGCGACCCCCTGCCGTTCATGGAGGTGGGCAGCGTGGCTCACAAATACTACCTCATCAACATCCGCCTGCCGGTCAACGAGCGCAAGAAGGTCAACATTGGGATCGGGGAGATCAGAGACATTCGTCTGGTGGTGAGCTGTCCTCTGCTGCCCCTGGTGTTTGTAGATGGAACAGCGGTGACAGTGTTTGTCGGCGCTGAAGGCCATTCACGGCTGAAAAGAACGACACATGATGGATGTTTTCTTTTTTTGTCTCAAGAGCATCCATCAGAACGGAGGCTTCACTCAGGTTTGGTTCGCCATGAAGACCTTCCTCACCCCCAGCATCCTCATCATCATGATCTGGTACTGGAGGCGGATCACCCTCATGACCAGACCGCCCGTTCTCCTGGAAAAGTAAGCCACTTATTTCCTTAACCGCAGTTACAAAAGGACATAAATATGATTTATTGTTCCTTAGAGAGGGAGTCCAGAGTAAAGGCTCTCCCATGCTTCCTCTGAGCAAAGTGGTTGTGTGGTTGCAAAATGTTCGTTTCGTTTGTCGTTGCTTATTCTTTACAAAAGCAACATCTAAAGTGTTGCTTTTTAAAAATATTTTTATTATTTTTTTCTTTTTTAATGCTTAATTTGCGTTTTTAATGTAGTAAAGTGTCTTTGAATGTTTTGAAAGGCACTCGCAAATAAAATAATTATTTATAAAATAAGCGATGCATAGCAAAGATTTGAGAATTAATGTCAATATTTTATTCAACATCAGCAAAATATATACATTTTCATTGCGATTGAAGAATTTAGTTTAAAGGGACATTATTATGTGAGTGTTCTCTCATCAAAAACATGCCTGCCGTGTTGCCTTGATTCTTTCATCACATGTTTGAGAAATCCCTTTGTCGTCATGGCAACCATTCAGCTGTACAAAACACCTGGGTGGACCTAGCCCCGCCTCTGAGAAGCAGCTCCTCCTCTGAGCTGCAGCTTCCAAGCTTCACAGCTTGTGCCTCACAGAGCAGCCATCCCACTCAGCTCCTTTAGACTAGCTGGCATCAATTAGCAAACACCTGGCGGAACTGCACACCAGCTGAGCTCACTACAGGAGCTGCTTCTCAGTGCAACGCTGGGAAAGGCTAAAGGGTTAATAGAGGAGAAATGTTGTGATGACTTCAGAAAGAGCTGGAGGTTTTAAAGAGTCAGAGGCCCGATTGCAAGGTGTTAAATTACAAAGTCAAATTTCTTTTAAGTCACATTTGACATTTATGCAGCGACTGAAGGTAACAGTTACTTGATTGTGCCATTTTTATGCCTTCCTGGAAAATGCATAATTCTTCCCCCTTTTAAATTATAACTCCTTTACTTATCTAAAGTAGTTGTATGATGTTTGACATACTATGCAACTTTTAAAAATAAACCTTTAAAACCCCAAAATAACCCTCTGATGGGTATGAATACTTTTGGGAGGACCCTTTTTCTGACACCGCAGCATGAAGCTGGTTTATGCAGTTGGCAGCAGCATAAACTCAGATCTCTTCTTTGCATCACTGGCGAGTTTAACCACCTGCAGTGTAAATTTAGCTGCACTGAACCAGAACAGCAAACATTCAACCCCTGGAACAGCAGCCTTTAAAACGCGTCTTTGTCTTTCTTTAGAAACACAATTCAAATGCTCACATCACTAGAATCCTTTGTAAATTCCAGGTATTAGTTGTACTTGTTGGGAACGGGTGGTGTAAGTGCCGTGCTGGTGGCAGTGTACCTCCGCCCAGGGGCCTGCAGTTTGTGTAACCTCCTGCTGTGCCGGATCACGGATCAGAACGGAGGCAGTGGTCTGCGCCGCAGGAAGCAGCCGGCCAACTGTGAAAAATGCTACAAAATCCTCCAGCACTCAACAGATGCATGCTGCACATGCAACACACACCCACACACACACACCCCCACACACACACACACCCACACACCCCTCCATGTGCACACAGTCTCTCTCCATCCCGCCTGTCTTTTCCAGCTCAGCGCTCTTATTCCCAGATGACAAGCAGGCTCTTAAGAAGTGTGACTCGCCGTGCCCTATTTGTGGATACTGTATGATTTTTTCATGCTGTAAAAGCTTCACTCGAGGTTCCTGCCATACTTAGCCTCTAAGGTATCAGCATAAACCTCAGATTCTCTCTAAGTGAGGGTAGCTCTGGGTTAAAAAGGCTCACTGTGGGATTAAACCACATAAGCTGCATTCAAATGCCAGAATCTTGTAGTTTGGATAGATGCAGGAATGATGACGATTAGAGATGTGAATCTTTCAGTGTCTTTTAATTCCAATTCTATTCAGGAATGACTTTTCATTCAGAATGAATTTATTTTGGATATTTAAAATGTCTTCTGGTTCCAGTGTTGGGCGTTTATTAGAGTTTAAAGTTTACTGATCTTTAAGAATGTGTTCTTTTAGTTGAAAATGGTCTCAGTATTTATTGTTTATCACAGTAACCTCTGGGGAAACTTGTTATCCACCCAGCAGACTTTGTGACCTCGATGTTCTCTTTCCATGAGTGACTGCTGAGTGAAGCTTGCACCCGCATGTTTTGGGTTACCGCCATGTTTTGTGCTCGCGTCGCTGCCCTGTCGTTTCCACACTGCATGCTGGGTCTTGCCTCTCACTAATAAGGACCATCAACTTGTTTTTATCTTTTTCTGAATGTCTGTCTGCTAAGAACTCGTTTTTCTCTCAATCTCCAGATGAAGACGCTGAATTTAGAGGCTTCTGTTAGCAGAGTGATGTAAGGGGGGGGAGATGTTAATATATATAAATTTCTTAATGTCATATAATATGGCTAGATTTGTATTTGCTTATATTTTCGACTTTGGTTGGGAGTTTCTTGTCAATAAATAAGCAAATTCCCCCTCGGAGGATTATTAAAGTACATCCCGATTCTGCTGTTTGACATTAGAATTTGGTCGATCTGAAACATTTTCTGTTTGACAAAAAAGTCTAGACAGAGTAAATCTGTAAGGAAGTGAATAATCTGAGCTCCCTCATGGTGACCACCAGCAACCTGGCTCGCTGTGGTTTGTTCTTTAATAAACCTGCTGTTCGTCTCGGCTTCATGCTGAAATACAAATCATCGTAAAGATGAGAATAAAGTGCCAGCTGCCTCATTCCCTTAAGAATGAGGCAGTAGCCGACATTCGGTTGCCAGGGAAAAGCCATCTTCTAAAAGGAGTTTTTTTTCTTTTTGTTGCTTTAAGTTGTATTTTTGTTTTCCCAGGGTGATCTTTGCTCTGGGCATCTCCATGACGTTCATCAACATCCCAGTAGAGTGGTTCTCTGTGGGCTTCAACTGGACCTGGATGCTACTCTTCGGAGACATCCGGCAGGGAATCTTCTACTCCATGCTGCTGTCCTTCTGGATCATCTTCTGTGGCGAACATCTCATGGTACCGTCTCTGTTCAGTGCTTTAACAGTTGACGGCGCTCGCTAAGACTTTTGCAGTGTGGTTTTAATTCAGTTCAGTTCTCTTAAAAAAAATACTTTATTGATCCCAAAACTACGGAGCCCCTAAGGGGACATGGAGGAAAAAAAAAAGAAATCCTGACTTAGTTTCTCGGAATCTTGAGAAAGTAAGTTTGGATTTCTTTTCTCTTTTTTTTTTCTCTCCATGTCACTTTAGGGGCTCCGTACAAAACACAAAATATTACCAAATGTTTTTGGTCTAGTTTCTAGTGTATCGATCTTAGTACACTGTAAGTTAGCTTTGCCTTATTTCAGATAACTTTTCAGGGAGAGAGAGGAGCTTCCTTAATATTGAGGGAGAGTTCTAGTTCTACTGGCAGATTATTTCACTTGGAACATCAAAGAAATGTGTTATTAGTGAAATTATCTGAAAGTAGAACTTTTCATCAATAGTATGGAAGGATTTACTTAAAACAAGCTCCTCTTTTGTGCTGAAAAATGACGTTAGTTTTGTCTTATTTCAAGTGAACTAAGATATTTTCACGGGAAACTGCACCAAAAATATTTGGTAATATTTTGTGCCTTTGCAGTGTGAACGTTACAAACCTTATTACCATATTGATAAAATATTTCAATATGGATCAGTACTGTCTCAAAATCATGTAATAGTGTTCTGCTGCAGTCCTTGTAAAGTGTCAGGGCAGGAGTGACAGCAGAAGAGTCTTAGAACGTTTTTTCTGACTTCAAACTTTTCCCTCACTCTAATAACGGTTGACAATTTAGTCTTCCTTCCTCAGCCACAGCATCCACACTGAATAATGTTGTTACTGTGGCCTGTTTGCATTAATCCTATAATGTGTTGACTTGTTGGAAATCTACCAAATTCCATATTTTTCCATATTGAACGTTTTTGTTGGTCCAACCTTTTCACTTTGTTCTCACTCCAAATCCTTAGAATCGATTTGCCTGTTGTAACTTTAACGTTCAGTGAGGTAGTTTTGTGTCACATGTTGTGAATGAATGTGTTTTGTTTTTTTTTTCTTCCATGCTGACTCCCTCTCTCCTCTCTCTCAGGACCAGACGGAGAGAAACCGGTTTTCAGTCTACTGGAAGCAAGTCGGGCCCATTGTGTTTGGCTCCTTCTGCCTGTTTATCTTTGACATGTGTGAGAGGTGAGCTGCAAGGCGTAATAAAGAAGAAAAAGAAAAAGACGTTTCCTATTAACAGACCTTCATCACCGTCACTATTTTTCGTGTTTCTAGGGGAGTCCAGCTGACGAATCCCTTCTACAGCATCTGGGCCTCAGACGTAGGGACGGAGCTGGCTGTATCCTTCTGAAACCAAAAGAGGACGAAAAGAAAGTTTAAAAAGTGTAAGCGGTTTTAGTTCAGAAACTAAAAAATGCCACATTCTTGCACCAACTAGCAGATCTGACCAGCACAAGATGCTGAATCAATCCAGATTATCATAAGGAATAATACACATGGTTAGGCATTGTATAGACTCTCATTATGATACATATATGTGAGCTTTGCTGTTTTTGCCCAGCTTGCAGATGTGAATATATTATTGATTTTTATTTATTTAGAGTCTTCATGACTTGAAGGCATCTTGGCCTCAGTTCTTCTATTCGCCGCTCTGAAACAATTCATCCATGTGTCATTTCTCATGACAGACAGGCCAGTTTAAACATTAGCGGCACAATAACATTTTAAATGTGAGTGCTGTACTCCTCGTCTTCCTTGACCAGCACGTCCTCAGATGTCCTTCATCATTGTGGCAGGAATCTGTGCCTGTCTCTACTTCCTGTTCCTCTGCTTTATGGTGTTCCAAGTCTTCCGTAACATCAGTGGTAAAAGGACTTCACTGCCTGCCATGTCCAAGGCCAGACGCCTGCATTACGAGGTGTGTTTGGTCTGGTCGGATTTGTTTCATGGATAAACACACACACACACACCCCCACACACACACACACACACGCTCTAACATTTCTATATCTTTAAGCGGTTTTGGAAAAATTTGTAATTGTAATTAGTAATAATTAGAAATTGTAGTTTTCTGGCAGACTGACAGCCTCACCTGTCAGTTTCAATTTTGGTGTATTAGGCATGTTGCAAATTCCCTCCAAAAAAACCCTCATATTCAAATTTTGAGATTAATATCAGAATCTTTTCCTTAGAAATTTAGGAGTGCGAAAAGTAAAAAAAATGGTAAAAAAAAAATCCTGAAATGTTTAGATTAATCAACAGTTTTCTAGAAAAAAGATTTCCAAGATTCTTCTAGAAAATTTCTGAGCTTAATAGCAAGATTAAAATTTTTTGGTGGAAATTTACTTGTTTGTTTTTTTTGTTTTTGTTTGTTTGTTTCTTTCCCGCCGCCGTAGCTCTGGTTAGGGACCGGCAGGCTAAACAATGAAAACGAAAAATGAAATACAGGAATGCTAAGAAGTCCCACTGTTCACACATTAGCTGCCAGCCTGTGCTCTGATGCATTTTATTTATTTTGAATTGAATTAAAATGAGACTGAGGTCCGGAATACATGTTTTAATGCACAGATGGGATAAAACTGTTGTGTCCTTTTGGATTCAAAACTGCTATCTGAATTAAAAACTTTAATAAAATGCAGGCAGAGACGATATTTGGGGAAAAGAAAACTTCGTCTGCCAGATCGGTATTGATTATGTTATTTCATTTTTAAATAAAATGCAGTAAATGTTTTTACAGAACAGTACGTGTAAAGATTATCCATCCATCCATTTTCCTACACCTTTGTCCCTTACTGGGGACAGGAGGGTTGCTGATGCCTATCTCCTGCTATCGTTCTGGGCAAGTGGAGGGGGTCACCCTGGACAGGTCGCCAGTCTGTCGCAGGGCAACACAGAGACACGGGACAAACAAACATGCACACACACACACACACACACACACACCTAGGGAGAATTTAGAGAGACCAATTAACCTGACAGTCATGTTTTTGGACTGTGGGAGGAAGCCGGAGTACCCGGAGAGAACCCACGCATGCACAGGGAGAACATGCAAACTCCATGCAGAAAGACCGGGGCCGGGAATCGAACCCAGAACCTTCTTGCTGCAAGGCAACAGCTCTACCAGCTGCGCCACTGGGCAGCCCATTTAAAGATTATATTATCTTCAAAATTTAATTGCGAAATAAACTCAAACTGATTAACTTGAAGGATAATAATGTTCCTGGCATCAGCTTGTCTCATCAAACTAACACTAGTCAGTAGATCTGGATGATCAAAATCTATTGAAATTGTTCAGATTGAATATTTGCATTCAACATAACCTCCTCCCAGTGTGGAACGCACGCTGTGCTGATGATCGCCGTGGTTCTAAATCCTGTCATTTATTTTTGCCTCCATTTTTAGGGTTTGATTTTCAGGTTCAAGTTTCTCATGCTGGTCACGCTGACCTGCGCTGCCATGACCATCATCTTCTTCATCATCAGCCAGGTCAGACTTCTGATTGGACCCTTCTGGGTTTTTGACTTGTGTGAAGAAGCAGAGCTGGTGAAAACGTAGCTAAAGGGTTAACAGAGGAGCCATGTTGTGATGACTTTCTGAAGGTGGAGTTTCAGAAAGAGCAGGAGGTTTTAAAGAGACAGAGGCCCAATTTCAAGGCATTAAAAAACATTTTATTTCCTAATTTAAGACATATTTGACATATGCAGCATTTTTATGACAACTGAATGACTATAATTCCTTGATGATGTTATAAAATTATACAAAGTCCCTGCACATTGGAAACATCAGCTTCTTAGATTTCTGCAAAGTAGGAGCTCATGTTTTTACAAATCTGAGCGTAATTCCTTAGCTTTTTCTACGTGTCACTATTATTAAGGTTTATTTTACTTGCAAGGCTACATAAACGTCTGTATTCATCTTAAGTTAAAGGCCTCCTCTGGAGCCGGGTCTGCAGTGACGTGTGTCTGATTCCAGGTGAACGAGGGCCACTGGCACTGGGGGGACCGCACGGTGCAGGTCAACAGCGCCTTCTTCACCGGCATCTACGGGATGTGGAACCTGTACGTCTTTGCCATCATGTTCCTCTACGCGCCTTCGCACAAACGCTACGGAAACGAGCAGTCAAGTGGTCAGTGCATTGCTGGTAACTATGCTCCTTTCGGTCACTCTCACGTTGCTCTCATATGGAGCAAGAGTCCAACCTAAAGCTAAAGCTGTCGATTCATCCAGAGATTTAGCTTTGGCCGGGGAGAGCTGGTGGTGACTTGAGAGGGATCCAGATTCCCAGGGGAACTGAAGGCTGTCGTTGGCCTAAGCCGGTGGTTCTGTTGGGCTCTGGGCTCGCTTCCAGGGAGAGAGGAAAAATGGTGAGGTGAGGGGGAAGAGAGCAATGAAAACCATCCATCTCTTGTCGGAGGCGAGAAAAAAAAAAAGGTTCTGAAGTTGTGGAAGCGTTCCCTGAAGTCTGCCTGATGGGAGGGGGCGCTCTTTCCAGATTCTGCTCATGTCTAAGGGAGCTGGAAGTGTTTATGCCGGTGGAAATCCACCACAGCAGCTTCATATGGAAGAGCCTGCAAACCAAATGCTTTATTGTGAGTGTTGGTGTGTGTGCGTGTGTAGAGGGAGAGGGGGTCCTACCAGCTGACATCAGTGAATCTTTTCCCTCATTTGAGAACACATCAGCTTTAAAACCTTTTCAGTTTTCAAGCCACACATTCACATGCATTGTTTTCCATTCATCCATTTTCTTACACCCTTGTCCCTTACTGGGGTTGGGAGGTGCTGGTGCCTATCCCCAGCTGATGTTCTGGGCGAGAGGCGGGGTCACCCTGGACAGGTAGCCAGTCTGTCACTGGGCAACACAGAGACATATAGGACAAGCAACCATGCACACACACACACACAACCTCACAAACAGGCCAATTAACCTGACAGTCATGTTTTGGACTGTGACAGGAAGCCGGAGTACCCAGAGAGAACCCACACATGCACAGGGAGAACATGCAAAATCCATGTAGAAAGACCTCGATCGTTAGGAATCGAACCCAGAACCTTCCTGCTGCAAGGCAACAGTGCTACCAACTGCGCCACTGTGTAGCCTGTATTGTTTTCCTCCACTGCATAAATACAACCTAACATCACAAAACGTGCAAAGTTTTGAGGGCTACAAAGACGACTGTGAGGTGCTGCTTCCCCTTCAGGACCCATGTGTGATGGTTAGATATTTTGGTTCTGATGATTTGTGTGTGTGTGTGTGTGTGTGTATAGGTGACGGTGGAGCCACCAGTGGAGAAGACATCCAGCTGACCACTACCATCACCCATGTTGATGGGCCTACTGAGATCTACAAAATGACTGGGAAAGAGGCCCAGGAATAGTTTACACACTGTCCCAGACGCCCGACTACTCCCCACTACTCTCATACACAATTCCGACCCATCGACACCTCCCCCTCCTATGCCCTCCCGTAGCGTTAACACTCCACCAGACAAGCGGCTGCTCGCTCCCATCAGTAAACATTAAGCCTGTTCAGGTGGAGCCATGTTTCCATCGTTGTCCTTGTAACCTTCATGTCGGTCCCTCTTATTTCACCGTCACTTTTTATATGATACGTATATGTAGACTGTTGTGTTTGTAAATGTTGCACAGTGTCTTTTCCATAAAGCTGGGTACTGTAAAGCTGCTTTAGCTGGATGTTGCATGTAGCAGCCGTCACACTCTGGTTTTTAAACAGACTGAGAGAACGCAGCGAAGACATGTCAGCCTCCGACTGTCCTGGTTTACCGTGTTCTCCTCTGATCCAGGCTCACTCAGCAGGTGGGTGACTTACTGCTGGCACTAATATTCTGGGTCTCTTTAATCACTGGGGGATAAGCACACAGGACATTTGTTACTTTGGTAAATCATTATACATTCATCGTGTTACAATGTAGATATCCATATTGCTTTTTCTTTTTTTTTTTTTTTTTTTTTTTATAAGAGTGCTTATTTTCAGCTTCACATACTGTAGCACCAAGCTTTAAATGTTTGGGAAGTCAACTGTAGCCTTATACACTCTGTATTTAGTTTAGTTTTTTTTTTTTTTCTTTTGTATGCTTATTTAAATAAAAGACTTTTACTCTATATACTTCTGTGTTCTGAGCAGTTTTTTATTTTCCTTGCCACTAATGTAGGGAACTCTGCCATTCTGTGTTTCTGTGCTGGAAGAAGAACTACTTGTTTTGGGAAAAAAATGAGAAAACGGAGGAAGATGGTCTGAAATGATTGAGTTGCAAACGACAGGATTTTGGAACAGAATTCTTTAGATTAGGAAGCAGGAAGATGGCGCCCTCTTGTGGCTCAAAGTAGAACAGGCACCCAAACCGGAAGAGATTCTTAAAAATAAATGTACTTTTTTGCGAAAACGTACCTGCTTCAGAGGGATGGAAACTAAAGTGGCAAACTTTTTTTGGGCAGGAGTTATTTAATTATCAATGATGTTTCATGTCAGAGTTTTGACATTAGGTTAAAAAAAACAAAACAAAAACATGGCAGATAAATTGGATCAAGCAATATTAGAGATTTTACTAATAAAGTTTAATAAAATTAGTTTTGCTGTAATTACATGTCTGTGACTGATTTTAATAACCGATCAGGTTATTATTCGCAATAGAAATTCTTTATTCCGTATTTATGCCGACTTTCCAGTCAAAATTGAGACTTTTTTTGTCGTAAACTTCCGGAAGTTCCACACATCCTTCGCTGCAACAGCAAGTAACTTGATTCTGTGAACCGCCTCTTGCTGCTGAAGTTGGTATCTGATTCATAACTTCCACTTACGCACTTGAGTGGTTTTACAGACTAGATTCTCGACTAACTTTGATCGTTCAGGTCCAAAGCCTTACAGCTTTTATAGGGGCAATAATATTAGAAATTAAATGCAGGTTCTTCAGTGTGGTCAGTATATTAGTTCCATTTTCAAAAACGCAGAAAAGGGCATTTCGGGTTTTTTTTCCCTTGCACAATACTGCGCACAGTATTGTGAACTGTGGGAGGAATCAGGAGTACCCAGAGTGGAGAACATGCAAACTCCATGTAGAAACATCAATGGATTGGTATGGAAACCAAGGACCTTCCTACTGCAAGGCAACTGACCACCACACAACTGAGTTTGTATGTTATCCAAGTGGCTTCTCTCATGGTACTCTGGCTTCCTCCAATAGACCAAAGGCATGGATGTTGGGCTCTTAGCCTGGGTCTTCTGTGATGCAGAAGTACAATTCCTAACAAATATCACAACCAACAAGAAATATAAAATTTGGTTATTCTTTCCTATTAATTTCCATGTTTATCTTTGTCATGACTGATTTCTACAGAGACAACAAATGTTTTCCAACTCTTTAAGTGCGGCTAAGTCCCCCCCATCCAGATTCCGTGAACTCGGTGAAACAGCCCTTTACGGAAACTACAAACCAGACGCTAACTTCAGTGTCGCCGTGTCCTGCGTTTCGGGTTGGTCCGCCTCTCTGTCCTCCCGACAACCTTCGGCACTTTTCGTCCAAGTGGAGGAGGAAAAAAAAAAAGCAAGGCAAACAGTGGGCTGACCGCTCGCTCTGACGCGCCACGAGAAAGTATCCGCGGTTTAAACACCCAGGGAGGCTGTGCGGGGAAAGTGAAGCTGTGGGGCGTCTCGGCTGAGAACAGGTGCTTTTATCCGCGGAGCAGCGCTCACACACAGCGCCGAGAGGGACCCGTCTCCTCCCAGCTTCCCCACGGACACGGCTCGGCTCCAGTCAGTCAGTCACCGGGAACCTGTTTGACCTGACTCCCCGCTGCACCGGGCAGGTAGGACGGATGTGTGTCGGTGTCGGCTCTCAGTTACTGCGGCCCGCTTTGAGTAGAAGCAACAGTTGGTGTTGAGTGTGGAGACATTATTTACTGACCCCGTCTAAATATTGACTCTTGAGTCTGTCTGGATAGTTTAGTGTCAGTTTCCACGCAGCTGCTGCCTCTCCACAGTAAACCGTGACTCACTGCTTTCACCAGTGGGCTCTTCAGGTCTCCTCAGCCCCGTGGGCCTCTTTGCTCCTTCTCCCCCCCACAGGCTCCACCTACTGAGGGAGTCCTTTTGAAAAGCAAATAGATTATTCCACAGCAGCTGCACTGGTGTAGATTGATCTGCCAGGCTGAGGATGATAGTTTCCATCAGCGCTGCTGGGATGAAGAGGAGAAGAAGGAGGAAATGTTTACATGTGGGCCATCAACAGCTCTGTTCATACACCCCCGCCGCCCCTCCTCCTGGTCATTAGGAGGACAGAATACAGACCCACCATTGATAAGGCCAACTCATTAGTATCCCATTCAGCTCCATCAAAGCCTCCTCTCCATACCCATCAGCCCGAGTGGCCCACCTCAGGCCCAGCATTAGCTCCATTCCCTGCCTTGGTGAGCCGATACATTTCCTTCATTTTAGGAGATCAGGGATTGGCCAACAGGTCTAATCTACCGCCATTAAAGGTCTGAAAGTCAGTCACTGACCTTCTAGAGAGGGCTCTGACAGACCTGCGCAGTTGGTAGAGCTGTTGCCTTGCAGCAAGAAGGTTCTGGGTTCGATTCCCAGCCCCGGTCTTTCTGCATGGACTTTGCATCATGTTCTCCCTGTGCATGCGTGGGTTCTCTCCGGGTACTCCGGCTTCCTCACACAGTCCAAAAACATGACTGTCAGGTTAATTGGTTAATTGGTCTCTCTAAATTCTCCCTAGGTGTGAGTGTGTGGGTGCCTGGTTGTGTGTCCTGTGTGCCTCTGTGTTGCCGTGTTGCCCTGCGACAGACTGGCGACCTGTCCAGGGTGAGCCCGCCTCTCGCCCGGAATGTTAGCTGGAGAGGCACCAGGACCTCCCTGCCCCACTGAGGGACAAGGGAGTATAGAAAATGGATGGATGGAGAATAAAACAGAATAACCAAAACACAATAGATAATACTGAAAAAAACCACTCCAATTACAACCAAAACCAGAAGTAAAATATATTATGATGTTATTCATTGTCAGAATGGAAATAATGAGGCTAATTTTAATTAATTAAGCAGTTATTTGATACATTTTTTATTGCGGCAGGCTTATGTCGGTGATCGGCTGGAAAACTGCAGCCGCTGCTCGTCTGACCCTCAGGTTTTATTTTGATGGAATGGGCAGCTTGTATCAGCAGCCAAGAACAAAGTAGCATAGTTGTTAGGGATGCAAAATATATCGGTATCAACATCGGTATTGGTTGCTGCTGATCTTTTTTCTACATAGCGATATTTATCTGACATGTTTAAAATGTGCTGATATTAATATTTGTCTCCATCTTTTTGCTCTTTGTGTTTTTGGAGTGTGGGAGGTCGGGCAGTGCCAATGATGTGGGCATTTGAATATTATATAAACTACATAGTATTTTTTCATTTATCATGTACTGCTTTATTACACTAGATCACTCTTGACTGGTTTCTACTTTCACACATTTTGTTTTCTTTCTGGGTATATTTACTCAGTCTTAACACCCATAGTGGATTTGTTTATGTGACAATAGAAAAAAGAAGCAAATATCAGTTATTGACCATAAAAGCGATATTAATATTGGATATCGATAACGTTGAAAATGTTCTCATCGGTGCATCTCTTTGGTGCTTTTTGGGATGAATTCTGCTCAATTCTGATTAGAAGTCAGACTTTGCGGTGTTGGATCAGACGCCCTGGCTGCATTTAAAACTTTGAACAAGTGAGTTCATCTCGGCGACAGGGCCGATATGGCGCATGGAGATGGGTCGTGATGTAAGCGACGTCCTGCTCGATGCATCAGCTGTGGCTCGAGATTGACCCAAATTTCAGTTTCAGTCACAAACTCAAACAGGGAGGAACACACGGCCGCAAGACACGGCGCATCTTCTCAGTCTGCGGCAGAATGCTGCTGGACTCGCTCAGCAGCTCTACCGACAGGTTCTTCTTCTGACGGAGAGAAAGCGGGTGACGCCGTGAGCCATCTCAGCAGCTGGGATCTGTTTCCTCATAGCGCCGGCCGTGGAATGCGCTCTGTGCACAGATCGGTGAGGCAGGACGTCCCTCACCGATTCTACTACCTCCTTCGCTGAATTAGTGACTCATGATGTTTTCCCTGTGTGTTTCTCACACTCGTCCAACAGAGCACGAAGAGAAAACGACACTCGGCAAAGAGTTGGAGCTGCTCTCAAAAATTTACACACCCCTGTTAAAAGGCCAGGATTATGTGATGTCATAAAACGAGACGCGGAAAATATTTTAAAACTTTTAATGTAATTTATTCTTTGAAGTGCCACTTTATGCTTCGGTTTTAACACTTATTTTGCTTTATATAAATATCCTATACTCTCACCGTCTACACATAAAGGAAAGTTTAATTGTCTCAGACTCAGGTTATCTGTTGAATTTAGTTCTGGAATTTGACTAGGCCATTTCAAAATGTCATCTTTACTCTCATGAGGTCATACTTCTGCTCATCTGGATTCATGCTTGGGGTCAGTGTGAATCGTTTTAACCTTCATTTTTCTGTGTTGTCAACCACCTGCAGAAAAAACAATAATAAACTACCCCCAGAGCATGATTCTGCCACTACCATGTTTCAGTGTGGTTATGAGGATCTTTGGGTATTATCCTTTTATACATGTTTAGGGCCACATAATTTGGCCCTTTATGTGGCCCTCTACTTGAGTGGCCACATAAATAGGATCTCAAGATAACAGTTGTGTGCTTTGATATTCTTTTATCAATCAAATCAAAGCAGTTATCTGTATCCTGCCACAGTACGTCAATGTGAAAAAATGTTCTGCATCATTTAATTTTAATAGGTGATCACTGAATGCAGCCAGCTGTGTGTTAATATGTTAACCGATTGTTAATGGGGAGTTTTATCAACACATTGCCTCTACCGGCCCTTTCACGACATTCGTGCTCTTGATGTGACCCAAACTTAAAATGACTTTGATCCCTTGACCCCGAGCATTCTGGGGGATTCCAAGACGCTCCCGGGCCAGACAGGTGCAGAATCTTTCCAGCAAGGTCTTTGTATTCCCCTGGGTCTCCCCACTGGGGCGTGACCCTGACATCCTTTTGATCCCTTGTAGCCTCTTCATGGCTTTAGCTAGAGGATCATCTTGGACAGCTGGACCTTATCTCTGCTTTATCAGATCCACTGTAACCGATGGCTGGACTCCTGGTTGTTTATGAATATGAGTCTGGCCTCATGTTCAGGTTGGACTACTGTTTGAAGGTATTTAAAGTTGAACACTGCAAAACCACAAAATCTTACTAAGTATCTTCGGTCTAGTTTCTAATGCAAGTATCTGAGTTCACTTGAAACAAGACAAAACTAACTTCTGTGTAAGTTTTCAGCAAGATATAAGGGCTTGTTCTAAGTCATTAGTTCCTTAATGTTGATAAAAAGTGATAGTTCTTCTGGAAAATGATTTCACTTAAAACAAGACATTTTCCCATGTTATAGGTGAGATAATCTGCTAGTGATATTATTGGTTTATCAATAATAAGCAATTATTTTTTTAAAACAAGCTCCTATGTCTTGTTGAAAAGTAACTTGTAGATTACATAGAACTAAGTTACTTGTACTTAAGCTACTTACAAGTAAGGTCTAGTTACTGAATTTATGTTCAGTAACTAGTTCTAGTCTCAGATATGACACCAAACTACTTGACAACTAACCACTTTGACTTTTCTAAACATATCTTAGAAGTGTGGAGTGGCTTTCCTTTCCTGTTCTGTCAGGTTTGCAGTTCAGTGCAACAGATGTGTTCAATTAGATGCTTATTGTTAACTCCACTTCAATAACAGCAGCAGCGTTGATGGAGGATATTCTGCTTTGTGAGGAATGCAGCCCTCATGAACCAGATCTACCGTTTCATATCTATCATTTCGACCAATCAGACTGCCGGAAGTCCTTTAGAACTGTACTAGATCAGTAAAATGATAGTGGAATGAGTTTCAGCTGAATGATCTGTAGAGACAAACTGAGGAG
Organism: Phalloptychus januarius; assembly: GCA_902982915.1. Classification (NCBI taxonomy): domain Eukaryota; kingdom Metazoa; phylum Chordata; class Actinopteri; order Cyprinodontiformes; family Poeciliidae; genus Phalloptychus; species Phalloptychus januarius. The sequence goes on along the minus strand of CADWAE010000466.1, from coordinate 1,357,767 downwards.
TTTCATTCTCTGTCCTTTAGATGTCAGATAACCACCCAGATTTTAGTTTGATGAGGAAATGACTCTGGAATCTCTGCTATTCTTTTAGATCTTACTGCAGCGTTTGATACTGTAGACCACAGTATACCAAGAGCTTGGATCTTGATTTCTTGCAAGAAAGGATTCTTGCGGGGTTCCTCAGGGCTCTTCTTTTTTTCTTCTATCTGCTTCTGTTGTGGTGTATTTTTTTGTATTTCAACAGCTGTCTGCAGTCCGTGACTCCGGTGTGGTTTGACATTTACCACTGGTTGTAGTTACCTCACCACAACTGTGCTCTTGTACTACTTGCAAAAGTAGCATGTTGTCCTGAGGTGACATTCAGGCTAGATAAGTCTGGTGCACTAGTCTCCTATTGAGCTGCTTCCTAACTATTTATGTACTTTCATTCATAGAGCAGAAACTCTAAGAATTGTTTGTACCTCTATGTTCCTCATGTAACGAACAGAAAAAAGGAAAGATGTTAGTTTTTCTGCACCCTCTGCTTGGAACGCCTCGCAAGCTGAACTAAAACTCAGTTGCTCGTTTCAATGAAACCTTTTTGCAAAATTAGAAAAAAAAACCATTTTTAAATGAGTGCTGTCACAGCTGCCAGGCTAGAGAGATTTTGATCTCAAAGAGTTTTTATCTGATTAAATGAAGATTTAATAATAATAAAAAAAATACTCAGGCATAATAGTACCTACAACCCATGTAATAACTTTGCTTATCTCGAGTCATTCATCAGACGGTATGCAACAAATTTGGGAGTAATTATGGATTTGGATTTTAAATGAAACAAATCAGCTCTGTTTTAAAGAATCCATCTTATGTTCAAGAAAATATTTGTGTGACCACGAAGTGAAAAGAGGAGGAGCCTAAATGCCTCCTCACATCACTGTTTGTGTCACAGTTGAGTATTTGCTTTTTCTTGGTTTCCACCCTGTGCAGGAGTAGATGCAGTGAGAGCAGCGGTGCGGCGACTCCACATACAGACACACCCTACAGTCGGTTTGCTAGCAGAGCTACTTTAATAAAATCTCAACATGGGTGGGGATCGTTTAGTCTGGCCCGAAGCAGGCCAGGTAGATGGCATAGTGAGCAGCAGAAGGAGCGCTAATTTACTAATCGAGTCATCAGCCTAGCAGGATGTGTTGTTGTGGCAACGATCTCAGATAGGTAGAAGAGGCAGCACCTTCCAATCCCCTCATCTCTGAAACTATGTCATGGTTTTCAGATGGTGTGTTGTGATTGCAGCTCGGTTTCCTCACTGCTGTCGATGCACTTTCTGTCTGCTTTTTCACTTCTGGTACGCAATGCCTCCACACAACAGCAGAGCACCTGAGAGCTGATGGCTTCTGATGCTTCAACCCCACAGCTTCTCCTCACAGGCAGAGATGTCATCTTATAAGTCACAAACCAATCCTGAGACTCTCTGTGGCGTTTCTTTACTAAAACCAGAAGGTGTATTAATATTTCCAGAGAGGCTATAGTGTATTTTTTTTTTTTTTGCACAAATATGTTGGACCTAAAATGTGACACTAGTAGTACCTTTCTGACTCTGTAGAGGAGTTGTTTTGGAATATAACTCCAGGATGGGTTCATGGTTTCTGCTGTTGTTCCAAACACCAGGTCTCAGACTGATTAGTCGACTCAATGTCGCCATCTGGAGTCCTACTACAGGATGTTAGTGACACTATTCCATCATGAATAGAAGGAAAGCAAATAAATAAATATTTTAGTTGCATTTGGTTGAAATTCAATGCAAGTGTTTCATATAATACAGCTAAAATCTGCATTTTCACTTTTAGCTAAAGTTATTAAAAGTCATTGTGAAGGTCCAAAGAGACACTCGGGCCATAGGTTTCAGACCTCTACTCTACCTCTGTTTACACACCTTAACATGTCATTTTGTATCTGTTAATTTCAACTATTGCATATCTGACATAAATGATCATAGACAACCTACAGTGTCACAGAATTAATTTTATTGCATATTTTTTGATGAAAACTTTATTATTTACTCTATTCCTCTTAATCTCTGAAGATCTCTGGTTAAGTACATTTAGTTTTAGAACCAGATTTTAGTTCTAGATTAGCTCCTTAAATCTGTTCCTAAAGTGGGTAAAGAACGTTCAGTTGCAGAATGGTGAAGGGGTGAAATGATCAGCTCCTGATTTAGTTTTAGTATAAATCCGGCTGTTCTCTGAAAGCGTCAGTGAGATCAATAAAGAACAAACAGCACATTTGAAAGAGAAGAATAGAGCGATATAATCCGGTGCTGAAACAATCAGTAAGTTTCACAATCTGCTTATTATTCCACCGGATAGTGTTCTGTTTCCTTCTAATTGATAACACTACAGACACTTCAGAACACCAAAGACACTTAAGTCTCTATACTGTAAACACAGAGCCACACATCGCTGGCTCTGATTGGACGGAGAGCAGGAAGTAAATAGTCGTGTTTGGAGTGTAAACTGTACTCAGGGCTGCTGGGTGAGATCAGATCTGGAACAGTCAACGTCTGTTAAATGAGCTGTAAATCTGACCTGGTTCCTCTTCTGCATTCATATAGATCTCTGCAGAGCAAAGGGGAGCAATTATCTTTACAAAAAAGTATTTACACCCCATCCTACAACACTTCCACAGCTTCTTAAAGAACACTGTCTAATTTCAATGTATTTTATTGGATCCTTTGGTGTGGTATGCATTTTCCACTTCTCTTTAGTGGCCATAAATAAAACCAGGTGCAACAAATTGTCTTTGGAAATCACCTGATGATAATTTAGCGACTTTTTGGACAAAAAAAAAATCTGTACAGGCCAAAATTGGAATCATCAGGCGAGGCTTTTAAATTGGTGCAGCCCTGTTGTTTATGTTAGAACAGGGTAAAAAACCTCCAGTGACAACATGAACTGCTTACGGAATATTTCCTTGACCTCCAAATGGCTTAGTAGACAGATTTCATTGAAACACTGAAGCTGGCATACGAACAAGAGGTCTCACTTCATGGGGCGACTGTGGTTATGGGGTGACTGTGGTTCTGTGGGTAGAGTTGGGTTGTCTTGTGATTGGAAGGTTGTGGGTTCAATTCCAGCTTTCTCCTGCTACATGTCGGTGTGCCCCTGGACAAGGCACTTATCCCCAAATTGCTTACCAATCTGTGCATCAGTGTATAATTGTGTGAGCATGAATAGGTGAATGTGACTAGTGTAAAGCGCTTTGAGTGGTCAGTAGGATTGGAAAATGCTATGTAAGTTCAGTAGCAAGTGGTTGCTGGAGTAGCAAGTAGTTTTACTTGAGAGTAATCCTTCATAATGGTGTATGGCGCAGTTAAACTAATGAAATCATTTTTAAAATAAAAAGTTACTGAACTAAATGAAAGTTGTTACTACTCCCCTTTGGTTCTGAGGTTTTTGCTAAAACAGTACGTTGGGTCGTCCCTTCATGGATGTTTTGTACATTTCGATCTGTGAGATTTTGTTCTCACAGAAAGGAAAAGTCAAGATTATTTAGTTGCATGTTCACAAATGGATTTTTAGAATTAATCTACAGAAGAATTGCTTTTAAAACTTTATCACATTGTTTCCAATCATCAGTCTGTAGCTCTGTTTTACAAATATGCACAAAACTTTGCAATATTCTGCTGATGCTGAAACAACACAATTTCCCAATTGCTGTATTTTTATTAAAGAATAAATGCAATGAAAATCATTGCATAAGAGAATAAGTTTGTTCATGTGATAAATCATAAAACATGCTGCAACAACATCCTTCTACTACTTCCTGTCGTCATCGTCTTTGTGTTTCGGGCCAGTAGCAGCATCCATTTGTTGATCATGTGACTTGTGTGATGCGAAAATAGTGTTTCCATTGAAGCTTAGCGAATATCACAGGTTTATTATATAAACCTGTGATATGGTCTATGGAAACACAGCTACTGAAGAGACATAATTATCCATGTCTATATCTGTTTATACCTTTGTGCAATTCCCCTTTCTTGCCACATGGTGGTGCTGTCTGATCTCTTTTATCTTCCTCAAGTATGTCATCTACAGGGGTTCAGCTCATTAACAGAAACCACGATAATCAGAAATAATGTACTATAAAGTTTTCGGGGAAAAACAAACTTTACCTCTGCTTCATTTGTACTTTAGTAAGTGTTTCTACATGATGTCAGCTTTATCACTTGCCTGCTTTTTCTGCTCCTTGTGCAGACCTGTGAACGAATGTACCATCTGTCACCCTGGCACTGCCAGGTGGTCCAAACATACTGGAAACGGGTCCATAACTTCCGTTTGTTCCCAGGAGAGAACCAGAACATATGAAATGTGTCTGAAAGAGGGCTAAACCTGCAGCACAAGACATTGTGCAGCTTGTTTTGTGTGTGTGTGTGTGTGTGTGTGTGTCTGCGTATGCCTGTGTGTGCTGCTTCTGTGACTTGAATCACTTTTTCGTCATTTGTCCCATTAGTCAGTTCAGTTTGCATGTGTGTGGGGTCCTATGTATCATATTACTTTCAGGTTTATTTACTGGAAGGACCAAGTCGTAACAAACATAAGCAGGGTGTCATTAATCAAACACACAGGCTTTTCATGGAAAAATCAATCATTTACCAACTCAGTCCAACGAATTTTGTAATTAATGCATTTCTTAGAATATCAGAATGTATGTTGTGTTCTATATACATCGCGTTTCCCTGGATGCATTTGAGTAGAAGTAAAACCTGATTTATGAAGCCTTTGACAGAAAGTAGTGTGTGGTTTCCTCTCGCCCCGGGTTGGTAAGCCGGTAAAGTGGGTCCCTCTGTCTGGTCTGACTGGTTGAAGAACTTCCCAACTACTCCCACGTACAGTAAGGCTTGTCCGCTGCAAACTCCTTTCTTCCTGTTTCCTCCTGCATTCACTGAATTTCATAAGCCAGAAGTCCAAATTTGGGTATGTCTTATGAGAGTGGGCGATTGTTCTGCTAGCATAAAGCAGCTTCCTGTTAGACAGGTATGGAAGAAGAAAAGAAGGATAATGCTAACAATATGCACATATCTTGACCAGGATGAGGGAGGGCACGACCCTTTGACCTCCCGGAGGAAAGCAGAAACTGCTGCGGAGGCGTGCAGCCCAACTTTGCTCTCCAGTGACAAATAAATCATTAATGACTGCTTCTGGTGGAATTGGCGTATAAATTTGTCCCAGAGCCAGCATCACTTTGATGGATTCTCATGTTTCCTTAGAGTCCCAAAGCATTTCAAAACAAAGAGCAGTGTGTGCTTTGTCACTGAGGCCCAGTCGGGACACCTGTAGTTAGAGGGCAAAGCGTCTGCAAGTTTCTGAAACAAGAAACCAAACTCCTAAAAGTCAGTGGAGCCCGCAGTGTGTCAGGCAGGACGCACAATCCCACCCTGTCTTCTTCTTCTTCTTCTTCTTCTTCTAGTTCTTCTGCACAGGCTCCCTGTCTGTTCACTCGCTCCGGCCAGGTGCTTCATTCACACTTCGTAGGACCTCCAAGTTTTTGTTTGCCATGATTTACAGAATTCATTATGCTCCGAACAAGGCCTCCCATTTTGCACTAGGGATGCTTCCTGTTCGGCAGCTTCTTCTCCAGTCAGCTCTCTGAGACTCTTAATCTGACAGCCTGAAATATTTGCTGGGCAAATTAGTTTCCAAGCATGAAAAGAGGGAGGTAAAGGGAAGATGAGGATGAGGAGGAGGCAGGGATCACTTTTAAAGGGAGTTAGGGGAGGGCTGCAGAGGAAGTGACCCACAATGTGAGCCCTTTCCTGCACAACATGTCTCTGAAACCGTGGGAGCAGTCATTCATGTGGATTCTGATTAATTGCAACACATTCCCCTTTGTTACGTCTTAGTAAGTCTGGCATTGGTTTGTCCTCTTTCTGTCTTCAGATAACTGATTGAACACAAATCGGTGAGATGTTGCAAGTTTTTAGAACCTAACCCAGTAGGACAATTGCAGTTTTCTGGCTGATCACCAATCTTTAAAAAGCTTCATCAATTTTGGCTGTTATTCATTTATTTATTTATATTTAAACATTTTTATTATGACGAACGCTGTCAAGTCTTATAAGATGACAGTACACTTTCAATGTTCCGATCTTATTTTATTCAGCAACATAAGCCTATCTTGTAACAATAGGCTTATTTTAGCTGTACATTATGTAGTGCTCTCAAATATAAATGAAAAATGTAGAGCACGGCTGTCCAAGCTACTAATTTAACCAAACTAAAAAAATCTGTTGTTGCCAAAGTCTCCAACAGCTAAAACAGTTGCTAGGTTTGTTGCTAGTTGTTTTGTTTTGTCTGAAAAGTTGCTAAATATAGTAATTGTTAACTGTGCCTGTGATCTGGTGTGTGGATCAGTCAGTCCTCTCACAGCAGAGCAAAAACGGACAGTGTCAGATTTACAGATCTTTGTGGAGGAATTTGAGATTGATGGATAAAATCAGTTTCACATGTAACTATCTGCTGATTACCAGGCATGAAGGAAATCTGCGCACCCCATAACCCAGCTTTCTCCCTGACCTGTCTGCTGGGTTCCTTGGTCTTTGTGATGTTAATTAGGTGACTCTTGATTTTATTCAGGGGTATCAAATTAAAGGGCTGCACAGTGGTGCAGTTGGTAGAGCTGTTTCCTTGCAGCAGGAAGGTACTGGGTTCGATTCCTGGCCAAGGGTCTTTCTACATGGAGTTTGCATGTTCTCCCTCTGCATGCGTGGGTTCTCTCCGGGTACTCCAGCTTCATCCTACAGTCCAAAAACAGGATTGTCTGTTTAATTCGTCTCTCTAAATTCTCCCTAGGTGTGAGTGTGTGTGTGCATGGTTGTCTGTCTCTGTGTTGCCCTGCGACAGACTGGCGACCTGTCCAGGGTGACCCAGACTCTCGCCCGGAACGTTAGCTGGGGATAGACACCAGCACCTTTCGACCCCTCTATACACAAACGTGTATAGAAAATGCATGGTTGGAAATTAAATAAAATCATAAATACCTGCACATTCCATAATTATCCATTCACTAGTTTTGAAAACCACGTGTCCTTTCATTTTGCACTTGACTTCTCTGTACACTTAGATGGGAATTTAGAGGGATTTTTTATGCGTCTTTCAGATTGCTAACACTGCACATATTACAGAATCAAAACCAAAAGTACTTTTGTCTTCAGTGTTTCCCCTTCTCGTTGCCATTATTTTAAAATCCCCGTGAGCTTCATCCCAGGCGACGTTTCTAGTTTTTGTTTTCAGATGGGACACATGTGGAACCTCAGTTTCTGAGTCCAGCATAGGGACAGTTCGAATTCCCGTTTTTCCCCGTTCAGCTGAAGAGCCCAGCATCAGGCCGTTCGAGGACAGTTGGGGAAATTTTCACACAGGAAAATGCAGGGAGTTGTAGCTGGCTTCATCAACAGCAGGACAGTCCGTTTCACCGAAACGTCTCATGTGGTCACATTTGTTACCAAACAAACAAAATGGATCATTCATGCACAAACTATTTCCATGTTGTTCATCACAGAACCACGTGATCCCCAGCTTTCCACGGCTCTGTGTTCATAAAAGGATTTTCTCCACTGCCTGTTTGCCATGACCTCAACCTGTCTTCCTGTTCAGCGCCAACTAAGGCCTGTAACTGGGCCATAAACGGGTCATAAATTCTCTAATCTGGACTTTGAAACAGTGAAAAACAAACATGTGAAGAGTTTGCTGTAAGAACGTAGTGATGATGATGACATTGCTGATCTCATATATCATCAGCAGATGTTCATTCTCCTGCTGTTCTTCGTATTTTTGTGTGTGCATGTGTTAGAATAGTTGCAGTATTACCGTACTGCTGGTTCTCCCCTCTCCACACATGCATCAGCAGGCTAATTTCGCTGGGCGGTGACTTTCTGTTTCTTGTGTGACTTGTTTCGTGAGCTCATGTGTAATAATCTGCTGATCCTCCACATGCCTAGCATTCTTGTTCCTGTTTGTCCAGAAACTGCCCCTCATACGTACTGATGGTGTGAATCATGGAGTTCTGGCAGCGCTCACAGATAATAAAAAAAGAAAACCCAAAGATGACTCATTGTTCTTTATGCCCCTCGTTTCCTGTCTGCTGGTTTCTGAAATCACTTCAGGATCTCATCCTTTTTTAAGATTCACCTGTTCTTGAGAACTTATTGGTACCCCCGGTAAAGAAGTGACTAGTGCCTCCAAATAAATTCATGTTTTATAATAGCATCATAATATCACATAGTACATTTCAGAAATATCCGTTGTTTAGTTCAGGTGCATTTACTGCTGGACAACAAATCAATAACATTACATATTCACATTACATCGTGATCAATATCAATGGATAGTACATCTGATAGAATATTCACTGAACTGAAGACAGAGAAATCTTCCTCTCTGTACCATGTCTGTAGATCAGTTCTTTCAAACTCCAGCGCTCAGGCAGAATGGACCATGGCCCAGGAGAATTCGCTGCTCCTCAGCATGCGCTGGAGTTCTGCAGCTCTGCTAATGACCTAATTATTGACTCAGGAGAGTTGGAGCAGATATGCATCTAAAAGTTTGTAAGACTTTAATTTAGGGTGGACCAGAAAAGCAAACTCTGGTCCACCTAGACACATAGGTCTCGGTTCGGTTGAAATGAACTCAGGTCATTCTGGGTAAATACAAGCGAAACAAATGCGTGCCCAGCCCTAGTGGGAGAAAATGGCTCATGGTCAGACATGGTGTCCGACCACTTTCTCTAATTCCTTTAGTTTTGGACAATCAACTACTGGTCTATTCTTGGATGTGAATCCATCTTGTCCACTGACCTTTTATCTCCCTCCACAAAGGCCTAAAAATTAGCCTCTGTCGTGACACACGCTCCCACCAGGTCACCACTGCACATCGGTGGTTGACACTAGTCGCCCCACAGTTGCCAGGCTAGCAACTTTGTTGGTATATTTAGAAACTTTTCAGATAAATGAATTGGTATTGGGAAAAATCAGCTGCTGTCCTTCAATCATCCGGAAAACTGCAAACAGCGCACCTCTGATAATAAAACAATAAGTCATAGACTACTAGAAACTGATCAGCTTAAAAAAAGTCAATTGGAATAAAAAAAAATCTTAATTTACATTTAAAGAAATGAAAGATTCCAATCCTCTTACTATGTGGGATTTTGTTTCCATAAGCTTCCCATTACCTTTAAATGTAACCATGTCTGCATGTTTGGCCCTCTGTTTCCTTTAGAGGTTGGAAAAAAGGACAAAACCTGTGTCCCTGGTGGCCTGTTGACCTCTGACATGAAAGGACAAGGTTCAGAGGTATGCAGACAAAACCCTTTTAACGTGTGCGTGACACTCCAAAGCAAGCGGCGCTTCTCAGATGTCACTAAATAAATGATGCTGTGGCAAAACATTGACTTAGCCATGTTGGACTGAGGTGTGCGTGTGGGGAGGTGGGGGGGGGGTGTGAGCGTGTGTGTGGGAGGGGGTTGGTTGTGTGTTGCTGAGTTTCTCTTTTCTCCCCTTATGTTTCAGTTGAGCTGAATTTTCATTCATGGTCTTTAGTTTTTTTTGGAATCTCGCATTCTTATGGAATTAAATCCCCGTTATTAGAAAACATGGAGGGGATGCAGAAAATGCAAATATAATCATGCAGAAACAAAAACTGTTTAAAGGGCTATAAAAAACACTTAAATAAATCTGCACACATTTCCTTGTACAAAAACACACATAATGTGACTTTACCTGAAGTGTTGCATAGTGGCAGATACTAAGCAGGGAGCGGGGGTCCCTGATTCATCAGCAGTGCCTGGCTTGAAGAGCGCTTGTTCATCAGTGTCAACTGATCTGTCCATCATTACTGAACCGAGTTACAGATAAGGACAAAATGATTCATATTACAGCATATTTAAAGTAATCTTTTCATTTCCAGTCAGAAGAACAGTGTTTCTTCTGACTGAAAAAAAGCAACTTTTTGGAATCTAGAGTCCCAATTTGAATCTACCAAAGAAACTGCGCAGGGAGCTAAAAATTATGGTTATGGCAAGGAGGCCTTCCAAACCCCAAAGACTTGAACTTCATTGCCAAAAACAGGTGGAAAAATGCTAAATCTGCTTAGCATTGATTGCAGTAATACTAAAAAAAGTTTCCACCTATCATTTAAATCAGCTAAAATAATTATCGACATGGCATGTTTTTTTTTTTTTAACTGATGTCCCTTTTGAAATGTGTTATCTCCTGAATGGTGGTGAGAGCATCAGGGTTTCCCCTGAAGCTTCCAGTTATCGCAGCTTCAGAGCAAATAAAGGGACATATGAACACAACAGAGGGAAGCAGGACCTGAAGCTGTGTATACTGAGTGTATTTTTTTTTACCTTGTAAAACAACATCTTTCCAGCCAAATGACCATGAGACTTTGTACCACTGGACTTACAAATTCAACCCTTTCTGCAAGTCAGGCACAGCATTCTTGTTGATGTCATCCTCTGACTAATCCCATTTCCTCTTTCCATAAAATACAAGCGCCTTTACAACCTTTAAGTTGTTCTCTAATGACCTTTCAAGACGTACAACCCATCAATGCCTCCATCCACACATAAAGTTTTTCTTAACATCTGCTGCGACCGACGAGCATCATGGCAGACCTTTGGCCTTCTTTCTTCCACCTTTGGCGTAGTGGCAGCACAAACGCAGGCGGTCGAGCTCAGGGGCGGGGCCTGGAAAGACTGAATACGTTTGTTTATTGTTCCATACAGGCAGGGCCGTGTTGGACCAGAAATGGACAGCCATTGTGTTGTGTCTCTCTGCCTCCATGGTGAATAGTTGCTTTCACAGAGAGCGAGAGAGAGGGGGACCGAGGCGAAAGCCAAGCCACTCACAATAGCTTTAAGTTTTACGGCGTTCCTGTCGCCAACTCTAGATATTTTGGCATGAGACCAAATGCAACATACACACAGCTGCAGGCCAGCCTTCTCCAGCTGAACTACCCCCACCCCCTTCATAATACACACAGACTCTTATCTCGCTGCCAACCTCGGCTGCAGGCCTGCAGCTCTCCACCCGGCCATTCATTCCTCCTCCCTGTGTACATTTCCAGCAAACTCCACTGGGCTTACGCCGGGTCGCCTTTTGTGCAGGTTCTGGTCAACAATGGTGTTTGTTTCACGAGGGCAATGCAATGAGACGCTGCCCTGTGTCTCCCACATGCCACCCTGCGTGCGTCTGTAGTGACGTCCGAAAGGCATTATCTGTCAAAGGTCTCTGTTTGTTTTTGGGCTGTTCTGGGGATGATAATGTCTCATTACCGAGGAACCAGCGGCTCATAGGCACCGCTGTGGAAACTACAGAGACTGGGCTAATCTGGATGATAGCCAGCTGGCATTCGGAGTGCTTACACTTAGCAACAGTTGGGAGTTGTGGTAGCCGGAGCCTGGCTCACAACAGGTGGCTATAACTCAGACCTGGGGGCTATTTTTAGTGCCACCTCCAGCTGATATCACAGAACTGCTCTCTGCTTCACATCCTTTGTCTAAAGCCTGGAGTTTCTACATTTGTGCCAGGAAATTGTTTTCAAAATTCTTTGCCACGGAAAAACTAACAAAGTGTGCCTTCATCCTCTTTTACCATGATGCCTTATATAAAATCCACCGGACCATTTTGCCTTCTGACGTTACCTGATTGTTAAACAGAGTCCACCTGGGTGTAATTTCATCCCAGTATAAACACGGCTGTATAAAGAAGACCTCGGATGTTAGTTGGAGAACATTAGAGAACAAACAGATTCCTGGAGACCAAGGAATCAGGGACGATGTTGTGGAGAAGCTTAAAGCAAATATGGGTTATAGAACAATATTACAAGGTACAGAGCTCTGCTCAGTCCATCATCTTTAAACAGAGAGTATGGAATGACTGCAAATGTACTAAGACATGGCTGAGTTTTGTATTTCGGTTTTGACAGCCATACACAGTCTGTTACCAAATCAGCTTACTGTCATTGAAAAAAAAAGTTTCTTGTCAAGACAGGACACAGAAAAGCAGGTGCATGTCTTTGTTTTCAGTAGATTAGATTATTGAATCGTTGCTTATGCTGGTCCCTGTACAGATAAAAAATCTATCTGGCAGCTGCAGCTCATCCATAAGGCTGCTGTCAAAGTCCTGACCAGGAAACCAGAAGCCTGAAATTTGCACAAACAGTTGTTGGCTCTTTTGAAAACACTTTTGTTTCCAGCAGCTTTTGACTAAACGTGCAGGAATGAAAACATTTGTTTTGTTCATTCCTCTGATTGACTTTTCTTTCAGGCTTATGTGTAATTGTCTGTTATTCCTGCGATGCTCTGTAAGGAACTGTGCATTGTTCCGTCTGAACGCTGTAGAAATCAACTCGCCTCGCCTGGAGCTCTTCCCATCTTATCGCAGTGATCCGTCATCCTGCCAGCCAGTCGCAGGCTCCGACACTGTCAGACTTGAGTTTTCTACCACCCTCTGTCATGTTCAGACATTGTGAAATAACATCATGTTTTAGGACTCTCATTCACCCACTGGGCAGTCAGTCTCACGGCTGCACTGCTTATCTAATGTGACACTTTGCTTTTCTCATCAACCTGGAACATTCTGTGTCTGAAAAGAGTTCATACCGACTTGGTTGTCTTGTAAAACCTGCAGCCAAACTTGTCTGTTTGAGACACAAGTATACCCTTTATAGATTCTCTACATTTTTCTCTACGTTGATCATTTGAGGCCTCTAAGTCTTGTTTATCACAGCCAGACGCAGCGTCGACATCTGATGACTTTAAACTTTGCTTAGCCTGCTTGATTCGCTTCTAACCAGCTGAGTTGTATTTTCTTTTTTTCTGACGTTTTAAAAGTTCACTCAAAATTGGCCTGACAAGTAGATGGAAAAATAGCTACTGTACCTTTTGAATACATCCCTTTTCCAACATCATCCTTTATCTAACACGCTTACCCCTAGTGGGGTGTTGGTGCCTCCAGCAGTTAACGGGTCACCCGGACGGTCGACCTGGGATGAAGAAAGGATTGACGACTAGATCTTTGCAAAAACTGCTGACATGCACAAATGGAGGGATTTTATTTCAGATGTGTTGGGGCAGAAATTCATCCAAAAAATTGCAGCATTGTATGCTTGAGTACTGACATTGTAGACCTAATATAGAGGAGACTCTTTCACAGCACTGAGAGCTGTTACTGTCCTGTCCCTCCCTCAAACAGTCCTGCATATCTCCCTTTAAATACCTGGTTCTGCCAGAATATTAGATGTCCGTCAGATCACTGCAACCAAGCAGTCGCGAGGCAGCCGTAAAAAGCAGTAAGTGTTTGCATGGGTGGGGTTCATGTTAGCATCGCTTATCTCAGCAGCCATACCTGCAGCTCTGTGGTTCACCAGAGCTTCCCTCAAAGAACACACTGTACAGTTTAGTGTGTTGGTGAGTACGAGTATGAAAAATGATAAACAACCAAACAAATACAACAAATGTAGACGCTAGCAGTTTTTAGTTGTTTGTTTGCATGAATTTTCATAACAGGATGACAGTAGAAGTGCCAGTTACCAGTTTTTAGATGTGATTTTTATTTATTTTTTGTCTTTTGGTTTAAAACTGTGCTACTTATTTGACATGCTTTTTTATAGCTGAGCTAAGGACAGAAACATCTCTGTGGATTGTAAAGGTTGCTGACCTGAGGGATTAATTTCAGATGAATTGTAAAATAAGTTGATCTGAAATGACTTAATGCAAATGAGACCAAGGGCAGAAGGAAAAAAAAAATCATGTCCTTAAGTTTCTTTCTTTGTTCACCAGGCTCTAACCATTCACTGGACTCTGCGCCTTCTATGAGCAGACAGCATGTGCTGTTTAGGAATTTTGCAGACCAGCACTTATGAATTTCTCTGAAGTGGAAGCAGAAGTCTGGGATCAGAAGCCAAACCCCATTTATCTGACTTTTATATTTAGAATTGCCCCACCATCTGGTTTAGTCAAAGTGAAAGTCTCTTTCATGTAATGCAGAGTCAGATGGAGTTCTTTTTACCCTTCACATGCACACAAGTGGCTCATGAAACATGCTGTTTCAGACTTCCTCCAGTCCAGTTTCCTAAGGATGAATTCATACCAGCCTCATTGGGTCCATTTCAATCAAACTCTAGTTCGTTTGGAGAGGTGTGAATGCACAATTGGACTCTGATGTGGACCAAAAGAATGAACTTTGGTTCGGTTGAAGTGAACTCTGGTGAGATTTGAATGGCGGAAACGCAACTAATGTCATTCAGCTCTCCTGTAGGTGGTTGTAATGTTATGCCATAGTGGTGTAGATGTTTCTAACAGCTTGTGGTTTTAGTACTTGCTGTGAAACATCACAAAGCTCCTCTCTCATCAGCCGTTGCTGCGAACAGAAAGCGCCGCGTTCCTTTTCTTTCTGGTGGGAAAGGGATGATGTCACTCCCAGCATTATGAGCAGGGCTGCTGCCTCACCCCTTCTTTTCAGAGTCTCCCCCCGCTTGATAAACACAATCCTCGTTTACTCAGCATCAGGACTGATGACTGAGTGGTTGCTGCCCCTGATAAGCCCGGCCTCCACCTGAGAACAGGACCGTGTTTATAGTAAAGCAGGTAGAGGTGGCTCTGGGTCGTGTTGGAGGTGCAGCAGGCAACAGTTTTTCAGCCAGATGGAAAAGTGCTGACTGGGTGTGAGAAGGCTACTTTTAGCACAGCTTGCAGAGGGAAAGTCTGAAAGAGGATGCATGGGTGTGTATGTGGGTAGGGGTGTGGGTGTGTGTGTGTGTGTGTGTGTGGGTTTACACAAGGGAGAGCTAGTATTCCGGTTTGTGGCTGGAATCCAAGGTTTGAACTCTTTTGTTTGAAGCTTCAGACAATCTGTCTACATATTGGAGTTCAGCCGTTTACAGTTCACACCAGCTGGTGGATTCAGTCAGTTGCTTTTTCTTTCCATCAATAAAGGGCTATAGCCAGTTCAGTTCACATCTGGAGTTTAACACATTACTGCACATTACATGCATGCAGATGTGTGGAATAACAGGAAGTGATTCAATGTGACAGAAAACAGTAAGCTGTTGCCATATCAGGAAGATGGTCACACATGGGGAATGAGTTGGTGTTAATGTTCCTAAGCTGGTTGGGTTTCTTTCTTTTGGAAAAGTCTTCATTATGTTCACCGACAGGTTCTCCTCCAAACAGCAGGAAGCTTAGAGCAGAACTCTGTAGGGGTGAATCGATTTCCTTAAAGGGGCAGCGCTATGTGTTTTCCAGGCACATAGTGACATTTTATAGCACCATAAGATAACTGTTACCTTCAGTTGTTATACAAATGCTATCAAATATGACGTAAAAGAAATTTGACTTCCTAATTTTTTTGAAATTGGGCCTTTGTCTCTTTAAAAACTCGTGTTCTTTCTGAAGCTCCGCCTCCAGTTAATCATCACAACATGGCTCCTCTATTAACCCTTTAGCAACGTTTTTACCACCAGTGTTGCCCTGAGGAGTCGCTCCTAAAACGAGCTCAGCTGATGTGAAAATCACAGACAATTGTGTTCTGCGCTTTCATTGCGCTCTTCTTTTTTTTCATGTGGGAAATAATCCAGACTCACCTCACTATTTTTTATTTTTAAATTACAGCGACGCAGTTTGGCATCATCTAAATTTACATCAGTCAAACGCAACTCGAGTAAAGTTAGCCTACCTGTGTTCTACATTGTGGATACCAGTGCAGAACGGACCAAACTGTGTCATCAACCCAGCATGCATTGCACAGGTGAAAAAATGGCAGCCTCCATGGGTGAAAAATATGTCAAAAAAATATAAGATTTGTGAAGTAATTATGAGTTTTTGCCTATCACAAACAGCTTTTTTCTTAGTTGACGAGAAAATTACAACATATTTAGACTAAGATGTTCAACTAATTGTGGATCTCTTTAACAACAGTTGACCCACTGTTGACAACTTAGCGACAACTTTAGCAACTTTTCGGACAAAAAAACCCCTGTGTCAGCCTAAATCAGAATCAGCACGTCAGGCTTTTTAAAGATTGGTGATCAGCCAGAAAACTGCAATCGGTTCATCCCTAGAAATTTGGTAACTTTTTTCTTTGTAACGGCCCGGATAGTTTAGGTTGTCCACTGCTTTTTCTCGTAGAAAATATAAGATCAAAGGCCTTGCTTAGCAGGAACTCAAGACAGCTCCAACACAATGCAAAGGATAGAAAGTTGTGAGATTCTGTAAGAACTTAAAGAAAATTGCTTGTAATAAACATCTGCAGAGTTACTGCAAACTTGGATGTCAGCTCCCTGCTTCACTCTGTATTCCTATAAAACAAGCAGACTGTCTTACCATTTTCAGTCTGCCGTGTAATAAACTCCAAAGAGGTCTGTTGAAGCACCAATTATGTGGTGAGTTCTGGTTTCTCTGTCGAAGCATCGTGCAGACGTTTGCTGGGATTGGATCTTTTTATTCCACTGTTTATTCCAAAGTGTTAATGAACCGTTTTGGTTAAGCTCATCAGACGCATTTAAGTTCAGCAGCATTTTTCATTGTCGTGTTTACTTTTTCTTGAGGTTCCCTTTGTAATTGATTCTGCGGCAAAAAGTACAAGCGCTGCTGGAGCGCCGTGCGGTGCCGCTGACGAAGGCTCACTGCCAACACTGAAAGCGCGAGCAAAGAAAACATTTTCTTCCATTTAACAACCAAATTGGAAAGTTAAAACTGGACACAGAAGAAACAGCCAAACACCAATCATCACCCATGGTAGCTTTTTCAGAAGTGTATGAGCCATTCTAGTTTACAACCTCCATTTCCTGTTTATTACAGCCATACGTAGCATCAACACTGGATGCTCTGTGTAGATTTGATTTTAGGGACGTACCCATCCACTTTTTTCACTTTCGACACAACACCAAGTTTTAGTATTGGCTGATATTGATCCGATTGACTTAAGAATTGACTTAAGACGTTTCTGTTTTTAAACCCAGACATAAATGTGTTGAAGTACTAATTAATTGGTAACTCTGTATCAGTACAGCAAACGTACATACAGCAACATCTTTGTAAGTTTGGTCAAATATGTAAAAATAACAACTTCAATTTGTTCAGTCAGTGTAATTAGGAGGAGGACAGCTAATACGTAGATAAACTGAAACTGATAAACAATAGGTTGACTATTTTGGTCAAATATGCAAGAATAAAAGGCAGCATTCTTTCAAGTGCTTCAGAAAGTGAAATTAGGAATTCTAGATATAAAGTAAAATAAATGGATCAGCTGGTAGAGCTGTTGCCTTGCAACAAGAAGGTTCTGGGTTCGATTCCCAGCCCGCGGTCTTTCTGCATGGAGTTTGCATGTTCTCCCTGTGCATGCATGGGTTCTCTCCGGGTACTCCGGCTTCATCCCACAGTCCAAAAACATGACTGTTAATTGGTCTCTCTAAATTCTCCCTAGGTGTGTGTGTGTGTGCTTGGTTGATGTCCTGTGTGCCTCTGTGTTGCCCTGAGACAGACTGGCGACCTGTCCAGGGTGACCCCGCCTCTCGCCCTGAATGTTAGCTGGAGATAGACACCAGCAACCCTCCCGACTCCACTAAGGGTGTTTGAAAATAGATGAATGGATGGAAGTAAAATAAATAAACATGATATTGCTCAGAGCGCAAAGCATAGAATTAGACTGAATAGATCTACACATTGTCACCCATAACTAATCTAGAATTTTTTTCAACATGGAACCAATGCAGATACTAATATCGGATCGGTGCAGCTCCAGTTGATTTGCTACCAAGCAGTAGATGAAAACACGCCTGATTCGCATTTCCTTTTTTCTTTTTGCAAAATTTCAAAATTTTGCTTGCAATTCACATGACTGGATGGAAATGTGACTATGGTTGGCTCAATTTGCCACTTAGTTGTGAATGTGAGTGTGAGTGTGTGAGCAAGCTTGTCTGTCCTATGTAATGGACCCTGCTGTACGCCCTGCCTCTCGCACATAGAACAGTGTTAAATATAAAATTTGACGGAACTTTTGTAGTATTTTCCTAAACTAACAGTGTTCGTTCAGGTGAAAATCCAGCTGTACCTGCTAGACTTTGGAAACCAAATACTTCTCATGTCTTTCATCACCTCTGGTTAGTCAGGAGGGAAGTGCATCCGACAGCTCTTACTCTTTAGAGTAGCTGACTTCCAACAGTGTTACTTTATGACAAAAGCCACATCGGCACTGAAAGCCTCGGAGAGCCAGTGAAGAGACCACACATACTGTACAGCTGACGGGACCAGCTCCTCATTGGCCTCTTAATAGAAGCCTTTGTGTTCGTCAGCAGCCCCTTTAAGAGTTTTCTTTGGGTTTGAGCCTGAGCGTAGTAACAGTTTGAGTCTCAAAACATGGGTTTTCATTTCTGAGTGGCCGTGTTAATGGAATTGACTCATAATAGCTCCCTGTTCTTAGCGCTTTGAAAATTGCTAATGAATCGCATGTGTTGGTGTGTGTTGGTGTGTGTTGGTGCGTGTGTGTGTAAGGTACAGTAGAGCAGTGTGGTGTTGGCAGTAGGTGGTCCTGCCTGACTGCTGGTATGTGTGTGTGCGTGCGTGTGTGCTATGTTGTAAAGGGGGTGGTCTCCTTTCTGATCCTTTTACAGGTTACTGTATGTATGTGGTGGTTTTTAATGCCACACTGGAGTTCAAATGTTGGTGCCTCTCTTAGAGCCTCACATCGTGCCGGTGCTGCTTAAGAGCTGGCATCACATCACAGGTTCTGCACACTTTGGCTGGTTTGATCCACTCAGGATGCCTTTCCTGCAAACCTTTATTCCATGGTAGCAGAACTCTGCATTGTCTCTGCATTCCCTGTGCGAGCTGTGCAACGCAAACATGTCGGCTGTAGAGGCAGATCTCTGTGATTCACAAATCACATTCCTGCAACCTGCAGTCTGACTCCAGTCTGATCTGTGCTGAAGTGATCAAAGCATTAATCAGTTCACTGTTGCTTTACCTTTCATTAATCATAATGAATTATTTTGAGCCTGTGGCATCACTAAACGATGGTGAATTTAGACTCTTACAGACCTATAACTGCAGGTCATATTGGAGCCAGTTCTGCGGGGCGACCTGTCTTGTTTTAGTTAAAACTACAGTTTTCCAGAAGGGAAAACCTTAAACTGCTGCTGCACAAGTTACTCAACAGGTTGTTGCTAGGCGACCAAAGAGCAAGTAAGCAGATGCCACCAGATGTTGGCTGTGGTAAGTTGAGCGGTGAAGGCCTTTCCTCTGCCTACGTCCCCCAGAATGCAGTGCGGTTCTAGATTGGAGTTCAAAGAAACGACTGAATATTCTATTAGGCATATTATCTATTGAAATTGATGATGTGTCTGTCATGATTATTGATTTACTGTCTAGCCCACCTGAAGTGTTGCTTTTGATTGACGGTCACTTCTGGGCCATGTGGACATGATGCAGCTTAAAAGCACGTTTTTACACACAGCGAGTCACAATATGCTGAAATGAAAAACACAGAAAATAATAACTACAAAAGCCACAAAAACATGAGAAATGAACCCGTTCTCAGCCTGTTACAACTACCTTGCTTCAAAATGATTGACTTTGAACCGCAATGTTAAAGTCTGTTTGTCTAAACTAATTATTTAACTTGACATGTAAATGTTCTGCAGACTTTTAGGATCTTCTGGTTTTAATAAGCTCTCTCTAAACAAAACTTGTCATGATTATATGGGTCAATTGCCTTTGTAAAGTTGGACCTTTTTAATGTTTTTAGAACAGCTTGTGAAAACAAAGTCTCATTCCAACAGAGTGGAATGAGACTTGGCAGTCTTAGTTCTGCACTAAGCTCACATTGTTTTTTTTATCCATTGTTCTTTATTCGTTTCCCTGTTTCAATCCCACTCGTGATCTCTTGTATATGTGAATCTTAACTTTCCACCATCAAATAAGGAGAAATTCACAGAAAATACAGAATTACTGTCCCTGCATTTATGTGTAATGAACTATAATTTCTACATAAAGTGATCCTCCTGTAATAGAACTTGCCACTGGCGCACACACTTTTCTCTTTTACTCGGCAGAAATAAACACAGCCCTCATTGTAAACGGATGAAAGGATTTTTTTTCCATCCTGCCTCTTGGGGCCCCTCCTTTACGACTGAGTCATGGAGGTTTTCCTTAGGATGTTCGTACTGCGTTCTGCTGGAAGAGGCTTTCATGTCTCTTTGAGATGGTATCAGTTAGCCGGTTGAGTCACTCCGGGCCGTACTTTCTTTACACTGATTACTTTTCCTTGAATGGAAATGAAATACTAATCATACACTCATTGACAGAGGACGCAAAGTAGAGAGTTTACTTCCTTCCCGTTTCCGTTTTTTTGCCGTAATTCTTCCTTCATCCTTTGTTCCCATAAAGTCGAGCTTTCTCAGCGCTGCCTGGAAGTTATCCATCATACACATGATCATGTGTACACAGACTCTAACTACATAAACTTACTGTGGATTCCAGCTATCGGCTTATTTCAAATAAGTTTTCAGAAACTGCTGGAAGTGGAGGTGTTGACCTGTGAACTGTTACATTTACCACACATTCCTTTACTGCTGCTGTTTGAACTTATTGAGTTCTACACTATTGAGGCTGGATAACCTTTTTCTACAAATCTAAAAATTTGCAGCAATATCGTCATCTGATAACTACTGCTGTTATGGCCGATAACTGATATTTCCCTTTGTTGTAGCAGGGTGTAAAAGTGACCACGCCTCCTACATTCGGCTTTAAACCCGTGCTGCATCACTGTCACCGTCATGACTGAGCAAACACACGAACAAGATGGAAATAAACATAAACCCTTATAGCGGCCCAGCTTTACTTCTTGGACCGATGTGTTAAACAGTGACTGACGTCGGCTGAGACCGATGTAGATTCTGATAGATCATGCATCTCTGGTAAAAAATACTCTGTAATGAATATGAGCAAAAGACTGTTATTCATCAAAGATTTGTTGAGCTTTCAAAACAGTCTCTTTATTATAACTTGGAAATTATTATAACAAAAATGCTTATCTTCTAAAACATTTGCATGATAGAGCTTAATAGTTTTACTATGTATCCACTACTATTATTGCATCGTCCTTATTGAGGTCATCTGTTGTCTCACCCTGAGGGGCTGATGTCCAACTACCTCAAACTATCCACAGCATGCCAGCAAACTGCAGCAGACTTTATACAACATTTTAGTCAGTTCATGATTTTTAAAGAGAAACTGTGGAAGGAACCTAGACTAGAAGCTTCCTTCAAGTTTTCTTCTTAGTAGAAGGTTTGGAAAATGTGATGTCTCAAGAAGGCATTTGCAGAGACAAATGTGTTTTTTTTTTTTGTTTGTTTTTTTTTTAATGGGAAACTTTAGCCAAACAACAGTAGCAACAACCCAGAGAGTAAAACCTGTGATCCAGCAGCATGGTGGACGGGGTGATGTGTCCCGGCTTGTTGTTCCTAGCTGCTCTGGTAATGATTAACAGAAAGTGGAACCACAGTCCAGACTGCCGTGCTTCGCTGTCATAAACACATCGACCTCCTAAAGTTGATCTCCCATCAGTCCTCGCATCTTTACCCGATTAAGGGCTTTAATCCACTCTGACTCAATCTGGTTTACTTTTTCTCCTCGTGTGTTGCATCCAGGTTTATGACCTGGGTTTCCACCTTGGCTGCTTGTGTTTGTGGAGTAGGTGCTGGCGCCTCACAGAAACAGGAAATGGAAAAGAGGGGTCCTGGCATTGGTTGAGTCAACCTCAAAGGCGTTTACAACCCATCACCTCAATGATGTGGCCACATTATGTACTGGCATGACATCAGAAGAAGTCTGAACTGTTACAAAGAGTTTCTGTACTTACAGAAGCTGCTGCAGGAGCTCCAGGGTAGCTGATATCCCAGCTCCATTTGTGTGAAGAAATAAAACAAATATGTAGCCATTATCCAAATGGGTTGAAATACTTCTGGATCTGTCTCTGACCTGACCATTTTCTGTAATTTGTGTTTGTTTAACTCCACCGTGGTGTGACACGGTGGAGTTAAACCGTGTCACACGTGGTGTGACACGGTGAGACATCCCACATTCTCCACACCCATGCTCTGCTTTGTTGTTCTTGTTTCAGTGTTGTGCGGACCAAGATGTCTTCTAAAGCTCCGAGTACCAATAACCTGAGCCAGACCCGGGAGGTTGTGCACCAGCTGAGACTAGAGGCCAGAATTGATAGGATAAAGGTAAAACACAGAACGAACATCTTCATTGGCTGAGACTGCTGAACCTTACTGCTGTCTGTTTTAGGGTTGTACGCCACTTCCTTCCTTACACACCGCTTACGTTCGACATTTTCACGCTACGATCAGATGTTTAGCTGACACGAAAGACTCCGACTCATCAGTCCATCAGCGGACGCCCGATAGCGAATATTCACACGAGTACGGACTGCAAATGCTGCCAATGTGAACACAAGCCTGTCCGGCAGTAAACACAAAGCTGCTTGAACAAATTGCACTACTTTTTTTGCTAGTAAACAGATGTTAGTTTGTGTTTTCTCTATAAGTGGACGTGTGTTGCTTTATCCCCCGTAGCACTCATGGCATCATAGCAAAGTAGACCTCAGGTCTATCAAGGCTTGATAGACTTAATGGCCATCCGACCAAGATGGCCATCAGGTCTATCTTGGTCGGACAGTCAGAGATGCAGTCTGAGGGAATCGTGAGCGATCTGCAAGGCCCCGATGACTTTACCATGTTCCAGTTGTCGCATACATCATCTGACCCAATTGTTAGTCCGATTGAATGCCAGTGTGTTTTGGCCCTTAGGCGCTCTGTAGTTCTAGATGCCCGACAGAGAAATTACGGGTCACCATCAATCTAGATTTCACCCCAAAGTTTCCAGCAGGTCAGGCAGAATCACAGAAGTCAGATAGTAGAAGAACCAATGCTAACCCACAAAATATTTGACAGTGATCATAAATAAGGACTTTTTGTATCCCATATTTCCATTTATCAAGACAGATAAACATATGCTCTTCTTTTCAAACTGTCCCTTTAGTAGGTGGAGAGGATTGTAACCCTGTAGGGGTCAGTCAGTGTTATTATGCAGGGGGTCTTGACCACATCACTTTGATTTGGTGTCTTATCATCAGAAGCTCTGGCTCACATCCATCTGATGGCTTTAAACTCTGCAGAACACTGGACCGCTATTTCACCTCAACATGTCTGACTCACTCAGACAAGATGCAGATGTTAAACAATTAATTTAATATCCATGGAGACCCGTATCCACTGCAGATTAGCAGCCATTATCTGCTCACATCGCACTGCTTAGATTTATTTGTATGTTTTAATTTTAATCACATTTTATTTACATCTCAGAAAGAAATGATTCTGTATAGAGAAAATCATTTCCTGGACATATAATTATTGGCACTTTGATATTTGTTTTCCAAGTTTAAATAAAAAAAAAAAATGTGTGAAAGGCTGTCAGGAAGTTTCACAGTTAGACAACTGTTCAAAAGCAGACAGGATGTTATGCAGAGACAAAACACAATGAGGTAAGGAATTGCGTAAAGAACCCCAGAACAACAAGCGAGACTTCAGAGTCCACATGCCACGCTGCGAACAGAGGCAGGGTCTCAGGGTAAAGGCCAGATAAGAGGAGGAGGAACCCACTTCTTTTGCAGTTTTATAAGAGACCAAGGCTTTTAGCAACAATGAAGTGAAGGAAAGCTCCGACTCAATCAGATCATCTGGATGTGTCTCAAACCAGACCCCGGTGCTGATGAAAGGCTCTCTGAGGGATCTGGTGTGTCGCCTTTACTGACTTTACGTTTCACACACTGCCATGTTGGTTTGGATTGTGTTTTTTCCAAACCGGTGATCCAGATGCATCCAGTTGGTGCATTGTGCATCTCCTAATGTGAGAACTAAAAGCGTGGCGTTTTTGTTACCTGCTTTTTTTCCCCCCAGGTCTCCACAGCCTCCACGGACATTATGAAGTACTGCACCCAGCATCAGAAAGCCGACCCCCTCATCATGGGCATCCCTGCTTCAGAAAACCCCTTCAAGGAGAAGAAACCCTGCACTGTATTGTAGTGGAAGCCCTCTAGCCTTATCTGTTTTTCTTCTGCTTGTCAATGTTGCTGTATTGTTCATGTTGGGAGGATCTGTGATCACATCATTAGGTGTTTCAACTGTTGGTGCAGAATGCCGGGTGGCGGCTCCCGTTTGGGGGATCTTGACCAAAACTACTGACCTGCCACTGTTCAGGGTGAACTTCAACCGCTTCACAAATCTTTGTGTGTGGGTTTCATAGAGTCATTATAAAATCTGCAGCTTATTTTCTAATTCTTCTACCAGTGAAAGCAGCATCAGTGATGGGTTTGCTCTGTCAGTGTTTATCCACTTGTGTCTCCAGTGGGCAGTGACTGTTATTTGCCTCTCTGGTTTGCCTTAAATGGACACCAACAACCAAAGTCTCCAAGCTGGCCTTTCTTATTAAAGCTTCACATGGCTGAGAGCCACTGCAGCAGTTTTCCACATGCAAGTGCAGCTTGTGCCACTAAAGTCTTGGGATCAAAATGTCCAAATGTTGCCATGATGTATTTTATTGAGAGAAGCAGGTGGCATCAAATCAAATGAAGACAGTAGTATTGAATCCATTTACCTGGCCGAGTCTCCTGCTTATGAAAACACTGAATTATTCTCAAATGAATATTTTTTCAAACTCTGGATTGATGGAGATTGTTTTACTGCCTCCAATGTGAACTAAGCCTGTGTGTTGAAAACCAGCCAGACCTGAATTTTATTTTATTTTAAAGTAATGATAAACTAGCAGTTCACACGGAAAGACTTTAAAATTGTCATCCGATTTTCTAAACTTGAGCGACCACACACACACAACAATAAAAATCAGGTTTGGTCTTATAGTGTGTGTTGTAATGCCACACACACACAACACACACACACACGCACGCATTCTACTCACCAACACTCAAAATGTCAGATGGGAAATTTCGCAAAATCTCGAAACCAAACATGAATTTAGTGAAAACAAAGATGGCCGACTTGGAAGAAGCAGCCATGTTTTATTGAACATATTTCATGAAGACATTTGCAGTGTCCACTGGACTTTCTGTGACTTCATGACAGTTGTTTCGTCTCTGGTGTATATCAGATTCTTCTCCTCGCTTTCTGATTAGCTGTCCATCACATCCAACACCCGTCCTGCTCATTCATCCTCAGGGAATATCACACACGCTGCGCTATCTGACCGTAGACGATCCAACATGTCGAATGTCACTAACGTCGTCCAGAGCGGACTGGGTCACTGCTAACTCGCCTCGCAAAGTTGGTGGAGGGGAAAAATTGACACAAAAATGTTGCTGTCTGAACTAGGCATTAATTCCAAAATCCAAAATAAAAAAATTAAAAAAAAGAAGTCAGAACTCCAACTAAGAAATTTCCCATCAAACCCAACATGGTTCCATTCCATATTCAGTGGAATGGAACGAAACCTCTCAGTGAACAGGAAAACCGACTGGGGTCTCATATGATGCAGGCCGGCTTGTTGGCACTCGGGTAGCTGAAGTAATTTGCTGTGATGTGCTTCACTGACTGGAGGAAAGATGCCAAACTTGCTGGTCAGCTTGTTTCCAGTCAAATTTTAAATCTGGCTCATCTGCAGGTGCATCTCTGTATCAAAGCACACGCACACACACACACACACACACACAGCTCTAACTCTGGTTGAACAAATGTTTCAAACCACTGTGAGCTCCATCTATCAACTTACAGCAAATAACTGCAATGACATCAGAACCTTTAGTGGTTGTAGGAGCAGGTGATAAAAGCTTTTACATTTATTCTATCAGATCTGTTATTGGTGGAGGTGGGGGTGGAGGGGGTGAAGGGGTTCAACATGCCTTATCTGCTGTGGTAAATTTAAATAGTGGGAATAAAATCAGCCTTACTCCTGTTTGCCTCTTAAAAGAACTTGTCATAATAAGTATTGTATTTCCTGTAAAATTATGAAAGAAAATCTTCCTTCTTTTCTTGCCTTCTCCATGCGGTCGCCTGCCGCTGATCCACTGTCCTCTCCTCTACGTCTGTTTTTCTTACTTGCAGTGAATCGCCTCTGTGCGTCTCTGCCAACGATGATTTGGGAACAAAACCTTAAGAACAGAACCGCCATGTGTTGCCATGTGCTGCTATGTGTTGCCATGTCTTCATTCAATCTGTAACTCTTGTTGTTCCATTGAGAGATTAATTTAACTGTGACCAAATGCTTTTTTTTCCCTGTTGGATAAATGTGTTTATTAATTTACCAATATTGTTATGGGGACTTGATGAAACTCAATAAAGTGAAACATTCCCACAGCATGACGCGTCGCCTCTGACTGGACTAGCAACACAGGAAGCTGACTGGGGTCTCTTATGATGCAGGCCGGCTTGTTGCCGCCTGGGTAAAAGTGTCAGCGTTTATTCAGCAGCATCATTTCTCTCACTGAAATGTTCCAACCTTCTATATGACACGCCTGTTTTTTCCTCTGCTATCTGACGTTACATCAGACTGGACTTTTCTTGCTTTTTCAGAATTCTAAAAAATATTTCTGTTTTCTAATTCCACAATAATGAGAGAACATGTCAGAGACATTACGTGACTTAAAAATTTAAACCAAATTTAAATTAAAAAACACTTAAACACACTTAAATTTAAACAAATGAATTATTATTAACAATAACAAATTAATAATTAATGAGTTGGCATTAACTTAATTGACTTTATAGTTGTTCTTGTTCTCTCTGTGGTCTTACTCCCCTCTACCAGAAACAATCAGAGTCAGGAGGAGGATTTTACTGCTGTCAATCATTCTTGTGTACACACTGCTCGGCCCCTCCTCCTTGCTCTCTGCCGCACGACAGTTGGTTCACCATAACACAGCCTGTTATGAATGCTAAGGGTAGTTAGCATGACCACCAATGATGGAGGATAAACAGTTTTCCTGGAATTGTAAGTTGTTTCTCCACACAGTGCGTTCACAAGCATGGTTGACGGCGGTAAGCCCCGCCTCCTGTCTCTGATTGGTTGTTTCTGACCGGGAGCGCCGCATCCCTTCAGACAGATACAGCAGCACAGGAAGGGGCTCCGTCTCTGCACAGTCTGTCTCACACTGTTGGGATTTGATGATAGTTTTAACAAATATGTAAAAAAAACCAAAACCCTGGGAAAATGCTGAAAAATGTTTGTGTTGATTTGGCTTCATATTTTGCATCATTATCCTGCAAGAAAAACCAACTGACATATAATGCTCAGGTCAGCATGTTTTTTTAACAGGCCCACAGCACCACACGTCCTCCCCCATGCTTCACACTGGGCATGAAGTGTGTAGTAGACACTTCATGCAAACAAATTCATCTGTTTGACACCTGATCAGACCACATGTTGCCGTATAAATGTTGCCTAAGGTTGCTCTCGGTGGCCTTCAGGTGCCACTCTTTGCCCGCTCACTGTGTGTGTTGGCAACATAACCTGACTCCTCCTCCTCCTCCTCCTCCAGCCTGGTGACTGAAAGGCATGAGCCTCTGTGTGTGTCATCATATTTCCATTCCTCCATTAAATCACAGTCATTATCACAAGAAGCTCTCAGAAACTCTGCCCTGCGTTAGTAAAGTTACTCAGTGGATGAATTTGTTTCAGCAAAATGTTCCAAATGAGGTGAAGATTTATTTTAAGACTTCACAAACATCTTGACCAGGAGCGTCTCAGCCTTTCTGCAGCCCCACTTCCTGTCATTAGTGGTCTATTCCTGTCTAATTCGGGAGCAGGAGCTGTGGCCCTCTCCTCTCACCGAGGTCCTCAGAGAGCAGGGAACGCTGGAGATAAACTTAGAATGGAGCCAAGGCCCAGTTTCCGCTCCTGGAGAGCACAGGACCTATTTTTGCTCGTCCTGGGAGTCCACCGGGTTTCTCTGACCTCGTTTCTGTCCAGCTGGAGGCTGCACACATTGCGGTGTGTGTGTGGGGGTGTGTGTGTGTGTGTGTGTGTTCTGTCCTTACACAATGGGAAGATCATACAGGATCACACATAACACATTGTTAAAGCTGCAGAGGATGCAGCGGTTCTCACACACAAAGCAGAGGCAGCAGCAGTGGTGAAATGTTGATGCCTCCTTTAGTAAGAATCAGCAGTTTTGTTTTTGTTTGTTGTTTTTTTCCCACAGATGAGATGAGATGATACAGGATGAACCAGGTGTGTCTGCGGCGAGACAACAGAAGAAGAAAAAAAACAGTTAAAAGTAGCACATGTAAAAACTTTACATAGAAGTGAGTTATATACAAAAAGTCAACTGGAAGTAATAATGTAAAAACTTAAATAAGTTTGGGCAACTTTTTAAAAAAATCTCTTAACTAATCACTTTTAAGTAATATGACTGCTAAAAACAGTTAACTTGATAAATGTTGCAGCAATTGCTCTTATGAAGTGTTTAGTTAAAGTCATAGAACTAAACTGAGTCAAAGCATCGAGGAGAGCAGTCAAGCTGAGTCAGCATTTTTCTTTACAGCCTGTCAGGTGTTCTATAAAGTCATGGCTTCCCACACTTGACAAGGAGGACTTCAGAGACTTCAGGATTTCACTCAAACTTTTTTTATTTCACCAGTGACTGTGAAATAGTGAAGAGGTGAAAAACCTACAAAACACGTACAACATTTTTTAACAAACATTTTAGACATTTGATTTAAAGTTAATTTGTCTTACCGACCAATTCCATTTTTAACCTTACACATGCATTTCTTCTACAATTTTAACCATGAATTTAAGTATTAAATTATTGAACTCTGTGTTTGGTTTAATTAAACAATTCCAAACATTTTTGGAATTAATCCAAACATTTTAGTATTGCATTCCTTAGAAGTTTTAGAATTTCCATGTCTTTTTTATCAAATGTAAAACCAAAATCAAAATGTGCATTTTAATTGAGTTCAGTGGCAGGCTTACCGGTAGTCCTTGTTTAATTTAAGTCCTTTCCCCTGACATGCTTGCTGGAGGCTGTGTTTGCCTTCCTCAGCTCTGATGCAAAACCAGGCAAATGGTTGGTGGTTCCTTATATGACCTGAGTTGAGGGTGTTGTTGACTGAACCAGATTTTTTCCACCTACTAAGAAGTGCTGCAGAATGGCACACTAATGTGTGTGTGTGGGTGCATGAACACACATGCACCCATGTGTGTTCATGGCTTCCCACAGTTGAACAAGGAGCCACATCTGAACTCATGAGCAGCTCTGTGCAACACAGCCACCGCTTTAAATTAGAAATGTGAGCAAAACTTTGTCAATCTTCTGCTACTGTCAAAAAAAAAAAAAAACATTTCACCATTACAGTGTTTCCATTAAATAAGAAATTAAATTAAAATCATATGTGAATAAGTTTGTTCATGCGATAAGTCATTAAAATCCTTTCCTTGCTGATGTGCAAGAACAGTGAAACATGGGTAGGAAAAAAAAGAAGCAAACACAAGTTTAAGATCGTAAAACACAAACCCATCACAGTAAGGCAATGGCAAAAGTATAGACATGCTGGTGTTTTTTTGGTTTGTTTTATTTGCATATAGAGATTTCCAATATTTCAGTGAGGAGTAATAAAGTTTAAATTGGTTTAGAAAATATCCAAACAAGGGGTAGAATCTCTCTTCTTACAGCGGCGTTCATGACATTAAGCAAGCAAGAAAACAATATTTACCACGTCAGATATTTGGCTATCAAGATCATCAACATATTATAATACATGAGTTATGGTAATCTCCTGGATACCCTCCATTCTAAATGACAAACAACTCTGAAGACAGAAAGAAACGAGTAACCGGATGTTTCCACTGGCGCAAACCATGAAGAAGACAGGAAGTAGTTGGAGGAGGTTTTTTAATAAATTATCACCTGAACAAACTTATTCATGTGTGATTTTAATTGTGTTTCTTATTTAATGGGAACATCGCAATTGTGAATTTTTTTTTTTTTTTTTTTTTTTACATTTGTGGAATATTGACGAAGATTCCACAAATCTTAGAAACGCAGCTGTTGAGAACAATGCTAAAAAAGCCCTCAACAGTCAGTGGCCTAGTGCAAGCCTGGTCCAAACAGCCTGAATATTGGGCACACACACTGCCTGCCTGCCTGCTGGTGGGGGCCTCCGGTCCCGCTGTGAAAAGCTTTCCTGGTCCTGGTGTCAGTGTGTTGGAATGTGCTGCGCTGGGATAGAAGAGGGTGTGTGAGTATGTGTGTGTGTGTGTGTGATGGAGCAGGCTGCAGAGGCACAGCTATCTAGTCCCTTCAGTCTTTCACTTCCCAGCTATAACAAAGTCCAGGCAGCGTCTCAGTTTTATTTTGGCTGCAGCCTCTGGGTGTTGCTCTGCTCCTGGTTCCTCTTTCAGCGAATGGGGATCTCTACATGTGAAACCGTGGCCCCCTCCTAAATCTCTGCCAGCATTTTTATAGACTTTCCACTTACTCTGCAAAACTGAGCTGGCACTGGTCTTCTGGTGTGCAGAAACGACCAGAGTGAAATAAATAATCAGGGCTTATTTTTACTGCCCTGCAAAAAGAAGATCAAGACCAAGGATGCTTTCCTGTCATCATGTGTTCAGAAGCGATTAACCGCAGCAGCTTGGAGATAAATTCAGGAGCAGCATCTGGCCCGTTACCAGTTCACACATCATGGAATTTAGTTTGGTTAAAAATAAAACACATCACTGTGGTGTGAACCACCTGAGTATTCACACTCAATCAATCAATCAATCAATCAATCAATCAATCAATCAATCAATCAATCAATCAATCAATCAATCAATCAATCAATCAATCAATCGATACAAGTCATAAAAACATCATCAGCCACAGAAACAAACATCACATTTTGTTTAGTTAATCACCAAAATCATCATTACACATCAAATATGTTGGTCAATGTTTCATTTATTATCGTTTAAAATCAACTCTAACCAGGTGGGGTTTTGTTCTAGATCTAAAGGAACTCAGTGTTTCAGCTGTTTTGCAGTTTTCTGGAACTTTGCTCCAGACTTGCGGTGCATAGAAACTGAATGCAGCTTCTCCATGTCTGGTTCCGGTCCAACCCTTGAACTCTTACGCATTCTTGAGAGTAACTTTTTGTGACACGAGGCTTAAAATAACCTTCAGCCTCCGATCACAACAATACAGTGTTACATCAGAGAGCATCACACCCCCCCCAGTCACAGGGCAGGTGACCTTTCACTTAGAGCCGACCGACGCCATGGAGCCCTGAGGAGCGGCTGGAAGGCAGAGAAACACTTTGAGTCACACATTCCTGAAAAGCCTCTTTAAGGATTTTCCAATGATTTGTAAAGGCCAGAATTAGCAGGGCAGTAACTGTCTGAAGGCTGGAGGGAGACTAATGAAGAGTTTATGTTGAATCAGATAAATGCACAAATGGTGGCTTTATGCAGAATGCCAAAAATAAAACAATATTATATCTATGATGGCAGGAAAATAGCAACTGCTAAGTAGACTTTTCTTATTGCACTTTTTATGCTACGTGCTCCCAGTGGGTTTTGGGAAATGTAGTGAGGCAGAGGGGAACCGAGGAAGAACACTGAAGTAAAAACCTTGTAATATTTCCTGTAAAATGTATTTTTAATTTTTTTTTCTGGTGAAGAATAACTTAATATCACATTCTGACATATCAGCTCAGGTGCAAATGATTAGAACTCCATTACCCAGCATTCTGAAAGAGGCTCGCTGTTTTCATACTTAACATATTTCATTTAGACTGTCAAAGTGATCAGCAGAACTAACAAAGATTCTGGCACTTTGTGAGTCTGGTGAGGGATTAAAAAAAAGTCCAAAAATAGTTTAACATCATCATTCTGCTGTGGACATTTAAAACACTCAGAACTGCTAACGTGCTCTGGCCTGGCTGACCATGGACTAGTCAAAGCTCAGATAATGTCATTTAAATGCTGAGGGGAGATTTGAAAGTGAGGAGTGGGACAGACTTTCTGCAGACTGGTTGGTAATCTGCAACAAAACCCCAAAAAGTCGTCTAGCTCAGCTGCTCGTGTCTTGCAGTTTGTTTCTGCTAACTGCACAATGTGTTTATGATAGAAATGTGAACTTTGTATTACATATGCATATAATCAAGAAATGTATGGACAGCCCTCTTTATAAAACTTTCATAAGAAACTTTCAGAGTCTTCAGTCAGAGGCGTCTTCAAATTTGTTGTAATACAGACTGCTACAGGAGATCAACAAGAAGCTCCTCAACTTATTTAATCAAAACCGTGTTAGACCAGCTGCAGGACGGGTTACAGTGCAGTTGCACTTTCCCAGAGAAAGATATAAAGAAATATGATCTATCCATTAATGTGAACATTTATTTCCAAAGAACCAAAACTTTCAGTGGGCTGTGAAAACTTTTCAGCATGACACAGCGAAAAAATAAATGCCTAATTACTTTTTCTAACCGGAAATTCCACAAATTTCACTGGTTGCTTTCAGATGACCTACATTGTGAAACTCCTTTCACCCTTTCACACAGACTATGACTTGGCACTTTCAGAGGGGGTTGCCTGCCTTACATCAGCTGAGTGATGTCACCAGCAGCCAGCTTCTGGAAGATCACCTGCTGGTGTGATCATGTGACCGCTGGATAAGGAGGGGGAGGAGGGGGGAGGCGTCAGCGGCTCAGTAGGGCTTACACAACGGCCTGCATGCCAGAAAACACCCACTGACTAAACTGATTCTGCTCTGCTCTCTTCTGACCTGCTGCCAAATCAAAACGTAAGACGCTCAAATCTCAGGCAATCACAGCCTGACGTCTCTGCCACGCGCCTTTCTTTAGAGAGTAGTTGAGCCGTTTGGATGAATGTGCTCGGTCCTGCTGACCGTGGCAGAAGCCTGAGCAGTGGGCGGGTTGGGCCGGTCATTGTTCTGTTTTAGGCCGGGGATGGCACCGGGGCCACAGCGGGGCCACAGCGGCCAGCCTGACCCCTGGCCATCCACACGTGACGCTCTCTTTCACTGCAGCTCAGCATTCAGCAAAAAAAAAAAGAAAATCAACCCCACACATTTTACATTTTTTTCCAAGGATTTTATTGACAGGAAAACATTTGTCTGATACTCAAATCGTGCAAGTTTGTAAAAAAAAAAAAAAACATAAATATGCATAAATATAATTAGAAATAACTTAAATTTGAACAAAAGAACTAGTTCATTTGGAAAAAAATAAAAACGACAACAAAAAAAAACAGCTGGTGTTTTGATAGATATAGAAGAAACAGTAAACAAACAGAATGAAGGTTTTCCTTTTTGAAATCAGAACATCAACCTGAACATGAACGGCCGTGATGAATAAGTTAAACTGCAGCAGCTCCAGTGTTTGACAAGTGCTTTATTTCTGCAGAGAGCCTGAGGCCCCTGAGGCCCCTGGGTCCAATAGGTGGCTCAGCAGCTCCGCGGCCCGGCGGTCGCTGCCCCGCTTCCTCCCCATCGGCACGGAAACGCTGCCAAACAAATAGCGTACAGTCCTTGTGTTCGGCTGCGGGGGGCGTCACACTGAAAAGCACACACGCTTCATAACACTTCCACCTCCAGACGAATAGAGTCCACCGCCGCCTCCCGTCGCTCGCCGCGGCCCGCGGACGTCAACTCCAAACAAATCCAGTTCGAAGTGGAAATTCCGACCCCACGCTTTTTTTTTATTTTGGTTTTGAACACATCCCACACTGACAGCATGTTTTTTTTTTCTCTTTCTTGTTTTTTTTGTTTTTTTTTCTTGTTTTTTTGTGCTCTCTGCAACCAGCTTTGCAGCAGACCTGGTCCTCTGGTGGGAGCATGGTGTCAGGTGGGGTTTAAAGCATATGCCTCCTGTGCAGATATGATTCGGTTCTGGACAGGGCCTCCTCGCTGCGGGGCAGTCCGGGAGGGCTCATCGCTCGGGCAGGTTGATGATGGGAACCCACTGGTCCATGCAGCGGCTCTCTCTGCAGAACCGGTTCAGCTTGCTCAATGCCGGGTCCTTCCAGGACGTGGAGTGAGGGCTCTGGAAGCGAGAAGGAGAACCGATGTTAGTCATCCAGACGCAAACACCGTCTCTGGCTGAGTATAACTGCTGTGGTGTTTCCACCAGGGGGCGCACCAACTGCAGTTTTGTCGATCTCTAAAAAGTCGGACGTTCAGATGTTGGCGGAGAATGATTCTCAAAAGTCGCTAAATAAAGTGACAACAACTTCACAACACTGGAGTGACGATTGTTAACCCATGCAGATGTGACCTGCATGGGTCACGTCTGCATGCTCTGTCGCTGCAGAGCAAAAGGTGACTGGCCGATTTTCAGACCTTTGCAGAGCTAGATACGATCCAGATAAGATCGATCTCCCAAAATTAAGAAAATCAGAGCTGGTTTATCCGCCGGCTGATTTGTCCGTGCACCTTTACTTTCCACTGCGCCAATTTTATAATCTACCACAAAGTAGGTTGACTTTGTGTGTGACTTTGTGCAACAGGACGAATTTCTCACTTTCCATCTTTTCGTAGGGCAAATTTCACCCGACACTGCAGGGCAGCCAGACCCACTGAGAAGAATCACTCAAACAATGAAAGAATAAAATCCAACAAGTGGACAAAACCACACGTAGACCTCTGTGTTAAATGGAGATGTACTTAAAAAAAAGAAAAAAAATGTGAGTAAAAAATGCAAAACGCTCCTATAATCCTAGAAATTTTCAAAGCAGATGAACTTTCTTTCAGCCCTGAGTCACATGGCTACCAGCCCAAGTTTCTGTGTAACGACAGATTCCAGATGAAATTCTTAAGAAGTCAGATGAGGGAGGAGCTCTGCCATCGCTTTATCACAGGCACAGGAACAAGTGCGGACAAGTTCCACCTCTGAGTAAGAGTTTCGCTCATGTGCCCACAGCCAGGAGATCAAAGGTTCCATCCCAGACCAAAGTTACGGCCGAACAGAGCAGAAAACACGGCGAGCAGCACTCACAGTGACCAGGACGCAGTGCAGGTCCATGGGCTCCCCACCGCTCTGCTTCCCTCCGCCTCCCCCCAGGATCTCTGCCAGCCGGTGGGTGTTGTTGACCCTCAGGATGTTGATGTCGTTCTCGCAGCAGAAAGCCTGGATGAGCGTGAAGTGGATCTGCAGGGCCACGTCTTTAACGTCGTCCTCATCAGTGGCCAGGATGCACAGCACCACATTGTCAGGGTCTCTGTTGGAGAGGAGAGCGTTAAGGCGAGGTGGCGACCAGCAAACCCTGCTGGAGACACGAGCAACACAGCCTGTACTCACATGTTGAGGGACTTGGCCGCCTCGTAGACGCCAACCGTAATGCAGCCCTGTGGCAAGGCAGAGGTGAGGACTTCCTCCAAGGCTTTCGCCACCGTATCCATTCTGCAAAGCAGAGACACATGCATGGTCATGCCGTTTACGGTGCTGTGTCAAAACGAGGTCCCTCCAGTCCACATGTGGTTCCCCACCACATTTAGACTGCACGCTGCGTTCAAGTCAAGTTGTGCAAAAGACTACCAATAGTGAAACAAAGCCAAATGTGATCTGAAAGGTCAGCCACATATTATTTAACAGATATTATACATTTCACTGATGTAAATGGACATTAAATGATTAGACCGGTTATTTACTGAATCACCTTCCTGAGATAATGTCTCAGTCATTTTTAGCCTTTTTTTGACAAAATTATTTTTGACAAATTCATATCTCTTTCAAAGCAAAAATAAAAAAATCAGACAGTCCGACTTTGCTCTAATATATATATTCGTTTAATAACGATACAAACTCGTTATTAAACAAAGCACAACAGTAGCAACAGCTAAAATAACTATGGCAGTTGTTCAGGAAATGTTGCAGAAACAGTGGCGACATTACATCACTTCACGGTTCTTTCAATGTAGACAACCTACTGTACGCGGTGTACTTGAACGCATCACGAAGTGCAGAACTCAAGGGGAAATATTGGAACGCGACACGACATACAAGTTCTTGCTAACCACCTACTCCGTTTAAGAGAATTCTAACTCATACCTTTAATATTAGCTAAGGCTATTAGTGAGCCTTAACTAATATTAAGGCTGAAGTCACTTTAAAACAGCACATGAACCTAAATACACAATACCGAGTCTGATAAAGTACATTAAGCTCAAACCATTTAAAGACACTTTAGCACTAAAGACACTAAAGGCATGTTGGCTTTTATCCATAAGAGCGGTGCTATGGTGCTATTGCTGTTTCGTCTACTGTGGAAGCTACTCAGGCTAAATAAATCATGCATAACAAACGACATTTACCTTTCTTGAGAATAATCCCCACTTAGTTCCTCAAATGTCATGTTGTACATTAAACTCAATCCGACCGTCTTGCAAAAGAAAAGTAGCTAACAGCCAAGCTTTGCTGGAGCCTTCTCGGACTCTATTGACTCTTTATCTGAACTCCACGGCGCTGCGTCTGACAGATAAATCTGGCAGCTTCACATTAAAACAGTCCCGAGGCAGCAGGACTCGGGAGGCGATTTACATAGCTGCGATGATTGGTCGGTTGCAGAACTAGAAGCAGTGGGATTGGACAGAAACCCGGCGAGAGGCGTGTCCGTGTGTAGTCGCGTTACTACCGAAACTTCAGCTGTCTCGAGCTTCTGACACACAAAAAACTCTTTCTGTTTCCAAGCTGCAACAGTGATGTCAAGATAACTCTCGTATTCGTTTTAATGGAGGAATTCTAATATCCTCTAACTTTCCTCTTCTGTCGCATCTGATTCGGTTTTCCTGTAGCCCCAAGACTGTGTGAAAAATACTAGCTAATATAAACAAGAGGCGAAAATTTTAAGATATAGGTTCAAAATAGTATTTCCTCCTTTTCCTGGCTATTTAAGTTAGCAACGACTTATGTTGCGTTTAACTTTTGTGCAGAACTCACCCCAACTGCCGGTCCAGAACTGCTATAACCTTCAGCACAGCCTCATAGCAACGGGACGCTTCCTGGGAAACCTGCCCGCTGATTGGTCTGTCGTGGAGAATGCGAATCCCCTCCCGGAAGCAGCGCGCGAGATACAAGGGACTGGCGCGAGAGTGACCGGAAGATGGAGCTGAGCTCAAAGAAAACTGCAAAACTTCGAAACATGTGGAAAAACCGGCTTAATAAAACCCACTCAGCAATAAATTACTGTTCAGTCATTTCCCATGCTATTCTTTTTTGTTTGTTTTTATTTTCTTTTAAAAATGCATGTTCAAAGAATGCAATAAATTAGGATTTTTTTTCTGTAAGAGGCCACATATATTGAAAGGACATGTTTTGGCATTTGTCTGTATATAAATAAACTGAAATAAACTTTGAATTAAAAAAATTATATAACTTGAGTTAATTCAGATCTAGATTTTGGGCAAAATCAAACATCAATAAATCCTGCAATTCTGACTAAACACCAGTAATATTCACAGAAAGCAATCTAACCTTGAAATTGAGTCTGGTATTAACAAGAATTTTACATTAATTCATTACTCTGGATTTTAGATAAAGGCAAATCATTATTGAAATTTGTTTGCACGGCACAGCATCATGATTTTTTTGTTTCTTTGTTTTGATTTTTTCAGATATCCCAGGACCTGCATAGTCAAAAAGCTCAAATGAAATACAAAACCAGCATACAAAGTGTTCCCCGACTGTTGAGCTTTTCTGGTTTGACTGTAACTTGTAAAATTTTATATTTCACCCTAACTCAAAATATGAACCAATAACAGTTTATTCTTGTATACAAGGATACAAGAATAAAGTCGAAGATATGCAGAGGATCTAAAAGAAAAAGAAAAAAAACCTACGCTGCCCTCTAGTGTTTTAATTAATATTAATTCAAAATTACCATGGTTCTTGTTCCAAGAAGAAACCAGTGTGATTCATCAATTGATATTAGCAGATTAACAACACATGTTAATATGAATTCATATTAGTATGTATAGCATGTATAGCTAATTTCAGTTAGCCTATCCACTCGCATATCTTGAATTTCCAAACACTGAATTGAACATTGAATGTTCTATAGCAGTGGTTCCCAAAGTGGGTCCTCGAGGGCCGGCATCCTGCATGTTTTAGTTCTCTCCCTGGTAGTAGTAACAACTTTTTCAGCTTGTCAATGATCTTCTTAGCCCTTCTAATGAGCTATCATTTGATCAAGTTGCGTTAAACCAGGGAAAGAACTAAAACATGTGAGGACCCACTTTGGGCAACAGGAAGTTGTGTAGTACTGTGGATATGTAATAATGAGAAACACAGTTTCCGAGGTGCAAATAATGATCTTTTTTCTCCCAAATTTGGTTACCATTAAGTTTTATATGCAAGGCAGACATATTGGATTTCTAGTTTGCAGTGGCTGAAAACCCTCATTCTTTATAACCTGTAATTCAGGTTTGACTATGTTGTCTCTGCTGCCGTCCATCTCATCGTCCTCTTTTCCACACTCCACCCACTGCTTTTTCTCTGGTGTTAATGTCTGATCGATGTTTTTGAAATTAAGCCTTTACCTGTTTGGCAGTCACTTGGTTCAGAGGTGTGGTCATTTGAAAAGCCTGTTATTTGAAAGAGACAAACTAGTAAAAGTGTTGTAGTTCAGCTAAAGATGCTGATTTGGGGGGCTGTTTGCTACTGAAGTGTGAGATATCACTAATTGTGGATAACATCTTCTTTTAGTGTATTTGCAAACCTGAAAAACTAATAAAGTGATCTAAACTGCTCTGACTTAAGGCAGTTTTAGTACGCTCCAGCAGGAGGAGTAGCACAACCAATTTCTCAGCTTCTACTTCTGAAGTCCTTGCTCTTTCTCTGCTGTGCATCAAAAACACACCACCATCCTACTAGGTCTGTTTATATTAACATCAACATTTAATATACGGTTGGAATCAGTAGTTTAGAAACACCAAATAAAACACACACACTTTTCTTTTTTTATCATTGTCTGAGGTCAAATCAGATAATGATAAAACATTTCTTGTTTCAGGTCAGCTAGAACGAGCTAAATTATTTCTCTTTGCTAAACGCCACAGTAATGAGAGAAAGAATATGCCAGGAGTTTATTTATTAATCTCTTCTAAATCATAAGTTTTCCTTTCTTTTGGTAGCGTTACCATTGAACTGCATGTTTCAGTCAAGCCTCTTGGCTTACTTCCACCAGCTTCTCACAGTAGCTTGCTGGAGTTCTGGTCGTTCCTCATGACAGAATCGATGGAGGAGAGTCAGGTTTAAAGGACACCTCGCTCATACACAACTTTTCAGACTAATTCTCTAAAGGACTGAGATCAAGGCTTTGTGGTGGCCGCTAATAAACATGAACGTCATTGTCCTTAAGCCACGTTTTAACCACTTCCTGTAGGGTCATGGTCCATCTGGAAGACCCATTTGCTCCATCCAAGCATAGATGGCTTTAGGGAACGGCCCAGATTGCAAGTCAGCTGCTAGGTGTGTTCGGATGTGTACAGAGGATGTTTTTATGGACGAGCATTCATTACCTTGAATCATGAGATACTTCACTTGAGATAGTCATTGTTTAAAGCTCAATGTGATTTGATCTAATGGGTTTTTGATAATCTACTTGCTTTTTGTTTTGTCCTTTTGATCTTGCCATATTTTTGCTATGGCAACATATATTCTGATCATTATTGTTAGTATTCCTAATTTTGTAAGTGCATTCCTTTGCGTTTGCTGTCTTTTTCCATGTATTATGTTAGTTGCGGTTTTGGATGTCATTTCTGCAGTTTTGGCTTGTCCACTAGAGGGAGGCAGAGGTCAGATATCTGAAGAAACCTTCCCATTTTTAGCAGCTGTGAGAAAACATCTGGATCAGCGCAGATCAGCGAGTTTAACTGCAGTGAAATATTTGGATGATCAAAAATATCTTCAAGAGTTAATTCATAGCAAATCAGGCTTATTGGGGCTGAATTAGAGACGTGTTTATTAGTATAAATCATAATTAAACTTTTTCAGGAAAATTATTAAACACTCTGGGAAAACCTATTTGTAAAATAAATAAATTAATAACTTCCTGAAAAATATTTGCAGTCTTAGAAAAGCAGTACTCTTAAAAGCTAAATTCAGTAATGATTAATGTGCATGGTATAAATAAAAAAATTTAAAGGAAAAAAGTGGCTTAAATTCTAACTAAAAACTGTGAGTGTGATCTAGTTTGATGTGAAGAAGTCTGAGAAGTGTCAGGATGTGATTTATGACGATGAACATGTTTAGCTTTAACTGTATTGCGAACACATGGCAAAACAATCAAGGTTCGTCTTAAATATCTTTAGCATTCATGTCTATTGCAACAGAAAATGCCTCATGAAACGAGACTATAACCAAATGCCTAACTTAGTTCAATGATTCATCTAAAATAATCATGCAGAATTATTATTCACCGAAATATTTCAAGCATTTATTTCTGTTCTTTGTGTCAGAATTTACAATAAGTTGTAAATTCGGTTTTCCTGAAAATTTTACAGTCACATTAGAATAGAATAAAATAAAGAGATTTGAACAGAGAACCTCTATAGTGTACACAGTCAGGGGAAATACTGTAGACATGGCAGCTGCACATGAACAGAGACTGTTACAGGAAGGAAAACCACATATAATAAGTTCTTAATATATGAGCAGGTTAGCATACGATGATATAATTTTATTTCTCTTTTGCAATAACAATATTCTGTCAGAAAAAAAAACTTGTTGAGGTATTTTAATGGAAAGTTTTGTGGAAGAAAAAACTGTGGTAGTTTTTTTTTCTGGATCCCCATTAGCCATTGCTGTAACAATGGTTACTCTTCATACTCTTCTACAGATGAAGGAAGTCAGTTTTAATTTGTCAAGGAGTAACAGCCCTTTTTCCAGCATTCATGTTTAAACATACTTTGTGTTCAAATTCAGTAAAGTTGGTTATTTGAAACATTTGGTATTTGGATGCTGCAATATTTCTAAAAAGGCTGAAAAGGGTAGATTCAAACTATTCAAAAGACTGGGGGAACTGAAGTTTAAACAAGGCAACATGAACAGATGTGTCCAGAGGACAGGTTTGCAACTGTCACGTTCTAAGTAATAAGTCACAAATAATATATTTGAACTGATTGAACTGATGGAGGTTAAATGGCTCAGTCACACTAAGAGAGAAATGATGGCGTTATTTTTTTTTATACAAACAGCACTCAATGTAATAAAATAAATACACATTTTATGTCAAAAACATTTAATTCGTACTTCTATACACGAACAACAACAAATAAATAACAAGGTCCATGGGAATCAAAATTCACAGGTCAATAAAAGCTTTTTAATAAAAAGTTTTAATAAAACATAGCGAGGGACAAAGAGGTAGGTCGGAGGCTAGCATGTTCAGTTCCAATGGTAACAATGACATCAGCAGTGATGTCATCACTCTATGACACCACAAAGAAATCTCTCTCTTGAATGTAGCTCACAGACAGCGTTTTGTCAGAGCTGTTCCACATTTCTATTGTGACAGATC
Organism: Phalloptychus januarius; assembly: GCA_902982915.1. Taxonomy (NCBI): domain Eukaryota; kingdom Metazoa; phylum Chordata; class Actinopteri; order Cyprinodontiformes; family Poeciliidae; genus Phalloptychus; species Phalloptychus januarius. The sequence goes on along the minus strand of CADWAE010000466.1, from coordinate 1,316,196 downwards.
ACTCTTCAGAGCACATTCGAAATTTATCGAAACTAGCGGGATATTGATTCCAGATATCACCTCAACTTTCACAGAAGTAGAATATAGACATGAAGCAACCACAGATTGCTTGTGAGCAAGAAGCTTTTCCAGCTAAGCTTTCATGGGTCGACATGATGGACCTGAACATCCAAGTCGACTACGACGCTGTCCTCTCTTTTGAAGACGACAGCGACAGCCCCTTTGAGCCGGAAGATGACTCAACAGAGACTCAGGGGGAACCAAGTCCTTCCGGCGACTTTGAGAGTCCAAGGTCATTGGAAGTCGAGCAGAAAACGACTCCATCTGCTGGCTTCGAGATTACCCCCTCAGTGGAAGTCAAGCAGGAAAAAACTCCAGCTGCTGACCTAATGTGTTGAATGTGTCTCAGTACATTCAATTCATTAGACTACTAGAGTACAGCAGCTATTGGCAGAAAAACAACCGAACATTATATCATCATTATTTATAGAATGATTTAGAAAACAAAATGCTACACAGGTTTGTCAGAACCATTTCGACTCATATTAGAACTTTGCATTGAACTTTGCATTGATTTCCCTTCATTTTAGTAGTTGTGATTTTCCCTAACCCTAACCGATACTAGTCTATTACTAACCCTAAAATTAACTAAAACTTAATTCACATCTTACCTCTAAACGTTACCCTTGACCCAAAGCAATGAGTCCATCATACGAGGTCCATCATATTAAGACCAGGCTTTGGTACTAATATGATGGACCTAATATGACACTGGACATATAATGTTGTGTTCATACCAAACACATTTTGACTGTCAGGCGCATCTGGTTTACATTCAAAGTCTATGTGGAGGAGCGTTTCGAGCGTCTAGCACGGCACCATATGAACGCTACTCCACATAGACTTTGAATATAAACCAGACTCACCTGACGCTCAAAACGTGTTTGGTGTGAATGCACCATTAGGATGTTCAGTTCCTATGGTAACATTGACATCAGCAGTGATGACATCACTCTTTGATACCTCAGAGGAATTTCTCTCAGACTGTTCTTTTGTCAGTATCAAAATGACATTTTGAAAATGAGAAGTTAACTATACCAGCTTACTGGTATAGTTTACATTGATTCTGTTCCGGGATACAGATATATCCAGAATTGTAAAGAAATGTTCTCTTTAACTACTTTTGTAAGGAGGCACTTAAAAAAAAAGCATGACTTTTTTTAGTCAAATAAATACAAAGTAAACATAGTAGAGTAAACTACCTCAGCCCAGGTTCAATTAAATTTTTAATCTAAATTTGCTCTTCCTGCAGGCTGCAATTTCAGCTGTACTTCTAACCTCGCAGTATTTTTGAATGTTTTTTCAGATATAATGTTCTGAGTGAACACAAAATGCTCAAGTTGTTGCTGACCTAATAGTACTTAAAAACCCACGGGCATTGGAAGTGACTTGGTTTGATTTTCTCTTTATTAAATGGACTGCTTTAACTAGAATAATCAAATCAATTTGGCATTTTACTAATTTGCGATTTGATTTTGTGACACATCAGAGAATCCCTCTATGATTGGTCAGAAAATGTAAGTGAGTGTGTTTATGACACTAGAAAATGTTGCATTGGGAATTCCTGAAAAGGACTTTCTTGTGGTTCCTCCCTTTAAGTCTTGGGAAGTATAAAACATCCGGAAGAAAGAAGCCAGAAATTTAACAGTATAATTCATTTCTCTGCACAGCTCACACTGTGATAATAATTTGATAGATTCTTTTTAAAATATCTGCCTGCACTAGCTTCATTTTTCCATTCATGCTCAGTATTTTCTGTGGAGGAAGGAAGGTTAGAATAGGAGGAAGAGTGGAGAGGCCCAGAATCCAGTGTGTCGTTTCCATGGTGATGATTGGTGGAAACATGTCATCTGCTGGCGTTGGTCCACTGGGTTTCATCAAGTCTAACGATAGTGCAGCCAAGTGGGCTTCCGTAACTCCTCAGCAGACCCACAGATCACATTTCACCTCCCTCTGTGTTTCAGTGCAGAAACGGCTCATCTGTCTGAACGGCAGCTGATCCAGCAGTGATTGCAGAGCAGCAGCAGCCCCGTTCACTAAAACATCCCAAACCTCAGACCATTATGTCACGACCCCCAGATAGACTTTAAACAGAAACCAACAATACAAACAAATGTCGCGGGCCTCGCAGTGCGGTCTGCCTCATTCATCACTGGACGGCTTTCTACTAATGTACTTTCATTTGAAAATTTAACACAGACCCACTGACGGGGGCGGGAAGCTGGGTGGGGTGTAAAACAAATGGGAAGAGGTGTGCAAATTGAAAGCTTTAAGACTGCGTGACAAGCGTGATAAATAGAGGCGGCGCTGACACGGCCACGGGAAAAAGACAAAAGATAGCTTTTGTTGTTCCTAATCTGGTCGGAGATGGGAGGGTTCTGTTTGAGCGAGCAAAGAGAGAAGAGGAAGAAGAAAGCAGGCGGGTTCCTGGTCAGCAGTGATGAATGTTGCTGCATCAGAAATGGGGCTCAGTATGATGCTTCTCTCTAATGGCCTGATTGCTCAATTAATTCTGTACGGCTCTCTGCCGGCCTCCTCCATGTTGAAAACGGCTATAATTTCACCCAGATTAGTATAGATACCTGCTGACAGTCGCCGCTGCTCAAGGTATTTCCGAGGTATAATTCATTCATAATGCCACAATGCGACCCATTTATCATTCTGGACTTTTCATCCTCTAACTTGCCACTTGCTCCCTCCTCTCATTCCGGGCCCCTGGCTCTGCTGGGGCAGGCGGGAGGCGGAGGAGGGAGAACTCGGCCCTCCACGCTGCAGATGTGCTTTTTGTGCATACATGTATGCAATTTATTACAAACGTCAGGTAAGTGTTGAGGTATGAATGCGTGTGTGTGTACAAGGACCTGTGTGGGTGTGTGTGTACCTGGTTTTTATATCCTTATGGGAACCTATGTCTACAATGTAGGGTTGTGGGGAACATTGCCCCTCATGGGGACATTTTCTTGATCCCCATGAGGGGAAAGGCTGTTTTTGGATTAGGGGTTAGGTATGTGATTGCTAAGGCTAGGGGCATGGTAAGGGTTAGGCTGTAGAAAATGAATGGAAGTCAATGTAAAGTCCCTACAAGTCATGAAAACATGACTGCGTGCGTGTTTGTGGTGTGTGTGTGTGTGGGGGGGGGGGGGGGGTGTGCGTGTGTGTGTGTGTGTGTGCGCTTGCAGGGGCTGCAGGGCCATGTGCGAGGTCGGCATCATCTCCTCTTCCTGATGAATTAGCTGGCATATGCAAGCGATGAATTACCAGGCAACGGGAGTCAATTATCCAGAGAACACGGATCCTGCGCCTGTGGCCCCGGGGTCCCTTTTCCAATTCAGAGAGTGATTTTCCTAAAATGTCGAGGGGGGGGGAGGAAGAGGAGACAAGCAGTCTTGAAGGACTGCAAGCAAGATGACGAGGGGTTCTAACCCCCACCGCCCCTATTATAATATATACACACTCTCACCCTCCTCACCTCTTCCTCTCCTCCGTCCTCTCTCTCTCTCTCTCTCTCTCTGATCAAATCCACAAGGCAAAGAGTGGTGTGAAAATGCAAAAGGCTATTATCAGGCCTTCAGAGTCCACGCATGCCACTTATGATGGATGAGTGTGGGATTTAGAAGGGCCTGCCATCAAACACAGTCTATTTGGCTCCATAAGTAGTCCTCTCGATTCCTCACCTGTCTCTTGGAGGAAAACAGGCCTCTGCGGAAGACGTTTGGGACTTTGGACAATCCAAGCTGTCACACTTTCCTTCGCCATTTCTGCTCCTTTCACTACTGAACTACAAAGACACAGTGCTAGCTTTTTTTTAAAATTGCAATGAAAATAGGGTGGCTATGATGCTGTTATAATGGCATTGTAAACCGTAAATGCAAAAGTTTATCATAAATGTGCTGCAGGTCTTTCCTGCAGAAGTATTAACATAGAGAATCTGAAAGGAGATGATGCACACATGGATGGACGGATGATTTATAGGAACATGCAAAGTGAGGAGGGATGCATGATCATTAATGGATAATGTGATGCGGCTACAGATGAAACCAGAAGTTTACATACACCAAAATAAAAACGTAATGCAGACTGTATGGTTTGGGTCAAACCTTTTGGGTTTTCTTCCAGAAGCTTCTCCCTGTAGTCTGCTGGAGTTCTGGTCCGTTCCTCCTGACTGAACAGGTGGAGCTGAGTCAGGGTTGAAGGTCGCCTCCATCACACACATCATTTCACATTTACCCACAAGTTCTCTACAGGACTGGGACCAGGACTTTGTGATGGACTCTAAAAACCATTGACTCTGTTGTCCTGAAGCTACTTTTGAACTCTTTTTATGCTTAATGACATTTATTTCATAACATATCATAACCTTCCAGTCAGGTCAGCTGTTCTGCATTTTGCTTTTAAAACAACACCGAAAACAAGACAACAGGGAAGTTGTTTATTCAATCAAAGTGAAGTGCTGCAGTGAACGGATTTAGACTGTGTCTGTCTGAAACATCCACAGACCTGTCCACAAGTTTGATCCTTCATGGAGCCGCTTTTCATAAACCAATTTAATCACAATGGCTGAGCTCCGAGCGAAACCAAAGACCGTAAGGAGGAAAAAGAAAAAGAGGATAAAATATGCTCAGTGGGAGTGAGCACGGGCAAACGTCATTAGCAATTTGGAATCCTGAACTGCTAAAAGAGGAGAAAATACCACTGACAAAAGATTCTTAAGTTAGAATAATGAGTTGACTTCTATAATGTGCATCAAAGCTGGATGAGACTTTCCAGTCAGATAAAGATGAGGCATGTGCAAAAAAACAAACAAAAAAACAAACCCCAGGAAACAGCAGGGTTTAGTTGGCACACGTTTCTGCAAACTCTTATCAGAGCAACACTAAAACAAATAAGTTCTGGAAATTATCTGCTGCAGTGGAGCATCAGCATATTCACGTGCAATGTGCAATTTGAGTAAAAACTCCATATTTTTCTTCAAACAACAAAGGTAACACCATTATGTTGTTTTTGTTTAGCTGTAAATGGTTTGCAAATAATGGCCTACGACATCATTTGCCACAAAGGATCTTTTTTTTTTTGCCTGAAACATCTTTTGTAAACTAAGAGGTAGTTTAGTAATATTGAATGATATTTTTATCATTCAATATTTAGCTGAACTTCACATAAATAGCAGATCAAGCAGAGAGCAGAACATTTTCACAATCTCTTAAATCCTGTTGCTCACCACTGCCAGACAGCTGGCTGAAATAAAGCTTGTTTCAGATCTCCCTGGTCCAAAGGGTGCTTGGAAATGTCTTAGCTTGTGAAACAGCAAATACGTAGAAATGATGTGGAAGCTAATTTATCACTTTTATTAACATGATGCTGTTTTTGAACTCCATTTGGCAGTTTGACAGGCTACTTGACCTAATGCCATCACACCATGGGAATCTGATCTCGATCCATTCCAAGTCTCAACCAACATTAGAACTTTATAGATTCCTACAGATTTCTGATCAAGACCAATCTATGTTTGGTCAGAGTTATGTGAAAGTTGTGTGTTTTTCTTACTGCTGCAAAACTCTAACTCCTATGTTGATTTTGACATAGAAAAAAATAAAAAAAATCTCAACCGAGTAGCGGATCAGAACTGAATCAAATGGACAAATAAGCAGGATTGGATGTGGAGGATCTGTATTGCAGCTTTGCCTTCACATGCTTGTGAACTTGAACAATCAAACACTGTCCAGTCTTTTCTGCAACAACACATCATATATTCATAAACACAGAAGCAAAGGATGTTAAATTTATCATTCGTTTTCGTTAGTTTTATAAATGCAACTATAAATAATATAGCTCCAGTTAGTTGTAGTTTTTCCCCCATTAATTGTCGTTTTTAATTATTTCAGTTAACAAGAATGTTTTCTTCATTTCAGTTTTTGTTGTTTTGTTTGTTAACTGTAATAACTGAGAGCGAGCCGTTCCTTCACTGAGCAGTCTGTAATAAATGCAATGAAATATTCTGTCTCTGCTTAGCGTAATAACCATAACTACCAGACTAATGCAATAATATTAATCCCATCTGAGGTTTCTGCCTATCCTGCAGCTTTTGATAACTTACCAGCATCTCCTCGTTTTGTCGCGTTGGATTTTAGCAGAGCTGTCCGGACCTGGATCTGAGCTACTCGTCACAGTCAGGGTGTTCCTCTGGGACAGGCGGCCCCGTCACTTCCTCCATTACCCCCCTTACATCCTCCTACACACCCTCTAACACACACACATCATCCCCATCCGCCCCGAGGCGACGTGCGCTCCACAATGGCAAATGGAGTGGTTTGGGAAATGATGGTCATTTATAACTGCCTGACGCCGTTTCCCACTACCTCAAACTGCCTCGCACACACATTCACACAATCCACTGTGGAGAGTTTGGGGGCCGGCGCGGCGGGGAGGGGCCAAGTTACAGGAGACAAAATGAGAAGTAAGAATATTAAGAATATTAAGAATAAAATGCACAGAAAATGGCTGTGCAGGGTATGCATATATAGGTTTTATGGAAGTATTCATAAATTCATGAGAGAAATATGGGATTATTTGGTCTGCATGCAAAATGTTTTCTCTGGAAATCTCTGTTCAAACACGGTGGCGGCAGCATCATGCTGTGGGGTTGCTCCACTTACAAAGACCTGCACCTGTAACTGGACTGAACTTTTTGTTACATGGGCCAAACCACTCTATATGTTTTGAAAAACTGAAATAACCAAAATGCTTTTTTTTTTTTCACTATATCAAAAATGAACTAATTGTGAACTATTCTATTTAAACAAATAAAATCTAACTATTTTTATAAGAATAGGATTATGATCCATATGTTGAATAAAACTAAGAAAATATTAAATCTGTTCTCAGTGGTAAAAATAAGTCTTTATTAGAAAACACTTGTATTTAGCCAGGTTTTAATAGAGCTTTTAAAAGCAGTTTGGGTGCACTAAGGTGGACTTTAGAGTAGATGTGGTCCTAGTTACCATGACAATCGAAGGAAATCTGAAAGCTTCGAAAATGTGATCATATTGTTTTGCATCTAATACTTTTGTAAGTAAATTTTCATTTAAAAGTTGTACTTTTGTCCTAATTTATTCTTGAAATGTGGCCACAGAAATTAGTCAAAGAGCTGCAAAAGGCCCCCAGACCTCACTTTGAAAACCACTGGAGTTAAATAGTGCAACTTTAATCAACTTCAAATCCAGTTTTTTCAGATGCACATTTTCTGAGAGGGAGAAGAGGCAAACGTTATCATTGTGGTCTGGAACTCTTCAAAAGTTGCATTGACTAAAGAAATATCATGAAAAAAAAAATAAGATGTTCTACCTGCTAGCAACAAATGAGCTCAAAGTGGGTAAAAATGTTCCCTATTTTGCTCTAGTTTATGAAATGATCCCTGCTGACAGCGGCTGTCAGAGCCACTGTGTTTATTTAAATGAATTTGCTTGTAACCGACATGGATGAAGGCTCAGCCGTGTGTATTTCATTGGATATCTGTTCGCTGATGAGGCCTTGGCCCTTTGCCGCGCTGGATGGGCTGTCACTCCCTTAATTGCCTGAGCCTGACCTCGCCCTGCTCCGCTCAACTGGTTAATTACTGGGCCTTTCCCAGGCAGACGACTGGAACTCATTTGACTCCATTCAAGCTTCACTGACGTGAAAGGAGAACTTCTGACATTGTCACGATGCGACGCAGACTGTTTGTCCTTCTAGACAAACTTCACACCCTGAGAGCTTCGCTTCTTCAAAGCAAGGAAACGCTGACGGCAGACAGCAAAACATGCAAAACATGCAAAACTCACAACCTGTTGTTGTGACTTAAACAGATGGGTATCAGACCAGAAAGAGGTACAAATATGAAGAAACACCCAAATATCTGAATTTAAACCAATTTATCTAAATGCAGATCCCAAATCTTTTCACTTAAAGCTACAGTATGAAATTTTTAGATACAATATGTTTTCTTTTTTTTTTTTTACATATTTGCTAAAACTGTCACCATGTTTGTGACAGCACAGTATAAAACAAATAATCTATGAAAAGATGGATCTCCTCCACATCCTTTTGTTGCTGTCTAAAGAAATGAACCGTTCCTGACTAAAAACAACCAATCAGAGCCAGGAGGAGGGGCTTAGCGCTGTCAAACACTTTGCGAATGTGCTGCTAAATATGCTAATGGAGAAACAACTCAGCATCACAGGAAAACTGATATTCCCTATATTCATTGGCAGCCATGCTAACTAGCCTTAACATTCACAACAGGCCGTTATATTTCTTATAAAAGTTACATATTACAACTTTAAATAAAAACAAACAAAAAAAAACCCCACAACTGATATGAATCATCTTGTCAGCATGAACCTGAGAGACGAGGACAATGCGAAGAAGCCGAAACTGTGCAGACTCAATTAAAAGCTGATTGAAGTCAAGTGAAATGCTAATGCGATGCTAATGAGCAAAGGGAGGGAGCGCTGGGGTTTGCCAGGTAGGAGGTAAAGTTTGGTTAGAGCGCGCGCCGGCGAGACAGCAGGCAAATGGGCAACGCTTGGCTGAGCAGTGAGCGGGCTACCCATAATGCCTCACAACGAGAGGAGGAACATTAGGCGAGCGAAAGACGGCGAGGCGGGGAGAGGAGGAGACTTCCTCTCTACTCCGAGGCTAATGATTGCTGATTAATTTACAAATTGCATTTTACTTTGTTTTCTCTTGTTTATGTTTCTCATCAAAGCCACGTCCGTGAGTGTTAAATGACTTTCGTTCTTTGGGAATGAATTTGCATTTGTTTGTCTTTGAAAGCTCCATTAAGCTCCAGTTAAATGCTGCTTGAGTCAGAAGTCGTGCAGTTATATTAGCTAATGAAAACTCTGATCCAGTGGTCTGTCTTTGCCACATGTGATGGGAATTCAGTTCACTTCACTGTGCCCTGTGTTCTTTAGTGTTTTCACCAGAAATCTGATACGTTAAATCGAAAGTGTGGCGCGGGGGCCACTGGCGGGCCCTGCACTGACTTTGTTTGGCCGCTGACTTTGATTCAAAATGATGCAAATTCAGCCCAACGGGACAAGTGGCTGATGCAGATGGAAGCCTTTTTAATTCTAATTGGAGCAGAAAGATAACAGACTCATCTAAATGTTATTAAAAGACAAAGTATTCATCTTTAAATAAGAACACTTTTTTAAAAAAATGTTCCATACACCACGCTAAATAAACCTGATAGATATTTCTCTTAAACTGCAAAATCTTCAAATCTGGAAAACCCTTCTTCAGTTTTGACTTTACAGTAGTTTAAATATCACTTACCAACATAACAAAATCTGTCTATTTCAAGTGTTTATTATACTGAACCCTTAAGGAGACATGGAGAAAAAGAAGAGAACGAAATCCCAACTTTTTTTCTCAAGATCCCGACTTATTTTTTTTCATTTCATGGGATCTCAAGAAACTAAGTCAGGATCTCGAGAAAATAAGTCGGGATTTCTTTTTTTTTCCCATGTCCCCTTAGGGGCTCCGCAGTATAACATTGTCAAGTGGGTAAAAAAAAAACTCACAATAAAAGTTTTTATTAAAAATATGACTTTTTTTGACCCTCAAGTTCTTTTGACGTGACAATTTTGGCTCACAAGACAAAAAGTTTAGAGATGCCTGATTTATAAATATTTTATAGCTTTCTGATTCAACATATATAAAGACTTAAAGCAGTAAAATAGACTAGAATGGCTCAGAGTAATGATGTCATGTTTCTGTGAGTCGTCATACTGACCATAGTTACTGTTACTGTCTTCGGACCAACACATTTATGATGCTGTTTTATAGGAGGTTGCGTAAGAATGACAAACATAAAGACTATTTTTAAGAAAGCAGTCGATGTGTTGCTAACTCTTACTCTGTTTTCATTGGCCTGCTGTGTAGGACGAGAAAAGTGACTCTAGCCGAGGAGCCAAACACTCCTAAATATGTCCAAACTTCACTTCCTGTTACCTTCAGGTGAGAAGATCCTTCAGGTTGAAAAACAATCTCCTCGTCTTCCAGATTGCTTTAATTGATGTGGGTAAACTTGATCATGTAAGCCAATAAATACTAAGCTGAGTAATTACTGTGTGTCTGCCTCGCAGTCCTAATGTGCTCTTTACTGTCAGTGCAGGTGTCATTGATTGTTTTCTAAGATAAAAAGTAAATCCTGATCCTCGTTGCCCTCGGTAATAAAGTCAAACAGTTCCTCTGCGCTCTCTTCCTCTTTATTCTGCACTCGGTGATAAAGACTTGCCCCAGTCTCTGCTAATGGTGCCACTCCATCTTTTCTCCCACAACAACAACAATCCCAGCTGCTTCATTTGCTGCTGTCAGTGTTTCCAACTTAAAGACCCTCGGAGAGACAAACAGAGCAAATACCTTTTTTTTAATGCACATACACATGCTCCCATATGCAATCATCAGCTCAGAGAGAGAGAGAGAGAAAGTGATCATCTCTGTATCACCCTGATGTGTTGGCAGCGAGGAGGAGCGTCACAATGGCAAACGAGCGTGCGGCGAGCGAAAATGGCAATATTTAAAATAGGAGACAAACTCCATTTCTTTTTGAACCAGATATTAATGATCTTTCATTTGGATCTCATCACAGATGCGGCCGGGTGAAAATTGCATTCCTGCAGCAGCAGAGGTCTGGGGAAGACGTGAGATGGGATAATAGCCAATAGGTGTTTCTGGAGAGAAGGGAGTCAGAGCGAACGAGGAGGGAAAGACAGAAGGAAACAGAATTGACAAATTCCCAAGATGGGTGCAGTAGGGGAAAAATGGGGTAGGTGTTTGGAGGTGGGCAAAAAAAAAAAAAGGAGAGAAAAGATTGGAAATTGAAATTTATGACATTGAAAATGACTATGACGGAGACAGAGCCGGGTCCCTCTCTGCTCGCCCCTCTTTGGTGGCAGCCAACCTTGCAATGAGGGCAGATCAAACAAAAATAGGCTGTTGAGGGGGCAGAGGGGGCGGCAGGCGTTGAGCACCGAGGATGGAATGAGGGGCTGGAGGGGGGAGGGAGGGGGACGGCCAAGGTGGCAGGACAAGGGGAGGGACGGAGGGACGGGGAGGAAGGTGCAGACAGAAAGGAAGGAGGACATTAGAGGAGGGAAATGATGATGTTGTCAGTGAGCGATGTAAATCGCAGCAGATACATAGTCAACAGATACAGTCGGCTGGCTGTGCGGGGCCGGCGCCCGTCTCAGCCGCCGTGGCACTGACAAATGGAATGTTTTCCAAGGACTTAATCAGAGGAAAATGGGCTTTCGTCTGCTCGCCTACCCGCTCTGCCTCTCGCACGGAGAAATGATTGCCTGTCGCTCTTCCTCTGCCTGACTCCTTCCTCTCATACAGTCACAGAACGTGGCCACTGAACCCTGCAGAGGTTACAAAAATGACATTTGTCAGACACTCTGATGCAAGGGGAACATCGAGGCAAACACAATCACATTCCAATCCGTAATGGCCTTCCACTCAGGGGTTGTTGATGGGACGTCTGCAATAAGCGCTTCTGGAAGCCAAACAGAATCCATTTCAAAATAAAAGCAGGATTAAAGGAATGTCTGCAGTGGACTTACACTGAGCTGGTGAAACTTTGTGTTCTGTGATCTGCTGGTACGTTTCGTACAGTCATCATCCACTCAGTAAAACCTATTAGGTGTCATGAAGGCCTCATTTCCTACAGTGCCGTTTGATATAGCGCATGTCTGCAGGCCCACAGGAGCAGCACAACAGACAGAAGTGACATGATCTATTTCTCCCCTGATGAATGGACCAATCTGCTGCCCTGTTGCCCTGTCCGCCTAATTTGTTACGATGTGACACCTTGGACACTTTTTCCATGAAGATAAACTTGTAGCTGCAGCGTGCATCATCAAGTAATACACTAAAAATGTCAGAATCCCGTTCAGTAACAGTTCAGAATAACTTTCAGTTTCAAATGTAACTTTCAGTGGTTACATTTTGGACCAGGTTTCTCCAGGAGGAAGCCTGACAGAACAACCTGAGTTTTCCTGGTTCAGTCCTGATTAGAGGTGAGAGGGACTCAGAGTAGAGGTTCTGCCTCAGTGGACAAATAACCAGAAAACTTACAACCCAATCAGATGATTCCGCAGGAAGAAGGAATAAAGTTAGAATGAACTTCAATTTACCTGAAATTAGAGAGACCAATTAACCTGACAATCATGTTTTTGGATTGTGGGAGGAAACCAGAGTACCCAGAGAGAACCCACCATGCACAGGGAAAACATGCAAACTCCATGCAGAAAGACCCCGGACCAGGAATCGAACCCCGAACCTTCTTGCTGCAAAGCAACAGCTCTACCAACTGCACCACTGTGCAGCCTGAAATTATATATAATCATAGAAAAAAAATGATGATTTTCACATTGATTCTAAATCAATGTGAAATTTTCAACTAAATACAACAAGTTATAGATATAAATGTAGACATTTTCTACACAAATGGCAGAGTTGGTCCTAATATTATCTTCAGTATCTGCTAAAAATGCATCAATAGGCATTCGTGGTACACAGACCAGGGGTGAGCATTTATAGTATAATTAATTGTGATCAATTTTTCATTCTCATGATAAGAATTTTAATTTATCATTTCCACAATAAATTTTATTGATGTTTGAAACACCCAAAACCAGTTGGTTTGATCACAATTTTTAGTTTTGACATTTTTTTTTTACAGTTTTTTCATTGACAGTAATAAATATCAGATTTGAAAAAGATGACTAAATGTTACTGTGTGCACTTTAGAGACACAAATCACACTTCTTCACATCACTGCTGACTTAAAGCAGCTTTTTTACATATTTTTTCAAAAGCACAAAAAGTGTTTGTGGAACTTTTTTAAGCAACGTCAGTCACCTAATGTTGCTTAAAAAAGAAATCCTAAATAGTTCTTATCATCACTTTTATCATTATCTCAATGGTACAATAAAATATTATAATAAAACCTTAAGTTCATACCCACAGCTTGGCTTTGTGCTGGTCTGTGTTCCCCAAATAACTGCAAAGTAATAGTTTTGTTACTATTTTTTGCTAAATTTGGCATAATTTAGTCTAACCCTAACATTTAGATATCAGATTTGGTTCTAATATCATCCTCAGTATGCGTTAAAAATGCATCAGTAGGCATTAGTTGCACACATACCCTACAAAATGATAAAATCTTGCTACTCTGTTCATCCAAGGCAAACAGAAATGAGATAAATTTATGTGAAGAAGCATTAATTAAGAGAGAAGGTGAAGAAAGAATTAGTAAGATAAAAATGTTATATAGCATTAATAAATGTGATGCACAGAAGAATGAGAAGGATGAGTGAGGAGTCCAGTAGTTAGGGTGAAGTAACTAAGTTCATTCTTTAACTATCTCCTTACATTTGACATGAACTTGTCGAACTGAACATACAGGAGCACTGACTGCTGCTTATGGTGCAGAAAGAAACATGAACTAAGATCCTTAAACCTCAGAGAGACGAGCTCTCACTCTGACTCTGGTAAAGTTTAAAAAGGTCATAATTGATACTTTAATAGTCTTTTAGTAGGTTGATGGTGATTTGTTGCCTGCCAGACCAAACAGATTTCCTTGTGGCACCTTTAGGAACAGCACACCCACACACACACACACACACACACCCACACCCCACCCCCACCCCCGCATACACACCTAAACTCCCTCCCTCCCCCCCGCCCCACACACACACAGATAAATCCTGATGGCGGACTGTCAGGCAGCAGGCTGCCCTGTGAGAGAGGCCGGTAATGGCTTGTTGAGCTCCTGTAAGGCCGGGCCCCGGGGCCGGTTGCAGCCATACCTCACAGAGTATCGATCGGCTCGGAGCTAAGCGTGGCCCAGAGCCTTTCATCCCTTCTCCATCTCTTCCTAGTCTCCCTCTCTCCCTGTTCTTGATCCTGTAAAGTTATAGCTTTACTCATGTCAGCCGGGTAATTATCATTGATCCGCCGCCGCGGACAGTGACAAATTCTGCTTTTGCTCTATTGGTTGCTCTGTAATCTGTCACGGCCTTCACTGTAGCACAGGGAGTGTGAGGCTGTGAAGTCTGAGCTCTTTAACCAAACAGAGAAGCTGCATTCAGCTTCTATGCACCTCAAATCTGGAACAAACTCACAGAAAACTGCCAAACAGTCGAAACACTGAGTTCCTTTAAATCCAGACTCCACCTGTTTAGAGTCGATTTTGAACCACATTAATCGGAACACTGACTGACCTGTTTGATATGGTCTGATTATATTAATTATGAGGTTTGACAAAATACAATGTCTGCTGGTTTTAACATTGGTTGACAGTATGTAGAGTTTGAGCTGCATTATTGCTGAAATGTGCTGCACAGATAAACATGATTTGACTTTCAGTGGGCAGATTGTAGCAGAAGTGTCAGGCATGCTGCTCATGAACAGAATGCAAGGATCAAAGTATTGGTTTGGCTAAATACTTTGATTGCTTCATGAACGTAGCAGCATCTAAAGATGAACTTTTCCTTTACTCTTTTTACTGATGACACACATATTATGACTATGACATCTGACATCTAAATACAGCAAAGAAGAAATATATAAATGGAACGTTTCTGTGTGTGAGAGAGATCAGTCCCAGCCCAGGGCAACTCATCTCTCAATTTGTCCACTGAGATTTCATCTCTTTTTTTTTTTTTTTACATATTCTATCACATCCACACTGACACACGCACACACACACCCCCATGCAAACGCACACACATGCACACACACTCTCTGTCAGAGTGCTCAGTTAACACAGGTTTGTATTTAAGAAGGTATCTTTTCCAGTGTAGATTTGGATTGTTCATACTGAATATGAATCCAGGTTAGGTCCAGTTAGGCGGATGAACGCTGCTGCTGCTGCTGCTGCTGCTGCTGCTGCTGCTGATGAGGGCCTTCATCACATGGCCAGACTGTCTGTGTCTGGATGATTCAAGGTGACGTGAGGACAAGAACCACACATCCTGCAAGGACTTGAATGCACTTGGAAAAAAAAGGAAGCAAAAGAGGCCTGATGGAGAACACCAGAGATACATGAGTTAGATGAAGATAAGCACAACAAGTCCTTATCTTCAGGAGAAGGGAACTTACAAATCTGACAGGATGCAAAGGAACCTGAACGTAATTTACTTTGGGAGATGACTAGCAACAAATAATCCACTTCCGTAAAATATTCTAGGTTTTTTAGATGTATAGGCCTAGTCAAAGGAACTGTCAATACTAAACAAAGACATTTTAGGCAATACTCTTATATTCTTAATTCTTATACTCTCAGTTTTGGGAAACAGTTTAGCAGTTGGTATCTCAGCATACGAAGTAAAGTATATGAGGACATAAAGAAGTGTGTTTGGTTCAGAGATCTGCCCTAAACCCAACGACCTGACTTTGGGATGACTCAAAATTTAGACAACAAACCAGGTGATGTATTCTTTTGCAGATGCAATATTCCTACAAATGCATTCCAAAAACACGTCAACAGATATCATATCCCAGAGGAGCTCATGATGTTAAAGCCGGAGTATTAAGAATGGGATACCAATGAATTGCACGTTTATAAAGGTTCGTGTCCCATTATTTAGGTTAAAACAGCACATGCTAAGCGTTTCAGTGCTTTTTTAAAATTCCACCACACCATCATATGATCAAAACTCAGAACAACTCTTTTGTTAGAAGTTTATCTAATGTGGAGAAAATTCAGGCAAATTAAGAGCAGTTACCCCCTGAAAAGACCCAGCGCTCTCTTTAATCACTGATTGACTTTTCATCCCAACCATTCACCTTAAATACTGATGATTTTCTATAGTGTGATTTGGGCTACACCCCCCCACCCCCTCTCACACACACACACAGGTCCCTCTGCACACTAATCTATAGCAGACAAATGAGGCTGGGCTAACGGAGTGCGACACCGAGAGAAAAGATTGACTCGGAGAGGGAGGCCTAATTAGCAGAGACTCATTAGGAGTCTTTAAGAGGCTGTGATTAGGGATGTTTGTTCACACAGCATGCTGCTGCTGTTGCCGGCCTTTATGAATGAGACAGACCACTTGCTAGTTTAGCCTGGAGCGTGATGACGGCTGGAGGAGGAGGGAGCATGAAAGATGTGCACAGCAACATGGCTCTGTTCCAGGGAGTCATTTATCTGCAGTTAACTGATATTAAACACAGGAAGGAGAGCATCTGTGGAGCACTTTTATGTTTTCCTTACTTGTAGATTAATATCTCATGCCAGCCGTGGCGTATTAGGGCCACTGTATAGTATGTAGATGGGCCTGATCTTCAGCAACTTTGGAATTTTGAGATTAATCTCAGAAATGTTCTGGAAGAAGAAGGAAGTTCCAAAAGTCAAAAAAATGTGTAAGAAAAAAATTAGAAATGTTGAGCAATTTCAGAGTTTTTTTTTGGGAGGGGAGAAATGTGCTAATTTTTTCTTTATAAAATGCCCCATATAATATGCCTAATGAAAGAGCAAAATGGAAAACTAACTACACTGACCAAAATGACACAGAAATTGCAGTGATTTCAGACAGACGTTTCACATTTACATCCTGTCCTGACTGCAGGGGGGATCAGTCATTATGATTTACAGAGTTAGTCTGGAAGAAAAGGAAGCAACGTTGACTTTAGCTGGGAGGGACTCTGGTGAGAGGACTGGGTCCCATGTGAGTGCTTTGAGATGAAGCAGCATGGTAGTATCTGCTGCTTGCTGAAAAGAATAAAAATGATCTGTGCTGATACGTCAGTGTTCAGTAAGTTGTTTTAGTTTCCTTAAAAAATGCTCTTAATTCAGTTTGTGAAAAAAACACTGTAAAGCTGTGCAGTAGATAGGTTGGATCTTTTCTTCCTTAATAATAAAGACCTTCACAGACAACACAAGTTGTCTTTGACTAATATTTAAATTGGTTTGATGTTTTGTAACACTGAAATGTGAAAAACAAGCAAAAAATAGGAAAATGTGGCTAATTTGTCAAAAATAAAAATGTGTAGAAGCTTCTTAAAGAGACAGAGACCCACTTTCAAGGCATTAAATTGCAAAGTTAAATTTATGTGATATATGTAGCATTTTTATAACAACTGAATGTAACATAGTTACTTGATTGTGCTGTAAGTTGTCACTATGTGCCTTTAATAACTCATGTTGTTCTTTTCAGCTTTCACCAGACTTTGAGAACCGTTGAAGACTGGAGAATTATTTAGCTATAGGTTGACACAAAGCTAAGATCTGACTGAGTTTCTGTGTTGGCAGGTGGGTTTTATTAGCTGAGTGGAACCAGGCTGTTAACTTAGTTTATTCTTGTTATTTTGAGTTTCGGACAGTTTAGTTCAATCACTCTGAAAGAACCCATGTTCTTGCACAGCTCTATCTTAATATGGACATTAAACATGTAAAGAGGTAAGTTTTCATCTTCCAAAGAATAAACATGTAATACATTATGTAACTTAGTTTAGTTAACTGAAGCCCCAAAAGACCAACACAAAGTACAGGTACGTGGTAAACTGTGTTGACTAAACAAACTGTTTCCAAACCAGCTTGGAAATTTTGACAGCCAGTGAGTTTTCCTAACCTTAAGACTCTGAGATCTTCCAATAATCACTACAGATGTCCCGCTTCAACAGTTCGAAAGTGAACAACCGAGTGCAAGCTGTCTGTAAACCCCAAACTACTTCACATAAACCTGATAAGGTCTACGGCGCCGTTCCCCTCTCATTTCCCTGAGTCTCTCTCGTTCCACTTCCTGAACCAGGGCGGATTGTCTGGAATAAACTCCAATCCTCCTTAAAAGAAGAGCGCAGGGGATGGAGAAAGCTGAGAGGATCAAGGACGCGAGGGCCAAAGCAGAAGCTCTGTCTCCTGTTAGCATTCTTATCCATCCATCCTCACATGTCTCCCCCTGCACTGCACCCCCGTGGCCACTGGGGAGCGCTGCAGCAGTGCGCCTCTATGGGGATTGCCGCAGCGAGCAGAGACTGAGCCATTTATTTGTTTTCTGAATCTGGGATTTGCTGAGATAGATTAGACAACAAAAGCATATGGAAAAGATAAAGAACACTTAGGTAATGGATTCTGGCAGACTCTCCAGAGAACTCATCCTCCTTTTCTCTCTCAGGCCGCACATCTTTTTCTCTCTGCTCTAAATATGCTTTTTTTTTTGTTTTTGTTTTTTTAGGGCAGAAGAAATTAAAGACTGCAAATTTGTGTGAGGACTCTTTGCTATAAGTAAAGCAGCATATTGTGTGTTGGACTGAAGGATATGCTGAAAAATATGAGGAAAGATATTTAATGACTGAATAAAATTGTTATTTATTGAAATATGAGAAGTTATGTTAAAAAATTCACATAGCACTTTTTTACATATAGTTTTGGGGACTTAATTTTTCACAGATTTGATGTTTCCAGCTGAAGAGGGAAGGTGACTGCAGAAAACAGTCTGTAGAGTTACAGTAAATATTCAGCCAGCATGAGCTACACTGGATTGCTGTGGTATTGATATGCTGAAAGTTATTACATTTTGTTAAGCTATCACCCATGCCTTTAAAAAGTAGTATATCTAAACAAATTTAATATTGACTGGCAAGAAATATTGCACCTTTACACATCTTTTTTTAGATGTACTGGTACTAAAGACCAATTGGTGCATAATTATGAACTGAAAGGGAGGAGATGCTTAGTTTATAAAAGTTTGAAAATTGTGGCATGTGTTTTACTTTAATACTTCCACATAAATCCAGTGCAAACTATTTCCTGCAGAAGTCAAAAGGATATTCATGGAATCTGCCTTTAATCTCAGGGTAAATGCAGCTGTTCTGTGAAGGACACACAGGTTTGCTACAGATCTTCATTCAGTGAAGTTACTTGTCGTGGGAAGAGCATTCAGAAAATCTACCCTGCTAAAAGTAACAATATTTCATAGAGATGTCACTCAAATTAAAGCAAAAAGTAAAGTATAGAAAAAATACTCCCTAAAAGTAAAATTTTTCCACTAAATAAATTGGGGAAAAATTTTATTCTCAATTTTTTTGGGAAAAAAAGTAAAATTTTCTTGTTACATTTACTTAGGTAAATGTAACAAATAACTATGCTGCTGTTTGGTTACTGTTTGGTTTGTAAATATAAAAACTGTTTGTATTCTTTGTGTCAGTCTGTCACATAAAATCCAGACCAATATACCAAAATTTGTAAAACAGTACAATAGATTATTTATTATATGGACACAATGTTCATTATTAAGTAAGCTTTAATTGTAAAAATAATAATTGGGATTTTAATTATTTTTTCTTGCTGCAAGGGAACAATACTAAACGCAGCTCCCCTACATGGTCTGGTAAAAAATATGGTATTTGGATGTTTCTTGTATTGAATTTGAGTTTTGGAAATGATCTCAAGGTGTCTGACTTGGTGTTGCACAGATGGGTCCCAGAATCCAACTCTGGCTATCACTAGACTTAACAAAAAAAAAAAAAGTGAACTTTATAATCTGCATCATCTGTGAAAACAAAAGCAAGATTTTAACTTTATTCTGCATCCTGCAGGTATAAAGCTACACATGAAGCTTTATGATTTATGTGTTTCAATGGGAAACCATTGTTCAACAGAACTTCTTCCACAATAACTTTACCGATGGCGTGTGGACCCTTTTGCTCACTTTATGCTATTAGAGGAGAATCATTTCAAAGCGATTCAGAAATCACCTTCCAGTTTCATCACTTTAATGAACAGACATCAGCGCTATGCCTCTTTAATGAGTTTAGACTTTAAACAACACTTGGACAAATGATCATCGCTAATAGATCCCAAAGAGTTCATTATTTGATGAGGGGATTGAGCGCGTGAGGCGCACGCAGCAACAGCAGCGCGCGCGCAGCAGCAACGGTTCTCCTTTTAAATAACAAGAACAAACCAGCTTCAGCACCACAACTCTTATGAATTATCACCTCCCGGCTCGTGGCGGTTTATGAATACAAATTGAATTTCCGCCGCCACCTTGTTGCCGTCATGGCTCATTTGATTTATTTCTTAATGAACGTTTCTCCATTCAACTCGCGAGACGAGAAAACATCTCAGGACTAAAATGAGACCTTGCTTTTTATCGGGGGCCCATTTCTCCCCACATCCAGAGGTACATTACATGTTACCGCTCTCATTGCTGCTTTGGATTGAACGGTTTGCTTTGGCAGACAAAAGAAACTAAGACAGCGGTGACAAAGTGTTACGCCTATGGATGTTTGCTCCACTCCGTAATGGCTGTGCTCTTTTTAGTTTTCCTAAGTTAACCAATGAAAGACACCAGTATTTCTCTGTTTTACACTGAATTAAGAAACTGTCACCTGGGTTAAAGACAGATAAGTAGATCTACCTGATGGATTCAGAGACTAAGCCTTCTGCATTGACTGTCCAGAGTGACAAAGATGCTGTTAACCACATTGCTCAACAGACGCTGTTGGGCAGATTCTGCACGGACACTATTTACCTGCTAATGTTGTGTAGATAATGTGCGATTGACCGCATGCATGTTAAATAATGTAGCGGCTAGTTTGGGGCCAAAGAATTGAATTTAAATAGTATTGACAGGCTTAGCTGCCAGGGTTTGGGATGTGTGCAGTCAGATATCCCATCCCCCCTCTGTACGCCGCTCGGTTGAGAGGAAAGAATGAGCCGCTTCCAGCAAAAATAACTCGGAGGAATGAAGGGGTGAAATAAAAAGAAGAGGGACGTGAGGAAACAGCTTTTGGAGTTCCATGTCCGAGAAATGGAGGCGGGAGCGGGAGCAGAGGCAGAAGGATGTTAAGAGATGGAGTAAGAGTGAGACATGGAGACATCACGCCATGGCCAGGGGCGGCCGCTCCAGTAAAGTTGTTAACGAGTGTATGGACAGGCGTGTCAGGCAGAGCAGAGGTCCATCAGGGAAATGAGACGCCTGGGTTCTGTTATGGCCCCAGGTGCATCATGGGAGGACAAAAGGAAACTTTGTTGGAAATGGAGGAAAAGACAATGGGAAATTCAAACCTTTAGCAAAATTTTTATTTCAAGAATTTATTTTATTTTTTTTTGTATTTTGTTTTGTTTGAATTAGGGCTGTCAATTTTAATACATGCAATTAACGAAAAGCATTTTATCATGTTAATATTGTATATTGTTGATTGAGCTCATTACATTGTTTGACCTAAAAGTCTCTCCTGCAGAGGGACGCAGTTCACAGCAGAGTGGCCTGGTCTGCGGTCAGCAGAATCACAAACATGAGTGAAAGGATGAGCGAGGAGAATCAGACTGATGAGCTCAGTGGCAAAATTCACTGTTAAAAGCATTGATGGACGTTGGGATGAAATCAAGGTAAGGCCTACTTATTGTAATGATGAATTATCCTTCCCCCGAAACACAACCATTTCATAGTTACATGTCTAAATTATTTGAAACAAGATTACTTTGTATAAACCGTCCTGAACATAAAAATCTGGAAAACTGAGATGTTTGGTTTGACACAATAAAAGATTTCTTTAACATTTTTAGGGAAATGCACATTTTTACATTTTTATTCCATCAGATTATTGTTGAAGCAGAAATGAATCCCCAGTGGGCCAAGAGGAGTCGCTTGTTCTCTAACTCCATGGCGTTTGTACATCAGATTTACTTACGGGTGTGCAAGAAACACAATATAAAGGTTCCGGCTTGAGACTTTTGCCTATATATTTTTTTTAAAAATGTAATTAATTGGGCTAAATGCGTAACAGGCTAAAATATATATAATAAATAAATAAAAAATAACAAATCAACAAACAAATAACAAATAAATAAAAATTCAACTTCCAGGCGTAATTTTAAGTCCTTGATACATTAGCGGTGCTAGCATCTGCAAAATATGGATTGAACTACTTGGAATAATGAAAAGTAGCATGTGGAGATAAACACAGCTAATCATAATATGGTGGTCTGGACAGGTTCCAGTTTGCTCTTGGAAATGAGTCTTCCTCACACATCTGGTTTAATGACAGGAGTTCCTCAAGATCTAGTTCTCTGACATTATGCTTTTTAGCTACTCAGACGTCTGTTCAGAAATCGCCTCATCAGCTGATGCCGTAAATTAATTCAGATGATTTTCAAGTAATTGGGGGACCTGAAAAACACAGGAACATGCCGTCTTTGATGCTGCTGCATAACTGGTGAAAATCCAAAGGTTTACATAAAAACCTTGGGTAGAGCGGATGGACAAGCAGCAGCAATTGTGGTGGACTGACACCAAACTTCACATAGAAACACGGATCGTTCTTCTCAGCAGCTGTCTTTTATGAAATTGCAGACCTTACATTTCTTCTAACACAGTGTTGTATCCCACTGATATGGATATTTTTAGTTCTTTTAAAATGGTGAAGTCAGCGAAAACAAAAGGCGAACGTCTGTTAACTTGAGCCACTCTGAGGATTTATTAACATTTCTAACAAGCTCGCGGTGATGGGACGTCTTTCCACTATGTGTAAGGGAAGTATGACCTACAAGAACCTCACAGAAAGTCACTTGAAATCCAAACTGACTTGGACTATAATGTTGGTGCATAATGGAAAATGTTCCATCCAAGAAAAAGCCTAGAAAGAAAAACACCAACGGGAGATCACAAGCAGTTTGGATCCCTGTGGATCATCACTGTTCAGCCTGCAGATCTCTGGTGTTTATTCCATCAAAACCTCAGGAAGGGTTTTGTCTTAAACTTCCTCCAGATCTGATCTGATGTAAACATTTAGATTACAGGAGCAACACAACAACTGTAAGTCAGACACCTCTCACATGGTGCCTGTTGTTCACTCCGTCGGGAATTTACTCGCCTAAAGCTGCAAAAAAACAGCCAACTTACCAAAGATATGCAACACGCATCCTTAAGCTATTATGAAGAAACCTCAGGTCTAATCTGTTATGATCGCTTTAATGATAAAGACAAACATGTTTCTCTGAGCATTAGTTTGCTGTTGCACACAGGGTGAGCGGCGGCCTCGGGGTGTGCACTTAGTGGGGATTGTAATGGGGCAGCTTTAAGGAAGGATTAATGCTGTGTAGTCAGAATGAGAAAAACACCACTGCAGAAACAAACATGCTATAATCAATAACACAAATGCAACATAAAGGAGCAGATACATTCCTATCACGTTGATAGCCACAAGTAAGTAAATTAAGCCTTTAAATTATGATTCAGATTTATTAAAAGGAACTCTATCCAAACCAACCAGAAATTATACATGGAAACAGTTATCACCCCCCAAAAATAATAACTGATTGTACCATGCTTGGCTGCAAAAACTACCATTTGTTTTGCAATATCTGACAAGCATCTCATACAGATTTACATCTAGACTTTAACTAGGCCCCTTCTTTGAGTCATTCAGAGGTGGGAGCTGCTGGTAGTTCCTTCAGATGATTGTCCTGCTGAAGGACAAAGAGCAGAATCTCTGGTTATCTCAACCACAGCAAGTCATCCTGGTCCTGAACAGGTGAAGCATCACACCACCACCGCCATGTTTGTTACCACTGACGCATCATGACACACACTTTACAAAAAGTTACACTTTTGTCTTGTCAATTTACCGAATGTTTGCTAAAATGTCTTGGGGACCATGAAGAGTTTTTTTGTTTGTTTTTTTGTAAATGTGAGACAGAACTTTGTGTTGCTTTAGGTCATCAGAGGCTTTGACCTTGGAACTCTCCCATGGAGGCCATTTTTGATCAATTTTTCTATGTTGAGAAACAATTGAGATCCCAAACTTTTAATATTTACTCAGCTTTTCATTATTTCATAAAATCTGTTTATCTGAAACAAAAATGAAAATAAATAAAAAAATAAAAACTTATCTCTAAGAGGCCTAACACATTTTTCTCAAACTGTATTGTGCTTTTACTGATTTGCTCAACTTCCTGAAAGGCTGCAGTAAATAGGGAATTTCATTCATTCTAACCTGCAAAATGCAGTTTTTATAAATGTTAGTCTGTAGTTTGTTGCACCTTTCATCT
Organism: Phalloptychus januarius; assembly: GCA_902982915.1. NCBI lineage: Eukaryota > Metazoa > Chordata > Actinopteri > Cyprinodontiformes > Poeciliidae > Phalloptychus > Phalloptychus januarius. The sequence goes on along the minus strand of CADWAE010000466.1, from coordinate 1,292,087 downwards.
TTAAGTGTGTCAGAGGATCATGAGTTCACATTTAATTTCCAATATTCTAATATAGGCCAGTCTAATATCTTCCACTCTTTTAGCCATCTCCCCTCTTAGCCTGTGATGTTCCCTCTTTGCATGATAAACAGTCCCCCCCACCCCCAATGTGTACGTGGCCCATATTCAGCCATGTGTGTTGCATACTGTATGGGAGCAAACAGATTCTGCTTTGGCAGAGGAAAAAAAACTAAAGTAAATAAAGAGCTAAATTAAGCAGGCAGAGTAATAAGGTTAGCTGTTTAGGTTTTCCAGAGATTGATATTTCCAAGCAGAGCTGCAGGAGAGGGCAAACTTAATGACAGCAGACCTAATGCCATCAGGGGACTTCGGAGTGTGTCCAATACTTTAAGCAATAGCGTTAATGGCGAATTTGAAGGAATTTAATTTTCGACTTCAAACGGTAGCTGCTCTCTGGAAAGCCACCACCCACGGCCTCCGCATGGCCGGATTGTGCGGAGCTTCTGAACTCGGTTCCTCTCACAGGGAGGCAGAGGAGGAAATCGTGTCTGCATCGGCGGGCAACGCGGGAGGCAGGCGGCTAAAAACTTGGGAGCAGAACAGCCTCGCGACTTGCAGGGTGACGCTTGTTAGGCTCAGGCCCAGAGGAGGGAGCATGGCCAGTAAGTAAGGTTATTGGGAAATAATTAGCCTAGCCTGGGAATCAGCAGGGATAGCAAAGTCCTCTGGGGTAGAACGCCGAAGCCCCTGGCCTCGTTTCCACAGCTAATTAACTTTGAAGAGAGCCTATTAATAAGGCTGTCTTTGTAGAAAACGGCCTGAAACTATATGCAGAAAGAACTTTTTTGACGTGTCTGGAATTCAATTCTCTGCTGAAACTGAAAGTAATACACCAGATGTGCAGTAATTGTGAAAATAATGACAAAATGATGTACTATTACCAGGCTTTACAGTATCTCAAAACTTCACCGACCTTCCCCTAAAAGACAGATCATCGTCCAATCAATTCCAACTGAACGTTTTGCCCCAGATCGCTTGGTTTCCCCACTCTTGCCTCCTCAGTGGACATGGGCCCCGGGGGGCCACCGTACCTGTCATCCCACAACCAGCTGCCGTTGGCCCCCAAAGCTCAAGCCTGCTGGAGGAACAGAGAAAAGGCCCCGGGCTGTGCGGGGTTGACGCAGGTCTCACAGCCTAATCACCTTCCTCCCACGACAGCACTCATCAAGACAGCGGCTTCAACAAATCAATCTCCCTCTGACAGTTCATTTAGACTGAATTAATTTGGAATTAGGGGCCATTACTGCAATTGGCAGGCGAGGGTATTCCCCGAACGCAGGCTGTTATCCTGCTTTGGGGATAAAGAGAAAGAGCCAGCTTTCGGTTTTTCTCTCTCTCTCTTCAGGATCGTTTGGATCAGGCGTTTTTTTTTCCCGTGCTGATCGCAGAGCTGAGCGGGGCACACATCGGATCTTCAGTTGAACTAAATGACCATTTTTCTCAATCAACAGACAGACGGCGCTGATCGTTTGTGTTGTTCTGGTTTCTTGTTGGGGCCCAAAGGATGTGAAATAGGTGTTTATAACCAGGGAGTTACTTTATAGAAACCCTGATGGGTTTAGCAAAAATAAACCCAGACTTTTCAGGAACAGTGTCAGAACAGAATACACCAGAAAAAGTATAAAATTTGGTATTTATTAGTTAATTTTTACTTTTCAGTGTTTATTACCCTCCTAGAACATGCATCGAACAAAAGTATTTTGCAACTATTTATTAATATTTTAGCTGTTTGTTAACAGGTAGTTAACAATCTACAATAAAATCCTGTTGAGATTAAAAATCTCTTTTGCAAGAAAATCCTGGCCAGGATAACGGCACACAGAGGCTGCAGAACATTTCATTACGCTTCTTATTTAATGGAAACTCCGCAATTGCAAAATTGTGTTTTGCAACATGGAAATTAATCCCTTCTGAAGTGAAGGAGGTATGCAATTTAAAAAAAAAAATTATGCATTTGTTTTAACATGACATATTACATATGACATATGGATTGAATATGAATACCTTACCATGCTGTACGTTTCCTTGTCTTTATTACCCTGAGTTTGCTGAACCATCAGCCTCTGTGTCCTACTGGGACTCAGTGGGCTGGAGTTTTACTCAGGGTTTATGCCCTCCTGACCTGAGGTTTGACCACGACAGCTCGTCTCCATGGAGACGAAGCACTGAACACAAAAACTCTCCAACATCACAAGTATTACGTCACACAGACACACACTGACTGAGAAAAATCTGTAAAACACAAAGCTGCCTTGCAGATTCGCTGAAAGTTTCTTCTTACATGTTTCACTTTGTCACATTGTAGTTCAGGCTGTTGGAATTAAAACAAAAGAATCTTTCAAAAATTGCGTTTCAGCGGCAAAGTTCAGACATAAAGACGCAGAAAGTCTGGTGGTTCTTTAGGACTTTTAAACAGTCCTTGATCTGAGGACACATTTGGAAGCTAACTGTGACTCATAACTGATACATTTCCTTCTGTAGTCTTTTTAATCCGTTTTATACTTTCATTCTGGATTGATTTGGTACCACTGGGAATTGTGTACATCAGCTGTTGTGCAATGACAAACTAGGACACCCAGTGCAAGAAAAGAGATGAAAAGTTTTCTGCTCCTCTCTGGAATAACGTACAGTTTTGTTGGAGGTTTTTACCGTGATGCTGAATTCCAGAAGAGTTGGTAACTCTCTTATGCACCTTTTATTTATTCATCCAATCACAATTGAACTAGTTTGCAATAAAATGTTCACTGGTTTTTGAAATACCAAGCAGGCATATTTAGTTACTTATGTGCTTTTATAAGCTCACTGCCCACATTTGTTTGTGCTTATGATTGATTAATATTTCTTTTTCCAGTTTTGATCCCTTTAGCTGCTAGTCTGAAGATGATGGTCAGGAATGGCGGCATGCTTAAATCCATGCAGGTGATTGGACTACACCATCAATTCCAACTTCAGAAGACCCTGCTACTCGCTTTTTTTTTTTTTTTTTAAGTTCAAACCTAAATATTGCAATGAAAATGTTCTGGTGTTTATGGTCTATTTTAAGGATCTCAAATTTTTATCTCAGACCTCTGACTCTGAAGTTTGATTTTGGCTAAAGCAGTGGTTCCCAAAGTGGGTCCTCATGGGCCGGCGTCCTGCATGTTTCAGTTCTCTCCCTGGTGGTAATAACAACTTTTTCAGATTGTCCTTCTAATGAGCCTCATTTGATCCAGGTGTGTTAAACCAGGGAGGGAACTAAAACATGCAGGATGCCGGGCCTCCAGGACCCACTTTGGGAACCACTGGGCTAAAGGGAGTTTTGCAGATTTAATGATGTCGCTTTTTGCTGTAAACAGATGAGGTGTGATAGGTGTGTGTGCAGGGATGTCCAACCATGAGATCAGAGTAAATATTAACCTGACACCCTGCTGTGGAAATACCACAGTGATTTACAGGGGCTGTGGAGCAGGGCAGTGGGGATGTGTGGGAGGGACACGGACATTAAGGTAAGCTGAAAGGTAAACTCCAAAGTAATGCAGAATGTGGACACACCCCACCTGATTCCCTCCTTCCCCTCACCGTGGTAACGCTTTGAACTTCTTTTTTTTCTCTTTCTAAACCTCCAGAACCTCTGCTGGTCTGATGACATGTTCATTCAGCACTTTCACAGAGCTTAACCTCTGCAGCACAGCCTGATGATATCTATGACATTAAGTCTCAGCTAACTCAGGAAAGGCCTTGATTTGGTATTCAGGAGTCAACAAAGCTAGACGTTTTTCTGCAAAATGTGAAAGCTACTTCATAGTAGCTGTGGTTCCATTACAAATGAGGATAAATCTTTGTCTATGTTCTGCTAAAGTCTAAAAAAAATAACTTGGAATTTTTGTGTTTCCATTAAATAAGAAATTAAATTGAAAGAAATTCTGCTACTACTTCCTTTGTTGTCTTTGTCATTTTTGCCAGTAGTAACATCCTGATCATGTGACTCATGAAGCAAAAACAGTGTTTTCATCGCAGTTTTGCGAAATACATCTATTTCAGTACGTCTGAAAATCCAATTCATCCTACCGCAAAAACTTTTAATTGAAAAATTTGATTATTTAGAAAATTTCTGTTTCCTTTAAGCAAACTCACTTTCGAAATTTCAATTTGCCCAATTTGACTTGCTGATTTTACTTTATTTTTTTTTCTTTCTACAGATTGTAACGTAAAAAGAAAAATGAATCGAAGTGCTAGACTTGGGTTAAACACAAATTGAATTAATTAAAGATTTTCCCTATGGGGAAAATCTATGGCTAATGGAAACACAGCTCCTGTCACCTGAAATGTTCCTGGTTGTTATTTTGCTCCTGCTCAGAGCGGTTTCCTTCCTTCTGCTTCTCACCATGGGAAGGATGCTGTGATCTGAGGCTGTGGGTTTGAGAGTGATCACATTACAAATGCATGCTAAAGCCCAGAGCAGACAGTGCGGCCCTCTATTTAGTACCGTTCCAGGCCTGGGCAGAATGTTCCATCAGCCTGAGAAATATGATGAAGAGTCCACAGACACAGACCCCCAGGCCTCATACGTGGACGTAAAGCACAACGTAATGTACCTGGCGGTGGGCGAAGGGAGAAACGAAGAGACTTTTTGAAATAATTTGTGGTGGTGGTGTGACATTTTAGCGCAGAACTGATAATGGAGTCAACATACTCTGGACAGGTTTAGGAGGAGAAGGATGTATAAGAGGAATTTATGACGGACAAACTGAACGGGTTTCATGCCACTATCAGACGCTTGTCATCTGTAATAACTTGGGTTACATAGTCAGTCATAAGTGGGAAAAAAAATATTTTTCCATATATATATTCCATAAATATATTCCATATTTTTCCATATTTTCACCATGTTATTCATTCATCTACAGTCTCAAAAGTATTTAATTAGCAAGAAACAGTTGCTAATTTAAAAAAATAGCTCCATTTTATTTTATTAGCAAGCTAAATATTTAGGGGACTAACTATATGTTGTATTTAAGCTAAATATTTAATTAGCCCAGAGCTAAATATTTAGTTTGGGACTAAATAGCTTGCTCACTAAATATCTATGGAAATTGTAAATTTTTTAAGGGTAATAAGTTATGCACTTAGCTAGCTGATATGTAAGTAAACATTTAACTAACCTAGTGCTAAATATTTATTTTGAATATAAATTGTTTGCTTACTCACCAAATATTCACTAAGCTTAATATTTTGCTAGTAGGCTAAATATTTAGCAGAAATGCACCGCTCCTGGTCAAAAGCAACCAATCAGAGCCAGGAGGCGGGTCTTACCTTTGGGTACACACTGTTCAATGTGCTGTTAGTGGAGAAACAATTTACCATTACAGGCAAAAGGTTTATCCACGTCATTGTTGCATAGCAGAGAGCAAGGGAAAGAGTCTGAGCAGCACATATACAAATTTGATTGACACACCCTTCTCCTGGCTCTGATTGGTTGTTTGTAACTGATGTGTTTATTTTTGTAGTTTGCACTTGGCAAAGGAGGGAGCAGGAGTTTGATTTTTATTCACTGATTATCTGTCTCATGCCCTGCTGTCTTGATATATTTGCAACTTAACAAAAAAACCAACATATTTTTCATAAAAATTACATTCCACAGCTATAAGTGTAAGGTCAAGTCGTAGTCTGACTCACTCTTCCTCCCAAAGTAATAAGTTCTGCACCAGAGTCTTGTTGTATTACATATTCATGAAGCATTGACTGATGAGCAAAATTATGGGATCTTTCAGTTTCCAACTCATATGTTACAGGCCTTTTGCCAGTCAAGCTGAAAATGGCCTGATTTCTTGTAACATTTCTACTTCCTGGCTCCTCGGTTCTGACTCGTGTTGTTGGTTGCAAACATTGTCGCACTTAGCAAAAATTCATGAAAAGGCCTTTTTTAATGCATTTTAGCAAAGCAGATACAAGGATGTTTGTGACACTTCCCATCACTGAGTGAAGCTCGGTTCTCACTCATGTATTTAGGTTTTTTGCAAATGTAACGGGCCTGAAGATGGAACAGAAATGTAGAAAGGCAGGAAAAGGGTCAAAGAAAAATAAGAGTAGATGAGAGAAAGAAGTCTGCGTCTAGAGCTGCAGAAATAGAGAAAATGACATAGCAACAATCAGGATATAATAACCACATCAGTGAAAAGTACACAGTACAAGTTGACACAAGATAGAGTGGATCTAAACACCTGTCAGTGTCATTGTGAAGCTGATGTATTGGCTGCACACAAGAAAAAAATTTACTCTGTCAATTTTACAAAGTCAAAAGCAAAAAAGCTTTCCTAAGTAATTCCCTGATAAATCAATCTAATAAATTTTTTTCTCCTTTTTCGTGTAAAGCATTAAAAGGTTAAGAGGTTGTGGAAGGAGCCACCATGTATCTTTTGTAAAATGGGATTTCACAAACCCGCCTCCCCCTCCGCAAACAAGATTTGAAGATTATCAGCAACGGAGATGTGGCCTAATCGCCGGATTTCTGCTGGTAAATGCCTGAAAATCCTGGGATTTTCCTTTGTGGTTTAGCCCTTAAATCCACTAAGAGGCACACAGTGGATACAAATATGGCCCCTGCAGACCTAAATCATCTCAAGTCATGACTCATGGCAGTACATGATCAAATGCGGTACATTAGATCATGTATGACAACAGCTTGGAGCACGGATGATAGAAGCCTGGCATTAAGACCAGCAGCAACACTTCCAGTGATGGTTATTACGTTCCTGCTTTGGGCAAGTAATACTGGATTTTCTGAGAACTTGAGCTGTTTTTTTTTTATTTTGTTTTTTTTTACAGTTAAATCAGGAACATATCCACCTTACAGTATTCACCATCCAAATCCATTTAAAGGAGCAGTGTTATGTTACATAATTTTTTTAAGCTTTGCATCATGTTATAATGTAATTCCCATGTTAAAAACACATACCTGGAGTGTTGTTCTGATTCATTCATGCATGTTTTGGAAATCCTTTCATCTCCATGGCAACCATTTAGCCGTTCAAAACGCCTGGGTGGACCCAGCTCCGCAGTCGAGGTGCAGCTTCCTAGCTGCCGCCTCACAGAGCAGCCCTCACTCAGCTCCTTCAGACTAGCCAGCATCAACTAGCAAACATCTGCTGGAACTGTGCATCAGCTGAGTTCATTATAGGAGCTACTTCTCAGTGAAACGCTAATAAAAACTTTGTTAGAGTTTTAATAGAGGAGCCGTAATGTGAAGACTTCCAGAAGGTGGAGTTTCAGAAAGAGCAGGAGTTTCTTAAAGAGACAGAGGCCCAATTTTAAAGCGTTAAATTAGGACGTCAAATTTCTTTTAAGTTATATGTGATATATGCAGCATTTTTATGAGAACTAAATTGAACATAGTTACTTGATTATGCTATGAAATGTCAATGTGCGCCTGGAAAACACATAATACTGCCTCTTTAAGGTCCCACACAGTCCTTTAAGGTTTCATCTGAACATTTGGTCTCATGGTACAGAGAAACTCCCACAGTGCTCTGCTTCTAGATGCTATCCCCTCAGAGTAAAGCAATGAGAAAAGAAATGGGGGGGAGAAAGGGGTGGGCTCCTGGAAAAGGAGGAGATGAAAGAGATAGATGGGAGTAGATGCAGAGCGGGAGGGTTAAAGGGTGAGACGAGGGGAGGGAACATTCTCTCTGAGGTAGCAGTGTGGAACCTCCCAGGGCCTTGTAGTAGTTAAATCATATCAATTAAAGCAGCGGACGTCGAGGGATTAAGGGTTAATCTCTCCCTGGAGAGATGCAGTAAATTAGAGAGGAGAGAAAGGAGAGATCATAAAACAAATGAGTGAAAACCTAAGGTCTTACGCAATGAAGTAGAAGACATGTAAAAGCATTTCAGATGAATGAATAAGCCAGCAGAAGATTGCCGCACGTTTCCAACAATGCAGAGGTAAGTGACTGCCGATGGGCAGCAGAGTGGCTCTGCATCAGGACCACGAGTGGCATTTAAGGATTAAAATCAACTTAAACTGGAGTTAATCCCAAAGCCTGGCCACGCCCACCCAGGAATTCACACCGTCATCACTTTGAACGAGGCCTCACAAGGACGAATGTTAGTCGCATAACTTCTGTCCAAAGCATCGCCGCTTCCTGACTGTTCTGAATATCAGCCCACTTCCAGATATCCATGTTTGACTGAAAATTCAGTCTTTTGTAATGACAAAAGTGGTGAGAGGTTGGAGGGTCTACATGCGACGAGAGGGGGTCCGGGGGACCAGAGGGCTGAGCTTTTGGGGTCTTGAGAACGAGCAGAGTATCCCCCTCTTTTTTTTGGTGTAAATGCAAATATGGCTGAAGTGGGTAATGGAGCCGAGCAGTAAGAGGATTAAGATCAGCACTCAGTCCGGATTGATAGGCAAGTGCTGTGTGTCGGGAGGACAAAAGGATGTCAGAAAGAGAAGGGAAGAGAGGGGAGAAAACCAGAGGCAGAGGGAAAGACAGAGATGGAATGTTAAATAGTAAAAAGATCAGAAAAGATTGGAGGAACCGCGTTCCTATGGACTTCATACAAGACTCAGAAGTTTTATTCACCTACACCTTGATCCGTGATGGGAGGCCATCTCATGAGCTTTAACATGGTGCCTGAGTTAAATCAGCCAGGCTGCGTTGTACCAGCTGAATTTAAGCATAAAGTCTTGGGTTGACAGAGAGCACAGGGGCGGATCTAGAATCTTTTTCTTTGGGGGCTGGGGCAGAGGGGAACACTGGCATAGTAAGGGAACATTCCCACCAGCTCAGGTTTGTTGGCTTTCATCAAATTTTAGTTTGTTTGTCTTGAAAATCCAGTTTGTGAGTGTGCTGATCTACAACCGAAAGTCTTCTTCTACAGACTAAATTCTTTTCTCTAATCTTTTTATTTGCTGAACAGCTCCATTCAGGTTGGATGAAGAGAATCTGTGAACACAGATTTTCCAAGTCTTGCCAGAATCTTACTGGTAGCTAAATGTCTGCTCCAGTCTCCATAACCGGGACGGTCCTGTTTTCATCCTCCCACCAGCTTAAAGCCTCTGATAGCATCCAGAGGCTATCAGAGGCTATCACACAGATGCTGTGTGATAGCCTCCATACAGCATGATTCTGCTGCCACCGTGTTTTACATTGTGCTCATAAAACCAAAGAATTAGTTTTTGGACCAAAAGAGCAAAGATGAAAAATGATCACCCGCCTTCAATCTGTTGTTTTAAAATGATCTGACAAAGCCAGGAACCTGGAGGTGATCACGGAACCTGATCCAAACCATCTCAACCACATCAAATTTTTAATAAAGATAGCATATTCTCACCTAAAAAATACTGTAAGAACGAGATGATTCATTAGATAAATGAGTTTATGCCTTTGTTTTTAGTACACTTCATAATTGCAATGCTGTGGCCTTGCATTCAAAAATGTTTGAAAAGGATTTATTCTTAACCTGTATAAACTCTTTCTGAAACTCCACCTTCAGGAAGTCATCACAACATGGCTTTTCTACTGATCCTTTAGCAATGTTTTTACCAGCGTTACACTGAGAAGTAGCTCTTATAATGAGCTCAGCAAATGCACAGCTCCACCAGGTGTTTGCTAATTGCTGCTGGCTAGTCTGAAGGAGCTGAGTGCGGGAGTCACAGGAGAGAGATGTTCTGTGAGCCAGAAACTCGGAAGCTTGGAAACTGCAGCTGTGAGGAGGAGATGTGCCTCGGTCCACCCAGCTGAATGGTTGACATGGGAGATTAAAGTATTTCTAAAACCTGCATGAAAGAGTCAAGACAACACTCCAGGTCTGCTTCTGATGAGGGAATAATGTTATAACTTGATGTAAAGCTCAAAAAAGTCAATTTCACATAATCCTGCCCCTTTCCAAATGTTCAGGAAACACGTAAGGGGAGCTAAACAGAGCCGCATGCTGAAAGATGTTCTACGTTGCATCAAAGTTTCTACAAACTTTTTCCACATAGGTTGAATCTGCCTCAGAAATAAAGACGTGGCCAAATAGCCGCTGCGGCAGATGGTGATCCTCTGACCGATACTTCTTGGTTTAGCCAACTTGCTGCCATCTTAGGATCAGACTCAGCTCTTATTTGCCAGCCAAAGAGGCTCAGCAGCTCGACCTCAGCGGTAGCCTAATGGAACCACGGCACCTCCTCCAGCCCCTCCCTGCCTCAGTCATCCCATCCCGAGTCTTAATTCACACACTTTGAAGTATTTCGGTCTGGACTGAAGAGTCACTCAATCAATTACGAATGAAATAATCTCCTTATATGATATTTCAAGGTTCCTCCAAGTAGAGGAGGGGGCAACGGGAGAACAGATTATGGAAGCCAAATCAGTCTCTCAGCTGCGTCTAAAGTGACAGGGGTAGAATCACAGGAGAGGATGGCGGGAAATTAAATAAGAAAAAGAGATTATATAGAAGTGTGTCACCTCCAAACACCACTGTGAAATCTCCAACCTGATCCATGAGGAGTGGAGGGCTGAGAAAGGATTTTTGCAAGCTGTGTTTTTTAAAAGGGAGCCATGATTGCTGAGGAAGCTTTCTGCATCCAACTCTGAGAGAAATGCAAATACATTGGTGGGAACGGCGGAAAGGAAAACAAGCTCGAGGAGTCAGGGATCGCTTGTTCTGCTGCGTAAAGTCTAATTATCTGTCTGATGAACTCTGAGGTATTCCTCATGAAGTTCTGATTATAATCCAGCAGCAGGGGGAAGTGGTTCAACCTTCGGCTGTGAAGATGTAAATAAACCTGAGATCCGGATGCTAACATTCTGACAACGTGTGTAACATGCTAGCTGCTTCATAATGTCACCTCATGCATTTTCATCGGGGATGCACAATGGATCGGCACTAACATCGATAAATAAAACTGGGCCGACATCAACGACTGATGTTTATTTGCATCTGTTTGTTTCTGGAGGTGAAGAGACGGAGGTTGGTCATGTGACAGGGAAGCAGGACTGAAGCAGTGGGGACGTCAGTGACCTGGTTATGTTTTTCAAGGTGTCAAAAGAGAAGGGAAACATACATCATATATGTATATGTGGGTAAATATCAGTTATTTGGCTGATGCCAATCTTTTGACATCAGCCCAGATTTTCATATGAGTGCATCCCTGATCTGTATCATCGTATTTCATTGAAGTTTAGACTAGTTCTGCTGAGCATTACATCAGGGCTGCCAGGTGTAAAAAAAAATCCTGCCATCCTGTAGTGTACTTCCACTGGGGGCAGCTTGAATTAGCACAAACAGGGGGCAAATGCTCCCAACAGTTTCCATGTGTGCAGGTTGTTCAGGCTCCTTCTGTAAACAAGCTCACAGAAAACTTTGCATGTACATTCAGCTGAGATCAGCAAGAGCAAAAGAACACACCCAACAAAGTTCTCAGACTAAGGTGACGGTCGGCCCAGAGGATTCAGTCATGAGCTGACGGCTTGAAGCACTTTATGGAAATATTTCCCCTGCAGCTGCAAAAGATCCAGCAGAGCCTCACAAAATGAGAGATGTGGTGCAGAGTTGGAAATGTTAAATCAGTTCCTTTACAAAATGTTAATATTCCACTGATGTCGAAAAAACACAATTTTGCAAATAAGAAATAAGAAACGCAAATGAAATCATATGTCAGTAAGTTTGTCACGTGATAAATCATCAGACAACATGCCAGGCCGTCATCCTCACGCCACTTCCTGACGTCTTCTTCGTCTTTTCCGCCTGTAGTAACATCCGATTGTCCATTATGTGACTCATGTGAAGTGAAAAAATTGTTTCCGTAGCAGTTTTACAAAATACACAAATTTTGATACCACCTCATCCTAGTGCGGAAACATATCAACAAACGCAATTTAAAAAAAAAAGTCATTTAAGAAATTGTACGAACAATGAAAACAATTCTGAACATTATGCATTCACTAGTGTTACATTAAATATTTTTATTTAATTGTCATTATTGTGCAGAAATGTTGTCACAATTTGTTGATCATGATTGATTTGGAATAACACGAACAGTAATTTACAGTTAAACATAAAATACATTTTCCCACCTCTTTCAGCCTCTCCCGGTCTGCTCCTCATTCATCCTTCCTCCAACGCTGCTGATTTTCTCCATGGCTGACTGTTGTTTCTAATGCTGCAAGCTCAGCCATCACAGCATCGATCCTTCCTCGTCATCCCCAGCTTCCCAAACATTTTACCTGACTGTGGCGACTAATTCCCCGGCTCTCACCTTTTTTCATCCCGGATTCAGGGGGTCGTCAGGAAAAAAAAAAGAGAAATCAATAACTTTGTCAAGTGGGGCAGGGTCAGGGGTCAACAAGGTCCTTGACAAGTGTGTCAGGGGAAGGAAGGAGGGAGAAGGGGAGGAAAAGTGCTCGTCTGTGGGTGCGGGTTACCTTCGGAGTGGTCAGGAGAAACAGGGTGCAGGTGTCAGCTTGTCAAGGATCAAATTTATGGCTATTGATCGGAACTGTGTGCCGGTGTGTGTTGGTAGTGATGAATGTGTGTTTCTGTTTGGATCATGGCAGGATCTGACAGAGGTGAAGAGTCATCATATAAAGCCTATTATGGCCAAACAAGCCAATGAAAAAACCCAGCCCCAGAAGACGTCCCAGAAAAGGGGGCAGTGCCTCCTGTATCTCTGAGTCCGATGATCCACTAAAGCTTCTATAAAAAAATATATGTTGTTTACATATTTGTTGAAACTATCTCCATGTTCTGGCAGTGTAATATGGGACAGATAATCTGTGAAAAAATCGATCTCCTCCAACTCCTCCCAGAGTTACTATTGCTCCCCTGCAGTCAAAAACAACCAAGCAGAGCCAGACATTTCTTTCATGACATGGCTCCTCTATTGACCCTTTGATAATGTTTTTACTAGCATAATAGTGAGAAAGAGCTCCTAAAATGAGCTCAGCTGATGCACAGCACCACCAGGTGTTTGCTCAGTGCTCAGAGGAGGAGCTTCATCGTCAAAGGCGGGGCTAAGTCCACTCAGGTGTTGTGCACTGCTGAATGGTTGCCACGGGAGAATAAAAGGATTTCTCAAACATGCATTAAAGAATTAAGCCAACATTCCAGGTCTGATTCTGCTGAGGGAATAATGTTACAACATGATGAAAAGCTCAAAAAAGATGATTTTATATAACATTAAATAATAATGAGCTGGTTTAGGGGCATCCTTACTGTACATCCATGCATTCAAAGGAAAGACAAGACCAAAATGAAGCACCAAAAAATCTATTTAAATGGAAATGTAATGAGTCCACAGTGACAGTGAATTAGCCAGTTGATTGATTGATCGTGTCAAGAACAAATAGGCAAACAAACATATCCATTAGCCTCCTCCTCCTACTCCCTGCTGTGGAGAATCACTAGAGGTGATAGGATGGTTGGTTTGTGCATGTGTATGTGTTTGTGTGTGTCTGTAGGTGTGTAAGTGCATGCGTGCGGGGGTGTGTGTGTGTGCGTGTGTGTGTGTGTGTGTGTAGAAGCCGTGGTGATAGCAATCACAGTTTTAAATCTCAGGATGCAGGATGAATCCATGGCGCTCGTGGCAAAAACATACAGTTCAACCAAATGTAAACACAGCCTCTCTAACAATCCCACACCCCACTGTGAGGGCCGGTCCGCTACTTACACAGCCAGTTGGGCCCAGCAAGGCTCCATTCAGAGGCAGCGGAGGGAGCAGAGCAGGAGGAGCAGGAGGATCAGGCCATAGGAACTGAAGCCGGAGCTGCGAGGAATCAGCTGACTGGAATCAGAGGTTTTAGCAGAGTTATAAGTCCTAATCATCCAAAATTACTGTTTGATTTAAAGACTCCATCAGACTTCACATTCATATCAGTTTCAGTCAGTTAAGCACTCCTAAACATTGATGTCCCATAAATCATTTCAGTCCGCACTTAGTAAGCCGTATCCATCAGCCGCAGAGCCTCTGCTAACGAATCTGTCACGCGTCTCAATCACCCAAACGAATCAGTCCTAATAAAAACTCGATGGAAAGCTTCTGCGCTTCCACCGGTTGTCAGAATGACTTCATTACTGCTTGTGAGCCAGAGCAGACAGAGAGAAAGGTGAAGTTTTAAATAAACAACAGTGTGGATAGATACGTTTTCACAACGTTTAAATCGGACAAAATTTTGCAGCAACAACACATTTTTAAACTCAATGTGGAGTATCATTGATAGCTGGAAAGACAATGATACAGAGCTTCAAATTTTTTGGCAAATAAAAATCTCTCTAGTAGCCCAGAAATGGACGGAGAGCATTAATCAGCAAAGGAGCCAAAAGTCCTGTGGTAACTCTGGAGGAGCTGCAGAGACCCGTGGCTCGGGTGGGGGAATCTGTTGACAGGACATTAGACGTTCACTCCACACGCTGCTGCTCTGACCCCATCCTTCCACTCTTAATCCAGCCTTACGGTATTTTTCAAAGATGAAAAGGTAAAATGTGAAAAATTGGTGAAAACTCAACCTAATAGATATTCTACAATAACAACAACCAAAAAGTATTTCCTCGACTATTAGTCACGCTTTTTTTCAGTTTCACTGATCCTGCAACTTATAATACAGAGTGACTTCAAATTTTAGTATTTTATATTTGTGGCAGGGCTGCCCAGTGGCACAGTTGGTAGAGCTGTTGCCTTGCAGCAAAAAGGTTCTGGGTTCGATTCCCGGCCCCAGTCTTTCTGCATGGAGTTTGCATGTTCTCCCTGTGCATGTGTGGGTTCTCCCCGGGTACTCCGGCTTCCTCCCACAGTCCAAAAACATGACTGTCAGGTTAATTGGCCTCTCTAAATTGTCCCTAGGTGTGAGTGTGCATGGTTGTTTGTCCTGTGTATCTCCGTGGCGACCTGTCCAGGGTGACCCTGCCTCTCGCCCGAAACAACAGCTGCAGATAGACACCAGCAACCCTCCCGACCCCAGTAAGGGACAAGGGTGTAGGAAAATGGATGGCTATATTTGTGGCACATTTTTTTTGACTGAGGTGTTCAATTTTAATTCATACTGATGGAATTAGTACCGAGGATTAAACATTACCATCTGCAGGACTGAAAGGAAGATGACCAGATCTGCAGGAACCGCAGAGGACTACATAAAGAACATGCAGCTGTTCTGATGATCTGTCTGTCAGTGCTAACGTTGGAAACCTGTTGATGCTTGTAAAAGGTGCCTCATGCCCTGGTAGTTGCCAAGGAGATGGATCACTTTGGAGGCAAGCCTTTGTGATGTTACCGTTCATGCCATGAAACAGCCTCACTGCATGCGTCTCCCCTATGCTGCGCACTTCACTGGTGGAGTGGAGCTTTTCCAGCAGACTTCCAAGACAAAATTGACAGTTACCATTAGTTTGTTGAAAAGCAACTGAACACAATACCTCACCTCACCATATTGTATCATCAACATGGAAAAGGTTCCCCTCACATTTAACAAAGTCTAAATAAATGCGACTCTAGTCTAGGATGCATTTTTGTGAGCTATACTCCAGAACAACTTATAGTCTGGAAAATGCAAGTATTGGCTCCCGGAACTAAATACAAATGCCTGCCACATTGTTAGTTTTCCAGTATTAAGACACTTTCAAAACCAAGTTTAATTTTCCTTATAGTTATGGTGAAGCAAAATGTAATTAAAACTGCAGTGTAGTTTCTGGTCGTATTGAGACAGAATGTGCAAAACTTCAGCGGTATGAATACTTCTGCCAGGCCCTTCATGGCAAAACCAAATTATTTGAAGAAGAAGAAAAAAGATATTTTTAATGTTGAATTGTGCTGTTCTTTTGTTTTGTCATTAGTAATCTATTTTTATGTCTGCACCACATTCTGGATCTTTTGCACAGACGGCAAAACTTCTCAACAGCATAAGCAAGAAATAAGATTTGTGAGCAGTCTTTGTGCCATGATGTGTTTCTAAACAAAACTCTGTAGCTTTTAATGACTGAAGCCAGCAGGAAGCATGGGCAAGCAGTAAAAAAAAGAAAATTACAGCTTTAAACTAAAGTCAGCAGGTATTTAGCTAAACACATATTGTAGCTAAACCACAATATGTGACATTCACCTGCTAACGTTTTCTCCTCGTTCCTACAGAAAGGGGGTGCCCAAAAGTTGGTTTAATTTATGAAACTGTTGCAAAATTCTGTGAGGTTGTTGAAATCAAAGCTCCCATTCAAAACAACGTATCACATCACATGTCCCTCCTTTGTGTCAAACTGTCTGTGGCCTAAATATTTTGCCCGGCCAATCCTGGCAGAGCATTTCGATTCTTTGAGCATCTTTTGTTTGACATCAGTTGAATCAGCTACATCATTAGTCGTTTCAAAATCACATCCTGCTTCCTTCAGCTGAGCTACATGTGTCAGAATTTCAATGTTCCAAAGCAGAAAAATAAACTCAAATGACCCCCTCAAGTCAGAATTTGATAACAACGGAAGCTAACATAGTTAATTGATTGTACCATAAAATGGCACAATGTGCCTGGAAAATACATAATGATACTGTGCCTTTGATTTAAGTTTCCAGAGTAAATTAGTTCTTCTAATAAAAAGAAAAGAAGTTTAGATCCATCCTAGAATTGATTAATTCTGCCCTGAATATCAATAAAACATTCCACTGCAATGACAGGAGATACCAGAGAGCATGGGAACTCGGGTTTACTTCTCTCAGGCTGCTTGTTCTGTTGAATGAAAGAAAAAAGAAAGAAATGCAGCCATGTTAGAGTTTCCCCCTCATCTGGAATGATATTTCCAAAATCATTACACCTGAACATCTATTTCTGTGACATCATCGTTACAAGCTAGCAAGAAAGAGATGCACTTCACATGCAAAGATAAAACACTACAGATTGATTCTTTTATTTTTTTTTAGCGTGTGAAACATGATAAAAATTCAGATCATTTTTCGCAACGCTCCTCAAAAAATAATGCCATCTGAGCAGAGAGAGGAACAGTAGAAACTGCTGATGAGGAAACAGCAGGTAAACACAGGATGACGAACAAGAGGGTGGGGGAGATCTGGACAAAAAAAGAAAAGAAAAAAGCTTTTTAAAGAGACCCATTTGTAAAACAAGGACTTTAAAGCCAGATTATGAGCCAACAATGACACAATCCCTTATGTTCATTCCTGTAATACGCTGTGAAGAATAGGATTTCTGCTTTATTGTGGTGGGATGCATCGCGTCTCCTCTGTCTGCGTGTCTCTTTAGGAAACATTTTCCCCCTCCTGAGGCCAGGTGTAATCCCTGCATGGGGGAACCAGAGCTGCCTGCAGCCAGCTGCTGATCAGCCTTATAATAATTCAAGTATTATGAACAATACCACCGGAGGGAACGATTCACACAATCCAGGCTGACGAATTGTACTAGCTCAGGCTGATTTTGCTGAGAATGATGTTTCGTCTGGTGGCGTCTCTTCCTCTCTCTCCTGCCCTGCTCTGGGTTGGATTGCATTGGATTGTCTTAATTATCTCTAATGACTAAATTGTCCCAACTATTTGCTTCATTAGCTCTGGGTTAGCTCTATTAGCAGGGAATGGAGCCAAAGAGGCGAAGGTAATTGAGGGTGTTAATGAAGGCAACTCATTGAAAGTGTCAGAGAGTCGATGAAAAGCTCACAGAGTGGCGTTGTGATTGAAAAAACCTTCAGCAAATGATGTTTTAAGGAGTAAAATAAAAAGGGGTTAAAAAAATGCATTAAATAATTATGATGTTTAAATATTCAGCTGTAATGTCGCAGGTTTTTAACCAGCTCCCTGAACTTTACGTCTGTCTTTGCCTCGGCTCTGGATCTTCTAAATCCAGCTCCAGATTAGAGTCTGATTGTCTGGCACAGAGCCGATACGGCTGGATTTTCTGCCATAAAGACAGATGTTTGAGGGAAAGTGAAGAGATTCTGGCCATTCTGAGAAACTCTAACTTTGTCGTTACTGCTAAGAGTTGGCCTCACGCAAGCATTTCCTTAATTAGAGGAAAATCCAGGGAAAGGGAGAGACCACGTGCAATGGCGTTATGGACTGGATGAGTCCAGAAGAGTCTTCCATAAAACTGTCTCTGTAGGGAAAGTCGCTGCTGGGTGGGGGATTCTTTAATGCAGGGATGATCATTTCATGTAAGTATGAAGACATTCAATCAATAGCATTACTGTAGATCAGGGGTTCCCAAAGTGGGGGCTGGTTGGGTGGGGTGCTAAGTTATCACAGTGATGTAATTCCTGAGGTGTATATATGGTTAAACAAACAAATAAATAAGTATATCATGAAATGAAAAAAAATTACTATTCAATGTATCATCATATAATGTACAGTAATATACCTTTAATTCATTTTTTTAAGGAAATTTATTTAAAAATACATAGAATTTAACCCTATGTATTTATTTTTAAATAATTAGAGGGACAGTATTATATGTATTTTCAGGGGGTCGCCAGTCAGAGGCTGAAAGGTTTGGGAACCCAGACTGTAGATGGATGTGATGTGTATCTAGATGACCGGGATTAGAGCGTAGTGATGAACTCTGACCTGAACGTTCAGAGTCACATAAAGACAGTTACAAAATCAGCCTTCAATCACCTGAATAACATTTGCAAGCTTAAAAAATGAATGTGGGAGCAAAAGCTAGAGAAACCCATCCAGGCGTTTCTCTTTAGCTGCATCGATTACTGCAGCAGTGTCTCCTCAGGTCTAACAGATCAATCCTCCAGCTGCAGCTGATCCAGAACGCTGCTGCTGGAGTTCTGACTAAAACCAGCAACCAGTTCTAAAGTCCTTCCACTGAGAGAAGAGACTTTAGACTAAATGTAATGTTCATTGCTTATGTCATAATTGGTTACTATATTATGTTTTGTGGTATAAAGAACTTTGAGCTGCCTTGTTGCTGAAATGTGATCTGCAAATACATTTTCTGCTTACAGTATGAAGACACAAAATCATTCAAATTTTAAAACAGACCAATAAAAGACGTTTAATGCAAACATTTAACTTGCTTAATTTTAATAAAAACTATTATTGAATAGTTTTTGTAACCTGTACTTTTAATCTGACAGACAAGCTTCACCAGATTACATATTCTAACTTATTGAATATGCTTGGAAAACGGCCCAATGTCTAATTCAAACAGAGCAATCAGAAATCAATCAAATCTAATTTAAAGATGCTCCAATTCTCTTTTTCCTATTTATTAACAACAAACAAAAGAAAGTTATTTATCGTCTGCATATACCTAAAAAAAAAAGCTCTCTGGTCTTTATTTAAATATAAAAGTATCAACCTGTCCAGATTAATCATGCCTCACTGTTCTCTGCAGCACAGCAGAGATCAATGAGTTTGGTCGCATTTTCTTAGTCATCAGAGTTTAAAACAATTCTTCTTTAAAGTGTTTTATTTGAATATGAACAAATTCACCGAGGAGAAATTGTCTTAATTATTTTGTTTTTAACAATTCTGCACTTGGACAAATTCTCAGGGAAGTTTTTGTTTATTTTGTTTTATAAATAAAAGCCTTTTTCATCCGCATGCTGAAACAAATACACGTGTCACTGTCCATTTAACCATATTTAAAATTATATTTTCACTATATTAGCATTTTGGCAGAGGTGCTTTTTGGATTTGGCGATAGTGGTTTTTGCCCAGGGAGTCATTCTGTCTGGGGACAGCGCGAGCACTGGGATAAAAAAGTTCCTGTCAGTGGGAGAACAAACATGGAGGACATTAATGTTCCATGCAGATGACCAGGGTTTTATCCCACAACTTGGGAATAAGTTTCTTATCCGCATGTCCAGGCAATGAAAACAGTGTGAACACTGTATTAAAATACAACCTCAATCCAAACATTGTCTGATCCAAAATGTCCTGTCTGTGTAAAAATATTGTCCACACTGCAAAGAGATGGTTAAAAGCAATGTTTCATATGAATCAAACCGTTATTTGAACTGTGACAACAGAAAAATTACATTTTCTGTACTTTTCTTTTGGTGAAGGAGTCATCTATTTCATATTTGCATAGATTTGTTCTTAGTGCACAGGCTCCTATTCTTATTAGTTTTTTCTTAGTTTTGAATATGTCTCTTTCTAACTTTCCCCACTATGGGACAGTAAATGACATATTTCTTTTCTTTTTCATCTCATGAGACAGTAAATCTAGATGGGTCATACTTGTGCTGAATTAGCCATCACCGATCATTTGAAGCTCTGTTGTGATCTGCAGAATCAGGCGTCCTGCAGGCTGCTGTTAATGCAGCAACTGCCAATGTGTTCATGAATAGAGGGTTCGATTCAAATCTGGCCTCAAGTCAGAGGTCAGCACACTTCAAACGTCTGCAGGTGAGAGCTGGTCAGTGGAGCTTCCCTCTAAATCCTGACCTTCTCATGATGATCTCTCCCGGTTTGATCCAAGAGTGTGAGATTTTTTTTTCCCCCTTCTGACAATTTCTTGTTTTCTCTCTTTCCTCCTCTCCTATTCTGTGCCGCTCTCGTTGCTTTTTCCTCTCTCTCTTTTTTTTCCAACGCATATAGGTGGATTAGGGCAGAGGGGCTTTTGTTTAGATAAAGCGAAGGATTAGGGAGAGATTTGCCCCCATAAAGTTGTGGGCTTGATGGGCCTTTTATCCCTGCATGTCCCTAAAGCTGTGTTGCCTCTGGATTAAGACTATACAATGGGGGCCCTTGTGCAGAGGGATCCGGGCCAGAGAGAGAAAAAGACCGAGAGCAGGGAAGGCAAGAAAAAAGAAACGAGACAGAGGGATTGAGACAAGGGAGAAAAGAGGGCAGAGAGAAAGAGAGCAGGGCATGAAGGGAGAGGGGGGAGAAAAAAAGAAGGGGGGAATTATCCAGCTTTTCCAGGAAACTGACAGGTTGAAAACTTTTAGAGGAGGGATTTGCTGACGAGATTCCGAGATCTTGTCACCAATAAAAAGGGATTTCAGGAGGACTCAGAGGCACGCCGCTGACAATAAAACCATAACATTGCTGCTGTGTCTTAAAAATTCATTTCTATAATAGGCTGAATTTGAGGGGGGGGGGGGAAGAACAAGGGGAGCAGGTCTTACTGCGGAGGTGTAGTGCTAATAAGGTGTCTGAGAGGTGCCTGCTGGCAAAATTGCTTTGTTATTCTTGTCAAAAAGGTCCTCCCTGCAAGAAGTCCCTTTTAAAGCACAAATCAAAATGATTAATTGCTGTGGGATGAACAGATGCTGGAATACCCTTGAATGGTGCCGCTGCGGCCTGCCGCCGCGGCCTGCCGCCTGATATATTAATGAAGTAGCAGAAAGCATCATTAGCAGCATTAATTAGGTATTGGCAGAATGTATATATATATAGTGATTTGAGCGTTTACATGAAAACTCAAATCACTGCTTGGTTTCATTGATTATAGTCTGTCTGTGAGGCCTTCACTGTCCATTAGCTGTTTTGTAATTTGGGCATTTCTAGCCATCACTTTTTGGTTGTTATTATAAAAATGTTGTGTGTTCACATTGCGTTAGGCAGTGAAAGGGGTTGGTGAGGTTGGGTTGTGTGGGGGTGGGGGGGGGGGGCAGTGGCGTCCCATAAGCCCATCAGATGCGCTGGACAGCTCTGGTCGCTCTAAGGAGCTTTAGGTGGAGAGGCGCTGAGAAGAAACTCTTTCTTGCTTTAATTGCTTTAGAGACGGTGCTCACAAAGAGACAGTGGCCAGATTTACCTCCCGTTTAAGTTCTTATTTCCATTGGTTCACAAGTTAATCCTCTTTCTCTCTCAGAGCTCGGAGAAAACTCGAGTGATAGGAGCCCAATACCGAAGCGACAGAACCAGAGAGGCGCACGAGGTTTTTTTTTTTTTTTCTAAGTTTTTTCTCCCACCCCACCTTCAAGTCTTTACAAATTGTAAATAGTTTCAAATTAAACCCCGGTAGAAAATTGTTGTACGAGGCGTCCGTCACTGGTTATCAATTATAAACACGACTATAAATTATTTTACATTTTACTCTACTTTATACCAGACATTTTAAACGAATTAAGTTGTAAATGATCCCAATTTAAATATTTTTGGTACAACATTATTTAATGAAAATATTTATCATTTAAACTTGGTAAACTGAAAAATGAGAGAATATAAATAAAACTTGCTAAACTTACTAACCAGATTAGATCTTATTCAAATAAATAAAAAATAAAAAAATGTATTCCCTAATACATTTTTTTATGTATTAGTCCCGTTTTATTGCAACACAAGAAAGGACAAATCTCATGGACATCTTTGCTTAAATATTAACATAATTTCAAATAAACATTTCACCTACTGCTGCTAAAAAAATAAAGCAGCTAAAGGCCATGCACGTTCTCAGGGAAGCTCTCAACAAAATATGCAAGCTTTACATTGAAAGGCTACTGCGCTGCCCTTAATTCCCTACCTAAACGGTTTTGCTCCGGGAGAAGAAATCCTCTCTAAAAAACCCTTCAAGAAGAGAAGGGCATTATTGCCTTAATCCTCTTACCCGCAGTCATTTCAAGACAGGGTTTTTCTTTTCCTTTTTTTTTTTTTTGGGAGGCTGAGATGGCGTCTTGTCTTTCCTATCCCATCCCAAAATCCTTCCAGGCCCGGCAAAGAGTGTAAAGGCAGCGCCCTGGCATCTATGGGCCATCTCCTCTCTGTCCTCCAGAGGCATGCAGGGAAAAGCCGAAAAGCAAACAGACTATAAGGTGCTTGTTTTTCTCCTCCGAAATAGAGGGAGGACTCCTCATATTCATGGGGATAGCTTAAAAACCTGAGAATTTTGTTTCTCTTTTTTTTTTATAAATCCACCAATTATTTATAATTTTGCTTAAATAAATAATCAGTTTTATTCATATTTAATGGCCAAATAAATTAAGGTAGCCTACAACATTTCCGAGTTGGTTTTCAACTTTAAAAAAACCCATGACAGAACAGTTAAAGTGGGGGAGGAGGATCTTAGTAAAGATAATGTGCCAAAACTTATCACGTTTGAAAATAACTCAGGGACGTCAGCTTCACGTAACTGACAGAACGCGGAGCCAATCAAAAGCCTGGACGACCCCCGTGTTGCTCTCCTTAAAAATGCCTCGGCGAGGATGTCTCGAGCACCAGCAGATGGCGGTTTCCCACAGCAACTAGAGATCACAGGGGCGCCGCGGAGCGCGCGCGAGCGAGTTGGACTTGAGGTGAAGCAGCCGAACGGAGTCTGACCCGGTGGTAGGAACCGAACACGACAGAGACGGTAAATAAAGAGCGGAAACCGGAGAAACTCCGAGTTCTGGAGGCTGGAGCGACTCTGTCCGAGGAGAAGGGGGCAGAAAAGAAGGAGCCGTTTGAATTAAAGGTAGCTAAGTTTCATTTGTTTACCGTATTGATTTATTTAGTACATCCGTCATCGCTTATTATTTCACCTTTTACTCGGTAGCCGCAGATTCTTAAAGTTGTCGATATAGCCTGAAGAAGTATGACACTTATATTCTGAAACGTAAAAAGTTTATTGTTTTTCTTGTCTTAATGTGCTAATTTAAAAAAAATAAAATAAATAACATCCATTGAGACATTTTCATAAAAAAACTAAATAAGGTTATTGCCTGGATAAGAACACTGGAATTAATATTAGGCGACAGATACAGAGTCCTTAGAAAACTTTTCACTAGCAACATGATTAAGCGAACTACATCTGTGGTTTATTCGTGCTAATTATGATGGATTGTGCTGCATACAAATGAACCTGCAGCATAAACTTGTGATTTGAGTATATTTGTTTGATTATGATTCGATATCATTTTTATATGAATTTAGCTTGTTTGGCTTGAAAAGTCCCTTTAAGTCATATATATTGTTGAACTGGCGTTTCATAAGTAAACTAAACCTATTTGTTTGGTGCATGCTCAGTTACAGCTTAAAGGAGACTACTCCGTCAAAAGACAGATTTTAATAAAGAATATTTATTCTTAATTTTTGTTTTGGAGGAACAAATTTAAACTGAGCCATTGCTCTGGCCTAGACCTGGTGCTGGAAATTAACAGCAAAGACTGCGGTGCCAGTAATTCAAAATGTCAACTAATATTCATGACCATGTTTCCTATAGTAAGGCTAAGAGTTAATGCAAAATTTCTGCAGGCAAATCAAATATTTCAGCTCTGCAGCGTGCTGATTACCGGCCAGTCTGTAAAGTTGATCAGGCCATTTATATTCAACTCTCTACAGGTTAAAGAAACACTCTTGTACTTTAGTTTGACACTGACATTACAACAAGTTCAAATCGAAATTTTGACTCTGTGTAAAAAGCATAATAACAATGCTCATAACCATTCCAGCTGCACTGTGCAAATTAAAGAGGAATCCCTCGCGCTGACAGTTTGCACTGCATGACGTAATAATAAAAAAATACAGATAGTCGAATCGCCTCGTGCCCCAGAGAGAGGATATAGCAAATAACATTTTTCCTAATTTGGTCGGATCAAAAAGTATCACTGTACAAGGGAAATTTCCATAATGACAGTTTGATAATGGAAGCGTTGAGGAAGCCAGCCGGGAGCAGGGCCCAAGTCAGCGCCTGAAGCTCGGAGCGGGTTATGAATGACAATAACAATCCTGACAGCTATTGTGCTGAATTTGTTTTGGACGAGCGAAGCTGCCAGTGATTATATGACAGTTTAAACCCCCCATTTGTTTTGGACAGTTCAAAAGTCATTATTTTAGCTGAATTATGATTTTCTTACGTTAACTCTGAGCGGACCTTGCAGGTGAAAACAGAATATTTTAGCATTTATAATTATTGCTCCATTTCAAGAAGCGGGTTTGAATAGATAAGATAAAAGCAACTGAGAGGAAGTGCATGCCCATCACCCTGCACGAGGAACGCACGCGCGCTCTTAAGCGCAGCGCGCAATCGGTCGCTTGTCCGCCCGGCCGCGCGTCCGTCCGCGTCAGCGTTGATGATAAATGGAGGGCCCCGCAGTCGAAACCTATTTGCACTTCCATTAGACGGGGAGCCAAATGGGGATCAACATGCATATTTTTTTTTTTCTTTTCTTTTCTTTTTTTTTTTTTTTACCCGCGGAGGAGCCATACATCTCAGCCAAAACGTTGCCCCAGGGCGGTGGGATAAGAGGCCGCCAGAGAGCGGCAGGAGGGAACGGCGGAGGAAGGGGGGGTGCGGGCATTCAACTGGAATACTTCAGGGAGCAAAGTAAATGTTTAGCGAAGCACCTTCTGTCCCGGCGAATTAAACTATTCCCCATTGCCCTCTGATCACATTCATCAGCCGCCGCAGCCACTTAATAGCTGGGAATGGGCACTGCAGGCAACACGTGCACACGCACACAGGCGCGCACACGTGCACAGAGCTACGAAAACTTAAGAAACTCCTAGAAAAACATCACGTTTTAGATTGAATTTAACTGAATTATTATTATTATTATTATTATTATTATTATTATTATTATTATTATTATTATTTGGGTTATTTCTTTTTTTCACTCCGCAAAAAAATCAATTGGAATCCATCCCGATAAAGAAAACTTTTATTTAATGTTCAGCTCACAATAAACCAAGTGTTGAGAACAGATGAAAAATCTTCTGCAATACATTTACTCAAATTAACTGCAAACTGATAGATTTAAACAAATGTGTCACCGAAGATTTTTCTCCACGCGATCACCAGTTAAGAATTGTGACTATGTTTTGATAAATGCACCAACAAATCAATGAATAATTTAGAAATTGTCATTATATTTGGTGGTATATGTCAAGTTATAAAACAAAATCCACTTGAAATGGCTAATTTTAATAAGAGTACCTGATTTTATATTTTTGCTTTGCACTTGTAATTGTGAATAAGGTTATAGCTTCAAGACCACATAAATGCTGGATTTAACTTTCCAAAAAAAATAGTTTAATGACTCACATTTCTCATGATAAACAATTGTAGCACACTGGGTAATATTAATATATTCTTGATGTGACCTCTTCATTCACATTTTATCTCAAGAATAAAATTGCCCAAGAAATTGAGTTATTTTTAGTTACATTTTAGAAATCTGACATCTGATCTCAGTCTGATATGAAAAGGTTTGGTTAGCGGGTTCTGCAGCCGAGACGCGGAACCATATTTCCCAACACATTTCATCACTGCCTTGATCTGTCAGTGTCCCGCTTTCAGTGAGGATTTAGGCCTCTCGGAGAACGACTGAATACGTTCATGAATAAAGCATCCGTCACGGTTCATTACTGGAACGAGCTATAATTACCCCAATTAAAAGTCTTTTGTATAATTAATGAATTGAACAGAGCGATAATTGGATGTTAATGGATAACATTTAAGTCTGAGTGCGCACAATAAAATGTGTTGGCCCCCGGAGCTCCGGCTGTCATTTAGCTATAATAAAAAGCTTGCGCAGTTAAAGCCCATGATCCCCTCCTCTCTGGAACAACCGCAGCGCGTCCAAAGCTCCATCAGGAAAACTCACAGCCGCCATCTCTTCTCCTCTCCTCTCCTCTTCTGCTCTGCTGCGCTCCGCAGGTGCCGACCTCTCATCATGCAGCACTACGGGGTGAACGGCTACTCTCTGCACGCCATGAACTCCCTGAGCGCCATGTACAACCTGCACCAGCAGGCCGCTCAACAGGCGCAGCACGCGCCCGACTACCGGCCCTCCGTGCACGCGCTCACACTGGCGGAAAGACTCGCTGGTAATTGAGCGCATGCTCACACACTCACACACACCCACACAGTTGCCTGCCTCACACAGAGAGTGTGTGACAGTCAGTGTTTAAACACAGCTGTCTTAAATGTGGTCTGTATGGAGAGCCAAAAGGGCCAAAAAAATAAATAGTAAGTAATGAATCATCTTGCTGGATATAAAATTAATATTGATGACACAATATAGAAAAAAAAACATAAATCCAAATGTACTGTTATCGAATAGATATGTAATTGAAACATATAGAGGTGGGCATATCGATGCAAAATATCGATATCAGTATCGGATTGATACCAGCATGCAAAGATTTATATTTTAGTTTCAGATTCTCTCCTGATGTTTTTTTTATTTTTGTATTATAGATCTCAAGTCTAACTCAAAAATGTTTTTTGTTGTGTTTCACTGAAATGATAATTATTGTGCACTTTGCTTAGGAAGAAATCCATACAAATTTGTTTGATTTTGATATTGTTTATCTTTATCATGCCTATATAATTATTTTATAGAAAGCTATAAACTTTGTTCAAATTATGTCCCATATTTTAATAGAATAATTCAACAAAAAAAGAAAACAAAAGATCAGCAGTTTGTTATGTCAAACTTAAATTTAAAATGTCAATGCTACAATTATCAGTAAATTTATTTAGTATCAGATCAATACCAAAATATGCATTATCACATACCTCTAACTGAGTGTGAAATTCCTGATTTAAAAATATAATTAAGTCCATGTGAAAAACACATTCATAAATTCATGCAGTTAGCTCTGGGTTCTTGTGCTACTTTGCACCAAGAAATCAAACTTTCCCCAACCTCTGGACAAACTACATGTCTGTCATGTGTGCACAGTGAAATAAAACTTGCCCCTTTTTTTGTTTTTTCTTCCAACGGCTGCACGTTTCAAGACATCATTTTGGAGGCTCGCTACGGCTCGCAGCACCGCAAACAGCGGCGGAGCCGCACAGCTTTCACCGCTCAGCAGCTGGAGGCTCTGGAGAAAACGTTCCAGAAGACCCACTACCCGGATGTGGTGATGAGGGAGCGCCTCGCCATGTGCACCAACCTGCCGGAGGCCCGGGTGCAGGTAGGCAAAAATGGCCTCATGAGTGTATCGTTTACAAAACAGTTACTTGATGAAGATAGAAATTTTTATTTTTAATTAGGGTAGATACATTACAGTCTATCTCATATAAAATAGACACACAAAATGTGTGTCTATTTTACATAAACACACTTTTTGCATTTTTTTTTTGTGAGGGCAAAATCTGTCCAGTTCTAATCCAGAGTGACCTAAATCCTGCCTTGTTCCAAACTGATGATATTTTTACTATTTTTCCAGGACCTGACAAATCTTTCCCTTAATGTGGACAAGCTGCAAAACCCTTAAGTTTTGACTCTACAATAGTTTACACATCTCTTTCCAAATGAACAAATCTGGATACTTCATTTGTTTACTATATTATCAAGTTGAAACGTACTACAGTATATGTTTTTATTAAAAATATAAGTCCTTTTCACTTGACAATTTTGCCCCAGCAGACAGAAAGCTTGGACACCCCAGGTTTAGAACTTATAGTAAATATTTAAGAATTTAAGGGATCTTAGCTTGTTTATGTCATGGATTTTTTTATAAGAATTTTTAGGTGAATTTTGGCTCCAAATTCAAACTGTCTCGAAGATGGATTCTTGTGATAGAAAACTAAATAAAATCTGTTCGGGATGGTTTCTATCCCAAACTAAAAGATTAAAAGATAAAAATATATTCATCACAAATACATTGAAAAATGTTTGTCAAATAGAATAATCTCTGTTAAGATCTATGAAATTGTCATTTCAGATTATTCTAATTCAATTCAGCAATGCTCTATTGATCCCACAGAGAAATTAAATGTTGTAAGTAATATTAATTCAATATTTTTCAGAGTTACTGTAAATAGTGTTGGCTGTGGGCAGGAAAGATCTCCTGTAGCAGTTTGTATTACAGTGAATTTGAAGAAGCCTCTGACTTAAGATACTGTGTCTTTCTAAGTCGCAGTGCTCTTTCTAAGAGCATCCGCTTCTCATGAAGAGGATGCTCTCTGGGTTGTTCTTGTGTCAAATCTTCTCCTGTCCTCCTAACTTCCAGGTTTGGTTCAAAAACCGCAGAGCAAAGTTCCGGAAGAAGCAGCGCAGCCTGCAGAAGGAGCAGCTTCAGAAGCAGAAGGATGTGTCCGGGGAAGGAGGAAGCGAGAAGGAGGAAGCTCCTCCTCCTGCCACCATCCTTCCTGACACCCAGCTCCCTCCATCATCCTCCTCCCCCTCCTCCTCCCTGGAAACAGACCTTCCTCTGGTCCGCCACGTTCCTCTGGACATGGAGCTGAACGTGACTTCGGCAGAGCATTCGGGCAGCGACTCGGCAACAGAGGACAACGCCACCGATAAGGAGGACGAGACTAAATCTGTCAGAGAGGAGATGAAGTGCGAGACCCCGGGTGATCCCTCCCCGGGTTGCAAAAGGCTCAGCCCCAAACCGGGTACGTTTTACAGAGAGAAACCGTGTTAGTCACATTTCCATTACAGAAGTGCGCAAATCTTTCTCTATATTCTGCTAATGTCATAAAAACACAATTTCTCAATTGAGGTGTTTCCAGTAAAAAAGAAAAGAAATTAAAATAATGTAAAAAAGCTTGTTCATGCGATAAGTCAATAGAAATCACGGCAGTGACAGATGTAAGCAGTTACATTAAATGTTTAATATTAATGGTCGTCTTATTGGAGCAATAAGCCTCTTCTGCTGGGAGCAGCTACGTTTCAGCAAGTTTTAATGAAAAAACATTTTACGAGCATGATGCTATTAGAGCTCTCTCTAATCAGGTTCATCAGTAGCTGCATTTTCATCACAAATGTGAGAAAAACTTTGTTAATATTCCGCTAGTATCGAGAAAACAAATTTTTTCAAATTGCAACACAGCAAATTCTGCAGAGTTAAATCAACACTATGCCGAGTCTATTTGGTCCTTTTCAGAATTGGCATTAATTTAACTCTTGCAGAGTTATTTCAACAATAGTTTGAGTAGTCATAACCATTTCAATTGTTAAAATGACTCAATTTCTTACTGAAATAACTATGAAAGAGTTAAATTAACACCAATTCTGATAAAGACCAAATACAGTCGGCATAGTGTTGATTTAACTCTGCAGAATTTACTGTGAAGGAGCTGAATGTGAATTAAAGAAACTCAATGAAAATCACTGGTGAATGAGTTTTTTTTACTGCAATAACTCATTAAAACACATGCCACCATCATGCCACCATCATGCCACCATCATGCCACTTTATGTCATCTTGTTTGTCATTTTCGCCAGTAGTCGCCCAGCTGTTGATCATGTGACTTGTGTGATGCAAGAAATGTTTCTATTGCAGTTTTTCAAAATACATGTACTTCAATATGGCTGAAAAACCATCTCATCGTAGCATGAAATCTGTTGATCAAAAAACTTGGGTTTTCTCCCAAATTAATGCATTTCCATTAGGCACATTTTATTTTTGTAATTTCAATTTGCGCAATTCTATGTTTGATAGAAACACAGCCGGTGTTCAGCAGGAAGTGATGGTTAAACTGATGAGAACTTGTTTCTCTGCAGATTCCCCGCTGGTCTCTCCGTCCGTAACACCCTCCTCCTCGTCCTCCAGCGGCCTGGCCGGCGCAGCTCCTCTCTCTCAGAGCCACTCTTACTCGTCCTCCCCCCTCAGCCTGTTTCGCCTGCAGGAGCAGTTCCGCCAGCACATGGCCGCCACCAACAACCTGGTGCCCTACCCGGCGGCTTTCGACCTCACCGCCCCGTCGTCGCTCCCTTACCTGGGAGTGAACGTGAACATGCCCCCTGCGCCGCTGGGCTCCCTGCCCTGCCAGTCCTACTACCAGTCTCTGTCCCATCACGCCCAGCAGGTGTGGAGCAGCCCGCTGCTGCAGGCCTCAGCAGCAGGCGGACTCAGCAGCCACAACAGCAAAACCACCAGCATCGAGAACCTGCGTCTGAGGGCCAAGCAGCACGCCGCCTCGCTGGGACTGGACACGCTGTCCAACTGACGCTTTGGAGGGCGGTGTATATAAGGCGAGAAGCTCCATCTGCACCACACCCACACATCCTGCTGTATGTATGTGTGACCGTTATAGATTTGTAGCACCCATGCAGAGCTCCAGCAAGCCTGCCAGGAGGGTTTGGACCAAGAAAGATCAAAACTTAAACGGGTCAGTTGGGATTTTTTAGAAATGAGTTTCTGTTAAAATGACATAAGCAGTTAATATCTTTCTTGCAGAGGATAACTCTCTAGCAGACATGCACCAATCAGTCGGTCAGAGTTGGGAATGGGCTAATTTCCCCTAGACCAGCTCTGATCGGTGTTTGATATATATACTTGTTATTCAATAAAATATATTAAAACTAAGCATTGTTTTTGGCCTTTAGCTGCACACAACATGTACTTTGATGAACTTTTTTAAAAGTAGTTCCCAGGATGAAAAGTTGGAATTGGTCGAAATCAGAACTTGCATGTCAGAAAGAGGCTTTTCACTGCATCTCTGCTCCCATTGGTACAAATCCAGATTAGCTGAAGCTAACAGCTAGTCAAGCAGAGCCCTAGCATCTTAAAGCAGTCCTTTGGGAAGGTAAAACAGAACTCGTAAAATCCATTAAATAGATTTCCATTAATTATAAAATAATTTTTTCCTCTGAAGCTGATTTTCTTTCGTTTTAGATGGTGTCTCTGAGCAGAAATGTTTTACATGTTCCAGTCTCAGTGCATGTGTCTCAGAGGAGCGTTATTGGCGGTGCACCGCCTCCAGCCTCGTCCTCCAGTGTAAATCATGATCGGCTTTTATGCCAATAATAATAATAATAATAATAATAATGCACACTGGATGACGGCTTGAAGGTTAAAAAGATTCTTTCTTATTATCTGAGAAACTGTGTTATGTTCCATTGAACAGTTGCATTTTAAATGATTCTTTTAAAGTAATTAAACAATGAAATAAAATAGAACATTAATCGTGTAGGTGTTTTTTTTTCTTCAACTTTAGTGAACTTAACTGAGCTTGGAATTAAATGAACATTTAAACAAGATTTAAAACATTAATTATCATAAGATTTATATCTTATAACCAAAATACGGTTGGTTATAGAAATGTTGTAACAGTAGAATAGTAACACCTGGGGATTTTAAGATGTTGTCTAGAAGAAATGGTGAGAAGAGCGACAGTCACAGCGTGCTCCTCTATGACTTCTCAGAGGAGCGCATTTTTATAACTTTGTCGTTTTAGTGAGATATAAAACTCGCCTTGTCGTCTAGTAAGAAGCTTAAACACTTTGATAAACCAGAGCTTTAGATCTAGATTTTTTTTTATTGCAAAACGTTTCACAGATTTCATAAAACACAGAAATCCCATTAAATGCCACAGTCTCCAATTTGCAACATATTTAGCTTTTCCAACGAAAAAAAAAAGGATTGTTATGTGATGCTTTAAGAGATCAGAGTTGTCTTTAGACTGCAGAGCTCTGCTTTGACCGCGCCTCCTGACGGACTAGCCGTTAGTTTCAGCCTCCAGTACCAACTAATCTGGATTTGTGCTAAGTTCAGATTATCTATGTTGCACAAATTCACATCAACTGGCACCTCATTTAAGGAATTTAAACTCAGTAAACTACAGGTAAGATATTAACGTCTTCTAACCTCGCAGCAGAGCATCACTTCAAAATCCCAAACTGTCCCCTTTGGGGAGATGTTCATGTCCTCGCACCTCCTGCTGCAGCCTGCCATCCAAACGGAAATCCTTCTGTAAAAATATCAACATGTATAATACTGAACATGCTGCACTAAGGGGCAACAGTCCAAGTGACAAGAAGCACATTTCACACTGACTTATAACGTGAAATGTGAATATCCTGAACAATTCTGAAAAGGATGTAAACAACTGATGCGCTCCGTTTCTGTGACGATGTTTAGAAGAGTACTGTGAACAAGTAAAAGCACTTTGGAAGATACAGTAAATCAATAGTGACAAAAATGATCTGCAAAAGTGGCTGTGCACAAGAAATGTATGGCAACAACGCAGTGACGACATCTGAGCCCAGCAGCACCATTCAAAGCGACTCATCTCCAGTGAAATGGGCGCTGATGTGCTGATTTCTGCAGACGCTGGCCTGATAATGAGAAAATGATTTCGGTGACTAAATTTTAAGAGCTTTTAATTACACTTGGCCCAGCGCTGGGGGAGCTGGGGCAAATGCAATTATAAGCATGCATACCATTCTAAGCACTCTGGAAACCTCTAACATGATTTTTTGCCATGACTTCAGCGATATCCTGTGTAAAGAGAAAGAAGGAAAAAGTCTCCCTCACTTTGCATTGAAGCCACACTGACTCTAAGCACTTGATTAGGGCTCTCATGTCTTTCTTCCACTTTCAGTTCATGTGTGCTGCAAGATTGTAAAAAAAACCCCAACAACAAAAAAAAACAAAAGCACATTATTTTTTAAATATGATATACATGAAAGGTCTATCTATTAATGTTTACTTGTAAGGTAATGTAATTATCATGATGTATAATTGACGGTGAACTTTGGCTGCCGGCTTTGAAAGTGATATTTGCTGAAAGTCATTCATAAAATATACACATCTTTGCTTCTGGGAATCAATAAAAACACATAAACAAATACGATGTTCATGTGCAATGGGTCCAGACTGAAAAATAACAGCAACAACAACAAAAAAGCATGATTATGAATAAGATTTCATAGCATAAATAAGCCACGCCCCGTTGTGTCGCCCTGTATGGACTCTGTCTGGGTTCTGTTGTCGTTTTTATGCTGTCCTCTCACCGCTCTGTCCATCCTGCTGGTTTAAGTGATGAATAAATTTCTGATGGAGGAGAAGAGCAGGACAGGATCATCTGCATAGATGTTTCTACTGCTTCTCCCAGTAATGTAGACTTGAACTAGTGTTGTTGTAAAGTAACTGCAAATAAAAAGCTTTGCTTGGAGATCTGTAGTGGCGGTGTTTTGTACAGAACATTTACACCACATGGGGGCGCTCACAGCTGTACTCTAACTGAATCAGTTGAGAACGTAGCTGTGCTTTCTTATCTTGCCTTGTCTGACTTCAGAATCGATATTACATCTCAGTATTGAACAGTCACTCAATTAAAACGTTTAGATTGTTCATTTCAATTCATAAATACTTTTTTTAAAAGGGAAATTAAACATAAGTATCATCCAGTTATGGGTGCGTGTGGTGATGCTGTGGCCAGGAGGGATCTCTGGTAGCAGTCAGTCTCACAATAAATCTGAAGAAGCCTCTGACTGAAGACCGTTGCTGTACAACAGATGACATGCTAACATCTCAAAGATGGTAGCCACATGTCCTGATGACATCATCATTAGTTGGCTAGCTGGGAAGTTGTTACTGAGGGAGGAAGAACTCAACGTTGGTCGTTTTCATCATCACTGAGGTTCCTCAAGAATAAAATCAGGTCAATTTTAAGAACAACTGAGATGAAGTCGTGTTTACTGTCACTTTAAACCTTCAGTAACAGGAAGGCTCCAAACAGCAAAGTTACACAGTTTTCTGTTTTTGAGCTTCAACCTCAGTCTGTTTGTGGAACACGCTGGATTTAGAAATATTGCCAGCTTCTTTCTACCTTTTAGAGTTAAAGCGACACTATTATTCACTGTATTCTTATTAAATGTCACTGTATGACACTGTATTCTTTATAGAATACAGACAGATACATTTTTTAAAATTATTTTTACTATAAGTAATACTAAACAAGCTAATAAGACGGCTAATAAGAAATTGAACATTCAGCTTTACAGGTCAGTTTCATGATCATTTTGACTTTTTTTTAAATAATTAAACATTCAAAGGCAGCAATATACATCAGCAGGTCAAAGCTAATAAACATAGCCATAAAAAAATCCTGTAAGAAAGAGCAGGAATAGATATGACAAATTTTCAGCAAAACACAGCATGTGCACAAAGAAACAGGATTCAGATTTAAAATATTGGAAAATGTAAAAAAAAAAAAAAAAAAAAAAAAAAGTGGGGGTTGAGATGTAATGCGTCCCCAATGAATAGGAAGGCCATTATCCTGAAGAATGACGGCCTGAGGCGGTGATTATGCTGCTATTATATCTTTAACAGCATGGTTTGTCAAAACGTACAGACCACCGCCCACCACATCTCACACACACGCAAACACACGCACTCATACAACTATGCACCTTACAGCGTCTAAAACAGTAACCTTGCTCCTCTGACAGTAAACTTTCCATACTAGAGCCTTATTGCAGCAGTGGGACATTGTTGCGCTGCTAATTTAATCAGCCCTACGCGCATTGCTTCCCCTCTGCATGTGTGTAAATGACTAATTTTCCTCTGCGGCTGAGCTGGGTTACTTCTAGCCATGGTTATGAACGAGTCCTTCCCAAAAAGATCGGATAGAAGAGGATAATGATCTCACCAGATTAGCAGCATTAACATTGCTGTAACATCTCACCCTCACCTTGTTGTGTTTTATTACACCATAAGCAGGTGTGTGTGTGTGTCCTCAGCCAAGGGCGTCTGGATTGTGTGACTGATAGGACTGCAGTGTGGATATATATCTGAAGCGTGTGTCCTTGTTATCCAGAGGAGGAATCTGTTCAGGTACATGGCAGGATTTTCTCCCATGGGGGTCTGCAGCAGAGAACATAACAATGTTCCCTCTATTTGTAACACCCCCATTCCCCAAACACACACCCCCACACACACCCCAGGGGTAGAACAGGGATTGCTTGATTGTACTGCTGCAGGGTTAAGTGTGTTGAGCCTCACTGCTGGATCAGGTGCTTCAATCTCTAACACTCAGGCGTCTGAATGAAGCTCCATCATCTCCACCATGTACAGTGTGTGCAGAAGCACATGCATCTCCATCCACTTTGATCCAGTGGACACTAAATATGAAGAGGATATAAACAGGTTTCCATGCTGGTAAAACCTAGAAAAATAAGAGCATTACAGTAGCTGTGTTTCCATTACAAATATGTGCAAAATTTTGTGAATATTCTGCTAATGACAAAAGAAAAAGGCAATTTCACAAGTGTGGTGTTTCCATTTAATAAGAAGCACAATTAAAATCCTTTGTAAATAAGTTTGTTCATGCAATAAGTCACTAAAAACATCATCCTGAAACCACGTCATGTCTTCTTCGTGGTTTGCACCAGTAGTAACATCTGGTTGTTGATCATGTGACTCGTGTGATGTGAAAAAGTGTTTCATTGCAGTTTTGCAAAATAAACCAATTTAAATACGACCACAGAACCAACCTCAACGTTTCGCCAAAACTTTTTTATTTTCTGAAGTTGCTGGGCTTCCATTAAGCAAATTTATTTTCTAAATGTCAAATTGTGCAACTATGTGGTCAATAGAAATGCAGCTACTGTATTGCAAAAGTATTTGCTACCCCCTGAATTATAATTTTTTTGCATGTGGTTGCATTTCCAGTGTGTCCAATGGTTTCCTAATAAAAATCTATAAAACTTGTGCATTTTCATTCAACCTTCTAAAGTCAGTACTGTGTAGAAACAGTTCACAAAACAAGTCTTCTGAAGTGTGTATTTGCCAGTTCCACATGTCTACAGACTCTATTTTATGTAAGTCTGGGCTTTGACTGTGCCATTCACACACAAATATGCAAATATCCCTAAAGTTCCACTGTAGCTTTGGATGGATGTTTCGGTCCTGATGGAAAGTGAACCTCTTTCTCAGTCTCAAGCTTTTTCCAACTTCAGTTTTCAGTTTCCTCCAACTATTAGATGCATCCCTACTGCAGCTCACCTGAGTCTAATGAATGCCTCAGTACCAGATCTCTGCAGAACATGGTGACATGGTGATGAGGTTATTCAGTCATTTGATTCGGGTATGTTGGAAAAGTTCTGAATGCAATTCAGATTTTTGCAAAAATCTTGAAAAGCCATCAGTCTAAATGATTGCACTACTTTGTGAATTTATTACATTCAATCCTAATAAAACACAGTAAGGTTTGTGGTTGCGACTTGACAGAATGTGAAAATGTTTCAGGATTGTGAAAACTTTTGTGTGGGAATGTTTAACTTTAAAAATGAATCGTTTTCTCATGAAAACGAGAAAGTTAGTCATTAAATTGAGAAAACCTGAAATTAAAATTTAAGCCCAGAAAGTTTCACGTTACAACAAGGCAAGATTTATGCCTTATTATAACAAAAATCTTTCTCGTCTTGATGTGAAATGTTCTTTTAGCAAGTTGAGTTTATTTTGTTAACATGAGAAATTTCTTGTTTTAACGACACCTAAAAATCCAGGAGATGTTACTGTTTTACTGTTCTAGACTTTGTTAATTAAAAGAGAAAATATTTTGCTTTTAATGAGATAAATCTCTGGCAGTTCAACTCTTTCATACTTTCACAAAGCAAAGTAGGCACAAATATTTCTGCGCAGCACAGTGAGCAGGAAGCTGGAGTGTTTTGCACATGACTAACAGGTTGCTGTGTTCTTGCTGCATTTGACTTTCCTGTCGTCAAACACTCACACACACACACACACACACACCACACACACACACACCCCAAGAACCCCCCCCCACACACAAACACACATCTTTCGGATCAAGAGCTCCACACAAAAATCACAGTGTACCATTCAATCAGTGCTTTTCCTCCCTGCTCTCCATGGTTCTCTTAAAGGTTTTAACCAGAGCGAGAATGGGAAAGTGCCAGCGTTGGAAACCTCGGCCCATTGAGGAAGTGACAGGGTCTGCCAGAATATGATCCTAATCCTGTTTCCAGCATTCTTTTAGCCCGGCAGCATTGCCATTTCACAGCATATTCTCTGAGCTGTCAGGCCCGGGGAAATCCCTCTAATAGCGCATTGCTCAGATACACATCAAAGCCCTCCTGGAAACCACCAGCAGGAAACTCAGAGGACAGGGAAGCAGCCTCACAGCTGCACACACACATGCTAATAAAGTGGAGGGCTTACTCATGACTAAACATTTCACTCAATTTGTTTTTTTTGCTGAATATTTTAAAAAGTGTTACTGTGGCAGGAAACCACGGCTCTGTGCTGTGGTCAAAAGCACAGAGGCAGTAGAAGAAGACGAGGGCCAACAGGTGGCTGACTGCGCATCCAGCGCCGCCCTCCTTTAGTTCCGCTTCATCTTCCATTCTCCTCTTGTCTTTTCTCTCTTTAACACCCTGACTGCCATCTCACCCCTCCCTGGTTAATCTCCTTAGAGAGGATAAAAAAAAGGTTCAAAATTTTCTCTCTTCTTAATCTGGTGGCAGTTTGCAGCTGATGTGGCTCCCAAAGCGGACCTGATCAGAACCGAAACGGAGCGCAACAACTACAAGATCTGTTGGTCGATATTAAGACTGTTCAGTTTTAGTTAGCTCGACGTTTCATGTCTAGTTGGAAGCATTTTGAGCTGGTAAGGGAACATATCTTACTAAGCACATCGGCTTCCCAGCATCAGGTGTGAGTTTAGGAGTTTTTTTTAGCTGTCTTTGAACTCCTACAGTCATAAAGAAAATCGTTTAGTCATAAAAGCACATTTTTCCTTTTGAGGCTCATAGGAGGAACCCATCTTCCTTTTCAGGAATTGTTGCTCCTCATTAATCTGGGAAGGGTTAAAAGACCATTTCTAGACATTCTGATCATTATTTTCAAGAGGAAAACATTCAGGCCATTTTTGAAGGACTTGACGCTCCAGCATGTTAAATATTACAGCTCAGCATATTAAAGTCTGGACTAGTATGAATTGTATAGAAGAGTCGTAGGAGAAAGATTATTTTCTCTTAACATGATCTGAGTTTACAAAGTTACATCTGGAGAAACCTGAGTTGCTCGGTGTTGCTATATTCGGCTTTCTCTTTCTCATACGTTGGGTCTAGTCTGACTAATGCTTTCCTATTTAATTCCACTCCACTCTCATCTCCCAGTTTAAATTCAACTAGAGAAACTGACTCAATGGGAGAAATCCCACACAGAGCACCGAAGGGAGATGAGAATCGAGCAGAACTGCGTAAGTTAATGCTAAGCTACTGCTTCTGTATTGGTGGTCCCACTGTCTGATGACTGGTTAATTAGGTAGCTGTCACTCAGGGTGGAACGGTGAACTTTTCTCCGTTTTGTTTTTGCGGCGCTGTTACGGTTTAGTTCACCATGGCCGTAGTTCCTGCTGGGCGCCGTGACGGTAACCGTTTCCCCCCCAGCAGCCGGGATCCTCCCTCCAGCTGCAGGCGTGAAAATCTTGCACACATCCTCCCTGATCACACTGACGGATTCAGATCACCGAAGTGTTCATCAGACTGCAGTGGGAGCTCGGCTACACTGCTTCTAAAGTTAGGTCATAATGTGTGATTTTTATGGCTGTGTGTCTGTCACAGAGCGCTCTGATAGGGTGCTGAACACTATCAGAGCGCTTTACATGTTTATTAAAAGCATTATGTCTGAAAACACAACAGAAGCAAGGCTGCGTAGTTAAATCCATAATATTCATCTTTTTAATACACAGCGTAACGCAGGCTTACACACACGGACACAAACGCACAGCGCCTCATTGGCTAATTCAATAACAAAGCAGGCGGCCGCTGGAGTCTGCAGAGAGTAACTCATCTCTAACCGTCTGCCATCTCCTGAGTGCTAAAACATGGAAATTTATGGAGGAGCCCATCGGAAACACATATTTACAATACGTTTAGGTAATCACAAGAGCCATCCGAGGGGCCCGGGGACCAACGCTGCCGGTACAAAGGAAAAAAAAAGATAAAAAAAGGAAAAAATAGTTTTTATGTGTCATTAATTCCCTCTGCATTCCCAGATACATCCTCCCTGTTTGCCACAGTAATACAGTAATCACTCACAATCGCACAGGAAATTATCTGCACTCATCTGTGGAATAAAACAGCGGCAGGGCAGGAGAGAGGGCGAGCCGGCCTATTGTAGCTCTCTGCTGCCTCTTTAATGTTCATCTGGGAGCCGCATGGCTGGCCCCCCGTCCCCGCCGCGCCGCGCAGCGCCGAGCTGCTTAATGACGATGGGATGTGGATTCATCTGATCTCATCAAATATACAGTATTAGATATATATATATTCTCTCACACGCAGGCACACACACACCTTTTTTCACGCTACATTGCCTGGCCAGGACAGCACACAGGGTCATCGGCGGTGTGATGGCAGACGGCCCCTGAACGCCTCCCATTAAGGCGGTGATGAGAGGAAGCGCCTCACTTCTGACTGATGCTGATGCAAAATGGAATCAGCCCTGCTGCAGTAATGGAAGTCGCGCAGATTCAGATGTGAGAAGCCAAATGGTCAAAGAAGTTCTGAGCTGCCGTTTCATTATCTCCTCCTTCTGTGGAGGAACACGCAGCATTATGAGGCAAAAGCCATCAAACCTGATGAATAACCACAGAGCAGCGCTGCAGAAGAGCTGCACGCCCCGATGGACGTTTTACCGCCCCCCAGTGGCCGCAGAATGCATCAAACGCCTTTACTGCTTAGCTACTGTGGACATCTACAGGAGAAAAATAACACTGCAAGAGAATCCCACATGGAAGGCATCTGGGATGAGGGTGGGAAGATATTTGTCTTGTTTTGTGTCCACAAGGCAGAGTTTAGGTGAGTCTCCTCAGCTTGCACAGGTAAATAGGTCCAAAGTTAGCGGCTAAGTGCGGGATGACCATCTCACCCAGGTGGAGGTTAGAAGCGAAGTGAAATGTGTTGCTAAACATTTGAGCCAGAGGGCGGAGACTGATGACCTGAGGGGGGGGGGGAAAGATAAACATGAGTGCATTAATATTTAGTGTGTTTAATCAGTCGATGTGGCAGCCTCCCATCGCTTCCTCTGCCTGTGTGGTCGTTCCACCGACCTGAAGCCGGATGCCATGCTGCTCCTCGGCCAGCTGGACAGCTTGTTGCACCACAGCCTGGTTCTGGTTGGCAGAGAGGCTGCAGGTGGAATACAGAACGTCTCCTCCGGGGCAAACAGCCTGGATTCCCGCTCTGCACAGGAAGTACACACATTACAGTTACACCTGACTACCAGTAGTCCTGTAGCTCTGATGACCAAATGAACTGGATGGCAATGATCAACTAATCAATTCATTAGTAGGTTGTTTTCATTTTTCATACAAACATGGTAAAAATATTAAGAGCCACAACTGGTTTGAATTCAGTTCTGGGAAAACAGATACGTTCTGTTTCTGATTTTTTGTCTGTTTAATGCTTTTCTAAAAGGTTTTTCCAGCTCCAGTGGCCTTTCGCTAGTCAGACAGGAATGCCAGTTAAATGAGGGGGAAGACATATGTCAAAGGTAAACAGGCCAGGAATTGACCCTGTGACCTGTCCTCATGGAGGACCGAGGTCTCTGTGTATGGGTCACACGCTTTTCCCTGCACCATCACACACTTTAAAGTCGGTCAGAGACAATTATATGAGGATTTCATTTCTAAACAATAAAAGTCAAACCAACCTGGTCCAGAGTGAAATGGCAAAGGAAAAAAAAGTGGTTGTGCCCTGTGTGCATGACAATCTGACAACCTGACTTAAAATGATCACCACCCATCATCTCTCATCTGCTGTGCAAACTGTCTCCATGTTTTATTAAGTTTGTGCGACAAAGTGAGAGTTTGAATGAGAAAATGAGACATTTTGTTTAAAAAATTTTTTTAAGAATTTGTTTTTCTTTAAAAAAAAAAAAGTTTAAAGAAATCATGTTTTAAGAATTCTTTTTGCATCTCTGCATGCCACCAGAGATTTTTTTATTGTGCAAATTTACTTAAAGGAAAAGCTTTGATTATCCTAAACTGTTCAATGTGAGATTATGCTACAGGAATGAAGATGAATTTATTTTCAGATTTTCTACACTTCTTTACCAGACCATGTGATTACAGTGAGTTTGATCACTGTCCAGGTAGACAGTGAGACAGGACGGCTGCAGAAACATCTTGAAGGTTATCACCATGTGAAGCTAGCGGGGATAAGGAATCACTGGGACATGTGACATTATGTTTTCAAATTTGTATTTCATCATCAGTGGTAGCAATTAAATGTTTGGTCTGTTTCTGTGTTTCCACCAGTCTTACAGCAGAAGCTCCACCTGCAGCCGTGGCAGGCTCCGCCTTTCTCCGACTCGGCTCCTGCTGAATATGTTGTTGTCGTCCTCCGTGAGGGAATGTCTGTCTGTGGTGCAGGGGACGTCAACGAGGACCTGGAGCGAA
The DNA here is from genome assembly GCA_902982915.1 of Phalloptychus januarius. Lineage (NCBI taxonomy): Eukaryota > Metazoa > Chordata > Actinopteri > Cyprinodontiformes > Poeciliidae > Phalloptychus > Phalloptychus januarius. The sequence goes on along the minus strand of CADWAE010000466.1, from coordinate 1,250,091 downwards.
GCCGAGATCAGATCAGTGTGTCGCTAGAGCAACAGGATGAAGATGATCAGGTGACTTGAGCTTACTCTGTCAAAGGAGTTCCTTTCGATCTCCCCCCACATGGTGCCGTCAAACGATGTGATGCGCAGCTTGTCATTGGTCAGAAGCTCTTTTGGAACGTAGCTGTGCAGAACCCGTTTCAATCGAGATGTTCGAGACACGGACAGGTCGTTGGCGCACAAAAACCCTGGGGCATAAAAACGACGCGGTGGAGAATTGTTAGAGGAGCCAGGAGACTAACCGGACTGGGTGGCGTCCAATGAAGACCGGTTTAGAGCAGGACACTCACTGACGGACTGTGTCTGAAGTAAAGCCAGGGCCTTTCCACCCGGAGCGGCGCACAGATCCAGAACCGTGTGACTCTCCTGAAGTTCCAGCGCCAGACAAGGCAATATGGACGCGGCGTCCAGCAGGTAGTAACTCAACAAACCAAACTTGTCCGGTCTCAAGATAACAGGAGAGAAGTGAGATTCAGACAACATTTCATTGGAATAACATTTAGAGGTCGACCTGATTTTATCTGCGTGCCGATAAACCAGACAGTAAGAGACCTCGGCTCACCTCGCAGGCTTGAACCGCGTGACGTCTCCTCTAGGAAAAACCAAGCATCTGATATTGGGACTGAGCCGTAGAGGTGAAGGCTGCCGACTACCACCACCGGGAGTCACTGTAGACGCACTGCTGGATTCTTCTTCTTCAGGTCCAAAGTCAGAGTGGTGACCAGCGGAGGCTGGACACAGGAAGGCTGCAGGAGACACAAGAAGAGGGAACTAGCTGTAGACAAGACGACCAACAGATCTAGCAGAGACGCTCCTATCGGGTTCTGTGTCAGAAACATTTTAAAGGTTTTTATCACACCTGATAGTCTGCCAGATTCGGTTTGATCCGGGACCAAAGTTGCAATATTTGTTCCACTTTCAGCTGCTACGGTTCTTTTTCACACTGAAAACTTGTTCACCTCCTCCCCTGCGGTGGCGCTGCACCAAGAACCACTGAATGAAGCGACATGAAAACCTCTGAAGAAGACACAGAGAACGACTTCCTTCCTCACAAAATGCTTCTTTCTACAACTTTTGACAGTTGTAGGATTCCTCTTTTGTCTTTGGCTGAAGACCATGAGTGATTTCCCTTGCATGTTGGTTTTGGTTGTATTTACCCAGAATGCCCTGCGCTGCAGTCTGCTTCCTTCTTTTGGTGCGGTCTCCGGTCCGGCATTCATATGTGCATTCAAACCGGACCAGAGTTCACGTCAACTGAACCGAGACCTGGATCTGTAGGCAGACCAGGTTTTAGCTGCGCCAACGTTCAGCTGGATCACGGCGGTGACTGAGCGCTTGGCCCAGTTTGTGAAAATTACAGTTGCTCCTAAATGTGCTGTGTAACCAAACTTGAACTTGCCCACAGTTTCGGTGCCCTGATCCATGATCCATTTTGTTGTCATGGTTACTCAGCACAGAGGTCAGCTGAGCTGGAAAATCCACATATTATCACCAAATTGCAGGAAGTCGTTGCTCTTTGAGGATGTTTTGAAGCCAGATAAGAAGCTAACCTAGCATTACCATGTGCAAAACACAAAACGCATCACAGACTTCCACAACAGTCAGAAGCAGGATTCATTGGAGAACAAAAGTTGTACTGAATGCTGAATTAAACTCTGTGTTTTATCTTGCACAGAAGGGGATTCTTCACTTCATGCCACATGGCTGTTTGTAACACTTTGTTGACTGACTGTGCATGAAGATGCTCCCAGAGCCACCTGCTGCCAGTGCTGGAGTAAGCTCTTCACTGGCGGCTGTGTGGTTCTCTACAACACTTCTCAGTAGGAGATTATCATGGAGCTTGCGTTTTGAAGCTGTGTGTACATCGTCAGATGTCGCAGTGAACACCGGACTGAAATGCACACCTACCCTCTCCATTGCTGATGAAGTCTTTGCATCCCTTAGCTTGGAGTTCTTCCACATCTGGATTATGGGAGAAATGATTGAGCAGAGCTCCGTACTTCCTCTCTGACAGCAGGGCCACTCGGATTGAGGGCCAGAGCGCCCCCAGCTGGGCGCTGTAGGTGGCATCGAAGTGCTGCAGAGCCATTCTGGTGGGAGGTTGCTTGGGCTGTGTGGCGGCCTGTAGGAGAGAAAAGAAGAAACACATTTAGCAATAATTCTGAGTTAACTTCATGACCAACTGACACGTCTGTTTGAAATACAACAAAAAAAAATCAGGAAAAAAAACAAGTTCATAGATATACGAGGTTCTAATGTGACTTGATCATTTCATGAAATCATAAAGGATATGAAATTTTATTGAAAAACAAAAGGCTGTATTGTATATTTTTCCAGACAAACTGAACTGGGCACATTATAACAGTCAGAAGAGAGTTTCTGTGCTTTGTGGTTAAGTTTTAAAAACGAAATAATTGACAGTTGTTTTTTTAAAAATATGTATCTTTATGATATGAATTTTCGTATATACTGATCCACTCGCACTCGCTCGAGCTCCACACAATAGTTGACAAAATTAAAATAAATCACCTTATTTGATTTTATACACACATTTTGTATATATTATTAAAGAAATGCTATTATATTTTCCCCAAAAAACTGTTATGGTTATTACGCCAGTCACATGTAAGAATTGGTGGATCCGCACAGAGTACTTCTCGCTGCCCAAACTCCGCCCACCCTGCACACCGCTTCGCCGGCTGATAATTGGTGCGAACCCACTGACTCGAACCCCTTAAAAATAAACATTTTCTCAGACAAAACACTAAAAGCTATTTTGTTTGTCTGTTTGTTGGTGACCTACCCATTTTCCTTTCACTCGGTGTCTCTTAGAAGTCAGGGGTCTCAGGTCTTTAACCCTGCTCAATATCACTCTGGAAGTATCCAGGAACAGCCCCATCATGATGTGCTACAACTTTTTTCATCCGACGGATCCTTTGCACCCTTCTAAAACAGTTCCGCGCTTCCTGTTTTCAATAAGGCGGAACTTAGGAAAACTCTCTATGTGATTAGTCAAAATAAACGTCGATAAAGCATTTCAGCCAATAGGAAGCTGTACACGGAAAGATCGTTCTACTCGTTTCCGGCGTGTGACCGACCTCGCGTCCTCCAACAGGGACATCAGTTCAGGCTTTCACTTCAGGTAGCGGACTTTGTTGTTTCAAACTCGCAGAAATGGTTTTCGAGAGGAAAATGCTCACTTCCGGAGACCCCGACGAAGAGGTACAGAACATAGACAAACATATGTAAAAAGAAGCCAAATTAAAATAGTGTGTGCCGGGTTGTGTAACCCAATAGCTCAGCGGTGGACCGAATGAGCGAAGGGTCAGCCTTTAAACTGGAACAACTATAACATAGATACACATGGTAATATCGACTCTGGTTAAGCGAAGTCAGGGCAAAGATATCCGAATTTATAGATTAGAGATTTTTCTATGAATAATTAATAAAATACGGCTACCGGCGAGTTTTTAAATGTCAGTGTAAGTTCACATTGGGTTCTAGAATACGTAGTCTTTTATTTCAGTTTAAGCTGACTGGGATTCTTCTTGCCGTTGAATAGGAAGATGCTCCTGCTGAGGAAGAAGAGGAGGAGGAAGAGGAGGAAGAAATGGTGGTAAGTGGCTTTAAATTCTGTCCGTCTCAGTTGGGCGGAAGCAAATGTAAAGATAGTGAATGAAGCAGAGGAGTGACTGCAGAAGAACAGGGACAGAAACACACATGCAACGGGGAGATGGAGTGTTTTTCCATTCATGGATGCTTTCACGCTAAACTCCAACTTTTGTGCCCTTCAATTCATTGCATTCACATTTTCTAGACACTTTTTGTTCCTTACCACAACTCTCTAGTTTATAGAGGATTCCACATGTGTTCAGCTGCCTGAAAGCTGAACACATGTTCAGCCTAAAATAACAGAATATTTCATATCACCACACAAACATAAGACCTAACACCTATTACAGATCTGATTGAAGAAGGTCTGATGATTCCAATACTTTGCTTTGTAAAATCATGTCTGTATGGCACGATTTTACCTCGTTATTGCAGACAATGCTGTAACAAATGTTTAATTGGTTAATCCAAAACTGATCAGCAGGATCACCAGGACAGCCATACATATATTGATAAGTCCAGCAGAAAGGGTTTTAGCTTTTCACATGTTGATGTTTGAAGTATTTTTTTCTAGCTGCAGATGCATCCTTTGCTACAAATTATCAAGAGTTCACTAAAGGAATGCTGTGATTGTATTTTAGACAATAAAATGTTTTATTTAAAAAAAAATGCGATATTTATATTTATTTGCATCTTTTAATGCATTTCAAATATTTTATAATAATATATTAATTGGGCATGCGTCAAGCCCATAGACCATATTATAATAATATTATTAATCGTCAGAGTAATCCCTTACTGCAGCCGTAACGAGGCATGGTGTGTTTCTGGGTAAGGGCAAACACTGGGTCAGAGGGGAAATGATTCTGATGTGCTGCTGCCATCCCATCTCTGGTGCCTTCCAGGACCCTTTGGAAACGATACGATCCAAATGTGAGCAGACCGAGCACTGTGTGCACCTGAAGGAGCGTCTGGAGGTGTGTGAAGCCAGGGTCAGCTCCAGGTCCAGCACCATGGAGGAGTGCACAGAAGAGCTCTTCGACTTCCTGCACGCACGAGACCACTGTGTAAGTGTTACAGCAGTTTGAACTACAGAGAAGGTTGGAGAGGCTGAGCTTTGCTAGCAGGGCTGCTACTGTTTATTGTTCAAATCCATCGCTAGAAAATAATATTTTATTCTACTTTTTTGCAGTTTAAATTTTTTACATCCAACAAATTAAAATTTGAACTTTTGCTCATAAGAGTGTGTATGCATGATTAAAGTGTCACATGACAAAAATAAAGCTCGTACTTCTGCTTTTTTTGCAAATAAAAAGCCACACACATTCAGAATGTCAAATATGATGAGAATGAATTGGAAACTAAATAAAACTGATCTCAGTTCAGCCAGAGTTCAAGTCCTAAAGAAGATTATTTCTATTCCTTTTAGTTAAAGGCGAACAGTCGAGTGTTTGAGGAGAATTAAATAACTTTGGTTAAAATTAAACTCACATTATCCACACAAATAAAACAGGAGGAAGAAAATAAAATTATAAACTCAGCATGTAACGATTCAGCAGCTGAAAAACAACAGATTCTTTTCTTCCAGCTCGCCAAAAGGCAGAAATCAAACAAGAAAAAAACAACTTGAAGTCCCTCAGTACGTTTCTTGGTGGAGATCAGAAGCCGGCGCTGTGCTCTCCAATCCTCTCTGAACATGCTGCGAATGCTGAAGCTGATTTTGATTGAGTGTGTTTCAGTGAAGAATCTAATTGTGTTTCTCTGCTTTCAGGTTGCACACAAGCTGTTCCACAACGTGAAATGACCCCACCCACTCCCCGTCACCCAGTGCAGCTGTAGGATCCTGATCAACTAATAAGCAGCAGCCATGATGCCTGCTTCCCATAATCATGTTAATTAATGCATGCCCTCTGTAATCATGTGCTCTTGATACCATTGTTATTCATCAACACTGCAGCTCCCATCCGTGGTGCAGCAGTGTTAGAAATCAGTCCAGAGTTAAGATGGCGCTCCAGGAATGAAACGTTTACCTCAGGGTTTGGCCTTGGAATCACTGTTTCCGACTTAGAAATAAATATTTTCCTCTCACTCCTTCTTCCTCGTCAGTCTGTCTGAAAGAGTCGTTCTTTGTTATTCCTGGCTATGAATAAGTTCATAGCCAGGATTAGATTTGATGCTAGATATCAATCCCCTTACATCTTTAACTCAAATTTGAGGATTTTTGCAAAGGCAAAACAGCCTCGTCTCTCTACAGATCGTGCTTCATTTTAAGCCTTAGGGTTCGAGGCCAACGTGTAAAAAAAAAAAAAAAAAAACCCCATCTGCATCACATAGTTTTAACTCTTACACTGGATCGGTTTCAGAAAAGTTTTCTTCCACATTAACCCGAACAAATTTGCCGGTTGGTGTCGTTTCAAGCATGCTAAACCCATAGGGGGCAGTGTAGCACAAAGCTAAAACCTATGAACTAGTGATGGGTCAGGCAACGCCGATGCATCGGCGCATGCGTCAAGCCCATAGACCAAATATGTCTTTTGGCAAACTCCAGGCTGGCTTGGTCTTGGTAAAAGGCCGGCTGGTTAGGGCATCACCAATCAATCCGAAACACATGCAACATCGTCAGAGGTGTGTGTCTGAGCCAGTCCTGCCCAGTCAACTGAAGTTACTGAGGTCGACTCAAACCGAGCTGCAGAAATGTTAAAGATGATCAGTGGAAACACGATTCACTTCAAGGCAAAGTCTGAAGACTTGTTTACAATGTTTATGTTAATACAAATTGTGGGTTGTGTGGTCTTCAGGGAAAATGTCAGCCATGAAAGGTCAACCAACCAAACGAGGCAAAAGTAATACTGGATTCAGTGAATTTGCTGTTCACATCATCTTTGATTCATAGTTTCTTTTCCCAGAATTGTTAAACTTTTCCTTTTTCTGAATTGTCTTAGATTTGACATAAAGCTTGTGAAGCTTTAGTTCAGATTTTAATCTTATTGGTTATTTAAATAATCACCACAAAGCCAAAGTGACAAATACTGTTATTTCTTGCTGCCATACAGATGACTCAGCATTTTTATAAACTATTACATACTCAATTATTTCTCGTTTGTACAAACAAGACAATAAGACTTTGATAGTAGGGATAAAAGTTTATTTCAATATAAACCACAATAAATTACTAATCATGCCATGATTTAAAAAAACACAAAACAACAAAAAACTGCAAGTTGCAGAAATGAGCTGCAGGTGGCAGTGAAACTCAGCCAGTGAGTTAAGTAAAAGTCAGATTGTATTAAAAGCATAAGTCATGCACATGGTGCATAGTGGCTCAGGAGATGCAGATGCTCCTCAAGCATTTTCTTTATTGTAGAAATCATCCATGGAGGCCTGCAGGGAAAACCTGCTCAGTCAGTTTTGAACACAAAAACATCACAAGATGTCAAGACGGGGAGAGCTCCGCACTCACCTGCATGAGCAGCCGCTCCTTCCTCAGCTTCTTGTAGAAGAGGAGAACATCTGGATCAGCCCGGACAACGTGGGGGTCAAAGTCCATGACCCTGAGGCCCTCCAGGCTTCGAGCTCGAGACAGAGCCACGTAGGCCTGGCCGCTTTCAAACACCCGAGCGAGGGAGATCTCCACGCAGTCCAGAGTCATTCCCTTCACAAGAAACGCAGACGAGGAGTAAACTGGCTGTTCAACATGAGCAACACACTCAGCAGGAGGAACGACGAGAGATTCGGATGAATCTGAAACCATTTACTAGTTGACACTCAAATCAGGATAAAAACAAAAAAACAAAAAAAAAAGCAAAAAATACATAAATAAATAAAACAGGTTTTTATGAAAGTGGATACTTACTCTTTGTCTCCACAACTTCCCATTTTGAAAATGCACCAGAAGATGATGCAAAATTCAAAATTCACAGGCATCAACTAGCACTCCACACTGCTTCTTTATGTGAACTACCAGCCACATTTCCGGTGAAGGTATACAAAATCAGGCCTGAATTTATAAGTACATTCAGGCCTGATTGCAGCAGCAAATCAGACTAAAAGATTAAAAATAATAATTTAAAAAATCCAGCATTTAACCGGTGCAGTTACTCAGCAGGTTAAGACAGTACCATGTTAAAACAACACAGCGGCACAGTTCCCCTGAATTCCTCGATTAAATGATTGCAACTGAAGCTTCATTTGTGAACTTGTAATTAATAAGCCATGACCAATTTTTCCATAACACAGCAGGATGCTTGGAGGTTAAAGGGTTCCCCTTTAAGCGGTACGTTCCACAAGCTAACAGCACTTCATTTGTTCAGTTGTGAACAACACTTGTATGTCTTGACAAAAATACATACATTTCCACCACAGGTTACTGTTGATGCGAGGAGCGGCCATATTGAGACCCAAAGTCGGCCTTACAAGACCTAACTGGGGGTAGTTGGAGGAAATCTGATTTTTCTGCTCCCAGGGCTCATAACCAGTGATCCCAATTATCCAGAGGGCCCCTTCCTCCATTCTCCAGCCAATTACCGAGTCTGGGGTCAGGATGTAGTAGCAGCAGCGGCTGCAGGGTGAAAGTCATTTCCTTTCCAAATAGATTTGTTGCCACTAATCTCACCTCCTTTTCTCCCCTCCCCTCTCTTCTCCCAACCAGCAACAGGATGTAGAAACGCTTGGCAGGAGCACCGTTGGGTTGCATTTACTGGACAGCAACAGGAAATCAAGAGAAAAAGAAATGTGGCCATGTCTCTAATAGTGTGCTCTGAAAAAATAAGGCGGTTTAGTGGAAACCAGCCAGGAACCAACCTGCGTCCCCTGAAACCAGTTATCAGATGCAGCACTGAGCCGGGGCAGAGCGGTGTGAGAAACACACAAGAGTCATAAAAGATTCAGAGAATTATTTTCAGTCGTCTTTCTCTGCTGACGAAGACGGGAAGAAAGAGGAAGCAGTTAGAAGCCGACCTGTCGAGTTCCAAGGCGAACCCATTCGCTCTCTCTGTCGGACGTCGAGTCTTCTGCTGAATCACTGAATTCAAGTGAAATCCAAATTCCCTGCACCGCTAGTGAAAGTTGCACTTCGGCATCAGTGTGAAAATCACTACATCTGCCACTACAAAACCAAAATGTCACCAGGAACTTTGTGTCCATTTTCTACTCGGTACTCTAAGGAAGACAAAACTAACTAACATGTCATATTTCATCAAGATACAGGAGCTTGTTTTAAGTCAATTCCTTTATAATGATTTGTAAGAAGTACTAGTTCAACTAGAAGACATTTTTCCCATAAGTGAAAATAATCTGCCAGTGCAACTAGTACTGTCTCAATATTAAAGAATTATTTACTTAAAAAAAGCTCTTATAAATTGATGAACAGTTACTTGCAGGAAGTGAAAACAAACTAAGACATATGCAGTAGAAACTGGATAGCTACTTGGTCAGACTTGTGTTTTTGCAGTGTAGATCCTGGACTCACCTGGCTCTTGTGGATGGAGATGGCCCAGGCCAGTTTCAGTGGCAGCTGCTGCCGGCTCAAATGGGTCCCGCCGGCGGATTTAAACACCCAGCGCTCCGGCTTCAGCACCTCCGTGATCCCACACAGGAAGCGCACGCGTGGGAATCCTGACAGCAGATCAGTGGAACAGGAAAAAAAAAAAGTCTTCTCAATTGGCAGGTAGCTGTTTGCTTCATGTACTGAATTTACAGCAATCCCTCATACAGAGCATGCATGAAGCGACAGTTGGAAGGAAGAATCCTCCAGCAGAGCCAGAACCTGGCTCACTACGAGCGGCCATCAGCCACGACAAACTGGAGGTTCGAGAAGAAGGAGCAGAAGGCACAAGAAGGAACTGATGCAGAATTATTTTCCATGTTCATGAAAGTAAAAACCACCTCAGACTCTTCACCTTTTCTCCTCTTTATCTTCATTTTAAAGTCACACCATCAAACCAATTTTGATCCAATATTTAGGTGTTTAACCTGCCAGTGTTCCTGGGACCAGGTTCTGCCAGCAACGCTTCATTTTTGTCCCACTTAAAAATGAAGATTGTTAAAATGTGTCTGCCTCCTGACCCCAGTAGGGAACAAGGTTGTATGGAAAATAGATGGAAGGATAAATGTGTCTGTGGTGGTTTACCCAGAACTGATCCATAAAGCCACTTTGAAACAGGCTTGTGGTTTTCTGCTCCCACTTAGGACACAGCTGAAGGGCTCAGGGAGATAACAGCAACAGCAATAATCAATACAAGAAAATGTATTTGGTAGAAAAAGAAGAACCACTCTACACGTCCCTCCATTTCCAAACCTCACAACTTTGTGTTCAGTAAGGATTCTGTTTTTAATAGTTTAGGAAAGTTTAGGAACAAGAATAAAGATAATTGGTTTAATAATTCAACTGAAATCTCTGGCTCTCCTGTCCGATGCTACAAACAAAAGGTTGGTACAATTATAAAAGCTGGCAAAAATGTCATTTCTGAAGTTTATTTTGTTCTAAATTAAGCAGGTTCAGCTGATCTCCTGGAGCTGAAAAGCTGTTGAATGAGCCACTACATTCAGGTAGTGATGAGCCAACAGTGTCATCACTGTGGCGTTCTGCACACCTTTGTTCTCCCACTGAAAGAACAAAAGCTCATTTTCATTTGGTTTTAATTCAATGAAAATGTCAGGAGCTTTTCTGTCACACAATGATAAGTGGGGGAAAAAAAAACAACAAAACAAAAAACAAACTACACTTTTAATCAAACATTGTGTTCCTGTCAAGTATTGTGACCAGGGGCGCCGCCAGGAATCTTGGGCCCCATGACAAAAAACTTATTTGGGCCCCCCTTAACAGCTGTTACAATTTCTTGAGTCAAAACCATCACAATTTTAAAGGCTTGTAACTGTCTTGCTTTCTTTGGTCCAATACTGATACTAGCACAATATTTACTGCTAGTGAATTTTACATGCAACAGTCTGCAGTCAATACAGCAAATATGTTGATTAAGTTTTTTTTATTATTAGTTTTAGGTTATTAAAAGGTCTCTCTTCACCAGGAACAGTCACAAAATGTGCAAAAAAGACATGTAGCAATCCAGATTTCTCCCAAAATGCTATGTTGTTGCATTTTGTTCAAGCTGCAGAAGATAACTAATGAGAAAATGTTTTTTTTTCGGATTTCTTACAGCTGTCACCATGACATGTCAGTTTATTATGAGACAGATAATCTGTGAAAAGATCAATCTCCTCCACCTCCTCTCTCAGCTGCTACTCTCCATATAACTATGATGTTAAATTATTTCCTTTTCTCATTAAATACCAGTTAAATGGAGGCAAACAGTAATCTGTAGCTAGGCTAACTATGCTAAGTGGCTGATAATCTCACGGTCTACCCGCCTCTGTTGGAGAAACGCTGGGTTATAAATTGACTCTCTTGTCTTTTTTCTCTCTTTCTTTTTGAAACCCTGACTTTATCATTTTTCTTGGCGGCTCAGTAACTTCCTCAGTGGTTCTACTGCCTGCTGCTGAACTCTGTCACCGTTCAGCATTTAATTTTTTACAGATAAAAACAATTTTAAAAACACAATATGATTAATTTTGTAATTGACAGGGCCCCCTAATTTTTTCCTATTTCTAATAGGAAAAAAGAAATATTTTGTGGGAGGGCCCCCTGTTGGTCAGGGGCCCCTGGAATTGTCCTAACTTTTCCCCCCTATATGGCGCCCCTAATTGTGCCAAAAGAAGAAAAAAAAAAAACTGATCCAAACCTTGTTTTCCTGAGTCGAATGAGACCACCACTCCCCTGGCGCCGTTCACCAGACCTCGAGCTACATCCAGGTTTTTGGTCAGCATGACCTTTTGGGATTCAAAAAGGTTTTAAAAGGTGGTTTTATTCAAACAGAGTCAATCTCGTTGAGTTGAAGTCTACCTGGGCTCCCACTTTCAGCTGGATCAGCCTGCTGACTGGGCTGTGAGCATCTATGGTCCTCACCAGCTCTGGGTCGCTGTCTAGGGCCTCAAACGCCCGCGACGGCCCTGCAGGATGAGGAGAAACGCTTCGGTTACAGTAGGTCAGACAGAAAATGCACACGATAAAACAAAAAAATAAATAAACTGAAATCCCCTTTCTGCCCCTGCTATTCTATTAAAAGGGTTTTTGATTAAATCTTGTCTTACAAAATTAAAAAGATTCCAGAAATATGGGTGAGTGATACAAGCTTAAATTTTGTCACAGTATTCTGTGACTATTTTAGCTAATCATACGGCTGTGACTGCATAGCACAGCATTCACAGCGTCATAAGCACAAATGCTGTTATTGCAAACCCCTGGAGGAACTGTGCATCAGAGCTACTTCTCAGTGCATCGCTGCTAAAGACGTTGTTTAAGGGGCTAGCAGTGGAGAAGGCAGTTAGCATTCAGACCTGGCAGCTGCTGGAGTTTGTTCTGATTGGTGAGCTCCACGTCGTCCTTGTGCGTACACAGCCTGGTGGCCAGAATCCCATCCCGCTCTATCTGATGGTAGGCGCTCTTCAGCAGCGTGGCTGTGACTTCCTCCGACACCCTGAGTTATTGGGACACAGAACATTTCCTTCAGGAAAAGCTCAAACTCATACCAGAGATGGAGCTGCTCTGGGTGTAACATTTAGAACTAGGAAGGGAGGAAAAAACAAAAAACAAAAGAAGAAACTATAATACATTCACCCTTTCTAATTCTAGCAGGAGAAGCAAGATCTGTGCTGCCTCACGCTTTGAAACTGTATAAATCCAACTTTATCTAAGTCCAATTTTAGATACACAAATTTAAGATGACGAGCCCTGAATGATGTGGAGAAAATTTGGCTCACTTTTTCCTACATCGCCTCAGCTCATTGAGTTTTAGTCCCAGTGAGAACAGTCAAAGTAATCGGTTCAGTTAAATCAAAGGTGGGATCAGTTGAAGCTGTTCACACAGAGGACCTTGTTTCAGTGGGACTGAGGTCACGGATGGTTTACTGCAGCTGCAATCAGAGTAGTATTGACATGCATTATGTAAAGCAGCAGCATCACGATGAATTCCTGTCAGATTGGTTCAGACAGGTGTAACGCAGAGCCAACCATGAGGCCGTTTTACCTGCCCACCCTCACTGCCTGCAGGAGGGAGATAAAGTTCTGGTCGGTTTGTCTCCTCACTTCTGTTAGCTCCATGTTGACCTGGATGACCTTCCTCCAACTCCTGGCCTGAAGGTTCACAGAACAGAAGGTTTTCCATGAATTTCCATAATGATTCCCAGAAAAATGTGCAGAGAGAAGGAAGATGCTCACCAAAGAACATCGTTTGTATTATGAATAAACACAGACAGCAGCAATGATTCATGTGCACTCAGACCAGCCTTAGCATATGCATCCGTATACCAGAAAAAACCAGTGCTGAGGGTCCTAATCTATTTAACATGCTGCTTTATCTCCAGTAATGAAAATAAAATCCAGTGTAGGTCTGCAGAACAGAGCTTCAACGGTTCTGTAAAGAAATGCTGCAGAAGGCCAACCTGGAAGCAGAAGCTGGCCTTTTCCTTTCCTTTAGGAACTGGAGGCAGCTGGAGGAAATCTCCACAGACGATGAGCTGGATGCCTCCAAACGGCAGCGTGGATCTCCTCACCGACCTGACAAGAGACACAGCGAGGTTCAGTTCTACAGTACAGACTCAGTCTCTCATGGCCTTAACTAATCTGACATGAGAATAATAAAAAGGAAAGGCACGCCCATTACTCAGGAGGAGTGATTGCTCCATTGTCATTTCAAGCTTCACCATTCAAGTTTGGATAACAGTTAATTTCATCAGTTATAAACCATTAACTGATGTAGAAAAAAATATGTCTTTTAAAACTGAGTTCTCCACTACGCATAATTCATCCAGGTTTCCCCCACAGGCTGCGGCTGCGACTTTCACTTTACACCATTTTCAGAAAGCTGCCTGGGAGACCAGCTGAAACACCAACAGCTCAGTTTTAAAACTGTCAAAGAAGTCACAAATTCTGATAAAAAAAATAATAAAAAATTAAAGGTTTTCTTTTTTTCTACTTCCTGCTTCCTAAACATCTCTAAATTAAAATAAGCTAAAGCATTAGCATGCTGTGGTGCTAGCCTTCCTCTTTAGTAAACATTGTTCATACCTGCTTCTGGGTGCAGGCAGATTTTGGATTCAAATCTCATTTGGGCTTAGAGTAAGCAACTTTAAAAAGGTTTTTGTTACTGGCCTGTATTTATCAGTAGCAGGACAGGAAGGAGGGTAGAAAAAAAAAAAGAATAAGACATGCAGTTAATAGTCCAGGTCTGGGAATCAAACCCAGAACAGCTGCATCGAGGACAGAAACCTCAGCATACGCTTTGCCTGCCCTTCCATTGAGCCACAAAGGGCTTATAGTGGTTAAAAGAAAAAAAAAATTCATCTGTTAGTCAAAAACGCACCACAAATTCCTTAAATTTGACTTGACAGTTGAGTTCAAAGGTCCAATTTGTTGCCTGATCAGAGGAACCGTGCTCTCTGGGTCAATAATTAAACATGGTGTTTTCTCAGAGTTTGGTTAAAAAAATAACTAAAAGTTATATTTTAAACCAGTTAATTTATTTTAGGTTCACTGCCTGTAGCACACACCTATACTAAACCCAATGGGATTTGAATCCAGGAAACTTGGTTTGTGACTGTGCAGCAGTTTAGACTGTTTGGAGAACTCCTAATTCTGAAACAGCTCAGCTGTTCATCATCTGCATAAAAGAGAGGTATTATTGTCTTCACCAATCAGATATTGGAAGAATAAAGCATTTGATTCAGAGAACATGAAAGAAATGGCAAAGATATTATGAAAGTGTGTGAAAATATGTAGCTAAAAAAAAAAATGTGTTCAAAAACCCTGTATTGTTTTGAGCACTTTTGATCCAATACGTTAAGAGTACTCCACATAGTACTCAGTAGGATCCGACACACTGAGTTATATGAACACTTGTCTGCTGGTTAAGATCAAAGGTGTCAAAAACTACAAAAGGTCCAACAAAACCGTACATTCATCAATGCCAACATGATGCCACTGGACACTCTAAGCAAAGTCTGTTGAATACATTTTAAGAAAAACGGGACTAGTGTTCATCAAAAAGTAGGTGTTGTTCTGGAAAACACCCACTTAGTGGGTCGTAACCATAAACTTTTCTTAATGTCTGAAGAAGAAAAAAAAAGGCCTGTAAATCAATAAATGGCTCTAAACTACTAGAAATATATTTTAAACAAAAAACTAGCCCGTTTAAACAAAGCATCAGGCCAAGAACCTGATGTCGCACTTAGACTTTGTTTAGACCATGCAACACGATGCTATTTACATAGCATTGATTTCTATCTTTTTAATGAGTTGCATAAACATAAATGACAGTCCCAGATCAAACTCATTACTCTAAAAAAAAAAATGGACAATGGACATTGTCACACTCCTGATCCCACCTGGCTACTGGACTCCAGCTTGTCAAAGAACTGGGCCTCCACCATGGAGACCTCATCAATGATGAGGTGGCGACAGCTGGTCCAGTGCTGCAGCACAGCGGGCCGCTGGGCCAGCTCCACACACTGCTCCAAGGGGGCGGAGCCTGAGCCAATACCTGGAATAAAGCAAGCAGATGAGCAAAGATCAGTTAATGATCAGCAAAGTGGGTCTTAGGTGAAACCCAGATTAGTTCTTCTACTGGGTCAGAGTAAATGTCAGCATGAACTTTGAAGTGACAAAACCCAGTTAGAATTAGGCAGTTTATCAGACCAAAAGGAAGGAAAAATCATGGAGAAAATCATGGAGAAATCTCATTTTAACAGAATAGTGCGTCTACTCAAAATTTGAAAATTGTTCTATTACTACCACTTTCCACCAAGACCCTGAATGCATCGTTTTTACAAAATGTGTGCACAGCCCGAGCTGTTAAAGAAGAAAATGGTTTCCTCTGACCAGCGAAGCTGTGCAGCGTCGTTCCTCCAATGTGACACGCAGCCACTCCAGTGCTGGCCGTAGCAAAGGTGCTCTTTGGGGGGAGAGATCCCAGGATTCTCTTCAGCAGGAAGGATTTCCCCGTACCTGGAGAGAAAACCCAATTCCTCAAATGTAGATCCTAAGGCGATTCAGCAGAGCGTTAGAGAAGACGCTCAGGGAAGATTGTACATTTTACCAGCACTTCCAGTGAAGAAGACGTTCTTGCCGCTCAGCACCGCACTGAGAACGGCAGCCTGCTCTTTGCTGAGCTTCCGTGTTGGGAGAGACAAGATGGCTCTCTTACTGGGGTTTCCCTTCACCTGTAAACACCACCAAAACGTCTGATGAGTTTCTGACACCCAGGTGACTTTACAGAAACCGTTGCGCTGCAGATCAAATTAGGAAGCAGAGTAAGTGGACTTTAATAATGCAGGAGCTTCTGCTAATGATTCCCTGAAGGGAAATAAAAACTTTGAAAAAAGTCTGAATTCAAAGTCTGAATTCCTGACAGTTTGTCAGCTACAAACTTATGTATTTAATTAGGGTTTAATGTGATGGGCAGGAAGAAAAGAAAAGTTTCTGAAAGAAAAGTGCAGTTATTCACCAAATTAGAATATGCCTTCCAATGAGGTTCATTTGTCAGATTAAAATGGAGCTTTTGAAAATTGACACTTGTCATTAAAGCTACATTTCTGTATTAAAAATGCTTTTTTATTGGTCTCATGTAATATTGTAATTTTAAATGTCACAGTTTTCATTAACCATTAGCAGAAAATCATAATGTACATACATCACGGCTTTCAAGCATTTATTGGTATGTAATGTTTTTTAGTTACTAAAACAGTTCCTGTAATAAGTGGGCTTTTCATTAATACATGCTGAATGGTTCTGAAGATTTTACTCCCAATTCAAGCTTCCGTCAATTAATTCAACCTTTCCACAGACTCTAATGTGGATTTAGGTCTGGACTTTGACTGGGCCATTTTAACAGGTCGGCATATGTCAAGCTGCTGCTGCAGAGTGATCTTCTACATCACATTTAAGTCTTTGTCAATCTCTAATAGGATTTCTTTCTGAATTTGTACTTTTAAATGTATATTATTTACCTTTTTTTCTTTAAAATACCAGAACTGGCACATAGCTTTAGATTTTTTTTCCTCCCAATTTTCTCAAATTCAGTCAGACGTTATGATGATCAAACCACACTTCAGTTGCCTTTTTCCCCTTAGTAGTCATTTAATGCATCCATCCATCCATTTTCTATACTCCCTTTTTCCCTTAATGGGGCCGGGAGGTGCTGGTGCCTATCTCCAGCGGTGAGAGGGGTCACCCTGGACAGGTCTGTCGCATAGTCATTTAATGTAAAACTATTAACTTCTACTTTTATAAAAGCATATCCCAGTAATGTTACTCCCATTAAAGTACATTTTTGGACCAGTTTACCAGCCTGCGGTGTCCAGTGACTCACCGGGCTGCAGCTGGCATCACTTCGGTACCGCTTGACCTGCTGACCTCCACCAGTTGGCCCCTTGTTGGTGCGGTCTGTCGGGCCGCCGGGAGCCGCTGTGCTCCGCAGCTCATTCACCTTCTGGATGTCTTTCTGCTGCAAAGGGCTGATGGCCTCGAAGCTGCGGGGCAGGCCGGCCTTCAGCTTCTCTCGGTCGGTCAGAGGCTTGCCGCTCTGCCAGGCCTGGTGCTTGATGCTGAGTGTTTTCAGGAACAGCTTCAGGCGGTCGGGAGGGCAGTTGGAGAGGAGCAGCTGGGTGTTTTCGGGGAGCAGTTTCACGGTGCATTTCCCGTCGCTGGCGAACTTGGTGAAGAGCCTGAACTCTTTCAGGAGAAAACTGTGGGGTAGTTTCCCGTCGTGCACACGCAGGATGAGCTCCTGGAACTCGTTGCGGCCCAGGATAACGGAGGCTTTGCGGATGAGCTGTCTCCGGGTGGCCTGGCCGCAGCTGTTCAGCTGCTCCACCGCTACACAGCACTGCAGCTGGGCGCCATCCTCTCCGGCTAGCATCGCAGAAACAGGCTGACAAGAACCAGCTCACGTTAGCTCCTTATCGGTCCTAAACAACGCGACGCTGCTTGAGTGAAACTGAGATCTTGCA
The DNA here is from genome assembly GCA_902982915.1 of Phalloptychus januarius. Classification (NCBI taxonomy): domain Eukaryota; kingdom Metazoa; phylum Chordata; class Actinopteri; order Cyprinodontiformes; family Poeciliidae; genus Phalloptychus; species Phalloptychus januarius. The sequence continues at coordinate 1,232,383 of CADWAE010000466.1, read as the reverse complement.
CAGTGAAACTACACCGCAGCGTAGCAGAATTCAGTAAAAGCAAGTCATGTTTCCTAAAACGTCATTTCATTAGACGATGAAATGAAAGCGCTTTAAGTGAGCTCTTACCTTTGGTTTAAAAAAGATCTGCCGATCTTTGTGTTTCTGCCACGGTGAAGCAGCTGTTCAGACCAGCGATCAGCAGCAACACATTTTTAAATTTGAAGGCAGTGAAATCAACCAATCACATGCCGACCTCTCCGACCAACCATGCCAGGGAGGTTTAAAACTCCAACCAATGAGAGAAGAGATGTGACGCCCCCTACTGCAGAAACTACCTATCATTGGCTCTGTGAGCAGTGACGTTAAGGAGACGGAAATGCGACCCCGGAAATAATGAAGAAAAAGTAAATAAAAAAATATATAAATAAAAATTATTATTATTATTATTATTATTATTATTATTATTATTATTATTATTATTTCGCTGGTAATAATAATAATTTTGGTTTTATTATTTTGGTGTGACGGTGGAGCTGCTTTGTTACATCTACTTGAATGTAATTCTGCATTGCAGTACATTTAAGATTTTTTTTGTGTAGAACTAAAGAAGATGCATAGTATTATTTTTATTTTATTTATATGTATCTGACTTCATTTAACTTTTGTTTTACTTATTTTTTTTACTTTGTAGATTGCAAGACTCTTGAGTAATGGTAATATTTGCGTATATTTTCCTACTTGGCTTATGGTTTTTTGCTTAATGTAACTTACTGAAATTACTTTTTGTGATGTTCAAGACCTTCAATTGTATTATTCTTTGTTCAAAATAAAGCATGTTTTGAAATCTCTCCCTCACTCTCTCTCGGCAGTAAGTCAAAAAGTATAATCTAAGTGTTCTGGTGAACTGCCAGGTAGCCACTCCCCTCAGCTGCACCTTTCTGCAACTCATCTCTGCCTGCCAGTCATGAGGACCAGGTGGACTCAATCCCCAAGCAATCAGAGTGCAGGTACTTTAGAGGTGACTGAACTGTCAGTCTTGTTAGACAATGTGAAGCACACAGTGCTGTTGCAGTCAGTAACCCAAACTGTGCAAAAGTCTGCTGCAAACTGTGAAGGACAGCCGGTAAGCTCATAATGCTGATTACTGCTGAAACTGGAATGTTGCATGGACTCTAACTGAAGAACTGAAGAAGTCAGAGACCGATCCAATAATGACTCACCTGCTGCTCCTCCTGACCCAAAGAGCTTTTGATTGATTCTCCAGCGGTCTGCTATGAATTGAAAAGTAGCGGCCATGACCTTACCACAGGCTAAATGTTAATTAGTGGTTTTCATTTTACATCTTAAGTCTTAACGGTGACATTTCTTGGGGATCCAGAATGTGCTCACTGGAACAAGAGCGGCTTTTTATGTATGCAGATAAATCCATTATTCTATTAGATTATTCATGAAGATGGCCATGAAATTTAGCCCGTTCTGCACCAGACCTTGTCAACATTATCATTTACTGATGCAGCGGCTCTGATGAGTGGAAGTTTTGGAGCTGGATGTACTGATGGCACATTTATAATAAACACTGGCCTCTGATCCAGCCACAGACACCCGTCTGTGTGTTGTGCTCATGTTACCACACATCACATGGCTTCCTGTGTTTTAATGCTGTTTTTCATTTAAACAGAGAGCAAACTGCAACATTGCTTGCTTTTAAAGCAGCAGGTGAAAATGTGGCGTGTTTAATATCCATTAAATATGCTCATTTGAGAGCTTTAAGTAATACATTCACCATGTTCTTTTTATGTGCTTTTGGAGCTCACAGAACAAGTTTTATTCATCAGCACTAGACGCATTAAAGCCCATTTTCATTAAAAGTTGGATGTCGTGGCTATGACTAGTTTTCATAAGAGACGAAGGACGTTGTTTGCAATTTCAGCCTGGCCTTTAACACCCACCAAGTGATGAAAAAAAGGCGTGTCTCATCAATCTCTGCAACGCAGATTTATGGAAAAGATTTTGATCTCGCATTAGGAGCCAAATAAAAGTTCCTCACAAGATAAATGTGTCTTTTTATATTGAGCATTGTAAAAAGCAGATATTGTGCTGGAGACATAATCGCTCCCCTAGGCAACACCTAGACATCATGTAGTCATATCTTTTGTTTTCCATTCCTGTTTTCCTGCAGGATTATGCATCAGCCATGTAGTCATTATTTATGTAACCTGTTGGAGAGGAGGAGATGGCCAGAGGGCGAAGCAGGAAACTTTACTGTTATTATGACAAAAACACAGCTTTTAAAACAGGACACCACAAGACACTGGTGGTAAATTAGCTGAATTTGAATTTTGTTTCTGGCAGATCAATAGTTATTTCTTATAGCAATAGGTAATCCTATTAGGTCATTTAACACGCAGCAATTTATGTTTGAATATAAAAACACAAGGTAATTAATTTAATGATGCTGTGACAGAGCTCAATGAATCTCTTTGCAAACATGTATTCCTTTGCAATAATGCAGCAGAACAACACAATCAATCTGTAATCTACTCAGTGGATTTCTTATCCGCCCTCCATCACACACTGGATGATTAATGAGCATCTCAGCTGGAGATCACCTTCATTGTTTACTGTGTCAATGATCTGTCCGTTTAACGAGGCAGAGCAATTAGACATATCAGCTACATTTTGTCATTGGAATGTTCACCGCACTCTTTTTGTGATAAATTGTTAAAACAGATGTTCAGTAAGAAAATAGAATAAAAAACAATAAAAAAAAAATACTACAAATGGTCCAGAGTACAAACCTGACAGGTCATGTATGATCAACCATGTCTTTGTTCTACATCATGGACACACAGGTCTTGTCGAAGTTTGTACCTTGGAACGAGTTTTAATAGGTTTTGTTAGGATTTTACATGCTAGTACAACACTGAAGCATCACACGTCATTGTGAAAGTGAAAAGAAAATGATTTATGGTTTTCAGTGTGGAAAACATTTGTGAAGTTGCTTCCAGAACTCAGACGGTTCTTTATAGCTTGTTTAATGCAAAGCTGTCTCTATTACTATTCTTCCGATTAATCTGTACAATTAAAATTAGCCCTGGACTTGATTACTTTTACAGAGACTGGATTAGAATAGGCCAACAGACTACTGATTGAGAGCCAGCATATCTTTCCTGACGTATACTATTATGCTATCATGTGGGTTTAACTCAGTGATGGAGTTTTCCAGAAGTTCTTCTACAGTTACAACGGTTGAATTTGTGGTTGTCTGGGTTGAACTGGTTGCCTTGTCACAAGGCAACCAGTTTGTGATTTTGGGAGGAGGAAAATGTTAGTCTATAATGAAGGAAGTTTCACAGGGGATAGAAGATGACCTGCTATGCGATGCCTGATATTGAAAATTACTATTTAATTTTAGGGGGAGACTTTAATATGACCCAGGATGCCTGTTTAGACAGAGCCTAAAAAAACAAACAAAAAAAAAAACAGTCTAATGCTGCTAAAAGCCTAAATGTTTTTATGTTTTTAAAACTCAGCTGGGACTGGTGGATCCGTGGAGACATGGGAACCCGGCACTTAAGCAGTTTTCCTTTTTTTCCCATGCCCACCGTACATAAACATGCATAGTTATTTTCATTATTGATATCAGATTGATGCGACATACAACTTGCAATGCTCAACATTCCTCATTTTAACAGTTTTGTGTAATGCTTCTTGTACAATATTCTAATACAATATTATTCCGGTAATAAAACTTTCTGGTATTATGACTATATTCTTGTAATAAAAAACCCTCTTCGTTTGTAAGTCAGTGACTGTTGAACACAGAAAACGACCAGGAAATACGACAAAGCCTGCTTTACCCTACACAATATCCATAAAACACTTTATGATCCCCAGCGAGGGTTTGACAGAAGATAACTTAGAACCCCTGGACTAGGCCATTCTAACACCTTTGATCTAAATCACTGTAGCTCAGTCTTTATGTTTAGACAGATGTAAGGATGTTTAAACGCCTCTCTGGCTCACACTCCTTGCTAATTCCACCTGTTGCTACTCTCCCTGTTTCTCCTTTGTGGTCCCTGCTGGCTTTTTACTTGGATTTGTGGTTTTTGGCCTGCTGTGGCTCCCTGTGACATTAAATACTACGAGGCTAAATGCGGGAAGGAAAGATCTGGACTGATGAGCTAACAGGTTGCAGGTGTGAGGGGAGAGAGCAGAAGGCCGACTGAAGAGAGAGAGAGAGAAAATATCACTGGGGGCGAGGGAGAGCACACAAGAGACTAACTTAATCTAACACTAAAGAATAACTAGATCTATAAACATTATTCAATTATTGTAATACGGAATAACTAGAGATAAAAATAAACACAATAAACTAGAAAAACTAAGAAGTGAACTCAAGTAAAACAGAAACAAGACCAAAGAAAGAGACTATAAGGAACAAACCTGAAAAACAATTCAAAACAACCCTGGACATCGATATGATATTTTTATGTAAAGTGGAGATAATGTGTACTGATTGGACTCAGCTCTAAGTTATAAAACCCCACAGAGTTTTTCCATCAGAAAAGTCTCATTATTTGAGAAAGGGAGCCGTGTAGCTCATGACTCACCTTGTTAATAACAGAACATGCAAATCCACTCTGTGACACTGAGCCTTGTTCACGATAAAGCAATGCTTTAGTAACACTGTGGAATGTCTCCAGCAATTAGGTCCTTTGAGAAAAGGGAACGCCATGAAAAGAGAAGGGAGGCGGGTAAATTAGGATGGATTGAGGTGATCAGGATGAAAAGCCCCCAGAGACAAGTAGCCGATCTCAACTGCTTCATGACAAATCCTCCTTAAGCACGCCTTCGATGGCCACTTAGTTTTTGAAGGATGGATGAACCAAATCAAATTGCAGTGCCCTTTACGCCAAACTTAGACAATGGACGAAAGATCAATATCAGAAAGTATTTGGAAATGACGGTGTAAACACCACCATGTTTCTTTTTTAAGGGACAGAGAATCAAAGGTAAAGACACAATCTTACTTTTTAAATAAGATTAAAAGAGATGCACATCTTCCATCTCCTCAAGAATGTAGATCAGTGGAACTGAGAAAGAAAACACAGCCAATTTCTGATTATTAGAAACCATTGGTAATATCTCTTTGCCAGCAAAAAGTTTTTTTGTTGTTTTTTTAGCAGCTTGTGTAATGGCTTCTGTACAAGTTGGACACAGAATAAAGACCACAACCCAAATCCTCTTTGGTGAGTTGGACCTCAGCGAGCTTGAATCCTGGGGGTTGTACCGGATGAGGATTGGAGTAGGACATATGACCAATCCGCAGTTGTGGTATTGCCACAATTGTGGATTTAATGGAAACACAATTGTGCCGTTTCCATTACATAATAAATAAAATTAAACACATAAATAAATTTGTCCATCCTATAATTCAACATTCCATGCCATCATCCTCCTACCACTTCCTTTTGTCTTTTCTGCCAGTAGTATCATCAGGTTGTTGATCACGGGACTCGTGTCATGTGGAAAATTTCTTTCAATTGCAGTTCTGCGAAATACACTAATTTCAATACAGCTGAAAAACCACCTCATCCCAGCACAGAAAACGTATCAGTGAAATATGGGAGTTTTTTTTATTGCCTTATTTCCATTAAGCAAATTTATTTTGTAGTTATAATTTAGTCAGTTTAATGTAGATGCAGCTGCTGTTGCATGTTTGTACCACCAGGTGATGTTTTGGCAGGATGGCAGTGAGAATGGAACTCAACTAAGTCATTTATTCTGACGTACATATTTCTGTGCAGTTTACACATATTGAAAATCAACATGAATGGCATCATATGATTTTTTTTTGGACTGAAAATACTGTTATAACTTTCAGGAATTCATTGTCGGTTTTCTAATTGCCAGCAAGATCGGTGGCGCCGGGGACAACGAGTTCATCTGAAAAGAGAGCTTCAAATTACATTCTGTCAAAGACCCCGTGCCACTGGGCTGACTCTGAATCCTGAGTACGGCTTGAGGCACTTGAGATAAAGTCAGAAATCTCTGCAGAAAGTTTTCCATTCATATCCATCCTACATGAAAACAGGGGAAATAGGAGGCCTTCTTTGAGAACTAGAAAAGGTATTTGTCTAGACACACGATGCTGAAGCTGGAGATCCGTATTCACCTGAAGGTTTCCTCACCCATCAAATCCTGACAGCAGATTCCTTTTTACCCTTTAAGCAGTGAAAAAGCCTCATATACATTCTTGTTCACCTTTGTTTCCTAAAGGACACTCTCATTTGGAGCTGCCAACAGCTGAAGCACAGTATGCTAGTAGTCATTATAATTAGGCTAATATTTTCCGTCTGTTCTTTTTTAGCCGCTGATTTTTTTTTCTATTGTGCCCAGAAGAGAAGAAAAGTTCTCCTGAGTCTGATTTGAATGCAGTTTCTGCCTCCTATAGCGAAGCAGCAGCACCAACCTCAACTCCCTGCAGGTTGTGTCAGGCCTTTATAGGAAATCTTCACTGTAAGAGACAGCAAAGAGATGGAGACCCACCTCATTAATGCAGGAAGCTCAGTGGTGGAGAGCTTGAAAAGTGAGACTAACGAATCCTCAAATATGGAAAGCAAAGAGTTTTAAAAAAAGAGATTTCAGGGTAAATCTGCTCCTCTCAAATATAACCCTCAGGCTGGTTTTATATGTAGAGAAAACTGGCTGACTGAAACAGAGGAGACTGCAAGAGAATGGCTCAAATTCTCAGGAATAACCTGCCGTGTAGCCAATGTAAGAATATTTCAATCTAAATTTTCAGAATAGTAACAAAACCTTCTCTTCCCAGCAGAATCAGTAGATTTAATTGACTCTGCTTGGCTTCCTGACCCTGATTAGCTGCTTTTCCATTAACCATGTAATTCTGCAACTGAACATTTTGAAAATAATTTAGCTTAATAGAAACACAACCAATTTAGCAAAACATTTTTACCACAAGGATGAGGTGATTTCTTTAGCCATATCCAAATTGGTTTATTTCACAAAGCTGCAATTCAAACACTTTTTCACATCACACAAGTCACATGATCCACCACTGGACGCTGCCACTGGCACAAACTGGCCACTGGTTGGATGATGGTTGCACGGCATGTATTTTAATGACTTGTCCTGTGAACAAACTTATTCATGTACAATTTTAATTGCATTTCTTATTTAATGGAAATACCGCAATTGTGAATTTGTGTTTTTTCGAAATTAGTGGAATATTGACAAAGTTTTGCACAAAGTTTTGCACAAAGGAAACACAGCTACTGAAACTCACTCCTACTTTAAGGAGTGTTTCCTGCCAATCCATTCATTCATTCATCCATTATCTAACATGTTTATACTTGCAGGGTTGCCAGGGGTGCTGGTGGCTATCTCAAATATAGATTGAGGTGGGTACACGCTGGAGAGGTCACTATTGTGTACCCACACTCATATTAATAAACCTAACTGAGTCATCACAAGGCAACACAAAGACAAACAGGACAAACAGACAGGATGGTGGGAGGAAGCCGGAGTACCCGGAGAGAACCCAAACATGCACAGGGAGAACATTCAAACTCTATTTAGAAAGCCCCCCGGCTGGGAATCGAACCCAAGACCTTCTTGCTGCAAGGCAACAGAGCTACCACTGATGCAGATCAAAAAAGGTAGCTTTGATCTACCTACAAACCAGGTTTCAGTTTGGTTGAAGTGAACTGTGGTGCGCTGGCTCTTGGTGCAGTGTCACAACAGGTGAGGGTCAGGGGATCAGGTTGTTCGAAAGAGAACAATCTGATCAGTGCAGTGTGAAAGCAAAATGCAACAGCTGAAAATGTTGCAATTTTAGTCCCCAATCAAACCGAGTCCTCCAGACTATTAGCTGTGAAAACACCCTCAATGTTGAATCTCACAACTTTGTTCATGTGATGCTCATGTCACCTCATCATGTTTTTCTTTTAATGCAGAGGCGTCAAACTCCAGTCCCAGAGGGTTGCTGTCCTGCAACGTTTAGATGTGCCTCTACTGCACCACGTCTGAATGGAATAATTAGGTCATTAGCAGGACTCTGGAGAACTTATGTACACAATAAGGAGCCAATTACAACATTGGATTGCAGTGTTTTGTATCTGTGGCACATCTAAAAACTGCAGGACAGCGCCCCTTGAGGACTGGAGTTTGACAGCCCTGTTTTAATGCTTACTCATATTTACAGTATTTTTAAACTGATGTGTTGTCTTCCTGCTGACAGAACTTCTCATTTTGACCAACAGTGCACCGCAGAGATCTCAACCTCCAGTCCTCCTGGGCTGGTGTCCAGCATTTTTAGATGTCTCTCTGCTTCAGCACAACCTGACTCCAATACGAGCTCATTAGCTCATTAGCAGAGCTCCGTGGAGCTTGATTGCAGCTTTGTCATATAATTCAAGCATATTGGACAAGGAACGCGTCTAAAAGTTGCAGGACTCTGTCCCTCGAGGACTGTAGTTTGAAACCACTGGTGTATCATTTGTGAGCTCTCATATCCTGTGCAGGATATTAATAAACCTAACTGAGTTATTTTTACCTTGACAATGTTTGGCAATTATTTTTTTCCACAATAAGCTCCCTCTGGTCTTTGCTGTACGTCTCCGTCAGTATCCTGACAGCAGAAATTGCATCTGAACTACTCTTTCTTGCCATGAAACCTTATTGCTATTCACAAATACTCAGTATGTTCCCGCCTCTTGTGGAAGAAAGAATACGGTGAAAAACTGCATTTATGAAAATACGGGTTTGTACTTGGAGTTTAACAACCGGCGCTTGTGATTTCATGCAGTGTTTGATGCTTTCTTATGTGTGAAAAAAATAAAACATCCCCAAATTGTAGAAGATTATAGGACTAATAGAGATGTTAAGTTTTAGAAAAGAACTTGTGAAGGAAACAGATTTTTTAGAAAATTAGGTATAAATGACTTCTCACTCCTTTGCAAATTTAGTTTTATTTCAGCCTTTGAAATCCATTATTTTATACAAGGATTTTTCTTTGACCATCATGTAGGTCATCATACTGTCACCATGGAAACAGACACAAAAATCAGCATTGCTCGTTCCCCTGAAGCCCCCACAATTTCTAACACTGCCTGCTCACTGAGTTTCACGTAAATAATCCATTGTCAGAGTCCAGAATTAGTTCTCAAAGTCAACACTTTTCAATAACACATTGTAATAAAAGGTTTATGTGACATTGCGGTGTTTATTAAAGACACATGAATTATAAAGTTATTCCTAATTTTGAACAGTTCAAAGGGCCAATAAGAATTCACACTGCCTATATACCATTTTGTTTTTGTCGTATTATATTCACAAACCTTGGTAGGTCTTATTGGGTTTGTATGTGACAGATCCCCATGCAGGACTATCAAATATATAACTTTATAACTGGAGAAGTCTTTAACTTTATTTGTACAGCACACTTCAGCAACTAGACAGTTCAAATATGTAAAACACGCATCAAAACTTCACAGAATTACCTTTAGCTGCTTTGGTGTCTGACTATCAGCTTTGAGAAACCAAAGATGAAAAGCATTTCCCATCTGCTCAACATCAGAGAGTCTGTACTTGGTCATTTTTAAGTCTTGCATTGAATTTAGATCTGGACTTTGACTGGGCCATTCTAATTCATTACAATCTTTTGATCTCCTTCCAAAGACAAAAGAATCCCCACAAAATACACCACCATGTTTTACAAGCGTAATGCTGCTTTTTAGGGTATTTATTTGGATTGTGGCAAACTACAAGTAGTATTTCTTAAAGGTGGACATATCATGCTTTTAAATTCTTCCTTTTCATCTGTAAATTATTCACTTATGGTCTATATAAAGTAGAGCTGCAATGCCTAAGATTGTAGCAATTAATGGAAGAACTCTACAACACTTTTGCTCATGTTAAGGATGTAAACGGCAGGAGTTATAGGACACAAAAGAACTCTGATGTCATGCTCAGTTGCCTTCACCTGAACCAAAGATGAGATCCAGACTCACAGCGAGTAGTGAATGGCTGGAGGATTTGACTGATGATGGTGTGGGAAGGAGGGAGGCTCTCACTTATCCCAGAGGAGCACCAGAACTGAAAGGAGCTTATTTCTAAGAATTTCAGCATGATATCCTCACCAGGTGAGTCTCTTAGTTGCTTGGCAACCTGATAATTCCTGTTTTTATCCCATAGGGATGTTTCTCAGGAAAATATGTTATGCTGTGCATCGTAGCTTTATTTTACTATGCTCATTTAGCATATTTAAACAAACACTGCATGTCTTCTTCTATGTTATGAGAGCATGGGCGTCACCTCATAGCATAAATGAGTAAGTTAGCATAAGTGAGAGCTGATCCAAAGTATTAATTACTGTAGTGCAACCAGGGGCGCCGCCAGGAATCTTGGGCCCCATGACAAAACATTGAATTGCTCCCCCCCCAGCCCCCCGTTGCACCTGTTGTGTTTCTTGAGTCTATCTGTTGCGCAGAGCTGCTCATGAGTTCAGTTGTGGCTGCATGAGCACACATCTCTGTGTGTGCACACACACACACACACACACACACACACATCAGTGTGCCACTCTGCAGCACTTCTTAGCAGGTGGAAAGTATCTGGCTCAATTAACCACACCCTCAACTCAGGTCACATAAAGAACTCACCTACCATTTGCCCAGGTTTTGCAGCAGAGCTGAGGAGGGCAAACAGCCTCCAGCCTGCATGTCGTGGAAAAGGGCTTAAATTAAACATGGACTACCGGTAAACCTGCCACTGAACTCAATTGAAAAGCAAATGTTGATTTTGGTTCATATGTTTGGGGAAAAAAAGACATGGAAAACAATACTGGAATGTTTGGAGTAAATCTAAATGTTTGGAATTGTTTAATTAAACAGATACTGAGTTGGATAATTTTACACTTAAAATGTATGATTAAAATTGTTTAAAACATTTAAGGTTAAAAATGAATTGATCATTAAGATAGATTAACCTTAATGCATATGTCTAAAAATATTTGTTAAAAAAATGGTGTATGTGTTTTGTAGGTTTTTCACCTTTTCATTCTTTCACATTCACTGGTGAAAATAGAAAAGGGTCTGAGTGAAATCCTGAAGTCTGAAGTCCTCCTTTTTCAAGTGTGGGAAGCCACGACAGAACACTTGACACTATCTGACCCATCAAAACATCACAATTTTAAAGACTTGGAACTGTCTTGCTTTCTTTGGTCCAATACTGATACTAGCACAATATTTAGTGCTAGTGAATTTTACATGCAACAGTCCGCAGTCAATACAGCAAATATGTTGATTAAGTTTTTTTTAATATTACTTTTAGGTTATTGAACGTTCTCTCCCTACCAGCAACAGTCATAGAAAATGTGCAAAAAAAGATATATAGCAACCCAGATTTCTCCCAAAATGCTATGTTGTTGCATTTTGTTCAAGCTACAGAAGATAACTAATGAAAAAATATTTTTTTCGGCATTTCTTACAGCTGTCACCATGACATGACAGTTTGTTATGAGACGGATAATCTGTGAAAAGATCAATCTCCTCCACCTCCTCTCTCAGCTGCTACTCCTGTCTAAAGTAATATACTGTTCTGACCAAAACCAACCAATCAGAACCAGGAGTTTGCTTTTAGCGTTGTCAATCAACATCATTCACTCACTGATAAGTGAGCTAATGGAGGATTTTTGTGAGTAATAAATAAATTGTTTCTGTTGTGTAATGGTAAAAAGAGTAGAGAGGCAGGAAAAATCCCTACAGACTCCCTGGAATGATGTTAACTAGGTTTTTATTGAGCACCTTTGGTCGCCCTTTTTCACTGGGACTGAAGGGAGAGGTTATTCTGTAATGTGGTTAAGCTGCTGCTGGTCTTCTGTTAAGTGTAGTAAAAGGTACAGAAACAAGTTAAACATATGAGTATGATGTTAAATTCTTTCCTTTAAATATTAATTCAATATTTATAACTGTGAAAACATTTGCGACACGAGCCGCAGACAGATGACATTCCCGTGTTTCCTGAGTAAATTTCTGCTACTGGTTTCCTTCAAGGCTCTCGAACATCCAACACTCATTCTGCGTGTTTTTATTCCTCTGCTGCCAAAGACTGTACATCCTCCAGCTTTATCGCTGCCAGCCCTCTGACATCAGCTCTGCCAACTGGAGAGGAGAAAAATTAAGCAATTAAATAAGAACCTGATGTCAGGCTCTCAGGTCTGTGACTTGTGACAGTTCTTTTTAAAGGTTTGATGTGGATATGTTGTCATGTTACAACTACAACCGTCTGGAAATATTTTGTGATCAACGAACACAAAGTTGTCCACATCTATGAAGTGGAAGAAAAAAATATTTTCAACACTTTTTACAAAGAAAATCTGAAAAGCTTTGTATTCAGCCCCATTTAAATCCAGGAAACCGTTTTACTTCAACATGAAGTACTTACTAAATAGAGTCTATCTTTGCATTATTGTATTTAATCTCAGTGGTGGGCACTGCTAACTAAAAACCAAGTTGCCTTAACCCTAATGCACCAATCCTAGGCATTGGTTCCACTAATGCTAAAGCTACATCATATTTAATGGAAGCTAATGCCAGAACATGAAATTCATCCATGTTGATACCAGCTATGTGTTAGTTATTGAGAGCTCAATAGAGTCAGACTTGTTTCTGCACACCTACCTGAACGGTTGCACTCAGGGGTGAATAGAGGGGAAAAGTTAGGACAATTCCAGGGGCCCCTGACCAACTGGGGGCCTTCCCACAAAATAATATTTTTTTTCTAATAGAAATAGGAAAAAATTAGGGGGCCCTGTCAATTACAAAATTAATCATATTGTGTTTTTGAAATTGTTTTTAGCAGCAAAAAAAAATAATGTTACCCCTCCAAGACCAAAAAACACACATCCATATTTGCACTGAACCCCATCTGGATCTGCATGAAATGGCTCCTGCTTAGCTCACATGATGGTGACGGAGTTCAGCAGCAGGCAGTAGAACCACTGAGGAAGTTACTGAGCCACCAAGAAAAATGATAAAGTCAGGGTTTCAAAAAGAAAGAGAGAAAAAAGACAAGAGAGTCAATTTATAACCCAGCGTTTCTCCAACAGAGGCGGGTAGACCGTGAGATTATCAGCCACTTAGCATAGTTAGCCTAGCTACAGATTACTGTTTGCCTCCATTTAACTGGTATTTAATGAAAAAAGGAAATAATTTAACATCATATTCATAAGTTCAACTTGTTTCTGTAACTTTTACTACACTTAACAACAGACCAGCAGCAGCTTAACCCTGTTACAGAATAACTCACAAAAATCCTCCATTAGCTCACTTATCAGTGAGTGAATGATGTTGATTGACAACGCTAAAAGCAAATTCCTGGTTCTGATTGGTTGGTTTTGGTCAGAACAGTATATTACTTTAGACAGGAGTAGCAGCTGAGAGAGGAGGTGGAGGAGATTGATCTTTTCACAGATTATCTGTCTCATAACAAACTGTCATGTCATGGTGACAGCTGTAAGAAATGCAAAAAAAAACATTTTCTCATTAGTTATCTTCTGCAGCTTGAACAAAATGCAACAACATAGCATTTTGGGAGAAATCTGGATTGCTACATGTCTTTTTTTGCACATTTTGTGACTGTTCCTGGTGAAGAGAGACCTTTTAATAACCTAAAACTAATAATAAAAAAAAAACTTAATCAACATATTTGCTTTATTGACTGCAGACTGTTGCATGTAAAATTCACTAGCAGTAAATATTGTGCTAGTATCAGTATTGGACCAAAGAAAGCAAGACAGTTCCAAGTCTTTAAAATTGTGATGGTTTTGATGGATCAGATAGACTCAAGAAATTGTAACAGCTGTGAAGGGGGGCCCAATTAAATTTTTTATCATGGGGCCCAAGATTCCTGGCGGCGCCCCTGGTCACAATACTTGAACAGGAACACAATGTTTGATTAAAAGTTACTTTCTGGCGGCACCCCTGCAGACAACTATGCAAACGTTTTCCTGCTTGAATTTTTTTTATATCTTTGTTTTGTTTCTCAGCTCTACTTCAGAATATATTTTATTTTGATTTACTCTTAAATGATCATTCTTGCACTTTGTGTTATTAAAGTGTTTTATAGACACCTAAACTTTGTCCAAATTCTGTCACTGGATTTAACAAAAGTAATTCAAAGGAAATATTAGGAAAATCAAAAAAATACCTAGAGATCAGAAGTTTGATGACGTCAAAGTTAAATAATAAAAAGTATCTGTGCTGGTTGGTACCTGCGATACTGGCCGTGTATTTATTTGGAATCAAATTGATACCAAGACTTGCAGCTTCGCACACTGATACTGCAGCTCTGATGGAGCAGTAACGATTTGGAATTAGTTAATGTCAGTGTTTAATATTTTGACTGAGCCCATATTTGCAGTAAAGAAAATATCACTTTGGTTCTTGTTCCAGTCCAAGTAAAGTATATCCAGAAGGCTCTGGGATAGAACAAGATCAGTCAACAAATCAAGGCCACTAAATGCATTGTTGGAAATGATAATTCAATTATGCTAGTTTTAACTTTAAGTACATGTTTAAATATTAGACAGGTCAACATTGCCTTGAGTAGGCCTCAAATTTAAGTTAGATTTATATTCATGGCTCAATCAACATAATCTGATCAGTAAAAGATAATTGTGCCAATTTTTATATCCAAATCAGCCTTTTTGATATTCTGGGTTAGAGGAGAACTCTGAACCATCAGCCTCCTGTTGTTCTTTGTTTACAGCAAACATCTGTTCTGGGACAGCAGGAGGGCTGCTGTCCCAGAACAGCGTAGAGATAACCGTTTCCTGAACCCATATAAGATTTGGGGTCCTTTGCTATGTGTTTGTGTAGGAGGACACCTGGAGAGATTCTGGGATCTCACACAGAGGTGTGAAATGCTGCTTTTTCTCAGGACCCCATCAGGCCCCGCAACAACAGTTTAGAGCATCTTCCCTTTGAAATTTAAAACTCCTAATAGTCAGGGGAGCAGGGACCCTCCCAGACTGCACACATTAGAGAAGAGAACACACCTTCCTATGAAAGTTTCGGAGCTAAAATAACTAATCAGATCGTTGGGTGCAGCGGCACCGGCGCTCTCCGGAGACTTGGTCGTTGTATTTGTCCATTTTTCTGTTTCTTTCAGGTGATTGATGTCTGTCTTGTGGTTTTGAGTTTCTGTTGATTCTGGTATGTCATTGGTGTGATTTGATGCATTTGTTTGTCTGAATAAACTCTGGATATGTTTGAAGTAGAACCGTGAATGTTGTGAACTGCCCTTACGCACGGGGAAGCCCTCGACCCGGGGAACAGAGAGGAGACAACGAGCTAAAGGTTTTAATAATTATCCTCTCACCAGCATCTATCATCATAGAGCTCCAGGTGAGGCAACGATATCACTTCCATTTAATATGTCCAGAGGGAGAAAGAAGAGCTGGAAACCCAACACTGCTCAAACGCTCCCAATATCAGCCCAACTCAGCATCAATACGCTGCTACATTCACATCTTAACCTGGAGTCATCCAATCTGAACATCCCACACACTATCCACTCTATCTGTAATATGCATGTGGATATATGTGTGTGTGTTTATAGGTTGTGTGTACTGTCTGTGGATATGTGTAAATACTCTCCAAACAATCATTCCATGCAACCAATGGTGATTTGTTTTATAATTGGTATGAAACACAATGCTAATTCTTAAAGAGGTTTGATTTATTAAGCCTCCCTTCTAAAACTTGTCAAATATCAAATATCTCCGTCTAACCGCATTACTTCCTATCAGTTTCCAACTCATTTAGGGCAGGTGAAAGTGATACACCAAGACATGCTGAGGAATGAGCATTTATACCAGAGTTTATTCATGTTCTTCTTGGGTCATAAATGGTAAACTCTGAAGAGCTTTGGAAGCTTAAGTAAAGGATTTTAAATGTACAAGACTGAAATCTCAACAATTTTTAGTTTGTATATTTTATGTATGTATGTTTTTTTTTCTTTCAGTTCATCATATTTATCCAGTTCATTAAAAAAAAACAACACCTGGCTGAATAGAAAGAAAATCATACGTTATATGTTAATTTGGCCAACTTACTTGATGACCTTTTCTCTCTTCTGTCCCCCTGCAGAGGAAAACTGTTCACATGACAAATTCAATTTCAACCATACACTTTTTCCCCCAGAGAGAGAAAGAAAATCAGAATCCATTAGTGAAGCGACTGCATAAAGTCTGAATGCACCATCCAGTTTGAAGTGTTTCTTCCATAGCAGCTCTCTGGAGTGACATGTTGGAAGTGAATACTGGAAGCTAGTTAAAAAAAAACCCAAGTCATCCAGATTGAGTTTTGAATGTAGAATATGTTAGAAATGAATTAAAAAGAGGTGACAGGAAATGTTTTGGGCGTGCAAAGTAGGAATAAAATTATAAATAAAAAAAAATAATAATAATTTCTTCCTGCCAGATTCATATATTCCATACAAATTTAAGTTTCTCACAACAACAAGACGTTTCTACTCTTGCAGAACGTAACACAGAAAGAAAACAATTCCTCGTGTCCCTTCACTGGAAGCAAACATCTGGCTAAAGGCCTCTGACTGGCAACTAAAGCAACAATTATAAAACAACTGTAAAAATCAGGAAACCTGTCTATCGTACTAAATCAAATGAAGCTGTTTTTAGACTGAGTTTGTGCTTTCTGACTATTTTGCATTGCTTACAGACATTTTAATGGACCTTGCAAAATTTTTTATGAAAATAAAAACTTAGACCTCCTTTTAAGACCAAACTGTTTTACTTGAGAAAGTCCTTAAGTCTAAATCCCAGTTTTAATGTCCAAATTACTAAACTGCTTCCCTTCTAACTCTCCCCTCAGAGTTCAGTACTGAACTGCTCTCCATCCAACAGGTACTGCGATTCTAAACCTACTGAGTTTTACCCTAATCAGGATCTCTAGGAAATCTATTTAGTTAGTTTAGAGGAGTACCCAGGTGGTCAAATAGGAATCATAGACCACACCCATTAACTGTTGTTCTCCCTTTATTTTGCAACTTGCTCTTGACTCTGACCAGGTGTTATTTAGTGACTCGAATGGAGCCACTACTATCCAAAGTGCTTATACTTTATTTTTTAATCATAATGCATGAAAATGAATGGATGGCATCAGCTATGTTCGACAACAGGAGAAACGTGTTGAGGTCTAAACACGGTTAATGTGTTCAAACTGGATTGCAAAATGACATTCAATAAATTACAATAAGCGTTTTGATGAGGTTTATTTCCCAGGTTAGAAATTTCCTTTTAAATTGCAACCTTTAAACAAGTGTTAAACGTTGCTTTTATTAAGCCCACATTTCTAGATTAAAATGCTTGTATTGATCTGGAGTAATATTTAATTTAAATAGTGTTTTCATTAGCTGTAAGCAGAAAATCATCAAATGAAGAGAAATAAAGGTTTGAGATACGTTTGTGTTTAATTGAGCTGTGTAATGTTTGCTGCTCAGTGAATTTAGTTGATTTCCAATAATTTTCCAAAAAATTGAATATGACTGTAGTTGTTAGCACTGCTGCTCCGCAGTATGAAGGTCATCTGTTGGAGTTCCACATGCAGTGCTTGTTCTGTCAAGTGCATGTGTGGATTGACTGCAGGCATTCTCGCTTCCTCCCACAGCCCAGACTCACACATGGTAGCCTGACAGGACCCTCTAAATTTGTGTGTAGGGGTGTGTGTGTGGGTGTGTGTGTGTGTTCATACATAGTTCTTTGTCCTGTGTGTCTCTGCTGATCTGCGCTGGAAAATGGATAAATGCATATAGATGAAAAAAGCCTTGGTACTTTTACTGAGGTCAAGCGTACAGATTAAACTCCTCTAACAGAAATTATTTGGTGCTCTAGCAAAAACAAAGTAGCGACTTAGTGTAGCAAGGAAACACCCAAATAAAAGCACAACAGTCCCTGTGTTTCCATTAACCATAGAATTGTGCAAATTGAAAATGCAAAAAATTAATTGGATTAATGGAAACAAGGCAATTAAAAAAAAATTCATTCTTGATACAAAGTCTTTGCGGAAGCATGAGATGGTTTTCCAGCTGTATCAAAATAGATGCATTTAGCAAAACTGCAATGGAAACACTATTCACATCACACCAGTCACATGACGAACAGCCGGATGTTACTACTGGCAGAAGCGATGAAGAAGACGACAGGAAGTGGTAGGAAGATGATTTTTTTTTCCGAGACAATGTGCAGTTGTCTCCACCAGTTCTCTTACAGCATAATTCATGTGTAAAATTGCTTGATTGATGGAAACACTGTAATTTCAAAAATTGCAGAGTAGCAGAACATCGAAAAGGGCTTGTCCATGTTTGTAATGTAAATGCAGCTGTTGGTTCCCAATGCTCTTAAGATTTTGAAGGATTTGCTGTTTGTTTTAATTGAGTTGAGACCTGGTGCTTCATAGAGGGTCAGAAGTCCAGCAAACTACTCAGTCAATTCCCCAGCGTCTCACCGCTGTACATCAAGCTTTTATTAGATTCCGCAGGTGCGGTCTTTACCTGGAACGAGAAGAGCCAACACTGATACTACTACTCATCATTTTTACAAAAATGAGGAAAAAAACAAACAAATGGAAACCATTAGAAGTCAACTGACATCTATTCCACCAAGGCAAACTGCATCACCCAAGACAATCCTGTCTGCTATTTTGTTTGAGTTTGAAGGCTGCTGTTTGCTCACACTGCTTCATCACACACTACCTGCATGTCCACACACTCCTCTGTTCTGAATCTACATGCTAGTTTCTGCTCCCAAACCAGGACTTGGACTTTACTCACTAATTAGACTTGCCAGCACACACACATACACATACACACACACATTAGAAACATTACATGTGTTATTCAGAAACTTGGCACACGTCTGTTGAACATCAGCTGGCTCATCTGTGCTGCTGGAGCAGCAGTGGCTTGCATGATGAAAATGTGCAATATCTGAGCACCAGCTGACGCATTATGTGAAAACACAGTATGGAGGACCATTAATGCTGATGGCTGCACTCTGTCTGAGCAGGCGGAACCTCTTATGAGGAGAATATAAAGAAGGGGGGAGGGGGTGGGAATAAGGTAACAAACTTTCTCTTTGCAATGAATTTAGTAAATACTCTTAGTTAAAACCATTGCAGTTCAGTTCAATTTATTTTTCTCTTCATGACACTTTTGGTGTGGGAAAGAGGGAAAGGAGGGAAAAAAAATACTTCAAACCAACTCGTCTCAACTAGTTTTTATCATATAAAACCCTATTCAAATTCATATTTAGATTGTCTTACCACCCGCCTATTCAAACACATTTTCACACCACTGGTTCATTCATTTTCATGAATATGTTTCTATCACAAGTTTGTATTCATGGGAGGTACAGCTTCCATGAGGTAAAGCTTCTCCCAAATGTTCTATCAAAGGAAAAGAGAACATGAGTCACCAGGAGCATGAAGTAAGGGCCCCCACCCACAGCCCCTCCACCCCCCACTCGCTGCCCAAAACAAGGAGGAAATAATTGGTGTTTGTTTCCCATTTGACTTCAAGTTTGCTTCTTTTTCTTGGTATTCACACAATCCATCTGACGTGTTAATTGGAAGCAAATCCCTCCCTCTAAGGAAACAGACTTCTCCCAAATGTTGCAGCAAAATGAAACTCAAAACTGCTGGGTTAAAAACAGACCCGCTTGGGTTACTTCACTGACCAAGGCAAATATAGACATATTCAGTTCTTGTAAGTCCCAAATGAATCAGAGCCTGGTAGATTCAGGTTCAAATGGTTTATTTTTACCTACATGTTTCTTTTGACTAAAGTTCCTTAAGTCTTGTTCACAAATTGATAGTTGCTGGAAAGTGAAGCTCTGCCCAGCTCACAATGAGCTCTGGACTTTACCCACAAACGATGCACACTAGAAGCCAGTCCTGAGCACCAGCAGCTTTTTATTTTAAATACAATATTTCATCTCTAAATATAATTTCAGCCGGAGTGGCAAACAAATTACCCACAGTATATTGTTCTCCGCTCAGCACGGGAGCCATTAGTGACATTTTTACAATTAAACACTTTCCTGCAATCTCCTATAATCACAATTCGTGCTGCAATCATCCACTAAAAATCATGCGGACACAAAGTCAGAGCGACCAATTAACCTGCAGCTGCCATGAGCCGTGCTAAAGCCGAACCCTTTTCACCTTTGGTCACCTCACAGCCACAAACTCTAAATAATTTGAAAGGGCTTTTATGCAACAGACCAACACAAAGTAGCAATCTTTTTTTTTAAGTTTAAGGATATGTAGTTTAAAAAACAACAACATATATCTACTAAGAAAAAGAAAAAAAACGAGGTGTTGATTTGTTTTTACACTCTTTACCAGGACACTTGAAATAATCCGTCACCTGCATATGAACAGTCTTACCTTTTCTTGTGGGTTCCATGGTGACGCCACAACTGGGAAGATCTTTTTTCTTTCTTTGTTCCATCTTTTTGGATAACAGTTCTCATGTATGTATCTAAACACTGTTGAAACGCAGTCAAGTGTATCCTCTTAATCCCGAAATGTATTTATAAATTGTACCAAAAAAATATTACTTGTGTTTTTGTAGTTAGTCAGCAATTATAAATCTGAACATTGTACTTATTAGTGTAAATTTAAATATGATGCTAATTAGATCCACTAGGCATTCAAGTAATGGAGCAGCCTGTTTAATTCTAGCATGTTGATTAACTAATGCTGCTAATACTCAAACAAATTGAGTAAAAAATGTGTTTTTGAACAACCATTGCTTTTTTATCATATCATTATGTCAAATACAGACGAATACTGTAAAATGTTGCTGAAGCAGAGACCTGAGCTCCCAGTCTCTGCTTTCCAATATGAAATATATGTTGAAATTCAATTTCATCAAGTATTTTTGAACAACCATCAGTTGTTAGCTTTCAGTGTTTCCAATACAGCTAAATATTGAAAAATTCCTTTACTGTACTAGAAGCATTTATTCCCGGCTTCATTGTAGAAAAGTATGTACTTATGGAAAGTATTTATTTGTGAATCTAAAGTAATATTTTGACTCAAAGTTGTGTAATCAAAACACATGCACATAATTTACTTTCTCTATAATTATGCCTAAATTTCACAACTTCTTAATATTTAACATTAAGAAGCAAAATATGTATATAAATAAATATTTAATGTATTATTAACTTCCATTCCTTAGTGCCTTATGGAAGAGTTGCACAGTGGCGCAGTTGGTAGAGCTGTTACCTTGCAGCAAGAAGGTTCTGGGTTCGATTCCCGGCCCCGGTCTTTCTGCATGGAGTTTGCATGTTCTCCCTGTGCATGCGTGGGTTCTCTCCGGGTACTCCGGCTTCCTCCCACAGTCCAAAAACATGACTGTCAGGTTAATTGGTCTCTCTAAATTCTCCCTAGGTGTGAGTGAGTGGGTGTCTGTGTGTGTGGGGAGGGGATTGGGGTGGGGGTGTGTGTGTGTGTGTGTGTGCCTGGTTGTTTATCCTGTGTGTCTCTGTGTTGCCCTGTGACAGACTGGCGACCTGTCCAGGGTGACCCCGCCTCTCGCCCGGAACGTTAGCTGGAGAGGCACCAGCTAATGTGCCTAACGCAGCTCTCTGGGTAAGTCCTGTGTGAGAAAATAACGCTAAACAAACATCCATCTTTATGAAAAAATATTTTGCATAATTAAATCAGCTCAAGCAGTGCAATTCTGCTCAAATGGTTGAGGCATTCAAATTTAATTAGTCTTCACCAGTTTAATTAGGAGGCATAAAAGACGAAGCAAAGTCGTGAACAGAGAGGATGGAGCGAGCGACAGCAGAACCACTGATCAGCCTGGCAGGCTGCAGAAGTGTACATCTGTGGAGAGATAAAAATCTGACGAACCTGGTAACATCCCAGGAAAATGAGGCAGAGCATCACCACAGCTGAATGACGCAGCAGCTCTGACGTCACAAAACAGTGACATCAACCCCACGTCTTCCTCCAGGAGAAGGGAATATCAGTCACCTGGAGACAAGAATGTTTTTTCCCCATTTGTCTTCAGGTTTGATTCTTTTCTTGGTATTCACGCAATCTTTCTGACTTGCTAATTGGAGGCAAATCTCCCCTGTAAGGAAACAAACAGGTCTCCTCGGGAGCAGTAAAACCGACCCAGGTCCCCACGCACTGGAGGAAAATCAACACCCTTTTGCTAAAGTCTTGTGTTTCCTTTTGTTTTTTGAAAGACAAATGGTGGAAGGTTTAGTAGGAAAATTTCCACTTTTTGTCCATTTTTACAAAACATAGGGGATCTCATGAGTTGTATTGAAAGTGCACTCCAGTCCATGCCTTCCGAAAAGAAATGATTGACATTATTGAGTAAGTCTGTGGCACATTTATTGAATGATAACAATACACTAACGTTACTTCCCTCAGCTGTCTGACATCAAATCATCATTTTCATGTTTTGGTTTGGCTAAGATGACAATTTTTTTTCTGCTTGTTAGATAATAACAGAATGGCCTCGAACTCAGAAGTTTACATACACTAAAATGACTTTGCCTTTACAGAGATCCATAACTAGCGGAGGGAAAAAAGGATACTTGCAAGTTTGTGAAATTCATCTCAACTGTGTGGAATGGTGGCAGCATCATGCTGAGGGGCTATTTTACTGCAGGAGGGACTGGTGCTGATCACAGATGGAAATTTTTCAGCCGGGAAGTTAAAACTTCCTCCTAAATGGAGAATGACTTGTTATGTCAACCTTTGTTTTATTTCAATCGATTAATCAAGCAATCAATTTTAGCTCTAAAGCACCCTTCATGTTGGAGGCAGCTCGCTGGAAACACATTTGAACCATCCAGGGTCACAGTCTGCAGGTGCAAATGCCACAGTTGTGAAGTAAACTGAAAATGATGGGGCTCTCCCTTTTTCTCCCAGCTTTGCAAGAGGGATGGTGGATGTTCAAAGCGATGCACTTTCACCTTTTCTTCACTTCCCTGGACCAGCCAGGGGAGTCATTGCTCATATTCCTTGCTTACTTTCTTAATAAAATAATATTCAAAATGCATTTTGATTCGTTCTTGATTGACTCAGTGTTTCACCTTAGCTAAGATTTATTTATTTCCTTAACAGACTCAAAACAGAAATGTTCACTTCAAAGTGGCATAAGAACAACAAAGTTAACATTTTGGAGTGGCCTTCACAAAGCCTTCATCTCACCACCACAGAAGATCTTTTTGGACAGATCTGAAAAGGTCTGAATACGACGCAGACTCAGTTGACAGTCAGAAGGAATGGAGCAGAGTCAGTAAAGTAGTTTCTTCCTGGGCGTGATGGACTGCAGCTCAGTGTAACTATTGGTTCTGCTTTCAACTGTGTTATTATTAAAGAACGCATTTATAAATTATATTACTCTCTTTATGCTTTACATCTGTTTGATTTGTGTGTGTTTACTTGTACATGTTTTGTTTCCTTTATGCATTTTTAATTTAGTGAGACCTCGAGTCATGTTCAATAAATTACTATGAATTCTGATCAAGTTTGTTGCCGGATTAAAAGTACCAAGGAAAAATAACCATTAAGAAGGTATAAAACATGCTTTGCATAAAGCTCACATTTCTGCATTAAGTGCTTTTTATTGCTCTGATGTAATATTCTAATTTTAAGCGGTGCTTTTGTGTGCTGCAAGTAAAAAAAAACAAAAAAACATCATAATTAACAGAAAAAAGTTTGACATTTTCTATGTGTAATGAATCTGATCGTGATGAAGTTAATGAAATAAACTCTTTTAAAATATCCAAAAGAATTTATTGGAAAATAAAAAAAATTGTGGAAACCCTAAGGATTGCATATGGCTGGAACAGCTACACAAGTGTGTAAGTGTGGGATCCCACATATACACACTTGGGATCCCACACAAAGAGAGACCCTTAATGAAGCTGCAGCAGCTACGATGTCGCACTTGACAGAAACGGTTTCCTTTCTCTATAAGTGGGCATCAGGGCCTCTGACGTCTGAAAGCTTTGCCTTATTCCAGACTCAGAGTCACAATCACACACTCCCAGGAGGCATGAGTCCGGCAGAGGAGGACAGGAATCCACTTACACAGACAGAGACGGAGCGCCGCAGCCTGCCGTTAAGCAGACGTTTTCCCTGCTGCGTGTGATAAATTCTTTCATTTCCACTGATCAGATTACTCCACAGCTGCTGGGTGCATGCCTCAGTTTGGAGGTAAAGACTCAACTTTAATGCTTCTGCTTCTATGCTGTACTTTTACTCAACTGTGACTGAGAGAACTCCTTTTCACATACGACACATTTCAAATAACACAGATTTTAAAGGCAAATTATATGAATGCAAATTAGTTCCACACTCATCTCAATATAACATTGAATGCTCTGTTTAATTTAAAAGTCGAGCTGTAGTTTTACATGAACGCATCTCAGACTCATTGAGATGGATTTTTGATTAGACCCCTTTACTCTGACACGTTTAAAGAAAAGTCGCCCAACATGTGGAATGTAATTTCACCTTGAATGAATCCCCTAACACCCTAATTTTATTTGTAACGTATTTTAAAAAAATAACATGCATAATTTTCTTCCCATACATTGGACATCAAAAACCTATTCTGCTCCCCAATATTAAATGTTTCCAGGCAGATTGACTCATTCTGAGTGTAACAAGTGACTTACATGTCCTTAAACAAAGTAGGAGAATATAGAAGTTTTAAAGGCATTAAAACAGATTTTTTTTTTTTTCAAAACTGCTGCTAAACACGTACATCAACCGTGTTCCAGCTTTACACTTGATTCTTCTAAAATCCTTCCAACTTTTGTTCTCAACATTGTTTGCAACAAAATGTTCCAATTCCAAAATCTTATCTGCTTCCAGAATTCTAGTCCTGAGAGACTTTTGGTCATTTCTGACTTTCCAGAGGGAGTAAAATTTATTTTTTAGTCATTTTTTCCTAAAAGAAAAAAAACAGCTGACTGATAATTATGCACACCTTGATATCAGGTATAGATCTCCTTAGGCCACATCCTCCTTCATTTCACAGATATGATCACCTGCTATGATTAAATTCATTAAGCTTTTAAGTTTACCCAACTTGGAGTTGGAAACTACGCCTACATATAATGATACAGTCCAAACACTCACTTATCTGCTCATTATGCACACAGTATAAATATGAAATGATAAGGTTTAAAGTGTGCCTTTGCTCATCTCAAAATGACTCAGTTAAAGTCAGTGACTTCAAATCTGTTTGTACATCCAGCTGAGCAATAAGCAAGGAAACAGAGGTAACCAGGAATGAAACAGGAGGATCTGTAGAGGAGTAACAGAAGGAGATGAGTTTCAATTCTGACAGGTGAATCTGGAACAGACCAGGGCTGATTAGCTGGCAGGTGGCAGGAGTGAGATGAGAGAGCAGAAGGCAGAGGAGGGAGAGAGTCAGCTTAGATCCTCCTTGCTGATTGGTTGTTTCAGCCACACTACAGCAGCACGTGGCAGTAATGCAACCTTAAAGTTTCTTGACCAATAAAAATAAAAAAAAATGAAGAAAAAGAAGGTTGTTCCTGCATAGCACTGGGTGAAGGCCAAGGAGCTTGATTTTTTCTCCACAGATTCTGCATTATAAAATGCATTTTTATAAAAATGTGTGTAAAAAAATATAACATTACATTAGATTGTTAACAGCTTTGACAGGTTTTAATTAACATTTTAACAAAAACAAATGCCTAGTTTTTCAGATAGGGCAAAGTTGGATTGGATAACATGTATCTATTTATGCAATAAATGAAATCATCATTTGGAAACTCCTTTTTTATTATAAACAAAAATGAGAAATCTACAAAGAGGGAGTTCTGGTAGAATGGAATTTCAGGTGTGCTGAGCAGATTAGCTCTTTGTGAATTATGTGTTTGGACACCAAAACGCCGAGGTCACTGCCGGTAAACAGGGTCTCTGGAGCCGTAAATACAACTACAATAGAAACAATTGGAAAACACTGTCCAAAGGTTTATAACATGTACAAATCTCTGCTCTGTGTAAGTGGTCCCCCTGTCAGCATGATGTGTGGGTTACATTAGGTCGCACAAACAAGATGAGGCATCCAAAGAGAATGCTGGGGCTGGGTGCAGGGCAGGGGGCAGAGGGAAGGTTTCAATTAGCTCGGTAGGCTGTTTGTCTGCAGGTCCTGCTTTAAATGCCAGGAGTGGCTCAGACTCACCACAGATCAATAACAGCCTAGAGGTGAAAAGGTGAAGTTGCAGGCCGTGTTTCCAGGAGGGGGCGCTGGCCTTGGTGCTGAAGCGTCTCTGTGCCTCAGTCTTCACACATGAAGGATTTAAATAATGCATTTCGTTTTCATGAGGCGTGTTAGTATCTGTCCAACATCGACATTTTGGTCTTATTATTTGGTCTTCAGGTCCTGGGGATGGCCATATAGAGTAGAATATATAAAAAAGAAAAAAACTTAAACATATATAGTTGATGGAGATGTTTCACCTCCACGGGTTATGAAGATTTCCTTCCAGCTGCTCTGTTTTCACGCGTGTCATTAACTGACGTGTTTACCTCTGAGCTGGAGTCTCCAAAAAAAAAAAAGAAGAAAAGAAAAGCTGAATATTAATCCCACTCTGGCTGCAGTAGTGGGCTTCTTGGAAGCACGTCTCGCCGCGCGCACTACCCGCACGTCACTCGGCTGACATCAGCGCGCGGCTTAAATACTCCCAACCTCGCGCGCTTAAAACAGTAAACAGGGCGGCTGCTTTCCACGTGGGCATCCTGAGAACTAAAGTGAACAATTTCTTATGGTTCACAAACTTCACAGGCATGGATTAGTTTTTTTCTCCCCCACTTTTTTCTGCACTTTACTCAAAGTTCCAGCTTAGTTTTTTTTTAAAGTTTTTTTTTTAGAATGATTAACGAAACTGCTGCGTTTGGGGAAGTGGACACCAACGTTTCTGAGCCGATGCACTCTCATCTCCTCAGCCACAACCTCTCGGCCTTCCCCGCGCTCCGACTCGAGTCCAAGTCGCTGGTCATTTCAGCCACGATGTTTGCCGTGGGAGTTCTGGGGAACCTCATCGCCATCGTAGTGTTGTGCGTCTCCAAGAAGGAGCAGAAGGAAACCACCTTCTATACGCTGGTGTGCGGGATGGCCATCACCGACCTGCTGGGCACATGCTTCACCAGCCCGGTGGTCATCGCCACGTACGTGGCCAGCCGCTGGCCGGGAGGCGCGCTGCTCTGCCACTTCTTCTCCTTCTCCATGCTGTTCTTCGGCTCAGCCGGGATGTCCATTCTCTGCGCAATGGCGGTGGAGCGATACCTAGCCATCAACCACGCGTATTTCTACTCCAAGCACATAGACCGGACCATGGCGCGCTTTGCGCTCCTCGTCACCTACCTGGCCAACATCGTGCTGTGCATCATGCCCAGCTTTGGCTTCGGCCAGCACGTCAGGCACTTCCCCGGCACTTGGTGCTTTCTGGACTGGAGGTCGGTGGATCCGGTTGGCGCGTGCTACTCCTTCCTGTACGGCGGCGTCATGCTGCTGCTGATCGCGGTGACTGTCATGTGCAACCTGGCGGTGTGCAGGTCTCTGGTGGGGATGAACCAGAGGACGGGGATCGTCAGGACGGAGCAGTGTGAGCACAGCGGGTCACGGCGTCGCTTCCCCCGGCTGTCTTCTGTAAACTCTGCCGCAGAGATCCAGATGTTCTGGCTGCTGGTGTTCATGACCATCGTGTTTCTGGTCTGCTCCATTCCGTTAGTGGTAAGTTTGAATTATCTTCAGCATGATTCTATTGTGGATGCATGGGGGAAAGGGGACTTTAATACAATTTACGTATTTTTGTTTATGTTTTATTTGCTTGTTTTGTATTTGCCAGGTGCGCATCTTTGTGAACCAGCTCTACGATCCCTCCTACATCTCTGCTGGGGGGAGACCTGACTACCGGGGCGACATGCTGGCGATCCGCTTCGCCTCCTTCAACCCCATCCTGGACCCCTGGGTCTACATTTTGTGCAGAAAGAACCTGTTGCTGAAAGGCTGCGGAAGGCTCAAGAGTCTGATCACCCGGGCAAAGGACGGCCGTGGGAACGACAAGAGCTGGGTGGAGGGTCAAAACTCGCCCCCATCCATACACAGCAACGACACCAGTTACGCGTCTTTGCGCACGGCCAGCTTCAGGACGGAGCCGGGGCTCCCGCTGTCCATCAAGAACACCTCCTTCACAGACTTTACACTCGGACAAGCGTGGGAGTACGACACGGCGCGGGTCAACTTCCACGCGTTCAGCGTGGAGCCCGCGGCGATCATCGGCAGCGAGGAGGAAGCAGAAGCAGCGACCTACCCGGGACAGGACGCGGCGGAGACGGCTTCTCCAGCGCGGGGCGGCGTGGTGCACGTCCGCAGAGTGGACATCGTTACCTGCACGTTCAGCACCCCCAGCTCCAGTCAGTCTGCCAAATGCTTCTGATGCCCTCAGGGTGGGCTCCAGGGCCGTCCAGAGACATTTCATGAGCCAGGGGCGCAAGATCTAGAGATGTGTGTTGTCAGGAAAAAGAGAACACACCGATATGATTTAAAGCTGACCAATAAGTGCCTCTTGAAGGTTTTCTTGAGGTTAGGTCCTCTCACCCTGTCACTGTTACCCAGGTGGCTGTATATTTCTTCTATCTGTTTTTATTTGCCTCCATATTTCTCCTTCCTTCCATCAAACCAAATGTGTCAAACTCATGGCCAAGGGGCCAAATCTGTCGCGCCATAATGTTTTATGTGGTCCTCCAGACTCTAGGGGTCCACATAACTGCACGTTCATGACAACAGTTTGGTGCTTACATATTACTTCATTAATCAAATCAAAGCAGCTTTTCTCAGTATTCTGCCAAATGTGTTTAATATTTATTTTTAAGAGGAGATATTTATTCATATTTCAACATGAATAAATCATCAATATATTCTGCTATAACTGGTCCTTTAAGAACATTCATGATCTTGATGTGACTCAAAATTAAAATCTGAACCAGATAATCAAACATCATATAAAATGTTAAAGCTGAATTTTTACACAGTCTGCAACTTCCAACAGGAAGACAACACTTTTATCTA
The DNA here is from genome assembly GCA_902982915.1 of Phalloptychus januarius. Lineage (NCBI taxonomy): Eukaryota > Metazoa > Chordata > Actinopteri > Cyprinodontiformes > Poeciliidae > Phalloptychus > Phalloptychus januarius. The sequence goes on along the minus strand of CADWAE010000466.1, from coordinate 1,203,211 downwards.
TTCAAATAAGCCTTAACTCATATTGTGATATATTGGGATGATTTGTGCTTTGGCACCTTGATGAGCACCACATAATTTTTTTTCGCCTCCTGTCATTGTGGGGCCTCTGCATTAATGCTACAGTTGCACTCATAAACAGGACAAAGAGTCAGAATGTTCACAGCTAGTCTGTCTGTGACAGAGAAGGCAGCTGAATTTTATAAATACATAAAATACTCACGAATCATTTGGATGCTGAGCATTCTTAGCGGTTTTAGATACAAACAGGAAGGCTTTCTGCTGAGGTTGGCACAACACCATGTAAGAAAACCAGGCTCTGAACAGGTTTTCTAGGTTTTCTGTTGCTTATTTGCAAAACCAGTCCATGAACATGGGCGCCCCCCCGTGGTGAGCTAACAGAAAGCATTGAAAAAAAAGGATGCTGAGGCTGGACTTAGTGTCGTTTAACTTTTCATGATTTAGAGCAAAGTTAAAGGGTTGTTTATGTGTCCTAAAGTAATATGAACATCTGGGAAACAAAAGTTGACTTATTTGGGCTGATCAGTCAGAAATCAGCTGGATTGATTTACACTGAACATTATTATGAAATCTTTATTTTATTTGTGAAGCAACCAAAAATAACATTTTGGTCCCTCAGAACTACCTCAATGAGTTGATTTCATTTGTGTTTTTGTGCAAGTCTAGTGAAGAGTTAGCCTGTAAACCACATGATCCACTTTAGAAGAAACCTGTGGCTTTCTTCTAAAGTGGCAGGTAGCAATTACGTTTGTCCAGTCCAGGACAAACTGAAGCTGCTCCAGAAAGCAGAGTGAGAGGAAAATTCCCTGCTGGATAATTAGGGGAAGAAAGTCTGAGACCAAGCTGAAGTTGTCACTTGGATTAATGGAAACCAACTCCATCATTAACTGCATATTGGAGTAAGAGCTGCTTTTTATGATGAAGCTTGTAAGTGACCAAACAATGGGATGTCAAAGACATTTAAGGTGGACATTTTTGCAGGAAGGGAAATGTGCATCACCACTAAGAGCTGCCATCTTCACAGTATCAATGTGTGCAATATTCATATCACAAAGAGTGCAATCATTGTTGGCTAAAGTGCTATGTGCTAAGTGCGATGTGCTAAGTGCTATGAACTTGTATTTTCCATGCTGATGTCATATTTAGCCACCTGGATAGCATTTTCTAAGTTTGATGTAATTTCATTTCATAATGTCTTCATTGCAGTATTTACTGATCTCATCCCCATTGCAAAGTTTTCTAATATTTTGCAGCCCTGACATTAAGAATAGCTATCAAAAGACAAAGGATTAGCTTCATTTTTAACAAGATGGTAGGAGGACAAGATAGCTTAAGGTGTTATTTAAGTCATCTGTTTTTTTCATTTGAGTTATAAAAAAGTCACAATCTCAGTTTTTCCAATATTGTGCAACCGTAGTCCCCATAACAACCAGGAAGTAAGGCAGATTTAAACACATGTTTGGGACTACCCCAAGTATCATGGAAAATCAACTTTTTAAGTTTTACCTTATGTTCAAAAACATACTTAGAGTGTTGCCTTGATTGGCAACATGCATGTTTGTGGAATCCTTGAATATCCCGTGGCAACCATCACTTGGTGCATAAATGCTTTCTGTCCCCAAGTGATGGGTTTTCCACACAGCTCCTGTTGGCGGAGTGTCGGAAAGCGTGGGAGCTTCTTAAAGAGGCAGAGACCCATTTCAAGGCATCAAACTGCAAAGTCATATTACTTTTATGTTATTTTTGATAAATAAAGCATTTTCATTACAACGGAAATGAACATACTTGCTTGTGCTATAAAATTACACTATGTGCCTGGAAAACACATAACACTGTCCCTTTAAGAAGGATTTTTGAAGACCACACCTTTATTTCTTCTTGCTGGTCATTCTAGATCCTTCTTCAACATATTTCATGTTTTAGGATGTAGAAAAATCTCATTAAATTTGCATTTACATTTTTCAAAGGTTTCTTTTCAGCAGATTGCCTTAGCAATTATAGAGGTGCATGTTGTGTAAACATTGTGCACATACTGCAGAAACTGGAGAGTAAAATTTACTTTGTAACTTTTATTTGAGACCGAAACACAGTGAGATTTAGAGACACAGGGATCCAGTGAATGTGGCCTGTCTGTTGAAGACCTCTGATAGCTGAATATGAAGCAAAACCAACCAAATACCTGACAGAGCGATGCTTTAAATTAGACATTTACAAAAGTTAAATATTGTTCATTTGATTTGAAATCAAATCCCCAATAATTGTCAGTTTGTTATTATATTTTATTTTTATAACCAAATGTCTAATTTGTATGGTTCTGCTTGTATTTCTTCTTCCAGCAGTGGTGAAGTTTCTGTGTTTTCAGCCCAATCGCAGCAAAGTGTCTAACCAAAATGTGGGACATTTTGCTGAACATCTTAAAAACACTGAACTGCCTCATGCAAACAGCCAGGCCTGGTCAGGATGATGGGAAATCCTGCCTAATGAAGCACTAGCAGCTTTTAGCCTCTAACTGTGAGTCGAGCCAGCAGTGTACTCTGGTGGTGCTGGCTCACATGATGCTCCTTCGCCTAAAACTGGATTTGGGAAAACCTTCTACCAGCATCTGCCAGATGTCTTCATAGCTCCCAAAATAAAAGCACAAGACAAAATGAGCTAGTGGAACGTAAGGTCTGAAGCTTTGCATAGCAGAACTGGAGGATTTTAAAGCCAGCGGCTGAATCACTGTGGTGTGAAGAGCAGAACATGTTTTCCACTTTGGCCAGGGATGGAAATATTTCAGGAAAAAACATCTACTGCAGAATGGATCTGTGATTAGGAATGTTTTTTTTTGTTTTTTTATTCTTTTAAGCATCGGAGCAGAAATATTATATTAATCTACCCCGTGGGTACAAGTTGTGTATGATCCTCAGAGGTTAATGCTGAAAGTGGAAATGTTAGAGCATCCACTGTGATGTTCATCCATCATGTGTTGCTGTTGATCTGCATGCTCTCATTTCAAGCACTGCTTTATTTGTAATGTGTGGAGAACGTAATGTAAACATTGTGCATTTGCTCGGTATTTATATTGCATATTTTTTAAGATATATGCACTCACACACACACTAAAAGTCTTTCTTGTCAGACACGTTCAGAGATTTATGTTGGATCTGTTGGTCGTGAGAAAAAATTAATAAAGGAATAAAACATTAAAGCTGATTGTTCTTGTTTGGGTTTTGTTTGTGCGTAGAGGAGCCTCCCAGGTTAAATCGATGCTTTTCTGCTTCAGCCACTAGGTGGTGCTGCAAACTCACTCCACTGTTAACAAGGCAGCAGGACCAGAAACGATTCAGTCGAGGAAACTGACCACAGATGTCTGAGCAGAGCAGTACAATGACAAAACTATTTAGATTTTGAAAACTTTATTCCCTAGGAGGATAATGCCATACAAAAATATAGAACATTTCATAATAATAATGATAATAATAATAATAATGATGATGATGATGATGGGTAACAGCGAGTGTCATATGAATTGTGGAACCACTGCAATGCATGAAAGACAGTTGGAGGTTTTATCGAATCTATTTGCAATTGGACAATTTTAGTTGAGTGAAGCTAACTTCCTGTTTCACCGGCAGTAGGCACGGGCCAGTTTCATGGTATCAAGATACACCAATGCTCTAACAGAAATTTTCTGGCACCTCCAGAAAATGTTTATATATATATATATATCGGGGTGCCACTGCTGTAGACTGGTCACTATCTCGGCTTTTAATGGCCTGATAGAATAGCTGTCACATGACATCCCGTCCAGAAACGTTTGAGCTCCTGTCAGGTGTTTTCATTTGTCGGGGCATCAAGTGAAACATTCGGTTATTCAGGACTTGTGTAACGTCTCCTTCCAAAGAAAAGTAAACTCAATAGTTTGACGGATGTGATCATCTCATACCAACACCTCTTCGCTGCAACAAGCCCGGATTTGTGAAAACAAACAAATTCTATGTTTGTTTTAGAAGACAAAAATGACGACGACATCCAATGATAATAAACGTGGTGCTTACCACACTATGCATCTATGGTAATTTGCCTGAACAAAAGAAACATGGGCGTTTGCACGCAACCTGGCTCTCACCCAGGGCCCCACATCTTTCCAGATCCAGCAGCGACTGCTGGTCAGCTGGCTGAAAGAAGGCTTCCTCACAAAGCTTCCTGGCTCACACAAAAGACAGACCCAGCTGCAGTCATGGTGCAGAAGCTAGAAGAAGAACCACCCAGCACTCCTTTCAAAGTAACGCAGTTTTAAATTACAGCTGACAAACTACAAGTGGCATGTGTGTTAAAACAGCCGCTGGAGACGCCACCTGCAAGAAGCCTGGCTAACGAACCAACTAAAATCAGCTTCTTGAATTTGCTTTATTCTGTAAGGAGGAGACCAGAAACATGTCTAATATTCTGGCACTGAAATTACCAGGGGCACATTCTGGATTTTTAAGAATAAATATTTGGCACAAATAATTAGGAGGTTGTCATTTTAGCAGCTGCAGAAATAATCGTAGCTGTTCTGTTCAAGATGAAGGGGAACAGATGATGTCATGTTTAAATGTTTGTGTTGTTGTTACTTCATGTTCTGAGAGTTTCCTACTGGCCCATGCCTACATGTTAGGATCAAGACTGAGGCGACGTCGAGGTAAAAGCAAAATAAATCAGGATCATTACGACGGTATGGAGGGGAATTTACCTTCCGCCGGTTGGGGTTGAATGGTGAGAGAGACGGTAACTATAGTTACGGTAACTGTCTGGTTTGTGTTTCTGCGTTTGGAAAAATGCGGAAATGAATCACGGACACGGAGTCAACAAAAAGCAGCTGGGAGGGTGAAATGTGAATCTTGGCAATAAATAGATATATTTGTATCTACATTATAGAGTCCATATAAAACAGCTCTCATATGAAGCCATAATAAATAAATAATTTATCTGTAATAAATATATTTTACTCTTACACAGTAATACATGAAGATGCATGGCATCCATTAGGCTGAGTTCACCTGAACGTATAGAAAAAGATACAATGTGAGGTCTCTGTTTGTGTGAGGGGTGAGGGATGGAGGGTGGAGGTCTGGGGTTTGGGGTGGAGGTTGGGGGTCGTGGGTGGAGGTTGGGGGTCGGGGGTGGAGGTTGGGGGTGGGGAGAAAAAGACTCTTGGGGTTTTTTGGGAAGTGCTGGTTTCACTGTTTGCAGTAAGCGTTTAGTTAAAGTTACAGTATAAACACAGTGTCAGTCCTTTAACTCGGCTTTTCTTGTTCTTTTATCTCAGGTCTCTTCCAACAAAAAGACAAAACACGTTTAGATAGGAGTTTCTGTTTGGTTTTCTTTCGGAGGAGTTCTGGGGCCCCCAGGTCCCTGAATCCCGTGTCCGACATGTTTGTGAAAACAGTCTGCTCTTTCCCTGCTGCTGCTCCACATTAGTCTCTGATTTAAGCCCTTTTCTCGTCCAGCTGCGCCCAACACAACACAGGGCTTCTGTAACTTCCCATGTGCAACAGCGCCTCCCTCTGGTCTTTTTTTTCCTTCCTTTTTTGCATACAGTGCTGAGCGTCAATTCAGCCGATGCACATGCAGCTGGCAGCTGACAGCGACTCTATGGTCCTCCAGGTGGTGGAGGTGTCCATGAAGGAAACCGACTCGTAGCGGTCTGGCCGGCAGCAGGGGTTCTTGCTCACCTTCCGGGCGACGCGGCGCGGAAGGGAGCTGTTTTCCAACAGCGCGTTCAGAGCCAGGTCGTAGTTTATCCTTGAGCTCTGGCAGGAGCCCACGCAAAACTTAAAGAGGACAATCTCGTCCGAATCGAAGCCCAGTCCGAGGTCCCGAACCTTCATCTCTTTCTTCTCCACCCGGCAGTCCCTGCTGCTCTGCTTCGGGGGCCGGCTTTTACCTTTCCCCCTTCTGTCGGTGTTCCCTGTCTCCTCTCCTTCGTCCTCTCCTTTCTTCCTTCGTCTCTTCTTCTTTTGAGACCCCTTGGGCTGAGGTGCTGTGGGGTCGGAGGAGCGCGGGGAGCGCCCCGCCCAGCGGACGCCGGGATGGTCATCCAGCTCGTCCATCACAAATGGCTCTGAAACAAAAAAAGCACAAGAAAAGGATGAAGCAGAGAGGACGACAGAAGATACGGAGGTTGGATCTGTGTAGCTATTGACATAATCAGTTCTTCAGGTCACCGTCCTGATACTTTTAGATTCACTCCTCCATCACACCTGGATCAAATGACTGGTTCGTTACCAGGATTTTTTTATTTAACCTTTAAGAACAGATTCCTAGTTACGGCGAGGACGTGGTGCTCTGCAGAGCTGAGCTGCTGCTGGAGAGAGAATGGAGGAGTGTTGGGGTGGAGTTGCAGCTTCACATCTAAATAAAATACAAAACTGTTCGTAATGGTGAATCTTTATGTTTCTATCATGTCTTGTCCGGCAGAGCGGCACTCAGAGTTGGTGTCTGAGTGTCAATGTGAGGCTCTACAGATTTACTTTCACAAGTGGAGAGTTATGGCTTTTGCTGTAATTCTGCGCTTGATATTTATATGAAACTTTATTAAAAGTACCCTTGGGTTTATTTCAAGTGAAATGGACTTGAAAATACACGGAACAAGTTGATACATTATGTATTTGGTGGCAACCGCGCCCCAACGTGGAGTAAATCTGAGAAAACATCTGAATTTGAATCAGGAATTGTTTTAACACTTCGACACATTCCAAGATCTCCTCTGCGTCTTTTCCTCACAGTTTTATGTGACACAACATCACAAGGAGGGCGTAATTACATAGTTGAAGGAAAATTATGGTTCTCAAATAGTTTTATAGATAGAAATTTGAGAAGTGTGGCGTACATTAGCATTTAAGTCCCCTGAGTCAGCAGTTTGTTGCTTCTGTTTCTGCTTTGACATAAACAGCCCAATTTTTGTACAACATAACTTAAGCTCAGCCAGAGAGGATGGACAGAATCTGTCTAATTTATAGTCTTTGACTAGGCCACATTACACATGCATGAGCTTTATGAATCTAATTCTCTGTGCCCTCTGGTTCCTGGCCATGAGTGATCTGTTCAAAGCAGCTTTCCGCCACACTGTTCAGTTCTCCTCTCCTCTGACCAGATCACCTTTCTCCATGTTTGCTCTGTTCTCTGCTTGGCTTGTTGCAAACTGCAAATCATTAGCATGAGCATCTTGGCTGCTTCTCTGCTAGTTTGTTACTATTAACCAAAACTAACAAAACAACAAAAACTAGATGGAAAAGAAACATTTTTGCTAACTGATATAAAAATAAATATGGGAGTTAAAAAAAAAGAAGAAGGAAAGCTAAGTGAAACTGTACTGGGCATTCATAGAGCTAACTAGAGTTGAGTGAGTCGATAGAGACGATGTCCTGACGTTTAGTTTGTGTGTCTCATTAGCATGAAGTTTAGTTTCTGCTTGTTGTTTGTTTTTCCAGGTGTGTGAGTCTCTGTGGATGCTGCTGTCCGTCCACACCGAGCAGCAAGCCAGGAAAAGCAGAGAGGAAGCACCAGAGTCCAATTTGGGGTTATTTTGAATACAACTAGTGAAAAGTGTCCTGCAGAGAAACCAGATATAGTATGAAGGACAGTATTCAGTTGGGAAAATCCCACAAACCTTACAGACCACGTCATCATGTCCATGAGGCTTGTTTACAGGTGCTGTTATTGTGTTTACTGGATTTATTTTTAACGTTTCTCTGCTACATGGTCATTCATTTGGCCACAATTTGTAAAAACTGATGATTTTCTTGGGTTTTGGCACAAACAACTATTTCAGTTTTTTTTTTTGCTCCAGGAGGGACTCATATTAGAAAAAGACTGAAACTATACCTGAAATGAATAAGACCTAAATTGAACTAGCAAACAGTCTGACCTATAATGCAAACTAAAACAGAATTGGAAATCTGAAGTCAAAACTAAAATAAAACTACTCAAAAACTGACAAAGTATGAAAACCTTGCTTCTCCGATTTATCTCCCATGTTTTATTTGTGTTGGCTTGACAAACTGTAGAAAGGCTTAATGCTGCAGTATGAAACAAAAAAAAGAAGTTGTTTTTATACATATTTGTTAAAACTGTCACCATGACATGATATGACATAATCTGTGAAAATATTGATCTCAGCACTGGGAGTAACTCCATCTTTTCGCAGATTTTCTGCCTCATGCTGTCACGACATGGTTTCATCAAATATGTGAAAATGTTGGGGTTTTTTTAAAGAAAAGTTACATACTGCAGCTCTAAAGAGTATACATGTAACACATTTGCATGGCAGTATATTAGCATGTTATATTAAAACCCAGACTCCAATGAGCGCGGTGAACTTTGTCTGCAGTACCGTATAGCGCGTGCCATGTGGGGTAAGGCTCGCCGTCCTCCTCCTGCTCCTTGTCCTCCACCACCTCTGGCAGCGTGACAGGAAAGTCTCTCCCCTCCTGAGCCTCCAGAAGGCCTGCAGCACGGTTCAGGTCCGAGCCCAGTCCACCACCGGCGGCACCAGCAGCAGCAGCAGCAGCAGCAGCTCTCATGTGAGCTCCTTCCACCAGAGGCAGCAGGGAGATGAGCACCCACAGCAGGACCTGAACACAGAAAATACAAACTAGACCTCACCTCTGGCTCCTCCCAGCACAACAAAGGGTGGGCTGCACTGCAAAAACACCAACTCTTAAAAAAAAAGTGATTTTGGTCTATTTCTAGTGAAAGTACCTTAGTAAATTTGAAATAAACAAACTAACTTAAAGGTAACTTTTTAGCAAGATATGAAGTAAATCATTTCTGAATATTGACGAAAAATTTTATGTCTCTTATAACAAGATGGTTTTCACATGTTATAAGTGAAATAATCTGCAAATGGCATAAGTACTCTTTCATCAACACTAAGAAATGATTTACTCATAAGAAGCCTCTATATTTTGATAAAAACTTACCTTTACATAAGTTTGTCTCATATATTTCCAAAGAATCTTGACCAAAAATACCTGATAAGATTTGTTGTTTTTGCAGTGTAATTACATCCTGTCAGTTTCTACTGATTTGCAGAGTGGGCAATAAAAGCACTATGAACCAGAATAGTCAGCTTTTAATGTTGCTGTGTTTTATGTGTGATGTTGCATGACAAATCAATTCTCTACCAGCAGAGAGATAAATAAAAGTATCTATACAACGACCACAGTCAGCTTTCTGTTTCCGCTTTGTTCCAGGCAGTGTGATCAATTCCTCTTTCTTGACGTTTCAAAATGAAAATAACAGTTTTCCTCCAGTGAGTTCTGCTAGCTGCGGCTTTAGTAAATAAAGTGAGAACTGACCACAATGAACAAAACTCTGTGTTTGTGTGAGAATGTGGCATGACTGCCACTGCGGAGCCGACTTATTTGGCAGCATTTTCGTTTATTTTTCTCTCTGTTTGTTCTGAACCAATCTGAACAGAAATGTACCAGCAGCCGCAGCAGATCCACATGGAGAAAAATAAATGCTGATATCAGCAACAGTTCCCGATGGCCAGAACAATGGTTTCATGTGTTTACAGTGTTGGGTAAAATCTTGAACAAAAATTCAAAACATATTCTAATTATCCATCCATCCATCTTCTAACGCTATTGTCCCCTACTGGGGTCAGGAGGTGCTGGTGTCTATCTCCAGCTAACGTTCCGGGCGAGAGGCGGGGTCAGTCTGGACAGGTCGCCAGTCTGTCGCAGGGCAACATAGAGACAGACAACCATGCACACACACTCACACCTAGGAAGAATTTAGAGAGACCAATTAACCTGACAGTCATGTTTTTGGACTGTGGGAGGAAGCCGGAGTACCTGGAGAGAACCCACGCATGCACAGGGAGAACATGCAAACTCCATGCAGAAAGACCGGGGCCGGGAATCAAACCCAGAACCTTCTTGCTGCAGGGCAACAGTTCTACCAACTGCACCACTGTGCAGCCCCTATTCTAATTATTCTTACTCTATTATCATTAGAGATGATGATAATAGATCAAAGTTCTATTATAACGATTATTTCTGATCTGTAATATTTATTTATAAATGTTCTGACTTTGATCCAGGCATCCACAGAGGAAGGCTGCATGGTGATGCTTATGTTCACATGGAAATTGTGATTGTGCTGCTATTATTAAAAATCTGATTCCAGATCAATGTCATGCTTATTTTCAGATTATATTTGAAATTATATTCTGCACAAGTAGTGAAATGCTTGGTTTCTGCTTCGTACAGCAGAAACCAAGCAACCAACCCTTTCATGCATAAATTATGATCCTTTATGTCAGGATTTTTTTTTTCCATTTTTTGATTTTCTTAAGGCATAAAAAAAGGGACGAATAAATTTGAAAAACTTTTTCTTTCTACGTGATCAGTTGTAATTTCTGAAAATACAAAGATGGAAATTGGTATTAGTCTTTAGAGGTTACTTGATGTCACAATTTTTTTTTAACCTGGAAGAGTCCTCTGCAGTAGCAGGAGGGACTGGACATGCCTGAGTGGCTTTATCGTTTGTCTGCCATATTGGGTTTAACTCAAACTTTCTTCCACTTGCAGTGGATGGCCAGCAGTTGCTAGTGTATTGACTCACTAGTGTCCACTTCAGTTGTCTGTGTGCATGAAAGGTTAAAGGTTACCGTAGATTATGCTACTATGAATTATATACACATCCTCTTTGTGAAAATGTGTTTTTCAGTTCATTTTGGTCTTTTGGTCTCTGGTCTTTTACTGACTTCAAACCAGCAACGTAAAAAAACACCAACAACAAAAACAACAGTTTTTGTAATCGTTGAAATGTGTGGTGGAGTTTCCTTCGCTTCGGCCAGCAGACCGACTAGAAGAGAGAGGGCTGGGGGTCAGAGGGCATTATCAGTTTGCCCAGACACTCCGGCTCGCTCATATTAAGGATTTTGAAAATGTGACTTTTCATGGTCACGGTCTGTCTTTAAAACGGCACCCGGCTTGTGTCTACCTGCAACAAGATTATATCAGAACTGAGTCCATGGACGGAAAACATTTCCACACACTCTTAACTTTTCAAACAGATTTTTCTCAGACAGAAGGAAATGGCGTTAGCTAAGTGTTGCATCGGAGCATTAAGGCCGTGAGGCCGGGGCCTGGAATCCCTCTGACGTGGTTAATGATGAGCTTCAGAGCAATAAAGTCAGAGCTGCTCCTGTGATGTTGGTCGTGTCTCCTTTAAGGAAGACTCATAATTAATGCATTGCCATCAACACTACAGGAGCTGCTGACTGCTGCAGTCATGACAGTGCAGTTAAAATGAGTTCTCTGCTGTAGCCCATTGATTTATGGCCTTGGTATTAATATGCCCTTTGCACATTCCCATACTTTTCCACGTTACAAACACAAACATAAATATATTCCATTGGAGTTCAGTGTAAAAGGCAAACATAAAGTGGGCACTCTCCAGTTTGTCTCTTGTCTTTTACTGACACGATTGTGACATAGAAAGAAAATCATACATGATTCAAAACATGTTTTGCAAATAAAATGCTGAAAAGTGCGGTGCGTAAAAGGTATTCAGCCCCCTGAGAGAATACTTTATGGAGCCACCCTGTGCTGCAGCTACAGCTGCTAGTCTGTAGGATTCGTCTCTACCAGCTTTGATCATCCATTGACTGAAACTTTTGCCCATTCTTCTTTTCCAAACAGCTCAAGTTCAGTCAGATTAGATGCAGAGCGTTTGTGAGCAGCAGTTTTCAGATTGTGCCACAGATTCTGGATTGGGTTAAGGTCTGGACTTTGACTAGGCCATTCTAACGTGAATTTAGCTGAAACCATTTCGTTGGAGCCCTGGCTTTATGTTCAGGATGGTTGTTCTGCTGGAAGCTGAACCTTCGGCCCTGCAGGTTTTCTTCCAACACTGTCCTGTATTTGGCTCCATCCATCTTCATATCAACTCTGACCATCTTCCCTGTCCCTCCTGGAGAGAACCCCAGGGCATGATGCTGCCACCACCGTATTAGACAGTGGGGACGGTGTGTTCAGAATGATGTGCAGTGTTTTATATTTAGGCCTAAAAGTTTAATTTTGGTCTGGTCTGAACAAAGCTCCTTCTTCCACATGTTTGTTGTCTCCAACATGGCTTCTGGAAAACTTCAATCGAGACTCTCATGGTTTTCCTTTACGGCTTTCTTCTTGCTACTCTTCCAGAAAGACACATTTGTGCAGAGACTGCTAGTAGATGTCCTGTGGACAGATTGGATCTGTGCGTTTGGTCCAGAGTCACCATCTCTGATCTCTTGTTCAGCTGGACGTTTAGGTGGACGGCCTTGAATGGAAGGTTTACGGCTGTTCCAGACTTTTACCATTTCTGGGTGACGGATTGAACAGTGAGACAATAAAAGTTTGAGCAATCATTTTATAGCATCCATGTGCAGTCCTGCTTTAAATTGCTTTCTCACAGCTTTCTCCCTGACCCGTCTGCTGTGTTCCTCGGACTTCCTGTTTGCTCTCCAATATTCTCTGAATCTCTGAGTCGTCACACAGCAGCTGGATTTCTACTGAGGTTAGTTTATACCCAGCTGGACTCTGTTCAGCCATTAGCAGACATCAGGAAACTGCTGAAGAAAACTGGCTGCACTCAGAGAAAAGGGGTCTGAACACTTTTGTACGCCACACTTTTCACATTTTTATTTGTAAAAAACATGTTTTGAGTCATGCATAATTTTCTTCATGCATAGCAGTTGCATACCACTCTGTGTTGGCATTTAACCTTAAATCCCAATGAAATACATTCATGTTTGTGGTTGTAACGTCACAAAATATGAATAAGAACAAGGGATGTGAAAACGTCTGCAAGCCACTGTAGATAAACTTATGACGACAAGTATTAGGGCCATGCCAATGAAAACAAGTACAATTAAGAGAAGCCACAATGTTACAAAATTAAGTCATATGAGGATAATATTTTGAGAATAACTTTTTATTATTATGACTTTATTCTTGTAATCTGTTGGCTTTGTTCTCATAATTTAATTTTTTATAATTTTCTTAGTGTATAACTTCCTCATTATTATGAAAACTTCAACAAATAATTTAAAATCCATTATGAAAAAAATGGGTAAAAAGGAAAGGTGAAAAGTTTGCCCTTAAAAACTCTTGTCATATATTCACATATTCTATTTGAACTTTGTCCCTGTCAGATATAAAACCCTTAATAATCAAACTCCATCATAGAGCAGAGATCTGATTGGTCCAGATGTTCCTACCAAAGCACATCAGTCTCAGGCTGCAGGTTTATGCTGGTGCCTGATTCTGGTTCTGGTTCAGGTTCTGGTTCTGCTGGAGGTTTCTTCTTTTTAAAGGGGAGTTTTTCCTCTCCACTGTCTCTACATGCATGCTCGGTACGATAGATTGCTGTGCAAAGCCATCTGCTGGGTTTCCTCATACAGAAAACTTCTTAACTAATTTGAATCATAAACTGAACTTGTTGTATTGTTTGATGATGTTGGCATGTATGCGTCATTGGACCAAATCGGTTCTTTTGTGACAACGTGTTGAGAATCGGCACTGTACAAACAAACTGAACTGCTTTTTGCTGACTTTGTTATTCTTACGTCGGCGGAGGAGTGAGGAAACTGGACGGAGCGCAAAATGAAGACAAAGGAGAGGATGTTCCTGACAAACCTTGGCCTTTGCTGACATGACAGAAGAAATGTGTCTATCCTTCCTCCAAACCCTCCATCTGGTCCCACCTGGAGAAACAGAGGAAGAAAAGCAGAGAGGAATTTCAGAACAAGAACAAGGCTTCACCTCGTCAGCTTTCTTTATCGCAAAAAGACAAACATAAACCCAAGGCGCAACATGCGGGTAGTGTGAAGCATATATATTCACAATTGTCCAGATACTGTAACCAAGAACAGAAACGCCCTGCGGGCCCCCGAACAAGTCAGCGTGTCACATAAATCACGTCCTCAGAGCGATGAGGACAGTGTTTTTGTTGCTGCTTTTAGAAAAAGAGCCGTGTTTTCTGCCAACAGCTGCGGCCAGTGTCGGCTTGTCGGCTCATACATCCATGCAAACCCATCCGTGCCCCGGTGGAGCAACAAAAGGCAGCGTCTGTGATAGTCTCGTCAAAGACATTCTTGGGGCTATTTCTGTGACAGAGGCACAAGCAGGGGAAACTAGGCATAGCCGGGACGCTCCGTGGAGGTCCTGGACAAAAACCGCAGAGAAGCACTGCAGCTGATAAGGAATCCAACCGATGCTTGTGTTTATATATAGTGCGTGCGCCGCTGAAGATACTGTTGTCTGCAGAGCAACCGTGACATGAGGTCATCCGCTTCGGCTTTTGTAAAAAAACAAAACAAACGTCATTGAAATGATAACCTGTTAAAAAAAAAGAAGAAGAATAAAAATAAGAAAAAAAGAGGATTATCTTCTAAATGTTTCAAACTTAGTCTGTGTAAAACTCATGATTTATGCAAAGATTCTTGATCAGAACCAAACAGTCTCATCGTTGGGACTGAAGGCCAGGTGAGTTTATTCACATGGCACCATTCACACACTGGGTCATTCAAAGTCATGTGTGTGGCCAAAGGAACACACATGAAAAACACACCTGATATGCCAAAATGATGAATGAATGAATGAAGCTTCATATCAAAACAGGAGATTGGTGGCTGTCGCTCCTGTTTCCAGACACAGCCACCTGTCTCTCAAAACAGGACAGACAGGTGACATCAGACTTTCTATGGATCTTGATCTTGGACACTTGGGGATTTTGAGTCCCTGAAATGATTTCCTTGTAAGAGATACTTTGTTTTGGTGACGGCAAAAACACTAGAGATCTACAGAATCTCCTAAGCAGAAAGCTTAGATCAACAGACATGTTGTTGTGATGCAAGCCAGAAAAAAATGCCTGGGGGGCATTAACACAGTTTGGACATGGACTCCATTCCAATGACCAGAGGAAGTGATTTATATTAGTCTTTGCTGCCTTGTTTCAATTTTAATGGGTTTTTTCTCATATTTCCTATTTGTGTGAAGTGTAATGCTACATTACATTTTTCCTGTATGTATTGCTGAGTATAAAGAATGTGTGGGGTGGGCCAGGTCTATTTTCGTACCTTGTTTCTCAACCAAAAAAAGTATGTACTGTTGTACACTAATCATAATTTTTAAAGGGTTGTGAATTCTCAAAAAATAATATATCCATACAAAAAAAAGTGAGACATGGCAGGATACAAGAAAAAGTAATAACATAAAAAAATGAAGCAAACAGAAGCTAAACTGTAGCAGACAAAAGGAAATGTTTGGCGTTTAAAGGAAGGCTTAAGTAAACAGTAATGACTTCACTCTTCATTTGAAAGGGAGGGAAGTTTCTGATCGTCGCAGATTATATTCAGAATATTACAGCATATGAAAAAATACTCAACATAGTTGAGATCTGGTATTTGCAAACAACAGAGGATGGTAATGGGCCAGAAACATCTGATCGGTGCATGTCGAGCAGAATATGAACCAGAAACAATGTTAGACTTTTCTTTTGTTTGGTAGGACTATGAATAGGTTGGAGCTGTGATGCAACGCAGACACGTTTCAAAAGTCTTTTCTATAGGAATGCAGAACATAGTCTAGGGCTGCAAATAAAAGTTATTTTAAAAATCAATTTTTCTATTGATTAATTAATTGGATAAAAAAAAAACAGACACAATTTTCATGTTTTTCATTTACACCATTCTTTAATACAATATTAGAAATGCATAAGAAAATGCAAATAAACAATTCAGTCCATTTTTTAAACAGTTGATCATTTCTAGCAAAGGCCATCCATCCATCCATCCATCCATCCATCCATCCATCCATCCATCCATCCATCCATCCATCCATCCATCCATCCATCCATCCATCCATCCATCCATCCTTGTCCCTTAGAGTGGGGTCAGGAGGTGCTGGTGCCTCTCCAGCTAACGTTCTGGGCGAGAGGTGGGGTCACCCTGGACAGGTCGCCAGTCTGTCACAAAGCTGATTAATAATTGGATAACAAAAGATGCTTGACAGGAGATTTTTTTTCCCAGAATTTGAACCAGATGAAGCTGAAACTATGACATTTGAGGAGTTTTAAGCCAAACATATGTTGTTGTTTTTTTTTATGCTAAATATATACATTTTACAACAGTTTTGGCTTAATTACTGCTCTGACTGTGTTTTTTCAGTTTTTCTTTGATCCATTCCCTTGTATTTTCGGCCAAACTCCCATTGGTATGTTTAGTGTTGCATGCAGCCAAACAGCTTACAGTAGATATAAAAAAACACAACAAAACTTGGGGTTACACACACAGATTTATATCACTGCATATTATTCCAGCTCTGTTGGGAGAGTTGTAAGTTCGAACTCGTTCTCAGCCAACATCAGCAAACTTTGTTCAGTGTTTATTAATCAAGCATTTCTACATGCAAACAGTGATCAGAATGAATCAGTGGCTGGCTGCTCCTGCTG
Source organism: Phalloptychus januarius (assembly GCA_902982915.1). NCBI lineage: Eukaryota > Metazoa > Chordata > Actinopteri > Cyprinodontiformes > Poeciliidae > Phalloptychus > Phalloptychus januarius. The sequence goes on along the minus strand of CADWAE010000466.1, from coordinate 1,186,720 downwards.
GCCTGCGAACACTAAACAGTGAGAACGTGATGGAACAGGTAGAGAACTGGAACACAGATGTCCATCTGAATTCTGATGTGACTCTATATCTGTAATCTAAAAGGCATTTCTCTAATCAATAGATAATCTGGTAGAAGCTGTTTCCAATTAACACGAACAGTTGTGTTCAAAATCACCAACCGCATCCACACGTAGTTCTACGCTGCAGACCAATTTACTAGATGTGGCAGAGTAAAAGAAAACCAACAGAGCCAACCATCATGACTCTGACAACTGCATCATTAACTGAAAGCACAGACGCACTGATGCACTGATACTAACACTTATATCGGTACCAGTATCGAAAAAAAAAGATCTAGATTGGGTATCGGTGATCCATGGAGGCAGATCTATTCAGTCTAATTCTATGCTTTGTGCTACGAGCGACGTCGAGCTTTATTTATTTTATTTTAAATTTAGATTCCTAACTGCACTTTCCGACCCATTTGTAACCATTTGTTTTTGTCAGTTTCTTTGTCATTTATTTCACATTGGTTTTTATATAAACAAATTAAAAACAACTTTCATTTGTAAAAAAACAAATGAAAGTTGCTTTCACATGTTTGTCCGAGCCTGTGGAGCTGTCGCTGTGTTTAAGTGAGCTGCACTGGTGCAGAGTTATAAAACACATTTGTAATTCAACATATTTATGTCTGTGTTTAAATCAGCTGTGTATCAGCTTGTTAACAGCTGATGCTAAACCTCAAATATTGATGTTGGTACCCAAAGTGAAAAACGTGGGTCGGTGCGTCCTCAGCTGAAAGGGCTGATTTCAGCTGGTGAGGATGTTCAGTCTGTAAAATACAGATGGGCCAATACTGGTACATGTGTTTTATGCTGGCTGTAGAATGTCTTCTCTGAAAACCTGAATAAAGCTAATTCAGCATATTGAGAGGAGCAGCATGCTTTAAATAAAACTAGAGTGAAGAAAATGATCCACAGTAAAAGATAAAATAATCTCAAATGCTTTAAAATACAAACCAAGACCAAAGAGAGGTGGACCGAAAAAAGAAGGAACTTCTAACTCAGAGGTCTCACTCTGCAACCTTTAGATGTGCCTCAGCACACCTGGCTCCACTACCAGCTCATTAGCAGAGCTTGACTGCATGCTAATGATGCAGTTTAGCCATTTAACTCAAGTGTGTGGGACAAGGGACATATAAAAGCTGCAGGACTCTGGTCCTCGAGGAATGCGGTTTGAAACCACTGGTCTAAATGGAGCAAAGAAAAGCTGACACGTCAAAGACTCAGCCACCAATCACAGAAGTCACCTGCAAAAAAAAGCTTTTATTGTCATAAGATAAGCCAGAAGTGTCCTTGCAATGTTGCGGCCAGCTTTACAGGTACGTTTATTTTGCTCTGAAGTGATCCAAAGTCATTTGATGCAGTGTTTATTTGGACAGACATTCATGTGGTCATTGTTATGAAGCTACAAATAACATGAACAGATTGTTATGAGCCATTAACATCCCATAATCCACCAACGTCACTGTCTAAAAAACAAACATGCGCCTACAGAGTAAACCATCCGCAGCAGCTGCAGTGTGCAGCTCACATACCAGCTTCCTTTCATTTTTCCTTACATGAGATCAAAACTGCTAATAAGACACAAGTCTCGGACCATGAGTACAAATCAAGTCTCAAGATTTTAGGCCACAATTCCAAAATCGGAAGTCTTTATTTTTGTGACGTAAGTTGCCATTTCTGATTGGTTCCAGACCAACATAGTTAACAGTATAAGAGGTCAGCCCAATGGCCGGACCTCAAATTAATTTTACTGACAATTATTTCCTTTTTACCTTTAGCAATGCATTAAGTATAACATTTCAATATAAAACAAAGTAGAAACAAACCGAAGGTCTGAAAAAGAGAATCAGACATTTGCCTTAATCAAAGGAAAAGTGTTCAGTTTTCTAACTTTTTTGATCCATTTCTTTCCTCTTTATTAGTCTATAAAATGTTTTTAGTTCACATCCAGCAACAAAAACCAGTGCTCTATTAAACCACACTGTTCACGAATGCCCAAGTCAATGTGGCCCGACTTATCATATCTTTCTATGATAAGAAAATCAAGAGCAAAAAAAAACAACACATGACTAATGAAAAGAAAATTACTGGGTTTTTTAACCTAACTTTTGCCATTTAAGAAGATTGAAAGTTTCAACCTAAAAACAGCAAAAAGCTTCCATCTGCAACAGCTCCATTCGCTGGAGGGCCAAATTTGTTTCATTCTTGAACTGCAGCCGAGGACGGGCCGGGCTGCAGACAGCCCTGCCCTGCCCTAAATGTTTGCGTTTCTGAAGAAAAATGCTGACAATGCTATTTTTTTTACACAGTTTAATATTCAATTTCTCAAAAATTGTTTTTGGATTGACAGGAAATGCAATATATTTATCATGTTTTGATTTGGGGTAGAATGTGCAAAGCTCCTGATGCATTCCAATGGCGTTTATGGAAATTGCTCACTTTCAAAATTTGTCTCACACACAAATTCAGTAGTTTACAACATTTATTCGTAAGATTTTGCCTTTTTTACGTGTCAGTTTTAAATGTCTGACTGTGTTTACACTACAGGCAAATAAAACTCAAAGCTGATCAACTTTTATTTCCATCCGTAGATGGCGCCGCTGTGTATGGATCAACCAGTCTACATTCTTCTTCTTTGGGGACATGAGCCGTTCAAATAGAAGTCTGATTGCAAATGCATTTGGTTACCAGTAGAACCACACACACACACACACCCCCGCGCACCCCCCCACACACACACCAATGGATTTCAGCAAGAAATGGCACCGGAGCACGAAGACCTACTGTGTCTCTCGGCTCCAGCCTGACAGCCTGACATTCCTGACATATTGGTGAGGCTTTGGGCTTGGTGGCCCCCAGCTGGCCACTCTTAAAAAACTTCCCAGAGGCGGCTCTCGGGGGGAACTGTGAGAGAGAAAGATGATTTCAGGCTAAAAACCGATTAAGGTGCTAATGCAGCAGCCAAAACAGAGCAAGATTTTATAAACTAAGAGGGAAAAAAAAGCTCTTTCTCTCTGCTATTTTTAAGTTAACCTGCTTGCTCGCCAATAATCACATCCATTCAGCATTAAACATCTCACTTGTTTAAATCTGGCATGAACGTTTCAGTAAACAACACTCCCGCCACCAATCTTTGAAACCACATCTATCACCTGTGTGAGGCTTTGTTTAACCTTGGCAATGAACTGCGGCGGCGCTGCGCGCTAGATGTAGCACACGGCGGCGTGAGCCGTTCGCGGATCTCTAGATCCCTGGCGATATCTCCGCAGCTTGTTTATTTAACAGTCAAAATTAATCCCAGCAGTTGTGTGTTTGCAGGGGGACGGAAGACTGGCAACAGGTTATGGATCACGGCTCACGATAAGAGCCGCTGATGCATTTATGCAATCCTACATGTCCCAGCTGTGGTGATCCAGTCCAGACGGAGTACAGTTGCACACACTGAGGGGGCTGCGTGAGGGCTGGCTGGAAGAAACTGGAAGAAAACGCAAAAACTGAGCAAAATTAGGACCTATAACCTGCATGCCATCAAGGCAAACTGAAAGCAGGCTGCTGACTCAGCGGCTGCCGTCCCGCTCTGTCCCTGAGCTGATTTAAAACCGAGCAGCAGAGCGAGCTGGGACTGATGCTGCAGGTCCGAGTCCCTAACGCCACAGCTGGGAGCGTTTAGCTGCTTTGAGATCAATGAGCTGGGAGTCTACCCCGGCCCGTCTGCTGGTTCATTTCAGCCCAGCACTCCGGAGCTGTTTACAGCCCCACGCCTGCAGCCTTTTCAGGGTGAGGTGGGGGTTTGGGTGGGGGGGAGAGGGAGAACATGGAGTGTGTCAGTTCTTTAGCTGCTAAGGAGCTGATGGTGTTTATGCGTGTCTCTAGGTGTGATTAGAGAAGCCAAGCATGTGTTTTTTTGCCCTGTTTAGCTGATTAAAGCCTTTGGTTTATCCATCAGGCTGCATGTCCGCTGCAGGGAGAAAGATGTCCTGTCAGCTCCCATTTACACTGTTGGTCCGCTGCTGTCCAGTTGCTCTTCACAGTTTGTTTAGAGGATAAACTCCCCGAAAGCAGAAGCCACTGCAGTTACAAGAGCTGCATAAAAGGGGCAGTATTATGTAAAAATAAACTTTTATGAACTTTATATCATGTTATAATGTGATTCCCTCAAACATACCCAGAGTATTGCTTTGATTCTTTCTCGCCTGTTTTACAAATCCTTTAATCTCCCATAGCAACCATTCAGCTGTATGAAAAATGTGTGGACCTAGCCGCGCCTTAGAAACACAGCTCCTCCTTAGAGCTGCAGTTTTCCAAGCTGCCGAGTTTCTGCAGTGCTCCCTGGTGACGCCTCTTTCAGCTCCTTCAGACTAGCAGCAGCAATTAACAAACACCTGCTGAAACTGTGCATGAGCCAAACTCATTATACCAACTTCTGCTCAGTGCAATGCTGGAAATAACATTGTTACAGAGTTAATAGAGGACCTATGTTGTGATGATTTCCTGAAGGCGGAGTTTCAAATGAGCAAGAAGTTTTAAAGAGACAGAAGCCCAAGGCGTTATATTACAAAAGTCAGATTTCTTCTACATAATATTTGATACAGAATTTTATAACAAAAGAAGTAATATAGTTTCTTGATTGTGATATAAATTGCCATTATGTGCCTGGAAAACAAATAATACTACCTCTTTCACTGGTGTGGATTGGCTGATGTCATACTGGTTGGATATAGTTGAGGACGGCCTGAGGTAACAGAAGTGATGCATGATACAACATGCATCAGGTTGTATGCAAACATGCAACATGATACAACATGCATCAGGTTGTATGCAAATATGCAACATGATGCAACAGGTCTAAAAAAAGAATAATTTGTGCCGCAGCATTGTTGGTTCCTGGTTAAAAAAATAAAACATAAGAGATAAAATATTCATGAAGAGTGAATGAAAATAAAGCAGTGGGGCTGAATGCTGATGCTCAGGTTGGGATCTGATTAGCTGCTTCCAATTTAAAGCTGAACCAAATGGATATCCATCCATCCATCCATCCATCCATCCATCCATCCATCCATCCATCCATCCATCCATCCATCCATCCATCCATCCATCCATCCATCCATCCATCCATCCATTTTCTATACTCCTTTTTCCCTTAGTGGGGTCAGGAGGGTTGCTGGTGTCTATCTCCAGCTAACTTTCCAGGTGAGAGGCAGGGTCACCCTGGACAGGTCGCCAGTCTGTCACAGGGCAACACAGAGACACACAGGACAAACAAGCATGCTCACTCACACTCACACCTAGGGACAATTTAGTAACTACATAGTTACCTCTGTCTCTCTCCCTCTCCCTCTTTCCCTCTCCCTCTCCATCACTCTCTAACTCAACCACATGATGCTGTTTCTGGTCCTACTATAAATAATTTATGGTTAATAACCAGAAACAGAAATGATTCTTCAGAAATTTATATAGTTGCAATAAATAAATGCATGATTTAATGATCCAGCATGGAACTGAAAATCGCCGCTGCTTCCTCTGCAGTATTGGTTGGATAGAACAGTTAGGTTTTTTATTTTGGAACATTCCTGAAGAAAATTAGTTTGGCCTGATATTGAGAAATTATAGTTTCATTTCACCATAAACACTTCATCAAGTAGATTGAAGAAAAAAAGATTTTGTTGCTTTTTTTGTATTTCTTGAAGAAAACTGGGTAATTCAGAGTCACAATTCACTACAAACTACAAAATAGATGATCAGAAATTTTCGGACATGGAGTGTATTGTTTTAAAAAAATAGCTATAAATACAAAAACTGAATACATTGTAAAGCCAATGCTGACTTATTGTTTTCTTTGGGATATTAAAACTTCCCAATGTTTCTGATCTAAGTGAGTCTGTTTTGTGAAGAGGTCACCAAATGTCCAAGTGGAACCACTTTCTACACTACATGGAGCATATTTGATGTTTTAGGACTGCCCAAATATTACGCATATTATAAAAACAACACTTTATGCACCAGTCCGAAATAACTGGATTATTCTATGTCATAAATAATCATTGCAGATTATTTAAAACACAATTTGTGATTTATTTTTGCTCTGTTTCTCAAAACCAATAAATGGGGATTGGTCATTTTTTTCTGTAACTTCTCATCCTGTTATCAGATGAAGTCTCATCTGATATTAGGTTAACCTCTACAAATGATTCCAGTAATTTATTCATTTCTTGAGCAACTATAAAGGCCTGAACATGTGATGTGTTTTAGAGTGCATCACAACTCATTTAAACATCAAATGGAAATTATTTGAACTAAAACATTCAGTTGAATTAAAACATTTGCATTTAATGTGATGTTATTTCCTGATCATCACATTAGAGATGATAAAAGCAACACGTTTTTTTTTTTACTACAAGCTGTTTCTAATGGGAAAATAAATTCAGTGTGTTTCTGCTCTGTGTGCAGTTCCCCCCTCAGAGCTGATCTGTGCCCACAGAGTTTCCAAAAACCTCTCACCTTGTTCCAGAGAAAGAGCGCTCTCTTGTCTAATATGTGGTAATGACCTCCCATTAGGGACGTGCCGTGTTCTGCTGTGGATGTATGTATGTATGCAAAATGCTCTGACCTCCAGCTTCAACCTGTCACTACTGTGGTGCCTGATTGCAGGATCCAGGAGAACGGAGGGGCAAAAAAAAAAAAAAAAAAAAACACAGGAGAGCAGTAAATCACAACCGGCTCAATAAAAGACACCTGCGGTGTAAGAGGAGACGGAGGAGAGGGAGGCCGAACACCCGGAGAGCCGCCTGATCACTAACAGACACCGGGAAACCTGGGGAGGTCCCAGAAAGCAAAGCTGGAGATCTGCTGGGGCTCCAAAAGCTCCGTCTGCACACACAGAGACGTACAAACTGGTTCTGTAGCTTTGCTTTAATCCAACGTATGACACTCTGCTGACAGGGTTTGAAGTGCTTTCCATAAACATGGTATGCAAGAAGCTTTAGGCTATTACATCACCTGTTAAATTTGTACTCTGATGTAGTGAAAGCGTCTAAGACGTGGCCCCCAGGAAAAAGGGCTGCTGACGACAATAAAAACTGATAACTCACCCTTTAGAGTAACTAGAACTCTCCTAGTTTCACAAATCAGATGTAAAACCTACTAAACTTGTAGCGTGTTTTTGACTCGTTACCAGTGCTTCCCTCCAACTCTGGACCAAATGAATCTCTCCGTTTTAGTAACGCAAGGCAGCCACAAAGTCAAGGGTGAAAAAGCAAAACGGGGGAAGTGATAAAAAAGAATGAGATAATTAAAAAAATATGATAAGTGAAATAGAGTTCACAACACGAGTTATGTCCAGGGGAAAGATAAGTGAGGGAAGGATGATTGAGCCACAGAACAGGAGGGGATCCAAAAGGAGAGATAAGGGCCAAAATAGGGAAGAGGGTGATTGGGAAAATGAGAGCGCGGACTGAAGCCGATCACTCTGTAATCCCATAATCCCTGCCAGGCAGGCAGGATATAATTGCTCGTTAGTGCCAGTTTCCACTCGGAGGCCTGTCACTGCAGGAAAACCACAGAGTGCAGGCTAAATGAGAAACAGATAGCAGGTCCCATGCCTTCGTTCAGATAGGTTAGACAGGGCCCCGGCCTCTTCAACTCCCTGCATGTGTGTGCACACACACTTTTTGTCAGCAAACTCCATTCTCTGGATATAAAACAAGAGACACGTCCCAACTTTCTGTTCATTTCTCTTCATTGCTAACTATTAAGGCCACACACAAGAGTGAGGCCCAAGGGTAATCAGAGATGTGGATGTTACAGAGCCTGCAGGAGGACGGCGAAGAGAAGAGGGGAATCTGAATGATCTCACCCGTCCAGGTGGTTTTATTAACTGACTGACAACATGTGAGTGTGGAGGTGTCGGAGAGTGTTTGAGGCCAGGATCAAGCCGGGCGAGAGGCAGGGAGTTTGAATAATCTGTCAGGTGCAGGGGTGGCTGTGAATAACTCGAGCTGTGCTGGCTTGGGTTTAATGGAAGGTGTAATTCCCCCAAATGACCAGTGATGGAAAACTAATTTTACAGAAATGCTGTGTTCATTCATATTTCAATACTGATTCAAATTGTGCAGGAAAAATAAGCTGTATGACAGAATCAAATGATCTTTACCCCGATTGGCCCCACCTGACTTGTCACCAGCTGATTGGAAGGCACAGAAATCCTAATTTCTTTCAACCAGTGAATGCACCATTGCAAATGTAGCACTGACAAAACTGCTGATGTTAGCCTGACCTGTCTGCTACAATTAGAAGCTACAGACACTTTAAGATGGTAAAGCTACTGTTCACTCACGCAGCAGCATGTTGTCACTTCATATGAATATAATTGTCAAATAATGCAAAAAATAAAACAACTCTAAAAACTTAATGACAGGATAAAGTATACGAACAGTTGCCTTGGGTTTCTTCTTTGGCATTCATCACCTTCCCATCTCCCACCACAAGCCTAATGACACAATCTTCACATCCACCAAGTAATTTATAGACCTCTGCAGGCACATATTCCACATACACACACACACACACCCGCACGCATGCATTTGTAGTTTATGACACCATTATGCCTTTTGGAGTGTTTATGGGGACACACCTTGCCCTTCATCTGCTGAACACAAAAAAGTAAGTTAAAACTTTTTACTCCGCCCACACCAGATACAAACACACACACATGAGTCATGGTTCAACTCCCCAAAAATGTCCATAAATATTCTGCTGGCTTTAAATAGTGTTAGCCAATTCCACTGGAAAAGCGGAGTGACTGCACTTTTCTCTGGCTTTAATTAGCATAGGCTGGTGCTGCCCCTCCCCCACCTGTTGCTTCAACTGTCTGTCACCCAGGTGACACCCAGCTGACAGACAGTTGATTCTCCTGAATCCTTTCTTCTATTAAAGGAAAGATGAAGTCAAGACAACAGGAAAAACCTCAATGGAAGTTAAGCTAAAACTGAATTTATGACAAACTTGCTACCATAACTTCCGTTTGGCTTTTGTATTTTGTTGAACCTTCTGGACCACCGTACAAATTTTTTTAACTGGTATCATATATACATACATAATGTTTCCTTATATATATGTGTGTGTGTTTCCAAGGTTAACATGATGTGCAGTGCCACGCAAAGCGCTATATGTAGTAACTCTATTAATATCAGGAGTAAATAGAAGCTCCTGCAAAAAAAAAAAAGCATGATGACACCTACTTACTGTTGCCTGGACATCCATATCTCCATATCAGCCATATGGATTGACATATTACTTATGTTTTGAGTACTTGTAAAACTCTTCAGGCCATGACGCTCTGGGTAAAGTGTCACATTGACCAAATCAGTGCTTGTGAATAAATTAGCATTTCAAGTTTGAGCTTCAGCTCTCACAGATTTAAAATCAATATCATGTGCAAATCAATGCCCAGCTGTGATATTAAACATAGTAACTGTCATAGCTAACAGGCCAAAACCTTCAGCTAACTAAAGCAAAAAAATGGAGAAGAACAAGAATAAACATTCCTACTTTCTGAGTGAAGTTAGCATAGCATTGTGCAGGTTATGTTAACAGCCCTGGGCATTTGCTGGACCCTACAGACATAGTTACTATTTATTAAACCAATAAGAAGAGCAGAAAAATAAAACATGGACATAAAGCTAAAATTACAGCTGCATCATTTTGTTGGTAACCTGTATGAACTGAACTAACAAGGCTGATATTCTGGGAAAATTAGAATTAGAAAATCTTTAGACTTTTTTTTAGTGCAGATTTTTTTTTAACACTAATCTGTTTTTCATTAGAAAGATAGGAAAACTTTTTGGATGCCCAGGAGTAAATCTTAGAGAAACGTTATTTCCTACGCTGACCCTGCAGCTTTCTCTCTGAACAAAGGAGAGGAGCTCTAACGAAACGTGTCTAATGGTTCTTCGGTGGGATAAATGAAGCACTTTCAGTGGAGAACAATGTGTTTGAAGTGTAACAGGCCTGGACTGCTGCCCTTACACGTTTAGGTTAGGGCTGCCAAGGAAAAGTTACTGCAGGTTGACAAGGTCCTGAGATCAGTGGGTCACGGTGAGAACGCAATAAAATATGTTTTCGTGAGCCGTGAGCAGCTGTGAGCTGCACCTCTGATGGCTTTATTAAAGAAGAAAGAGCAGCGAAAATCTGTCACCGTGCCAACCACCCGAACCACCTAACGCCACTCGTGACCCCACATGTTGGAAAGGTGAAGCAGAGAGCTGAAGTTTCACCGCAGCATGCATATAGGAGAGAAACCTGCAGACACACTGCTGGACTCTGCAGACATTTCTCAGCTGGACGGCCTCCAAAACCTCAGCGAGGCTGCTTATTGTTAGGCAGAGCAAGAAAATGAATGGATTTATGGAAGCTTTTGGTTACAAGTTTACATTTTAGACCTCTTTCAAAAAGTATTTTAGTTGTTGGCACATCTCAGACATCATGTTATGTCCCAGATAGTCAAATCAAGTTCTTCCCTTTGCTTTCTCATGTTTTTGTTCTTTCACATACCTTTGTAATCACTACTTGTTTGGTAAATTTTTCACATTGCTGTTACTGTTATTGGTCGACACACAAGCAACCCTTCCCCGGGGCTCCTCTCTCTTCGTAAGCCAGTGTCTTCAATCTGTCAGCATTGCTCGGCTGAACTGGTTCAGGGTTATTCACCAACTGATCTGAAAGGAAAACAATACCCAAATTTTGTTTTGCAGATTTAATATCATTCAAAGCAACCCTCTCTAGGCTCAATTTAAAAAAAAAAAAAAGCAAAGGGGTTTATTAGAAATGAGTAGGAACAAAGCAAACCAAGGTGTGAAACTGTCATTTATTTAGAGGTAAATCTATAATCACCGGAGCTTAAAAGGAACTAAATTACCAAAATAATGCATGTGACATTTGACTTTTGCAGGAACTCTTAATTTAGTGTGATTAACTTGATGAATGATGACAAAAGAATCCATTCCCAATCTAAGTCCAGTTTGTCGCAACATGCCATCAGACTCCTTAGTTTCCTTCTGTTTCACTTTTAATATTTACTTAGTTGAAGCTTTCTTTGCCTTTTTGGATCAAAGGGGCTGCATATTTACAGTTCTGGTTCAGTACATGCCTTTACAAATCTCATTTTAAGATAATTCCAGTTGCTTTCTCTTTTCTTTTCTATTTTAACCACAAACACTGTGGTCTACCTGACAAACAGAAAATCTTTCTTGCTTCTTAACCAAAAACTGCTGTTGGGAGAAAGTGGAGAGCAAAAACATTGGGGTTTTTTTTTCATAAAAGGGTTCTGTTAAGAGCCAATATGTCAATAACAGTCAATATGTTACCTACATCATGTGTATGATAATAAGAAAATTAGTGTTTTCCGCAAATAGCTATCTAATGCATGGTCGAGATGTGTTTTATTACAAAACAACCCAGAAGTGGGTTCTAGAAGTAACCTAACTGGATGGACATTGACTTTGTTTGAGCATCCATAGTTGATAAGTGAAACAAAAACTGTGAAACTGTTTAACTCAAAAATTAAGTGTAAGAAAAAACAAATTCTATTTTTGCATCAAAGCATTTGTCACAAACACTGTGACTAAATTGAAAACAATAAGCACCCATGGGCCTTGTTAAATATTTTTAAATATCAGCGTCATTTAAAGACAACGTATTGATCAAGCACTGCTGCACTGTAAGATAAAATGTAATATTTCATAAAAAACATGGAGGATAACAAAATTTGTAAATGAGAGACAAATACATTTTGATGATGATGATAGTTACTCTTAACATTTCTTATTGGCTGTAGGCTGAAAAATAAATCCAAGTTTTTTTCAAAGTGAATATGTTAAGAGGGTAATATACTAAATATAAAATTTTTTTTAATAAAATTGTTACCTAAAAATGATGCCATCTCAGATCCAATTGAAACCCAAATCTGGAATGTCAAGGTTTTTATTCTGACCTTCTCTGCTTTCCAGGATTTGATCTTTTTATGAGTTTTTACTTAAACCATTTGACAAATATTTAAATAACAAAAACAGAAGGGACACAAGTCAATGGAGACCCTAATGAACTAATTATGAAGTTCTGGTAAAAGTACTTCATTGCATCATGCTGTATCTTCCCACTCTATGATAAACATAGTTAAATAAAAACAAAGATCACATCGCTCAGCATGCTCTTGATTCCTGTAACTGCTCTATTTTGTGCTTTTTTCAGGCTCTGATTTCCAACATTTTCCAGCTGTTTTTTTTTTTTTTTTGCAATATTGTGAAAATTTAAATACATTCACTTTACCTCAAATTACACTAATCAAGAAAACACAACTCTAATTCTAGAGCATTTTTCCATATCAATGTTTAATGTTTCTGTGCTTATCCAGACTTATTCCAAACTGTGTTGAAAACCTTCATGGATAAAAAAATATTATTGTTCCAATATTTGGAAGACTGAAGAGATATGGGTGGAAAAAAAAACAACTTGCCCTCATGATTTGCAGTTTGTTCTGAACAATTCTTTCTGAAGACTCTGGCAGAGGTTTTGAACCTTTCTGTTTTTGTACTTTCTGAAAACCTGCAAACTCCCCAAACAAAGAGAGGGAGCCAGAATTCAGGCTTAGCAGTGTTTGGATTTTCCACTTCGGCTTTACAGAGGAGGGTCACTGGAAAGTTTAGTTCAAGTCCTGTTAGCACTAATTAACAACCCAGAAATCCACAGTCCGGCCGACTCGCAAGGGTCTTGTGACCCACTCAGGTAAATTAAACGGGACGTCGTCGTCCACCTGGCAGAGTCTATTTTCCCATGAACACTTGTGATTCAGAAAGCCTCCGATGCGACACATCTATGTCCTCACCGTCTCACTTCTTTGCACTTTGCTTCCCGCTCAGGCTGTTTTCCAGTGTCCATGACCCTAATAACCCAAATTCCTGCCTGATTAAGTTGGTTTAAGAGGAAGCCACACAGAGAGCGCTTGGGTGAGCCTCACCTTAAATGGGAACACATTTTAGCTATGTTGGACCAATGATCACAGGGTAGGATTTCACTTTCCGGTGTTTGGAAAAGAGGAGCACCAGGGGAGAACGGATAAGGATAAAGAGGGAACGGACAGAAAAAAAAAACAAAAAAACAACCATACCGTTGTCACAGGGTTTTCTTGCCAAATACACAGAGTAAAATAAAAGTCATATATCCAGTAAAACTGTCTCAGGAAAACCGCACATGCACTGAAATCCCCTCTCACACAAGCCCTCCTCCCTCGCTCCCCGTTTCAACCTTTTCTTGCTCCCAACTTGTGTTATTATTTCTCCAAATTAATCCCACACTGAACCTGAGACCGTGCTCTGAGAAGTGGGCATAAGTCAGACACTCATACATCCAGATCGTTACGAGTGTGTCTTGCGTCTGGCCGAAGCCAGAGAGTTTCCGTGTCGCCCGCTCGTGCCCCAGACAGGCTCGGTTTAATGACCTGAGCCCGATAGTTCAAAGCGGCCCTCAAACACTATGATTAATGAACGCGACCTGCTAATTTCAGAAGAATACGGCTCGTTGTATCGAAAAGCCCTCTGAAAACACGAGCAGTACCCAGCCAGTTAACATTCTTCGGTATTTTAAAGAAAAAAATTGTTTTAAAGAGGCCGATTTCATGATAAGGTCAGAACCAAGCAACATGTTTCATCAGTAACCCTGAAAGAATTAACTGCTGCTTTGTTCTTAACAATTTAAGCTGTTTGAACTTTAAGAAAAGAGCCCAACATCAACACAACAACTCAAGATTACAGGCAAAGAGTTTTTCTCTCATGATTTTGCAAAAGGACTGTCCACTGTTCCGAAGCAAGGGGCAGAAAACAGAAGTACCATGGGAAGCATTTGTCTGAAGGAATACAGCTAACAAATTGAAATTCCTTTTTGTCAGATCATGCCTCCTACAATTTGCCCTGCAGGAATCACTGTGGTTGGCTGTGTACTCTAAGCACTTCCAGATTGAAGTTGCCCTGTGGCACTTCAGGTTGCATAATCAATCTCTCTCACTGAGTGTTCTCCATTAATGGTGGGGCAAAACAGCAAGACTAACGTTACACACCGAAGTTGAGAAGCAGCCAAAGACGAGGCTCCCAACACGACGCACGCATCCATCTTTTACTGACACATTCCCATTCATCTGCAGAGACGTTGCCCAACTTTAATTTGTTGAATGTTCTGTGGCATCAGTTTGGCTGTGGAATGAACCAAACACATTAATCTGTTGATTGGAGGATTTTTTTTTTAAATGTTGTTTTATAGTTTAATGTCTGTAAGCAATCAGTATGCTTTTGGTCTTTTGGTTTCAAGTTCCTTCTGTTTGGAGGTTTGTGTGCCAAACACCTGGCACTTTCCTGGGCTCAAACGGATTTATAGCAACAGAGACGGGATTATAGCTAGCTAGCTAAAACGTTTCACTAAGTAAAAGAAACAACCTCGGGAAGTTTAATAAATGAGCATTGTATGAATAAATGTGCTTTGTGATCTAGATAACCATCCACATACTGATGTACAGTTTGAATTAGAAACACTTTATGCTAGCAGATAATCATGCTAACAGTGCACCATACAGCTGATGCTAGCTGGCTAAACACTGAATGTGTCGAGATTCAGGGGCCACGTCTGGCCAAAGGGCCCAGCCTACTCAGTCAACGAAGCCGGGGTCCTTCATCCCCGTATACTGAAGAAAGTGAGCAGCTGTGAAACTGGGCGATGCAGCTTTCCTTTATCTCAGCGCATGTCCTGTTGTCTTGTCTCAATGGTGGCTTTAAACACAAGTTGGTAAAAATGGAGAATGAAATCCTCCATGAGGTTTTTTTTTTATTATTATTACTTATTATCCCTAAATTTACTTTTGCAGTCCAGATATTAACATAGGCCACTAGCAGCCTGTATTATATCCTTTGTCCCTTTGTCTGCCAAAGTTATAACAAAAATATCCAATTTGATCAAGCTTGAATGTTGGGGTAGAGTGGGCTGCAAAGAATACACCAGACCTGTTCATTCAAACGTGGGGAAAAGGAGGGAAGCATTCGGAGTTGTTTTTGAATTTGGTCAGCCTTCACAACATGGCAGTGATGTAATCGGCCTTCGGATGTGAAGGCCGATGTTGCAAACCTTCTAGGGTCTGCAACATTGTATGAATGTCACAGCAATGCGTTTAGCTGTTGACCTCCTCTGCCTTATTATCAGCATCAGAGCAGCTCTTCAATATTAGAATAATTTCAGCATATTTTTATGGATACAATCAAGCTGAGCAAGATGAGGGATGATAAAAGTATAAAAGTATAAATAATCATTGGAGCGTCACAAACAAAACTGCTCAAAACAAATCTATCCAGATTCAGAGTTAACTTCAGTACAGCGTCATATTAAATAGAATAACTTTACTGCTAAACAGAACATAGTAATTGTATTCAATCATCTTTAAACCTATTGAACAACTGACCAATTCTGTCTTGTACTCATGATTATTTACGATATTTATTGCAATAAAGATGAAAGGAAAATGTTTTGCTGTTTTTTTAGGTAACTGTTTATCTATGACTAGATGCCACTGCAGTCAAAACCCAACAAATATAAAAAATCACAGTTTGAAATTGGCTTTTATTACACGATAACTGCATTTAATCCTGTTTTTGAATTTACAGATTTTTTTGCTGATGGAACGAACAGTAGAAATAAAAGTAAAAGTAATGATCCTTTCAGTACTCAGAATTTCAGACATCAATAGAGAGAATTCGTTGTTATTACAATAAGTAAAATCCTTAACAGGGATTTTTTTTACAAGATAAATGACATAATAAATGTCCATACCTTGAATCAACAATGGGACATGTAGTTGAAATAGAGGTATCAACATTTTTAACCAAACTGTTCACAGTTGAACTCAACATACACATCATGAATCTGGATCAATTTGGATACTAAAAGCCGTTCTGCTGATTATCGACTTCTCAATCTGGGTTCCAAGTAGCACTGCTGGGATTTGTGCCCCCTGTAAATGTTCTTCATTATTTATAAGTTTAATACCCAAATAACTGAGCATTGTGAGGTGAACTGTGGTGGAAACCTGCTGAAATTATTTTTTAAACCACATGCATAGTTTTTACTGACAGCTGGGATAAAATCTGGATTTATTTGGTGTAAAAGTGCAAATTGACGCAGAAACTGCCACAGTACATGATAGGAAAATATAATTCCTGTGTTGAGAAACTGCCTTTTTTTAAAATAAATATGAATTCCTGACTGATCTTTATCATGTCCATGAGGAATCTCACTGTCAAATCAAACTGTACAAGTTGTACTTTCAGATTTTTCCACCAGTACACTAAGTTAATAATACCTTGCATAATGTGTTTCCTTTGAACTCTCAAACTAGTTCTGATTTTGACTTTGTTGCCGTTGCACGACTGACTTGTGCCACTTGCAGATTTTCAGCTGCATGTGAATTATATGACGTTATGAGAGTTAAACTGTCTAAATTTGCACATAAAGTATGTTTCAACCCGGGCTGCAGTGCTAAAGTCTTTACGTGGCGTTACATGTTAACGAGGCCAATGCATCATGTCCAAATTGAAACCATGTCTGTCGCTCAGTAGGAAGCTAATTAACAAAAATAGCCACAAAGCTGGAAGCACAATATGATCTTGGGTCTGAATGGAAACCACCAAACGTGGAAAATATTTACACAACTGATGACTGTGAACAGGAATCAAGTGTTCCTGCTCCCTTATGCAGAACCTGGGAATCTCTGTGATCCCAGCAGCAGCAGGAGATGCAAAACAGGGAGGAAATGATTTCAGTTTATCCTCAGTTCATAATGAAGCTAAGCTAATGCATATCACCAGCTTTCAGCTATGCATGATGCGTTGGTTAGCAGGCTCTGCCTTTAAGAAGCTCGAAATCACATGAGTATTTGTAAAAATAACTATGTTCTGAAATGCCCAAAACTTCACACAATAGATTTTGGATCATACATTTTTATCTGGATAATTATTATTTTGCTACAATAGCCATATTGAACAATTTATAGTGTTTGTATTTTGACCTGCCATCGCTTGTTTTGACATAAAAACTTCCAAATTATCATCAGATTTTGTTGAGCACTAAAGATCATTTCCTTTGTGGGGGGAGAGAAGAGGGAATATTCCAAAAAACATAATTAAAGACAATTTTTTTCAAAATTTTCTTAATAAAATGTAATTTTCTGCTTTGTTGCATTAAATCTGAATGCCAGCTGCAGCTAAAATATAATGTGTTATTATTACCTGCAAAATTATATGTAATATGTAACATTTTTTCTGTTTATTCTGATGTCAGCAGTCAGGTGGTCTACTTAGGAGGTCAGCTTGCTGTCTCTGTAGTGACACTGATGAGTGGTGCTCTTTCAGTTCATGATTGTCTATTCTTTGTGACCGAAATAGCTTTAATTGCGTCACAAAGTTTAGGAGCATTTTTTCGGTTAGCTGACCGGCAGTGTGTAGCAACAGGTGGGGAAGGGGCAGCACTGGCCTTCTCTGTTCGTACAACTGAAGAATATTCTGGTGAAACATTTCTTTGACTGAGAACCAGAAACTTTTACACGGCGGTGCAGCGATTAATCCGCCAGCCAATAAACTGGTGGCAATTTGTCAAATTTCAGAATATTGGAGATAAATGTGAAACCGATCTTATCGACCAATCGTATCGACCGATCTTATCGACCAATCGTGTCGACCGCCACAGAGGTCTGAAAATCTGCTCTGCAGTGAGAGTGAGAGATGACTGACCGGCCCGCCGGCCCACGTTCTGTACAGCCGCAGTTAACAATAGTCACCAAACTGTTGCCAACTTAGCAACTTTCTTGCCATGTTTACTGACTTTTTATACAAAAAAAAATCAGTGCTGGCAGATCTGACTTCATATTAACATTGGTGATCAGCCAGAAGATTGCAATCTAACTTTTCCAGCTGAGATAGAACAAATAAATAAAATCATTTTAAAACTTTGGTAGTTCATACCCATTTAATATAAAAGTATCTCTTATTACCTTTTTGTGTTCAGTTCAGATGAATCCTTTACAGTTTGGATTTAAATAATCAGGCTGGATGCCTGAGTCAGCCTCATCACAACCACAGATCTGCCGGCAGTTGGATCCGCTCTCTGTGACTCTGGCCAGCAGCTGAGCAACAAAGAGTTAAACCCATAACAGCAAATAACAGCACCGCTAACTCTACTAAAGCCACATGCCAGTTAAAACAAACCAGACCACACATCAGCAGGCGGGTGGTAAAGAGAACACGCCAGCCTGCTGTACCTGACCCTCAGCGGGGCCGCTGACCCTTTGACCTCTGATTGGAGGAAGTAAAGGCTGTGGCGGCGTGACGGGGCAGTGTGAGATGCCCCAAGCCAGGAGCATGTCCTCGTGTTTAGCAGGGGAACAGGCTGCAGCACCAAGGAAAACAACAGCGTTTCCACTGCAGGCTTGCATGCATTTCACAGATGGTAAGTGAAGAAAGCGCGACATGCCTCAGCTGATGCTAAAGTATTCAGACCCCTGGATTGTCTTCTGTCTCGTAGTTAAGAATGTCAGTATTTTCTAATGCGATTGGATCGGATCTCCTCAAAGTAAAGTATCACTGTGAAGTGGACAGAAACTGTCATGAACAGAGTTTGAGAACTGAAACGTGTTTTCTGCCAGTCCAGCTTTTGGCCTCTAACTTTTTGAACAGCAGCTTTTCTGGGGGAAACCCTGAACGCCTGCAGACTGAATACTTGGACATTTCTTCTTTGCTCAGGCAGACTGGAGGCAGAACATTCATTTGCTGACCGGTTTTCTTCCAATCTGCTGTGTAAGAATCTGGAAGAGATGAAGCGAAGCTGGATGGATGGAGCAGATTCCCATCAGCTTCCCTGTTCCTGCTGCTGACAAGCATGATGCTGCCATCGCCATGACTCTCCTCAGCAATATTCAGTTTTACCTTTCCAGCTGAGATAGAACAAATAAATAAAATCATTTTTGGTCTCTTCTGACCAGAACGCGTTCTTCCACATGTGCTGTCTGTGTAAACTTTAAACAGAACTTCTTTGGGCTGAACTTCTCCACTGCCTCTCCTCTCGTCGCTCTTCCTTAAAAGTCAGAATTAGTCAGACTGATAGTTGCTAGTGGCAGCAGATTCTCCCAGCCTGAGTTTAAATCGACAGCTATGTCTCGTTAAGCTCAAACAACACTTTCAACTTTTTACATTTTTTTTCTGCACTTTTGAGAAAGCGAACTTCATTTTTGACAATGTCTTAGCTTGTATTTTCCCCTGAAGCGGATGGAACAGTTTACTTTACTTCAGCTCACTTCCTGACTCTACTATGACATCCCCGTCAAACTGCCACATCTTTCTGAACAAAGCGGGCCTCAGGTGCGGGCCTCGTCGGAGTCGCAGTCGCAGTCGCAGGGAGTCGTGGACGATCTTTAACATTTTCTGTTTGCTGCACATCATCCAACTTGACTTTCTGTCGGATCGGACGCCATAGCGAATCAGATGCATTCTGAACCTAAATCATGCACAAGAGGATCCTATTCAATAATGATAATTCAACTTCTGAAATCAGTTAGTTGCACTGGATCTCATTACGCAATACCAAAGTAAAGGGGGCTGGAAAAAAGTCTGCCACACGATTCAGATTTCTATAAAAAAAAAAAGCCCCACTTTGACCTTGTCTTTTTTTCCCATTTCAGTTCTGAACTTATGCAGTCGCTCAGTCGCCTGCACCTTGTGTTTGTAACAAGACAAAATGTGAAGCAGCTTAAATGATAGAAGGATGTTTGAAGAGCTCTGCAGCTTGAAGACACAAAGAAGAGCGAGGTCTGCCTCATTCTGTGTGTGTGTGTGCGTGTGCATGTGTGTGTCTGAGTGACAGTGTGTGACCGAATGAGTCAGCAGGTCACTGAGTCAGCGAACAAGTATGAAAGTTCATCTGTAAATATGTGACTCAGTGAGGCATCATCCAATTCCTTTACCATGTTGACGCAGATAAATCTGGTGAGTTCTGGACAGACAGAACCCGGAGCTGAGCCCGGTGGGTGTGATAATGACAACATGATCCTAAACATCCCCAGGCAGCATCGCTGCCCCTGGTTAGCTAAAGCCAGAGCATTAAAAACACCTAATCTGTCTCTGATCCCACCTCTGTGTGTATTAGCAACACTTTGATTCGTGGATTTGCAGCCTACCACAGAACACAAACTCTCCAAGCCTCACTTTCTCTCTCTCTCTCTCTCTGTCACACACACACACACACACCCGCACCCCCACCTAGATTTATACTTCCTACAACACACAGCCTTCACCTTGTAAACACTTCTTTCTAGAACTCATGCAAATCGAGCACAAAAACTGCCTTCCATTAGCAGCGAACTGACTGCAGGTCAGTGTGTCCCGGAGCCCCACGCAGCTGGAGCCTCACGCAGCCCCACGCAGCTGGCAGGTGCGTGCAGGAAGCTTCCCGGCTTCAGCCAAGAGAAGCCGCCGAAGTGAAAGGAAGTCAAACACCAAAACAATCGGTTCAGTGTTTTCACAGATCTCCACTCAAACAACGCGCCGCTAACCAGCTTCATGATGTGGGTCCCCCCCCCGCCCCCCCCGGACCTTAACAAAGCCTTACCGGCTGTCCCGTGGGAAATCCGCTCCCGGTGCGCAGGAACTGAGCCGCTCGCGCCTGCTGCGGCTCTCCGCCCGCTGCGGTGCGTCATGTTTTCACAGCGTGGCGTCACAGCTCGCTACTGTCCACGGCAGAGCGTCTCTCATCTGAGGCAGAAGCGGGCTGGAAGAATCCATCGAGAAAGCCGAAGAGGCGCCTCCTCCTTGCGCCTTGGTGCGCGCCGCCAGAATGCGGTTTTCCCCTCTTTGGCCTGTTGAGTTTCAGTACCCTGAGAGAGAGAGAGAGAGAGAAGGGAGAGTAGATAGTGAGCACAGAGCCAGAGAAACTAATTGTATATCATTACTGAAACTTTCACTGTCTTTTTTTTTTTTTTTTTGGTTTTCACTTTTCTTTTCTCTGTAAATGATTTCGAACACTAGCTGCATGTCAGGAGGAAATAGAATCACAAAGATGGGAATTTTGGATGATTATCCAAGTTTATATCCAATAAACTTCAGTTTTCCAGAGTTTGTTTGCGGCGGCGTAAACAATCCAGCAGAGCTCGAGGTGGACATGGAGGCAGGAGGACAGACAGACAAACAGCCAGAAGAGGAAAAAAAATGTTTACCCCCAATCTACTTGTGCCGCTCGGGTGACTCACGTCTCACCATCGCTTGATGAACTGAAGCCAGTTTTTCAGGCGAGGCTCCCTCTTTCTTTACCTCCAGCAACCTGTTCGGTCTTGCCTCTAACAGAGCTTAATGAGTAAATAACAACACCGGGCTAATAATGGCCCGCACGTGTCCGTCTGGAGAAGAGAAGAGTTCGGATCGGTTTCTGGGTGTCCGAGGACCGGAGTGCGGCCGGGCCAGGATCACTCTGAAGTCCGCCAGGTCTCCTGCTCACGTATCAGGTGGCGATATGAGCTGGGAAGGTGAAAGGGTTGCAAAAAAAAAATACAAAAATATTCTCCGAGATCTGGCTCATATCGCGGCTTTTTACGCAGCTCTTTTCCGCATGTCCAAGAACGCGCGTAGAAAGGCGCGCATCTATAATTACATGAATAAATTAACCAAAAAAAAAAGAAAAAAAAGTTCTGAACTGGTGTGAATCCACAGACCGCTCCGCGGCTCTGTGTCTCCCAGCAGAGCTCGGCGCGGCTACAGAGCGGAATGGATGCGATGCGTAAAAACAGCGCGCCTCGCCTGACAGACAGAGACCTTATGAAACCGGAGCGCGGTGGCGGCCTCACAAAGTGCTCTCAATTTTCCTCCCCATCCACATGTCTCAGATGTCTTTTTGTTCCTGCTGCTGGGGGGGGGGGGGGGGGGCAGCTGTCACACGGACCAGTCAGGGAGCGTTTCTGTTCAGGACTCTGCCAACAGACATCTGTCCTTCACTGTTTATACTCTCGATCTGGAGAAATGTAGAGCGCGTTGGCTTCCACACGCACGCGCGAGGTACGGGATGGACCATGCGCACATTCCAAGGATGTAGCGCGTGCGCGCCTGTCTGCGTGGGGGGGTGTGCGTGTGTGTGTGTGGGGGGGGGTTGTGGGGGTGTGTGTGTGTGTGTGTGTGTGTGTTTGCGTATTGTGCAGGGCTGAGCCGAAACCTCCAGCCTGAACGGTGGTCGTTGCTGCATCAATTTTAAACACTCCGGATCTGTTGTTGACTGTTTTCTCAGCTGCTCGTTTAGACTCCTGACAGACTCAAGGCCCCAAACGGATGGCAGTCTCTGGATACTTGGAACACACTTCAGGAGGAGTTCCGAGAAGGAGCAGCAGGCTGAACTTCTGTACAATAAATCCGGGAAACGGTTGCATACTTTTTATTCTGATACCCCCAAATGAATCTCTGCGCCTTCAACAGTCACCCAATGAGTAATAAATAAAGTCTCCCATGTGTTATTTACAGCCTGGGTGTAGTGATGAACTCTGACCTGGACCTTCAGAATCACATAAAGACAGTTACAAAGTCGGCCTTCTATCACATATCCAGGATTAGAGGAATAATGTCTCAGCGAGACCTAGAGAAACTCACTGTTTCTCTATAGTGGCATTGATTACTGCAGCAGTGTCTCCTCAGCTCTGCCTAACAAATCATCCTCCAGCTGCCGCTGATCCAGATCACTGCTGCTGGGGTTCTGGCTAAAACCAGGAAGTTAGAGCACATCATCCAGTTCTAAAGTCCTTCACTGAGAGAATAGACTTTAAAATACTGTAGATAGTTTATAAATCACTTAACAAGAAGCAGCATTCAACTTCTATGCACCACAAATCTGGAATAAACTCCCAGAAAACTGCAGAATAGTCGAAACACTGAGTTTTTGCTTAGAGTTTCCGCTCATTAATAATAACTGGTCACTTAATTATGTTTGGTGTATATTTACTTGGTGATTTTAATGATGGAGTTTGACTAATGTGATGTTTATTGGTTGTTTCATAATTGGTGACTGCATTATGGGGTTTTTTATGACTTTGTATTGCGGTGTTTTTATAATGCAAAGCACTTTGAATTGCTTTGTTGCTGAACTGTGCTGCACGAATGCATTTAACTTCGCTGTGCTCAGCGTGAAACCAGAACATCCAAGAGCAAAAAGCTTTGTTCAACCCATCATCTGGATCATCTGGATGGAACCACTTCAGACCAAGACCAGGATGTTCACCTTCACTGACTGAGAATCAGAGAAGAGGCTCATGGCAACACTAGAGGACATGCAGAAATCCACAACTCAGAACGCCCCGAAAAAAGAAACAACAGTTTCCCATGTTGGTCATGTGCTCTGCAAATCTGGCTGCTGCAGACTACCAAAACCACAGCTCATGTAGAAAACTCAGCAAATATGTGGAAGAAGGTGATCTGAACAGATGAGATCCAATACTAACTTTCTGGCCTTTAGGCAAAAAGCTAAAGCATGTAATATGGCAGTAGGAGGAATTTCTTCATCGGTGAAAGGGAAACTGGTGGGAGTTAATGGATGGAACTTAATGCAGGGCAGCCCTGGAAGAAACGTTACGTTTCAACATCCAGCAGGAAAAGCCTGGAAATGAAGCCAGGGCTGTGGGATGGTTCCCAGCTCCGCTCCTCAGGGGTCGGTGTGATCAATATTTTAAATGTGGTCCTGCTTCAACACTGCAGTTCCAAATGGCTTAGTTAACCAACCGCTTGATTCAAACGCACTGACAATTAAACATGAAAAACAAGGAAAAAACTTCTGAAGACAAACTTTGGATTTTGATTAAAACCCGATAATATTGGTTTTAATCAAAACAGTGGTGATGACATTCATGTGCTACCATGGCCTGATCAAAGTCCGGTTGAGAATCTGATGTCTACAGATGCTCTCAATTCAATACAATTTATTCTAAACGAAGCGGTTCAACAAATTATTGACACAGTGGGATTTATTACATATGCGTGCCACACTATTTCTGTTTTTTTAAAGCACCTTTTAAAAGTTGACAACCTTTAATCAGGTATTAAACATACTTTTCAATAAGCCCACATTTATGTACTTAAAATGTTTTTGTTTTATTGGTGTAATAGTATATTCTCATTTTAAATATTTTTAATAGCTGAAAATCAACAGACATAAAGGTTTTCAAAAATCCATCTGTGTTTAATTAGTCTGCATAATGTGTTTCACTTAGT
Organism: Phalloptychus januarius; assembly: GCA_902982915.1. NCBI lineage: Eukaryota > Metazoa > Chordata > Actinopteri > Cyprinodontiformes > Poeciliidae > Phalloptychus > Phalloptychus januarius. Next base: position 1,162,343 of record CADWAE010000466.1, on the reverse strand, counting down.
GATAAAGTTCCTGAAATAATATTCAATAATATTCACATTTATTGGAAAGCTGAAGAATAGTGAAAGTACCAGCTTGCCTTGGTTGTTGGAGAATACTTCATTTCTTTAAAAACTTAAAGATTCAGATTTACAAACTAAGCAAATGCTTCTGCACCTCTGTATATAAATTATACTTTTCATCTATGTAAAGAACTGAGAGCATTTTGACCTTTGACCCCAACACCTGCCATAGATCCTGAAGGATGGACGAATGGAGCAGGAGAGCGTCACACACCGGCCACCTTTACGGCTCGTCCCAGGCGTCTCGGCTCTCTGTTCTCTGAGCACCCACCCACAGACGGACCACATGCTCAGGCCTTTGAGCCCCGGCACTCCCTGCTGGGCAAACATGGAGGCACAAAGGCTGGGTAAACAGCTCCGCAGCCGCCTTCTCCAGGCCCACTCTGTGCTGAGGCGCAGACAAATGCAGGGAGGTTCCCTGCTCTCTTCCACGCCACTAATAATAGTAGCAGGCAACAATGCAACAATGCACACAGCTGAGGTGGCTGACATGCAGGAATGTACGCTTAGATAATGAGGATGAGTGCAAAAACAGCCGGCACAGATCAAACAATTCTACCACTTTAGCAAGCTTCAAGGTTAATTTATAGAAGCATCAAACCTAAACGCTAAAGTCCAACTGAGGTGACTTAAAGGTGCAGTGTGTAACTTTTGCATGTTTGTTAAAATTGTGCTGTTCCTCCGTCTTCTCTCAGTGCCAACTAGAAACAACCAATCAGAGTCAGGAGGCGGGTCTTAGTGCTGTCAATCACCCTGTGTGTGACTGCTCATCCCCATCTCTCCCTCCCCTCCATTGTTCTTTGCTATGCTGCAGCTAGCAGAGCCTGTTGTAAATGCTAAGGCCAGCTACCGTGGCCTTTGGGCAAACAGTTTTTCTGTGACGGTAGGTTGTTTCTCTGCCATAAGCACTATCAGCAGTGAGAACACAAGGTTGATTGACAACGCTAAGTCCCTCCTCCTGGCTCTGCCTGACTGTTTTGCTTGGGATTGGTGCAATCATTCAGACGGTAGTCGTAGCTCAAGCAGGAGGTGGAGATCGACCTCACCACTTATTTGTCTCATGACACTGTAACAGTTTTAATGAAATTGTAACATATTTTCTATAAAAGTTGCACACTCCAGCTTTAACGTTCTCTTTTATAAATGATTTCAAATCATTCTCCTAATAAGCTGCCTCAAAGGGCAGATGGCAGAACTTCAGGGAAGCACAAATGGATGAAGTGTGTGAGCTGGTGTGAAGGGTGCCGCCGTTATCCGACACTCGGAGCCATGCTAAGGAACTTGTTCAGCTCTGTAAAAGGGATTTGCACCGCGACACTGTTCCTACACCCACAGTTAACCCCATGCGAGCAAGACACACGCATGCACACCCCCCCACACACATGGAGCCGGAACAGGCCGCCTCTCTGGCAGGCGACGGCAGCATAACAGCCGGGGAGGAATGTTTCATTTCCTTTTAAGAATAAAGAATTGGACTTGTTGTGTTTTCTCTGTGCATCTGGTGAAACTTCACTCTGCATTCCGAAATGTTCTCTTACCTCTTGGGATGTGCACAGTGGTTTCCATAGATACGGGGAGCAGGTTCAGGTCTCTTGGGCGGCCTGATCCATCCAAGCAGAGGTCAGGGTGGACATGTGGGAGGGGTGTGGCGGTGCTGGTGATGCTGGAGGAGGGAGAAGGAAAAGCTTTGCTCCTCCAGATGTGATGTGAAATCTTTAAAGGGGCAATATTATGTATTTTTACACATTGTGGCTTTTTGTAGCACAATTAAGTAACTATGGCTATGTTCAAACAGGAAATTCACTTTTTTTGTGTGGTTGTTCACATTGTATGCGATCTCCTGTGTGAACCGCAAACAATCTAAAAGTGTCCCAAACGCTCAGCGTTTTGCTAACCTCCATAAAGCAGAAGAATTCTCATTATTTACAGAAGTAAACATGGATGGTAAAGGTGGAGTGTAGCTTGAAGCTGTTGTCCAACGGGAGCCAGCACATTAACAACTTAATCCTCATTATCACAAACCATAGTTATTATTATGGATGTAATTGATCATCTTCAAGTTGGGTCTCTGTCACTTTGAAACTCCGCCTTCAGGAAGTCATCGCAACATGGCTCCTTTATTAAGACTTTAACAATGTTTTTACCAGCTTCGCTCTGAGAAGAAGCTCAAATGAGCTCAGCAGATCAGCACTTCCTCTGGGTGTTTGCTAATTGCTACTGGCTAGTCTGAAGGAGTGGGGGAGTCATGGCGGACGGCTGCTCTGAGAGTCAGAAGCTTGGGAACTGCAGCTCAGAGGAGGAGCTCAGTCCACTGAGGCGTTTTGCACAGCTTCAACCTGTCTGAAAAAACTTTTCACAAAGTTAATCAAAGTGTTTATGGAAATTTATTTCTGGCCGTTGGTCCAGAAGCTCATTTGTGAGGTCAGACACCGATGTTGGACCTCACAGATTCCTCCAATTAATTGTAAATGTGTTCCTGGTCTGCACAGGATTATGTGCAGACCAGCCAAGTTCCTCCACACCAGAGTCTCTCATCCATGTTTTTATGAACCTGGTTTAGCACACAGAGTAGCAGTCATGTTAGAGGATGTGAACTATGTGTAGAAAATACAAAATAATGCCCCTTTAAAATATGTTAATAATTAAATAACTCTGCCAGCTTTGAAACTTGGGTTTGTCTTTGGCAGACAAAGACATCAATGCTGTTTGAAGCAATAAATATTCATTGGGTTGGGTGGCTGCAGAAACAGGATTGGGCCTGTAGGTGTGCTGCATGTAAAGGAGGTAAACTGATCATCTCAGCTGATCCAGAAACAGGTAAACGGAGTCAAAGATAAATAATAAGGTCAGTTGGATTTTTTTGGTGGGTGTTTTCTTTTCCCTTCCCAACTCTTTTTACGAGCAGCTTCAATTTCAGGCCCGGAGGTCGTGGCCTCTCAGTTCCAGCCCTTCTGAGAAGAGGTGGGGCTTGGGCGGGGGACCTGTCGTAGAGAATAACAGGCTCACTGGCTGAGGAGGTGCAGGCGTGCTCCTACCCCTGTCTACCAGACTAACAGGGCCGAGCGCCTCCAGCCAGCCGGCCTGGCCAGCTGCCTCTGGGAGATCCCAGGTGGCAAATATTCTGCTGCTGCAGGGAGCGAGCATTCGATCCCACCCTGTAGAGCTCAGGAAATCTGTCAGGTCAGTGTAGCCGTAGCCTGGTGGTAGCGGCGAGCGGTGAGGTATGGCTTTGTTGGGGCTGAACATTTCTGGCACCCCATTAACGGCAGGATGGGACCGTCCAGAGGCGCTTTAGGTCCTGTCCGCTCACTTCAAAAACAGCCGTCTGCAGCTGGACAGCCCTTTCTCGCTCTGTAGAGTCCGGTTGGTTTCTAACGACGCCGTGGCCTGGTGAAAGTTTCAAGGCTGCAGAATGATGTTCCCTTCTGTTTATTGAGTAAAACAAGCTCAGATGGGTTCCGCGTGGCTTTCAGTAAAACAAGATGCTACTCGGCCTTGAGAAAAACAGAGATCGACAACAACACAAGGAGAGACTATGAGGAACGGAGGAGGAATGTTGGTGAGGAATAGGGTGAGGGGCGTGGAAGAAGCTCTGAAGATGGAGGCCCAGTCTGTGTAGAACTTCAAAATGATTTCTCCAAGCAGTGCAGGTTGGATTTCTCTGAGCTGCTCGACCCATCACTCCATCGTCACAGAGCTTCCTGCAGTTTGTCACCTTTGAAACAGACTGACAGACGGTTTACACCCGATCCATGAGGCTGTCCAGCTCTAGGCCAAAGATGTTACAGCCTCCAGCAGTCAGGCGGATGACACACGGCAGAAAGGAGCCAGAACACACAGGAGGAGTTCAAAGTCCTTACACAAACCAATATTTTTGCCCCTTTGAACATTTCCACTTTGTGTCATAACCACAAGCATCAATGCATGCTTTTGGCATTATTGTCTTTGCGGTAGACAAACACAAAGTAGTGAGCGAGTATAAAGTGGAAGGTAAGCAGCTGAGGTCGTGAAGATCTGTTGGAACTACAGTGTTTTTTATTCCTTCCACAAGTTAGTTGGCTTTTTAGAGGCCTAAACGAAAACTAACAGAATGTTGTAAAACACATCAGACCTGGTGAAAATGGAAGTATTTGAAGAGAAATACCTGAAGAGCTCCTCAAGCAACATTCAAGACGCCCTTTATCGTAGAGACATGAAAGTAGATACACTGGTAGAACTTCCCAAGACCTACATGAAAAGTCTTAGACCCACCGTCTACAACAGGAGGTCATCCACCATGGATGAACTTGGAACTTTGACACATTTAGGTCATTCAGAGCCTCCTTTTGGTTGAACTCTTCCCAGAAGTTTTGATTTTTTTTTTGGCTTGAAAAGTTATCAGATTGCTCATAAAATTCTAAATTTATGAAAAGTCGGACTTTTGTGCACGTTGAAGGGATGCGGCCACGCCTCAAACTTTGACTCCACTCCAAAAATATAAAAGTTAATTGCCAGGCACTTCCTAGTTGGGGGCACCAGGAAACATGGATTAATGTAATATAATGAAGTGAATGTTCTTTTGTAGAAGATTTCTATTACAATTCATTTGTTTTGATGTATGACCTCTAGTTTATTTTATATTTGTTGAGTTTTGCAGTTACTTGTATTTTGAATTTGCTCTGACCAGCAAATAAGCTTTTGCTGGCTGAGTGTTTATACTGGTGCTCAAAGTGTATAAATCTACCCATGTAAATGGCTGCATAGAGATGCACAGTGGTGTATAAATCTTTGACACTGAGTCAGACCCAGAAGAAGTAGAGTCTCCTGCACAAGCATCAAGGATGCAGCAGTGGCTTCTGGATGGTAAGTCAACAACTAAACACGTTTGCCTTTTCCAGCAGCCATTGCACAAATAATGAAGTGAGCAGAGCTCCCCTGGGGTTGCCAGGTGATAGGCAGTACTCACTAATTTGTTATTTTTGGAAACTTTTTGACAACGGTCGTTTTCTGGGTACCAAAAAATATAAGTTATTACCAGAAAACGACTGGATGATTTTTTTTTATTATTTATTTTTTTAGGCATTAAAACCGTTTTGCATTGTAAAACTGGAGACTCCAAACAGTCCAGAAAAGGTTCGGACCTAAATCCAAATTGACGATCTGGAGGAAGACTCAACTGAAGTTTGAAGTTAATCAATTCATCCTTGCAAATGTTTCTAGACATGCAAAGTGAGTAGAAACCCATTTCACTGAAATTCCAGTGAAAGATGCTTCTGCACAATACTGAACCAATACAATACAAATGAACATCACTCTTTAGATTTTGGTCTCCACTTTGCAACCATGGACTGCTGTGCTGGTCTATCACATCAGAACATGTTGATGTTTGTGATTAAAACAAGACAAAACACTCGAATACCTAAAGGTTTGTGACTAGATGTGAACAGTACAAGATGTCTGAATAATTTTGCGAAGCATAAAGAAAGACAAACGTGCCGACGTGTGTTTGAGCTTATTTATTGAATTGTTTAAAGCTGTTATACAGAACTGTATAACTGTACAAAAAGAGAAATACTTGATTTTCCACTTATGCTGCAATGTTGAAAAATAAAGATTTATAAATATAATGATCAGAAAAAAAAAATTTAAAAATCAAGCAAATACATTCCACCTCATTACAGACAATCCATGAGTGGTTGGGGCACAGTGGAGGGGTGATTCAGATTCATTCCGTATAAACGCCTCCAGAATTTGAGATTGGGCAAAGCTAACTGTTAAGAGGTCAGAGCTTTGCAGATGGTGATGGAAGTTTGGTTGGTTTTAGGGAACATGTCAGACTGATCCCAGTTCAATTAGAGCCAATACCCAGGAGTCTGAGGAGACTGCGCTCTGACCTCTGCTCTCATTCCTCCTGCTCCTGTTTCCATCTATAAAAAGGCACAAAACAGAAACCTTGTTTGCAGACCTTCAGTTTATAACATACGATACCTTTGTTCTAAACACAGTCCAATCCAGGACCTCGGCCGAACGCCACAGAGTACAACACGAAACGCTACCAAATATTCAGACAGCAGACGCAGCAGGAGCTTAGTGATTGAGAGGAGACAATCTGAAGTGATGTAAACGAAACACCAGCTGAAACCTAAAAACAGACAGATTGCTTTATAAAGGAGTCCTGACATGCAGTGTATGTCGATTAAAGCATTCAAACAAACCTAAGAATTGCAGACATTCAGCGGAAACAAAATGAGGATGTTTGATTGACATGACATTTCTTTTAAAATACTGAGGTGGAGCAGAAATTGCAGATCAGATCAGTACTGGGTCAACATCAGATTCTTTCAATTTTTCCATCTACAGCAGCGGAACACCTGGAGCCGACAGGGGTCCCATCAGAACGCGTCTCCAACAGATCACACCAAGCGTCTTCAGGAAGCACAGGCGGGAATCGAGAAACGCAAAGCTGCTCGCATTTACTTGTAACAGGAAGCAGGTCAACCTGTGACCACGGAAAGGGGATTTGGTAACAAAATAAATAATCAAAATCAACAACAAAAAATAGATATATATTTATTTTCTACAGCCCAAAATTTCTCTGCTTAATAAGGAACCCAGAGCCTGCAGCAGTGGGGGAGTTGAAACATGCGTCTCATCGGTGAGCATGGAGGAGCTTCCTACTGATCTCCTCCTACTGATCTGATTGGCTTACAGCTGATGCAGTGATGAAGATATGAATCAAATCATAATACATAGTGTTACAGATTTTTCATTAAACAAAGATAGTGCTTAGTCGGAATCCTTCAGTATTGGATTTTGATGGCGTCTAACCTTTCAGATATGAGGCTAAAAGTAGATATTGATATATATATATAGGCTAAATGCTCTGGAGGAGTGACAGAGAATTCACTTAAATAATGAATCTGCAACAGGAAGGGTCTTCCAGTAAGAACAGGCTGGTCCTTAAGTGAGAGAAATGTCCAGGTTTCTGGTTCAACTCAGAGAAGAAAAACACGGATATGAATTTACTTCAGTTTCCAAACTTCTGTCTGTGAAAATCTGACCCTTTGCATGTGACGACACGCTCTTCAGAGAGCGCAACGTTCCGCCATGACGGACGTCAAAACAACCTACCCACATGGGAACTCCTGGAAAGTTTGTGAAAAAAAAATTGGTAACCTAATATCACATTCATGTTGTTGGTTTATATCAAAATGGTCGGAGTGGGAAATCCAAACTTATTGTGATTAGCCTGACAAGAAAAAGAAAAAGCAAAAATTTTTCTTTTGCTATGCTGGCAAAAACAATCATGACTCTGTTCAATGCTCCCGTCTCTCACTTCCTGTATCTGTCATGGCGTCTCAACATGATGAGGTGACAAACCTGCAAAGGGTCAAAACTAGGGGTTGCACCAACTCCCTGATTCCTTACTCTGCTGTGTTCCTTTATGTCGACTAATCGCAATCACGTGACAAAACTGACACTTCCAAGAAGAAGAAAGATGAGGAACTGGGTGAGTTTGTCAGAAAAATTGTACAAATACAATTTTTATATTGTATTTGTATAAAAATACAATCCAAACTAATTTACCACAGAGGTACCAGAACAGGGTCCAATGCACAGCATGGTGCTGTGATTAGAGCAGACAGAGAGACCGCAGACGGCAGCCGTCCTGAGTCCAACTCCCGTCCTCTTTTCCTTACCACATGTCATCTGGCCCTATTGTTTTTTCTTTTTAAAAAATGGTTTTATGCTTAGAAAAATACTGACAGCATCTGGAGACGTGGTTCAAGCTGCATTCTGAGGATCTGACAGTCTAATCCTGCTGTTGTCTACATGCCAGTTCATCCTGCAAAGTCAGAGAGCTGCTGCCCTGAGTCACTGGAAGATCCTGCTGAGCATTGGGGTGGAGGAGCAGCAGGCGGGTGCAATGACTCCAGCTGTAAATTCATCAGAAACCGTGATTTGTTTATAACAAATTTAGCTTATGATGTCTGAACATGGACGTCTGTGCATGTTGGAACGTCTTTTGTGTGCAGCTATTCAAGATGAGCAAACTGATCATCGGTACCAGACCTGACTTGTGCAGCTTTTCGGTGCACAGTGACCTGCAGCAGCTCTGCTCTGCTGCCGCCCAAGAAGCTCGGGATGATGTTCTGTTTTTAATTCTTCATAATAAGCCTCTGTCGATGTGGTCTTTTGTAAATATCTGCTGTGAATATTGACACATATTCCTGCGGATGAACTCCTTCTCCTTGGATATGTTGCGTGTCCAAGACTGCCAGTAAGCCTGTAAGCTAATGTGAAGCATTTTCTCTTGTGTTTCTGTCGTAACAGCGATCAGCCGAAGTCGACTCAAGTTTTACCACACCGACATCAGCTTCAATAAATATGAACTCGTGCAACCCCTAGCCCACACCTCTCTCTATGCCTTTCCTGAAGTTCCCTTCTTATGATTTTGCCGCTTTATGCGGCAGGTGGTGCGACGCCAGTGGGCTTGGAAGGAGTTACACTTGAACACAGAAAAGGATGAATAGATGACGAGCGAATGAATGGAAGGAGGCGGATGTGATCATGGAGCTACTGCAGCTTGGTAAAAAGCACAGTACAAATCTTTGATATTTACAGAGAGAATACATTCAGACAGAACAGGAGAGGGGGAGTCTTCTCCCCTTTGCGAGGTACATTTGGCACTGCTAATACTGAACCCATCCCCCACACGTTGTTCAGCCTCGCTTCATTCCTTCAGCTGTCCTCTCGCCGTTACCATAGCGCTTCAGGTGTACGATACTTTATAGTGATGGGCCCAGCACAACAATACTTCAACAGGTGCCAGGCAGGTCCAATCCTCCTGCAGCCTGTTCTGCTCCTGCTTTGATGAGCAGGGGTCTTTGGTTCTGAAGGCACATGAGTGCATCTTTCAACAAAACTCTTAAAAACGTCTTTGATAGTTACCCCTTTCTACCCCCGGCAGTGAGCAGACCTGGCTAAGGGGGGTAAAGAGGGTCGGTTCTCTGCTCTTTGAGTCAGTCCAGCTTTCAGTTCGTTGTTCTGTCAGAAACGGCGGAAGGCGGCTGCAGTTGGGTGTAAACTCAGATACCTTTGGTGAGATCTGTGATGACGTTGGCCTTTACCAGCTTGCGGAGGAACTCCTTCTCCTTGGCTATGTTGTGTGTCCAAGACTGCAAGGGGGAAAAAAAAGTCAGGAAAGAGATTTAGGTGGATACAGCACCGCAAGTCCAGAAGGAAGGTGACCAAGATCTGGACATCCCTTGTGGGGATTTCTATGTACAACAGGTAAAATAAGTATTGAACACATTGCAATTTGCCATAGTAAAGAAAATTCTACAGGTGCCATTGACATGAATTTTCACAAGATGTCAGTAACAACATCTGTAATCTATGCATAGAAAGAAACCAAAACGAATAACTTCAAAAATTAAGTAATGTGTAATAATGTTAAATAACAGAGGGGAAAATTATTTATTTAATACTTTGCACAAAAGCTTTTGTTGGTATGTAGAACCGCGCAGCATGTATGGCTCAGGTGAAATGTCAGCCCATTTCTCCACACAGTCTTTAAATCTTGAAGGTTTTCTTCTACAAACTCTCATTTTTAGTTCGTCCCATAGATTTTCAATTGGATTTAAGTCAGGTGATTGACTGAGCCATCCTAGCAGCTGTATGTTCTTTCTCTGAAGAGTTTCCTTGCCTCTGTGTTTGGGATCACAGTCTTGTTGAAATGTCTACACTCGTTTCATCGTCATATTTCTGGTAGATGGCAGCAGATTTTTCTCAACAAGGTCTTGGTACGTTTTCACATCATAATACATCTACTTCTATGCATTTCTTTTTTCTTCAGTCAGAACTATGTTTTATGGTTTAAATTTTTCTAAATAAAACCACTCAACTATGGACGACTGAAGCTCAACTCATCAGTACGAACATCGTGAACATGAACACATATATGTTAGTCATTTTTTAACATATCGGCATCATCCTGATTAGAAAGACTGGCATTACCAACTGATATTTGTTTCCATGTTGTTGCCATTTGTGTTCAAGGAGGCAGCGGTTTGGTCATGTTGCATTTGTTTGGTCATGGGACACAGAGTGAGTGATGCATCACTGAACTTTGGATTGATTATTATTATTATTATTATTTTTTAATATTCAATCTGGAACTTTTCTATTAGCTCGTTTCTGGTATGTCTTTAAATGTGACACACAAACTTGGTCCAGATTAATGCGTTCAACTTGTGCTAAAAGACATTAGTCTGTCAGTGATGCATAAAGTAGCATCTCAATGCTTAACATTGAGATGCTACTTTATGCTTGAGCAGCGTCACATTATAAACATAATATCAGTCCATGCACTGATATTAGTGCATGGACTGATATTATGTTTATCTCAATGCTAAACATGCAGCATTTGTAGCAGCAGCATTGACGTTCCCAGCACTAATATCGGCGTCCACAATCCACATTTCTGAAGTTGTATGTTCTCAAATCAGTCCCATGAATAATCTGGGATTCCTGAAATATTTGAAAGCTAATCACACTTTGCATCAATGTGATGGTTAAATGACCAGAATAACAGATAAAAACAGTTAGCATCCTTGTTGTTCAGCTCGTATGTCCTTCTGTTGACTAGTTTAGCAACAAAAAGTGTTTTTAAACTAAAAATGTTGCTCATTCTGTCAATATTTAGTTTTTTAATTAAAACGTGATTAAGTCCCACCACTACTAAAATCCTGCATAAACATATTTTTTCTTCCACGTGAATTCCTTGTGATTAATCCACAGGTGGAGCTCGTTTATGTGAATTTGTTGAAAAGGCAACACAAGCTGCTGCGCTCTCTCTCGCCGTCACACGGCTCCTCTGCTGTGTGCTGGAATACAGTCCAAGAAGATCTGCTGTTATCACATCAATGATCAGGCTGAAAGAGAAACCTAATACAAGCAAATGTTATTTCACTGATGCAGTGCAGTGATGAGATGCTTTAGCTTCTATTCTAGAATTATTTATTTGGGTATAATATTTAAAAAAAAAGACATTCTGACATCCTAATAAGGTAAAAGGGCCATTGCTTTGAGGCTAAATGCTTAGAAAGCAAAGAGGAATGAAGGAACAGTGAGGGGTGGTGTAGCCTGATGACAGAACACTGATCTAATCACCTTCTCCACATCATTTGTTTTGAAACAGCTGGATGAACTGGAAAGTGACTTTGTATCAACTATGAATTGATTCCACCAGCTCGAGGATCAGACGCAGCGTCACATGCTCCACATGGCGTCCAGGTGGTGCCGCAGAGCCAAAGCTGCAGCATCCAACACTTTCATATCGGCCTGTGATGAAGTAAGTGGGATCCCGATATTTGGGTCGGGAATATGGCCGTTTTGTGACAAACAGCGGCGCTCTAAGCAGATGGTTTCACAGCTGCATGGTTCCGTAGGAGCAAATAATAAACCCACTGAGTGGCTGCAAGTTTGGCTTTTCAGCTTCCAAACAAAGGCGCTCCCATTATTTAGCCTCCCGTGGCAGATGATGACAGTGTTGATGAAGACGATGATAAAAACTGCCAAAGGTTCACGGGGAGTTTAGACAAAGGTTATCATCATACTGAGCTCATGGTTTACACTCATCAGCACACGGGTGACATCTCCGATTCCCCTGCATCCCAGTGTAAACACGCAGCGAAACACTGACTGATTGTGTTCAGAGTGATCAAACGACACACGGTGTTATAAAGGCCGATGAAAGAACCCCGGGAAATCATTCCATCTCTTGCTCTTTTTCATTTCATTAGAAGAGGGATATCGGACTTGCCGCTGTGGAATTTATTAATTCATTATTTTACTAACCCCGGATGGATGGATGGATGGATGGATGGATGGATGGGGGGGTCTTGAAGGTAGTAAGGCAAAGAAATACAGACATCAGTAAGAAAAAAAAAAAAAAAAAAAATTTACATTTTTAGAATTTCACCGATTACCAGCACCAAACCTGGACAGCTCCAGCCTGGTGGGTCTATTTATAAAGCTTCAAAGTTCAAAACTTATGGCCTGAACGAAGGAATTCTGATGAGTGGACTGCACGTCATGCACAGTGGTGAGGGCAGCACCAATTGCAATTTTCTGTCTGATCTCTGACCTTTAAAAAGATGTATTGGTTGCACAAACAATGCATTTTTTTTTTTTGCAAATGTTTTATATTTTTACTCATTTTAAAACCTAAAAATAGAAATAACATGGTGGTTCTTTAGAGAAAGCTCATGTAGCATTAGCTGGTCTCAAAAGGGTTTTATCTCGCTGGACTGAAGGATAAAACGACTCTTTGGATTCGAAAGGTTGCAAACTCCGTTGAGAAGTAATATGCCTTCCAATTTTTCATGATTTAAATCAAAGAATTTTGTCACGTCCAGAATAAGAATGGTCGTGAAGATCAAACTCACCTCTTTAATGGCAGACATCTTGACCTTCTCGTAATAGTGCAGAGGTGCCTGAGGGGACGTCATGTCGTAGCCAAAGCCCGCCACCGCCACCTCGTCACAGTTATGCAGTGCCATGGTGATAGCAACTGTTCCCAAAGTTGGAATGTTCTGCAGAAAAATTAGAGAAGTGGTTATGGCACAGGCATAGAGAAAGACACATGTGCAAACTGCATGCCTTCACTAAGGATGGATAAGTACAAAAAAATCCCCAGATCAAGATCTGGACTGTCATCAAAAGTTAATCACATGCACCCTGTTCCACTCCACCCCTGAGGAATATTTTCATACAAATCAGTCATAAATCCTGCAAACACACAGGCGGACGAGCCACCACATAACCACATCTGGTTGTAAGCCAGAGCAATTAAGACTTCTTATGTTCAATTCTAATTATGACATCTAGATAACTGAGATAAAGCTTTTTTTTTTGTGTGTGTTGTTTCTCAAAATTACAACTTCAGTTCAGACTTGTGCACTGAGCCCAGAAAGTCCCAGCGTTTTGGAGCAGCATGCCGTCGTTGCTCTGCTGAAAGGAAACTGCGGTCAGGCTGTGGCAGGTTTAGCTCCACTCATAGCAAAGCGAAAGATTAATAAAAACTTTCTGCTTTCATTTAGACTAAAAATTATTATGACAATGATTTCTGCCTTAATCAAGCAGCCAGATATGCTTCTGTGCCTGCTGTGCACTCCTGGCTTTGTTCTGCTCCACTGCTGCTAACTGAATGTGAGCGCTTGGTGATTAACTATTACCTTAAAGATGTGACCCCTGTAGCCCCCACGTCCCCACCCTCTCTCACCTCCACCCCCCACCAACACAGTGATGTACAAGGTTGAAGTGTGCTTCCTAACCGCCCTGGGCTGCCAGGGATCCTGGCTCTACACATGTTCTGTGTGCATGATTGAGGGAGTGGACGTTGGATGAAGGAGGGGGGGGGACAACAAAAAAAACATCAGCCTTGGACTAAAACATGCAGGTGGAGCAGAGAGAGTGCAAGGAGGTCCTATTTAAATCATTACCCTGATTTGCAGCCCTCAGGGTTGGTGGAGCTGGACCAACAGCTGGCGAACCTCCTACTGCGTGTTCTAATCGCGATTATTTTACACACACACGCGCACACACACACTGAACATCAAACGCATGCAGAACAAATAGATCTCCCCATTAATTTCCATGTCCATAAACACTTACTACAGCGTTTAGAGGAGAAATGGGGAAGTGTTATTGGGGGAAAACAAAATGTGCCAGATCACATAAGTCTGCAGCCTGCAGTGCACAACGCAGCAAGGCAAACACACAAACATGCAAAAACCAACTCATTATCTCCTCCTTTCACACACACGCACACACACACACAAAAGCATAAAGCCACATGTTTAACACATGTTGCAGGGTGAAGTTCATGTCGGGGTGTTCTGGTAGCCCCACAGGGCAGAGTTAGGGTGATACGCTCCTCATGCTGCCTCTAATTCTCTAACAATATCCCCCTGCAGAGCACAGACAAAGCATCTGCAAATGCAACATATGCTACAATTCTATTAGGAAAAGAAATATCATTGAAATGATTTCAATTAACTCTGAACCCACAGTTATTTAAGCTATTATGCACTGAGTTTGGAAGCAAAATACACTCACTGCATTTAGAAGAGAACAGTGCATTTGACATAACAATTTTTCCCTTAAATTTCTTGTACGACCATTCCTCAAAGTAGCTGAAAGTGTTACTCAAATGTAAGACATTATTAAAAAAAATAAAACTAGTCAGTGTCTAACATGTTCTGGGGGAAACAAACAAACTGGAAATCAATTAAAAATACTGAAGAACGAAACTGCTTCAGTTTTGTTCTTCAGTACGAAACTTAGTTATTTAAGAAAGTTATTTAAGAAATAACTTTTAAAAAAAATAACTATTGAAAGATCAACTTATTTGACAAATCAAATTTCTTCATATTTTTATCCACTAAGCTAAATGTATTTTTGTGTATGAAAATGTAGGGTAAAAGTCACTTCCTTATTGGTATCAGCCTGTAGGAGAGATTTTTTTTGCACCTATTAGTATCAGTCTGATAAATTAAACTGAATTTTGTTTTAATCTGGTTGTTGTTTTATTCTGGAGGGGAGGAGATTGATCACATGTTTGTTTGGTAATATGACAGGGTGCAGAGCAGAGGTGAAGTCAGCAGTGTGGTTGTTTCTTTAAAGATCCATGTGCATATAAAAATAAATGTATATTGGTGAATATTGCTGTGGGCCATAACAGTAAAACTCATATTGTACTTTGGCCCAAACATTCATATTGCTGAATCCATACTTATTAGTCAGTCAAATGTTACTGTCATTTCAGGTGGTTGCCCAGATGTATTGAGTTACCAGGTAAAGCAGTTATCAGAGTAACAAAACTCCCATCATGGGTTTTTCCATCAGTGTCTTAAGGGTTCATTCACACCAGCTCTGTTTAGTCCATTTTAATCCAGCTCCAGCTCATTTACTTATAAAGTCTGGTTTGTTTTGGGAGGCGTGAATGTGGAATCAACAGGAACTAAAACAACAAAGTGTGGCCTACCTAAACACCAGGTCTCCATTTGGTTCAAGTGAACTCTGGTGCACTTCCAATGCATGTGTGAACGCCAAGCGCTCCAACAGTGACGATAGCGCAGGGCATTCTGGGTAAATAAAACCAAAACAAATGCATGTCTGTGTAGCGTCGGCAGGAGAAATGGCTCGTGGTCAGACGCGGAGTGACGAGGAGGTAAAGGCCAACGTACAAATACATCTTACAACAACTAAAATCTGATGCAACACCATTTTTGTTTACATTTCATGAAGGAGGAAGTTGCGCTTGTGTAATTTCCTTTAGCGGTTGTTGGTGCAATTTCATTCCCAACTTTTCCCAACTACCTGGAATGAGTTGACTGACGCTGCTAATGCTCCTCTTGTCCCCTACTCTCCTCTTTTGCTAGTGTGGTGACTTTTCAAATTGTGACCGCTTTGAGCATATAGGGTCAGCCCTCGAACGGGACACAAATACTTCAAGTATCCAATTAAAAGAAATGTTACAACTGTGACAAGATGTGAATCTGGCACTTTGAGCATCTTACCCCTTTGCCCATTAAACCATTGTTGAATGGCAGGCCTATGAACTGGAATGCAGCCTCCTGGATGAAGTATGGGTTGAGGATCCTCATTTCAGCTGGCTTCCGAGGCACATACTGGGCTACTGACTTCCAGAAGCCCTCCATACGACTCTTGATTGTTCAAAAGGAAAGGGGGGAGAAAAAGAGAACATTGTACATCAGTCATTTAGAACATCAGTGGTAGACTACTTTTTGTCCCAGCCAGACAAATGAATGGAAACATGGCTCAACTGTAGACAGGCAATAAGGTTCACTGAGAAAACATGACAGCACACTTACCTATGTAGAACTGACATAAAACACAGAAGCTAAGCAGGAGCCAAGGCCTTTCTACTACTCATTAAGGAAATGGCTTTCTGGCCTTTAATGGAAGCTGTAAGGACGGAGGACATGCAGGGCATCGGTAACTATGAGCTGTCAGAAAATACGTCTAACGGTCTGAGAAGGCTGCCAACGTCCTGGAGGCTTTAGAAGCTACTAAAATACAGAAACATCCTTTAAAAGTTTCGCAGACTTAAGAAAATGCTCAGGAATAATCAGTATTTAATGTATTCCCACTCTTCTAAAACTACACCTTTTCATGTTGCTCACAAATTTAAATATCACCTGGAATTTTTCATGTCTAAACTGACTGCTAAACGTGACCTGATCTCTATCAATTCACAGTTGAATTGATAGAAGATTTTATTCTTCTGAATTTGGCTTGGCATTGATTTAGAAGAAATAAAAAAAGAGGATGTTTTGCTTCTTGAATATTGTCACTTTCACAAAATAATGGTCAAAGTAATATTTTTGCCTAAAGTGATTTTTTTCTTTCTTGTTGTGGGCAAAGATCTGTGGTGATTTTTGTAGCCAATTTTTTACAGCAAAAAATCTATTATTTCAGGACGGTGACAGTCATTGAGTATACCATGTATATCAGTCACTCTCTGATTGATAATATAAAGCTCCACAATTTTTTAATTTGGCTATCAACCTCAATCTAATTCATTTTTATAACACTATCAGTTCAGTGAAACCTAATACAACCAATTAATCAAATTCAGTTTTTTTTTACATAAGATTTTGCAGATTTTGTCACTGAGCAGAAACCTGAGAACAATATACGTCCTGATATGTTATAAATGTCTAAAACATATAGCAAAAAACAAAACAAAAACAAGACGGTACGTACCAATTATTGTGTAAAAGCTTTTTGAGTTCTTAATATTACTAGAAATTCAGTGTACAATTGCAGTTTTCTGGCCGATTACCAATCTTTTAAAATCCCGATGTGCTGATTCCAATTTTGGTGTTTTTTTTGTTTGTCATAAAAATATCTAAATACAGTGAAAAAGTTACTAAGTTGGCAACAGAGAGAGACTATTAGTGACAGCACTATGACCTGGTGCAGATATGACCTGGTCGGCAGTTTATTTGCAAATAAATTCTTTAAAATTCAGACAATGTGATTTTCTGACATTTTTTTTCTCATTTTGTCTCTCATAGTTGAAGCCTACCTATGATGTCAATGACAGGCCTCTCTCATCTTTTTAAGTGGGAGAACTTGCACGATTGGTGACTGACTAAATACATTATTCCCCATTGTATATCTACATATGGACCTATAGACATTTACACACGCATATGTACACATGTATACATATAAACTCTTACACATGCACACACACCCCTACTGTACATATATATATACATACACATATTATATATACAGAGTTGTAATTAACCACAGTAGCTCCTGCAATCAGTCTGAAAACATCCAGCTTTAAAACAGTGCTATGCTACAGGAAGGAAGGACGACTAACAGCAATGATTCTGAAAAACTGAATTAGTTCCTCATGTATGTAAAGAAAAAGCATTGTAGCCTTCTTTCAGTCAGCTGTCTGGCAGTGCACAGCAGCAGGTGGGCGACTGCAGCAGCATGCTCCTCTGTACTCCACAGAGCTGGAGGAAATTCCAGACCGTCATGTTCTCTGGAACCACCTTTAAGTGACTTTGAACCACAGGAATGAAACATCTCAGCCATTTTGAAATCGTAACTTTTTAAAACCCTTTTTATTTTCGTACCCTTAACTGGCCAACACATAACCACTCGCAGGTGCTTTGGTGATAATTTCACTGGCTCTTCATTTTAACATCTTTTTAATGACTTTTTTTTATTCTTTATAAAATTAAATGCAAGTTTAGTTGTCAAATTTGTTGCTCTCCAGGGAAAGGAGCCGGGAACAATCCGGTACTGTGTGATCGCCTTTTTTCCTGATGATGTGGATTCCTAAAGGCAAAAAGCTAATAAAGTGAGTGCATGTAAATGGGAATCACCTGTTCAAACAACCGAGCACCCACCGTGCCACCTTTGATACAACACTGTATGTCTCCTGAAAGAGAGAAAGTGTGTGTGTGTGTGTGTGCGTGTGGTGGTTAACACAGGCAGTAGCAACAAGTCTGCTGACTTTGTGGCTTCACTTTGAATGTGTGCCCCGCTCTGAGCCTTTTGCGAGCTGCAACAGGAACAGCAGCTCATCTCTCCTGTCAACACAGCTTGTGTTTGCCAGGAATCTCTTTAGCTGCACTACTTAAATGTCTGTGTGCACTGAGTAAAGAGAGTGATGCTGCTTTTTTTTCTCCCCCCTTTATTCTAGGAAGGAGAGAAACTCATGACACAACACACACCCGTAAGCTCTACAGAGTAATGACCCAACGAACACAGACAAATATCACAGGGCGGAAATCTGTTTGAAGACTTAAAAGCAAAGGTACAGGTGGTTTTCAGAATTATGGGGACATTTAGAATGGAATGATGCAATGTTGTTAGAAGGGAGGGAGGTTGTAAAAAAAAAAAAAACTAAACTAAAATAAAAGTAGTGTTATGAGAAGTGTTTTGGAGAAAAAGCTGCAGGGCGGTTGCTAATTCTCAAATAAAGACACAAGCAGGCATAAAGCATAAAGTAAATGTAGTTTTGGGAGCGGAAATGTTCCCCCCAGGGGCGTTTGGAGGGTCTTAAAACATTGGGGCCCAGACCCCTTCTTCCTCCTGCTCTTTCAAGTCTGTTTCAATCCATATTGCAAACTGCCATCGTTATATTTTGTTTGTTTGATCATTCTATGTAAAAAAACAACATGTGCAGTCAGAGCAAATTTCTGTCAGCAAGACAAACGAACATTTATATATATAAAAACAAAACATACTGCTGCTATATTAATTTTTTAAGTCAGCACGACCTACTCTGTTTGCTTCTTTTCATAAGGGATTGGGGTGCACAAAGGATTGGCCAGCTCATTTATTGGTGCCGATATCCTTAATTTTGGGAGATGGGTGATCGGCCGATACTTGCATTAGAAGCCGATCTTATCCACTGTTTATCTACTTCAGCAAAGGCCTAATTAATTCTGAAAATGAAAGGGATTTATTATATCTTAAAATATGTCCAAAATTGTAATGCCTTTGAGACCGACAAGCTAAAAAAAGATTTTTTTTTTATTTATTGTAAGATTTGGATTGTTCTAAAGTGGTGTGTATTTTGAGGTGGTAAAATTTGAGTTGATAATATCATTGAATTTCCACTAAACTGGAAGAGTGGCTTTAATGGTTGGTGATTCAAAGCAACCATGTTTCTGAATCCGATAGTTGCATTTTCCCACAAAATGATTGTTCTGATTGATTTAAATTAATGTGTTGCTGGTTTTTGGTCCACTTAAGTATGTAGTGTAGCTGATTGACTAAATAATAATAATAAAAATTTGGTGCATGTAGCCCTCCATATTGTTTTGAGGTTTGTAAAGTTGGTAACTTTATTCTTGGTGGCTTGTTTTTCCAATAAAATTTGGAGATTATTCTATCTAAAAATGTGAACCTTTTTCTAGTTGGTTGGATGGGTAACATAAAAAGTAGATAATTAATTTGTGGAAGGATTTTCATTTTAATAGTTGCTATCCTAGTATAGTTTAATTGACCCATTTTCTTCAAGTCTTCTTACCTGTTTATTTTTACCTGTGACGTATGTACGACTTACCACTGATCATTCCAGTCAGTTAAACATGTTGTTCTCTGAAAGGATCTTTTTTGTACTCGGCTGATCGGACACTGGTCGAATGGACACGGACAATCTCCTCTGACCTCAACAATAACTCCACACACACAGCCAACAGTGTGTTTTTACCTCATCACTCTTCTATTCCTCACCTTTTTCTGGACAATCTTGTACTTTTTCCTTTTTTTCATCTTCATCACTACCTTTGTATTCTGAACATAAGAAAATTTAATAATTATTGAATTTCATATAAAGTAGAAAACAAGCTAATTACCAAAACATAACAGTACCCTATCAGTGAGTGAATAACTACATTTGGGAACATTTGACTATTGGATTTCACAACGAAGTGGAAACATGTGAACTCTCCTGTGGCCTCATCTCAGATCACCTAGCAACTTTCTCACCTGCATCCATGTTTTTCCCCTGTCACTTCTAGACTTCTGTCTTCTACTGTGTTCTACTAGCTAAAAAACAAACACAGAAAAATCAAAATATTGCTCTGCAAATGACCGAGTGAAAATTCAGCTCAGAAAATTGAGCTGAATGTGACATGTTGCATGAATTAAAGTTAATTTAGAATCACATAATGCTCAATATTTCTATTACTCTGATATAATATGTCTCCACTGTATATGAAAATATGACGAAAAACTATGCCAGGTAGTAAATGCCCCTGTTATGTCTAATGCCTGGTTCATTTTCATAACCTGACAGATGACACATGATGATAAAATGGTAAAGTGGTTTTGGTGGAACAGTGTGTGGTGTCTGGCCAGACAACAGAGCAACACACCACACACACTGATTCCACTCACCAGCATTCAGACTGCAGACGGGAACTCCCCTAACGCCCCTCGATGCCATCTGAGACCATGGCAGAGGATTTAGAAGAAATGGAGAGTTTGGTGAATTCTCAGAAGTAATTAAAAAATGCTGGATAAAAAAGTGGAGACAATGCGAGAAGGGGAGCAGGGGAATCTGGCCTGATGCTACATGCATGTTCGATATGAGGGATTTCTTTAAAATGCTACGTGCCGATGAGGCGTGGTAATCTTAGGCACTTGGTAAAAGGATTTTATTACAATTCGCCAAGCCGAGGAGCAATCAGCTTGAACCTTTCCTGAATTAAGGTGATACTTCAGCATTGCTAGCTTGATGAGTTATTGCTGTACTTCCATCTCTGGGTCAAAACGTACAACGTGGAGCCTCACTTTTCTCCTATTGCAGATTTCCTTTCATTTTCACATATAACTGTCAGTTTTTATAGCTTTATTCTAGTAATTAATTGTTAAAATACTTTAGAAAAATAACAGCTAATAGGGTGTCCTACTGGTTTTTTTCATATCTGTATATCACCAAGGTGTGTGGTGTGATGCACTTATTTCTGACTGAATTTAAAAAAGAAGGTCATGACGATAAACCCACATTGAGGTTTTTTTACCCACAAGAATGCGACAAGCAGAGTTTTCTGCGCAGATCATTAAAACTAGATTAATGAATGTCATCTGTAGTAAGATAGCAAGAACAACAATAACAATATTTACCTCTCCAGCTTGACAACTACATGTCAAGACCTTAGAACAAAGAAAACATCTTGGTATGACGAACAATGAATCCCAAAGTTTACAGTTCAGCAAATGAATTCAAGGAGATTGACTCATCTAAAAAGGAAAGGCTGCACTAAACATCAACACTCCTGTCTGTGTGAAAGAATCTACCAAGAGAGACAAACAATCTGAAGGAAGGTGATTCTTTTTGCTAGCTTGATGAGTTACATCGATGCAGGCTGTAGACCACGCATTACAGAACTTCAAATTGTCACTTTAAGTCTTTTTTTTTTTGCCTAAAATTGTCTTTTGACAACAAAGAGGTGGTGATTGTTTTGTGACAAATAATTTTTTGACAAACCATAGCCTACTTTTTGAGGAAAGTGATAAAATGTGAGCTTTGGTCAAATGCAGTCATCCAATCATCCAATGGCACAATCTACCATCACAAACACAAACAAACCACTTGCTACAGTGAAATGAATTAACTATACCATAAAATGTTCAGCAAGTGGAATTTATGTTCTGTTCAGGAGCACTGAAGCTCTCAGGACAGGTTTGAAAAGGCTCACTGTCATCTGTGTTAAATTATTGGAAATAAAAGGATTCCCAGAGGATTTACAAGATAAAGATGTTTACAAGTTTTGCAATATTTAAAGATGGATCCTTTTAATTATCCTCATTCATTTTCATTTAACGGTGACAGTCACAGGATCCATTAGCATTGGTGGAGCCTTCAAAGAGGCCAAGTTACACAAATAAAGATAGTTTGTATAAGCCAGAAACCTGTGAGCATGCCATTGCTGCATTTCCCAAACTGTATCTAATAACACTCGAGTTCCTCTATAGCAGTGTTGTCATCAAGAGCTGAAGCTTTGTAAAGGCTAAGCGTACCTGCCATGCAATCTGAAAGCTGGAGGACAATCAAAGCTTCAGAAACCATCAAATAAAGACTTCAAAGCAAAGGATTAGAGGAGACAATAGCTTGGGTGAGGTACTAATCCTACAAGGAGAAGCGAAACCGGCGACCAAACCAAAGGAAACCGTGATCCAGCCTGAACGCAAGAGCAACAAGAAAAAAAAAAAAGTAACAGAAAATGTCAAAAGTTACAATGTTGGTGAAGTTCCTAAATTAGGCTGGGCATGCCCATTATCCCTCGCATCCTTTTCCTGTCACATAAAATTAAATACATGCTTTCCAAAACAGACGTAAAATGTCTAAATAAGTAAACTGTACAATTTCTAGCCTCGCTTTTACAGCTTAAAGCGTAGTTAGGTTTCACTGCGGCTTAAATTTCTTTGTGGCACAAGCCAATGAAACCCGACTCCCGTTTTAACTAAAATGTTCCTCCGTGTCAAATGAAACAGATAGCTCAATATATGGCTCCTCTGGGGCAGAGGGGAAAATTATAGCAGCCATGAACAGGGCTGAAACGCTGCAGATAAGGGAGGAAGGCTTTCCTTCACATATGCTGGTTCCTACAGGTGGTTTTAAAGCCTTATTCTGTAAACAGACTTTGAGGAGGGCAGCTTAACCGTCTTCACACCAGGCACGGTATGCGTTCGCTTTGAAAGTTATGGCCTAATTTTGAAAATTGTCCACAATAATTAGATAATGCATCTGGAGAGGCAGACGTGCTCGCATCCTAGACAACTATCGGACTGTTTGGCTCTAACTGGGTTCTTCAATCCCGTAAACAACTGGGTGAGGATGTGGTTGTGTTGGCTTTTTATGAAGTGGACAACTTAAATGAGGAGGACTGAATTCCGGAAGGTCGACTTGAAGCAATTTAAAAACCAAAACAGCAGCAAACAACTTAGAACAATCCCAATTAAGGTTGTCTGGAGGTCTTTAGGGGTGAGTATGCAGAGAGCGTTTGGATTTACAAGGTGCAGTTTCTCACCACATATGAGCTCCACTGAAGAGGAATCATTACAGAGATTGTTTGAAAGGGCAAACAGAGAGGTGTTAAAAGGTCAGGTGCACAGCAGGAGGGATTACAGTTAGTGAAATCAAGAGCAATGAAATTCCAAGCATCTTTGGTCTTTTGCTCGCCTGGAATCTGAAACACTCTCCAATTTTTCTCTGGTGTCTTTTGACACACACCATGACCTCTGCCTCCACAGAGGTCACAGTGCTTCCCCAGTTCCTGCCTCTCTCTGGGTCATCCGGTGTGTGAAACCCGCTCCCATGACAGCGAGCGTAAAAACACAGCAAACACTTCACAACATTGTTACCCTGAGGACCTCTGTGTGCAGCTTTCTGGGAAACAGGTAAAAATCAATTCCCATTTTTGGCTCAAATACTTTTTGTTGGTCGTTTAACCGTTGTAAGCTGCCCATATGTTGGTTAGATGGCCACTAATTAAACAAAAAAAAACTTTTTATATTACAATATAAAAAAGATGTAAACTTCACTTCAACTATATCACAAACAGAACATATGGTTTTCCCTTTTAAATTTGAAAACATTTTAAGAAAAAACAAAAAACAAACTACCTCTCCTTCATGCTTGGTACATGACAAAAATATCCAAATTTAAAAATAAAATTTCTATTTCACACTAAATAAACATTTATCTTTAAATTTCCCTGTAAGGCTTTATGATTCTAACATTTGATCTTTTTTGTTTTCTAATTTTATTAGAAATTTTAACCAAGAAGAGCACAAATGGGCACCATGTCAGCCTAGGAGTGTGTGTGTGTGTGTGTGTGGGTGTGTGGGGGGGTGGGTGAGCACGTGTGTTGGCATTGCATCAATGTTTCAACTTCATCCAGGAAGCCAGCTGCAGTAAGACGAGATTCACACACGCAAAAAAATCATTCTACTTTTTTTATTTGTATCAACTTCTATTCGTTTTAGCTGCTGCCTTCACCCAGACATTTTCAATAACCTGGACTTTTACAAGCATATCCCTAACTCAAACCTTAACAAAAGCTTAATTCACACCATACCTCTGCACCCAACCAGAAGAGCTCAATACAATTGAAAAAAACTGAATACTGGGGAAAATCTCCTCCCTACAAATGATCTCCCTTTATTGGTGAAAACGACTGTAATCATCCTCTAATAAGTTACACACGCAGCCAAAACTCCTTTCGTTATTTCATAACTATAATTTTAAGCAACTGTTCACGTCCAGATTCATCCGCCTCAATGTCAATGATGTAAAAGTCAAAATGATGAATTGTGGGAGTAGCCCGATGGTTTTATTATTTCTGCAACGCACACAATCCAGTTAGACCGTCTGGTGCAAAACTCCATCATGATGTGTTGATCCTAAAACCATCAGCACGTGCTGTACCTGGTGTACCTTGTGAAATTTAAGCTCAGCACAAATGCCAAACTTTTATTTTTAAAAGCCGTTTTAATTAACAGCATCCACGCAGCACGTCAGTCGGCTGTTTTGTGCTAAAAAAATTTTTTGTTTACGAGTATGTAAATATTTACGACTGCATGTATCCATGTTTTTTGGAGATGCTTACCAGATGTTTATTCTTAAAAAGATCTGCCTAGTCACCTACACTGCGCCTCGGTGACAGGAGTTATAGTCAACGTTTCGGAAATGTCAGACTTATTCATTTTAAAAATCTGGCTGGTACACGGAGATTACCAGAGGTTTATGATTGTAATATTTAAGAAAATAAAAGTTCATCGGGAAGTTCGTGATGCTTGTTTGTCTTTTCAGTAATTCCTCGGAAACTTTCTCTCCCAACACTGCCAAGGAAATGTTTTTTACGATCCTGGACTTTTAGAACATTTAGCTGCCTCTGAGGAGGAACCCCGGCCTTTATTTCTATTAAAGGAGAAGTGCTCAAATTGTCTGCATCCATCATTCATCTTTCGGCCCTAGAGTGAGCAGGGAAAGCTCCTGTAAACAAACAGCAGGGAGAGAACACCGACCGTCCACCTTCAAACCCCGTGTTTACAACCGGCTGTATATCCTTCACTGGCTCTGTTTAAGAATAACCCCGCATATACAAACAGCTGTGGTTGCAAGTGCATTAACTGCCTGTGAGAATTCAAGGTAAAAAAAAAAAAAACTGAAATTAAGACACTGAGAAAAGAAGAAGAAAAAAAAAGTTTCTTTTCGAGTGTGGAGATGGTGTGTAAACGGCGTCGGGTCAAACTTTGGAGGAGTGAGGAAGCCGAGACGCAGAATGATTACTGAGCGCCGGGGTAATGAGGGATTCAGGAAGCCTTTTGATGCCGCACCACTGATTATGTTACGCAGTCCACAACAGACCTGGATGCTGATCGGATCCAAACCGGGACTCGTCCTGAAAACACCCCCTGTCCCCCAGAGTTTGCAGGTTTGTGAATGAAAGAGCTGGCGGGAGCTTACATGTGTTTATTTGGCAGAGTATACAGAACACTAAATGGCAGATTGGGAAATTGCCCCTCTTAACCGGACTCAGCTCAGACTTCCAACCCTGCACTCCAGGGATGTAAAAAGCCATAACAGCAGTGCAGAAGAGTCAAGTTCCAGCGGCTGCCTGAGTCGCTTCAGACAGCTCGGCTTTGCAACCCAAAGCTTCCACACATGGAAAAATGAGTATCGAGTCGAACCGATAAAATGGGAAATCCTCTCCGTTGTAAACCAAGTGAACATTTCCAATTGTAAATGCCCAGGTTACAAAACGAAGCTCCCAACTGCACCGATTAGAGATGGACAACTGTCCACAAGGACGCCGTGTTCCCCTCAGGATCGACTAAATGGAAAAACAAAGAGAAGCTTGCTGTGACTTGATGAAGATTTCCTGCTCTGTATCCTAAACTTCAGCCTCCTGTTTAACATTTAATGAAAGAAAGAAGCACAAAATAAAGCAAATAAAGTATTTATGAGTCATTATTATTGGAACATTTCCCAGAAGAAACCTTTAGACAGATAACTACCGCTCTTTATATTTCCACTGCACTTTGATTTGATGATTCTAAGTCAGCTACAATGAAGACAGGATACCAGCGGCACCTTTCATGTTTCTGCCAACACCGAAAATCCATAGATAAACACTGTGTCGCCATGGAAACATAATCATTTCTGCCTTAGTTGCAGCATTTTTACGGATTCCTGGGCGGAATTTTCATGCTCCTGCAAAATGTGTAATGTAAACAGGTCTGATCTGTTCTTATTTGACTTGAAAAATTATTAGTGCTTCTGCAATAATGCCTTAGAAAAAAAAATACTCCTCAAGAGATTTGGTACTTTGGCTGACTTTGGCTGACAGAATTTTGACCAAATCTCAACAAAAAATGGCAAAAAAAACTGCCACTTGTGATAATTTACTTTTCCCATGATGTATTTTTTAGAGTCAGGACTTTAATGTCTTAATTTTTATTAATTAATTAGATGAAATGTAACAATTTACACTTTTCAAACACAATTAGTTGTACTTTTTTTTCCCACAAACTAAAAGGTTTTGGCTGGGTGAGTTGAATTCGCTAGTTTTTGGTAAATCTGACGCACATGAACAACCATGGACAATAAAGCCACTTCTCCAGGCTGTTTTGTTCAAGTTGTGCTAAAAGGAGTTAGCATATTAGCGAAACTACCCCAGCCTAAAATAGCATCTCAATGCTAAACATTTAGACGTCAGACGTCCCCAACGTTAACGCTAACGCCAGCGTCCACATTTCTCATTTCTAAAGAAGGTCCATCAACGATCCAGGCTTTCTGAAACACTGGAGAGCTGGTCGAGGAGATCATATGAGTATTTATATTTCTGAAATAATCCTGAAGCAAAGCAAAGAGTTCTTGAATTGAAAATTTTGCTCATTTTGTCAACATATGTTTGTTGATTAAAATCTCATTAATTACACACCCTGCGGTTAACTTGGTTCAAAATTGTAAACTTTTCATTTCTTTGTAACTGAATATGTTTTGATATTTGTCATATATGGTCAAGTTGTGTTTTAGTTTTCATCGATGGTTGAAATGCAATACTTGTATTTAATTATTATAAAACGAGCCGCATTTCAATGCATACTTCTAAATAAATACAGATATATTTATTTTAAGGGAATGGAGCTATTTTTAGACACAATTCAACTAAACAGAGTCAGGAAGAATTTTATGGTCACAGCCATTCATTTTTTTTTTTCTTCTTTGTTTTCATAAGCCAGTGAGTAATCGTTTTAATAATCCTGATCCCGATGCTGATCAGACTAATGGTGATTATAATTTCTTCCATAATGAATCATCCACATGCTGATGACAGGCCTTGAAGTATAAACTGTGGTGCAATAGTTCAGTCTGTCCCAAGACAAACAGAGCAGACCTTTTTCTAGTCAAATCAAAAAGGTAAATCAGTTATTCATTTCTAACTGTACAGGAATGACACCTTCATCTTGACTTAAAGAGAAAACATTTGCTTAAGGATTTTCTTTTTCCTTTTTTTTTTTTTTAATGCAGACTGCCCCTGATTATTAACCCACCAGAGACATTCTTCCTTCCTCTGCAGTTCAAAGCAGATTGAGGCTGACGCCAGAGGCCAGATCAATTATCCCAAGCAGCCATTTCCACTGTCCTCTCCCACTGACAAGCCAGAAAATCTGGGCCCTATCAAAGGCTGGAGAGGCCGTCAGCCAGCCAAGTAAGCCATTTTCCACCAATTCGCTTACCTTCAACTCATGTTCTTTTTCCCAGCTATTATCCTCTCTATCTTTGCCCTTCTCCTGTCCTTTAATCCAGAATCACACTATTATGTGGACTGGCTTTTTCTTTGATGTCCATCCAATAAGAATGTTATTCGTTTCTGGTTTTAACCTCCATTTTCTTATTCATTCTCATTTTGTTTCAGTCTGAGAAATCGTGAACGTCCCAGCTGTGTGGAGTTCTTTTCCAACTTTCTGCTTTCTGATTAGAAAGAACAATCCTGCTTCGAAAAATCCCGGTCACTTAAATCCAGGCCTGAGAAATGGAGCTCCTCTTGTAGTTACATTTCAACTGTTACTCTAAGATACCAAAGGTGCAAAAGTGGTTAATTGAGCAGTAAGTCTGCAGTGGCAATCTTTACTAGCAAATGATTGAAATGGACATTTCTGACTGAAGGTTTTTGTTGCACTATCACAACTAAAAATTACATTAATTTAAAAGTACGCAATAATGTAGATGCAAACTTACATGCATTCATTACTTGTAATGAATAGATAACATGATAAAATGCATAGCAGCTTTATTTCTGGTGAAAACCTTCAGTGTAGAAGCTGTTGTAGGTTTTTCCTCAGTAAAGTCTTTTTTCTTGGGTGCTGAGTGGACTTAATGTAATCTGACTCAATAGAGCTGGAGCATCAGCAATCCACAAGGGTAAAGAAAAAATAGGATTATTTATTACAATGAACAGAAAGAACCCAATGTCTCCTAAGAATATCTGTGCTCAACGCAGTCTGCAGTGATAAAATCCAGCCAGTTTGCTCTCACTTATGTGATATGAAAGTCTTTGGAATTAAACTAGGGTGTTAATGCTTATAAAGGAGTCCAGCTCCCCTCGGACATAAAGAGAAGGACATCAGCATTTCACTTCAGTGCCACGTCATCACTTCTCATCTTCACTCAACACTCTTCAATCAAAGAACTCGGTTAGTGAAACGGACCAGAAAACCGACGATCTAAACAGCTTTATGGATACTGACGTCATGTTTTCTCTGTTTTATATATCCACAACCGATCAAAGCATAAGACCAGTATGAATGGAATCCAAGACCCATGTCTGCACAGAAATGTACAAACTTCGTCTGGCCAACTGCAAAAAAAGCTAGCTAGCTAGGGTATGTTAGCAGTGAGTTACTGGTTACCCTCAAGTGTCTCAGGTCACAAAACATAATGAAGACGTCTGAGTGCGACTCAAACTCAGACTTTTGCATGACAAGAAAGCCCAGACTCCAGAGTGAAAAGAAATATGTAGAAAAATGTAGATAATGACTAACATATAAAAGCCCAACTTACTTTTTTAAGATTCTTTTAGACTTTTTAAGGATGTGCGGACACCCTTACTTTATATGTCTATGTATCAGTTTTTTCCTAAGCTCACAAAAGATTCAAAACAACACAGCATTTGGAATGCTAGTTGAAGAACATGGCGTTCTGCTTACCACTTTTTCCTTGAAGACCATGTTTTTCAGCCACCTAAAGTCAATCGGTTTGAAAGCAGAAAATACGAAGAGTGAGTCGCCTTCATAGTGTTCAGATTTCTGGATTGCTCCCTCTGGGTAGGTAATCCTCAATGTAGTTTTGGTCCCTACATCTCTTTTGTAACCAGATATCGGGGCTCCGTTTAACCTGTCAACAAAAGCAGAGCATGAGTGAGTCCAGTGTTCATCAACTCTTTATTTACGGCTCAACTATGTACTAGTAAGGGCATCTGCTGAATGTTACTCTCAAGACAACAATGATCTGTCTTACTGAATTAATAAACTCCTATTCTTATGTGAGGAGCACTCCAAGTCTGAGTTAGATGGTGTCAGGAAAACTCACATTATCACGGACACCCACAGTAGAAATTAGGGGCACACTAATGACCTGCTAATTCTGATTTTGGCCAATACCGATTTTATTTTACATACTGCAGAAGTGACCTGGTGGTCAGGTATGAGCAAAAGGGACCAGTGGCTCTGATTATCGGACATTTGTGGAGGGGGATGGGATCAGTGGATAAGATTGTTAAGTATTGGCCGATCACTGGTGCATGTGCGAAATGTATAATGACAGTTCAATAAGTTTAACAGAATATCACAAATTTACAAGAAAAGCTGATGAAAAATGTGTGCCTGCTGTGGAGGCTTCATTCAAGTAAAAAGCGTGAAGCCAGAAAGCGAAGCTAAACTGAAATATTCTGAGTTCATTCAAAATTCTCAAAACTGAAGAACAATAACTTTTTTAATCACATAGGACTGTTTTTTAGGACTAAAGACGAGTCTGTGCTTCACTCTGTGACTGTAAAACAACTAGATATGATCACCCATCCACCACCGTGCCTAACCACTGGACTCTTTCACCCAATTCAGATCTCTCCAAAAAAAAACATGTTTTATTGCATCCAATCATATAGACTTATGTGATGGTTGGCTGAAGAACAATTAACCACCATCATGTTAGCTTATATTGATAAAAAAAAAATAAGGTTTATTTTTGGCAACCCTGAAATAAGTCATGTTTGTTCAGTTTTTCAAATATATTAATGAACTCTAATATTTACTATGCTAGCTGAGGTTTGCACAGTGACACGAGGCTCTTGGGTTTTTGTAATTTTCCTAAGTAACATACAGCTGATCATCAACGGTCTGAACTGTCCAACTTGTGAATATTCTTCAGCATATGAAAATGGTCCTTAATGTCTTTCCAGATCACTATTGTTTCTAGGGGTCCACCGATAAATTGGCCCCAAATTCCTTAATTTTGGGTGATTGACAAATATTGACATGTGAAATTGATCTTTTCCATCAGTCTCATCCACCTCCACAAAGGTCTGAAAGCAGGTCACTGTTCCCTCTGTCTCTGCGGTGGGAGGGCTGACTGACATGGCCAATGTAGACCCACCCAATAGGCAGCACAATATTGCCAACTCTGTCATACTGTCGCTATATTTAGCAACATTACAGACAAAAAAAAAAGAAAAAACACACGCAAAAATAAATAACACACCTGGACGGGCAGTTCATGCTTTTTAAAGATCGATAATCGTCCAGAAATCTGTAATAACTGGCCCTCGTTGTTTCTCTTTACACTTTGGTGTGATAACACACAGCTAAAGCCAGATCACCAGACTGCTTTCATAAAAGTGGTTACACTTGCTGATAGTTAATTTAAATATATTTTTATCTAGCAGTTGCTCTAACAAGACCAGTCAAAGGATTGGAGCTGGCATTCCCAGTCAGTACTTCTGTATTTTTGTTTAATCCTTCAAATACTAACCCCAGTGTTCTTATTTTACATCAACCCAATTTTAAGAGCTGTTGACCATTACTGCAGCTAAAAACACAAAGCTGTGCTTATTTTTTTTTTCTACCCTTGTTAATACATGCTTCGTCTTACCTCACAACAACATCATATTCATCAATACGGGAGCCCAAAGATTTATTGTACAGGATCCCCCCGTTTCCCACTATGATGCATCTTTTACAGCTGAGGCTGGGAGGAAAGAAGCAGAAGTCAGTAACGTAGAGAATAGTGCACACATGATGGTGATGCGGGTGCGAGTGAGTACCTGTCGAGGTCCTCCCCGAGTCCAAAACTTTTTGTTTCAGTTAAAATGTTGTCGATTATTCTCTCTGCAAAACGAGGACAGAAAAAGTCAATGGACATGGAGACACGGAGAACTTTCCTACGCTGCAAAAGAAACATTTTAGGAATCCAAACAGGAACGTACGAGCTAAAAATACATTAGGTATGTTTTTATCCAGTTCAGTTTGTATATAAATACATATCTTTGAGAGATAAATGAACCAACTGCATTAGTGTTAAACTCCTCAACTCATGCATTGCACATTTAGACACAAGAAATAAATCTTTTGCTCGGTGCGGTACATGGAGCATCTCAGTTTAACATAAAAGATAAGCAGATGTTCTAAAATCAAGATGATGAAATGTTTAAAAAGCGTGAAAATGACTCCTTTAACAGATGAGAACATGCCAAAGAGGATCAAAATCACGGCGATATCTCCAACCACATGGTCCTAAAGACTAGAGAGGACACTTCACTCCATTCAGTCCAATCTACAATCAGTAAGGTATAGAAATACTGAAGAGGAATAAACCTGAAGGAAGCAGACATGGATGCTTTAGGCTGGAATGCGTATGTATGTAAGACCTCCCTATAAAAGGGAGGAACGCTGCTTTTAAACAAGAACATTCTCCAGGTTCAGCCTGGGATGGTGAGCTCGTCTCCATGCGTGGCTCTGAGGAAGGAGGATGTTTGGCCATAGCACACATAGCTGTCGTGTTCAACACGGCATTCTGCTGGAGTCACGCTTCCAGCATTAGATAGTTATTTCCTTCTTCTGCGCCTGTATTTTTAGGGCAGTCTAATCTACAATTCATCTTCCACAACAATTCAGAGTGCAGATTCCATTACAGATAAACTCAACAGGTGCTGTGAAAAGGTGCAGATGTTTGTCATCTGGAACACTTTGATGTTTTAGCTCAAAACTAGACTAAAAACAAAACAAGTTGTTTTTGCATGATGATTATATTAAATAAGGTAAAAAAAAAAAAACTATCTAAGCCAAGCTGGCTCTGTGTGAAT
The DNA here is from genome assembly GCA_902982915.1 of Phalloptychus januarius. Lineage (NCBI taxonomy): Eukaryota > Metazoa > Chordata > Actinopteri > Cyprinodontiformes > Poeciliidae > Phalloptychus > Phalloptychus januarius. The sequence goes on along the minus strand of CADWAE010000466.1, from coordinate 1,129,863 downwards.
CGCATTAAAAAAGATTGTTGGAAATAGAAAAATTCTAAATAACTTCTTCAGTTTCAGAAAACAGCTTTCATGTTCACTTGAAGTGTTTTTCTGGCTTTTCCAGAAACACGTTCATTTGCTAAAGAGGAGATGGAAATACACTTGCCGAATAAGTTGTGATGTAGCAAACATTTAACCTCACACAACCGATCAGCTGTTTCTGGCGTCTTATTACATAATGTAACATTGCCGATGCTGGTTGACATTACAGAATAACTTATTCCTGCAAACCTCTGTCCGTTTTCTGAGATGTGATCCATGCTAATTTGCAACAACTTCTACTACTTCCTGTTTTTTACAGCAATGCTAAACATTCGACATCTAACAAAACCCTGCTTTGCATAATAATATACGTTGGATGTTTTTCAGCACCACATATACACTGATGACCCCAAACGACACAGTCTAAAGAGAGGAGCCAAAACAAACAGCAGAGGTGGCTGAAGGCTGTTGCTAAGGCATTACAGCCCCTTCATCTCGACCGAAGGTCCTCATGATTAACCTGCCAAGCCACAGCTTGCTGTTTGGATGTGGTGTCGATGTCTGCCGTCAAGCATCACCCCAAGCAGCATAAACACAAGAAAGAGGACCGCACCTGGATCCAGGCGGGCCCAAGAGTGAAAAATCACAGCGGGCCGCACTCTGCTCCAGATAACACATAAAGGCTAATTGTTTTATGTATGAGCTAAACATTTCAGACAAGCATGTCTCACGATGGAATCAAAGACGAATGGCTGCTGGTCCAGACGTTGGTCCCAGATTGGGGGGAAATAAAACAACTCTTCAACAGTAAAACAGAAGCACTGTAGAAACTTTAAATAACAGACAGGGTTGGAAAGAGTGTCCTAAACAATATAAAGAAGGTTTCACTGATTGATGATTGAATGGTGGATAATAATTGCATTGACACCAACAGTAGAGTCAACCAAGGCAACTTCACATAGAAACAAGAATGTTGCTTGGCTGAAAAAAATTAATAAATATATATATATATATATATATTGTTTTTCTGTTGGTAAACAGTAACCTCATCATATCCACCATTATATCACACTAATACCAAAATTTTGTAGTTTGACTTTTTTTAAATTTCTGAAACCAGCAGGTGCTGTTCGTCCAACTGTTTACATTTTTACCAAGCTCAGTGACACCACATCTTGCTAGAACTTAAATGTAAGAAAACTATTACCAATAATGACTCTCCAGAACCTCACATCACAACCCGTTAAGGTGTTTTGAAGTGGTTTTTATGCCACTGTACTATAAATATTTGTATAGTACAGATAACAATGTTGTTGTTATCACAACAACATTGTTGTTGTGATAACAACAATGGTAAAACGTTCTGTGGTGAATGATTTTTGCCAACTTGTTGCTAGCTTTTCAGAATTCATTATTTACCTGCACTGAAGGCAATTGACGTCTTATGCTCTTCTATGTACTTCCAAAACAGGAATGTTCTGAATTCATTCCTGATTGAACGTTAAAAACATCAATAGTCCAGATGAACAGAGGCAGAACTTCCTTTGTGTCTGAACACATTCCTCTGAACATCATTTGACCACGGATGGTCAAATGTGACATGCTAACCATGTCAACAGTGAATAATTTCTACTCTGTAATACTTTTTCTATATTTTTAACAGAACTGTCAATTAGGGATGCACAGCATATCAGTACTAATGTGGTATTGGTTAATGTAGGTAATTTTTTCACACACGAGTATTGGTCTGATAAGCAAAACTGGACTGACATTAACAGGCGATGTTTATCTCCAGCTTGTCGTTTATGTTTCTGGTCTTGTGACCTCTGTTTGGTCTTGTGACAGTGTGTTGATGCAGCATTTTGTTTGCAAAATGGAACCGTCACACTTTTAGTCTAAGATTTTTATAGAAAATCAACTAAAAAAAACAAAGCCTTGCACCACAACAGTTTATCAACATAAAAAACTGATGATGCTGGATATTTGATAAGAGAAACATTTCCCAAAGGAGGACAAATTAAAAAAAATTGGATACATTTCAAAATGAACCTAAATCACTGTAACAGCGAATCTGTTCTCAGGTTGCGTCGGACGTGTGGCAAAGATACCTCTTGGCACAATAAGTAGTAAAAATAAACTCCCGCCCACCATCACCACTCCATGTTCTCAATTTGGAATCCTTTGTGGCGTTCTATTCAAGATCCACACGTATCATCTCTCCACATGAGTACAACTCAAAGGGAAAACCCACTGCCATCACAGTCCGTGGAGAAAACAGAAACCAGGTGTAACACTCACACAGGGAGTGTTCTTTTCATAATAGCTGTGTGTAAGGATGTGTGTATTTCAGTGTTGAAGTGACAGCAAAGAACCCGCCGGAGCACAAAGGTAACATTCATTGTGCCTTCTGCAAGGAAGTATTGGAAACATGTGAAAGAGATTAATGTTATCTTCTCAGTTCCCATGGTGGTGTCTACTGGCAAGGTATCTGAAGTGGTGCAGTGTATTAAGATCAACGTGCAAGAACGATCTCTTCAGGCTAAAGCATTACAGCTACAATGTTGGAAAACAGCAAGTTGCCAGCTAAAGCAATTATCCTGAAAATACTGCCTAAAAAAGTTCTGACAAACAGAAGCCTGCTGTGCACTTTGCTGAGGGGAACAAGATTAGACACCGACTGCTGTAAGAACTGGATCCTGTATGTCCCGGAACGAGCCAAAACCGATATGGCAGTAGCTCACAAGACAAGATGACGCCTATGCTGTCTGCTACTTGTCAACAACTATGCTCAATGAAGCTTGGTAATGATAGCAGGAGTAGGTGCTATGATAAATTGCAATATAAATCACATGGTTTCGCGCTTCAGAAAGCGCCTCACTCCGCCATGACAGACATCAAAGCAACTTATGCGTGTGTTAACTTTAAAGTTTGTCAAAAAACACGGCTTTTTTTTTTTATTGTCAAAATTGCCATAGGATGTTGCTGATTAGCAGCACAGACAGACAAGGAGGCAAACCAAACATATTTTATTGTAAACCTTCTGATGAGTAAAGAGGACAGATGGAGAGCAGCCCAGCAGCCTTCTGTGTGCTTGTGGATTTGCAGCGAATGCTGTTTACAAGGCAAGAAGGGTAACGTTCATATACTTCATGGGTAAGATTAGCATGATGCTATCAAATACTGCATTTTGGAAAAGGTACACATCCAATCATTGGCAACAATGGTAAAGATTCCCCACCATCATGTAACCTACCATGTACAAAGAAAACTAGTTAAAACTGGGTTTTAGGTGTGTTCTGGTTTAAGGGGAAACAACATTTATGACAGTGGTTTAAAACCATGTGACATGAATTCAGGCAAAGTCTGTGATTTCACCAAATCAACAAACATGCCGGGAGAGAGAAGGCATGGGTTGAGTCCAACTTTTGAAAATAGAGCTGCCTATGAGCCTCAGCTAGGTGTGCTGCTTCCACAGACAGATCAGCTTGACTAGCTCAAGTAGCAGCCATGGCTATACTGGCAAAAACAACATGAGAACACAATCACAGCTCTGTTTAATATTCCCTTCGCTGAAGAAGGTCTTTTCAAAGTGTCAATAGTCATCAACATTGTGATGAGGTTTTGTTACAGACCACACTGACCAAACAACAGTCAAACATCCCCTCAAAGCCACTGTGCATTCAGGGTCATCCCCTCTGACAGCAGTTCACTGTGCCATGATGAATGTGGAAACTTGCTCAAATTAAGAGCCTTTATGTTTTCAATCGCTCCCTGTTGATACAAGCTCTGATAAGACATTTTCTGACTAACTGACTAGACAAAAATGTGCTTTTTATTGTGACTTCTGCTCAGATCCAAAAGAAGCCAGTCACTGGAACAGACCCAAAAGTCAAACAATAACTGAGCGTGTGACATTGAGGTAACGTCTTGTGTTAAAAAAACTTGGCATTTCCAACAGTCCATCAATAAACCAATCAAGGGGATGTATAAGCACTCTGCTGTCACTATGGTCTGATGAGCACAAAACCATGGAAAAATGTACAGGTGGGTTACCAGGAATGCTTGAAACCATGGCAGCAAAACATTTCCTGCCAAATGTGCAAGTCAACAGAAAAGGCAGAGCTCAACTTATTTAAACTGAAAAAACAATATTATTTTTGTGTCTGGGTAGCGTAGAACGTTCTATAACAAAAGTGAAACAGTGGAAGAAGCTCTCAGTACAGAGCATATCAACACCAATGGAAGACATAAAAATACTTTACCTTGAGTTTTGATGCCAAATGGAGGCGGGTAGTTATTGATTTTTGTGTGTCGTTTGAAGTTCCGGTCCAGGAACATGGGTGCTAGTTTCACAAACCTGCAAGGAAAAAAGGAGGAAAACCCCATGACTTCAGATATAAACTACAAATTACGACATTTCAAAATACAAACTCAGAAAACCTTAAGAACAATAAGTCTGCTGTGCACTCTCAATACACTAAAGATATTTTCTTTTTTTTATCTGTACAACAGCTAGAGAGTGGTGTCAATCACAAAGGGTGGGGTTCGTAAAGTACCAGATAAAGTTCCAGTTCAAGGAATGCATCATTCCTTCACCCAGGCAGAATGCTTTTTTTGTGTGAAGCTATGTGTAGATGTTTTGGTTTTTTTATTTTGCCAAGAAATTTATAAAAGTAGCACCAATCACTGCCCCTGAAGTCTGCTGTTTGGGAACATTAAGGTAAATGTCTGCAACTTTTACCCCGAACTGGATTGAGCAATTTGCAACCTCTGTCCAGTTAAAAAAAAATTCATTTAGAGCTGCTAAAAAAAGAAAAAATAAAGAGCATAGATACATTTTCACATTTTCTTCTATGGAAAATGATGCAAAGAAAGTGGGCAATTTCCAACATAAAGACAAGCAAAACACATCTAAGATAACAATTGTCTTGTACTAAATTTAAACCAGGATCTTATTATTTTAGAAGAAACAGAATCAATTGTTGCCTTTCTGTTATAAATGTAGGGAAACAGGTTTAATATGCTATTAGATTAGTGTCTAGTTTTGGTGTTGGTGCTGTGATACCATTATATTCAAAATTATCTTGAGATCATATCATCCTGATTCATTCCCATTATAAGACAGGATGCTTATAAGCAGAAAAGTACAGCAGCTTCTTTGTTGTCCTACGTTGGCGTGGTGACAAATCCACAGAGTACCTTGAACTCAGCCGTCAGTCCACAACCTTCTTGTTCTTAAATTAGAACTGTGAGGTAAAATGTATTTTACCCCACACAGAAACCAAATTAATTAAAAATAAGCTCAGTGTATTTTAAAAGTCCATCAGCCACCAGAGATTTTGATGTTCCAGGCCTGACCTCTTCCTTACCCCATGCATTTATGGCAGTCTCATCAAACAGGTCTTCAAAATCAAGAGTACGCTTCCTCCCAGTTTTTGCCTGTGACCCAAATGCTGAACTGTGTGTCACTTCTACAAGTGTGACTTCAGGATGGATGTGTGTTTATGACTTGCTATGAGGACTGGAGGTTTGTCACAAGAGTGAACAGGAGGAAATAAGCTCAAATGTTGTTGGATTTTTATTCTTAGGTTTATAAACAGAATTCATATTATTGATGCATTGATAAATCAAATGATTTTAAGTGTCATTAGCTATGCTCCCATCCAATTGTTAAGTGAAACTTTTAAAATGCTGCCAAAGAGAGAGACAAAGAGAAAATGCTAGTTAGGTGTTTTTACCTCAAAATAGTTTGGAGCAACTCAACCAGGCTGTGCAAAGAGTCATTTTGTCCAACGTTGACACCGTGTATATTTATTTCAGAAGGTTTTGACCCGTCTGAGGACAAATAGCTTCACAAGAAACTCCATAATGATTTTATGATTGGTGCATATCTACATTTGGTAGTTTGACGATGCTGTGGTGCTTCACAGAGCTCTAAAAGGATGATCCATTGGTTTGCGTATAACCGAAGGTATGCAGAGATTGATTAATAGGACCGAAGTGTAGTTCTCTTCTCAGAACCAGACCACCAGCGATGCATTTCTCGAATCCCACTGATGGCCTGATGTCTGGCACTTGGAGCCATAAATACACGCGTTCTCGGTAACCTTTAGCTTCCAGACACCACTAACTAGCAGACTTTTGGAACTGGAAAATTGAAGATAGAGACAGCAAAGCACACACTCCTATATCTCAACAGGAATCCCTGTGTTATAACACTGCGACAGACCAGTGACAAACGTGAATCTCTGAAACGCAATGACTAAATAAAGGCCGACATTATGCGGAGGCCTTCCGGTTAGCTTTAACTCCTTCCCAGCATCGCAGGCTACTTCTGAGATCCCCATTAATCCCAAACTTTAAAAACGAGAAGAGCAGAGCCAGAGAAGGACGAAGCACCCAGATTGGCTTTTACATGTCCTCACATCACCTGACAAGAACACACACACATAAACACACACAGAGACTTCTGTCCTGCCAAAGCAAAAGGATATTCGTTAAACTTAAGACTTGTGAGGCCAGATGAGGCAATAAATAACAAAGACTTATTATGAGTCACCGAGCCCTGACCAACAGTCAGTCACTGACATCCTGACAATGCAGACAGACAAGGGGCTGCTTGATGTTAAATAAAATGTGAGGGTTCCCAACTCAGCCAGAAGGCGGGGATGCATTGTGCTCATTTCCTCTGCAGGGTCCATCTCTCACATGCAATATTTTCATAACCGTGCCACTTGAAGTTCACAGCCAACACTTGATTTAGGGCTCCAACACAAACAGTTTTGGGTGAAGCTGAGGGGAGAGGGAGGCGTTTTAAAATAAATTGGACTCTGCAGGGCAAGGGGCTTCAGAGAAGACAAACAAGGAGGAAGCAGGAGATGATTAGAAGGGGAACCACAAGACCTCAGTGCCAGAGGTTAAGCAGCTTTCTCTAAGCGCTGCACCGTCGTCACACCCGTTTGGACGGTGCACCACCGAGAACAGATCACGTTCAAGAGGGATTTTCCTCTCAAACTGGAATAAAAACTAATGAGAAAACGTTTAATTGGTCTAGTCCGTTTAAAAAAATAAAAATAAAAAATACACAAGCATAGCCCACACCTAACTCTTCATCTTCCAAGCCTCCACCAGCCGGAGCATTAATTCTGCTGATTGACCTGTGTGACCGTAGCAAAGGTAGTAATAATCAGTGGGCTCCAAGCTGTACAGAACTTTGATCAAACATGTGCAGCTGATTAGATGAAGTCATTAACGCGTAGCCGTTCGCGTACAGTCGGGTTTGGGGTTGGGGGGTTGATCTGGGAAGCTTTGTCAAGGTTGTCCAAAAACACTTTCAGTTCATTTCTAGCCAAAACGAAAGCAAAGAACTTTGTGTGGGCCCATTTTTATGGCAATATTTACAACTAAACATGGTGAAAAGCAAGTACCTTTTCCTTTTCAACATACTTTGATATACAAGAATAATCTTGTCTTTACCAAGAAACAGAGATGGATAACACAACCTGTTTCATTTAACAAAAACTAACCAGGTGTGGAAGAAATGAATGTTGTTTGGATCATTAGATAAAATAAACTTGATCACCTGCAAAAGTGAATCTATAAACCTCTGAAAAAGCAGGATTCTTTACTGTGAAGCAGACAGTTGTGTGCTACAAGGAGGAGGGAAGACCTCAGCAATGGAACTGAACTTCTCACAACTTCATCAGTCCAGGAAGAGCTACTGGATTCCAATAAATCATCAGTTAATGCAAAGTAATGTAAATGAACAGCCTTTCTGCACAGTCCCAGGTTGCAAAGCAGATTTTGGGAACATTTTGAAAGCTGTTTTCTCTGAATTTTAGAATCCAGAGTTCCAACATTCAAATAGCCATATCTAGTTCTTTTTTGATTTCCATGCATTTGACATCATTGAAAAGCTTTGAAAATCTATGGCATATATGACTAGCCACAGCAAAAGTAGGAACAGGTCTGCTTGGGGATGTTTTGAGTTATTCACCGATTCTAAAAGTCTAGATTCTGTTACATTCAGGTAAGGCCAGTTTGCGAACCAAATCAAGCACAGTGACACCAGGGTTGATAATGTCGATATTAATACCTTTTGGCACGGCGACCAAGTGCCAAGTGGGGTTTAGACATGAAATGTGTGTCTCCATAAAGCTGAGTCAGCATGAAAAGCTGCACGAATTCCAGGATCATCACAGACTGGAAGCCTCACACTGGACTTTTAGCAAGGTAGATTCTGTGCCTCTCCACTCTTCCTCCAAACTCCCAGACATCCATTTCCAAATAAAGCCACTCTTCACTTTCACCTGAAAGGAACAGCTTGGATTTCTGAGCAAGTCATTTTTTTCTGCATGATGGGAGCACATTTTTATTGACACACTGGAGGGTTTCAATGACAAGACATACAGCTCTATGAGTCTTATCGTAACAAATTTCTACCTTCAGGACAATGTTTAAATGTTCTGTAAAAAAGAAACGAATAAACAAAAACACACAAAATGGGGACGGTGAATTTGTCCCCTAATTAGGTCAAATACTCCTTTGTGATGCCACTGGCTCTTATTCATCAGTGTGGAAAATTGCCCATGCTTGGCTCATAGAATGCTAATAGAACAATGTCCTATAGATCAAGCTGCGATGCTGTACAGAAAATAGACGCCCAGAGGGGATAAAGAAAAAAGAAAATCAAAAGAACAAATGACATCAGGCTCTGGAGGACTGTGTGGAGCATGTGGGTTGATTGGGGGGAAAGTTTGTGATGAATCAGGACAGGAAGTTTGTGTCGCCCATAGAGAAGTCTTTAAAGGCTCTACGATATGACAGAGGAAAGATGGGAGACCTTGTGCTTGGGTGACAAATGTTCTATTGTGTACCAGGGGAACACAAGAACACAGTTGAGTTTTTGTTGCGGGGAAGTAGACGATAAAAACACGATTGATAGTAGGATCAGATTGGACAGGAATGTGGAGGCTTTTCTATGTCGGACGAAAAGGCCTTTAGGCCCGACTGGCTTTGGGGGTGACATCATGTATCCTGGTATGCTCAAGAAGGAGCTCATCTCCTATTAACATCTAGACGCAAATCCATGCGTCTAGATGTAAGATCCTAAAGAAATCTTAGGATCTGTCCTTTGTGCAATCCATTTCATATATGATAAAGCGGACAACTCACTTAGGGTAGATGGACGTCATCTTGGCTGCTGCATATCCAGGTTTACACACCCCTTCGGTGAGGTTGCCATACTTGTATGCCAACTCCGGTGGCCTATACATTAACAGAACACAGGGAAACATTCAGACACACCATGATAACTCATTACCAGTAATAGAAACACATTTAAACCCTCAGAACTGAGCATGTCAAACACTGTCGAGGAGAGTCGGAGCTGTCGATTGCTTAGGAACTTGAATAAGTCAGTGACAACTTTCGTCTCATCTGTGTGTGGCGAGACAAAAACAGTGAGACCCTTGTTTAAATAATCAAACCAGCAGTGCCACGTCTAGAACCTCCCGATTACTACCCCCATCATTAATAATCCGATGTGCGCCGTGATTTTTGTTCAAATAAACAGGGAGGGGGGGAAGAGAGACAAGGTCTGAGCTCTTTGTGAGGTCCAAAGTCAGAAATGTCAGCAGAAAAGGTTCACCAAGGCCTCATCTGCACGTCATTTATGGCTCCCATTTTCTCCTTGACAGGAAATCTATTCTGCTTAAGGTTAATGCAGTTGGAATTTTTGGGGGAAATTCTTAAATTGGTGAGGATGAAATCTTTAAGCATCACTCATGCGACAAACATTAAGTAAATCATCCATGTTACAAAGCAATTAACAGCTTTTCAATGGATAACAGTAGATTGTTGTGTATCGTTATATAATTAATGAGAGCGTAGACATAAAGTTACTGTTTTATACAAACTGACCTCATAAAATCCACCTTAAATTGTGTGTTGACAGACTGCTTAGATGGTGTGTGTGTGTGAGAACAGATGCCTCGAAGGTCAGGAAGCTAAAGGCAGCGTAATGGAGATCTGACTGTTGCAGTCTGGAGTGATTGAGTCAAACAAATTCAGAGCGCTGCGCACGCATCCACTGATGTGCTGACAAAGTGACAGCAGAAGAACGATCTATTAAAACACCGACGAGCAATACGTCACTTCACACAAAGTACTAAATTGATTACTCAACCCATTTACCGTGAGTTTGCATTTGCCATATTTATGATAATGGATCACATTTCCTGATTAAGACAACAACAAAAAAAATTATAAAATAATTTCAAGAAATGAATGTACAATGCCTGCCAACAAATATGAAATCGCTACCTTTGGTAGTTGGATCAGCTGCGTTGGTTTGCAATAGAAACAAAGATACACTCCCAGTTATTTGCACATTTCTAGGGGGGCGGTGAGCATGCAGAGCCTTAAAGTGAGGTTCTCTGAAGCTTTTATGAAATTACATTTCTGTTACCTTTTAATGGAAAAATAAATACATCCTCACAGCGGTGGACAGCTAACAAGCTAGCCGTTACTTTGCTGCAGCATTTGGCCTGTTGTGACTATGCCGGGATCATTTTCAGACTATGAGACATGGAAAGCACAGGAGCACAGATTCCAAAACAGAATGACACAGCTGGCAGCCTCTGTCAAGGTAACGCAACGGAAACCCTGTACGACACCACAATCCTGCCAAGAACTCTGACAAACAAATTCAGAGTTTGTTTGTCAGAGTTTGTTGTTATTTCATTTGCACACATTAAGTAATAACAGCTATTTATTAACAGAGAGCCTACATTAAGTGGCTATAGAAGCAGATGAATGGAACATATTTATTTTTTGGTCCCTTCTTCCTCTCGATTCTTGTTCTCTTTTTACTCCTTGTGGCGTTACTTTGTACTGATTACCGCAGCAGAGACAGAGAGTAAATCAGCATGCTGGACTTCATTCTTCATCATTAAGATTCTCACATTTGATCACTCTTTTCATATCAATTGTCATTTTCATGTCGCAAAGAAATGAAGGATTTTCTTTTTCTTTTTTAGCTTTCCGTCCCTCTTCGCCTCGTCATTAAAGTCCATCAGATAAGAATGTTAACTGACAAAGCTGAACAGACGGATGTTCTACAAACCCAGAAGGCTGGAAAACAGCATACATGGTTTCTTTTGGTCCCTCCAAGAGTTATAATTCCATTTTTTTTTTGTTTTTTTAAAAGCCAGATGTTGAATCACTCATCTTCTATGCAGCGCATGGAGAATCCATGAACCTGTTGCATTAATAACCATTTATGAGAAAGAAATATACTCACAGTTTCGTTTCCAGCTGCAGCAGAAATCCCTGCTTATCGTACACTGCAAAGCGAAGACAAACAAAAAGACCTATGAGTCCAAGAAGCACATGTGTTTGAAACGGCTCATCTTTGCTGGGGACGTTTTGTGGACATCCATTCTACATTATTTCAACTATCAGCTCAGTAACTGTAGTTGTGAACGACATGTGTGGCTTCCACAGGGAGAACAATGCAACGTATGGAAAAGTAAAAGCATCTGGATTAAGGAATCAACACAAACAAGCAAGGTTAGGCAGAGGCCAGCCAAAAACCATCTGTTGAGATAAAACAATAAATAAATAAACATTAGAAAAACAGTTGGAGATCACCTATGGGCATCCAGTAGGTGTTTTGAAGAACTGAGGAAGACAGAGGAGCACAGAAAACCAGAAGAAAAACATATTTGAGGCGAAATGAAAAGTTTAGTTGGATTCGGGAGATTTCAGTGTTCACTGCAGCCTTCCATTGAAAATGACGACATGTCACATTATTTCTATTAGTGAAATAATGTGATGTCCTTCGCATGTAACAGATGTGACATTAGTCGAAGTTAAACAGAGCACAGAATTACTCCTGAGGGTGTGTGTGTGTGTGTGTGAGTGAGTCTTGCCTTCAAAGAGAAGCTGGCAAACAGAGATGAAGAAAAGGACAATGGGAATGCTTGACAAGTATTTGAGGAAGAATCGAAGCGCTGCCGAAGGAGCGTGGTCGCCGACAACAAGCAAGGTGAGAGGGCGTTTGTGCTGGAAAATTACACTGAGAAGCGTCACACAGCCGTGGTGGAAGATGAGGCAACACGGAAGATATTAAATCACAGATAAGAAAAAAAAATTTTTGGAGGAAAAAAAACTCCTGCTGGCATTTGTTATCAAACGGAAAGATGAAGGCAGTGTTATCTGTCTGATTCATCACCAACTGTGAAACTATTTCAATACAAAGCTTTCACTGACAAAGCTTCCTAATTTCTAATAGAAAGTGAACTAGACTCTGACAACAAATGGGGCTGCGTAACTATTCCAGAGTTTTGGAGGAGTTTTGTCATTTCCTTTCTAGCAGAGCACAGAGAGCGAGGAGGAGGAGGCTTTGGCTTGCGTGGCAGCACATGTACCTGAGCTTACTATTTGTCCAGCGTTGATGTCATTTTCCAGCTCTGAAACAGAAAAGGGTCATTGAGCAGCATTTGAGTTCAGTACGAAGGAGCAAAATTGGACTTGTAAAAATGAGGCAAATGGCAATTATTCCATATTACAGAACCAAAAGGTGGAGGAGGATAAAAGGTTAGTGGCTTCATTCCCAGAAGAGAGAATTAGACTTCAGAGTGTCAAACTTATGCAAAGTCTTAAAAAGCTCCACTGAGGTGGAAAATTAACTGTAAGAAACCCTATTAGCACCCTTTATGTGATTGCTATGACAACGGTAAATTAAGATGCACCATAACTGAACAAATGAGAAATTGAGACATTTTAGACAAACTGTTGCATTTAAAGTTCAGACAACATGAAAACAAATATTAGGGGATCTTATTAGTCAAGTCACTTGATTGAAAACAGTCACGCAGAATAAAAGCCCCCAGTTCCTCTACCTGTAATTCTTTTCACTTCAGCACCTTTAGTCAGCGCTACAGACGTCTCCTGTGCATCTTTCTCTGTGAACAAAAGGGGTTAACACTAGAGTAAGACCATTGGGACTGGACAGCGACCGCCATCTCAACAACCATTGACCAACACCACCATAATGCAAAGGACTTCAAATGAACAGCTTTAGCAAAAACACAGACAGTAGCTTCATAACAACAAATGCAGACAAGGAAAGAAGAGACAGTAATAAACAGATATAATAGGATTTTCCCAGGTTTTGGTGCAGTGTCAAGGCCTCTTCAGACAGAATTAGAAACCGATAGCTCCCCTACACCGCAAATTAGAATGTGTAGGTCTGGAACTTCGAACAGACCTGTCAGTGCAAAGGCAATACTGTGTTGCTCACCAAACAGGTCAATGTTGAAGCCATTTTCATGTGGTAAGCTTGTAAACCTTTATTGCTGATGTTTTCAAACGTGGCTGGGTTTTTAAAGTCAATGTGTGCAGTCAAGTCGTCTGAAGGTGTGTGGTCAAAGCAAACTAAGTACAGGAGAAAGGAGAAACACTGAGTTCTGCTTGGATGAGCTTAAGACATTTTCTTCCACATGTTAACAAAGCCGGAGATAAACTTCGTTTAAACTGCAAACAGGTGATCTCTGGGAAGAGCATCGAACTTTTCTTTCCAGAAAACAACAAAACTGTTTTGACTGTAGAGGCCCACCAAGTACAGCTGGTTATTGTTAAGGGGACTGTACTGATAAAGTGTGTACCACTTTAAATTAAGTTGTTCTCATCTCTTAACTTTTAGGTAATAAAGCAAACAGCCCCTCTACGATGTTGCAAATTGTTTTGTGGCTGCTTTTTAAAAAAAAAAGCTGCTGTCAAAGTTGCACGTTTTCTTAAGGTTTACTTTTGCCGTAACGTGGTCTTATAAAACCGTTGAAACTGCTACACATAACCTTCCCTTTCCTTCTCTTTCGCTCATCAAGTTCTAATCTCCTTACCTGGGTTGACCCTTGTTGTCCTGATCCTGGCATCTGGTCTGAATCCTCCCTGACTCTTTGCTATTACTGTGACAATAAACATTTCTTTTAAATGTGTGGAAAGCAACAGTGAGCAGAACATTTGTGAAGAAATGAAAGAGGATAGAGTGGGTTTATTCCTGGCTTTAACTAACTGGCAAAGGGCATAAAACAGGAAACAGCAACTTCCGTATTCTTAAACTTATTCTGATATACTGGTATAGATGAACCAATCATTTAGCTCATATTATCTGCATGCCACAGATAAAAGAACATCTGGAGGAAAAATGTTTTTTATTAAAAAAAGGACAAAAAGACTTATCTTGCAGGTTCGGCTTTCAAAATAGTGTTTCCCTGTGGTAATACAGGCCAGGTCTTTTTAGATACGATGACGGCGAACCTCCGTCTCTCTATCCTGCCTGCGCCTCACTCTCACAAACATACCTGACGCCATGAAATGTTGTTCCGGTGTGTGTTGCGTAGTCATGTAGCAGCGCTGCAGCACCACCGCTTGGCCTGGCATACCTGTTACAGCACTTTCAATTGTGCTGCATCCTGTCCTGTGTATGTACATCATTTCTTAATCATCAACAAAATGCACCATGTGGACGGGGCCCAGGGTGACCAACTGTTGGCCAACACACTGGTGATAGAACCAGTGCTGTCAACAAGCCTCTGAAGGATGCACATGTCTATTTTTGAATGAATAATGAGTACAAAGTTGCTATTTTGTGCTTGTACTAGATTAAACTCGGAAATCATTGTTTAGGAACTCATCAGAAAAATCCAACATTAAGCCCCTGCACCGATAGTCGCCCTGTTGGTGGTAAACCTGCAGGTAACAGGTGCAGCTTCAGCACCAGCACAGCCTAGCCTCAGCAGCGCCATATCAAGATCTGTTAGCTTCTCATCTGAATCCAACCTCAACAGCAATAGCACGCCGTTCTCCATGTGTAAAGGGGCGTATGCATGCTGCAGTGTTTACTACACAGCTGCTGATGAGAGCAGAGCAGAGCATTCACGGTCCAATCAAAGTGGTGAGAACAGGAATGAGCCAATGCATTCAGGGCCAACAAACCACCAACACTACCCAACACTCCACCCAACTACTCCAATAATCTAACACAACGATAATAAACCACAATGATTGTACTTTGGAAGCGTTGGGCATGCTGAAATCCATTACTCTGGTGGAGCATCATGCTTCATGGACACTGCATTCTTAATGCACTCCAGAAGGCCTCACCAAGATCCTGCAAGGCTCATTTTTATGCTGGCAACATGATCATCATGTGTGAAAGGACCATTTATGCTTTTAAGAATTTGGCAACGAGTCCAAACTTCAATTTAGTTTCAGTCCATACAACTTCATTAGCTTCACATGAAAGGGGAAAAGCTAAACTGCTAACGAGCTAGCATCCCCACAAAAAAAGACACATATAAACATTCCACTTCAGTCAAAATAACCAAAAAACAGCTGGAATGTCGTCTCATCAACATGTCAATGATTAGTCTGGCAACATCAAATCTGAGGGGAAAAAAATAAAAAAAATCTGCACAGATTTTTCTAAAATATAAACATGTATTCTTTTATAATAAATTACGATAACCACGTGACCTCCTCCCTGTGAGAGCCCAGGAAGAGCCAATTCCCCCAATTAGTAAACTTCAACCGGTCCGGCTGAAACCGAATAGGTGGATCACTACACCTTAGAGACGAGAAAAGGTGATCCCTGATGTTGAAAACCGAGCTGGGGTCAAGAATATTTATGGCTGGCTCCTTGTGCAGCTGCTGAGCTCAATGCTAATGAGATTCAGAGCAGAGAGCTGGGAAAGCACACGGACTAACGTTAGAGCAATATTAGCGTGACCTACGACAGATTGCCTCAACAACTGGTCTAGACTTGAAATAAACTTTTTCAAAAGGTTATGTTTTTCTGATTAATGGGAACAGGCATTTATATTTCTCCCCACTGTACTGTGTCTCCAGTTTAAATACAATAAATCACACATGACAGACTGCCTCTAAAGGACACTGCTGTGGAAAGGCTAGCTTTTCTCTGTTGTTTTTTTTTTACTTGTTAGAGATTTTTACAGAAAAATCCCTAAATGTTTTTTTTTCACAACAATAAAAAAAAACTTTCAAATAAATAAATTGTTGTGGTAAAACATCTGTAAACATCCATATCAATATCATTTTAAAATTATGGACCATCATTTCACTGATCAGTCCCACCAGGATTTCACAATTTATTATGTTTTTATTTTTTTACAATCAAAATCGCTGATTTTGTGGAGCTAATTTAGAAATATTTGCAAGAAATTATGCTATATTTATCTAACATCATGTGTTATGGCAAATGTGATTTTGTTACTCGCTGTATCATACATGGGGTACATATTGACATAAAGTAAGGCCGAGTATGAAATACTGCCACCTGCAGGTGGGAGTTTGTCACTTAAACTCAATATTTTTGACCCATTCTTGTGAAAAATTTGAAATGATCTCACAATTATGCATTGGTGTGGAAAAAATGAAAAATTTTGTGGAAATTTCACAAAAAGTGGAGGTTCCATTTCTGTGCCCCTCTGGAATCTAGAGGGCCACATAAAAAGCTATAGGAGGCGCATGTGGCCCCTGGTTTTGAGGAGTTCATACGTGTATGACCTTCTCTGTGGTAACTTAGAGAAGATAATTATTTATGCTTCTTACTTATATGTCACAAAATGGACATGTAACTGTGAACCTGTAGCCATCAGTCAAAAAAAATTCCAGCGAGAGCCAGACCCCTGTGATGCTGTAAACGTTGTAGACATTTGCCTCCATCGCTACTTGAGATGCCGATTCTGCATCAAGCCTTCAAGGCACTCAAAATTCTTACTTCTTCACTTCCAAAAGAGAAATGACGATGTAATTCAAACTACCAAAGTTTCTTCAATGAGTTGTTGTAGAAGCTAGGGTCTCGAGACAGGAGGGGTCTCCTGTAGCATCCTGTCTTACAGCGACTTTAAAGCAGCCTCTGACTGAAGACACTGGTGTTGTTGCTGTGTTGTGAAGAGGAACATCATTCATCACCAGAATAGTCCACAGAACAGAACTAGCTTTCTTCATAAGATTGTTGAGTTTTCTTAAGTTCCTGGTTCTGATGCTGCAGAAGACATTACACTCTCCACCACAGACATGGAGAAGATCTGCAGCATCTTACTGAAAACACTGTAGGACTAAGGCTCCTCCAGATGTACAACTTTGCTGTTGTTAAAGTCTGTTGTGCTGTCCAGGTTTTTATGGAGGTATTAATACTCCACCACTTCCACATCTTCTCCCACGACAGAAACAGTGTTTGTGGATTTCAAGCCAAAAGGAAAAGTTCAGTCATCTCCTTTGTTTTGTTTACACTGCAGATGAGATGATCACACCCTCTCACAGAGAGGCCCACCACCTCTCTGAACATCCACATCTCAACTCCACAATAAACAGCTTGGTAATGTTTTAACACAACTCTACCAACAAAACGCACAAATACGCATTAACTATTAAAGGGGCAGCATTACATAAAACCCTGAGGTTTACATCATGTTATAATGTTGTTTTCTCATCAAAAACACATGTGGAGCGTTGCCTCGATTCTTTCATGCATATCTGACTGTGTAAAACACCTGGGTGGACCTGGAACCGCCTACAAGACAAAGCTCCTCCTCGCAGGTGAGATTTCCAAGTTTCTGAGCTTCTGTCTCACAAAGTGCTCCTTCTCCACTTAGCTCCTTCAGACTAGCCAGCAGCAGTTAGCAAACACCTGCTGCCACCTGTCAGTGTAAAAATCTGTGGAAGGTTTAACAGAGGAGCCATGTTGTGATGACTTCCTGAAGGCCCAATTTCAAAGTGCTAAATTACGAAGTCAAATTTATTGTCAGCCATAATTGATATATATATCATTTATTTAACATTTGGTTTGTGCTATAAAACTAAACTACATGCCTGGAAAATGCATAATACTGCCCCTTTAATCAAACAACTGATAAGAAAAGCATGTGCTCATTCAACAGAACAAAGATGAAATGTAATATTCTCTAAATTCCTCTCTGTGCCAGAGTTCTCTTAAGATATTTTCCATCCCGACCTCTAAACAAAACTTCTATTGAGATATATTACCCATCATTTTAAATATACATATAAATCCCTTCAGAAGTGAATCTGAACAGACATGGACAGTCTGTGCTCTGACATTTTATGAAAACTAAACATTTTGAAGTAGAGAAGTAAATTACAATGGCTCCCTGATGAGTGGTAAGAGAACTCTTTGTGAAAAGCTTTCGCTCCTTGCAAACAATGCACTCTCATATTTAACCATAAAATAACGCAATACATAAATGTAAATAATTCATTAATCTTTAAGAAATAGGTTACTGATGAAAAATATGTCCATTGTCTAAGTGTAGAACTTCATGCAAACTGTGAACATTAATATGAAAAGGTGGAGAACAGCCATTCCCAGACTGCAGAGTCGAGCAGGAAATTCATCAGAACACGGAAAAAGGACCTCTTTGGACAAAGGATTTGGGTAACTTGTGGGCTTCCCTGCACAAATGTGGGATTTTCCAGCATTTTAAGTGTCAGTGTAAGGTTTACACTCACATTTTCAATGAAAAAGAGGTTCAAAGGTTCAAATTAAAGTCTTGTGTTGATCCAGTGTTTAATCTCCTGGGAATGAAAAACAAAAAAAGTGGCTACAGGTGCCCATTTTATGGTGCCCTTTACCAGCTAATAAGCTGCTGCAACCTCAACTTCCAGCTTTTTCATTGTTGTTTACTCCATTATTCTGAGAGTTCTCAACTTATTTTGCATGCAGTTCGACTATTTGTTTTGCCTTCAGCAGCTATCTGGCACATATGCAATAAAATGAAATGGCTGGGATGTAATCTATAGAAAAAGTTACATGTAAAACAGTGGTGCAGTGGGTACCACAGTGGTAAGAAGGTCCAAAGATCTGCTTTGGACCTTCTTACTGTTGCCTGGCAGTAAGAAGGTCCTAGGCTTGAATCCCGGCCTGGGCTTTCTTTTTTCTTTTTTTTTTGCATGTTCGCCCGTGCATGTCTGGGTTTTCTCCGGGTACTCCGGCTTCCTCCCACAGTTCAAAAGCATTGATTTAGAGATTTAAATCAATCTCTAAATCAGGTTTAGAGATTGATTTCTCTAAAGCTGATTTAGAGAGATCAATCAGGTTGATTGATCTCTCTAAATTCTCATTGGGTGTGTGTGTGCATGATTGTTGACTACTGGGATAGGGACCAGCAACCTTGGCAACCCCACTATGGTTGTATGATTATGAATGGGTGAAAAAATAAATAACAAAAAATAGAAAACAGTCATGTTATTTAAAATGGATAGAAGAAAAAACTGTCCCTCCAAAACAACGTAAAAAAATTTATGGCGGCTGACTAGTTTTTTTTTTTAGAATAACTCAATTGTCCTGGTGGGAGGCAAAATTCACCCGGAAACACATACAGGATGGCCTTCTCCATGGAGAGATGTATCGAAATATGATCTGCATTGTTTCTGACTACAATGTTTCTCCGCATAATGATGTCTGCAGCAGGCCAAGCCAATAAAGGTAAAGAGCAATCTTCTAGCTCCCTCTGGTGGACTCAAGAAGGAACACCACCAAGGTTTGTAAAAAAACTAAGTAAATAAAACCGTTGAAAACTAATCAAATTACAAGACGCCAAAGGCTTCTGGAAGCTGCCTGACTACAGGAGTTTCCACTGCAATAGAACATGAGGCTGCATGTCTGGGAATAATTAGAGCACACAGACCCTACAGGTACATTTGACAGAAACATCTAGTGGTTAGCGTGGGGAGTTTTCGGGACCAAAGAGCAAAGAAACCTCTACAATTTCTAAAGAATTCATAGCAATTCAATGAGAAGGCCAGAAAACAGTACATAGGTTTGCTGGTACCTACAGCAAGTCGGGTCTGCAGACTTACATTTAGCCATATAGGATAAAAACAAAACCTCACCAATGTTTCCCCATTTATCAAATCCAAACTTTAACAGCATCAATAAATAAATAAAAAATGTAAAATGTAGCAACTAACTCATTGTTCCATATGTTGTCTGGCTAATATTCTTTTAGGGAGAATGTTTTTTTCTGAAGTTGTGCTTCATATTTCAACCTGCTTTTCCTCTACAATAAAGCCAACAGTGGCGGTGCATATTTAGTCTGGACATGATGCATCTAAAGATCCTCAATGCACTGGGAAACCAGCCAAACTGACCAAACCTCATCTGATTAAGCATTTAGAAACTACTCTTTTGTCGATAGTGAAAATTGCACCATACTGAAGTTTAGCACATCGTTTTATTAGAATCTGTGAAAGCCTGCTGCTGTGCTGAGCTGTAAAACATTGGCAAATCAATCTGAAAATCTGTTGTGTTCAATTACTAATTTATTTTGTAACACAGCAATAGAACAAGCTTGTCTACTGTTAACTGTCAATGATTCGGGACAGCGTTACTCTGAACCAGCTTCATGAAACAGGAGCTTACTAGTGAGAAATCAAGAACATTTTTAAACTGCTGCAGTACCAGTTAGCAGGGTTATCCTGACCAACATCGGCTGTTTAAATTCTAGTACGAAATTATGAAACACGGTGTATTCTAAACAGACTTCCTGTTGCTACAGAAGCTTCTTGTAACACCTCTGCAAAAATGTTTTTTATGCAGTAATTAGCATACTTTTCACTGCTCTAAATGTGAAACAAAATACAAGTAGTTGACTTGTTCTTTTTCCCCCACAATACTCTCCAATAAAGGTGTCTCAATACCGATATTGGCAACAGGCTGGATACCAGCATTACTTACTTCTATCGGCATCTATCGGCCACTATCGGCATCAGCTGGAGTTTTTTTTTTTTTCCTCCGAAAAAAAAAAAACATTAGAAGAAGGGAGAAGTTAGAGGGCAGGAGGTGGTAAAAATGTCCATAGTGTGATTTTAGCAAAATCCAGTTTCTCTTTATTTCAGGGTTAATGTTGAGTCCGTCTCAAAAAGCAACAATCTGTGGTGTTTCAGCAAGAAGAGGAAGCCTTTCCTAACAGTTTAATGACAGTTACATTAATAACGGTGACTATGTCAGAGTGAAAATCTGTTATGTCCACCTTCTTTCAGATGTTGTTGATGTCAGTATCTGCCTGTGCAAGGAAGTGAGCAACATGCACATAGCTTTAACACAGGGCCTTCTGGGTAAACCTGATTACAATCCTCGCCCAGCAACATCCGCAGCTCTGACCAGCTGAAAGAAAACCTACACTGTGTTTGAGACATGAACATACACCTCGAGCTTTTGTGGAACAGAAAGAGTGATCGCACACATCAAGACAGACATTCACACTCAAACAGACGGACGATGCAAGGGTTTACAAAGACATTACAAAGCAAGATGGGTGAATTTGTGAGTATGTTCAATGTTAGACTGAAGGAGGGACTTACGAGGCTTCTGTCCCCATACGTATAGATGCAGCTTCCAAGAAGAGTAGTAAATAAAGCCCAGCACCAGCATGAAACACAGGACAAACAGCAGCTTGTGTGTGGGCTTCATGGTCTACGGTCATTCACATGGCACCATCAAGGTCATCACCTGCACTGACAAACAGAGAAGAGGCAAGTTTTAATGGCAGACGTCAGCAAAGGGAACGACAGCAGAGCAGATGTGGAGAAAAAGTGAAAACAAAATTAAGAAGAACTGCTGATACGGTTATTTCAAATTCTATCAAGGTAAGGAAATATACCATCGCCTTGATAAAGTTATGGCCAAAGTCCTTTTCTTGTCAAAACATACAGATTTTTAGGAAAGTGAGGATATTGTTATAAGTTTATTATGCAAGAATACCTACAATATCACTGGTTCCTGAAGCAGTGGAAATGGTGGGAGAGGATTACTTGCATACTTACGTGAATGATAATCTGTCTATATATCACAGAGGTAACTAAATTGATCAATATAAAATATCAACTCTGACATGGACACTGAACTAAATGTTCATGTCAGAGTTTAGGAGCCGACAGCGGGTTATGAGTAGGACGCTTTGGAGCGTGTCTGGTTCAAAAGCGGATTTAAAACTTTTGCTGAAGTGGCGCGTTTAACAAGCCAGCTGAGAAAACTAAAGAGAACGATATGTTGTGCTAATCTTGTTGTTTAAACGGAGCAGCCGACCGTTTACCTTGTTACAGAAAGTAATAAGTGAGCAAGGATCTTTTCAACCACATATTATAGAAGATCTGCGCTTGACACACCCTGCCATAACAACACGCGACAAAATGGAGCAGCAAATGGGGGACGTTGCACTGCGTTGCAATTCGTTTCTAGAATTGTGGTCTAGAAACGAAAGCAGTAAGATCTTAAAATAATATGCCGGGGTTAATTCAGGCAGGCCAGATCAGGCTCTGACACGATGTCTATGGACTCGGTCCAGGTCTGGTTGGATTTTTTTATGTCTGAATTTTTGTAACTTTTAAGCATTTAACATTAAATGCTACGTGCGGACTGCTGCTGGATTACCCTGACGCCCCAAACACAGGGCTCAGCAGGTTTCCTGGGAGAAACTCTGTCATTGTTCTGTCAGTGGTTTTTAATCACTGCCGAGAAAACATTAGATATGTTCATCTGTGTGATCGGATTGGGATTCTCTCTTCAACTTGCTAAATATTAAGTTACAATGAATATTTATTGTAACGTAATACATTGCAACTTAAAAGCCAATGTCAATATTTGAAAACTGACAGGTTAAAATAAAATATGATACTAAATCTTTGAGGCCGTCAGTCAAAATGGCGGACAACAAACAGTCTAGTGCGACATCCAATTTTCAATCAAGAATACTTATCACCCCTAAGAATATGTTTCCAATCTCTGAAGTCGGTTTCTATTAATTCAAAAATCAGACAGAGATGTGTGAGAAATAAAGTATCTGCAAGGGAAACAATGTGCAGCCTGTGCAGACAGAAATATTTTGAAGTGTAAATGATTCTGAACCCTGGCCTGATTCCTGCCTGATTTCTCCCTGCAGCAGATACATTTTTTCCCCAGCAAGTTATAATTTCTCCTTCACTAAGAGCCTGTATTATCACCCCAGCTGCTGGCCTCTGGTCTCATGTCTCCTCCCTGACTTTTCTCTTTCTATTGTGAGAATTATTTTAAAATGTGTGAAACATAATAGTGAGAACAACTTCCATACAGTTTTAAATAACTAGCAAGGAGCACAGCGTAGGCAGAGGAGCACAGAATAGCGAAAACCTGTACTCAAGAGTAACACTAATTCAATTTTTACTTAATTTCTTGGAAAGCTATTTTTTACTCAAGAGTAAAAAACTATCTGGTATAAAAGCTACTCAGTTACTGAGTAACTGATCAAAAAGTCTGATTTAATGTTTAAAAATGTTATTAAATAGGCCTGCATGTCTGTTCTTTCACTGAAGTTAGGTCAGGGGTTTTTTTATGATCGGCCAAAAATTCCACTGGTGCACCTCTTAATTTGGCATGCATTAACTAGTGATTTAGCCAACATTAGCTGCAGCCTGTAGCACTGCTAAACTTACTTGGTTTGTTTAGAAAATGTCGTGAAAAGTTCTTTGCCTTTTGTTGGCTTGCTGCCATGACTAACACACGCTAAAAAAAGCCATTGGCTCAAATAAAATAAACCACCAGCTGACTTTATCTGACTTTATGGGTGAGCAATAAACCAGGTCCAACAGGACGCATTGCACTTCTTACATAAAGACATGGTTTTATGTATACATCAGTTTCCATAAAGCCACCAACACAAAAACTGTTCAATGCAGCTCACCCCAAGCACAACTCATTTCTCATAAAACCTCTAAAGGCCTGCAAAAACACTACATTTCATAAGTTATATAAAGACTTAGGTCATGGAATTGTTAAACCTCTTGATAAAATGTAGAACATCGGGCAACACACCTAAACCAAGAACCAATATTTATTCAGGTAAATTAAATTGTGGCAAACTGTCGATAGGCAAAAGGTCACCTGACTATCAGACTGTTGACTCTTCAAAGCCTGCCCTGGCATGTGTGGAGAATTAAAACAACATTTATGCAAGCTTAACCAAAGATAATAAAAAACTTTTATGTCCTACACAGAATTCTATCTTTTTTCCCCTCCTTCAGACTTTGCTTCAGATGGAGTTCTAAACTAAATTGAATGAAACATGAACAGAACTCAGATAGTGATCACCACAGACATCGCCTGTGGACCCGTCCCATCATATGACCAAAGGACCTTAGTCTTCATGCAGAAGAGACGGAAGAAAGAACACCGAGATCAACAATTCACTCAATTGTTGATGAGTGAATCAACAGTTGATTCACTCATCTGCCTACATTCCCTGGCAGGAACAAGTTGACCTATATTTTTTACAAAGTCTGTACTAAATCATCCAACTACCGTCTTTAAAAAAAAACTATCAAAGTTAAAAAATTGACATTAAAGTAGGGTTGCTGTAAATAATTATTATTTTAGTAATCAAAAAAAATCAATTTATACGATTAAATGGAGTAAGTAAATAAAAGAAAATTGTTATAAAATATTGGTAAATTCTGCCATAGCAGTAGTATCAGATATCAATATTGAACTAATTTTCATATCTGTGCATTTCTAATAATTACTTTTATGTAGCTTAGAAAATTAACCTGCAACAGAAAAAAAGCTTCTTTTTTTTTTTTTTATTTCAACCTGAACAAAAATTACACAAAAATCTGAAATTTTAAGTTAAAAAAAAAAACACTGTTGATGTTGATCAGACCAACTCCAAATTCCGACGCTTCTCAGCAGACAGGTCTGCTGCTGAAAATAAAATGCCAACACTCACAAATGACTAAATCAAGTCCAGTTCCACATCGTTAGAAAAATACACTCAGAAATTGGGCTTTAAACTTTTCTACTTTTTTTCTTTTTTGGATGCACTCATTTGTGAGAGTCTGCATTCGCTCACATGAAGATCAAATCGAAGAACAGATTCACTTTGACTGATAAACCTGCTGCTCTAAGGCTTGCAACTCCTGCTGCGCAGACTATGAGAAAGAATACATAATTGATTTTTCAGGACTAACCATCAGGAAAATGACAGTCCTAACTGAAAAACAATAACCATTACATAGCTTTAAACCATCAGTGAGTCTTTGGCTCCAGTTTGATGATTAGTGATTATGCAACAACCTGATCTCTCCCTTTGGTAAAACTTTCAAGATTTTTTCCAGGTTAACGTTGAATATCATGCCTTAGTTAGTTTTTCCCCATAGTTGGTATATAATGAAAATGTTTTAATCCAACAATGTCATGCTTAATTTACCTAAAGAGGATTAGAATTTTTTGCATTAACCAAATAGTCGATTCATGCTTCTTGAATGTACTTATATAACAAGAAATACCAGATCTGATAAGCAAACATGCTTAATCTGACAATAAAGTTCACAATTTGTTCTTTTATAGCTTATGCAGGATTTCACTTGTGTTTTATTTGAAAATAATGCAAGCTCAATATTCTTTGATGTTGATATAGGGGTAAGGATGTATTCTAAGGTCGCAAACATGACTTAAAAAAATATTACAAGGGAAAGTAGCTTACTCTACACCACATATGTCAGAGTCAAGGCCCGCGGGCCACATCCGGCCCGCGAGAAGGTTTTTAACGTTCCCCTGGGATGATCTTGATTTATTATTAGAACCGGCCCGCAGACCGCAGATCTTTTACACGCACCAATACTACATTTCCAACAATGCAACGGTGACGCACCGAGCAGTAGGCTGCTTCATTTCCGTGTTTATTAGCACAGCAGTCGTCAGCATAACTGTAAAATTAACTTTCAGATACCCATCAAAAATGGCAAAAAGGAAGGTGGACACTGAGAACCGGGGGTTTCAAACAAGGTGGGAGTCGGAGTATATGTTCACGGAGGTAGCTGGAAAACCTGTGTGTCTTCTGTGTGGAGAAAGTGTGGCGGCGCTGAAAGAGTATAATCTGAGAAGACATTATGAAACGAAACACGCGGACAAAAACATGCATGTTACTTCTCCTTGAGGAAAGTGTTGTTTTTGATTAATAGATTTTTGCACTTTATTTTATTGTATTTCAATCCAATTATATTTTAAAAATATTTCAGTTGAGTGGATGATAGAAAATTGCTATTATTTTTTTCTTTGAAGTAAATTTAGCCCACTTTTGCTAAAATAGAAAATATAAGCTACTGATGGTGCCTTGAATAATACAGGTTTCTTTCATTTAATGTTCATGTTATGGGGATTTTTATATAAAGGAAATTTGTCTTTTGTGTCTGTTGAAAATTAAAGATTACTGACAGAGCCATAAGAAAATATTGCTTTATTTATCTGATTGTATTTATCTGGAATATATTTGTTAGGTTTTCAGTAGGTTCAATTAGGTTCACTAGACTATATGCGTCATTTAAAAAATTTCAATGAACATTCGATCAGTCCGGCCCTCGGCTTGTAGCTAAATTTTTTATTTGGCCCTCCGTCCATTTGACTTTGACACCCCTGCTCTACACACTAAAGGGCAGAGAAGAAGCAGGAAATGTGTCTGTTAGGGAGCTCAATCAAGCTCTACCAACAAGTTTATATAGTTACCTAATGAATGAAATATTATTCCTCATAACAGTAAACCATCATTTTAAATTGTTTTAGAATGAACGGGAAATTTTATGACTTAGCTAAACGTTTAACTAAGCGTTTAAACATTTTTGTTTTAAATCTTTTCGAAGTACAGAAAATCTGAAAAGTTTGGGAACCTCTGATCCAAAACATTTGGGATAGAGACCTTTGTACTCCATGTTCAGAGGAGGTAACGTTTAAGTTGTATGTCCAGCAGCTGTTCAAATAACACTAACACCTTTTATTGCAAAGAACACTTAAGTGTCCAGTTTATGAGGTGATAAAAAGATTGATCGAAAACCAGCCCCATCACCGTTCAGTTGAACCTCAGTGACAGTTTCCCACACAATGTTTGGGTCTTCTGAAACGTTACAGTTTGCGTCATAACAAAGTCTCAGCCATTTACCTGACAAAAACATTCCGAGTCCGTTAGCAAAAGCAAACATAACGGGAACTTACTTTACGGTCTAACAACACGAAGCGGTTATTTTTAAGCCATAACAAAGACACTTATTTTAAGTGTCGTGTCTCGCTCTGTCCATTGTCACTGTGTCTGTGTGATATACAAATATTAGCCTGGAATAATGAAGAGGAGGAAAATACGAGGCGAGCGTTGTGCGTTAGCAAACCGCTATGCTAACGACGCTACGTTGGCACAGCATAAGCCTGAACCAGCGGGCAGGCCTTCTGCGTAACACAACGTTGGTGGAGATATTTTCTCAGCTGACATTAAAACGCTTCAGAATTTCCTCGAAGAAAGTCCACACGTATGGCCCATACCGAAGTCCGCAACATAAACCATGTAGCGCATTGGACAACAGCTAACCAGGGTCCCTTAAATTAAACTACAACCGTAGCTGCGAACTGAACGTAACGACTTCTTTTTCCCCAACACAATTCATTGTAAATTAGTGACAGTCCGCGGACGTTACCTTTCTTTTTATTTGACTCCCAGGGTGTGAAACAGAAGAATCCTCAAATACAATGATGTACAGGTTGAAGCAACCATGCTTCCCTTCCTCTCCGACACATTTTGGTAACATCTGTGGAGATCCTTAGTCCATGAAGCAGATCGGGGCCAGCATTACTGCACCGTTTCAGCAGCCAGTCTCAGCAGCTCTGTGAGAAGAGCCTTCAGAGGTTTCCAGGAGCAGCAGCTTTGCTAAAGTCCACAAACAGCCACAGGAATCACATGAGGAAATCTGTCTGTGACTGACTTAAGATGCGCCCCTCGCTCCCTGTTTTAGTGGGGTTTAGGTCATCGGGTTCTTGACTCAAAGTATTACTCATATCAACGTTGCACGGTTCTTCGCTTTAGTTTGGAAGCATTTATATCCATCCCAAGGCTCAGCCCCCTTCCAGCTGTAATAGTCCTGGCTCAGCAGCAGTGAAACAGATCCTCAGACCTCCAGCGCTTGTTGGTCTGCTTCTCCCACGCCACGATAGTATGTGCTGGCCAGCAAAGCTTTGTTATTGTTTTCTTTTTTCTTTTTCATTGAGTTAGGGCGGATGGGACCTGGCATGCTTTGGTTTACAAGGAGCATTGTAAAAGTGCCTCTTTATTGTGGCAACTAAACCATACATTAAATATCTAAAACATTTATTCCTTGTAAATTTGATGCTTATTAAGGCATTATTAATAAGCACAAAATTAAAATATTGCATAAGATCACTTTAAAAAGATGTTTTAAACAGACATGTCAGATTTCTGAAAAGCGTGTTCATTTACATAAGTAGCCCTTCTTTGGGTCCAGGTCCAGTTGATTTCACAACAGACACACTCACTGTATTTATTCCAACAGAGAAAATCAAGTTGGTAGTTCTTCTGCCCCACAGTTACTGTGATTATATCGCAGTATTTAACATCAATTTACATCATTACTCCACATAACTCAACTCATGTTTAACATAATATATCACAATATGGTACAGAAAATAAAATCACAAAATTCAAAGACCCACAAGTGATAACTGAAACATTACGTTGTGTCAAATATTTAAATATACTGAACAAGAGATAAATATAGGTTGGTGGTCAGCAGTAGTCCAGCTGTTTCTGCCATTATACATTAATTAAAATACAATACATAACTCTAAGCAAACTGGTTCCCAATGAAAAGTTAACAGCTGTTAACAGTTTTAAAATTAAACACGGCCAGACATTTATCACAATAACATATACTAGGACAAATTACACACAAAAAAACGTTCCGATTATATTTGTCTAAAATATGTTAAAATATAATTCTTATGAATAAAACAGTGCTGGTTATAATACATACCACAGTTAGAGATGTCTGTTGCCATGTGTAACTGTGGTAACCCCCAACTGTCAAAAGAATGTTTACCATAAACCAATATGGGAAAGTAAAACAAACTTTCTGGCAAACTTCACATCTATATTAGTAAAATAAAACTCCATTGCACATGCAGCCAGTACTTGGTTGGGGCTCCTGTTGTATGAATAACTGCATCAATGCAGTTATGTATAATGTGGCCTGGAGGAGAGCCGTCTGTGTTCTGGTGAGGTGTAAAATAAAATCAGGATTTCTACGAAGCTCGTCAGCCGAAGGAAGCATGACATTTTTTATTAGTATTTATTTTGGGAGATGTGGTCTGATGAAAATAAAATTGAAGTGGTTTTCAACAATGACTTCTGTTAGAGAAAAATGAGGACGTTTGCAAGCCCAACAACATCACAACTGTGAAGCTTGTGGGAAAGACGCAGATGATTCTTTTGCTGCGGAAGTGAAAGCAAAAATAAATTACGTCATAAAGGACGAAAATGAAAATCCTGAAGCTGCATCTCAAGACATCAAACGCATAAGCACAAATCGGTCTTCCAAATACACAATGACCCTAAGCATACTGCCAAATTAATAGCAAAATGCTTTGGAGTGACCATCACAAAGACCTAATCTCAGTTCCATAGAAATTTGGCAGATAGAACTGAAAACAAGGAGTTCTACAAACCTGACAATCAGGGGTGCTTCTTGATATGGGCAACATGGGCAACCGTCCAGGGCGGCATCTTGTGGGAGTTGAAATGGGTAACCCATTTCTCAAATCCCCCCTTCCCACACTCTTACAACTGAATATCAGCAGCACCCAACACCTTCATGGAGGAGGGTGGATGAAGGGCGAGTAGGGGGGGAGCAGGACGGTGGTTGGAACCAGGGGAACAACATTTCAAGATGACCATAGTCATTAAAAACAGGATTTAGTGTTGAATTTGGAGAAAAAAAGGTTTAATGCAACAGCCCACTGCTCTGACAACCTTCATTCTATTTGGCTTTTCAGCGCATCACAACCCCAGGAAACAGCAGACTGCTGTGTCCGTAATCCTGTCCCTCCACCCTCCTGCTCCTGTTACTTTTATTTTTGGGTTTTCCTTTACATATCTTGTATCTTGATCATTTCCTGACATTCACAAAGCCTTTGCATTCTGCACAAGCAGCTGTCGCGCTCAGAGATGAGGAAACAGTGAGAGGTCAGTTTTCCGTTTTTACCCCGCAAAGAGCGTCTCCGAGTGGCACCCCGATCTATTAATATTGAATCAAGCAGGAAATAGAATCTGCTCTCCCGCTGTTCTCCAGATGAGCTCAGGAGATTAGGAACAGGAAGGAGAATGACACACGAGGCAAAACCTGAGATGCACTCATGCACAAATAGATGTCTTGGACTGAATTGTCATCGGGTAAAAAAAAAAAGCAGCATTTGCTCTCCATGGGGTGTTAGTCGATCACCATGATGAGTTATACAGCTCATCCACCATTAGGGTATGTTGTCCAATGGGGTACAAAACACCTTCAAAGTGAGGAGCCACATTCATTTGCTCTAGCTGTTCAAGTGGTATTGTTCCCTGTCAAATCTGGTCCAAGTTTTGCCCATTCACTGCATCTGTTGTGAAAAGCTTATGGTGGGAAAAAAGCTCTACTCTGAAAAGAAACACAAGTTGAGCACCACAAATTAAAGGTTGTGTAATTTGCTCAATTTGAGGTTTCCTGCCATGGCGGCGATTGCGATGTATCACACCTCACCATCTTGTTCCCGTTTCCTGGTTTCCTACTTCTGCTGTTT
Source organism: Phalloptychus januarius (assembly GCA_902982915.1). Taxonomy (NCBI): domain Eukaryota; kingdom Metazoa; phylum Chordata; class Actinopteri; order Cyprinodontiformes; family Poeciliidae; genus Phalloptychus; species Phalloptychus januarius. The sequence continues at coordinate 1,099,160 of CADWAE010000466.1, read as the reverse complement.
TCTGTGCATCTCTGTGTGTTTCAAAGGTGTGGTACTGTGCACTTGAAAACCAAAGCCAGGTTGTTGTTTGTGCACACGATTCTTTGTCGAGGAAGCTGATTCTATTTCACTCAAGCCTCTTACTGTCAACCCAGGAATCTATTCATTCATCATAATCTTGTCGATCAGACATTAGCAAAACCAAATCATGTCAAGTCATCTTGAGTATTCATACAAGGATGATTGTTAAGTTTTGTTATTTGTGTTTAAAAAAGTTGCCAGCGTTGGACTGTCTATTGACAGACACCTCATTGGGCGGATCCAGGACAATATTTATTCATGATCATATCACATGGTGGAAACACAGCACTCTTCCTTTTATATCTAGGAACCATACAATACAATTATTTGCTCTGGGTTTCCAGAGAAAAAGAGGAAGGAGGGAAAATTTGTGAGCAGCTGGTATCCAAGCACGATTAGCAACTCCAATCATGCTTGGAGTTGGAGTTGCCAATCTTGCACAAGACATTGTGCAAGATCTTCCTCCTGGCTCTGTTTTTAGTTAGTAGTGGTTTGAGGAACTCAATTTGTTCACAGATTATCTGTTACAACAAAGTGGGTCCTGGAGGCCCTGCATCCTGCATGTCTTAGTTCTGTCCCTGGTGGTAGTAACAACTTTTTCAGCTTGTCAATGTTCTTCTTAGACCTTCCAATGAGCATCATTTGATCCAGGTGTGTTAAACCAGGGAGGGAACTAAAACATGCAGGATGCCGGGCCTCCAGGACCCACTTTGGGAACCACTTTGGGAACCACTTTGGGAACCACTTTGGGAACCACTGGGTTGTGACATATAAAGTCTCTGACTACAGAAGGAATTTCATATAGTGACTGGAGTGGAGTAGTTAAAGCACGCTGCGTACAATGATAAAACATACAATCTGCAATTTCCATAAGTAAGGCGAGACATTAGTACAGTAGCACAGTATGTGCAATGCCATACTAAATAAACTATCACAGTAATGTGTTGCACTGATTGGAATGTACTGCAGTACCACAGAATGTGTGTTAGATGTGTCTCTGCTCCAGCACAGCTGATTCAAATGGTCTAACTACACCATCAGCTAGTTTAAGTTTCTGCAGAGGCCTGCTGTTTAAGTTTTTCACAGATCTTTTTTTTCTCTCTCATCTGTTGCAAATTTTCGGCTGTGTTTGGAGTCATCGTCCTCATGGCTGAGTGCACGCTGTAGCTAACGCTCTCACATTTGACTTCAGAATATTTTTGTACGCAGGTCATCAGGGTTAACTCAAGGTCCAGCAGCTATTAAACAAGCCCCAGATAATCCTCCCCATCCGCTGAATAAAAACAAACAGTTGACTAAATTGAATGAATAAAACTGATGGTTTCCTTCAGTGACGGCGCTTACTAGTTTGAAAGGAGCATGGGTTTCCCTTAAAGACCGCTCCAGAAGCTCACCAGATTGGAACAGTAAATAAATGCTTCAGAAGTTTTTATGATAGCTCATATGATTACAGACCCATTCATAGTCACGTTTAAGTCAAAAGGAATCCAGGCTGATAGTAACTTCTAGCCTATGGGCTTATAAAACTTTGCACAGCTTTATTTCAGTCTAAGCTAGTAAATAACAGCTATTCAAAAGCTCAGCATCAGGAAGGAGGCTCACCGGAGGTTGGAAGCAACTCAGTAAAATCTTCTCCTGACCAAGCAACCCTTTAATAAACACAGAGACCGAGGAACAAGTCCTCTGAAAATCCCTCTGGAATCGGACATTTTGCCGTTACCACAAATTCTAAAGGATCTTATTCACTGACATCTTTTCCCCCTGTCTTCATTGTTCCGACTTTCATCACGTCTAATTAATGTTTCTGCTCCACCACAGCTTAACTGTGGCTAAATAAATCATTAATTGCTGTAAATGATAGATGAGCAGCCAGGTGGGCCTTTCCCTCCACTGAGAAGACTGCAGGAAGTAAATAAAAGGATCCTGCACATGTCCCATGTTCCACATACAGAGTGGGATGAAGTGGAGCAGAGTGTCACAACACTGATAGTGCGCATTTTTCGATCCACAGTAATAACTTTCAGCAGCATGCAGTGCTTTGTAAAAGTATTCATTGATTCAATTCCACATCTTCCATTAGGGTTTTCAGGGAAATTCAAACTCTGCGGCCAGAGTTTGAATTCCATATTGCCCAAGAGAAAACTTGGACAGTTTCTAATTTGAATTAAATGTGCTTAGTTATTCCTTTGGTTTGTTTTTAGCATGTCTTTTGAATAAGTATAAAAATGACAGTGTCCATTCTATGGAGTCTGAAGAATGCTGTATAAAGTGTTTGCTTGATAAAAAAAAATTACAGGAAACACTATGAAAAGTTTGATCACAACTGCAGAATCTGACATCCACAATCCTACTTATCTCTGCTTTGGAGTGTTTATTGTGTGTCTCATAGTAACACTACTGTGTTATGTTTTTTATGGCGTAAAGCCTCATAATTTCACTGACGATGCTACACTCATTTTATTTGACTTGACTTTCGGCGCTTAGGAAAATAAAGGCGGTTCTTGGATTGGCTGATTCCCAGAGTGTCAAGCAACATCGTGAAAGGAATTTCAGCTTTCAAGGTTGTATTTTCTTTTGGAATATTTTTCATATGCTCTACGAAAAAAAATTTGTGAAGACCAGCTTTTTTTTTCAGAGACTTTGGAGTTATGATCCACAGAAAAATCAGCAAACAGGCGAATCCTGTGAACCTGCGTTATCTGTCTTTAATTGCATTCTAGAGATGTAAGCCATAAAAGTTTTCCGACAAAGTTGGAGCCATTAAAGGTGTACGCTTATTGTTAGCTGGCGTCATCCACTCCAAAACCACTCTTAGTGTGCGTTTATCATCATTTTCCAGTTGGAAGTCTCAGTTATGTCCAGATTTGAACTGAGCCAAGCTGTTACGGTCAAATTGGATCGATTGTTCAGAACAACTCATTGACTGTGAAGCTGATGAGGAAGAAAGAAACACCTGGTAGCTGCTACAATGAACAGTTACAGCCAGTCAAAATGTGGAGCTGTTCACATGAACAAACCAAATGTTTGTAGTTATAGCTTTGTGCACATTTTAGGACCATCTTACTTAAATACCTTACTTTTGTAAAAAAAAAAAAAAAAAAAAATTCAAATCAGTTGCTATAAGCTTGGACATAGTTGGTTGTTCCAACAGGATCAAGATGATCACGCTTATGATTCTGAGCGATGAAGCTGCACAGTGGTGCAGCTGGTAGAGCTGTTGCCTTGCAGCAAGAAGGTTCTGGGTTCGATTCCCAGCCCGGGGTCTTTCTGCATGGAGTTTGCATGTTCTCCCTGTGCATGCGTGGGTTCTCTCCGGGTACTCCGGCTTCCTCCCACAGTCCAAAAACATGACTGTCAGGTTATTTGGCCTCTCTAAATTGTGTTAGAAAATGGATGGATTCTGAGAAATAGCAACCACTTACATTACAGATCAGATATCAACAACACGACTGCTCGGCAAACCCTCCGGCACTGGAGAGATAAGATGTACTTTCAGTTTCCTAGTGACATGACAATTTTTAGAAACTCAACTCACCCCCAAAAATGTGCAACTCTTTCTATAATGAAAAAAAAAAGGATACTTTACCACATAGAAAACTCACTAGGATGTACCAGTAATTGTTCATAAACTCTCTTCTGCTTTGAACTTACTACCGTCTAAAATCCTCATATATGAGGATTACATTCATAACTAGTTACACTACAGTGTACCTAGTTGCTGCACATATCGACCATGTTGCCAGTTTCCTTCAATGTTAGCTTCTTTATCAGTTATATGTTTTTGAGCAGCACCTATTTTTTGATATCAAACTGAACTGAGGCATGTTTGTTTAGAAGAAACTCTCCAAATATTTGCATTGGATTTTCATTCGTTTACTACTCTATATATATAAAGACAGAGTAGTACAGTACAGTTACAGTACAGAGCAGTACAGTTTTCTCTTTATACTCTCTGGCTGTTTTTAAAACCCAGAGACCATTTAAAACCGGTCTCTGGCTCACCTGGCAGGGGATATCAATAAAAATGTTCTTCTTTCTTTTTAGTGGATTTAGCGGATCAGACTGCAGCTTGGGGATAAGTTGTGTCTGTCTCTCCGCTCTCTGTCTCCTAAAGGGTGGGGCTGCTTCTCACACCTGCTGCTAATCTGTAAAGAGGACCAACAGGAACAGTCGGCAGCTGTCAGATTGCCGCTAGCGGTTCCTGTAAAAAAATCTTTTTGTTCTGCTCCTTCTGAGCTCTAGTATCCGTTACATGGACTCGCCTCATAATTTCACTTCAGTCCTTTATTTAATTCCTCGTCAGCGCCGCCTCCATACTGGTAACCTGGAGCACCTTTCAGCCAACTCAGCAATCAGCTGCTGGCCCTCAGCTGAACACACCCTTTACCTGTCACTCAATCTTATAAATGTGCTTATAGAGGAGAAACAACTTACAGTAATATGAAAACCTTTTGTCCACTGTAACTGGTAGCCATGCTAACTAGCCTTCGCCTTCACAACAGACTAGTAGGGTGATTGGCAGCACCAAGACCTTGGCTTTGATTGGTTGCTTGTAGTTAGCAGTGGGAGAAGGCAGAGGAGCTCGATTTTTCGCAGATTATCTCTCTTATATTCCATTGTCACAATATGGTGACAGCTTCAACAGATATGTAAAAAAAAAAAAAAAGTCCCTCTAGTGCGGTTGGGCGATGCTGGTTCCTATCTCCAGCCGACGTTTTGGGCGAGAGGCGGGGTCACCCTGGACAGGTCGCCAGTCTGTCGCAGGGCAGCGCAAAGACAGACAGGACAAACAACCATGCACACACACACACACACATGCCTAGAGAGAATTTTAGAGAAACCAATTAACCCGACAGTCATGTTTTTGGACGGTGGGAGGAAGCCGGAGTACCCGGAGAGAACCCACACATGCACAGGGAAAACATGCAAACTCCATGCAGAAAGAACCCGGGCTGGGAATTGAACCCAGAACCTTCTTGCTGCAAGGCAACAGCTCTACCAACTGCACCACTGTGCAGTTTTTTTTGTAAACGTTACATTCTGCAACTTTGAAAGGGAGTTTTTCCTTTCCAATGTTGTTACATTCATGGTCAGATTAAGGGATTGCTGTAAAATCAATGACACAAAGAACCGAGAAGTATGCTGGGAATTGTTAATATGTAAAGAAACTGAAATGCATTCAAGTAAGAAATGTGTGTAAGCTCCTGAAGCTAGTGACTTTTTAACATCTCTCAAACATTAGCAGCACAAAACTGAAAAAATTTCGTTTGATTCAATGTCAGACTAAGTGAGGAACAAAAAGTCATTTATGTAGATATTCATGTCTATGATTTACGGTGGTAATGATTAGTTTATTTATAATGGAAGAATTTTCGGTCAATTTTTAAAAGTGAAATTTTCTGTAATCACCGCAGCGGTTTTCCTGCCAACTGATGAAACGCTGAATCTCAGCTCAAAGCCGGACAGTCTGAACATCCACCATCAGGAAAACGTTTCACTGAACTGGGAACCATTTTCTCCAGAGCTTAAAAAGCATGTGAACTTCAGCAGATACAAGATTCAGACAAATAGTTCAACCTCATCAAGGAATTCCTTATTCCAGCAGCAGGATTATTCCAAGGCTAACTGGGCTAGCGTTGTGTATTTGTTCTCCATGAGCCACAATAGAAGTTTTTTTTTTTGTTTCAGTTCTCTTTCTATTTCCGAGGCAACACAGAAGCTTGACCACACAGACCAGAGAAGTAATCTCCTCATTAAAACAGTATTTTGATAACATCCAATATCAGGACTTTCCTGGATGTTCTCACGCCTCGTCTCACAACCAACACATCATCCACCCAAACACAGGCCTTGTGCTGCAGCTTTTCTTCCTCTTCCTGAAAAAAAGCAACGACTCCTCCCCCATTTTCAACTTGCAGTTTTTCAGCTGCAAGCCAATGTAGCTTAAGTTGAAATATGACCATTACCTTTTCAGCTGCAGCTCCACCAGAGTCTTCATTGAAACCCGAAGAGCATTGCTGAATGACTGAACTCTCACCAGGCTGGATGGCCAAAAAAAAGACACTGTTTGCTTGCTCATTGACCTTTCAGTACTATGCCTCTAATAATTAACCAATTTGTCAGTTACAGATGGAGCTGGAATCCAAAAAAGAGGAAAAGGCAAAGCAAAGTAGGAGGACGTGAACATGAACACATGACGCCGACCTCTATGCCAGGTACAGTTTATTTAGGAATATGATTTTATACATGCAGACATGGTCAGCAGTGTACACACAGTGTGAGGACACTATAAAGAAATCTTCTGAACTTCATCCCCCGTGTCCTCAAAATATTCTGCCAGTCAGGAGATTACCCCCCCCCCACCATGGCAAATATGACATTCACATGAAAAGCTGCTTATGCTGTTTGTGACGATGAACTTTTACATCATATTGTTCATTAACATGCACAAAACACAAAAACTACAGACAACACTTTGTTTCTCTTTATAAGTCTGCTAAAGACTGTCCAAAATACACAAAGAGGTTTGGTTTCATAAAACGTTCTCATGATCACATGACATTTCTAAATATGAAAACTTTTCAAGTCTCTTTTCTCCCTGACAAACCTCAGTGTATTTATGGTGATATCATGAGACAGACCAACACAGCTTCGTGTGTGTGGGGGGGTGTGCGTGTGCGTGTGTGTGTGTGGAGTGGAAGGAAAATGATTCACTCAGATGTGCAGTGGTGTGTATTTGCATCTAGCCTCCCTCGAGTTGATACCCCCAAATAAAATCGAATTTACCCACCAGTAAAATTCCAACAAAACGTATCAAAGCTTGTGAAAAATGTAAAATGACAAACTTAGACTTATGAGTCCTTCTGCAGCGCACTGTACATTAATTAACATGCATCTACTTAGATTTAAATATGTAGGTCATTTCATGAAAAATGATTCGTCTCACTACCAAACTGTCATCGTTTTGAAATGTTTCTGTCCTATCAGGCAGTTTTCCTGGCGGTTGTGGACCAGGAAAACCCCTGAGATTATTGAGACAATTATGGGCTCAGTCCATCGTGTGAGGATCTGAGCAGAGCTGCAGGCTGCCTGATGAAGTGGGAACAGCCTGAAACACGTTGGAATGAACGCTAAACTTTGTCTTCCCAGCAGCAGCAAACGCTTTCAGAAGAGTCAATGTGGGGAAACAATGCAGGCAGATGATTACAGAGTGCCTCTCTGTATTTAAGCAGAGTTAAATATAGAGAGAAGGAAAATGTGGGCAAGTGAAGCTAAAACACAGTGACAGTTGTCTTGTGAATCACTAACTGCTTTCTGTCACTCGAAAGCCTTAATCGCTAATCAGCCTGAAGTTTCACATCCTCAGACCTCTAGACTCTTCGTCTCCAGCCCTGATGGGAACACACATGCACTTCCGCAGCATTGTGGCTCGTGGGTGTGTCCTTACTTTATTATTTCCTTTACAGGGTTTGACGTTTGACCTGATATGACAGAAGATCAGAGTAGCACTTCCTGAAAAGTCTCCTTAGGTCAAATCATGAGCAAAATGTACCAAAAACGTTGGCCGATGCACAGATATAAGATTTCTGTGTGGAAGTTGTGGGGAACTATCTGCTGTTTCAAAGCCTTATCCAAATGACATTTATTATTCTGGAACATATTAAGAGGCCACTTTAAATGATCACTTTCTCTGATTTGACTTTTTATAGGTATGCGTTTGAATAACATGAGCATTGTTCTTGTTCTTTCACTTTACAAACTACTGACAGCATGTCTCTGAAATTCCAAGCAAATATTTATTACTTATTTGAAGAAAATGAGAAATGGTCAAAGCAACAAAAAAGATGCAGCGCTTTCAGACCTCAAATGATGCAACAGGTTCATAGTCATTTAAAAACAACAATGCTAATGCTTTAACTCAGGAAGAGTTCAGAAATCAACGTTTGGTGGAACAGCCAGAGGTTGTCAGTGCAGGGGGCTCTTCGTTTCCAGAGCTGTATTTGCAGATTTAGTTTTTTCTAAGAAACACATCTTGAGAAGTTGAAATGCCTAGTGCTACCTGACACACTTCTGGCTAAAATATGCCGTTCCTTTTCCTTGAAGGTGATTGGTTGGACCTTTTGAGGGGGCAGCTAGCTACTAGCAATCCTTTAAGCACTTGACGTCTGCCCTCCTAACAGTCTGGATCCTAGTAAATCAATCAAGATCCAAAACTGTTAAACATCTGCTAGCCAACATGTCGCTACTGGGCTTACATGAATACAATTCCGAAAAATACATGGGAACATAAATGGTAGCGCAAAAACTGGCTGGAAAGTGGTGAGTGCTAGCTGCTAACAGTTGGTGTGAAGCCTATTTTATGAATGGGGACTTTAGCGTTTTCTTTGGCATGGTGGAAAATGTGGAGTTAGCAAAACACCCAGTAGCTTGGCCCAGATTAGCATACTCTCTTTCATAGAAAGAAACTTCAGTTTGTGGTTCCCCTGAATAAATACTCCCAGACTGAAAAGTCTGTTTCCAGGAGTCTTCTAAAAACCTTTTCACTCACTCAGAACCCCAGCAGGCTGTACTTTATAAGGAAGTGAGGCTTATTTATAGTCCCCTTTAAATCGCAGGTTCCAAAGTGCTTCATCATAGAAGTAATATAAATTGATTGTAACTTCATCCACAGAGGAGCCAGTATCTGTCCAGCGAGACTCTGTTTTCTGACTGGGTTTTATACAAATGCATGTGAGCCTACTTACTGTAGAGCAGCTATAAGTCACACGGCTCAGCAACAAACACTCACTGATGTCTTCAATACCTTCGTCTTCACAAACCTTTGAGAAAACAAATAGTAGAGAAAATAGAGAAATAGAAATAGTATAATATTCACTGCAGAAGGTTCAAACAAAAGAATACCCAATGAAACTGGGACAAACCAAAATGAACCTGTAGGGCTCAGCTTTTGGAAGAATGTTAGTTGTCAATCACACATAGGTCAAAAAGTTAGTTTAAGTGAGCCGAAGTGTGAAAACTCATGCATAGCTCATCTTTTGCTTCACAGAGGAAGGGCGATGCCCCAAAATGATGCTAACACCTCTACTGAGTTCCTCTCTGCTTATATGACTAAGCGCTAGATCTGTTCTCATGTCAGTGTGAGCATGGCTGCAAGAGTATGGGCAGGTATGCAGTGAATATTTGTCAAAGGTCAGCTGTAGGGCTGCAGGTGCAAGTGTGAAGAATGCATCAAAACTCACAGATGGTGAGCTGATTATCTCATCATCACACCTACACAGGCTGACAGAGGCACTGCTTTCCAAAGCAGTCATCTAAAAAAAAAAATTTCTTTTTTATATAAAGTACTTTTGAATTTAATTTGAATTAGAATCTCTCATGAAGGTCAATGTTGTTTGACCTTCATGAGAGGTCATTTTCTTGCTGTCTTTCTTTGCACAGCTTCTCACTGCCAGTCAGATTCAAGATGTGCAGCTGCAAATTCCCACAGCTGCATCACGCTTAGTTTGCAATCATTAATCCTCATTACATTTTGCTGCACCCACTGATTGAAATATCAACATTTATCAGCTCAATAAAAAACTATAATTCATGGTCAATGTACCTGCTTCTAAAACTGTTGGCTTATCACCTGTATTATAGGGCATCTATTAGGTAATGCACTATATTGGTCGCATTTTCATGGAATTATTGACGTCTTTCAATATTTTCTAATATTCTTCTGTCTTTTGCCGCATGATATTCTGTTATATGATATTTTGTGAAGAGACCATTGATGAAAATGAGAACTTGTTCTTGATCAACTTAACCAGTTAAGTAAAGCTGAATAATGTCACAGCTGCAGCTGAGCTGTGACCACTCACACCTGATCGTCATCACCCTGATCTCCAGCTGCTGCCATATAAGGACGGATCTTCCTCCTGCACGGCGTCAGATTGTTGTCAAACCCTCTGCGGTAACACTTTCAGGCCTGCTGAAGCTACCTAGCGATTTGTCCAGTTACTAACCTGTCTGTCTCTTCCCTTCTGTCCAGCTGCCCTTCCTGTCCCTGATCCTGACCATCCCCACTGGATTTGGACCCCCTGGTTTTGGACCCTCTGTCTGTCTGACCCTGAGATCTGGAAGCCCCTGACCTGGATTTGGATTCCCTGGCTCCGACCCTGGCCCGTTCTGACTGTGATTAAGCCTGTTCCCTAATAAAGACCTGTTCTGTATTCCTCTGCTCAGTCCCTGCGTCCATCCGCGCCTGGAGCGTGACAGAACAATCTGACCATACAACATGGACCCGACTGAACAGGAATCCACTGCGTCCCTGAGGGACATCATGGGCCGACAAGGAGTTGTGCTAGGACAAAACCAACATCGACTCTCCGGACTGGAAGCAGCCAGCCAAGCTCTCCATCTGGAAATCACGAACCTGTCCTCGCAGGTAGCTAGACTGACCTCGATGCTTACCTCCGATCCAGGGCGGTCAGGACCTTCGGCTGCTGCACCACCCGCCTCCTCTCCGGTCGATCCTCCCGCTGTCCCGCTCCGGTAACCACTCGAGCTCCGTATGTCCCTGATCCCCCTCCATTCTCGGGTGAGCTGTCTAAATGCCGGGGTTTTTTGTTACAATGCCGTATGGTATTTGACCAGCAACCTATGACTTTTGCCTCTGATTTATCCAAGATATATTATGTCATGGGACTGCTGAGGGATCGGGCTTTAGCTTGGGCGCTAGCATTTGATTCTACCACACCTTTAAATTCCCTTACCTTTCAAAAGTTCTGTGAAGAATTAAGCACGGTGTTCGATCACCCGGATCACGTTGGGGATGCCTCTAAACGTCTCCTTAAACTTCGCCAAGGTTCCCGTAGTGCAGCTGAGTTCTCAGTGGAGTTTCGCACATTGGCTGCCGACACAAGGTGGAACGACGAGGCGCTCAAAGGAGTGTATTATCAAGCCTTAAACGATGCCTTAAAGGACAGCCTGGCCATCCGTGACGAGGCCAAGGACTTGAACTCACTAATCACAATGTCTATCCGTCTTGACAACAGGCTTCGTGAGCGACGCCGGGAACAGTCCGGCCAGTCAGCCTCAGCGCTTCCTCGATGGTTTCCTCCTGTGGTGGAGCGCAGCAGCGCCACCCCTGTCATTCCACCGGCCCAGTCACCGGCTATAGCGCCCCCTGGTGACGAACCTATGCAAATAGGTGGAACACACCTGACTGTCACAGAAAGACAAAGGCGTCTTCAGACTGGGGACTGCCTCTACTGTGGCCCGGCCAAAAAAGGTTGGGGTGCAACTTCCCGCACGACACCACTGCCTATGTGAGCAGCACGAGCAATCCCCAACACTCAGCCAGCCGCCTGCTTCTTGATGTTAAGCTTTGCCACCACTCAACTTCCCACTCATTAACTGCCTTAATTGACTCTGGGGCTGAGGATAACTTTATTAATGAAGACTTGATTAAAGAACTTAATATTCCCATCGAACCCCTCAGCTCACCGTTATCAGCCAACGGTCTTAATGGTGCTCTCCTGTTTTCTGTCACCTGTCAGACATCCCCCCTATGGATAACATCTGGTAACCACAGGGAGACTCTCCAATTTAAAGTTATCCCTTCCTCCAGTTTCCCTATGGTGTTAGGACATCCTTGGCTGAGACTTCATAATCCCCATATTGATTGGGTCACAGGAAGGATAGTTAGCTGGAGTCTGTCCTGTTCTAATAACTGCCTTCGTGCTGCCCAGCCCAATTGTGGGAATATTTGTGAGAGTCCGGATCCTCCTGATCTGTCAATAGTTCCTTCTGAGTACCACAACCTGGCTGAAGTTTTCAGCAAGAGTCGAGCCCTCTCGCTACCCCCCCACCGGCCGTATGACTGTGCAATCGAGCTCCTGCCAGATGCACCGCTGCCTAACAGCCGCTTGTTCAGCCTGTCTAAGCAGGAACATGAGGCCATGGAGACCTACATCAATGACTCTGTGGCAGCTGGTGTTATCCGCGCTCGTCATCCCCACTGAGTGCCAGCTTCTTTTTTGTCGGTAAGAAAGATGGCACACTACGGCCATGTATTGACTATCGGGGGTTAAACAAGATCACCATTAGGAACAAATACCCATTACCACTGATGTCCACGGCATTTGAACTGCTGCAGGGAGCAACCATGTTCTCCAAATTGGACTTGAGAAATGCCTATCACCTAGTCAGGATACGTGAGGGAGACGAATGGAAGACGGCTTTCAAAACACCAATAGGCCATTTTGAATATTTGGTGATGCCTTTTGGCCTAACTAATGCCCCTGCTGTCTTCCAGGCCTTCGTTAATGATGTTTTGAAGGATTTCTTAAATCCTTTTGTGTTCGTGTATCTGGATGACATCCTCATCTTCTCTAAGACCAAGGAAGAACATGTTGGGCATGTTCGTCAGGTTCTCCAGAGGTTATTGGAGAACAAACTGTTTGTTAAAGCTGAGAAATGCAGTTTTCATCTTTCCACAGTTAACTTCCTGGGGTTTGTAATTGAGGAAGGACAGATCAGGCCCGATCCAGCCAAGACCAAAGCAGTGGTGGAATGGCCAGAACCCAGCACACGTAAGCAACTCCAGCGTTTTCTGGGTTTTGCGAACTTCTATCGTAAGTTCATTAAAAACTACAGCATTGTTGCCCAGCCACTAACTCAACTCACTTCCATCAAGCAGCCCTTCACATGGCCACCAGAGGCAGCAATAGCCTTCAAGGAACTGAAACAACTGTTTTCTTCCCGCCTGTTCTCATTCAGCCAGATCCCAGCAAGCAGTTCGTTGTGGAAGTGGATGCATCGGCCACTGGTGTAGGGGCAGTTCTGTCCCAGCATTCTGGCTCTGCACACAAGCTACTGCCCTGTGCCTTTTTTTCTAGGAGACTCTGCCCTCCGGAACTCAATTATAGTGTCGGGGACCGGGAACTACTAGCAGTTAAGCTGGCTCTAGAGGAGTGGCGTCATTGGCTGGAGGGTCCACACAACCGTTTGTAGTCTGGACAGATCACAAAAACCTGTCCTACATTCAGTCTGCTAAAAGGTTAACTCCACGCCATGCCAGATGGTCATTGTTTTCTCAAGGTTCAACTTTGTTTTAACTTACAGACCTGGCTCCAAGAACTCAAAACCTGATGCACTGTCTCGTCAGTTCGAACCTGAGGCTCAGGAAGGGAACCAGAGAGTGTCTTACCAGCTTCACGTGTGGTGGCAACTCTCTCCTGGGAGATTGAACAGTTGGTGAGACAGGCTCAACACGAACAACCCACCCCGGTGGACTGTCCTCCCAACCGTTTGTTTGTTCCAGAAAGTGTTCGTTCTAAGGTTCTCCAGTGGATCCATGCTTCCAAGTTTGCCTGCCATCAGGGTACATCGAACACTTACCTTATTGCAGAGCCATTTCTGGTGGTCGTCTATGGCTCAAGACACCCGTCAGTATGTTTCCTCCTGCACCATCTGTAATCAAGGAAAGTCCAGCAACAAACAACCCTCTGGTTACTTGCGCCCTCTGCCTGTCCCAGGACGACCCTGGTCACATATTTCTATGGACTTTGTTACAGGGCTTCCCCTATCTGAAGGTAACTCAGTTATTTTGACCATTGTTGATAGGTTTTCTAAGTCTGCCCATTTTGTAGCATTACCCAAGTTGCCTACTGCCATGGAAACTGCCAACCTTCTGGTGCACCATGTGGTTCGGTTACATGGCATCCCCCTTGACATTGTCACTGACCGGGGGCCCCAGTTCACATCCAGGGTCTGGCATGCCTTCTGTCAAGGTTTAGGTGCCACCGTTAGCCTTTCATCGGTTTCCACCCACAGACGAACGGCCAGACCGAGAGGGTCAACCAGGAATTGAGAGCAGCTCTGCGCTGCATCGTATCCAACAACCCAGCCTCTTGGTCTCAGTTTCTACCTTGGGTAGAATATTCCCACAACTCCCTGACCTGTACAGCCACAGGTATGTCCCCATTCGAGATATCCTTGGGTTATCAGCCGCCTCTGTTTCCCTCTCAGGAAAAGGAACTCGCAGTACCATCTGTGCAGCATCACCTTCGACGGTGTCATCGTTTGTGGCGACGGGCCCGGGCAGCCCTCTGCCGGACTGCTGAACGTAATCGACTCCTGGCCAATCGTCACAGGAACCCAGCTCCCAGTTACCAACCTGGTCAAAAGGTTTGGCTGTCGACAAGAAACATACCTCTAAAGACAGACTGTAAGAAACTCTCACCTCGGTTTATTGGCCCATTCACGATTCACAAGATTATCAATCCAGTGACTGTTCGTCTTAACCTTCCTCGATCTATGAAGATCCACCCCTCGTTCCATGTGTCCCAGATTAAGCCTGTTGTCGCTAGTCACCTCTGTCCCCCTGCCCCTCCCCCTCCTCCTAGGATTGTTGATGGTGGCCCTGTGTACACTGTTCGCCGTCTCCTGGATGTGCGCCGTCGGGGGCGTGGCCTGCAGTACCTGGTGGACTGGGAGGGGTATGGTCCTGAAGAGCGAAGCTGGGTGGCACGTTCTGCTATCCTGGACCCTCAGATCATCCGTGACTTCAACAGTCGTCGCGGATGCCGGGGCCGGGGGGGACCTGTCACAGCTGCAGCTGAGCTGTGACCACTCACACCTGATCGTCATCACCCTGATCTCCAGCTGCTGCCATATAAGGACGGATCTTCCTCCTGCACGGCGTCAGATTGTTGTCAAACCCTCTGCGGTAACACTTTCAGGCCTGCTGAAGCTACCTAGCGATTTGTCCGGTTACTAACCTGTCTGTCTCTTCCCTTCTGTCCAGCTGCCCTTCCTGTCCCTGATCCTGACCATCCCCACTGGATTTGGACCCCCTGGTTTTGGACCCTCTGTCTGTCTGACCCTGAGATCTGGAAGCCCCTGACCTGGATTTGGATTCCCTGGTTCTGACCCTGGCCTGTTCTGACTGTGATTAAGCCTGTTCCCTAATAAAGACCTGTTCTGTATTCCTCTGCTCAGTCCCTGCGTCCATCCGCGCCTGGAGCGTGACAAATAAAGTGCATGACAAAAGCATGCAAGGTTGAACACTATTGTGGCAACAAACGCTGTCCTCAGACATGAACCTGCCTCCCCCCTAAGCAGGTACATGTCAATACTTGCCTAAGAACTCTGCAGAAATAGAGCGCTGTCCTCGTGATCGTGTGGTATGTAAAGATAGCTTGGGAAACACCGAGCGCTTGTTTGGACTCTGATTTGTAAGTTTGCTCACTTACAAACACTGAACACATGAGTTTTGAACTAGAGAAAATAAGTCATTCAAAAACCCTTATTTGCAGTCGACAGGCAAAGTTTGTCTATTTGGAGGTTTTCTGCTTCCTCATCTGAATACCTACAGCCTCTCATCAACTAGGATGAAGTTAATATATAATTGTACGGAACTTTTACAAAAATATGTTTTGACATTTGTTAACAATATCACCATGTCATGAGAATATCATATGGGATGGATAATCTGTGAACAGATCGATTTCCTCCACCTATCTCCTGCTGCTGGTGCGATCTGCAAAAATGCACCAAAAAAGAGCCAATCAGAGGCAGGAGGAGGAGGGGCTTAGCGCTGACAATCATCTTTGTGAATGTGCTGAAAAATGTGCTAATGGTCATGGGTGGCCATGCTAACTAGCCTTAGCATTTACAACAGAATATTCTGATAGTAGAAGCTGTATCGTAGCAGAGAGCAAGGGAGACAGAGAGAGAGGGGACAGAGAGAAAGGAGACAGAGAGAGAGGGGACAGTGAGAGAGGGGACAGAGAGAGAGGGGGACAGAGAGAGAGGAGATGGTGAGAGAGGGGACAGGGAGAAAGGAGACAGAGAGAGAGGGGACAGAGAGAAAGGAGACAGAGAGAGAGTGGACAGAGGGAGAGGGGACAGTGGCACACAAACAGAAATGACTAAAGTTAAAGAAGATAAAAAATGAACATACAGTTAATCCCTCAACCCCCCAAAAAACAAACAAAAAAAAACACACAACCCCCGGGCTCACTCTATCCACACTAAAAGAAAAGAAAAGCTAAGTTTACATGTCACAGTGTTTGACAAGAATGTAGGAAGGGAAACCAAATATCTTTAAAGTCTTCAAACTTTCCTTTTGTTACATAAGTCAGTTTTTCCATTGCTGGATTGTTGCTCAATAGTTTAATCCATTCATTTGTCTTTGGTCTTTCTGTGTTCCTCCCCTTTAGAGGAATCAAATGTTTAGCCTGCAAAAGGCAAAAACTCACAAGCTTCTTTCTCTTCATCGGACCTTTAAATCCATCTTTGGTCTTTCTGTGTTTGCAGTAAGCAAAGTTAGCTGTCAATCAAGCGAGAGATGAACATGATGACCTCCTTACAGAAGGTTTGAAGTTTTACAGGAGTGATAAACGTTCTAAATAACCGTTTGTTACTGTAATAGTCTAAACCTTGTGTTAATAGTTTGCGTTTGTGCCAACAGACATGAGTTATTCCATTCGTCCTCAGGTTTGCAGATCAGTGCTTGTAAATATGAGAGAGTATTTTCTTTTGAAGCTAAAAGTAAAATTTGATCAAATTTGGACAGTAGGCCTCCACTCTGATGATGGTGAATGTCTATATTTAGAGGGCGGAGGTTCAGCAGTAGATTTCCGTGAGGCAGAAATAGAGCTTCTAATCTAGAGAGTTGAAATTTTACACATGCTTCACCTGAAGCCGAACTGTTGACCCGCAGCAGCCGGGCTATGAACTGTTTGTATTCACACACAGCTTTCATACGACACCTCAGACTCTCCGGGGAAAACCTCTTCCACTTCGGTGTACCACTGCGCTCTGGACACAGACATAGAGCCGGCGCCGCACTTTGCTGCAGACAGGCTCCTCCCCGAACAACGTTGCAGTTTCACCAATTCACCAATCTTCATTTTTTCATAGAAGTTATTTCATGAAATGTCATTTCTCATTGCTTCAGATAAATGTTCCCCAAAAGTATCCACATATCCTGGAGACACGGAAACCAGATAGTGGAAGCAGACTAGTTGATCAGTTGGAAGAGCACTTCTGCATAAAGCACAGCAGCAATCCCTCTGATGCTGAGTGCATCAGTCAAACTGCATCAGAGTCCGTATGACTTCACCATGTCAAAGACTGAATGCTACCCTGACCTCCGTTAGGACGTTGTTTTCCCAGAAGGATTACGATCAGAGACAGCATCAGTGCTTGTATTCAGGAAGCACATTTTTCACATATCCCATGCCCGACTTTTTATAGACCCTCGGAAAAAAAGCAGAAGCATAAATTGAGTTATGGAGTTAAACCGAAAGGCCTTTGGAGGCGTCAAAGAATAAAAGTAAAGTCCTTTTTTGAATCTCAGTCTGTGTTCTCTCAGTGGTTAACTGAAGGAGTTTCAGATGGATGTTTTTAACGACTTTTTGCATCCATGAATAAAAGTATTCAGACCACTTTATTCACACTTTGTCACACTATACCCAGAAACCTCAATGTAATTAACTGTGATTTTGTGCCATAGACCAACACATGGCTGTAAAGTGGTTTTCAAAAACATTTCTGCAAGTTCAAATCTAAACTGTGTTTAGATTGATGCGACAAACTGCATGCAGAACTTCTGGCTTTCTTTCAGTGTTAGGTTTCTTGAATGCCAAAATTTGTGGACTGTGTGACTAATAGATGAAATTACTCCACCTGAGCTGCAGATCTCTGTAGTTTCTCCAGAGGTATCACAGACTTTGTAACTACCTCTCTGGTTTAATCCCCTCCTTGCCTGGCCTGATGAGGATAGGTGGAGAAATGAGTCCTGGTGAGTTTGCAGAAGTTGACAAAGTGAAATATTTAAGGGGTCTGGATTATTTTTCGAGGTACTGTTCTAGTCCAATGTGTGTTTTTTTTTATTTTAATTATTATTATAACTTTCCACATTCTTTATGGGTATATTAGCTTCTAAAGCTACAAACTGTAAAGTCTAAATCTAGACCTAACCCTCCTTCGTCCTTCAGTCAGAAACAATGACTGATCTGTGTAAATATGTGGAGCAGAACAAACGGCAACTGTTGCTGCAGGTCGGACATGTTGCCTGTTTGGCCATGTGTCTGACCTGACCTTCATCTGGTTCAGTTACTGATGAAATACTTTTATAAAATCCCCATGTGTTCATACATTGCCATATACATTATCTTGCATGTGTATGTTTCACAGTTTGCGTGTGGGGGTGTTGTTGGAAATGATAATTCAATTATGCTAGTTTTAATTTTAAGCACATGTTTAAATATTAGACAGATCAACATTGTCTTGAATAGGCCTCAAAATTAAGTTAACATTTAGTTAGATTTGCTCAATCAACAGTCTGATCAGCAGAACATTTTTCTTAGACATAATGTGCATGACTGATAAAATTAGTCTAATTTATAGTTTTATATTAATAGTACTAATTAGTGTCTAAGTCATACTAACTTGGGTGTGTGTTAATGCATTATAATCAAAATAATAGGAGATTATTGTTGTAGTATTAAAACTGTTCAGGAATATGATAAAAGAGTTTTGGAAGACAAATGTGCTAATACTAAGATCCAAAAGCAGTGGTGTAATTTAACGGCCCGGGAAAGAGTGCTGAATTATCTTCCTCCAGCAGCTCTGTGTCACTTTAAGTTTGCAGCAAAAGTCTGTTTTACTTGATGTGCCACTTGGTGGGACAACAGGAGGGGGTCTGCTTAGAGACAACTGTTTCCTGAACCCATATAAGGATTGGGGCCTTTTGTTATGTGATTGAGGGAGAGGACACCTGGAGAGATAGGATTTCACACAGAAGTGTGGAATGTTGTTGCTGGGCTGATAAGTCCTGAGAGCACACCTTCCTTTAAAAGTTTCGGACCTGAAAGAATTAATCAGATCGCTGGGCGCGGTGGCACCGGCGCTCTCCGGAGACGCGCTGCGTCTCCGTATTGGTCTTTGTATTTGTCCATTTTTCTGTTTCTTTCAGGTGACTGATGTCTGTCTTGTGGTTTTGAGTTTCTGTTGATTCTGGTGTGTTATTGGTGTGATTTGATGCATTTGTTTGTCTGAATAAACTCTGGATATGTTTGAAGTAGAACCGTGAATGTTGTGAACTGCCCTTACGCACGAAGGAACCCTCGACCCGGGGAACAGAGAGGAGACAACGAGCTACAGGTGTTAATCATTTATCCTCTCAATAGTGTGTAGGGATGTGTGGGGGTGGGTGTGTGTGTGTGTGAAAGACTCTGCTTACACAGGGACCAAAGCTGTTGCCTCCTTACTGTTGTGTAAGACAAGGCATTTTGTAAATCAGACACCAGAGTTCAAAGTAACATGAGCTCAATCATTGGACCAGCATGTGGCGTTTCTGCAAGACAGTAGCATCCAGCTTGGAGTGTCAGCTGGCCTGCAGTGGGTGCTGATGGTAAACGGCCTGAACTTGTACAGAGCTTTAGCCACAGCGGTCCTGAAGCGGGCAGACAGACAGACAGACAGACAGACAGACAGACAGATGGATAGACAGTGGCTGCCATGCACCAGCGCCACCTAGCCGTCTGACCAGCAGCAGGCAGGCTGGCCGGCGGACACAAGGACAGAGATGGACAGAGCAGAGGTTCGGTTACTGGACACACTCCTTCCACCGCCGCCCTGTGCAGGCAGGCAGGCAATTCAAGGCAAGGCGAAGCAGAGTAAGTGTTTTATTCATTTATTGTATGACAGAAAGGCTTAAGACAAAACCAGACAAAAAAAGAGGGAAAAAAACAGCAAAAATCAAAGGAGGGCCTGGTTTTTGCCAGGAGTATTGACCCTAAATGCATAAAGCAATCAAACCACTTGTGTTTGATTGCTGTAATGCCAGTAAAGATTTTCCAATAGATTATTGAGAATAGATAAGTAACATCATGCTTTTGATCAAACTTAAACAGATGCATATCTTCTGAGATGTGCCTGTCTCCTTGTCTTGGTTGAATAAAAAATTATGTTAAATCTAGAATAATTTTGGTCCAACGTGTTTCTGATTAAAGCAGCTTCAGTGTGTGTTTGTGTTCCTGCCGGATGAGTTCGTCCTGTTTGCCTTCATCCGTTGCTCTGCTTAGGAGCCAGAACTCAGAGATCAGATCCTGGTGGATCAGGTTTCATCTACAAGTTGATTTTCTCATGAACCAGAATAACACAGTAAGTCAATAACAGTGAATAACTCTGTCTTTACTACCGAGACGGACTGGGCAGAATGTGAGGGACCGACTTTATGAGACACAAACACACAATTAGTAGCAGGCAGACTATTATTGATCATAACTTTTTATGTAGTATTTTAGGTTATGTCCAGTCTGCTCTGAGCTGTAACTGGGATTTTCCGGTGTCCTAAAAATGTCTTAGATATGTTTTGGTCAACAGACAGCGGGACTATGGAAACACTGCAGAATGAGGTGGAGTGTCTTTAAGACTCACTAAAGGAGTGAGTTGGTAGTTTCAGTTCAGTGGAACGACCAAACTAATTTGGATAATTGGGGACTGAGATGTATCGGAGACTTTAGGGAAGATTGAAATTTATAATGGACCCGACCTAAGACATTATGTATCTGAAATGGCTTTTCCCTGTGTTGCCTTGGAAGGGCTGCATATTTCCAATCTCCTTAAAGATATGTAAACATAACACTGCTTCCCACCTCACCCCTTCCTGTTATCCATGCAGCTGTGGAGCTGAGCGCTCCCAAGGACATGCCTTGATAACAACATCTTATCAGACTTCTGCCGGGAGGCTGAGCGACATGATTTCATGGCCCTGTGATGTCACCACCTTCACTTATGTCTTTGTTTTGCCCTTTGTTTTGTCTGAATATTGCCATGAGCCTTAATGTGTCCTTTCCTCTGTCTAATTTTATTTCAGGCGTTTATTGCTAAAGCAGACTCCGTTGAATCCCCCGTTCTCCAGCGTTGGCGTCGTTTATTTCAGAAGGTTAAATCAGAGTAATGTGGTCTGAGTCGGGTGGAGTCCAGCGGCATTTCTGAGGAAACTGGCCGACCACAGCACAGCCTTCACCGTGTTCACAGAGGCACTGCAGCCAGCCTCAGCTCAGGAGGATAACAGCAAAGGAAAGGTGGCTAATTAAGCACATCAGCAGTGAGCCACGTGTTTTACTCAGGCTGAGAGGCGACTGCATGAAAACCAATGAAGCCGTTAACCCGAGTGAGACACGAGAAGTAACACTGAAAGGCTTTACTTCAACCCAGAGTTCAATGTCATTACATTAATGGCAAACAAAGTATAGATCCTATTATTTAACTGCTTGTTCCTCCATGGCAGCATAGCAGTCATCAAGTGTTTGTTAGAAGTGGTGAAATGTGCTGCAGCACTGCTTGGCCCACTGTGCTTTAAAGAATTACTATAATTCAGACACACTGGAAGGTTTCTACATGAGAAGCCAATTTAAAGTGACACTAATCTGTACCTGATTATCTGGGGCGTTTTGACATAATTCTTTCTGGAGTCACTTGGTGCATAAAACTCACCCCACTCCTGATGTTGTTCATCTAAAAGGCTCGGTTAGTTTCATGCAACATCCACCCAAAAGCTCCACGTTTGGCTGACGCTGGGTTAGAAAAAAAAGATATTTCGGAAGCTGCCTGTTTTTTCAACTGAATTAGGAATATCTTGCATCTCTGAATCCAAAACTGACGTCCATTTTTCTCAATCAGGTCAAGTTTTTATTCATTTCACAATAATTTCTCTTTGAAATGAATAAAGTAAGTAAGAAGAATTAAACAGACTAAATTGAGATTTATAAACCATAACACATACTTAGGTGTTATGGTTTATAAATGAAATCACACTTTAAAAACTGCTTGTTACTAAAGTTGTTTTATTATTTCAAAATGTGCTTGATGGGAAACATGTCAGAGAGACGAAAAAACAAAACAGAAGAATCTGTGAGCAGCACATCAAGGCATCTATCCTTTCAACCAATCTGAGGTTTATCCTCTTATCTAGTGCTTAAAGTTGATTTAATCCTTAACTGAAGATAATATTGGTGTATGATGTTACCACAAAAAGATTCCATCTGGTGAAGGTTAGAAAGGTCAGAGGGAAATGAAACATGAAAGTCGATGCTTCCTTGAAAGCAGCTACATCAAAACTCTACAACTCTAGAAACTGAGATGTCAGGATTATTAGCAAAACACCTGAACTCATGTGTGTGACTGAAGCGCAACAGATCAGCATCATGAAACCACAACATGCCAGCCATCAGAGAGGGGAAACCCTCTGATGTGTTTCTCTTCCCCAGCCTCTCAGAGGAAATCTCGGTTCCGGCCAAAAGTACCCAAGAAAGCGAGAACTGGAGAATCTTATCTGATCAACAAGGCACAGAGAAAAGCATCAACATGTAAAATATAGACACAGACGCTCTGCTGCAGGTGTTGTTACTAACTTCCACCTTTGGAATGACTTAAAGTGGTATATAATATATCAGCGTGCATTGTTTTCAATTATAATCACTGAGAATCACGACAAAGAACTTTATGCAAATTATAGCATAAAGATCCAAAAACTCCCCAGTGGAGGGGGGGTGGGGGGGGAGGCAGTCTGTAGTCCTCTGCTCTTTGTTGGCACAAACTCAACCTTTTACTGTTGATTCTTCTCAGGCTTCGACATTTTTATCATGCCTACATGTATTACAGCTAATAAATACAGCTAAGCAAGGCTGTGATTAGAGGAGCAGTTAAGATAACATGTCTCCCATTTGGACTTTGGATGTTTGATCCCCAGATGTAAAACTAAACATCATAAAACCAGTTTGGCTTCTGCTGTTTTTATAGTTTTCAATATTTTAAAATATTGAGCACTTGGCCATTTTAATAAATCATGTTATATCTATATTTATATCTATATTTATTGTCTGTCTATGTTAAACATCTTGTCTGACATGAAACTCACCTCCCTGCGACCTCATCTAAATAAAGGTGATTGATTCATTGATTTGACATCTAAAGGTTGTTATGATAGAAGAGTCCTCTATTTATTTTCTCCCTCCTGTAGATGTGTTTCCTTTTAAATGTCACAAAAAACCCATTTAAGAGAAACTACAGACAATTTCTACAGGTTCAGAAATCCTGAACCGGATCAGACTCTGCCCTGAGGACGCAGTCTGATGTGCAGAGTGTGATCTTCCCATCGGTACCAATATGTGGAATAAAGAAGTGCGTACTGTGTTTCCTCGTTCTTCCTCTCCCCAGGCTCTGTATGTGTTAAAACACTGACGACAGGAAGTGTTTGTGAGATATTAGCAACATGGTTTCCTGCATCTGGCTCAGCTGACAGAGTTGCACTTGTCTCCAAATACTGATGTCACATTTAGACTGGAAAGTAAATGAAAGTCCTCCAAATGTGCGGCATGAATTCCAGCTGTCATGCTGTTAATTATTGAACAAAAGCTTCTTGCCGAACCTGTAAAGGTTAATAAACCAACTCTACTTTTAGAACACCTTTACAGCCATTAAAATACTTTTATAGCAAGTTAGATGACATGGTGAAACAACCATCACTGAGCCAGAAATTGTATCTTCTATCTAAAGAAACTTTGAGTTCTGTGTGTCAAAACAAACCAGATTCACATGTTCAGCTTGGCCCCGCCCCCTTTGGGCAGGAAGTCAGATGCGCATCTATCTGCTGCTGTCCTTCCTTTAATTCACGGATTCAAACAGATTCTAAAAGTTTCTAACAGAACAACATGATGCTGAAGCCTCTTCACCGTGGCTGGTGGTTGGAGGATGTGAACGTATTAATATGGCAAATTACATTAGAAAAAACTGTGTCACTGCAAATTCTGCAGCTTCATAAGCTTGTCTTGAGCACTGCCTGGTCTGACCCTGAGGTCAATCAGGTGGAATGTCCACACCGGGCAGCTGCTATGCATGTTTACTTCCTGGTGACCATCTTTCTCTCTGACCAAATGTCTTTAGAATATTTTCCAGATTAAGAAATTCATTTTTTTTCTGGGATTGCTGCCGATGCCTTGTAACATTCTGATTAATTTGAGGTGACAGGCAGATTGGTTTCAGATATCTGCACTGAACACCATGTGCTGTTGACACACCACAAAGACAAACAAGCCTCTCCCTTCAGTAACAACATAAAGTCACTGATGACTACCTCTGCTCTTCAGAGGCAACCTTACCCTCAGGCTGTTAAATGTGCCTGCTCAGTTATGATTTATGGATCTTCGCCATATTCCTCCCACAGCAGCTGCTTCAGCTTAAAACTGAGCCCAGATGAATCATGAAGACTGAGGAACACAGCAGGGAGAAGGACAGAAAACAGATCTACAGCGACCTGGTTAACCATTTGAACATGGAAAGTTCCAGGCATAGTGCCACTTTACAAGCACAATCAAGTAACTACATCACCGTCACTTGTCATATAAACATAATGCATATATAAATACTAATAAATAAATAAATAATAAATTGGGTCTCTGTCTCTTTAAGAACTCCTCCTCCATGGACCCCCTATTAACCCTTTAACTTTTTTATTTGCACTGAAATGTAGCTCCTTCAATGAATTCAGCAGATGCACCAGGTGTTTGCTAATAGCTGCTGGCTAGTCTGAAGGAGCTGAGTGGGGCAGTCATGGGGAACGGCTGCTCTGTAAAGCTGCAGCTCAGTGGAGGCGCTGCGTCCACAAATTCGTTTTGCATCGCTGAACGGTTGCCATGGTGATTAAAAGATTTCTCAAACATACATGAAAGAATCAAGACCACACTTGATTTTATATTTTTTTTGGCTAACTTCCTGTTTGACTTGATCTACGACATCAATTGAATTTTCTGTGCGTCTTGCGGAGCTCTGCAAGTTTACCAAATTTCATGTCTCTACGATGAAGTAATGCAGAGGGGCTTTTGAAAGTTGCTAGGTGGCGCTGTTGAGCCGTTTCTTTTGCGATTTTTTCAACGACCTTACGCAAGTTTCACACAGTCTTGACGCGTCTGCCAAGTTTGGTGAGTTTTGAATATGATAAAGCCCCTAAATTCTAACATGACAAAAGGTGAAAAGGTTCAACCTGTAGATCAGAAGTCGGAACAATAAACAGTATGATTGCAATAGGCCTTCACAGCGTTTCGCTGCGACAAATTGTCAAGGAGAAATAAATGATACAAACCACTTTTTTTTTTACCCCAAACTTTACTCAAATAGTTTATGCTTACAAAGTTTTAAAGCAGCCTTATGGACAGATCTAAAGACGACAGCAGGACGAAGATAAGACAAGCATCTGGCCACATCATCCTACAGAAACCAGCTACTTTACTTTCCTTATCACAATTCTAGCTTAAAGGAGGAATAAGGGTCTGAAAGTGGGAGTAAAAACTTCAGAGCTCATAACTACAGGGCTTCAAAGTATCTGAAATTTAATGCTCTACAGCTAGTTGAAATAAAAACACAAACACAAGGGAGAAATAAAATCCAATTTCAGGGTGGTTGTCAGGGATACACAGATGTGTCAAAGGTTAAAACTTTCTGAAAGAAACAATAAGTGCCTTAGCTTGAAGAGAAACTCTGGAACAACAGGAAGTTGTCACCTTCCATTTCCTCCACAGGAACAAAAACAACAACAAAAAAAAAAACGCTCTAAAAATGTAAAACCCGTCAGCATAATAAATATAAATACATCTCAAGTTGTCTTTAGATTGTTGAAAAGCATGTGACAAAAATAGCTTTCTTCTCAATCTGGATGCATTTTCTATAAATAAAGTAACACTATTATTTACAATATTTATAATAATTCCCTGGACAAAAAAAAAAAGAAGAAAAACAAAAAAAGTCAGCTTGGCCCTTTAAAATGTAAGGCTTAGATAACACGGCCAGACTTCCTTCCATCTTCACAGTAGATGCAGCGTAACAAGCTGTGATTTAACTACACAGCTGTGATTTAACTACACACTTACGTAATCAGATCCTATTCACTTCATTAAAATGATTCTATGCATGACAGAAAATTACAGACTGAAAAACCTGATACAAAAGAAACAAAAAAAAAAAACATCTTCAGGATCAAAGTTGGAATAGTTCATGACAAAAAGAAGAAAGTTGACATTTCAACTGCATCAGTTAAATCACAAAAGAAAAATTCCTTTAGAAGCAAATATTGTTCCAATGAATGGAAAGTTGGATATAAATAGCTGCAACCTGATCAGGAAAGCTTGATGAAGCGGAGATAGTAGAGGAAAACTAAACCTACTGCCCCGTTCAGTCCTAATGCTTACACTGCACTGATTAATGGCTTCTTCCTGAAGAACGGAGAACACAGGATGTTTTAAAGCACGAGTCGTTTTAAGTCCCAGCCGTAGTTTAGAAATATGGAGGCTTCTGGAGGAGAGGGAGGAAAGCAAAAGAAAACAAAGAGAAAAGAAAAGAAGACGAGGGAAACGGCGACCTGTGAGCTGGAAAACTAAAGAAATGAAGACTTTCACGTTTCCATAGTGATTTATTTTGGTAAAACACGGCAGCGGTCACTCCATGATGGTTCGGTAAATAACGGGCTCTATGTAGTCCTCTCTGTATCGGGAGTTGATGACTCTCTGTCGTTTGGAGTTCTGCTTGACGTTGCTCTGTGTGAACAGCTCGAAGCGCATGTCCGACGCCACCGACTGGAGACAGAGGGAGGAGGGGTCGCCGAGGGTTACCGGAGGTCGCCACAGGTTACCACGGGTTACCGCAGGTCATTCATGACAGAAAGGAAAGGAGAAACCCAGCCTACCATTCGAGACTTGACTCGTTTGGGCAAATCCTCTTCAGGCGTGTAAATTTCTTCTCTCTTCACCGTGAGTTGAGATCCATCTTCAAACTCCACCTGCAGGGGCGCACACACACACACACACACACACACACACACACCCATTAAAAACTTGACACAGATATGATGAGCAGGATAGTGTGAGGGAGCGGCAGCGGCAGGTTTACCATGTACATGGGGACGGAGTGGGACGCTACAAACTTAGCTCCATACAGAAGGCCGTCTGTCCAGCGCACTTGGACAGGCTGACCTGCGGAGGGCGGGCCGAGCCGGACACAGTCCCGGTTCTGGAAACACGCAGAGCAAAGTGTCATCTTTAACTCTGAGTGGACTTTTAGAGCTGCAGAAACTGTTACACGCATTTCTATATGTGCAGAAGCAGCACAGAGATGATGAGCAGAGCCACATGCTTCAGAGCAGCACAAGATCACGACGTATAGTTATTGACGTGTTCACAATAACTATACGTTAATGTTTAAATGTATTCATTTATCAGCCTTTCTGTAACACCAGATCAGATCGTGAGCGGTTTCTGTCCCTCTGTGGTCACTTCCTGGTCGCTCGTCTCCTTGACGACAGGCAGATACATGAGCTGTTTTTTTTTTAAGTTCCACACAGAGAAACTTTTAAAAAAAACCACAGACTGCAGAGCAGCTTCAGAAAACTACCAGACACGATTCAGATCCACATGTGGAAGTGGCTTAAACCGGATATTTTGGGGGGAAAAGACTAGATTAGATTAGTGGGCCGTTCAGACTGCGGCGAAACGGCGAATAATGCGTCGCATTTGGATGAAAAAAAAATCTAATTCGGGTTAATTTATATTATTGGAAGTGCCAGATAACAAAACCCCCAAATAACACTAAAAATATCAACAAAAGTCACGTTCAACGCAGAAATATTTATGTTATGTCCTCCAGTCATGTCAAGACGTCCGACTAAACAGTCACAGGGCGGCTAAGCTACAGATAGAAGGCCGTTGCTAAGGAAACTGGCTTATTAAAAAGGAAGTGCAGAGTAGACCATGGAAAGCTGAAGTGTTACACAGACCGACTGACCTCAGATGACCCCAGGCATGCAAACCCAAGGCCCGCAGGCCAAATCTGGCCCGCCATCACCATGCCTGTGGCCCTTCAGGCCTCTGAGGGCCACAGACAGAAGCTCACCATAACAGTTGTGTGCTCAGCATTTCAATCAAATCAATTCAGTTTTTATTTTATAGAAGGTCAAATTACATCAATGTGAAAAGATATGAAATGTGATTTAATCTTAAATGCAAATCAAATGCAGAACTGAACCGTTTAAAAATGGGTCGTTTTATCTAACTGTTCTTCCACGCCCCTTTCAGGACATCCATGATCCCGGTGTGATGAGACATGAAAACGTCATACAGAATCAACGGAGACGATAAGACACAAGAACGAAGAATGTAGAAGAGCTGAAGGTTTCCTGAACACCTCAGGATGATCAGCTAAGAGCTGATTCCTGCTCTGGGTTGAACATCCTGGCTTTATTATGCAATTATCAGAGAACGTGGGGTGAATAAAGTGCATCACTCTGCTGAAGGAGTTTCTAAAGGGGTTGCATTAATCAACCTGTTTGTGCTCTTTGTGTGTGACCCGTTTTGTTTGTCTCTGGTGGTTTTTTATGTCGTTTTTCTTCTGTTCTTAGCTGTTATTTACTTTGTTCATATTAATAAGAAGAAAAGAGAACAGCGAATGATCAGTGTATTTCTGCTCTTTACGTTGTAACTCTGTACTGCTGAGTGAAAAAATAAAGAGTAAAAAAAACCCATCACAGTCCTTCCTTCTGAACAGAATCATAGGAGTGGATAACTGTCACTGTTTGTCTGTTGATTGGACTGCGCCGGTACTGACCTCGATGTCCTCTGGGAGGAGGTTGTCGCTGTACGAGCCGTCGTCGAACACCACCTCGTAGAAGGTGGCGGTGGTCAGCTCCACCACCTCGCTGTAGTAGTAGCGGCAGTTCTTGTGCTTACAGATCACCTTGTGGCCCACCGACAGGTCCCTCAGGGAGGCCTTGTTGCGCTAAGGAACAGAAGCCGAGTGTTACTCACATCAACTAGAGAGGCAGAGCAGCAAACAACGAGCCACAGGTACCGAGGCGACGCTGCATTAGTGGATTAGGACTGGGAGAGGAACGCTCCACGTTTCTCTGCTTCTAGATCCAGCTTGGGTAGCTAACGGCTTTTAGAACGTGCCCAGAATTAGCTTTAGACTCCATTTCTTTGCACCAGTTAGGTTTAACACTCTGATTAGCGTCGTCTTGTTTCTTCTTGGGTTTCTTTTCACAAGTTGTGCACATACTTGTGAAAAAATGCACAGGTATGGTGCATTTTTTTCTGTTCTATGTGTATGGAAAAGTTTGAAAAAATACCAAAAATAGACAAACTTATGTAATATTATGTGATATATAAAGGCCTAAAGTTGACCTCTAAGCAACCGCCAGCCCGGCTGTGGCCCTGATAGGTTACCTCGGGTATGACGGGCGCTCTGTGCCGGTGGCAGGTGATGAAGACGACGAACGGCCAGTCGTCCGGGTGCATGAGGATGCCAGCTGCCTGAGCGCAGGAGGGATGAAACGCCGTGGAGCAGCGGCCATGGGAGCACTGGACGCAGCAGCCCTTCACCTCCCTCTTCATCCGCTTCCTGCAGCACGCACACTTCTGCTCACACAACGCAGGAGGAACACAGAGAGCAGTCAGAAAAAAGGCTTTCCAAGGGGAGGATGTCTACCATCCATCCAGGGCAGCAGAGAGACTGGGACACATGCTGGAGCCGAGTTCAGGAGGAGGGGAAATGATACCAATTTCCCTTTGATACTTTATGCCATCATGACATCATGGGGCTTTTCTCATTCATTCCTGTGACCTACATCAATGAAAACAAGGTCAGCTATTGTGTGTAAAATAACCTGTGGCATGACCACAACACTCTCACAACATGACATAATGCAGAACATCGCTGAGCCTGAAAGGGGAAACCCTGCTGGTCAACGCTGCACAAAGCGAAAATTGCAACTTCATCTCGATTACCAAACTTTTACTTAAATATGGGTTTTGTCACCAATGGTTCCAACCACAAAAACTGTAACACCAACAATGAAACTGGCTTCTGAGCTGGCAGTGAAATGAGGGCCGGCTGAACTATTTTATTTGGAATCTACGTCAAAAATGATGATAAATCGGTTTTATTTTCTGCTTTTGAAGAGTTAATTTTTGGAAAATCAAGGGGTTTTTTTCACATCTCAGAGTGATGTCAGCTCACCCAGTAACTGCGTCTCGTTTGACCAGTGCATCTGACTTATTTGGACTTTCCCAGCTTTATCGACTCACAGAAGGAATGATTGAAACAGCAGCCAGTTTTTAAGTTATTTTTTAGGATATAAATACATGTAAAAGTTCTTTATTTCTGATTCTAATATCTAATTGTTGAAAATCTAAATATTTGATTAAGTCTGGAAACTATTTTCCCTCCATGTCAATTTCTGCTTAATTTTCAGATTCTCCAAATTGAATCAAACTCCACATTTTCAGGCGTGTGTGGGATCCCTGAGAGCAGTGGCAGAAGGATGTGAGACAGAACAGGAAGTGACGGCGGATCAGCAGGACGGAAAGCTGTGGGCTCCTACCAGTCTGAAGCGAGGCAGCGGGATGGCGGAGAGGTCGATGGGGCTGCGCTTGGTGATGTTGACGAAGCGCGCCTCCAGGACGGTGATAGCACACAGAACATGGACCCATCTGAGGGAAAGGGAAACGTAAAGCAGAAAGTCTGGATCAATCACACAAATTGTTGGTGGAAAAATGAAATCTTCATAAACAGAAGATTCAATTAAATCCATCAAATAATTTTATTGCCCAAGCATACTTTAGAGTAAAAGAAAAATCAATGATTTTTTATTTTTATCAACGACAGTCGGACATATGGCTGTTTTGTTTTAACTTCCTGTAACATTTCCTATTGCTTTCAGACACTTTACCCCACACTGAATGATTAAGAGATGACGGTTCTATCATAACTCCTCAACACATGCAGTGACAGCTCTTTGGTTTTGTTGTGTGGCTCTAACCAGCGTCGGGTTGAATAAACTGTCACTAACCTGGTCAGGAGTCACATTTTGCATCAGACACCAAAACCAGAAAAACTCAATCATTTCTGATGGGTTTTTTTTTAAAGAATGAATAAACATTAAGTCAGATTTTCCCTCTACTACTTGCTTGTCATTGTTGGCTCTCTGCAAGGCTCCCCCTCTCAGCGAACACAGGCAGCAGTCCTGCAGGAGGAAACAAGAAATCAGTCCTGCACCTCGAGGAACGCCCGGCTGGGTTAGATAAGTAGTTGTGACTCGCTTTTAATCCAGAGCGATGAAAGTAACAAGGAGACTGAGATCAGTGGCGTTTTCAAAGGTTCTGACCAGCAATAACAGTATTAGATTCTACATAAAAAAAAACAATTACTGTGTAAAAAAATGACTTGGGTGAAGTTGGGAGAGGAATTACTTTTAATTAAGGACACAGAAGTTACAAAAAACTAATCTAAGAAATCTAAAATACTTTCACTAACTGAACAACAATATAAAACAAAAAAAGATATTTACAAGTGAAACTACTATAAACAGTAGTTTCACTTGTGAGTTGATAAAGACATCTCAGCACTGCCCACTAGTGGAAGACAATGTTCAACCACATGAAGCACACAGGACTGCTGAGTCAGGAAGCCACTTTGAAGACTAAAGTGATGATATGTGACGGAGCAAAAGATGCTCCAACCAGCTAACTGCTAATGGAAACGTCAGGGAAGCCCAGAGACTGACCTCAGTGATGGCGCTGGCCTCACAGCGAGCACAGAGCCAGCCGTCTAACTCCGCCTCTTCTCCAGAAACGCCGTAGCAACCTAAGCACGAGCAGAAAACAGACAAGTCACATTCTTGAGGGGTAATAAAGCAAAATGTCAAGAATTTTTCATTCTTCATTAAAAACACTTTGAAACTACTAGCAGAATGGAAAAAGCAGCACTTTACTCAAGAATAAAACTTCAATCTGAAAAACAGGACAATTATCTGACTGCTTTAGGCAGCTATTGTGTCTCTGCCATTTTAAGTTGCCTGTGCATAATAAAGCCAGACACTGGGTTGTTCCACTCTACCTATCCAGAGAGGTGGGCTTACTTGTGTGCACTCGAACGCAGCACTGAGCACAGCTGATGAGGCGGCTCGTCCCGTCCTCAGCGACCAGAGGATTGAACAGCTGACCCTGGACGCCATCGTTTGTCCTGGCCGAATGCGTGTTGAAGCACATTTCAGGGATGAGCGGCCGGGACCACTGACGGCCTCCTGGGCGGTTCACCAGCATCAGGCCGGAGCGCTCGTCGCCAGACTCAGACTTTAAGGGGAGCAAGAACACAAAGAGTTTATTTAAACCTTTGGCATTTCAAACTCGGTGAGCTGAGCTTAAACCTCAGCGTTACATTAACTGACCCATCAGGCTTCGTTGCTCATTTATCTGACTGCAGTTTTCTGGACGACCACTGATCTTTAAACAGCTTGATTTAGGCGATAGTAATATTTTTGTTGGTGTCGCCAGCTGTTAAAATGTTAGCATTGATAGGGCCATAAGCAGCTGCTTAGGTCATTCCTAAGCACGGGCAGCATTAGCATCCCATAACATCCACTGGCTGATTACTTCACTGGTATTTAATAAAAGTGCAAAAAATTTATATTTATTTGAATTGTATTTTTTGTTTGTGGTTATCAAGACTCTATTGTTGTGTGTTTTAAGTAACACAATAACTCTAATATTTTTACATTTCCTGTCAGAGTAACATTTAATACAAAAACTCGGTGGACCGCCTGGAACCCCGACCACCAGGATCAGCAGGTTTTCTGGAAGAAACCCCAGAAATGCAATTAGGATTTCTAAATACAATGTAAAATAAATCGTAAAGCATGACGTCACTCAGAGCACGTAGCGCAGGATCTATGATTAAAGATCTACTTGATTAAAGTTGGTACAACATCTCTGAAAGGTCACATGTGTAGTAGCTGTTCACAGTGCAGCAGTCCTGTCGCTGGTACCTGGTGGTAAGTGTAGAAGAGCAGACAGATGGAGCAGTAAGGCGGCTGCTGGCCCATCGTTTTGTTGTAGTCCCACTCTGCCTGTGGGTTGTATGGCTGGCTCTGCCACAGTTGGGCCAGAGGCTTTGCCCACTCCTCCTTCTCTTCTTGTTCGACCTCGACGCTAACGTCCTGATCTGGAGACAAGAGGGACAAATGTCGATGATGTGTAAACCAAACCGTGATAAAAAAAAAAAACAGAGTCAAAGTGCAGTGAGAACTACAGAGTTTCATACCGTCATCACACGTCTCTCTGATCAGAAGAGGGTGATGGCGAGGCAGTCGGCAAAGCTCTTCTTCTTCCTCCTCCTGTTTTCTTGACTCAAGCTTGCAGTAAGACTGCTCCTCTAACACCTTCTGGAGGAAAAAAAGGGGAACGGCATAACTTTAAAATAAGCATCACGCCGTCGCTGTGGACGCCTTCAAATCTGGAGATTTTAATCTTCTTGAAACATTGGGGGCCCCTCTGGGGCCTCTGTACTCGTGTGCGTCAAATCCTGATCGAATTCAGCTTAACCATGTGATCGAGCTCCGCTCCCTTGAGCTACTTACATAAGTGTGAGGAGTCACCTGGACCTCATCCTGCTTGTGTTGCTCTGCAGGAATGGTGTCTTTCAGGACGACAATGCCACTGTCCAGTAGTGGACACTCGGAACTCTGCAGTTTAAACAGTAGATTTAGTGGATCCAGGAGACCAGTAAAGGGAGAGAGCAGATTCGGTGTAAAACGGTTGATAAAAGCGGCTTCTGCCACGAGAACGACTTAGTTAGGACTCTCTTTGTTAGTGTAGTCAGTATGAGAGGATAATAAAGTCATGCAGTGAAAACACACCAGTACAGAAACACCAAAGGATGTTTCAGTTCAGCAACAGGTTCAAATCACAATTTGATACCCAATGATCATGTTTACTATCATTCGAACATTTATTTCGAATGATGACAACGACCTCACCAAATCTTAAAAACAACAACTAGGTGCACAAATCTCAATTTCATATAGATTTCTTTCTAATCGAATATATCCAGGACCAACTATTTGCATAAACCCATGACAATCTTCAGCAGGTTGCTAAGAAACCAAGAGCTTTTGTAGCCACTCTAAAGACTTTGTCCAGTATGGTTGGTTTCCTGGTCCAGACCTGGTTTTAATGAGACGTTGCACAAGATGGATGTAATAACAAAACAGGAGGACTTTCATTTTCTTCTCATGTGCCTGACAGTTCAACAGGACAATTGTCCCAAACTACTGACTGGGCTCAAAGCTGCATCTCTGCCAAGCAACCAGGCAATGGCTTTGCTACATGTGACTTCTTTGGAATTTGATATGAGACATTTGTGGGAATGCATGCATACAATATTGCAAGCATAAACAATTTTGAACCTCTGTAGACTAGAGAAAATCTAAAAGAATAATTCAATCTTCTGGACCAAGTTTTTTATCTTTTAAATAAAATTAAATGGCTTGTTTTTAAAAAAAAGAATATATTAAAGACCAGAAATAAATGTTATCCTTGTGTGTATGTAAACTTTTGACCAGAACCGTAGGTTTTAATCACTGTCAGTTTAACGCCAAGAGAAAATGTAGAACTGCTGCATCACATTAAGCAAGCTAGTTAAAGTTAGTAAAGTAAAGTTAGCAAGAGCACAGAGAACAAAAAGGGCCTGATCATGTAGCAAGGCCCCAGTCACGATCTTAAAGGGGCAGCAACACGGAATCATGTTATAGCGCAAACAAGTAGCTATGTTCATTTCAGCTGTCAAAATGCTACAGATGTCAAATGTGACTTAAAAGAAATTTGACATTGTATATAAACGCCTTGAAATTGGGCCTCTGTCTCTTTAAAACCTCCTGCTGTCTGAAATTCTGCCATCAGGAAGTCGTCACAGCATGGCTCCTGTACCAACCCTTTAACAAAGTAGCTCCTATAATGAGCTCAGATGATTCACAGATCCACCAGGTGTTTGCTGGTATGAAGGATGTGAGAGAGGAATGTTGGGAGGTGGGGGGTGGGGGGGTGGGTGCTCTGTGAGGTGGAAGCTCGGAAACTTGAAGCCGTAGCTAGATCCACCCAGCTGAATGGTTGCTATGGAGATTAAAGGATTTCTCAAAATGCATGAAAGAGTCAAGGCAACACTTCAGATATGTGAGGGAATAACAATAACATGATGTAAAGATCCAATGATAATACTGCCCCTTTAGCATCTGATAACTTTGCTCTGCTTATCCTGACATGTCAGATATTTGGAAGGACGTTTAGAAAGCAGCATAGTTCCCCCTCACATTTGGCAATAATGTGAGTCAAGTGACACAGACCTTTCGCTTGTTGGCTCTCGAATCCTCCATCTTGACTTTGCTGAGGTCCTGGAGCTGTGTCTGGGTCTGTGGGGGGGCAGACCTGGCCTCAGCTTTGGCTTTCTCCATTCTGGCTGGGTCTTGAATGAACTGTACTTTTCCAGGCTTGTCACTGTTTTGGTTCTGGTGTGCTTGTGATTCATTAAGTTTCTCTTGCGTCTGAAGAATCGAGGCTCCAGGCTGAAGCTGTGCTAGTTCCTGGCCCAGCACCATGGGTGCAGCCTGGACCTGTGTCAGCGTGCAGGCTTTGCTCTGGAGGCGGCGAGGTTGCTGCTCCTTAGCATAGCTGTGGATTTGGAGCTGCTTGTGATGATCCTGCTGCTTTTCTAACGTGTAGCTTTGCACCAGCAGAGTGTCTTTTGAACTCAGAGTCCTGTGGAAGAGCAGGCTGGCCACACCCATTTTGCGCACCGGCTGAGCAGGGGCCTCTGCCCACGTCGGCGCTGCTGAAACCGACAGGTGTCCGTTTCTGGGTCTCGTCTGAGAAGAGATCGCGGGTGCTCGAGTCTTGGTGTAGTGAGGAGGACGGCCTCCGTCGCCGTTGCTCTGCGACATGCTCCGATGAA
Source organism: Phalloptychus januarius (assembly GCA_902982915.1). Lineage (NCBI taxonomy): Eukaryota > Metazoa > Chordata > Actinopteri > Cyprinodontiformes > Poeciliidae > Phalloptychus > Phalloptychus januarius. The sequence goes on along the minus strand of CADWAE010000466.1, from coordinate 1,063,277 downwards.
ATGGGTCCATCAGCGTCAGCTTTGTTGGCGTGACAACCAGCTTTGGCGGCCCTGGAAATAAAATGACAAAAGGCCATATATTTTACCAACACTGCACCAGCTGACCAAACAGGAAGCCCTTGCGATGAATGCGTCACCTTTATTTCTTCTGCCATCGTGTGCCACAGCTCGGTGAGGGATGAGGCTCAGCCTGGGCCTCTTCCCATACTCCTCGTCATCATCCTCGTCTTTGGGGACGACTTCGTCAGGCACCTCCAGACAAACACGGTGTCTTTTGGTCTCTATTCGTTGCGTGCTGAAGAATCACCAGAAACAGACGGGACCAAGGTTACTGACATACGTTCAAATTTCCATCGTTTGCTCAATAATTTTGAGGCTATTTTAGTTTGCTTGTAAAGTTTTGCACGGTTAAGTGGGCCAATTTAAACAACTCTTTCTTCTATTATTATAAAAGTGCCCTCTAGTGAAATGCTGGGTTTGACTGCTGGCAGCAGTGGCGGAGCTGACATTGATGCTCGTGTCTAGCTTGACTCCGATGTCTTTACAGATCAATACTGTTTCTATTGTTGCCTCTTGCATATATTTAGACCACCCCCACTCCCCCTGCCACCTCATTATTTTAGCGGTCACTACAATACCTTCTCCTCTCTCCATCCTCACAGCCACTCTCGTTGAAGCTGCTGTCACTGCTGCTGCCGCTGCTGCTCAAAGAGTCGCCCAAAAATTCCCGGGCCTCCGGGGTGGGCTTTGAGTGGTCGATGGGCACCATATCTCGCCCTGCCAGCCACTGTTCATAGCGGTCTGGCTGGTACTTCCTGACAAAAACATCCATTGAAATCTTCACCATGTCTTTACGGCATGAGCACTGAGGGAGGCCGAGGAAAAAAAGACAGGGGTTAAAACAGCTAAATTAAATGAACGACTGAAAGCGTACCTGCTCTGTCTGGTCCTCACCAAAACTGCTTGCTTGCCATACTCGATCCATCTCTCCGTAGCAAAGTTGGTGGACTCGGCACAATTGAAACCGTGGTTGAAACCAGCGTGGTAGGCATAGGGGAAAGTAATCATGAACTCACCAGCTTCCTGAGTGATCTTCAGAGACAGGGATGCATGCATTAGCAACTACACATTGAGCCTTTAGCTTGTTTCACAGGTACAAACCTTTAATGAAAATGTTAAATGAACTCTTACCTTTTCAAATGGAATGCCGTATTTCTTCAGTATTGAAGGAGAGATAAGAGTCATTTTGTGCCTTAAAAAGGCTTCACAATTTTGAGAACTACCAGGGAAAAATCCTAAAAGAGAAGAATAAACATATTAGGAATATACATATCTAAAGTAGCCTGGTTAATCAGACGATATTCTTTTCAACAGATCTTTTAATACGGAGGTGGACTATAAGCTGCTTCGGGACTTGCTGACGATTTGTGATGAAAATCCAATAAGACGTTGAGTTGGTGTTTCTTTTTGCCTACAGCAAACCGAGAACTGAACCTTGGTACAATCTGACTCTGAATAGCATCGGAGCCATTCGGTGAGAAAAACCCCCAACTTTCATTCACCCATAACTTATGTGACCAACAGTTTTCAAGGAAACCGTCCATCTCTATAGAACTCCGCTCGGAGCTGCCTTACCTTTAGCCAGACGCTCCAGTCTCTTCCCATGCTCTGGGGAAACACAATACCTACAAACAACCAAATGAGAAAGAAGTTCAGATTCTGCAAGTATTTATTTTTATCAACTGTTGTTAAGCCTGATAACATTAGATTTTATTGATTTATTTTTTTGCTGAAATATGGATTGAGTGAGAGAGGTTTGACTGATATACTAGCCTAACAGTTCACATCTGCACATTTGAAATTAACAATAGCCTCCTCACTGTTACGAACTCAGCGACCTTCTTGTTATATTTAGCAACATGTCAGACAAAGTTTTCTGGCCAGTCACCGACATGCCAATTCCAATTTTGGCCTATGCTAACTTTTAATTCTGAAAAGTTGCTAAATATAGCCACAAATATATCACCTGGTGGCCATATCTCAGTTGATCCTCTCTCACTGCAGTACAAAAGGGGACAGTGGCTGATTGGCAGAGGCAGACAAGATCAGTGGATAAGATCGGTTTAACATGCAACTATTGGCTGATCGCCTATATTCGAAAAATAAGGAAATGATTTATTGGAGCATCCCTAAATTCTATTATGGGGAAATGAGGTTTTATAGTTTCAATAAAATCATCTACCAGCAGATAGTTGTTCAAAAGTTCTTGACTACAAGTTACACAGTCATCAGTAAATAATAGTACAATAATATTAAATAATGCAAAACTTTTCAGTATTTTCATGACTATCTCTAATTCATGAGAGTTGACTTTAAGGAATTAATAATATGCAGTAGCTTAGCGACAAGAGTACAAAAGGTTTAAGTGGAAGTAGGAAGAGACAAACTGGTCAAAATGGGGCTGAAGCCTTCTGTAACTTGTGTATCTCTCTGTTAAACCTGAGCTGCCATTTTCTAATCACCCTATCAGGCTTGGCAATAATTCCCAATAGATTTTAAAATAACGTCACATTTCCTGCAATGTTCAAAGAAAATCTGCGGAAGGCCTTACCACGACTTGGGCTCTCCAAAGTGCAAGTAGTTGATGCTATAAAGATCCATGTCCTCAGTGTGCCATGCAAAGGTGGTCTTCCACATTCCAAAGTACAAGTAGGGGGTGTTAACACCCTCAATAGTTATTCCACTGTCCCGCTCCACAGTATCCAAAATGGTTCCTAAGTGGCAAATGTTCCATTCCTCTATATCCTGCCAGAACACAGTACCAAGTTAGGTTACACCAGTCACATGGGCAAATATGAATAACGAGGTTCCAACACCAGCTTGACCAATCACATAAAATGTGTACCGATGATCACCACATCAACAACATCTAATGAGTATCAACTCACAGGGTCATACAGGCTTCCGTTAACGTCTGCTCCATATAGAGGAGGGTTAAATGTTAAGTTCTTCCAGTATTTCCTTTCCAGCTCCTCAAAATCATCATAATGTGGGCTGCAGAACCTGAAAAAGGCATTCACGGCAGTTAAGACCAAACTTTTTTTTTTTAGCAGCTTTAAACAATCAGAATTACAAGCATGTAAATCCTACTTGTCACTGTTGGCAATTTTGCGAAACTCTTTGACAGTCATGGCTCTCTTCTGAATGTTGTACTGAGTGAAAAGACCTGACTGGCCAGTCACCACCTGCTGAATTGGTGCAGGAATCACCAAATCGTCTATATCCTCATAAGAACCCCGAGGCCTCCAGTCCTTGGGTGGAACAATCTGAAAGAAGGGTCAGAAGACGGCGTTATCTCAGCGAGCAACATACAACTGATCTGTGGCAGTATCGGAATCTTATTTTTCTACATCCAACTTCAGACATTAGTTACCTTTGCTAATCCTGCTCTGTGTGCTCCCTTGGACTCTATATATGCAATATAGCGGCTGAAATTCTTGAACTCTTCAGCAGTGGGGTAAAACGTCATGATCCCTTTGGAGCCATGATTTTGAGAGACAGCCTCTGATGCCATCTTTTATCTCTGGTGCGGCTCCTGCATGTCGGAAAAAAAAAGAGACTTTTTTTTTTTTTTAGCACAAATACAAATTTAAAGTGTCTTGCAAAAGTGATTACACCTCATATATTTTTGTAAATATTCTATTTTATCTTTTCATGGGACAACACTGAAGATCTGACACTTTGATACAATGTAAACACAGAAAGGAAAAATCTTACCATTTTTGTCTAGTTTCTAGTGCAAATACCTATAAATACACCTGAAATAGGACAAAAATATCTTACAAATATGATTGGACGAAATGGCTGAAAAGCTTATCACGATACAAGCTTTTCAACACAGTCAATATTAATAATTATTCATTTGTTTTTTATTTAAAATATCCAATGTAGTGACTGTTCCTTTTCCATCCACAGTTTTCACTTGTTTTTTATTTGCCTCACAACAGTGGCAATACCTGAAAATTTTTCAACAGGTTGTTGCTAGGCAACCAAAGAATTAGTTGATGCCACCAACCTAGCTTTGCTGGCATTTCTTCTTCCTTCATCTCCCAGAATACTGTGCGGTTCAGTTAATATTCTGTTGAAAATACTATCAGACGTATAATCTATCGATATTGATCACATTCCTATGCCGTTGTACATTTTTATTGATTCTTTGTCCAGGCCTACTTAGAGATATCTTTTCTGCAAGATATAGGAGCATGGTTGAAGTCCATAATTTCTTAATATTAATAAAAAAGTATTTGCACATTAGATTATTTTACTTATAACTTGGGGAAAAATGTCTTGTTAAAAGTTCCAGGACACCAACCCTGAAGGACTGGAGTTGACATCACTGCTCTAGACTAGCTGATTGGATGAAAAACACATGAAGCTGTTCTAGTCAAGGCCAAAATGCTGGAATTTATGTCTGATGCAGGATAAAGAATTATTATGTGAAGAAAAAGAGATGTTTCCACATTGTTGAAGGTGCTGCATGTAGCAAGAAATCAGCTAATGACTATGATCAGAAGATTTTTAGCTCCATTGGCAAGTCAGAAACTGATAAATCTTTCTCTGATTATAGTCCCAGAAACAACTACACTCTTCATTGTGCCTTAAATATAGACATTTTCAAGTACAAAAATGAAAGAAGCTCTTTAAAAGGAAACTAAAATACTTCTAACAATTTTGAGCAACAAAACTTAAAGTAAGTACCATGAAGCCTGAAAAGAGTTACTTTGTTTGAGCATTTGACCTTTCAGCCTGAACTTGTCTTTTTATGGCAACAGAGTTATATATCATTCAGGATTTTTATATCAGATTTCTAATGCATTGTTTTCTGAGTAAATCAGATTCCTGTACTAGATTGGTGGCTTGTCATTTCCATTCTCCTAACCATATCAGTATATCAAATCAATCATGCTTTTATAACAAAAGACATTCTCTTTTTATTTCAGAAAAATAGACCATTTCAAATAGCCAGACAATTGTGATATTGTTCCCCAACGAGAAATCAATTTGAAAACAACTGACAAGTTTCTAGAAACATCTTAAAAGTATATTTTTTATGTGCAAAAATGATCAAATTTTGAATATTTACATTTTCAAACAACCCTAACTAACCCTAACATTAGTAACGTTTTTAAAAAGATAAATATCCTGAACAGGCGTTCAAATTTCGATAGACCCTTCTCTCCTTTACCAATTATTCTCTGACATAAACTATTTCTTTCAGATCTAACAAGTAGCGTGAATGTAGCCGTTTGACATACCAGCATTTCATGTCCCGCGTTACTTCGAAGCTAGTATGAATTCAACCTGGACGCTGCCGCTTAGAGAAATAATCGCTCCTGATTGGTTAAGAACTGGTCTCTTTAAATCTCCCCGAAATGTGGCTAGCTACCGTGCTAATGAAACAAGCTATATCAGCCAACGACTGTAGCAAGTCTTATTCAGCTGATACTGGAAATATATCAATATCAACCAAAGCGTCAACTTTGTAAACAACAATAAAACGGCTGGGAAACAATGGCAGGGTGTATTAAGAACTCTAACCCCATTAAGCCCGAAATGGGATGTGGCTACGCTCAGTATCAGATGTTGCATCCTCTGGAAACATTTATATAAGCAGTCTTAGCATTCTTTTGGTAGTTTAAAAATTAATATAAATTAACCCTCCGTCTGAACGAATGTCTGAGCCGAAATATTGCAACTGGCATGCAAATTCTGTATCTATACCAGGGCATGGCCTGCACCCCGACCAATAGCAACTCCATTAGCTTCACAGCAGCTTCTATGGCTAACAGGCTATATCTACCGGATTAGTATTTTGAGTTCAGTAGTTCACGTTCTGCGTCCAAGCGACGTCGACGTGTAGAACATACCTCCTGCTCTAGATATGACCGAAGTCTGTCCTTTATGGAGCAAATAACTTGTACTTATCCAAAAGGGCGATGAATAGCATACCACAGAGAAGATAGCCTGCTAACTACCTAACAGAACATCACAGTCCTCCATTACCACCTCTACGCATGAACACGCATCTCGCAAGTTGTTTACCACAAGACGCACGGGACACGCTCAGCCAATCAGATGGCAAGTTTCATGGCTTCGTTTACAGCAGCTTGATTTAGAAGTTTACTCACGAATAGTTATAAGTTCATATGATGCACTTTAAACTGAAAGAGCAGCCTTTCTGCTGGTTAAATAATCTATAACAGAACATAATTATAACAGAAGCCAAATTATATACTTTTTAAGAGTATATTAGTTATTACTTAGGGAAAGAAGGGCCCACTAGCAAGTTTTACTTAAAACTGTTGAACTAGAATTTAGATTTTAGATTAGATTTTATAGCATAAGTATTAATTAACTAGTTCAATAAAAATACTAAAAAAAAAAATAACCTTACAGTTTTATGGTTTTCTGGATATGGAATGTAATGATATGGAAATTTAATATCATTATTCTAATGTGTAAATTAAATCACAGTTTTAAATATTATTCTATTTTGATCAAATTTGTTGAAAATAAAGTTGCAAAATACCATAAAATTGTGTAATTATAGTGTAATCACTATATGTTGCAATTAATCCGAATTTCACAGACATTTCTTTCTTTTTGGTCATCACTATATTCCAAACACTTTGAGTCACCTTTTAGTGCCACTAATGACAACATCAACATTGTTGTGTCCTAATAGCACAATACTCCTATTTAAACAAATAGGATAATCCAGCTGTTCAACCAAAGGCAAAATCTAGAACCCTAAATAACCTACCAGACAGTTTAGCAGCAAACAAAAGTCGAGTTAGGGCTTACATACTCTTTGAATATCAATTTCTTTGTCTTAATTCCATGTTTAAGTGAGATTATGTGCACCAATAAAGACACATTAAAACAAAAATAAAATTTGCAATAGAAAAATCAGCCTGTGGATTATTTTTAATTCTATTCATAAAAGTATTGGTAATAGAGAGATTACTAGACAGGTAAGTGCAAAAGATAAAAATTGTACTGTTACTTACAATAAGTCAAATAACTGCAGTATATTAAATGTTGCTGAGAATTACAGATAGTCTGTCCGTCATGAAGACGGGCCCTCGTGTTTTTACATGGGTCAATTAATAAAGTCATGTTAGAGTGCGGTTGCTAAGATCACCTCTTGGCTCCATCTCTCCCCGTTTCTTCATAACCTACAAGCATCGTCACTATTAATAAACTCTTCCTAAAAATCTCAAGACAATGGAAAAATTTTCATTTTCAGTTGAACTTCAAAATGTAGAAAGATGAAACAAGTTGGTGTGTTTGTGTTGGGGACTTGGGCCGTGCCTCAGCAGACTGGGTTCTGGGCCAGTGCAGCATATTATTTATGGGGATATTTTGGGCCGACTGTGGTGCTGTGTTGTGCTCTGGTGGGGGTCCTGCTCCGGGACTTGATTCTCTCTTCCTCCTTGCTTTTTCCAAGCCCTGGGAACTGTAGATTGCCAATCCCTGCCTGACAAGTCTGGGTCACCAAATCAACACAAAAATGGTTCCGCAGTTAAATCTCCACATGAGATTGGAAATAAATTCTCTACGAAAGCTGTTGAAGAAGAGAGTATGAGAGACGAGCCAGGTCTCTGGGTGATCCAGAACAGAGATGCCAAAGTCCAGTCATTGAAATTTATCCTCCTGCAACCTTTAGATTTAGAGGGATTGTGCACTTAGGAATGGTCAAAGATCCATCCTTCTATAGGCTGCTGCTTTGGAAAATGGTACAAAAAGCTGTCCTATTGGTCCCCTGGTGATTTAAAAAAAAAAATTTATGGAATTTTATGTGCATAAATTAAAGGTAGGATTTTTCTTTATTTATCAGTATGAGAAATTATTAATTTATTTGAAGGGTTTATACATATCTCCTGCCAATGTGCAGCACAATGAACATGGTGACATTTTCTGAAAGTTATCTCACACTATGGAGGCTATATGTAAATTATTTTTATATTTTACAGCAGTGGTGTTCAAACTATTTGTTAAAATTGTCAAGTCAAAAGGACTCACAGGCCAAAAAAATCACGTTTAAAACCACAAAAAAGTAGTTTTTCTTTTAGAGTTCAACAATAAACTCAGCACATAATATTCTAATTTAACAAGTCAGTTTTTGCTTTGTTGTGTTGTTTTTTGTCTCAAAGGGAAGTTTAAATCATTGTAGATCCAAAACTTTGAGTTTTTCACTTTATTAAAAGAAAGATATCCTGTTTATAAATTCGCTTTGGCTCAGATTAAAAAATATTCAGTCTAGTTTCATCCATTGTTTCTCTCTTTCTCTCTCCCTTCATGAATGCTTGCTTTATTAACCCAGGTTTACCAAATTGAAAGCAGACTTGGGTTCTCTAAAGTCTAAGTAGAAGTCAACTGATAAATGTCCTACTTATTAAAAAATTAAAAAGCATGATTGTTAAAAGACAAATACTTTGTGTTTAATATTTTTCATTGTAAAAAATATTTTATTTGTCACCAATAATTTTCTCTAGTTAAAGAAAAAACCCTCTCTATTTGCATCAATGCCTTGTTCTGATGGGCCACACAGAATCAGTGAAGAGGCCATAAAATGGCCTCTGTGCCGCATTTTGGACATCCATTATATATGGATGGATGCCAGATATTTCCATCTCTTCCAAAAGAAAAAAAAAACATGCAAAATCCCATGTTGATGCTGAACATCTGTTTTATTTCATGCCATAAAGGGCACATTCATACATTGAATCCCACTGTTTTTGACAGGTTATATAATGTTATATGCATCTACATTTAGGCAGAGCATATACAGCATTATCATTTCCATTAATAACGGTAACAATAACATTAAACTTGTTAACCACAAAAAAGAAAAAAATAAATAATTCAGCACATATAACAATTCATATATCCACAGTTTTAGCACAATAGGAAGTACCAATGCACCCTGTAGTCCACACACTTTTACTCACCTTTTACACCAACGGAGACACAGCAGCATTTGTGGGTTTTTTAGGAAAGCCCATAAAGAATATAGTATAGAATGTTATAGAGACATCAGTCCCCAGTCTATTTCCTCTCTGGTTCCTTAAATTGCATAAAACACAAGGTAAGTTGCATCCGCATTCTCTCAAAATGCATATTTAGCCTCTAGCGTCTCCTCCTTTGGGGGATTTCTATCAATTTAATCATGGCGGCCCATTTTTTTCTTCTCACCTATTTACACCCTCTGCGACACAAAACAGTAAACTATCCAACCAACAGATACGTACCGTCAGGGAGTATGTTAGAGAATGCTTAGCCCGCACTGTCCTGTCCCACTATGAGACAAACAACATCCATGAATGAATAACTTCCACTTGGGAACATTTTGTTTAGTCCGACACACAGTAAAAGAATAAAAAACGATTTAGGGCATAGAGAGCAAGGAGAGCAAAGCACTCTTATTTTTGTTCTCGTCACTGCAGGTCAAAAAAAGCAACCACAGCTGGTACTGGAGATTGGCATTGTTTCAGAAAAGGAAAAACAATACTCATTTAATCAAAATATAGTGCACCAATTATTAATTGTCTCCTGTTTATATTCAGGGATCATGCAATAGCATTTGACTTGTTTTATTAGTTAGGTCACATCTACAACTGACCCGAGATCAGAACCGGTCGATTCTCCCTCGATTGGCTCTGATCGATCGGTGATCTGAAGGCCGAATTAATACGTTTTCCAATCAGTTCTCCAATTTTCAGTCACTGATTTAACTTTGAGTTTATTAAAAGTCCGATAAAGTTTGGGTACACATGATCCGACACATAAACTGGGATCATTTGGAACCTGCAACACAGTGTTATTGTCGTTCTTATAGAAAATGAACGAGAAAATAAGAACAGTGCGTCAGACCTCAAAGAAAAAACAGAAATTCTTCTGTTGCCATATGTCTGAGATGGGAAAACAGCATATTTTATAGAACTGAGGAATAGTTTTGTATCTTTGTCATTTTAGATTTCTGGTTAATTTATACAAATGTCCATTATGATTTCTTTTAATATGTTATTAGTATTATCATAGTTATCATTGGATGTGACACATCAGTATTACCCATTCTTGCAATAGACTGTCCCTCCAATAGCTCTGTTAAAGTCAGTTTCCCTTTTACAGCTGACCTAAAATGGATCCAGCCGTTACGTAATCCTTAGAGGTAAACCAGAGTCCATCTGAGAATCTCCAGACATCATTACAGAGATGTTTAATCTTATGTGTCGAGTAGCTGTCCGCTTTTCCTCACAAACATTTCACACACACACATCACGAATGGCAGTTCTTTTGAGCACCGAGGGAGTCATTTTGCAAGCGGTGCACAAATCGGTGCAGAAGTGGAAAAGAAACTGACTGTGTGTTTGCGTCCAACGTTCCTCGCTGCTCTATCTCGGAGCACCAGCGTTCGCCCACATCCTGAAGACATGGGCCCTCCTTGGAATCGCTCTCAGCCCCCGGAGCCTTATTAACACATAGCTGCAGAAAAACGGCCTTCCGCTTGGTGATGTGACTGAGGGAGCCTTCTGTGAGCGTTATTTGTCCACAGGCTTTTTGATTTTCAGCGTGTTAATAGTGTCACAGACAGAAACGGTGTGCTCGGCCTCCCCCTTCCTGGACATGTCGGGCTCCCAGAGGAAGAACTCGTGGAGGAGGGTGTTGACGGTGTCGGGACACTCCATCATGACCATGTGACTTCCCTCCTCAATCACCTTCAGGAAGGCAAACAGGAGGATCTGGAAGCAGAGTCGAAAGGAATGCAAACCTGTCAATATCTAAACCTGGACTGGATCAGACACACAGATCCAGCTGACACTTCTGTTCTCTATAAGAAGGTTTTTGTTGAAGGTATCACATTTTAGCAATTAGGCTGTTTGCATTTATTGAATGATGAATATTGGGCAAACTCTGACATTTTGATCAGAATTATTAATTGAATATGTTGGTTCAGTTAACTGTTATTAATATTATTTCTTTTTTTTTTCAGAACAAATTTTTAGATTTACTGTTGTGATGATTAAGTGTTTGGAATTTTAGCTTTAGTTATTTTGTGTTGAGACCATTTTTTTATTGTTTGTTTTTCTTATATCATGTCATTTTAGTTCATTGTGTTGGTTCGGTTACTCTTATTGTTTGTGTTTTGGATTTAGTTTTCTTCAGATGTGTATTTATCCGTTTACTGTTCATTCTTTCATTCTCCTTCCTTCTGTTTACTTCACCTCAGTCTGCCGTTCTGCATCCCATCCCGGCTGTTAATCATTTTCTCATTTGCCAGCACCTGCTACTTTTCCCTGCTGCATCCACTTGCCTGTAATTAGATTTTCCAGTTCCTCTACCACTCCCCCTCCCTCCTGAGTAGTGGGAGTGGAAAAGTGACCAGGTTTAAGCTTTCTGGTCACATTGAGTTTAATGTGAACGTCACAGAGAGAACATGTTGCTCTCTGCCAGTTTTTCCTCCATGTTTCTTTGCTCCCTTTCACCTTAACCAACAGTTTTATAAGTCATTTCTGCAATTCATTATTAATACCATATGCACCAAACCTGCCACCACCTGTTGCCCACACTGACTTTATGACTACAATTATGCCGCATTCTATTTCTATTCTCGGTAACATTTTCTTGCCATTCATCATTTCGTTTTATTTTGACACGGAGGACAAACCTGACAATTTCGTGAAGAAGAGACAGATGTCAAATACGACCCAGGAGAGGAGTCTGCTCCTGACAGGGGGATCCTTCACATCCATAAGACCGTTTTATGAACATTTATCACTGCTTATATTAATGAAGATGAATCTGGACAGAGAAATTTCACATAGATCCTGTTGATTTTACACTAAGATATATATAGATATTCCTATTTATGTAGCACTACAGTAAGAGCTTAATTCATTTAATTTACTGGTAAATTTAAGTAGTGTACAAATGCATTTGTTAGGATTTACCTAATGTAGTTAAGTACAACTCAAAATGGGATTGGAATTTAACTAATAATTACTTTATTTACAAAACTTAATACATTTGTACAAAGAAATATCAAATGAAATCTACCCAAATGAATATATTTTTTTATGCAGTTAAATTCTAACAGTCTATTACCAATGAGGTGCAGAGTAATTCAATGCTGCTTCTCCACCACCTGTTGCTGTGTACTGTCTGCCAGCTGGCTTAAACATGGCTCCTACACATTCATCTCACTCTCACTTTGGAAATATTTAACATATTTATGCAAAGAAAAAAATGAACAGACAAACAGGAGCGTCCACAGAGCATTTTTTTATGAGATGGCCAGTAAAGATTTTTTAATTATTTCTAATTACATTTTTGTTATAATTGATTTTGTGAATAGTATGACACCATGAGACTATGATACGTATAATGTGAGTCATAATGTGGAAGCCTCATATCTGCACAGGCACATGTTTCCTGTGGCTTTACTGTACCTCCGCCATGCGCTGGTCCTCCTCCATGGGCACAAACTTGTCACACATGCCGTGAACCAGCAGAATGGGCACAGTGAGCTCGGCGTGGTAGACCTCATCGCCCTCGGGCCAGTACTGACCGCTCATCATCGCCCGCAGGACAAACGGAGACACGTTGAAAGCGTTGCCCTGCTTCAACAACTGCTTCTCTTTTGCACCTTGGCGAGCAAATCCAGCTCTGAGAGTTGGAGAAATGTTACCAGAAATATGCACATTTGAAGATCTAATAAAGATTAAAAAGTAGACAAAAGCTGCTTTTTTTGTGCCATTTCTTGATATTATTAGATTTTTTTTAAAATTTTGATTCAGTGGGCGTCATTCTACAACACAAAACCATAGAACTTACTTCAAAAAGCTCCAAGCCAGGCAAGGTGAAAGGCAGTGAAGGACACATGATGGAAGCTGGAAGATGGAGCAGAGACTGGGCTCCAGAGCTGTAGGGCCTCCTCCATTGATCATCACTACCTTATGGACCAGATCAGGGTATTCATGGGCAAGAAATGTGCAAAAGGAGACTCTGGAAGAGACAGAAGGACTAACTGAAGAATGGTAGTAAAATGTACATTGCAGTTGGAAAAGCAGTTTCGGGTAAAAAGGTCATTGTGGATAGAAAAAAGACTACATTTAAATATTTAAACTCAGGATTAATTTCAGAAATTTTCTAAAAGAAAACAAGGAAATTTCTGAGCCTGAAAAGTTGAATATTTGCTAGAAAACAACCCAAATATTTATAGATCAGTCTCATATACATATTTTTTTAAATTGGAAATTTCTCAGTTTGAAAAGCCAAAAAAACCCAACTCTGAAATCTTGAAAATAATTTTGTAACTTTTCCATAGAAAACATAGACATTTCTGAGTTTCAAGCCAAAAGTTGCTGGAAAAAAATTAACATTTTTCTAGAAGATTTCAGAGATTAATCACAAAAGTCCTCAATTTCTTTTTCAAAAATTCACAACTTTTGGGGCTCAGAAATTTTCTTGTTTTTTCTAGAAAATTTTTGAGGTTATTCTCAAAATAAGAGTCTTTTGGCGAAAATTAACTCCTTTTTTTTTTAATCGACAATCGTCCTTATACGCCGACCTAATTTCTAGGGTTTCCCCCAGTGTACTATAAGCCTGGCGGGCCACCAATCTTTTCTTTTCCCCCACTAGGCTTAGCATTGCAGGCTTAGCATTTATTTAAGTTTTTTTTTTTTTTTTGCATTTTTTAAGACTTTATAATTGGTGTTCAGATATTAATCTTCCAATAACACATAGTTATCATGTGATATTCCTGTCAACTGTAAACAGTGTTCAACTCAAAAACACGACTGGCCGCTGGATGAATGACTGCCGAGCTGCCCAACTGGTTGGTTCCAGGATGCAAAAATAATCAAAATCAAGGTTTTGATTTTGATTATTTTTGCATCCTGGAACCAATTATTTATGAATCAGACTCACCCATATGAGTGGCCAATGAGAATGTTCCGTTTCCGAGCATATCTCTTGAAGATGGCCCGAAGGTCCTCTGCCAGTGCGTAAAACGTGTAAGCTGCTGCGATCTGCGGCGCGGTGCTGGCCCCGTGTCCGGCCAGGTCAGGCGCAATCACCTCATAGCCCAGACGGGAGAAGAACTCCAGCTGGCTGCTCCAAATGTCCAGAGAGCCTCCCACACCGTGCACAAAAAACAGCGCCACGTCCGAATGCGTCCCTTTGCAGCTCGAGATGACCCGTGTCGAGTCAATCAGCACAGTGCGTTTAGGCTTGCGGCGGCGGCGGCGGGGAGGTGGAGCAGGCTTCTGCTCTCCAGAAGGCAATGGAACCGGAGGAACGGGGTTGGGGTCAGGAGATGAGGGCATCTCTTTGTAGTCAGCGAGCTCCACCTCCACGGTGCTGCAGGGCTCCAGATCTCCATCCTGGCACTGCAGAATCTCAGAATGTAAAACATCACCAAGGTTCTCAATCACCAGCTGGCCATTGCGATAGACCGTGATCTTCCTCTTGCAGTGGACGCTGGTGCCAGCATCATCATCAGTGGAGCCCCGAACATTGGCATCCCTATTGCCATCACGGTCAGCAGTGGTCTTGTTCTTCCCAGCATCCTGTTTTTCCGTATCCACGCACTGGCACTCAGGTTTGATGTGCCGCACTCGCAGAACCCTCCCTGGTTTCACCTCCACAAACTCGAACCCATTGGAGGGCTCTGAGGAATCCAGAGGCAGGACCAGGCTGGTGGTCTTCCCCGTCAGGCAGCACAGGATCCCATCAGTGATGCTGGTCAGCATGGTGCCTTTCTGCTTTGACAAGATGACACAGACAAAGCCTCAGCTAAGTGTCAGGAATGGGAATCGTTCCTGTTTACATGGGAGCCTGATTGTAAGGAGTTAAAAATCAGGTGAAAGTCAGGTAAATGTATTTTATTGATAAGTGACTGAATTGTAAAACCTGCATTTTCCAGGCATATAGTAGCATTTTGTCAAGTAACTATGTTACCTTCATTTATTGTAAAAATGCAGGATATCAAACATGGCTTAATGTTTTGTTTTTTTCTTCGTAATCTAACACTTATTGAAATTAAAATCTAATTCAGCTCTAGTTCAGCTTAGCACCAGTGCATAGTCATGTTGTAGATAAAATGAAGTAATCCAGTTGTGAGCTTGACATTGTAAGTGTAATTATGAAAGCCGGGTATATAAACAACTTCAACATGCAAAGCAAAGCTTGTCAATAAGGATGAGAGAGAGCAGGATCAGCTGTTCCTCCTTCTGCTGTCAGGCATTTAGCCAGGACTTCCTGAAACTGGAAAACTGAATGGATAGAGCAACACTTTGCTCCGATCTGATAGCAGATTAAATCAATAAATGTCTTTGTTGCTGAGCTCATATGTTTATTTATTCAATAATGGAGCAGCAATTGAAAATGTTGCTTATTTTGCCAGTTTTTGATTATTTGCAATTATTTAGTTACAGGCCCTCCAATTAACTCAGTTAAAAATTTTATCAAATCTCATCATATATATATAAGTGATATATAAAACATCAGCTTTCAGATTGTTTTTGTTTCTATGTTGCCTGTGCAATAAGCTCTCACTGGAGGTTTCCAAATGTCAACTTCTGCTCCATGACTAAATTGAATCTGTGGTCATCCCAAAAGAATCGAAATGCTGAACCAGTGAAGCTCAGACCAAGTGTTGCAATGCACTCACCTCTGTGATAAAGCAGCATTCCAACATCCACATTCATCAGAAACAAAAAAAAACACTCTGCTGTCCTGGAGTTTCAATGTCAGTCAGGACTGACTGTTGACAATCCTGGTCCAATGAGCAGGATGTTTTCTATTTATAACTCCTTCTTTCACACAGCCAGAATCCAAAAATAAATAGCAAACACTAGTCATGGGTCATGACTGTGTACTTGACTGTGAGCAAGAAGTCTCATAAGAGAATGAGAAAGGTTTTCCAACTATTTCTGTTTCCAGTCTAGACTAGACAAATAGTAGCATTCGACTCTTTGATGCATTTAAGAATTTGAAGGGAGTTCAAATGTTGCTAACATTTGAACCAAAACAATCTGGGAATGAGAACAGGAAGAGGCTGGTAAAGAATCTGACAGGATCCACTTCCCGTGCAAACTCAGTAAGTGTTCATATACTTTCTGGTATTTGCACAATGTTCTCATTTTAAATCGTATTTCTGCTGATACCTGCCATTTTTATTGTTCCTTATTTTAAATAGTCTGTTTATACTGTGGGTTTAATTAACCTATGCATTTCCTTACTTTGGATAGGACTGCACTATTTTTAATAACTGTGCAGTATTTATGCTAAAATGTCCAATGGACTATAACACCTTTGTCCAGAAGACATGTAGCTCAGCCACATGCAAATTCCTACTGATGTACTTTATTTTGACCAGGTGCCAGTTTCTTGGTCAGCACCCAGTCCATGATGTTTGACTCACAGTGTTGACAATCACAGTGGTGTACAATCATCCCATGTATGGTAGGCTTGAACCTTGGTCTAAACTAATTTAAATGTGTGTTGCAATTTGGGTTAGATGGTGAAAACGTACAGTTGGGTTCTCCATGAGGAAAGGGACCCAAACACTCATCAAAACAGGTTTTAGAACTTGAGTCCTGATCCGGTATTTATATCAAAAATTGGTTTGAAAACGAGCATTGGATTATATCAGCTCACACCTCAAATCACAAATATGAATACTCTGATTGCACTTCGCTCCAGCATTTAGTCTGCCCCAGAATTTCTATCCCTCACGCACACCCACTGGTTTATAACTAGCTAACTGTCAGTTGTTCTGACACTTATTGTTGTTGACTATTGTTCTCTGCTTGAGTAATACCACTTGGTCAAGCCTTTTCTAACATTCCACACTGCAATGCAAGTTATGAAAATATGTATAATTTGTGGTTTGTGACCTTGACCATTGTGAAAATGTGTGATGATTAAAAAAAAATAGCACAGTGTATCAGCCGGAACCATCCCTGCAGTGAAGCATGGGCAGGGTAGTATTATCCTGTGGGAGAGAGAGGCTGAATAGAACTTACAATGGAAAATTTTATAACATGCTCCTCAACCCTTTTGTGCTTTAGATTGTGTCTGATGATGAGATCATGTGTCTGCATGATCTTATTATGGGATTGGTCAAGCTGCTCTCCTATTGACTTTTACAGTGCCATACAGCAGCTCCTTGATCCTGGACACTATCTGGTGTTACTTCCCCAACCCAGGACTTATCTGCCCCCTTTAGCATCAAAGAACAATCCCCTTTCCTTAACAACAGACAAATGGCCAGGCCATCTGTGTTGGGCTCCACAGAGTTCATGGTCCATAACAATCAGGGATTCACACCTATTGTCCAATCAAGTCTCTCTTCTCTGACCAGAACCTATAAAAGGAAGCCAGACCCACTGTTAGCTGACTCTGTATTTCTGTTCTTCTCACCTTGCAAGGTTTTAATAAATGTCTTATTTCTTCTCATCCAGACTCTTGCTAAAGTCATTTCTTCCATGACAGGCTTTAGGCTCTTTGAACCTTGGTCGCTACCCTCATGCTTATGCTGAACTCACTTCCCTGTGGATACAGACACTGGTATTTGTTTGACCTTTGAATGTTCCTCAGTTCTTGAACTCCCTAACCAATAGCATTTCATGGTGACAGTTTGGATCAGATTGCAGTAAATTGGACATAATATAAAGTTTCAAAACACAAACACATGTAATCTGGTTTTGGAAGCAGATGTATAAGTAGCGAATGGAATTGGTCCGAAATCAAACCTTGTGAGATGTTATGGCTGACGCCTGAAAGCTGGATCAGAGATAAGAAAGCAAACAGTTTGAACAAGTTCCATCATTTCCGATAAGAAGAATTAGTATGAGTTACACACTAATTAGTACTGTTAATATAAAAACTACAAATTAGACTATTCTAAATCAAAACATGCTGTTAAGAACTAATTTTAAATGTCCTACAAATTAGATTATAATTGTTTAAAAGGCATCATATGTTGTTATTATCTTTAGCAAGCAATTCCATAGTACCCCAGGTACTAGTTTTGTTTTTTCTCAAAGTTTTAGTGTTTTCTCGACCTGTGAGAAAGAATTTGATGAACTGTGTGAACAGATAAAACTTACCTCTCCCATCCTTAAATTGTTTCTCCACCTACTCATTGATACCCGCTGCTTGCTTATCTGCTAAAACACTCCTTAGTTGAGAAACTGCTAGTGCAACAGTTAGTTAATGACCTGACTCCTCCTTTGCTTTTCTCTCCCCTCCTCTCTAATAACAGACGACAATCTCTGCTGAAGGCCTTTCCACAGCTCTGTCTGTAGCTCTTTTATGTAAGTGTAAGTATGTAAGAAAATACCAATCAATTGTTATTTAGATTAAATCACTAATCCAAACCTACCTAAATTAAAATCTACTCAAAATATTCATGCTCAATCTAATATTTTCACATGCATTAAAGTTAAGTCTTATTAGTATAATAAAACTTATGTCTGAGGGCTGCACAGTGGTGCAGTTGGTAGAGCTGTTGCCTTGCAGCAAGAAGGTTCTGGGTTCGATTCCCGGCCCCGGGTCTTTCTGCATGGAGTTTGCATGTTCTCCCTGTGCGTGCATGGGTTCTCTCCGGGTACTCCGGCTTCCTCCCACAGTCCAAAAACATGATTGTCAGGTTAATTGGTCTTTCTAAATTCCCCCTAGGTGTGTGTGTGTGTGTGTGTTTGTTGTTTGTCCTGTCTGTCTCTGTGTTGCCCTGCGACAGACTGGTGACCCGCCTCTGGCCCGGAACATTCGCTGGAGATAGGCACCAGCACACTCCCTACCACCGAAAATGGATGGATGGAAACTTATATCCCCAACACCACCTGTCTATTTGTCTTGCAGCTGCTTTCTCCCTTATGGTGCAGAAAAACACAGCAGCAGCGCTGAAATGTAAATCAGGGTTTCTCCTACTGACCTACTCATCGATAACCAGACCCAGATCTGCATGTGTCTGCAGTTTTTAACGGACCTCTGAACAGTGCAGGCTGCCCCTCGAACCATGCCGCCATTTTCGTAACACTTACACACATTTTGGCGCATTGTGCGCGTTCAGCCAAAGCTGCTGCTGTGCGTGGGTTGAGTGCTGCACGTGCATGGCCTATTTTGCAAGAGGAGACCATTTTAACCTACTTTTTGTTTACTGAGCCATCCGAAGTGGCGCAGCGGAATCACAATGAATTCAAAACATTGAGTCACACCACAGCATCACAGGCTGTTCTGCAGGAAAACAATGTGGCTAGATGTTGTTTTTATTATTATTATTATTATTATTATTATTATTATTATTATTATTATTATTATTATTGTGAATAATAATTTCAAAATGTTATTTATTTATCCTAGGGGTTTTTTGCGCATCAGCAATATGTGGCAGTCCTGTGCGGAATGTGCGTTTATATGGTTGAGAAATGTGCATAATTTTGCGCATCCACATTAACAGATGCAGTCGGCCGACCACTGATGAAAAGACTTACAGTGAAACCTTGCCTCGCAAAATAAAACTGATTTCTTACCTGCAGAATTTCTGACGATCTGGTGCGTAACCGGCTCTGAAGGGCCGTCTACACGGGAGATGCTGCAGGACGGTGGGCGCTTTTCAGCCTCATCAGGCGGCCGTCACTCGACACAAACGGACTCGAAGTGAAAGTGAAGCATGCCTCCATCAAATTCTGCCAGTTGCATTCAAATAAGATACCCATAGCGAGAAGGAACGGCAGTGTTTTTCAGCATCCCCTCAGCATCCACTGCGTTATGAGGGCCAAACCCTACCCAGCCCTGCTGCCCTTGGATCCGCAGCACTACGGGCAATCTTCGTGCATTTTCGTTGCTGAGTGGCAACGGGGAGGGCTAATAGAGGACAGCTGAACGCTGGGAAGAAGCCAATAGGAGAGGGCTGCTTTCCTTGTTGCTAAGGCTGGCTTAATAATAACAGGATGCTTGTAGTCAGAGTCAGTACCTGCTGAGACGGTCCCATTTTATCATCTAAGCAGTGGGATGCATGATCATGCATAAAATGACATGTGTCTGAGCCTCTGTTAAAATCTGCAGCTGCTATCAAACCCCCATAAATGCGTCATTATGTTGTACATAAGAGAGTCACTGCAGCTGCTGCATCACAGAGGGACACATATGACCTCCAAGCTGATACACAAAATTACAGCAATGCACACAGTTGTGTGATGTATATCAGCCTTCAGCCTCCTTTACTCTGACACAGTGAAATAAAATCCAGTCCAACCAAATGTTTGTAAATAGAAATGGATGCAGTCATGCATGCATTTC
The DNA here is from genome assembly GCA_902982915.1 of Phalloptychus januarius. Taxonomy (NCBI): domain Eukaryota; kingdom Metazoa; phylum Chordata; class Actinopteri; order Cyprinodontiformes; family Poeciliidae; genus Phalloptychus; species Phalloptychus januarius. The sequence goes on along the minus strand of CADWAE010000466.1, from coordinate 1,042,904 downwards.
ACACAGCTTTTCTGTGAGGGCCTGAGGGGTTTATTAGAGAATGATACCCAGCAACAGGTCAGGGAGAAAGCTGCAGGGAAGGCCAAAGCAGAGTTTTAACAAAACAATACGTCCAGTTTTTAAGAGCTGAAAGCACACCGCTCAGGCTACTGTGGGAATGGCACACCTGCAAATCTATCAAATGTCCACCTAAAATGGCAAATTGGGTAAGAAGAGCATTATTCAGAGAATCAGCAAACAGGCTTTCTCAAGAGCTCACATGATGGGACAATATTAGTTGTAAACTCATCTGGCCTATGACAGAACACACAGGGTGGGGAGCAATCATCGAAGAAGCTGCTCTAATCAGATAAGAGCAAAACTGAACCTCATGGCTCATGTGAATTCGTCACTCACTCACCAGTGATGGGTAGATGAGGCATCATGAAGCGTTTCGACCCAGAGCAAAACTGTATTGATACTGTGTTGATACTGTGTCACTGAATACTGACACCTGCTGGACATTAAAAATCCCTACAGGCAACGTAGTGAGTTGATGATAAGATTTAAATCATTGTATTTTATTGAATATTATATATTGTGTTATGGATATCTTCAGATAAATTTAAAATCTATTTGATATTCTTAGATACAGTCAATAGATAATGTGAACATCTACTATTAAATGAAAATTTAAGAGAACGTGTTTGAAATGAGGATGCCTGTGGACTGGGGTTTTTATTTTTCTCATAAATTTTCATTCAAAAAAGAAGTTTTTCCAGCATTTTGAAATTTAGTCTGTTATGCTTTTTTGACACAACTTATTCTTCTGTAGAAAAAAATGAAGTAAACAACACATTTATATGAAATAATTTATAAAAAGCAACAGAGTAATTTGTAGAATGGCTGTATACCTGAGTTTATCCCAGGTGTATGTGGGACTTCATTCTCATGCCTGACCCTGTAATGCCTCAGCATTGAGGAGGTGGATTTATTTCAATAAGACAGTTCAGTCAAACATATGCGACATTTAACCTGCTGAATATAATATGAATATAATATAAGAGTCAATTTCAGCTGAATTTGGATTCAGATAGATCAAGTAGAAACTGAAAAGAACCGAATGAAACAACGAAATGAAAACAAATAACTTATTTTCCGATGTAAGATGAAAATGTTCCCACACCAATTTTAGATATCTGAATTAAGAATTGCGTGGAAGCCCCTTTGTACTGTCCAAACAGTTGCCTGCAGAATTTTATGTTTCCAGTGAATCCAAATGATAGCATTTTATGCTGCAATTTGCATAAAATGATAATTATAGCTTTTTATGGCTATAATTAGCAATGAAGTGGTAGTTATAGTTAATTTTATAGCATATGCTATCTATTGCCTTTCAAAGATTGTCAATAAATACAAAACAAAGGAAACTTACACACAATTATTATAAAAGTTGTAAGGTGTACTGTTCAAGGATACTGTATTCATGTCAGTTGAACTCTGACCCCCAAGCAAATGTCCAGTTGATGGGCCTGCAGCTCACTTAGTTTTGGACATTTTTATAAGACTGCTGAGGTTGTAATTAATTTAAAGCCAAATGTAAAGCCTGTGTGGGTTGTCTCTGAGATTTTCCATCACTTCCTTGAATAATGGAAAACCACTCAAGGAAGTAATCAAACTCAACAGCTCAACCCAAACCAAACTCAACCCAAAATGGACGCTGGATTCATGTGACATACTTTTTTTGTGAGGAAACTGGAGTGCCCAGAGAAAACAAAGAGAGCAAACATCACACACTAAGCATTCACTCAGAATATTAAAAAAAAGGATTTTCTATTTTGGTAGATTTTAGAAAATCTAAAAAAAAGTTAAATAAATATATATACATTGGTAAAAATAAAATGATGTGTTATTTTTCAGTTATATTGTTTTCATAACAAAAACTATCAAAAATATATTAAAATATGTACGAAGAAGGTTATATTACAGCGAAAAGAAAAATAAAAGCAAAATAATAATAATAATAATAATAGCAGAGGGATCTGCTTATGAGATGAAGTTACATTTTTGGAGAAGAGTTACCAGTGTCTTATTTAAATGAGCTCTTATCATAGTAGCATTCTGATAATTCGCTTCTTCTGTGATCCACACCATAAAAGGCAACAGTTTCTATAAAATGTTCTGTAAATATATTCAGGGTAGTTTTGTTGTGTTTCGTGTAACTTTTGTGTGTGATTTGGACAAATTGGTACCGGGATTTGATCTGTGTCGGTAGATTTTTGTGTTTTTGGATTGTTTAAATTACTTAATTAGTCACAGTTATATCTGTATTTAGGCATCATTGCCATATTGGTATAATATATAATATATATATAATAGTATTATGTACATATATTATGGCATAATATATGTACCATAATATATAGTATAGCATCATAGTGCTATACTATGATGGACATATAGTATAATGTACTGTATAGTACATTATACTATACTATAATGTTTGGTATAGTATTTTTTTTCTCATAAATTTTTATTTTCTTGCGACAAACGTAATATCCTTTATAACTGCTGTGACAGTTATAACTACTAGCAGAACGTTAGTATTTAGTAAAACGGTTCTCCACTCCACTGCCTCGCGCAGCAAAAAGCATTTCCTTTGGCCAAGGTCTGAGCCAATCAGCTTGCTTCTTCTTGCAAGGTACCACTCTATCTGTGACTTTCAGCGTTCATATGTAGTTAACCTGTTTGTTTGAAAAGAATCTCAGAATGAACACCATTCTGTCGTCTATTTCCCGACTGCGTGGATTGACCCACCTGCGTAGGTAAGTTAGTTCGCTATGACAGACAGGAGGAAGGCCGCAGTGTTTCTAAGCCATGCTAAGCGCACATGCTAACGGCTAGAGCGTCCTGTTAGCTAAAATCCGTATTTATGCTAATACGTAGTGGCAGGCTGTTTCTGCGAGCTTCACACTGACTCATGGTCACAGACCACAACCAAGAGACACTGAATATTGTCATTGTTACTACTAGCTGGCAGGGACTTGTCAACTTTTCAGTTCCCTCTTTTGGTGTTGTAGTTTGTTTTCGCTGCTGCATCTTCACTGCTAATGTGGACTTATTTAATGTGGAAGCGTCAGTGATTCAATTCAATTTATTTATACACCTCAAATTCCCAGGAGCATATGGAGCCAACAGGTCTCTGACGCAAGATGGCGATGAACCATTAAAGGATTTAGATGTGAGAGGGACAATATTTAATTCTATTCTGGATTTAACAGGGATCCGGTGAAGGGGAGGTTAAAAAGGGAAATATGATTTTTGTTTTTAATTTTCATCTGAAGGAAAATCAATATATTAGTTAAAAGTGGTCTCAAAATGACAATATTATCGTTTAACGCAATCATTTTTGTTTTATAGCTACATTTATCGTGATAGGCCTAAGCTTACCTATGACTGAGATGTGATAAATTGATTACAGTTGAATTGTGTTTTCATATTCAGCCTCATTAAACTTTAACTTATGCTTCTTCTGCAACAGCGTCCCAACGTCGGATCTCTCAGCAAATGCCACGCCTCACCTCAGGTCCTTCAGCAGCTGGTTTGCGTCTGGCGCAGCTGTGAGACCTCGGCTTTTTCGACTTCTGGGGCCCATCCCTACTCAAGCGGAGAGCGGCGACGCAGTCCAGCAGCTCCCCTGGCTGCACCAGCAGGTGCGAACCCGCAAAAGAGGCATAGAGTACCAGCCGAGCAACGTAAAACGGATAAATAAGCACGGTTGGGTCAAGAGGATGAGCTCGCAGGGAGGCATAGAGGTGATCCTGCGGCGTATGTTGAAGAGACGGAAATCCCTCTCTCACTGAAGATGTTGATGGAGGATCTGAAGGACTTAGAATTATGGGAGGTGCTCAGCATGCCACTGGAAATGTCTCTAGTTGGATAAAATGGTGAAACTGGTGTGTTTTGGGGGTTATACTTTCAAAATGACTGTTCTGACCTTGAATCAGAACAAGAACTGCTGTCTTATAGTTTCACCAACTGGTTAAAACGTCCTGCTCTAAATCACCACATGTAAAGTGTGTCTCAATAATTAAATGTATCAAAATAAAATGATTTTGCAAAATAAGTTTGAGTTATTGTGATGTTTGGAGTCATGTCTAACACCTTCTCAGTGCTCTGCCTTCCAGCCGATAGAACTCTGTTTATTTACCAGAAGACACCAGGAGGAACGCTTTGATCTGTAAAGTTTTAGCATAATTTGTCATTTTGTCTGTGGAAGTACAGATGCATCTCAATGAGTACAAATTCCATCAAAATGCTTATTTTATTCAGTTCATAAAGCAATAGTTACATGTTTTGCAGTAATACATTTATTAAAGCTCATCTTACTTTTTATGGCTTAAAACTAATGAAAGCCCCAAATCCGCATGACAGCTACTGCCTCCCTCTACAATGAAAATAATCTACTTAAGGCTGCAGTATGTCAGTTTTGTAAAATATTTTTTATTACATATTTGTTCAAACTGTCAACTTCTTGTGACAGTATGATATGAGACTGATAATCTGAAAAATAATCAAGCTCCTCTGCTTTTCCCCAGCGCTAACTAGAAACAACCAATCAGAGTCAGGAAAACTCTGATTGGACTTTCATTAGTGCTGTCAATCAAAATCTCCTTTGGCGCTGCTCATGTCCTCTTCCCCTGGTTGTCTGGGGTGAGGCAGCTTTTTCCTGGTAGCTAACCCTGGCTGTCAGTGCTAAGGCTAGTTAGCATGACCTCTAATGACAATGGATAAACAGTTTTCCTGTAAAGGTAAGTAATTTCTCTGCCATTAGTACATTAACTTCTTCTTCTTCTGTTTTTTTTTACAAAGTTACATACTGCTGCTTGAAGGTCACAGTAAAAAAAAGCAGTGCTTCATCCAATCATAAGAATGGAAAGTTGACTGGAAGGAAGAACTGGTGTCAAAGCAACACAATTCAGCTTTTGCTTGAATAGCATTGATGCAGTAATTTGTGCATGGAACCCCAACTAGGGGTACTTATGGAACATAGGGGATACATGATTGTTTTCCCCCTGTTAGAAAGGGGGCAATTCTGCATTGGAAAAAAAAGTAATTTTTCAATGATGTGATGTAATATTGACAGATTTTTTACTGTTTTTCTCAGTTGTGAGCTATTAGAATCAAAATTAGCAGAAATAAACACTTAAAGCCTGTCATTCTACTTATTCTTCCTATTGTGACAATAGTAGTGACTTCAGTGTAAATGTCACAAATGAATGCATTAAAAAAAAGGGTGTTTTGGAATGTGTTGATAATTTAATAAACAGATAATATACACGTCAAATTCCCAACTCGACATTTTAATTTGTTTCACATTTAAATTATGGAATCTTGGCATTAATTGTATTATTTCAAGATACTTGAAAAATCGGAAAGATTAAAATTGGGAAAATACAATATTTTTAGAGCAATAGTAACTTTTTACTGATGGAAATGAATTGTGCTACGTTCCAGTTGTGCTCGGAACTGGGAACTGCTGACGTCCCAATCGGAAAAAAATCAACTGACTCGCCCTCCGAAGTGGGATTTCCCACTGTGAACGGAGCGCAGTGAAGCACCCAGCCCCCAGTCGCGATTTGTAAGGGTGACTTCACGTTTCAATATGGCCACTCCTCGCTTAAACATGTTTATTTTACAAGACAGACGTGTAATATGTGTTTAAAATCAATGTTATGTTGCGCCTGCAATTCTACATTGAATACATAAAAATGCCTTAAACGATTTTTAAGAGGTTCTACAAACAATGTCTTTTGACTTCGTTATGTCGAAATTCCGACTATCTGGAACGTTATCTACATCTGACGTCAAACCCAGCTCCAAGTTCCGACTTCCGAGGTATCTGGAAAGCAACATAAAACTCGAGTCAAACCGACTCTATTGATTATTGACAAAATAAAGAAATACAAATAAAAGCAATACATTCTTTAATGTGTCTATGGTTTGCATTGCCATAATATAACGTAGTGCTGGGAACTCCCACAGGCTCAAATGCAAAACTACGTAATCACCATTTTGGCCAATCATCGTATCGCTCTTCAGAGCTCGTTCTCAGTTAAACCAATGAGCTGACGTGGAGGTTAAGATGTCACCGCCCCCGAAATGGATAAACAACAAAGATGGAGTTGTGAACTGAGAGCTACGCAGACACCTCTAGTAAATGTTTGTGGTATTTTTCTTATAGACTTTTAAGCGTCTAAATAATAAAGCTGACGTAGTACAGTAATATTAGATGTAGTTTATGTCCGTTAGTCGTCCCGAGAAGCTGTCTAAGAGGTAAACAAATCGGTTTCTAAGAAACGGCTCAACAACAAAGCTTTGTTGCTAGCTCGTTTTCACTCAGCGTGCTAAGCTAGTGGACACGCGAAGACAAAAATGGAGAAGGTTTGTTTACTTTTGCTTTATGTCGGCGTTTAGATAAATTATAGAAGAGTAAATCCTTTGTTCTATTGGGTTTCTGGCTTCTGGCCCATTAACAACAGTGCGGACTTGTGAAATAATTCGTAGTTTGTACCACGACTGTCAGAAATAATTTTTTACCACCTGGGAGTTACTGCTTGTGCTTTATCTGCCCTGAACCTTTGACAGAGGAACTTCCTGAAGGGACTGCCTGTCTACAACAAGAACAGCTTCACCAGGTTCCATGCAGACTCTGTATGCAAAGCATCAGTAAGTTCTCCATTCTCACTGTTTGGATAAACAAATGTTCCCGTTTTATCGACACTTTTGCTGCTCATTTCTGTCTTAAACGTATTGTCAATCCTGTGCTTCAGAACCGCCGGCCGTCTGTGTATCTTCCGACACGAGAATATCCGTCAGATCAGAGTAAGCTCCAAAATGTGTTCTAAACAGAACATCCTGTGCATCTTTTAATGTTTCCTGTTCGTGTCTGTGTTCTTTCACTCAGTCATTGTGACAGAGAAGACAAATATCCTCCTGCGGTATCTCCATCAGCAGTGGGATAAAAAGGTAAATGTTGTAACAGAGTGGAATGATGTATATCTGAAAAGATAAACCTGCAGGGTTTGAGAAAAGTCTCAGGATTTGTGCAGTCAAACAAACTGATTGTTTGCTGCAAAAAGAAACGACCAGCTGGTCAGATTTGAACAGACTCCAGAGTTTTTAAGCTAAAGAATGTTCTGGAACCTTCAACTTAGCGTAGTGAAGTGGATTTATTGACATGTCATGACAATGAATTGTGCTGTTTGATAAATCGCCCCAGTAATTGTTACAATAAACAATTACATTGTTGTTTTGAGGCAGTTTTCAAGTAAATATATTGATAAAGGGGTAATAATACAATTTTGTCCTCTCAAAAACCAGTAACCCTTAATTTTAACGTTACAACTGGAAGATATTTTATATATCCAAAATAAAACATGATAACCAAAAACAGTTAAATAAAATGCTTATTGCAACAACCTTATGAATACATGTATAGTTTTGAAAGATCCAACATTGTCTTGGTAAGGAAGACCACAATACATGCCAACCTGACCTACCCACACATTATTTCTAACTCTGTTGCTGTACATTACATTCATTTTCCATTTGAAGCACCACACTCAAATTTGTATGTGAACATCTGAGCTGTCATTGTTTCATCTTTGACTGCCCACGTTGAATGTCTTGAGCCAACGATTCGGATTTTCTTCTAAATTTGCCAGAATTCGGGGAAGAAGCGAGAGCAGGAGCAGGCCGAAGAGGACAGCGCGGCGCCTCCGCGGAAGATGGCGCGGACGGACAGCGAGGAGCCCACCGAGGACTCGTAAAGAGCCGCCGCCGCTCCCTCCGTTCTCCCAGAGACTCGACTGCTTCCACAAAATCCACGCAGACGTGCGGCGCGTTTGCAGACGCGTGCAGTGCGGTAAACAGTGCTGATGGTTTGGGACCGCAGCTGTCCCGGCGGGCCCCCCAACCCCCAGTGTGACTCCAGCAGCTCCTTTACCTCCTGAGTCTCCACGTCTCTGCTGTAGAGTGGGAGTCTTAACATGACCGTACTTCTACGTCCTCTGCCCTCCGTCCTGTTTTGTTCTTCTTCTCCTAAACAGTCTCGTTTTACGCAGCATGTGAAGTTCTAACTGTTGCAGCGTTAATAGCAACAATTCACGCCATGCATATGTTGCTGTCATTCTGGTTCGTGCTCAATCAGGTACTTTTGACTTTCATATTTGGTAATGAAAGGAGGCGTTTCAAATACGTTCTAGTTTCATCTTTGATGTTCTCAATGGTTTTATGATGATTTATTGATTCTGGGCTTTCTGCATTAGAAGACCAGAAGGAAATGAGTTGTTTTGCTCAGAGAAACTAGTGATTTATTGCCTTAAATGATAGGGAGAAATAAGAGCTGGCTAATTTCACGCTCATATCGGGGGATTCACATCAATTTCCAGAAGTAGATTTTGCAGCTTTCAGACGCTCCGTTGTGTGAGACTTCACAAGCAGTGGTGTACATTTTCTAACCATAAGATTAAAATAATATTTCAATATGTTGGTAATACCTGCAGTTGTATTTAAGTTAACTTGTGTCCATACTGATAGCGAGGCTTCCTGTGAGTCCGTGCTACAAACGCGCGAGACACACTAAAGAAAAACTCAACCGAGCCGAGTTGGGCCGAGCAGGTACCGGTGGGAACTCTTTAAAGAGTTCAGTGCTTTGAGAAACAAGTTCAGACTGGAACGCTCACTCCCTGACAAGCGTTTGGATATTTGCAGAGTGCAAGTTGGAGTAACAGTCCTTTGAAAAAGTATTCAGACTCCTTTAATTTGATCAATCACCACAAATGATTTTTTTTTTATTGGGATTTTTGGTTAAAGAGAAAAACATTATAGTGCACACAATGTATTGTGACCTCTAAGGATAGATATGTATTTTCTATATAAATCTGAAAAGTGTGAAGTGCATTTGTAATTGCAGCCTTCACTGTAATGATAGCAGAAAGCATTATGTCTGCTAGTTTTGCATGTGTTGTGTAATGGCTCCAACTCATTCCTTCTGGACGGAGAACAGATCTATGAACATCAGTTTTCAAGTCTGACAATAAAAGTCTCTATATCCAGGTTTGGACTTTGACTGGGCCATTTTAACACATGATTATGTTTTCATGTTCCATGTTTTTGGGGCCTGCTAGAAGACGAAGCTCCTCCATCAGTCTCTAGTCTTCTGCAGGTTTTTTTTTCCTGATTCTCATACATTTAGCTCCATACTCCTCCTCTGACCCCACAGCATAATGCACACACTACCGTGTTTCAGAGTGATGTGGATTCCTGTCAACAGATTTGCTTTGATTCTCTTCAGAATCCCAATAAAACATGTTTGTCCTTTTGATGCAACAAATGGTTTTGTATTGTATCTTGTTTCTGGAAGTTATGTCTTCTTCTGTTTAGCTTTGTTTTTTTAGTTATGCTGTTGGATTTAAAGGCAGATTTTGGTCACAATGTAACAAGAATGTGTTCTGAACAGTAAAATGTGTCTTTCTTTCAGAATTATTTGTGGTGTTTGTTTGTTGGCTACTGCTCAGAGGTTTGGACTGAGTGTTTACCTGCTCATGCATGATGATTCTAACATTTAGCATATGTGTCTTTCAACCTGTCAGTGGAACAACTGCAGCTCTCACATGACGAGTTCGGAATGTGTCTGAGTTTATTGCATATATGCACTGTCAGCGTTTGTGTAAAGGTACATGGTGACACAGTAACTGACAAGAACCAGAAAGCTTTGGAGAAACTTTCAAGGAAAAAAAAAAAACAACCATTCTTCCTACTTACCTCAACTCTCATGACAGAAAGAAAGTAAGAAAGTACAGCCTGTTTCAGCTGTTGGGTTTTATGTATCAGGGTGCAATAAAAATCATTTGTTGTTTAAAAAAAGATCATTTCAATTTGCATAAGTCAGTGACGGACAGCGTCCACTAGGAGGCAAGGCTACAACAGGTGATCGCTGAAGAAGCTGCTGGTTCACAGAGGGCTGTGTCTGGGGCATATTCATAGAAAGTTGAATGGAATGAAAATGTGAGTTAGAACAAGCAACATTATTGAAGCTATGGGATGATTGACAAGAGGAATCCATTCAAAAATGTGTGAATTTGTTGAGAATATCTGGGCTGTTTTCTTTCAGGTTTTATTGGCTCTAGTGGCCTTTATTTGATAGTTAATTGACAAGAAAGTGGGTAATGAGAGAAGGGGAAGACATACGGCAAAGGTCACCAGGCTGGGAATCGAACCTGCGACAGCCGTGTCGAGGACTAAGGCCTCCAAATGTGAATTGTGCTGAACCCCTGCGCCACCCCAGCACACCCAGCTGGGCTGTTGTTAAGTGGAAGATGAGAGACTCCAGACCCAATCAGGCAGCTGACCTGAAGGCCAAAGCTTCCCGGGTCACAGGCTGACCTCCTCCAAGCCACGCTGCATCCATGCAGCAATTCATGTGAATGGAGTCCCAAGCAAGTATTAAGGGAATATAAACGAACATCGTTTTCAGAAGCCTGCCATGTCTGTTAAGAAATATTCTGATTTTCTGAGACCCTGAATGGTGGGTTTCCAGGCTTTGTGAGGAATAATCATCAACACTAGAAGAAATGACGACTTTAAAAATCTCACTCTGTGTACTTAACTTTTTAAAATGAATAAAAACAAATACTGAGCTGTCATGACTAACAAGTGCATGGTGGTGCCTATGCTGATAATAATCAATGAATGATTATTATCATTCACTCATTGATAATAATCAGTTGTTCTTTTCTATCATTCAAAGTAGAAAAGAACAACAACAAAAAAACAAAACTTACAAAACAGAACAGAAAGTGTTTTCATATCTGATTGCAGACTCAGCTTTGACTGATGAGAAATACTCGCAGTCTTTCCCAGATATGGAACGACTTCAAATTCACCTCAAGTTTCGCTGCGTCTCCTCAGAGCGGCTACAGCCCCTCTAAAGGCCCACGAAGGCAGCACAGGTGCACTTTGTTTTTCTAGTGTGGTTTACTTTATATTTAAAACTGTGTGTGAAATTGTATTATGTCCTAATATATATTAAACCCAAGAACAAACAGGGTGTACTCTCTTTTCATCCTCACTGTACGTTTAATCAGAGGTGTCTGAACCAACAGGTCAGTTTGGCCCACCGCCCCCTGTGGTTGCCACTGCCTGGAGGCATCAGGACCCAGCAGCAGCACAGTGTCTCATAAAGCAACACCAGCTCCTCCTCCTGTCCTGTTTCTCTCACATGGACATTGAACTGAGTGACATTTATTTGCCCCATATAGTTACACTCACTAAATTATGTAGTAAAATAAATTCATAGAAAATCAAAGTTTGGAAAAATAGATTTTTTTCATGGTGACTATATCTGACCTAGTGCAGAAGAATCCCAATGGCTTTGAACGTGCGTTGCAACTGAAAAGACGGTGAACGTGTCACGCATGCACACGGAAACATGCATCCAGTACCGCCACCAACCTGGAGCTGGAAGTCTGACCAACACACTGCCCTTTGTACTGCCTTGGCTTCTGGAGCCTTTCTGTCTCTGGTTCTGTATCGGATCAGGCTGCACTGTTACTGAAGCCCCCACAGAATCAGTGACACTTACTGTACAGTTTACACGTGGAAGTTAGGTAATTAAGTGTACACAGAGACAGTGGCACGCTTTATGGAGTTGCATCAAGAGTGAAAGCTGAACACTTGCTGCATGTGGTCCTTGTTGTTTAACACCGGGGTGCATCAGTGCCTCTACATTTGAATGATTATTTGTACATTTTTTTCCCTTCCTAATGTGACGTTGCTGTGGGTGATCATTTGTTAGGTCTTTGGGTTTTCTAAATCAGTCTGTAGTCTTGATTCTCCGTTATCTGACTCGTTTGAGGGTAATTCCTCTGTGGTTGTGTTAGGCTGAGAGTTAGCAGCCTGATTTGGCTGCTGTGTGCCATTAGCACACACCACGGTTCCCTCTGATTTGCTAAAACTGAACAGTTTCCCTGGACTAAATGTTCTGCTTGGGGATTGTGGTCTCTCCTGTCCACCAGGGGGAGCTGAAGACGTCACTGCTGAGCCCGGTGTTCCTCCAGATGCCGCCACTGGCTCCTTTTTCACTTCAGGCGACTTTAGGAACTTCAGAAATCCAGGCAGCTTTGCTTCGCCTCCCGTGGGGGACTGAGCTGGCGACCGGGACGTCCCAGAGGAGAACTTCCCTTGGAGAGGAATGATCTGTTTGAGTTTCATCACGTTGTTATTCCCCAGCAGGGAGCTGGGCCTCTTGGGCTTGTCTCCCGTCTTGCTGCCCTGTGATTTGTCGTGGTGGTGCTGGTGCTGCATGTCCGCCTTGTGGTAGTTGCTCTCATGACGAGCTTCCGCCTGCAGCTCAGCCTGACGGTGAAGCTCCTCCTCCTCCCGGCGGCGCCGGAGCTGCTGCTGGAAGTGCTGCTGCGCCTGCAGCTCATGTTTCTGAAAGGAGAAACATTTAGGACAAAGTGATGGAACAGAAACATTCTACAGAGCCACATTGTGTTCTACATTCCGACCAGAAACTAAGGGTGTTTTCACACTCAATAGTCTGGTAGACTCGGTTCGGTTCGACCAGGGGACCAAAAATGCAGCATTTGGTCCATTTTCAGCTGGTGTGTTCTCTTTCATACAGCATTGTGTCAAACCAACCAAACCCTTTGGAGAACCTGTTCACCCTCTCACCAAAGAAACACCTCTGAAGAAGACACTGAGGGCATCGTCCTTCTTCACAAAATGCGAACAAAAGTGGAGTGCTGTCAGGGTTTAGTGGTTGGAGGATTTCTCTTTTGTTCTTGGTAAAAGACCCCGAATCATTTCTCCATTTCTGTTAGACGAATGCCTTGTGTTGTAATCCACTTCCTGCTTGTGGAGCGGTATCTGGACCGCTTGCCGTTCACACATAATCAAACCACACCGTAATTAATCTCAATCAAATCGAGTTAACTTTTTTGCTCTGCATCAGAGTTTGATAACATCCTCTGTTCAGTGCACTGCAATGAAACTCTATTTCCTTTGTGTGGAAAGTCTGGCTCGTTTGGTGAGGTGTGAATGTGTAATCAAACTCTCGCTCTCCTTCTCTCACCAGGAGTGGTGCATTTCTGCACATAGGAGCCAGAGAAACTTAAATTTCTTCATACATTATCTGTCTCATATTTAGTCAGTAAATCTCTTAATGAGAACCCGATACTTTCTTTTGTTTTGAGCTATTAAGAGGTCAAGGAAAAAATATTTTTCCAAATGAGAGCTTGGTGTTTATTTGGTCAGTCACAGGTCTCACCTTGAAACTCTCACTAGGAGGACATTTTATAGGCCCAGTCTGTCTTTCTCATTGTTCTGGGTTTTTTGTGACCTCCTGAATGAGTGATTGATGCACTCTTGCAGTCATTTTGGGAGAGTCCGCCATTGTTCCATATCTGCGCTATGTGTGGATAACGGTGCTCACTGTAGTTTTCTGCAGAACGTAAAGCTGATCCAGTGGCTTTGTAACCCTTTCCAGAATGACTGTTTCTCCTGTGTTATTACTTCTAGTTTTCTTTGGGTCAGAAAAAGTCCAAAGAAATTAAACCTGCATATTGCCATACAGGTTCTATCTCACAAGGTTTTTTTTCTTAATAGATGAAACTAGGGCTGCACAATATTAGAAAATACAGTGATGACAATAATATTGATAGATTTTACAATCACAATAACTGTGCTTATCATAATCATGTTCAGGACACTGAATATACCAGCCATAAATGACTACACTCCAATCAATCCTTTGCGATGTGAATAATGGACAGAATAATATTGCGATGACAATATATTTGTGATATTTTGGTCTGATTATTTTGGTCTGATGTTGTCCTTTGAAGTGTGACAAGTAAAAAACTGAAAAGATCTGAAAAATGAGCAGCGAACAGTGTTGACTGACACCACGGCTACACCACATGTGTGTTAGTGGCAGTGCACATGTGTGCACTGCCACTAACCAAAGACAGGCTGGACCACAGAGCATTTCAGGTTAACACACAGCAAGAAACCAAGGGACGTGTACATATAGATGCAACACAAACCGGCCAATCGGCAGCCAACAGCAGGCCTGATATTGGCAGAAGGTCTTTCAAGCTATGACGTAGCGATATACCTTGAAAGCTTCCCTTCGTCGGTACTCTAGCTTGGCCATCTCGTCTGCTACCCAGCCAGGGATATCAGGGATGGCGACATGGATGACGTACTTTAGGAGGATTGCAAAGTGCTGAAAACCCACAAGACCACAAAAGGGCAAACTCAACACAACACATCAGAGTACAAGACATTCATTTTCACATTCTGTGTTTTGATGGATAAATACGTCTTACACACACCATAAAACCTACACCAGTCAGAACATCTTCAGGCTTAATGAAAGTATGCAGGAAGTACCTCAAGCAAGACAATGGAGATGATGGTCATCTCCGGGCTCAACCAAGGGAACAGACGCTGCAGCTGGCCACACTGACCAATCAGGTAACAGTTAACTATAATGGCTATCAAGCCCATGGCCTCCATTGCAGTCTGTTGTTGAGAAAAAGCAGACACATTTACAGACTCTTGAGGTGGGAGCCCTGAAGGCATTACTGACATTTTCAAGCTGGAAGCCACCAACCTGCCACTGTCCGATGTTCTCCACTCTCTGGCCGAACGGTCTCTGGAGGCCGGTGCACAGCTTCAGGGCATCGCTTCGTATCTCTATGATGTTATTGATAAGAGCACACATGGCCGCCAGGGGAAAGGCCGAGGAGAAGAGCACCACATAGCCGAACTGAATGAACATCTCCTGGTAGTCTTGAAGTGTTCCCTTTTCACATCAAATGTCCCAGCACAAAAACATAAGAAACATCTTTTTTTACGTGTACACATAACTTTGAGTAGACATAATTTTTTGAGAAACAAGTATAAGGAATGCTACCTCATATGTCTGCATACAACACTCTATCTCAGCCTGAGTCAAAGCAGCGGTTTTGGGTTCCTCTGGTGGATCCATCCAAGATTTCTTGTCATCTTTCCCCTCCCCTACGTTCCTTCTCTGGCAGACGGAGTCGGACTCTTTTGAAGAGGACACACTAACATTCTCCTTGGTCTCCTGCTGAAGGAAAAGTTAAAAATTATACTTCTGTGCTAATAACTGAGACATCTTTAACGTGTATTTATTCACACATTTCTAAAGGGCCCAGTGTGTCTTGTGGACCTTGAAGGGTATTTGTGAAAACAACCATCTTTGTCAGGCATTATCGACTTCAGCCCAACAATGCTGGACCCGTAAGATGTTGAGAAACTCTGACCTGTAGACAGAAACAATGCTGACCACATTACCTGAGACAGCAATTCACAGTCACTGTCCTCATCACAACTGTCAAAAATACTGGATGGATCCATCCCGTCTTCCACCAGAGTCGGACTGTCCTCCAGGAAGCTGTCCTCCACAGCCTGGGTCTCCGTCTTGACGTTCTTGTAGTCCACCTTCTCGGTGAAGCTGACTTTCCGATGCTTCATAACGCTGTCGTTCATGTCCCATTCTTCCTCTGAGAGCCTGAAGCCAGCTTTCAGATCTCCTCTTCTCCTCGGCTCCTGGTTGCAGTTCGCAGCGTGACTGTTTGAGATTCCTCTGGGACTCAAGAAGGAGTAGGACGTCATTGAGGCTTGTGCTTTCCCAAGAGCCAGGCGCCCGTACTTGAGAATGATGACTTGTAGGAGCTCCCATAAGACCTTTGGGGTGAAGACGCCGAGCTTGCTTTGCTCATAGAGATATGGCTGAAGGACTTCTTTGATGTTTTGCAGGAATTGGCGAAAAATCAACAGAGTAGCAAGCATCTGAAAGGAGAACAGAGATTTACATGCAATATATATTGTTTTATATATGCATATATATATATGTTGTTATTATGGAGTATTGGAGAAGGGGTACGATTAAATACATTTTAATTTCTCCCTACACCTTCTCAGACATTAAATGGAATTTATGTTTTATGTGTATTGTTATGTGTGATAGCGGTTATGGATATATGCACATTGGGTATATACTTATTCAGATTTATTTTGTGAGTATTCAGTTGAAACAGATGTATCAATTGACGTAAACGTATTTTAAAAAGGGTTTTTTACAGGTTCGAACTGTGTGTGTGTGTATATACGGGTATGTATAGATACACAAATTCATATTAGTGTTAATGTGGACGGACATAAACACCTGGAATGAATCATTATGAAAATGAAATGAGTGGTATAAGTTCAGTCCATTTCACCATTTGTCTTTGTGTTGTTTATTTGCATGGCTACCAACAGTAGAAACTTTAACTAGACTTTTCAGTGTTTTTGTGTTGTGAGCTATCAGTGCAGAAATATCTCGATGTCGTGTGGTTGTGCAGTCAGATACAGGAAGCTGCGTGGTTTCCTTGAAACAGCTGCTATAGATGGAGTCACATGTCTTGTTCAGAGATAGGATGCTATTTA
Organism: Phalloptychus januarius; assembly: GCA_902982915.1. Lineage (NCBI taxonomy): Eukaryota > Metazoa > Chordata > Actinopteri > Cyprinodontiformes > Poeciliidae > Phalloptychus > Phalloptychus januarius. The sequence continues at coordinate 1,026,395 of CADWAE010000466.1, read as the reverse complement.
CAAATTGAAAGTAAAAGATTCAAAATGTGGAGATGTTACAACCTGGTTTTACCATCAACCTCCTGTTTTTGTTCATGTCTGTCCATGTGTTTGAAAGAAGCTATTATACAAATCCTCTTAAGAATTAAGATAAAAATGATTGTTCACAAAGCTCTAAAGCTGCAAAGAACTGTTGGCCAAAATAATCCAAGATAAGTTCCATTCATCTTCTATAGTCCCTAGTGGGGTCAGGAGGTGCTGGTGCCTATTCCCAGCTAACGTTCCGGGCGAGAGGCGGGGTCACTCTGGACAGGTCGCCAGTCTGTTGCAGGGCAACACAGACACACAGGACAAACAACCATGCACACTCACAGTCATGTTTTTGGACTGTGGGAGGAATCCGGAGTACCCAGAGAGAACCCACGCTTGCACAGGGAGAACATGCAAACTCCATGCAGAAAGACCGGGGCCGGGAATCAAACCCAGAACCTTCTTGCTGCAAGGCAACAGCTCTACCAACTGCGCCACTGTGTAGCCTCCAAAATAAGTCATTATTATTATTATTTAAATATACAGGCTGTAACAGATGAATCAGTCTTGGGGTGATGGTGGTTCTGTCAGTCTGAATATCATCCCCTTCCTAAAATAATGACTTCAGTCATTTTTTTTGCCAAATGTCTTTATTTTGCCTAATTCATCTTTTGTCAATAAAGAGGTGATTGTTGTTTTTTTACTTTTTTTCCCCAAAATCACTTAAAAAAAAAAAGACTCAGGCCATTATTTTAGGAATGTGACTATGTGTAATTTAATCTCCTGGCTGCACATTTGGCAGCACTATTAACTTGCAGCAAAATCCCAACTTGCTGTCTTTCTGTCTGTTTGCCCTGTGCATGCATGGCTTCTCTCCGGGTACTCCGGCTTCCTCCCACAGTGCAGAAACAGGACTGGTTAATTAGTCTCTTTAAATTCTCATTAGGTATGTGTCCTTGGTCGTTTATCTTGTGTGTCTTTATGTTGCCAGTGGATGGATGGAGTGTAATCTCAAATAATGACATAACAAGCAACATGATAATGATTATCAAGTGATAAGATTCTGTTTTTGCTAATATGTTATAATATTGTTGTAAAGTGTTTAGAGAGGACCTGTGCTGTGAACTGGTGCTATATAATTAAAATGAATTGATTGAGTCTAAAGGACTGGCTAATTTTTGCCAACACTCAAAACTGACTAATATTCCAAAACAAATAGCAACTGGTGAAATTTTTTTTTTGTACCACTGATTTCAAATTTCATATTTCAAATTGTCTTCAGACTTCTTACCTCCTTCAGTCGCTCCATGTCCTTGAGGTAGAAACCAATGTAGAAAAGGCTGAGGTAAGAATTGATGAATTCAAACTGTGAAGAGGAAGAAGAAGACATAAGAAGGATTAGAAAACCAAACTATCTTGAAAAACAAATCGTGAAACTAAACAAGATAACATACAAAAACCATCTTGATGATCAAATTGTTCTCGTAGGCACTCCGCAGCCTGTAGTTCTCTGGAAGGACAAACAAACATGAAGCATTAGAAAGACATATTCTGTTTCCTATTTCTGTTTCTGCTGGAGAAATGGAGAGTCAGTCACCATCCTCTCCCTTTCTATTATTTACACAAACAGCATTCTGTCATTTGCCAAAATGATACCTACCCATGTCATTAAGCCAGTAGGCAATCTTCTTATACACCTCGTCACATACAGTTACAGTGATGGCCAGAAGTATCTTAGGGATGAATCTTGTGATACTAGGCAGCTCCTGAATCTCCATCACCACTTCCTGCAAAGTGAAGGATGTTGTTATGGAATGAGAACTAGTGACAGTCTCACAACAAAATATATATACATTTCTTGATGAAATTGATGTGTAAATGTGACAGATAATACATTTTATTTATAGCGGCCGTTACATCTTGAGATCTCAAAGAGCTGGATGACGTGATGTGTGTCATAAAACACACACTGGACACTGTATGCAGAATATGTATATTTTACCTGTTGGAAAATTGAATACTCTAATATTGGATTCTTTATATTTGGCTGTGGAGCTGTGTCATTACTAGCTGTTTATGTTTAGCATGGTGGACAGCGCTGTCCATCAGAGACCTGCAGCTGAAGACAGAGGAGCATGGCGAGGAAGACGAAGCAGAGGCAGAGCAGGCAGACCGGCAGGCTGACCAGCCATCTGAACATGGCTCTCTTCCAGGCGGGATAGTAGAACTCCTCACAGCCCGTTATGGGACTGCACCGCTTCACACCCTGCAGGCACACATTAGAAATGAGACTGTTGGGAAAGACTGTGGATCCTCTGGATGTGATGCTGCAAAGAAACCCTGACCATGAGACTGTCTGAGAAAAACAGTGACTTTAGTCAGAGGCTTTTTCAAATTTGCTGTAATATAGACTGCTACAGAAGCTCTTTTCTGCCAACAGCCATCACTATCAACAACATTTAATTCCCCTTTGGGATCAATAGAATACTTTTAAACTGAATTAATATGAGCTTCCCTCCAAAAAATAAACTTCCATGAAAGTATGAAAAACAACCCAAGTCAGTATAATGCTTGGTAACATGCTCTGTTTATCAACACATTGAAAGGCGAGAAAAGCAAGCGCCCAACGTGGGGCTCGAACCCACGACCCTGAGATTAAGAGTCTCATGCTCTACCGACTGAGCTAGCCGGGCTCTGCTCCCATGTGACCTGTGAGCCTTTTTACCCAACACAGCCCCTCCCACCACTGCTTCCTGTGGGGGCATGCAACCTAATAACACCCTCCATCCCCCAAACACACATACACACGCACAGACTCCACTCCCCCTGCCGCTCTCAGAGCACATGGACCCACCAATCCATTTCCTGCTATTGTAGGCTAACCCTGTGCTGAGAGGAAGACTGTCAGAGCAAACGTCACCAAGACATGAGAAACTTTCAGGGTCATTATTACAGGAAGCCTGTGCTTTTATTGTGAAGAGTTCTCACCCTGAACTGGGGCCTGGGCTCCTCCAAGGACTCGGCGGGGGTGTCCAGGGTGCCCCACCTGTAGGCCAGCTCGGCTTCTCGCCGCTTCCAGCGCTCCAGAAACAACGTCGCCCAGACGACGTTAAAGAGAGCAAAAACCACACAGCAGATATCCTGGCTGGTCTGTGTGAGGACAAGAGGTCGAGTCAGTCGCTTTACACAACGCTGCGAAGAGAATCCATCGGTTTTCTTTAGTGCTTTTGCTTTTTATGTTCCAACCCAAGATGTTCCTCTTCTGTGTTTTATATTGTCACTTTTCTATGTGACAATATAAAATCTGAGAATGAATCTACAGCACAGAGGAGAAAAATACTAAAAACATGGATTTCTGTTCATAAACTGAAAATGTGCTGCCTTTTTTAAGAAGTACTGTATATGTATTACAGTAAAACTGATTTAAATGTTCTTGGCATGTCAAGTCTTTGGTCATGCAAACCCAAGGTACAGAGTGTAGGTCATCGGACTTCTAGTTAATAGAGGAAATGACCTTGCTATTATTCACTTGTTTTGCACAGATGTAAGGTGGCTGTTTGCAACCCTAAAGAAACACCGAGAACTGTTGGTTCCTTATCTTTGCAGACGATCCTCGTCTCCCACAGGAAATTAACTGATGAGCTTCATTTTTCTACATAGTATAAATGCTGCAATGCATACACGTTCCACTTCAACCATCAATATGTCACCAAACTATATTCTGGAAGTATGAGGTCAAAGGGGGACATTATGTAGAATAAACGACAAGAATATAACTTAAAACAATATGATCAATTAATGCAAAATGTTTCTTAATATGATGAAAATGGTAAAACAAATATATGAGCACATAGGAAGAAAGGAATATAAGATAAGTAAAACAAAAACAACAATGGAGCTGTAATTTATTTCGAACATGATAGCAGTATAAAATAACTGACATGAACAAGGAATGCAAAAGTCATCATTTTTTGTACCACAATAATCTTAACATGCCTGAAAAAGAGTAGGAAGAAGTAAAAAAAACCTATGAACTCCTACCCCATAAACTCTTAGCATGTTTTCAGGTGGATCCTCATTATTAAATAAAAAAAAAAAACGTTGGCATAATTTAATTAATGGGAAAATTAATACCCATTTTATGAGTATTTTTGCCATGGACTCACCAAACACACATGTATATATATGTATATATACATGCATACATCCGTACCCACACACACTCGTATGCCTTAGACTCAGTTTACATATACAGACTCTCAACCATATTTCTATAGCTAGTGAAAATGACCTCCTTATTTTTCTTTTTAAATTGTATTACATGTTTTAACTCCTCATTTACCTTGTTCCATAATTTTACACCATGAATTGAAATACCAAAGCTCTCTCTTTAAGGTTTGTGATACCTGATCATCTTCTGCTAGTATCCAGAGCAGGAGGCCGATGACGGCGGGGTAGAGCATGGAGTTGGTGTAGGAGCCCAGCCAAGCAAAGTACATGCCGATCTTCACTCCAAAGTAGTCACAAATGTCATCTGGGAATGTTTTATCAGACATAACTGAGGATATTCAGCTTGCTTTAAACACTCCAACCACTGTTCTGCCATGTCGTCCTCTAGTATTTCTTACCGAGGGGCTGCTTTTCACACACAGCCTGGACCCACGAAGTCATCAGCTGGTTGAGTATTCTTTGTTCATGAAGAGGAAACATCTGATGGATCACTCCCCGAGCGATTAGCTCTGGAACTAAAAGTACAGACAACCAGAGATCCCTGTTTGATATTTCTGTTCATCTATCACATAAAACTGCAACATCTTGCTGAACTCTTTTGGCTGCTGGCCCAAAATCACCAAGTGAATATGACAAGGAAAAACATAGATTTGAATATCTAATGTTTTTTTTACCTGCTCAGCAATAAACTACACATGGGATATTTTAGTGAAACAAAAAGTAGTAATTATTTGACAGGAAGGGATCTACAGTACTTATTAAAGTTGTACAGTTTCATATAATGACTCAATTTATTGTCTATTTTCAAGAACATGACGATGATTTTGGATTTTCTTTGAAAACTGCTTGATATTGCCAAGGTTCAGTAAATCAATTATGTGCAGATTTTGGTGAAATCATGTCTGCTTCATAGTAAAAGTTGCTGGATATCAATATAAAATTTAAGAAACAAAAAGAAAGAAAAACATGTGTATTAAAAGATGAATACTTTGTAATGTACCTAATGTTTTCCATTTATAGAAAATGTTTTTTAATTGCAAAAAAAAAAAAAGTTTCATTTTTTTTCCATCTGCCTGTCCTGGGTCCCCAATTATATGACAATCAAATTTTATTTGCACATTTCAACAACAAGGCAGTTCAAAGTGCTTTACATCATAAAACATACCCTGCTTGCAGCCATGAACCACACAAAATTAGCTTAACTGCTGCAAAAATGGCCCCCAGGCCACACTTTGAACATTAACTTCTGCATTAAGGGATAAAACCAGAATAAAGAAATGCGAAAATGCAGAGCACCCTGGAAAATGTATGTGATAAAAATCATCTCACTTATTGGCTGCCCCTCCAAGAAGTGGATGTTGTGGAGCATCTCCCCCTGTTTGGCACGCAGGTTATCCAGCCAGTACTTGATGATGCTCTGACGTTCCTACAAGCACAACAGGCACATATGGTTTTACTGAATTTAATAAAATAACACCTACATTGTACATCCATATTTTTTTTTTGTCCTACAAAAACCTAAGTTACATTCCAACGCTTCCAGATGACACTGATAATGAGAGTCTCAGACGTCTAACCTGCGAGGTGAAAAAGCAAAGCTCGCTTTCTATGTTGTCATAGATGTTGTCCTCCTCACAGGAGAAGCGGCGCATGCCGCCACCAAACTGTGGCTTCACAGTCTTGTACATGCCCGTCTGCTCGGCTCCTCGCAGCAGGCTGTGTGTGGGGCGGGGGGGGGGGAGGACAGCAAGATTTCATTTCTGTCTGAAATAAAAGGCGATGTTTTCTTGTACCTGTGTGTTGAGTCTTACTTTTCAAATGTTGTTGTGATGAAGAAGGCGTGGGTCTGTGTGTGTTTATGTTGCCGGACCTGGATGCTGACCTGTGGGATTCCAACACGAATTTGATTCAGGAGCCACAGCAGAGTGTGGTCATCTATTGTATCTGGGGAAATTAAAAATACATCCATAAGAAGTTCATCAGCTGTCCAAAAGGTAGATGCAGATGGGGTAAAGTTGAGGTTTCGGTGTCTACTCTAGAGATGCTTGACTGGACCAGCTGTTGGTCAGCTGATCTACAACTAACACTCACATCCTTTGTGTGATCAGTTATTGCAGTGTATTGATAATATGTAGATTATATTTTGGATAAACCAATTAATAATGGGTTTGTATGTGATGCTTAATAGGGTATATTTTTTTTACAGATTGTGAATACAAGTGAAGCTGAAATTATGCCACCTGAGGAGTTCTGGGTAAAGAATATTTAAAAACGAAGAATATTTTTTTTCCTTAAATGGAAAATGTCTGTATCTTTTAACGCAGTTTTGACTTACTGCTCCGAGAGTGTTGTTCTTTCAGCAAATCTTTTTTGAGTCTGTATACTCAAGTTAAAGATTAATAATTTACCAAATGACTTGATGATTATTTCAATAATTAATTAATCACAATTATTCCAATTAATTATTTCAGCTCTAGTTGTGTTTTTAGTCCAATTCTCCTTGCGTGGAATCCCAGTGATGGATCCACTTCTGCTAATCTGCTAATTCGCTAATAGCAGAGCTAATTTTTCATTTATTGCTTTAGCGTTCTTGCTAATTTGTAAAATGTTTACAGCAGTTAGCTTCCCATAAATGAACATTTCCAGATAACTACGAAAGTGCTAATTTAATTTGTGGTTTTGTAAACATTTAACTGAATAAAGTTTAAAATCTGTGTTGCGCCATCTTCTTTGGTGGGGGCGAGGGGTGGCATGAGCCCAGGGTGCCAAACAGACTAGGACTGTCTCTGGTTGCAACTCTTTCTGTTCAGCTTGAATTGGTTGTGGTATGTTCACTGGTGATAGGTGTTACTGGGGGTTAAAGATCAGTCAAGCTGAGTTCCATAATTTCCTCATCTTTCATAGAAAATAAAAAAAAGAAATTATTTTACACGTTGTCCTTTCAGAAATAGTGAGACAACTATGGCAATTGTGTATTCAGACAGAAATAATAAATGTTGACTTAAGCCGCTTATCTGCCCATAAGTCAACAGCGTGCTCTGTTTAAACACCACACACATAACAGGATGTGCTCCTTCACGCTGCATGTGTGTACGATGGTTTAATGAAATGCTCCAAGTTCACTTTGCTGGCCCTTCCATTAAAAGGAAGCAGCAGACAGAACAGGTGCTGTTAATGGACAGCTTTTAATGTTGCCCAAAGCACTTCACTGTAAATCTCTGACTGGCTACCAGCGCCTTTCCTCCTCACCGCAGGACAAACATGGAGGACGTGTCAGAGCAGAGCGGAGCGTCTACCTGGAAAAGTCATCAGGATGTCACAGTTTTGAGTGGGAACCATCTTTAACCAGGACTTGCGAGAGTTGATGTAATGTCTGGCCAGCAGAAGTCGTTTCCCGAACAGTTTATCTAAGAAAAAGACAGAAAAAGATGAGTCTGACAGGGAAGGGTAATAATGCACGTAGAAACCGTGAGTGATTTTATGTGCTGACGAAATACAACATGTGCCAGACAGATGGTGGCATTTATCACCGTGACCATCATGAACACAGAGGACAGGCTGATAGCACTCTCAGCACTAGCTGCATTTCAACTGACCAATCTGAAATTTCAAAAATAAATTTGCTTAATGTGAACATTAAGCAAATATTGAAGTTTTCTCCGCTAGGATGAGAGGTTTATTGGTTTATTCGCAAAACTGCAATGGAAGCACCTTTTTCACATCACACAAATAACCAGACGTTCCTACTGGCACAAACCACGAAGAAGATGACGACAGGAAGTAGTTGGAGGACGACAGCACTCGATGCTTTTTAATGCCTTATCGCGTGAACAAACGCATTCACACGTCATTTTAATTGCGTTTCATATTTAATGGAAACACCACAATTGTGTGTTCTTTCGACGTTAGCAGAATGCTGACAAAATTATGCGCGTATTTCTAATGGAAATGCTGCTACTGACATTATTTCTTCTGCATATTTTTCTATCCTCCTTCCGTTTTTCACTTTTTCTCTAAGACAAAATAGAAATATCACAGAGAAGCATGACTCTGCTGCTGTGGCTGAATGACTGAGCAAATATTGTGTACCGGCCACTAATTTGCAAACTTAGTGGCGTGCAAACAGTCCCAAGCAAACGCTCTTTTCATGTCTGACTCCAAAAAAAAAACATCATCTCATACTCGTACTGCTCATGATAAGCAACACTTACTCTGTTGCTTATCTACCAGCTGAACCCTGCACAGGTTTCCCAATGCTTCTATGCATGTGCAGTTATCTGCAGGTTGTGTGTCGTGAATGAAGAGGCATGTGTTGATCAGATGTAGGTCAGAGAGAATTAGACGTTGTGAAAAAGAATGATCAACACTCTAAATATCAACTCTTCAAACATATTTGACCTTAGAACCATGTGATATAGTTAATTATTTTTATTTATAAGTTTTATAAGTTTACACAGAAATATGTGTAAAAAAAAAAAGCTAAAATCCCCAAATTCAAAGTGTGTGAACATGGTCTGCAGCCATTCTCTCAGTGGCTCTCACTTTGCTTCCTGCTGAGGCGGTAGCTGCAGTGAGGACTGACCACTCTCCTAATTGTTCACTGAATTATAAGGTGACTCTCAGTGTCCGCGTGAGCTTGGATTTTTTATGATCAAACCCATCTACTCGTAGTCAGACCCTGCCATCCTGAGCCGTCCGTGTGTCAGACATCTCTATATTGATTTAAAAAACTAATATTTTTTCTTTGTGAGATTTAAACTAAAAAGGTTACGTAAACCTGCATAAATAAATCAAGAAAGTCACAGTTCTGCCTTGAAATTTGCTTCTCTAACAAAACCTTGTTTAAATAGGCAATAAATGTACAGCCTAAAGAGAGAAAAAATGCTAAAGGGGGCACTCAAAAATCAGCCCTGACTTCCTTTGTTTTGGGAGACTGTTGACTGGCTGATAGTTGCATGTGAAGGCGAGCTTATCCACCAACCTTTGATATATCCATAAAGGTTTGAAAATCATTCAAAACCAATAGTTCAACTTTTTGTTGCCATATTTAGCAACTTCTGACAAAAACAATTGATATCTGCCAACAAACGAATCAGCAAGTCTGGTTTTTTAAATATTGGTGATCGGCCAGAAAAACAGCCATCAGTGAACCCTACTAAACAACTCTTTGTTCATCATTTAAAAACTCACAGCTATATGAAAAGGTGACAACAACTGTTCATGAAGTGCAAATCAAATCAGAATAATATTTGGGTTCCGGTGGAATATGAAAAATGAACTGATGTCTACTGAAATATGAATACAATAGACACGGATCCCTCTTTGTTAGAATGGAGCCATCAGAAGCTTATGTCTTCTTATCTTATCATGGCGCCAGTTGATGTGTGGGATGTGTGAGGCAGTTAGTGAACATTTAATTCTCAAACTCTAAGTGTTGGAAGCTGGAAAAATGGGAAGCAGCATCCAGGTGGTGACTGCCAATCAGTGGAACAGGAAGGACAGGAAGAAACTGTGAGCTCCCATCCAGGAGACATGCAAGTGCTGAAGAAGTTAATGTTGCTTCTGACAGAAAGGTTTCAGAATAAACTGTGCATATGAGGCTTGTTGCGTTGTTGCGTAAGGGTCTGCAGACTAGCTCACCCCTGGGAGAATCAACAATGGAGCTGTGAGTCATGTAGCAATGGATGAAGGTGACCTGATCTGTTTTTTTTTTGCATCACCTGAACGGTTGGATGTGCGTGTCGCTGACCTGACATCAGGAAGCACAATGAGAAGAAGAAAAGGCGGCCTAAGCAGCGTGATGCTTTGGCCAGAGTTCTGCTGTGAAACCTTGGGTCAGTGTGGATGATACTCTGACACTGACACATTCTCAGATACACTTGTTCTTGGAGGTGGTATTTCCTGGCCTGTTTTAACAGGATCAAACTCCCTGGCACTAAGTGGTGATGCGTCAGGAATGGTTCGAAGGTCGACTCCAAATTCCCCAAAGCTTAATCCAACTTTTAGGGTGTGATGTATAAACAAGTTCAATTTATGGAGGCCCCATCTGACAACTCCCAGAACGTAAAAGATCTGACCCGAAGCACAGCTCCAGCTGCATGGCTTCAGGGTTCTGGAGGAGTCCATGCTGCAACACGTCAGTGCTGGTTTGACAGGAAAAGGAAAACCAACATGATACTAAGCATAATGTTACCAACAAAGCTGAGTCTGTTCAGTGTAAATGCTGAAAATTAGACTGTTGCCTTCTGATTTTGGCCAGTACTGATTTATTTTAAAGATTTTGTTGGGTGAAGTAGCCTTTATTTAACAGCTGGGTGAGACGGCTCCTTCACGCTCCATTGCGTGACGGAAGACATCTGGCAAAAGTCATCAGGCTGGGACTCGAACGCGTGACGGCCACGTCGAGGACTAAAGCCAGATACATTCATACGGGAGTCGTGTTTTACCCTATAACAGTTTTTTTATGTCTGAAAAGTCGCTGAATGTAGAAAGAAAGAAAGAAAGAAAGAAAGAAAGAAAGAAAGAAAGAAAGAAAGAAAGAAAGAAAGAAAGAAAGAAAGAAAGAAAGAAAGAAAGAAAGAAAGAAAACCTTATCCAGAGGTGGATAAGCTGCACATGTAAATATCGGCCAATCTTTATCAATGCACCGAGCCTGAATATTTTATCTAAACATGACCATTGATTGGATTAAATTGCAATGAAATTGATAAATCCAGAAAATTAACATCATATTGCATCCAAATAAGACTGAATATAAAATTGACCTGTTTCTAACAGACATTAAGATGATGTTTGGTACATTTGAATGGTATAAACAGACCGAATTGAGTTCAATTGAATTATTAACATGACATAAATTCTAAAAATGTATGTTAATACACTTTACTATCAATATGTATTGTCTACATCAAGTCAGCACTTGATTTTGAAAAGAAACGCACCCTGAAACATAACGCCACACAAATCACGTTTAGCTTATAAAACCAGCAGCATCTCCAGTGAATCTAACTCATCAGATAATGACAGAGCAGGATTTCATAATGCATCCTCATTGGACGGTTCTCCAGACAGAAAGAGCTGCAGCATATTCTCCTTTTTTTTACTGTTTAACCAGTAACGCAGCAGCAGCAGCAGCAGCAGGACATGCCTCATGTTCCCTGAACGCACCTGTGGTTCCAGCAGGCCCGTCACTGGGAAACACGCAACACCAAAAACCCTTCAGCCAAGTCTGCGCGGCGTCAGTGATGCTTCACAAAGCCCGAGCACGGTGGCTTGTAAATCTTCATTTTCAATCACATGAAACACAAATACGTAGCTCCTGCTGGCTGTCAGAGTCGGAAAAGCGGGGGAGGGGGGACTCACCGAGCACCCCGGCGGTTTGCTGCTGCTGGTTGCTGGTCCTGTCCTGGTGCTCGCTGGGCACCGACCTCTCCGTCCTCCCCATCCTCTCCCCTGCCCCGTCGACGTCTGCGGCGCCGCCGCTGCCGTCTGCCGCAGAGTCGGCATCAGCCGTCGCCTGCGTGTTGGTGCCCAAAAGCTCCATTGCGTGAAGAAAGACGGCCGTCAGAACCCGGAGGAGGCTGCTGTTAATACATGGCTGCTGGCGGGAGGAATGACAGCCTGGTGTGTGTAGCAGTCAGGGAGGAGAGGGAGGAGCGCGAGGAACATAAACATGTCATGTAGCCTCACGTTCTGCTGCGCACCAGTCGTGACTGCGTGACGACACAGACCGGGGGACACCGCGCGCGGGCTACAGGTCCACACAGAGAATGGGACATGTCTCTTCTAGATAGGCGTATTTAATGCTCAAATCAATCTAGTCGGAATATCGCTTCGCTATATGTCTGCATGATCCGTTTTTCATTTAAAACGCATATTCTGAATGCGTGTGATAATCCACCAAACCGTTACATATACAGCTGGAAATAAACGTTTACGTAAACCAAATAAAAATAAGTTTTTCCCCCTCACTGTCTTCTAAACTTCTCTTGTTTCAGGCCAGTTAGAGTTACCAAAATTATTTCTCTTTGTTAAATACCACAGAATTTAACATTTTCTCAGCATTTGGTAGCATTACCTTTCAAATGTATGACATGGGTCAAAGGTTTTAGGATTGGCTTCCATAAGCTTCTCAAAAGTTTGCTGGAGTTCCTCTGGCCCATTCTTCCTCCTCCTTCCTAGGAATTCTGAGATGAAAGTCAGAATTATTTTATTCAGTGGCCCTCCAATCAGACCCTGATTTTGATGTTTTAAGACAGGTAGGAACCATGTTACAAAGAACTACTCTAATCAGAGACTTTCATCTTGGGAGAGATGATCACAGTGTTTTTAAAACGTCTCATAAGACCCATTTAATCACTTTGTCTTTTGCGACTTCTTAAAAGTTGATATCATGGTTGTTGTTTTCAATTTATTTTAATGCAGGAACCTCTTCACACAGGAATGTTGAACAAGAGGGCACAAAAAAACTTGTGTGCCATTTTTAATGTGGACTTCGACATGGCTAAATAATCAACTAAGTGTTGAAATGTTCAACCTTACAGCAGATCCATGGTCTCCATATGTACATTTCTTGCTGCTTAATCACTCAATGAAGGTAAAACTTCTGCAAAATTGTTGATTGTGAACAGAAAAAAACCCCATCTCTAATTAATGGTAAAATACCAGCAGCTGTGATTGTCAGAATTTGACCGCATAAATAAATCCGTCCATTCATTTTCTGTACATCTTTGTCCCTAGTGGGGTACGGAGGACACACAGGATAAACAACCATGCACACACACAAACACATAGGGAGAATTTAGAGAGACCAATTAACCTCACAGTCATGTTTTTGGACTGTGGGAGGAAGCCGGAGTACTTGGAGAGAACCCACGCATGCACAGGGAGAACATGCAAACTCCATGCAGAAAGACCCCAGGTCAGGAATCGAACTCAGAACCTTTTTGCTGTAAGGCAACAGCTCTACCAACTGCACCACTGTGCAGCCCATATAAATAAATATGGTCAGTAAATAAAATAAATACCGTAAATTACAGACTTTTTTTTTTCTTTTACAGTGTATCTGAACATTACAGGCATAGCTGACCATAAGCCTCTTCAACATCTGATCCTTTAAAGAAAGCACAGAATGTCTGTAATTATCATCATATTCACACTATTAATGCACTTTAATCATGCATTGCGTCCTGTGAACTGCACATGTACATATTAAAGATGGCTTACATACCCATACATGTCACATGCATCTAAAATGTGAAAGTAAACTACAATGAAACATTTCTCCATATTATTTCCATCATGTTGTAGAAAAGCCCCTGTTTTAGCAATACACAGCTATGGCCACTAGATGGCAGCGGTGAGTGGTTTATTGCTTAATTATTTCAGGAAAGCTTGACGGCGTCTCAATCACGTTATTAAGGCAAACTGGTTTCATTCCGGGTTGCACAGTGGCGCAGTTGGTAGAACTGCAGCAAGAAGGTTCTGGGTTCGATTCCCGCCCCGGTCTTTCTTTCTGCATGCATGGGTTCTCTCACGGCTTCCTCCCACAGTCCAAAAGACAGTCTTGTATGTCTTTGTGTTGTCCTGCGACAGACTGGCAACCTGCCCAGGGTGTACCCTGCCTCTCGCCCGGGAATAGACACCAGCACCTCCCGACCCCACTAAGGAAAAAAGGAGTATAGAGTATAGTATGGATGGATGGATGGTTTAATTCCTGCTAATGTCAAGCTGCTCATCAAACCAATAAAATTACCTCCATAAAATGACCACATATGAGGCAGCGGCTGCCTGACAAAGCAGTGCAGAGAGCCAACACAGAGCTGTGGTGCTGGATAAATCTGATTGCACTGGAAACCCTGATCCCTGATTCAGAAAAAGACACACATCAGAAGACAAACAATACTGTGCATCTGAGGTCAAAGTGCATGTTTCAATTCTTACTAAAAGGACAAACAAGTACAAAGAAAACAATACAAGTCAAAGAAGGGGCTCTTTGACTAATTAGTCATACAATAGACTAATTATGAGAGCTTATCAGAAGGAAAAGTAAGATAGATGATTTGAAATAGCTCCATATCAAAAAATTGGCGAGTGAGTCTCGACCTCTGACAAATAATATTTTATTATCTGCACAGGAAACTGCTCTAGATATGGTTTTCCAACAGGACATCATCATTTTGTGGGAGTTTTGATTAGGAAAATTCCAGAGGGTTTCAGTTCACTTCTCTCCAAAGATAATGTTTCTTTTTATATATTTTTTTTTTTCTGGAGAACAAGAAGAAAAAATCTTGCACAAAACCAACTCTTTCTCCATGGTTGCAAAATATATTTTTATTTCTGTGTACAGTAAATTGCAAACATTATTCTATTTGTTTACACCGGTATATAAGACCTCATGATGTTTGTCTTTTAAGATGTTTTTAGTTGATTTGTCGTAGAGCATACAATACAAATACAATTTTTAAACATCTGTCTCTGAAGGAATCTTGTTCCTTAGTTTCAAGATTTTTATTGAATAAATAATTTGCAAGTTCTTTAACATTCACTTCATATAAAGGTTTCGTTTGCATCACAAACAAATGCTCACTGTTGGTTTTATAACCAACAACAAATGATATATGTTTTATAAAAAAAACAAAAGCCATTGTGTTTTGGATGGATTCCAGAACAGTCTGTGAAATAGAAAATTCTTTGTTAATAGCTATCTAAAGTCTGTTTTTTGTTTTTATTGACGCAACATCAGCCTCTGTCTTCATCTTCCGAACATCAGCCACGTTTTCATGCTAATCTTATCGGACCAATGGGTTCGCCTCCAGGTTTTTCTGCAGCTTTGCAGTTCATTCCTGCAGAGCTCCAATTTGGCAGTTGTTCTGTGGGCTTTTGACACCTTTTCTCTCTAGTTTTCTTTCCAGGGTCTTCAAATCTCTGCCAGGTTTACTCTTTAGCAGGTCTCCATGGTGCTGCTTGATGATCCTTTTGACTCAAGTTAGAACCGCTGTGACGTCTTTGTTTTATTTCGTTTTTGACTTGTGTCTTTCGAAACCAACGCCTCCAAACATAATAAAGATCCTACACTTTGCGTTCCTTAGAAGAAAATCATTTGTTTTGTAGATTTATCTAGTCTGGAGCTTCACAAAGTCAAGGGTCGTCACTGAATAACGTGTTTGTGCTGCTGCTCAACAAAAATGTCAGATTTGAGGACAAGGGCAATCATTTCAACATTTTTCAATACATATATAATTCAGTAATTCAAACCCATGACCTTTTCATAACGGGAATGAAAACATTTGTATCTATATTTCACAGCTTGAACTCAGGGTGAAGCAGCTGTTAATGGTTAAGGTTAATATTATAAATACTGTCGCTTTTCCTCTTGTGGACGTTCTGCTCCATCTGGAAGTCGAGGTTCATTCCTCACAGGCATAAACAAATTCATCATTTGTATTTTTGAATGATGAACCTAAGATTCATAAGCAACTCAAAAGCTGCTGCCCTACCATCTTTCCTGATGTGCTTCCTCATTGTCACAAACCAGCAAACTGTCCAAGTGTCTGCATTTATAGAAGTGATCACACCGACTGAGAGTCGTTGATGCATTTCATTCCCAGGACCTGATTAATCTGATTATACTGATGCTGTGATTTGTTGAACATTCAGAACGTTTTTCTGCGCATAACCTCCAGAGAATAACTCCTGTTTGTGCATCATTAACATCTGGAAGGGTTACTCTAGTTTGTTATGATGATCTAATGATGTTAGTTGAGGTTTCAGCTTCTTGGCTAGTAGAAGCTGAAACTATGAAAATCAGGCGTCTCTTGAAGCACCTAATTTGCTCTTTGTTTTTCTCTTTGAGAACAGTTCTGTCCGCAGAGGTCATGGTGGAGGTCACGGTTACTCCCTGCCCCGGTCCATCCACAGATTGTGCATCCTTAGAGGTCTCCAGCACTATCTTCCACCCTCATCTACAGGACTGGACTTCAGTGTGATTGTGAGAGTCCCAGCAGAGAGGAAATGCAATTAGAAGTCCAAATAACATGTGAACATTAGGAGCCACTGAAAAAGAGGCACCAGTCCTTCAACTCCAGATTAGGAAGGAGGTCGTAATCATAACCATCCGTTCAATATCCTGCCTAAGGAAGAGGAGGGTGGCGGCTGGGCAGACTGCTGCACAATGGACCCGACTCTTCATCAATGCCTTGGGCTCAACATCCCCATATCCTGCAGAAGACCATTTATTCTTACTGAAACCCACACTGGTTACCCCCAGAAAGAGACAACCCGAACCCTAAAACAAAGAAAGACTAATTCCTAAAGCTGAATAATTGTGATTCAGGACATTTGGTGCCATTATCTATAATCAAAAAACAATCATATTCAGAAGCTGTTTTCTAGGGCCTGCAACTAACTAACTAACTAACTAACTAACTAACTTTTAGTAACCAATTAATCTACTGAGAGCCGTTGTCTGCACCAAGAAGGTTCTGGGTTCAATTCCCGGTCCCGGTCTTTCTGCATGGAGTTTGCATGTTCTTCCTGTGCATGGGTGGGTTCTCTCCGGGTACTCCAGCTTCCTCCCACAGTCCAAAACCATGACTGTTAATTAGTCTCTCCAAATTCTCTCTAGGTGTGAATGTGTGTGTGTGTGCATGGTTGTTTGATTTGTCTGTCTCTTTGTTGCCCTGCGACAGACTGGCGACTTGTCCAGGGTGACCCGCCTTTCGCCCGGAACATTAACTGGGGATAGCACTTCCCAACCCCACTAAGGGACCAAGGTGTACAGAAAATGGATGGATGGATGGATGGACAATTAATCAATTTAATTGAATAAAGAAAATCAGCACATTCTGCAGATTCTTCATTGAACAACTTTGCAATATTAGAGATGCATTAAAACATGAAAATACAATTCCTTTCTTAAATAAGAAAATAAACTTTTTATTGCCTAAAAATATCTTTAGTTAATGCTTGTACCAAATATTTCATCTGCAGCTAAAAATCCTCCTTTTTTCATTTTTAATAAATAAATCCTTCCAGCATCAACATGTGAACAGCTCAGCTCTTTCTGAATTACTAAACAGCAGTACGGCTGATCTGGTCATCAGTTTTGGTTTGACCTATTCATAACTGGGCAGCAGGAGCTGCTGAACTGAAGATTATGTTGTTGTTTTTTCTTTTACAGAATTTGATTAAGTTAAATTATGCCTCTTAATGAGTTCTGAGTAGAACTTAGTGACAAAATGTTTTTAATGTTAAAAGCAGAATGTACTCATGTTTTGGTTTGATTGCTGCTCTCAGTGTGTTGTTCTTTCAACAAACGGCTTTTTTTTTGTCTGTTTACTCCAGCTAACAACGAACTGATGACTAAATTCCTTGACGATTATTTCGATTAATCATGTTTAATCCGATGATCGTTTCAGCCCTAATGTTTTCCTTATTTATTTTTTTATTAATATATTGCATATTCACTAGTTTGTAAACATAACTAAAAGTTGACTCAAACTGATAAATGAGCATTTATGTACTTTTTCACTTATTATTGCTCTCTGCTGGATTAAAACAATAATTACTCATAATCTTGAGGATGAACAGCCGTCTGGGATCCTGAGATAAGCCGACAGGAAGTATGCTTACTCAGGTGCGCATCATGGTGACATTGGAAATGATCTGAAGGCATCTTTTATCTGAGATTCTTTAATAAGATGACTCCCCGAAGCATCCACCCAGATGACCCTTATTTTCCTCACTGCTGCTCCTCCAACGAGCTGCACATCCCAAATGTGGAAAAAAACTGTTTCTGCTAAACAAAGGATATCCTTTGGACAGGGCAGAGCTGTCCTCTTATTCACCGATGGACAACAATAGAAATGGGCTCTGGTGCAACCAACAGGATGTTTGTCTGTTCATTTACCTCCTTTTTTTTCAATCCAAAGGTTACGAGCTTGTGGAGCGAACTTAATTAGGTTTGATGGAATTATGTCCTCATAATTAAAAAAATAAAATTAAATTAACCTCCCTCATATTTCATGTCAAAACCACACAAAACATGGCAGTCAAATATCTAACGAGTGAAATATGACAGACACCAGATGCCTTTCGTTTCTGAATAACTTGAGAGACGTTTGGTGCCTCCATCTGGGCGACAGGAACCAGATCTGCAGGCGGAGAGCCGCGGGGCTGTTTTTGGAGCATGCACGTAAGCGACACTGCGAGCAAAGGTTCCCCTCATCCGTCTGCCTCTGTCTGCTGACAGGTTGGCAGGTAAACATAAACACCCTGGAAGGATTAAACCTCGCTGCCAGTAACCGTGGCAGCAGGGGCCACGGAGTCTCTTTGCAGACAATTAACTACACAATAGGTGACGCAAAAGGGGACAAACAGTGATTTCCAGGTCTGAGTGGGGTAATAGTTTAAATAGCTTTGTTTACAAAGGCATGCTTTTGTTCTGACAGACATACAGACATGTGGAGGCTCAGGTGCTCACGTGGGACAGGAGAGCCGCCGGTTCGCTTTAGCAGCATGTGATTTGTTAAAGACACAAACTAAACAGAATGCATGTATAACTATTTCTGAAGCAGAAGTTTAATAATGTTCAACACTTGGTTGGTTTTGTTTCTTTAACAGTGTTATTGAAACTAACTAAAGAAAAAGAGCAAAGAATATTGACATTTTGTTGAGTAAAAGTACAAACTGTGGTCCGGTGGTGAGCGAGGCTTTTAAATCCAGAAACGCTTCCTTGTTAAGAGCACACAGTTAAAAAAACAGAGCATTTCAGTTTTTATCCACAGGTGCTCTGAGTGAACACCCTTGCCAACAAACTGTTTATTTTCATATATTTATATATAAAAATAAATGCTGGGAATGACATGTTGAATATAATGCGTGGCACAATTTTCACAGTAAAAGAGCGAAGCAGCTTTCATTTCAGTAGATGCTTATTAAAGACATAACTGGTGAAATATGTATTGCACATTCTATTTCTTTATATTCAACAATGTCTTGAGGTTTTCAACACAGTTCTATGAGAACCCACAGTTCCCATAGAACTGTGTTGTATGGGAACACATACAACACAGTGTATGTGTTGTATAAGATTTCCAAAATGAAATCGTTTACAAACAAAAATCTGAGAAATGTGGTCTGCCCCCTTTACTAGCATGACCTTAAAGAAACTGAAATCAATTGCTTTCAAAAGCGCCTTAAGTAGTAAATGAACTGCAGACTGGTATGAAGGATGACTGTACATGTTGTTTCAGACAAATGAATTCATGTTTTCAGATTTTTGATTTGGAGAACAAATGAAAAACCATGCATCATTTTCCTTCTGCAACTTTGTGTTGCTCTATCAAATAAAGTCCTAACACGTTATAAAATAAATGGAGGTTTGTGATTAATACATGACTAAAATGTGTGGAATATTAAAGAACATTTTGCTAGTCATTGTACATGAGCTCAGAGTGAGAAACCTGCGTAATCCCTGTTGTCAATTCCTTCCATGAGTTTTCTCATCTAAACATTGACTTCATCTCCACGTGTGTTTCCGTGTGTTTAGCCCAACATTCTGGACAGATCCTGCTTCTCCCTGAAAGGAAAACGCAAAGAGAAATAGTGGATTAGTGATTGTTGTTGTTGATGTGAGGAGGAAGAGGGTCAGGCTCTCATGTTAACATGCCTGCTCCATCGTCACAAAGTAGGTTCCCCTGTTCCATCTCATGCTTATTCAAAGAATACACTGTATATTCTATTTATGATCTTTTTTCCTTTCTTTCTTTCTTTTTCTACAATATTCTCCAAACAGCCTTAAATAAATAATGAAAAACTCAACAGAAAAACTCAGTTTCATTTGCCCCCTGTGAGACAGAATGCTGATACTCACTGCGGGGCAGGAGGGTTGATGAAGTGCTGCAGGTCCTGGATGTGCTTGGCGACAACTAACAGTCAAACACAGAAGGGAAAAACAATGTGTGATTATCAGAAAACATAAACGCTCCAGGTTGTTATGAGCATTGTGATGTTAAAGTGTGAATAGAACACGCTGTAAATCATCAGTGTATTCCAAACAGTAACGCTTTTGAAGGGACCAATGGTATCATTTGTAATTTGGACTTCATTGATATGAGGAAGGGTTATTTATGGAAAGAGGGGAGTTCATCCTTATTTACATGTAGATTCTATGTCAGGAAATCAGAGCTGAGGTTAAAACTACTGTAAAAAAAAAGAAGGGATGAATTTCTGATTACACCCTGTTTAAGAACCCGAGAAGGTTAAAAACCAGAATGTGACTCTGAAGACTGTTGCCATGGAGACCATCAGAGGAATTGCTTCTCTGAACATCCATATTACATATAAAATACTCCTGAAAATGGATCACAAAATAAACAGATATAACTAAAACATAACATTTTGGGGGGGTTTGGTCTTACCTGCACCGCCCGCCTGTCCGCTTGTTCTTCCTCCACCAAACACAGACCCGGTTCCAACATTTCCACTTCCAGTAGATGGCTTCCCTGGCACACTTCCTGTCTTACTTTGCCCTGAGTTGCTGCTCCCAAGACCAAAATCAAGCCAAGACGAAGCTTGTGATGAACTGGTTTTACCGGCTGAGCTGCCAAACGCACTCGACACAGATGACGATGATGATGCCGACCCGTAGCCTGGTGAGCTTTGCCCCCCTGAACTTGGATTGTTTAAAGCCGTCCCAGCTGAACCTTGGTTTAGTCTGGATCCCAAAGACCCAACCGACGACCCAAAGGATGACATGGTTCTCCCACTCTCTGCTGGTTTGTCTGGTTGTGTCCTGGTTGAGCCAAGAGTTGACCCTAACTGTCCTGAGCTTGAGGGTCTGTTAATTCCTGAACCCACGCTCAGGCTTGGGTTTGGCTTGGTTTGCGGAAAGAATGAACTTATGGATCCTGCTCCAGCTGATCCCGGCTGATTAGACCCAGCGGACCAAAAAACCAACGGCTCCTGTGGATCCAACCCTATTGAGTCCTGACCCAGCACTACTCTGGCTTGAACTTGACCCAACTGTTCCTGTTCTACTTTGACCTAAATTGGAAAAACTGGAAGGGGAATAGTTGAGACCACCAGCGTCTGACAAGCCAGGCACGAATGGGTTCTGTACGCGCGACGGTGAGCCCGGGACCCCTCCCTGGTATCCACTAAATGCATTCTGAAATGAAAAGACAGCAGCAAATGAACATGTGAGCTCCCAGCAAAACAATGCAGGGACAACAATAAACTTCACCTCCAATATGGCACCCAGGTTCAGCTCTCTGTTTCAGCAAACATGGAGGCTTCAGCTGTTCTTACACAACATTTAGCAGCTTCAGCTCCCTCTGCTCCCCCCAGTATTTAACCTGTCCCACTCTGAACCTGATGTTGGATCATTGTCAGCTGCTTCATGTCTGTAATCATTCACTGGTCTGAAAAACCTACAGAAGCCATGATTCTATCAATTATTATTATTATTTTTTTTGAAGTATTGGAATAGAAAAGGTGGCATGATTTGAAGTAACTTCCTCTATTTTGCTAAAACATTTTCAGGCTCGTTTTGAGGTGGCTGTTGGCTTTTCTGAAAAAAAAAAGGAGTTTGTGCGCTAAAGTGGAGATGGAAGCACATTTACAGAATAAGTTCTGGGGCAGTGAATGAACCCATCCATTCATGTGTCTGCATCCATGGCGCTGGAGCAGAATTGGTCCTGTTGTTCCTGCCACATTTTACCATAGACGATTGGACAGTTTCAGCTCAGGCTTCATCATAGATCTCTCACCTCTTCCTTGTCATCTTTGGTGCTTTGGTCCAGAATCTGACCATGTTGTCTCCTTGTTTTAGTAAATCACAGAAGACATTTCTACAACTCTTGACCTAAGAGTTCCCGATCAGCGAACAGAAAGAGAAGTTGTAAGCAATGACTTTGATTTCTTTGGGCTTGTTTAGAATAGTTTCCAGCCTTCACTTCCTGTTCACTGCAGCCACGCGCAGCATCAACATCTGATGAAACAACTTTGCGTAGCCTGATTGATTCACTCCAAACAAGCTTCATTTGCATCTTCTTTCGTTCTCTCTCTCTCTTTTTTTGCAACATTTCAAAAGTTTGCTTAGAATTTGCATGACACTTGGATGGAGATGTAATTTAGCTAAAGGAACATTGTGTAAATTATTTCTACCAATCTCTGCTCTGGGTTTTGAATGTAGTCAATAAAATAATCTGTTGTAGAGATTATAGTTTGATATTTTGATAGACTGAATGATTTCAATTCTTCACTGTATTTTGTGTAAAGTCAGAAGGAATGTAAACCACTTCTCAGTGGTGATTCTTACCCTCGCCATGCATGACATGTTGAGTTGCTTTAATTTGCCTTTCAGGTCATCCATAACTAAGTCCTTTAACTTCAGTTTCTGAAGCAGGAGATCATTGTCGCTGGTCAGCTTCATCTTGTCCATCAGGAGTCTCTCCTTCTCCTGGTCGTGTTTCTGCTGAAGCTCTGCTCTGCTGCGTTTGTTCTGCTCCACGATGCCCGTGCGATTTTGGGTGACCTCGCGGTAGTCCTCGGACAGCCTCCAGTTCTCTGCCTTCAGGCGGGTGTTCTCAATCTGCATATCTGACACCTGCTGTCCAACCACGTTCAGGTAGTGCTGCAGCTTGTCCTCCACGTCCCGGGACAGGCTGGTGCAGTTGGTGTGGATCTGCTCCAGGTGCTCCTTCTGTTTTGTGCAGGTGAGCTGGAAGGCGATGTGCTTAGGGAACAGAGAGTCGATCTTCTCCAGGAAAGCCTTAGACACTTCGGAGACAGGAGCCAACAACTGGGAAAACTCGTTCTTGGAGTTTTGCTTGAAGATTTCCAGCTCTTTCTCCAGAATGGATTTTTCCTTCCTGAGGCTGATCGCTTCCAGGAGCTGGTTGTCCCTCTGCTTAACAATCTGCTCCCTTTCCAGAGTCATTGACCTCGCTGTTGCAGTAAAGTTGGAATCCAGAAACTGAAGTCTAATTTTCATTTGCTCAGTCAGCAGCCCACAGTTGCAGTCCCCTTGAGGCTGGACAGCTTTAAACACAAAATAATCAGTGGATAAAGGCAGATACTGATTCAAATACATACAAATATTACAGAGATTCAAATGACACTGAGTGGTATTTCTGCGTTTTGGGTTTGAGTAAAATATTTTGAGTTTGAATAAGTATTATACTTACACATAGTGCGGGGTGCCATGCATGTCATCCTGCATTTTATGGTTTCTGCTTCGCAATTTTTCTGTTTAAACAGAAATAAAAAAGTCATTAGTCTCTCAGTCATTGAAATATAATCAGTTGCTCCAGGATGTTGAGATGATTTTTTTTTTAGATTGTTGTGACCCAAAATATTTTGCGGCACTTTTTTTCAAAATGTTGCAGGCGAAGTTGAACATTTTCCTTTAATCTCACAGTTTAATGTCACAAAAGTGATTTTGCTGAACTTTAACGTCCACAAAAAAGACAGGATTTAACATAATTAATAACCAAAGTGCAAAGAAATATTTTCAAGTAACTTCTTGAAATTTCACAGTAACACAAATAAAATCAGGCCCTGAGGAGATGAAGAGATGCAAAAGAGGAATCCCATATATCATGCTCAGTAACACTTTGTTTGAATGGTTCTGCATAAGACTGACATGACACTGTCATAAATACGACATAACACCTATTATGAACATGAAGGAGTCTTCATGAATGTTCATGACTGCTGTCATAAAGGTAATTCAGTAAATAATGACATTTTTAATGCAAAGGTGCTTTCAAAGTTGCATTAAAAGTCAGTTAAAAGTGTCATCTTTGAATGATTTGGTAAATAATGACAGTTTAATGCAAAGTTTACACTTTTAATTGACTTTTAATGCAACTTTTAAGGCACCTGGGCCTTAAAGTTGTCATTATTTACCGGATGACCTTCATGACAACAGTCATAAATGTTCATAAAGACTCCTTCATATTCATGGCTGTAATGTTTATGACAGTGTCATGTCAGTTTTATGCACACCCTTTCAAATAAAGTGTGACCAACTGTTCAACACTATTAACACTACATGTATTTATCCATCCATCCATCCATCCATCCATCCATCCATCCATCCATCCATCCATCCATCCATCCATCCATCCATCCATCCATCCATCCATCCATCCATCCATCCATCCATCCATCCATCCATCCATCCATCCATCCATCCATTTCCTATACTTTTCCCTTAGTGGGGTCAGGAGGTGCTGGTGCCTATTCCCAGCTAACGTTCCGGGCGAGAGGCAGGGTCACCCTGGACAGGTCGCCAGTCTGTCACAGTACAGGTATTTACAAATTGTAAATACATGTGCCACATGTATTAATACATTGCAATGCATTTAAATTTAATTCAATAATAGCAATGAATTTAGCATAAAATTTAAGACAAACATTGTTTGAAAAAGAAAAAGAGAGAGGAAGAAAAGTTGATAAAAGCCATTCATGCCATAAACTCTATTAAAACGAATGACTTTTTTTCACTTTAAAGTGAAAGCCGCTGATTTGTGAAAATCAGCAGAAAGGAATCCTCCAGATCAGGATGTAGGTTTGAGTCAAGGGAATTAGGACATATTTAAGGCAATTTCAGAGAATGATGGAAGGCATTCACATCATTTTTTTTCACACTGGATCAGATCTTGTGAATTATTTTTTTTTTATCTTTTCTTTTTAATCTTTTTTATCTTCTCGTTTATCTTCTCTTCTTTAAACAACATAGCAAAAAATATTCAGCTGGATGAAAAGTTCAGGTCCCCTAAACACAAAACCGAGTAACACACACACACAAACACACACACCTACAGAAACATGGACAATAAATGCATTTCCACTTTTATGTTGTTGTTTGTGTGTAGATGTGCGGATACGCCTCTTCGCTAATTTTGGATCACCTTCTGTTTCCTCAGCGTGCACATTGACACATTTAAACATTTAAATTCTGTAGAAACAGCTTTCAGTGGAGGTGGCAAGAAAATAAATACATAAGCCTATAAACTGCAGTAGTCAGAGTGACAAACGGGGGAACAATCTGCATGTGGCATCAGCTCAGGCCAGACATTTAACTGGGGCTGGATATGGCATGTGGGAAACCCCCGCTCCTTCCTACCGCAGCCCAAAATCCCTACGTGTGTCAAATGCATTAAAGTATACATGAAATATTATTATTATTATTGTCTAACCACGAAGGCCTACTGAGATCAGAAATCTTCCAAGCGAGCCCTGGCCGAGACAAAGACAGTAAAACAAATGATTGGACATTTACTGCATTTACTACATCCTAAAGTTCTTAATGGATGTTTTGATTTTATGAAATACTGGAGATTATTCAAAGAGCCTGATGCAGGAAAGGAAAATGGTATTTTTGCCAAAATCTTCCACAGAGAACTGCTGGCTGATACAAGCCATGAGTGGCATCGGATATTTATTGTGAGACACTTTAAGAAGATGAAAATGTCGATTCCTCAACAATTTCCCTCCACAAGCTTTTGAGAAATACTGCTGCTGCAACCATTTGTGCAGAACAGCTTACTCTGAATATAACCCAGAATGCATTGCTTTCTGCTGTATGTTCAGGTTTCTGTAGAAACATTAAATAGGCTCAGTTTTCTTAAACAGTTCTTATTTTAATTTAATTGAAATTTTTTTTAGACATATTTGCACCAAAATGTTTGCGTTGGCAATGTGTTCTCTATTTTCCTTACCAGCTCCATGCTCTGGTACTGGAAGATCACGATGGACCTGTTGACTAAGGTCTTCAGGTGAGCCAGGTCGTAGTCGTTCTTTGCCTTCTCAGTGAGGGTGGTGTTCAGGAGGTTGGTGAGGTTCTTCCTCTGGTTCTGCAGGGCGACGTTTTCAATGGAGATCTGGCTGAACCTCTTCTCCAGATCCTGGTCAGGATTCGAAGAGCCAGAGCCCTGCACGTTCCCGTAGATCAGAAACAGCACCAGGCTGACTATGATGAGCGACTGGATCAGAGACGAGAAGAAGAAGATGATGCGCATGTAGTAACCACAACTCTTGCCCTTGGAGCGGTACTGCATCTTCTTCTCCGGACTGAACTTGTTGACCTGGGAATAGCCGCTGCTGTACATGGCTGTCGATGAGCTACCAGGCTGCTCAAGAGTTGAGATTACAATCAGCTGCCAGTCGAGTTCTGTTAAAGTCTTTCTCTAAATTAAACCTGCAGCAACTTGCAGGTTTAACACAGCTTACTCGTTCACAACAAGCCAGATTCCCAGCACACTTAGGTCAGCTGTTTCCTCACTGCAGCTCTGGAAACACAACGACCGGTTGTGCATCAGGTTAAAACGTGCGCAGGAGTTTATAAACCCCTCTGTGTGTTTAGCCATTTCCCTTCAGGAGAAGCGGAGCCAGCTTCAGCCTCCTCCGCCTCCTATTGGCTGCTTTAAGCACACTAATATTCACACAAGCACGCATATGATTCCATATTAAATACTGCTGTGTGACAAATGAACACTGCTCTTTGTTGTTTTTAAAGTAATGCATATAAAAATCTGAACATAATGGTACACTGCAGAAACTCGAATTTTGCAACATATTTCTAGTGCTGATATGTTAATGAGACAAAACTGACTTACAGGTAAAGTTTCAGTTAAGATACAGAAGATTGTTTTAAGTCAATAATTAAGTACTCGTTATAAATGAATAATCTGCCAGTGGTACCAGTACTTTTTCATTAACATTAAGTAATTATTGAATTAAAACAAACTCCTGTTTCTTCCTTTGTCTCATTTCAAATGTATTCAGACGTTTCCAGAAGCTAAACCAACAACGCTGGTAAGTAAGACTTTATGTTTTTATAGTGTAAAATGACACGTCTGGATTAAATAGACGTTTTTTAAAGTGAGTTTAAATGTAAAGGTCAAGTAACTAATTGTTCACTGTATCTTCACTGATTAAATATAGAGAAGTTTTGTTTTTTCTTTTTTTTGCAGATGTTTGGTCTGAAGAAAAAATACTTTTGACCAACCCAAAACAACTGCAATCTGAAAAGATTCATATGAATTTTCTCAAATTCAGTATTTTGCAGTGTTTGCATCTAGCAGCTAAATTATTTAGTAAATAACGATACTTAAACAAGAAGATGGCACTTTGATCTGAATTTTAATGTTAAAGATGTTAAAGCAACTTTGCAATAAGTGTCATTATTTACCAAATGACATGCCATAACAACATGTCATGAACATTCATAAAGACTTCTTCATGTTCACAGCAGGAGTTATGCCACATTTATGACAGTGTCATGTCAGTGTTATGAACAGCTCTTCACATAAAGTGGCACCAAAATGTCCCATATGCTTTAAAGGGACAGTGAGGTAAATTTTTAAGACATTAACAAATAAATCTCTCACATTTTCTTTCTCTCATTATCGTGGCGATTAGCAAATGGAAATGATTTTGGTCGTTCTAACTGACTGAAACGAGACAAGTTTGGTCTGATTTAACCTCAGAGAGTAACAAAGGGGGGGAAAAAGTTAATGTAAACTTCTGGTTTCAAGTGTGTATGATCCATCAAGTGTGTTGGATGTGGAGTCTCTCCATAAAGCTGTCAAAAACATATTTATGGGATCATGAAGAGCTTTTTCCGGCGCGCAGCATGAGAGAAGGACAATACATTGTGTTGTTCTGCTGGAATTCTCCCCAGGAACGTCTTTGATGATCCGAGTCTCCTGTCAATATTATGACGTCAATCCACTTTCCTCTGTGGCAAACATGCACCGACGCCACTTTTCCTGCCATGTGTTCTTCACATGACACATCTGATCTGGAGAGGAAGAAGCTAATCGTGGTGGAACCGCCGGTGCCAAAGCTGCCTACAGTAAAAAAAAAAACAAAAAAAACATTTGGCTATATATATAAGCTGAAGAAACGTGATATTTCCTTTATATCTTTATATAATATCTACAATGCAGGCCTTGTGTATAAAGATGCTGATGTTGTTTGTCTGTAACAACATGTAGATCTTTATCTTTCCCATCATTTTGACATATTTTAAAGAATACAAAGAAAGTCAGTTTGACAGGAAATAATTGTTATAATCAATAACTTACAGGTCGTTATTTTTTTTAAAAAAGGTGGTTTGATTAAAAGATTCATTCAATAAATTTTAATATTATTGAAAAATCCATTTATTTCAGGAACTTCATCAAGTGAAACACATTATATAGATTAAACACACAGCTGGATGTTTAAGTTATTATAATGATTTTCCACTTCCAGTAAATACATTAGATCAATAATAAGACATTTCTCAGAGAGAAATGCGGGTCTGCTTTAGGATGTTTATTTGAAACAATCAAGCCTCATCAAAATGATGAAATGTTTTACTTTATTGATTGTGAGTGTTTGTTATGTAAAGGTGGGGTTTGATGATTCTGGATTCATCTTTATAATGAATCCGTAATAATAATGAAACAGCAGCTGACAGATGATCCATCATGCTGGGTTGAGCTTCACCAAGTTTAGGACCAGAAAATAGTATTTTTAGTGAATTTAGTGTTCATAGATTCTTGTCTAGATAGATGCAGCTGCTGTTTTTGTCTTTATGACAGCAGATTCAAATTTTGTTGAGTCACATTTTTATCCCCTTTTAAAATTTTGTCAAATTTTGGATGACTACATCTTACTACATTTTAGTCGACACGAACAGAAGTCAGAGAGAGACACGTTTTCTTAGCATATTTATTTCAGGATTGAATGAAGGGATTTTAATTTCATGTTTTCAACCCAACATTTAAATAAAGCATTTCCATTTGATTATTCCTGGAAAACATTTCAATAAAATGTTGATAAACAGATGAACATGTTTTTATTTCTTTAACTGATGCTCTTTTTACATTGTTTTATTATGTTTGGAGAGAAGAAGTGTCTTGAATAAACGAGACTAAATTTAAATCAGAACCTCCCAGAAGTAGGAATCATTGCTGTTTGACTGATTTAATAAAAGTTTATTTCTGCACCTCTCAGTTTTGTGAACTCACATCAACAGCACAGCATGCTGCAGTAAGACTCGTTTGAAGATTTCCAACTTTCCAAATCGGAATTAAAAAGGTCAGGGGTCACTCCAGGTGATTTTCACTGCTTCAAAACTTAAAAACTCTGAGTTTCATCTGTAAACGGACCGCATCAATAGCTTTGACTGAATTAGTGCTATTAGGAAGGCAAAGCCATTCCTTTGCATGCTGCACTAATATGTTTATGTGCCGTCAGTGTAACTTACATTTGCATCAAAACATTCATTTATTCACTTATTCATTCGTTCATTCATGTTTGTATGAAACAACAAACTCCATGCAGAAAGACCCCAGGCTGGGATTCGAACCTCAGACCTTCTTGGAGCCATTGTGAACCAGCTGCCACCAACTTTTCCTCTGAAGCGAATCTAAGCTTCAGGTCATTTAGCTCTTTTGTAATTTTTCAAAATTCTAAATCAAATTTTGCATGGAAAATATGGTAATGATATTTCCTTGACCTCCATGTACAGATCATTTCAATCTCTCAAATGTATTGAGACCCGAGATTCATTTGCCGAGTCACAGACCAGAGACCAAATATTGAATTTAAAACAATTTATATTCAAATGTTTAACAGTTTCAAACGAGTTCTAGCAGCTAAAACACTGAGGACTAAGATGATCAGGACAAAAATGTAGATTTTTGATGTCCAAGCTGACGCCTGGTGCTGGACATTTCCTCATGGACTCTCTGCAGCCTCCTGCTACAGTACAGAGATGTATGGAACCAGGATTTATCACTAAAATTACTTTTAAGTGTGACACTGTGACAGATTTTAAGGCTGTAAAGGCGTCAGCAGTACCCCAACTCTCCCCAACTGACCTGAAGTAAAGGAACCAACCTGCTGCAAAATATGTATTATTCCAATAATCCACATTTTGGATTATAGATCCAAAGTATGGATCTATAAGTATGGACGTTCTGTCCATGACAGACCATGACGCTAACGGATGACAGACAGTTAGCTAACAAACGATTAGCTGCTGTCTGTTAGTCAACAGCTGGTTAGCAGACTGTTTGCTAACAGAACATGATTTTGCAAACAGAACACGATTCTGCTTGGTTAACCGTCATGTTAGCCAACAGACGGTTAGCAGACCTGTTAGCTAACCGTGTTAGCAGAATCTGTTAGCAGAATCATGTCCTGCTAACAGAACATGATTCCATTCAGACAAACTGAACAACCTGCTGACATCATCTTAATATCAGGAAGTTGGAATAAGTCACCACCAGCAACGACTTTAGGAGAACGGAGGCAGTTTTTATTTAAGGGTTTTGAGAAGGAAGGAGTAATTTAACAACCGGTGAGCCTATAATATCTTGTAATGAAAAAACATGGATCCAAAAATATTTTCACACAAGGACATACAGTAAAACCAAACAATGCAAAATTACTTAGAAGCTCAATAAAAGGATTTTTTTTTCTTGGAAGGCCAAGTAAAAAAAATAATATTTCCTGAGGAACCAGGCTGGACATAGGCTGAAGACAAAGGGATGTCAGTCCTGCTTCCTACGAAGTGGCTCGTAAGCGGTCAGATTTTTATGAAAGATCCCTTCACTGGAAACAAGAGCTGAACTTTGATCCAGCTGCTGGTGGGAATAGGAACACTTGAGACAACATAAACAAGCCAGATCTGTATCACTCCCACACAGCGAGGTGTGGAGCATCTGCTCCCACTTAGGTCCTGCTTTTTACACAATGTACAGTTTACAGTTTGGAAATGGGAGCATGGAGGTGATTAGGAACCAGAGCTCTATTGTGTTGTCAGCGAAGGACATGAGAGCACAAAGAAAAGTGAAGTGTGTTTACCGGGAGGGGTTCCTGCCAGCGTAAGGCTGTTTACCAACCCTGAACTACATGTCCTCGCCATCACTGAGACGCTGTGTTTATTTTGTCATGGAGCCAGAGGAGCCTATTAATAAGAGCTCCACTGTTTCTGCGTTTGTCAGGAACTCGATTCCCAGGCACCAGATTGCTTTGTGGCAAAGCAGAGCCTGAAATATCGAGTACCCAGAAAACATGAAGACGTGAAAAATTTCACTCGTTTTTTAATTAATTAATTTATTAATTGATTTATTTTTACTTGTTTTCTCCTTTGGGTATATTTCAAATGTAACGGACATGGAGATGAATTTGATCTGGAGTGTCATTTTGTAGCTGTCAGACATACAGTAACGGTCATAACTTTTAATGTCAACACAAAGCCAAATTGCTTGAAAGGTCAGAGTTATGAGCTGTGAGCTTAAAAGTTTCCAAAGATTCATTTTGACTATATTTACAATAAGAGAAAAAGTCTGCAAACTTCATATCAGAATGGTGATAATGAGAGATGAAGCCGTGTTCAGTAGCAGACTATAAGGAAGCTCCTCTCTGACACCAACCAGCAGTTCAGCTTCAAAGTTCCTGAATTTCCTTTTCTTTCCCGGTCTGATCCTCAAAAAGACAGAAGCTGCGTGGATGCTGAAATACATCGAGTTGGTGACGTGTGATTTGGTTTGCCATTTACATTATGTGACTGAACTGTACATAATAAAGTGATTGGACGGACTTGGTTTCATTGTCATTTTCTGTCAGCAATGGTTAAGGCTGAAAATAAAAGAAGGCCTGCAGCCATCATCATTCAGAAAGGAGTTCATGGAGGTTCTAGGAAGAGCAAAAGTGTCCAGTAAGTCCAGTAAGAATCGTTTTTCAACCAGTGCAGAGTTTGCTCAGCAGTGAAAACTCAGCACTGCTGAGTGAAACATCCTGATCAAGGCTCAGTGTTGCCCCGGTGACCTGTCCTGGGTGACCCCGCCTCTCACCCGATGAATGGATAGACAAGCGAGAGGTATACGAGTCTGATCAGTAAATACAAGTGGGCTGCTTCACTCACATCTAACGTCTTCCAAAAACTTTTACGAGTATAAAATCCATTCATCCAACCATTTTCTATACTCCCTTGTCCCGTAGTGGTGCCGGGAGGTACTGGTGTCTATCTCCAGCTAGCGTTTCGGGCGAGAGGCGGGGTCACCCTGGACAGGTAGCCAGTCGCAGGGCAACACAGAGACACACAGGACAAACAACCATGCACGCACACACACACACACACACACATCTAGGGAGAATTTAGAGAAACCAATTAACCTGACAGTCATGTTGTTGGAATGTGGGAGGAAGCCGTAGTACCCGGAGAGAACCCACGCATGCACTGGGAGAATATGCAAACTCCATACAGAAAGACCAGGGCCGGGAATCAAACCCAGAACCTTCTTGCTGCAAGACAGCAGCTCTACCAACTGTGCCACTGTGCAGCCCAAGTATAAAATCTGTTTATGTTTTTTTAATGATTAATTAATGATTGCAGGTTGCTATGGACTAGCATATGTTCTTGTATTGAATATTTGAGAAATTTGTCGGTTTTTTACGACGGCCTCAGCAAAGGCTGCAGGAAAGTTAACAACAATATGTTGAGTCGAGAGCCACGTTATGTAATTCTGC
The DNA here is from genome assembly GCA_902982915.1 of Phalloptychus januarius. NCBI lineage: Eukaryota > Metazoa > Chordata > Actinopteri > Cyprinodontiformes > Poeciliidae > Phalloptychus > Phalloptychus januarius. The sequence continues at coordinate 993,614 of CADWAE010000466.1, read as the reverse complement.
TCAAATGTTGGTAAAGGACATCTTGCCAACTTCCTGCAGCTGAAATGAACTGATGTGGGGAGAGATTTCTCCAAGTTATTGGGTAACAGAGGAAACTGAACAAAATGTTTTCAAAACTGCCACTACTATTTATGTTTTACTGTTTTTTCCCCTCTTTTTGTTGAATGTTCTGTGTTATTTGTGTAATTTGGACTCCTTAGTCATTTTTAAAGGAACTAAATCATCTCCAAATCTGATCATTTGTACCAGTTTTTGTTCTTAGAGTAAATTTTCCTTCCCTTTGGTTCTAGTGAGGATGTGTGCTGAACGGAGACGAGCTTTGACCTGGAGCACACTACCACCTGGTGGAAATGAAAACTACTACAAACACAAGTGATTACACAATCTTGGTGAATGACTGAGCCGGTGAGAACGTTCCAGCACATGGCTGACAACATAAACAGCTGTATGCAGAATTTTTACTTTTGAATCACTTTCGCCGTTTAATTGAATCCGTTTCTCGCGTCGTCAATATTTCATGACTGAATCCCACAAACAGTCTGCATCTGTGAATTATTAAAGTAGAGCTGTAGAAGCTGGCTGCACATTTATTATGGATGATTTGAACAGAACTAAATTAAGAAATGCATGAAAAAAAACTTTTAAAACATTCAAGGGTTAATGGCCTTGTAGTTTGAGGTGTAGCTGAGCTCAGACGGCAACGATGCATCACGTTCTCATGCTTTGTCTTTAGCTTTCATTCATCTGATGATCAGTTTATGGGCTTTTGGGCTGCAGCAGTTTCACAACAACCTCTCTTAGAGCAAGTGATGAGGTAGAGAATAGGATTCTTATTTTTCTATTTTAATTTGCAAAGCAAAGTAGCATTGACAAGCTGCAATAAGCCATTTCATTTCGATAAGTAATCCCATAGGCCATCAGAAGTCCGCCTGCAGTTTAAATTTGTTCATCTCCTGAATTAATTTCAAATTTAAAGGTTTCAGCACATCTTTTGGATTAATTATTAATCTTTAAAAAAGAACAAACAGCCTGAGCTGTGAGTCAGAGTAATCAATCAGTGATGCTGTCTTCATCACTGTGAGGTCTGAGCACCAAACCGGTGCTAATTTGTCCTCTACTTATTGGTTTTACTCACACTTAGGGAGGTAAAGTTTTGTCATATTATATTTTTGCTCGTAGAAACAATTCTGTTACTTCAAAAAGTGTTGCTGATGTAGCAGAAGGAATATCCAGACATTTTTCTTTTTGTCGTATGAGAGTCCTGACTTTTTACATAAAATGGGCCCTTAAGGACATTAAGCATGAAGGCCTAACTGCTCCGTGTCTTTGAGTAGTCTATGAGTAGCAAAAGCTTGACTTTTTTTTGTTTTTGCCACTGCCATGAAATCCTTTTAAATTCTGGATCGCCTTAGCATTTCTTCTCTTGTTCCGTTTCTTCTCGCTCCTGAAATGAGTCTATAACATTCATCTAAGAATTCACAGCGTATCTTAACAGCTATTATGAGGATTCCTGATCATTAGTTTGGTAATGTGAGGACTGGGAACCACACTTCCTGGAGTCTCTGATGGTTGCTATGGCAACTGCAGCTCCAACTGGCAGACTGTTCAGCTCTGTATATGTACATCCCACAACCCCAGGCTCTCCTTTTAAAAGCAAGAAGCAGTTTCACCGGTGGCACTTGCTTCAATCAATCGATAAATCAATCGATCACTTTTATTTATCAGCAGCAAGGCAGTTCAAAATGCTTCACATCATAAAAACACCAAAATACAAAGTCATAAAAAATATCATGCAGTCATCAGTTAAGAAATCAGTGACAGATATCACATGACTTTGTGTTTTTGCAAATTAAATCTGATTGACTGATTGATTTTATTTCGTGCCATCATTAAAATCAATTCACCAATAAGTTGGTCAATGTTTAATTTATTATGGTTCAAAATCAACAATAAGATGAGAGGGATACATAATCATATCAGATGCAGTGACAGGCAGGAGCTTCCTATGGAAAGTCCGCAGGAACTTCAGCTTAATTGATTCATCATTTCTTCTAGGCGTTATTTTTTCTGGATTTGTTATGTTTGGGAACAGCATTGATATCGGATTAGCTATAAATGTGCAGATTAGCCCTCTGTTTTTCTCTTATTTTCCGCTCATTGAGGTTGGTAAAAAAACCCCGCAGACCGTGTTGGTGGTTCAGTCACAGGAGGGTTCGTGAGCCTGTCAGCAGTTGAAACTGAAGCATTGTTCACGTTTTCATTTATGATTTCTGCAAAGAATGTCTCCCCTGCATGTTTTAGAGTCGAGTTTTGCTTCATAAGCTTTAGATTTAGTTTTTTCTTTGCATGTGAAAGAGCAACTTCTGTGTGAAAACCTATTGACTCAAAATGAATCTATTGGAATATTTTGAATGTAAAGTTTTGGCCATTATACTTGATAATATCTCAATACTCTAATATTTTTAAAGTATATAATCAAACTAATTCACCAGTAATATGAGTGCGATAAACCCACAGGCCTTCCCTTCAGTGGAGTTTGACTTATTGCTGCTTTGCTCCACAGTGTCTGGTTTCCCAAATCACACCTGGGCACCCAGGTCTGAAGAGAGGTGTCTCTGTACTAAGGGACACACGGACAGGAGACGGAACAAGGACAAATAAACAGCATGGTGCCAAATGATGTGCACGGCTCATACTCTGTGCAGAAAGACTCTGCTTTCTGTTGTCTCTCTTGCAGCTTCTCCAGGGAAAATAATCATTGAACATTTTCTGTTTTTTCCTCAGTGTGTGTATATATATATGGCAACACGAGGGTATAAATTTTGTTACTTGGCCCCCTCAACACAGGGGTGTCAACAACACCACCTTGGGAGTTTCACCCAAGGAAATAAATAAGGCACTAAGGTTCGTAACCAATGAGAACAGGACGTTGTTTCACAAAAAAAAAAAAAGCACTTTATTGTTCCATGATGTTAAAAACAATTAAGATTTGAAGCACCACAATGGGAAGGGAGGTGAACAGTACTGAGGCTTACCAGCAGGGGGAGGGCAGTCCAGTATGGAGAACTGGTTCAAAAAGAAACAAATAAATCAATCCAAATGAATCACCCCAAAACACTTGTGAACAGGCACTCTCGTGAAGAAACCCCAACACCGGTCATTCGCACAACACAGGTCCAGTCTCCCTGGAAGCCCCTCCCCACCACCTTCAGCTCTCAGCCTGGAGACAAGACAGGGGGGGTTAAACAAAGCAAATGCAAAACAAAACAGACAAACGCTACAAATTAAACATGGACAAGGTCTAAAATGAGGTTACCCCCAATCACTCCTTAAAAATCAGTACTTTAATAAAGGCCTTTAAAAGGACCTGAAGCAGCAGGCCACATTGAATGGGCTAACCTAAACAAAAAACACAAAACTAAGAAACCAAACTGAGGATTTATGAAACAAAATCAAAACAAATAGCAAAGGCAAAAAAACAAAATCCAAACAAAGTTTAAACAAAGTATGAAATAAAGCCAAAATAAAGCTGGGGCTAAAATGAAGTCCAACAAAGCAGCAGGGTCTCCGGTCAGCTGCAGCAGCTGTATTCCTGAAATCAAGTTGGATTAATAGGTGGTTCTGGAACTGGCAGAAGGCAGAGGAATCCATGGTCACCTACCAGAGCTGGACGGCCCCACCCCAAACAAAGAGCCTCTTCCGGCCCAACAGCAGGAGGATCCAATTGCCGGTGCTTCCTACCAATAAATTATGGTCATTTTTGCACTATGGGAGCTGCATGGGTGCGATAAAATACATACCCGTTTTAATGTTGCCAACTTGTACCGGGAGGGTGGTTTATAGCCACACCACAGTACACAGGAGACTCCAGGCAATTTCTAAAGTTAAACAATTTGTATTAACCATTGAAATTGCTGATTTTTAACAAGAGGAGAAACGATACTTACGTAATGGTCACCGCAAGCCACTCAAACAACCTTCCCTCTGAAGACCGACCAAATGCTGGCATGAAGGAAACAGGTGGGAGAGTCTCCCTCTATACACCACACCCACTGGGAAATAATTAGGGGCCAGGTGTCCTCAATCTTGGGGCAGGCCTCATCCTGCTGCATATAGTTTAATGGGACAGTTGAAATGGTATTCACAGCCCAGGTAGTCGACACAAACAAATAAAAATGAAGCTGGGAAAAAAAGTATAAAATTACTGAGAGCTGAGAAGGTTACACGGTGAAATATTATCAACAAGAATGTATTTATTCGTAAGAGAAAAAAATTGGGTGAGCATTTTCCAAAGTCACATTTTCACCATGCCATCCGCTGTTTGATTTATAAATGTCACAGATCCAAACTAAATATTTAATTAGCGAGTTAAGCATTTAGTTTGCCAACTAAATATTCAGGTTGTACCTAAATATTTAGATTGCTAGATAAATCTAGGTAAATATTTTGTGCACAAGCTAAATGTTTAGCTTAGTCATTCATTCTTTTGTTTGAAAATGGTGCAATTAGAAATGAATGAAACTCCTGTTTTTCTTCTCTTATGATGGACTAAAAAGAAAAAAACACAAATTATTGCTGTTAATTTTTGACTGTGTAACTTTACAAATGACACCCAAAATAAAAAGCCAAGGAAATACCTCAGACAGCGTCCTGACCCTGTATCCACTTCAAACCATGTCGGCAGGTTAGTTTAAATTTCTTTGTTTGATTTCTTTGTATCAATGCTTAGGCCCTTTACCAACATATGGTATGAATTTCAAGTCAAAAGCCATGGAAAAAAAATATATATTTAAGAGAAAAAACATAGACGTGTTCAATACTTATTTTCTGACTCTGTGAATAAACATCCAGTTGTGCATCAGCAAAATCACAACTCAGAAAACAAAGTAAAATTTCCTCCATGCTTTGTGACAGATAACTGAGTCCATGCAATGATCAGTTTGCCTGGATTATGTGTTTATTTGCAGATTTTCCATTTGGTTGTTTGATAAGATGACCTGCAGGATTCATGTCACCCCACTCATCCCACCACAGCCTATTAGGGCTGTTGTAGTTAGAAAACAAAGCTTGCTAGAAAAACACTCGTAGATGCTTTTTAGAGAAAAAAACGTGGACATTTTGGAGGTTTTTGGCAGAAATGTTCTCCTTTTTTTCTGTCTATAATGGCCGTAATACAGGGTCATTCTTTCTCCTTCACATGGTGTTTACATATATTTTTAGTTTAAATCTATTTTCCTGCTGAGCCCAGAAACCGCTGAGCTGCTGCAACGTTTGGGAGAAAGGATTTTTAGTCCGGATGTCGTCAGGTACAGTGGCGTTCCCACCGAACACCGAAGAGAAACCTGGAGGGTCAATCCCTCTCGTGTCTCGAGCGCAGCAGATGTTTTCCCTCTGACCTGCACAAAAGGCCTCTGTTTTTGTTACCAGGCTTGTCCATTCCTCTGGGGTCAAAGGTCACCGCGGTCTCAGGGTGAAGCTGTCACTGCAAGTCTAAACATCTGACATCCATCAGAGCGTGACGACAATGCCACGCCTCCACAGCCTCTCCTTGACCACTCTGAGTGAAGAAGTCTTTTTTTTTTTCCCCTGCATGCTGATGCAGCTGAGATCGGGTTTCACTGGGAGCTGGGGGATACCTGGCGCTGAAGCAGAACATTGTACATGGAAGGGTTAACTTTAAAGGCTGAAAAGTTAACTTAATTCATCCCTAGACCCGCCAGCAGGTGAAGTGTAGTGACCCGCCCCCCAGGCCTAAAGCCTGGCGACCACTATAAATGTAATTGGCAGAAAAAGAGACTGGTTCACTGAATAAGATGACATTTTGTTTAAAGTGTGCCATTGAATTCTTTTGAAGTGTGTTTCAAAACTTACAGAGTTAATATACTGTCATTTTCTAATAACAGGAGAGATAAGGTAGCCACCAGCTACGAGGACCTGACCTACAGTATAGTGAAAATCTACTGGATATATGAAATAGGACTAAACAGCCAAGCAGCTGCTGAGGTTTTTGTCATTTCTGCTATTGTTCAACATTTAATCATTTTTTACCTACATGTGCTGGAACCAGCAGCAAAGGCCTGGTGAGCCACTAGGACTCTCAGCAGCTACAACCAGCAAAAATGACTCCAAGGTTGACAAGGAAGAACTAAAGCTAGTTAGAATAACTGAGCAAGGTGATGAAGCAACAAACAAGTCTGATGCATCTTACTAGAGAAATTCAACAACTGAAAGCGATTATTGACGAAAAGGAGAAGATAGAAGAGCTGGAAAACAGCTCAGAAATACATTCACACGCACACAAGGGCAGCAGAAGAGTAGAAAGGGGAAGACACCACCAGAGGAACTACTTTCTCTTGAGCAGCAATGCATCAGGTTCTTCAACAGTAAAGACATTTTGCTGGACATTAAATTGTTACATTTTGTTGGTCAAAGCAAAAATACAAACTCAGAGAAACAGAACAAAAGACCAAATATCATCATTTGATTTGTGAGTACAAACCACAAAACCGAAAAAAACAAACAAACAAAAAAAAACACTTGAGGGCACAGATGTGTTTGTGGATGAACGCCTCACAAAGAAGAATGCAGAGATTGCTTACCATACCAGGATTCTGAAGAAGGAGGGAAAACGACAGGCCACATGGACTAGGAGTTATAAAAACTGATAAAACTTAGAGGTTCTCCTGCGTAAGAAAATGTCCAAACCACCAAAAATGTTTCTGAGCTGGAGAAATACATGCAAACAACATTAACAACTTGGAAACAGAATGATGTTCCAGGAGGACTCTGGTACCAAACTGCTTTTGAATGAATAAGTTAAGCTAATGTGCCCTCCACCCTGCAGGAGGACAGACTCACTGCCTGTACTGCGGGCTGTGGTGGACAGAGTGAACGTCCCAAACAGTCTTAAGAAACTGAATTGGGATACAGCATCATGTAAACACACACTGACTTTCAATTATCAACATACAGGAAAAGATCCGACAATTTTCTATCACATTACATGTTTCTGAAGCCGTGACCTTTGAACCAACAGCTGGAAATTCTGTTGCTCCCAGCAAAGAAGGAAGGAATGAAGAAACATTCTTAGAGCAGCTACTGCTACAGCATCCAGCATCACGCCCACACATGAAAACATGGGGGAAAAAACAGATCTGATAGCAGCTTCCAGTTCAGAGACAGGCAGCAGATTAAAAGACTGAAACACCAAAGCTCTGAAATGGGACATTAATTACGTTAGTTTATCAGCAGGAGGTTTTTTTTTAAAAGAGATCAAAGGTTCTCTGGATCTAGTTTTAGCTGCAAAACCAGACTTGGCCTTTAGTTCTTAATGTCCCACTAAATGTCCAACTTTCCACAAGAAACACCCAAATCAACTGTTTCTAAAGCAAAGAGAGAGTTGGGAATGAAACAGTGACTTTCTTTTCATCCACTTCTAAAAGCCCAATGTAATTCCATATCTATGCCCAATAGCTTGCTTTATTCCTTTTCTCCATTTATTATTTATTGCTCATTTTCTTTGTTGCAGCTATTTCTATATTTAGTTTCCCAGCAGCAGCAGTGAGTGTAAAACATGTTAAATAAGTGATGGCATGCACACATGAACCATTGCTGTGTTATGTCTTTGCTGGTGTGTGACTGTTCATTTTGGCCACCATTTCTGCAGATGCCTTTACAGTGACAACATGGTGCAGCTTGTCTTAACTTTTTGAACTTCATCAGTTTGACCTGATTTACCTGAATCATCAGTTCAGCATTAGTTGCTGCCTCCAGTCAGGTTGGCCCTTGGCAACTTTCCGCCCTCCATTTTGTCCCGACCAACTTACTCACATACCTACACGTTGCATCATCAGTTTCTTTTCTCTTGCTAGTAAAATTAGACATCAAACATTATAATTCATTTGAGTATATTTTCTGAAATTTGACATGCACCATGTTGCCAGGGATTGTGGTTCTTGTCCTAATTTCAAAATAAAATAACTCTACTTATAGGTAGAGTTATTTATTGGTTTCACACCAGCACATTTCCAGAAACAAAACATTACGAGTGAATCAAAGAGAATCTAAAATCATCCACTGTCAAACAGCATGCAATGCATCGCCAAGGCGGGTAATTACTGACACATGGGCAACACGAAACGTACCAGCACTGAGCTGACAAGCAGTGCCTTGTTGTACCTGATAAACTAGTATAGAAAAAAAATTTTATCAGAAAAAAATTAAAAATGCAAAGGTGGAAAATGTTTGGCACCCTGCTAAAATGATTTGATAAATATTAGGAACTTGTACTTTATCTATTGACAACATCTGTGTTGTATTGATTTTTAGTAGTGTAAAGTAGATCGTATTATCACTGTTATGTTTTCTGTTGCTGATGTATGTAGCAGGTCTCTCTTATAAATGAAATTTTCGTGTATAAATTAGAATGTATTTTTTTAAAAGGCTCAAGTTAAGCTGCTATTATCCTTGTTGAGGAAACAGACTTTTTCCTGACAAGCCTTCTAATAACTTGTCAGACTCTATTTATTGTTATTTAGAGTCTATTGTTGACTCTATTTAACAATTTCTGTCAACGTGTCTTAAAGCCAGTGTCACCGTTACAGTAGGTGATTATTTGTAACTACTACCCGAGTCATCATCAAATAACATGTTTTCCTTTTTCATACATAAAACCAAACGTAAAGCCTTGCTAAATATTTGCTCTTCCTACAAACGGTCTGTCTTTCACAACTACCGTCTATTTGACAACCCTAATCGTTTCCAACACAAGAAGTGACAAAAGCGTGCACAGAGGCCCAATTAAACAGACTTTCTCCAATTAACACACACACAGACAACCCCCTGATGACCCATTAGCAGCCCAATAGATTGGACAAAGCTTCTCTTCGCCATGGGCTCTGCAGGGGACGAAGCTGGATTTGGATTTAGGGATGCCATAAAAGTGGCCATAGTTGGGGGGTTCCTTTAAAAAAACAAACAAAAATAAATACTGACCACCAGCTGAAACGACCAGTTGCATACGGCAGACTGCTCATGGTACGGGCTCCATCATGAATCCTCCTCCTCCTCCTCCAGCCGAGTAAGCTGCACATTTACAAGTAGATTCATCTCTTATCTCTTAAAGCTCTTATCCCGGGCTGCCGTGCGTCTTCTCCTCCCCTTTATCTGCATTTGACCCTGGGCTTTTAGTGTTGCGAAGAGTGTGTGAAAGTCAGCTTGACCTCTCGGGTTAACCTCAAACACAAATCACCACGCGCTTTACAAAGTGCTGAGACAGAGGGGCCTTTTGAGAGATGCGCAGCCGGCCACAGCGTGATAACCTTTAGTTTCTCTCACAACACAGCAGAAGATGAGCCACTGTGTTTGGAGGAGGGGTGGAGGGGAGGAGAAGTAAAGTTCTGTGTGATTTGTGATTAGAGCGAAGCATTCACGTCCAACAAAACACAGGCAGCAGGCAGGAGGTTGTGTTTTCCCGTTGCAGGGTTTTGCAGTAATCTGATGTTGCTGGGGCAGTTTGTGAGGCCTTCGGGGTCAGGCTTTCTGCATCTCTGAGGAGAGATACCCTCCACATTCTTCTTCTCTGTGTGTGTGTGTGTTTGTGCATGCATGCTGACCCACACAGCCCACTCTCTTTTGCTCTTTGACTCTGATGGCCATATAAGGCAGCCAGCACCATGGTAACCACAGGGCTTGAATAGCAGTGTCAAATCCCTGGGAGCGCGCGCGCACACACACACACACACACAACACGCACACATGCAAACACGCAGACTACCCCCTCCCCCTCTGCATACACTCCTGCAGCCCCGTGCCTCTATTTGCTGGATCTCTCTCTAACACACAAATAGGTTGGAAGGGGAAAAAAAATCAGTGAGGTAAAATGCAGTGAAATCCAAACAGTGTTTTGCTTCTTGTGCATTTCAAATCATAATCTGATTTGGGAACCAGAGAGAGGCGGAGGAGGAGGAATAGGAGGGGTGGGGGAGAAGAGAAGCACCCATTTCTTAACACACACCTCCTCCCCCTGGCTTCACACACATACACACAGAGGTAAAACAGCATGCAAGACTAGGCCGCAAGTCATTAGTTCTTGGTGGGCAAGCACTGACAAAGGACTGAGGAAGAAGCCTGGAGAGCATCCACAGGAATTAGAGCTGAGCAAGAAACTCTCCTTCAACTTGATTTTTGTTTTTTTCCGATTGTTTTTGTTTTGCTTTATTTTTTTTTTCTGTGTGAGGGAGGAAGTAGCCTGAGGATCCTGTCAGATCCGAGCCGACTCATTCAGCAGCCAATAACCAGTGGAAAGGCTGCACTTCCTTGTGTGCATGATCTGATTGAGTGTTTTGGATGCGAGTACGAGCCGCGGGCGGTCCGCGTCGCCTTCACCCGCCGCAGCAGCATCTGCAAGCCGGCGTCGCCTCAACGAGACGGGAGAAGAAGTAGACAGAAGCCCGCGATCAGACGAAAAGTGGCGTTTTGCGAGTGTTTAATGTCCTCACAATGCTGCTGCTTGTGCTTCAGAGTGGATGGCTGCGGAACATTAGAGCCGAGCTCTCGGTCTCCCTGGTCGGAAGGAGGATCTAACCCGATTAACTCATAATCATTTTTAAAAAGGCGACTTTCTTCGTCTTCAGCTAGAGAAGCCAAAAAACCCAAAAGACAGCCGTTTGTACTGAGGTGAGCTCGCATATTTTCTATTTAAAATAATGGTGTGTGTGTGCAGAGTGGGCTGCTTTAAGACGGGCGGTCAAATGCTCTCCAGGCATGTGCTAAGGCGAGCCGCGCTGAGGTCCTTTTTCAGCCATTACTACTGATGAGACGAAGAGACACAGAACAACAGTGTGACTGCCAGCCGTCCCTCCCGCGTGTCCTCAGCCTCCTCTGAAGCCGCCTGTCTCTGGGAACTGTTATCTAAACTCTGTGTCTCTTGTTAAAGGTTGTTGGACTGCAGTGTGTCCCCGCTCGGACGGAACGACACAAAGACACCAAACCGGAGGAGGACAACGGAGGTGTTAAAATCCAAAGGAATGCCAAACTAAAAGTTGCCCCAGTGACTCCACACTGTTTCCAGGTCAGAGTGGAGTGGGCGGGGACTGAGCTACTCTCTTTTCTACAACCAAACGGCCTCATTTTTACCACTAAAACATTGGCAGCGCTGCTTGTTTAGCCCGCAGACGTCCCCTCCTCCCCCAGGTCTTAACTTGAATTGGCTGCTAAATGAAGACGGAGGGCAGCTGAAGAGGTTAAACCACTCCGGGTAGAAAGGGGAGAACACACACCACCGTCCGGACTCTGGGTTTTTATGACCGCTTCCAGAAACCTCGGCTGCCTGGCCCCATTTTCTTCCGCGCGGACTCCGTAACCAAGCGATGGCCATGGTGAGTGGGGGCTGGGGAGATCCCAACGGGGGGACCAACGGGCGGGGGACAGGGGGGGGGAGGGGATGGGTCTCCGCAAGCGGGGGGCAGTGACATGGAGGCCGGGGACGAGGACAAGGCCTGCGTGGTGGACTGCGTGGTGTGCGGGGACAAGTCCAGCGGAAAACACTACGGCGTGTTCACCTGCGAGGGCTGCAAGAGCTTCTTCAAGAGGAGCGTCAGGCGTAACCTCAGCTACACATGCAGGTGACATGAGGCATCATGGGAATTGTATTGTTATTGATGTAGAGGCGCTCAAACAAATGACTTATCGCATCTTGATAGCTTTGAAAAACGTACTTTGAGACATGTAATTTTTTATTTTATTCAGTCTTTTTCTTCTGCTCAAGTAGAGCAATTGGAATTGCTTAATGTTGATTTAAAAACAATGGAATTTAAAAATGACTCCATTCATTATCATTTTAATGACAATGAATGGAGTCACTCTCAATCATTCACAGATCAGGTTTTTCCTACTTTTTCCTCATATCAGGTCATCATATCATCAGATCCCCTTTTTAAGTTCTAATACAATCAAAAATGGCTTAGTGAAATGTATCCATTAATGTAAAGTCCTTTAAAAATATTGAACTGACATGTCAGACCAAAGATGTCCAAGATGTGGTCTGCGGGATTTGTGGTGTCAACAGCACTTAAAGAATGATACAAATTTGACCCATACAGCACAGATGGTTGATGCACATGAAGATGTTTTATGTGTAATCAGGGTGAAATTATTTCTGACACAATTTTTGTACAACGGAAAATGTTAAGTACAACACAAAGTATTCATCTTTTAATAACCAAGCTATTATAATGAGTACAACCATGTCTGTCCAAAAACTTTTACTGAAATGCTAAATTTGCTACAAGGAATAACATACCTTTCCTGCAAAAAAAACAAGGTCCACTATATTTACTTGATTAGTTTTTTTGTGATCTTGGCACATGAGTCCTTTTGACTCCAGCGTGACAAACAGTTTGGACACCTCTGCCTTAGAGCAAACTAGAAATGGTTATCTGCCTGCTGCTGATGCTGGTGAAGTATCGCTCTGAAACAAATACCTGCACATGACTAGAGTTGCAGACTGTTGAGCGGGTACAGCCTGCACTTTGGAAAGAAACATGAACACTATGAAGGGGCTGGCAGTGGAAACAGTGGAAAGGATAATAAAACTCCTTAAAATCAATACAGAGTGCTGATGGATGTCAGTGTTTGAGTGAACTGTGGGTAATCAGCAGGAGTAAATGGATTTACACACAAAAAATGGATGTTTGGATAAAAACAGAATTTGATGAGAAATCCTGAATGAGTCACGAAGGTGTTGAGGCGCTAGTTTGATACTGGTCAGAGCGAAGTCCTCAGCACTGCTGGAAATGCGCACACCCACACACACGTTTCTCACACCAACAACCAAGAGCAAGGTTTGGCGAAAGCCACGATGGAACCTGGAGCCTGATAATTTCTTTAGAATGAGATTTTCCTAAACAAAAGATGTTAAGTATACACAAAGAACTTTTCTTTTAGTAGCCCTTTCTTTCATTTTTTTTGCTTTTATTTTTATTTCCTAGTAAGTTGCGCCACAAACACATTCACTCCAGCAACTTTTTACTCAAAATAGGCTTGACCAAACCCACCCACTATGGATAAATGTAGTAAAGTTTTAAAGACCAACAAAGTAGAGATGCACTGATTCAATGTTAATATCTGCCTCGGTCCTGATATTGGAAAAAAAAATTATTGATTGGGTATTGGTGAGAAAGTGCCTGAGGCAGATCTATAATTCTATGCTTTGTGCTCTGGGCAACACCATCCTTTATTATAAATTTTCCATTGTATTTAGAATTCCTAATAGCACTTTCTGAACCATTTGAAAGAAGGTCTAGTGAAGTTTATTTTTTACATGTTTGACCAGAATAGTCACACCTGTTGTTTGTGTTTCTTTACCATTTATTTTACATCGACAATTTTACTCCTAATTATACTGACTGAATAAGTTAAAGTTGTTTTTAAATGTTTAACCGAGCTACTGAAGCTGTTGGTGTATTTAAGTGTCTGTACTGCTGCACTGCATCACTGCAGTACAAAATGTAATTCAGTACATTTTGTCTGTTAAAAAAATGTTTGAAGTTATTCAACTGTTTTTTTTGTATCGGATCGATATTGGCCGATACTAAACCTCAGATATCTGTATCTGTATTGGGAGTGGAAAAAGGTGGATCTGTGCATCCTTAATAATTAGCCCAAATCGTTAAATTATTGTAAACACAAGAGATAAATATTACATGTTTAATTTATTGTTGTGCAGGTAAAAGATAAATAATTCACAATAAGGTTTTTGCATTTTTAACTGAGGAGAAAATAAAACGTTTTGAACTCAAGCTGCAGGTCGTGGCCCTCGTTTGGACGGCCCTGCTCTGGACTGTTTGAAAGCAACGTGTCCATAGTTGCACGGTTAAACAGCATCAACATTTTTTCAGGCATGTTTCTCAACGTCAGAATGTCCAGCTGTTAAAATGGATACTGTCTCCATAGCAACTGACACAACATCCTCCAAGCAGTTTTGCCAGGGATTGGCAATTATCTGTCCTCATTGTTTGGAAAGTAGATGAGTAATTTTGAATGAAGAATATATGGAAGCGCTTAAAAATGCAGGGGACATAGGAGGAAATCTGTGTAGAGCCGTGCTGCTTCTTGACGTCTAGAGAAAGGGAAAGAAAAGGTCACCTTCAGCTGCAGGGAGTTTGGCCACGCTGCCCTTTAACTATTCATTATTTTTCAACTGAAAATATAAACTCGGAAGCAAACGCTCACCATGTTCAAGTTCAGAGCAGAACTTCTGTCATTGCAGTCTTGACCTTAAGGGCACATCTAATGATTAACTTCATCACCTGACTCCCCAAAGCTGAATCCATCTCAGGTAATGTGTATGAAAGTGGACCAAGGTAGTTAGATTTTTCTTTTTTTAGCTCAGAGTTTCAGCTCTGACAACTTGAAGGTTATGGAACGGTTTTGATCTGTTACTGACTCAAACATCTACTAGGAAAGAGCAACGTGGAAAAAACTGCTTTCATAACCCGTTAATAATGCATGTGACTGTAACAGGAAGTATTGGTTGCAGCCAGTAGATGCAGCTTTTACTCATCAGTAGGTTTACAATAGAACAAGATGACTTGAGTTTTTTTTGTCCCAGCAGGTGCAGAGGAGGAAGATGAACATAGTCCTGCAGGTCTTTAGATACTTCTTGTATCATGTTAAATAACTTATACCAGACTGAGCGCTAGTCAAACTGATGAACATTATTGTATTGAGGATGTCATCAAGCTGTACTTTATGCACACCATGGCATACATAAGGCTCAGGTTGATTTCTGATCGGCTTGCGGGAGAATCATGTTTATCCCAGGAGTTCATCTGGTAGCTGCTATTGGTAGCTCCACTAATGGTGGAGAAAAACCACCAATAGTGGAATTAGAGAAACTATTATAAAATGTGTGACGTGATCTGATTTTACTTGACGTTATTCCTCCTCCTGCTAATGCAATTGAATGTTTTGATTATGACAGCTGTAGTGATGTTGGTCATCTGTAACTGAAGGTGGAACCGATAAGTTGGCCCTGATTTCCTTCCTTCTTTGGAGTTTGGTGATGGGCCAATATTTGCATGTGAAGCTGACCGGATCTTATCTAAATCCACAAAAATCTGAAAATCATCCACTGCCTTGAAGGAGCACCGACAGGTCGAGCATTTTCAGAGCTTGCGATCTCGTGCCCGTACCATTTATCTGATTGAGGTGTGTTAAAGCAGAGCCGTTTCTGAACGATGAAGGCCACTGGACTGACGTTCTGACACCTTGATAGAGAATTGATTTGTATCAGCAGTAAGACCCAAACTGCTGTAAAATACTGGACATCATAGGGAGACAAAAGGTCAACATTTTGTTGGCCTCATAAACTGACAGTCATGCATGTGTGTGAAAACCAGCCGCTTCCCATTCTTCTGACTGACGGTACACACGCAAATCCTTCAACAAAGCAAACTTTCTCAATGCAGGAAGTCGTAAAAAGCTGATGCTGTTGTACATCGTTAATACATCCGGATGTTCGTGTTTTTCATGTCGACTTGTTTCTACGTTGTCAGGTCCAACAGGGAGTGTCAGATCGACCAGCACCACAGGAACCAAGTGCCAGTACTGCCGTCTGAAGAAATGTTTCCGTGTCGGCATGAGAAAAGAAGGTAACTACCCGCTGCCTCTGGCCAGCTCCCGTCCAGCTCCTGTCCAGTCTGATCAGCAGGAAAAGATGAGTCAGGGTGGGGCAAGATGGGATTACTGGAAACATTGATTGTGCGTTAATACGGGAATAAAGCCTGAGAATTCCCTCCTCACGTGTATAAGCTGCTTTTAGAAAATGAAATGGGGAAAAATGTTCCTCATCCAGCTCCTTCTCCTGTACATGTGACTGAACAGGCTGTTATTAATAACAGGGCAGGATGATTTGGCTTAGCATTAGTGGCTGCATGGCCGTGTTGAGCTGCAGAAATGATATAACATAGAGAACTGATCAGGAACAGGCAGTGTTGGGTTACTGAGCTCATATTCTTCAGAATAAAAATATAAAGATAAAAAATAACCAGTAAAACATCCAAGTTATTAAGGCCTATCATTTAAGCAGAACGGTAATTTTCTTTATTTAAAAAAATTTAATAACAGAGTATCAGGGGCGGTTCTGTGCAAAAACTCTTGTAATCTCTGCACTAGTAATGCGAAGCGTTCAGAGTCTAGCGGTTGGTGAGATTTTTAGGGATTTTAATTCAGGCGGACATTTTTCTTTTTAAACTATGTGACTCACAAGAGGAAGAGACGGCGTAAACAAAACGTTAATTTAAAACAATTTTATAGGGTTCAATGTTGTATCAAATTCTATGCTTTATATTCAACCAAAAATAGGTTTGTGCATAAAATGAGGTTAGCTTAGCTGCCTGGCCTCTGGGAATTCTGAATAGATTCAAAATGTGTTAAAGTAGTACATCTTTGCTGCTTCTATATATATATAAATATATATATGATTCTTTATTTAACACAGCAAGATTCCCCAAACATCTCCTATGTATTTTTTTCAGTCTTAAATTTAATTCAAGGTAGCATTAAAGGGTTTTAAAAAGCCTTAAATCCCTTCAGGAATTTCCTTTTTTTGTCATTACTGATGTCTTTTCTAAACCATCCTGCTGACCATGTCCTGGTTTTCCCTGGCCTCTGGTTTGGTGCACACACAGAGACACACACACACGCTCTCTCTTGAGTGTCTAGTTGTTTTTTTCCTCATAATCACAGATCATAAAACATGCTAATGAGACACATTATGGCTCCCCGTGGAAAACTTCTCTCTGCTGCACTGCCTGCACACAGAGGTCAGAGGTCTGCCTCTGTGCCGCGTTCCTGTTTAGGATTCTGCAGCTCGCTCTGGGATGAGCTGGTTCTTGCATAAGCTCGCCACATTTCCCTGAATGTAGCAGCCAGTAATCCAGCTGCCCTCTGATTCACCAGTAGTGCTGCCAGTCACGGTGAACCGTCTTTTTCTGACACAGATGGCTGTGGAGTTCAGAGGGAAAATCTGTCTGTTAAAGGGGCAGTGTTGTGTAAAATCCACTTTTTTTTAGCTTTCCGTCATGTTATAATGTTACTCCCTCATCAAAAGTGTTGGCTTGATTCTTGATTTGTAAAGAACATTTAACACAAGAACTGGAGGATGTTAGAAATAACAACTAAAAAGAAACAACCAAAAAAAATTGACCAAAAACAATAAATAAAATGGAAATAAAAATCACAAATGAAAAAAGCTCATGATGTCAAAATTGCCCTTGAAAAAGTATTAATCATCACAATGGAACTTATTGACCTGATTTTAATTTATCAAATGATAGATTAACTGGTTATAGTGACGATGTTAAAAGCGATATTCTTCAAGTTTCCGTCTGACTTCAGATCCACCTCATAGTTTAACATCTTCTTTGCTGATTTGTGACCTACTTTAACTTCTCAAACATTTGTTTGTTCTCCAAATCCTGCTTCCTGTCTCCCTCCTCTCGCCTCCCTCTGTCCCTCGTCCCCCCTGGTCCCCCAACCAAACTACAGCAGTTCAACGCGGGCGGATCCCACCTCAGCAGAGCCTCAGTCCCTCCATCACGCCTATAGGTGGCGCCAGCGGCATCGGTGGGAGTGAGTTCTACAACAACAACAACGGGGGCGGCGGAGGGGGCCAGCCGGTGTCGGAGCTCATATCCCAGCTGCTCCGGGCCGAGCCGTACCCCAACAGCCGATACGGACATCAGTACAACCAGCAGGCGGGTCCGGACAATGCCATGGGCATCGATAACATCTGTGAGCTGGCCGCGCGGTTGCTCTTCAGCACCGTGGAGTGGGCCAGGAACATTCCCTACTTCCCCGAGCTGCCCGTGTCGGATCAGGTCAGCGCTTCCTGTCTGGGTTGTTTTTTAAACTCCTACCTGTTGAAAATCTTCTTGGAAACAAACTGCAGTCGGATTAAACCGAAGAATGTCTGTGAACGTTCCTCTAACCCACAGGTGGCGCTGCTGAGGCTGAGCTGGAGCGAGCTCTTCATCCTCAACGCGGCTCAGTCGGCCCTGCCGTTGCACATGGCGCCCCTGCTGGCGGCGGCCGGCTTCCACTCGTCGCCCATGTCTGCGGAGCGCGTGGTGTCCTTCATGGACCAGGTGAGGATGTTCCAGGACCAGGTGGAGAAGCTGATGAGGCTGCAGGTGGACTCGGCCGAGTACAGCTGCCTCAAGGCCATCGCTCTCTTCTCACCAGGTGATTGTTGCCGAGGACACCCGTCCTCAGGGTCACTGTGGTTCTGAGTTGACATGAATTAAAGGGGCAGGACCATGTAACATCCACTTTTGAGCTTTACATCATGTTATAAACCTTGTTAGGCCTGTCCCAATAACAAATGTTGCTGGATGATAAATTGTCCCAGTAACTATTGTGAAAATCGATGATATTGGTGTTTTTGAGATAATTTTCAAGTGATATGTTAATATGACATCTCAAAGACCAACACACCTTAACATTTTAAACAAGTCAACACTGGAGCTGGAAGATAATAAATTAAATAAAACAATAATTAAAATGGGAAATAAAACCCACTTGCAACCAAAACCATAAATTAGATGATGATGTCACTAGAAGCAATTTTCTTTTTTCAAAAATATGAATCACAATGGAATTTATCAAGCTCATTTTAAGGTATCATGTAATACATTTTTCAGTCAAACAATCCAGATGCCTTTTTTTTATCTTTAGAGCCATGAGAGGTAATGCATGCATACTTTAATTTTCAACATATTCTTCCTCAGTATTGTGACATTTAGCAAACAGAAACTCTTTTGGTGATTCTGACCTGAAACGGAGAAGTTTGGTCTTTAACTTCAGAACGCGTTTGTCTTTTTTATTCGCTGTATGTAAACTTCCGGCTGCTGGAAGAATATGTGTCGAGGCAGACGACTGGTGTGCAACAAAAGAAATGGTTGCTGATATTAATTATTGATCTGGCCTGCTGTAGCGCCATCTCTTGGCCTGTTGATGAAACTGCAGTGGAGCAGCAGCAGGTTGATCATTGTGCAGCTTTCTGCTTTTCACCACCAGCCTGCCTCAATAAGCAGCTAATCAGTTAATCAATGTGAAATTAATTTGTGTAGCACAATTAAAACAGCTTCAAAGTGCGTCACAGTTTTCACCAACCTTCATAACATACAACAAAGCATAAAGCAATAAAAATCATTTGAGATATTGCATAGCAAACAGAAAACAAGTTGAGTAAAAGTTTCAGAAAAACAGCAACTCAGTCAGTCAAAAAACGTGACTTCACTTTTAGTCGCTCGATAAATGATAATTTTATTATAATAATTTTAGTCATGGCTTTGGTTGTGTTTGTGTACCTGTTTTATTTATTGAAGTATCTTCCAGCTCCAGTGTTAAGTGTTCTGTCATAAAACTTATGTTTGTTTGTCAATGAGAGACAAATTTGAATGATGACATTCTCTGGAAAAAAAAAACCCAACAATATAATTATTTATCTCGATATTTAGTGGGGAAAATCTGTGGTGACGACGAATGCCGGCTCTGCTGCTGCAGACATTCCAGACACAACTACTAATTTAGTTCAACAATAAATCCTCCCAGAATTTATTGCAAGAAAATGATAATATTGTTGTTTTGAGATGGTATTATAATGCAAGAACACATTGTGAAAGATCAGTAAACTTTAAATTCTAATAAACATTTAACACTGGAAATGAACATACAAAATGAAGAACAAGTAAAATGAATCATGAAGAAGGAAAAAAGAAAACAAAGATCAGACTGAAGACTTTTATCATTTTGGTAGAAGAGAACAACAATGAATCATGTCAGGGGAAATTATTGAACTTGTTTGAATTGATCATGTGTGATTAGTTGATGTATTGCTTATTGTGCCAGGAAACATTAAGGAAGCAGATCAACATGATACGGAGCCTCTTAGGGGACATGGAGAGAAAAAAAGAAATCCCAACTTATTTTCTCTCCCGCCTGTTTTTTTTTTTTTTTTCTCGAGATCTCGAAAAAGTAAGTTGGGGTTTCTTTCTTTTTTCTCCATGTCCCTTTAGGGGCTCCGTAACATGAAGCATTTAGAGTTTGGTTAAAGTTGAGATCAGCTGTTTTCATTCTCTCTGCTCATCACGACTCCTTTATGTAACCCTCCCACACCGTTAAATAACCTCCTCTGCTCTGCCCCTCCTCCTCCCTGCAGACGCCTGCGGTCTGACCGACCCGGTCCACGTGGAGTCACTGCAGGAGAAGGCCCAGGTGGCGCTGACGGAGTACGAGCGCATGCAGTACCCGTCGCAGCCGCAGCGTTTCGGCCGGCTGCTGCTGCGCCTGCCGGCGCTGCGTGCCGTCCCCGCCAGCCTCATCTCCCAGCTCTTCTTCATGCGCCTGGTGGGGAAGACCCCCATCGAGACGCTGATCCGAGACATGCAGCTCTCCGGAAGCTCCATCAGCTGGCCCTACGTCCCGGGGCAGTAGCTCGGCCCCCGAGCCCGCCGGGCCCCCAGCGGGGCCCCAACCTCCTGACTCATCACCGTCCTTCTGTGTGCTTGTGAGGCGCGGTGCCAGTTGGCCGTCCATCTCCCCTTCCCGTCTCGTTGCCAACTCGGTCTCTCCGCTGCCAGAATGCAGCTCCGCACGCTGGGATCCAATATGGCCGCCGCAGCCCACATGTCACATCGACTGAACTCAGACTCACGCAGGGAGCAGCAGCAGCACCCTGCTACGGATCCTCACAGAGGACAAAACAGTTCTGTCCTCCATGCTGTGCATCGCGACTGGAACGGGTTTGTCTCATCAATTCCCTGAGTTTCGTCTGCCAGGCTGAACAAGACGAAGGAAAATCACCAAAGTTTCTAACGTCATCCTCAGATTGTCGTCATGGTAAACACATCAGAGGAGCGCATAAAGAATACTAAACCACAAACGGCTCCATTGGGAACAGACCGATACCTCATTAGACATCAGAATGCTTTAGTCGGATATTTCCTGTAGGATTTGTTCACCAGAAACCGCCTTCTTTTTGACAACTGCCTTGCTATCGAGGACGATGAACCCGGAGGTCCTCCTGGCTCAGGAGCTCTCCATCTTGTATCTTTTAAAAAAAAAAAAAATCCGGTCATTTTCTGTTGTCTTTTGAAAAGATTAGTTTTTAAATGTCTCAGTACGGTTTACTCTGCTTCGTTTGGATACGTTTTATGAATGAGATGCATAGGGCCGACGTGGAATTTTGAATTGACAAATAGAGGAAAATTAGAAGATTGATTTTTAGCAGTGAAGAATCACTTTTTGTCCCTTTTACGAAGCGCCTTGCTACAGTATTCACTCACATTGGTTATGTGGTTATCTATGATGTACAGACACAACGAAGCAGATCAAATAAAAACTCCAGCTGCTGCTTTGTTGGGGAATGAGGAAGAGCTTGGTTTATGGCCCACCTGGCCGACCCGGCCCACTTTTGGCTCTAGTGGCCGTCATTAAGCAGACATTTGACAGGACAGAGGTGTCAAATGTCCTGTCAGAGTGGGAATCAAACCCAGGACTTCTTGTGCTTTCCCTCCAGCAGGATCTTTCTTCCTGCTTCTCTTCTGTCTTGTGGAGCCTACAACTATTTACCAGAGCTGCAACTAGCCATTATTTTAGTAACAAATTATTCTGAGTGACTAAAAAAATTGGCCCATTTTCCACATTCTTCATTGAACCACTTGGGCTTATTTTATACAATATTAGAAATACACAAGAAGGAGCAAAAATAACTGAATAATTAATTTTCTTAAATAAGAAACTAAACATTTTATCCCCTTAAATGCACTAACAGCATTCTTTTAGTGAACACTTGATAATCTGTAGCAAAGGAATCATTTGCAGCTAAAACTCCTTCAACATGTGAACGGTTCAGGGCTTCCTGCTAGACTCAGCATCTGATCTGCTGATGTTTTTTATTTATTTTTCTGTTAACTAATTAATAATTGGACAAGACATTTTTTTTTAGGATTTGAACCAGGTGAAGCTAAAGCTCTGCCACTCGAGGAGTTCTCCAGACAGTCGTTTTAATCTTGATTTTTGCAGAGCTTGTGAGATCTTCTACATTGTTTTAGATCCAGGCTGCCCAGTGGCGCAGCTGGTAGAGCTGTTGCCTTGCAGCAAGAAGGTTCTGGGTTCCATTCCCGGCCCCAGTCTTTCTGCATGGAGTTTGCATGTTCTCCCTGTGCATGTGTGGGTTCTCTCCGGGTACTCCGGCTTCCTCCCACAGTCCAAAAACATGACTGTCAGGTTAATTGGCTTCTCTAAATTGTCCCTAGGTGTGAGTGAGTGTGTGTGTGCATGTTTGTATGTCTCTGTGTTGCCCTGCGACAGACTGGCGACCTGTCCAGGGTGACCCCGCCTCTCGCCCGAAATGACAGCTGGAGATAGGCACCAGCAACCCTCCCGACCCCAGTAAGGGAAAAAGGGTGCAGGAAAATGGAGGAAATGAAATGGATGTTTTAGATCCAATCTCTGCTTTTTCCTCTGGTTGCCATGGTGACGCTGGTCCACTAACAAACCCCCGGGGCCAGATTAAGTTCTGTTTACTCATCGGGTCACTTCTGAAGGTCATTGGTTGCAATGGCTTTTTATTCAAGAGTATCCAAGTAAAGGGGCTGGAAAAATGTTTGACACACTTTTCAGATTTTATTTTAAAAACAATTATGCCTTTTCCTTGAACTTTACAATTATGCACCAACTTTCTGCTGATCATCACCAATGGTTTGTTTTGTGGAGAGAAAGAAGGGGTGTGAATACTTTTGCAAGGCACTGCACTACACCTGGGGCAGCAATCTCTTGAAAATGTATTAAAATATGTATATATCTATATATATTGATACCAACTTTGTCTTTTTGCATGTTCAGATGATGTTTTTGGTTCTCTGATGTCGAGGTGTTTTTTGTTTTTTTTTCCTCATTTACACTATTAATCAAGTTTGATTTCAACATTAAAGTATTCCTTTAACTCGTAGCTCCTAAATACTTTTTTTCTCTATGAGATGAAAATACCTCCACTGAAACATGAAGGAAGCCAACAGAACTGGAGGGAAGGAACTGATGGGTCAGAGGAGAGTTGATGCCAAAAACAAAAAACAAAACAAAAACGCCCCAATGTTTGAGTTGAGTTGAAGCGGAGAGCCTGGTCCTATTGGACTTACCTCATGTGATTAGTTCAGGAAGCAGGTTACAGTTGATGTGACGGAGGACTAAACCATAACAGCGGATCAGGGCCATTAGAATAGGACAAAATGAGTACATTTCTGACCAAAAAAACGGAAATTTTGAGATTAATCAGGAATTTTCTAGAAAAAAATACATTTCTCAAATTTACAGGGTTTTTTTTTCCCCAGAAAATTTCTGAACTTAGAATCAAAATGTCTGTTTTTGGTTTGTGTTTTTTGAAACCTACACCTGCAGGCAATACATTTAACATTGTAACCCTTCTTCCTGATCTGCTGCTGGGCCTGTTTAAAAGCTCAGCCATGTTTTAGAGGACTGAAGATGAACATGCTGGTTTTTTTTTTGTTTCTAATCTGTTTCTGGGTTTTTCCTAAGACTCCAGATCTCCTGTATATGGCCGTTATTAAAAGAATCCAACATGGCGTCTCGTCAAAGCTTCTTTAGAGAATGTGGTACTTTTGATCTGTATGGGAAATGCCAAATAAATACAGCAACCTGTGACAACTCAAGTGTGTTCATGCAAACTATAGGGTAAGTCTTTCACTCGTCCCTCTATGTTCATTTGTGACGTCGGTTTTGGTTCCGTCACGGCTGGAACAAACAGAACAGAACCGTATATATATATATATACATGTTTCTAGGCATCAACTTAATACTGACTCCAAATGGAGGTTCTTTAACAGAAGCCTTGATCGTAGATTTTCACCAAATGTTTGATGTGGAAAAGTTTTCTTCGAAGTTCTTTGCTTTGTCTCTTCTTAGTCTGATAGTCTTCCATCTGGGGAAAAAAAAAATCAGACATTAAAACAGAACATTTTTTCAGCAATACCTGCAGATGTCCTGCAGCAGAGATCTACTTAAGTTGTTTTGTGTCTAAATGAACCTGAGCAGGCTGCACAGTGGCACAGTTGGTAGAGCTGTTGACTTGCAGCAAGAAAGTCCTGGGTTCGATTCCCAGGATCTTCTGCATGGAGTGTGCATGTTCTCCCTGTGCATTTATGGGTTCTCTCCAGGTACTCTGGCTTCCTCCCACAGTCCAAAAACATGACTGTCAGGTTAATTGGTTTCTCTAAATTCTCTCCTAGACTTTTAAACTCTAAAACAAAAAGTTGTAAACAGCCTTCAAGAGTTAAACTTTGGACTGTATAAAAGGTGCTCTGAAAATGTACGCTGTTTTGCATAAGCAATGCTTTGAACATTTCTGAAAACTATTGACGGCTGTCTAAGTTGGTCAACCTTTATTATTTTAGTTTATATCCTTTCTGCCTAATGTTCTTCTGCGTTCTGGTCTTATCTTGCATTGCGTGTCTCAAACAGCTAATAATATTAAATCTCTACACATTGCAGAGTTTAGGTTTCCTCCTCTGAGTCTCGTTTAGCTCCATCTGTGTTCTGTTTATCAGCCTCCTTCCCTCTGTTCTCTGCTCAGGCTCTCCCTCGGCTGTTCAGCGTTCCCCTGATTACGCTCAGCTGGTTCCTATGCAACCGGACTGCTGCTGATGTTATCGCCTCTGTTTGCTCGTGTTCTTACTGTGCATAAGGAAACCAGACTAACAGCAACAGAACCTGGAGGGATCCGGAGTGTGGCTCTTATTTCCTGACTCTCTGCGCAGCAATGTTAACATTTCCTGGGTTTTGATGTAAAACTGAGGATATGATGTTTAGCAAAAAAACTGAAAATAGTAAAACCTGAACAGCTGGTTCCACTTCATCTAATGCTTGGTTAATGCACTTCAGGATTTGCAGCTAATATGAATTTCTGTGAATTTGACGACCCATAAATGATGTTTAGTCTTTTACAACGTCTATGTTCTCCACGGGTCTGGACTAAGAAGAGGAGCTGCAAAGCAGAAGGATTTTCTTTTAAATAAATTATTACTTCCTGACTAAAATCTCCCAGGATGTGACGGAGCAGCACAGCTGGACCTCAGGCTTTTGACAGATGAAATGAAAACATTTAAAGTAGCTGTCAGTCTTAAAATAGGACCGTCAGGTGTTTGCTAGGAAGGTGACAAAAAAAGGTGATATTACTTCTTAGCATCACAATGAGCTTTCATCTAAATCATCACAGGATCCACACAAAGTTTTTAAATAGCTTAGCCAAAGTCCAGAAATAAAAGTGACAGAAAATCCCTTTTCTATTTGACTTTTCAGAGAGTGAAAAAGAAATGTGTATGTGTCTTTTTATTCAGCGTATGTAAATATCTGGTCCCAGCTGTGCGTAAGAGAGTGACAGCAGACGTGGCTAACGGGCTAAAGGCGCCGATGGACACAGAGGTTAGAGGTCACTGTACCTTTTTTAGGTCTTTCAGCCGGTTGTATTCATCTGCTACACCCTGCAGGTCACAAAGGAATGTTGCACTCACATGTTCACAAAGTTCAACAAATATTATATGGTGCTAAACAGAACAAAAACAAATATATATATAAAAACCCTCTCTCACTCCCTCTCTCTCTCTGTCTGGTTACCTGGTACCTCGCGGAGCCTTCGTCCAGCGTGTCCAGCTCTCGGCTCAGTTTGTGGACCTGGTCACTGACGTGGTCCATCTCGGAGCAGAGCCTCTTGTAGTGGGCCAGATCCGAGTCAAACTCTTTCTTGTACCGCCGGCGCTGCTCCTCTGTGGTTATGGCCGGGTACAGCCTGGAGGCACACACCAGCTTGATCACTGCTGTTTTACTGCCACTGATCTGCATCAGCATCAGCATCTCAACCACTTCAACAGCCAGTTAGCGTGACACAAACATTACAGTCATCAGAATCTTTGTTGCTGTATTTTTGAATGTTTCTGTCATTTATCTGATGTATCAGATGAAGGTGAGACTTTGTTGCCATGGAGACAGCAGCAGAGACCTGACCCACCTGTACAGGTGATCCCTCTGGTCCCAGTCCAGCTCGTTACCAGTGTCCCCTGAGGTGTAACCGGTTTCGTACTGGGACTCGGCCCCCAGCTGAGCAGCAGGCGTGGGTTCTCTGAGCCGCTTTTTGGTGTGATGAAGAGGAGGTTCCCTCTTATTGATGTGATGAAGAAGAGGCTCCCTCTTGTTGGTGTGATGAAGAGGAGGCTTCCTCACGCTGTCGGTCTCGTAGGAGCTGCTGGAACCATCCTCTCTGGCGTTTTGGTACGCAGGCTCAGCGTCGCGCCTGGCGCTGGTCTCTGTGCAGGAACTGAACAAGAAAAACACAAAATCAGCATTAAGAGAAACGTGATCACACAGACTCTAAGAACATTTCAGAACGTAGATCACAGTTTTTTTCTGTTTTGTTTTTTTTCACAGTGGGGGCCACAGGGTACAATGATGAGGAAAAAGAAATGCAAAAATAATAACAGTAAACCCATGTAAATGTAATTCTAAACGTTTTGTGATAATTTTAGTTTTTTGTTTTTCAATTCTTTAAAAATATATAATGATTGATTTACACAATAGGTAAAATTTTATTTGAAGGGTTGTGCTTAAGATACAGAATGTTAATAAAGACACTTTAACGGCAAAGTCGCTTTAAAACTTGTATTAAAAGTGTCTTTAATTACTGAATTACACTGAACGACGAGTCACAAACATTCATGAAGACGCCTTCATGTTCATTCTTATCATTATTATCATATCAGTCTTATGCACACCCCTTCAGATAAAGTGTTACTAACATTATTTCTGACTCATCAGGCTCCTCCAGCTGGCGCAGTAAAGCAAACAATGAAAAAGTTTCTGATCAGAAAAAGGCCAGAGGACCTTCTGGCTCAGCAGAACCATAAGAACTGTAGGAACGAAAAACATTCTAAAAGTTGACGTTTCTGTACATGTTTTGCTGTATTGTCTGTGGATGTGCAGAGGTCAGAGTTCATGACCTGGATACGAGACAAGCATCAGCCTCCTTGTGCCCTTCGCTGTGGCCGCCGCTGTTCTCTGCCCTCAGGTTGGGCGCCGCGCGCTCTGACAGCACGACGGTGGGCGCCTGCTGGGTGCTGCGCGCCTCCCCGACGTGGTTCACCTGGCAACGACATCCACAGAACGCACACTTTATCCAGATCGAGGAGGTGGAGGCGATGAGGCAGAGTGTCGGATCGCATTCGGAGTCTTTGGTGAATAAAAATCGAAAGGAAAACTTACATGAAGCTCAGGGAAACCATGAGACACAAGTAAAGCAACAGAAAACACTCGAGCGGAATAAAGGAGGAGAGTAGGGGGGCAGTGAAAGGAAAGAGTGGAAGTGACAGAGGGGCTAATCACAGGTGAAGGGATGCAGCTGCAAATGGAAAAATAAGGAAATCACAAAAGAATCATAATGTTTAGGATGTAATTATAATGTCAGGTTTCGCCTCATTTTGGGTTCAATGCTGCAGCGTTTGACCCAGGAAGTCAGAAAGTTTGACCTCCAATCAGAAAAAAAAACTGAACTCCCTCCGTTCCAATATGGCTGCCACACACAAAACAAGACTGAAAAGTGAAATCCAGTGTATGCTATCAATTTTTTTGTTTTTTTTGTTACTCTAGATTTCTTTGTCTTCACATTAAAAGTGGAAAATGAATAATCATTATCTCATAGATGCACCACAAAAGAGAATATTTCATGCTTACAGTAGGACCACAATAATACACACATTCACACACACTGTGATGCTGCACCGTTCACACACTTCAACAACTATTCCTCCTGTTGGATTCTGTCATCTACTCCACCAAAGCTGCTCCTACTTTAATGAAGCGAGGTCCATCTCTGTTTATTTTAACCAAGGTTCACTTTGACCGACACGAATATTCAAAAACCTGCAAGAATGCCTTCAAGTGACGCATGAAGCTGATGAAACTGTTCACTAAAGTAGTGCACAGATTGCTCTGAGCCTCCTCTGCTCCCTTTATTAATTCAAACACGCAGCAGAGGCAGCTCTGCTCCTCACTGCTGCATGAATGCACACAGAAAGCCTGCAGAGCACAGAGTGGTTTAATACACTGGATTATTTGGTGATAATAACCTTTTTTCAAACTCTCTTTGTTTTTGTCATATCTGATATACATAGCCTTTGAACTGGGCTGCACAGTGGCGCAGTTGGTAGAGCTGTTGCCTTGCAGCAAGAAGGTTCTGGGTTCGATTCCCGGCCCCGGTCTTTCTGCATGGACTTTGCATGTTTTCCCTGTGCATGTGTGGGTTCTCTCCGGGTACTCCGGCTTCCCCACACAGTCCAAAAACATGCCTGACAGGTTAATTGGCCTCTCCAAATTCTCCCTAAGTGTGATTGTGTGTGTGCATGGTTGTTTGTCCTGTCTGTCTCTGTGTTGCCCTGCAACAGACTGACTGGCGACCTGTCCAGGGTGACGCCGCCTCTCTTAGTTCCTGCTCTGCGGCTCTGCAGGAACTTCCTGAGAGGCTTCAGGGCACAGAGCTGAACACTGAGAGCACCAAAAACGTATCCTTTTATCCTTATTGGAAAAGGCACATTTAGGACATAAACCTTCCCTTCCTGACCCAGTGGTAAACTCTCACACAGCCTGTAGCTGCGTAGACGCCAGCTGTTGGTATAACTATCTGCATTGCCTGCAAAGCGATGTCCACAAAAAAAAAAACAACACAATTTTGAAATTGTGTTTTCGCTAAATGTTTTAATATACTGTAATACTTATGATTAGAGAAAGCTGTGGGTTGCTGGTCTTCTGCACACAAAGTCATTTATGATCTTTGTTTAATGGAAACAACATGTATCCTTTGCATTAACATTAGTCATCTGATGCAGTTGAAGCATGTGCTCAGAATGTGCCGGGATGTGTTTAAAAAATGTCCTCATAATGTACCAAATACACACACACACACGCAGCCTCACCCCCAGTGTAAGTCTGTATGACAGCTCTGACATGCGTCTCCCTTCCCTCCAGCCTCCCCCGAGTCGAGTCGCACCTTAAATCCTCTCAACAAGCAGCCGAGCTAATTCAGTGGAAGAAAACACAAAAACAAATCTCCCCACTGCGTCTGACAAGAGATGCATGTTATTAGAGGGGATGCGGGTGCGTCTCCGTATCATCAGAAATGTACAAAGAAAAACTTGCACTCACAAGAAAACAAAAACAAACAAACAAAAATGGCAGCGCGCACAGTCAAACCCAAACTGCAGGAAGTAATTAAGAAAAAGGTTTTTAGCTACAGTGTCGTTTAACACAGAGAGAAAAATATGAACTTCAAAAGGCCAGAAGAAGTGTCTGCCTGACGTGATCTGCCCTCTTACTGTGGAATTCAATATTAAAGACTTCTTGTGTTTGACCCATTTCTGCATGGCTGTGTAGTCAAACAGGGTTAGGGCTGATGTGGGAGGAAAGGCGCTTGTTGAAACTGATCTGATGAATGTAGTGTCACAGGATGATGCTCAGTGTTGGGGAAAATAATCCAAGGAAGCTGATCCACTGGAGGGACAAATTTAGTTCACTTCCTGCTTCTCAGACTGCCTATGCTGTGTAAGAAAAGTAGAAAATTAACTGGATTTCAGTAAATTGTGTCTTATATTTAAATAGCAACATAAAGGTTTTCTAAATGTATTTTCCTTATTTTTCCCCTTCCTGTTTGTCTAAACTCTTTTCTGCTTATTTGAAACAAAAATGCTGCATGTGAAAAAAAACAAGAATCATATTTTAGTCAGGAACTGATCTGATGAGGAACCCTCACAAGTTGAATCATTTAGTGCCACCTCACTCTGTGGGAATTCACACAGCAACACAGATGCAACTCAACCCTTTCTATACATTATACATGAGCCATACATTATATATGCTTCCCTGCAAGGCAAGCGTCTTCACTGTGGTACAGGAGAGCCCCAGAACAGGGCCTGCATCTCAATGGAGAGACCCTCTACACGATGGGCAGGATATACGCAGAGCCCTGCAGGACGAGCCCATTCAGTATGCGCCTTCGCTCTGGACCAGTCATTGCAGAGACGCTATGGAGTCACAGCACAACGGCACTACGATGAATTCTTCCCTGCTATCATAGGATTACAGCCTGATAGACAGTAGAGAACCATCATCAGAAAGAGTAAAGCTTTACAGGGATCCCTTTGATCAGGCCTGCAGGTTTCCAGTCATAAGACAGATCTGTGCTCTCTGCCTTCTAAACGTATTGTGGAGAATTATCCTTCTCCATGCTAAGTTCTTGATGTATGAGGTTGAAGAAGAGTCAGTGAGCTGAATTAATGAATTCCATTTAATAATACCAAAATACAGCTGGTCTATCTGCCATGCTGCCTTTAGGAGACAGCAGACAAAATGGCTTCCAAAAACATTTGGTTATTCCCTTTGTTAGCCTCTGTCTAAGCTACGCCCTAAAGAGGGCGTTCCCTAGTGTGTCATATCCTTTGACCCCGCCTGTGAGGGCGTTTCCTAACATGTCATTTCCTTTAGCTTTAACTTTGCGACTAGCTAAAAGGGATAGAAGGAAAAACACAGAATTATTTATTCTCAACAGTATCCTGAAGCCCAATGACTCACACATTACAGATGCGCATGTGAACACATAGCTGCTTCTCTTAGCTGGCTGTCATTAGCACAGTTAGCAAGTCTGTAGATGTTTTTCTAGAATAACACGTGAAGATTAACATCATTATATTATTAATCAGGTATAGACACTGATGACATTCATACAAGATGTATTCCTGTAGAATTTTAGCTGCAAAATGATCAAGGTTGCCAGATCCGACTGACAGAAAAAAACCCAGACAAAATCTCAGCCTTTAATGAAATTTATGTTTATAGCCCCATAAATAGTTACAGGGTTTCCCCCATTGTGGCGGCAAGTTTTACTTGCCACCTCACTGGACTAAGTGTTGTCTGTTTTTATTTGAAATTAATTTGCACAACATGCGTCTTTGCTGTGCTCCGATGCGCTGCTCTGCACACTTTACCGGCGGGGCACAGTTGTTCCTGAAAGAGGAGTTTCTAGTTGATGCGTCGAACAGGGCGTAAAGCTGGGCACACACCAATCACGCCATCGGTGCCTCTGTGTGTTGGCTGCCCTACGCGATTTCACAGCTACATCTCTGAAGTTCACTTCAGAGCAGATCGCGGACACCATCTTTCACTCAAACTGGACTGGTTGGAAGGTGTTGTACCAGAGCAGGTTGATCTGTATCACATTTATATCAAATGTTAACATTTATGTGGCATTCTGTCTAAGATCTTAGATCACCATAAACTTTAGCTCACTGCCTCAGTAAAATTCATAGGATTAATACGGGGTTGTACCAGAGGACTCAACATAGTGCACTTAAGACATTTTAGTGAACATGATTAGGAACAGAAAAGCAAAACTGTGCTGTTGAACAGATGGCAGAGCCACTAAAAGCAATCCTCCCACAGAGTCCATCCTTATGCAGGAAATGTTTGTGTGACAGATCATTAATTCCAGAAAGATGAATCTTGAACTTGCTTCAATAACTATGCAGTCAGCTCCTTTATGAAGGTTTTCTGACCTGTTTCCTATCATAAACACCATTCTAAAATGAGTGCAGTGCAGCTGTTATCTCAGTCCTAGTTAATGATCAGTCAGAGTGAAACTAGGGAGTGCCAGTTGTATTCTCTGACTCAACAAGGCATGATAGTTGCTGAAACTCAGTGACCACTACATATAAAAAAACATGGTCAGCATTAGTATTCAGGTTCCAGCAGGAAATAATGACAGTTTTTTGATATGGACTGTGTGGCTTGATGACTGCACAAGCATTCAACCAAAAAAGCAAACAAAACAAAAACAAAGTCACAGTATCTGTCAGCTGCACCACTAAAGATGCTTGTTTGAATGTTCAGTCAATGGAGAGTGGGCAGCCATGTTGTCCACAGTGAAATGACAGTCACAGCAAATATAACCAGGGTTAACGACACAGATGATGCTATCTGAATCTCTAATGGCTACAAACTGATGGTCTACTTCTGTGTTTTTTGTTCCAGCATGTCAACTTCTAGCTGTCAATTACAGAGACCTCTAGGCGACATGGGAACCAATGTTTTCTTT
This sequence comes from Phalloptychus januarius, assembly GCA_902982915.1. Classification (NCBI taxonomy): domain Eukaryota; kingdom Metazoa; phylum Chordata; class Actinopteri; order Cyprinodontiformes; family Poeciliidae; genus Phalloptychus; species Phalloptychus januarius. The sequence continues at coordinate 961,405 of CADWAE010000466.1, read as the reverse complement.
TGCGTTCCCTCGCAACACGTTTTGTGTTCCCTCGCAATATGCTTATTGCAATATTTGCTGGTCTATTTTGCATACAGTTACAAATGTCAATTTAAAATTTCAAATACATATGCACCTAACGGGCCTCATTGGAAACTTTTTGGTACAAAACATTGACTGAAAATCAATTTATTCACTTCATGTTTACGTCTGTTTGTGTAAGCCTGATGTGGAACGGCACTGAAAACAGCCCTTTAAACTATTTAGTACCAACACAATAGAAACAATCAAACTGGCAGGCTGCTGATTATCGCGTCATAATAACTCAGAAATAGTCCAAATAGTTTGGACTATTTCTTTCCGACTTATCTAAAGTTTCTGTCTATATCATAGGTTTGTGGTGCTTTTCCATAATCAATAAATCTATGTCCCTCACTATTGAATGTTTTTTTTTTTAAAACACAAGACATGACATTAAGCAGCTCGATATTTTAGGGGCTGAACCACAGAACATTTAACACGAGAGCTGCCATCGGATGTACAAGAGCAATCTGAGATCCAGGGTAACATTGCTTTGCCATTATTTATTTGTTTAGTTGAGAAAGACTGCAAGAAAAATAAGAATATCTTCCAAAGACACGTTGAATGTTATGTTTCACAGCCGGAAATTTTGTGCATGCGCACCATGCTGAAGGGCAAAGAGATTATTCTTTTACTTGTCATCCATAGCCGCGCTGCCGCAGTAACAAAATGAAACCTGAATATGTAGGTATTATTAATTTAGTCCAATGTGCCAACAAGAAAAAAAAATCGTTGAAGAGTAACTCAAAACTACTCATGCACTCCTTTTTCCCCATCTATCTGTGTCGGCTTTCCACTTCACACATACCTGTTGCCATAGCGACTGGCTGACAACAGCTCTACCAAAAAATGCAGATATTTTCCACACAAATGTGAAGTCCATTACAGCATTACATTGTTAGGCTTGATGTTTATTTTGTGATTAATAATTGATCATCTGAACACATCAGTGGCTTGTTAGCTGATCTAAGCCCCTGCTCTGTTGATGATCTGTCGAAGATTTGGTGTGTTGGTCACCTTATTTCTTTTGTTATCTGAATCGAAACACTGAATTCTGCAGCAGATCTAGATGTTAAGGCTGTCAAAGTCAAGCTAGCATAACCGACCATCCTCTCTCTCCGTCACTATTCAGTAACAGGTTTATTAAATCCTGTTACTGACCTGTGAAATATGATCCTCTTGGACTTTATTTGTCATTGTGTTGACAATAAGTAGCAAAGCACTGCATCCTTTTTTCTTTTATAAATCATACATACATTTAAGATTCAGCACGTTATAATGACAACTTGACAGTTAAAACCAACAGCAGTCATCATCATCAATTTTGCCCTGCAGCAGGGAGGTGGGGAGCCGTGGGGGGGGGATCATCCACATGTGACGTCACATTGCAATGTGTCTATGAAAATCAGTAAGGAGAAAGAGCCACACTCACCCAGTCCAGAACATCATGCCCGTCTGACAGCCTGACCATCGGCTCATCCCATAAGATGTTTGATTTTCCATGCCGCCAAATCTTGCTGCGGGTCTTGTAGGCGTAGTAAGCAGAAACAGACAGAGCTACAACCACCAGCAGGCCCAGAACAAACCCCACTGCCTGATCCAAGGAGAAGTCAGACATTAGGATTTATCCAATCAAATCAAACTGGTTTGGTGTTAACCAAAAAAAATCTACTAAAGAACAAAATGGAGTAAAATTACTGGTCCGACCTCCTCAGGGTCCATGAAACAGTAGTGGTAAAGGTATTGGTTGTACAGGGGAAAGCCTCCAGGGAAACCAGCCCCCACGCTGCCACTCAGACTCGGGGTCCCCTGGATGTTCTGGCACATCCTCAGCATGGGGTTATAAAGCATGCTCTGTGAGCTCTGAGACATGGGGTTCACCCCGATCACAAAGATGATATTGATGATGCCCTGAAAGCCAAAAGAGGCCCATTTAATCACAGCAGTTTTAACCATTCCCTCAACTTCATAAAACAGGCAGAGCTGGAAATCCCAAAACCAGAGACGCCCACTGTTAATTCTATTCGTTATCTGAACCCAAAAGTTTCAGTCTGCCACTACTTTCTCGGGGCATTGCTGGTAAATGACAACGGAAAGCTTCAACAGCTGCGCTAATCAACAGCTATGTAACTGATTCATTTTGAAAGAGATGGATCTCACAGTTTTTTTCCTTCAAATCTCCAAAAATGTATGAGATCTAAGTGAAGAAAATCTCTGATGTCACCTCTCAGTCCAATTAGACCGAGATATGAGAGCCAAACTTTCAAAATAGTGGACTGAGTGAATCTTCTTATTGGAACATAGTCCACACGTAATCCTAGAAAATGCCCAGTGTCTCGTTACGATATCCTGCGTTGTGTTTGAGAACCCACCTGAAGAACAGCCAGGATGATGTCACAGATGAAAATGGTGAGGTAGAACCTGCACCCTCGCATTGTCCGGGACCTGGAGAAACTTCCCACCAGGAAACTCAGTGAAACCAGGAAGTTGATGGCGGCCATGGAAATCATCGCTGCCTTGGCCGACTGTGGCGTCATGTAGGAGCCACCGTAGCCGTAGCTGCCTCCATAGTAACCCGAGCCAGCTCCGCCCACAGAGGACGCGTCCCCAACACCGTAGCCCCCGTACCCAAACCCATTCATGTCCCACACCAGAGTTGAAGCCACGCAGGCAAAGATAATGAAGCACATGAGGGCTGTGGTTCCTTGGAAGGTTTTCACAAAACCCGGAGGAGAGAACCACCTGTAGAAGTGCTGCGGCTCCCCCTCCATGTAGTAGGAATCAGGAGCAGGCTGGTGGGCGTAGGAGACATACTGGCTGTGAGGGGAATGGACGCTTCTTGCGGGGTGGAGACTGTGGGATGTGGCGCTGTATGGAGGACTGTACACAGGGGGGCTGTCATAGTACCGGGGCTCGTACATGTTTCTGAGAATATTCCTGGAACAGAAAGAAAATCATGGTCAAAACTAGTCAGAAAATCAAAACATTTAGTGTGTTGTAAATGCATTCATGGTGTGAACTTTTCATATTTTGTCATGTTTGTAACCACAAACTACAGTTCTGTTTTTTTAGGCCAACATCGCAGAGGGCATAATTGTGAAGTTAGAGACAAAAGTATCATTTTGAGATTATGTGAAATTAATCTCAAACTATCAAAAAGCACAACACATCTGTGTTGTGCTACTACACAGCATGATGCTGCAGATATATTGTTGCTATGGAGACAGAGTTTTCAGGGCAATTTGACTCACTACAACAGTGCTAATTAAGGCCATTTAGAGTTAATTCAAATGTTATTGATATGCAAAGTGAGAATGGATGACTGATGAAATATAACATCCAATCAAATATTACATCCAAGCAGTTCTTTGTAATACTGCATATATTGCAATGATCTTTTTCCCTCTACTTCGTAACTATGAACAACTTTGGGAGGGTCATTATGAGGGGAGGAGAAAGAGAGGAGGAGATAGAGTGGACCAACGGGGCACTGACATCAGAAGAAAACAAAACAATGATAAATATGAGAGGTTTTATATATATACAGCTCTATATATATGCAGCTCTGGAAAATATTAAGAAACCACTTAAAATGACCAGTTTCTCTGGTCTTATTTTGCATAGGTATATGTTTGAATGAAATGAACATTTTTCTTTTATTCTATAAACTACTGACAACATGTATCTGTAATTCCAAGTAAAAATTTTGGATTTAGTTGCTGAAAATGAGAAATTGTCAAAATAACGAAAAAGATGGAGCCACTTTCAGACCTCAAAAAACGCAAAGAAAACAAGTTCATATTCATTTGGAAACAACAATACGAACGTTTTAACTCAGGAAGAGTTCAGACATTAACATTTGGTGGAATAACCAGGAATGGGGCTCTTCATTTTCTCCAGAACTCTGCAGAAGCATTATCAAAGTGATTTGATGATTTCACCTTCCTGCTCCTGAACCACCTCCACCCTCTCTCCAGTATTGGTGACCCGCACACAGGAGAACTCAACCCAGCAGGCTTCAATTATTCAGACAGGCAGCAGAGAGGAGGCAGAGCCGGGGCAACCATGCGTGTTGTTTTCCGCAGGCAGGGGCAGAATCGCGGCCGTGTGTGGCCCCCTGTGCTGCTGTTTCACCGTATGACACCTGCGGGGCCCCGCTGGGAGCCAGCCAACCACGAGAGGAGAAGCTCCCATATAAGATCAGCCAGCTGGGTCAGAACTCTCTGAAGTTGCTGGTCAATAGTCTTACTTCTGGAAACTGCACGTCTCAACTGGGCTTGACATGAAAACATGTTAGTTTGACAGTCTAATGTTTCACTTCTCCTGCTTCCGGGAACTTTATTCATTTTATACTTAAAATACATGCAGAACTTCATGATAGTCTAAGTTAACAATTGTAAAACTTTCAAAAGTGTTCGATAGAGAGTGAAACATGGCACTCACCCAGCCGGGTCACAGGTTGTGCTGCAGCGCTGTTCGCTCTGACGGCGCTCAGCTGGAAACGCCTTCAACTCGCATCGGTCCCGGTAAACAGACACCTGTGGGGCCGGACTCACAGGTCTCCTCCCCGGAGACTCCGTGTGTCTGAGCAGGGATGCAGTTCACCCCCAGCCCACCAGCTCTCTGAGTCTCTCTCAGGCTCCTGCTCCAGAATGGATTCACTTATTCACTGTCAGTATGACCAGGGCCGGCCCAAGCCTTTTTTGGAGCCCTAAGCAGATTTGACAACACCAGATGCTTTATTATTCCTAAGCTACTCTATGTGTGTAACACACCTAGTGTCATTAGCATCATTTGTAGTTAGCTTACGTCATATCCGTGTTCTTATTTAAGCGTACAGGAGTAACAAAGTAAAACAGATATTATCATTTTGAAATGCAGAGGGTTATTTGTGTGTACCATATTATTTGAACTATTTTAATACTAAATTTGCAGTAAACAAGTTGACAAGTTTGGTATCTTATAATACCCCAACAGTGACAGAGGTTATCAACATAAAAAGATGAACCCTTATTAGTCTAACAACTATAAAAACAACATATAAATAGTTTTTACATGTGTAATAGCATTTAGTTTGCATCATTTAGTGTTATTTTAAATGTATATACATGTTTTAACACACTTGCTTAGTGTCCTTGGGTGCCTCCTGGTGGTGTGGAGGTCTCTAAGCAGCTGCTTCACTCACTTATGGCTTGATCCCTGTGTAGACCTTGTCAGCTCAGTCCTCAATTAAATGACTTCATAAGTCTTTTTACTTATGTAATCATAATGTGACTTTATGAGTAAGGCAACAAGTAATATTGTTGCCTTATAGTGGCAAAAGTATTGCCACTATAAGGCTGTTTGCTGGTTCAAACCCCGGCTCCATCTGTCTCAGTTGTTACGTCCTTGAGCAAGACACTTCACTCGTCTGGTGCTGGTGGTGCCATGGGAGCTGTCAGTCAGTAGCCACAGCTCACAGGGTAGCTGTGGCTACTGTCCAGTAGCTCACCACCATCAGTGTCTGGAAAAAACGGTTATGTACTATAAACAACTGGTACCAGTTGTTACTGTTTACTACTGGATTAGACGACATGGAGCCAACCTTGTTTTCATAAGTGCATCAGTGAGTCTTGGTGACCCAAGATCCTGTTACACATTCAGTTACCATGATCCTCTTTTGTCTGGATCCAACCACTGCAGACGAACCTCACCTACTGCCAGCCGCTGTCAGCACCAGCTTCACTGCAGATTATGTTGCTTCAATTTCAATTATTAAGATTAAAAATATCAAATAAATCATTTATTAGGCAGATATTCGATAGATACAGACCCAATCAATAAAATAGAGTTCCTGAAATAAATGAGGCTTTCTGTAATAGTCTAAATGAAACACATTATATGGATTCATTCCACGCAGACTCATGTTTTCAAGCCTTTATTTCTGTTAAGTATGATGATTGCCACTTACAAGTAATGAAAAAATTAGAATATTATATCAGACCAATAAAAAAACATATTTAATATAGAAAATGGCTTAATGAGAAATCGATGGCAAACAAATCTCATGTGAAGAAATGTAATGAAAATGACTGCAGACAGCAGGCTCAATACTGAGTAGAATCTGATTTTCAGCTTCACTACTTTGTGTTTCCATTTGATCTGGTGGAAGGTTTACAGACTGATACTTTGCTTAGGAAAATATACGGAAAGAATGGAAAGAAGCTGACCCAGGCTGCAAATAAAAAAGAAACACATACAACAAAGACAACATTGGAAACATCTAAATCTGCTGAAAGAGAAATAATGTAAAAAAATAAACTGCTTACATTGGTGTACCTCAGCTCTTAGTATTTCCTCGTCCACATGAGCTGGAGATCTGAAGCTGTTCATCAGGGGAAATATCATGCTCTTTGGAGTGACAAACCTTTTGCATAACATATCTAGTGTACACAACAGGAAGACTCCAAACTGCACATTAAGTGACAACATTTTGTAGTCCCAGTCATGTCTGATGATTGGCTGCGGTCTCCTGGTCATAAACCAGGATTCTGGTTTTAATGTGCTGTAATTTAGCTTTTAGGTAGTCACAGCGTTCCTTCTTCTCCAGGAAAGAAGGATCCTGTAAAAACACACACATCACATTTTGTTGTTTATTGCTGTAAACTCTCATTTCTCACTTCCACTCCACTATTATTGTCTGATTAATTCTGTCAATGATTTCAAATAAAGCCTAATATAATTTGACCTCAGTGAACAGTTTTCTTCCATGGGACTGCTCGTTTTACAGGAGTGTTTGTGCAATCGTACATTCTCATCCATGCAGGCTGAGAATCGCAAGAGTTAAATATGTTTTTTAAATGGAGTCAATGAAGAGAAGCAAGTTCATATTTTGTGATGCAATCTCTTCCACTTACGTTTTTTTTGTCTTGATATGTTTTTAAAATGTTTTGAATCCTCTGTTGATCCTGTTAAGAATGCAGAAATAGATTAGTTTGACAATCCAAATTGGACACCAGGTTTAAATAGGCCTAAAGGTGATTTACCCTGAAAGTCAGGATGAAACCCACCAGTCTTACCTCCAAGCTCTTCCCTTTTCTGGGAAGTTGATTCACCATAGCATCCAGCTCTCTGAACTTATTCAGGGTTGTGATGATGTCTCTGTGAAGGTCCTTGTACTCCAGGTACTGGTCATTGAAAACAGCCTTGTACTTTTCCCGTTCCTCTTCAGATCTAATCTCTGGATACTTACTGCAAAGAAACAAGGCGGAACATGTCCAATACACATTCATTCTGCCTTTATGTTGCACATGTGATTGCTGTATATGGTTCAGGTCTGAACTTACATGATGTAATCTGCGATGACGTGTACTTTGGGAGTGTGATTGGACGCAGTAGCTCTGTTTGGGCTGACGCTTGACTTACGGACTCTAGGGGGGAGTTCAGGTTGGCAGGCACCGTCTTTATTCAAAGATTTATCAGGCTCATCCCTGAACGATATCTGCTTTGTTCTTTGTGTGTTTAGGGAAACGGACTGATGGCACTGCAGCAAAACAAAACAAAAAAAAAAACAGAGAAAAAAAATTTCACTATCCTGAAATCAGCAAATGAAATGATCTAATATAAAAAATAAATCATTTCCACAATAGCACAAGATTAACAAAAAAAACTACAAGACAAAAATAGCTGAAGGAAAAAAAATGCAAATTTCAAGATTTGCTCTTATTTGACATATTTAGTGGTTTCTTTGACATCAGCTGGTAAGGTAGTGGCTGTGTGGATATTAAACAGAGTAATCTCATATATTTGTAATTGATAACCAAATAAATAATTTTTATGAAATTCACCTGCATATGTCATAGTAGACAACATATCAATAGTTTTTACTGCCAGACTTTCTTCTTTGAATATACATGTTCACAGTTGTTATGGCGCCGGTGGCGTCGTCATGGTACCACACCGGAGCTCATCTCCAGCCTCCGGGAGTGACCCAACCTTTCACAGGTGCTTAGCAAAGCACATCTGCTCGATTTCTTTCACACAAATGGAACTCTTGAATTCAGTTATTTTAATGGGCGAGCGAACGCTTTGGAAGATATAGTTCATTTTAACACCATGTTTGTTGTTGATTTCAAACATCAGATTCTTCTAAAAAAAAACTGTTTAAGATGATTGATGCATTCTCCATAAAAAAAAGCTAAATTCTTTTAAACCCCAAAACTGATATGGCATGTAAGTATTCATTTATTCCTAGTGCTGTTTCCCACCTTAATTCATTCAGAAGGACATATTGCTACAGTTAATAGAAACAGTTTGAATTTTAGCCACTAAGTTAAATAGTGGCTTAACTTAGTTAGGTGGAGGTGTGTCTCTTACTGATGAATCTTTAATTTTTTTTATAGTTCTATGTATTTACTGCTATATTTATTCGTCTTTTTAGTCATATTAGAACTTATGTGTTTTTGATTGACAAGTTTAATGCTTTAACCGCCATTTGTCCATGCAGGGGAATTTAGTGCCACACCTTCTAGCTAAATATTGATTGTTATGTTTTCTGTCTGTCTGTCTGTCTAATCATCAATGTTCATGAATTTCATATTATTTGTCATAAAAAACTCTACTTCTAGTAATCATGAACAGATGATGATTTTTTTTTGCTACAACTGAAAGGAAGAAAAAAGTGGGAAAGTGATGCAAGCAGTCCATCCATCCCATCCCTACATGCAAGGAAGGCTGCTAAGAATCAGCCTCTGCAGGTTTACCTTTTGGTTGGTGTTGTGCCTGGCCTTCCGAACAGCCTCATGCCTCCACATCTTCAGACAAACCAGGAAGCTTCCCAGGTACATGATCATATTGATAAAGATGAACGCCGTTCCTGCCATCTGGCCTCCGTCAACTCGACACAGATTGGCCATGATGGGGTTAACCCCGATGGTCATGTGGCACAACCCCCCTCGGTTCAAGTCATTGACGTACACGATCCCTGCGGCCATGTAAAGCAGGAACAGAGCCAGGTTGATGAAGGCCTCTGTCAGGGGCCACCAGGAGGAGTCCAGCAGGATGGTTCGATAATACATGGTCATTCCTGCCACTAGCAAACTCAGAGTAATAATCCAGGAGATTCCAGCCACAGATAAGACGAAGGCAGTCATAGGTCCTGTGTAGCTGTACCCAGACAGACCGAGCCCGTTGTTGTTTATTCCACTGTAGAGCCCATAGGTGTTGAACCACTCACTGTCCTTTTGTACGTAGGCAATGACGCATGCAGTCACCATGCCGCCAAACAGGAGCTGCAGCCCAGCCAGCAGCCTGAGCAAACCCGGCCATGATTTCAAATAGGAGTACTTCTGCTGATAGACCTCCACCTTGGCAGCGTAGTACTCTGCAGGGTGGATGCTGGTCAGCAAAGACTCCTCCTGCAGGCTCTGGCTGAAACACTCTGGGGGGGTTTGTCTGAGCAAAGACTTCTTTGAGTCTTTGGTGGAATACCCTGACGACTCATCCCAGTTCCTGCGCTCCAGAAAGGGACTCACCGGGGGGCTCACCTGGGTCCCATTGGGAAGAATCTGAATCCCAGTTCTGGTGGTCTCAGAGTCACTCTCTCCGGCACGCTTAGTTATGATCCCACCCAACGATTTAGGAAGGAGGGATCTCAGTTTGGACTTCATGCTCCTTTTGCTGTTTTCAGCATCAGACAGAGAGCTGGATGTGCGGCTCCTGGACATGTCTTCATCGCTGTCATCCGTCACACAGTTAGGCGGAGGTGTGTGAGTGACCCACACAGGCCCTGCTGGACTGGTGGAGGTCTTGTTGTGGGAAGAAGACCTATCTTCACCTCCACGTTCTTGGCCCTTGAATTTTGCATTCCAGTTTTTCATGCTGTGGGAACATTTAAAAGCTTTATGAGGCAAGAATAGAAAACATATGAGGGTTATTGATATGTGCTTCTAAAATTAGCACAACTTCAATTGTCAGCTGTTGTAATATTGTTTTTCACTTATTAAAGTATTGTGTTTTCCAGCTATAAAAGTGGAATAGTGCTACAAAAGTGCTATTTTATAGCACTATTGGGTAACTATGGCAACTTCAGTTGTAATAAAAATGCTGTAAATATCAAATAAAACTTAGAAGAAACTTGACATTATAATTTAATGTCTTGAAATTGGGCCTCTGTCTCTTTAAGAAACTCTTCTTCTGACACTCTGTCTTCAGGAAGTCGTCACAACTTTGCTCGTCCTCTGAGAAGTAGCTCCTATAATGAGCTCAGTAGTTCCATCAGGTGTTTGCTAATTGCTGCTGAAGGAGCTGAGTGAGGGAGTCATGGTGGCGGCTGCTCTGTGAGGCAGAAGCTCCGAGGAGGAGCTTCATCTTTGAAGGCATTGCTAGATCCATCCAGGTGTTTTGCATAGCTGAATGGTTGCTATGGAGATTAAAGGATTTCTCAAACATGCATGAAAGAATCGAGGAAACACTGCAGGTATATTATGGAATCACATTATAACATGATGTAAAGTTCTAACATTTTCATGGACGTTTTGGGAAAATTATAGTCGGTGATTTTACAGAAAAGCTACAGATTCAACACGTTGGACACGACTGTTTACAAACTATGTGATGCAGTGAGAGCTCTGGTGAAGCCACCTGCACATTGTTGGAAAAAACAAAAACAAATAATCATCCTCCTGCTACTTCCTGTTGTCTTCTTCGCCACTGGCTGTCGATCACATGATTCAAGAGGCAAAAAAAGTTTCGATGCAGCCAGGAAACCGTCTCACCATAGCTGAAAAAACTATTTTTTTTATTTATTGTGTTTTTATTCAGCAAATTTATGTTCAGAATTGTAAATTGCTCTACAATCTAGTGGTTAAAATGTAGCTACTGTTACAGTTATAGACTTTGGTATCTTTTGGGTCTACATCCTGAACTTTTCTAATGTTTCATCATGTTACAATGTAACAATGAGAAGTTGGGAACGTTCACAATACGACTGCCTTTCCACAGCACAGTGTGACAACAACAGCTGAGAGATGACTGTGAAGCTGCCTCATCAGCAGGAGCAAGTACCTTGTACTTTGTATTTCTGAATGGTTCGAAACCAAATTGAATTACTTTAAACCCACTAATCACTCCTACAGACAAAACAAAACAAAACAAAAAAATGTCAAGTTCGTCCTCTCCTCTGCTACTCTGACAAATCAGAGAAGGAGCCCAGCGGGCCTCCAGGGTAGCCTAGACTAGTTGTGACTCACAGCAACACAACAAAAAAAACATTTCAAACAGAAATCCTTACCTTCTCTGTTTGGCTGCAGCTCTGTGGCCATGCAGAGGTTTAAGTAGCTGCTTTTAGAGGAACTGGATGGATGATAAAAACAGTAATATGGCCACCGTGTCCACCAGGCCCAGTCTCTAAGTTGACTCACTACAGGTTTGAAACAAGGCAACGAGCCAGAGTGCGTGGGGAGCTGTGAGGGGAGTAAACGCTTAATCATTAAGCCCTGACTGCGGCTGTGCAGCTGCCGACTGGCACTGCGTGGTTCATCTGTGGGAGAGAAAGACAGGTAGCTGCAGGAACACCAGTTTGATTCCCTGCAGGTAAAAGGCATTAATGCCTTCCATACTTCCTGGAAATCCCATTGATACTGATTTCTTGATTAGAAAGGGGAGGGGGACTATTTGTCTACCTGCTTCACAGCCTACAGGGAAAGGCCAGGAGGTCTATTAGTATTAAAAAATATCACTTTGAATCATCAGCTTCTGCAGAAGATTAGGCTTTTTCTTGGAGACAGTAGTTTATATCTGCATTTTAAAAGTCACATCCCATCTAAAATACTGCTTTATCCTCCTTTTATTTATGAATAATTCATCCCCATCTCAGCTGTGTCATATTGTGCTACACAGAGAGTTGGCTGTGTGCCACTAGAGGGCAGCAAACTCCTGTATGTCACAGCTTCCTCTCACACTCACTCTCTCTCTCCAATTTGCTGTGCTTCTTTCCCATAGTTCTTTCATAGTTTTTAATCTGTCGCCCTTTGGCCGTGCATGGTTACATAAGATGACAAATAAATACAGAAAAAAGAGACTTTCTTGACTATTTGGGGGTTTTAATTTGGTTTAGTGTTTCCAAAGAGCAAACAGCAGCAGGTGACAGTAAAGAAACCTCTCACCTGTAAGTCCCCCCGCTTCCACGTTAAGTTACATATCTTCACTTCAACATTGAGTCTCATCCTTGAACATGTGACTGGCCCAGAGACTCGTACTGCATAATGTGGATCTGCTCTGTGCCAGCAATCCCTCCAAAAACAGCATGGGTTTTCATCAAGCTTCAGGCAAGGACATCTGCAGTTCACTCCCCACTGCCCCTCTGGAAAACACGCATTCAGGAAGACTACAGTAAGCTTTGTCGATACAATGCAACCAACACACATAATATAACCCACTCTGTCTCTCAAGTGAGTCCCACCAGTAGGCTTGGCCCGGGGCTCACTCATCTGCTGCTCCGCTGCATGTGCTCTTCTGCCGGCAGAGGCGTCTGTCCTGCAAGTGCTAGGTACTCTGCATTATAGTGCAAGATTCATAGCTTACATGTCCACTGCACTGAGTCCCATTGAAAAACTCATGGTTATTCCACCAAATATTGATTTCTGAACTCTTCCTGAGTCAAAACATGAGTGTTGTTGTTTCTAGATGAATATGAAATAAATACATTTAGGGTAAAGCTCAGGGTTAGGCTATAGAAAGAAAGACGGAATGCGTGTGTGGGGGTGCATGTGTGTGTGGAGGGGTGAGGGTTGTATTTGTGTGCAGGCGGGTGAAAAAGAATTTGCCCTGTTAACTTGTGATATACTTCATAAAGATCTGCAGTCATTTCTGACATTTAACAGCAGCTTGCTAACTGCTAGTACTGACTGTGAAAGGTCACTGTCTCCTGTCCCTTTACAGCTTGTCTTGGTCCTGTTCAGTGCTCGTGTGCCGGATCGTCAAGCACCGGCATCTGAAGCTCTGCTGAGCGATGGGAACTGTCAGTGCAAACATCCATGGCTGTTTATGTGGATAAAGTTAGTCCGCTTTTTTTCCCCCATCCTGCATAAAGTGTAGGATGGGATCATAGATCTTAACTTTCTGGCCTTGGCTGAAATGACTCTGTCATGTGAACGACAACCTGGCAAGAATTATAGGACTGTACCTGTATACCCACTCACATCAGGACTCTGGGTGAATGCGTGTTCCTGTGGAATGCGATAGAAGTGAAGAATCTGCATCCTGGATGTTTAGATGGGCAGACGCTCTGCTTCCTTTACAGGTAAATGAAGCAGGAGAGCGGTGGCAGCTTCCAGCAGACAGGAACATTTGTATCTGCTTATTCTGCCTCAGATCTCTCAGAGGGAGGGAAAGAGACCAAAATGTTTAGACACACATACAAACACAGAAAGAGTTCAAAAATGTTGGGCGCTGAAAGAAATGTTATTGAACAGACCTTTGGTGGAATGAAAAGGTCTTCCACAGCCACTCCCCGGCAGCAGACAGTGAGCATTAAAGTGACCAAAAAGCAAAATCAATACACCCATTCGCTCTGATTTTCCCAAGTGTATGCCTAACCACGTTAGCTGAAGGCGTTATGAGGGTATTGAGTGTATGCAACCGTCCGCTGCTCCCTCTTTGGTCATGCAGACAGAGAAGTGTGGCCTGTGATAAATTGAATAAATTAATAAAAACTTCCCTCCTCCTGCCACAAGCTGTTCCCAGAGGATCTTTTCACAGTGAGATTAACCTCAGCTTCCTCACTGAGCTTCTTCCCGCGTTCAGCGTTCAGGCTGCTGCTTTCCTCTGTCTGAAGCTACCATCCAGACTTTTCTTCATTGTCTTTCAAATAAATGCAGTTCATTTTAGACATAGTGTGGCACCGAGGGAACATGTTGTTTCTGTTCTGTTTTCTGTAAATAGTTAATAGTCAAGATTAAATTTATCCTCGCAAAATGGGCTTCCATTCCACACAGGATTTGTCTGCGGTGACATGGCATAAGGCAACTGATCGGAGTTCTTCTAGAGATGTCCATTTGGGTTTTTCTAGTTCTTTCTTCATTGTTTATATGCATTTTTTTTTTGCATTTTGAACTGATGCAGCAGGACATTACCACCATACAGAGCTAAAACGATTAATTGGACAAAATGATTTTTAAAAGGATTGTAATTTAGTAATTGATTACTTGTTACAGGCAATTAATCAGTATGCAGACTCAATAACGGCTATTTGCTGATAGAAAAACACTATCAGAGCAGTAATTAAGTCAAAACTGTATAAATCTTAAATTTAGCATTTAATATTAAAAAAAAACAAAAACAAAAAAACCCCTTTGTCTTTAAATCTGTTCCATCCAAAACTCCCAAAGTCAGTTTTGGCTTCAACTCGGTTCAAAGTCTTCTGTGAAGCTTCTTTTGCTCTCCAGTTATTAATAGGCTAATCCTAAAACTGGTTACCATTTCAGCCCTAAACTGTATTGATGTTAAGTTTTCAAATGTTGATAATATAAATAGTTTTTAGTTGCAAATAAGTACGTGTTCACTAAAGGAATGTTGTTGCATTTCAGGCAATAAAATGTTTAACTGAACTGAATTCTTTGCATATTTCAGTCTATTTTCAAAATTGTGCAATGGAGGTTTAACTGGTTAAATGAGACATGTCCAGATTAAAAAAAAAATCAAATTAATCAATTAATTGTCAGAATAACCATGAGATGCAGCTGCTCAAACGAATGTTTCATTGTCGCCAGGGAAACTGGCAAAAACAAACCACATGGAAAGTGTTTGTGAAGGCAGACTGCTACAGTGAGATTTCATTATTGCAGAGCACCAAGTAGAGTTGTTATGAGTTCAGATGACATACAGTCCAACTGTATTAGACATCATATAACTAGAGGCAAAATCAAACATTTATTTGTTATGCAAGTTGCAAATATGGACAGAAACCAATCAGATAGGAGATTTGTACAGATTTGTAGCAGCTCATTGTCACTGGGATCAGACTCTGAGCCAAACACATGAGGCTGAATGCAATTCCTGCAACCTGAATGCAGACTGAATGATCCTGAATTTATGACTAAATCCATCAATTCTTTTTCTCATGAAGTTTATTAAAGCTCAGCTGTTCTGCCTCTGGTGATGTCATTGCCTCAAGATGCACACAAAGAAGCCAGCTTTTTATTCTTCAGTGCATTTTAAAAAACTCTTGTGTCTTTGGATCAACATTATTAGCTTTTTCTTCTTTTGCTCTTTCCCTCGGTATACTTTGTTTATATTTCCTTTTAATTCCTGTAAAGCACTTTGCATTGCTTTGCTGCTGAAAATGTGCCATATAAATAAAATGACCTTTACGTTAACCTTTCGCCTCCTCAGGAAGTTATCAACACTGGACATCTGCTGTAACCAGACTGATTTGTTTCCCCCCCATTTTTATTTGCACTGGGAAGCAAGATTTGAATCTGGTCCACATTCAAAGTCTCAGATGATCTTTATCATCCCAGAGCAGCAAGAACATCATTCAGTTTGCGGTGGAGCTGCTCCTGGTGTTCCTCCTGCTGCATGTGTCTGCATGGGGTTGTGTAGCAACAGCTACAGGGTGAATGATTCTGCCACTCTTGCGGGATATCGGTCCGCTGCCAAATCCCTGCTGGATTGGCTGTAATTAACCAGGCTGAGCCTTGTTTGTGCATGTGGACACGAATAGTAGCTTGATATTTGAGCATTAATGGCACTGTGTGTGAATGCTGGTGTTGTCTGCAGTTCACAGTTCACCCTGGAACAGCGCTCCGACAGCTGCACGCCCCTCTGAGCTCTGTTTACATCTTTATCAATACGTTTTCCTGTAAGCATGGTTTAGGATTGCTTCACAGTTTCACAGGAGAAAAAAAAACAAACAAAAAAAACTGTGATGTCTGTCAATACGTTTTGCCAACGATCCTTTCGAGTGTGACAGTTGGTGTTAGGCTGCTGAACTTCCCGTCCTGGCGGGAAAAGGGGAATGTGAAATAATGCAGAAATGATTGTTTTAAAGGAAAGGTTCACTTTTAACGGTAAAGAAAACAGGGTGATAGTGATTGCTGAAAAGGGTTTTAATGGGTTGAATTTCTTCTTACTGAGACAAAAGTTCACCTGCAAAATAAGAAAAAAAAAGAAAAAAAAAAAAAAGACAAAGTGAAGAATATACTGGAAACACGGCGATTCCGTTTGCTATCCAGAAAAGAGTTGATTTATTCCAGTGCTACAATGTACATTATGCATCATGTGGCAGTGTACACAGAACAATGACTGGGTTACAGTTCTACTGCTGTTGGGATGTGTTATTATTCAGCTGAGGTATGTACTGATGCCCCCTCTGCAACTGGTAAGGATAATGACAGAATCTGCCTTGCTTTCACTTTCACTCATCTGCAGTTGTCAGAATAACATCATAAATTCCTTTCATTTGAAAAAAGTTACGATTTCCTTCTTGAGGAGAACTGAGAAGTGACAAACTGTGACTGGTGTTCCCGCAGACATTCATTTACGTGTGTAAGAACAAAATTAACTTATTCCAGCAGTGGGTGTTTCCTCCCAGCTGCCAAACTCAAAATGAAACAAATATGATCTTGTTGGTCTTCATTTTAAATCATTCAAATACATTTACTGGTAAAACAGTTAGCTGCCATGTTTAGTATCCAGAAGGAATGTTCTGTTTTGGACATCACTTCAAACTGGACCCAAATCAGAACGAATGGAAAGACAAGATGTATGTTGAACGGCTGGAATAACCGCCTGGCCTAGTTCAAACCCATATGCCATTCAGGATTATTCAAATCTGCCCAAGGCAGTGACAACACATCATCTGTGTCAGGTACAGAGATATTCAAGTAATTTCTCTGAAAACCAAGTTGAGTCTCAAGTGTTTTTGTCTGAGGTTCAAGTCAATGCTGAGGTTTTTCACCCAAAGATGAATGAAGTCTTCATTTTTGGGGGGTCAACTCCAAGTCAAACCTCAAGTCTCTAATGACTGAAATAAATATTTTCTTATCGAAAGCAGAGCAAGTGGGATGTAATATTGCACTGCTGTAGTTAGGAGCTCATGTCATGCATTACTGATCTTTGGGCCAAAAAGAACCAAAAAAATAAATAAAAGTGCATTTCAATATTTAACACACAATTCAACAAAAAGGTTAGGGGCCAATTTGAATTGTTTTAAAAAAATGAAAGGTGAAACATTTACCCTATAACTAAATAATATGTTGAATTCAACAACATATTGAATTGTTGGGAAAATAATATAAAAGCAAATGTCTATGTGGAATTTCTGAATGAAGTAAGAAAAGTGCTTTTCAGTATTTATCATCTGTTAATCCTTGCTTTCGTATAGTGCACTCTTTATTCTTTTTCTCACTGAGGATTATTAAAATTACTTGGAAACTATATGAGCAGAAAGTATCTTTGCAATGACACAACTAGCTTAACACAGAGAGAATAAGACATTGGATGTTCTGCTTAATTTAGTCTGAAACTGTCCAAAATCACTCAGAACGAAACAGAGACTGCTGCCACCCAGTGTTATGGCTGCCTATTGTCTAGTTCTGATGCTAGTCTTGGACCCGCCATCCTTTTGCATAGCAGTCCATATCCAAACCCATCACTGGTCGCTTCTGTACCAGGTTTAACGGTAACACTTTATTTTAAAGGTTGTGCATCAGACTGTCATGACACTGTCATAAAGATGTTATAACAACAGTCATGAACATGGAGGTGTCTTCATCAATGTTTACAGCTGTTGTCATAAAGTATCATTCAGTAAATAATGACACTTTTAATGCAAAGTCGAGCTAAACGTAAAATGTAAACTTTGCATTAAAAGTGTAATTATTTAATAAGTGACAATTAATGACAACAGACGTATTCATGAGGACTCCTTGTTCATGACAGATGCCATGTCAGTCTTATGCACATCCCTTCAAATAAAGTGTTACCATTTTGTCATGTCAGAACATTCCTTCTGGCTTCACCTTGGTGCTGAATTGTATTTGTCAGTAGGTGTATTTACATAGTTTAGCTTTTCCAGCGCATTAATCGGACCCAACCACCTTCCCTCTGACACTTCCTCTTTATCCTGTTCAGCTTTTAACATTTACAATGATGTCAAATTTGCACTCAATTGCTCATTTGAGCCAAAATAATATCTGTCAGTAAATGTTCAATGGGTCCATTCAACTTTTCCATCAGTTTTACAGTACTTGTGTAAAACACAAGTCATAATTCTGCAAAATTTGAGTCCCCCCTTCATGACAGATATCTTTCCATTATTCATCATGAATCAGTGCTGAGTTCAATATTTTCAGCATTGGGACAGAGGTAAGTGAGGTACAGGAAGAGGCAACAGTAAAGTGTCATTGTTCATTAACTCAAGTTGAAAGGGAAAAAAAACCCAGACATCCTTGCTTGATTAAGTTCCACTTCAAAAAACTCAAGTTTAACTTGAAATGAAGTGCTCTCTCTGGTCAGTCAAGGCTGAAGGAGATTTGCTGTTTTCACTGTTTCACTTGATTTGACTTGGAATCGTTTAACACATGCTGGCAGATTTATTGGTCAACAACGTGTTTTTTTAATGTTACCATCCATTTTTGTTCAAACCAGATGCTGGTATGCTAGCATTAGCCGCTAGTTTGTGATAGGAAAGGACGAATTCTGCAGCCATTAATGCTCAAAGAACCAGAACATATATTTGCTTTCCCACTGCGTGTTACCAAGAGACAGGCCTGTGCAGTAAATATACCCCCAGCTTCTACTAGTTAGCTTAGCAGCCTAATTAGATAGTTGTTGTAACATTGCATGTGACCACAGTAAGTCATTTTTACATTCAAGGACGGCATAAACAATGTGCATTATTTTAATAGAGACTGTTTTCGATTGAGCTTTAGAAAAAAATCATCTGTTAATTGCCAGATGCACAAATTACAAATTACACCCCACTGAGCTTTTTATGGGTAGAAATATGTCTGCTGCCCTCCTCACCCCTGACCCCCTGGGGCTTTGCTTGGAGTAATAAGGGTGTTTCTTTAGTCTATTGTGGTAAAGACAAAACTCCTCAGAAAGAAGAAAAATGTAAAAAACTAAAATCAAAACAAATGTTCTTTTTATTGTAAATATATGAATATAATCGATAATAATGAAAAGTGATAAAAAACTCTACTTCAAGATGCCCTTTGACCTGTAAATTGGTTGGAATGTCGGTAGAGTAGTCGGACGTTCAAAGGATCAGAGGATCCCTGTTTGAGCTAAACATGGATATGAGATGTGAACTAAAAGAGTTTAGTGTACTTCTAAATGTTTGAACTCGATAAGGATGATTGGTCAAACAGAAGTAGCCATTAAACAAATGCTGCGAGATCAGATCGCCGGAGGGATAGCCAGACATCTCTTCTCCTCAACGACACCTTATGGAGATTCCACAGTGTTCCTTGGCCAGATGGGATACTTAGTCCCACCAGCTAGTTTCCAGTCTGCCTGGAAAAGCTTAACAGGGAAGTGACCAGGAGGCATCCTCATCAGATTTTAGGACCATCTCAACTGACCACCATCAGAAGCAGAAAAGCTGCAGCCCTACATTCAACAGCCCTGAATAATAGAAGTCCTCACCTTTTCTCTAAGGGAGAACAGGAAAGCCAAGGTTAGGGCTTCATTACCGCAGATGAAGCCCTAATCCATCTGTTCATCTTCCATTCAATCCTACCATCATTTGTGAACAAGATCCCAAGAAACATGGGATGCATTCACACCAGCCCCATTTAGTCTGCTTTAATCAAACTCTGGTTCGTTTGTTTGGGAAGATATAAATGCACAATCAATTACAGATCAAAAAAAGTTAACTCTGGTCCTGTCTACAGTTCAGTTGAAGTGAATTCTGGTGTGGTTCAAATGCACATGTGAATGCCAAGTGGACCATAGACTGCTCCAAAAACAAGAAGCAGACTATAAGGCAGGGCATTCTGGGTAAATACAACCACAACAAGAGTGGGAGTCTAGATTTGAGGAGAAATGGTTTGTTGTCTTTAGCCAAAGACAAAAGAGAAATTCTACAACCGCTAAACTTTGATCCCACTTCATTTTATTCTGCAAAGAAGGAATGTTCTCTGAGGAATGCTCTCAGAGTCAGGCTGCTCAAAGGATTTGTTTGGACTGACAGTCTGAAAGAGAACCACAGCAGCTGGAAATGTAATAACCTTTGGTCCCCAGTTAATCAGTCTACCAGAATATCTGAACATTCACAGACTTACACCCCAACTCAGAGGGAGAAGTCCAACTTTTTCCTTGGCCTCAGACTCTGAAGCAAGCTGAAGGTTTTGATCTGAAGAAGCCAACAAAAAGAGACAAAACTGGAGCTTCTTAAGCTCAGAGGCACTGAGAGGAGGTTCGTCATTTGGAGGCCGATGTGGATGGAGCTGCTGCTCCTCTGCACTGAAAGAAGTTGAAGAGACTGAAGGAGTTTGGAAGAGATACTGAGCCTCCCAGCAGCCTCACTTTGAAGGTTTGCTGAGCATTCCCAATGCAAGGAGAACCAGAGGGAATATCTACATACCTTCTGACAAGTCAACCAATGGTTATGGGGATTTCTGGGTTTCCCTCCTGGCTCTGTTATCGTAGCAATCTGGAATATGATGGGGAAATGGAATTCATCTAAACTGCTTCTAAATTCTTGACAGATCCCAGCCAGCATATCTAGGTGGGCCCCATATGGGGAAAAGGAGGGCAGACGATATGGGTCCCACATGGGCACTGCCATATAGGGCTCATGTGGGACCCATATAGGTGGTGGCCCTACATCAGCAAACCCGTGTGGGACCACCATGGAATATTGTCTGCCCTCCTTTTCCCCATATGGGGCCCACCTAGGTATGCTGCCTGGGCTGTTTTGGCTATAACTAGACTTGCTTTGGTCTAAAAGTGAGACTTTAATACACATCTAAAGTGAATTTTGGACATGTAAGAGAAGAGTAAATTTAGTGGGGAATGGTGAGAACAAGTTGGCATCACAAAACCTTATGACACTACGATTCTTCATCTGTAACTGGTGTATTGTCTCTCTCTCTTTTCAAACAATTGAATAAAAATATCCAGGAGCCATCTTGTTATCAAGACTATAATATATATCATCTATATTTCTTTTTTCTTTAAATAAGCAAACTTTTTCCCACATGATATCTATAAGACATGTTGTTGTCATTATTTCCCTGACACTTAAGATAAAATACTGTTGTTCTTATCTGCTAGTATAGTGTGAAAATGCAAACATGTCTTATTATCATTATTTATTCATTTCAACTTTGAACTAAAAACATTTCCAATTTCAAAACAAAAATAAGGTGTTCAGTTTAAAATTTTGCAGGTATCGGATTTGTTGGAAATTTTAATTTGATATAAATGACAGTACCTTTCAAAGGCATTCATACTGCTTGACACTTTTCACAGCATTAAATTGTGAAAATTTTATGTCTTAAATTTCTGTGTGTTAACAGATTAACACAAAGAAGCACATATAATAAAATAAAATAAATAAAAGAATTTATTATGGCCCAATCTTGGACAAAAACACGCATTTCCAAAGGTCCCACTAAAACTTCAGGATAGAGTCAGAGTCAGTTATTTGAAGAGAAGTTCTGCAAAGTTCTTATCAGTAAGAGTCAGTGACTTACTGTCAGGAGAGGCAGATCCCAGCAACAGGAAATCAATTAGCCATGAACGTGCAAAGATGAGGCAGAAAATACCAGGTTGATCTAATAGGGGGCAGTGTTGAGTCTAATTTACACAACGGTCAACAGGTGCTCTTCTTCACTGAAAAGGGTAAAAATTGTTCACTTTGGCAGGCTATTTTAATATAAAATCAATTTCACAAGAGATATCTGAGGTTGGTTTATGGTGGACGTATTAGTAAATTAAAACTAGGCTATTTTGTCTAATAACTTTAATTACAATATTCTTGACTTGTAATTACGGCTGTGATCTGTCAAATGACGCATCTGGCAAAGACATCTGAGATATTTGGAAAGGCATAATGATCCGACGACATGTAACTTAAGGCGCCTTGAATTCTTCTTTTTAGTCAAAACGTAAATATTCATATCTTAAATTATCATTTAGGAGAGTCAAAATGTATCTGTCTCTAGTCAAAGCTCATTTTTAGATCCCTGGAACACAATTACAGACAGATGAAACAGATTTTATGTTAAAATGGCTTGCCATAGCCTTTCCTCCACAGCGATCAACTCCAGACTTTAAAAGACAAACATGAGTTTAAGTTGCTAAAACCCTTTAAAGTCCATTAAAACATGATGCACTCCAAGGATACCTTTACTTTCACAGTCACCTCTCAGTGATCAACATCTGCAGGAAATGGAACTATAATTAATAATTAATAATAATAATAATACATTTGCAGAACCGCTCTCCAAAACATCCAGATGAACCCTGTGACGTTTGGTGGAGCTTTGCTTCATCTGGACTCTGAAGCCGCAGCTTTTGCTCAGTTTTCTAGAGGCCACAGTTTATATGTTCAGTTATGCATAATATACACCAGGTTCACTGGAGCTCTCAGTTTGATCATTTTGTTGGGACTTCCTCCTTTCTAGATCTGGAAAATGAACCATCATTTAGGAATAGTTTCACAGTCAGGAACAGTAACACAGAAATTCATCTTTTTTTTTCAAATTCTGTGAAAAACAGCAAAAATGGCATTTAGTGGGTGAGTTTTTATAACCCAACCAGTTTGGCTGATCTAAATTTGATTTCATATTTGTAGCTCAGACAGAGGAGTGATAACAGTCAAACAGTCAGCAGGAAAGCCGGGTGGAACGGAAGCGTTTCTTTCCTACTTAAAGACGGTTCGGGTCACTGCTCTAAGTTTCTTCAACACTTTTATTTGGATCCTTTCAATATTCTTTTGGAATAGTGATGTTTTAACCCTGGCCTCATATTGTAAGCAGTGAATGCATTACAGAATTAACATTACCGCAACTCTATAAGATCGGCAAATCTAAAACGCTAAATATCCTAGTTAAAAAAGTAAAAATGTATTTAAAAAAGGATAGAAAGCGACAAACAAACAAACAGAAGTAAGATAATAAAACCAAAAAAAAAATAATCAAGCCAGGAAGATTGCGCTCTCTCATTGTTTTGCGACAGAACCATGCAAAGGAGCCGTGTCGGTTTCTTAGTTCCTCCGCTGATGTGTGGCTGTATAACAGCGCCATCCAAGTCGTGCCGATTTCCCAAGACCACAGGAAGCTCTAATTAACTTGTGAGAAAGGTAGACTACATCATGTTTCATTGTGCCGGAAGCCAGACTAACAAATATTCTCTACGTTCATCTCTGAACTTTTCATTTGTTGCTGTTAGTAGAAACAGGAAACAAACAAAAAAAGAAGATGATGCTTGGAGTTGCAGTGTAATGGAGGCAATGATATGCATTACATTAAGACAGTTTCTTTACATTTTTGGAGAGGAATGTATCTGAAAAAGGAATGCAATGCTGTATTCAGACTGTTAACATTGTAAAAAAGCTTTGAAATTAGTAATTAAATAACCCTCTACTATTTATACATTCAGGCACTGAAAAATCACATGTCAATATGTAACTAAAAAAGATAGTTGCTCTCTTTTTTTTTTCTTCTTCTTCCTCGGTAAGAACAAGAAGCCGATACCTTGAAGATGGCAAACGAGTACATCTCCCCTACCTTGGAGGAATGCCATGTCCGTCCTCTTTTCATGCGACCGTTTCTCTTCCTCTTGAAGTGCGTTTTCAGACACTGACCTGGAGTCAGCGCTTTCGTGGTTTCCCCAAAAGCTTTCACCCTAAGCTGTGAGAAAGAATCCATGACGCTTGTCTTTTTGGGAAGGAAATCAAATGGTTTATCTGGATCGTCTTCTTGGACAAACAGAGAAACGGACAGATGGGTGGACAGATGTCCTCCGTGGCCCCAGAGGGCCAGCAGGTGACCCGAGGACCTCTGCTCCATAGACCAACATCCCCCCCCCCCTGAACCCCGTGTGGTTAAGGACTCTCCGGTGTGATAGCCAGCTCTCACTCCAGCAACCCTGAACTCAGTCATTTTTTTAACTATACAAGGGCTTTTACAAAAAAGCTAACAGGAACAGCCATACAATGGCTAAAACATAAACCATACCTCTACTTTATCTCTGTCGTTTTTTGATTTTTTTTTTTTGTTCTTTTTGACATTTTTGGATGCATTTTGTGTTTTCCCCATTATTCATTTGCCTTTGCTTGTTCTTTTTGAGTAGCTCTAATCCAGAACTCTGTGTGCTGAGAGGCTCAGTCACAGAAAAACTGGACTTTGGAGGTTTTGGATTCTTTTTTTTTTTTTTTTTTTGGAGAAAGGGGAAAAAAGGCAGAGACCGGGCGAGAGAGGGAGAGAGAGACAGAGAGGAAGAGAAAGAGAGAGAATAGAGGTGAGAATCAGGTCACGGGGTCAAGATATGGTTCATTATTAGTCCAGATATGGACTCGCAGTGGATGCAGGGACGGCTTTGGATCGGACAGGATGTGGTGGTGGTGAGGGCCGGGGGCGGCGTTTGGAAAAAAGGTGCTGTCTGAAGTGGACTAACAGCGTTCCTCAAGGTTATCCACTGTCAGAAGACGTGTGTGGTGCTGTGGAGGGAGAGCGCCGCCTGCGGGTGGTGGAAGTCCAAGATCTGTCTGAGCGTTCAGAGCGCTCCCTCCGACGCTAGCGAGGCAGGCCGGAAGCGGTGAACGAAGCCGTCCAGGAAGTCCTGCTGCTGCTGGGTTATGGCTTGGGAGATGAGGCAGGGCAGTGCCTGCAAGCTGCCCGCCACCGAGTCCAGCTTGTCCTCCAGTGTCCCGATCCGCTTGTCCAGCTCCTCGCTGCGCTCCTGCAGCTCCGACACCAGGTCATACATCACATTCTGTGTCTGACCGGGGAGACAGAGGAAATGTGTTTCAGGCCGAACAGAAAGCAGGAGGAAGAGTTGTTTCACAATTAAAAGCCCGGAAAAACCATGAACTAATATTAAAAGCTGAAGCATGAAAAATGCTTCATGTTCATCATAAAATCCAACACTCAGCTAAGTTCATTACTCAGTAAAAAGAAAAGTATCAGGAAGCTAAAAGAAGTGGAGCCACACGGTTTCAGCATGTCAGCAGAGATTATATCATCTCATACATTTAACAACCAGCCTCTCCAGTACATTTATAGCCAGAAAAGGCTTTTAATACCGTATGCATTTGACTGAGAAGATCCATTTATGTAATTAAAAGGGTTTCCATTATCAAGGCACTTATTGTTCTGCAGAGCCAGCAGCGGGGCCAGCGTTAGAGAATGTGCATCTGCAACAGTTGGAATGTCAAAAGAATTTGCTGTTCCAGTTGTAATGTTATGTGCATCATAAAAATCTGGGTGAATGTTTCCCAGGTTAAAAGGTTAATTACACTTTTAAACTTCAAGGGAAAAATACGGCCAAGGCTAAAATGATTCCTGACTGGCAGATTCAGAGATTCAACCAGGAAGTTTGTTTCTGACAGGAAATCAGACATGCAGTGTCCCTTTTATCTACTCTGTTTTAATAGATGGCATGTGGCATCTTCCTATAATTAATGGAAAAACTATTAGCCAAATATTTCAACTTTCAAATGCTTTCAACAACAAACCCTAAGCTGCTGAGCTGCTGCTTGCTTGTTTCTCTGTGTTTGTAAAGTTACACATTCAAAAGTGAACAGCAATAATTTTTGTTTATTAGCTTGTCGTAAGTGAAAAAAGAGGATCATAGTTCCTATCATGCTGTTCAAGTCATTCATTATTTTACAAATTAAATATTTACTTTAGCCTCTAATCATATATGCTAACTGAAATTTTGCGTAAAACCAAATATTTCGCTTGAAACTAAATATTTAGCAAAATAACTAACATTTTAGTTTAGAACAGGGTGAGCTGTTTTAACAACAATAAAGACCAACCCATCTGAAGTTTGGTCCTGGTTGAATATTTAGTGCAGAGCTCTCACCTGGAATTTGAAACTAACTAGAAAGTTAGTTTTTCTAGTTCTCTCCCTTTTTCCCTTTAAAAGAATAAATCCAGAGTTTTGCATCTATGTAAACCAAGTTTTGTTCATTTCTAATGTAGCTAGCTAATGTAGCTGTATCATTATTTAAAATCGATCCACTCGAAATGCTCTGCAGACATATTGACTCTGACATTAAATGTCATTTGGAAGTTGATTAAAATTAGATTTCCAACTAGGGCATTGTAAGTCTTCATTTAAAGAACAATTTGCAAATTATTTTTATTTAAATACTATATCCACAGTATTTTAATTTATGAAAATATTGCAGAGAGGTAATAATGTGTCATATTATGACATATAATTACTGATTTGGATGATGTTATTAGGTGAGCTCGATGAATAAAACTGTTTTGTTTTATTATCTCTTTTGAATTATCTTCCATTAGCCTCTCTGATATGGAAAGATTCACCTGCCAGAGCTAAGAAACAAATTGAGAAGCAGAATCCTGTTAATACGAAAAACTCTCATTTTAACGAGACCCTAAACTCTCTAAAACAAGAACGTTTTCCTGTTTAATGAGATATAAAAGTATGTTCCTCTGACAGATTGCAAATTCTTAAAAAGTGATAAATGAGGTCCTGCTGACTACCTCCGTTTCTCCCTCCGTTTCCTCAAGATGACATTCAAACTTTACGTTCTACAATTACGACCTCTCGCTTAAACAAGAACATATTTTAAATTTGACGAGATTTAAAACTCATTATAATGCCGTTAAAGTAATTAAAACGGGTTTAATATCTGCTTAAAAGGACTTTTATCTCGTTATAACAAAATACAACTCTTGAATGTATTTCTTTGCTCTGGCAGTTCAATATTTCCATACTGTAAGAAGTTAAATGTATCATAGCTGAAGCTATTAGCCTGCCAGCTCTCCTAGTGTAGAACAGAATACAGTTAAGCCCCAAATTATTACTATACCTGGCAGATTTAGATGTAAAAACTTCATTTTCATTGAACCAGGAAGTTTGTTTCTCATAGGAAAGGAGGCAAGGAAGTGTTTGAGGTTGGAATACTCCTCACCATCATTGTTAACTTTTAACATCCTCCACAGATTCTCAGCCATATTACAGCCAGAACTTTGGCTGAGAGCCTACAAAACGCTAAAGGCCCGGCATACTTCATCTGATGTGCTGAAAACAGCTCTCATTGATGCAGAAACATAATGAAAATTGCCTCAGTTTGTTTGCAGAGAGGCCGAACAAAATGGTCGAGTCCGGACTAGGCTGAACTCAACCATTTTGTTCGGAACGTTTATCTGATACTGTGAGGAATTATGTACATTTGTTGTTCACAGAGTAGGCTGCATATAGAAAACCATGGCGCTAGCTCCATGACCGTTTCATTATAACACAATGGAGGAAGTATGAAGACGAGAGAGCCCAGGCGCTTTGGGACGTGATGGATGCTGAAACGGGAGGGGCGTCTCCCTGGCGATCTGCACCGTTGTATGAAAGATGTGTGTAAATATGAACATCCTGAAATCATGTGACTGCGTGTCGACTATCGGACCTTCTTCATCCAGGTCAATCAGTAAATAGAAGGAGGAGTTGAATTGAGTCTGGGGTTATAGGGTTGTAGCTTTCAATGGCAGTTTGCATCGGCCATGTTTCCAAAATATTGAGCAATTTGTCAGAGCAAGTCAGGCCAAGAGGAATGTCAAAGTCCTTTTATTGCTGGCAGTGGAGGATGGTTGTTTACAATGCATGCAACTTCTGGTAAGCTTCATAGCGTAGCTTCCTTCACGGTTGAGCCAGCGCAGTACATATGTCACGGCCAAATGTTAGCAATTGAGTAAAATCAGATCCAATCGTTTAAAACTTCAACAGAGTCCACGCTTCCAGCAAGCAATCATTTATCAGCAGCCAAAGGTTCAGATCTTCTGTACAAAGCAAGGCGCCAGTTTTTACCAGGCTAACTTGATCCTACTTCCACTCACATGTGGAATTCATTTATCTTCTTTACAATTCTCTTTGACACCTATTTACACTCTGTACAGTTGCTGATTTCTTACAGTCTTTATCTCTTGTTTATCTCGTTTCTTTAACTTAACTTCACCTTCCACCTCAAAAATGCTTTAAAAAGTTCAAAAACACTTTTCTGTCATTTTGCATCTTTCTGAATATGTAATTTAGATTTTTTTTTTTTAATTATGGTTCAAAAAGGCTGTAAATAAGCCTTTTTTGATATATATAGTTTCATCCAAATCAAGCTTTGCGTTAAGATTTGAGCAGCTTAGCATAGAACATTTTGCTTTGTAAAGTGAAGGAGGGTTACCTTTGCAAGGTCCACCAAGGTGTTGGCCTGATCGTTGAGTTTTCTCTGCTCCATCTTCACACTGCGCAGTCTGGGTGGGGGCAAGGGGGGATGTTAACAGAAGAAAGATAGAAGGCAAAGTAGAGAAAGACGGATGCAATGACAAATGTGGAGAGAAGAGAGCCAGAAGGACAGGATATGTGGTTTTAAGGAGTAAAATAAGGGGAAAGAAAGGCCAGTAAAGAAGAAAGAAAGAGGAGGAAAATACACGTTATTAGCCGTGTTCTCATATCAGTCAAGCTCCAATAAAACACATGCACTGTAAAAATATCTTTCAAATCAGTACATACATATACTTTGCAAAACTGTATATGTATATATAGAATACAAGGAGATGTGCATAAAAGCAAGCAAACTTGGTCTTGGTAAATACATTGCAAACCAAAACATGCAGAAGTACAGAAGCATACTACACTCATTTCAGTGATTTTAAAGACCTATGGTTGTATTTTTAAAAACATTTTTAAGCAGCAGGGAGCAGCACATGCTGCTGAAGTGAAGGAAGGTTATTCTGTACTATCTTGTTGCAGGTAGGGGTGGGCGATGGGGCAGGCTTTAGCTACTTTTTAGTAGTACAGCAACATTAAAGCCTCACAGAACACACAGGGCTTCTTTGGTAAACAATCAGTCACTTGGTGTTAAAATTCAACTGAGTTTTCATTACATTCCTTGATGGATTTATAGTAAGAATATGTATGAAAATGCAAATCATCTTTTTGGCAGCACGATCCTGCAGCTAACAACAATTAAAATGAAAAATCAAATCACCCTGAACAGACTTCACTGCTTGAACTGCTCCATTACTTCACTTACAGCTGAACATGCGACTGATTGAAACCTGACAGGAAGCTACCAGCCAAGAAAGAAAAACTTTATTTGCACTCTGGATGGTAGAAACGTACAGCAAATGACAAAATGTTCCATTAGGATTGTACAGCAACTTATTGATTGTCTTATAATTTCTCTACCATTACACTGCAGAAATTGAGGCCTGTGTACCAACCGTTATATCATAGAGGATCCTGTGACTCTAAAATCTTCAAACTAATGTAATTAGATTTTCAGGACAAGGTTGGGGCCAAAGTTAACTGTATATGTAAGAATATAAGAAATGTCCTACAGTTTTATGCTGATTTTTGTCCCAGTTTTTTCCTTCCATCAGTCTTAAGGACAGCCCCACCATCAGGATGGCTCTCAGGATAACCTTGAGAGATATTCCTGATGTGGTCCTCTCAGATGATGTGGTCCTCCTTGTCGTGTGTCAAGGATCTGGGGACACAGTCCTGCCTTTGTTACCCAGTAACTACCAATTGTTACCCAGTAACTACCAATGTCTCCGCTTCCTTGTCTCATAGCTCACCTGTGCTGCCTGGATTTCTGTGTTTTTGATTAAAACCACCGTTCTCACTATAACCTGGGTGAAGCCTTGTCCATCCCCACCACCAACACCACCACAATTCAGGACAACAAGTGATAATATTAAAAGTCTACGTCGCCCATCCTAAGTTTTCTACACACATCAGCTAGAAAAGCTGGACCCAGTGACATCCTGAACAACCACCTGGCTCCAAAAGTGGTGAGCCAAAAATTACTTTGTTAAAGTCTTGATAGCTGTCAGAGTTTTCTCTGAATGAAACAATACAGCTTTGGTTTGGTGTTGTGGAACAAAAATTATCCAAATGCATTCAGTGACGTTCCAGATGCTACTGCCAGTTAACTCCTTAATTATGTCGGTGTTTGTTTACTTCCTTCATATAGTGGTAGCATTAATATTTTAAAAGGTATCTGATATTCTTGGACACTGCAGCTAAACTATGCTTCATATTATAGGTAGTCGGTATGGGTGTAAGTAACAGCAGCATGTTGCTCCTGCAGGTTCACCGGTTTCTTTCTCCTGCTCTGGGTCAGATTCTGGCTCCAACATGTTGGAAATAAAGTCTACCGTTGTCGTCATCTTTAATAAAAAG
Organism: Phalloptychus januarius; assembly: GCA_902982915.1. NCBI lineage: Eukaryota > Metazoa > Chordata > Actinopteri > Cyprinodontiformes > Poeciliidae > Phalloptychus > Phalloptychus januarius. The sequence goes on along the minus strand of CADWAE010000466.1, from coordinate 930,982 downwards.
TTGATCTGCTACTATATAACTGTACCACTACTATCAAACTACAAAATGGCCAAACAGGGTAGAGTGGAATGTTGTGTGACCTGGAGGGGGCGGGGCATTGAATGTCTCATTCACATTTAAAAGAAAATGCAGCAAAACAAGTTGCTCTAAAGGCGTCAGAACAAAGGCAAGCGAGGGTCTGTAGAATTCAGACCAGCGCATTGCAGTTCTGCTTCACGTAGACCATAAGTGAATGACCTACATGTGAAAAGGGAAGATTTCAAAGCTGAATATATTCACTTTAAAACACCACGCAGGAGACTATACCACACAAGTTCCAGGAAAAAAACTCTATAAGTCAAAAAAGTTACAGTATGAAGAACTGCAGAGCCCTGCACATTGTCATCGGTTTAGGTGGTAAATATAGAATTACAACACAAGTGGAGCAGGAAAGAATATGTATCCATGAACCACAAGTAGATTTCTGAGCACCTCACTTAATAGAAACATCAACTATTCTGCTAAAGGGAAAATGTAAATATATTTTAGAGTTATATAGGCAGAAATTGAGAAATTTAAAATATCAATAAATTACAATAGACTTTTCCAACGCTGTTCAACTGAATAACACAAAAAAAAGCTCTTTTAGACACTCTTGTCGAAAATGTAATACAATATCATCTCTGGATGCTGATTAGCTCTCCAGAACCACAGAACTCCTTCTGTTAACAAATTATTCTTTGTTTTTAAATGTATAGATGCTTAATAACACAACAAAAGAGGATAAAGTGAGCACTCGCTCAGTTCAAAGCACTTTTTGCCCTATAAATATAAACAGGTGGAATCTTGACTTCAAGGGAAGGAGCAAACTAAAGCTGAGGAATAAGAACACTTGGATGACAGGAGAGTGTTGTTTGTGAGCATAAAGTTTCTCACCTACTTTTTGTTCCTCTATCAGCAACCTAAACATGATAACATACGCCAAAACCAATATTTGTTAAATAAAGGGTATTAACTGAATTATTTTTTTCTCACATAAAATGACAAATGAATAACACAGAATATCAAAAGGGTTTTTTTTAAAATAAATCCATCAATAACTGTTCTCAGCCATTGCAGGAGATGGGACCAGAAGGGAAACAAACACTGTTCGGCGGGTTTTGGTCGCATCCCGATCAGAAGCCCCATCCTTCTAAAGTGATTCTGATATTTTTCATGTTTTTCCGAAAAATAAATCGGTTGATTCTCTTAGAATGAAAGAACATCGCTCTTTTAACATGAGGCAGTAAAGTTGTATAAGATTCTGTCAAACAGGCAGAGATATGAACCATGACTTCCACTTAGAACTTAGGAATCAGCTATAATACAATGAGACCATTTATTACAACTTTGTGACTCAAATACACTTTTCTCCACATTAATTGCAGCATTAGTGTTAGGCTTAGTGTCCAAAGAATCACACAGTTAAAATGAAAGTACCTTTAGATTTTGATCTGATCAAAATAAATAGATATCCTGATTTTTAGCCAAATCACCCACCCCTAGTTTTAAGTCAGAGAGGAATCTGAGAACTGAACTGGTCAAATGTTTTCCCAGCAGAATGCAATATGCTTCCATAAAGAAACCTTTAAATCCAGTTTGAAATAAAAAAAATAAAAACAAAAGCATTTTTATCCGTTTCCAAAAGTAAGACATAAACAAAAGGAAAAAGATGGCATGCCCCCTGGCCAGCGCTGCAGGCAGCTCAGTGGCAGGTTCTCATGTTTTCACACTGGTCACTCAGGAAGCATGCCGTAGCCATGACTGATCTTTGTGCACAATGAGCGTGAGCTGCAGTAGTTTGTTCTGTTTGTGTGTATGTTCACAAGCCGATGTGTGTGTGAAGGCGATGCCACAGATAAAAGATGAAGTTAGCCAGAAACAAGCGGTGGCCTGTTGACGCTGCTGAAGATGCTGAAGATGCAGCGACACGGATATTCTGAAAACGCTGCAATGAGACACCTGACATGTTTTGTGATGCCTTCCATCCTGTGGCTCTATGTCACTAATTAGATACATTACGACACTGTGGAGTCTGGAAAAGTTGGATTAAAACAATGTGCCAGTCTGTTTGTTGTGACATCAAGCAGCCATCATCTGTATGTATGAGAGGACAAATTTCCCTGTTTGGCAAATTATGAGACAGGAGGTCTCAAGGTCATTTATTCATTCGGTATATTAGAGCAGAGAGCGAAAGAGAGAGACTCTATCTCAATGGGACATAGCTTCATTACTGTGGTTATTTATATGTCATCATTTCTCCTGGCTGTAAAAGCAAAAGGACCAGGCATCATCTGATTAATTAATTGATCAAGGAATCGATTACAAAAGTCATGGTTTCAAAACTGCCAAGATCTTTGAGTTTGAAATTCCTTTTGAGGCTCAAGGAACAGTTCTTCATTGTCAATAATGTCTAATTAATACGGCAAGATTTCTATGCCGATTTTTGTCCCAATTTTCTCCTTCTGGCAATCTTAAAGACGCCCTGCTTATCAGGATGGCTCATAAGGTAATCGTAAGCGAGATTCCTGCCGTGGGTCGTACGGAAGTACTGTGAAGACAGAAGTACGTCGGGGCCACTGTGATCTAAAATCAGGAATAATCAATCTGTTGGATTGTCTTGCAGCGACATGGCAGCATGTGTGGCGTTCCCCAACAACAAATAAATACACAGCCTGTTGAATGTGATGTGTAGCGTGTGTTGCTCACGTCGTGTGGCTGGCAATCACACACCGTGCCACCAAACCTGCTGCAGCTAAGAAATTTGATCACCATGCGTGGACAGTGAGGGCTTGAAAAGTGGCCGACAATTTTAAACTGTCATGTGTGAACCCGGCATTAGCTGTCTAAACATAAAGACGTTCTCCTAAGTGTTTCTCCTTGCAAAAAGTCTTCAGGAACATTTCTGACTTTGAAAAAAAGGAATAAATGAGAAGCTTTACCAATTTGTTTGTAAGACAGTAATGCTTTAAAACACATGCTGGCAACAAATTATGCAAGTTAGCATGCTTGTTGAATAAAAGATGACTGGATGTGATAGTCTGCTACGATTCTACAAGCTAGCATGTTTTTTCTTTTTGTGAGCGAATTGCAAACTCACTATCAGAGCAGCAAACATCTTGTTCTAACGGCCGTCGGTCTCCATGGTGACTGATGTGTGTTCTGTCACTTTTTATAAATCAAATAAAATTTTTTTTAAAACTATCCAGCGTATTCCAGTAACCCATAATGCTTTATGTTAAATGTGTGGAAGAAATGTTAAGAGAAGAAACGTTTTTTGCAGAGAAAATGTGAAAAACAACATGTGGGAAGATATTATCTTCTGTCAGAGGCTTCTTCAGATTCGCTGGAATACAGACTGATTCAGGAGATTTTTCCTGCCGACAACAGTCACCTTCTACAGCAACTCTTTGAAGAATTTTCACTAATATGAGCTACAACAACACTCAATTTCCCTTTGGGATCGATACAGTCTTTTGAATGGAACTGAATTGAATTTTCCTCCGTGTTCTTGTTGTTGGCTGACAGAGTGAAAGCGGCTAACATGAAGGGTTTTCTGGGCTCAATCTGAATGCAGATCTCTGATCAGAGTAACAATCCCATTTCACTTTGGATTTGGATTTAACTCACCTGCTGATGATACAAGCTTAGGCCTTAAAACATTTGAAATCTGTTGGTTTAAGATAATGTATTCATTGAGAATTATAATGGATTCAATTGTTTCGTTGTTTGCTATGGAAACGCAGCTCCTATTGAAGCTCCTGGATGTTCATTGCTTGTTATTAGATCCTTTTGTCACTCTGCTGGTACCCAGTCTGTTGTCTTCCCGCATTCCAAGATCTGAATTTGTTCTGTAAGTTATTTCATTTTTTGTAAATACTCTGCATCTCCAGAATCAGGACCAAACATTGAGAAGCAGCATTCAGTTCTTTTGCTCCACTAATCTGGAATAAACTGCTGAAACTAAATTCCTTTAAATTGTGGTTGAAACCCATTTTGTTCAGAGTTGTGCTTGACTGATGCATCCATAATATTAACTGAAACATCATTCATTTTAGTCTACAGTGCATTTTTGCTTTCTGTTATGTCACTGCAATGTATTATTTTAAGTTCTCGGCATGTAAAGCAAACAAACCTGCCTTGCCTGAATAGCAACCTTTAAGCAGCTGTTAAATATACTTCAAATCACACATTTCTGAATTAAAAATGTATTTGTATTGCTCTGATATAATATTCCAGTCTTAAATTTATTTAAGATTAGGAAAAAGCAACTTTTAATTAATGTTCTATTATATTGAATGTTTCTTTGTATACAACTCATGAAAACTCTTAAATTTAAATGACTAACACCAGCAGAAATGTGTAAGCTGGAAACTTTAGCAGCTTTGAAACCATAATATTTTTGGTCGTGGTTATAACACTGTCAATCCAATACCAGCATAACCAGGTCTAACGTGGACCAGGATCTAAAGACATGTAACATAAAGACTTTTACACACAATTTGATTCTTGTGCTGTAGATTTGTTGCTTTGAGATCATTTTAGAGAGGAAAAAGTCAAAAACCAACTGCAAACAGTTCAGCTTCTTTATGTAACTACAGTATGTTGCACAGTTTGGATAAATGTCATCACAAAACCATCAAGAGTGTGGGATGAGTTCTGCTGATGACGATTAATATAGCCCCAGGAGCAGCTATATTAGTCATACTTGTGCGGTAGATGAGGATGATCTCGGCCAATAAAAGGTCCAAGCTCACTCTCTGCGAGAAGCTTTTTTCTTTCACACATTCTCTCTCCAGACAACCCTCAATTACTGACACGAAGTGTTGGTGGCAAAATGTTGATGCTTTTTTTTTTGTCTCATTCCATTCAAGACAGAATGGGAAGGAGAGGGGAGGAAATGGAACACTGAAATAAATAAATAATAATAATAATAATAAAAAAATCAGCATCCAAGATTATTGTTCTTTTTCTCATGCATGTCAAAGGCAGACATGGAGAGTGGAGGAGGAGGATGTTGAGGAAACAGTAGGAGAAGGATACATAGAAGACTTAACTTACTTCTGAGCTCTGCGGTGATAGAGCAAAACAAGGACAGAACACAGTACAGAGTTTTAACCTCACGACATTCACAAAACGAGTGAAACCATTACACTTGTCGCTGTAAGCGCAGGGTAAAAGAGGGGGGGGGGCGGGAAATACGAAGGACCATCACAATACTTTGACTGTGTGTGGGTGTTTGAGGGGGTGTGTGTGTGTGTGTGTCTGTCAAAGCTTACATGTAAGTGAGTATGACAATAAAAGGAGCAGCTCTATAGGGAGATAATACATCGCTATGGCTACATCTCTTCACCATATTAGCAACATAACCAAATATAAGGTCTAAATATTTGAACCTTAAGTGAAGTTGAAACTTATTTTGACTTTCTGCAGAGAGATTTGAATTGTCAGTTCAAGACGTTGATGAGCGAACGGAGGTGCAGGACTTACTGGTGGATGGCTTGGAGAAACTTGCGCTGGTGTTTCCGCACCTTGGCGTGATCGATCTTCTTCACCAGCTTGGTGTGTTTGTAAATGAGCCATGTTTCCCTGAGTACATTGGCAGCTGTGTTCTTTACCTGAGGCACGAGAGTGAAAAAGACATTTGATGTCACAGATCTGGCTGTGCTTCAGTGTATCGGTTTCTGATTGAATGATTAAACAGGACCATGTGGGAGATGGGAGATATAAGATAAAGGTAAACTGGTGGGAGCTGTCTGACACGGTGTCAGCCTCGTACTCTCATGTCTGCTGGGAAAATGGGAAAAGTGCAAATGAACGTTTTGCTTCACGGCAAAATCCTGTCATCAGGAGACGTGACTACCGTTGAGTTTCTCAGATCAGAAGTTTTTCATCATAACACATTGCTAGTTTGAAATATTTTTCAATAAAATACAAGAGAAATCTCTAGCTGTAGAGATGGTATTGAACTGCAGCTAGGCACTGGTGGTCAGCTGGCTGAAAGGGGAAAAAAAATTACAAAACAAAATGTATTTGTTTCTGTTCCCTAAATACAAGAAGAGTCACTTTTATAAAACTTTATGAGGTAAATACAATAAATGATAGAAATATATCTGCTATAATCAATATAGTTTTGTATTTTATGAATGGCAGTTATACTAAACTTACACTGCTTTTCTTGTCAAGACCACTGAAACACAATGTTCACACACACACACGCACATGCACCCAAATATGCAGATGACAATGGAACTGACTTGAATGCCTTGCCAAAAGGTTTCTCTCTTGGTGATTGTATGTTGTTTTTATTTTTGTGTTTTTATAATTTAAAGCTCTTTGAACTTCCTTGACTTTTCTTTAAAGTCTCTGTAAATCGACCTGCAGCGGACGACAGTCAGTGCAGGTAGAAAATGTAACTCACTCGTTTGCAGAGTTGTGTGTCCATCATGAAGTTGTGGACATGCTTCTCAGCCTTGGTCAGCTCCAGCTTCCTGGCAACCACTGCTACCACCAGCGCAGTGCAACCTGCACCCTGTTGTTTAAACGTAACAACAAACACAACAGCACTTGGTTGGTGACATTTGAAAATGTAATATGAACTATATCGAACCGCTTTAACATTATGAAAACACTGGAAGCCCCTAAAAATCTGAAAAGTGGGAAATGCATGCACTCTCAGCTCTCTTTACATTATAATACTTGACTAAATCATTAGCAGCCAGCTGCCAACAGAAATCAGAAATCATCAGTGTTTCATTAATCCCACAATAAATAAGACTGCTCAATGAAACACACACAGCCAGAGCTACAATAGGATGGGTTATATCAAAGTGCATTCATAGTTTAGAGTCTAGTCAAAGTCCAGACTTGAGTCCAACTGGGGATCTGAGACAAGTCTTGAAAATTGAGAAACTTTTGCAAAGAAGTCTGGACCAGACCTTTCCAGCAAAAGGAGCTGCTGGAGCCACACCGCTACAGACTGAGGGAACAAAATGCACTTCAACAAACTATTTATGGGGGTTGAAAAAACAAGTGCACATCACACTTTTCAGATTTTAAAAACCCTGTTATCATTGTATTTCCATTTCATGATTATCCACTACTTTGTGGAGGCCTAACGCCAGAATGGTTTCAGTAAATGAAGAAATGAGAGGAAATCAAAAGTAATAGTAAGCGCTACATTTTTAACTTGGTTTAACGTTTCAGCATAGAAAACGATCAGGCCTTCCTCAGTCCTTCTACAGAGAGCTGAGTAACAGAACAGATGAGTGAGCTCTGCAGGGTGGCATTAACCACAGCTACAGGTAAAAATAGACGTCAAGAGAGTAAAAGTGCATTCACATGTGCAAGACGAGGTACAAGAGGCATTCAGGGTCGTAATCCAAGATTTTATTTTGAATAAAAAATCTAAGTCAAATTTTCCTTCCACATAATTACTGATTTATTTCAATAAAAACAAAAAGAACCTACCATGATCCCTGTAAGAAGACACACGCCTTTCCCACAGTACGTGTGCGGTACCATGTCACCGTAGCCAATAGAAAGGAAGGTGATCGAAATGAGCCACATGGCTCCCAGGAAGTTACTGGTCACTTCCTGTTTGTCATGATACCTGAAACAATAAAGACAAGGAGAGACATGGCTCAGAAAAAGGTAGCCGCAGTTTTGTGAATGCAAACATGCTAAAGAACAGGATGCTCTGTGAGTCAAACCAGGCCTGAGGCCGAAGGAAGAGCATGATGCAGTGGGAGACCTCTGCTCTAAAACAGTTTGGTGCATTAGCTTCAAACTGATGTATTAGCAGGTAGAAATAGTTTGTAGAGATTTTAGACCAAAGTTCTCGTGCTGAACCAGGTTCTGGTTCTTATGAACTGGTTCTGTGTCTGCACTGAAGGCCTCATCGAAGTTTGAGTTGTTTTGAGTTGTAGGTTCCAACCAACCCTCAACCTCAACCTCAAAATTCAATGTGCATGTGTAGGCACACCAAACTGGAGGCTTATTAATTTAACATGTTAAGTTAAAATAACCTATATTTAACTTTAATATTTGCCAACTGACGAGAGAGTGAGACACAGTGACAGAAAGAAAAAGAAGAAAATCTGGAGGAAAAACCCTCAAAGGTTAGTTGTATGTGTATAGAAAGGCTGTGGATCGTTCAGCAGTACATCCAACAAACCTTTGGGTCTGAATTTGATCCATTTGAGCTTCTGGACAAGGAGTGATGCTGTGATGCTCTCGTAGTTTGTTGAAAATTTTGAACTGGTCTACAAATACTTATAAAAAATATCAAAGGCAATCCATGCCATCCATGGCAGCTAGAACATTGCCATGTAAATGTACATCAGAAAAAAATTGAAAAAGTTAACATGAGTTATCCTAATGCTAATCTAATTTTCTTTTAACGGCCGTGCGTTAAAAGGAAAAAATGCATAGCCTATTGATTGGAAATTTAAAAATACCAGCTTTTTTTAATCACTGAACCCATCATAATTAATGTGATTCTCAATTTGAATCAGGTCAAAAAATTCAAAAATGTGGGTTTTTGATCTAAATTAGGTAAAAAATAACCTAACCTAACCTAGGTTGTTTTTGGCCTAAATTAGTAGACTTGCACCTGTTTCCAGCTCTGATGTTTTTTCACCAGCCCAGCAGGTGGTGCAACATAGAACTAGTTTTTTTTAATTTTTTATACCAGAGTTATTGGCTTCAGCGGTGGTTCTGGTTTCAAGCAAAACCTTACACTGGTTTGGCACAAGAACTTACTGATTTTCAGGCAGAGAAAATTAACTTCTGCACAGAGAAATGAATGTGATATATGGAAAATAAAATAAAAAAGTTTTTTATACACAATGTGCTTAAAGTATTTGAAAACAGTATGAACAAAAGACATTTTCAGAGTCTTCAAAGATAAAAATAAAATCTGTGAGAAGGCACATTCATAAAATGGCTGCAGATTCAAATCCTTTACAAAATACCATAGAAATTAAGTTTCAAAGAACATTTTTCAAATGTCAAAGAAAGAACATCTTTTACCAGACATTATGGTACAAAGTGCCACACATCAATTCAAACTCATGTTGATAAATGCAACTAAACAAATGCATGTCAGTGCATTCAAAATGGTAATAATGCTGCAATAAATCAAACAGTTGACTGATTGGTCACAGTGTGTGACAAATGCTCCATCAGAGATTAAGATGCTGAAAGAAAAATAAACATACAAATGATCACAGCGAACATTAAAATAGCTTTCAGCAATGTTTGAAATGTCAAATCAAAGGCCAACAAAGTATGAAAAATAACTTTACAAAGAAATTAAAAAACTGTAGAAGCCCAGGATTGAGGATAGCATTCCAATAGCTTTTGCAGCAATGCAAAAGTCTGTTACAGAGGCAAATATGCCTTGTGCACCTTTGTTCAACTTGCTTCAATATAACCAATGGACTGTCTTGGAGAAGTTAAGTTTTTCTTTATTTTGTTTTATCTTATTTAATTTTATTTTATTTTACCCCAAATAAATATCCAAAAAACATTGTGAAAACACTCCCAATGGAAAAAAAACTGCATGAATTCTAACTACTGAAACTTTTTTTAAGGGCAGAGATGCACCAGTAAAAGGTCTGGTGACACAAATAGTGTCATTTTGAATTTGATCAGCCCAGACATGCGACCGATTGGTTGAGATCAGACGTCAGGGTACACACTGATACTGGGTGAAAAAGACTAAAGGTTGGCCAGTTGATTCTAGATGAGGCGTTAAGCACAAAGACGTTCACAGATCAAAAGGAAGTGAGAAGAGGGACACTTTAAGGAAATGACAGAAAATAAGCCTGCTCTGTTTAATTTTATTATTATTTAAGAAATGTGTTTAAAAAAACATGTTGTGACAGTTTAATATGAAAGCCGAGTTCCTCTGCCTCCTCACAGTGCTGCTATTGCTATCTGGAGAAATGAGGAGGGTCTTAGCGCTGTCAATCAGCATCACGTACACTCTGCTAAATATGCTACTGGTGGAGAAACAACTTACGGTTCCAAGAAAACTGGCTACGCTAACTAACCTGAACATTTGAGTGAGTGAGGGTGATTAACAGCGCTAAGACCCTCCTACTGCCTCTGATTGGTTGTTTCTGATAGAGCTGTGTATTTATTCAGATGACAGCAGAACCATAGAGAGAAAGCAGCAGAGGTCATTTTTTCACAGATTTTCTGTCTCGTATTTTGTCACCACATGGTGATAATTTTAACAAATAAGTAAAAAAACGTGTTTTTAAAAAAAAAAAAAAATACATACTGCTCTCACATGTTGCATGACTCACCTTTGGTTTCTGACAGAAAGTTAAAGTATACTTTAAACAAAATTCTCATATCAACAAATAATACAACTGTTGACGTGAAGCTAAATTTATCATAAACATATTTAATGGCTGGTCAAATATGTCCAAAAACTGAGTAACAAAAATTAAAGTCATAATAATGACGTCTTTCCTCAGGAATATTTTCGTTCAATCAGCATTTTCCAAAGTGAATCTATGAAAAATGTCCAACAGATCTCCTCCTAACACCACAAAAAGCCTAAGGACTCATTTTCTTTTCTTTCTATTAGAAAAAAAAAACATTGCTTCAGGAATTCTTGGGTCAATTTTCTCCTCCAAGACAGTTCATCATTGCCACCAAATATTCTTAATCATCTACTCATGCCTTCTGCAGTGCATAAAACTCCCACTCCTCGTGTTCATGCTCAAAGTCAGGGGTGAACGAATTCCTGGGAGCCGTTCTGTCCCACAGCAGTGTGTGGCTTGTAGGACTCTAGGGTGTGATGACATGCACAGAAGCAGTTCGTTTTGCATCATGCAGGAATAAAAAGTTGTCTGCATCCTGCATGCTTCAAAGCCAGTATATTGAGAGCAGGAGTGCGAGGGGAAAACTCCGGGTCCGTAATGTGGCACTGGGTCGGGGGAATGAAGCATCTTTGAGGACAGGCTCTCATTTGTGAAACATGGAAGGTAGATGCTCATTGAATTTGACACCCCTGTCTCTTTTACCTGCATTCCAACACTTCACCAGCTGGCCTTTGATAGCTGCCAGGGGGCTAAACTTGATCAGATGGCTAAATATTGTAATTACAAATGACTAGTATGCAAACTTCATTCATCTTGGTATGAAGGCATGCAGAGAATGAGTCATGTCTTCAGTGCAGGCTGAAATGTGCCGCATTTTCAACTTGGAGAACACGGTGCAGTACAGTGGGTTATGCAGTAAACATAACCCAGAAGTATGCTGGGAGAAACGCTGAAGGTATCATTCCTCCCTCCTTTATTATTAGCGCTAACTGTGGATGTCTCTGCTCTCTTCTTTTGGAAATGAGAGACAGCAGCATGAAAATAGAAGGCATGTGATGAAAACAATATTTTCAAGCTCTCAATATACCGTGGCAGGTTTTCGGGTTGGCATGGAGAAGAGCTGGCACCACTTTCAACCGATTCCAGGGCAACAGATACGTCAGGAACCTACAGTTTGTTCCCCACTTTGACTACATTGTTCTGAGGACATGTAGGAAGTGTTTCAAAGAAGGCCATCAGTTATCCATTACTGCATAAAACACATGATACATACTGGGACCTGAATGGTAAGAGGGAAAGGAATCTTTTTTAGCAAAAAATAAGCTGCTTGTTCAAATTATTTACGGTCAACCCTGGTACTAATAAATAATTCCCAACAGTTGATGACTGAAGATATGACACCTAAGTGACTAAAGTCAACAATCCAGCAGCCTCTGTTGATGTGAATAACCCAGAAGTTATTCTAAAATAAATGAATCTTTTATTGCAAAAAAAAAAAACCCCCTTGGTTAGTCAGGATGAAAAAAAATCTACCACAAAAATACTTTTTTTGTTTGTTTGTGTGTTTGCAAAACAGTGATTGTGGGATGATTATAGAACCCTGAACAGCTTTTCTAAATTAAACTTTACTGAAGCATTTTTATAATTCATGCTTTCCTTTTTTTAAGTTGATCACAGTCTTTAGGAACTTAATATTTATAATCCACGACTTTCTGTTTTCCTGGAGTTCCTGTTTACAGATGTACTAATAATTTTACATTATCAATACATTTGCAAAAATCTCAAATGCTTTTCTGCATTGTCATATTGGGGTAGAATTCTGAATAAATTAATTTAATACGATTAGGAATAAGGTTGTCACATAGCAAAATGTGGGAAAAGTAAAAGTGAAGTGCTGTGAATGCTTCCTGGATGAATTCTAAATATTACAACAAAAAGGTATATTTCTATTACTCTTTCTTCATGATGGGACAGAAAAGAAAACATGCTGTTCAGTAATTCAAAAAGGAGCAAAGTTTATCTTGCCACCTCACATCATGAGCAGGATGTTATGTTGTCACAAACATGTACAGTATGTCGAGTTCTCTAAACTGTGCTGAGACTTTAATGGCTGCTGTGTGCTTTGGTCAGATTAAGACTAAGATTGAACTTTTCAGCAAGAGACACTTCAGAACTGCCAGAAAACAGATCCACTGGTAGGTACGGAGGTGGTCCTATGATGCTAAGGCCCTGTTTCTCTTCAAAGGGCATCAGGGACTCGGTTCCAATGTGTGACATTATGAACCCTTTGAAATACCGTTTTAAATGAACATCTAGTGGACTCCACCAGTAAAACAGAAAAAGGGCAGTCAGGAGCCATGTGTCCATTGTCATGTGAATTTTGATCAAACTTGTCACAAAAAAAAAAAAAAAACGCGAGTTAGTTTCTGGATTTACTGATGATGAGGAAATCAACCAGGCTCTACAAGTGTGATTTTCTGAGATGTTGATGCTGGGTATGTGATAGACAGGAAGCAGAAGTTGGAAGCTAGCATGGACCACACATCTCAGAAAAATGGAGAGTGTCCTCCCCTCCATGATGGAGGTTTGGACATAGAAATCTTTCAGAGTCTCATGCTTCTGATCCACAAGTGGAAGAAGCGTCGGCTATGTCAAAACTTATTCGGCAAATGTGTTTCCATCTCCTGTTTAGGTCATAAGCTCTTCTTCAGAAAAACCAAATCAAGGAAACATAAAAACATTTTCACAAAATCGAGGAAGAAATTTCAAATTCAGTGTCATTCTATCAACCTTTTCCAGGGTGATGGAAACACCACTACTGGGTCTCTTGACAGGTTAATGATTAAAGACGGGGGGGACAGATCAAAAGAGAAACAGAACATCAGACAGAGACCCTAACATCTTGCTGACCGTCTCAGACACCCAACCTACATCCCTGTGGGAACCGTGAACCCTGTGGTCTCTGCAGAGATCATCCAGGAAGGACTGATCCCAGATTCGCCTCTGTGCCTCTGTGCATGCTTCCACCTGGTGAAATGTTGTAAGAGGAGACTAATGTCTTGTTCGAAGAAGTAGCTTGCACAAGAACTAAACATAACTTGTAATACTAAAGCATTCAGTTATATAGCTTCAGTTTTTTTCTCACTGAACAAATGTTCTATCATGTTCATCTTGAGATTCTGCAACTACAGTAAAGGAAACCATTTCACACATCTTTACCAGAGTTGCCAAAAAAGTGTGGAGGGTCCTAGAAGTCCTCAGAAGCTACATTAATTCTAGCTAACACAATAATACTGAATGACTATCACAGTAAGTCACACAAGGGTGAGTTATAAAGATCCCTTTCCCAGCATGCACACTCAAACACAAACTATCAAATTAAATTCCAAAAGAGCTTAATGATGAAATGCAATAAATAAAATTTGTGTGTCCGCAATATTTAATAAAGGGGCCTTGTAACTTTTTAGTTTATAAGGTTTTGCTTGATGACAAGAATGCATTCCATAAAAGGAGAACTGCTAGAATGGACGGTTTGCATGTCCACTCAGGATCCCTCTTAAACAATATCGCCAGAACTTAATGAAGTCTGAAAGGGGTCACACTGCACCCTGCATGATCCTGTATGGTCATTTTGGGCTTCCACACATTTCCTGTGTCATAGAGAGCTCACCTCACATGCTGGATAACAGCCGGCCTCGTACCTGCCTAAGACACGATCCATTTCAAATTTCTGCTGTTGCCACCCGTCCATCCTATGAATCCTAAATGGATCTTGCTCATTTTCTGGACTCACTGTTGAACATGCAGACATGTTCCTGCTCCACTCAGGATCTCGTCACCATCCCCTCTCGTGATCGTTCTAGCTGAGCCAGCATCTTGTTCGCTGAATCACTTACATGCCCATCGCTGGCCTGTATGTGGACCAAATTACAGCTAACTGTGTCTGGACACCAAGCAGGATGGATGCTTTCAAGTCTGACTAAAGGGGCCCTGCAACACACAAGAAATGTGTTTTTTACATTCATGAAGCCAGAGAGTTGAATAGTCTGTTCTCCGCAACTGTACATTGCCAAACTCTAAGACCTGACTGCTGTATGCTCGGGGACTCTAACTGAAAAAAAAAATCAAAAATGAAATTTACAGCAAGAAAAATGAACACTTCCAGGACGGCTTGAACTAGGAGAGCTGACTCTGAACAAACACCACCATGTCAAGTGATGCTGGTGATGTGTTTTAGGATGATGTCAGAATATTTGGGAATGGAAATGAAGACTCAGAGTCACCTCGTTATAGTCCAGCCTTCAGCTGGTGCTAAATGCTGTGGTAGGATGTGGGTGGGTGGATGAATATCTTTACTCCCCCATTCAGTGAGATATTGTTGTTAAGAAACATTGGACCAAAATGTCTCAGAAAGCAACAGATAGGGTCAAACAGTGGCAACTGGCAACTTCTTTTTTTTTTACTGTTTTTTTTTCTTAAAATAACATGGCTCATATAAGGTTACAAGAATTAATGTCAAGATCTAATGACGACCAAATGCTGTCATACAGCTGACTGTAAAGAGCTGTACAGTGACATTAGGTTAGCGATCACACCGCTGGCTGCAAATAGCTCAAATCTGTGAATCATTGTTTATTTTAACAATCCAAACACCTAAAATAGTTCACTGTGCATCAAAACGCAGAGTGGAAACAATCTTAGTTCTACAACAGGAGGTCAAATCTGCAGTCTTCCTTATTCTAAGGAAAATCAATGGCACTTCTGAATTGGCTGCTTTGAAAATGCCAACCAATCAGTGTCAAGTACCATTGCATCCGGTAATTCAGCTTCCTAAGTTGTTTTTGTCTTTTTCTTTTTACTGTATTAAATATGCTTTATGAGAAATTCAGTAAGTAAGTGGGTTTTCCACAAATAATTTGGAGTCGAGTGATTACAAGTGATACGTGTGTGTATCACTTGTATCACACACGTATACAAAGTGATACGTGACGCTGAACCGTTGCCAGGCAGCAGCTCACTCTACTTAATGTTTAATAGGACTGAACTTGTAAATATAACTAGTCTGTTAATTAGAGCTGAGTTACTGGCTGTCATCATATTACCATTGCATGGAATATCTCAAAGGAACATTTAGAGGTGATATTTTGCAGGATGCTATGCTCCGATAGTCACACTATTCATATAGATTATGTAGCTGCTCAGTTGAGTGGATTCTATTTGCCCTCATGTCCAACATGATTCATATTTTAGTGGTTGAGAAACTAAATCTCACAAACTGGTGGTGACATTGTGGAATACTGAAACGAGTCAGAGTATCATCATCACTATCTTCAGCTACTTTTATCATTATGCTCTATCTCTTACTGATGTTGTGCAGACTTTGTGTAAATCTTCAGAAAAAGCAGTGGACATTTTTTTTTGATTTCTCACTAGTAAAGCACAATGTTGGTTTTGTTTGTCTTTCAATGTCAGTATACAAATACTATTCAAATTACGTGGACACAAATGTGTCACAATGCTCCCTGGAAGTCTGCTAACTGCAGCAAATATAAACAGATGAACTCAGAATGACAGTAATGACGACCCAACTCAAAAACGGCAAACAAAAAAATAGCTGCATTTACACATGCAGGCACAAAGATGTAATAATGACTGTAATGAGTAACAATGGGCACCAATGTTGTTCCAATCCTGTAAAACATCTCAAGATTTTTATCATTTTACTCTGCAGACAGACAGAAGAAATGATGCCACACATTAAAAGCAGGTACAACGTAACAGAGAGAGAGCGGACGGTAAATGGACCGACAGCCTCGTCCCTGGTTTAGTGCCTTGGTTCAACTTGGTTTTAGATCATCTTAAACACATTTAGACCTGATCGCGACTCTTCACAAAACACTTTTTTTTTTTTAAATCTCTATTTATTTCAGAATTCTAACTAAAAATTTGTCTTTTATAGATTCATATATCTTGTCCAAATTTGCACATAATGAAGAAAATGAAATTCAAGATTGGTTGGTGTGTTAGATGTGGTCCAAATCATCTTTCACTACTTTGTGACACAGACGCCCCTATGTGTTTTAAATGTGTACAAACTGTGTAATACGTTAGTACCACTGTTAGCAGCCATGTATCAGGCTCCAGGGTGTTAGCAGCAGTAACAGTGTATTCACAATGTGGAAACTGTCAACACCGACATGGTTTGGGCCTCAACAATTTAAAACTATACTGGACTTCATAGTGTACAAAGCATCAGGAACTTTCAGATAGTTTCAGTATAGAAAACAAATCGATATCGAACCAATAGTAATCTCTAGGATCAGATGTAGAGATGAGGTTCCTGTTGTATCCTGCGATTCAGACTTCATGGTTCTGCGTTCCTAATTATCGTTTTGATTTTTTTTACTCAAAAAAAATATATATATTTTGTTTAAAAATGCTAAAAGAAATTTCTAACTCAACTAACTAATTAACTGTGTGGGAACAGCCTGTTGAAAAATCCTGAAACACGTACACACACACACAGATGCCCCCCCGCCCACACACACACACGAAAGGGAAACCCTGACAAGCTGATGGTACACCTTCTGACACTTAAAACCGTTCAGTAGAATCATCAGAACATCTTCTTTGCTTTATTTGATTGAAATAGGAAGCCACTATTTTACTTTGATGTGCTCACACAGATACAACTTAACTTATGAATAATTACTGATGTAGTGAATTGATTAAAAAAATATCAATATCGAGTCGGTGCCAGTATTGGATTGATTCTAGCGTGGTAAGATTGATACTTTAGCTTCAGAATTCACCTTAAAATGTTATTTTATTGTAGTTTCTCAACAGTAACTCAAAAAAAAAATTATTGATTTGATCCCCCTTTAATAAAACTGTCACTTTGTTTATTTGGAAATAAAATGGACACACGTTTGTTTTATTTTTCTGTTGCTACTGTTTGTCATGTTGGTATGTTATTAACACCTTGCAGCTTTGTCCAAATTCTGTCACAGGTGTGAACAGAATAATTCAAAGGAAAAAGCAAAAAACCAAAAGGTCAGAAGTTTGATAATATGTCAAACTTAGATGGAAAGTGTTGGTATCAGTATCGATATAATTATTAGTCTCAGCGATACTGCTCCAATATTTACTTGGTATTGAATCAATACCAAAATATGAAGTATCTCACACTCAAATAAAGATGCTACATTTATGTTGATTATCTTGACCTTATCTGTTGGTAACCGACGGAAAATAATTCACTTTGTGAAAAATTGTGTTCCGCTTTTTCCCGAGATTTTATAAAAGTCATTCATTCAAAATGTGACTTGTTCATTTTCCCCTAAAACAGGCCTCTCTGTGTCATTCTGTGACTGCCTCCTCAATCTCCTACACAGGAAGTAGTTCGTGAGCTCCTTGTCAACGCTTCGGTCATGGAGTGCATGCTTACATCTCCAGCGCTAACAAACCTGAGGTTTTTCTGTTACAGCGGTCTCATTGAATTACCTGGAGGTAGCACCCAAAAAACACAGCAAAATCCCCACAGTGTGACCGACTTCCACCCCAGCTGCAGCTGCTCCCCCTTTAATAAAACCGTCACTATTTGGTGCAGATTCTGGGCTTCTGTCCTTCAGGGGACACAGCAGCAGTGAAACTCCACTGCCAACGCTGTGTAGCTCTCTGAAGTCACCCTGAGCATCAATTCAAGAAATGTGTTGCATTTCCACCCACATCACTGGTTAGATCATGGAGTGCTCGCTTAGTGTAGCTCACTTTCTCTCCAACCTCTTTACTCTTTCAGCAGAAATCAGATTTTTATTTTTTTTTTGGTAGAGACTAGGTTTCAGATGGTACCTATAATACTAGTATGTAGCTGCCTGAGGACCACCATACGAAAATAAATCAATAAATAATATATATATATATATAAAAAACACACACTCAACCAAAATGTATATAAATTTTGTATCTGTTGTAGGGGCATCATGGTGGATGTTTTCCCTGGTCAGAGTATTTGGCTTGTTCTATCTTTCAATTGAGCGGTGATGCATGTGACATATGGTGTGTGTGGGGGTGTGGGTGTGTGTGTGTGTATCCAATGAGTAACTCGAGCTTGATTATCTGGTGCCTTGCTCTCGGCAACAGTCAGATAAACTTTCTGAGACTTTGCCGTTGCTGCAGACAGTGAGGTGAGACGCGGCGCTCACACTGCCTGGGAATGGAGCGTTTTGTTTCAGGGAAAAGAGTCAAAACAAGGAGGGAAGGAGAGCTAGAGAATGGCTAAGAAAGGGAGGCAGAACAAGCACGCATGCAGCAGTTTAAAGCAGGTTCGGACTATAAGGGGACGGGATTGGGATGGGGGAAAAAGGATGAGGGGAAACTGCAGATGAGGCCACATTAGATGGTAGAGTAGGGGATGTGTAAATCAGCCAGCGAGGAGGAGGGAGAGAGGGACTTGGAGGTTAAAGCCAAAAGAACTTGGATGAGGTTTGTAAGATGTTATGCATTAGGAAAGGAGTAAGAACAGACTATGAACAGTCTTAAATCCTTCCATCCATTTTCTATACACCCTTGTCCTTTAGTGGGTCAGGAGGGTTGCTGGTGCCTATCTCCAGCTAACGTTCCGGGCGAGAGGCGGGGTCACCCTGGACACGTTGCCAGTCAGTCTTAAATCCATTAACAGTAAATTTTAAAATTTCTCTCCAAGTCCACACTCCCTCTGCTTCTCCATCCCTCTCAATTCCTCTGGATGTGTGACTTTCATTACCCCCATCTAGGCATTTTCCAGTTAGACTCCGTGTTCGTCCACTCTCACAGCATACTGCCCTTTCATAAGCACAGGAGGAGCATGATCAATGTGACAGCGCCTCAATGCATTTAACAGAGGATACAAGTCACACAAAGCACTTTTAGGAAACAAGCGCCTCTTCTTTTCGCCTTTGATTTGTTTAAAAGAATGGAATTGGGCAGTAAACATAAAAACTATCATGCTGGTTTTTTTTATGTTTACCGAAGGAGTTGAGGAAGGGGAAGTGACATTTGGAACAGTGAAACAAACAGGGACAGTAGTCATCACATTCTGAAGAGTCTCCTGCTTTACGATTGTCTACATACGTAAGTTGCAAGGGAACACAGAGCCCTCAGCTAAAGCCCTGTAGTAGTTGAACCGGTAAAAACCTCCATCTGTACATCAACATCGCACTGTTAAACCAGGGCCACAACAAAAAAACTATTAAAATAGTCTCAACTACAAAGCTGACAAACTGCTCACTGTTCAGATTCAAGACAAAGTTAGTCAGGATAGTTTCTTTGTTTCTGGATTTCTAGGCAAAATATATTTAGGTAAGAGCAACAAATGTCTTTGAAAAACCATTAGAACACGATTCAATCAATTTTGTGAGAGGGAGACAAATAATGAGATGGTAATGTGTGAGGAAAAAGAATAAAAAGGGTTTTTCTCCTCGGTTGCTCCTAGAAAGTACTTTGGTGTCACATGGATCTATACCAATTTCATAAAACAAGAAAAGGAGACAAATTGCCCCTAGACGGATTGCCCTCTGGTAGACGTCTGAAGGTGACATGGAGCACTTTGGTACTTTGCTTTAAATCCCCCCCCGCCCCCCCCGTCAGGTTCTCTTTGGCCTCATGCACAACAGTTAGCAAAGAGACGCTTGCTTCAAAGTGCTGCTCACACAGTTACTGCACCTCTGCTGCGCTTCTAGAGCCAGTAGAATCTGTCCTCTGAGCAGAGGAGCTGTGGCACATTCCTGTCAACGAGAGGCCTTACCTGCTTCTGCTTTGGCCTGCTAGGTTTGACAGTTCATGTGTTTTAGAAGGGCTGCCCCTACCCACTCTAATATCCCCACCCTCCCAGTCAGGGCAGCAGTGGCGCCAGCTCAGTGAAGAAAATGATATATAGTTTTTTTTTTTTTTATTTTTTTTTTACAGCCAGAGAAAAAGGACTCACATGGTATCCCTATGGAGCAGCATAGTGGGGAAATAGAAAGTACAACAAAACATTATACAAACACACATACACACACGCACACACGCACCTGCATGCTCGTAACCATTCACAGTAACACAAAAAGGCATACATACACAGCTCCGCCCATCTTATTCTGGAAAATGACATAAACAAAGTGGTGACATGCCCTGGTGTTTGGCAGTGGGCACCAGCAGTGTGTATGACTGCCTGGTCGAGCCAATCAATTTTGTTTTTCTAGCTTTATTGGGACCTCTGTGCTTCTCAAGCATGAATTTATTAACGTCTGGATTCCTGAGCTCACTCTGGATGGAGGACACACCGTTAGATGTGCAGCAGAAGAAGACAGGGCTGGACGATATAGACCGAAAGCAAATTCAGATTTATGTTCAAGGTCAAAGCCAAGGTTATCAAGACTAAGCATTAACCTTCAATATGCTACCCTCCTGTTATTCTTTTTCCTGTTATTATACTGGAAATAAATGATTTGACTTCTAATGATACTAAACCGTTTTAGTTATCTATTCCTATTTATTTATAATGGAGTATGGATCTGTTGCACAATGTGGCAGCTTGTTGCTGTATCTGTTATAAAACAAGCGATTTAAATCTTTTTGAGATTAAAAGCTTTTCTTTTGCTGAATTATTATTATTTTCTCAATTTGGACAGAGTGCATCTGATGTTACTTTAGTGTGTTTTGTCACCTTGTGATAATGTGAAATAAAAGACAGAAGATAAATATTCCAAAAGCTCTAATAGCACCTAACTGGACCCTAAATCAATCAGGTTATAGAGGAAGGGCTTTGGATGAAGAGTAAAGCAGCGTGGATCAAGAAAAACAGGAAGTTGAAACCTTCTTGATCACAGTGGCTAACATGAGAGCTCTCACACATTGGAGGACGAGCTGACAGATACCCAGCCAGGCTCTCTGGAATGCAGTGCTGTGTGTTTCAAAGTGATGTGGCAGCATTAGCCAAACACATAGTAGCCAACTCTAGCATCTCTTCCTGACTTTCACAGGTTAAGACTGGACAAGCAGACAGAGATCTGAAGAGCTGGAGAAAAAATAACAGTTGCAGGGATTGTCATCAACAGCTTGTGTAATCCAGAACATGCTGCTGTTTTTTCTGCAGTCCAGGTACTGAACTTTGACATAGCTGTAAATTATGTCCATTTCACTTACCAAAGGAATCACCAGTATTATCTCTGTATAAATCCTGTAGTGGATGATTCAAAATGCTAAATCATCAGTTGCCTCATCAGATGCATGTGCAGCAATATCTCAAAAACATTATCTATTCCTCTCTCTCTTCAAAGACTTCAACAGCTCCTCAACTACTGCACCAGAATGAAAAATAAGAACAAAAACAATGTTGGATTTGTTTTATGCAAACATCAGGGATGGTGCAGGCTGGTGCAACCTGTGTCACATGGCCATGACAGCAATGCCATGACTTAGTGTGCAGCCATCTATTTAAAGTTTATGTGGACGAAATGATTCCCGTCAGACCACTGGGGTACTTTCTGAAACGTAAAGCTCTGCGTAGCCACTGGCCTCAAAGAGTGACTGGATGAGAAAAAGGAGACACCAGAGAAACGAAGCCAGGGAAATCACTGAGGCATGCACAAAATCAGCTTCGGACATATGAAGGGGGTCAGATGGTGTGAGGTGGACAGTGCCAATGAACTAAAGACCTTCTTCAACAGGTTCAGTTTAGAAACAAGCCCAGCATCATCCTCACCTACTCTCAGCCAGACACGCCTACTTACCTTCAATTGACCCACAACTTCCCTGTCACACTGCATTTCTCTTCTGATTTGGACATTGATGCTAGGGTTACTGCTCACTTCTTTTCTTTAACGGTATCAGGGAAGGCTGGTGCTTCCTTCACCTCACCCCATGTCCACGTCTAGTAGTCATGAAAGGAAGGTGGAGAGATGGAACCAGAACAAGACTGCAGCCAGATGGTCTCAAACCCTCAGGATTTGAGGCTCTGTGGGAACTAGCTACAGTATAAGGGATCCTGCATCACCTCTTCAAGTTCAAGGAAAGGACTGCGGTGCTTTGGGAGACTTTCTGCATCATTCCAGTATCCATAAAATCTCATTCATCAGTGCTTAACAACTACAAACCCTGTTGTCCAATCATCCCACATCATAAAAGTCATGGGGAGAATGTCATTGGCCCAACTGAGAAGGTCAACAAGCCACTCAGGAACTAAAGCTGTAAAGAGGTCACCGTAAGCCAGGATTGTGAGTTCATCTTCTCTGATTTTTCCAGTGCATTAAACACAACCCAGCCTGTTTCAGTGTGTAAGAAACTCAGGAAGGCACAGATGGACTCAGATTCAAATTCAGATACTTTTATTGTCCCACAAGAGAAAATTCATTTTCACAAGGTCGGCAAAACCTGAACTGAGGCGAGATCAGTACAAACATCAATATTCAGCCATAATCGCCTGAATTAATAACTTCCTGACAAACAGACCACAGTTTGTGAGACTACAGACTGTGTGTTTGACCAGCAGGTCAGCAGGGGACTGTCCTCTCAAAATGTTTGTGCACTCCAGACTTCCAGTACCAGTCAGAGTCTTGTCATCTGCAGAAACACTCAGATGACTTTGAGTTGCTGGGTCTATCAGAAATGGACAAGAGGCTGAGCACAGGGACCTGACAGACTACTCAGCAGTATGGCCATCTTTAAAGTTAAAAAGACAAAGAGGCTAACTGGGAGTTTTAGGAGAAGCTGCATCATGTCAAACATTATTTCCATCAAGGGATGAGAAGTCAAGGTGTCCACCTGCACAACATGATGGACTGGAGAAGCAACAGTAGTTGCACTTCCATTACAAATGTACAAAAATATTTATCTATATTCTGCTAATCTAAAAAAAAATACAATTTTGCAATTCTGGTATTTCATTAAAGGTGCAGGATGTAACTTTTATAAAAACTTTTTTTATATTTGTTAAAACTGTCACCATGTTGTGACAGCATGTTATGAGACAGATAATCTATGAAATATTCAGTCCAACCCCCTCCCTTGAGCTGTTATTGCTGTCTGAAGAAACATACAGCTCCAGGCCAAAAACAACCAATCAGAGCCAGGAGGCGGGGCTCAGCGCTGTCAATCATCCTTGCTTACTCAGTAAAAACAACTTACAGAAAAAAACTTTATCTGCCATCATCAATGACTATGCTAATTAACCTGAGCATTCAGAACAGGATCTGTTTACGAGAGAGCAGGTAACGCTGCAGAGTATGATGCAAAAAAAGTGTTTTTACTGTACTTCTACCTTGATATGGCTGAAAAACCACCTTGTCCCAGCGCAAAACCTTTTTATTGAAAAACATGAAATTTGCCAAAATTGCCATGTTTCCCTAAAGCAAATTTTTTTCCACGATTTCAATTTGTGCAATTTCATTGTTAGTGGAAATGCAGGCAATGAAACTGTATACAAGGAGGAAATGAGGAGGATGTGATTGATCAAATCCATTCCATAAATGGAAACATAGAAACATGGCTGTACATCTAAACTGACAGCAATAACCAGCGAAGCAGCCAACAGCCCCATCAAAGATCCACAGCTCACATGAGAAAATACCCCAACAGAGGAACGAATAGTCTTCCAAATTCCACAAATCTATGGGAAAAGTTATAAAAGAGGGACAAGAAGAAAATCATTAAAGCTAAAAGAAGACCTGTTTGCAGGTTCACACAAACCATTCCAACCACACAGCCGTCATGTGGAAAAAGGTGTTCTGATCAAAAGACACCAAACGAATCCTGTTATCCGACAGTTATGTGCAGCAGAAAACAGATACTGCATGTCACCCTAAACCCACCTCATCCACTGACAAACAGCTGGTCATCATCCAGTGACCAGCTTCTCTGGTCACTGGATGATGGGAAGATGGATGGATCTAAATGCAGGGATGTTCTGGGAGAAACCCTGGTAAAGACTTGAGCAGAGGTCCACCTTCCAGCAGAACAACCCTGAACATACAGCCACAGCTACACTGACGCAGCGCACATGAAACATGTTCTTGTGTCAGAATAACTCAGTCAGCCCAGAACTGAATCCAATTAAGACGGTAAGAGCCAAAATCTGATGTTCAGATGTCCTTCATCCAGACAGAGCTTGAGCTGTTTTGCTAAATGTTGTACACGTCCAGAACTGGTACAAACCTGCCCCAAAACACACATTTCACTTCCATTACACAATTATTCTGTGTTTGGCAATAAAATAACATATTTTTAAAGACAATTATGATACCAGTGATTAACTAAAACTATTTATATGACCGTTTTCACTGATGTCCCTGCAGCAGTTAAAGCTATGTTAAAACAGTCGTGTCTATTTGTTACCAGCTCAGATGTGATCCAGCGGTGATTTGAAAATATAACATAAGCTGCCATGATATTAGTGCATGTCTCAAAGGAACAATGCAAGAAACAGGTTTCCATGATATAATGTGTCAATATGAATGTACAGGTTGCTATATCGCCCAGCCCTTTGGTCAGGAATTTCTTTTTTTTAAGTTTCTTACATGCCAAGAACTGCACATGGAATATTTTACTAATATGAAACATTGTGAAACTAATATTAATATTAGGTAAGGATAACCAGAGTAAATAATGAAATGCAGCCATTGAATCACAATTTTATCTATTGAGTAAATAAGCTAACTAAACCAACCTGGCCCTGTGAGAAAAAGTAAAGTCATGACCTTAAACCTCATGACAAGTTGTTTCATCCTTGGTTTACTGTCTTCAAACATTTAAAGACAATATGTCCATCAAATTTCAGTAAAGCAATTTTTTCCACTCCTCTATGCAGAATTTTTTTTTACTTTTGAGGGTTTAGACTGAATTTAAGTCTAAACTTTGGCTACAGTTTAGAGTTTAGCAGATTTTTTGCTTTGTTTAAAATCTGAGTCTCTCTCATATTGTTGTATCATAAGGCCTGTCGAAGGCAGGCCTGCAATGGCTCAGCTGTTGGTCAGGGTTCCTTTGTGACCTCCTGGGTCAGTTCCTGGAAAGGTTCATGCTGTTCCAGGTATTTGATGGAGTCTCAAAGCCTTAGAAATGGCTTTGTTACCATTTTCCAGACAGACAGATGTCAGATCGGTCCTTGAATTTGTTTCAATTAGAACATGACATGTTGCATTTTATAAATACATTATAGACTACTGACTTGTTGTCAGATGGACTGTATTAAAGCAATACTAGATTCTACAGTTCTGGCAGTAATCCGTCCTGGGAGGGAGAGAGAAACTGAACCAAAAACCTAAAGCATGAAACTTAATGAATGATTTGGCAACAGGGACAACTGTATGTGCTCACAGAGTCATGTTGGTTTGGATATGTGCAGCTTTTATGCTTTCTCCCTTATATGATCATTTTGAAAACTGCATTCTGTAGTTTACTCAAGTTATTTGTACAGATTTTAAAACTTATTCGATGAGAGGGGCAAAAAACAAAAACAGAAGAAATCTGTAAAGGTTGCACATGTTACTTACAACTGTGTATTTAAGCTTATAACAATGTCTGCCTGCCTTGGTGCTGGTTTGTAATGTAAAATACTATATCAGCATTAAATTCCACCAGCTAGCAGATGAAGTGCTGAGGCTATGGCCAGCAGAGAGGAATGGTTAGTGTCAGGTTAACAAGGACGGAGTTAGGAGAGAGGAAGCAGAGGGAAGGATGAGAGGAAGAGCTATAGGAAGAAACTAAGCATCTGTGGTCAAGACCTGGACAAATTCAAACCTTCCCCTGTGATGCAATACCAACTACTGTAGCTACACCACCAGAAAGGGCTAATTTGCTGTATTAGATCTCCTTGACAACATCACTGAAGCAACCACGCAAAAAAAAAGACTTTAAACATGAAAGCTGACATTAGCGTCTCATTTCCCTATGCAAATGTAAAGCGAGGAAGAGAACGGAAAGCTTTCCGGGTTTTTTTCTGCCTTTCCTTCATTTCCACTGAGATTCCCTGATGCACCTCCCACCAACACCCACCCCGCCACCCCTCCCGAGACGGACCAAGATGCTCAGCTTTGGGGGAGGGGGGGGGGGGAAGGGAAGCGGGTTAAGGGATTTTGGGGGCTGCTCTGCATTACCAAAACAAACCATTCAGCAAATAAACAATTAGGCTCTCATGAATTATGGAGAAGCCATCTAAAATAGCAATATTCATCTAAAACAAGGAGTGGGAAGTTGTGGAGCGAGTGCTGAGCTAATGAGACGGATGTCAGGGTGTTTTTAAACACTTCAGCGGGGCTGTCGTATGTGGGCGAATCAGTGAATGCCTTCCTGCAAACATGTAAGCTTTGTTTCTATGTGACCTATGCTAATGATCTCATCCATGTGGACCACTGCAGGCAAGTGATAAAAAGCAAGAGAAGACTGACGAGAATGAGACACGGACAGGTACGAACGTGGAAGGAAGGAAAGACGGAAGGCATCTAGTAATCCACAAATCAACACAACTGTGCATCAGCCATTTTGTGTTGCTTGGTTTGCACCTAGCAACATCCATTATTCACAGCCCTGTGTTTACCTCTCACAGACACGCACAGTCCATGCAGCAATGATCCAGGAGGATATACTGAACACCAGCAACACTGTTCCCGGACAGATGGTCATGAGGGTTTTCATGACAAAGCGCGTGTTGAAGTTGATTTTGTTGAGGGCGCCGATACTGCGGGATGAGGCGTCTGTGAACAGCTTGCTGTGGAGTAACATGACCCTGCCAATCAGGTAGAGTCTCAGGAACATGGGTATAGAGAGGATGATGTCCACGTCGGCGTCGGCCACAGACGATGTGTAGGTAAAGGCCAGCCGCGCCGTCCAAGTGAAGACGTACTGGCCTGGGATGGGGTGGATGGCACACACCAGGAGCTCCAGGACAATGAAGAAGATTCGCTCATATGTCATGGCTATCCTCCAATCATCTGCTCCATTGTCGACCATGAACAGCTGAAAAGAAGCAAAGTGTATCTTAGCTGAATGTATTTTCTCTCATTTAAAAAAAAAAACTGTACATCATCTTCCAATTGTTTCATTTGATAAACTGTAACTTAGTTGTCTGCATGTCATTATCCATTAATCAATCAATCAACTTGAATTGTAATTCAGTTTCCTAATACAAGTCATCATCTGCTTATGTAGAACGCCTCGCTGGGGCAACAGTTTCAGCCCAGGCTTCCCTCCTCCAGATCCTCAAGGGACAGCCCGATGTGTCCCCATGCTATCTGAGGATCCTGGGGTGTATTCTTGGCCTCCGGGCCCTTGGATGCCTTGATGACAGAGACACCTTAACTGACACTGTTAGATGTGTAGAAGCAGCGACTCTAAACTGAGTCTCCCTGATGGCCTCTCTAAGGGAAAGTCCAGCCACTTCGCAGACAAAGCTAATTTTGGCTGCTTGTATCTATAGTCTCATGGTTTCTATCATAACCCAATATCCATCCATCCATCCATCCATCCATCCATCCATCCATTTTCTTACACCCTTGTCCCTTAGTGGAGTCAGGAGGTGCTGGTGTCTATCTCCAGCCAACGTTCTGGGCGAGAGGCAGGGTCACCCTGGACAGGTCGCCAGTCTGTCGCAGGGCAACACAGAGACAGACAGAACAAAAACCAGGCACACACACACTCACACCTAGTGAGAATTTGGAGAGACCAATTAACCTGACAGTCATGTTTTTGGACTGTGGGAGGAAGCCGGAGTACCTGGAGAGAACCCACCCATCCACAGGGAGAACATGCAAACTCCATGCAGAAAGACCGGGGCTTGGAATCGAACCCAGAACCTTCTTGCTGCAAGGCAACAGCTCTACCAACTGCACCACTGTGCAGCCCCATGACCCAATAAATGACCATAAGTGAGAGTGGGAACGTAGTCTTGCTTTTTGATTAAGATCTCTCTTCATAACAACAAGTCTGTGTCGCAGTTATTGGGCAAGAGGGAAGGTACATCTTGGTCCAGTTGTCAATCAAATAAAGAAACACACAATCAGAATGCCACACCATAGAAGCATTGTTAACACTAATGAACCTAACACATATTTTTTGATTTGGAGTAGAATAGCAGATCCAGGTAGAGGGCCAGTGTCCTGCGACTTTGAGATCTGTCTGAGCTTCAACTCAAAGTGTAATAATGAGGCAATTAGCAGGACTCTAGAAAACGTGACAGGATAGTGAGGAGGTCATTGAGCCATTTGATTCAGGTGTGTTGGACTAAGGACACATCTAAAAGCTGCAGGACTTTGGCCCTCGAGGCCTGGATTTGAGGACCCCTGCTCTGGTGGAAACTGGATTATTCATGCACACTCATGAATAATCCAGAGAACCTCTAATCATGAAAACAAAATGTTTTACTATTTCTCCTTCAGTTATGCTGCAAAATCCAATTTATTTTTACAGTTATGCACTTATTATCTCAAAAATACATTTCAGAATCATAATGAAGTTCATCAGCGGCGGTTCTGGACCACATTTACCAGAGGGACCAGTGTGTCCTTTCATGGGGACACAAAACAAATGAGTGAAGCAATGAAAAACAGGGCAATATTCCATCCTTTAAAATATTAAATGAGCCACCGAACCAAAAAGCCACTTGCAACTCCAGAGCTGCAGGCTGCAGATGAAATCTTTTGATCCCATCTCAGCACAAGTGAAGCTGGAAATGCAACACTTAAATTTGAATTCCATGACAAAGTAAAACTCTCAAGGTAAAAATAAATTTGTTCCAAAGGACAACTAGGTACAGTTTCTGTGCCTGCGCATATCAGCATGAGAAACTGATTTAGTATGATGTTTTCAGTACAGGAGGCATAACAGGGACCTGGATCAGTTCTGTAGGGCCACTGGCCCCTGATGGCCTCCATCTAGAACCGCCCCTGAAGTTAATATTTTATTAATAGACTCACCTGGATTTCTCGGGCGTGGTACATTATTATAAGACCAAGCAAAATAACAGTGGAAAGGCTGATAAGGCATTTCAGTGCAAATGAGTATGAGGATTCCTGCAATAGAAACACAGAAAAAGAATCATTTACTCCAATATCAACATAAACGATATAAAAATACAAATCACTTAGTGTGTATTGTTATATAACAAAACAATAACAGTGATTTCTGAATAGTGTGTCGCTAATAGTGATAATACACCAGGATGGATAAACCTCAGGCAAATAGAGGTCACAAACAACATTAAAAAACAGACCTGTCCAGAGTTTTGTTGTGCTTTTTTCAAATATGTAGAGTTTGAGGCAAGGCAAGTGATATATTTTCAAAAGTTAGCCAAGCATCATCTGAAGTGTCGCTTCCACCACCTCAGCCTGTAGTGGCAACTCTTATTTGTAATGAAAGGTCAGCCTGGTTCTGTTACAACCAAGTTAAAACCAGAAATTCACGTATGCTGTTCATATTTACAAACACAGCATATGTGTGTAAATACATGACATGAACAAACTTTTTGTTCATGTCGCTTTAAATTAGACTAAATATTTCTGGTTTTTGACCCTGCCTCTCGCCCGAAACGATAGCTGGAGATAGGCACCAGCAACCCTCCCAACCCCACTAAGGGACAAGGGTGTATAGAAAATAGATGGATGGATTTCTGGTTTTAGCTCAGTTGGGATTACAAGATTATTTCTCTCAGGCTAAATCCTGAGAATATTCAGAAACAATATTCCGAAAAAAGGAGGTTTTGCATACAGTTCAGAAGATCAGTTCCTGACAATGCAGAACTAAATTTTGTATTTATAATGATTTTTTCCCTCTGATTTAATATCAGGGAAAAATATAAATATCAGGTTTCAAATGCATTAACAATCATGTTCTATAGATTTGGATATTTGGCTCCTTTATCAGACTGAAATTAACTTTTGAACATTGCGACCTTTAACCTGATATTAAACATGCTTTTCAATAAGCCCACATTTCTGTATTCAGAATGTGTTTTTATTGGTTTTATGTAAGCTGAAGATCATCATAACAGAAATAAAGGCTTTTAAATAGGGTTAGGGTCAATGTGTGCAAACCTAATCTATATAACATGTTTCACTTATTGAACTGGGACACTAAAATACAGAAACTTTTCAATAATATTCAAATGTATTGAAATATCATGTATTTTTTAGGATGAAAATATTAAATGAGAAGCAAAAATGAAACAAAATCACTCATCATAAAGGAAACACGCAGATGCACACACACACATTCACACAGCTCAGACAAGCACAGAGGATTCCTGTTAGTATAAGTGGATAATGTAGTTCTACACAAAAAGTACACTTATGATGATACTTAGCCATGTGGCTGCAGGTGTAAGTGCAGCCTGATGTTATCTGGACACCGTTCATCATAAATGAAAGTACAGATTAATCAAAATGTGACATAAATAGGGGGACTTCTTACATAGTGGTTGGAGCCAAAAGCCATTGCTAACATTAGCACAGGGCCACCAGCGTGAGCCGTGCTTGTGATAAATAGACTGGCTGGATGCTGGAGCGCCGCTGCTGTTTATTTGTGTACATTGGAAATGAGAACCGGTAGTCCTCACACCTCCTACTTGGTAAAATGCCAGATGATAAATCAGTTTAACAGCCCCGGTGTAAAAGGGCCCCTCGACTGCAGGCTAATGATCCAAAGATTGCTTTTATAATAACAACGCGAGCGACAAATGATAAAAACGAGAGAAAATATTGCGCATAATCAGCAGTGTGATGACAGTTAGAGCAGCTCTACATCACTCTGTCCTTCGGTGGTCTATATAACCAAATGTATTTTTAGCCATCAACTAGATTGCCTTGCCCCTCAGTTCAGCGACACATTCTCAAGACATTTGGAAATTGTTTTGAGAAATCCCCAGTGAAATAACATTGGGTAAACCAATTAATCCACCTGCCAGTGGTTCAAGGATTTTTCAGTCCCAGTGCTTATTGTCTCCCTACCAGTTTCCCTGCTTCAGGGCTCAGAAAACCTGAGCTGAACCTCAGGCTTCCATTCTGCAATGTGAGATGGTGAAGTGGACCATCCACAGAACCTGCTACCCGGTCTGCTGTGAGAGCCTACTAAGACCATTTGGGTCATTTCCATTTCAGCTGAGGTCAGCTTGATGAATGAACTGAATTCCTCTCAGTAACAATCAAGACAAATCTATTGATTTTCTTAGATCCCCATAAATCATGCTATGGATTAGTTCCCCTAACTTTCACATACACACCCACATACATGAGTAGCTTTTTTAAGTTACAGTTCATTTATCTGCAATTTGCTGTAAATAAATATGAATGATTTATCAGCACATATTGAAGACCATTTATTTGTCTGAGATCATCCTTTCGCTATTTGTTTCCTTTCCTTGGTTTGCTGAGCCACCAGTCCCTCTCAGCTAAAGACAGAAAGTGTCAGCAATGTGAACTTTCCAATTCCTAAAATGCATAATGTGGCATGATGACTTGAGAAAGTATAATTTATGACCATTAACACAAATGCAAAGATGTTTGTTTTGTTTGTTCAAGCAGTACAAGAATAAGAGAGAGCAGGACGTTTAGCTAGAAAAAGTCTCAATCTGTGTCCACCCAGAGGGCCTCCCCTCCCAGCTGCACCCTGCTGGTAATCACACTCCTCTGGATTTAAACTCCTGGATTCTTCATTGTTGTTACCACACTGGAGATTAACTTTTGGTGTTTGCCAGTAATTATACAGTTCTATTTTCTGCAGATTAAAACCATGTATGGCAATTTTATTTTAAAGAACTGAATATTTAAGAGTAAATATTTCATGTTTTGTTCACATGACTATTAGGACAACACTAGTGTATTAGCAAAAGGGGGGCATTCCACTACTATAAACACGACCAGACAGCAGCAAAGAGGCAGTCAGTTTATGTCTCACTTCATGACATTTTCATCAAAAGAGTCACTGAACACTAAGTTAAACTGTTCAGTGACACAACTCTATTTGGACGTAACCGATGCACAAGCAGCTCACTGATGGTCGTGTATTTAGTTCCAGGGCTTCCTCCAGTGTATTCTAAGCCTGTCGGGCCACCAGGCTTTACTTGTGCCCCCACCAGGCTAAGCATTGCTTATTTATTCAAGTCTTTTTCAAATGTTTGCATTTTTTAAGACTTTATACATAGTGTTCAGGTATTAATCTTGACTGTCAGACCTTGAACACACCACACCTCTAAAACATGGTGGTGGCAGCATCATTCTAACTGAAATCATTTCTTCAGCAGGCAGTCAGAATGACTTACATTAGAATAGTAGAGACCTGAGGTCTTCAATTCAGACCTGGAGGGCCGGTGGCCGGCAACCGTCAGCACTGCTTCAACACACTGATGTAGATTGATCTCATTAAATATGTTTGCTTGCACTCTGCCTTCATACACTTGTTGCATTACTAATGAAGATCTGTCTCAAGCTATTTATTCCTTTTCGTACAACAATTTATAACTTTTAACTCGGTCTGCTTTGCACTGGGAGCTGATAAAGTGTTTGCATGATGTTTGTCTGAATAAAGCTCCATCTTGAGCTTGGTTTCAGCTTCCTGGACCAACTTATCTGGATTGATCCTAACAGAAAGTGCTCAGAGTAAAGCTTGGGGGAAGTATATAATGTCAGAAAATACACTTCAGCATTAATAATCACTTTCCACGAAGCTGGAAACAGCAATATTCACACAAATAATAGAAATCACACACACTTTGTTCTAACACACACACACACAACCCACCTTAGTGTAAACCCCCCATGAAAGTTCTGTCTCCGTCACCATGACAACAATCCCAAACATCCCGAAGATGAGTGCGTAGTCACTGAGTCGCTTTCGCTTCTCGAATAGCGCCCTCCGGTGGCCGAGCTTGTAGCCAATGTCCTTGTTCTTCTTCTGTGGAGCCCTGCCGCCGCCTCGCCCGCTTCCCTCCCTTACCAGGCTCTCGTTGGATGCCTTACTGGGGTCCTCTCCGCCGTTGCCCTTGGACACCACCACCTCCAAGCCAGAGCTGTGCAGCGTCTGTAGAGGTTGCGTTTCCGAGTCGAGCTCCGCGAGGTTTCGGCGCGACGAGGACGCCAGGCTGCCCACTAGTGGTCTTACCACTCCGCCATTGTACTTGCAGGTGTTCATGGCTATCTGAGGGAGTCGGCCACTGCTCTCAGAGAGGGAGGGCTTGGATCCAGCATGGCTCAGCTTCTTATGCTCAGTTGAGGTCTGGAAACAGAAAGAGCAAGAATAAATAAAGCACTCTCACAACAAACAAGGTGTAAAATCTAGTAGTGGGTTGAAAAAACCCACACAGGTTCATTCTTTAAATAGGACACTGATGCTGGAGTTTGAGCTGCAACTGACAGAGACAGATAAATACTTGGTTCATTGTTGAGAAGAACCACAAATTAAAACAAAAAAGAACTTTGAAAAGCACCTGTACTGCCTTGCAAAAATCCAACCGCCTTTCATTTTTTGACACGTTTTTACACGACAACCACAAATAATGTACTCAATACCATCAAAGTCGTGTATAACTGTGAAGCAAAAGGAAATTATGCCAGATAATTTTTACAGATTAAAACTTTAAAAGTGTCCCATACATTTGTATTCTCGCCCCTTGAGTCAATACCTTCTAGAATTTGCTTTCAGTTCCGTTTCAGTTTCAAGTCTTCCAGCTTTGACTACATTTTTTGCCCAGCCCGCTTTGCAAAAAAGCTCTAGTTCAGTCTCAATATACAGCAGCTGTGAGCAGTAACATTTATGTCTTGCCATAGATTCTCACCTGTATCTGGATTGGACTGGCACATTCTAACATGGATACGTTTTGATCTAAACCAGGGCTTTTCAAAGTGTTCTTCAGGGGTGACGCGACATGAGGAAAAAAATAATAACCAGACAAAGTAACTGCAGACATTTAGCCGACTTCACCAAGCCTATGCCAGAGACCGAATGGATAGACTAAAGCTATGGTGCGTGATAAGATGTGGTCTGGTCAAGCACATTTTAAAAAGAAGGAAGTATCACCATAAATATTGAAACTTTGAATTTCTATGGGCTGGATCTATAGAGGATTGGCTGTTGTCTGCCAAGGCGCGCTAGCTAACAACACCGCAAGGCCATGATATTAAGACCAAAACACCCAAGTTCGATGACCAGGCCCCAGGAGTTTTGGGCAGGAAGCTAAATGTAGTTCATTATTTTAGCACTGTATTTGGCAAGGCAGCTAAGGCCAATCATGTGGTGGGAGGCGGGACAATTGTCTGTTTGATGATGCTGCTGCCACCATGATTAACCACGAGGATGATGTGTTCATAGCCACAGTTAGTTTTCTACCTCAAACAGCGTTTTGGAGGTTGGACACAAGAATTCCATTTTGGTTTTGTCGTACCAGAGCATCTCGTTCCATGTGTTTGCTGTGTCCACTATATGAGTTCTGATTAACTGTCATTTGGATTTATTTTGGGTTTATTTTAACAATGTCTCTCATTGTCTAATTTCATTCTAAGGCAACAGATTCTGCCGCGTAACCAATGGATTGCTGCTGCACCTCCATGGTTGTATTGCATCTCTTCCTGGCTGCTTTATTTCACATATATCTTGAACGTATCTGAAACTACACATCGATTTACTACAAAGAAACTCCAAAAATGCACTGAAGTTTCGGGTTTCAGTTTGACAAGATTTGGAAATGTTCAGTGGGTATGAATACCTTTCAAAGGCACTATAAGTTAAGGTTTTATTGCAAAACTATGAAGTACTCAAAATTGTGAAATAGTAAATATTTGCATGTGTTTGTTTCTTGAGATAATTTTTTCTTTCAGGATGGCATCACGTGACGTCTCGACGAGATTTTCCCTCTGCAGAATGAAATCAAAATAGGAACTTTTAAAAACAAATAAATTATGAATAGCTCTGGATGTATAAATAAAACCACATAACCAACAGTGGACCATACAAAGTGCAGAAAATTGAATCTGTGCTTTGCACAAATGCAGATATGAATGATTAATGTTTGGCATGACTCCCTTTTCCTGTCGCACAAGCACTCTTTACTGTGGAGAGCTGGAGCAGCCACCAACAACAAAGGGCAGAAGAAAACATTGACTACATATATATTGTTTTTTTATGACTGACAAAAAAATTGATATGCAGATACATTTCTAATTTAATTTAAAAGTTCACTGAAGCTCTTTTATTTTGTGACTGTTGAAACAATTTGGGAAAAGCTTCCTTTTAGCCTGCTATGACATATTTATTGAGTCCAACAACATTTCTGCTAATCCCAAACATTCAACAGTCCTGTTGTCCTGTTAAACCTGAACCTCTGACCTAATCTCATCTTTTCCAGCCTCTTCTAGTTTTGTTTGTTTGTTTTTTTTTTGTCTGATGTCTTCTGTCTTCTGACCAACTATTACCATCTTGTCTGTCACTGCTGAAGAAAAGCATTTCCACACCATGATCATACCACTAACAGCATTCTAGACGTGGATAGTGTGTTCGAAGTTATGTGCACTGTTAAAGTAATAAGCTCTGCACATGTGCAAGTTCCACCAGGTGTGAGATAAGTGCTGTTGGCTAGTCTGGAGGAGCCGAGTGGGAGGCAGAAGCTTGGAGGAGCTGCAGCTTGAAAGTGGGGCTGGGTCCACTCAGATGTTTTACACAGATGAATGGTTGCCACGGGAGACTAAAGGATTTCTCAAACATGCGTGAAAGCGTATGTTTTTGGTGAGGGAATGGCATTATTACACAATGTAAAGCTTAAAAGAGTCGATTTTACATAATACCGCCCCTTTAAGAGAGTGATTTCCTTAAGCTGAACAAGAAGCAGACATTTTGTCTCTAAGCTCGATATCATTTCTGCATCATCTTGTAGAGACGCTCCATCCATCGGTCACCCCAGCATGTGGCTGTCGCCCCAGGTCCTTTGGAGACCCGGGCAGATTATCATAATGGGTTATGAAGACGTCACACGGAACAGTGGCTTAAAAAAAATAAAGAAAAAACAAATTGGGGGATGCAATACCACTGCCGGACCTTTTTATTAGCCTTGACAAAGCATGCCTAATGCCTTTAAAAGTGCTGGTGGGAATACAGAAGGGCAGCCCTAATGGAAATTCACTAACTCTCGTCCTGTGATGCTATCATCTTCCGCATATTGTGGCGAATAAGAACAGGACTAAAGGTTAAGGATTAGTGCAGCCCGTAGTGTTTCTAATCCCCTTTTCTGTATTAAATTGCTTTTTAATCTGTGCCATTAGAAGCCCTCTATACTTCAGAAGTCAGTGGAGTAAGTGAACTTTGAGTTTGAATGACAGGAAACAGTGCAGATAGATGCTGATATGGCAGCGGAGATCAGGGTGCCGTTTTTTGTGCCTGGACTAAATTAGATCAGTGAGTATGCTAATCAGAGCTAATTTGATACCAGTTCAACAAATTAAGATAACAGCGGAGCTCCCTGCAGAGGGGATCTGAACTTTACTGTCTTGCGACTGATTTTATAATTCATTCAACCAACATAGCATTTAGCAACAAAGACTAAAATTCCCTACATCTTCAATCATTTCAATGCTAATGCCATTAACACGTTTAAGGAGAAAGTGTAGCTTCAGGAATTGTTTTCAGACTTAACATCAGAAATGAGCCTAAATCCCTGACATGTGCAGATACTATCAGAAAAAAAGAAAAAAGAAGGAAAAGAAAACGATTCATTCAGTACTTAGAAATGATTTTGCATTAGTTTTTTTGTTTTTTTTTTGGAGAACTGAAAACAGATTTCCTTTTTGTGGAACTAAGACCTACGATTTAACAGTTTCTATGTTTTGGATCCAGATTACATCCATTTGCGAGAAACTAAAGCATCACTTCTTCCTTTGATTCGTCACAATATGTCAATCATGTTCAAAAAAGAATCTGTGATTCTTGTTGGTGATTTAAATAGCTCTGAAGTCCTGCTCCCAGCTCAGAGTATTTTTAGCATCCTCTATGTTTGAAGTGGAAATATGGATCCTGGACTGTATGAAAGCAAAGGTAAGACTCAGCCAAGTCTACTACACTCAATACTTCCTTGATTGTATGAGTACAGAGCAATTCTGGGCACAAAAACCTGTTTTAATAAAAGTAGGTTGACATTCAAGAGTGAGCATAAATGTAAAGTAATGATGCTCTTAAGTTTCTTTTTCTACTTTCATAATACATCAGATTTTTGTCACCTAGCATTGCACATTACTGCTTCAGTCAGGCTGTTCCATGTTAACATGGCAAGACAAGGCCAGGTGCCCTGAAGCCAGAACTCAGTAGGAATGACATCACATCCAGTTTAACTGAGATCCAGTTGCAGTTTGCAAACCAGCAATATCCCTTCACCGGACTGTCACAGAGCCACAGAGTGTCTTCAGTCAGAGGCGTTAACGGATCTGCTGTACGACAGACCTCTACAGGAGATCCTTCCTTCTCACATACATCAGCATCTACAACAACGCTGAAGAAACAGACTGAGTTATAAGAATATTTAATTTCCCTTTGTGATAATTTTATTTATTAATTTTATATTTGAATTGAATTAAAAAATGACTGAAATCCATTTGGATCCTTGTTCAGTCCCTCAGACGTTCACAGGCTTGAAGCAAGAATCCTCACATCACCTTCCAAACTCACAAACACTCAGTCCCTTCCATTCTCATGCCCACTCGGCCAATCTCCAAAGCTGCTCAGTTATTTATTTTATTTGTTTGGCATGTTCGCTGCAGTACTACTGAAGAGTGTGGCAGAGCGGGCCAGGGGGTGGGGGGAGGCAGCGTGCCCTTGACTGCCTGCGATGCCCCCAGAGAGGAGACGCAGAGGCACCTCGTCCAGCTAAGAAATGGCTCAATTTTATTCTAAAAAGCACACAGCATCCAGGCTCTATGAAATGGAAACTCATAATCAAATTGAAAAGCCTCAGTGCAGAACAGCTTAAATGAAGGCAACCCTCTGCCTGGCTTTCTCTGTCTGTCTCA
The DNA here is from genome assembly GCA_902982915.1 of Phalloptychus januarius. Classification (NCBI taxonomy): domain Eukaryota; kingdom Metazoa; phylum Chordata; class Actinopteri; order Cyprinodontiformes; family Poeciliidae; genus Phalloptychus; species Phalloptychus januarius. The sequence goes on along the minus strand of CADWAE010000466.1, from coordinate 892,638 downwards.
CTCTGCAGGCAGCTCAGACCCAACAGGAAACCTGTCTTTCATTTTGGAACGCGCCACAGTGCGGTACTTTTGCCTTATATATATTTGTGAAATTGAATTGTGCATTATATAGTACAGTGAGTGTGTTTTGGTGCACGTGCATGCGTGTGTGTGTGTGCCAGGTGACAGATAAATTTCTGTGTGCAAATGAGTCCAGATGTTTGTTAGCTAAAGCCAGGCTCCAAACCGTGATGCAGACTGTGAGCAGCAATTAAAAAAATATAAATAGGAAAAAGCTACGTAAGTGTGTGTGTGAGTGAAAGCAAGTGTGTGCATGCGTGGGGGTGTGTGTGTGTGTATGGAGACAGATTCAGCAGGGTTAACGAGAAAAGAAAGATTACAAAAGAAGGCAGAGGAAGGAAACGCGACAAATTGAGGCAGTTCTGGAAATGGAGGAAACATGAACGATGGAGTGAAAGAAGAGAAAAAGAGAATGAATGAAAGAGGGGAGACAGCTCCCTGCGGGCGTCTCTGCCAGGGAGGGAGTGATTGAGAGCTCCAGGCTACCCTTTCCAGTTTGCCCCTGCACCCTAGACGCTGTCAGATTTCTGTGACAGGCCAGCAGGCTGCAGGGCTCCTCCGTCCGTCACTGACCAGCATGAGGATCATTACTCAGCGCTGGGAAAGACGACAGGGAAATGCAGCTACAAGCTCCACATGCGTAGGAAAATATTTAATCACATCGTTCTCTGAAAACAGAGATACATGATTTTGCACTTTCTTGCCTACATTATATTGCAATGCTTCCTAACTAATTTGGGATACACCAATCCACTCTTTTCACTTCCGATTCCGATATCTGAGGCTTAGTATTGGCTGATTCCGATCCGATTTAGAAAAACAGCTGAATTACTTCAAATGTTTCTTTTTTTTTTATTAAAAAAAGAAATAAAAGAATGTAATTACAATTTTATTAAATAGCTTTGCCCACCAGTACAGCACACTGAAATACACCAACAGCTTCACAGTAAAACAACTTTCATTTGTTCTGTCATTGTAAAGTAAAACAGCCCATGTAAAATAAATGATAAAGAAACAGAAACGGACAAAAACAAAAGGTTCATTATCCTGGTCTAAAAGCAAACTGCAGCAAATCTTCTATCAAATGATTCAGAATGTGTAATTAAGAATTGCAAGATAAATAATAAAGGATGATACCACTCAGAGCACAAAGTATAGAAACAGACTATATCTTAGGAATCAGGCACTTTGTCACCGTTACCCAGTCTGGAATATTTTCAATATCCGGACCGATGCAGATATTAATATTGGATCAGTGCAATTCTAATTGGACTCTGTTGATGATCATCAAGATGGAGATACTTGAAATTGTTTCCATTCAAAACAAGAATTTGATCATCATCTCAATTTAAATCCTGCAGTCAAGTTTCCTGTCATATATATCCAATCCTCTGGCCCTATATCTACTTATGTCTGGTTATCCATAATGTTCTGTGCATACCATTGCAAAATGGCGAAAAAAAACCAAGACTGATGGTTTTCCTCCCGTATGGCAGACAGTTATCACCCATCACACCATAAAGGTTTCTACATCCTATGTCACACATTTCACCAATCTGATATTGCTGCAGGGACCTCAGAGTTGAGATTATTGTTTTTAATTCTATAATCCATCACAATATTGCGTGTGAGAAGGCTATTACTATTTATAAATGATTGAAAAAACATGTTTTAATATAGTATTCCAGCAAACAACTGTGCATTAAAAAGGAAAGAAAACAGTTGCCTACTGCAAGATGGAATATTGCAGTAGGCAATATTACTGCAGTATGCACTATGACGCCACTGTCATGGCGTCATAGTGGAGACGTGTCTGTATTTTTATGTTGTAAGATCTGAACCACATCATTCTTTTCTCAATGTTTAAATATGCATGAGTAGCATGAAAATCAACTGATCTATGTCATGTTTATCTGATAAATTCAAATTTACTCAAAAATTATTCTCACATATAACTCCGTAACTAACTCATTGCTTCAGTTGTGCTGGTTTCTTTTTTGTCTGTTGAAAACCAACTAACTCAAAACTGATAAATATTTGTGACATTTCAAACAAAACTCAGAGACCAACACAACCATCCTTCAGCTCCATAACAGACACAAGCCTTCCAGTCATGGAGTCTGTCAATTTCATCATCTATTTACGATCAGCGTTTTGTTCAGCAGGAACCGCAGCCTCTCAGGCGCTGCTCAGACAGCGTCACTGTTTCTTTTACCATAACGCTCCAGTTTAAGAAGGATGCATGTGTTTTCAAAAAGATTTAGATCAGGTGAGAAAAGAGGGCGTGTCATTATTCTTTTACCTTTAGGGTCTTTACTGATGGAGAACGTTGGAGCATGAAAGATGCAGACTGTTCCCTGTATCACCGGTTAAGGAAGCTCTTATAAAGACTTGCAGTATTTTAGTTTAATTTTGAGTCCATCTTCAATTCCAAAAGATCCGACTAGCTTGTTTTGTCCAGAAATGTAGCAGACAACCTGTTGTTATAAAGACCCTGTTGTTTAGTGTTGCTTATAGGTAAAACACCCAATTTTATTTCTCTTTTTTTTACTCAATACATAATGCATCTTCTACATCCCTTCTCCCTTCACTTACCCTTTTTCTTTAATGTCGAATTTAGATAATGAAGAAAAAGTTGCTAAAATCCAGGATAATCCTCCATGGAGGAAAAAAAGGACATAGGTACTCGCCTGTGGGAGCCAGTTTGGTTCGGACAAATAACACAGTGTTCAACAGAGACTCTGTGCTATTATAATTAGGACCCAACAAGGTTATTCCATGTATGCGTGCATGAGTGTGTGTCTTATAAATTAGGTCCTGGGGAGATTGGGGTTAGAACGGATGGGAGATGTGGGGGGGGGGTTACTTTCCCTGTGGGACGCACTGACTGATTTTAATTTCCAGCAAATTAAAATTGTTAGAAAACGGATTTGTAAATTGGGGCCATAAAGGGTGGACTGATCCTAATAATATGGGTAAAAAATTAAAGCTTGAAGTGATTCCAGCCTGACTTCTTCTCACTGCACTGAAAGACAAGTTACATCTGACAAGAGTAGCAAATATCATAGCAAATATTATTTAATGAAACACTTTCCCACGACTTCTAGTGGGAAGAAGACTTCCTATATAAGAAATAAGCTGTATAGTGGACAACAAAATACTAAATACATTTTTTTAGGGGTAAGACAAATAATCGCATAAGTGAGCACAATGAATCTCATTCTGAAAATTTTATCAGTTAAGACGAAATTCATAAAAAGACAATTAAAGCTCAAAATTTAGTCTCATCAAAAAGTTCAATATTTTTGCCTCTCATTTCAGAAAGTGAAGCTATTATATTGCTTACATTAAGGACAGAGCGGGATATTGATATAACATGTCCAATGAAACCAATGTTGAAAATTGGGATATAATTGTAAAAGAAAGAGAGGGAAAAAATAAACATCTCCAAATAAAGACCATACCCATAGAGGATCATATTGCTGGCAGCATCATGTCTGGGACTACTTCACCTCCTAACATGTTTGAGCAGAACTGAAGCTTCAGTCACAGTGGAGGGAATAAAAAACAGCATAAAGCAAGCTCTTATTTTTAATGCTTTGCACACTTTGCAGCAAATGTGTCTTTACAGAATCAGTGAGTGACAGCAACTCCATTGCAATCATTAAAGCAGTTGGTCAGCCTCCAAGTCATGCTGCTTCCCACACAGACCTGAAGAACACACCCAGGTCTAGATTACATCTGCAAAGTTTTCTGAAAGAGGTTTCTGTGACAAATTCAACATTCGCTGTTAACACAGCAGTAACATCTCCTTTCTTACTCTTCATTCTCAATTGTGCAGAGATCTGAAAGTGTGTATTCTAGCTGGCATATCATGGTAAAACATAAAAATTGCATTACTATATTTTTGTTGTGTCCTTTTTGCTACTCTGAGCTCATCAGTGTATCGCCAAGTAATCTTTCTTCCTTTTTGTTTGTGCCCTACATTCTAAACATCAACTCATTTTCAATCTGGAGTCTTGCTCAGATTTTGGAAAGGTCACTCAGCTGTTCCCACACAAACGACTTTCCCACTGGCATGGCTACAAACCATGGCAGATACTAAAAAAATACCAGAATTACAAGAATAAGTCCTTCAAAGCAGCACATCCTGCAGACCAGCTTAGAGTTCAGGGGGGGATCTCAAGCTGCTGTCACGCTGCTTTCTATCCTGCCATGTATGCTGGCTTTCTGCAAAATAAATGTCCAAGCATGAGGACATGAGCACAATTTGCGGAACATTAAATTCTGTCGTGTCCTTGAAGAATGTGTGCTGCTTTTGATGCCCTTGTTTTCTGAATAGAGTGTGTTTTAGATCATTGTTCACAGTGTTCTGCTGCGTCAGGACAGGATGCTGACAGGATACTTTTCTGTGACATCACCGTCTCAACTGATCCAGATGAGCTCAATCAGAGGGATTTAGAACTACTGCATGAGAGGGCAAAGCAGGAAAACTGAGAAAAAATGAACACAGGCAGCAGAGAGGAAGCCAAACTAAACCAGGATCTACAAACCAGAGAGAAAACAACTAACATACACAGAGGAGTCAAAACTAAACCAAGTAGAAAACAGGAACAGAATTAAGTGAGATTCTAAACCCCCAAAAAATTGAACTTCAAAGCAAAATCCTCACGAAAACAACAAACACCACAGAGGAAAGAACTCAGTATAGCAAGTCCTTTCTAACAATGATAACCAAACCCGAAATGATCAGAAAACAAACACACAGGATTTCTACACTATTATTTTTATAAAATATTACACCTTTACTGATTCAAATAAAACAATCAAATAAAGATTAAGCATGTCAAAACGATGTAAATCAATCAACCTCAGCATTCATCAAGGTTGGTAAGACTTGTGGAGGAAAAACATTTTTCCAAACTCTGCTTTTTTTCTTTCCTGGAACTTTCCAAAATTTATGGGAAAGCATGTCAGACCTGTTGAAATCCATGTCCATGTTCCGTATTAACATTAAAGGACTGTAAAATGTCAGATGTTTTTGCCTGAGTGATGCACGGAAAACAGCCCATCCACTACTAATATCACTCCTACCAGCCGATGGGATGTAGATGAAATGTCCATAGTGTTGATATAATCTCCCAAGTTAAATAAATCAACACAACTTTATTTTTACTGTTATTCAAACAGTGAACTAAAAGCCTTTTAGCTTTTCAAAACAGTGGAGTTCTGATCAGATCTAATAATAACTTAGTTAAAGGTGCAGAACCTTTTTCTGGAAATTTAGTGACTCCATTCCTGTGCTCATTCAGAAGCTCCATCCACCATGGATGTGCGTTGCCGGGCAACAACACCAACAACAGGGCTGTCTTACAAGAAGTAAACCATTTAAGTCTTTCACAGTGTGGAGGTGGACATCTCTTTCTAAAAGCTGGAGCAAGACAATCATAATGCAAACAATAAGCAAGCACACAAACGCAGCACATTCAAACAGTCAGAAATGGCTGGATGTTTTACATGAAATGCAGCAGGGGCAGGCAGCACAGCTCTGGTTATGTCTTCACTGCTATAAAACCTTCCCAGCTGTTCCAGCTGTTCTACAGGGAGTCAGTGATGTCTCAAATAAATCTTTGTATAGATATGTTTATTCAGAATGGACAACCATACAAAATCTACGTCCAGTGTACAATATTATTTTTTTGATTGGAAAAAAAAACAACTTCAGAAATAAAACCCACCCACCCCACCCACTCTCTCCATGTAGCAACACAGGTAGTAATATTACATTTAGCATTGAACATATTTTTGAAAGGCCAGAGTTAAGAGAAAAGAATCCAACAAAAATATTAAAAGGATTGGCACAGATCGGTCTGAAGGGAGTCCATATCTGGTCAAACTTAGCCAATGTCCCACGTATCGAATGAGAACTTTTTCAGGAGTGCAGTATGACAACAGTTCGTTGATCCAATGTTTCTGGTTTGGAAACATTGATTTCCAATTTTTAAGTATACACTTTTTTTTGCTGCAGATGATGCTAACAAAACATAGTATTTAAAGAATTTGAATGAATGAAATCTAAACTGTCCGTGGGCAGTGAGCGGACTCCGCACAGTTCACAGAAAACACAGTACACCCAAGCGTGTGGGAGCCTTTGGATGTGTCTTGGTTCCAGTGACTGCATTATCTCCTGCACTCCTTAAGAACTGCAGAAGCTGTTAATCACAGCCACACGCCTGGCTTCATTTAAGCCAGGTGTATGACAGAAGGGAAACATCGAAAACATCCAGGACAGTGGGTCCTAAGGACCAGAGTTGAGACACAAGTCTTGTAGTACGCAGAAATTAGATCAGGTCACCATGTGATTCCCTGTGACTTCATCTCTGATGGTCCAACCAAATTAGAACTAGGGTCTATTTTCTTTGCAGCTACGCAGCTGTTTGACAGGAATGTCATGAATGAGAAAGGTAGTAAGCTATGGGGGAAAGTAAAACACATCCACTTTGGTGGAAAATACAAACTAAACTCTTTTACTTGCAAAAAAGTAGTGTACTCAAGTCCTCAAAAGTACAGAAAAAAAGCAAAGGGAAAAGGTAATCATGTTCAAACCGCAGCTACAGCTTTCTGTTTACTGCTTGACAGGACTGTGCTTACTATGGTGGGTCTTCTGGAACCTACTCTCAAGAGTCCGGTGGTACATTGACAGAGCGTTGAGTTTGAGCCCGTGTGTCGGGTCAAAATGTGGGGAGTGAAAAGCCGGATGCAGCAGTGTGGTTTGGACCTTATTATCTTGAGCTCGATGTTTGGAGGCTGAACAGAATGCAGTGGGATCCTGCTCATCTTGGTTGTCAAACTTGTGGATAAGACGCAAAGGGCTTTGGAAAAGCAGTTTGCCACAGCTTCGTGGCAAAACTTTCTTGTTGCTGTAAACCACAGCAACAAGAAAACTAATCCTGTAATTCGGCCACATTTTATAACCAACATTACACATTAAATCTTGTGAGATCAAACTTACAATATGGGAAATATTGACACCATGTTTACTCAATACAGCAGCTCATTAGATGCTAAATGTGAATTAGCAACATTCTAGGAGGTTAATACAAAAAGATTACAATTAAGCCACTGACTGATAAGAACAGTGAAGTAGTAAACTAGCATTTGGAGGAAATGCTGACCACTGCTACTTACAAAAATGATTTGATTTGGATCCACAGATAAAGATGGAGGAGCAATAGTATTATCAGGTAGTTACTGCAGCAACAGACAGTGGCTGAAGGTCACCAGACAGAGAATGCTTTGTTGAGCCTTACCAGCACATGTTGGGAAATTACACAGCAAGAGCAAACAGTATTATACAAATCAACTCAATAAACAGTTGATCATTAACTGATCTCCCAGAGATGTCTGCAGAACAAACACCTGTCATTCCCAACTGTGTCAGAATGCATCTGGAGCCTCGTCTCCTGGATTCGATGTTCCTGTTCTGTGTGTAATAAGTACGAAGACCACAGACACACACAACTCTACCTGCGTGAACGTTCCTGTTCAATTAAGCTCATGATCCGAATAACTTTTAAAAGAGACGCTCTTCGGTAACAGATTCATGTTCTTCATAGACGTTTTAACCAGGCTCAGTCATGTTTTCAAGTGACATAAAACTACTTCTCAGCCTGGAAACAGCTGTTAGGATGTAGCTGGAAGTAAAACATGATTTTCAACAAACAGCTAGAATGTGTGTTTGTGTGAAGTTTCTTGCTCAAGGACACAACAGAGGAGGAATCGAACCGGCAACCCACCGATTGCAGGACAAACTGCCATCACCATGGCCACCATCATTTTGCTTTTGTTAATATTTATGTTATATGTCTTCAAATGTGCAGCACAGATTTGAAGACATTTTGGGAGTTTGCTTCCTCTTGCCGGTTCTTCTGCTTTACAAAGAACACATTTTCAAAACTAATTTTTTTAAGTATGAAAATATCAATACTCTGGTTAAATCAGCTGTTTATTAAATGACTTGTTTAAGAATCTATGTAAAAAGTTTAGGACTTTAAGATGAAGTGAGGCTTGCATGTCTTAATTGTGGAATGAGACGTTCCTGCTTTTACTTGGGACTCGAGACTCGGTTGAGACTCGTCTGTGACTTTCAATACGATGACTTGGACCCACCGCTGTAAAATACTAACTCTAATTTCTATTGCTAAACATCCAGACATTGTGAGTTAAAACTCTCCTCGCCTATATTCTCAGAGCTGATGTTTATAAGAAAGTTCTTTCAATAAACCTGCTTAAGATTTACATAGAACATAAAATAGAACTAAGAGCTCACTCAGTGTTTGGCTAATCAGCTCTTGAAAGCATCCTCTAATCAACAGTATTGGCCCATTTGCCTCTGTAGAATCCCATTACGCCTGATTGCTTGATTGATGCCAGATTTGGGCTGATGACTTGATCACAAAGAAGAACTTGTCTTGGACACGTTCACACATTAACTGAGATGAATGAGGGAAGGTTTCATCCAGAAGCAGTGTGTCACTCCACACATAGAGGAATAATCTTCTGTAGAATTACTTTATTCTGATAAACACCTGCATTCGAAACTATAAGAGTGTTTCAGTGTTCCTACTCAAAGACGATACTTTACTACTATAGTGTGAAAATAGCTATAGTAATAGTTTTCTTTAACAGTATGGTAAAGGGCTTCAGCTAAATGCTGTCATCATTTCATTTGTTAAATATTGCTTACTTGCACATTTATACCAAGGGTCAACCATTGATTGGAACAGAAACACAAAGTTAAACTGAAGTAAGAGATGAGTGGCTTTGGTGAAGGTGGTCAAAATAACCAATGTTTCAATATAATCAATACAAATATTTACTTGCAGATACTCATTAAAACTGACTCATTTGGCAGCAGCACTGCAATAACAGAAGCTGTCTTTCCATCCATTTCGCCCATTTTGAATTAACGCATTAGAAAAGTTGAATAGAAATCACAAAACTCAAAATAACTTCCTCAATTTCAAAAAATGTTATTATGCTCGCTTCAGGTGTTTTTTTTCTGTTTTGTTTTTGTCCAAAAAAGAGTCAATGAACTAAAGGGAAGATGGGAATATACCTGAGGAAGACGGTGTGTCTGTGCCTTAGCAGAGGCATGAAACCTGGAAACATTCCAAACTCCAGAGACCAAACCTGGAGTTTGCGAGCAGAGACCAGTGTATCCATCGTACCTCCAGCAGATTAACGCATCATGTCATAAATCATCTCTAGCTAGTTTCCTGATTATGCTCCATTGGTTTCCACGGTCAGCACACCACAATCAAATATAGAAACAGGAGATTCCTATTGTGGATGCACAGCCAACAAATCTGCAGCATCTGTGATGCAATCCTGTCAATATGAACTTCTGAGGAACTTTTTAGACACCGTGTTAAATCAGGATGGACAGGAATCGAGTCACTTCTGAAGTCAACCAACCATGTACTAACAGGGTATACCTAATAAAGTGGCCGGCGAGTATATATTATGAATTGTAATAGAATTAAAAAATATGATGATGCATGTCACAGGTTATAGTCCTCAGCTCTATTTAAACATCCAGACATCACTCCGTTCCTCACAGAGTGGCAGCTGTTAAGTGGCACTTAAACCTCCTTAAAATCCACCAATCTTTACCTTCTATGGATTCACGTTCAGTGCTGTGAAAAGCAACGACTGCATCAGGCATATAAATGCCAGCGACCTGACAGCTTCTATTTTCATTGAACTGTGATTGTGAGTCATTTGAAAACCAACCCCCTATAAATTCTGGCCTAAGCGCTTTCTTTCCACCCCAGGGGGAAAAATATCAATTGCAGTGAGAGAAGCCAGGACAACCTATAGCACCGGACAGATCGATAGCACAACAAAGTCAGTAAAGATTGACTGGAGAGTTGCCTGGAAACGTCCGGCTTGGGATTTATGGAGGAAGGAGGACACGAGCCAAAGAGAGCAGAGGAAGGAGGACAAGAGGACAAGAGGAAGACAGAGGATTTCAGGGTCACAGCATGTCCTCATCAATGTTGGGTTTTTTGTTTTTTTTTTAATGATTCATTCTCGACGAGAGTAAATCGCCACTGCTTGTTGCCAATGTTTCCCTTGTGAGTTTTCACAGACCTGTTGCAGACAGGACAGTACCAGCCCATCTACTGGGAAAATCACTGAAAATCTTCAAGAGGCAACGTGGAGATATACAGAATGTCATGAGCTCTGGACGCTAACAGGAGACCACACAATATGGCAGGTCCCACTGAGTTTGGTTCCCGAATCACAAACTAACTGAGTCCTTATCTGGCAAACAGATGACCTCTCTTTTATCCAGTGAAGAGAAACAAGTAGACATTTGGCAAAAGTCCATTTGCACCATGCAGACACGAGGTAAAACATAACACACTCGTATATATTTCTGTACCTTCCTGCACATTGTCTTGTTTCCAGGTGGGCAACCCATAATCAGAACTCACCACACTGTAAAACAGCCAAGATAAAGGTTTCAGGTATTATGCTAATACCCTGGAGCTACGCCACCTTCCCTGTGTGCCTTTTCTTTCTTTTTAATTTTTTTTTTTAGTTATGAAATTAAGTGTCTAATATCCTTTGGGCCTTTTGGCGTAAATTGATTCTATTTAAAAAGCTTTTTTCCAGTCTGTTAGAGAAGAAGAGGTGGCTGGGGAGAAGAGAAGTGATTGAAAATGGACTCTCAAAGAAAAAGAAACCAGGCAGCTGGTGAAGCAAGCCCAGCTTGTGAAGGGGTTAAAGAGGAAATTGTAATGAAAACGGGGATCTGAAACAGCCTCGCTCATCCATTAAGGAGCAAACCTTCAGCCTGATGATGGAGGCTGGAGCCGCTGTACAGGAATCGAGACAAACACAGTTTCAAACATTGCAGAGACCAGAATCACAAACCGGAAGAATGTACTGGGGCAGGAGGGAAGGTGGATGATTCCAAAGCGTCTCCATTCTGAAGCTTTCACCACTCCCTGTTGTGATTTCTAACTAGAATTTATTATCACCAGACACATGTGAGGTTACTGTGTGCAGATTAGCAGGAACCAATGATATTACAGATATTACATCTGCCACCAGCAGCCTAAAAATGTCATCAAATGCTCAAACTACCCAGCCAGCATACCTAGGTGGGCCCCATATGGAGAAAAAGAGAGCAGACAATATGGGCCCCACATGGGTTTGCCCATGTAGGGGCACTGCCTACACGGGCCCTACATGGGCCACCATGGCCGTGTGGGGCCACCATGGAAACCGCAGACAAACCCATGTAGGACCCATATTGTCTGCCCTCTTTTTCCCCGTATGGGGACACCAAGGTATGCTGGCTGGGTATGTACCTTTTAAATCTATTTCATTGATTTGATCATTTCTACTTGGTGAGAGGTTATTAAGGTGTTTGCTGTCATTTACCTTCCACATTGCAAAAGCCAGCTAAGACACACACCCTTGTTGTGTTTTTCTACTATTTTCACAGCTAGAGAGAAGCCTCTTAGCTTAGCGCTTCTTACGGCATTGTTTTCACTTAACAGTTCGGACTTGGCCAGATGACGCAGGCTACTGCCCTTTCAGACAGTCCGTCTCTGATTGGATAAAAAAAAATACAAACACAAAGTGATGGATTTCAGAGACTTGAAGGTCCTGTGGCATGACCTTAAACGGCATGCTCATCCTCAAAAACCCACCAGCATTTACTCAGAGTATCTCTGTACAGTACTTAAATTAGTTTGATGATTATAAACATTCAGGTGTCACAAAAAGTCCAAAATAACAGAAGAAAATCTGTCACTTCTCACAGAACTGAATGCAAACATTCTTTCTGCACAGATGACAATTCAATCCATATTCAAAGATATGAAAGGACTTCATGTTCCACAAAGAATGCTTCATGTTCAGACCTTCGTCACACAGGTTTAGGAAGCGTGAAAAGTCACAACTTTGTAAAAATGTTATCCAGAACTAGCATGGAAAAAGTTGGGTAAACTATTTGACAGTCCGATGCGAGACCAGCAATGAAATAAATGTCATAATAATCACACAAGGAAAACTTTAATTTCAGTTGCACATTGTGTTGTCAGAGGAGTTGGGCTGCAGGAGAAATGTGGTGAGATCCACCGTCTAAAGACACCCACACAACAATCATCCTACTCTTTCACTCGCTCTCTTCACCTTAAACACTGACACAAAACTGCAAGCACACATGTGCAGAGACACATACAAATAGTAGAAAAACGTATTTTAAAACTAGTGAATATGCAGCAGCTGAAGGAAAGAGATGATCACTAACAGATAAAAGACAAGATGCAGATGAGGTTTGACTTTTTTCTGACTGGATGATTCTCCATGGCCACAGAAGAACAGAAGCAAAAACTGGATCTCTGGCGGAAGTGTGTTGTTTAAATTTCCGAAATGCTCACATCGCTTTCAGATAAAAGTTCTTTTTAACGCAGTTATTATTCAACATTCACAGCCCAATTTCACCTCCTAGGTTTCCTAGATTTTGTTTTATATCATGCACTTTATTTGATGAATTACCAAATCTCTGTTGTTCAAAAAAAAATTAATCTTCAACTGAAACCAGACAGCTGCACGCTGTAAAAAAAAAAAACAACTATATTTTTAAACTTTTTTAAAAAATCATAAGTTTACATATAGTCAAAGTAAGTCACTGAACAAATTTGAAAACCCAGTTTGATGATGATGTCATGCATTCTGCAGGTTCATGTACAGTGGATGTAAATGTCTAGTTCAGGGGTGGGCAATCCTGGTCCTCGAGGGCCGGCGTCCTGCAGCTCTTCGATGTCTCCCTGGTCCAACACACTTGAACCCAACAGCTGAATCACCTCCTAAGTGCAGTCAAGTTCTCCAGAGTCCTGCTAATGACCTCATTATTTGACTCAGGTGTGTTGAAGTAGAGATGCATCTAAAAGTTGCAGGAGACCGGCCCTCGAGGCCTGGAGTTGCCCACCCCTGGTCTAGTTTTATCTATGTTCGTTTTTGACCTTTTACAGTGAGACTATTCTGGCTGTGGTTCCCTGCTCAGATACCTCCAGAAAGCACAGAGAGCAGCTGAAACACCAGTTTATACATTTTATGAGATCCAAAGCAAAAACCTAAATATGTGAAGCAGATGAACTATTTTCTCCATAAATTGTCTATGCACACAATTAAATGGACGTCACTGATGATAAAGGTGAGTTTAGAAGACATGAGGAATGTATCTTTTTTCAAAGTGACAAATTGTCATTTTTCTAAAATAATGGAAAAAGTCACTTTATGACAAAAGCAATATTGGCAAAAAAATAAAAACAGTTTCTTTCTTTCCAAAAGATGTCTCAGGCAGAAAATGATTCATTATTTGCCTTAGGTCTTTATTTTAGGACGGTGACAATGTGGAGGTAAAATATCTAGTAGATTGGGATTGCAGCTTTATGTACATTGAAGAGGGAGCTTTAATCATTTATTTTACACACTATAAAGCTACAGATTTTGTATGGAGTAAATAACTCAATTAATCTGCTGGGTTTCCTCACGGCCGCCACGGACCAGGGCGTACTGTGTGTACGCTTGAGATCCCATAGTCTATATTCCTTATGATAAATTCCATCATTTCCCACAATCCAGTTGGATTCCAGCAAATTTGATGAGTTAGTTTGGCGGCTATGTGCATGTGTGATTGCATGTGTGGCATTTGTTGTGAAATGCTGCTATAAAAAAAAACTTAATTGAAGGGAATTGTCCTATATGTGGCATTGCTTTCATTGACTAATATAATGATGGACTATTACTCTATTTTTTGGCAAAAGTCTAATCTTGACGCTGAGCAGTATCAGGAAGAAAAGATCCTGATTGGTGCATCCCTGATCTCTAACACTAAATGTCTCATTCATACATGCAGAAACTCTGTTCTCTTTTGAGCACAAAGCAGATGCTTTGTGCAAAATGAGTCAAGCTTTCCAAATCTGAATGTTCGACAGCAGGCAGCGAGCAAAGCATTGTGTGCCTAAACTATGATTCCACATCTGCCTTTTTTTTTTACAAGCATGTTAAACCATTGAGCAGACAGTGCTGAATAGAGTCAGCCACTCAGCCGCAAGGCAACAATGTTGTAAGTGGCATGTGTGCACACCTGCACACAGCCCAGCAACAAACAACAAGATCTGCGTGCAGCCGCCATTATTCATTCTCTCGTGCTCTTTGTGTTGTGATTGCGCCCCAACGCAGAAGTAACCTCAGATCAATAACCTAATTAGCCATAAAGCATATGCATTGTGGTCAAACATTATGCGCCCAACATCTACTGGCACTGTCTCGCAGGAATTACCATATAAATAAAAGGCGGTCGTTTATTAAGCTAAGAGCTGTGGTGGGAAATGTGGTGTACTACAGAAGTTAGGAAAGATTACGATGTTAGCTACCATGCAAATTAGAAAAGTGAAACATTACCAAAGGTCAGAGAATGGTGATAAAAATTCCACGAGCGACTGATGGAGTGAGAGCATATGCTGTGGCTGCAAGTCAGCAGGTCGAGCAGCTGAGGAAACCCCCATCATGGTCTCTTTCTACTCTGTGTTCAGCTGGAAAGCAAGTAATTTAATACACATCAACTTGTGCAAGCAGATCAGCCAGATGAACTATAACAGGTGGAGCACTGTCTGAGCCCATAAGGTAATATCAGTGAGTGCGAGGGCACCGCCTTACCCCACACACTACCCCTGTGAGTGAAACACTCATCATCAAACGCTCAAGGTGAGGAAAGAAAATACAGGTGTTCACATTTCATCTTGGTAGTTTATAGCCAGGTTGTAGGATGAGTTCCAGCACTTAAAAACAGAAATCAGGATGAAACAGCCCGCAAACTATTAAAAACTATATTTAAACTCAATTTCGACACAGCCAAAATGCCACCTCATCTGACTACCAAAACCCGTGGTGACGACTCACCCAAGAGATCACAAAAGAGCCCAAACAACCGCTGACCTCACTTGCCTCAGTTAAGGTCAGAAGTCATGTCTCCACCATTAGAAAGAGACTGCAAGACAAAAAACACTCCTGAGCAGCTCAGAACTTTAAGGCTCATCTCAGATTTTCCAGAACATCTTGATGATCCCCAACACTTCTAGGAGAACAATCTGTGGACTGATGAGACAAAAGCAGAACTCTTTAGAAAGTGTGTGTCCTGTTAAATCTTTCTCTGATCTGTTCAGAGAAAGAACATGATACCAACAGTAAAGCATGGTGGTGGCAGTGTGATGAGTTGGGACTGTCCTGCTGCAGGACCTGGAAGACTTGCTGTGATAAACAGAACCATGGATTCATACTGAAGGAGAACGTCCGGCCTTCTGTTCGTTACCTCAAGCTGAAACCAACTTGGCTTCTGCAGCAGGACAATGATTCAAAACAGACCAGCAAGTCCAGCTCCGGATGGCTGAGGAAATGAAGAGTTTGGAGTGACCTACTCAGTGTCCTGACATGAATCCTATTGAAGTAACATTCCCTCCAGCCAGTAGCTGTTTTGTTTTTCACAGTGGTTTCTTTAGCAAATGTTCATAGACCTCTTGGCCACTGATGAACATTTGGTTTGAGATTAATCTACTGGCTGACTTCTTCCCAACTGGTGTCACTGTAGAAATCTGATCGCATATAACTAGGACCAAACTCAAGGTTTAGTCTGCTTTAGTAGAACTCTAGTTCATTGGCTTGGAAATTCTGATTCGTTTAGCGATGTGTGGACGCACAATCAAATTCTGATACAGACCAAGAAAATGAACTGCAGTCCACCTACAAACCCAGGTCTCAGTTCAATTGAAGTGAACTGTGATGAGGTTTGAATGCATATGTGAACGCCAAGCAGATCAGAGACCGCTCCAAAAGCAGGAAGCAAACTACAGCGCTCGGCATTCTGGGTAAATACCAAAATCAAACTTGTGGGTCTAGCAGTAGCAGCAGAAATGGCTCACGCTGAGCCTGTTGTTCAAGAGGGTTTGTTTGGCACTTTTGCTACGGACAAAAGAGAAATTCTTCAACCACTAAAATCTGATTCCACTCTATATTTTACATTTCATGAAGAAAGAAGCTGCCTTTAGTATCTTGTTCAGAGTTTGTGTCATTTCCTTGCATGGTTGTTGTTGCAGCGCCACCACAGGCGAGGGATGGAACAGGTTAGTCAAAGGGTTTGGTTTGACACTGTCCTGTGACAAGGAGAACACGCCACACTATTTGGTGTGAGAACAGTAATATGTCTGTCTATATGACTGGACTGATCTGAATATAAGCCTGTATCTAGTTTGTCTTGTATCTTGAAATGACGTGTTGTGCATCAGGTCTATTTAAATCACCTTAACCAACTGAATGACTCACTCTGTTTGGTTTTCTGCTACTTTTGCTTCTCCTTGCATGTTGGAATCCTAATGTGGATCAGTTTGAGTGTGTAAGTTAAACACCCACCACCATAAACATGTACAAAAGTGTAAATCCTAAAGATAATCTTCTGCACATGATTTTCGGACCTTGTTCAACACCCTGGAGACACACTGCTACACAACACCAATCTGATCTCTCCATGGCAACACACACACACACACACACACGGTAACACAAGTCTATTTCAGAGGAGTGCAGAGTAGCACTTCAAACAGCAGACAATAAAACAAGCAGAACAGCGAGTGGTTATCAAAAGAGCTTCAGGTTCATATACTTACTATCCATGTGTGCTGTCAGCTGCTGAAAAACAAAACACTCCTGCACCTTCCAGGCTGGAAAGCCCTTAGCCTTTATCAGGCATCTGCAGCAAGGCCACTCCTTCGTCGCATACAGAGGATGTGAGCTGGGGATCTACCCGGGCTCTGACATTTAATTGTTCAGTGAGATGTGTTTACTTTGAAGGTGTTGGCTGCGCTCACAGACTCCAGTGCAGAAGTCAATGGAAACAGGGACGCCTAATGAGAGAAAATTCAACGGAGGCCCCGTGCAACAACAGCACAGAGATGACCGATAGAAAGTTTAAATCAGCATAATGTTTCTCCTGGCACAGAACCTCAAGTCAATTAGGCCATAAGCAGATCTGTCTGCATCAATTGTTCCGAGCTACAGCATTCAACATTACCTCGGCCAACACAAACACACTACTGATCGGATAAAGTCCGGTTTCTTTTTTACACGAGCCAACAAGCTAATTACCTCGGTGTTTTCCTTATTTTGTGCAGCTGAAAAAACAGAGAGATCCTGAGAAAATACATTATCTCAGTGATAGAAAAACTGCACATACAATCAGAGAAGATTTGGGTGGATTAAGAACAATAAAGCAGCAAACCGACAAATTCAGAAACAGAAGATAGTTTTTTACCCTTATTTAAAATAATATCTTAAAAACCCTCTCATATTTCGAGGAAACCAAGTCCCTCCCTTTTTAAAGCTTTACCGCACTCTACTACCACAGCCTGGAGGAAGGACCAAAGACACAAAGTTCTGTTTAAATGAGAACTGACTGCATTAATGCATTAACACAAAAGATTAGTTTGAACATTTTAACACGTTCATATTACAAAGCACAGATTAATCAAACTACCTATTTTGACCTAAAAGCCTCTCTCCCACTGAGGGTTGCCTCCTTCACAGCAATGCATTATGGGACAGATGCACTGTGAGCGACAAACAACAGCAAAGTTTTCTGTGCCAGCAGTCAGCAACAAAAGTTGAACATTTTTCAACTTTCTTGTGTTGCATCACCAGCCTGCATGTTCACATCTACATGTAGTAGCTCTACGTTTCTCATGCAGGAGTTCTGGTGGTTCTGGATGAGGACCAGAGACTGTCGCCTCGGCACACAAGCTCCATAGAGGAGGATTAGAGAGGAACGTTTAAAACAACATGACTTCCTTCAAACATTCACGAATATAAAAACCTGGAAATCAGAATCTAAAGACATGGTTTGGTTTGAGATGATAAAACATTTTTTGAAAACGTGCATAAAGCAGCAGTTTGATGTGGGCTATATGGGCAGTTGCCCAGGGTGCCATCAGGAAGGGGTGGGGCACCCAGGGAATAGAAATAAAATACATCTTACCTGTCAATCTGAACTCGTTTTCTACTGCTTGTATCCATCTGTGGTGAAGTAAGTTTCCATTAGTTCCTGTTGAATACTGACAGACCACATTACCTGCTTTTTGCTGCAAAAAACCCCAGATAATTTCTTGGA
This sequence comes from Phalloptychus januarius, assembly GCA_902982915.1. Taxonomy (NCBI): domain Eukaryota; kingdom Metazoa; phylum Chordata; class Actinopteri; order Cyprinodontiformes; family Poeciliidae; genus Phalloptychus; species Phalloptychus januarius. Next base: position 874,337 of record CADWAE010000466.1, on the reverse strand, counting down.
TTTGAATTGGTTGGAGAGCAGCAGGAGGAGGGGCTTATCCAGAGCACAATTCCTGTAAGACGCAAAACTGTGCATATTTATATTTCAAGCTTACAAAATTAAATATAGTGATTAATTGTGATGAATCACAGTGCCATAGTGTGATTAATCTGATTTTATTCTTTATTTTTTAGTTGGTGTCATTTACTAATGTAAATTTCAGTCAGATTGCAAAACTACTAATGGCTGAGCAGGCGGACCGCAGGCAACCAGAATGCAATGCTGGAAGAAGCCAAGAAGGTCAGGGGGAGCAGAGGGAGCCTGGGGGCCTGGGGAAGACGACAGCCTATGGCAGCCCAAAATTATTCATACTCCTGGCAAATTAAGATGAAAACTTATTTTCATCCAACAATCAGTTTCATTTCGGATGTTAAATGAGAATGGCATCTGTCAAAAGGCTATGAACCAAAGTAAAAGAAGTATCATATGTGTTTAATTATCTAGTGTGTTTTTTGATACTGTTGAACTTTGTATTTTATTAAAAATGTTGTGTTGGAAATTATTTTTACCCTTTATTTTGAACCTAAATCAAACCAAACTAAACTATATCTGTATTTGTGATTTTCCTACTTTGACTACATTCCTCCAAAATAAGTGAGATGAAAATGAATCCAGCAGTGTTTATAACCTATAGTGCCCTCTGTGAGGAGGGACATCAGCCATGGCAGTAAGTGGTGAGTATTAGAGTACTTACACAGCATATCACAAAGGAAGCAGTAATGTTCCTAAGGTAGGTACAATATCTGACTAACTGCCATCTATTCAGGGGCTATTGCTATTGGGTTTCAAGGTGTGCAGTGGGATAATGTAATGTTATACACTAGTTCAGACTTGTTCGGTCACAGCTGCTTTGTTTAAGAGATTTCAAATGGGAGGGGTGAGCGGAGGCTGCCTGATTAAAGGCAAGTCAATGAGATGTTATCATGATGCTGGAAAATATTCATCAATAGATGGTATGTATTACCCTATTGGAACGCTGAGCACAACACAGCTGAGGGAAAGGCTGAATGTATTTCTGAAGAATTTTTCTTCTTTCTGATTCTGGTTTTAAAATTAAAATGGGATTATGTAATGTCTGTTTGACAATCAAAAGTCCTATTTACTGTCCCAATTCTACGCTGGAGAGCTGTAACGCAAAGGCAATAATTAGAATACAAACATTACTGTGCCAGTGTGACTCTCATCAGCCATGTAGAAACTTTATGTTTGTCTTCCTGCTGATTCTGAGAATTTTGCAGTTATGACTGGCACCCTGCTGTGCAGACATCCCTGGGTGCAGACTACTTTTCATTTAAGTTGCTTAGTTTGAAAAGATAAGAAATCTTTTTATATGAAGTTCAGAAACAGCATCACAGCTGTTCGACACTAAAGAGATTTCACAAATATGCCCAGTGGTGCAGTTGGTAGAGCTGTTGCCTTGCAGCAAGAAGGTTCTGGGTTCGATTCCCAGCCCGGGTTCTTTCTGCATGGAGTTTGCATGTTCTCCCTGTGCATGCATAGGTTCTCTCCGGGTACTCCGGCTTCATCCCACAGTCCAAAAACATGACTGTCAAGTTAATTGGTCTCTCTAAATTCTCACTAGGTGTGAGTGTGTGTGTGCATGGTTGTTTGTTCTGTCTGTCTCTGTGTTGCCCTGCGACAGACTGGCGACCTGTCCAGGGTGACCCCGCCTCTCGCCCAGAACGATAGCTGGAGATAGACACCAGCACCTCCTGACCCCACAAAGGAACAAGGGGGTATAGAAAATGGATGGATGGATGTATACGTTTGAGCACTGTTTGAATTATATTTGAATCCTTAAAACTACTATGATTGTTTCAAATGAGGTCATAACTTAACCCTCCTTTCTCTTTACAAGCAAGTTTGTTTTTCTTTCTGTTTTATTATGCATGATAATTTCATCTCACCAAAGATAGCTTGTTTATATTTACACTCTGAAAGGTGTTTATAAAATCAATGATCCAATTCTTCCCAGATCAGCAAACGTCCCAAAGCACTTAGCTTTGGGGCGTTTGCTAACCACAACAATCTTTAATGTGTAAATTCTTACTACAGGTAAAAAAAAAAAACTATCTATTTTATCTATTTTTAATGTCAGTGAAGTGTTAAAAAAGAAGTCAGAGAAAATTATTTACTAATTATTGCCAGGTTGTTCTATCACGTTGGTGGGTGGTCAAGCTAATGTTCATCAGATATATTTATGTCCAGCACTTGACCAGCCAGCTCTGGGGTCCTGTATGGGTCAGTTGTAAGTGTGTGTTGTAAGAGTAAATGAACGACTCAGCTTACTGCAAATCGAAAGTTATAAGTTTTAACTTTGGTGTTATAACACCTGCTCTCTCACACACCCAGTGTGACATCTTCTCTGCTCCTAAAGGAATATACTTAACTACTTAACGACTGCTTATGAAACCAGCAGACTTGAAAAATTATTTTGCATATTAATAATTATTCCTCTTAAAGACCATTTTTGTGTCAAAACTTACCAAAAACTAGAGATCGGAATGAAGTCCCGTACAATCAACAGACTGGGAAAAATGGGGTTTTGAAAACAGAATTTGATGACATGTGTGATGTTAAAATTTAATTTGTACCAATCAATCTGCCAGAGATCATCAGTGATCATGTCCAATACTGAAAACTGATTGGAACATTCATCATTTTCATTGTATTAAATCAACAGTCTGTAATGTGATGCTAATTTCTTTAGTTTATTAAAAACCAGATAAAGTTAGGAGAATAGAAATTGATGCTTAGAGGCAAATTATTTAAAAAGTATTTCTTTATTATGTTATTTTCTGACTTAAAAGTAGAACCCCTACTGAAGAAACTACAGCCCTGGGGTTTTTTTCCTGTAATTTCTGTAACTGAAATAGAGGACCATTTTAATCAGCAGGTCAGACCTAAAAAGAAAAACAGGACAATTATGCCATCTGGGGATCGACTGATCAATGAATCTCTAATTAAAATGTTATTTTAAGACATTGTCACATGCATCCACTATGAGTGTCTCAATGTAATGCTAATTTGCTTTAAATCTACAAATTTAAAATAACAGAAAACAGATCATTTAAGCTGTGTTTTTCATCCAGCCCCCATTTATTTACACTATGTTTTATACTGTACCAGGTAGAAGGCAGCTTCAGACTATGGCTTTTATTCCCCCCAAATCCAGGTGCAGTGTCATGGTGTTAGCATGGGCCCCTGCAAGCAGCTGCAGTTAAGCAGTCCAGTGGACTTATTTAGATGATGCACCCTGCTGACAAACATGTGATAAACATGTGATAACCATGTGATAACCATGTCATAAACATGTCATAAACATGTGTCATTGGATTTATTTTTTGAATCTAACATTAACTCACTGATAATTATTTCCAATTACAAGTGAAAAGATTTGCGGTTGTAGGAAAACATTGCAATATGATTATTGAATACTGAAGTTTTGATATCAGTCATAATTAACCCAAATGTTCCTCATTTTTCTTTATGTTCAATCATCAGGATTTCCTCAGGACACTTTGTCCTTTGGAGTTTAATTTACATGAAGTAAAAGTCCGTTCCCAATACAGCATCAAAGCAGTGCCTTTCCATGCAATATGCCACACACTGATGTAATGATGTTAACTGTAATTCAAATGATTGTCTACTAAATATCTCATTCCATTTTGGTCAGGGATGTTTTTGTTATTTTAATGTCTCTCTCGTTTATTTTCATTTCTAATACAGAATTCCCACACAGCATAGATATATTTGGAAAAAGTATGGAATTAAATTATTTTCCTGGTTTGGATAAATGGAGAAAAAGCAAACAAGTTTCTATTCAGAAGGATTCCCCCCATCATGTGTCCGTCCATCCATCCATCCATCCATCCATCCATCCATCCACCGGCAACATTTTTTTCCTTCTTTTTTTCTATTTTAACAGCAAAGAAGCCCACAGAGGTGGAGAGGTCATCCCTGTCAGCACGAGCAGAGAGGGCTGCACGGTGTTGGGAGGGAAAACTCTGCAGCATCACCCAAACAGAGCATCCAATGCAGAATAATGTTAAAACCACTTCTAGTAGTTTCTCAAATGCAGCTGATGGAGGGCCGATGTTTTTACTGCCGGCCTGGAGTCGGTGTCATGAGCGCTGTCAGTGGTTGTATTAACATTATTGCCAGAGCTGCTACAAGTAAGCAGGTGTTGTGCTGTGTGATAGGCTCAGAGCAAAATGCTTTACAACAGAGAGAGCACCCTGAAGTCATAATGGAAATGTTCCTATAAAAATTCAATAAAATCCCCACTTCTCTCCATCATGTCACACAGGTGGGTCACCAGCAGAAAACACCTTTTTAACAGGACAAATTATTTCCATTATATACATTTTCTGTTTCTATCTATAGATATTCCGAGGATCCAACATATTTTATAAAGTGTCACTTATGTTTCTTAAATCAGATGAGGTTAACTGAATTAACTCCCAGCCTTCTATGTCTTAAATTCAGAGAAAAAAATGGACATAATTGTTTTTTTTTTCTTTCTAGCACAAATTAAAAACTGATCAAAAGGAAATAAATCTTGGGAAGTAAGACCTGCAGACTAAGCCACTAGCTTTCCACATTTAAACCTGCACAACGATTGATAAGCCAAAGCAAAAATACAGACCAATGAATAGTTAATGTTAGCTTTTCCTGTTGTTTTTCTTTGATGGTTTCATGTTCACTGTAATAACAATAAAAGTGATGATAAAGCAGTATTTACAACCTCCTTCCAGTCTTCTCTAGGTAACTGTCCGGCTGTGACTCCAGGTGACTGCAGTCACAGCCCCACAAACACAATTACTGATCTTGTAAAACATATTCAGCTTCTTCTGGGCAGCAGCTACATAAAGAAGTGGGATTAGTATCACCAAACTGCTCACAACTGCATTTAATCATACTTTTAAATGTATTCACATTTACTGATGCTCTGAAGGAGCAAACAGTGGAGTAAATAGTACAAATAATTTTGACAATATGGAAAGTTTTATAATGAAATCTTTTATTTTGATTACTAATCAACTTTCACATTATTTGTTTCAATTAACTGGTTCTTTATGTTCCATTTAATTCACAACAGGCCACAAGCAGCCTGTGGTCAAACTTGTCCAAGACTTCATCATATCAAAGTTTGACTTGTGACTTTCTTTACGAGGACCTGACCTGACACTTGGGGGTCATGCTTATTCTGACCTGTTGGAACCCTGCTGTCACTCAGTCGTTTGTCTGAAATGTTCTTGCTGAGTTTGGATAAAACTATTTCCATACAAGCTCATCCCAAAGACTTATGGAAACAGTTCATGTCAAATTTGACAGCAGTCATAATGAAAAAGGACATCAGGAGATTTGCTGTTTACGCCAATGTTTTTTGTTTTTTGTACATATAAGGAAACCTGGCAAAAAAATTATAAAAAAGCCCAAACTAAAGACAAACAGGCTTTCAAAGGTGAAAATGTAATTCCCAAATGTTTGGCTGTATGATTTTGCTGTTTGTAGTCCTAAAATATCATGTCTGCACCTTCAGTGGTTAAGCATCAAATGGACTGGCCCCTGGAATCTCGCCGCCCTGGATGGAGCACCTGAAGGATGATGCAGGTCTTTTGTCAGGTATTATTTTCTTGTTTCTGAAGGACACAGCAGTTCATTTGGCTCAGACGCTTCTGATGCTCTCTAACTGTGCAGCGTCCTCAAATTGTTTAAGGACGTGACTTTTATTTCCCTGTTAGCTCTTGAGAATCAGGTTTCAGGAGACGTACTGCGATGCTTGTCATTGTTGCTAATTTAAACTCAGCGGACACAGAACTGAGATTAGTGTTTTTTATTGTAGTCCTAACATGTCTAGAGATATTTTCTGAAATAGAACCACCAGGCTGCTAAACAGCTCAAATGCTGCACTGTTGTATAGATCAGACACTTAACAATTCGGCACTTCTTTTATTTACTTTATCTGTTATTTATGTTTTCTATTAAAGGGGCAGTATTGTGCAAAACTGACTCTCTTGAGCTTCACATCATGTTATAATGTTATTCCCTAAAAACAGAATGTTGCCTTGATTCTTTGATGCATCTTTGAGAAATCCTTTAGTCTCCCATGGCAACCATTCAGCTGTGCAAAACACCTGGGTGGACATAGCCCCGCCTTCCAGACGCAGCTCTTCCTCTCAGCTGCAGTTTCCAAGCCTCAGAGCTTCTGCCTCACAGAGCAGCCCAAATGTTTAAAATCTAAAAGAATTCAACAACTGTTACAAATAAACTTTTAGATGATTTTCTAATTGAACACTGTAATGTTCAAAATATTTCTCACAATGAGAGTAGCTGCCATTTTGAATAGCACTATACCTCTGTACAGTGCAAGAAAACCACTATTGTGGAAAGTATGGGTGGTTTTCTTGTATGAAACAAAGCAAACATTTTTATATATTTTTTTTAGCAAGAACTGATGTTTCAACTGGTGCAACTCCCCCACTCAGTTCCTTCAGACTAGCCAGCAGCTACTAGCAAAAACTTGGTGGAACTGCACAGCTACTGAACTACTAAAGGGTTAATAAAGGAGCCATGCTATGATGACTTAATGAGGTGGAGCTTCAGAAAGATCAGGAGTTTTTAGAGACAGAGGCTCAATTTCAATGCATTAATATACAAAGTCAAATTTCTTTAAAGTCATATTTCATATTTACAGAATTTTTATAGATATTGGATTATGCTATAAAATGGCACTATAAATGGAAAATATATAAGACAGCCCCTTTAAACAATAATCTGTTCTAATTAAGACATGCTGTCTCATCTGCAGATATGGATTATAACTTGTCCCAATAAGTCAGTAACTTTGTAGGTTTAGTTTTTCTGTACTCCACTTTTTACTTTTACTTCAGTAATATTACTATGAAAATATCACTACTCCTACTTGATCAAAAGGACTGGATACCCTATACTGTGAGTAACTTCACTAAATGAAGAACACGCCTGTTTTAATCAAAATTGCATGAGACACAGACACACAACTACAGTTTCAGTTAAAGTGAGACCTCTCGTTTTGTACACAAGCTTTGTTCTAATGTTATTTTCTATCTACTGAGCCTTTTGTGCAACTTGGATATTAAGAAAACATAGTAAACAGTTTATATTGTTATTGGGTTCATTACATATATGTGTGTGTGTTTTATAAGTTTACACAGAAAAAATTATTTAGGAAAGTGTTTCTCTTGCCTAAATTTGTTATGTTTCCACAGTAGCTAAATTTGCACATAACTTTATATTTTTCTCTGATGACTTCATTTTTAAATATTAAGCAGTTAGATTTCTCTACCCGACGCTGGTCATTTTGATCTAAGCCATTGAGGATGCTCATCGATAAAAAGTGAATATTTTTTTTGGAATTCAATACAAAGTAATGTAGCTCATATAACATAGATTTGCTACACACATAGTGATATATTCTATGCATATTTTTCTGGTAATTTTAATCAACTTTAAATAAGCAAAAAATTCATTTTCCAGAAAAACTTTGAGTAGACCAGTAAAAGGGGCCTTAACAAAGGCCAAAAAGTGAACATAAATACACTTAAACCTAAATAAACTACTCTAAAGACTTATATTATTAACAAATCTTAAAACCTTTTAATGAGGCAACTTTTTAAAATTTATTTGCCCCCATATACCTGTATATTTCACCTGAATGTTCCAAATTTGAACAGATTTGAATGTTAGATGAGAGCTTGAGTAAGAACAGTTTCAGTTTGTGGTCTAATTGAGTAGGGAAGCTCTCCAAACCAACCTGGCCCTTTGTACAATACTACGTTCTTCCTAAGCCTAATACCTGCTTGGTGCTGCAGCTGGTATCAAGGGATTTGCAATCCTTGCTGGACTTTCATGTTGCTGTGGAAGCATTTTAACTCGCTCTTCTCTGCAGAATTGTTTTAGATCAGCAACCCTGAAGGGTTTCCACATCTTCAGATTCAAGTCTAGATCATAACACGGTCACTCCAAAGTTTGATGGTCAGAAGTTCTCCTCTGAAGCACCAAAGCAACCCCAGATCCACCGTGTTGATCTACCGGGATGATGTCCCTTTTTAAAATGCTGCATTAGATCTCAGAGGATTTACAAGTTCCAAACTGTTGTGTCACCAGTTCACAGAATATTCACCCGGAACTCTAAAGGCTCACCCAGATGTGTTTCGATAAACGTTAGCTGGGCCTTTGCATTCTGCATTCTTTATAGTCGGCATTAGTAGCTTCAGTTGGAGTTCTGGATTCTACAGCGGTCTCCTGGATCAGTCGTCACTCGAGGAGTGATCTTGGGCTGACCACTCCTGGGAAGTCCTACCACTGTGCCAGGTTCCAGCCTACATGTTTCGTTTCTGCATAATGGCTCCTGCTGTGGTTTGCAGGAGCCCCACAGCCTTAGAACTGGTCCTGGAAATCTGCTCTGGAAATGTACATTTTGTACATTTTTAAATTAACCAACTCAGTCGCACATTCACTTAGAATGGATTAGACTTTTTTTTACATGGTATGTATACTGAAATTTTCCCCTTTCTGTATGGTATTTTTATTTTTTATTCTGTTTTTATACATTTTATATTCTCTCTTTGTTCCAATCGATTTGCTTTGATTGCCTTTTTTTTGCAGCTGTTGTAATAATTCTATTCTATATCTTAAATAGGCACAATGTGTTGTTTTATTTTAGTTTTTTGTTGTTTTTTATGCAGTCATCAAGGTTCTATTTAAGTGATCTCTTGATTCTGCAGGTCTGGTAAATCAGAACTGGATTAAAATCATTTCTCAATAAATAAGACTAATCAATTAACAAGGAAGGCAAATACTTTCACACGGGGCCAGGTTGATTTGGGTAGCTCTCTTTTCCCTTAACAAACAAAAGCATGATTTGACTTTTTAAGCAATTTAAATATTGCATAAAAGTTTGATATTTCTTGCCAGTCGTCTCAGAAAGTGAAACATATAATAACACATAGAGGCTTTGTTTCTTTACACACACACACACATATATATATATAATTATTATTATTATTGTTGTTATGTTTGTATTATTATTTAAAACCTTAGATGGAGTACTTTGTCATTGAATAAGCAATTCCCCCTTGGGATCAATAAAGTACATTCTATTCAATTATATATATATGAATATATGTAAATGTGAACTTGTTTTCTTCTCAGTATTTGAGGTCTGAAACCGCTGCATATTTTTTTGCTATTTTAACCATTTCTCATTTTCTGCAAAGAAATACAATTTTTTTTGCTTGGAATTTCGGGGACATGTTGTCAGTATAGTTCATATAATAAAAGAAACAATATTCATTTTAGTCAAACATATACTTATAAAAAGTAAAATCACAGAAACTGATCATTTTACATTGATCTCTTATTTCTTTTTCCCGATCTGTATATTATATGACAGATAATAAAAACCCAAAATTCGACATCTTCACTCAGGTCATCCTCATGTGATATTAAACAATTTGGTGATTTAGAAACATGCAAGTGTATTACAACAGAAATATGAAATATGCACACGGAACTTTTTTCCCATAAATGAAAGTGGATCAAGACTTTAGACCAGAATCTTCAGTACGCAGAACATTCTGTATGTCCATCGTCAGTGGAATAAGTTGTCCCTGCTCTGCTGCAGGTGCAGGCCTGTGTGGGTTTACCTAGCCTCTGTGTTGGGTCGGGAACCGGAGCATCCTCCGCTCCGGTCCCCCTCTGTTCAGCCGGAGCAACAAACGCGCTGTAAATCGGCTGCCGGGGAGCTTCATTAGGCTCCTGTCAGCGGGCCCCCAAAACAAGTCTGCAACACGGAACAGGTGTGTGCGCGCGACACAGCGCCATTGCTCTTTTGTGTGCGCGCGTAACCAAATGAAACAAAATACCACACAACATGCTGGGTCACATGTGAAGTACTTACATCAGTGTCGACGCTGAAAATAATGTGAAGCCCATCACACACACACTCACACACACCTACACACGCCGCTCACTGTACCTAGAATATATTGTGCTCTATCTAAATCAGGTGACAGGCGTGGTCATTAAATGAACAGCTAACAGCCGTTTGTTTGTTGCCAGGATCGGTTAATTAGCTGATAGGAGCGGAGGGGATGTACCTTATGGAGGTCGATGCGGATCCTCTCCTCTCCTTTATGCGGGCTCTCGGGCCACAGGTGATAGCTGGAGCCGTAGTTGGGGCTGCCTTTGCTGCTGTGGCTGCCAGAAGCAGACGAGTTCCCCGCGTATGCGTGCGGTGTTGCAGGGGGGGTTACGCGGCTGTGTGGCTGCGCCTGACCGCCCTCCGCGGCGATCCGTCCACAATTATTGCGATCTCTGTCACAGTGCTGCTGCTGTTGCTGCTGCTGCGAAGGCTGGGGACGGAGCCCCGGCGCGCCTTGCTGCTGCTGCTGCTGCTGCAGGCGCTGCTGCTGCCGATGCTGCAGCAGCTGCTGCCGCTCCTGCTGTTGCAGCAGAGGAGCCGGGTGAGTTCTACATAGCTCTCCGGAGCCGCTTGCGCAGTAGTTGACAGGCAGGCTGCTTCCCACCAGTAGCTGTTGCTGAGCTCGCAATTGTGGGATCTGTTGCTGCTGCAGCTCCTGAGTCTGACACTCGAACGGTTTCTTAGCCTCGTTTGACTCGCGTGCATCTAAAGAGCGCCCTTTTTGTGAGTTTGCACGGCTTCCTTCAGGGGAGGGGTCCCTCTGTTGGAGTCCTAAATGACAGTGCTGCTGCTGTGGCTGCAACAACTGCCTGTGGTCTTGTTGCCCTCCTGCTCCTCCTCCCCTGCAGCGTTCCACGGTGTTCGCCTGTTGGTAATTATTGGCGCTCCTTCGGAGACGATCCCCTCTTCCAGATCTCCGGGAAAAGAGCAGAGAGGAGGAGGAAGACGTTGGTGGCGGCGGCAGAAGTGGTGGGAAAGGCGGGGAGGGCTGCGGGGGGAGAGAGTCTACAGGATGGGATTGATTTGGAGGAAGGCTCGCTTCTTGTTCCGAGAAACTGCAGTGGCAGCTTGGAAAAACAGCCTCCCTCTCTGACTGCAGCGGCGGCGGTTGCTGCGAGCCGTCCGGGGCCCATGGAATGGGATCCTGCCGCAGGTGCACCTGCTGACCGGCGCTGGGTTCGCCGCCTCGCTGTGAAGGTCGCCGGCTGCTGTCGTAGCTCGCCAGCGGCAGCAGGTCGCCGACTCTCGGCGGGCGGCGCCGTGGCTGGAGTGCGGTCTCTGTGGTGAGAAGAGGGCGGGGGCGGCAGGCTGAAAACGGGCGCGACTTGCTCTCGGCTCCGCTCGTTGCTCCCTCGCTCTTCGTCTGGTGTGTGGTGATGATGGACCGCTCCCGCGTTCCGATGCCGCATCCCCTTATCCGCCTCGTCGCGCTGTGGGTGCTCCTTTGCCGTGCAGAGCTCCGACACCCATTCATTGCGATCAGTCCCAGCAGAGTAGGACCGACTGGTACCATTGGTAGGTTTGACCAGGACCTGCCTTAAGACGTCACCGTGCAACCACAACACCGCCTTCGACTCGATATCGGTCCAATGCGTGCCATGCGCACAGGTTGCAGGGGATCGATCTCTCCGGTGGGGTGCTCCCACAGTAGGCGATGTGAGGTGCTAAAAAGTGGTTCCCTCCTGCTTTCACGGTCAGTCCACTGCGGATCTCCACTTTTTCCACGCAGTGTCAGAAACCCTTTCCGCCGCCTGTCACCTGTCTGAATCTAACAGGACACTTCGCTCCAGGCGATTCATTTCTATTTGCCATGACATCATATGTCACCAAAGTGTGAGCTGTTGAGACAATAGTGAACGTCCTCGTGCAAATCCAGTTTCCATTTGTTGGTGAATGAGGGCAGCTGAGCAGATATTTAACTGTTTTTGTTTGTTTGTTTGTTTTGTTTTTTGCAGCAGAATAAACTGTCATATCATCACAAAATGAACAGAAATGAAAAGTTAGGTATTAACATATTTTATAAGGTAAAGCAAGTATGAAAAGGCTAAATAATTAAAGTAGGCCACAAACAAAATACTGAAGGTGAGCTGTGCTCATAATTTAAATCATGACAGTTTAAATATTATTTTGAAGAATCAGTGCAGGCATTGTGATAGAGGACCTTGCAAACATCTGCAGACCCCAGACTGGATTGTTGGGTTTTATGTGATAGACCAACACAAAGGCAGCATATTATTTATGAGGTTGAAAATGATGCTTCTGAAAAGTGTGACATTTGTGTTCAGCTCCCCTCACACCCCCAGGCCTCACCCGTCCCTCCACTCCTCCCAGAGTGAGTCTACATGTGTAAAACCACCTGTTACCTCAATGCCAGACATCAGCTAAACTTTGCAAATGTAGAGACTAGAATATCATCGTTCTTTTTGACAACGAGAGCTAAAGCCGATTCAGATTGAATCCAGAGCTGCTGGAAAGTGGACCTTTCAAACTTTGCTACTGGTTCTTGGTTAAATTCAGACCTAGACTTTGACTGGACCATTCTTGGCCAACATACTATAGACACTGATCGAAGTAGTAAAGTACAGCTATGTCTTGATTGAAGACATAGCTGTACTTTATGCCTTTTGATGACATAAACATGCTGTAGATAAGTACCCCCACATCACCATGCCTCCTCCACCGTGTCTTACTCTTTCATAAGGTGAAGCATGTGAACTGGGTGATTGCTGGTTGTCCTGTTAAAAGGACAGACGGCGGTGTGAATTATTGTAAATGTTACACTAATTCACACCGTTAATGATGCCCATTGATGTTACTGCTCAAACTCTGAAGCATTAAAACCGAAAAAATCGTGTCAGAAACATGGTTTTTTTCTATGTTTGTTAGTTAATTTCATGAGAATGGGCTGGAATCGACACAAACGGCCCTCCTCCTCCTCTTTTGTGCACATTGAAGTGCACAGAAGAGGAGAGATGAGGCTGAGCCAAAGAGACAGGAGAGCAGAGAAATGAAAAAGCCAACTTCTACATCATACATTAGCTATTTTGAATAAGTAATAATTCCTTCCCTAAAGCTGCCTCAGCTCGTTGGAGTTTTGATGAGTCTGAAGACTGCAGTGATGGCACACTTTGCCAACGCAGGGGGCTTCAGGTCCAGCCCGTTTTACAGCTTCATGAAGTACTGCAGGAATTTGGAGCAGAACCCAGCCAGCGATGCATAACAAACTTGATCATTTTCATTAAGTAATTGCTCATTGTGACCTGTGTGAGTCTCTTGGCAAGACGGGATTTCATTTTCTAGTTCAAAAAGCAAAGTTGCATCTTCCGTGTGAATTATTCAACTGAACTCAACATGTCTTGAACTTTTAAAAACCCAACAGACGGAACAAGCTTGCAAATCCTATTTTCTCTCTTCTTCCCAAGAAACAGCATCACAGGTCGTTTACTTCTGCACAGAACCAAGGAAGTGGGTAAGTGTGTGAAAGAGACAGCTGCGGTGAAGCAGGGAGATGTGTGAGGATCTGTGTGTGACCAGGAAAGAGACAGAAAGTAGACAGAGAGCTGCATCTAAAGCAGGCAGGTGCACCATCACAAAACACATCAAAGGAATTCCACTGGAAAGAAGAAGAAAAAACAACAACATGCTTTATGACATGGGACCCAAAAATAATTACACTGTTTCAGAAATTAGCCTCCAATCTAAAAGAAATTTAATTTCACTTCAAGATGCTGTTTTGCAGACGTATTCCCAGGCATCCGACGTTTTCACATTTTGTCACCACAAAATGTGAAAATAAATAAAAAAATAATAAAAATAATAAATTTTTAAATATATATTTTACAAATATAATCAGAAAAATAACTGTTTGTACTCCACCTCTTCACTCTGGTGGCGCTAAATAAATACCAGAGCAAACAGCGGCTTACAAATGATTACCTCATCTCAGTATGGTGTGAAAAATGTTTGCTCCCTTCCTGATTCCAATTTTGTTTTACTTTTTGCATGTTTGTCACAATTCAGTGTTTCTGAAAATCAAACCAATTTTAACCAAAACGCAGTTTCTTTAATAAAGATGTTTATTAGTATCGGAAATAAAAGTCCAAACCTAAACGGGCCTGTGAGAAAAAATGATACATAACTTGCCTGTGATTCATCACACCGCAGCTCCGAAACTTTGCAAATGTGTGCAAAACTTCACCAGTATTCCACTAATATTGAAAAAGCACAATTTCACAATTGCAGTCAATATGAAATATAATGAAAATAAGTTTGTTTATACGACAAAACATGTTGGCCATCATCCTCCAGCTACTTCCTGTCATCTTCTTTGTGGTTTTCTGCAGTAGTAATGTCCTCCCAGCCAGCATACCTTGGTGGGCCCCATATGGGGGAAAGGAGGGCAGACCATATGGGTCCCACATGGGTTTGTCTGCGGTTTCCATGGTGGCCCCACACCGGTTTGCCCATAGAGAGCCACCGCCTACATGGGCCCTACCTGGGCAAACCCGTGTGGGGTCACGATGGAAACCGCAGACATACCCATGTGGGACCCATATGGTCTGCCCTCCTTTCCCCCATATGGGGCCCACCTAGGTATGCTGGCTGGGCTGGTGTTGATCATGTGACTCGTGAAAAAAAGTGTTTCCATTGCAATTTTGCAAAATAAACAAATATTATTAAGGCCCCCCCCCCAAAAAAAAACACTTCATTCTAGCACCAAAAATGTGTAGCTTTTTCGAATGCAGTCATTAAGACGCTTACAGCAACATCTCACACCATTCTATTCAGTCCATCGATTGAAAATGGAAAGAGGTTGGAGCAACTGCTGGTGCCAACCTGTCTAGACATGGACATCTACCTAAAACTGAGGGGGAGGAGATTAATCTTAACAACGAGTAGCTCTGGAAGATCAACTTAGTATCTGGTCTTTTTGGAAAACAGGCAGAAGAAACAAATTGTTAATAGAAAGCTACAAGAAGTCTTGTTTGCAAACATAACATTTTGCTCTGATCAGATGAGAGCCCAAGGTAAGGGGGGGCATCATCCTGTGGGGATACTTTCATTCTACATAGGACATAATGGCTTAGTGAAAGTCCAGACATGAATCCAGTAAAGTGGTAACCTAAAATGTATGAAAGACTAATCAGGCAAATTTTCCAGTGCAAGAACAATTCCTCATAAAGCTGTAATTGTTGAAGTCTTCATTCAGAAATATATTTAAATCTAAAAGATTTATTTGACAACTGAAGCCTAAAAATCTCAGGAATAGTTTTTCATTTAAAAGAAATGGTTCACATTGTCCTGCAAAAGTGTTTATTTTGCCTTTTCACATTGAAAATGTGGCTGGTGAGGCTTAAGCTTTGCTGGCTAGGCTGTTATGATTTCACTAAGGGACAAAATAATAACTTCTATGGTGGATTCCAGATGTTTACCCACGTTTTTTAGTGAAAACATTTATCTAAGTCAGTTTTTTTAATGAAAATGTAAAAAGGCATATGGAAATCTATGTTCTAATGCCTGCCCAGAACCTGTCACCTCTTTGGGTTTCAATGGTGTTTCAATGCTGCCATCATTTATGAGATAACTTGATTCTGGTCAGAACAAATATTTGATCCAGTAGGTGTTTAGCGCATGTTTTTTCTTGGTCACTGTCTCCTGGAGAATGACAAGGTATCGCAAAGGAGAATTTAAACGCACGTAATAGTCTCATTTTGGAGAAAATAACCTTGCTTATTTTGATGCGTCATGCTTTTTCAATCAGAACTTACATTTTTGAAAGATAAAAGCCCCAAACACACACACACACCCACGCACACACATCGTACTGCATCAGAGTATCTCAGTTAATATATTAAAAAGCTATGGAAGTCTGGCCAATCAATCTTTGGAAAACAGGAGTAGAAAAAAGCTTTTGTTCCAACGCAGAAGTTTAGTATTTACCCATGAAAAGCTCTCTTTGTTATGCAAGACGGCCGAGTGTAAAGCAGCCATCTTAAATTAGTCTGTCAGTTTACTCCATGTCATTGCAATGGCTGTCATCTCACACAGAAATGACCTACCGGAGCAACGCCCCCAGCACTGAGTGTCTGGTGGAGCACAAATGATGGAGAGCCCCTACTAGACAAAACGTTCCCAGGTCAGTCTGTGTGAACGCTCAAGTCCATGATCAGCTACCTGCAGTTTTTCTGATTCTTGTGATCCATCGCAGCTTTGGCTACACTACATGCATTTCTAGGGCAGGCGGTAAAAAAATGATGCATGAGGTAGCATGCTTGAGAGATCCAGGCTGTCAGCCACAGAAGTGGCAGAGGCAGGGCACTGAGCCCACTGATGAAATTTATCTCAGGCAGCGGAGATCACTGCTTAGATTTGCTTATATACTCAAATGACTACATAGCCTCACCATCATTCAAGACGAGGAACATCCAGGGAGAATGAGTGTTAGACATCGGCTGACATGTTTGCATCATAAAGTCCAATAAATAGGTAGCGAGTCCAGCAAGGCGGACAACACTGATAAATTAACTTCTGCTGCCGTGACGGACAATGACAAAGCACAGGGAGTGATATAGTGGACTGGCAAATTGCTATAATGCAAAAGCATGCCAGGTTACATCCAAGATGAGATGAGATTAGATGAGATGGGATGAGGTCCTATTTAAAGACCTGGAGAATGTGATGTCCAAAGAGCATCCTGGGTGCACCAGCATCTCAGAGGAGTCATAAATTACAACAATTAGACTTTGTGGATGAAATTGCCTCTCTTAGAAGATGTTGAATTAAATTTTCTGACACTCAGCTCTCTTACTAAGATAGATGGCAGAAATGTTAAAAACAATATCCTTTCAAAGCAGAGGAAAAATGAAGAAAATCTGCAGAGATAATCTGAACTTCAAGAAAAGCTCAACTTAAATTGAAACAGAGGAAATGAAGGTGTCAGTGGGCCAAGAGGGACCAGGGCACGTTGTATACCTTTATAGCAATCGTGCTGTAGATTTCAATAAGTTCAAATTTATTTTAATACAAAGCTAATGAACATTTACATGTAAATACATGAGATTACAGCTAAGTGGCTCATTTCCATCTCCAGGCACACTGACAGGTTGATGCTAATCGTAATAAAAACAAGGAGAAAAACAACAAAATAATGCTACTGAATAAGAAATGCACAAAACAAACATAAAAACTATGCATAAATACATACATATGATCAATGTCGACATTTTTGGCTTCCAAGAGGAAATTCTTAAAATGTTTTCTAAATGAAACTCCTTCAGTAACTTTTTCTCTTTCAAAATGGCAACTGGTGATATCTATTTTTTTCTTTGTGTTGTTGGAGACTTTCATGGCGACCATTAGCCGCCGTTAGCTTCTCCAGCTTCCTCAGCACTGCAGTCAGTCTCACACAGCCAAGTGTTCAACGCCAAATCTTCACCAAACCGCCAGAGCAGAGCAGATCCATCCCACTCCGTGTCCACATGGCAAATGAATCACACGTTTGTAAAGATGAATGACGCTATTGAGCAATGCTCGCCAGAAGCCACGGCTAATAATGTTGAACTAGAAGAATTGCACAAAAATGTCAAAACTTGCACAGAAACATAAAGATAGAACCCAAATAACATATAGACAGTTTATCAGCAGATTTGGTTGAGTCTGCAGTCACTTTGACGTCGGCAGCACTAAGCTGGAGAGAGAGAGACCACCTCCATGAATGAATAGAACATCAGCAGCAGTACTGTCAATGGTATGGAGGACCAAAACTTAGTTTTACTCAAGAAATGTATATATATTGTTTTTTCTTTTCCGTACACATGTATTTTCGTCAAGAAATGTATATATTTTGTTTTATCCTCATACAAGCCACATATTACCTCTGATTTTATTTCCCTTTTTCTTTCAGCTCCAGTTTTCATTAACATTTTTTGAAGTTCATATTTTTGGAGTTTCCTATTTTTACTAATTTCCTTCTGACTGCAAGATGTATTCCAGCACTCTTTTATTATTTGTTGAATGTTTTCTTACGCTGTTTTATTAAGTAACAGTACTTAATTACATTTTTTCCGTACAAGTTTAGTTTAGTTTTTTCACTTAAAATAAGCTTGTGATCTGATAAAGGAGCTGAAAGAATATCCAGATTGATTTCATCAGCTATTAAATCAGACACCAGCCAGGAATTAATTATTGATGCAAAGGAGCCTGTTTTGTTTTGCCAAGTAAATTCAACTCTCAAGCATCAGATCTAAAGTTTTCTAGAACTGTGTTTAGATTTGTATTAGCCTTTGGAGGAAATCTATCGAATGCATCATTGAGTCAAATTGATTCTCATTTTGACTGTAATATGAATAACAATACTCATGTTAAGATATTTTCCACATGAGTAATTCACCCTTTTACTTAATCGATCATAAAGTTGCATATTTTCTGCTTTGGTAGCGGCCGCTGAGTTTGAGAGCCGCTAACTGAAACATACGTTCTGCAGAACATATGTTTCCACAAGATAAATGATACACTCTGGAGTTATAACACTATTTTCTAATAAAGTTGCTGAGCTAAGAACTCCAGCTCACTGATAAACTGCTAAGTATCTCAGTTCCAGGCAAGTAAAATGTGAAGTTAGCCAACCAATCAGCAGAAGCTGAAGCATTTAACTTTTCTTGATGATAACGCATCCAATGCACAAGAAAACCAAAGAAAACGAGATGCTTGTATAAGATAAAGACACAACACAATATAGACTTTTCTTGATGGAAAAGTCACGTTATGTCCTTACGGGTAAGGACAAGGAAAAACAACATATATGTATGCTTTTATTTTTTATTATGTCAGGTTTGGTCCTCCAATGGTAAATAGACATTCAGCAACAGTTTTGATAATATTCATCAGTGGATACTCAAAATGTAATCAGCAAAGCACATCACTGACACCAATATTTTAGCTTTTCCCAAGAAAAATGTAATCTTTTGTACTCTAGTTATAATGAAGCACTTCCACAGGGTGTGGTCTGTACCTGCAGCCACCTGGGCCCATAGAACCAACAGAACCTGATGATTAAGCTTAGACTGCAAGACACAGCTCTGCCAAATCTGGTCCCCTGTAAGTTTCTGCAGAGAGTCACGTAGTCAAAACCTAGAGCTGGTTTCTAAAAGTTTCTTACATAAGCATTTTTTTATGTGTATACCACCTACATGAAATGTTCAATATTATTTCATTTTATGAAGTACGCATCAAAAGCAGAGACAGGTATTTATTAATATTCTTACAGTTTGTCCTTTTATGAATATGTTCTGCCACAGCTAGGGCCTGCCTCTGAATTAAACAGAAAGAAGAAGAAACTTCCCAAAACTTTCAGAATTTACCTGGGCGATCTCAGCCTGTCAGAGTCAGTGTTTCACTTATTTGATCTGATTTGTAATATCTATGAGGGCTGCAGAATAGATTGCAATGAGGATAATGTTAGCCAATTTTGCGACAATAACAATTGCAATATGTGATTCTTTTCTTCATTTCTCCTCACCCTTTGACCTTTAATGTTTTGGACAGTGTCATTTGTGTCCAGTGTGAACGTCTGTTGCTGCTCTGACCACCAGGCTAAATATTACATTAGCATGTGAAATGCAAGTTCAGAACATTATGAATTTATCAGTCAAAAATTACTATTATTGCCCTTCGGACAGTCCTTTGCCATATGAATATTGCACATGCTAATATTGCGATGACGATATATTTGCAATATACTGTGCAGCTCTAATACATACATTTAGACCTGGCTGCCCTGCAGGGCCTGAGTGGGGATCCAACCCATTCTCTCTAAAAGCAGTGATTCTAGGTTTTTCTGTAGAATGTCACAGTGAAGTTAAAATTAGCACATAATAATAAACATAACATTTGAATTTTGTCATTATGTAAGAAAATAAACACTGCCAGACAAAAAAAATGGGATTGTTGTCATGATTGTATTTTCTCTTACCAGGAGGTAATGACAGAAGGATTAGTGGTTTTCAAACTAGACAAGTTTTCATTTGGCCCCAAACAGCAAACACCTGCCATGTTTTTTTTTTGTTTGCTTTTTTCCATCACAGATGTGAAGAAGCAGTGGACCATCAATCTCTTTTCACACGGATCCCAGTTCTCCTCTGGTTAACTGAGGAGCCGATCATGGAGGGCGGCGAGGAGAACAAAAACCAGAGTGGAGGGGGAACGGAGAAAGACAAAGTCCAATTATGATGCAGTCGAGTGTGCTTGTGTGGGTGAGAGGCAGAGTGCGTGTTCCTCGGCACACTGGTGCAAAAAATGTTTGACTCTGTTCTTAGATGCACTGTGTGCGTGCAAAACCGTGTGCCACAGGGCGTGTGTTCGTGCGTCAGCACTCGCTGGTGAACACATGTGCACTCTGCGTGGGCAGATGGGGGACCGGCTTCTGACGAGAGGGGCTCGATTTGTCCAGCCATACAATATGGTGATGAGTGCTGGAGAGGAGAACGCTCATCAGTGATGCAAAGGTTCAAAGACATGGTGCCTGTCTCATCATCAGAGCTGCAACAAACACAAAGGAGGTGACCAAGTGACCCACCTCCCTCCTCCACACACACACACACACCCCCACACACCCATTTTGTGCCCTATAAAAGGAGAGTCTATGAAAGATACCCGCTTTACAGAAAAATTCAACTTGAATCCGCTCCACCTTTAAACTGAGCAACTGATATTGTTCACATGTAAGCCAGGGACGAGGCATCGCCAGCAGGATCTTTTCACTCCAACTGGTAGCCAAATGCCACATAAATCCCTCCATAACACGGAAACACAAGAATTTACAGCTGAGATGTTAACTTAAAACACAATAATGACATGAAGGTCAGTGTGAAGGGATAATAAATGGACGTACCTTTCATGTGACGGATTCTCCACTGGCTCCCTGCTTGCAGGAGACACATCAAGGCGATTACAAATGACAGCAAAATAATCAATATTCTCTCTACTAAAAGGGGCTCTCCCAGTCGTTGCAGTCTCCTGACGCTTGCAGCGTGGAATATGGAAAAGAAAAACCCCGCTCTGAGATTTTGGAGGCAGATGCACAGTTTATTGTTCCAGCTACTGGCTGCGCCTTCCTTTTTCCTCAGACTCATGCATGGAGAGTGTTCTCAACTATTCCTCGACCAATTCTTCCCTCCTTGGAGTACTGGGACTCATTTCCAGGCGGGCGTTTGATGTAATTTTGCAGGAGGATCAATACATTTTGGACCTTTCTAGAAATTCAGGGTGATAAAATGGAATCTGGCACGTGTGGGGAAAACCACTGCCAGGAGCTGTGACAAACAAATCAGGGGGTTTATGACCTTGTGCGAGCTGACGTTTCCCTCCTTCTGCTTGTGAATTGATGCGGGGATTCCTAGTGCTATTTTTAGCCTCTTGGTCGTGGAGAGCTGAGCGTGGGTGGAGGAGAGAGAGGAGAGGAAGAGAGAGAAGCTGGGTGGTGGTGGAGGGAGAGGGAGGGGTGAAGAGGAGGTAGGGATGGAAAGGATGGGAAGAGAAGGAGATGGAGGTGAAGGGTGGTGGTTGGGATTTGCATGAGGAAGGAGGAGGAGATGGAGGGGTTGGGGGGGTGGTTGGGGGTTCCCATGCGG
This sequence comes from Phalloptychus januarius, assembly GCA_902982915.1. Taxonomy (NCBI): domain Eukaryota; kingdom Metazoa; phylum Chordata; class Actinopteri; order Cyprinodontiformes; family Poeciliidae; genus Phalloptychus; species Phalloptychus januarius. Next base: position 852,701 of record CADWAE010000466.1, on the reverse strand, counting down.
ACTTCAGCTGCAGCAGCATCAACACAAAGCTCCCCGCTATGGGGGCTTTGAATCGTGACCAGACAGCCAGGAAAAAACAGAAGGGAGCGTCGTGTCATCCTCTCTGCACAGGACGGTACTGCCTGCTTTCATTTTAGCATGGAGTGTTAAATTATGCAGGTGCTTTAAAACGATGCTGGAGCAGAACTGGTGCTGACGGGGGACTGTGGGGGGGACTAATGCGTTGATCAGGGAGGCTGTTCAGCAGTAAACCTAGAGTCATAAACATAGAATGGCTTTTTATAAAGATAGACATATATATCTGCAGCCTCTAATGCAGGCCTGTCCCAGCAGAGCTATTAAAAGCATTGATTTCACGTCTCTTACGTCCCAAACTGCTAAATGATATTAAAGTCACGACGAGGCGAGTTAAAACACGCACAGCCGCATCTCCACTTGCGCAGCTTTTGTCTTTTCAGTGACAACCACTAATTGTCATCCTGTGCATTTCTTCACAACGTGTTCCCAGCAGATGAAGTCATTCGATTCAGCCCACGGGTGGAAGTCAGGAGGAAGGTGGAGGGATGTGGGGAGCGGGTTTATTATTTATCACCTCCGCACTATTTTTAGAGGAGCTGGCATTGAGGGTGTCCGGGCGCATGGATGGCAGGTTTCCCCGTCACCCCGCAGGTCACGCAGCGGGGTGAGCCCCATGCATGGCGTTCCGCAGGGAAGGGGCGGGGCAGAAGAAAAACCACAGGCATCAGAGAGGACTCCTCTGGCTGGCTGCATTATTCACTCCGGCACTTAATCAGAGGTGTGTAATTACAGAGACAAACGGGAGCGAGGAAAATGACTGCATAGAGTTTTGAAGAGTCTTTTACTTTCATCTATGGGATTCCGTTTGTCCAAAAATGAACAACAATAATTTAAGATATTGGAGAAAACAATGCTTTAATTTTTTATAGCCATGTTTTTACGATGTTTGATGATTGATTTATGAACGTCATAGTTTCAAACTGAATATTTAATTAGCAAGCTAAACATTTATTTTACCAACTAAGTATTTATCAGGACCAGGGAGCAAAATATTGCAAAGGATAAAACAAAGCAGCCAATTTCAGGCTTCCTGTTTTTTTCTCCTTGTCTCTTGCAGCTTCAGTGAACTGCGGACATCTCTGACACCTTTACTTTTACTAAGCTTCTTCTCTGTGGTTCCTTTTTTTTTCTTAAAAATACTGAAAATATTCACCTTGAACTGACTTCCCTCAGTAACAGAGTTGACATGAAGAGGGTTGCAATCAGGCAGAAGGTCGATTTGTGTTTTTTAAATTTCTCACTAACTGGTCTCTGATCAAAGCAGATCAAGCTGAAAATCACAGAAGTCAGTCGGGTCACGTCTGCTATGTGCAGCAAAATTAAAAGCATTTCCTCAAGTGAATCCAGTGCATTTGAATGATTTGTTAATAATGACAGTAATCCCTACATCTTCAGTGCTTTTCCTTTTCACCCATCCTCCGTTTTTGCCTTGCCTTGTTTATAAGTGAAATCCACGAAGGACATTCGCTGTAGGCAGTTGTTGGCTCAGCCAAAGCTTCAGCTCGCGATTCAGAATGATAAGTGACAATATGCTGCTGCATGCAGCTTTCTGCAGTGCTGCAGTTATGTAAGAGAACCCTATTCCTAAAACACACTTCAATTTTTACCTACGTTTTGCATTAGAAAACTGTCAGATAAGAAAAGACAACATCATAATGTCAAACTGAATATGGCGCTGATTTTGTCAAGTTTGATTTTATAAATATTCACATACAGTTTTCCAAAGTGCATCTTTGATTAAAACTCTTAAAATAAGTTATGAAATGAAAACATCTAACAGAAATAAAACTGTCATGTATAAGTTAATCTTTGTCAATGGGAGAAAGCCCAGACAAAGCAATGAAGGGAAATGAGAATCGAGAGGAATTGTGTACGAAGGCGATGGCTAAATTGGGCAAGGTCATGACCATGACAGAGGTTGCTTAGGTGCTTAAAAAGGTCCACAGTTGAAAGGGCACCAGGTGCAGACATGATCAGCCATGAAATTCTGAAGACTCTGGATAGTGTGGAGCCTGTCATGGCTGACAAGCCTCTTCAGTAAACATTGAGAAGTGTGTCAACACTGGCAGAGTGGCTGACCAGGATAGTGGACCCAGTCCAGAACAATGGAGACCTGAGAGTGTGTTCCAACTACTGAGGGATCTAACTTCTATTCCCTGTGGAAAAACATGCTCAAGTTGGAAAGGAAGCTCTGACTGATTAATGAAGCTCAGACCTTAGGTTTGGTTTTGGTCTTGGCCAAGACCTTTACCCATTTGCAGACTGCTATAGGGGCTCATGGCACTTTGGTTTTTGGTTACAGGTATTTTGTAGATCTGTTGATAGTTTATGACCACATACTTTGTAAGACAAGGCAGTTCTCATGTGACCTGCTTCGATTATAAATAGCAGGGCTTTCCCATTTTTACTGCTCCTCTTCATATTGTTCATGAACAGAAACTCACGGTGCAGTTGTTCAGAGGAGGTGGTCTGGTTTGGGAATGTTGTAGACTCATCAAGGCCAGGATGTTTAGTTTGGCCTGAGTGTGAACAACAGTCAGCTCCTGTAAGTCTGGGGCCGTGATTCTCAATCAGAAAAGCTAGAATCCAAACAAACATTGGGCGCAGTTTGCACTAATGTAATTGCTAAGTCGAAAGTAAGAGCTCTCTGTCTGTGAGCTGACTCTCACCTCATCATCTCACTGCACTGTATATGTGAAGATTGTGACTTTAAATTGTGACTTTATTCTCCTCAGGATATTAGATTGAGACAAAGATCAGACGTTAAGGCATGCTGGGCTGCTTGAAGCGTTTTCAGTGCATTATTTGATTGTTTGAACGAAGCAATAATCCAACAGTAGAAGTTACAAAACATCCAAGTGGTTTAGTGCCATTAAATAACCATGTCATTTTATTCCGTGTTTTTGTTTTCTGTCATTGTGCTGAATGGATTCATTTCTGTCTGATTGTCTGTGTATCGTATGTCTGTCTGTCTGTCTGCATTCACTGCAGACTGCTACCCTGTAGCAACTTTTCTCAGTTTCTCTCTTTGCAAACCTCCCTTCCCTACTTGTTGTGTGACGTGTCTTTGTTTATACCTCCATTTTACTGGACACCTTCCTGCCTGCTGCCTGTGGCGTGTCGCATCAGCTGTATGCATCACTGTCTCTTTGTTTCTGCTGTGCTTCAGAGAAACCCCTCCTTCCAACTCAATAGCAACACGATTTTGTTGGGCACAGAGCACCAGGTATATTGCTGGTCGAGCTGAGGGAAGGACAGAACAGTACAAGGCAGACGTTACATGAGAAAGTAAAGCAGCTTTGGAAAGTGGTTTGTTAAATTCAACCTTAATTTGTCCCCCGGGATCCTGGCCCACTCCGACAATATTAGCTGTTAACATTCCAGTTTTAACCGTCGGCACATTGGTGGCTTTTTCTTTTAAATGTTATTACAAAAGATTCTATTCATTTATTCTCCAAATTCTTTTATGCCGCAGAGTGTTTTTCAACAAATAACTGCTTGACTGGCAATTTAGTCACTGCTGCCATTTACAGAAGGTAAAATTGAATTCATGTATTGACTTTCCTTTCCCATTATAGAACAATATCCATTTTTTCAATAGCCATTTTGTTAATTCTGTTTATTACTTCTCGTAACTGAATGATAGAACGTCTCGTTCGAATTGCTTCAGAGAAGACAATAGCTGCAGGCGATTTGCAACAGGACCTATGTAGGAACATTTTAAACATATACGCTTAATAAAACACTCTCATTGTTGCTGCACTACGGCTTCCTAAATATGAGGAGGAACAAGAGTTAATGCAAATATATCAGCGAAATACTGACCTGAATAAATGCTGTATGATGATAGTCAACTTAAAGTGTTAATTGTGCTCACAAAATCAGCTTTGCTTAGCAAACCTGAAACATGCAAAATGTTACAATATTACAACATTACAATTATAATACCAAAATGCTCCAGTGTTGCACTTAGAGTTCAGGTTTAAGTAAAATAAGATAAATTGAATCTTAGAGGGATAGAAATCAAATGTAATTTAACTCAAGATAAATCTATTTACTGTTAAACTAATATTTCCTATAAGATAAGAGCTGATCTCACATCCAGAGACTTACAGAAGTATTTATATGCACTTCAACTGCAAATGTATTTTATCGCGATAGACCAACACAAAGTCAGAGATGCTGTGAATTAATCACAATGGATTCATTCTGAATAATATGAACTAAGTTAATGTTTTTTTTTATTGCTGCAAATTGATTAAAATAAGATGTAACAAAACATGGGATCATTTCTTATGTCTGATGATTTTTTGTTTGTCGTTGTTCATGTTCATTTGTTCATAGCAGTTTAGTGTTGCTTCAGTTGTGAGAAGCTGTATGTAAAATGATGCTTTTCGCTGTTGCTTTGTCAACAACAGTAAAATCATTTCGGGGTTCTTCCCGTCCTCTTCAGAGCTGCAGCACGGCGCTGCAGAGGACGGGAAGAACCCCGAGCGCCGAGTAGGAGGAGAGGAGAGAGACTGGAGCTGCTTTCAGAGAGGATTTTTTTTTTAAAACAGGAGAGCAGTGCCACAGAGAAACAGAGACAAGAAAAGAAATTGCATTCAAACTGTAGAGCAGATGACATCCAAAAAGTACAGAAACCTGTGCATTTAATTGCATATTACTGATATTTCTCACTTTGCAGGATTTATCCAGGGTTGGCTTGTTTTAGCTGACTCATTTCTTAATAACAAGTATTCTGAAAGCCGCTGGTTCTGCAGCAAACACAACTGTAATTTTGGCATTATTTGCTTGAAGTGGACATTTCTCAGTTTCTCTACATGTTTTTTTCTGTTTTCTCTCCATCAGAGAGCCAAAGGGAGAAGATGTTTGGTGATATGATTGGACCTGCCCTGTGTCCAGCGCAGTGGCTGCTTGTTGGACTATTGCGCGGTCATTTTTTTTGTACAATGCATTGAAACTGCCTTCCGATCAGTCAAGTGATGATAGGAAGGCACACAAGCTGCATTATATACACCTTGTTCTAAATTATTTTCTCACTTGCATAATCTTATTAAGATTTTCCAAAATGGTCAATACAAATGATGGTCAATATAATTTTTAAGTCATGAACTATTATAGTACAAATCAAATTTTACTGAACAAAGCTCCCAATGAGAGCAATATTCTTTCCAAAAATAAATGAGAGCAGTATTTTTTCAAAAGTAAAAAACTCAAAATGCATTGTTCCAAATTATTATGCACAGCAAGTTTTCTAAACATGTTATGGATTATGAAGAACTGCAAACGGTCATTCTTTGAATGTGCAGCATTAAGTGGTCACATGTACTAAAATCAAAAGCTATTTCAATCAAAAACATCTTAACAGACCGAGTTACATGTTAACATAGGACCCCTTCTTTGATGCACAATCCTTACATCAACTGAACTTGTGAGTTTGTGGATAGTTTATGCTTGAATTTCTCAGTAGGATGTCAGAAAACCTTCCCAGAGCTGCTGATTTGATATGAGCTACATCCCACCTCAGATCTTCTGCTTGATACTCCAAAGGTTCTCAATAGGGTTGAGGTCATAGGAGGATGGTGATCACATCATGAGAAACTCATGATGTGGTCCCACAGCAGCCATTGACACAGAGGTGTTCCTTGCAGCATGAGATGGTGCATTGTCATGCATGAAGATGATTTTGCTACGGTTCTTTTTGAACCATGAAAGAGAAAGCCCAGTCAGAAAGTCCTTATGCTTTGCTGAGGTCATTTTCACACCTTAGGGACTTTGAAGGGGCCGACCATGATTTCAGCCCAAATCATGACTCCACCACCTCCTTGCTAATGTTACAGCCGTGTTGGAACGTGGTGACCATCCACCACCCATCCACTACTGCGTCCATCTGGAAACATCAAAGGTTGCACAGCAGTCATCAGTGAATAAGTCTGTTTGAGAATTAATCTTCATGTATGTCTGGGTCCACTGCGACTGTTTCTGCTTGCGAATACCGGTTAGAGTTGGCCGAATAGTAGGTTCATGCACAACAAGCCTCTGGAGGATCCTCCACCTTGAGGTTCCAGAGGCACCAGCAGCTTCAAATAACTGTTTGCTGATTTGTAAGGGTATTTTAGCAGCTGCTCTCTTAATCTGATGAATTTGTCTAACAGAAACCTTCCTCATTATGCCTTCATCTGCACAAAACCATCTTTGTTCTGAATCAGCCACAAATCTCTTCACAGTACAATGCTAATGCTCCAATTTACGTTAAATATCAAATGTTTTCATATCTTGTTCACTGCTCTACACTACCTGATGATTTTCGGCAGCAGAGATCCTTTCTCTTTCCCATATTGCTTGAAACTTGTGGCCTGCTTAATAATGTGGAACATCCTTCTTCAGTAGGTTTCCTTTAGTTGAGCTCACCTGATAAACTAATCAACCAGGTCTCTGGGTTACATTGATTCAAAGAACCCTGAGACACAATACAATCTATGAATGTAATAGCACAACAAAAAATGTAATCTTTATGACACTTAAATCCAATTTACATAATAAATGGTGTAAATTCACCAAAAGATCTGCCACCAGTACAAATCTTTTGGTGTACTACAGTACAAGTACTAGTACAGCATGTAATCAGCTTCTTTTTTATTTTAAAACAATCTTTAACAGGTCGCCCTGATGGCTGTAGAAATACAATCAACAAAATACAAAAGCAGCCACAGCAGTGACTTTCCCTGATCTGTATTCAGTTTCAATGGATCACTGACAGTGTTTTTCCCTGAAGTGCTGCCGCTCTTTCAAATGTGTCACTTCATTGTTCTGATTTCTTTCTTTTCCCCAAAGAGGAGGATATGATTTCACAGAACGTTAAGTGGATGGGATCCCAGGGAATAATGTTGGAGCTGGGAGGGATTGTAGAGAGAGTGAGTAGTGGGGATGGGTGGAGCGTCACTGACTTGGCCTAATTAAAACCCACCACCATCCAACATCTCTGATTGGTTAGTGGCATTGGCTGTGGCGTGTGAAGGACACTGGATGACTTCCTGAATTACAATTTGCACGACTTTGATAGAAAAATCATCAGCATAGCTGTTGTTTGAGTAGCATTGGGAGACATTACTTGCTGTATGTACAGGGGGGAAAAAACAGCAGTTAATGCCAATCAGACAGGTGGGTGGAATGTCCATCTAAAACTGGAGCCATAAATAAAAATGCTGCGTAGCATCAACCACTTCCACTTTAATGCTGAGCGTTCGGAAATGATCTCATCCTTTTATGATTATGCTTTTTTGCAAAGCTCTAATAGAGTTAAAGCATGACCTCATATTTTCTTAATAGCTCTGACCCAAGTTTAACTGAGTGGCACCAGGAGGATCTAAACTAACCTTGTTTTCCTCGTAGCCGGCATAATTAATACCTAATCATATTCCGCCATTAAAATCACAAGCTTCTGGCTGCTACCAAAGCAAAACTGAAGACCTACGAACGTCATGCAGAGACGGGACAAAATCAAATTCCCAACATATGTTCAAACTCATAATTCACATGATAGAGGACTGAGAGAGCTGCAGGGGGGGAGCATGTGGCTGAGAGGAGGGAGGCCTGCAAGCCGTAGCACATTCCTCCCTTCTGCACATAGGGTGATTGATGGTGGGTGCCACGGCAACATCTTGTCTGGGGCCCAACACACAAGGGTTCCTCACAGAGCGATGATGGACGAACCTGTAGATGCTACCTAAAAATCGAAGCTGGCACATATAGCACATTCCCAGCTCTCTATCTTAACCTGTAATGTATAGTGATTGAAATTTCTTTCGCAGTCCACTGCCACAGACAGTGATGGATGCCAAACAGAAAACACAGGGAAAAAGAGTAGAGCAGGGAGTCTGTGTGCATGCATTTTACATTTGTTGGACACCTGAACATTTTCTCTGTACAGAAACAGACAACCACTTCCAGGTGGAGGAGCTGAGCAGCTAATGCTAACAGCTAACGCCAACTATCCAAGTAAAGACAGCAAAAATAACATAAATAAAGATACGACAGCAGAAGACAGGGAGGAGATTAAACAATCACTGAGCTTCATGACTGGGGAACTGACAAAGTTAACGCTGCAGCAAGAGCATTTGCTCAAAGCTGTAAATGAGGGGAAGTCACTACAAACAACGCTGACAGAACGGGAGAAGAATTCTTTGCTTCAGGAGAGAATTGGAAAACAGGAACGAAACACGCAGAGAGCATTTGGTGATTACAGGACTTGAAACTGTCAGGGAACTGAAATAAAGGAAGTCCATCCAGATTGATGGTTGTCAATTATATTAACAGAATTGAGAAAAAGGGATAAGGAGTTGCTCTATGAATAAATGCAGATTATATATAATGATGACGTTAATTTCAACTATGACAAATGCATCAATAAGTTGATGCATTTGTCAATCTATTGACTAGTTTGTATAGTAAGAATTGTAAGCTAACCAAGAAAATTATTACACCATCAGTGTATTGTCCTCTCGACTAGTGGACGTATATAGTTGCATCAGCATTTCTCTTTTACTCTTTTGAGTTTTTGCCCGTCTACCTGGACTTGGAAATCTCTAACAAAAGGTAAGGCTGTGTGTTCTCTAAAGCATGCACATGGAGAATGGTGTTTTACAAAATGTTAGCAGGACTAACAACTCTAGCTGCTAATATGATGTGCTAAAGAGTTTGACTTTGTTTTGAAATAAAATCTTTTTTAGGATAATAATGAGGGAACTTACGTCTTACATGATATTGCTGTACCTTCAAATATCACAGTTCCTAAAGATAAATAATGAGCAACAATCGGTATCAGCAGCTCAGAGCTTTACAAACCCCTGAGATCAGCCCAGAACAGCTGCTGCTCTATTCATTACAGGCACATTATTCACTACTGAACTTTTGCAGGTGTCTCAGTCAGACATTTGCAGGTTGTTGTTGGTGCTCAGTCAAATGACTCACGTGGTCGTCCTCTATGTTCACCACCATGTGAGAACCCTGCTGTATATGAGCATGTATGACACAGTAAGAGAGCTCTTGTGTGACCTCCTGTCACATGTCCCACATTCACATGCTCTCCCAAACCCACCCATGACTAATGACCTGTGGGCTTATCTGGCTCATTATGCAAAGAATTATTGTTGATAGAGCTTTGTGGAGATCTTCATTTAAAGGGACAGCAGTATGGTATGTGTTTTCCAGACACAACTTTTGCATAATCAAGTTACCCTCAGTTGTTATAAAATGATATATATACCAAATATATTCAACGCCTTGACATTGGGTCTCTGTCTCTTTAAAAAATCCTGCTCTGTCTAAGACTTCGCCTTTCAGGAAGTCATCAGACATGGCTCCTCTGTTAACCCTTTAACATCATTTTTTACCAGCGTTACTCTGAGACGTGGCTCCTATAATGACCTAAGCAGATGAGCTTTTCCACCAGGAATTTACTAATTACGTCTGGCTAGTCTGAAGGAGCTGAGTGGGGGGAGTCGCAGCAGAAGGGGGCTCTGTGAGGCCGAAGCTTGGAAACTGTAGCTGCAAGTGTTTTGTTTTGTATAGCTGAGTGGTTGTCATGGAGATTAAAGGATTTCTCAAACATGCATAAATGATTCAAAGCAACACTCCAGGTATGTTTTTGATGAGGGAACAACATTATAACATGATGTAAAGCTCAAAAAAGTTGATTCTACTGCCCCTTTAGAGACATTAAAAGTGTAAAGTGATTCTTTCGGAAAAGTGTTATGCTTTCATGAAGGTATTGAATTTATAATATTATGATCATAACCAGGAACCAGTGGCTCACTCTGTCCTGCCATGCATGCTCCCTCTGCATCTTCTCAGTATAACATACCTGATGACACACATAATAAAGTCCACTTTGTGTATTGTTAGCCGATCACATTGACTTGTCATGGTGAATCTTCCAGTAGCTGATGAATATTGGATGGGAACAGATAATAAGTTGACTGAGGAGGCCTCCCCTACCCAGGCAGGCGAGGCTGCGCACTCAGCAGTGAAGCGTTGCCCACTGAGACCACATCCAGGATCCAGGCTGCTGAAAGATTTTCTCACAATTGTGCGCACAATGCAGCATAATTGTGGGTGGATTTCATGCAACTCTGAGTAAAAAAAAAACAAGTGTATATTTGTCTACAATTTTGTATCTGTGTGGTAGAAAGAAAGAGAGGAGAACAGCACAGGAAGTTTTTTTTTTCTCTGTCCATATCTGCAAACCTCCAGCTGGATTTTACAGCAGTTGCCTCTTCATCATGAACAGAACTGGATTGTGTTTTAAATCCGAAGCTGAAAGATGGGGATTTCAGGGCTTACACCTTCTGCGTGTGAGCATGGCATGTCATGGAAGGGAGAGAAAAAAAATGGCATTTGCATGACTCAGGAATATGATCCAGGGATGTTTAGCTGTTACATGTAAGCTGTAAGCACACATGTAACAGAGTAAACTGGGATGAATATGAACATGGAATTACTTAGCTTATGTAAATGCATTGACGGTTCAGAAACCCCAGTTCTAACTTCTAGATTCATATAGTCGCCGTCTGTGATGCAGAAGGTAAACTCTAACAATCAGTTATCTTTTCCCAGAGTTTAATGTGAAACAGGAAACCTTCTGAAAACACACAGAAACTCTACAGTATGAACATTAAAACACCAGGAGATCTACAAGCAGGCACTGAATCTTTCACATAAAAAGTTGAGGTGTGCAAATTAATTTCAAATGTAACCCATGCATTCTTATATTTCAGAGCTGCAACATGTTGGTTCATAAAGCTGATGATGTTTTGTACTGTTGCTAAAATGATAAAAAATATTAATAATCATTTTTAAGACTGTTCCAGTGAGCAGCGGATTGGTCACAAATCCAGCCCACTGCCTGGAGACACTGTGACGGATTATAATGCTTCATTTCACCTGTCAGTGATTATAATGTCATTGTTAACCTGGGCTGCTGGTTAACTGGGCTTCATCCTGAGCTTGTATTTTACATAGTGTTCATAACTGAACAGGATCTATTGGTTACTGCATGGTGTAGTAATGTAAGCCTTGCTTAAGACTGCAGCCAGGTGAAAATGTACAGAGTAATTAAAGCATCTCTGGAACATACTGGGTTGTATTTCACCTCTTCTGGCAGACCGTTTCACCACAGGATGAGATGGAGACCCAACCTGATGAGGCCGTTCAGCAGCTCTGTGTTCATTTAAGAAATTAACTGTTAAGTTTTTTTAGCTTGAATTTGACTTTTTAGATCAAGTACTTCAAGATTATCAACAGTCTAAAAGACTTTTAAATTTAGAGCAACATATTCCTCGAGGCGACGTGTTGTATATTGAATTGATCTGAATCATATTCATTTGAACTGAAATCATCATCATCCTTTGTTAAAGACACAAGTAGGCCCATATTAAAAAATATATATTTGACTGAATTAACTGAACTGAATTTAAATGAACTGAATTGATCTGAATCCAACTGAACTGAATTGTATTGAGCTGAAATCCAGTTCTGCTGCTTGTGATGCAGAGGTTACATTTTATCAAATGTTTTAAGTTGCGCATTGAATTAAAAAGGCATGAAACAGGAAAAAGAAGGAAGTCCGATACTTCAGCTTCATTAACATGCACATTAACATGGGGCCAGTTAGGCCCCAAACATCACCTTGTCTCATGTTGAAAGAGAAATACAGCGGCTGACAGAGCCTTTGCATTGCTTATTGATGAGTGTGAGTGGATAGGATGACAGGACAATGTGAAACGAGAAACTGTTCACAGGATAAGGTGGATGGGGGGGGCAGAGGCAGTGGTGGCTGCGGTGTGATTTAACATTTCAACATTATCATTTAAAAAGACAAGCCTGGCCCCGGTGTGGGCCCAAATGGAGCCACTGGTAAGGTAAGGAAGGAGGCAGAAAACGATGCCGAGAGATCTCATGCCTCACGGGAGAGGAGAGGGAGAAAACTGAGAAAAAAAGGAAGTAGGGGTTGCATTTCCACTCAAAACTTAATTATGTATGGAGGGGCAGCTGGAGAGAAAGAGGTGAAGAGGAAAAGAAGTTACTTTTGCAGGTGGCAGGTGGAGTGCAAGGAGAAAAAGAAAGATAAAACATGTATAGCTTGTATAAACGTAGCTCAAAGACTGTATTTGTTGAAGAGTTATTAGTGATAATTCTCTTACCTGTGAAAGAAAGAAGCCATAATACTTTGAGTCTGATGGAAGGTAAGCAAGTTACAGTAAAGGACTCGAACGGAAAATCTTCATTATCATTGGAATGTGACAGGATGCAGTGATGGCTGGCCCATAGAGGACGCTGTACTTCCTGATGTTCAGGGGGACGGAGGAGGACCTAAAAATTACATGTTTTATCTAAAACATTTTTAAATAATTGTTTTTAACCTGTTTTCCCTTCCAATGTGTGCCTAAATGTAGTCTGAATGATTTACACAACATTTCAACGAACTGAATTCAACAAATACAGAAAAAAAAGGTATTTCCATTGAAGTTTTGCAAAATACACTAACATGTTTTACCAATAAACGAAGGGTTTTTGTGGGGTTTTTTGTCACAAATTGGACTTGTTTCCATCAATCAAATTTATTTTCGTAATTCCAATTTCTGCAATATCATGGTTAATGGAAACCCAGCTGCAGCTACATCAATCCAGCAACAGTGTTGCACATGTGGGGTACAAGGCACATAACATGCCAAGACAATGATGAGTTGGAAATGTTCAGTCAGCGGCCGCTTGGCTGGTCTGGTGATCAATGTGTGTAATAGTCCAGTGTTAATATGTAGGAAGCGTTGTTTTCTTACAATTTGTTCCCCTCTGAAACGGTTCCATGCTAGTTAAGCTCAGTCACACATGAGCAAGATGAAGGAATGGAAGGAGTGATGGGCAAAGATATAAGGAGTCGTTGGAACAATTGGGAGCAGCTGTGAAAAAGCAACCGGAGTAATTGTGTTTTTCTGGGCCAGCCCACTGCTGTCTGCATCTCTGCCCATCTAATTTTTCTCCTTGTACTCTTCTTACACACCAAATGACTTATTAACATACATACAGTACACACACACACACCCCCACCCACCCCCACACACATGCACATGCAGTCATATACATCTTGAGCCCTGGTTCGCTCTGTGGCGCCTCCTTCCACTGCAGTCTAATTTTCTGCTTTGCTCTTGTGACGGCTCTTCCCTGAAACTGAAGGGGGTTATTCTTGTTTGTGACGCGCCCACACACATCACTGCACAAACGAATGTGGTGGGAGGCACACATCGCATGCACAAGTGACAGAATCACCAAGTCTTATTCTTGGTCCAGTCATCCTCAACTTCTCCTGATTCATAGTAGCAGTGAGATTCCTGGGCCAGTTCTGTTCTGTGGCTGCCCCACTTAAGACAGCAGCAAGCTGACTTTACATCAGAAAAGGTTAGGAAGGACTGACAAGTTAGTTGAAATATGTGTTTAAGAGAAAGTGTTTTGTTCACATTTTGAGTGGAAGGAAGTTGTGCTCAGTCTCTTCTTCAGAGGTTTTTGTGTCATCTCCTTCAGTGAGATGACACAACAGCGGGGGCGCTGTTGCTGCAGCGCCCCCGCAGGTGAGCCGGTAAACACTTTTCAAAGGTTTGGTTTGTTTGACAGCGCACCGCATCAGCTGGAAATGTCACATATGTTTTGTTCCCAATTGAACCGAGTCTATGAGATTATTTCCTTTAAAAAGAAATGAACAGGTGCAGCTAAGAAGTGGTCGGTCAGTGGATGGATTCAATTCAATTCCAGTTTTTTCCTCAGCAGCTACTGTTACACAGTCTGGGTGAAATTGGGAATATTTTTACTGTCACTATATGTGATGAGAATTTTCTGGAAACTGATGTCTAAAAGAACCATCATCAAGCAAAATTAAATGAAATAATACTTCACTATTCGTTGGGCTTTTCTCCTGTTTTAAATCAGTTCTTATTTTCTAGCCCAGTTTGGGCCTTTCCTCTCAACCTGCAGAGCTGTTGTAGTTCTCCCTGTTTTCATCTGTCAATTCTGCATCAGTTCATTTGTGAAACAAACATTGTTTATATCCAATATATAAGACAGGAGGGGTGTGGAGCGCTCCCAATCCTTCACATTTCTAAAAACACTTTCCTCCACATCTTGAGACAATCAACTTTTTTTCACAGAAATGTAAAAAGACATGTGGAACCAAACCATATTTGGTAGCATAAATGATAAACTGTCTTACAAAATATTTGTATATTGGTTGATTGCAAAAAAAAAAAGAATAGTCTACATTTGACTTGAGTCGATGACCAACACAAGATCAATCCCCATCATTAAACATGAAAGGTCATCGTGCAAGAAAGGTGGTTCCAGATTGGCACACCTGCAACACAAACAATAGATTTTAAATTATTCAGCGATGCCATCAGATTTAGGCGTAAGCAGCAGTGCGGTGCATCACTGTCTGCGCTGCACCAAGACACTCAGCTCCCTCCAGCTGCAGAAAACTCATCTGCGCTGGACCAGTGGCTGCTGCTGCCACACTGCCCTCTACCAGCTCAGCTCTATTAGTTCAGCTTCACCACCTCCCAGCGGCCCCAAGGTTGTGACAAAGTGGCAGTTAATGTCTCTCTGTGTGCGTATGTGTGTGTTTGTGTGTTTGGTATTTTGCATTTTTCACTGGACAGATAAGGTGGATATAATAGCATGAAAGCAATTTAGAAAGTTGAGCTAATTGGTTGAGTAATTGGTTCGGAGGTCACTGGCAAGAAAAAGAATCTGGTGACATTTCTGACTAAATAAAAGGAAAAGAAAGGAACAAAAAAAAAGTTCTTCTAGCCACACGTTGCATTTGCTCCTGCAGGCGCAGAACGGAGGGAGCTCTGTTGCAGCATTGCAGTTAGTAGCTTCAAAAAATGAGAAAAAAGATGACAACTAGTTTTCCAGTTGTCTTTAAGGGCAGTTGTCTTTGGTTTCAGTAAGCGCCTCACAGTCAGCAGCAGAGGACTGGCCTCTGCTGCTGACTGTCTTTAAGCTGCTGTTTCATACAACATGTTCACACCTGATACAATAGATACCATAAGTTTATATCCACTGTACAGAAGGACACATAACCTTTCTTTTTTCTCCCATTAGGTCAAACTAAACCTTCTCTGTTTTTGCAAAATGCCAGAATAAGAAGACAGAAAACAAATATTTTAATGGTTTTTTGTAGAATTTAATAAAATGTTTTGGTTCTTCTTCAAGCTTTTCACAATAGTTGGAGTTCTGGCCCATTCTGGCTGCTTCACTCACTCACTCACTCACTCACTCACTCACTCACTCTATTTCACATCTATGGGATCTACATCAGGGCTTTGTGTTGATCCCTCCAAAATCTTGGCTTTGTTCTCGTTGAATGATTTTGGGGGAGGAGCTGTGGGCGTCATCACACAGGAAATACAGGAAATTCATAGCTGATTGGATCAGTTATAAAGTCATATTCAATAAATTACAATATGCATTCTGATGAGGCCCATGTGTCAGAAAAGATGTATCTTTTGAAAATAGCAACCTTTAGGTTGGTAAGCATACTTTTCGTTACATCTAAATTTCAGTATTGTATTATTGGCCTGATGTAATATTTTAAAGTTTTCATTAACTGTATGGAGAAAAATCATCAAAATTAGCTGAAATAAATGTTAAAATAACACCATTTTGTGTGTAATTAATCCTTATAACATCTTTCACTTGGTGATAATGTTCCTGAAAAAAATGGGGTTTTCAGTGATGTTCTAATTTATTGAATTGGTCTAATAAATTGATATTTATACATACTGGTTTGTCTCTAAAATATTTATGGAGGAAAAGGATTTCTATCTGGAACATGAATAAAACTATATATCCTAAACCATTTTTAGAAACGTTCATGTTTTATTTATATCTTACATTCATAAAATAAGCCAATTGGCCCTTTATTATAAAGAATATAATATGAGACATGCAGCTGAAACTGAAGATATCTGGAAGTCAAAAGTGACAGTCGTCCCTCTGCAGAAACAGGCCTGAAGCATTTACAATAATGGACAAACCGAAATGGACATGTCAGTCATCAACTTGACTTCTGCTCCCCTCTGCACACCCACATGCATTTACTCCCTGCAGCATGAAACTCAGAAAGCACACACACACACACACACACGCCCCCACACACACAGCTCCGGGACGCACATGCTTCCAAGGCGAAGGGCTTCAGATGAGTTTCCCTGTGTTCCATACATGCACAATTATCATGCACAACAAATGCAAATGTTCAAACATAGAAATAAGCGTATGCACATAAAAATGACATTTTTTAACCTTAGCACTTCAGCTGAGGGTAACAGGAGCTCTGAAAGCTGCTTCCTTTCCATGCAAATTGACACCCACCAGTCCCTGTACACACTCCCTGCTCGGCATGCACACACGTATGCGTGATCCGGTGTGCTTGCATGACAGTGTCAAAATGTATGTGTAAGAGTAGTGCTGACACTCGGCGAAGGTGCTATCCCGGCGTGCTGCTTTTTCCTGTGTGCTGTAACCAGGCAGGCGGAGGCAGAAAAAGATGGAGCTCCTTCTCACGTAGTTTCATTCTAAGCAGTAGATGTATTGTCTCTGATGTGAGCGCATGCCTGCAGGAGCCTGTTGATTATGTTTCTGCTTTTATAATCTGGTGAGGTCACTGAGCATTTCACACTGAGGAGCTTTGAGAAAAACCAAAACGTAACTGGAACACAAAGGGGAAATAAATGTTGCCAGTATCACACGCCTGAGTTGCCATATTGTTTCAACTGTAGTATGTGAGCCATAATGCCAGGTAGTAAAAAGAAGAGTACAATATTTCTCAGTACCAATTATCTGTTGCTCTCTGCTGGTCAACATGTGGTACTACATCTATGCCATTTGACTCTATGCTTCTTCCTGCATGCTGAGCATGAGCAGGCTCGCAGTAAAATGTAAAGAGATTATGATTTGGGTGAGTAAAAAGCAATGTCTATAAAATAATGAAAATTAAACAAAAATAATTAACATTAAATAAGCAATTGCATAAAGTGCATTTGTTGATGTTTGTTTCTGGTTATTTATTGCGAGCCAGCTTACATTAACCTCTGCTTTCAATACTTTAAAATAGTGTCCAGGATAATAGAAATGTCTTCTAGAATGGTACAAACTGTTAATCATGAAATAGTTTCTTAGCATGTGATGCTAAGACAATTACCCCTAAAATACCTATGAAGAACATTTGTGCAACGTTTCGTGCTTGCATCATCTTATGAGGAATTCTGTTTTATCGTCCAGACTGTTAACCAGTCAGAGCTTCGAGGGAGAGAGGCAATGAGGAAACCACTGTGGAAGAAAACTCAGATCAAAGCTGGACTGGAGGTCGCTAAAAGGAACGTTCTTCGGTCCAATGAGACAAAATGGAGCCATGACATGAGGCGCTATGTTTGGCTCACAACAAACACTCCACAACACCACAAACACACCATCTCCACTGTGAAACATGGTGGTGGCGGCATCATGCAGCATCATGCAGCAACATACAGAGAAATCCTGGAAGATGACATGTTTCCACCTGCCAGAGAACAACGGCTTCAGAAAACTTTGACTTTCCAGCAAGACGACGACCTGAAGCATTGAGCTACAGCTACACAGAGATGCTTGCAAGACAACAAGGTGGAGGTTCTGGAGTGGCCCAGTCAAAGTCCAGTCTTCAATACCATAGAGAATTTGTCCAGATGAGCAGACTGCCTGAGACCGACTCACAATAACTCCCTGCTGGAACAGAGCCACTAAACACTGACTAGAACGGGCTACATATTAGTGCAATAACTTATTTCATGTTCAATATCTTTATTTGATTGTCATTATTTTGTAGAAATCTGTTTTCACTGTGGCATTAAAAGCCAAATAGTGTTGATCATAATTGATTTGGAAAAGACTAAAACTTTTTATAGCCATTGTCTGTAGAGACTGATTCAGTAAATTAAATTACTGAAAGTTCATTTACTTCAGTTACTCAATTTAGTGGAAATGTTATTAATTAAGATTAATTCCACACAGACAGAAGTTTTCAAGCCTTCACTTCTTTAAACTATGATGAGAATATTAAATCAGTCCCATAAATGCCATTTTTCATAGAGAAACATGCTTCATGGTTATTTTCAAAGGGGCATTTTAATCTACCAAACGGGCCTCATCAGAACATGTGCTCCAGTTTGGCTCTGAGCTGTAAGCTGAAGTTTCTTGTGCCTGATTTGAAGCTGTTGCCATCCATCCAAAATCTGAGGGAACGTTTGGAAAAGAAAAACAGAAGAATTGAAGAGGAGAAGGTCCAGCAATACACAGAGTGTGTATTCTGTGTAGGCTAGAATACACACTCCAAGGTTTCAGCTTGTGCAGCGAGTTCATTCGGGTCTCTGCTCCTCCTCTTGGCTGCAGGGATCGTTGGTGTTGGCTGGAACTTGCTCAACCTTTAAAGAACAGAGATGGTGAACAAATACAGAGTTAAAAGTAAAAACAGCATCCAGAGCTGGCCAGAATTAGAGTGTTAGAGTTCAACAGCTTGTTTGATGGTTCTGTTTTCCTCTTTGTCTATCAATTTTCTTCTGACTCAACGTTGACACAACACATACATTTTAGATAGCTTCTCATTGCCTTTGATACTTATTAAGAATAGTAAATAGTTTTTTCCCTACCTTTTGTTTTATATTTCAGAGAAGAGTCTGTTCCTTAACAATGCAAAGATATTAATACTTCTGGAAGGAGGCAGAAATCTCACTCAAAGTTACAGACAAGTTAAAAACCTGAAAAAAACACTTAATTTAAAATGAAATATCAGTGATGAAAGGTTTCAGAATAAGACAATTCCCCAGGGAAACATACTTAGCTGGACTGCCATATATCTCAGTAAACAGTTACACATAATATCTTCATAAAAACTGCATTTAATGTGGTTTAACCATCTGTTCATCATCATCTGGATCATTTCAGCTCAGACTGGCGTTAAGACAGAGATCTGCCCAGCCTCAGTCACAACAGTCAAAGTTAACATTTGTGCTTGAAGCCAGATTTCTGCTCTGAGGTTCTCAAACTTTCCTCCCTGTGTTTTTCTTTTGGAAAAGAAATGTTGGAGGTTGTTAGTTCTACTCAGTTCATTTGTTTGTATTCGTCTTACAAATATTACTATCAGCATTTCTGGTTGTGGGAGAGCCAACAAACCTCCCTGCTGTAAATCCAGCAAAAATCAAATCAGAAATATGGATTTGTCCTCTGAGAGACGGCACAGAAAATAAAACCAATTAGATGAAGACTAATTGCATGTAAAATGCAACACACCCTTCCCCAATTAAAAACAAATAAACCAATCAGAGGCTGTAGGCTGATCTTATTAGCTATTAAGAGCCATTTAGTGCAGCAGATAATCAGCACCACATTTGATTATCCACTGAGAGAATTACACACTGCTGGGTGTGTGGAGCTGGCTGGGTTACACAGATTATTTCTGTCATTACTGAGCTGAATGGCCTGAGTGGCCAGTCACATTGTTTTGATGTTGATGGATCAGGGAAAACAGAGTGCTGGATTCTGGACCCACACTGTGTCTGGTTTGAGTTTTGTAGCATGTGTATGTGCAAACTCAACATAAAAATCTCAGTTTAAGGGAATCCATCTACATGCGCAAGGTCAGTTTCTGCTTGAATTCTGTGTATTAAGGTGCATGCTTTTTTTTTTGTAACATTTTGTGCTGCTATTTGTTCTTATTTACAATAAGCAGACAGGAAATGATTAAGATCCCAAAGGCAGGAATCATATTTTATATTTCAGACTGCAGCATAAATTGTTTCTGGTGAGAGATGTCAGCCTGAGAAAAGAGGGTTTCATACAGTGAACCGTATCTATAGACAGTGGTGCTTCTTGTAGGAATGCTGCCCTGAGGAAGCCCCTCTAGACTAGCACCAGGTCTCCAACTCCAGTCCCCTGGTGTCCTGCAACTTTTAGGGTTTTTTCACTAATGATAGTCCAGTGGACTCGGTTCAACTGGGGACTAAAGTTGCAACAATTTGGTCCATTTCCAGCTGCTGAGGTTCTCTTTCACACTGCACCATGTCAAAGCTAACAAACCCTTTGAGCAACCTGTTCCCCTCCCCACCTGTGGTGGCGCTGCACCAAGACGCTCTGACTCTCTAGGCTCTTATGTTCTCATGATTAAAGATCTGCTTCCAGGAAAGGAATTGTGGAAATCCACATTCAAATGTGTGAAGGTTCTGCTATTTGAAGAACAGCCAAAACGTTTGACCCAAGTCGTACAGATCTGCCAAATATTGCATATTTAAACTTTTGAATTAGATTTGTTTCTGCTGTTATTGTTGCCTTTGCCAAATACAAACAGTTTTAATAATTCTTTATGAACTAATACAGAAAAGATTTGGTGTTTTAATCATTTGATGTCAGTCAGTGAGATAAAAAAAAGTAGTTTTTGTTTGACTGTATGCAAATATGGACATTTAACCACACATGCAGGATAATTTGGAGGCAGAAGATGTTCTTTGGCGCCCTCTGAAGGCAACAGCTAACAGAAGAAGAAGAATTTGCATATAAAGCAAAATTGTTTCATCATCATAAATAAGATCAAAAAGGCTTAAAAATACAGTGACGAGTTATAATGAATTAAACATTTAAACGGCACAGTTAAGCAGATAAAATCAATACCAATACAGATAAAATAAAATCAAGTCTCAGTTGGTTGAAAGGTCAGTGAGGCAAAATAAGTTTTCAGACAAGTTTTAAACATGGACAGTGAGGGCGTGTGGGATGTGCAAAGGCAGAGCGCTCCATAGCAACAAACAGAGAAGCTTCCATTTACAACTGGGAATGACCAGGAGCAACTGCTAATGACCAGGAGCAACCGGGAATGACCAGGAGCAACTGGGAATTGTCATGATGTTTTCTAATTTTCGAACCCACATGCAGAAACAAACAGACAACTGGGAAAAGTTTAGTTAGTTTATTATAGAGGAACAGGTTTTCACTTTGACAGGTCCAGAGGGTAAGTGGCTAAGCGCTGGCGTCTCAGGATTTCTGCAGCACAGAAAGACAGGTAAGTTGAATTCTGGTTTTGGCGGAAATGTCAGCTGTGGCTGAAAAGTCCATTCTTATTTGAGAATGGTTGTGTTCCGAACAGAGGGGGAAAGTACTGTGTCACCAGAGTCTGGTTCTTGCTGGGTGAGGAGATGGAGCGGGTTGAGAGGCTGCACACACAAAGAATCACTAAGATATTCACGACAAAGAAAGCACAAGGGAATATAGTTTAGGCCTGAAGTACCATTACTGGCTAACGCTCTGGCGCTGAAGCAGCTCCCCACTAATATACTCCTCCACAGCTGATTAGATGAGCAGCAGGCTGGGTTCCAGTACCATGGTCACGCCCCAAGGATGACTCAGCCTCTGCCACTCCTTCTGGTGGAGAAAACCAAAAGAACACCCCAACTCCAGATCCCAACAGGAATGACCAGAAGCAAGTGGGAATGACCAGACCAGGAGCAACTGGTCAGCAGACCTGAGTGACAAACAATCCAAGTCTGTTTGAAACCTTCAAAACAATCAAAATAACTTTCAAATGAACTCTAAAACACCCGGACAGCCAGTGGAGAGAATCCAGGACAGATGTAATGTTCTGTCTCAAATGTTCCTGTTAGCAGAGGGAAGCAGCATTTTGCACCAGCCTGACTGCAAAATGTTCTGACATAAATCCTTATTTCTGTTCATTTTGAGGATTTTTCTGCTTCAATAAGTTGAAGCAGAAATGCCTGGTGTAATATTTATGATTTTTATTACACCAGACAAAAAACAAAAACATTTTAAGACCAAATGAAAAGAATCTATGAGATAATAAAAACCTTATTTTGAAAAGTAATTTTTTTATCTAACAAACTAACCCAGCCAGCATACCTTGTCCCTATATGGAGCCCAGTGGGTTTCCATGGTGGCCCCACACAGGTTTGCCCATGTAGGGGCACCGCCTACATGGGTCCTACATGCCATGCCCCTACATGGGCAAACCTGTGTGGGACCCATATTGTCTGCCCTCCTTTTCCCCATATGGGGCCCACCGAGGTATGCTGGTTGGGTAGCCTGATTAGAATACATATTCTAATTTACTGAATATGACCATGATGTTTAACCCACATCAACTGTCTCTCTGAGACATTAAGGACATGTTAATGTAAAACACGAAAACAAACCTTCTCATTTAAAACTGAGAAGGTTTTAAGTGAAACTGCTTGTTTATTTGTTTGTTTGTGCCCCTCCAGGGGCCTGATGTCGTTTTCTCCACGACAGCAGGACACAACTCTGATTATGATTGGATGATATCTTCTTCATCATTAATCATTTTCTTTCTCTTTTTGACCTTGTTGTGATTGATTGGGTGCAGCAAAACATCCCAGGCATGACTTTGTAATCATCAGAGGTTTATTGCAGTGCACATCAGCTGCACTGATTGCATTGAAATAAATTATTCTAATACAAATAAATAGCATCTGATTTGACTCCATAAAGCCAGTGTTTACTTCGTTTCTTTTTTACTTCCTCTTGCACACAAAACAATTCAACCTACAGTATCTGATTTGACACTTTTCTTGCTTCATATGAAACATGTAGAATTATTAGACTAGATTTCTCAGAAATTGGATTATTTGGCAAAGGTTTCACAGGATTTCACAGACCAAAATAAAATCTCTTCAACTGTCGGACGAGTGGGGGAGAGCTGTGCTTAGCAAAACTGAATCAGCTCTTTCATGCTGCAGCCTTTCTCACAGCAAATGTCAGATATTTTTCCAGCGGATCGTCTGATTCGAAAGGTCAGGGGGTGCCAATGAGGAGCCAAAGAGGAGGAGGGGATTTGGAGTGTCTCTGAAGCCTGGTCTTCCTCAGTGGAGGCGTCCTGGTCCCCTATGCAGAAGATATCAAATATTTAGAGAGAAAACTGGAAAAAAATTGTGATCCCACCATGAGATCAAAGTCTTAGACAGAGAGAACTTACAGCCAGCGGCGAGCTGCTGTTGGCTCAGTTCTGAGTCCGGGACGCTTCTCCTCAGCCGAGAGTTCCCACAGGATGAGACGGCCAGGCGGATCAGCTCTCGCCCACACATCTTAATCCTGTCCTGCGCCTGAGCCAGCCGCGCTGCAGCCAGCAGCACCACCAGCAGACCCAGCAGCCACCGAGCAGCAGCCATGGCGTGACGTGCAGATGGTTGGTCAGCAGAAGGAAAAGACTTGTTGAAGTTATGATGAGTGAGGCTGGCAGGTTTGTGACCTATTCTAGGAACCTGTAGGGGCTTATATAGTTAGCGTGTGTCACTCATGGCTGTGCCTTTAAAACAAATTGCTGAGTCTGGCAGGTTTTCTCCAAAAGATGTGTTCGGCCTTGCTGAGGGAAATGGATGTTCTGAGCCACAAATAAGTCCAAAACTCAAGGCTGAAACTGACATAAAGATAAAAACCTGATTTCATAATGCTCCACCACAAATGCTACAAAAGCTAAGTGTAAGTATCATAAAAGTGATTTATATTGGCTTAATGAGAGATGTGTTTACCCCATATCTTAAGACATCCCGAAGGATGGCAGCTAATTGGAGGAGAGAGGAACTAGGAAAGATGATGTCAAGGATACTGACGCAGCTTGGTCACCTCAGGCCATGCTCCACTTAGAAAATCATAATGGTGATGACTGCTTCATGTGACAGCACAGGGGGAAAAACAAATGGTGGCACGTTAACGTGTGAAATGTACTAGCAGTTATGCGTACATTTTGAAGCTGAAGTAAAGATAAAGTCCGACAACAAACCCTGGTGTGTTTCTGGAGGTGCTTCTGCACGAGCTTCCTGTTCCAATACAAAATACTCATTCCAGGATGAGGAGCATTCTGTAAAAACACATCAACTCTTTACAAAGTCCATCCATTATCTAATACGCTTATCCTTACAGAGCCACCAGAGGGGGCTGGTGTCTTCCTCCACGATGCCAGTCCATTGCCTAATAATATAAACAATAGGTGCCTGCCATGCAATGTATTGCTATGGGCAGGCCCCAAAAATAATAAATAATATTTTTGAGAAAAGTTTTGATTTTCACAAAACTGAAAGTATAAGAATAACAAATCACAAACTGTGTTTCATAGGATGTAACCAGTGTCGCATAATTCAGTCTGTGAAGACTGAGTTTTAGTCTAAATCAAGTTTCTAACTGCTTGAAGAATCTTAATAGTTCATAACCAAAACTTCAAAGCAAATGTTGAACTTTATTCAAATGTACCAAACAGTGAAGTGAACTAGTGGTTTAGAGTTTATCCATGAAAGTTCATTTGAGGAAGCTAGAGATTTTCAAAGTTAGCAAGTGTGCTAGAAACCTGCTCAGCTGTCAGCGCGTTAGCTCATGTGTGCCCACCAACCCTATTACCAAAAAGCGTTCAATGTGATCTGCTGCAAATGTCAAGTTGGTTCTTAAAAAGTCGACACTTAGAATTTAATAATCAAGATGGATCTTGATTACTCTCAACTTACATTACATGAAAGTTTATATGAAAATAAATAAGAAACAAAAAGACTGAAAGAAAGACAGACAGAAAAAATATATATTTTTAATTATCAACTAAAAGAATATGCAGTGTTCTCCATCTGATATTTCATCTTCTTCACTTCAAGTCCTAATAAAACAAGGGAACTTTTCTGTCTGCTGAAACAAATAAAACTATGTCCAGTTAGAATGGTTGTACAGTGTCCCTCAAAACTCTTTTCATGTTTATTAATAAGAAGCTTTTTTTAACCTCAGTTATATTTTGAGGCAGTAAACAGTTCTGAATCACTATGTACAGAGCAGACTGATCAGCTTCATGCAGGTAATTAGCCTTTTGTTGTAGCGTATGGTGGTATGATTTAAAAATGGCTGCACAAGGTGATTCAGTCATCCGAAGGAAGAGACAGCAGAGCGGCAAGCGGCGAGTTCATGCTGCCACAAGCATGACTCTGAACCAGCACGGTCACTAACAGGACTGTCAGATGACTCAGCTGTTAATTCACGTAACACACTTCCAAGGTTACAGGCTTAGGTCTGTGAGATTTCCACTGACTCCGTCTATTCCCGTCCCTTTGGGTCTGTCTGGGTCATGAAAACCAGCCAACGTTTGTCAGGACTTCTGAGTTTTAATCGGTCGTGGCAGCACCGATTAAACTCCTGGTATTTCTCCTCTCAGCTGATCTGCAACTGCAACACGTTTTTTCTTCAAAACGAGCAGGATAAGATTTTGCTTGTGAAGAAATGAAGAAATGTTATCATGAAGAAATGTTATACAACAGAAATTTATTCAACCTGGATTGAATAAATAGAGATTTTTTTTTCTCTCCTGTGAACTAAAGTCATGGATATGCACCAACAAAAACAAGCAAACAATGAATCATTAAGAAAATGTAATTAGTATATATGTTCAGAGCCAACTTTGGTCACTTTTGCTTATTATCAGTTATTTGTAACCCTACTACTAACCATGTGCACAAACCCTTTTGCCTGTCAGACAGCACTGATATTTCAGGAGTTTGGAGAACCCAGAGAGACAGGAAACTTTGATCCGTCTGTCTCCAGGTCAGCCAGAGTCTGGCATCCTCTCTGCTGCTCTGCTCAACCCTCAAGTTTTCTGCAGCACTTAGATTCTGTTTCAATTCAATTGTCAACTCGAGACACATTATATAAAAAAAAATTAAAAACTTTGGTCACCGATATGGTCAAGGAAGAAGAGTAATTTCTTGTCCGGTGTACCTTTCAGGGATTTTTTGCTACATGTTTTTGAACCATAACCTGCTGAATGACCCAATTATAACCAATATCTAGTTAACTTTCACAGGTCGTCACATTTTTATTATGAATCTCAATGTTACACAATATGAAGGAATCGAAAATTCTGCATTTCAGAGGAAAGGACAAGGATCCAAAGCACGAACAACGTTCAGGTTAAAGTCTAGGTGTAAGTCTAACTGAGACCCTACAGCAGAACTTTAAACAGACCATTCGTGCTCCAGGTGCTGGTTATTGCTGCCAATGTTGGCACCACCAGCTATCAGATTTAGCTTTTTTTTTTCAGAAAGCTTTTTTCTCTTACTAAATTAGAGAAATGTGTTCCCAGGGTCCTCAGAAGAGAATAAGGCCCACAGTGTCACAGATCATCTGTCATACAGAACAGTGGTAGATACTTCTAACCTCTCTCCCAAACAACTCATCTGCTAGATGTTATCTAATGGTTGCTAGACGATTAGCAACCAGGACCATCCTGCTCTCTGTGTGTGATGCCAGACAAACATGGCATCTGGCTGTGGTCAGTGGCTTCTGTGTCACATCATATCTCTCCCCCAGGGAAACTCATGGATTGCTAATAAGAAGTTCCTAGAAAATCTGATCAACCCTAAAACAGTTAAGTAATAATTTGTAAAAGGTATTTTGAATTTTTAAAATAGGTAGTAGTTAAAATTGGACACCACCCACACCCCGTTTTCCTGCACATACATAAACTTCTGCAATGAAACAGGAGTCCATTGTTATGCATTTTTCATATCTAATGAATATCAGGAAAATTGTGTCAACTCATAAAAAGCTGTCCGGAGATGGACACTAGTTCATCTGCTTCTCTACTCCTAATAAGTAAAGCATCTAGAAAGCTGCAAACACTAAACAAAGATTGCTGTGTAATTACAGTAATAAATACCAATGGCCATATGTTAGCATTTTAGGAGAGTAGTGTATGTGAGAAGGAAAGCATTATCCTCTAAAGTGCCCTGTAAGTGCTTAAACAGAACCTGACTGAACGCACCTGATCAGATTATTCTGTTGCAGAAATAGAACAGAACATGTTTGACTTTTAGTCAGCCAGGCGATGCAGGAGCTAATCCTGCTAATCCTTGACAGCAAAATTAAACCTTTGGCCTCTTCTCTCCACTAACACGCCCCTTCACTCCATCTCTCCCTTCAACTTAAGTAACCTAAGCAATGTGCTCAGAAGGTCATCTGACATTTTTACCAATAATGTGAGGCATGGGGGTGGGGGCATGGTGGTGTGGGATAGTGACAGGCTGACAACTGATCAGTTTGTGTGACTTTCTTAGATTGGAAAGGCATAAAACAGAAATTAGAAGATGTTATGATGGTTGATACAGTACTGTGGAGAAGTATTGGTCACCTCATAGATTTTCTCTAGTTTTGTTTTTTGCCACAGTTAAATGTTTCAGATCACCAAACTACATTTAACATCAGACAAAGATAACCTCATTAAAGCAGTTTTCAACCATTGATTTAATTTAGTGAGAGAAAAAAAGGTTTCCTAAACCTGAAAGCTGGTGGTGCCAACACTGGCAGCAACAACCGCTACATGGAGCACGAATGGTCTGTTTAAAGTTCTGCTACAGGGTCTCAGTTGGACTTACATCTAGACTTTAGCCTGAATGTTGTTTGTGCTTTTGGATCATTGTCCTTCAGAGTTTCCTCTGAAATGCAGAATTTATGGTTCCTTCAAATACAGCAGGTCATCCAGGCCCTGACGCAGTGACAGAGCCTCAGACCATCACAATAACAACACTGCTTTTAGCTGTAGACATGAAGCTCTTTTTCAGGAATGCAGTCTTAGTTTCACATGTGATTCCATGCATGCCTTCTAGAAAATTCCACTTTTGTATCGTCAGCCCACACAATATCTTCCCAAATTCTTGGGTTGTATTTTCTTCTGGTGAGTGAGAGATCAGCCTGAGTTACTTTGGTCAGCAGTCGACTGGCCTTGGCACTCCACTGTGGATGCTCTTGCTGCCCAGTTTTCCTTTAATTGTGAATGTTGACCTTAAGTTAGTCGTTCTGGGTTCTACTGTGACGTCCTTGATGAGTTATTGAAGTCTTTGAGTTCTTCTAGTACTTCTGAAAAGCTTTCCTCCATTTGAAATAATGTTTCTTGCTGTGGTGTCCCAGGATCCCAAATCCTAAGAAATTGCTTTGTAACCTGATGTATGTCAATATGTTTGTTTCTGATCCATTTCTTTACATTATGGTACAAGATGTCCTGGTCTATTTCATGTTTTTTTTTTTCTCCCAATGATTAAAAACATTATTTAAAACTTTTTTTTGCATTCACTGAGGTTAATTTGCATACAGAAATGTGTCTGGCGATCTGAAACATTAAAGTGCAGAAGAAATTAGTAAGGAGGTTTTAACCTTTTCAAAGGTTTTGAAAAGATTTTAAAAAAACATTTCCTCTTGCAGAGAATCAAAATGAGCTAAGCATGCTAAAGGATAGAAAAGTACACTTCATGAAAAATACTTTCAATAACAAATTCAATGGTGTGATTTAACGCTGCTTTATTCATTGTGTAATATTGGAAATCCTTGACATCTATTTGAGTTTAGTCAGCATTAGTTGCAGACATCCTTGGAAGCAGATAACAGGCTATCTAGAGGAGGAATCCAGTCCACCTGACAGAGGAGTGATCTGTCACCCAAAGCGTTTAGCGGGACCAATTGCAAAGCCACGGCTTACAGCTTATCTCTGTGTGCTGCTGCTTCCGTGTCCTCCCCTTAGATTAATCAGATCAGCTCCAGAGACTCAGCAATCCAGGCAGATGGGGTCTTTATACTGTCCAGACCCATTGGTGATAAGGCCATTTTGGGTTAGGATGATACAATTAGGCGGCAAAGAAAGTCTCAATCGTCAAAGTCATAGTCAAAGTCAGTATGTCTTCCACTGGGTCGGTAGTGAATGTCATCATCAGAGTCTTCTGGCGCCGGCTCAAAGCAGCGGTCGAACTTACGCCTCAGCCGTCTCCGGAGCTGGAATGTGCGCTCCGTGTTGGAAAAGGAATATTCCTGCTCCTTCAGTTTGGCATAGTAGTCCGAGAACTTGTTGAACAGAATGGAGATGGGCATTCCATTAAGGATGATGCCAAAAGAGATGCAGGCAAACGCCACGCAGCGGCCAAGGTAGGAGATTGGGACGACATCTCCATAACCAACAGTAGAGATGCTCACCTGCAGGGAGGAGACAAAGGGTCAGCTTTCACATACCCACATGCACTTTTTACCTTTTGTCCCCGCCTATTTTACCATCCAAAAACTCTTTCCATCATTCCATGACATCTGTTTGGTTTTTAGTTTCTGTCCTTTATTGGGGAGCTAAGACTGAGCAGAACTAAAGAGATCTGATGTACCACTACCTACCTGCAGCTTCATGCTATCAATGAAAGTGTTAAGCCCGTACTTCAGACTTCAGCAACATAAATAACAGATAAATAAACAAGGAATTTCAAACCCAAAGAACTAATACAATTTTTAAAATGGCAGGCAATGAACTTGGGATTTTATTTCAGGTCGTTAAAATAAATCCAGAAATGATGGCACTGTTATTAGATTACATATTTAAAAGTGTAAAATAATTAAAAACTTACTGCAAAATCACATTGTTGGTCTCTGTTCAGTGGGAATGAAAAAAATCCCTAATAAGACCAATTCATGACCAGAATTTGATTTTTGCACTTCTGCGGCTGTCTGTTCATAAATCCACATTTTTTTATATCTAAAATGCAAAATAAAAATCCACATTCACATCAAATATTGTGTAACTATGATATGTGATATATGTATAAAATGTTTGTGTAGCTGTGTTTATTATAATTTTATTTTAACAATTTGCTTGTTGTTCTTGCCAGGGAGAAGAAACAGAACTTGTCATTAACAGAATTGTTGGTATGATTTAGTTTTGTTTTTTTGTTGTTGTTGTTTTATTTTGTTTTTACAAATTAATGACACAGCGATAGCCTGGTTTAAGCCATATTTATTAGAGATTAGCGTTTGTTCATACTTATTAAGAAAGGTTGCTTATCTACCAGAGTTAGTTATAGAGTCTCCCAGGGTTTGAATACTCACTCCAATCCTCTTTACTTTACATTAACAATACATCCCTACATTTGATAGAATTATTGGACACTCAGCTTTGTATATCTAGTGATAGCTAACCCCAGTTATCAAGTCATCTATGCTATTATAGGTATTACTTGTTCAATAAATAATAGTGTAATGAAAACCACTTTCTTAAAAAAGAAATTGGCCTCTGTCTCTTTAAGAGGCTCCTACTCTTGCTCACACTCTGCGTTCAGCTTTACTCCATTATGCCATTTACAGCTGTTTGGAGAGTTGGACTGAGAGTTCACATGATGAGCTCACAGATGTGCAGTTCCACCAGGTGTGTGATAGTTGAAGCTGCCACTAGTCTGGAGGAGCAGAGTGGGAGGCCTGCTCTGTGAGGCATAAGCTTCACTGGAGACTGCAGCTTTGTGAAAATGTGACTGAGCAGTTTGGCACCCTGAACTGTTGCCATGGGAGATTCAAAGATTCCTCTAACATGCATGGAATAATATAATAATATGATATAAAGTTTAAAAAAAAGAAAAAAAGGTTGATTTTACACAATAGTTCCCTTTAAGACCAGACTTACAACTTTCCTTTATGGTAAAGTTCATGGATGGGATGCCGTAGCTATCCTTAGAGTAGTGCTGCCTCGAGGCTAAGCTGCTGGGAGACATATCAACCATCTTTTATTAACCATCTTTCCCCACTTTGATGTCCTTATTTGCAGTTTAGCTCCCTCTGTTACAAAAGAAGATGTTTTTGTGTAAATTCACTTTGTCCTTGCTCAAGATACAGTGATAAATGGGATTTTATCATCAACTCAATTTCTGTTACATTATAATTAAACAACAATGAACTGCTTTTTATATAATACGAATTTGTCATTAGTGGATTTAATGGCACTGGAACAAATTCTTCTTACATAAATTGTTTTGATAATAAGCAGATGTTTGTGTGTTACATTCTTTTGAGAATTATTGCCAAATAAATAAATCAAACTGAACTGAAAAGTTTTTTCTCTTTTGATGAGAAGGGAAAATCTAGAACAAACTTTCTGATTATTGAAAGGCTGCTGAAATACTGAGTTTCTTTAAACCTAGACGAAAAACCCACCTGTTTGGAGGTGCTTTTGAAACCTAACGGATTAAGAATTTAATGATGTTTTAATTGTTGATTCTATGTTGCATGACTTTGTGTTTTTTATGATTTAAAAATTTGAAATGTCCTGTTGCTGAAATGTGCTATACAAATAAAATTTGATTGACTGATCGATACCCAAGAGGTTGTTGTAAAAAGGTTCATGTTTTGGGTTTGACTCACCGCGGCCCACCACCAGGCATCTGGTATGCTGCTGAATGGCGTCCCAGGCTGATCCACCTCCACAGAATGCATGAGAGCAGAGAAGGTGAAGATGCCCATGGCAATGAAGAGAAACAGACAGCAAACCTGCGATTTTATGAGAAAGATGTTACCAGCTGCCTACTCCTACTGCAGATCTGTCTCTAGGGTCTATTTTCACAATCTGATAGGAGACGTGTAGAGTTTTTCCCTTCTTTGCATTTAGTACCATTCCAGTTTTTTCTTTTTGTTGAATCCTACACAAATAAAAACTACCAATGATGAAAATGTATGTTTGTGCTTCTTAATCTTGAGTCCATACCTGCTCAGAGCACTGGCGGATGGTGAAGCCAAAGGCCCTCATGCCAGTGGAGTGACGAGCGAGTTTCAGAATACGAAAGATTCGCATCAGCTTGACTACTTTGAGCACCTTGCTGACCTTACTGACCCGCGACATGGCTTTCAGATCTTCTTTTGCACTAGCATCTTCTGCATCTATAACAAATGTCTCAAAGATTATCTGGAGAAAGTAGGGCATGACAGCGACCACATCAACAAAATTGAGGGCACTCCTCAAAAAATGTTTGATGTTGGATGTGGTGAGTAGACGTAAAAAGTATTCTAGAGTGAAGAAGAGGATGGAAGCAATCTCCACCCATTCCATGAAGGTTTTGCCTGCAACTTTGTATTCCCTAAGTTCCTGTACGGTGTTCATTGTCATGGCAACAATGGAGATTAGAACAAAAAGACTGGAGAACACAGCAAAGGCTTTGGCTGGTAGGGAGGAGTACGGATTCTCCATCAAATCCCAGAGAATCTTTCGCAAACCTCCTAGAAACATGGTCTTATAGCATTCCTCATCCTGGTGAGGTTTGATCTCATCAATCAGCTCCTGGTTAACCTTCAGTTGGTCTCTGATGTCATCCACCTTCTCCTCAAACAATATCCGACAGCACCTGAGAAAGACATTTTCACAAGAGTACATTCCTTAGCTCTCCTTAAAATGCATGCACAACAACTAACAATAAAGGTTTGAGTACAAAGCACGTGAAGAATACCTTGGAGTGTCTTTCAGTTTTAGCCCCCAGAATGACATCTCTTCCTCAAAGTTGACAGGACAGAGGCTGTCCATCACCCAGAGGACATTGCTGCAGTAGAAGTGGAATATGTAATGGAAAAACATGGGGTTCCTATCAAAGAAGAACTCGTTGCTCACAACATTATAATCATCACAGAGAGTGAGCCGCTTCACTGGATCATCACACAGAGCAAGGATTCCGATCCTGGTCCTTGGATATCGGAGAGCCAAGTGCTTTGGGATGTGGAATACTTTTCCACCTATATTTAGGTTGACAATGTTTGATCTTCTTGAGTTGGGCAAATTTTCCGCCTTTATTTTTTTCCCATCCGGACTGTCGAGGTTGTCCATTGAAGTCCATGGTTTCACCGAGCTGTCCTGTGAAAAGGGAAATACATATTCTTCTTCTTCCGCGCTCTGTGAAAAGCTTAGATCCCGCTTCACACTGGCAAAAAGACTGGAGCGACGCTTTTTCAGCGCCTTCAGCTTGGGCTTTATGGCCGCCATTGGGCCCGCTCCTTAGCAGCACAACTGGCCGAAGGTTTTGTGCCAAGTTAGGATCAAGTTGATGAAAATCACCAAGGCAACTCCATGAGAATCACATAAGCAAAAGATGATACCTCAAAATCATCCTGCCTGTGGGTGAAATACAGCTGAAGAAAGTGATGCCAATCTTTTGAGTCAGAGAGCATGAAGATCAGCAGCATATGTTAAGGATTCAGTGCCTTCTCTGATTCTGTAATCCTATTGATGTTCTCTCTGTCCCAGAGCAAGTTAAAAATACTGTTCACTGGGATTAGTACTGTGATTTAGGGCTTTGAGTTCTCAGAGAGCAAGAAGGCGGAAAGAGTGATGTGATGACAGTATTACTGACAAGCCTACGTACCTTACATGCTAATGCATCAGATACCAACTACAGTCATTGTACAATTTAATCCCTTTACTAAACTGATATCATGTTGGATGTATGCTTTAAAGTTAAAATGAAGAGAATAACTTTGAATGGCCCACTTCTATTCATATAAACATAAATAAAAGAGTGCTACACTGCTCTTCAGTTCTTTCCATGTTCAAGTGGATAAATGTCAAGTCTTTGACATGACCATTCTGGCTATTTTACTTTGTTTTTCTAAAATAAATTAGCAGTTTCATAGGCTGTGTTTGGGACTCATATTGTAAATTCATTTTCATTCCATCTTCAGATTCTTATCAAAAATGCTTGTGGGAACAACATGTTCCCACAAGCAAACATTCCTTTTAACATTTCTGTGGTGATGTTTGGAACCTTTCCTTTTCTTCAACAGTGGAGTGTTGCGTAGTGAGTAAGTATAAAGGCCATTGCAGTCGAGTCTCAGAAGCTTTCATGTGTGACTGGGGATTGCTGAGTCTTCTCCTGCCCGCCTTTAATGTGGCGTCTCTCAATGCTCCATACTTGGACTCCTTTTTTTCACTGTATTTACTTCTTTTAGGGTCTATTTTTCGGAAACCTGGTGAGAACTTTCACTTTACGCTGATGATAGCCAAATCTATGTTTCACGAAAACGTTCTCCAACCAAATTCCTTCAGTGCATCACAAAAGTCAAAGCATGGATGTCTTTAAACTTTCTTACATTTCAATGAGCAAAAAACTGAGGTTCACATCTAGCAGCAGTTCTAGATCAGACTGTCTGTTAAATGGACTGCAACCAACCTTCGTGTTAGGCTGGACAATGATTTTAAACTCACTGAGACCAATTTAATAATCAAGCAGATCAGTTGTTGCTGATAGTTCCTAAGTCAAGCAGGAGGTTGTGAGATGAACGAGAGTTTTCAATTGCTGACCCTAGACTTTGGACTGAGTTGCCTTTGAAAATCAGAGGCCAATTCACTTCTTCATTTTAAATCTTTTCTTCAATATATATTTTTTTCTTTTGGTTCTTGACTCACTCTGAGATTTTGGCTTTAATCTGTTAATGTTTTATTTATTTTTTATGTCTGTTTTATTTGTTTTAGCGTACTGCACATTGGCCAATGCTGTTGTTTTAAAGTCCTTTATAAGTAAAATTGTATTGTATTGTAAAATTATTAATGACTTTTCGGTCTATCCAGCAAAAAAATTACTTGTGCAAATGGTTTAATAAAGGTATCAATACCTGCACATTTTGTAAAAATTATATTGAAACAGCCGACTACTTGTTATGTTCTTTGGGCAACTGTTAAAAACATTTGGAGATTACAGACATGATTAGTCAGTAACATAGTCACCCATTTTTCTTTGTAAAAATCACATAACGTTTGGTCTATTCTTAAAAGACAAAGAAGATCCATATTAATGTTATTTAGACGCAAAAATTGTCCACCTGATTTTCGCATTGCAAATTAATTTTATTTTTATGTGTATTCCTTAAAACGTATGAATGGTCCCAAAGCCTAAAATCTATTTTCTCTTTTGAACAATATTTCCTACAACTAATATGTTAATTTTAATGGATAAAACGAGGAAAAAATTTTTAAAATATTATTAGAGAAACCCCGTGTTGTGTTAAAGACTAATTTTACTTTTATTATGGTAACACAAAGTCTTTTCGATACCGGAAACGGAAGTTGAAAAGTCACTAATTTTAAAATATACATGTTAAGGTTTAGAATTTGTCTGTTCGATAGAAATTTGCATGCATTCATATTTATTTAAATGTTATATATAAGGCTCTTGTTTAATCTAAAAACAATAATCAAGAAGAGTTTAACTTTGAAGACCCAGTGTCGATATATGCGCTCCTCGCACCACGTGACTTCCTTTCTGGTCTAACCTGACAACATGGACGCCAGCCGCGTGCAGCCGATCAAGCTTGCTAGAGTAAGAAAACCCATCAGGCTGTTGTAGAAATGTCGTTTGTTTGGACTTACGCTTTTATGAATACATGCTGGCTCAGTTGGTAACAGTATTTTAAGTCTAAGTAAAGTTTTTTTTTTTAGTTAAATGGAAATCAGGTCTCCTGGTGTCGCGCTTCCATCATGGAGGCCTGTCCGTGCTGCAGTTTCTCATCTGCGAGCTGATATTCCCACATTATGTTCGTGTTCTCGGTCATAAATATGAAACTATTTTATTCATGTTCCCCTGTGTTTTATTTTCTAGGTCACAAAGGTCCTCGGAAGAACCGGTTCTCAGGGCCAGTGTACGCAGGTATGCCAGCATTGTTCTCCACCGGTTAGCTTCCTGACATTAGCCTGACTGTTCAGGCTTCAGCAGTGGATTCAGACCGAGCCATGCCTGTTATTAGCTTTCCCCTCATCCCATCATGTGTTTTAGAAATAGAAATGACGGTAATTGTGTTAGAAGAATTTCACTCTTAACTTTATACCCGTAGCTTTAAACCTCCCTTAGCTTTATTTTCTATCTTTCCAACTGAGAAAGATGTTAGGATTGAACATAGCATGAAAAAAGGTTCTTTTGATATAGGGGCTTGTCATTTCCATTCATCAGCCCTTTAATATTTACAGTCTTTGATATGTAGTGCGTATGTTTCTTTTTGAAAACTATCTGACTTGTATTTTAATTCATGGAAGAATTATTGATACTTTTGCTCTCAGAGCACTGACTAATATCTTCATGTTTCCTAATTGTAGTCTTCTCTAATGAAGGTTATTTCAGACATCTTAAAACATAATGTAACTTCAAAATTATTTTGATTCCATCTAAATTTAATATATCTTTAGATTGTACCACATTGCAGATAATGTCATATTGAAAGTGCAATATCAGCTTGCATAAAGGCTTATACATTAGATCTCATGCCTTAAAATTGAAATCGTATTTCCAGTCAAATGTGGAAGTCGGGATGGACTTCCTCTGGGTTTTATAACCAAAAGCGATATAGATTATAGATGGGAAATGATGAGGTTTTTGGTGTGTTGTGTTCATCATAATAATGGAAAAGAGTATGGCGAAGAAAATTATGGTAATCAAATTATGGCTAAATACTGTAGCTCACCATTAGTGTTA
Source organism: Phalloptychus januarius (assembly GCA_902982915.1). Taxonomy (NCBI): domain Eukaryota; kingdom Metazoa; phylum Chordata; class Actinopteri; order Cyprinodontiformes; family Poeciliidae; genus Phalloptychus; species Phalloptychus januarius. The sequence goes on along the minus strand of CADWAE010000466.1, from coordinate 816,261 downwards.
AGCAGCCCCAATATTTACCAAGTTGTTTGGTCCAAAATTCATAAGAATCATAATCAGTTGGGCTGTAGCTAATGATTATCTTAGTAATCAAGTATTTTATTGATTATTCTGGCAAATAAGCAGAAAAAATATTTTTCATTTAACCACTTTTTATACAATATTAGTAATTGATTAAAAAAATGCAAACCATTCCTTAGAGAACATCTGATCATTCATCGCAAAGATGCATCTGCAGCTAAAACAATGCTAACATGACTATGTGAGGCTCGGGCCTTTTTTCAAATAATTTCATAGCAAAGAATGTGTGTGACACAATTATAAGTTATCAAAATGACCACGACTTTTTCATCTCATAGTTTTCAGGTCATTTCACTCCCTGGCCATTTTGAGAACTTTTAGTGACTTTTAAATTTTTACTTTCCAATTGTAAGATATCTTTGGCCATCATAGAAAATGGCCAAAGATATCAGATGATAATAGAATATTCTGTTTTCATGCGATGTACGTCAGAAATATTTCCTCAGGTCAGGTCATCTGTCGTGACTGGATCCAAGGACAGCGTGCAGTCTGGGGCGGCGCAATGCTATAGAAACATTTTATATCGCTTCAAGTCACTCAGCAAACTCTTCTGTTTCAAACTGAGGGTGAAATTAGGCTTTTAAAATAGAGAGAGATTTTTGTGGCTTGATTTTATTTTTTTAGCAGATTTTCAGGTTTGTGTTTTTTTGTTATTTTTGTCATAAATATAGTCTGTCTCATGGTTATGGATGAAACCTTAGTGAAGGCATGCTGATTTAGTTTTGTCAGAAGTCCAGTGGGCTCTTGTTCCCTGTGAGCTTTAGCTTCACTCAGCGACCAAAAAGACGAGACGTTCCAGCTCCTCACGCGGGTTGTTTGTCCCTCCAGGTCCGAGTCGAGTTCATGGACGACAGCAACCGCTCCATCATCAGGAACGTGAAGGGCCCCGTCAGAGAAGGAGACGTGCTGACACTTCTGGAGTCTGAGAGAGAAGCCAGGAGGCTGCGATAGGTGAGACCAAACAGCTGGAGCCACAACTGGATATTTGAACTGCTCATATGAATCCAGCTTTTTCTGTTCATCCTAAAACACCTGGCAACAATTTAGAACCATCCGAGCTCGGTGTTAGCCATTTCAATTCAGATGTCTTGATGAGTTAAAGCATCAGAGGCTTGCATTGCTTTTATTTCATTTTTTTCGTGTGTTTTCAGATGGATTGACTGAGTTGTTGTTTTCACAGTGGAAGATGAAGCTGTGGAACATCAGGAGGCTCCAGCTCCACTCACTGGTGTTTTGAAATTGCTCATAATTTCAAAACACGTTCAAATGTTTTGAAATAAATTTGGGTATTCACAAATGTTTGACTCTTGTGTTTTAACTTTCTTCTCAACTAAATCCATCGAATAAATTTAAAGTTTAACCATCATATACCAAAGATAAGTGACCATGATGTTTTGTCCCAGTGATATTGTATATAAAAACTTAAGCACATCTGATGGAGAACATGACCTGGAGTACAGGAGGATTTTTACCTGTGTGTTCTAGGAACTCTGCAGCTGTAATAATTTTACACAGAAGGTGAACGGACTTTTTGAAAACACAAACATTTTAGTTCAAGTTACCTCCAGGAAAATGCTTGGTGTTAACGGCTCCATCAAGCCTCCCTGCTTTATTTTTAACTCTGTCATTCAGCTCTGCTGCGTCTGCAGGTTGGGTTTCCTGAGCTTCTGCTCTGCAATATTTTAACATGTAGGTTTTTTCCAGCAGGGGGCAGCACAACTCTTTCATTGCAGATAGTTTTATTGTAATGTTCTAAAAGCAATGATTTTTTAAGTTCAGGTTTAAATTTTAGAGTAAAAACCAATCGGGAAAATGTCTTGTGTTAAAGTCTCATTTTTTTTCCCAACATAACATTATATTTAAATTATGACTTAACGCTTCCTCAATTTGGTGACTAACTTGTATCAGAAGATCTGCAGCATCTTGACCACTGAAGAACGGAGATACCACTTCCACTTTATCTACCATGATGAAAACAGAGTTTTACCCAACTCTGTCTCAAAATCTGTAATCATCTCCTTTGAGTTTTCACATTGAAGATGAGGTGATTGTTTCCACACTACGACACAAAGCTGTCCACCAGCTCTACTCAGATTCTCGACCGTCTCTGATCCACCTGACGACTGCTGAGTCATCTGAGCAGATGGCCGGACTCTGCCTCGCCTTTCAAAACGAAGCCTAACCTGCTCTTTTTCAGTTTAGACCATTTATGTTGGGGCTTCCCAAAGTTTGGGTGCAAGGCATGTTAAGAGGTCATTTCATATTAATATTTAGAGACTGAAAGAGAGAATAGTATCTGGATATTAAAATATTATTTCAGCATTCACAAGGTAGGTTTCCCATTTTCTTTTACATCTTTCAGGTTTTGATTTCTAATTTAAATCATTCCAGGTCATTTTAAAGATTTCATTTGGATTTTCAGAAGGCGATGCAGAGCGTCTGCTGTCTTCTGAAAAATGGAACATTACATATTTTACAGTTTTCTTACTAAAGTTTTGACCTACTGTGCAATTCTAGGAATGCAATGCTCAAAATGTCTTATTTTATTTCATTAATTAATTATAAATGAGCATATTTAGATGAAATTGATTCAGTGCACCACCCTTCACCTCCACCTAGAAAAAAAATCTAGGTGGAGGTGCTGCTGTGTTTTCTATCACTCTACTACATCCAGTACAAAACAACACGTCTGTATTTGCACAACACTTTCCTCTATATATAAAGCATTGAGTTGCTCCTGCACAGTTTTACAGGCAGCCATTTAAGGCCTGTGCAGCTTTCCAGGATTCCTGTGGCTGTAACCAGCCTGAGCAACCAGAGAGGAAAACTGACACCAGACTGCAAGTCAACTGGAGACTTTTCAGCATTCAGGCTTAAGAGTGCGAGCATGCTGGCACAAGCTGGCTGCATGCAGAAATGTGAATTAAGAGCACAGCAGATGCACAAGCAACATTCCTTTCATCATTTTATAGAAAAACACATGAACCTGAATAAATGCTGTTTAGCTTTAAGATGAAGGAATGCACAATGACACAGCTCATCTGAATCCTCTTCATCTGCTGGATTCATTTAATTTTTTTGTAGTTTTTTTAAAAACTATTAAAACAAGAGTGAGGTTTAAAAAAAAAGAATTGTTATTCAGAGGACTTAACAGCTGGTGCGCATGAAACAGATCAGTGTCACCAAGGTCTCCTTCACCTTCAAAAACCTGGTCATCAACTGTCTGAGCCACAAATGGCTCACACACACATGCATTCAGAGCAGTCGGCGGTGTGTGTTTACCAGCTCGGCACTGGGTTCCCGCTCTGTAACAGGCCTGGAGAGCAGGGACAGATCCAGCCAAGGCCACTCTGCATCTGTCTGCAAGGACAGTGGACATCTGTCTGTCTGTCTGTCTGTGGCTTTGCTCAGACATCCTGCAGCACTGTGGAAGAAAAGAAGAGAGAAAACATTGAAATGGAGGTGCAGCGAGTAAAAACCTTGGAGTCTGAAGGGATGACAGCACAGACCATCTGAAACAAGTCTAGAGAAGTGGCGATGTTGGTGAATGCCCCACTTTCTAACTCTGAGCAGAAGGTTTGATGAACAGATCATCTTTAATGTCAGAGTTTATGATCTTAAGGAAGGTCGATGTTTCCATCTGTCTCAGTCCTGAGCAGAACCCAGGTGGCTTTGCCAGCTGCTTCCAGGTCATCTGCACCGTTGGGTCTGGTGTCTCTCATCTTCTCCTTGATAACACTGTATCTTTTCTGTGGGTTTAAAGGTCAGGTCAACCAGGCACGGTAACAATACAGTGATTGAAGCAGCTTTTGGTGCCTTTGGCAGAGTGTGCCTCTGCCAAATCCAGCTGGAAGATGAAACCAGCATCTCCATGCAGCCTGAGAGGTGGAGGGGTCATCGGAGTTCTCCAGAGTCTCCTGCTAGACGGCTGGTCAGAAGACCAGAACCAGAACCAACACTGACGGTGGAAACTTTACATAGAACTTACAGCATCACCAGCTGGTCTTCTTCACTCTTCCTCCAAACTCTGGGACTTTCATTTCCAGAATAAATGAAAACTTCACTGCAGTTCTCTCTGTTGCTGCTGCACCTTGTCCCACCACACTTTGACCTTTCACTGAAATGTTCCCGATACATCGCTTTGTGAACAGCCAGCTTCTTCAGCAATCACCTCTTGTGTCTTCTGACTGTCTTCTGTGCATCTGTCCACTCAGCAGTTTCCCTATGACTGTGTAATAATATGCCCACTACATAACAGGTGTACTTTTAAAAATGCTTTTCTTAAATTGGTGTCATACCCTAATCATTTTCTGAGACTCTGAGTTTTGGGTTTTTATTGTCTGTAAGCCATCAGCATAGAAAATGACAATGAATAGTTTGAAATATTTCACTTTGTGTGATCAATCAGATGACATTAGAACAATTCTTGTTATTATGTTACAGTATTTTTTGACAAAATGCTCTTTCATCATGCGTTCTTGTATTTTGTGAAGTGTGCCACTCCCTTCTGCACCAAACACCCCACAGCATGATGCTGCCAGCATCATGCTGTTTCTAAAACTCTATGTTTTAGAGTTGAGTGATGCTCCCAGGCTTTCAATACTCCCAGTGCTTTTTTTAATTGTAACGAGTGTCATTATAACCAAATATGTTCATTCATACATGTCATGTATGAATACACTTCATTATGAAGTGAATGAAAATGTTCATCAGGCCGTCTTCTTCCCGAATAAGATACGTTGAATCACTGAAATTATTTTGCTGTTGTAGACAAAAAAAATGCAGTAAAGTATCATTTTGCATGCAGTTTTTCACTACTGAAGCAGCAATACTTCAGTAGTGAAGTATTGCTGCTGCTTTGAACAAATGACATAAATACTGATCCATTCTCAGCCTGTTGCATCTGATCTGTGCTGCTTCAGAAATGATTAACTTGCAGTCTGTCAATGTCAAATAGTTGTTTAACTTAATGTGAAAAGGTTCTGCAGACGGAAGATTTTCTGACTCTAACAAGTTCCAAATGAAACTTTATAAAAAAACATAATCTGTCATGATTATATGGGTGACTTTTTACATTAATAAAAAGTTTGTGGACTTAAGTGCATGTAAACGTCTGACTTAAATGAAAAGAAAACAAAGTGAAAGCAAAAGTCAGTTTTTTTTATTTTGCTCTGGATATTAATATGTTCTTTCATCTGCAGCTTCATTGTCCATTTGTATTTTTGATTTCAGAATATCTGAATGTCAAATATTTTCAAATAAACACTTTTCAATTCTCTCTACTGTAACATGAAGGAAGCAAAATCAATGAATAACAACTGCATTTTAAATTCCACCATTTGACAAAATGATAACAAAAAGACAGAGGTGTGTCAGTTTCTAAGATTTTCTGTTAATGTAAGATGGATTTGTGATATAATACGTGTAAAGCGAGGAGAGCTGGACACTTGTCTCTCCCAGGATGCACAGCAGGACGCGCAGCAGGGAGGCTGCAGATCCTCTGATTTATGAACTCTGAGCCCAAAGATTTGGATGGTGGCCCTCTGATTTTACAAAAGGGGCCCACAGGACATAAAAAAAGACAATCAGTCCAGAGGTAACTCGGAGTCATTTCCTGATTTCCTGCCCGTCTTTTTCTGCCCTGATTCTGTCTTTTTCCTCATGGTCAGTAAATTCTTCCTCCACCCCGTCCTTCTGCTCAACACATCTGGTTACTGAACTCTAGTAAACTCTGTCTCTCGGCAGACTGCCGTTATGTTCTGTCATCAACTACACAAGATGGCACCAGCCCTATTGCAAGAGAATCCATCACATTTTTGCATTTTAGAGCAACAACAGCTGGTGAAAGTCAATGAAAAAAAAAACTCCTGATGTGCAGCACATTCTGGAGTCAGTTAATCTCTGGAACAGAGAGAGATCAGGCGCAGGGGTCTTCGTTTGCTTTAATGTAAGCTAAAGTGCAAAGGAGGGAGACTGCATTGTGCGAAGGTCAGAAAAACAAGCCAGGGATTTATTTTTGCAGAACCCGAATCCCTGCCAAGAGTGGGACTTATTTCTCCTCTCACAACAACAGGTGCACAGTCTGGTGAAACCCGGGGCCAGATTCTTGGCAGGTTGTCGAGGGAGGAATTAGAAGTCACACACAGAAACTAAAACACACACCTGGCTTTCACTGAGACAGACTGGGTCATGGTGAAATGGTCAGCTGACTACTAGGTCAACTGGTCTCTCTAGATTTCCCATAGGAGCAAGTGAGTGTGTATTTGGCTGTGTGTCGGTGTGTTGTCCTGTGATGGACAGCTGACCCTCCCAGGGTGACCCCGACCTCACTGGAGAAACCCCCGCATTGGTACACACAACGGCTGAAATATGAAAATAATTTCTAAAACATTCTATTAAAGCCAGAGGAATTATTGGAACATTCAAGTCTTATTGTAGCAAAAAGCAGCATCACGACACAATGAGTTAGATTAAATAAAGAAGAATATTTTGCAAAATAGGAGATTTCCATCTTGCTAGATTGTCTTCCACTTTCTTCAAAAGTGTGATGTGGATCATTTTTGTCCCTTTTTTTTCTCAACATGTTTCTTGTGATCCTGTTGTCTATTTGCAGCATAAGGTTTGATGTTTCTGCATCATGCCCTGATATCTCAGCAATCCCAGGTAGCATACCTTGGTGGGCCCTATATGGGGAAAAGGAGGGCAGACAATATGGGTCCCACACGGGTTTGACCATGTAGGGCCCATGTAAGGCCCACCTACATGTAGGGCCCATGTAGGCGGTGGTAAGAATTATGCATCACTCTGAGAGACGTTTGGTCATTTCTGACTTCTCAGAGTCACTTAAATCTCTGTTTGGTCCATTTATACCAAAAGAAAGAAGCTGCCTAATATGCACCCCTGGTGTAGGATGTGGACCCTCCCCTCATTACACAGGCCCATATCATTCAAATTCATTAAGCCTTCATGTTTATCCAAGCTGGATAGGGAGTATTTAATATAACAGTATTTAAGCCTATTGGGAGGCTTAGATACTCCTAATAATTATCCACACAGTGTAGAATAATCTGAAACTCTTGAGAAAAAGAAGTTATTTTAATTCAAACATGTTTTTTCTTTTGTCAGAAGATGATCCCGGCCGCTCCATCCAGCTGACTGCTTCCAGGTGGAGACATCTTTCTACTTCTGCTCAAAACCACTAATCAGATCAGTTAGTGGTACTAAATCATTCTAGCACCTGCTTTTCACACATTTAAATCAAATGTGCAAAAGTAAAAAGTATTTTTAAAAATTCCAAGGCATCTTATCAACCATTCATTGCACTGACAGACGGTTTATGTCTTGGTTTTCATTCATCACAGTGATTTATTTCTTATCGTGTCAGTGTGTGCTTTGAAATCAACTAAGATAGAAAGAAAAATGATAATTTCTATAGAGATAGAACAAATTGAATTAAACGAAACACAATCAGAAGATTGGCGCTAACATGACTGTTAATGCCAGATTAATTATGGAGCTGTTTATTCTCTCAGTCGGAGGTCCAAAGCAGACTGCTGCCTGCATGGCTGTCCTGTTCCAGAGCTGCTGTCCAAGGCATAAATTCAATTAGGCGTCCGGATTTGAGATTACAGAGGCTCAGAGGGCATTAGAGGTCACCGGGGTGTTGATGAGAGAGAGGGCCAAGCAGATGGGCTGGGATCAGGAATACAGTGTGACACACCAAGAGCAGAAGCAGCGTTAGCTTTGGCTTGTTTCCATGTGATTGTCAGCTAAACTAATCAAACTGATTCAGATCTTAAATAACTACAAGTCAAATCAACACAAAATCCACACATTTTTAAAATAGTTCTTTCAGGTGCTAGAAATTTTTTGACATTTTTGTAGAAATTTGCTTAATTCAGCCAAACTCTGACCAAGCGGTAGAGTTGGGTCAATATCTGGTGTCAGTCCCAGTTCTGGTGTGAAACCATCTCACTCATACACGCCCCCTGGTGGCGAGCATTGATCAGTAGCGATTCTTCAGCTTCGGCCATGTTTGATTCGTTTGCTTTGTGGACAGACTGGAATGAGTCTCTTCTGATTGGACTGCAGAGCTCAGGAAGTGGGAGGAGCTAAGAGCAGCAATGGCTGCTGCAGAGCAAACTGTGCTTTCACGTGTTGTCGCCATAAATATCTCCAAGAACACAGAAAAAAGTTGCTGGATCTGTTTGAAAAATGTCGCTAGAGACTTGAGGAAGACTCATTACATACAGCAACAAAATCTTGGCTCCGCCCACTTTGGATTCATTTTTCCTTATTTGTCTGGGTGTGATTATGCTTTCACAGAGGTGTTAGTTAAACTTTAAGAATGAAAATTCTTAGCAGGGTTTCCTATAAGTGGAATATTTAGTAATAAATGAAACCTGCAAAACAAGCCCAAATCATGACACTTACAGTACCGTGCTCTACAGCTGGGACGAGCTGTTTATGTTATAAGTCTGGTTTTACTTTTCTCTGTGCATGCCACTATTTATGCCTGACCTTCTGTACTTCGTGTCTCATCTGGGAGCTATGCTGCTTTTTTCAGACCTTTAAAACAAATCATGCTTGTTAAGTTGTTTTTTTGTTTTTTTTTACTGCTATTCCTCTCTCCTGATCGTTCACATTAACAGGCCCGGTGAGGCTGCAAAGCCTGACGGAGCTCTGGGCTTTCGGGGTCAGTTCTCACAGCAGTGCAGGCTTCATGTTGGGACATCGGCTCCTGGGAAGGTTGCAAACTTTCACATGTGTTTTCCGTTCATATCAAATATATTTCACTGTAGAATGATGGACTCAGACCTCAATCTGTGCATTTGACCAGCAGCATGTACATCCTGCTCACATGATATGGTAACTGTAGGAATCAACTGTTCACTGTCTTTGGATTTATTTGAGCTTCTGTCTTACTGTAGCTTTTGGGCCTTGCTGAGCTTCAGTTGATCCGTTTCGTTCTGATTTGTGAAATATCAGGACTGACTCTAGTCGTTTCTGTGAAGGAGTTCTAGCTGCAGAACTCTGGGTAAGGACCCAGAGCTGTGCCGTTCAGCATCTCCAAGCTGTTTTCCATTTCATCAGAACTGGGCGCGGTCGGTACGTAACGCGGCGCTCTCTGACTGCTGAGGACCTTCCAAACACGTTGACGGCACATTGTCTCCCTCACCCAGCAGTCAGACATAAAAGTTTCCCTCTTTTGCTGAGACATCAGCGTTTCACAGCCAGCAGCTGCTCTGAGGAATAGTTTTAGGTCAGGACCCCCGCTGTAATGAAAGCATTCTGTAACAAAATGTTCTTCCAGAACTCTCCTGTTCACTCATCTTAGTCGGGGGTTCTGGAAGACCAGCTTTCCTCTCACATTCTCCACTTGCAGCTGCTCAGCGGCGAAGCTGCTGCCAACATCTACATCCGTCCTGGAGCAGGACCCGTCCAAAGTCCAAGTGTCCTCCACCTGCTGCTGTCTTCATAACCGGGTGATGAACCAGTTTGTGCTGAGAAATTTCAGCCCACTGAGTAGAAGTCCTGACCTTAATCTAAATCTCAAGAGGATTCTTGAGAGTTTTACATGATGCAGATTAGTTAGTGGAAATCAGGTTAAACATGTGGGAACTTCGCAGCTCGGTGGTCAGATCATCTGGAGAACTCATCTGGAACCCACAGCTGCCTTGTTTGCTTCCATCCCCCAGATAATAGAAATATGTATTTGATTTATTTAGAGCTTCTGAGTTTGGCGTGGGAGTCTTCATTAATCTTTTCCAGATTTTTTATCTGTTTTCTTTGGATGGTTTTTCTGTCCATAATGTATGTCACAGCAGGGGTTTTGTCCCCTGCTGTCATGGGAACAGTGTTAAAGGAAGTTTCCCATTTTGAGAAATACTTCACTAAAATCTTTGCTTAAAGAAAACTTTTATTAAGTCATTATGGATTATAGCAACAAGTCGCTAGAAAATTACAACTTGCATGATTCTCTCTTTATATTTAAAGCTGTAAAATGAAAATATTGTGTTCTCTGAAATTGATACGTTTCTTCCTTCTTTCCTTCCTTCCTATGATGAAACTGACTCTAACGAGGATCCAGGCCTTTCAAACAGAGACAGGCCCACAGCATCACACAGCCTGCACTGTACCATAGTTTATCAGTTCAGCTCAGCTCAAATAAAACATTTTTTAAAATATTGTTGTAATTTATCATTCAAGTATCTTCAAATAGTTGATGTTGATGAACATGTCATGGACAGGAAGGATCTCTGGTAGCAGTCAGTCCTGCAATGTGTCGAGGAGGCCTCTGACTGAAGACTGTTGCTGTATGACAGCCTCATGGCTATCATGACATGCTACATGACAGCCCAGATCCTGGGCTGTTAGCATGTACCAGTAACATGCACTAGGATGACCCCCCCTTGGTTGTTAGCAGCTATGCTTATCCACATCTCTTGCTTTTGCTGCTTCTTTCTGACTATAAAACCAAAACTGGTTAATTCAATGTAGTCTTCAAAAGTCTCATAATTCGTTTGTTTTATTCACCTGACCTCATGTGTCACATGACACCAAATCGCTCATCACAAATGAAAAGCATGTGATGAATGAAGAGTCACACATACATGAAATGTCACACACACCAAGGAACAAACCACAAAACAGGGCTGGAGCGGCATCCAGACACATCAGGGAGAGTTCCTAAAACTTCAGGAATGAATGATTCAATAATTAAATGGTATTCTCACACAAAAGTGCACAGACAGCAGTTAGGACTTCACCATGAAGGCTGTGAAAGCTGGTCTAAAGCACCGCTAATGGTTCAACAGAGATCCACAGAACAGACTTTTACAGATTATTTCTGATCCTAGAAAAAAATGAGAAAATGTTTTGGAAGAGAACCAGATGTGGGATTAGAGTTCTTATTGGCATCAAGGGACGTTTTTGACTTCTAACTCAATTTATAAGTGTCAAACAATATTTCTGCTAAAAACTTGTGCCATTTTTAGCTTTTTGTTCAAAACAGAACAAAAAAATGATTTGTTTTGTTCTCCCTGAAAGGACGGGGACAAATGTTTTTGAGGTTAGACATATTATGCTTCTAAATTTACTACAAAAGACTTTTACTGGCTCCAGAGAAAAAGTTAAATATGGGGGGAAATATACAGGCAGGAACTTGTTTACTCCAAAGACAATAAAAGAGGAAAAAACTGCAGTTTGAGACCTTAGAAGTAGCCATATTATAGAAATTCCTTGAAGTTAGAAATGTAGCAAAACTCAACACACTCTGGTATTGCAGGAAGAAGAAAATACTCATAAACAACTTTCAACTTTTTAAATAAACCAGAATGTCTCCGTCTCCCACGGAAACCACAGAATGCATCCCTTTAAACGAGCAGAGCTGAGAAACGCTGCTGGATGCTTTTCCACCGCGCCGTCGCTCAGCCTGCAGCTTGCATAACCAGCTAACTCAAGAAGCCAGCGCTCTGTTGTTTTACAGCAGTTGTGTAACTCTGGATTTCCTGGCACAAAGCAGCAGTGGTTCGTTCCCTGTGCAGTCATGCAGACCTGCAGGCCCGCTGCATTCTAACAGGCCTGCAGTGCTGCTGCTCTGCATGCTGCTGATAGCTGAATGATCCCAGAGACACAGACAGCTACACAATGGGATGTGGTTACATTTATTTGAGTTTTGCAGCACATAACTGAGCATGTGCAAGTGCTGATGAAAGGTTCTGGGGAAAAAATGTAATTATCCACAATCTAGAATCCTGTCTATTGTCAGCTGCATGCAGAAGGCTTTTAACACACAGGTAGTTATATCTTTGTTACATAACCAGGTTTATGTCATCATGTCATCATTAGCTGTGTTTTTGGAGCAAAGTTAAAAAGGAAGGAGAAATGGAAGCTCGTGCCTCGGCTTGCTCTCTCTGCCGGCCTTGTTCTGCGCATGACCAGCTGAACCAGCAGCCAGTCGAGTCACAGCTCATCTCCATGGTTACCTGGAGGCTAACAACATCACACATTCACTTTACCTCAAGAGCCATGCAGGCTTCAGCTGATGACATCAGTACATCTCATCAACACACGAGCTCAGGTCACTGCTGAGCCTTTTCTAACTGACCACTAGGTGGCAGCCCTAGCTGTGTACCTCTGGTGGATGCTGCTGCCCGCTGTAGATGGACGTGGAGTGTGTAAGAGTGTGTGTGGATCAGAATAAACAGTTTTTATTTTTGCTTTTTACATTTGTTGTGAAAAACAGCCAATCTCAGTGCAACTGGATGAAAAGCTTCAGTTACTGAAACTTTCCACTGATTCTCAATTGGATTTAGGTCAGGAATTTGACTAGGACATTGTGAAAAATGAAAATCCTTTCATGCTACCTTCAGTTGTTATGAAAATGACAACATTATAGCAACATCTGATGCCTTGAAATTGGGTGTCTGTCTCTGTAAGAAGCCCTCATCTCTTTCTGACACTCCCGTCAACGTCATCACAACAGTGCTCCTCCACGATGCCATTTACAACAGTTCTCAGCACGATGGACTGAGAACTAATTCAACTCACGGTTCCACCAGGTGTTTGCAGATTGCTGCTGCCACTAGTCTGAAGGAGCAGAGTGGGGGCGGGCTGCTCTGTGAGGCAGAAGCTCTGCTGAAGACTGCAGCTCTGAGGAGGAGCTTTGTGGAAATCGGTGGAGCTTTATATAGACACGATGAATGGTTGCCACGGGAGATTCAAGAATTCCTCTAACATATGTTAAAAAGGGACATGCTCTGGTGTAAAGTCAAGATATAGTAAGTGATAAATGGGATTTTATCATCCACTCAATTTATGTTGCATTATAATTAGACAAATATGAACAATTTTTCATATAAGAAATTTGACTTGATGTCAAAAAGTTGATTCAACATAACACCTCTCTTTAAGTGTTTTGCAACCTGTAAGAGGCGTTCCTGTTGTAGCTCTGTGTTTGGCTCCATCCATCTGTCCCTAACATGCATCTGGGGAGGAAGAACATCCTCAGTATGATGCTGCCACCTCCGTGCCTTCCTGTGTTAGCCTCGTTCTCTACTAAAAAGTTTCATTTTAGTACCATCTAAATTATGCACTTGTTTGCTGTGAACTTGACTTGTACATAAATAAAAAACATCCCACACTTTTCAGATAAATCACATATCATTTTACACTTCACATTTGTGGAAACAAAGTGACACGATGTCACAAATAGTTTTTCACGAACTGTTTAGTTTGGTGTGTCCAGTAAACTGTGACTCTGCTTTGTTTTCATCCAGTTAGAGAAGTGAGCTGCCTGCACTTTCAGTTAAATAGAAGAAAAAGGCTGCAGCTCCTGGATTCCATCCATCCATCCATTTTCTGTAAACCCTTGTTCTTACTGGGGTCAGGAGGTGCTGGTGCCTATGTCCAGCTAACGTTCTGGGCGAGAGGCCGGGGTCACAGGTCACCCTGGACGGGTCGCCAGTCTGTCACAGGCTCCTGGATTCTTTCTGATTATTTCGTGGAAACACAGAGCATGTAATCTGACTATTTCAGTGTTTTAAAACACTAATTCAGGTAATCATTTTAAAATTCTTCTCCAAATGGTGATGCTACGACGTAAAAATAGGATCAGAAAGAATGATCATCCTTCATTCTCTCCTCTTATTTAATCAGTGCAGTGGAACCAGTCAGAAGGTGACTTCCCCCAGAACCAGGTGAGGGGATCAGATCAGTGCTGCTTCCATAGGAACCAGAGAATCAGAGTGTGGGGCTGCTGCTGCTGCAGATGTTCTGTGTCTGGATCTGGGTGAAAGGTCGCCTGCAGGCGGCGCAGAGCTGAGAGGAAACATTTTGGGAAATTGGATCAGCATCTGTGGTGAGGTGTGGCTGTGTGCTCTGTGTCAACTACCAGGAAAATCTCTCACACACACACACACACACATAGTGGTCTAGTCTTAAAAAGCCCAACCGCTGTTAGTATATTTACCTGATGCGCAGACTGAGATCATTTTTCTCTCTTGTAAATTTTGGTTCGCAGTTGAACCTGTACGGTACGGTACGGAGCCCCTAAGGGGACATGGGGCTCGAGATCCCGACTTATTATCTCGAGATCCCGACTTTTTTTTTTTCTCGGGATCTCGAGATAAAAAGTTGGGATTTCGTTCCTTTTTTTTTCTCCATGTCCCCTTAGGGGCTCCGTAGAATAAACATTAACCATAGAAGGAAAATTGTGTTTTTATTTAGTTAATGTGCAGATCACAGTTACAGACTCAGTTATTAGAAGGTAATAAAGTCAGACTAACTATAAACTAAACTAACTATAACAGAAAACACTTGTATCTGTCCTGTGTTTTATCATAACACTAATTAACTAACTGAAGTTGAATCACCAAATAATTTAATGATGATCACATGTTTTTGTTCCAGTTCACACCATATTTACTCGGTATCGGATCGATACAACGTTCCAAGAATTGCACACCTTTATTTTCTGGGCACTGTTTGGCTTTTTGGATCAGCTTTTCTATAAATCTCGCTGTGACATTGTACAGTTTATAATTTACCCTTTTTAAAACCTGGAGAGGAGCAGAAGTTGCTTTTTGTTTTTCTCCTCTTGTGTTAACAGGTAAAGCGCTTGTATAAAATCGTTTCCTATTTCTTGTAAACTGATTAAAGACGATCTATTCAAATAGCAGAAGCATGTTTGGAATCAGAGGAAATCCTTCGTCTGGGAGCAGCTGGAGCAGAAGCCCAGACCACAGCGTTCACCTTTCACCCACTTAGTCGGTGCTGCAGGCAGCAGAGGGTTAACGGCTCTCTTTGTGGTCTGATCACACAGACTGGACCGCTGGCTGCCAGGCGGAGGCTGCCAGACACCGCCTGTAGCACGGCCGCTCCGTCTGCTGTGAACTTTCCCCCAATTCTCACAGTCTGCCTGAACGTAGGCACCCTGCTTCCCCCACCACATTCACGCCTCACGTCATCAGCGGGGGATGATAAGGAAACCGTCACATTAACGCCGGGCGGGATGAACACAGAGGACTGTAACAATGTTTTAGTATTTCCAGCCCAAAATCAGCCAGACTTTCCATCGTTTGCTGGTTCCAGCTTCATAAAAGCTGAATTTTTCATCAGAATTTTGTGGCTGAATTCAGATTTTTACCTGAAATCAGCCACCTGAAATACAGATTTCAGTCAATATAGGAGAACAGCACTGAAAAGCATTTTTCTAGTCTTGTAAAAACCCATTCTGGAATTGAAAAGTCTCGTTTATTTCAGGAACTTTATCACAAAGTGCTGGCGACCTGTCCAGGGTGACCCCGCCTCTCACCCAAAACCTTCACCAGAGACAGGAACCAGCAACCCCTGACCCCATGGATGGATGGATGGATGGATGGATGGATGGATGATGATGTTTGATGATGATTTTCCAAGTACAGTTAATGATAACATTTAAAATTAGAATATTACATCAGAGCAATAAAAAAAATTTATACATACATGTATCCTCAATGGAAATGTATGTTTAATATCTGATTGTGTAATGACAAATGAGCCTCATCAAACAGTTCTGTTTGAAGGTCGTGATTTGGAAGAGAAAACTATTAAACAGTTTAGTTTAAACTGACTGCAGCAGTGTTTATTAGCAGAAAGGAAAGACTTGAGATTCTCATCTGAGTTTTCCTAAAGGTGGCCATCTTTTCTAACCCAGGATTCCCAAAAGAATAAAGCAGAACAACTTTGCTGAAATACATTCCCCCTTCCTATTATCTCCTGACAGTCTTGTTTTCTTTAAAACAGCTAATTTTTCTTCCTTTATTAGCATACTTTAAATTGAATCTTCCTCTCTCTCTAACATCCACGCTGAAGAGTGTCACCTGTGAGACATCAGCAGCTGTTTTCTCCTGTTCATCTGGTGAAAAGCCGACTGTCTCTGTGTTGTTTAGTCAGAACGAAACCGTTTTAAAGAGTGTTTCATTTTCAAAACACGTTGCTACTCTGAAGTGAAATGTCTGGCCTCTCTCCCCATTGAATCTGGAACAAACAGGTTTTAACCAGAAAGGCAGCACAAACAGGCAGAAACCATCATGTTAAGGTTTTAATGTTTTTTCTGTCTTCTTGACATTTGGAGGTGCGAAGATCCAGTAAATACTAGAAATTGTCATTGGAAGGACTTTTAATGTTTAGACAGATGTTCATTACCTACTGGAAATATTAAGAGTGGCTGCTTTTTACTAGTGCCAGAGTAGAAATGTGCTGCAGTCGTGCTTCTGTCTGGAGGTTTCTAATCCTGACCTTTCACTGTTTCACACCAACTTCATCCTGCTGCCAGCCTGCTGGTGATATTTGAAATAAAGATAAGACGGCAGAAAACGCTGATAAGATTAGCTGTTCTAAGTGTTAAATGTTTGTGTTTAACAGAGCAAAGTTCCCACTTTGAGTCTTAAATCTTCGTCAGGAGTGTTCCTGACCAGGTTCAGTTGTGATGTGCGTTTCTCCTCCGGCTCATCTGCTCTTTGTTCTGACGTTTGTAAAGCGTTTGGTGAACTGCGCTGACATGTTCTCTTGATGTGGACGGCTCTGTGTCTGGCTCCTGACTCGGCCATCGCCTGGTTTCAGAGACCCTGTGCTGATGAACGGATCAGACTTGTCAGATTTCACCCCAAGCTGTGCTGAGGTGGCTCTTCTCACAGGAGGAAGGACAACGCTTTGACATCAGCTGATAGAAGTGATCATTTGTTATATCATCTCCCTTTCCCCACGCAGCCTCTGACATCAATGGTTAACATGGAGATGGAGGAGGAACAGAAACCTGAGAGTAGCTGCACCCCTCCCTCTGCCCGGCTGGCCAATGGCAGCAGCAGCACGGCTTACACCGCAGGGCTGGGAAAGTATAAAACAGCAGAGCTGTGTCTGTTCATCCAGGAGCCTCAGCTCTCCAGTTCAACTCCACAAGACTTGGCAGGACTCGGTTTGAGGGGTGGAAGCTCCAGCAGCCATGAAGACGACGCTTGCAGCCCTGACACTTTGCCTGGTGGTGCTCATGGCCTCCGCTTTCCCCTTTGAGAGGAAGGCGGCCTCGCCAAGCACTGCTGCTGCTGCTGCTGCCAAGGAGAAGCGTGTACCGTACGTGGCGCGGGACGACGTTAACATCCTGGCCCACGGCCTGCTGCAGCTGGGCCAGAACCTGAAGGAGCACGTAGACAAAACCAAAGGCCAGATGAGGGACGTCTTCACCAAGCTGAAAGCCTTCAACCGCTCCACTGCCGAGCTGGGCAAGGAGAGCCAGAGGCAGCAGGCGGAGGGGGAAAGCCTGAGGGCCCGAGCCCGAGACCTGGAGGACAGAGAGGGCCAGCTGCTCAACGTCACGGCCGAGCTGAGGGAGAAGGTGGAGGAGATGCAACAGGAGAGGAGGACCATGAGTGAGAGGATGAGCCGCTGGAGGAGAGGGTGGACGGCATGCTGCAGGGACACGGCGGCAGGAACAGCAGCGATGCACACAGCATCCAGGTGAGACTGCAGGCCGTCTGCCGAGGAAGGGTCACAGGAGGGTGGACACATGAGGCTTCCTTTGTGCTCATTGCTTCCTGCTTGTAGACTCAAGTGTGCATTAAAGTGTAGAATGAAAAAGCCCAGAGGGAGCAGTGGGAGGGGAGCAGTGGGTGGGCAGCTGCGTGCAGCACGTGCAGAGAGACTTCAGGGCTGCTAGACAAAGAGACCTGAAGCATCAGATGGTATAGTGAGGGGCCTCTGGCTGCTGGGGCCCTGCAGAGCCTGGTGCAGTTAAATAACCAGGGCTCCAGGTGAAACCAGAACCGTCTTCCTGGGTCTTATTAATGCTGCTTCTTTCCTCAGCTCATGCTGGACTCTCAGAACAGACGCATCGATGATCTGGTGGAGCGCATCAGGCTCCAGCAGGAGAAGCTGGACAAGCAGAACGTTCGCATCAGGACGCTGCAGAGCCAGGTGAGCCGCGTTCACAGCCTGAAAGCTGGGGACGGTGCGTTCATGGTTTTTTTGTTCATGGTTTTCCTGTTGTGTTGTGTGATGCAGCAGCCCGGCCTGAGGCCCTCGCCCTGGGGCGGCAGCAGCACCGAGGGCCCCGCACACAGCGGCGCAGACGAGCAGCGCGACTCGCCGCTCGGTAAGTAAAACCCCGCAGCGCCACAAATCCCCCTCCCTTCACACAGACTTAAGTGGACTGAAGAAAATCTGACGCCAAAACGTGGCAAACCATCTGCTGAGTGAGGACAGAAAGAAGCTTAAATCACTAACAATTAAAGTCAGTCTAATCGCGAGGCCGGAAATGGCAACAGGTGGACTTTCTGACTGGAAATCAACTGAGTGGCTTCCTTTAACATTATGCAGTCTGAACGCAACCTTTGCATCTTGAATTATATAATGTGACACAAATCATCGGACTTTCTAAAAACATTTTTACCATTTCCAATTTTTTTTTCCTGTTCTGATTATTTATCTCATGACATCTCATGGTCATGTAAGAGAAATGTATTATTAAATCTATGCAATTTATCCAGGCAGCTTCAAACTCCAGGCTGATATAGATCTAAATCAGCCAGATTTAGATCTATATGCTATTTGGTAGAAAGTTAACTCTCTTAAAAAGCTCAGCCATTTGGATCAAGCATGTGGTGACAGGGGAGAATAACACTTCCCTTTCAACACGAGGAAACCTCCAGTAGAACTTCATACAGGTTAACTTTGTTTTACAGACAACTTGAGCAGATGTGCAAACCATTCTCTATAAAAAATGGATGTTGAGTCAGAGGAGCTCCTTTAACTGTCCAGTCAGTCAGAATATCTGTCTGCATCCAGACTCCAGGCTGCTGGAAGAGGACAGGCTGGTTTCTAATATCCACACTGCAGAAGCTGAGATTGCCATGATAATGTTTAGGTTAGGTGTAAAAAAATAATTGCTTAAAATATATTGTATAACAGTGATATGAGGTGATGGCCGTTGGAGTCATTCTGTGTACTCAGTTTATCAAACAGATCTGATATAAACAGATTATTTCTATCATTTTTTTGTTTGTAGAATGAGCTTGTCAATGACACATTTATATCTTGTAATTTGTTATTTTCAACTTCATTTCATTGAAATTTACATGTTTAACTTATTGCTAAGCTTATAAAATCTTTATTTATTTTTTTTTTAAAAAAAGGAAAATTGTTAATCTGTTAAAGACTGTAGGCCTCTGCATGTTTCCAACTCTCTTATTTAAACACATGATGAAAAAAACCACTTGAAACAGATGCTCAGCTTAGTCTTCAGACATACAAGAAAAAAGTGCATTTAAAAACACAAATGAAGTGAAAGCCAGAATTGAAGCTATTAGAGAAGTGCAAAACCTGACTGAAAATACAGTTAAAGTCAAAACCGAACTCCTAACCGCTTCTGGATGTGAACTAGGTGAAAGGTGATGTGAGGTCCGCCACAGATCCCAGGAATACCACAACACTCTCACATCAGCAGTGCTTTGTGAATGAGGGAGAAAATGGACAAGATTTCCTGGCAGAGTTCCAGCTGGGAGAAAGTTCAGCGTCTCAGATCCTGTCAGGGTCAAGCAGCTTCGGTGGATTACTCAGAGCCTGGGAGGCTGCCTGCATCTCCAACACTCTGTTTTCACTGATAACATTTCCCTCTGAGCCGTGGAAGGAGGAGGAAAACGGGGAAAGGCTGTCTAAATTTATCTGCAAACTATGCACAGACACCCGCCACACTGTTTGGAAGACGCTTGACTCCTCCCACTTTTTATGGCTTCAGGCTCA
Source organism: Phalloptychus januarius (assembly GCA_902982915.1). Taxonomy (NCBI): domain Eukaryota; kingdom Metazoa; phylum Chordata; class Actinopteri; order Cyprinodontiformes; family Poeciliidae; genus Phalloptychus; species Phalloptychus januarius. The sequence goes on along the minus strand of CADWAE010000466.1, from coordinate 796,407 downwards.
AAAACAAATGTTTGGATGTTCCTCATGAGTGAGCAGCCTCTCCCCGACATGCACACCCCCATGCCCCCTGTACCCCCCACACCATGAACAGAAAGAAAGAAGTTCAGGAGATCACCCTGACCCACAGTCAGGCTGCAGCCCCCAGAGTTCGTTCCTTTAGAGTAGAGGTCAGAGGTCTATGATTGATGAGGCAACATTCCTCCAATCACATGCATGATTTTTCACCTCTATTAGAATTTATTAACATATACTCCATTTTCCTACCTGATGCCACTTGAGTAATGGGGAGATGTTGCCTCCTTAGGCAAATGACAGCTTGCAGCTCCCCCCCACCGCCGTTTCTCCCTTAAGCAAACATCCCATCCCCCCCAAACCATTTGATCACCCCCCATGCATGCAGCAGCCATGCACGTGACGGAGGTATGACAGGTCACAGACATGGGGAAGGGGGAGGATGAGGAATGTAAAGGATGAATGGTGTGTAACCCTATAGCTTGCAAGGCCAGGCAGCTGTAAAAGAGGGGAATTCTGCTTGGGAACTGGGAGAAAGGTCATGTTTACGACAAGAGACACTCTCTTGTTTTTAAGGGCTTTATCAGGTGTAAGTTCGTATCTCCAGACTCGGTGCGATAAGCTGTGCTTTCCTCACTTGGAACGATTAGTTTTTATTTGCAAACACTCTGCTCTCCTTCAGCTGAGGGTTTTTTTTAAACAGACTGACCTATTTCTAGAAGCTTGGCAGAGGAAACTAATCAAATTCATTCTAACAGGGAGTGGGGCTAATTTTGTCACTTGTCCAAGTTCTGGAAATCAGATGACTTAAAAAAAACTTTCAGTTTAAGCCGATTTTCTGTGGTTTCTCAGGGGGAGTAGAGCCTGCAGCAGATAAATGTGTTGAGCATTGTCAGCATTCCCAGTGAAACTGTAACAGCAAGATCATGTGTTAGGTCAAGACATCTTGTACAGGTCACCCTGTGAGGTGATAACCTGGAAGAAGCCTACGACAAAACAAGGCAACATTGAACCAGTCAAACAGGCCAGTTTTGCATTTTGTTGGAATCTTTCACATAACCAGAGAAAAATCTGGTTATGTGATTTTTCCCACATAACCGGGTTGCCGGGTTAACCAGGCAGCACAGGCAATGACAAGATAAGTTTCACCAACATCCCTCCATGTTTAAGCATGCTCAGTGTTGGATTTCTCCCTCTCTGTTGTTCCAGAAATGGCCACAGACTGTCATGAACTGTTCCTGAGAGGGGGGACCACCAGCGGGGTCTACTCCATCCAGCCAACTGACTCTGAGCCCTTCGACGTCTTCTGTGAGATGACAGCTGGTGAGCGCAGCAGAACCTCCTCGGAGTGCTAAGTCTGTCTCCTGGCTGATGTAACGTTTGTTTGATCGACTTCTCTTCGTTTCTCTGCCCAGATGGTGGGTGGACAGTCATCCAAAGACGCCAAGATGGCTCCGTGGACTTTGACCAGCTGTGGCAGGCTTACGAAAAGGGCTTTGGCAGCCTGAATGGTAAATACTCTTTGGGGTTTTATCCACTTTCACTACCCGGTGTTAGCTGGTCAGTGCGGGGTCAGGACGGTTCCCTTTCAGTTCCTACATAGGCCTTCAGTAGCTCCTGGCACTAAGCATGAAGTCACTGACACATGCAGGAAGTTAAGACAACACCAGATGTCAGGATCATAAGCTTTGGGTTGTTTTGGACTAAGCATCGTTTTCTGTTCCTTTTCAGGAGAGTTCTGGTTGGGCCTGGAAAACATCCATGCCATCGCCAAAGATGGCAGCTATAGCCTCAACATCAAATTCTCAGACTGGGGGGATGACTCAGCGTCTGTCCGCTTCCCCTTCGAACTTGGTGGAAAAGAAACCAACTACTCACTCCTGATCCAGGAACATGGCACCGCCGATACGCTGGAGAGCTCCCTGACCACCGACTCAGCTCTCGCTCTGCCGTTCTCCACCCAGGACCAAGACAATGACCGCAAAGGTGACATCAACTGTGCCAAACACCTCTCTGGTAAGTACTGGCACACTGTCCTGCCACACCGACTCTGGCAAGACTGAAGCATGCTGATCAAGCTGATTCTGTTTTTGAAGGTGGCTGGTGGTTCAGCAACTGCGGTCGCTCCAACCTAAATGGGAGATATTTCCAGAGCCCTCCTCCCAAACAGAGGCACCAAAGGAAGCAAGGCATCTTCTGGAAGACCTGGAGGGGGCGCTACTATCCCCTGAAGTCAAGCATAATGATGATTGCACCCGCCGCCATCAACAAGTCTTAAAAGAGCTGAAAGAGACAAAGTGGGAGAAAGAAGCAGAGTCTCGACTGTCCGTTCTTTATTCGTCACTGGTTTTTGTGGTAGACGCGCCCAACTCTTGGGTTTTTTCTTTGTGAGGGGGAAACTTGACACCAGAGCCACAGTCCTGAAAGCAGAAGGACAAAGTCAGATGAAAAGAGTTTTCTGTGGGCTGTTGTGTGAAAAGACAGATTTCTTATTGCTATGTGAAGCCACATCCAGGAACCGAGGCCAAAGCCAAATGTGCAGTGGAAAATTTGTCTAATATGTTTTCCCGACGAGGTTTCATCCTGCAGACGTGAGCAGGTCTCGGCCTGTGGACTGGGCTGGGAGTCGTCACGCATTTTCCAACAAGCTCAGACGCCTCACTGGGGATGATGTGGCTTCATGCTGAGGTTTGGTAATTAGCAAACGTGACTGTTAGCATTTACACTTAGTAACATGCTGAGTCAGCAAACTCTTAAAACCACAAGCTGTGGACCAAAGAACCATCTGAAACATAAACAGCAGATTTCATCATGATGAGGCTGGAGTTTGGTAAACGGGGTGGACTGTTGTCAACTAGCTTTACGCTACGTTAGCATCAATATTACCGTACTCACCTTTCCTGCCTTTCTTACCACATCCTATATGTTCTATAGTCAGAATCGACTGAAAGTCTTCTTCACTGATTTGTTTTTTTTTCCTCTGGAGGGTTTGATATTTAGTCATATTGACTAGTTCTTCAATAAATGCTAATGTTTTGTACATATTTGAAAAATATCTGTTTTTTAGTAAAGTATCTGTTTCTGATCTTTGCCAGTTGACTTCAAAGTTTGATGTTTTAAATATATTTTTCTTATTTAAAAACCATGTATCTCTTATGTGCTGCTTTCTGTCTGTAATTTATATTGAGGTGTTTTTTTGGGGGGAGTGGGTTGGGTGGGTAGAAGAAAAATGATCATTTTGGCCACATTGAGCCAATAAAACTGATTTAAACAAATATTTGTTTTAGGGTTTTCTTTCAGTATTCATCTCTGTCAACACTATGGTATTCACGATGCTCGGTCATAAGTGTGTTCAGCATCTCACAATGTGTGGTGGACATGAGCTCTGGTGGTCTTTGGGTTGTTCACTGTCTAACCCAGTGGTGTCCAAACCTTTTGGCACATGAGCCAAAACCATCAAATTAAAGGTCCACAAAAAGTTTAACAAAAGTCAATGTTTAAAAGTTAAAGTTAAACAAGTCTCCAGATTTGTGAATTTTATCTAACTGTTGGGCCCGATTTTAGAAATGTCTTACTGGGGAAATCATCCAGGGCCCTGATTTGAATGAATTCATTTTGTTTTTAATAAATGCATGTTTTGTAAAAATTGTAGTTCACATAAAACTTGTAGGCCCAAATTAAGTTAGGTGAATTCTATAAATATTTTGACATTTTTAAGAATATAAAAAAAAATCAAGCATTGTAAAAAATATAAAGCTGTCAGTTTTCTGGGAAACAACATGGAGGCATTGGCTGTTAGCCTGCTCATTGTAGATCCAAACACACACACACACACACACCATACATATATACACTACATACACACTCACAGTAGGTTTATCTATATTCACAGGAATGTTCCATTGACTTCTATTCATTTCTCCTTCATTTCTACAACCTAGCTCTCACACTTACCCTAAACCAAACCTAAACTCAATTCACACCTCAGTCCTGAACCCGAAACCCCAAAACAGACCACTTCTTATGGGGTCTGGCATAAGCTCTAGTGGGTCCCCACATGGGTCTTACACTGTAACAAATACAAATAGGCCACATGCACACACACACACACACACACCAGGAAAAAAATGTCCACAGTCCTGCTAACCACTGGAAGATCAGACATAAAGGAAACCAACTCTTCCATGTGCCTGACTCTGTACCTGTGGTTCAACTAAACTTGTCCATATCAATTTATGTAACGTGAATACAATAAATGGCCAGAACCATCGAACAGCCAACTGATTTATTCTACACTCAGTTTATATAATGAAGAGCACAAATATGAATGACTGTCTGTTTCATTCTTTTGTTTTGGATTGTTTTTATCTGACACCAAAATAATTAGCAATTTTTTCACAGTACTGACAGGATTAGATTTTCTCACATTTTACGCTGTTTATATATTTTTTTTCTTCAACATACGCTTGCATGTCACTCAGTCTCACCTGACAGGTGTCTTGCATGTTAGGGATCACAGCTGCATGTCATTTTACCTGGAAGCAAACGAAAGCTTTAAGGTGTCAGCTTTAATTTTCAGCACTACACTTTGCACTTCTTTGCCCGGCTTAGTTGATTTGCTTCATCCGCTGTGATCCTCCAGGTCACGGGATCGACCTGTGTCACCGCTCATCCGAACAAGCCAGGGCCCAGCCAACCTGAAGATGGAGACGGATCAGGCCTCCATCTTAAGGGTGGAGGGTCCAACGGATCACTTCCAAATTCATGCATAACAATCATGGTTAACAGAACTCTATGGAGATCTCCTCGATGTCATGATCGTAGGATAGATGCTTCAGTTCTGCCCTGAATCCTGATAACTAGTAGTTAGCTTAGCATGACTCTCCATGAATTTGGGCTTTTTCTCCCTGACACACCAAATCTTTATAGTGAAAAAACAATTTGTAGTAGTAAAAAATTCATTGGAATCACACTTTAGTCATTTCCCGAATCGGAAACCAACTTCAGCTTCGTTTCTCTGGACGAGTCCCTTGTTCTCTCTAGGAATAGGAAGGCCACTTCTGGTGGGGTTGGTTCCAGTTCCATGTTTCCTCTGTTTGTGATGAGTCAGTGGAGAACAGAGTCCAAAAGCCTGTGTAACCTTTTCCAGCCTGATAAATGTCTGCGACTTTGTTTCTCATCTGTTCATGAAATTCTTCACAGAGGGACACGATGTTTCTTTAGCCTGCTTCCTGCTGCCAGTCAGGCGCTGTCTAAGCAATGAATCACAAGGCTGGCAGTAAGAATTCCTCAGAGCAGATTAATTCATTTCAAATATTTGGTTCATTGCTGGGAATTTACAATTGGTGATTTTCTTTATGAAAACTGAACTTTGTACAGAAATTGCCTGATTTGTTGTAAAACTGTAACTGCAAAGATTTGTATTGGAAATACTACATTTTATACAAATCTGTATAAAAATGGAAACATTTTAAAGAGCCATCTGTGTAGCAAACCGAGTGAAAGTTTCTGAAATAAATCACTTGTTCAAACACATCTATTAACCGTCCCAATCACACCAAGAAAATAAAAATAAAATGGCTAAAAAAACACATCAATCCCTAAATGATCCAAACTCCAGATCTCAGATCAGCTCTGCGTTTGGATCTCAAAGCTCACTGAGCAGAAGCAATGTTGCAAAAAGAAATGTGTAAAGATTTCTCCTCATCAATCTCAGAGACAAATTTAGCTCTAAACACTCCTACAGCCACTAAAGTATGGATGAACTTATTTGTCCAGTTTCCTTTAATCTATGCTAAATCGTGACGCTGCACAATCTCACTAGTAGATTTTAAAGCCGTAGAATATGGTAGTTCAGATGATATTTCCTATGTGCCGATACACACGGATAAACCCAGCCGCCGTCTGAACCAGAGCACACAACCAGAGAGCCTGAGACCCATTCATTCATTTATTCATCATCATGTACAAACTGGATTTCAGGTGGTACAAAGCTGCTGTAAGACTCCGCTGCACCCCCTCTTGTTGTCTTTATTGCAGTAAAAAAAAAAAAAAGAAATACCAGCATGATCAAGAGTCAAGAGGTACTTTTGGCAAATATAAATTATATATAGAGAAGGCAAGCAGACATCTTTAGCAACATAATGTGAGAGGAGACAAAGGTATCGACGAGTAGCTTCCATCAGTCGGCAGTTAGAGGGAAAAAAAAAGGAATAAAAATTCATAAAAATATTTTATTCTAAACAACAAATAGTTAAAACAGGTGGACACAGGAAGAGCAACGATCTTCTTCCTTTCTCTGGTGACTGCATGTTCCTTAGTCAAAATGCGTGTGCGTGTGTGTGTGTGTGGAAAAGGAAGTGGGATGCGTGTATGTGCAGTGTGAGAATTCATGCCAGGAAATGTGTGGAGAGATTCCGTTTGCGTCCCACTTCCTGCTGCTGAGTAGGTTGGAAGGCGGGGAAAGAAAAACCACGCTGGGCTGGGAAACGTGACTTAGTGTGACCCAAACTGCTGATTGTTGTTCTGCTTTCAGGCTGGACTACACGCTCAGTCCTACTGGCACAGGAGGATGGGGGGGGAGAAAAACGGTAGAGCTGCAGAGAAACATGGCTGCTGCTGGGCAACAAACTGGCAACATGAGGACACACAGAATAAAGACGGGGTGATCTGGAGGCCCACAGTCTGACTTTAGAGGTATTGTTGTAGAAAGTGCAGCAGCATGATCTCGTAGTGCTCTCCAGACTCAGGGCAGCGAATGCTGTGCCGCTCGTTGGGGTAGACCTGCAATGACGAAGCAGAGCGACAGGAACAGATCAGAGTTTCACCTCGGCAACAGAGACGCAGCAAAGCAGAACTGCATTTATTCAACAAATGCAGTGAAGCCCAAGTCCAGCTGATCAAAAAGTTTAAATATTTATTACTAGTATTTGAAAAATGTAATCAGATTAATTGCACAACAGTGATTAATCACTTTATTTAACTTTGTAAACCTGAAATATAAATATGCACAGTTTTGCGTCTTACAGGAATTGTGCTCTGGATAAGCCCCTCCTCCTGCTGCTCTCCAACCAATTCAAATCCAAGAAATTATCTGGGGTTTTTTGCAGCAAAAAGCAGGTAATGTGGTCTGTCAGTATTCAACAGGAACTAATGGAAACTTACTTCACCACAGATGGATACAAGCAGTAGAAAACGAGTTCAGATTGACAGATAAGATGTATTTTATTTCTATTCCCTGGGTGCCCCACCCCTTCCTGATGGCACCCTGGGCAACTGCCCATATAGCCCACATCAAACTGCTGCTTTATGCACGTTTTCAAAAACTGTTTTATCATCTCAAACCAAACCATGTCTTTAGATTCTGATTTCCAGGTTTTTATATTCGTGAATGTTTGAAGGAAGTCATGTTGTTTTAAACGTTCCTCTCTAATCCTCCTCTATGGAGCTTGTGTGATGTTGTGAAGAATTTGGTCAGTTCAGATTAAAAATATAGATAAACTTTGACTTGACAAAACATTCTGGATGCTCATTTGCTGCAAGCCACAGTGATCTAAACGAACACATGATACCGACCTGAAGCTGGTAGGGCTTCCCAGCTCGGATTATCTGGGACACCAGGAAGTTGGTGTGGAAAAAGTGCACATTCTCATCTAAAAAGCCGTGGAGGATCAGCAGACGGTTGGGCCTGTGAGAAAGAGCAGGTTATGATGAGCAGGTGTTGGGTCCTAACAGACCCTCAGAGACATAAATAGTTCAAATACTTCACTCTGACTTTAATATCAGAGCAGCGCTCCAACATGTCTTCTGTCAGATCACACTTCTTCAAGCATTTGTCTCTAATATTACAGATTTCTACTGTAGTCAACTAGTGAAACGATTAAACAAAAATAAATTCAAAACCCTGCACTTCAAGTCACTAATAGTTTCGTTTGATATTTTCAGCTCCTTTAACTCTGGAATAATTGAATCCAGATAGTGATCTAGAAGAAGGTAAATGCTCCAACTGTCTTCCCTGCATGCATTTTAAAAGCATAAATCACATTTCAAAACAAGCATTCTGCAGCCAGGAACTATCATGTGCAACATCTCTGTGTGCTGTGTACGGACTCGCTGGGCAGCTTGTCCACATGCAGAGCCACTGAGCCCTCCTCATAGCCCTGCTGGTTGTTCTCAGGCACATCCATGTAGCGCTCCGTGTAGCCCGTGTCGTAGGCCATCCACACGGTCACCGGGGCGCCAGCGATGGCCAACTGCAGCAAAACAGAAAGAATCTAGCATCAAACGCTGGTTTAGTTTGGAAAACTTCTTGAAATCATCTGTGTGTGACAGAGAAACGCCTTTAGGAAGAGAAACTGGTTTCGTTGCTTTAAATCCACACTTACAAACTCATCTTACAGATCTGAAAACAAGCCTGGAAAAGAACTACTGGCAATTCAATCTGATGATCATTTACTGCTCAACACTGACACCATGTGGTTGGAAAGAGCAGAGCAGCTTCGATACAAACATGGAAGCTAATCATCAGGTAACAAGTCATCGTTACCTGGACTATACAGACTCAAAACAGGCCATTTGCTGAAAGAACACTCAGAACTGAAAGTCAAAAATGTACAAAAAAACATTTACATTTAAAAAAATATTTTTCCTTCTTTGAACCAACAAGGAACTGAGGTTATTATATGAACTATTTCTCAGTGTAGTGCTCCAATGAGCATCTGTAAATGCTTAATAGAGGAATGTTGATGTGATGACTTCATAAATTTAGGTATCGGACAGAGCAGGAGCTTCTTAAAGAGACAGAGGCCCAATTCAAGGCATTAAATTGCAAAATTTGATTATTATTTTTTAAAGATTTTATCAGCTGAAATGGCCTGTATCTTTTGATAGTGGTCAGACAGGAAAGCGGGTTGATAGAGAGGGGGAAGACATGCGCAAAGGTCATGGGGTGGGGTCAGGGACTGGAATCCACTGAGACCGCAGTATGTGACCACCACAGCACCCCAAGCACAAAGCCTGATTTCTCTTGCGTCATGCTGGATATGACACAATTACTTGATTGTGCGACAAAACTATAGTATATGGCTGGAAAACACATAACATTGTCCCTTTAAGAAAAGGAATTGAATAATCTGTCCGTTTCTGACATTGTATAAAATAGGTTTAAATGGTTAAATAAAAAAAGTTAAATCAGCAGAATGAGCCAAGATTGTATCCAACTGTCAGAATAAAATATAAAATCACAATAAATACATTTAAGTTTGTGGTTGTAAAATGACAAAATGTTGAAAATTGCAGTGGGTACGAATACTAAAATATGGTTTCAACAATTAGCACTCAGAGACAGAAGTAACAGCGCAAACATCAAAACAGGAACAAGACTTGCTGACCTTGAAGATGTTGGGTCGCTGGATGAGGCCCATCAGAGAGAGGAAGCCGCCGTACGACCAGCCATGAATGGCAACGCGACTCAGGTCCACAAAGTTAAACTTCTGAGCCACGTACTGCAGACCCTCCACCTGGTCCTCTATCTCCACCTGACCCTGCACAGTTCAAGTTGAGTCGTTTATTGCAGCTCCGTTGGATTTATATTTGAGCTTGGCGTCAGTTTCTCGGTCTACCATTTTGTTTTTCAGAGCTCCCTCAAATTCCAGGCCCCTCTGGCAGGAACCCCTCCCGTCAATGACGACCACAGCGTAGCCGAGAGAGGCCAGCGTGTTGAGACGGAGGTACTTCATCCCCTTGAAAGAGTTGTTAACCAGCTGCACCTGAACACAAACAATCGCACACATGATGGAAATGAAAATTCCCCGTTTTCTGAGTCGTCTTAACGTGATCGTGCCTACCAACCTGAGGGCCACCGTACACAAACAGAACAGTAGGGTGTTTCCTGCCGGGCTGCAGGTTGTGAGGTTTGTACACCATCCCGTACAGCTGGAAGCCCGACTTCCCGGGAAAGTCAAAAATCTCCGGTGGGTTGTAATCTCCAGGGCAACCTGGAAGACCAAGAGCAACGCAGAGCAGGGACGGAGCGTCCCGATTAGGACGGAGCGCCCCGTCCCGATTAGGACATTCCTAATAACAGCGGCATTTGTTTAAACATGAAAATCTCACTGAAGTTTGGGTAGCACTAGTAGCCCATACTGAGGTCAAAATCTAACCTACTGACATCATTCTGAAGTCTAAACATTCGTTGGTTCATTTCGTCTGGAACAGTGAACGCCTGGAAGCTGGTGAGCAGTTCTGGTTTGCTTTAGCCGTGTTGCTGTTCTGTACCTGGTGGCTCCATCAAGCTGGCCCAGAACTCTGGAACCACTCGCAGGGGGTCGTCTTCTAAGCTGGTCAGCTTGTACAGGTGAACACAAGGAGGCGTGCTCACGTTACTGTAGTGGCTCACGAAAAAGTCAAAATTCTGACAGGGGAGAGAGAAACGTTAGAAAGGCAGCGACCTTTGTAACGAGGGGGCTGGTCTGTGCAGCGGAGCGAGCAAAAATCAAGTGCAAGTAAAGACAGAAGTGAAAGAGTACCTGACTGACAGAGCAGCAGTGAGAAAATCCAGGCTTGGTTAGTCTGACCACGTCACCCGGAGACTCATAGCTGACCACATACAGGTGGTGCTCCAACGGCGTGTCCCTGGTGCCCTGGAAATATACCAGCTTGGTTCCTTCGTTCACCCAGATCTAACAAGAGAAGGAGGAGAGAAGGCTCACAGCAGCAGGAAAAGGCTGGAGGCTAGAAAGAGTAAAGGGAATGATGAGACGGCCAATGGGAGGCACTCATAAATTAACATGACATGCATAAATATATCATAATTTAGAAGATCCCCACAAGCATTAGGTCCTCATCTCTACCCACATGTTTAGAGTTGCTTTTGTACCATGATAAATGAAACATTAACCAACATGTTGACATGTAACGACAGCACTGGGAAACATATTAAGTTTCAATTGTTCATTTAAAGCACTTTGAACTGCCTTGTTGCTGAAATGTATTATACAAATGAAGTTGACTGGACTTGGCATTTTATGCACCACAATGGTCTGAAGCATGTGTGCTTTTATTTACCAATCTGAAACGAGCTGAAGGCCAAATTTTCAATCTGACTTCCTGATTTTAACATACAAGACATCATGACTCTGACATAAATATAACACACCGCCTGTCACGAACATGAAGGAGTCTTTATTAATGTTTATTTCTGCTGTCATGAAGGTCATTGGGTAAATAATGACACTTTTAATGCAAAGTTGCTTTAAAAGTCCATTAAAAGTGAAAACTTTGCATTAAAAGTGTCATTATTTACCCAATGACCTTCATGACAGCAGAAATAAACATTCATAAAGACTCCTTCATGTTTATGACAGTGTCATGTCAGTCTGATAACACCCCTATAAATAACATGTTACTGATTTTTATTATATGTTAAAATCAGGAAGTCAGACTCCCAGAGGCTTAGCACCTGGTTGGGAACTCTACACAGCTTTCCCTGAAGCATTTACCTTTGAACCATGTCTGGACAAAACTTCCCATTCTCCGCTCGTCAACATGACCTCCTCCTTGATAGCACATTTAAAATTTCCTGCAAAAAAAAAAAAAGTAATGTATCTGTTGACATAACTGCAGCGCAAACACTGACTTGTTTTTTTTGATGATCTATTTTTTTGAGCAAAGCAGAAACATTTTCTCTCACCCTCCACATGATGGTACTCTTCTGTCCAGTGGTGGTAGCCTGGCTGTAACACTGATGTGATTTTATAGAGATGACTGAAGCCTGTTTTAGACTCATTTACCCAAATGAAAGTAAACTCATCTTCTGTTGTTTGAATAAAAGGATAGAATATGTCATGAACCTGCAAAAATAAAGATGAATCTGTAAATCTGTGAAATGGTTCCAATCGTATGTTGATCTAGCAGCGTAGAAAAATGTTTTCACGTTTATCCAGACGTCGGTGGTCTCCTCATAGATGATGTATGGCTGAGTGCAGCTGGGCACAGCCTCCAGGCTGTCCTGCCTCAGGGTGGAGTCGTCCGTGACTGGGATGAAGAGTGCCGGAGGCAGCAGAACAAGCTGCAACTTCCTCTGGCTGCGGTCCAGCAGCACCGCCCAACCGCTGGCACCAAACACAGCACAGAGTTCATACTGGAAGAAGCTCTAAAGGCTTCAAGACGCAACTTTGACACATTTTTTTTTATATATATTTGTTGAAACTGTGACCATGTTATCACAGTATAGTAGAAAATTGTAATTAATCTGTATAATCATAGTGACAGTTGACAGCTGGAGACAGGCAACAGCACCCCTCCAGACCCCAATGGGATAACGGTGCAAGAAAATGAATGGATGGATAATAAAAAAATATATATATATATATATATATTTTTTTAGAAAAGTTACATATTGCAGCTTTAAAGAAAACATCTTAAAACACAGCTAACATTAGTATAAAGTAAATTCCTCATCAGGGGTGCACCCCAATCAGCCACAGTTTCCGTTAGCTCTGCTGTAGACAGCGCTAACCGTCAACCTGGCCCACCAGGTCTGACAGCGCTCATTAACAATTTATCAATTAATCAAAACAAAATTCCAACAAAAAAAAAAAAAAAGGATTTGGTGCACCCCTGCTTCTGAAGGTAATGACAGCAATTGGATGTTCTGGATTTTATTTAGGGGTATTATTACAGCAAACAGCTCTGAATGCCAGTGCATGCCTCAACATGCTGAATTTTCATTCTCCTTCCACTTCACAATAAGCACTACTTTGTGTTGGTCTGTCACAGAAAATCCCCAATAAAACACATTGAAGTGTGTGATTGGTGCGTAATAAAATAGGAGACGGTTCATGGGGTATGTTGGAGTAGGACTCGTCACACACAAACACCTCACTTCCTTTCTTGGCTTCATCTAGAGATCAACACATCAAAAACTCTTCAATTCCACTTACTATTTTCCATCTATCGTCCATCCTGCTCTGGCAATGTATTCTGTTCCAGGAAACAAGGGGCTGAATGGGACGACCAGCTCTTTATCTTGTGTGCTAATGATCTGCAGCACACACACACACACACACACTTGTAAAATTAAATATTCATTCAAAGGAATTCCAATATGAACAGATGAAAAATGACCTACTTTTCCTTGATGGTCCGTCCTGATCTCTGCCAGTTTAAGAGTAGCCTGGGGATTTTTACTACCTGTGCACAGGGAGAGACACATGTTTAATATTTGAAGATTAAATGACTTCAAATAAACAAAAAAAAAAACAAAACACACAAACAAAGGCCGGGATTGACCTGTGCGAGGATATCGGTACGCATCCGCTTTCCTCTCCTCCAGAGCCGGAGACGGAACATGAATAATTTCTACTTCGGTCTCATCCACCTCCTCATACAGAAGGTGCAACGTTTTCCCTCCATCAGGATCTGAAGGAACAAACAAAGCGGAAGCCGTTGTGAAGAGAAGCAGACGCAGCTTCGCAGACCGGCTGAGGGCTCAGCGCTGACCTGCCGCTGCAGACGGACTCCACCAGTAACCAGTGAAACGGTCAAATTCCTCCTGGATGACGAACGTTGCTACGCCTGCAGACCTGGGGTCCTCTTTGACGTTGTCTAGACCTGGGATTACAAACAGGAGCCCATCCAGTTCAGGAGGAGGTGTTCTGTTGCAAAGTAACTTTTAATTCTACAGTAAATAAAGCTAAGATAATCTCCATTTCATCATGCTATTGTTGGCACAATCTGAGCTAAAAACTGGCCATCTTTCTTCGTACAAAGAAATAAACAGACAGCAGGTGCATGTTATGTCCGTCTTCTTTGCGATTGTAACTTGAAGCACATAAAAGCAACAATCAGACAGAAAAGTGCCAAACCTTTGTGGCAGTACGTCAGCCTGCGCTCCTCCCCCGTCTTGATGTTGGCTATCCACAGGTCGTTGTTGTTAATGAAGGCTATAAAATCCGGGTGTCCAGGGCAGATCTTGGGGTCCATGCGGGTGCCTGAGCACTGGCTCTTTATCTCCACTGGTTTTACTGGGGCAGACTGCTGAAACAGACCAAAGGCCTGTTCACAGTGGATGACTTGGCAAGACTGCTAACTTATTAGTATTGACAAACTGTTGGTAGTACTGATCACTCTGTGTGAGCCTTACTGCAGACACAGAGGCCCTGGACTGCGTTCACCTGACGCTCAAGTCCAAGGTTTTACTGACTTTTTTTTGCGAGGTCATTCAAACTACTGAATGATGTCAAAACCAAACCCAAAGTGACCTGCAGAACAACGCATGCATCACACAGAGGGATGCTGATTAGGAAAAGTAATAATGGATGCCGCAATCTCTGGATGGACCTTAAAGGGGCAGTGTTATGTTTTTACCAGACAAATAATGTCATGTTATAGCACAAGCTAGTAACTATGTTAACTTCAGTTGTTATAAAAATGCCATACATGTCAAACATGACTTAACTGAAATTTGACTTTAAAATTCAACACCTTGATATTTGGGCCTCTGTCTCTTTAACAACAGCTTATCTTTCTGAAACTCCGCCTCATCATAACATGGATGATGCTGGGGGTTTCTGTGGTGGAATATTTTTACCAGGTAATATATTATGACTTTATTAATCTGATGTTGATGTCACAACATATTTCCAGATGTATTGGATTCCATTTTTTCCCCTCATCTTCCCTCCAACTTTCTGAGCCCCCATAGCGCCCTCTGGTGGCCTCCAAGTTGAAAAACACTGATTTGTCACTGCACCAGTTGTTGGGCTCAGGGGAACATTTGTTCATTACACATGTGCAGGCTTGTCTGGACTGCTTTTTAATGAATCAAGTCATCATTTGACAACTGCATTCTTGACTGTTCTTGAAGTTGAATGGGAGTGATGTACTCACGATGAAGCCGTTGTTGCCTCCATCTTGACAGTAGAAGAGGCTGTTGCTGGCCTGGAACAGGAACAGGCCCGTCTTATCGTGGTAGTCGTACGACGTGATCCCAAACGCTCCCAAACGCTTCCGCTCTCTCAGCAGCTCCTCCTCTCGAGAGTAAGCCCCCTGGTGCGGCGTTGCCTAGGAGACGCAGGAGGAAGCTCCTTTTCAATTCGCTAATGAATTGTTTCTTTTAAAGTTTGCTTCATATGTATGTAAAATATAACCAGCCGATTATTTTACAGCCATCACTTCTGTCTGGTGTGACGAAGACGAGTCAGACAGAAACAACTGTTATCATCTGAGCCCTAACACACACACAGCAGGCAGACTACACAGACGCTGACATTTACACACACAACCACTGAGTCATAAACAATGTGGCACCACCAGATAAATCCCCACACAGCTCCACAAACAGTCACCTTCAATAATCAGGAGAAACAGAAGCAAAAGCATCCTTATGTCATGCTGCTAGCTGCTTCTAACCAAGAAGCTTTATGTAGTTCAGCGAACAGCCGACACCTGCAGCGTCACACCCCATAATATCCAGCTTAGGAGTAGCAGCACATTTTGGAATCCATTCCTCACTTGTTTGTAACATTTTCCTCTTTGGGAAGCTTGGCAGCTTTAGTTTCTTTCTCATGAGTAGAGAGGAGCGGATCAGGTTTTTACCAGTTTATTCCAACATTTCCGGCTTTCGCTGAGGTCTGATCTCCAAGGACGCCGACTCAGACAAACTCTACTGTCATCGTTTAGTTTTCCATTTAAAAATTTAATGCAAGAAACCATGTAACCTATAACATGTGCTGAAGTTTCTTTCATTTCAAGGCTGGTTCGGTTCTGGTTCTGACTGGAACCTCTGGAGATGATGATGCAAAGAAGGATTCTTCATAAAATTAAGAAAATTATGGACAATCCTGAACCATCCTCTTCCTTTCTTCTTATAAAAACAGAGAGTCTTCAGTCAGAGGATTCTTCAAATTCACTGGAACACACACTGCTACAGGAGATCTTTCCTGTTTTTATACCCACATCTAAAATTTTAAAATCATATAAACAATATTTCCAAAAACTAAAAAACATTCATTGTTTCAATTTAATAAGGCCTTATATTCCTGTAGAGGCTGCTCTTTGGTATATGTATTTTCTTACATCTCATCCTGTATGACAACATGGGCCAAGGCTACCGCTAGGCTAGCTAGAAACCCAACGGCCTCACTGTACAACCAAACGATAAAAGCAACGGACAAAAAGCCAATAAGATCTCATCACTGCCTGATCCTGGACAAACAGAACTTTTGAAAGCTTTTGTCATTTATTTTTCACATGCATCAATAAAGTTAGCTCCTGATCCATTACGTTCATTTATAAAGGCAAAACAGTTACAGAGCCTCTAGGGGACGGCCAGAACAGAACCGTAGAACCTTGTTTGGTCAGAAAAAGTTTGTTCATATGACTAAATCTTGGCTAAAGGAAAATCAAAGATGTGATCATTCTTAACACTCAGATCTAAAGGAGGGGAACGTTTGTTTAGAGTGTCAGTGCTTTAATATTAGATCTGCAAATTTTAGTGTGTTGGCTGAAAGTGTGAGGATGTGAAAGTACTGAGGATAAGCAAGGACATCTATGTAAATTTGGCTGTTTATGAATATGTAGGGAGGAAAAGGTTTGTATTTTTATTGCATTTTGATTTATAAATCATTTATATTTTAATATAGAGCTTTTATTATATGAATTTGGAGATTGCAAGGTTGATGACATGAATGTGTAGGCAGTAATGCACATGTATTCTTACGGTAATTGTTCCATTTTTCCTCTGACAATCAAATATAATGCAAAGTGTAGACTTTACGAGCAGACTGCTCGGCCTTATGGGAAAGTCACCTGGAAGTGATCCAGCATCTGTTTCCATGACAACACCAAGAGCGCCTCCTTCCGGACCTTCTTCGGGATTTCTGAGTAGAGTAAGGAGTTCTCTCTGCTTCCGTAGGGCATTCCTGGAAACAAGTAGAAGAAAAGCCTCAATGCAATTCCTCTACAATTGACAAAATATAAAATGCAACACAGTGATTGTTTTTCCACATTATATTGTGACCAGAAAAACAAAAACGTCCAATCAAGAGAAAAAAAAAACACAGACACGTAGACATAAAAAATTAAATAAAAAAAAGAACACAAACTCAAAGCTATCCCGGGTTGTTATGCTTACCAAGGTAGTACAGCCGGTGGGAGTGGGGCCCGTTCTCATCCATCTTTTGCACAAACTGGAAGTCATGGGGGGCCTTGTTGGCGATCATCCCCGAGTATTTCCTGCTACAGTGGATGATGTCACGCAGGCCCTCCCAAGAGTGTTTCTCCACAAAGAACTGAGACGGCACGTCGCCCATCTCCACCACCTCTGTGCTGTCCCACAGGCCGTCAACAGCCATCATGCTCACAGTCCAACAACTGCAGCAACGACACCAGGAGCCAGTGAGCATTGGCTTAACAAAGTCAATGCTCCCTGAATCCTGAGGCGATTCAGAAATATTCTACCTTTTCCAGATGCCCTCTTTCTTGTCACAACGCTTCACCTTCTTTCCTCTATGCATTCACCGATCAGCACCTCAGATCCCAAATATGTAACCTGTTAACAGAACATTATGATGCATGACAAATCCAGCTGTTGTATGGAGATAAAGCACCGCGTTTGTAAGCTGAAGTCAGCTAGTTCACTCAGTTGTGAGTCAGAGCAGCATGACGCACAAACTAGAGAAAAACTGAGGCTCCGACCCACTAATGCTCCTGTCTTACCTTGCTGTTGGTAATTACAGTTGACTGCCTGCTATGAAGCTTTCCCTTCCTCAAGAAACACTGATTCACAGCAGAGACGATCTGCACCGATGTCACCAAACCCAGTCTGGTCTACAACAACTCATCTGACTTCCAACATTTGATTTCAGATTTGACAGAAAGAAAGAACTCTTAACTATGTAGCTTTATAGGAGGCAGTGCGTCTTTAACGTTGATTTTTCAAAAAATAATAATACAAAACATGCATTTTTAAACCGAAACATTTGTACATGACAGTGATCACTTGCTTCCGTCTTACAGGTGCCAACATCTGGGCTCGATGTACAGCAAAGCCCGGCTGGAGCAGAACCACACCGGGGTCTGCTGGGTAGCTAGCCTACAATGGAGCTTTGTTCTCAGATTGCAAATCTTGAAAAACACCGGCAACACATAGTTGGCTGTCCGGGTTATTTTTTAACAGAACCGATATTATATTTCACAGTAACCGCTGACAGCCACAGCTGTGGGAAAGAGGAATTAATCAGTTTTCCTCCTTCTCTCCGTTATGACAGGACTCTCCTCCTCTGTCACTTTCGGTCTCAAGCTAACTAGCTAGCTACCGGAGCTGGTAGCCGCTAATAGCCGCAGCTCTTTCTGAGAAAACCGCTTCCAGTCAAGCTTCATTCGGGAACAGGCTCAGGTTCACCCCCAGCACTTACCAGTTTGGCTACGGCTCCTTAAAGCGGTTACTACACGCTGTATTAGCTCAGTGTCAAACAGGTTTCGCGGCTGCTAAAGGTTGAATCCATGGCCGAAACAGCCACACAAGATGCAGCTGGCTCACAGATCGGGAAGGAGGAACGTTGCTCCGGGTAGAGGACACATCGGTACTTTTTCCCAGGCGCACCGCTCAAGTTGAACCCGGTTATGAGCGTTCAGTACGATGAAACTCTTTTTAACGTTCCGAGGGATGCTGACACCTGAAACAAATTTTAGCGTAAATCTTCATCAGCCCCCCGTTTTACACAGATTAGCCCATAAACACTAAGCGATGTCGATGACACAGGAGTTACAGTGAAACGGGCCTTTTCTTCTGCTGGAGCAATTCTGATCGGTCTTCTGGCATTAAAGCATGTTCTTTTCTTTTCATGTTCAGATCAATCCACATTACCAACTGAATGTATAAAAAATGTTAAGCAATAAGTTTAAATAACTAGAACTTCTTGAACATGTGCTGTGATATAATTATATTATATAATAATATTCTAATCTTAGAATAGGCTTCATCATTTCTATGATTCTAAATGTGTCGCCTCTATTACTGCATCGGCCCGTTTCCTTACAGCTCCTTCTGTTTTAAAACTTTCTGGTAGTAATGGCCTGTATTTGAAGTTTATCAAACTGGAAATATGTAGAGAAGAAATGCAAGTGTACCAGAGTCAATAATCGGATTTGGGAACTTCAGCTGCTCTCTCTGCTCAATCCAGTAGGAATCCCTTTCAAACAATATTCTGAAATTTATTTTAGACCCAAGTCAATCCTAAACAAGAACTCCACTTAGCTGGCAGCATCCGCATTTCCCCTGGTGAAGAATTAAAGCAAGATAAACTTAACTTATTCCATGGAATGTGTTTTAGTTTTTAACTCCAATGTCCTTGCCTGGATGTTGAAGGATTGATTTCATAATGGCTGTTTGGTTTTTGTCCTTAAATTCCTTTAAAGAGCTCAGCAGTTTTGCCAGCCAGACATAGATCTCACATATTCAGTGAATGGCACCAAAAATTGTCCTAAATGCAGCCAATGAAAGGAGCAATAAATGAAATATGACATAAAAGGCCATTTAAAAACTCAGAAGGAAAATATTGCCTCATTTAAGATTTAAGGCCTGACACTTGCCAATAGCCTCAAAAAACCCAGAAAGAATGAAAAAATACAGCCAGACACTGCAGTTGTGTGGAGAAGCCCAGTTTATTTTTGGTTTTATTTATACAAACAATACAGCCGTTCTACTTCAGAGGGATGAAACGGGAAGAGTGTGTGGCTCCGATACCAGGGCGACCGTGTTTGACCGGCTTGTAAGTGATGGAGAACTCTCCCAGGTAATGACCACACATCTCAGGCTGCGGAGAGACAGGAAGACCAGTCAGACTGGTGGCTTTCACATTAAAGCGCACAATGCATTCAAACACAGGACAGAGGAGCAGTTTCACTCTGCAGTGAACTGTGGAAGTCAGTTGAAGATAGTAAATATGATATACTCAGCCACCAGAACACCTACTGAAACCCTCAGTGCTTAACTGAGTGAGGGCCAAAATGATTACTTGTGATGAGTCGATAACTGAAATAATTATCAACTAATATAGTAATTGATCAATTAACTGGAGTAAACACTTAAAAAAAGTCATTTGCTGAATGAATAACATCAACAATCTGGCCAGATCTGCACAGGAACCTGCATTTTACATGCAGATGTCTGAAAATATGCACAACTGGCCGTTTTAACTTCACCTCATTCAAACTCTGCGAAAATAAAATCTATTAAGCTCCTTTGCTGTCCAATTAATAATTAATTAAAAATAGTCAACACATCAGCCCTACCCAGTAATAAGCCAGGCTTTTCACATATTTATGTATTTATATTATTTATATTTCTAACATGATACAAAACAACATTAAGTGGTCGAACAGAATAAATCTGCCCTTTTTTTTCCATCTGTCTGTCTGTCAATGAATGGAATGATCAATAGAACCGAGTGGATCCGCCTGACTCCCTCACCTTGATCTCCACCTGGTTGAAGGTCTTGCCGTTGTACACCCCCACCATGGAGCCCACCATCTCAGGCAGGATCACCATGTCCCTCAGGTGGGTCTTCACCACCTCCGGCTTCTCCATCGGAGGAGCCTCCTTCTTGGCCTTGCGCAGGCGCTTGAGGAGGGACTGGTGCTTGCGGCGCAGGCCCCGGTTCAGCCTCCTCCTCTGGCGGGCGCAGTACAGCTGCATCAGCTGCTCGCTGCACAAACGACACACACAGCTGGAGTGAGGCGCTGGCAGCAAGTACGCACTGGAACGCAGGTCATGTCGGTACATGGCTATGGAGGGCGCAGATATGCACCCACACAATATTAATATCTGAATCAGTGACAATGTGCCTGATACATAAGGGAAGATCTATTTAGTCCAATTCTATGCTTTGTGCTCTGAGTGACTTATTTATTTTGCATTGGCTGTTTTACTCCTGATTGCGCTGACTGAGCAAATTAAAGGTGTTTTTACGTGTTTGACCAGCGTGTGAAGCAGTTGGTGTATGGAAGTGTGCTGTACTAGTGCAAAATTATATACATTTGTAGTTCAACACCTTTATCTGTTTAAAAAAACAAAACGTTTTAAGTCGGTCAGCCAATTCTAAACTTCACAAGTGAAAAGAGTGGATCGGTGCATCCCTAGTCAGGCCTTCAAAACATGTGGACTACAGCGGCACATGTTTTCAATTATTTTAATAGGATGACCAAGAAAATAGTTTTTACAAAATAAAGGTCCAATTCCCCAGTTGAAACATCCCAGCTCAAAGCGTTCGGTGTGATGAGCGCCCATTATTTCCCCGACCAAGGAGGATTCATTGGTCCAAAGTAGAGACCAGTTTGTTAGAAACTCAAAGTACTGATGACATACTGATGGTCAAGCTGACAACATGTCGGTGCGGTTTGGTGCTTAAAGTGAATTGGATGAAGCACATAGACGCAGGAAGTCATCAGAAGGAGACTAGATTCTACATGTCTGGTTGATCTTTTGACCTGTCATGGACATGCTGGATTTAGGAATGTTGGCAGCATTCTTAAAGACTTACAGTTAAGGTAAGAATCTAGATTTTGTAGGGCTGGGGTCACAACCTCCTGACCTGAGGGGGGCAGTGTCCTGCAACTTCTAGAGACCTTACTGCTTAAATTCACATGAACAAGGTGGGTTCCATGGGTCCAGGAACACATCAGACAATAACAGGACATGACAGGAACCAAGGTCATGCAGACTGAAAGTTAAACTGCTGTGGGATTATGTGATTGTTGGAGAAAATTTTAATATATATTTTATGGTTGTCCATCAAACCAAATGACCAGCTCTCCATTTCAACTTGACATATACCGAACCAAATCCCTGATCTTTAATTTAGATTGCGCACAAACAAGGAGCTTGACTTTGGTTCCACTGTGATTACAGCGTAAAGACACTTTAAACGTCAACTCTTCACGGAACACTTTAGATATGTGGTGTTTGTTTAAACAGGGAAGACTACGGGAGGCCCGCCAACACTGCGTCACTTACTAAGACATGTCCAGCAGCTGGTCCAGGTCCACACCTCTGTAGGTGAACTTCCTGAAGGTACGCTTCTTCTTGATCTCTGTGTCCGCCTGAAACAGACGAGCATCACTCCAGTGAGTGTGGCTAAACAGGTTAGCATTCACCAGTGGACGGGCATTAATATCCTACAAATATATTATTATTCATCATAAAACACTAAATGGTCAACTTTAAAATCCGCTTAGACTGTTTACAACACTACTTACTTTAAACTACATCCACAAAGTGCGTTTATCTATCGGCTTACGTGAGCAAAGTCGGGCTATGCTAAGGCTAAAACAAAGCCCTTATGTGCAACTTTATCTGACATTTTAAGAAACAATTTTCAAATATAATGTGAACGAAACTCTTCCCAGGTTAGACGGTGCAACCAGGCTCCCCAACCATCAACGTAAAAGCTCAGATGGGAAAGGATTTCAATTTAAAAAGCACTGCTCTAGCACGGTTACCTACCATCTTGCCCGATGATCCAAGGGAAAAGAACGTCCAGAAGTCTCGTTTGGTGTGATATCGCGGGATTTAATGTAAGAAGTGTTTTCCGGCGATTTTCTCCTCTGTGACCAGCAGGTGGAGCATTTCGACCATAAAAAAACAACAATTATGTCCACTGTGAAGGTTTTACCAGTGTTCCCCCTCTTTTCTCTGATATAAACTGGTACCGATTGACAGCGTTCTGAATACACACACTGTTTCTCTTCAAGTACGAGGCTGGGACTTGATGTTCACCATGGACAAAGAGCCCAAACATTCAGCCAGAGATGCAATGGAACATCCAAGTCAAAGTCCAGAAATAAATAAATTGAGAATTAGTGACAAAACATGAAAACTGGTGTTAAAAGATGCTTTCCATCTGAAGCTTGAGCCTGAGTTGTTTTGCAAAGAAGACTGGACAACAAATTTAGTCTGTAGATGTTGAAATCTGTTAGAGTCCTATTTCCCTGCAATTCCTAATGAAATGCAAAATTCACTTTTACTAATCTGAAAAGAAAAAACTGAACCACTCAGCAACAGTTCATTTTTTTCTGATAGATAGATAGATAGATAGATAGATAGATAGATAGATAGATAGATAGATAGATAGATAGATAGATAGATAGATAGATAGATAGATAGATAGATAGATAGATACTGTAGAAATAAACTGAATTGAATAGATATATATTAATGAATTGATTATGATGTTCGTTGAAATTTTAGGTATCTGCTTAAATGAAACCAGAAAGAAAGGAGTGGGACTTGGATGGTTTCCTAGGTTTCATTTAAATTCAACTTCCTTATTCCTTTATAAGATTTCCCCTCAGCTTTAGTCATGCTGCTCACTGTCCTCAAAGAGTGACCACGTTATTTCTTCTATCATCACTCAGGTTTGTTTAGATCTAAAGCCACTAATTCTAAGCAGACCAAATATTCCAACAGATAGTTAAACTAAACTATTTAGAGCAATGGTCTTGAAATGCTACTCTCTTTGTTGACATGCAACAGAGACATGTAAGTGCGGTGGGACATGAAGTGCCATTAAAAATGACACATGGGTGTCATGGGGGGAGTGGGCCATGCAGCAGAGCAGAACTGAAGGCTGACTGTATTTTCAGTTTCTTTTCTCTTGTATCACTTCAGATGTCCACTGCAGTTACAGACTTGTACTTTGCAGAAGTCCTGAGATGACTCTGCAGTTTCAGAGGCTGCCATTAACAGGAGAGATTAGGGTGGTCATGGCTGAAGGTTTGGCTATGATATATTGTTGTATTTTGATTTCTGAAGATTTTTTTCTACTTAAATATTGTTTTTCATAACTTCTTCAATTCACTTCACATATTCTGTTTTTGGCCAAATTCTGACTTATGGTGGCCCCTCTTCATAAGAACTGACCACAGATTCTCAGCGTGAAGTAGAATGACCTGTGGTCCAAAATGTAGTTTTCTGGTCTTTGAGCCATTTTATCACTCTTTAGTTTATCTTTAGTGCAGCTGATCCAGAACTCTGCTGCTGGTGTTCTGACTAAAACCAGGAAGATAGAGCACATCACCACTTCTCAAGTTCTTCACTGAGAGAATAGACTTTAAAATACTGTTGTTAGTTTTTAAATCACTGAACAGCTAAGCAACGCAAAACAATGAAGATCTGCTGTTGTATCAGCCTTCCAGACCTCTTACGTCTTCTGGTTCTGGTTTTGCATCCCCAGAAATAGAGAAGCAAGCAGCATTCAGCTTGTATGTAGCACACATCTGGAACAAACTTCCAGAAAACTGCAAAACAGCTGAAACACTGAGTTCCTAAATCAAGACTAAAACCGCTTCTGTTTAGAGATACTCCTATTAGTCATAGTAACTGGAACATTGAGCAACTTATTTGATATTTGATTAGTTTGATGACATTTGAGAAAAAGTGTGACTGATGTTTTTATGACGTAAAAAACTTCAAACTGCCTTGATGCTGAAATGTGCTGAACAAATAACCTTAACATAACACTGACGCGGCGACGGCGCTCCAGCCTGCTGAAAAAAGCCAGATGACCAGCAGATTGTGGTTGGACGGTTGGGAGAAGTTGCTACTGAGGAGCATTTGGCCAGCGGCTGAGCTCTGGGAGAGAACTGTGAGGAAGCCCAGTCCATTCTGACTCAGGCTGTCAGGACGCTTCAGTGTTGGCGTCCTACACAAAATCCATGGATCTTATCAGAATGCTGGAGTCCAAAGGTCTTGACCTTGACCAACTCAAGTCAGGACTGCAGAGATGTGTTTGCTGATCTCTTGGATGAATTTATATGTTTTAAAGCCTGGTTCACCTTCTGCTCCATGTTTTCTCAATTTGTTTAGGACTCACTGTAATTCAATGGAGACTCAAAACCTCAGAAATGGATTTTCCAGAACATTAATAACAGTGTTATATGTTGAATTTCTTAAATCAGAAAATTATTCCCTCTTTCCCCATGCAGACACTCACACTTTGAGTTAATTACAGCTCAGTGTAATCTTTCAGAGAACTTTTTATTGAGTCCATAAACTTAACTACTAAATTAATTATTTCAACTACCAATTAATTGCTTCATGCCTGGCATTTACTCCAGTTATTTAAAATGCAGCCGTCTAAAACAGCCCAGAGTGATAAAGAAATTAAGGAGAGGAGAGGATTCTTTTTCACAGGGTTTTTGTTCAGCTAGCCTGCAGTCAGCGATAGAGGAACTGAACTGAAAGCAGATCACTCTGGTATGAAGAAGTTTCACTAGCTTGTAGAGAAACTCAGCCCAAGACGAGCAAAAATAAATAACTGACGTTTCTTTAGGTGCTGGGTTAGGAGGCCGTGCTGCAACAGGGCTTTCCAGTTTTTCCTGCTATTAGGTAAAAGCCTGAGGTCAGAAATTAAATAAAAAACAAAACAAAAAAAAGGCCACAACTAATGTATACATTTTATTAAACCACTTTCACATATTTAGTTCTCCACTATAGGCAACAATATTGCAAACATTGTTCAGACTCAGCATAAATAGCATCATAAATGATCAAACATAATGTTAGGATTGTTCGCAGTCAACCACTGTTCATGAAATATTCACTTATACAGTCACAGAAAAACAATAAATCCAGTATTCTTGCTCGGAATGTTGAAAACTCCTGCTGCCTCAGGTCCAAAGAAAAACAAACATCGGTCCAGTTGGACTGGTTATGCAAACAAAGCAACAATTTCCTGCACTAAAGATAAGGAAGACGTTTGTAAGAAAAGGAGAAAAAAAAAAACTGTTCCAACAAGATCTGTATTTTATCCCTCATCTGAAAAAGTGATTTCACTAAGGTCAATGACCATTACTGGACTAGACATACTGACAGTATAACACAGAAATGTACAGTCGTATTCACAGGAATGGATGTCAACATGATGCAGCCATTATAGAAAATACAGATATACGAGGGATTTTTCCCAAAAATTACATATTATAGGATTCTTAAAAACTACCCAAAGTTAGTTTCATGTAGAAAGCCAGGGGTTCTCCCTTCATATGACAAAAAGAACAAAAACAAAACAAAAATTAACTTTTGGGACAACAAATTCCAACATTGTAACTTTGGCACAAGAAGTTCTGGTGCTAAACAATAAACCAAGTCAAACCATTGGTTTCAGGTGGAATCACTATATATTTTAAGTATAAAAAAAGATGCATCACAAAAATACAGTTCATCATGATATGTGTATCAATTGGAGCTAACGACAAATTCATACAATACTAAAAAAGAATGAGACCTGAAAAGGCAGCTCAACATCCTATGGATATAAAGAAAACCGTCCGCCTGCCTCCATGCCGTCTAACATTACCTCCCTCCTTTTAATAATCTGTCCCGTCGTCATGGTACACCTGCTCCTCTTCCTGGTAACCCTGGTAACCTTCATCATGGTAGTCGGGGAAGTATTCGCGTCCGCTGCCGGCACCGTTCTGATCGTTGGGGACTTCTCCGGCTTTGGGGCAGTACTTTGAGTCGTAGATCTGCCGTCCCAGACCAAAGTTCTGGCCGCTCTGATTGGCTCCCTGGCTGTAGCCCATCTGCAGGGACATGGTGCTGTTGTCGCACTTGTCTGTGCCCAGTTTCTGGTCATAGATGGCCCGCCTGGTCCCAGGAGCGGTCATCCCAGCCTGGAGGAAAAATATGACAGGATCATTTTCCATCCAGGCTGCAGCAATATAAAAACCAGAACACTGACAGTTGCTGTTTCAATGGAGATGCAATACAGACAAAGAAATGAAAGTGACTAAAGTGCCTGACCAAAAGGAAGTGAGCTTTTACTTCTTACTTTTTTATGCGACATTTTGGTGTTGAGCATTTTTAAGAGGGAGATTTCCTTTAAAATTAAAAATACTTAGTTTTGAGGTGGCACATTAACATCTTGTAAAAAAAACGTGAACACAGTACACAAGCAGTTGGTTTCATTTGAGTATTTTATTTACCCAGTTTTTTTGTTGGTCAAAATTAGTTTACATTTATATTCTTATGAATTTTATGTTTTCTGACAACGTATTGTGTGATTTTGTATATATTTAGATACGAATATATTTTTTATTCTGGTGACTGTTAAAGGAAAATGGGAAAAAAAAATGTTTTGAAATTACATGTTTGTTTGACCACATCCAATTAGAAAAACAAAAGCAGAAAATGTGGAATATGATCACGCATCATATTTTCAGGTAAAGCTGCCCCTCTTCTCTATGCTCACTTCCCATGAAGCCCAACAGCGGTGGCATAATGAGGCAGTGATGCAATGCAGTACCTGACTCGCTCCCTTGTTGGTTCCCATCTGCAGGCTGATGGTGGTGTTGTCCATGGGGGGCTGGATCTGAACCTTGGGGTCATATAAATGCCTCCTGGTGCCATATGCATTCATCCCAGCCTGGCTGGCACACTTGTTGGTCCCCATCTGCAGACAGGAAGGACAGAAGACAGGAGCTAAAGCAGACAGGATGTGCTGGATTATGGCAGCATTTGAAGTGTGGAGAAATGTGAGGCTTGTTTATCCACTAATCCATTAATGCATGATTTAAAGTTTCAGTCAGCTGTTGTTGCAACACCACACCTAAGCATGCTGAAAACAGTAAGTTGTAGATCAAGTTTTTGCAGTGCTGAGGTAGCACTTATGTCCAAGTGACAAGTTCCTTAGCAACAAGGCAATAAACAAAAGCTTTACCAGAACAAGGAGCAAAGTAGCTACTGAAACAGGCCTTTTATGAAGTCAGGAGCTATTCTAGTTTCACACTGAGCAGCAGGAGATGAGAGCATGTCAGAGCAAGCATTTTCTACAAAAATGTCAAGAGAAAATCTAGACCCAGATGCAGGTTGTTTTCCAAAGACAGTAACAGTCACTACATGCCAAAATGCATTCAGTCATGGGAAACAGCAACTCTAAATATGGGGAGGTGCTACCAACTAATACACACCTGTAAGCCGATGACACACTGTCCAGCCTTCAGCTTTTCCTCGTCAAACAGCCGCTCCTGTTTGTCTGCATACTTGATGCCGATGTCCACCCGGGACTGGCAGCCCTTGGTCTTAGCCTGGCAGAGGACAAAAAGAACTGTTCAAGGAGTTTTTACATTCATACTAAAGCAGAGAGAAAAAAACCCCCAAAACAAATGAGACATTAAAGGCAGAACACAGAAACCCAAAACTACTGCCATATTCTCCGATTGCTACAGTGCTGACATCTGAACTCCAACATTCATTATAAAAATGGCTTTAAAGCTGAAAATAATTCTACTTTACTGTAAAATTACTGCATTCTGTGCTTATGTTTAACAATGTTGATCATCACTAATGGGATTCCAGCAGGTTTCTTTTTACACCATTATGACATAGATTTAAGACTTCTATGAATTACAAAAACCAACCTGTACTCACTTATTAATGTTAAATACACGTGTGGGTGTTTTATTTGCTTTGACATGAGTCAGTTGCTTTAGTAATGAATATTAATCCTCTCTACAAATTGGCCTATGCAATACGTCCAGCGTTTCACAATTCTGATCACAAAAAGTCATGCAAAAAACAAAACAACAACAAACACAGGTTTCCGGTTTTTTTTTAAAAGAACAATTACAAGAAAAAAAAAAAAGAATAGCACTGAAACAGAGCCATGGGCCACTGCAACTATACGTGCTGCCATGGTTACCGTATGGTTACCATAGTGCCATTGGGATGGGAAAAATAACACAAAGCATTGAAGATTAACTCAAAGCCATTTGCACTCTTTTCTTGGCGTTTCTTTTGGCATCAGGTGCGCCACACAGACTTGTTGCCATAGCAATTGACTGCATATTTTACATTAATTGCATTGTTCTGAAACATTTCTCCACACAAAGAACAAAACATTCAGTCAATCTTGTGTTTTCAGGCTTGATGCTTATGTAGCAATTACTAATGAGTGATCATCTGAACACAGCGGCGACTTGTTAGCTAATTTAAACACCCACTGTGCTGATAATCTCTCAGTTAGCCTGTGGGTTGCCCCCTCCCCATCCCTGAACCAAAACACACTGAATTCCACAGAACAGCTACATGTTAAGGTTGTCAAAGTCAAGCTAGCATAACTGAGTTACTTCTATCTCCCTCACTATCTTTTCTAAATAAAACATTTTCCTAACCTTGTTATCTAGCCGTCACAGTGTTGACAATTAGCAACAAAGCACCATGTCTGTTTTTATTTTATGCATCATGCAAACACTTAAGCTTCAGCGTTTTATGTTGAGAGCTTGACAGCTAAAGCCATCGGTAGTCAAAGTCATTGAGCAGCTCTTTGCCAAGCAGAGAGATGGGTGGAGGGAAGCTTGTGTGTGACATCACATTGCAATGTGTCTGTACAGTCAGCATCATATTGGTTACCAACAACAAGATTAAGCCAACTATTTGCTTAATCGTGTCATTGTCCTTAATCTGTTTAAATAAAGGCTCTTCTGAATGAGCTGATGTATTCATTTTCATTCCCTAAGCCAAAGAAAGTTTTGTGAGCATTTTTTTCCTTCCACTGCTTTGTGGAAAAGGCTGAATGTTGAGCAACAATAAAAGCAGCTCCAACAGGTGGGTTGAGCCACCATCTTTTACTTTTGGCACAACAATTCCCCAGATAGAACTGAAAAATTAAAGGAAGATGAACTCAAAATTTAAAAGTAGTAAAAAATTTTAATCTGGATACAGGAGTCTTTTTATAGACTTAAAATTTAGATGCCTAAATGTTAGCCTGTAGATCCAGCACTAAACTAAAGCATGGACTGAAACTAAACAGGAGCTGCTGTAAGACATACTGGGAGTAGAAGGTGTTGGTCGGGGTTAGTTGAGGACTCACCATGCTGGCGAGGGCGAGCAGCGTCGTCTGGACCTGGGTCATGTTGCCGTTCTCAAACAGGTCGTTGGCTTCGAAGATATCATGAGCCTTCAGGCCATATTTTGTGATGGCTTTGATGAAGTTGGTCAGGTTCTCCAGCTAGGACCACACCAAATCCAATGTTTATTCAAGATTTACACTGTTTGCACAAATTATTTATTTTCATAAAAAGCTCAGACAGAAAGCCAGTTCTGCAACTAATGAGCAAGAAGCCATCATGACGAGGCATGACTTGGAGCCCTGTTAATGGTCATGTCTGTAGCCTTCTGTTCTGTAAAGGAGCCACTCCTTGCAGCAGTTCAGAAGAAAAGCAGATTAATGGCCAGCTAACTCACCTGATGCCAGTTCAGAGCTGACTGGTTGATCTTCTTCACAGAGCCTGGCTGCAGTTTGTTGATGAGGCTGGAAAAAAGAAGTTACCAAGTTAAAAACACAATCAAGACTCCTGAGGCTCAGCATGGCGGACTCCTGGGAACACCACTTACTCGCACAGGATTACTCCATTTTTCAGGCCTTTTTGGAAGTCTGGTCCGATGGGGCAGCCGGTGACATCCTCGATCCAGATCCTGAGCTCCTCTTCTTTCTGAAGGTCATACTTCTGTGCAATCTGGCCGGGCAAAGGTCAGAAATGCGTTTCACACAGTTCCAGATTTCCAAACAGTAAATGCATTCATTTCCAGTTTTGTATTTGCAAACAGCTTAAAAGCATTAATTTCCACTAGATACAACGATAGCAGTTTTCTGGCCAATCACCAATCTTTAAAAAAATAAATAAAAAAGAAAACTGACAAATTTGTCCGATATCGATTTTCTTAAGTCACTGAAACAGCAAAAAGATCACCAAGTTGGCAACAACGAGGTGATTGTTAACAGCACACAGGCAGATGGAAGCTCAATCGGCCCTCTCTCACTAAAGAGCCAAAGACGAAGGCGGCTGATTTTCAGACAAGATACAATCACTTTTCTTGAAAATATTGGCTGATTTCTCAAAATGAGAAATCAGCAATAAAGCTGAAAGAATCAGCAACACTCCAGGTATATTTTTGATGAGACGACAATATAACATAACAAGAAGCAAAGCTAAAAAATGTGGATTTGACATAATACTGCCCCTCCAAGACATCTGCCTCAGTGCTCTCAGCAGTGACCATAGAGGGGTTTGTTACATAAATAAAAGGAAAATGCAACACACACCGATTTCCTGTTTGCTAAGCTGCTCTGTTTTCCTGAGAACCACAGAGAGCCAAGTTGCTAAAAACGGGGCGGGAGTGTGAGTGGTTGCTGATTTCTAAGATTTTCATTTGTCACAGAGACGGTAAGCAGGAGAACAGCAGCCAGTGTTTGGCCTGCAGGAAGACAACTGTGGTCACATAAACAGCGGTTGGGTCTGCAGTGACAGGAGCAGTGGAACAGGGGGAGACCCAGAGTGAAGCAGATCAACACCTCTGCTCCCCCAGTAAAGGTGTTGAAAGGTGTGTTTGTGTGCGTGTGTAGGTGTTCGCACTCTCCAGGCCCAACAACACCACAGAAGAGCTCACAGCTGGCTGCACTCTAAGGAACAGCTACTTTCTAATTAAACTCCCTTCCTTCAGATAGCCACCTATTAAAGACAACAGTGGCAAGCTGGATTGCCCACAAAGAATCTGGAAGATGTAATTTACAGTGACAAGCTGAGCACTAGGAATTTAGCCCACAGCGCTAGAGTAAAAAAAAACAACAACAAAAAAAAAACTCAATGAGACAACCAGGAGCAGGACTTGGCGTGCTGATCCAGGCAGGGAAAGCACACGTTCCGCACCAATAAGCAAAAAGGTTACAGCAGCTAACGGACTAAACCTCACACACAACAACTCATCTGTATGTTTAAGGAAGTTCCAAAAAGATGTGGAAGTGTTTTAAGGGAAAGGGACCAAACTTCTCATTCATATCCCATTTTCATCTGCTGTTCCCTGGAGATGGAGAAACCACAACTGAGTCTGCCTCCAACACCAAAATAGGAGAAATTAGATTCCCACTTTGGTGCGATTCCTTTAATCCCAAATAAGCCATCCGGTATTCTTCCTTTAAATATAGCCAACGGTAACATTATCACCAAGCTAAGTTTTACATTTCATGTTTTATTTTAACCCCCAAAACAAAAATCACCAGTTACCTTTAATGTGTGAAAAACAGCAGTTCATCTTTAAAATGCCTCACATTTCTGAGTTATGAAAGGAAATGCCACTGCAATGAGCAAGGAGAGAGGCAGCAGGAGACAGAGGGAAATCCACAGTTTCTGCTGAAGACAAGAGGAAAGGATGGGGAGGGGGCTCTGACCCTTTCTCCCAAACAAGGCCACATCCAAAGAATGCAGATGGAAAAAATATCTGAGGGATGTGGAGGTATGTTACAGTCTTTGGCAAGAGACAGGAAAAACCAAAAGTTCTTCACAAAAAGGAGTGGAACTTAGACAGCCTGGTTCAGTCATTAAAACAAAACAAAAAAAGATGTGGACAACCGAGAATAAATATTACGCATCGTGTTAAATTCCTCATGGCCTGCTGCCCAACATGATGAAGAGCATGCCCAAATCTCCAGCATCATCTGATAGTGACGCTGAAGTCAGCGTCTGACTGAATGAATTCAACCCGACCGCTTCTAAGGAATTAAGATGAGAAGGATTAGATTTTAGATTTATAGAACAAATCTAAAAACAT
Organism: Phalloptychus januarius; assembly: GCA_902982915.1. NCBI lineage: Eukaryota > Metazoa > Chordata > Actinopteri > Cyprinodontiformes > Poeciliidae > Phalloptychus > Phalloptychus januarius. The sequence continues at coordinate 763,790 of CADWAE010000466.1, read as the reverse complement.
CACCAAGTAGAGACTAGATTACTTTACATTATTTTAATCGTCTTAAATTTCAATACCGTCGTCACAATCTGAACCACTTTGTATCAGATCAGTCCTCAGAGCCAACAACCAGAGTTTGAGTTCATCATTTGGTAATCATATTAAATAAAGAATTAAATTGAAAGTATTATTGAAATGCTTATTTTTACTATTTATTCCACAATTTGTTCTATAAGAGCCATAATAAATAAGTAAATTTGAAGATGCAAATTAGATAATAGTTACATGATATAAAACACTTCAAGTGTCCTGCAGAAGATTTTTTTCAAATGAGAACCCCCCCCCCCCCCCCCAAGAGAAAACAGCTCTTATAATATTTTTTTTACCATCATCACAAAAGTAACACTAAATATTGCAATAAAATTCTAAGTCCATGTCAGCCTCCCCTACTCTAGAAAGTATGCATTCCTGGAAGAACCATCCATGAAGTTGGTACCATGGCCGGGTTTGCGTACCGTTAGTAAATGTAGGATTCCCATAAGAATTATTCTGATTGGATTAAAGAGGAAACATTTAATAAAAGTGCAGGTATTCAAACCTAAACAAGAGAAATAAAGTGTGATAGGTTTTCAGATGATACCAGGTGTACTTCATTTTTTCAACCCAGATTTATTTGAAACAACTGCAGTTTTAAAGCAGGACCATCATGCCAAAAAAAAAGCACTGATATTGTCCTTTGTCTTTTGTGTAAAAAAATAAAAAATAATCCCACCCACATCTGATCGTCCAGATTTCTTAAAAGCAGTCAAACAGAACTTCACCGAAGTGCCGAAGCCAACTTCAGACTTCCTGATGAAGAGGTATGCAGGCTGCCTTAAATAAACAAGGTGCTTCCCTCATGAAGGCCGCTGCAGTTACACATTAGTGGGCTCATTTTGTTAAGCGTTTCACAAACACGCGGACATTTTTACAGAGGGAGTCAGAGTTAGAAATATGACCGTAGAGAAGAAGTTAAGTACCGACCAACCGCACGGAAACGCACCGACTGGAGGGGAGCAGTGAGAAACAACCTCGGAGAAAGACACAGACTTTACAAAGGGTTATGACGGACACTCATAACAGGGACTAATAGGTGAATTACATTATCTGCTAATGCGGGTCACAATGCAGGGCGGCTGGCTGCACGCGGTTAGGAAAGTGCTGGAAGCGGGATAAGTTTTGCCACAACGACAAAACTTGGTTGCCAAGATGGGCAACGCCCATGGGTTTTAAGACTTACTTTCGTAAACACGAGAAACAAGAAAATGGAACGTCAATATCTTAACGCTACAAGTTATTTCAAGCTGTTTAAAAAGTTTAGTTTCTCGACGACAAGAAGCAAAAAGGACTAAATTAACTTTTACGTCAGGCTTTTGTCTCCTTTTCACCTCCACCTTTAAACCTGGCCGCGCGAGGCAAAATGGACTCGCGTTCCTTGAAAGCTACACGTGTAAGTAACGGAAAGAAAACTTTGTTACGAGTTAGCTTTTAATTATTACACACGACGGACTTACCTTGTTTTTCACCTCCGCAGATAACCCGTAGGCGGGACCTTTGTTGAAGGAAGCCATTGTTAAACTCTTGTCACTTCTTTTCTCAAATAAATTAAAAGGAGCACACCGACGTCTGGAGAGAGGCAGGGAAACTGCACTTAATTATCTTCGACTGTCTCTGCCAATGAGACCCTGAAGAGAACAAACTACTTCCTCTCGTTTTACGGCCGCCAATTAGAGCGCTCCCACGGTTCCACGGTCAAAGAGAAATATGGAGATAGTTCGCTGCTCTCAGTCCGCCTGCCTCAGTCCGGTGTGGTTTACCGGGGCAATTTGAGCCACATAGAGGTGGATTTTTATTGGGCGGAGCCTGAACAAAGTTGGTTATTTCTTCCTTTTATAGAAAGTTCTCATTTACATTAAATACGTCATGAGCACTAGATTATATCATTTGATAAGGCTGTTGAAGCAAGATTCCAGTCTTGTAGTCAGGACACATTTGTAAAAAAAAATGTTTTGAATCAGGCATGATTTTATTTCTACTTCACAATTGTGTACCACTTTGGTCTTTCACATTAAGTTCCAATAAAATACTCCGCACGCGGAACACTTTTAGGTCATTTGTAGTTCATAAAGGGAATCACATAAAAGCTGTATATTTTTGGAAATGTGAACAAAAATCAGATTTCACAAAAACATCTAAATTAATGCCAGTGTGAACCCTCATTCATCCCTATTCATGCTTGTGGTTGTAATATGACAAAATATGAAAAAGTTAAAGGGCTATTAAGACATTTGCAAACCACAGTATTTGTAAACCGGTGTGTGTGTGTGTAGGGGTGGGGGGGGTGGGTGTGTGTGTGTGTGTGTGTATCCTTCCATTTACCTGTGGACAATAAGGACACTTCTTCTCAATTTTGTTCTATGTGGTTGAATTTCATTGTTTAAAAGAAACTTACAATATGTTAAAAAATTTGATTTAAGGAAAGAAATATGCATGAGACAGTAAGTAGTTTTTTTTTAATCTATGGCATGTAAACCTTGTCCTGAACAACTACAGCTGTTCATTAGCAAAATGCCTGAGGGTTAAGAAGTTCATTTTTCTAGTTACCTCCCCTTCTTCTTTAGCATTAGCCGTAGTTCTCTACTAGTCATGGTGCACGTGGATTTTCCACCTTCTTAAAGTGAAAGTACCCCCGAAAATACCCAGAAAGTGGTCATTTCCACTGCGAAAGTCAGAGTTCGCTGACAAATTCCAAGTTTAGCTTAAGACATGTTTCTGTGAGAATTATAAAGGGGTCGTACGAAAAGTTTCCACACAAATATTGAGAAAGGACTTCTCTTGCTGCTTTGTGTACTCTTTGGTTTAACTTTGTTAATCGATCCTTGGCTCCACCTCCCGCTTCTTTTCCTCTAGTCGCGATTTATATCTAAAAGTCCTTATATGGAAGGAAACTTCCCAAATTCCTGAATGGGGGAGTGATCCATAGGGCCCACCCTGCATACCAGACGTGCAGCCGACGAGACGGATTGTCGCACTTTTCTGAGTCACAGGGGGAAAAAAAAAACTTTTTTAAAGCAATGCAGATAGCAAGCTGCTGGCATGACGTAATGCTGAAGGGTTCATCACGTCTAGCTTTAGATGGCATGCCAGGATGCTGATGTCCGTAAACACATCACCACGTTTGACCTTAAAAGTGCTGGTGTGCTGTTATTATTTTACATTTTTCAGACCTATCAGTTTCTTAATCTGGGAATAAAAAATGTACATTAAAACGAGATACACATAAATATAAAGCACATCACAGCTTCCTCACTCCGTGGAAAAGATGGACGATGGACTGACCCCAACACAAGATAAGACATGGCTTTATCAAGGACTAATTTCAAACTTAGATTCAGAGGACTTTACTCACTTTTAAATTCAGATAATAATAAGAATAATAAACAACTTGCGCGTGTTTCTCACAGACAATGGCAGCTGGTCTGGCCTCTGACCTCACAGCAGGTGGAACTTCTCTGCTGTCTGTGTGGTCATGATCAGACCACAGCTGTGTTCCTGATGACGTCATCCAGGTGTGCGCAGAGCTGACTCAGTCACAGGAAGGGAGGATCATTACACATCCAGATGTCCGCGTCAGATAGTGTGTAAAGAGTTTAAATGTGTGACATGTTAAGCAACCAAACTGAGTCTCAAAGGGCGAGCAGTGGTCATGTGAAGGTCAGAGACAGAGAGCTCATTTTATTGGCTGTTTAGGATTTTTTAATAAAAAATATGACATCTGGGGTCCTGATACATTGTGGGACCTTTCAGATGAGTTCTTCCAACTAAATCCATATTACACTGAGCAATAACCGCTTACATAACACATTTTTGACACAAACTGGACTATTTGCGCCCCCTTCTGAACATACTGGGTACATGTTCATAATAATGCTGGACAAAAGAACCTCAACACTCCAGGTCGTAACAGAAATGTAGCTTAGCAGAATTAGTGGTGAAGTTCTTCAAAATCTATGAAAAGGCAAAAGTGAACAAAGCAGCTGGCTGCTAGGCCAGGCGGGCAGCGGGGGGCCAGGAGCATTTAATAATTCAAACACAGTTCATCTCCTGAATTGTTTTCATCTCGTTTCTTGTTTGTAGACAACCGAATGAGATCATTTTTATGTTCACACCAGTATTTTTTTTAAATGATTGAAAAGCATTTAATAAATATGTTAGTAAATTTTATAAGTTGTTGGTTTTTGTGTCTGAGCTGGGTTCCCATTTTATCCACCCATCCATTATCCAGTGATCGACAGGTGAGAGGCAGGTCACCCTGGACGGATCGCCAGTGGTTCACATCTCAAAGTACATTTAAACAAGTAATCAACCCTCTTCCACATGCTTGTGACCACAACCGAATGAACAACCCAGTTTACTGAGCTGATGTCTTTACAGCTTTCACCATCCTCATCATCATGAGAAAATCTTTTCAGGGAAATCATTGTTGGTACCTAATTGAACGCAGAGTTTAAATAAAATGACTGCTGGGTCCAACTGGGCTCCAAATCAAATTCTGTTTACAACTGATGCTCAAAACTCAATTTACCAGAAGAAAGATGAGAACAGGTTCATCTGAGTTCACTGGAATATGACAGGTCGCTAGGGCAACGCAGGACAATTTAGAGATCAATTAACCTAGCAGTCGTATTCTTGGAATTTGGAATGGATTCAGAGAGAACCCACACATGCACAAGAACATGCAGACTCAACAAAGACCCACATTCAGGATTTGAACCCAGAACCTTCTTGCTAAAAGGCACCAATTATTCAAAAATTGAAGTAAACATTTCATTACACAGTGAAATGTTTCACATTTCTGTAATATTATTATAACTTATACCTTATGATTTTTAATGAAAACAAAAAACTAGAATTTTAGACCATGTCAAAATATATATATATTTGTGGCTATTGCTGAAAAGGCTATCTACTTATAAAGTGCCACTTGCAAGCATATCAACTGAAGGTTGAGTGGAAGGAAAACATCTTAGAAAAAGGTGCCAAAGTAACAGGGATAACGGCAAGTTTGTGGGACTGCGGTAGAGCCGCGACACACACTTCTCCAGAGAACACAGGCTGGAGCCGAACACCAGCTGACAGAAACCTGCTGGGCCTCAGATCCACAGGCTGACCTCTGACCTGACCGTCATTCATATAACAATACTTTAAATATTTACTGCATAAGCTCTCAAGTACAGTTTTATTAGCCTTTCAATTCTTTAGTTGCAATATATCACCAGAATAAACACCTGAAACAGATCACTGTGTAATGAATACAAGCTTCTTTTTTTTTTATTCAAATCCTAACTGTTGAGGCCTGAAGGCATCGACATGGTGGATCCATTGCTAAGAATGGATCCACCTTTTCAGTACTGAAAAGGTTTAAGAAGCAATTTCTCACTCTCAAAATCTATGGTCACCAATCCACTTGAAAACGAGACCTTTAAACACGTCACCATGACAAGAAGCTCCATGATCCAGACCCGTCCTGGAATAGAGCCACAAACCAGGGGAGGAAACTGAGGATTTAGATCATTTATTTTTCAAACAATTTAGAGATGGTTAAACACTGAACAAATAAAGACGCCCCAGTCAGAACTCCAGAAAACAGATTCTTAACCTGTGGTAGCATTTGTCCTTTATTGCCAGCTGTGTTGTTGTGCAGTTTTGTTATTTTGACCATCGCCTTTTTGACCACAGTGATCTTTCCCCGGATCACTGTGTACAAAAGTAACAGAAATCACTGCACGTACCATGGGGGGCGCTTCGATCATGGGACTTTGAATTCTGGCGCATTAACGTACAGACAGGCATGTTTAATGCGGAAGCAAATCCAGATTTACCGTTTTACCAAGGCACATTGGTAGGGAAGAGAAAAAAAAACTAAAGAATGAATGAACAGAGAGGCTACAGAGAGGCCGATCTTGATTGAAATCATGTGAGTGTGGGAGTGAGTGGTGCTTTTAAACTGGACTCGAATCAAATACTGCTGCTCATCGGATGAGAAATGCCAAGAATGTTTTGATCATTAAGGCCTTTCCAATGACCTGGAGGCAAATGGAATCCTACCTGCAGATATCTAGGTGACCTTTGGGGACCCATACGTTCACCTGGGTTGGTTCACTCAAATAATGAGACAGAACCTCAGAAGGCAAATGATGCCTTCAGAGGTAACTAAATGGGTTTGAGCATTTGAACACATCCTTCCAGATTGGTTTTGCCCCTTCTCCCCCCAGCCTGTTTTAAATGAGTGATCAACACTTTTGGAGCCATTTGAAACGTGTGCCCTGACACTGAACCGACTCTTATGATAAGACAGAAAGAGTTAGTCACTAAATGATTGATTTGGAATGTCACTGACCAGAAATATTTAGGCAATCTCAAAGGAAGAAAGAAAGAAAGAAAGAAAGAAAAAAGTTGGTGAGATTCATGATGACAACATTGTAATTTAAACTGAAAAAAAAAAAAAATCATGAAATAATCTAGATTTTTTTTTTGAAAGGCTGTTTAGAACATCCCATAAATGAACTGGTCAAAAATAAATAGATGTATACATAAGAAATTTATAATTTACTTTCTATATTTCACATAAAGCCTTTTGTAACTGCTAAATATGTTCCAGTATTTGGATATTTTGGACATGTTCAGCGCCGACTGTGCTAAGTGAACTCTACCAGCATGTTGGTCTGGACAGAACAGACAAACCCAAACCTTCCCCTCTTTGTTCAACCCCAGGATCCTGCTAAATCCTCCGTCAGGAACGAGGAGAGAGAAAACCAAAATAGGAGCATTATTTCAGCCTGAAACGGCATTACCGGCGACACACACCGACGGCAGTGACGTTCCAGGTTGGGAGAAATAACGCTGCCCTCTCTTCTCCCCACTTCGTTGCTATAGCAGCAGCACTCTGCAATACAGACCTCGTCTCTTTCAGTTTAAAAAAAACACAACAAAACAGAAACAGCCCTTGATATTACAAACTTAACTTTTCTTTCAATTATTATGCTTTTAATACTAGTCTCAAGAGATTTTCACAGAGCGAGCCTCGGGGAGGGGGGTTTAGTAGGTCTGGTTCTCGCCAAACTCACAGTGGAGAAACAAAACCAAAAAAAAATAGGTCAAACTATCTGGTCTGTGGTGAGACGAAAAAAGGAGTGGAAAAGAAACAGCAGCCTTCCCAAACGCTCTCAGTCTAGGCAAACGTATGGCAGGATGTTCAATTTGCTTTCATCCCCATGAGGGTCCAGTGATATGCACTCTGTCCAATCATACCAGGCGCCCTTGGTGTCGTAGCAACCGTTCACACCGGGCCAGTTCTGTGTGTGTATCCTGTCCAAGTCATCCTCCGTGATGTCTCGACTTACGCCCGGTAAGTCCCCTGTCAGGCGGTCCGTCTGTAAGACGTGGCTCGTCCTCGACTCCTTGCTCTCCTGCTCTTCCCTTTTCAGATACTCAGACATGAAAAAGTGTGCGCTGGGGGCCTGGACCCCTGAGGAGGTGAGCACATTGCTCTGAAGGTTCAAGTAGGACTGGATGATTTCGCTCCGAGACAGTTCCTTCCAGTTGGTCTGGTGGAAGGGGTTTGGGCCGCTGCCGGGGGCCGGACTAGGGCCGGGAGCCGAGGTGGTGGCAGTGGGTTGTGGGACGACACTCTGGGCTCTCTGCCGGGACTCTGCGGGGTCCGGAGTGGGGATGTCCTCTGATTGAGAAGGTTCTTTATGCACCAAGGGTTTGATCTGGCCTGTGACCGGGTCAAACGTTATTCTGCGTTCTTTTAACCTCACAGGCTTCGTTGAGTCCTCTACTTTCTGACCATCCAAGTTCACAGAGAAGTCTCTTGGCCTGTATTTTCTCCTTTTATGTTCAGAGTTCTGTACCGCTGTCCCGTCTGCGTCGTCGGACAGGGCTGTGGTTCCCTCGAACGTCGATCTGTGTGGGTCAGAGTTCAGCTGAGGAAGAAGTGGGGAGGGGGAGATCGACGGGGATTCTGGCGCTGCCGAAACGTCTTGGGTTGGGCAATGAGACGGGATATCTGATGAAGCAGCAGCCAGCACTGAAGACCTGTGAAAAGAATGCGGCACCTTCTCTGCATAAGACGTTGGTCCTGGGGAGGACACAACGTGAGAAATAGGCAAGGGAGAGTCTCTGGAAGATGGGCTTGGGATTGGTGTTCCTTTAGCTGCAAATGCTGCAGAGCGCTTAGATACAGAGTCTTGCTTAGCGCTCCTGGGACTGGAAGTGACACTGCGGGGACTTCTGGCTTGATAACCTCCTCCACCTCCTCCTCCTTCGTCCAATCGAGCCTGTTGCTGCATCACAGCAACTTTTATCAGAGTGGAAGTGCTAAGTGGTTTCGCCGCTCCAGGAGAGCTGGGCCGAGGCTTAACAGCATTTATTGGAATCCTGTTAACTTTGTCGTTTTCAAGATTGTCTATTCGGGATCTATCAGGAGACGGGACGACCTCCTGGTCAAGTAGGGTCTCCGGGCTGCCCACGATCCCATTGGTGGGCGGTGAAACAGAATTGTCGTACGATGACATCCTGGAGATTTTCTCAGGCAAGTACACCCCACTGTCTCTCTGCTCCGCCCGCCGCTTACGGCTGCTTGATTTCTCAGCTTTCGGCGAGTACGTGTTGTGGACATCGTTTCTGGTTTTCACCTCAGGGACGCCTTTCCCAGAGACAGAAAGGTCTGCCGGAGAGGACTCCGTCCGGCAGAGATGAGAGCTGCCGTTGGTGGATCCGGGGACGCTGGCAGGCCCGGTCGGCCCGGGTTCGATCAGTTTTTGCCAGTTTCGTAACAGTTTCTTGGCTCGTTTTGCAAGGTCTTCATTACTGGCCTTCTTCCTCACATCGTTGATTAACTTTCCAAGTCGAGTTTCCTGCGAAACACAAATCCACATACATTAAACTGCGACGTGACTCCATGAATAGCTTGTTGATAAAATATCAAGTCTTACCTCAAGGGCTTCTTTGGTAATTGGATACTTCTCAAGACAAGCAATTACTTCCAATACAACCGCCATATCGCGTATCTGCATTGAGAACATGTAAACAGTGCATTTAACTAAAACGAAGGGAAGAAGGACATAATAAAATTGAACAGATAAAAGATCGAGATGGGACACGAAATGGGCTGCAACAGGAATCTGTCCACTTTCAAAAATCGGATACTTTTCAGATCGGTAAACGTACCAATCTGAAACGTAGCAGCAGATTTGCTGAAACATAGCACTTTCAGCCAACTTCCATGCTTTAAGTGATTCAGTCACAGGAAGCCCAAAGGCTTTTAAAAAGTCATTTAAAAAGAAATAGAAGGTTTTTTACATGGGCGCTGGTAATTTTGCTCCGTCCCAATTTTTTTTTTACGTGAGATTTATGGGTACAAAGACATCAATTCAATATACACCTGGGGGAAATTTAGTCAAATTAGCAAAGGAGATCCTTGAGCTCTGAATTATAACGTATGGCTGCCCTGTTTTATTCTTTTCTTCTCAGCCTTGTCTGTTATTGAACATGTCGGATTTGGAAATGTTGGCAGCCTTTCAGGAATCCCAGAGTTGAGGGGAAACCTGACACATTCACTTAAGTTCAGATCTTTACACTTATTAATGATGCATTGCTAATCATGTCAATGTAAGTAGATGAAGACAAACAAAACGTGAACTCCACAATTATTTGTCCACCTCTGCTCCAAGTAGAAATAACTGACAGCTCACTGCAGGAAAGATAAGAAATAGTTATGAATGGTCTTTTTTATTAATTGGCTGAAATCACATCAGCACGTCAGCTTTACAGATTATCAATAATTGGCTACAAATGTCTTTTTAACATATCTCCAAGAAAATGTTGTGTCGCTAAATAAAAGCTGTAACACTTGGAGAAGATGGAGTCAACAGTATTATTAATACTGTTGACCAACACTAGGCCCAGTAATGTAAGAGTGGCAGTGGTACAAACCCCTCAATGTTTGGACAAACCTAAATCTCAGAGTCGTGTGTAACTGCACCAGCTCGTCTGAGGCAAAACGAGCTAAACTGTATGCTTCAGAGACAGAACGAAGTTGCAAAGCAAGTATGGCTAAGTGACAGCTCCAAATCCTGACGTTTTTCCAAAACCTCCATGCTAAAATATCGTATTTGAGCTATTGCAGGAGGAACATATTAATAACATATTAAATAATTTAATATGTGTTCACTAACGCCATTCAGCGCTGGTGGAAATACCTGTATTAGGGGAACAAGTTATGGCTAGCATTCAACTTAGTTGAGAAGGAAGGACCCGACTATTTCCTAAAACCAGGCTTTAGCATTTTGAGCTAGTTTTTAGTTTACCTCCTTTATTGAAGAATTGACAGCCTGAACGATGTACCGGATATGTAGCAGGATTTCTAACTAACGTTTGGGTGAAATTGGAACATATTGATACAATGAATCGATTGTATTGCTTCATACCGCTGTATGTTCTAAAGCTGCTGTGGTATTACGGCTAGGCTAAGAGTTAGCATGCTAACCGTATGTAACGGGAGATGTCTAATCAAGGCAGCGCTGCAGCTAAATTAGCTTGAAAGCTAGCTGTCAACTCAGACGCCCCTGTGTCGTCCTGTCTCTGGAACACTCGATACTTCGGTATCCGCAACACTGCCGAGCCTTTTCTTTTAAAAACAAATCATTCGTCTGCGACGTAAACTGCCATGTCGCGTTAGCCACAGTCTAGATAAACAAGCTAAGGTTAGCTTTAGCATTCCTCACATTGCTCTGACTGTCAATGGCCTGCAGCAGCCGGTCCTTCATCTGCTGCGGGGTTGCTGAGACCGTTGTCATTGCCTGTTCGCTGCGATCCGGAGGATGGAGGGAGGAATCCTCCAAAATGAAAGCCGGCTGACTATGAAGACTCAAAATTCGCTTCTGGAACACATCAGGCGCCCGAACAGCATATTTTATGTAGTCTGCGAGGTAAACGTCTCAGTTTATCTCACATGGAGGAGGAAATGTGTGGGCTCTGCTGGCCGTTGGCTCCTGCCTGCTTCGGCGCTCTTCCAACTACCAGCTGCTGGATCTCTCAACGGCCTCCTGCTGCATGCTGGGATACTTAGTCTGCGCCGTGACGTCTTTACGTAGTCAAGTAAACATCCACACAGCCATCCACAGTGACTGAGCCCCTATAAAATGAATAATAAACTAAAAAATAATCTACAATATTCAATATAAATGAGATTAGCTTTTAATATATTGTAGTTGCTACGAGTTTTAGTTTTTAATTAAGTTAAGGTGCTTAAACTGAATTAGAAAGTATAAGTGTCTACCTTTTCCTAACAGTCCAAATAGATGTCAAAAACTAAGTGTGACTGTCTTTTAAGACATTATCATTACTAACCTGTCATAGTGCTATAATTTGTAGCAATTTCTATGACCGAAGACCCACTGCAATTCAGCTTTTATTTATAGGGCCCACATGGGTATGAAATAAGTAAAATGTGCCTCAAATGAAATTTGAGTATTGGTCTGAAGCATAAAACTTTTAGTGGAAGTGAAACAAACATTTATGAGTTTTAGATGTATTAGATAATATTAAGAGATCTTATAAACATATAGAATCAATCTGTCTAAGACCTGCATCCGAATGACTTTGCTAATATGGTTTTTATTCAGTCAACCTAATCATATCCCACACAAGAAACCCAATGTGAGTCCAAGACAAACTGAACAAAATTCATATGTCCCACATATTGGCTGCATGCTAATACTACTGTATTTCCCAGTACCACCATACTCAACACATTTTAAAAAAAGACTGTAAAACAATCGGTGAATTTTATTTTTGTTGGTTTATGCTGTAAACCAAAGATTAGACAAAAATCATATCAGTTTGCATAGCGAGATTAAATCTTGCTTTCAATTTTTACTCAGACCTTTCCAACATTTAAGCTGAAATCATATCAAATGGTCCCTTCATTTAGAAATTCCAGTTGGGAAAGACAAGCAGTTCTTACCAGTCATGATCTCAACACCCAGTATGGGAGTCTTGGATGTAAAAGTCAGCAAAATCTTCAATTATGCTTTTAATTTGAGCATAATACATGTTAAATGGTTTAGCAATTCCTATAAAAGTTGTGTGATTTCACAAATTAAACCAATTCAAGATGACCAGGTTCAACAACTGAACTATAGTTTAGTGACAAAGCAACCGATGCTCAACACGAAATATCGCCATACCTCCATACCTTCAGAAAACACGAAGACATATTGTTCAAACTCACTTTAGTGATACCAGAAAAGCCTTGGAAGCAAAATACACAAAAGAGGAACAAATCAAGGGTGTTGCAGTCTTAAAGACCCACTTCTTTCAAATGGTCTGGTTTGATTTGAGCAGCTCATGTACTGTGGCAATGCATAAAATAAACGTCTTATGGCATCAAAGGAATAATGATCAATGAAAGCTTGATGCTTGACAGCTTTCTACCAGCAGATGGAGACGTGGAGTTTTTTTGCTTTTCCTTAGTATCAACACAGAAAGCTGTGTGCTGTTTGTTATAAAAAGTTATATAGGATTAGATTAAGTTTTAGAGGATTTCATTTTTGTTTTATTTCATGTACATTCAAATATTGTAATAAATATATATTATTTAATGAGAGCTTAATCAAACCCAAGCAGGGGAAAAACATCAACAAAAAACTTTTTTGACTACGTAGTTAGGGTTGGTTCTAAAAATAGCATACATTTATTTCTAATCCTGATGATATATTACTATAAATCATCAGGAAGTGCCCCAGTGGAAGTTGGGGAGCTTCCACTGTTTTCTCTAAAGAAACTATTTTGATGTAAAAACTAATCCTTAGTCTATTTACAGTCCTAGAAAAAAAAATCTGGGATCACCTTTTTTTTCTGATTTCTATTAGTGAGCAGTTTTTTCAGTTACAATGTTTCTTGTCTTGCTATGCATGTTGGCAACTGTGAAAACACCTTTTCATGAGGAACAAAATATAAAGAAATGAAAGAAATTTTGTGACGCATCGTCATGTAAAAACAGAGGTTGTGCTGTTCACGTTGCAAAATATTTAGATATGTTTAAAGAAATTGTAGTTACCTGTTTAAGCTAAACTCTTAAGTAAAAAGTGTCAAAATCAGAAGATCCATTTCAATATTTTGCTCTTCCACATACCAGGCTGACTTGGCTACAGAAAAAATTATTTTACTCACAAAGGAAGAAAAAAAAGTAATTTTTCTCTTGCTAACTGGTGGAACTGCTGGTATGTTTCAGATAATTGTCACATTGAAGGATTCTTTTCTGCGTCACCATTTTTTTATAGATGATCTCAAACTTTCCTGGCAGATCCTATGGTGGTAAGCTGGCTGTGTCCCTAATCCATTAAACTTCCACCTTCTTGCTTCACAATGTGTGTGGTATGGTTTTAAATTTTTCACCCAAAAATTTATCTATTTGCTTTAGACCAAACATTTGTTCTAAAAACCAGTTCAGTATTAGATATATGTCTTTAAAAAATGTTGCAAAACATATTTTTTCCTGCATTCTCTTGGGCAAATTTTAGTCTGCCTTTTACATTTTCTCATAAATCAAAGGTTGACTTTTTGCAACACGCCAAGGAAAATTCAAGCTGTGAAATCTTCAGGCCCTGTGATGACAGTTTCAGGAGACTCCTTTGAGCATATTACAGTCTGCTTTTCAGCATGAGTTGAGCTTGGACGCATAACTCCAAATTGCGTCCTTAATTGTGGACAATTTCAATCTCAAAAGAATTTGAAATCCACAATTTCAAATTCTTTTGAGGCCTCTTCAAATCCAAAATCACAACCCACCACAATTTATAGTCTTCATTGTCAATTCAACTGTGACAAGCGAACCAAACTAAGTAACTCATTTTAATGAGGGAAAGCTTCTCCTAAAGAGCTGCTTAGTGATGTTTTCATCATGTAAGTGATGCACCTGAAAGTGATTCCTCTGATCTGAAACGACACTGCACAGATGGCCAAGATGTACTGTCAGATATATTTATTATTTATATTAAATTTACAAAAAATAAAACAGATACGAAGACAGAAGCCATCACACAAGAAAAATACATCACGTACCGTTCGTATAGAAGTGTTTTTCATCTTCAGTACAGCTCACATTTACAGCTAACTTTCATTATTTTGGTCCAATTTAATGAAGATAGAAAACACAATTTTAGGGACAAGGTGTGAACGAGTCGGTCTTAAAGGGTCGGCTGGAGAAAACTAACAACTCGCCAACCGGTGTTGCAGAATGCTAGAATTTGCATATTATATGAGCGTAACGTTTGCTGTTGAAGTGAGAACACCGCTGGAGCATGGTGCATCTCTTTACGGCAGTAAAATGCATTTTAGTGTTTGGGAAAGTAACACCGTGCTCCAAAAGAAAACACTATATCTATCTATATATATATGTAAGACTTTAGCTGCCATTTAAGTATGAGGCTTAAACCAGCACTGGGCTGTCCTCTAAATGCACATTAAGGATTCAGTCGCTGCAAGCTAAACACTGAGTGACATACATCAGTATGACTCCATTTCACCTTTCAGGATTCACTGGTGTTTTTACACATTCTGTCAATACCTACATATATTTATATATATATATATATTTAACCTGGCTGTGAAGCATCTGTTTCTGGTATTTCCTATTATATCTTTAACTATAATGTAAATCTATCTCAATAAGATAAACTTTTTTCATGAGATATTGTTTGACTACCATTTTTTTAAACATTGAAAAATGAATTCAAAATAAAATATAACATGTTGACATACCCTGAAATGACCTTCATGCAAAAAATGAAATGTTCATGTGCTATTTTTCAATCCCCAAAACGATGGACCATTTGACGGCCAGAATGTTACCATGTACTCTCTAGCTTATGGCTGTTTTGAACTTTGGTTCAAATGTTGATTTACACCTAATAAAAAAAGAAAGAGAACTAAAATTCATGCAGATTTACTACGATACTACAATATCATTTTTAAGTATCTGTTGGTGCATCTCAATGCATGAGAATATCATCAAAAATGTCATTCATTTACATATTTTCCTTAATATTTTAATTCAAAAAGTAAAACTCAGTCCACTTGCACTGGGAGCCTTTACTTCTGTTCATGCTGATGATTCTGCCTCACAGGAAATGAAAACCCAAAACTCAGTCTCTTTGCTAAAGAAGCTGGATATTCACAGGATGCTGCATTGAGGCATTTTAGTGAAAAGTTCAGGGGAAGAAAATGGTGAGCAATCAACATGGACAACCACAGCCTTGAGAAGATTGTGATGCAATGCCCATTAAAGGGTTTAGTGTGGTCTGCAGCTGAAGACAAAGAGGATAAAATACTGAATTTCTGTATTAAAATCTGCTTATGTTGGTTTTATGTAAAACATGTAATTTTCTAAAATAAAACAAAACCTTAGTTTTTGCAATAAATTGATTAAAGGGACAGTATTATGTGTTTTCAAGCCATATAGTGCCATTTAATAACATGATCTAGTAACTATTTTACCATCATTTGTTATAAAAATACTATATATAAAATACATTTTTCTTCATAATTAAACGCCTTGAAATTGGCGCCCTGTCTCTTTAAGAAAATCTTGCTTTTTCTGAAACTCTGCGTTCAGGAAGTCATCACAACATGGCTCCTCTAGTAACCCTTTAACAAAGGTTTTATCAGCTGAGGAGAAGCTCATAGTGAGCTCAGCAGATGAGCAGTTCCACCAGGTGTTTGCTAACTGCTGCTGGCTAGTCTGAAGGAGCTGAGTGGGGGAGCCATGGGGGACGGCTGCTCCGTGAGGCAGAAGCTGAGAAACTGCAGCTCAGAGGAGGAGCGGGGCCTCAAAGGCGGGGCTAAGCCCAACTAGGTGTTTCGCACAGCTGAATCGTTGCTGTGGAGATGAAAGGATTTCTCAAACATGCAGGAAACAGGTATATTTTTGATGAGGAAATAACATTATAACATGAAGTAAAGCTCATAAAAGTTAATTTTACACAACAATGCCCCTTGAAATGATCAAAAGGAGCAGAAATAAATGTGCGGAGTCAAAGCTGCAGCATGAACAGGTTTCACTTTTTGAATTGAATTATTGAAACAAATGAACTTTTCAATGATATTCAAATGTACTCGGATGCAAACGTGCTCGATATCTTTGTTACGACACTTGCTTATAGCAAGGACAAAGGAGTGGGAAATTTCAACCAAACAACAAACAGTACTTTGTGGTCATGAAACGCATGAGGATCAGGCGTAAAGGAAACGTCTAATCACCAACCTCACTGAAGTAAATCTACATTTTTTTCCATCAACAAAGATTATCCTCCCAGCGTTGAAGCGAAGGAACAGAACCGTTTTCCTAAACTACAGTGCAGTTACTCATTAGTCCAGGTGCAGGGTGGAAACTACGATGAAGGCTTTGGCAAACAGACTTTGCCCTGTTGTAAACCATTGTCTCTGTAAACACTGGTGCTTCATCAATGGATACCTGAACACCGACGTACAGAGAAGTGACAAACACAGACGACACATTGGCTACAGTAGGTTAACGGAAAACGTGAAAGGAAAAAAAAAAGAGCCAGCAAAACGTCAGGCTCACTTTAGAGTCCGTAGATCCAGCAGAGGCATCCAGCAGAGAGATCCAGCAGAGACATCCAGCAGTATTTCTCAGTGCATTTTCCCATTATGACATCATCTCACAGTAAGCACAAAAAAACATTGTTTCTACAATACAGCAATATACACAACTATCCTACAGGTACTTTGACATAATAAAATTCTGCGGGTGTTGCACAGAAAATAAGCATGTACTGCATATTGCAGATTAAACACGGTGCCAAACAATAGCTTCCACCTGTGCATAAAAAGGCTCATCACTGTACATGTTTAGGCGACACTTACACACACGACACAAGTTTAACATGACAACAGATCTTTAGCAAACAGAAACAAAAAAACACATTTAAATAATTAAACTAAATGTCTCCCAACATTCAGAGGAAACAATCACCAACAAAAGGAGAAATCATGTCTGCGGTTTCATGCATTTAGTAGGAAAATAAAAGACCAACGTTTCTGTTTCAGACTGACAGGAGAAGAAAAATAGTCTTTAAAACACATTTAAGTAGGAACCATTGCAGCTGCAGAATAACAATTTGCTTTTCCAATGGCTAAAAGTGATCCAAGAAAAGAGCCTGTTTTTATTCTCATACAAATTTCACCTGCACTGATTTTCTGGCTCAGACCCTGGATGCCTACATCCAGCTTCATTTTCAGCTTAGCACTTCCACATTTTAGTCCAAACCTATAGACTTCCAGTTTTAATCTACCAAATGACTCTGAAATTGTCAAAAGCAGTCTCAGCTAATGTCAAGATGCAGATTTAAACTAGAGATGCACAAAGAAGTGTTAGAAAATATGACATTTTAAAGCTTAAAACCATAGAGTATATTAAGCTTGTATAAACTTCTTAACCCTGATCCTAATGTGAAGATTAAAAATCTTCCTCTTTTTTTTTGTGGAATCTGGACGTTGTGCAGGTTCATTTAGTACATGCTTGTGTGAGTTTTCATTACATAGAAAGTTGAAACATGAACAGACCACAAAGAGGAGGAAATGAAAGATTAACATTTACTGTAGATTTTTGTTCCATTATGTTAGCACAGCAAATCTTGAAAGTGGAACCCTGAATATCAACTACAGAGCTAGTTAAGCAAACTAGTTCCATTTTCTTGAACAGCTTCCTGGAGGAAAACTGAAAATACTTTTATTTTACTATTTTCAACATCCCAGACCCTCTTACTTGAGTAATATTATTATGAAGTGTCACTACTTTTGACTGAGTAGCATTTCTGGACATATTTCATAAGTTTTAAATCTTTTAAGTCTTAAATGTAGAATATTTATTTTTGATTGATTTTACTGCTTGAATTTGTTATTTTGTGATGTTTATTTGTATTTTTTTTCTTTCTCCAGTTGTTAAAATACCTGATTTTGCACATTCCTTAATATTTTCTGATGTATCATTTTTATACATTAAATCAGATGATGGTCAGTTACTCTCAGTACTTCAGTAATGCGGCGTTACTCTTAGTTACGTCACTAGTTTTCACTTTTGCAGAGTGAAAATAAGTTGAAGTAATGTTACTCCAACTTCATTACCCAACTCTGAAAATGACCAGTCCAGATATGGGAGCTATAATGGCATTTAATTATACTGAGCTCCATAGATCCTGAATAGAACCGAGAAACGGTTCGAATCCTTTTGGCAGCTCAAAGCTTCAGTAAACCAGGGATCGGTTTCCAGTCAGAACACACTGATTGGTGCATCTCTTGCTTAAACCACACCTAGACATGACATAATAAAACATTGTGCATCCCTAATTGTTTTTATGATACATATTTATTTCCATCTCTACTGTGTGATTACTATTTTCAACATCCCAGACCCTCTGACAGTAGCAGGAGGATCTGCTGCAGTGACCAAATGCTTAAACACAGGAATCCTAAAATACAATCTAGTTCAGTAAAAACACATTTGTATAAACTATCTTGATAATTCTGTTTTTCAAAAATAATCGTAATTTAGCATTTTTTGGATTTTTCCTCTTTTTTTTAATCTCCTTTGTCTGTACAAGAAGGCAAGTTTGAACACAGACAGATCAAACAGGTCCAGTTCACTTAACAGTCACAGGATGGGGCGCTCCACATAGAAACTCTCAAATCTGTGTTTTCGAATGACAGCATAAAGTGCAAAAAATGAGGTATGGAACATATCTGTGAGCAAAGTGAGGGAAACCGCTCATCTAAAAGCACATCAAGACAACATCACGACAAACCTCGACAGCAGGAAGATGAATTAATGACAAAAACGACACGAACACGGCAGGAAAACAAACAAACTCAGACGTGTGCTTAAAGCAACAGGCGGGAGGCGTTTGGCTCTACAGGTGGCAAAAAAATAGAAAAGGAGGATAACAAAATGGCAGCATCACAACCACACAGATGTAAACTAGGTACATTCTCATTGCATCAACAGAGCTGTTTGGCAGTTCAGATGACTGGAGAAACAGGTTTCGCCCGCTGAGGCTGAGTCTTTGGGAGGAATCCAGGAATCTCCGGCGACTGCCATGCTTACTCTGTTTTACTCCACATTTGACCATAACATGAAAGAGAAATGTTTGTTGAAAGACATCCACCAGAGGAACAGAGAGGAGCCCCCGACTCTGCCTTCAACCCGTTCCCATGTCCCAGTCCTCCCAGTCATCGTAGTTTTGCATAGATATCATTACGCAAAAATCCAACCACATTCTGTACAAGTAAAGCAGAATGAGCCTGTAAACATCGTTTTCCTCACCAAGACCGAGCGGATCCGCGGTTAGGTTCTGACTTAATGAGGCAGTAGTGACAACATGTAAATTACAACGGTAAAATGATGCAGGCCAAGCAACTTGCAACTCAGTAAAAATGACTTCTTAGCGTTTTTGTTTTTTTTTCTGTTCTTTTTGCAATGAAAACCAAAACGTCAAGCGTTTAAGGCAAAACAAGTATCCACAGTGATTTATGATTCCATGCATAAATGATTACTCCTATTCCCTTTGATAAAATCTGCACTCAGAAATAGCCTAAAAATAAAGCGATGACTCGGCGCCTCTTGGGGCATATGTCACAAACCGTCGAGATGAAAGCACAAAACCCAAGCCAGACTGAGAGGAGTCTGCCTTTTCTGGATTTTCTCGAAATCATCAAAATATAACATACTCAGGCAGCTGGATTGGAATATGTTGATTGTTTGAACTGTGGCTGGTCACCGGGCCGACTCTGCTGCCGTCCGGCTTCCCCAAACAGTTGGCCTGGTGGTGAAAAGCGACCCGAATGGTGGATGTAGAGACTGAGCCACCTAACAGATTCATCCCGTACTCTGCCGGAAGCTAGAAGCAGTCTTCAGGAACATCTCCATGCAATTTCCCACATAAGATTTTTTGTTTTGTTTTGTTTTGTAAAAACTCACAGTCAGGGGTTCGATTGAGTGGAATCGCTTGCTCTGCTTGGGCAGAAGCGCTTGGATGGCCCGGTTCAGGTACGGTGAGCGGCGGAGAGCGAGAACTAGAGGCGGTCGAGGCGAAACGCGTCCTCTGTGGCGGCGTCGGCGAGGATCATGTCCGGGTCATTCAGCATGTGCAGGCCATCCAGAGTCAGAGGGTCGATTTTCAAATCGTCCAGCGGGAACGGGGAGTCCACGTCGAAGCTGATGTCTGCGGGCAGTGAGCTGGTCAGGTCCTTGGGGAGGTTGGGAGGAGACTCTCCACTCACTGGAGCAAAGCAGGATATTAGATTGGTAAAGACACAAAAACACACAGTGAATATTGGCTTTAATGAAGTCTTTGCTGCACTAAGGAACATTTCCAGAGCTAAATATTATAGAACTGATCATGTGATGGAAGAGAAAACAGCTTACCTGTCAAAGGTTATGTGATGTGTTCTTACTTTTTACACAGTGTGTGTGTATGAGTGTGTGTGATATGAACCACTGCAAAGCAAATGCAGCTCTGGGTAAATAAAGTCAAACCTAAAACTCCTTGTCTGTAAATGTGTTCTACCGAGAACTCCTCGAATGTTGCAGTTTTAGCTTCACTTTGTTCAAAAAATCTCCTATTAAGCTCCTTTTACTGCCCAGCTACTAATTGGTTAATTCAAAATCAATCCCAAGATCAGCCCTGCACTGTATTGATGACAAGTCAAGCAGAAAGACCTGAAATTAGCTGCAGGAAGTGATCAGGTGTGCAGACTGGACTCAGACCGTTTAACAACATGAGGCTCGCAGACAGAACTCTGCCATTTCAGACGGATCTGAAGATTTCTACATGAACAAGTCTAGACAAAATGTTGAAGCGGCCACCTGTCAGAATGATATTGGGGATGTTGCCATGGCTACTGTAGCCCAGCTGCTGGGAGTCCTGAAGGTTGCAGTGGCCGGTCAGACCCATCATAAGAGCCTGGGAGTAGTTGAGGGTGGAGGTCTGGCTGTACAGGCTGTCAGAGCTGATGGGGGTCTCCATCATGTTGAACTGCTCCAACTGGAAATCACACAAAACATTTCCCGTTCCACCTGTGTGTATTCTCTTTGTGAATACACACACACACACACATGCACACACACACAGCGTGGACCTGTTGTGAGAGAGCGCTGGCCTGGATGGACGGCAGCTGCTGGTCGTAGAAGTCAGCAAACACGCTGCCCAGGATGGAGTGGTGCTGCAGCAGGAAGACAAGATCCCATCGTTATTTCTGTCTCCTGAAACGCTCCGAGTGACGAAGAGGACGGAGCAGAGGAAACACGGCGGATGGAAAGAGTACAGCAACACGAATGCTTCAAGTCACCTCACAACAGAGGTGTCCAAAGTGTGCCCCGGGGGCCATCTGTGGCCACTGGGCTGACTTTGTGTGGCCCACCACTGCAATAAAAAATTTGCCCTCTCTTTGAAAGAGTAGTTGATGCAGATGGAGACTTTTTATTTTTAACCAGGGTGAAACACAGCAGGCTCCAATTCACCCAGATCTGCTTTTAATGAATTTATTAAACTTGGTCAAATATGTTTCTGTAAAAGTGACCTAAATCGCTTTTGCAGAAAATGATTTAGAATAAAAATTAGAATAAAAAAGTGATATTATTTACAGTAGAGACATTTTAAAATTCACCTCTTTCTTTTAATGAGTTCAACCTGCAACAAGCTTTTCCTGTTTTGGATCTGTAATATTTTACACATCCTGCTACTCGTTTAATATTTCAACCTAGTTTATTGTAGAATAAGTAAGAAAAAAAAAATTACAGTGTTTTGTTTTTAATTTATTTTAACATTTTTTTTGGCGTAGTCGTTTTGACTCGACTGTTTTTGCCCATGAGACAATAAGTTTAGACACCCCTGCCTTACAACAATGGAAATACTTACCTTCATTAAGTTGTTGTGTATGTTTGTCAGACATCGTTACACACCACTTCACTCATGTAGTAAAATAAATATCAGCCTTTTGGAAGTTACTTTTTGCTTAAAAGACTTCCATCTGTTTGAAGTCTTCTGTAACTCTATTTAGCATTTTTAGCTTGAAGTAGATTTTTATTTATACAATGTTATATTGCAAAATTTTCCCCTTCCTCCAAGTGACATAAATAAAACAAGACAGATTCACAAATTAACTCAAAAAATAATAACTTCTCAAAAATAAATATAACCCCAAAGTTTTTTTTAACCACATGCCATATAATCACATTCTCATATTCTGATGTAGAATAACAAAATAAATCTATCCATCACAATCTGAACATAAGGAAGCTGGCATAGAAAGAGAAAAAAACCCTTAAAACCCAGTAAGCTGCAACGTGTAAAATAACTGGCAAACTGATTTAATTTTAAACATTAAGAAGGAGCATTTAGTTAATCTTGATTTAATTAGATCGTCATGACTATCATGATCTGTCTCACTGATAGATAAGCTCTGTGCTCTTCTCACATTTTTTAGATTCTGAGCTCCTGTCTTCACTTTAGGGACGGTTTAAATGAGGAGCTGAACAGAGAAAGGCTGTGAGGCCCAGCAGGTCTTGATGCCAGAAAGCAGGAAGCTGAAGACAGGAAGGAGGAGAGTACGTCCAGTTCTAGGAGCCGGATTCTGCTCCAGGTTCTGTCAGCGTATCCAGGCTCAGATGGTGACGGATGTTTGGCTGTTCCCTCTATTTGGAATCCACAACTCAATTATAAAAAAAAAAAAAACATTCTCACAGGAATATGAAGGAATATTGCAAAGAATGAAAGAAAACTCACTTGCACAAATTCACTCAGAACTACGAGCTCAGAGGAGTGTTTCACGACACCTAGATGGTCGTCAGAACGTACATTTGAGTCTCCGTCTACCTTTCAGAGCAGCGTGCTACCAGTCACACACCATGGCTGGAGATGACTGCATAAGGTGTACTGTCACTTTCAAATTTCAATAATACTTTATTAACCCCAAAGGGAAACTAAATGTTTTAACTCATTAATTAGATATTGTAGATGGTGATGACTGTGGGAGGAAATGTTAGTGATCTGCAAGGGGGCCTGCAGGGGACTGAGGGGGGCTGTAGGGGCCTGCAGACAACCACATGCTCATAGTGTGAACATGTGTGCGTCTATTCACAGGTCAATATGTTCAAGGTCAGTTCCTCTGTGGTCCTTAATGCTACACATAGAAGTACATGTAGGCATATTCAATGCAAAGACTTACTGAATGCTAATACTACAAACATTTGGACACCAGATCAAAATCTGAGCCTCTCTTGATTTCATAAAAGATTGCAAAAAAATAAAAACAATTTTGCGTTTTACAAGAAATGCTAAAGTAACACAGAAATGGACATATGTTCAAAGTAAAAAGGAACCTTCCAGACGAAACGCTGCACTGCCTCAAAGAAAGTTGCTTCTATAATGACGTCGGTGATGTGAAACCATCCAAGGACACTCTGAGGGCCGGTGGTAGTAGATTTAGCAGTGAGCCAACATTTTAATGGCTCACAGACAGTCATTCTATGGCATCATCATCATCATCTACAGACAACCTTTACAATCCTCAGAGACATTTTTTACGTTCTGTCCCCTTAAACAACTCAAATGTTCCATGACCTCCTGAAAAAAAAAAATCTATTAGAGGAAACTTGTTTTAATTTTTTATTTTGAACACCAATTGTTCCCAAATACATTTTGTTCTCTGACAGCAGCTTGATGAAGAAAAAATGATCAACATGGAATCAGGAACAAGCAGATTTAGGCAACACTTTGAGAACTGGAAAATGTTGCTTCACTATACTGACCAGTTTAAATGAGCTGTTTGCTAATGGCTGTGCTGTGAGAATGCCATAATAAACTGGTCCAAGCACAGACACACAGTTAAAGTGAAATCAATCCAGAGTCTGTTGGGCCTGGATCTCTTGCTCCAGAACATTTCAGATTTTAACTGAAATAAACAGAAAATAAATAACTGACTAGTTCCATTAACTGCCTGTTTCAACAAAATCCTCACAAATCAATGAATCAATACCAGATGCCATATTCTCCTGTAGGGGTTTGTTAATGAAATGCTGTTCAATCAAAAAGCAACACCAGTTCGTCGTGATGAAGGGAAGGAGATTCCTCTGACATTTTCTCCTCCTGCTGTTTTTTGGCCTTGATGTTTT
Source organism: Phalloptychus januarius (assembly GCA_902982915.1). Classification (NCBI taxonomy): domain Eukaryota; kingdom Metazoa; phylum Chordata; class Actinopteri; order Cyprinodontiformes; family Poeciliidae; genus Phalloptychus; species Phalloptychus januarius. The sequence goes on along the minus strand of CADWAE010000466.1, from coordinate 739,516 downwards.
AATTAACACAAACCCACCGGTGACGTAAAAGCCACAGCATAAAGGGAATGACTGAAAATGGTGCTCTGCTTCCCTCCCTCACTACTCAAGACAGTTCACTCAGAAATTCTCTTTTGAATGTCCTCACAGACTCAGCAGCACAGCCTCCCTGTTTTAAACATCAGCTCCTCAGTAATTGGATCATCTCCTCAGTCATGCTGGTCTGGAAGCACATCATGGCTGAGTGCTGCGCATGTTCCCACAGGACAGAGCAGGACAGCAGAGCACACTGTGAGGTCCGGTGGATGACCTCAGGATTACAGCTCAGACCCTGCAGCACGAACTCAGAGGGACTGATATACACACACACACACACACACACACACGCACACACACACGCAAGGGTGAGCGACTCAGCTCTACGACCAGGAGGTTGTGGACAGAAAATCGTCTGTTTTAGAAAAGATTCGATATTTTCTGATGGTTTACGAAAATAAAGGTCAAGATTCTGCTAATGAGGGAAGGAATACTGTCTCTAGTGGAGGACAGGACAGACGCTGTCTTTCCCATAGCCCAAGTCTTCCAGCTGCTGCCTGCCTCACTCTGAACGTCCGTTTGGAAGACGGCCGGTCTGGTCCGTGGTGCGCTCAGTACGACCTGTGCAGTCCTGGATGGTGATTCACACACGAGAGGTGAGCTGAGTCACTGAGCGACTCAGCTCACCCTTGTCCCTCGCTACTGTTGTTTCTGTATCACTTTTTCATCTCCAGCATTCGACGCCCAGCTTTCCAAACAGATTTCCAAACAGATTTGAATTTATATTGCGGTTGCAGCGCTGTTTGTCCTGAGGTCCTCTGACCTTTCTTTCAACTGTGACTCAGAAACCTCTTCAGAGTTCAGCTGGGGTGTGTTTGGCTCAACATTAAGATTTGGGTTCTGTTTTTTTTCCATCCCTCCTGGTCGTTAACGGAGATGCTTTGATCTCAGATCGGTGCTTATTTTTCTGCATTTAAACCCCAAAAGTTACAGCCAAAGTTACACCCCTGGCCAATGTAAATGCCCTGATGCGTAACGTAGCAGAGGTGTTAAAAAAAAGTAGATTCTATGGAGGATCACATTTCCTAGAGCTGCGGATTTATATCATAACCAAAACAACAAGCGGAAAAATTATAAGGACATCAAAACAGCAAAAACTAAAAATCATATATTTAACTTGTGAAGCTAAATAAATTGACAGAGCGGAAAAAAATCCAAACACAATTTAACAAAGGTTAACACAAAAAAAACTGAATTCAGCTCCATGTCAGCAAACAGACCTACTCGCGTCGTCTCCTCTCCTTTATCCAGCATTTTTTAATTACTTCTGAGAATTCACCAAACTCTCCATTTCTTCTAAATCCTCTGCCGTGGTCTCAGATGGCATCGAGGGGCGTTAGGGGAGTTCCCGTCTGCAGTCTGAATGCTGGTGAGTGGAATCAGTGTGTGTGGTGTGTTGCTCTGATGTCTGGCCAGACACCACACACTGTTCCACCAAAACCACTTTACCATTTTATCATCATGTGTCATCTGTCAGGTTATGAAAATCAGCTGACAATTTTAAAATTCTGCAGTTTGAAGCTTTGCCTGTTTCTGGTAATTTAAGCTGCAGAATTTTAAACACAAACCTCATTTTGTTTTAATATAAATTGATGGAATCTGATACAGATAATTTTCAATAAATGTTTGAGTTGTTGACACTGTCTGAATAGAAAAATTGGTTAATAAAAAGTGTTTCTGAATTGTGACCCTAAAAATCGGAATTGACTGAAAGATTTGCGTCGCGATAAAGTCCAGTAATTCCACAAGCTTTCAACAAGCAATGACACGGCCATCATATGGATTCAGTCGTGACATTAAGAGCGACTGAGGAAGTGTGAGACAGATAAAGCCGTCTTCCAGCTCATTCATTCCTCGCTGCGTTGCAGAGCCACGACAGACAAGCATCCGACAAACAACAATTTCAGGCTGCAGCAAGAATCCGAGTTGCAATGCAAACACCGTAAAAGTTGCAGAGTGGACTGACATCAGAAAACAGCTGGAACACTAAACAACGAGGACACGGAGTGCTTCACAACACTGCAGGCGAAATCTGGGCAAGATATGCTAAAGAGTTTGAAAAGCTTTTGCTTTTCTTCATCTTGTCTAAGGGTGAAAATTCATCGTATGATGCTGATTGAGAAGAGAGGGAAGGAATTTCCTGCATTTACGCTGTAAAAACAAGTCGTCTGTGAAGATCTCCATGGCATCAGGAGACTCTTCACCTTTGGTGGAGATCTGCACAGGATGCAGAATCTGATGTGACAAATTTGCATATTTGCTCGTGACAAGCAGAGATCCATATGCATCGAAATGTGACAATGTGAGTTAGAAAGGGGCTCTTTGACTTTATGTGTGACCGGATAGAAATGAAAATATGTTGCCCAGATCTGCAGGACCAACAGAAGTGAGTTGTGAGGCAGGAGGAGGAGACGTGGGGATTGGGGGTGAGCTGGGCTGCAGCCCCAAGAGTCAAAAACAACCACAGAACCATGATGGAAGGGACGGTGATGTCAACACAGAGCGAGCCCTGGGCCCGTCGGCTCACACGCCCTTACTTGAGGTGAGCCTCCGGGTGAGAAGCCTTGATTGGAGATGGGAGAGGTTGGAGACTGATTGGCTGAGGACCCGACCCTGTGGCGGTACTGCTGCAGGGAGGCGGCCTGACACGAGAGGATACATCTGTTATTCAGACAGGAGCGCCTTCTTTCTCCAGTCACGCGCAGACCCTCTCATACTTCCACATTTACTCTTAAACCACAAACTTGAATGTATTTTATTGGGACTTTACTGCTGGATCAACACAAATGACCTTGTAATTATGAAACAGAGGACAATAATAACACAAAGCTGTGGCTTCCTGATGGTTTTTACACTACAAATCAGTCTTTGGAAAGTGTGGCTTGTGTTTATGTATTTTTGTTTTGTTCCTTTTACTTTAATACCCATGAAAACCCAGTGAGAGCCACAGGCTCCAAAACGCATCGAGAGAACCTAATGTTACATAACATTTTGACAGAAGACAACTTATAATTTTTGATAAATCTCTACTACCGGAAATATATTGTCACTGTTAAAGAACCAACATTGTATTTCTATTTTTAGGCTTAAAAACAAAACAGAAAAAAAAAGAACGGATGCATCTTTAATAGGATCTCTATCTGTAAAAAATTATTAATCATGCAAAAAATTTCCAGGCTATAGACAAGATAAATATTACTGGCAGTTTCAGTGGTTTTCTGTTGCGGAAATAAAAAAGATAAAAAAAAACTGTAAATGAAGGATGTTTATGATGTTTTTTTTAATTATTTCACATAATTTCTTTTTTATTATTATTATTTCACCTAAATTATTTTTGGATTTTTTTATGTGAATTTCATCTTATATGCCTGCTATTTTGAACATAATTTTAAATATGCAGCTCAAACAAAAAAGTCTCATAATTTCAATTATATCTATAATAATATTTTATAAATATAACTATATATATATACACATATACATACATACATATATATATATGTGTATATATATTAAAAAAATATTATATATAATAAAATATATTTATATATAAATAAAAAATATATTATATCTAAAAAATATATATATATAATAAAAAATATAGATATATTTTTAATTATATATCTATAATAAGAGAGTTAATCAGAGAAGCAGGAACAACAGAGACCCTCCGCTTAGATGGGAGAACCTGTTGACATGACAACTACGAGTCCTGCGATTCAGAAATCTTGTCTTCATGGAAGAATGGCAGGAAAAAGTGATTTTGAAAAGAAGGCCATGAGGAGTCTAGTTTGTAGGAGACAATAAACATGATGAAGAGGGCTCTCTGGTCAGAAGCGCCCATTTGTTGTGGAGGGGACTCTACAAAGTGAACATGGTATCACTGAGACCATGGTGGAGGCAGCATTAGGCTGTAGGGATGATTCCTTCACCAGGGAAGATAAATTGACTTAAATACCAGAAAATTCTGGAAGAAAATCTGACTAAGACTAAACTCACAGGCAGGCCTATAATGGAGTGGGTTTATATTGAAGCGTGCTCATGAGTTAGAATGGCCCAGTCAAAGTCCAGGCCTAACAAACTCCATAACTGATGTTCCCAGACACTCTCCATTCAGTTTGATTGGAGCTTTAACTATTTTGCAAAGAATGTACAAAGCTGCTAAATCACATAAGGGCTGTAAATGAGCCTCTGAGCACCAAGCGGCACACTCTGATGTAGAAACGTGGCTCCTGGAATCACGCTTACAAAGCAAAGAGTGAAAAGAACTAGAATGTCTGTCAATTTATCATCGAAATGTTTATGTGTGAAAACATAAAACCATGCTGCTGCTCTTCTCCTTTGTGCATTACTTTGTGTTGGTGTATCACAATAAAATACATAGAGGTTTGTTTTGTCTTTTAATCAAAACACAGTAATGGAATGAAAAAACAAATAGCGCTGATCTCTTCACTGCATAACAAAGCTGGCAAAAAGAAACAGGAAGAGCAACAGGGATTGATTTAAAACAAGAGAAAAAAACTTAACTGCTAGGCACAACAAGGGATCAAACTGACTGTCTGCTGTCTATTGCGCTGCATAATTTAGCCTCTTTTTAGTACTTTTCAAAAAAAATTATTAAATCAAAAAGGTTGATTTTACTGTGTGCATTAAGGCCGCATTAAAGAATATAAAGAAAAATACAGAGGCAAACCTGAACATGCTGAGAGAGAGACAGGAAAACATGAATGACCTATTGACCGGCTACTTTAAATGTAATAGAGCTGTTGAAGTTGTTAAAAAGCAGCTTTATAAACAGATAAAGATTTTACTGCATGTTTTAGATTGTCTGGCAGGGAGCCGCTGCTGTAGATCTTTAAATTCAACATTTCTGAGCCTCAAGTTTTATGTTTTCCTTTCTTTTCCTTTCATAATTTGGACAAACTGGATGTAAACCACTTCATCATGCTCCTCCCCCCTTCAGCATTCACACAACGGCAAAACGAAAGACGCTCACAGGCAGCTGAATGAAGTTGTGGATGAGCATAGTACCATGGAGATTTTATTTGAATATTACATGTCAAGGAGAATAGGTTTGCTCCAAGTTACTCATAAAACCCCTAAAAACGTAAAACTGTTTCCCTTTCCCAGGGACAGAAATCTACCCAGTAAAACCATCTGACTTAACCCCCGAGAAAATACATGAACCAGCCAAAGTACGAATCCCTGGTTACCACTAACAAAACAGATGCTGATAAGCCGTACGGGCTGTCCACTGCTCACCGCGTTCATGTCGATGGTCATGTTGGTTTGTGCAGATGTCTGGTTGTCTGACGTAGGGCAGGAGTTCACAGAAGACGGCAGCTGGACGAGACTCGTCTGCTGGAGAGGAAGCAGTGGAATCACAAGAAATAAGATCGTCTCACAACACAACAACAGAGAGAAGAATCCTCTCTAGAGGTACAAGACTGACACGCCCTTTGGTGTGTCTTGCAGATCAAGGAAACTGGACTTCCTGTTTTTTTGAATATGACACATTTTGTCTTCCCTTAGACAAATCTAAACCTAAACAGGTTGTGATTACGGTGCCAAGATTAGGACTATTGTGATGTGATTAATGATATGCTTTTAGTGCATAATAATACAGTCCATGCTTGAAGAGTCTAAGTATTGAAGTTTTGCAAGAGCAAATTAAAGATGTTCAAGGTAGTAAATGGGAATCGCCCTTTAGCCATTTACTGGAATCAGAAGACTCAATCGGAAGCCAACTTCAGTTCTGTATTATACCGTATGTTAATGCTTAATGTCAAGTTGTATTACAAAAAAACATGTCAATAAATCTAGTATATGTTGCTTACAGATATTGTATGCCAACTGTTTTCCTTGATAAAGTTTTCTTTAAAAAAAAATAGTACAAGTCGTGAGTGACCAGCCAAAGCATGCTAGCTGTTAGCTTATTCAAGGTTAATGCTAACCCATGGAAGGGTAAAACTAGCTCGTATCTGCTAATGGACAACAGAGGAAGCAGGCACTCCAGTGGGTGACCCACCTCGGCAATCACAATCAGGCTAGTGACTGCAGAGGCTAATCACTAGCCTCTGCAAAGCTAACGCCACTGAGTAGTCTCCTTCTCGTTAGCCAACGTCGGCCGTCCAGTTGCCAGCACTGGATGGTCATTAATGAGATCAGAAGCCTCAGAATGAAAACAGCCTCCTGCGATCAGGAAATAGCCACGGCTAGCAGTGAATAGTCTTAATTTTGGCACTAATACCAATATGATATCTGTTTGGGCTTAACTCCTTCCAAAATAATCTAGTAAACTAAACCTAGAGTCAAACATCTCCATTAACTCCATAGAGAAAGTCTGTAGTCAGAAGTAGTCACATTTAAAAACGGTCCTGTTACACCTCCAGAAATATTTTGTAATGCTCATTTTTTTCTTTTTGTTTCTGATTTGTAATTTTATTTGCTGTCACCGGGTCAACAATCAATTGTTCTTAGGAAATTACTCTTAGGTCAAATACTGAGATATTACAATGGCTTAGTCAAAGTCCAGACTTCAAACTGAGTAAAATGTTGCGATACCAGGTTAAAAAAGACAAGTACGCAACCTAAAGTCAGCAAATGTCAATAAAAGTGAAACAGCATTGAGAATTCCTCTGTTAGTTACGATGATGTCAGTAAATAATAAGGTTGCATTAAGATCAATAACTTCAGATTATTGCTGCAAAATGGAATGGATTATGTTACTGCTTCTGGATTTTCACTTTTTGTTAAGTTCAAAATATGAAAACTGATCATGTCATTTAGATTACAAAAGTGATTTCTTTCCACTAAGCTAACATCTAGACATAAAATTAAAAATGATTCAGGTGAATTATAACCAGGTTGTAGAGCAGTACAAAAGATTTATAACAGGACAAAATTAACATGAGCAAGAGATAAAACAAACAGAGAAGGCAAATTAGAAATTGCACTTGAACTCAAGGATGCGCTTGAGCAGATGATCAAAGGTTTAGGTTTTCCCCAGAAGTTCATGTCTGTACATAAATCTTGCTTTTGCGTAATTTTTCCCTCTGAGGCCAAAAGCAAAAAAACCTTTCTGTCTTTGATTTTTGCAGGATTGCCAGAGCCAGACTAACGTGGCTCAAAGCAGGATATCTTTGATCAAAGAGTTTTAAAGCATTTTTTTTTTGCTCTTGTTTCTTCTTTTGACAATTAAAAGCATTTGGTTATGATGCAGCAGCAAATAATGCTAATACTAATCTCAGAATGTTAATCAAGAGTATAATGTGGGATCAGGTTAACTGTTGAACATTTTGCATAACAGCTGACTTCGGACAGAAACTCACTTGCTGGTTCTGGTGTGTCTGAGGTATTGACTGCTGATTGATGAAAGAGTACTGAGACAACTGTTGTTCCAGATTCATAGCACTGATGGCCGACTGGGGAGAACACACACACACACACAGAAAAAAAACACAATGAGAGGTGACAATAAGGGACCATTGAAATATTAAAAGGCTAACAGAAATGCAATTTTCTGGAGGCATCCGGGATTGAGTCCGTCGCCTCGGGACATCTGAGGTTTGTCTTTGTCCTTCTCTTTCTGCACATGTCTTAGTCAGAACATTTTACCTTTATGAAAACACAGAGCGACATTCATGAAGTATCAGGTGACATTTTCTGTAAGTTTTGTTTAAGCTTTGACTGGAGCTTCATTGAAATGTTACAAACCCATTTATCAACAAGCTATATCAAAACTGAGAGGAAACATGTTAATACTAGCCTAGTCTAGCTTTGCCTCGCAAACTGCTTCGCCTGACAAGATTGTCATCTGGGGCTTGACAGGTTGCCTTGCCAACCCAGTACCTCCAAAATACGTGAGGCGTCATCTGCAATTCCAACATTTCCAACATTTGAGTCACGTCCACCTAAACCAGACTTCATTTCGTTTCCGTTACTTTTACGTAACAATTAAAAGATGGAGTTAATCAACACAATGTTTCTTTTCTTTCACTTAGTGAATTGATGATGGCCTCAGTAAACAGAAGGATGTTGTTTTTAAACCAAAACCGCAACATCGATGCAAATAGAATTTAAAACTAATGATATGCCAAGCTGAAAAGTATTATACTTATCATTTAACTTGATTTAAAGAGCTGAGGTAAATCGTTCTCCCGTCCGAGTCCAATCAAAAGCTCCCAATGACATAAACTGCAAAAGCTTTACTCACGTCACCACCGACAGGTTTAACCTGCAGACTCCTTTGTAGATTTCGTTTCTTTTTCTTTGCTGAGAACTCCATGCTTGTAAAGTAAGTTGTTCTTGTTAGCTGAGACTCAGAAGCGCAGCTATGCCGCTCTTTCTATGACACAAATTCTTAATCGTGGTCATAATAAGTAAGGAGGAGAATGCAGCGCCACTTAGTGTTTGCAAAAACAAATTGCATAGTGCAACCGAAATGCAGGAGAAACAGTAAACCATATGGGAGACTTGAACTTGGCTAAAAGTGAGAGACATCCAGGCTAATGGGGGACAGCTGGCAACTCTAACTAGAGATATCGAGTGAAATATATTTATGGAACAAATGTCAAAACTGTTTATCAGAACATCAGAATTTCTCTGTCCCAGCTCCTTGTTGGAGCAGAGGATACCTGGGATAGAGGGAGAGGTGGAGACGATTGGGAGAGCTGCAGGTTCTGCTGCTGGAGTGAGTCTCCTGCATTCAGGATGAGAGGAACCATGTTCTCCTGGCCAGGCTCCATTTCCATGGTTACTGTTGGCTGAGAGGTGTCCCCTCCTACCCAGTAGAAAAAGAACAGCACAGGGAAAGTCTTCTTAAAAGCACACGAGACGGACACTAACAGAAGTTTGAAATGAAACGGTTTTGAATGAGCCCAGGTTTCCATGCGAGGAATACCTTGAGTCTGAGTGCTGCCGGTAGAGCCGAACGAGGCGGCCGCCGTGTCGTCTGAGTCCAGCGGGGTGGGCAAAGGGGGAGGAAACTGGATGTTGGTCAGGTCGGGAAGAGAGCCGCCACTGTTGTGGGCCGCTGGTTTCAGAGACGTGGCCATCTGCTGCTCTGGGGTCGGGAATATGCTGCAGGAAACAGACCAGTGCTGTGAATACAAGAGCACTGGGCTGGAAATCACAAACACTCATCAGTTTATGCAAATCACTCAGTCCAACTTCACTTCCAAGAACAACTTGGACAGCCCTCGCCTTTTGGCTCCTTGACTTTCTGGCTGTTGAGCTGATGAAAATGTGTTTTGATTGAAGTCAGATGGATTTCATTCAATAGAAATGGACTTTAAATATATTTGTTTACCACATGTGTGTAAAGTAGGGCTGTTAACGTTAATGTGTTATTAACACATGCAATTGATCTGAATCGACATTTAAAACCTTCCTTTTTCCTTTTGCTGTGAAATGTGTCACCTTTTGTTCATTTATGTCCCAGTGACGGCACTGCAGCTATACTTTTAAAACGCTGTGGTCTGTAAGTCTCAATCGTTTCCAGGAGTCGAATGAATCAACTCCCGACGGTCCACACGCTATGCACACGGTACAACACACAGAACTTGTGCAGCAATCCCCCACATTTTCTTTCTTTTTTTTTTTTCTTTTTATAAAAGCAGCAAAATACTCACTGGATGCCAGGAACTTGACAGGGTTCCGACTGCGACACATTCTGCAGGGACAGAACATGACAGCAAAGGCAGTGAGTGGATCCCACAGAGATCTGAGGAACCCTCACTTCCAGTTTCTACCTTTTTACAGTCCCAGCGCTGCTTCTGTCCATCTTGATCAACCTCTTGCTTAAGGACTCCAGAGCCTGGCACAGTGAGGAGGAGAACTGGACGGACGGAGGCAGAAAACAATCTTTTCAGTCTTTTTGCTGCACAGACATCAATTCTGTTCCATCTCATAATAAACTGGAGCACATCGGCTCATGCTAATTGTGATGCGCCGATATTTAGATAAAAAAGAAAGTGGATCACTGACATTATAAAAGTAAAAGAAAGTACAGCTGAAGCAAAATGTTTGATAAAATCACAAAAGATGATGAATAGTTTCATCCCAAGCTACTAAATGAAAAAAAAAAAAATTAGCCATTAGCAAGAACATTCATCAGCCAGCTCATGTTCCCACCAATCAATTTTCTTTGTACGCCTTCAAAGCAACATTCAGACCCTTTCATCGTGCACTGGAGGGCACTCGACTGAACCATCAAGAGAAAGTAGCAACACGGCAAACAGAGAGACAAGATCACAACAAAACAGCCGTCCACTTCAGATCTCATGCACACGTCTCATTAGGAGCACAAACTAATTGATTAAAGGCAGAACTAACAAACAACGTGCTCTACATACAGCAACTTAAACCAGTTTAAGGCACCAAAACGTTCCTTTATCAAAAGAGAAGCATGATTAGCATCGCCACGTCCTGTACCTCGTTTTGGCTGAAGTTCCTGAGAGCCTCCAGTGAAGGAGGCGTGTTGTGCAGGAGTCAGAGTGCTCTGATGCAGGGCTGAGTCTGAATTGGTCCTGCAGGAAACCATGGACACAGTGAAATGTAGGAAATAATCTAGACAACAAGCAAGTCAGCATGTGAATATGTTATCCGTAATGTTGTGTATGTTTACTCTTTAAAAGAACAAAGTTCAGTTGTCAAAAGTAAAAGCTGTCCTGCATGAGGAAAAGTGGGTCAGAGAAGAAGATGGAAGTAAGAACCTTCTCCTCCTCCGACCTGCTGCGTCTGCAAGCTGAGATTTGACTGAAACCTGCTTCTGCAGGCTTCATGCATGACTTGGTGTGCTACTGAAAAACACAGCGAGAGTTTGAAATATTGATTTAGCCTCAAAGCGTAGATTTATGTGACAGTTTGGAGTAAATAGCTGCGTTTCCGTTACAAATCTGTCCAAAACTTTGTCAATATAAAAAAAAACAAAAAAAACACATTGGATGTATTTCTGTTAAATAAGACAAATCACATGTGAATAAGATTGTTCACACATTAAGAAGCATGCCGTGCCATAATCCTTAAACTACTTCCTGTCATCGTGGTTTTTGTGGTTTGCACCACAGTCAACGTCCACTCGTTGATCATGCTACTATTGTGACGTCAAATTTTAAATGAAAAACAAGTTTTTCAAACTCCATTAAGCAAATGTGTTTTCGATATGTCTACATGGTGTAATTGTATGGTCAATGAAAACGCAGCTAGTGAGAAAGTTATCACCACACATATTTGGTATAGCATAGCGCTACATGACAGAGGTGTGATTGATACACACATATATAAGGGTGCACCAATAAATTAGCCCCAATTTCCTTGATTCTGGGAGACCAGTGACTGACAAATACTTACATGAGAAACTGATATCATCCACTGAGCGGATTTCCCTCTGCAAAGATCAGAAAATCAACACTGTCCCCTGACAGAGAGCTGGTTGACAGATCGCCCACCAGAGCAGGTCTGAACCACTGTACTTAACTACAGTCACCCCACTCTTCTCAATTTAGCAATTTATTTGCTATATTTAGCATCTTTTCAGAAAACAAAACAACATGTAGTTCAAAATCAAAATCAGCAGGATAGGCTTTTCAAAGTTCAGCCTGAAAAACTGCGATTGGTGCACCTCTTATATATATACTTACTTACTCTGGTCAATTCAAATTGAGTGAGATGCACCTGCAAAGGAGCTCTTAGATTATTTTGATATTGTCTGTTTGAATCAGACAGTTTTTTAAATCGATATGGCTTTCTGTTCAAGGTGGCACAGTTTAGTGAGTGTCACAAGGTTGAAAAAACTATCATCCGACAGTAAAAATGACCTGAAGTGGCTGACCCTTAAGTAGGAATCTGATTTCCAGCTTAGAAACTGGAGCTAGGTTAAAGAGTTTCTTTGTGCTTTCAAGCAGCTCTCACTGCATTTGATAATATACATTCAATTCTGAAATATCTTAGATCTTGACTGAACGCTGAGGCGGAGATTCAGGGATCTGGGATCCTCCGGTGTGTGGACCCAGTAACAAACATCTACAAGTGACCCCTGTTACAGAGCACACCTCCAGTCCAGCCTCTGTTCAGAGCTCAAAGAAAATCTGATTTTACTTACTCTTTTGTCTCTGAAACAGATAAACATATGTCTTTCAGCTTAGACCATCAGAGTTAAGTGTGTACATAAACGTCTTTATTTATGATTGTATATATAATGATGACAAGCATGTTAAAACTTGCGCCGATCCAACATGTTGAGCCTTGAAATGTCGGCACACACCCACAACCACCACGCTGTCCTCCAAGGTTGAAATGTTAAAGTCACGGAGCATCAGCACTGCTCTACCTACACGCTTGACATAAAAGTTGGAAGGGTTTCTAATGAAACGGAATCAAACACCACGTGCATCAGCTACGGTTTTTAAAGATGCTTCATTTCTTTGAACCTTTTTGTAAAAGACGCAGCAACAATCCCACTTTATGATGGACTTTTTAAGCATATCCAGCAATTTTGTTCTGCAGGGGTAACACACTAATCAGTTGTTTTTCACAGTCAGGAAGGAGGTGCTATTATATGTTCTCAGATCTACTTCAACCGTATTGAACTGTTTCATGAGAAGTAAGAACTACGTGTGTGAGGAAGTGTCTGGGCCACAGAGTTCGACTGAACAAACGCTCTTACCTTCTCCAGCTGGTGTCAAGCGGTGGCGACAGGTACACTGAGCCGTACGGACAGCTGTCGATGTGACGCTTCAGGTCAAGAAAATCATCATTCCATGAAGTTTTATTAAATGTTTTGTTAAATGCAAGAAGAAAAAATAAAAATGGATGTCTGCCTACAGTTTACTGATTCGTTCACCGAACTGATTTTACTGCAAGACTTCTTCCTGAACGCACTGTAACTATTTATAAAAAAATATAAACATTAAATTGGAGGTACACCCACCTTCCAATACTATCAGGATAGAAAAAGAAACAATATGATCTTCATTATTTCTCACTATTAGTTCATTCGGTTCACAGAAAAACAACCGTAATAGAAAATGTTGCGTTTGGCCTTGTTTCATCTTTGATGGAACTGATGATGCTTTGTTGCCATTTGTTTGCTGGGTGATCTGCTGTGTCTTTTTATTTCTGTAGGATGTGTTTTTTCATGAAGGAAGTTCCGGGTAGTGTTTGCATGCTCCCGCAGCTGTGATGCTCGGTCTGGGGGGGCCCGACGTGTGGAGTGTGTTTTTTGCACCAGCTCGACCCCACAGCCATAGCTAGTTAACACATGAGAGTGGGGGGGGTCTCGCCTGCTCTTCCTGTCGGTTGTCCTTCCTGCTGTGAAGTGAGGGTTCCTGGGGGGGCATTGTCTCTGAGGTCCATTTGGCAATAAAGATGGGATCAGCCTCTGGGTGGGTCTTTGCCTGCTTTGACTATATAATGATGTGACGTGTGTTGCTCAGGGCTCTTCTTCTGACTGCGCTCAGTGAAAAGAGTCTTCGAACGCTTTTGCCTTCGAATAAAGAAACTTAAGAAAAAGATTAATCTTTCTCTTATTATTGAAACAGATTCTAATTCTTTGTTAAAAATTTCTACAACACAACATACCACAAAAATCACCAAAGTGTGGCATGGGGGCCATCTGTGGCCCCCAAATATAGTTCAACGATGATGCAAATTGGCCCGTCCAGCACAGGTAGTTGATGTAGACATAGATGTCCAAAGTGTGGCCAGGGGGCCATTTGTGGCCCTCTGAATGATATTGTTTTGGCCTCCAATCACAATTCAAGACATTAATTGATTATTTTTAGTATTCCAGTTTTGTTTCCTGTTCTTCCGCCTTGATCCTAATTATGTATTGTGTACAACCCCCACAACTCAACTCGGTACAGCACCCAATGACCCACGTCATATTCTTGATGCAAAACATACATAAGCATGTCCGTAAAAAGATGCTTTGGGCATTCTTTCAGGAAATAAAAACGACGTAAAAGGAGAATCTATAATAAAAATATTTCCATTACAGTTTTTTAAAAAAGAGGGCCTATTGAAAAACGTTTGTACTGTTATCAATAACCAATGGAAAAATCTTTATCAGCATTGTAGTAATGAAACCCTTCTTATATTTGTGGACTCGCTTTTTGATTTTTGGACCTATTTAAATTCAGAACTCTTGCTAGACCAAATTACTTTTGTCAGTAAAAACATGTAGTTCAACTTAAAAGATGACTTTAAATCTAAAAATCCCAGGGGAATAACTTTGTCTTTCATAATGCTTGTTTTTACTGCATTTTCTGAAATTTTTACTGGATTTTCTGGATTACTGACTGGATTTTTCTGGATTTTGTCAATTGTTTTTACTGGATTTTATCTGAACTGAGCCTTGACGTTGCTATGTTGGATGTAGCTCTTGGGGTTTTCATTTTGCAGTTTCTCTGATTATTGTCTAGTTTGACATGAGCCAACTTGCTGAGACAAGCACGCCGCCGGGGATTCCTCACTCTCTTTGAACAGGTAAAAATAAAAGCTTGCTCTGTGCAGAGCGAAGTACTTATATCCTGAGCTGATGTTGCTTTGGCTTTGCAGCAGCTCTCCTCTGGGATCATTGCTGACGTCTGTCCACCAGGCCGTGACCGACGGCATCATTTCGTCTAGATGTCTGACATAAAAGCAGAACTGTTTAAACTTTTGGTCCCACTTGCTTGTTGCCAGTTAATCCAGTGTTGGTATTTAAGGTGAAATATGGCTTTCTACTCAGGGTGGCATTTCATTAAGAGGTCATTTACCAGTTCGTAAATTCTTCCTCCTCCTGATCCTAATGATGACACATAGTTATAACTTCAAGTCTAATCACGAGTTACTGTCATAAATCATTACATTATGGACTGTTTTCTATTCTAAGCATGAACGTGGGCAGATTGGTCTTTCTGCATGCTACAACAGGAAATACCATTGTGCCTGAAATGGACTTTTTCTCACTTTTAGGGTTTTGGTGCTGAGTCTGCAGTTATTATTGCACTTAGCAAGCGTTCTCATTGCTTATTTATTCTCAAGCTTGTAAGTACTAGCATAAGGGCTGTTTCTTTTTTAATATTTGGTGTTTTTTAATGCTAGTTAAAAAATGTCACTGTGCAGTCGCTACCACTGAAACTGAGCTTCAGTCAGTTTAAGGTGGTATAAACTGGACTGGTCAAACTCAGTGTGACTCTTTCTACAGTGATTACAGACCTAAAGCACCAACAGAACACTAGATGTTGATTCATCTGTGATTTTACTGTCTAAGCAGAAGATTCTTATATCTACTATTGAAAATAACATAAAATAATTTACTTGATTGTTCCCCGAATAGGGAAATGACTGAAAATGCAATGCCATAATATGTTTTACAACCACATCTATTAAGATTTCTGTCTGTTAAGGAACTACTGAACATGTTGACTGTGACTTCCAGTCTCCCAGCGCTGACACAGCCATAAAGGATATCTGGCGTCCATGTTTGTCTATAGAGATCGGTTTCCGATTGGGCGATGTAATGCGGCTCCGGTCTCGGTAGACTCTGTCCACCAGTCCGTGGTGTCGCGTGGATCTATTAGTGTCCAGACCTGAATTCTGAGAGGTGATGGAAAAAAAACGTTAATTAACAAAACAACAGAACCACTCACTGTGAAATAAAAAGATCCTTCCCACCAAAGAGATTCATGTGTATTAAGTAAGTAGTTACTATGTGAGTAAAGGAAATCCTTTCTTAAACTTTGAAGTCAGCTTTAGCCAAGGTAGGCTATGTTTGGCCCATATTCCACAATCTTTGCCAGCAGAAAATAAAGGAAACATCTGAGTACAAAACGGCTGTAGAACAGATAATGGGACTCAGGGCAAAATGACAAATAAACAGTGGAATTTGCAAAAGTGAGGTATTCAAATTAAGCCTAAACAAATTTTAAATAAAAAGTTCCCCAAAACTTGTTGCATCAGTATAATACCAGTTATTATCTTAACTTGTTTATTCATAATAAACAACAAAATATACTTGAAAGATTTACCACAGAAAAGTTTTTTATGTTGATTCAGCGATTTATTTCCTGATAAATTAGGGTGAAAGGAAGTCAAATTTCTTCCTTCTTTCCAATAGAAATGTTGGATAATCCTGTTCTGTTAAAAGTTCTCAAAACCAATTTTTCCATCACCTTGGCAGCTGTGATATCTTGTTTATTTCACTCATTTAGTCTGTTTTTTTTCTTCAAGCTTACAGCTTTAATGAGAAATGTACGTCCATTTAGAATGGCCATGAACATCACGTTAATTTGAGGCTTTTAATGATTTATTTGAATTTGTTATACAATATCCAGCTGTAAGTATTTAATGAAATACTACAATGGTTTGTTAAATTTTGACTTTAAAGATAATTTGTTATAATCCAGAATGAAGGAACATAAATATGTACACAAATGAACCTTGAACCCTGTTGACAAAATCCTGCTACTATTCCAGCTGCCTTTAACCCAGCTGAACCATCATGCTCCATCAGGTGTTCCACAAAGTTGTCACTACAGCCCTTAGGGGGCGATAATGCAATCCAATGTCCCCTCAAAGACAGAAGAGGAAGAGACGAACTGAAGAGTAGGAACTGGCGGGATTTCCCGCCAGGTTTTGTATCTATCTGAGAGACAAATTATCCACAATGGGGGAAAAAAACAGAATTTATTGTCCTTGGCAATTTTTTAACAATCTTCAATGTTGATTCCTCCTCTGCTCAAGGTTTGACCTGTTGTCTTTAACTGGTGTGTGTTTGGTGCCACTTTGTGACTGGGAGTGTTTTTCTAATTGTATGTAGACAGTGAACGTGGTCACTCACAGACCTCGACAGAGACTGGGTGCTAAAGTAAGGCACAATATTTGGTGCAATTCCCTTAGCAAGTTGCAACTTGACCAAACATCCTTTGGTCTCATCAAAAATCTTGGGACTTGAAAATGCAACCAGAATTTGTAGAGCTAATTTGTTTGTTTTTTTGTTGTCGTTGTTTTTTCTTAAGAATCATCTAGGAGCTTCCAGTACGTTTCAGAACACAGCTATGAAAAGGTCTCTCCACAAACTGAAGGTCCCACATACTTGGGCGTGCTTCACTCCGCAGAGGTCAGTGCTTATCGTTGTAGGCGAACTCAGAGCGACTGTCCATCGTAAACATCCACACAAAGGAAAGTTCTTACGGGTTTGTATGCATACTCGGTGTCGCACAGTAAACTGCTCCACAGGAAACGGTGTTCACATCACGACACTGAGCTGATAAGGTTGAGGTGACATCAAGAAACGTTGCCTCTTTTTTTCTGTCTGCACAGAGTCACTACCTCTGAGTCACTCAGAGGGAAAACAGCAGCAGGTTAAGTCCTCAGCCCTTTCATGTCTTGTGACGAGCTTATCTCTCATCTGATCAAAAAACGTTTTCTTGAAGGTCTTTGGTTTCTCCATGTCAGTCAAGTTTAAAAGTATCAGTTTTGAAGAAGGGACTTTCTAGATCAGCACCATCCCAGTCCATGGGACGTAAACTTCTCTTCGCTGTGGTCAGTGACACCAGTGTTGCAGAAGACTTCAGTTCATAACAGGCTTGAGACTTGGTGACTGCTGTATTGTTCCACACAGCAATCACTAATAAGCGTCCTCTTATTTCAGTCAGACAGTTTGTCCCATCTTCTAGACCAAGCTAAAGCGGTGACACATATCCTAATACTAGCATATCGGCTCTGTGAGCTGGTAGTCTACAAATATTCAAAGTACTCTCCCAACTTTATCAAATCTATAGTTGTCCATCTTAGATCTTCATTAAGTTCTCTGGACTTTCCAACATGTTGGCCAGTCTGGAGGGTCCAGCGGTCGAAGTCGAACTGTCAATACAAGGTTTGCGAGATGTTTGTTCTCACACACAACATTCAACGTCCACAAGACACACCGAGCCAAGCTCCTGTGAAATCCTTACCACTGAGTAGGTCATGATTAAATTCTGACCAATCAAACAACAGGTTCACATGGAGAGGGGGCAAAAGGTTCAGAAGGGAAAATTGTGACAAGAAATGGCGGACAACATGAGGCATAGAACTAAATGATGAGTTTCTCATCATGCAGCTGCAACAATGACAACTGATGTCAGCGCTTCAGGTTGGCCAAATGTGTCGAAGTACACATCTGTGTACTGGAGCTAGAATTCTGGAGCTGAATTCACAATCCAGATTCTAGCTGCAGTCAGCCCAGATCACTGACAACCAAGTGAAAGACCTTGACCTGTCCAGTTTAAAGGTATTGACAATCATTCAAAATCCAAATCTGACATGATATTTCATACCCATGATAATTGTATACAAGCTGTATTTCAAAACTGTTCAGAATGCTGCTGTGACATTGATTTTTTCCCTACATGCACACAAATACAAATGCTAGCAAAAAGCAATTTCATCTCTAGATCTTCTCAAATTGATTCTTAGTGTGTTTTGTTAACCTCATTTCCACAAAGCTGTGTGCTTATCTCCACTGAGAAAGGACTCATCACACAAGGGTGAACTCCGTTCCAAAATCCCTGTTTTCCTACTGGGAGAGGTTCTGACAGCAAACAGACTATGGTGTAACTTGGTGCAGTCACGTTTATTCTACACAAAGCCTCTCTTTGTTTACAGACAACTTAGAGACATGACCAGGATAAATCAGGATTACATCCAGGAAAACCATGAGCAGAACCTCTGCACATTGAACAAAAATGATGGAAGAGATTTTGACAACCTCCACCTTTCAGTCTAAGTTAGCAGGTTCGTCCAGAGACATGTAGAATGTAGGACTATAACAGTAAAGTCTCACCTGAAAAGGCACATCAGCAGTGCAGCTTCCAACTTGATTCACATTTGGCAAAGACCCTCCGTAGTACTGGCCACGGCTCGATCCCATCTGCAAATACTTTGTGTCCTGCAGTTGGAGCTGCAAACAGAACATTAGGTCAGTAAGAAAGTCATAATACACACCCATTAGATTCATGTGATTTTGTATGAAGTACCCCAGAGTAAAGACTTTAGTCCTAAAACAGTCAATACTGGCTAGAAACAACACATTTTTTAAATTAAAAACTTACTGTTGAGAAGACAATAATGAACCCCTTGGACTTATAGTGCTTTTGTATTAATATCATATTATAGAGACATTTTTCATAGCGATTGTGGCTGCAGCAAACAGCTCAGACTCAGAAAGCATCTCTGACAGAGAAAACATGTTTCCAGTCTGAAAACTCTTTTTCCAGCTGCAGTTTTTTTTGGGCAATGTCTTGTTTAAAAAAGGGCATTATAAATAAAATTGATTATTATTATTAAATAAAACTGGTCATTTTCTGCTTGGACATGAACCCCAGATAATATGACCTGGCTTGTCTCCTCACACCTTGACTAACACGTCCCCTGAATTGCACTCCCCTAGTGTTTCTCAAATGCTGTTTCTCTGCTGTTTCTCTGCTGTTTCTCTGGCTGTTTCTCTGCCTGTTTCTCTGCTGTTTCTCTGTCTGTTTCTCTGCCTGTTTCTCTGGCTGTTTCTCTGCCTGTTTCTATGGCTGTTTCTCTGTCTGTTTCTCTGCAGCTGCAGTACAGCTTGTGGTGGCAATAGCAAACATCTGGGTTATTTTTGCGCATTTTGTTGCGTCCGCTTGCAGACCTTTTAGCCATTTTTCTTACAGTTTTTCTACATCTCCTCTGTGCTTTTTCTGTTTTTGTGGCACCACGCACTTTTCTCCAAGTCCAGTCAGCTCAAATTTAAGAATCTAATAACTTTGGTCAAAGAAGAAGACGGTAGGGACGGGCAGAAGTGCTGAGAGATTTCATCGGGCTGGCCCAACGTCCTTCAAGAAAATCCACCAATAACATCAATTGGTTAACCCAACCCTGTCTGGTGTCAAGAATGACATGCTCTCATGGAGACCAAGAGGCGAGGAACCTTTAAAGGGACAGTGTTGTGTAAAATCAACTTTTCAGGGCTTCACATCAGGTTATAATGTTATTCCCTCATCAAAAACACACATGGAGTCTATGATTATTTAATGTTTGATGAATCCTTTAATCTCCATGGCAACCATGAAGCTGTGCAAACTGTTTGGGTGGACTGACTGCCACCTTCAAGGTGCACATCCTCCTCAGAGCTCCAGAGTTTCAGAGCTTTCTCCTCACAGAGCAGCCTTGCCCCAGGACTCTCCCACTCATCTCCTCAGACTAGCCAGCAGCAATTAGCAAACAACTGGTGGGAATGAGCATTTGCTGAGCTCATTAAAATATTGTAAAGGGTTAACAGAGGAGCTATGTTGTGATGACTTCCTGAAGGCAGAGTTTCAGAAAGAGCGGGAGTTTTTAAAGAGACAGAGGCCCAATTTCAAGGTGTTACATTTCTCTTAAGTCATGTTTGACATATATACCATTTTTATGACAACTGAAGTCAACATAGTTACTAGCTTGTGCTATAACATGGCATTATGTGTCTTGTCTGGTAAATCCATAATACTGTCCATTTAAGGCCCTGCTTATATAGGGACGATTTTCAGCGAAACTGTATCCATTTCTGCGATCCAGCCGCTCGTTTCCATATCTCCAGCAATCAGAGTCTCTGAAACCGTCACTGTTTGAAACCAGGTGCCAGAGTGACACTTTTTGGGAACACCCCCCCACAGAGGTGTAAAAGTGTGCATGCTGCACAGGACTCACTGCTGCAGTGTAGTGACGCAAAAAGTAGATATGCACCATGTGTTGGGGCGCCTCGCTAGACTGTGCGCCAAAACTATAATGGAATAATCCTTTTAAGTTGGCATTTTTTCTATTTGACTGTTTATGCATTATGACCCCTGCGGGGTCCTTTAATGTGTCTGCATACACCTCAGAAAGTACTTAACTGCATTCCTGTATACATGCACAGGCAGAAAACCACAAATACAAAGGTGGATAGCATCCTGCTGTGTGTGCTACTTAACCTGTTCAGTTCAACACAATTCCTAGTAAGGAACATATGTGTTGCATGAGCATTTGGTTCATGGGAGACAGAGACAGGTTGCTGTTTTCCAAATCAGATGGAAATTAGGGAGGTGGAAGCTGCACGTCAAAAGCGCATGTGCGTTGTGGTGACATGCTAAAATCACAGCGCCATGTAGTGGTCTGGCATGACAGCTACAGCAGATCCAAGGTGTTAAGGCAGTGCCATCTGAACGTGAAACTTTTCCCCAATCCATATCTGAAAAGAGCAGCAGCTTCCTGATGGAGGTCTCATGTTAGTGTAGTCTAAAACCACAACATGACAGGAAAAGTCAAAGTGAGAAACCCTCAATCGGAGCCCACAGGTCTATATGGCACAGACAAAAGGAAACATTTGTTTGAGTTGAATTAAATACAGATCAAAATGTTTGCCCTACTTTAACATTTGCAGATGTCCATTTTGCTTTCTGTGACATGGAAAACATGTCTTCCATTTGAAAAATGAAAATCAAACCTCATCCGTATCATTTCTTTTCATAGATAAAAACTATGACTAAGAATGATGTACAAATGCTTAGTTTGTTTACACTCTGAGGTAAAGTTTCACAAACTGAACGATGTACTAACAGTGTCATTTATCAACTGAGCAACACATTTTTATCCATACTCCGTAAGTAGATCAGTAATAGCACAACTTCTCCCAGATTCTCACAGTATGTTGTGATTAGAACAAACTGCTGGAAGTGGGCCCCCAAACACGTCATCCTATCTCCAGCAATGAAATAGAAAAATGTCCACCTGTTAGCAGAGGCAGTAATGAGCAGCGTCTCCTCTGGTGTTTAGCCTGACCTGGCTGCAGGCTCATGACATTTCCACTGGAGCAGCAACCAGGACCCAGCTTCCACTCAGCAGCTGCAGCCCAGCTTTTCTCCGTTGGATTTGTGCTGTGTGGCTTAAATTTCACGTAATCTCACGGCTTTTATATTTGACGTACATGCCACTCATGTATCAGTGTACACGGGCCTGAGACTAGTCCCCTAAGCCGCGTTCGTGCACATACACACCCCGTGTCACTGGCACCCATGCAGGCGATGGAAATAAACGCAAACCATTGACTTCAGCAAACATGTGCATGGCGGTTCTGGTTCGTATTTATCAGAACCTCAGAAAGCACGACACGAGGAGGGGGAGGACACGGCAGCGACTGGGCGCGCGCTGTCAAACAGGCATGCACGCCCCTCCGCTTTGCGCTCCCGCAAAGCTAAATATTATAAATATTACAATAACTGTTTTCAGATTAGTGACCGTACAGTCCATATTATCCCTGCAGGACGGAAATCTGCCGTCTGCTCTGTCTGCAGTGAGCTGAGAGAGAGCAGGGCTCCAGCTGGCAGTGAATGTCGTTTGTTATTGTTTACCATCGCTGGCCAGGCTGCGTGCTGCCCGCCCGCTGCCTGCCGTCCGCCGCCCGCTGCCTACCGCCCGCTTGCCGCCCGCCTGCCGCCTGCCTGCCGCCTGCCTGCCGCCCGCCGCGTTCTGCAACCCACATCTGACAGCTCGCTACAAACAAACCGCACAGAGGAAGGAGAAAAGCCAGAAAGCGGTGTCCTCACTCACCCTGGCTGCCCGCGTTATGCTCAGGTCCTTCATCACTTCTTCAAATGCCGCCGTCTCCTCCGCCTGCTTCTGATTATGTAAAGCGATTTTCTCGCTGAATTTCCGCGGGTTGTTCGAAGTCGCCATGTTTCGCTCTTCTGCTCCGTTTTCCCTACAGTGGTCAAGTTACATGGAGTGCTGACGTCCAGCTTCCGGTCAGGGAATTTAAGCGAACCAAAAAAAAAAAAATAATAATCAAACACGGTCTTATTTTATTGAATTTTTATTTTTCCTTTTCTCCAATACCATTGAAGTCATTTAATATATTGAGAACGTAAGTAGTGCCAGAGGGTAGAATTACAGTGTAGCATATATTGTAAGATAATTTACTATAAAATTACACTATACAAGTTGTTAAATGGTATACTTGAACACATTGATTAATAATACAGGATAACATTTTTCAGTGCGATTAAACTACACTAAACTATGCTGTTCTGAACTATCACGTATTTCCAGATAATATGTGTTGTACATAATGCAACGGCATAGCTGCTGAGTAAAAAAACTTCCATGTGTTATATGAGAAGAGATCACAAAATTTACTGCAAATAACATTCTAACATAGTGTAGTATATAATTGTATTGTAACATATTATAGTATAAAGCATAACATATAATATAGCATTGCACAGCATAGCATAGTAGAGTATATAATAGCTCAGCATAGTATACTGCAGTATGCTATAGTATACTATGTTATAATATATCATAGCATAGAAAATTATGCACAATATAGTATATTATAGAACAGTATTTGGCACAGCACTGCATAGTAGAGCAGAGTACAGTTTAGTATAACGTAGTATACACATGCTGAGCTGTACTATAGTGTGATACAGCACAGCATAGTATAGTATAGTATAGTATAGTACAGTATAGTATAGTTTTTCTAGCATAGTGCAGCACCATATAATGTCGTCTGGTATAGCATAGTATAGTATTTGTAGTAGCCTAGTATAGTTTGGCATAGTATAATATGGTATAGTGTAGTGTGGTATAGCATAGTATAGTATATCATAGCACAGTTTAATCTGGTTTTGTATAGTATTATATTATATTGTGTAGTATAGCGTTGTATGACATAGCACTGTATTTCATGGTATAGTATAGTGTAATGTAATATGGTATAGTACGGTATATTACAGTAAACTACTGTGCATAGTACTTTACCATAATATTCTAAAGTATTGTATACCATAGTGTGAAATCACTGCACAAACTGAGATCATATAATGGAAAATTATGTTACACTGCTATGACATTACTATTATATAGCATAGCACAGTATAATGCAAAGTAGCTGTACGCACTTTGAGATGATATAATGAAAAAATATACTATAGGTAGAATTTATGATATTTATGATATGCTACATAAATTATACTATGTAATTATATTCTATAACTTCACTACTATAGGATTGTATAGTCTATTGTAATGTAGCGAAAAATAGTTGTATACACTTTGACATAATCTAATGGGAAAATATATTACATAAATGGTATGCCATTACCGTTGTTGTTGTTGTTACTTGGATTCTATTGTTTAGAATAGTGTAAAAATAATTCAAATACTATAATATTTTAGCTGCAGTCCTTACATAGTGCTTTATCTAGTCCAAAGGACCCCAAAGCTCTTCACACTACTTTCAGTCATTCACCCATTGACAAGCTACTGGACTGTAGCTGCAGCCACAGCTTCCCTGAAGCAGACTGGCAGCCAAGAGGAGGCAAGGTGAGGCAGGCGAAGCATCTGCCCAGGGACTCTGAGGCTTCTTGCTCCGTCGCCATGGTCCCCACACAGACCTGCTTTACTCAGACAGTGGTAGATACTTTTGGTTAATTACTAACAAGTTTATTAAATAAATCAATCTGAAGGAAGGGCCTTTATTGTGACTGCTGTGGCTGCCTGGTTTCCACTCTGGTTCTGGCTGACTTGACAAATCTCCCCTCACAGAGGCTGTGCGTGTTCATGTTGCTGCGCGGGGGTGTTGTGGAGGCGCACTGCACATCTGGACTGCGGAACAACTTCAGACAGAAATCCTGACGTGGCCATTTAGGATGTTCTGCTGCCATTATTATTATTATTATTACTATTATTATTATCATTATTATTATTATTGTTGTTGTTTTTGTTGTTATTGTTGTTGTTGTTATTATTATTATTATTGGTGGGGAATTTTCCCCTGTGCCCAGCAATTTCTCAACCCATCAGCTTATGGGATATAAATGTATAAGTTGTAGTTACTATATATACAAAGCTCTGAGTATTTATTATTATTACTATTATTATTTATTTATTTTATTTTTATTTTTTTAATGAAAGTTGTGTGCAGAAATCCTCCCTGCTTTATTGGATTATTAGTAAACAGAAACACCTCTGGCTTGTGTTTTGTTGCCTCACAACCTATAATTAATTGTTGTATTTTTCAGCCACTAGAAGCAAAGTGGAGCTGTTTCACCTGCCAATAAGAAGAGTGCACTTTGGATGTAAAGTTACCATGGTAACACAGCAATAGAAGCAACTTCAGAGGAGGTGGAACAAGGAAGGCGTACGTGTTCCTAATGCTACATGGATGAACGAGCCTCAAGGGGCAAACAATTACAACGGAGGCCTTCTTGTGAGGTCCCGTTAGAGACGAAGAGGGAAACATAAGAAAATGCTATGGCACAAAAAGGGGAAATAAATCAGGTGCTTTTTGCATCCAAATTGTTCGGAATTTTGCAGTCTTTGGGTGGTCCCAGAACTGTTCTGCATACAGATGTATCGGAATGAAATCAGAGATCATCTATTAGGAGCTAAAACCCAAAATGGGTTATAGCACACTAGTCTCCAACAACTTAGCAAATATGCAACAGAATGACTGAAAAACAAAAGTGTGATTGAAAGACAGCAGTGAACGCTGCACACAATCCTCAGAGCTGCAGTTTCCAAGCTTCTGCCTCACAGAGCATCCCTGCCCCAGAACTACCCCATTCATCTCCTTCAGACTAGCCAGCAGCAATTAGCAAACACCAGGTAGAACTGCGTGTCAGCTGAGCTACTTAAAAGGTTTTTAAAAGGTTAATAGAGGAGCCATGTTGGGATGATTTCCAGAAGGCGGAGTTTCAGAAAGAGCAGGAGTTTTTAAAGAGACAGAGGTCCAACTGCAAAGCGTTCAATTGCAAAGTTACACTTCTTTCAAGTCATATTTCATATATTTAACATTTCTATAACAACTGAAGGTAACAGTTTCTTGGCTGTGCTATGAAATGGCACTATGTGGCAGGAAAACACATAATGCTGCCATTCTGCCCCGTTAAGTCTTCTCAATAAGACTCTGCCCTCAGTGCAGTGGTGATAGGCCTCGACCCTCAACTCAACCCTGTAAAGACTCAAGCAGGTACAGACAATGGAAGAGTTGATGTTACATCTGATGAAACCACGGGACGTTTGGAGCAGTATTTTTTAGGTCAGATGAGACCAAAGTAGAGCACCATGTTTGGACCAGCAGCTCAGACACCTGTCAGGCGTGGTGACGTTGTGCTAAGGATCTTGGCCACCCTGCTGACATGGGGTTGATCATGAACGCCATTAAACACCAAAGTATAACACAGTCACATTTATAACACATTTAACGCAGTCATACATCCAGTTCATGCCAGTTCAGCACAGAAACACACCGGAAATGCAAACATGCACATAAGTACAATAAGCACAATATTTTCCACATGTAGCATTTCTTGCAATAGCTACACAAGATCAATGTTGCAAAGAACTGCTTGAACTGCAGAGAATGTTGTAACAAACCAGGCTTCCCAGTTGGTTCCTCTCCAAAACATCCATGCAGCCTGACGCAACATTTGTAACAAATCACTGTTGTTACGATGAAAAACATGATTTAGATTTTTTTATTATCACTTAGCAGGATAAATGACTCACTATATGGGATTTATGTTCCCAAACATCGCAAAGCAAAAGCACTCACAGTAAAACATTGTTTTGCAAGCTATAGTATTATTGCAACATTTGTCAACATTATTACATTACCTGATATTGTACAGCCCAAATGCACACACACACACACGCACGCACCCCCCCCCCACACACACACACACACCACACATGCACACGCACACACACGTCATATACGTACACAAGGATAATTTAGAGTGGCCATTACCCTAGCGCATATGTTTCTGCACTGTAGGGACAAGCCAAAGAAAATGGAAAGAACCTCTGCAGAGCAGTAGGTTCAGTAGGTTGAACTAATAATAATAATAATAAACAAACAAACATATTTTAGAAAAACTGCGACTGAGATTTTCACCCCAGGATGTGTTTGCTGCTCTGCTGTGCAGGTTGTCACTTTCTGAGCCTCCACACATGGGGGGAAACCTTATCTGGAAATTCCCTCTAAATTTAAATCTTCTACAAAAACATGTCTTCATCAGCTGTTCTTCAGAGAAAAATAACCTATATGTACAAGTTGTGGCATCTACTATCAAACTAGGTCGTGTTGCAGTATTTTATGTCACCAAATCCATTCTCAGATCTTTTTCCATAAGAAAAGTGTCAATGTGTAGAGCTGCTGTATCCCTGCCACATTAGGATGAAATGCTGCCTGCAGGGGGAGACAGAGATCCTTGTAAACTCACCAGCTGTTGTTGCTCTGCCTCGGTTCTGTTTATTCTCCAGTGTTTCCACACTTTAACTGGGATCACTCATGGTTGTGCTTTTTCTGAATGGCAGTCTGGGGTTTGTTTTGCTCATAGTTTGATCACAGAGTTCAACGTGTTAATAAAAAAAGAAAAAGAAAGTCATAATTGTACTTTGGAATTGTGTCATTTTTCTTGAGAGAAAATAAGAGACAATTTGACCTATTTTGGTTATTAATGCAAATTCAAGCAGTCCGGTCATTATAAATTGTCTTTAACATCTGTAGCCAATTGTTATAGTTAGAGCATTTTCACCAGAACGGAAAATGTTTGGTAAATTTGACCACACTCCATGCTTTGACTCAGCCAGCAGTGACCAAATTATAAAATATTATGACTGACAGGAAAGACCTCACTGATTTGCTAATTGTTGCATTTTTCTTTTTTTATTCTTAAAGGAACTTGTGGTCAGTGAAGTGTGGGGGCAGTTCAATATGCTGCATGAGGGAACACAGAGAGAAAAGCAAAGGTCATGTTCAGCCATTCGCTGATCACAGTTATGCTTATGTTTGTTGCTTTGGAAATCACTTTCCAAAGCAAATTGAGTTCACAGATGTCTGTGAACTCTGGCATCTGTGTTTATGTTTAGGTGACCATAAAACTGGGTGAAACCAGCATCTGGATCTGGATACACTGAAATACCAAACAGAATAAAACATTTGACGAACCTTTAAAGATGGCAATGCTGTTTTTTTTTTTATTAGAACAAAATAAGAAAAAAAAGCCACATAAGCTTAATTAAGGCTAAAATTTCCAATATTTCACTCATCGTCTGATTCACAGTTTGCTAATAAAAACTTACCACCTGTCAGCAACTGTCTATTTTCAGCTGGAGTCTTAACAGGAAATCTGGTTTTAGCTGTTTCACCCACTTCCATGATTTCAGTAAAAGGGAACTTTAATGTTGCAACTTTGAGGTCTTTTAGAAAAAACAGCTCAAAGTATAGTTTCACTTACTACACGGACCTCGAGCTGTGAAGCTGGAACTTGTCCCTCTAAGGTCAGAGTTTTTTCATGATCTAAAGCTTGCCAGAAACGCGTTTCACTTACCTGACATATTTTCATTGCTTGGAAAGAAAAGTTGAACTTTGACTTTGTGGGGGTTTTATTTGGAAAACAAGAGACTGAAACTTATCTAATAGAAGATGGATGGGTATGTTTTTGGATTTTTTTGGAAGAAAGAGTTAATTTATTTCATTTCATGGGTATATTTTGCAAAAACTGAGACATGATTGGAATGATCTTTTAACATTTTTTAGAAGTCTGGGTTTCTGTTGTTCTTTATTCAGAGTAACTTCCTCCAGATGTAGGAACATTGTAGCTTACAGTGTTGTGGATCATATTTATTTCTCTATTAGCAGCCTTTTTGTCACATTTAAATGTTTCAGTGAAACAAATGTTGAGAACAGACAGAGATCAAATTAGTCTAAAAATGATCAAAACCAACTTAGTGTTGTGTGATAAAGTCACTGCAGAGACAACTGCAATCAGGAAGTATTAGTGGTAACTAGCAATGAGTCTTTTTCCATCTCTGTTGAAGAACTTTGGTCCAATTTTCTTTGCATAATTGTTGTAATTCAGCCACAGTGGAAGATTTTTAAGTCTGTTTAAAATCACACAGCGAAGCCTTTCCTTCATTAATGCTTCCCTTTTTTTCGTTAAAGAGTAGACTTCATGTCTTCATCGATTGTTTAGGTCTTTAAAATGCATTGTGGTACAACCACCATGTTTGACTATAGTTACACTCTCTGGAAACACTGTGGTAGTTTTACATCAGATGTCCCACATTTTCATAAAAATGGCATTTTCATATTGTCATCAAGATGTGTATTGGTAGATGAGAGGAAGGCCTTTGCGTTCTTTGCAGTCAGCAGTGTTTTTGGGTGTTAGATACTTTTTTGACCCGTCTCTTATCCAATCATAGCTTTAACAGAGGTAGGTAAGGCCTGCAGTGCTTTAGATGTTTTAGACCTCATGGATGAGTTGATTCACTCTTGGAGTGATTTTGGCTGGGAAGGTTATCCACTGTTCCATGTTTCCTCCATGGATAATGAGGATAATGATCCACACCACGGTTCTTTGGAGCCTCAAAGCCTTAGGAACAGCTTTGTAACCCTTTCCCAACTCAGAGACATCATAGACTCTGTCTCCTATCTGGGTTTGAATTTGTTTAGATCGGGGTATGATGCGCTTCTTTAAGATTTTTTAACCCACTTCAACGTTATCAGACAAGTTCTGTTTACGGGATTTCTTGGTTTCACGGATCGGGTGATAATCAGGAGTTTTGGGTCAAAACACCAGATTTGAACCAAAAATAGTGATGTAATAATTAGAGGCAATTATATTTTCCACATGTTTGAATAACTAATTAGTAATAATAATTTTTGCCCTAATACATAAAATCATCTTCTGGAATCAGCTTTTTGTAAGAGCTCTGGTCATCATTTCTGATCTATAACTTTGTTTGGTTATCTGAAACATTAAGTGTGACACAAAAGGAAATTAGAAGAAATCTTCAGGGGGCGAATACATTTTCTCAGTGATGAATATAAAATTACAAATTCTGATTTGTTTTTCATGTTTCCATGGAAGTTGTGTCTATTAGAAGTCTTCTGAACCCTAAAACTAAGCCTTTCTTTGGTTATTTTCACATTTATTCAGTAATGGTCTAGTAACTAAATCTGCACGAAAAGGTAAATTGAGGAAAACATCGCATATCAATGAAAGCAAAGTATGATTATGAAAATTCATCTCAGAATTATGGAACTTTTTTCTTTTTTAAAAAAAATTAGCACCGGTTTAAAAGGACAAATATTTTTTCTATATCAAACTTGCTTTCAAATTTCTCCATCTGAACATCATCCAAAAAGTCATCAGATTTAAACATCCTTTAGCTCTTGCAAGAAATTATTTAAAAATAGAAGTTACTGTCAATGTCACACCATGTGGTTGCTTTGCTTTTATTATTTCAGATCATGAAAGTGAACAGCACCTGTTTCCTGGCGAACTGCACTGAGGTCAGTTTGCGGCCCATCTCCTCCACAGGTGTAGCCATGGGCCTCTCACTCTTCTTTATCTTCCTTGCCATTGTGATCGGAGTGCTTGCATTCATATACCGGAGTAAAATCAGGACTTTGCTGGGGTCCATTCAGAGAAGAGACCAGGAGAAGGAGGTCTCTGCTGAAAGCCCACAAATTGATGATAACCAGTACACCAGTATGACCAGAGAAAAGCCCCAGCACGCCAGTATGACCAGAGAAAAGCCCCAGCACCAGCCCCAGTCTCCAATCTATGAAAACCTGGGAAATAAGAAGGCTCCACTCAACAGGTCTGATGCAGAACAGAGCAGGTAGTCTACGTTGTGCATACTGAAAGATACTGACACGTGTGTGTGTGAACCAGTTGTGTGAAACTGTCAGACTAGACTCGTAGTAGAACAGAAGCAGATAAAGTAATGCTATATGAGTGTGGGTGTGCATGCATGTGCATGTGTGTGTGCATGTGCACTGTGTGCATGTGTGCATGTGAGGCTGTGTGCGCGAGGTTGAAAGTGGGAGCATGGGGTTAATTTCCTTTCTTTCCATTGCACAATCTTTATGCAATACATGCAGAAAACTACTCACCTCCCCACAAGTATCAGCAGCTTGATGCATTTCAAAGATAAACTCTTTTCAGTTATTTAGCTGTGGCAGCTGATAGGTCAGTCCTGGAGTTTTTGCCTCCAATGACAGACAGGAAAATCCACCCAGTTTGTGTTGTAATGGTGCTTGCGCATTTTGTGATTAGTTCAACTCTGTTTCTCCAAAGGTTGGCTACTCAGAGTGAAGAGGATATATACATTCAGTGTGAAGAGATAGATGACGGAATATACAGCAATGACCCGGAGTTTAACCCCAAACTGCCTGAGCCCAACGATGAAGACGTCTACCTCATGCCTGACTCCTGAAGGGGAGACCTCTAGGTCAAGCGCTGCATATTTGGAGACATTTATGAATGAATGAATTTATTTTCACTATAGTCATGCACACTGAAATTCCAGGCAGAAAGAGCTCCAAAGACAGTTTAAGAAATACAATATAAACGCAGCGTTATATTACAACAATGTTGCTGCGTTTGACTGATTGTAAATAGAAAAGTTTGTGAACCATAATTTCTCTGTGAGGTCTTTCCATATATTTTGTTGCCACATATAATCGATAGTTGCAGTAGGAACCAGAAGTTTACATACACTGGAAGAATGGTCTGTCAAGATATGAAGGGAATTGTGGCTCTCCACGAATCTGATTCATTGTGGTAACGCTTTATTTGAAGCGGTGTGCATAAAACAGATATGACACTGTCATAAACATGACATAGCATCTGTATTGAACATGAAGGAGTCTTTATGGATATTTATGACTGTTGTCATGAAGTGTCATTTGGTAAATAATGACACTTTTAATGCAAAATTGTTACTTTAAATGGACTCTTAATGCAAATTTTAATAGAACTTTGTGTAAAAGGATCATTATTAACCAAATAATGCAAAGTTTACACTTTTAATGGACTTTTATTTACCGAATGACACTTCATGACAACAGTTGTAAACATTCATGGAGACTCTTTCATGTTCATGACTGTCGTTATGACATGTTTATGACAGTGTCATGTCAGGCTTATACACATCCCTAAAAATAAAGTGTTACCTTCACGGTTAACCATAAGACCAGACTGAATAAAAGCTCCAAATTAATCCAGTTTATCCAAGTACCATATATATATTACTTGTTTAGCTTAAGCAAATGTAAATCAAGTAAGTTTGACAAACTTGATTTGATTTCATGTATCAAATTTACACATTTGTTTTAAGTCGGAGCTCCATTCTATTTTTTCAATGCATGCTGGAATGTGCCTCATTCAGTCACTGAAACAAATAAAGGCAAATGCAAACAGCATAGAAATGTCCAACCATCAAATCATTTCATACATTCTCTGTCTGAGACATAAATATAATTTAGTGTGAAATCTACAAACTGACCCCACAACAGGAGCATTTTTATCCACAGATGGACACATTCAGTATCCACAAGCCTGATGGAACTTAAACATAACATGTGTGAATATAATGACTGATGTTACATTTGGAGGAAGCTTGCAGGCCTAAGAACCGCAGCCTAACAGTGCAGGATGGGGTGGAGTTTTCCTGCAGGAGAGACTGGTGCACTTCACCACACAGATGATATCATGATGAAAGAAGGTTATGTGGCAATATAAGAAAGATAAAACATGGGGACAGATTTATCTTCCAAATGGAGAAGGGCATTAAGGACAGGAGCAAATTAGTTGCAAAGTGGCATAACAAAGTCAAAGTTTTGTGGAGAGAATCACAAAGTTCTGATCTCATAGGAAATTTGCAGGCAGAGCTGAACAGGTGGCTGTGAACAAGGCTGTAGAATAAACTGGACTGTCAGAAGCAGTGGACCAACTCCAATTACCATGAAATGAGTTTTTTAAGATTCATGCTGGTGTTAATTACTCCAGTTCATTGTGTATTTAGCAAATAGAAAAAACTTTCTATCAGGATTTCAGTCTGATGTCAGAGGAAAAAAAAGTTTGTGTGTTTTTTTATGCAGTGTGTAAATTATTTTTGCTTTAGCTTCGGTTCCCTTTAAATGAATGGAATAACAGTTAAGTGATGCTCAGGATGAATGCTGTAAATATTGCAGACATGTTTGACAGATTGCAGGTCAGTCTGAACGGATAGAAACATTTGATGATGTTCTCTTGTTCAGAGGAAAGTTACTCATTAGTCACACCTGATTTAACCTCTAGACAGCCAAGGGCAGGATAACTCTGATACCCGTTTATTTGTGTTAACATTTATGTTATGGTTGATCTTCTGAATTATCTGAACTTTATGGCAGCAGTTTTTGTGTATTTTTATTCACTCCATGTTGTTTGCAGACGTGCTTAGATTGAACTCACCCATTAAAACGTATTTTAATGCAATAATAACGATCATTTTGAGGTATTTGTGTCAGGATTCAGGGTCGTTTTGGTTTTTCTGTGTGTTTGCTGTCCTGCTTTCTTGTGCTCAATCCCAAGCCATGTCTTTTACTCTGGATTGGTCTATTCCTAGTTGATCTACTTAAGATAGATCTGTTGGTTTAGTTTGACTTTACTGGCCGCAGTGTAGTAAAAGAATAAACAAAGTCATAATGCAAACAAAATACATTTAAAACAAAAGCAAAAGAAAAACAGTAGTAAAGTATGCTTTCACGTTCAGAGGAGTGGATAGAAATAAGAACTTATTTTTACACCCACCTCTCTTACATTTGTAGTATCATCCAATAAATTATTGTCGTTGCACTTAGTTATGCCTTAAGCCCTTTAGGTTTATATTCTGCCTATTTCTTACGCTCGAAAAAGTTCATTTTAATTACTTATTTACATTAATATGACTTAATTCTTTTGATTTTGTGATGGAAACCTTCTCTTTTGTGTTGAATTAGCTTAAAAGTTACACTTTGACATTACTTGAAACAATGAAGTTCAATGCGGCGTTTATGTCCTACATCAGACGCCATGACACAAGATTCACCAGGGACAGATCCGGTACACTCCAACTAAATAATGCATCAAGCTCAGCTCTTTATTCAAAGTAGTTTGAACATTTTCTGCCTTATTAAACCCAGCAGATTGCAGCATACACTCCTCCTGGACAAACATGAACCAACAGCAGACAATTGTTTGCATTGTGTTGTTGACTCTACAGCACAATGCAGAGTCAACAACATTGTGACTCATACCGAGCGTGCATGTAGCGACAGTGGAGAGAAAAAAAGCCCCTTTAACAGGAATAAACTGAATTTCAGAAACTCTGGGCAACAGACATTTTACTGTTTTAATTTTACTTTGTGCTATTTCAGCTTCAGTCATACCAGGAAGCAGGAGGAGCATGGTGACTTTTCATGCTGCATTTAGAGGAAGTTCTGAATAAATAAGATGCAACCATGCTTAATTAATGAAAAAAATAAAAAGAAGAACCGACCAGTAAGGCACATAAAAATACAGAACAGACTGAGAGTTTCTGTTTTTACTGTGAAAAAACTGCGTGCATCAGTTTTTACTGTGAGACCTGCGGCTTACATGCACGTTGTGACATGTAGCCTTTTATCCTCTCTAAAATAAGATGAAGTGTACTGTTCCTGTTTTAGGCCAGATGGTGTTCATAAATGATTACAAACCTTTTTGCTGTTGTTCTGACCGTTTTTAAGACTTTAAATCAGACTATGCTAAAAATACTGGGACTGAATCTGTCATGCGAACAAGCTGACCATTGAGCACTGGAACATGAACACATTTCTGATTTCTAAATTCAGTGGAATGCAGAACTGCTACAATAAACGTTAAACATTTAATCACCGTGAGAATAGGGTTAAGGTTTCATGAGTAGTTAGTTTTATGTATACATTGAGCCATGCTGACCCTGTGAGGACAGCATGATCCTGATGTGACCCAACATGAAAATGAGTTCGCCCCCGCTGATTTAAGTCGGGATTTTTTGTTGGAAATTCCAGCTTAAGCCCACGACTGGAACGCACCCTTAACAATGGCGACCATGATAAAGACTGCTGTTCTGACCCACTTGAGTAATTTGGGGGATATAACCAACCCAAGCAGTTCAGGATCTGATAGTGCAGACCTGTTCTTCCAAAATGTGTGGATGCTAAAGATGTTATAGTTCCAACAGAATGGAAAGTTGTACATGACTGGGTAAACTGAGGTCTGATATATTTAGTGCCTGAATGTTTGTTTATTCGGTTGTTCAAGGTTATTAGGTATCCCTTATCCTTCAGTGCAATGACTTCATCAAAACAGTCGCAGGTCGGCGGCCCTCACCTGGACTACTCATTAAAAGAGGCAGGGTTATTACACTGTAAACTTTTCACAATAGTCTGCTACTGCGACTGGCTCATATCAAGGTGCCCTCTTTATTGCACTCATCTTTGTTCTTTGGTAACACATATCTGGCCTTGAATTGCACCTTTCAGATTTCTAGTGGGAATTTGAATTGCTGCCAAACATTAACTAAGCAACACAAGAAGTAAATGACCAAAGGAAGATTTGATAATCTGCCATGAAATATATTGTATCGGTTTGTCTCCTGATATGCCAGTTTGGACCAAGTTGCCCGGCTGCTTCCTTTTAAATGAATGAATCAAAGCAACGCTTGGCAACGCCTCAAGGCCATCTGACTGACCTTATCTGGTCTGAAACTCCCTGCCCCACCTCCACTTTACTAACCTGAAAAGGTTTATTGTTTTCCTCCCAAAACATGTCAGGACATTGTTTTGTGTTGTAATCTACCAGATTTGCATAGAGATAAATTCAAGAAACACAGTTCAGTTTGTTTGGTTTTTTTTTAATTGAAGTTTTATTAATTTTCAATTATAGAAATGCATAAGACAACACTCAGAATATCAAAGTCCTATAAAACAATGCAGCTCAGTGCAGCTGGTGTATAAAAACGGGTTAACGGAGCACAGCGGCGATATAATACAACAAATAATAAATAAACATTAAATAAATACCTGTTGTTTTTTTCATTTATAGTGAATAAATGCACTTTTAATCAAGTCAAGTATTTAATTCATGAAATCCACCTTTTTAAGAACTAATCTACATCATACAAGATATTTTTTTTGTTTAATTTAATGCCATGATCCCTAGAGGAGCATCCATGGATGGATGGATGGATGGATGGATGGATGGGAGTCTAAAGGCATTGAAACAGTCTTTTGAACGTTCTGCTCAGGCACAGTGACATTTGGTGACGATGAGGTCGTTGAACAGAGTCAGCTTCAGCTTCCCCCTGCTGTCGTAGTGCATCAGCACCATGGGCTCGTACGCTGCCGGCACACAGCAGGGCTGCGGCGTCTCTCCCTTGGTGATCTGGTGCAGGCGGGACTTCACCTGTGTGTGCATGCTGGCCGGCTTGTAGTTGTGGGGGCAGGTGCCGTCACAGAAATGCATGGTGTATTCGGTTGGGGCCACCACCCAGTCCGTCCAACCGATGTCTTTGAAGGACACGGTCGCAGACTTCCGGCAGCACCACCCTCGCTCGTCGCAGTTGTCCTCCTTGTTTGAGCGGCGCCACCTGCCGCCCCAAGTGGGGACGGAGTCCTTTAGGCCCAGCTCCAGAGTCACAGTTGGCTTTAAGTTGGAGGCTTTCCTGCGAAGTGGAGGCATCCCTATATCTACAACCAGGATTTGATCATCTGTCCACATCCATCGACTTGCCTCAGGGCTGATGTCCAGGGTCACTCCTGGGGTCATTGAATTGCTGTCAGTGTAGGTCCATGCAGCAGAGTTTCGTGGCTTCATCCCATTAATTTTAACTCTGATGTATCTTCTGCTTTTGGGGCTGTTACCCAAACCGGAACCAGATACTTTGAGTTGCGCTTGTGCCAGAGTCAGTTCAGAGTGAATTTTTGGGACCTTTCGGAAAACGGCTCGATACCAAACAATGTGTCGCTGATCGCCCTTCCGTAGAACACGCAAACGCTCGGCTAAAAAGCAAAAACAGAAGAGGAGTTTAATGAGAGGACAAAATGGCGGCATCCTGACAGAGGAAACATAAACATTTCTAAAATGAAACTCAGAGACATCAGTGACATCAGTGGAAACGTGTTAACCTTTCACGCTCGTGCTTTTTAAAAGCTTGGAGGAATGCGTCTGCTTTCTTTCACAGATGTTTGTTAGCACCAAAATGTTTCTATTCACCCAGAAATCTGCAAAGACCAACTCCAACACTGATCTCAGAGACAACCCCCCCCCATACCTTTAAACAATCAGCTCTGCTTGAATGACATTGTAGTTTTTCCAAACCCATTAATCATCTACTTCTTTTCTAATTTAGCTCAAGCTGCTCTCAAAGACCTTTGACATCAGCACTGTAAGCATGACAATGACTGAGTTAGGTTAAAGTTTATTTGTAATGTCTTGTCTGTACCTGGAAAGAGCACAGTGGAATTGCTGGACTGCCAGGTCTCCCTCACTGGCTGGCTGGAGTTTCTCCTCATCTCGCTGACTTTTTCCCTGTAGAGCTTGTACATCTTCCTCAGCTCCCTCTGCGAGGCCTTCACGGCAGGCTTCGGCTCTCTGTCCAAACCCAGGGAGCCGAGGATCCCCTTCTTCACCGCCTCCAGAATCAGAGCCCCCCGCTCATCGACGTTGCCGGCCTCCAGCAGGCCTGGGTGCGTGGCGTCAAGCTGGAGTCCCCCTGAAGCCCCTGAGGCGGGGACCAACAGGAACAGCAAGGTGTAAGAGGCGAGCAGAGCAGGAGAGTGAGATGTGAGCATGGTGAGTCTGCTGGCTGGGGTTGATTCATGAGTCCTCCACCACTGTGGAATAGGTTTATCCATGTTCTGAGAAATAGATTCTTCACATGCATTATTTATAGTGCTCCGGTGATGCCACGCCCCTAGTTGAATAAGCCGGTCTGTGAATGGCTCAGTGTGGGCCACATGCAGAAATGAGGCAACATTTTGAAGGATTGAGTTATGTGGGATGAGGATAGATCTGTAAATGTGGAATTCATTTGAATTACATTTTGATCACATAGTTCTTAAAGAATAAATTCTTTATTTAGCTTTTAGACATTTTACTTTCTGTAGCTCTGCAGGTTTTATGTAACGTCTGTATTTACCTGTATTTTTATTTTTATTTTTTTTCCAAAATGAACTTAGCAGTTCTTTGGGGTCTTTGTAATTGAATTTATATTCTGATGCATTTGATAATTACAGTAGAATTCCTGATCAATTTGGAATTTATCAGAACTCTGTGGGAATTTGTGGAGATGGCACAGAGAGAGAAAATATTGCTGAATCATCTGATCACAGCACTCAAAAAGATTCCCATGTGACCGGCACCGGCATTGACAGGGACAGTTGGGAATTACACCATCGTTCCCAAGGTGAAACTGTGGAGAGCCCTGTGAACTTAAACTTTTCTGTTTACATGAAAACCCGTCCAGCTCAGCCACAGGGCACAGCCGCCGGTGCCCCGCAGACAGACTGAGCTGATGTAATCCTCAATCCTGACGGACCGGGTTCAGATTGACCAAGGCAGCTGCCGCGTGTTTGAAGGGCCTACATCAAATATTAAAAACAAATACTAGACAAAGTTGAAAGCTTTTCAACCCAAAAGAAAAATAACAAATCAAAGACAAAACATTTTATTAAGCAATATCTGAAAGGGTAGCCTTGGCGCTTTGGCACCATTTCTTACATCATCACAGCTGACTTCTGATGCTCCTCAAAGTTGACATGGAGAAATATTTTTATGCAAACTAAAGCATGTCTGACCTTTTAGCCCATAACATTCTTGTGTTATCAGCGACAGACAGATCTGCTGGGCTGCTAAATGCAGACTTCAGTGGTGCAGTGGAGCATCTCTCAGTAGTCATCCATGAGTATGTGAAACTTAATACAATGAGGTGTGTCCCCTACGTGTGTCGTCATTGACCTCGTTTACAGCACTTCAGAGAATTCCCAGAATCCGCTGATAACTGCAGAAGTTCTTTTCATAGTGTTTTGAAAAACATCAATATTATCTTGGTTAAGATTTTTATTTTTTTTCCATGCGCAAACCTGGTGGTTAAACTTCCTGCCTATTGGCATCTTGATACCAAACCTCAAGTCAGCATAATTCTTCCACATTTTCTGGTTTGAACGGCTCATGGAGACACACACTACAATATTCCAACACTTTTTTATCTATATCGCATACTGTAGAAAATTGCAGGTAAAATAAGTACTGGATGTGCCAATGTTTTTCTCAGTTTAAATATTTCTAATTAGCTCATTGACAGAATTTAACCAAGACATCATCAACTATCTAATCCACACATAGAATGAAATCAAAACAAGTTTTTTCCATAAACAAAGTTACGAGTGAAACAGAATGAGACAGAGAACAAGTATTGAACACATGAATAAAATGTTGCGCAATTTAACTTAGAAACCCAAGAAGCCACCTGAAATCAGTCATGGTCGATGTGCCACCAGGCACATGCAGAGGGGTTTTTAACAGCAACAATGTAAGATCAGCTCAGCCCTTCAGGACTGTCAGCAGTAGAAACAGCAACATTATACCTATTGGGGAAAATATACTACATTTGCTTTGCATTGTCCCCGCATGATGACAATGATATAGTAGGATCCAATTAAATTCTTGATTAATATGGGTTGTTGCTATGTTGTTTTACGGTGTTTTAAGATCTTGTTCAATGTGCCCTTTTTTAACTTTGGGCCCCTGCCCCTCCAAAGGTCTCTGCACGGCCCTGGTGCCACCGCATAAATCAATTTCAGCTGGTTTAATATTAACAGAAAGGTTTCTCATCATCAAACTATACACAGTGGTATGATTAGCAAAAGCGAAGAGGCCTTCACAAAAAAGTTTAAGTTTTGCAAAACATGCCAAGGATAATGGTTGTGGCTAGGAGTCAAAATAAGAAAGTAGGATGGACTTTATTTGACCAAAAACCTTGCAGATGACTAAAACAAATAATCAATAAATGGCTAAGAGCCAGGAAGCACACAGAGAAAGTTTTAGAAAGTCACCGTGTTTCCAATGAAATTAGTAATACATTTACCCACAATGACTTGCAGTAAGACTCCACTGCTGAAGAAAAATGTTGAGGCTTTATAGAGAATGTAATGTACTCTGTTCTCACCCAGTAGCATTCTTTACACCCTCCATCCCAATATACAAAAATGTGCTTAACTAAACAGGGACACGACAGCATCAACACAGACTTCAGACATGTGACAAGAATCTATGCTAAGCTAAATGTTCTTAGTTTTCAAAGCATACAGTCAAAAAAACCATTAATGCAACACCAGTCTGAGTTCAGTGACATATTGTGCAAGCTTCATGTGCGAAGTAGTTTTGAAAAGATGAGATAGGATCATATTTATGTCGCCTGTCATCCACACTGCCTGTCTAATGTCTGATGTGTTCAAAATAATAGCAATAATAGCAGC
Organism: Phalloptychus januarius; assembly: GCA_902982915.1. NCBI lineage: Eukaryota > Metazoa > Chordata > Actinopteri > Cyprinodontiformes > Poeciliidae > Phalloptychus > Phalloptychus januarius. Next base: position 699,111 of record CADWAE010000466.1, on the reverse strand, counting down.
AGCCCAATCAGGTAACGCTGCTCTTTGACCTGTGATGAGAGTGTGCAAGTAGTTGTTCCATAAATATTTTTGAGAAGTCATTTATTTTCTTAGTAGGACTGGGAGCCAGTAGGTAGCTGCCTAAAACCGGTGCAGAGAGGGGGAATATGTGAGCGGTGAGTCACTGAGGTGATGAAACAGTCATGTGCTCCATCAGGTGAGCTTGCAGTGTGCGAAAGGTTGACGCATGAAAAGAAGACACGGTTTAGGGTGTCATATAAGGCTCTCACTTTCCTAACAGGTTCCTCTTTGTGTTTCGTGTCATGAGAGACTGGGGAGGAATTCAAAACCCAGACACAAGTTCTTCTCTCATACTGACTGACAGATTGTCTCTGAGACATTTTCACCAATACTGCATTGACTTGCCGGACTAGGACATCTTGAATTATTAAATAAAGATTTGATCAGTTTTGTTGTTCAGACCTCTGACAGATCTAGATTTAAAGTAATTTTTGGCCAACAAGTTTGTTCTGGCCTGTGGTAAAGGCCTTGGCGTGACCCCGAGAGACTCTTGATGAGAATAAGCTAAAGAATTAATAGAGGGGCACTTGACCAGCTATTTTCTCTCCTTATATACGCTACTCTTTGTCTCTGTCACCTTGTTTTGTGTAAAGTCACACTGAAACAAGGCAGTAGCATCTTTTATATCACCCACAAAATATGGGACTGCCTTCTTTTAGGAATGATAAATGAATGCATCTGTGCAGGATGGATCCTGGAGAGGAAGAGAGAGCAGAAGCCAAATCAGCACACCAGTCTGCAGATACATCATCTCCCAAATGTTTCATTAGGAGCTCCTTTCACTGGAACACAGCTGCACACCATAATCCCCTCTACACCAAATTTTACACTTGACACAATAAAGTCAGACAACTGCCAAACCCAGACTCCTGCTTTGGATTCCCAGAGAGCCATGACTCCAGTAAACATGTCTCCATGTGAAGTGGAGTGGCAACTTCATTTACAGTTCATGATCCAATGCTTGCATTGCACTGGATGATGTAACATTTGGTTGCAGTCGTTCAGTCAAGGAAACCCATTCTGTGAAGATTTCTATTCGGTGTTCTTGAGCTAACATGAAGGCCACATGAAGTTTGGAGGTTTGCACTTACTGAGTCAGCTGAAAGTAGGAGACATATACTCAGTGTATTGTAGCATTTTCTAAATCTATGCTGTGATTATAAGTAGCATACTTATAACCACAAATTACTTAGTGGCTGAGTAATTTGTGGAACAAAGTCTAATGGCGCCCCCTTGTGCTCCCAAGGGGGCACATGTCTGCCAGTCTGGATCCTGAACTGAACAGAGAAGGCTTTTCAGGGCTTTTCAAACAAAGAAAGATGTTTGAAAATGCTCCACTTTCATGTTGAAAATGGTTTGACAATAGCAATTGTAGTCTTTCAAAGATGTCTTTAAGTGCATTAGGTTTGTCGGAAATGAATAAACAGGAAATTCTTTGCAGATTTCAGAAGCAGTTTTATAGTTTATGAACTTTTTACGTTCTCTGCACATCCAACATTGCCAAGCTCTTTCTACGTTGTGGGATTTACTGACAATTTTTGCAGGAAACATAAAATTCTGCAGGCAACTGTGAGGACAGCACAAAGGGGCTTCCACGCAATTCTTAATTCAGATATCTAAAATTGGTGTGGGAACATTTTCATCTTACATCGGAAAATAAGTTATTTGTTTTCATTTCGTTGTTTCATTCGGTTCTTTTCAGTTTCTACTTGATCTATCTGAATCCAAATTCAGCTGAAATTGACTCTTATATTATATTCATATTATATTCAGCAGGTTAAGTGTCGCATATGTTTGACTGAACTGTCTTATTGAAATAAATCCACCTCCTCAATGCTGAGGCATTACAGGGTCAGGCATGAGAATGAAGTCCCACATACACCTGGGATAAACTCAGGTATACAGCCATTCTACAAATTACTCTGTTGCTTTTTATAAATTATTTCATATAAATGTGTTGTTTACTTCATTTTTTTCTACAGAAGAATAAGTTGTGTCAAAAAAGCATAACAGACTAAATTTCAAAATGCTGGAAAAACTTCTTTTTTGAATGAAAATTTATGAGAAAAATAAAAACCCCAGTCCACAGGCATCCTCATTTCAAACACGTTCTCTTAAATTTTCATTTAATAGTAGATGTTCACATTATTTATTGACTGTATCTAAGAATATCAAATAGATTTTAAATTTATCTGAAGATATGACATAATACAATATATAATATACAATAAAATACAATGATTTAAATCTTATCATCAACTCACTACGTTGCCTGTAGGGATTTTTAATGTCCAGCAGGTGTCAGTATTCAGTGACACAGTATCAACACAGTATCAATACAGTTTTGCTCTGGGTCGAAACGCTTCATGATGCCTCATCTACCCATCACTATTAAATAAGGTTCCGGTTTCCAGCATGAAGTGGTGACTTTCACTGGATTATGCAACAAACTGAACTCAGCACATTAGATGTGCACCAAAAAGTAACATTACTGATGAACTGTATACATTTTGACAGAAAAGGGTGTTTACCACGGTACTGCATGAAAACATTTTGCATATAAAAAAGACTTCAGTTCCTCTGGGGAACTGGAAAGATGATGCCCCCCTTCAGCTGGAGTAACTAGAAATGAGGTTTGTGAAAAAGGGCGTACTGGAACAGCATAAGAAAAATAACATGGGGCATAAATGTCTTCTACACTAAGTCTGATGAGATGATGCAGCAGAGCCATCCATAGAGTTGGCCAACAGAAAAACAACTATTGTGCTAGATTCTCATGGAATTGCTCAGTTTCCTCTTCAGACAGGTATTTTCTATCTCTCGTCTTAAGAAGGAGACAGTGCGGTCCGAAGTTTGAGGTACTAAATCAAACTTCTGTTCTTTCTGTCTCCTGATTCAATGAATGGAGAGATTTGCACTACTGATGGTCTAACATTGCAGGCATGAGGTCATGAGGTTAAGAGGTCATTCTGTACCAGGAGAAAAATACAGCAACAATGGGTTTTATTTTAAAAGTAACTGTTAAAGCAGAAAGCCAAAGCCTTCAAGTATCTGTTAGAGAAACTAAAGAGGCACTCTGTTACTAAAATATGCATCAAATTTCACAATAACGTGACTTTATACGTCAAAGTTTTGAAATGGCTGAGCCAGAGTACAGAAGTCCAGAGTACAGAAGAGTTCAGAAGATCTGACAATCGGAGTCCAGATCACCTGGACAGATCTGTGGATAACAGATGTCCTCGCAGTTTGGAGACAGATTTGGAGACGCTTCACAGGACAGAGTGGGCAGTTATTGTATAGTCAAGTTGTAGGACGCTGACAGCCTCCTACCAAAGATGATGGAGTGCAGAAATTGAAATAAAAAGTGGTTCAACCAACTTTTAGTGTGAGCATATGCAGTTGAGTTATTATACGCTATCATTTCATCCACCCTCTGCGGTGTGTGTTATTCAGTTAAAACACACGAAACAAAAGTTTTTTTTTCTTACATCTTCTTCTGGTTTCAGAAAAAGCCCTTGCTGTCTGAGCACTTAGTTGTCATTTTGTTTTCCTTGTTTTACCGTCGCAGTGACTAGCTTAAACAAGTTTGACTTAAGTGGAATCCTAACCCTTTCCTTTAACACCTGAGCTAAAACCGCTTCCCTGTGAAAACACCTTGACTATCTAGACTGGGAAACAACAGCCTAGACATTAATAATGCTAAATAACTTTAGCATTCTTCAGTCAATTCATAGAACTCTGAAGCCATCATTATAATAGTTACACTCCACAGACCGCGCACTCGTTATCCAGCAGTTACAGCACTTTGCAGCTTCATGGAGCCTCATGCAGTGATACACTAAACTGATTTGGTGCTGTCATTGTTGTCACTTTTTATGTTTAGCTTCAGAGAAGAACAAGGAAAAGCTCACATCCCTGACGCTAACATAAAAGGACATGTGACATCACTGGGGAAGAAACCAGCTATTGTTGTTTATGGAGAAGCACATTGTGGCACCGCTGGGTGACATGAACGGATCAGGCAGCACCACTCAGCGCGCCTTCAAAGCACAATTGTTCCATCCTCTGGTTGCTATTCTGACTATCTTACACTTACTGTTTTTCCTTTTCTGATTGAATCTGCAGCACAGCTGAGCTATGATAAACCGTGTTATACGCATACATTAATCTGTCTCAATATCTATCAAAAATATATTTGAAAAAGAAATTATTTCCCTTCCTTGGTGTTCCAAGACAAATCTGGAGATATTTTAGCATATTTCAAGAATCAACTGCTCTTCTTTGATGAAGATTATTTAAAAAATTACTGGGACATCCATCAACCAGGCCTGACCGGTCATGATGTCTGTCCTGATTCTGACCCAGTTCTGAAACGCTTGTTGAGGTTCGCGGCTCATTTGTTTTCTTTCTCTCTCAATGGGTGGGAACCTAAATCACCGTAATGCGGTTCTGGGATGTGAGTAATCCACCAATCAGAAGCAGATCAGGATAAAGTCAGTGATGCGTCACGTTTTAAAGTCATTAAAAATTGATTTTATGATTTTCATTTTAGGCAGAGAAATGTCAGCAAATCTCAAAAAATATTCAAGCTGTTGAATAGTGTCAGTGGCTTGGATGATCTATGCTGTTTACAGATGTTTTAATACATTTTTCCGGTTTGACTGTATTGTATTAGGGCTGCACAGTGGATCAGTTGGTAGAGCTGTTGCCAGAAGGTTCTAGGTTCGATTCCCTCCCTGGGGTCTTCCTGCATGGAGTTTGCATGTTCTCCCTGTGCATGCCTGGGTTCTCTCCGGGTACTCCGGCTTCCTCCCACAGTCCAAAAACATGACTGTCAGATTAATTGGCCTCTCCAAATCCTCCCTAGGTGTGAGTGTGTGTGTGCATGGTTGTTTGTCCTGTCTGTCTCTGTGTTGCCCTGCGACAGACTGGCGACCTGTTCCTGGGGTTTTAGGTGAGTATCTGGTATGATGGAGCACATCCACAGCAAGGGACCCAACTGTCAAGCACTGCAATTTGTTCTCACTGTTAATATGGCTGAATAAATATTGACTTAAGCGGATTGTACACGATTATATGTGAACTGAATAGAAGCATAAAATGAACTAAGCTGTTGCTCATGGTCCAATGGCCAAACGAGGGGCTGTCAAGTGTAATTCCCGTAAGTTAGTAATTACATTTAATAATTTCACTTTCAAGTTCTGCTTAAATGTTCTTGAGCAGCAATCAGAACATAATGTCAAATTCTTTGAATATTTAAATCTATTTAGGTGGAACAAAATGGAGTAAAATGTAACAGCCTGAATCACGCTCAGTCAAATATTTAGTCTTATTGTTGTTTTAACAGTCAAAATGTAATACTGCTGGGTCATTACTTGTTAATCATTACTGCAGCTTGTGTCCATGCTGGTGTCCCAGAGTGACTGCGGATAATTTCCTGTGTGTTTGAAAACACAGCTAATGACTCACTGACTCTGCTGTGTCATTATTGAAATGCTGTTTTCCAGACATCACTGCAACACACACAGGGAGACAGTCAGAGATCTGTTATTTTATTTCTAGTTATGTAATAAATTATTTTAAAATTATGAAGTGAAACTATTGAATGTGTGTGAGAGCTGAGGGGCCTCCACAGAGTTTGGAAACTGTGTGAAGGGCCCATAAGGAGTCAGTCTGGTTGTTAGACTGGTTCTCTATTTTAACTGCTTTTGTTCTTAACATATTGAACTCACATGAATAATATGACATCATCTCAAACCACAAATGTTAACCTTCAAACTATTTCCCAAACAGTAGTCCTATTTAATTCAACATAATGTTCAATTAATATATTTATAAAAGATCTATTGGGAGATAATTAAACTGAATTGCTTCTAGTTAAATCCTGAGTGAGTTCTTCACTAAAAAATTCAAAACAGAAACATTGTTTTCATGTTTTCCATAAAATAATCCAGCCTCAGAGTAGCACAAATGCTAAAGGTATATGGGTTCAGTTGCCTCTTTTCTGTTCTCAGATTAATTATCAATATATATTCATAACGCCACCTTACAGGTTGCAGCTTGAATCTGGGAGTTGCATTACACCCAATTCAACTTTGACAAATTTGCAAGTTTGAACAGGCTAATTCAAAGCAACATGTCATCTGAGAAGCGACTGATTTCAGAGCCGTGTAAAACACCTTCTGTCAGGCAGTCAGTTTAAGGTAGTTAATCAGTAGCTGATCATAAACCAAGTTGTGTTAAATATGCGGTACAATATATTGATCAAGCATGGACACTTTAAAAGAGATACCAATGGTGCTAAGCTGGCAGGAAGGAGACAGTCTCTGCTGAAGTGGGCTCCAAAATGTAAATCTGCTCAGGGCCCCATCCAACCTTATGGACTTTATTGTTTTGAAGTCAATAAAAATGTACTTAAAAGGTTTATCCTTTATTTAGGCTGGAATAAAGGCTAAAAGTAAAACACTTGGCATTTATCTTTTGACACCTACCACAAGCTATTTCAAAATCTGTGAATAGAAACAAATATTTTTTTGTTTAGGATTAAGGTTCTGGTGGTTCTTGGGTTGCCTTTAGTTGGACCCAGAGGGCATTTTTGTGGCTTTGCAAAAACAAAGCCAAAAGCAGATGAAAACTGACTGTTTAAGCAAAGTGATGGATGCTCAGAAGAAAAGTAAAAAACAGCAAAAACAACAGTTGTTCAAGAACAAGGCCAACCAGCCATGTTCAGGCAAAGGATCTGCACCAGGCAGATCCTTCCCCCAGACTCCTCCCCTCACGTAAAAAACAGGTCAGATTTGTTGTTGTGTTTATAAAGTATGAGACTAGTTTAAATGTTGTCTCAAAAGTTCATGAATATTTTTTTAAAGGTCACATTTTGTGCATTATCTCTCCAAATTCACAGAATAAATAGCATTTTTTTAAAAATAAAATCTTAAAAGCATAACCAACTTAATTGACAATTTATCCATCCATCCATCCATTTTCTATACACCCTTGTCCCTTACTGGGGTCGGGAGGGTTGCTGGTGCCTATCTCCAGCTGTCATTTCGGGCGAGAGGCGGGGTCACCCTGGACAGGTCGCCAGTCTGTCGCAGGGCAACACAGAGACACACAGGACAAACAAACATGCACACACACACACACACACCTAGGGACAATTTAGAGAGAACAATTAACCTGACAGTCATGCTTTTGGACTGTGGGAGGAAGCCGGAGTACCCGGAGAGAACCCACGCATGCCCAGGGAGAACATGCAAACTCCATGCAGAAAGATCGGGGCCGGGAATCGAACCCAGAACCTTCTTGCTGCAAGGCAACAAGAAGCGGCACCACGGGGCAGCCCTAATTGACAATTTAGTGTCAGATAATTTAACTATTAAGTGCACAGTAGTCCCGGCCTTCCGAGAAATGCTCACCAAAGTTAAGAACTTTGCTTTCTAAGCCACATATTTGACTGTGTAGGACACCACATCCCACATTCTAGAGATGTTTTAGGTTATTTCCAGGGAGACAGATTTTTCCATTCAAAGCAATACTTATGCAATTACCAATGACAGAGTTATAAAAATAATAGATAAATAAAAAGGAGAAAAAAACATTTTGTATATATATATATATATATATATATATATGTGTGTGTGTGTATAGATAGATAGATAGATAGATAGATAGATAGATAGATAGATAGATAGATAGATAGATAGATAGATAGATAGATAGATAGATAGATAGATAGATTAATCACACTTTGGCGCTGTGATTTCTCACGATTAATCACTGTGCCTAACTTTGAAAGCCTCATGTATAAATATGCACGCAGTTGTCCAAGCCCCTCCTGCACCACTCCAACCGATTGCATTTCAAGCAATCATCAGATTATTTCTGTAACAGAAAACAGGCCATGTAGTCTGCCAGAACTCAACACTAAGTCAGGGAAACTTACTTCACTCCACGCATACAAACAGTAGCAAACATGTTCAGAAGACAACTGATATATAAGAGGTCTATTTGATCTTCTGGTTTTTGGGTGCTCCACCTCTTTCTGGTGATATAATCTCATTTATACTGTCTATTGAGTTTTGCATTTGTATTACAGACGATGACTCTGTGTGCCTTTGTCTCTGGGGGCCATGGCCCCTCCTTAGTGGAGCCACTGTTACAATCTACCATGAGGAACTGGGTTGGTCCGCCGTTATAATTTAGAGTCTCTGAAATGACAGTACTTCCATGTGTAATATGACACGTTTAATGTGAGAGCCGCGTTCGATTCGCCCCCCAGTCCCCTCAGTCCCCTCCCCTACCTGTTGACTCTCTGTGTTCTCTTGTTAATTGAGGTCAGCTCCGCCCGCCCCCTCTTCCGTTTCCCCTGCTTTTGTTCCATCCATCTGATCAACTAATTGAAGCGAACACCTTGCTGGGTCTTGGCTGTGTGGGGCTGCTGCTCTCCGCGGGGGGATGAAGAGAAGGTGGTGGAGGTGGAGGTGGAGGAGGAGGAGCGGGATTTACTAGCAGCTACTGGTGGTGCTGGAGAGCAGCAGCAGCAGCAACAACCCGGCTGCAGCAGAGTCAGAGCTTCCGCGCAGAAGACGGAGCGCAGCATGGGCTGACTGGCTGACTGACTGACTGACTGACTGACTGAATGTCGTTTTGTTCTTCACTGATGGATGAGCCGAACATCCTGAGACGCCGCGGGCTGCAGGTAAACACAGCCTCGGCTCGGTCGGTTCGGTTCGGTTCGGTTGTTTCCAGGCAGACTGAATGGTTCTGGTTACTATACTGGGTGTAGAGACTCGCTTGTGTTTTTCACTCAGTGGTTCAGTAGCAGCTCACTGACAGTTTATCATTAGATCTTTCAGAAATGTTAATTATAGCAGCAGATCAGATTTCTCTCCCGATCATCAGAACAAATGAACTGAATGAACCGGTTCACAGTAACAATGAAACGGATCAGTCAGGTCTGACAGCACTGTTTTCTTTCTACATTCTAAAATGTTCCTTCCTTGTTGCTGTGGATGATGTGGTAATTGGGGCAAAAAAACAACAAAAAACCCCAAAGGATCCCTGAAAGGGATTGGTTGGATGATCCTTTCATCTTTTTACCGGGTGCCATGTTTATAGGGAGCATTTCAAATGGAAATCCTTCTTGTCTCCTATATTCATGTACATGTCAGCTGCATCAGTAGATGGTCTGTTCTCCAGAGAGAATGTGGCTTTGTGATGAAATGCTCTCTAAAACTGGATTTTCCCAGCCATTAACTGCATACATTCATGGCATTTAGATGAGGTGCAACCCTGCCTGGTCCTGGTGAATGTAGATGGTGGTTTGAGTCCAAACATTGTCTCTATGCAGAAATACCTTCATTTAAATATGTTTAGTCACAAAGGAAATGTGTTCAGAAGGCCTCGAGCAGCCATTGCTAAAGTGTCACAACCAGGAAAGTTGTATTTAATGTGTCTGGGCTCACATGCAGTGGCTGTGGAGTATAAAAGATTTGTATTCATGCCACTAATGGCTACAAGGCCTACTTGTTCTGAAAGGAACTGGGTCGTGCTGTAGCAAATGATATTTATGCTGCAGCAGAAGGAAAACAAGTGGGAATGGCAGAAAGCAGCCATCTGATGAGTAAGTCCAACTTTAGCTGTTTACTGTCTTTGACTCGAGTTAATTTTATAGTGGGCTAATGGATTAAAATATGAGGAACAGCAAACAAAATAAAGATGTAAACAAATAAGAATAAATTCTCATAAAAATGGATTTAAAATGGGATAATAAACATGTATTAGAGAATAATGACTTCCTTTACCCAGGAAAAAACCTCCAGCCGAACCAGCCTCAGTGTGCAGCTTTTTTCTTTTTTTTTAATTATACAATGGACCTGATTTCTTTGTTTTGATTAAGGCAGAAAATTTTTTCGTAAAACATGAAATGTCATATCATTGTTGTGTCATGATTTAGCAACTCGGCCACTAAATTCTATACCATGTATACACACATACACACATGGAGGAGGGAAGTCCACCCAGTCGACTGGATATATAACGGCCATGCGAAGAATGCATGAACACATCACATGTGGAATGTAACAGCCTATCAGAAACTGCATCAAGGCTGTTTATTGTGCAATACTGTGCATCTGATCCCTTTTTAGGCTATACTGTACTTTCAATCTAGGGTATGCAGCTTCTGTAATGGCTGTAAAGTTGAAATAAGACAGCAGAATGAGTGACGTTGTGCCCATGTGCAAATCAAAGAACAGCAGCAGCTGTAACAAAGTCTGCAGGTACATTTAGATCAAAGCCACTGGGTGTCTTTTCATGGCCTGTCTAATCTGAGCCAACGTTTTCTAGAAAACATCATGTTGAGGATGCAGCACAAATTCTCTAGTATCTAAAGAACTGAATACATCTGAGCAGCATGCATGCTCAGCCAAATGTAGGGCACATCCCAGACATGTATTGTCAGGTGCATGTTGCTGATTTATGGAGAAGTTGCATGTTATTGTATCCATCTGGAAATTTCCTGCATGTGAACAATACTGGAGGCGAAAAAAGACTATTCTTTTACTTTCCATCCACAACCACGCTGCCGCTGCAGAACAATCCTGTTAACCAAGTGAGACCTGGAGATGTAGTTATTATTAATTTAGTGTAGTGCACCAGAGCTAAGGTAACGTGGAAAAACCATTGAACTCAGAACCACTCATATTCTTTTTTCTATATCAGCCATGCTACAGAAAGACGTGTTGCCATAGCAACTGACTGACAACAGCTTCATTAGAAAAGAGATTACGTCCAAGTGTATCAAGATTCAACAATAAAAAACACGGAAACATTTCCCACACACAGGACAGAGCATTCAGTCCGCATCCAGGCTTGATGTTTATTTTGCTATTATTAAGTGACCATCTGGACGCAGTAGCGGTTCATTAGCTAATCGATGGTCATCATGATCAGTAGAACATTCTCTCAGTAGAGAGAGAATGTATACTTTTTTTTTTTTACTAAACCGAAACACACCAAATTCTGCAACACATCTACACGTTAAAGTTGTCAATGTCAAGCTAGCATAACTGACCTACTTCCCTCTCTGCATTTTTTTTAATAAAACATTTTTACTAAGCTGTGAAATGTGATTTCATTGGACCTTGCTATCTCATTGTCATAGTGTTGACAATTAGTAGCAAAACATTGCGTCCCTTTTTCCCCTCATTTGTCTTACATGTACATCTAAGATTTGGCGCTTTATGTTGACAGTAAAACCAATGGCAGTCACCATCAGCCAGCAGTTTTTCTTCCCTCCTGCAGGGAGCTGGGTGGGATCCTGTGCAAGCAGCATCACATTGCAACATGTCTATACAACCATGCCCCTTTGGTTCTATGATCACAGCTGCATGTTCTGAAAACTCACACATGGCTAAATTTCGAGTAACCAGTTGCTCTAAACGGGTTTCATTTCTCCAGATTGCATATCTTCAGTATTTTTCAACGGAGCAGAGAGGGGTTATAAAAAGGTGTTTTCACAGCCACGGCAAGAGAAATTACCCAAAGAAGAAGTAACTCATTAAATGTGTTTTACAGTGTCAAGAGACTATTTCCTCCACTTCTGTCTGTGCTCAGCATATGGTTGAAGTCAAATATCTACATATGTTTAAAAAAAGTCATAACCTCTGTATTTTTCCTCGCTGTCTGACATTAAACAGACATTTTCAGTCAGATATGTTGACATAGATGTCCTTAAGCCACTTTGCAACTAATTTGGCCAATTTCTTAGGGCAGTTGTTCAAATAACAAACCAGTTTGTGCACAAGCCTTAATGTTGATATCTTGAAAAGTTGCATAAATATTGCAGCATAGTGTTCGTTCCTCATGGCCATCGATTTTGCAAAGCACAGCATTTCCTCATGCAGCAATATCCCCCACAAGATGACGATCCTCTCGCATGATGTTTAAAGACATGGTAATCTGTGAATGCTGACTTCTAAACACCAAAAAAGTGATAAAATTCTGTCTCTAAAAATGGAAAAATGTTAATTATCTTATTCATGGGGTGTCAACATCAAGGTTTGAACTATTAAAATAATAGAAGAATTTTTAAATTACTGCATCACAAGTATTCATGAGATGCTTTTTTTTCTTTCAAAGACACTAACTTCTAATTTCCTTTTTCTTTTCAATCATTGTTCCAGAAAGAGCTGAGCCTTCCACGCAGGGGAAATGTGTAAGTATTGTTGTCTTGCTTCTCCCTACACCCTGGCAGCCTCGGTTGCCCTTTCTGCCCCCCTCAAACCAGATCAGCCAGATCGCTATCACTGTCAGCTTTATTGTGCTCACTCGCACCAAGTATTTGTTTACTTGACCCTCCGGTGAGGCAGGAAGGTTTGAATGTGCCTGAAAGACCGGCCTGTCTTACTGCCCAGACAGGTTTCTGCAAACGGAGAAAGAAAAAAAAAATCTAGAGCAGAACATCTCCGTTTCCTGCAGTTCAGAGATCATTTTATGATAATAAGCTCAGTGTTCTCTTTTTGCTGAAAATCAGTTGCTGGGTGTCAAAATCAGATGAAGCAGGAATATTTGCACTTTATATGCAATTCCGTTCATCAGAGCCGTGGGTTTTCCCAAGGCTGCTTCTTGTCGGAATTCAACTTTGCATGTCAGGATTAGAACAATGACGTATGTAAACAACATGAAGGAAGTCGAATGTGAATTTGTTGGCAAGCCAGATTTTTTGCACAGTTCTTCTGACGGAGTAGAGATATTACAATTCAATTGACTTTAAGGAATTGTGAAAACTGGCTATGCTGGGTCACAAAGGTGGTTGAGGCAAGCAACATATTGATTTGATAACTTCAAGATGAAGATCACCTAGAACACCATATTGGTTTTTCTATACTTCTTTTTGTTTGTTGTAACTAGGTCTGAAATGGTAACTTTTGCTGGGTAATAGATTGTCCCAGTTATTATTGCGAGAAATGATAATATTTTCAAGCAGTATGATGATAATTGCGTAATAATGAAAGTTCGCCCTTAAAGGTTTAATATGAATAAACTTTTAATTTGGTAAAAAACTTGAAGACCTAGAAGATACTTTAAATACCCCAAAACAATAAATGAAATGGAAATAAAAACCACCTCCTTCAAAACCACAAACTTAAGTGAAAGACAATATATTGTTTTTACATTTGATGCAACTAAAAAAATATTTAGCTTGTACTTTTATTTGGCCCTCTTATGCTCTTAGATAAAACTGAGTACAGCTGACTAAGATTGGAAACTGGTTAGTATACATAATAATATACGTATTAGGTATATTACAAATTATGTAATATACGTAAATTATGTAATATAACTAATATGTATATTATGTATGTTATATACGTGTCAATATAACACGTATATAACCTGTTTGTTAAATTCTTCTCACTGCATAGTGAGGAGAATTTTAATGTATATTTAAATTGAAATGTATGTAATTCCGTTTCAATATAAATCCAGATGTTCTCTGTAGGCTCCAGAGGGTTTTCTTAGAAATCAAACGGCATCATGAAGATCAAAAAACATAGTAGACAGGTCAGGGAGAAAAGCGTGAAGAAGTTTAAATCAGGGTTAGGTTACAAAACCTTATCTCTAGCTTTTGGAAATACCACCAAGCTCTGTTCCATCTAAACATCCAGTCGCCCATTATTTGAAAATGGAAAGGGCATGGATACACACACAATTTTGTGCAGCAGAAAATTAACTGCACACTTTCCTCATGGTGAGTCATGGCAGTGGCAGCATCATGGTGTAGGAATGTTTTTCTTCAGCTGGGAAAGTGAAACTGCTCAAAATAAAGACATGCTAAATACAGGGCACACAGAAGAAAACATGTCAGAGGATACAGATGCCTATACTGTGGGTCGGTTCACCTTTCAGCAACACAAAGATCCACATTCTGTCCAATATAACTAAATTTACAAGTATTTTGCAAGGATTGTGTAAAAGAAAATCTGCTTCTAGATACATCAAGCCTTAAAGACTTGCAGTTATAATTGCTGCAAGACATTGTTCTACACAGTACTGAGAGGGAATCGATGCATATGCCCTTCCCACTTTTCAGATTCATAATGCTAATAATTAATAATAACAGTGCTACTTTGCTTTAGTCAGAGTTCTTTATGACAGAAAATCGAAAAATGCTGTGAGGGATGAATAGTTTAGTAAGAGACTGTTTATAATGTAATTATGATAGATTTGAGTCTTATATGAAGCAAAGACCTCTGCCATTTTTATCCAGATAAAAAGTAACTTTCAGTGTTTTTGGACATTTGACGATTTCAAATCTAAACCTTTTACGTCTAGCTTTCCACGTTATGTCGACATCATTTTAGCTATTAGGATCTGTGGACTCGTAAAACCTGTGCACCACAAAAATACAAAATTACAAAAAACACTGTTTTGCTCGATTAATATTTTGTTGAATAGTGGGGAATCCAGTTTTTCCAGTAGCTCCTGAAAGCACCACTGGTCCCGCCTCCCCGCTCTCCCTGCTCTCGCGCCTGCGCAGTTCAGAGAACGGTGCTCCTGAAGGAAAGTTTGTTCCCTCTCCGAGCTGACGGACGTACCGCTGTATGATGCTGCATTTCTCAGAGGACAGAAACGGCGTTACTGAAATTCTGCTCCCGAGAAGAAGACTGAGCTGAACGGACATGGCCGCTATAGTCGCTCAGCAGAAGCGAACTGCCCTGCCGCGGGCCTGGGGTCAGTTTGTCCCGGAGCTGAATGGAGTTTCCGCTGTTGGACTCTGCGTAGTGGCCTAACCACGGCCAACAACACAGTCACGGAGAGACTGTTAAACATGATGCTCCCACTCCAATGAGAGGACACTGATTCTCATATTTCCACTGGCTTTATCTGTGACCACCAATATGTCCGACCAAAGCTACTACTGGACCGTTCTGCCAAGCTACAAAACCAGTTTTGTGACTGGAGCAATGATGAGAAGGTCAAAAAGGTAACGAGCGATTGCTATTAGGGAACAGAAATACGCGGTGGTCTTTATGAAGCGCTGCTGCGCTGTATTTGCAAGCCAATTGTTGAACGCTTAGCTGATTCACAGCATGCAAACGCAGCATTTTTTACCATTTCTTCTTTTCCTACATTTATCAAATGGACGTTTATTGGGAATCCTTCAGTGTCGGTTACATCCGCCCTAGATCTTGTTTCCTACGGAGAAACGTGGCCTGTTAGGACTTGTGTGTGTGTGTGTGTGTGTGTGTGTGTATGCATGTGTGTGTTTAGCACAGACGGACTGCATTGTCTGCTGCCAGCTGTCGCATAAAGCGACACCAAGACGGAGAGCGGGTCGATATCCGTCGTTGATGCGGTTAGAGAATGTAGTTTGGCTTTTAATTGTCAGGTAAATGCGATCAACCTTCACAGTCTGGCCCGTAGTGCCTGAAGGACCTGCCTGCCTTTGTCAACAAGAGAGGATCTATAGAGGATCCTCTTTGTCATTGTCTCTGCTACGTTTCTTCATCTTTGTATTATAGGATTTACTGTTGTAGTTACCTCTAGAGCTATTAGACTCCATCATCCAATGCAAATTATTGATTCTATAAGCTGCAGATAATAAATAGAGCTGGCTGCTTCAAGTAGACACAAGCGTCAAATTTAAAGATGCCACCCCTATTTTCCTTTTCAAGCTCTCTTTAGATGTAGTGTCTCGCCAGCATGCCATGGTTTCCTGTTTGTATTGCTGTTGTGTTATTAATCATTATCCATTCAAGAAAGAATCTGCCCTCCTCACACTCTGCCTCTGGTGGATCACATTAGGCAAACGTTGGGAGTTCCTTGAGTATGTCTTACTGTTTTCAATGCAAAAATATTGCATTTGTCCCAAAGGAAGATTAAATGTCATAACTCACATCATCAAAGAGTTGATGTGGATGACGATGCTGTGGGCAGGAAGGATCTCTGCAGCAGTCAGTCTTGCAACGTATCAGAAGAGACCTCTGACTGAAGACCGATTCTGTATGACTGCCTTATGCTAACAGCTCATCATCCAGGCAGCAGAGATGATGTTCCACAGCAATTCCCTGGATGAGACCGTCAGATGGCCAATACTGCTAACCCACCTCATTTGCTTTTGCTTTTGCTGTTCCACTTTAAATCTCAGTCTGGATTTACGGCCGAGCTGAGAGGTGGAGTCTGGGACATGATCCTTACCTGTTATGATTGACAGAAGAGATGGTTTGGACTTCCTCCTTCTCTCTCTGCTCTGCATCTACGAAGCTTCCTCTTCAACTCCTCTGGGGTCAAAGTTCATTATTTGAGCTTTAGAGATGCTAATCAGCGGCTCCTGGCTGTAAAAACAATACAATGAGAGCAGACTCCTTCAATCTGCACAGCAGATCCAAAACCAGAGGGAATGGTTGTCCAAACATGCAACACCTCAACCAAAAAAAAGTCAAAAAGAACAAATCAGAACTAACACAGGAGAGCCACTACGAGCTCCACGGTCCCAGAACCTTTTAATGTTCTCTTTATCCGCTTGTTTTCACTGAGTAAAAAGTGATTTTTCTATTAGAACACACAGAAGCAGTTTGATTAGCAGGGCACATGGAGATAGTCATTGGTTCATCATTTTCAATTTTCAACAGTAATTTTGAGCCAACTTGTTATCAAAAAATGATGTGATCCAGTCTGATTATTGTGATCCCGCCTCCGCCAGTTCACACAGAAGAGAGTTCAACAGTGAGAGTTGTTAAGGTGTGCTAAAGTATCCAATCAAATCCGACATTATACTCATATCTCTAATGTTACTGGTCTTTTGTGAGGATCCCACAGTCCAGTGTTGTGTCCAAATGCAAACAGACCTAGTAGAGCTAGCTGCTAGCTGCTCACGTGGTCTGGGTGTGATACAGCACTGCTACTTCTGCACATTCTTGTCTATGTTTCTTTGTTAGGACAGACTGTTTACTTTGTCTGATAAGAATAAAATTGGACCAAATCTTAGGCAAACTCCTGATTGCCTAATTTTTTTCCAACCTTTTTGGGGTCGAGGCCACATAATTGTCTGAATCTGCCTCAGCACCGACCCAGAAACGTCGGACTCTGTTATCGTCTCTTCGGCTCAGTAGTCTTAGATTGCCACCAGAGTGAAAGAAAACCAGGATAAGGAGCAGAAAGCAACATGGAATTACACCCAGCCTCTCTCCACGAATTACAGCCAAGCTGAAATGGTGACAAATTGGAAGTGAGATGAGGACTAATGTACAGAGAGCTAATTCACAGCTTCTGGGAAACGTTGCAAAGCCTGCAGGCAGAGCATGCAGCAGAGTCATGCAGGAAGTGGACAGAGTCACTTTTGATCTTAAGGTTAATGGGTGAGGATTTTAATGGGACTACATCTCGGTTACTTCAACTAAAAGAAACACTCATTTGCTACCATATGTATTGGTTATTGTTTTTTTCAGTATCCGTGTATCGAATTATATTCACTTCACCATTGCCCATTAAGAGATAATACAACTATATTGGTTCTCCAGTTAGGCATGTCTATAAATGTAATTGCAGGTGTCATAAAATGCGGCTGGTGTTTCCCTTCGCACCATAACCCACTTCAGTTCATAGGTTGACTGCGTTTTATTTTGCAGCCCTGATAAGACTGGTGAGCACCACGTGCTGCTTGTTGATCATCAGCCGACCATGAGCTAACATCCTCTCTCCTCCCTGATTCCCTGCTCTGTCTCAGTTCCCGTAACAACAAGAGGAGGAGTTTGGCGGTCGGGACTCCGTCGCCCACGCTGTCGCGACCTCTTTCACCTCTTCATCTCGCAACAGGTACTCGTTTATCTGCTCTACCCTGTACGCGTTAATGTTTGGCAGTCTGGAATGAATGGACTGAGAGGTTGGTGTGTACGGTCGCATGCATGCTCCCTCAGCTTTGTTTTGATTCCATGTGTCATTAGGCTTTGCCTCTGAAAACATGAGGGGGCTTCCCCTTTCTCGTGATCTTGTTTTTCATAACTTCCTTTAACACACTTGCTCACAAATTTAGCTGGTTCACTTCTGTAAATATGGTTGGAATGCAGCTTTTCTTAGCATCAACAAATATTAAAGCTGCAGTTTCCAAGCTGAGATCCTGCCTCACAGAGCCCTTCCCCCGCGACCCGGCTCCTTCAGACTATCTGGACTGCTACCAGATAGCATTTTTATGACAACTGAAGTTAACATAGTTACTTGATTGTGTTATAAAATGACACTGTGTGCCTGGAAAATACATTATACTGCCCTTTAAGTAAGATTTGATGTGTGTGTTCCAGCTGGAAGCAGTCCCTCAGAAAGCCCCAGGAATATCTCCACTAGCACCTCTTCCAATTTCCAGTTTGCCCGCAGGTAACTCAGATGCTTTTATTGTTGAATTCCACTTATGTAAATCCACATCACTGCAGCAGGTTTTCTCACAGTTCAAACTGGGAATTGGGAATCAAGCAATTGATTCAAGAAGAAGCCACTGGTAAAATTACACCCAGTTTACACCAGACAAAAACGTTGACCAGAAGATATAAAGTTACCGTTACCACTACACAGGGTTTCTTTTCTTGGTTTCATGCAAATCTTCCAAAGAAAGTTAGCTGGCTTTCATATCACGTGGTCATGCTACATGTCTGTTTTACACAGATCTTTTCTTTTTCCTCGTCTTCTCAACTTGCTGATCATAACTTTGCACCAACCAGCAGCTGGCGGTGTTTCAGCGGAACGTCCCGGTTCCGGACTTGTTTGGAATCAGTCCTGTTTCACATTAGCAATGGGCTTGATCCACCATGAGATGGTCATGGTGTGAGGAATATGAAACAGGGTTCCCTCATAGAAAAACTTGATTCCATGCTTGTTATTATTGTGAGACATTATTGGCAATACTTAACAACTAGTGTATTAAAAAAAGCAAACAGAAAAAACGTCTATGTCTGCTCAGGTAGCCAACATGCAGCTATCTGCTGGACGGTATTCACCTCTTGACTGTAGATTTAAACCTCGTTGCCAGCGATGAAGGGTGGGGCTCTTTAACTTTTGCCAGTGTGTGTTTTTCCCAACGTAATAGATTTCCAGAATTCCAAATTCAAAATGTATTTTGGAGTGAGGGGGAAGTTTCAGCCAGCTGAGCGGCAGATTAAATTTCTCCTGGACACAGCCTGCCTCAGCACCAGCTGTTCTGGTTATTTGCACACACAAGTTCTGCTGTGATTTTGTTATGCTAGCACTGATTAGACGTACATGTGCTGGCTTGCCCAAGCAGGGAGGAAAGTCATGTTTTAGTGCAAGAAAAATAAATAAAAAATGGAGCTGCATGCAGTTGCATGTTCTAATAAACAGTAAGCATATGTTTCAAAAACAGAGAATTCTGGGAAACCTCCTAGCATCTAGTTTTATTTTAGTGTCTCGCTTTGGCTCACCAGTTCAAACATGGAAAAAGCTGCAGAGCAGTTAGACGAAACTTTCAGTGATGTACGTCCACATCAGGTAGATGAAAAGGACTTATATTTTATATTTGTCAAAGATCTTCAGAAGTTGTATGATATAAGTACTCTTGAAGGATGATTGCAGATGGAATGCACATGAAATGGCTCCACTGCAAAACCTTCAAGCTTGTGTCACCTTGGGTTGGATCAGTGAGTTAAACTGGGTCACGTACTCAGAGTTCAGAGCAAGGAAAAGTGAGAGGAGACATGCGGAAGATTTATTGAGGGCAGGAAATGCTAAGAATCCATTTTCTGCGCGTGTTTGATGCAGCGTTAAACCATGAGCTAGCTGGGCGCTGCAGTGTGACAACAGCTTGGGTGGGTGTTGAGAAGCCGCTACATCAGCCAGCCGCTGGCTGTGAGCTGGGACACACTGAACAACAATGACTGCCACTAGCATGGACACTGTTTGATTTCATTTCTCTGCGTCTTCCTCCCTTGTTTGTGTCTGTAGCCAGCTGGCCCGCACCGAAAGGTAAGAACGCACCGACGGGTCGGCACACCAACTGCTGTCATGCACACAGCCCAAACCTGCATGGAAAGATGTTTTTTTCAGAAATGTTTCTCGAAGCTTTTGAAGTACAGAGCATGAACAGGATGTGATGGTTTCAGGTGCGACCACTGAGCTGCTTGTCGTACTGCTTTGTCTCAGCAGGGCGGATGGGCGACGATGGTCTGTGGCGTCTGTTCCCTCCTCTGGATACTGCACCAACGCCCCCAGTTCATCCGTTTCTGTAAGCTCAGCTCCACTCATCTCTCTGTGTCTGACGCCCTTCATCAGATATTCAACCTATTTAGCCAAACTGCTACCAAGGGAGCGTTTAGCCCCTGTGTTAGTCACACGCATTGCAGCAATCAGATAGCTGGGCCGTGCTGTCTTGTAAACCTCTGGTGCTTATTGGCTGAGTAGTAAATCTGCTCCGATTACTCAGTAGAAAAAAATCTACTAAGAAATGTCGGCTTATTAACTGTACAGTACATTTGCAGACTAGAGTCTCTCGTTGAGGAATAAAATGATCAATGTTTTGCCATATTTTGGTCATGGATAGAATTTGACATTATCACAACTTTGCTGCTGTAACACGTTAAACGTTTCTTCATGTACTGATATCTAAATTCTTGTAACATTCTGAAATTACAGCCTGTAGTTTTCTTTCTGGAAGCTTCTTACAGCTGTTGTACTTTCTTATTTTTCCTTCCTTCAAGACATCTCTGGTTGCTAGATAGTAAAGTATAAAGTATTATTAGCTTGTTCACTGATTCATTTATTTATTTTTTATTTTTTTCCCATGGAGCTTGACTCCAAATTTGCGGAAAATCCAACTGCTGCAGATTTTTCTGTAGCGCAAATCTAAAGTATTCCACAGACAATCCGGCTTGGGAAGCTGAACTGCGTTAGCTGAATGCTACGTGAGACGCTATTGGCTGGCATCTGCAAAGCAGCTGGTGCAGCAGCACCTTTCATTTCTTCTGCTGCTGATTGGCTGAACCCTAAGTAATAAAGATAAGCAAGACTGTAGATGTTCGCTTCTGTAATGGTGCTGAGATGGTTTCCACTCTGCATACTGGGGCATATTGAGTTATATTTGGTGTTTCAACTATGAAAATAGGTGGTTGTAAGCATTTTTGAGGGAGTCTCAAGTATTTGCAGCTTTTCAGCATTTTGTAGGTGGATGCAGACTCTAACCACTGTGAATAATGGGAGTACCAGGATGCTATGCTCCGTTCTTTCAACAATCTCACCATCCAGTCAGTCAATGTCTAGTATTGATTTTCAACTTTGTTAAACTGGAATCACTGATTCCATGTTGTCAAAAAGTCTGTAATGTAGCTCAAGCACAATGGTTTAAACAGGCTTTATTTTGAAGACGCCAAGAAGAGTTTAGCAAAATCCTCAGTCCACACTGCTGCCTGTAAGCCTGGGTAAGACCTAGCTTTTATACCTGGGATTGGTTTAGAGCAGTGGTTACCCACTGGTTGATGGGCTACAGCTTTAAGAAGCTGATGAGAGGGTAATTGCTTATCCTGCACTTAAACAGTTTGGACATCAGCATTGTCATGGAAACAGTTGACCAGATAGACTCGGACACTGACCTATGACAATGTGCTCTAAAATGGGATTTACATCAGAATTGGTCAAACTGTGCTTTCCAGTGGTTCTTGTTGAATCAGAACATTGTTTTTTTTCTCCTGATTGTGAGGAACTGACGTTGCCAAACAGGCTCTGCTGTACATCACTCTAAGCATTGCAATGGCTGCTGCAACAGTAAGAGTCACATATTTCCATTTTGTGGAACAATTGAAATAGTTAACCTTTTTTCTGCTTGGTAAAGTGTTATGAAAATATTTATTTTGAGCGCGTTTGCAAGCACCACTAATGCACACTTCTTTCCAACATTGTGAGACTTTGTGTGAATGGGACTTGACTTCTTAACCCCATTTCTACCATTTTTTCCCATCGTTTGCCTTCCATTACTGTTCACTGGCCATTTTATTAGGTACGCATATTTGATTAAGGTGAGCTTAAACTTGACATGGTTAAGGTTGATTCCTGGTAAATACACATCAGCATTAACATAGGCATTCACCAATGTTACTTACTATATAACGCAACAGTATTGGTTATGTTATAGTTAGTAAAACTGGGCCCATATTAATAACCAAAGTTTATTTCTGCCAGACTTTTTATAAGAAATATGTGTTTTGCAAACGTTGTACTCATAGGCCCAAATTTGGTGAGTTATATTAATACTTTTGGCTTTCTATGAATATAAATAATGCATATTTGAAAAATTTAATCTGCAGTATTATTTTTGCCATTTTTTAAATCTGATTAATCATCAGAATAAATGAGGACTAAATTAATTAATTGCAGTCTCACTGATAAATGGCGGTTATTAGTTCATATGTATATGAGATATATGATATGGATATCATTCCAAATAATCAGATCGGTGCATCACGTTTCTGAATTACTGTCTTGAGACTGGATGTGCTTTGCAGTTCTGGGATCTACTTTCTTCAGTTTATTCTGACCTGGTTCCAGCTTTACACAACCTGATGTGATTCTGGTCATAGAATTTGTTTGCATGAAGGTGAAAAATAGCTAAAGCTAACCGGTCATGAATGTTCAGTGACTCAGTTATTCATCACAGGACATGATGCGTCCCTTGTAGAGATGACTGGTTCTGCTATCCCAAATGGAAGGAAACGGGAATGAACCCCCCACATGTTGGACTGACTGGAATCATGTGAACACGAATGCAGCAAAGTTTCACTCAAAGCTAAAACACAAATTTTTAGTTTTTTGTTATTTGAAGTCAACACAAAGCAAATCCCCCCGAATTTTTATTCAGTAATTAAGACAACAGTTTAGAAAGTGAGCTATGCCTTTTCCATAATGACCAGAGAGGAAATTCCCATACTAATCAGTGAAATAACTGGGCTTGTTGAAATTCCCTGCTTGTTTTTCCTGGGTGACCTCACAGTGAAGCAGACTGCTGAACATTTCACATTTCTTCTCTCAGCTTTTCCCCCTGAAGGAAGTAGAGCAGTGTGCTGCCTAGTCACACCCATTAGTCATGGTGCGAATGGTTTCTATGGCGATTATCTTGATTGCACGTTGGTGGCCTTCGCAGAAACTTCAGTAAGTTGTAAGAAAACAACGGCCGTGTCCTGTGTCACTGCTTTAACTCTGCCTGGCCGAGAGCACAGCTGAGTGATGGTGAGGTCAGTCCTTCTCCACACAGAGCCCCTTTCATCAGGCTCCCGCTCACTCAGCTCTGTTGACATGTATTTAGTTTCCTCCCAGGTCTGACGGCTTCTCCCTCTCATCTTGCTTTTGCGCGTTTCCTGCCTCGTCCTGTCTCTTCTCTTTTCGTGTTGCTTGCTCCAGCTTGTTTTCTCCGTTATGTGGCGAAACGTCCAGCTTTCCTCCAGCTCCTCTAATGCTGCTGGAACATGAGACGAGGTTTCTCATGTATTCCACACTGCATGTCACATGTTGTAGCTTGGAGGGAGAAGCATGGTGATGTGTGACTGTCTGTGTGGAGGCCTGCTGCAGCAGGAGAGGATCTGTGTTGCTGTGGTAGCAGAGCAGGAGTTTTTTTGGTCTTGTACTTTATTTATTTTTTACCTTGACGTCTTGCCTTTTAGACATTGTGGATGTAAGCGTTTTATTGACCCCGCTGTGCGTCCCTGCTGTGAGAGGGGGCTGACTGACCTGCTTCCCCCAGGTCACATCTGCACAGTGACCTGTAACGATAATCACCCCACTGTTGCCAACTCTGTCACCATATTAAGCAACTTTTCAGACAAAAAAAAATTGGTATTGGCCAAGATCAGAATCGGCAGGTCAGGTTTCTAGTGATGGTGATCAGCACCACTAGTGTAGATATGTACTAGGGGCGCGTTAATGAAATATTTTCCGTATTTGACCGTTTTTGTGTTGTTTTTTTTAAAACGACAGAAAAATTTGAAGCCCGTCCTTCATTTTGACAGGTTATAATTCACACCCTTGACTGGAGCACACGGGCAGACATTATAGACTTTACGCTAAAAGTTAATCGCAGAGGCAACTAAAATCAATTAATGAATAAAAAATTCCCTTCTGATTATCATCTCCTGGACACTGGCCTGAATGCGTCTTTCTGACCGGGTGTTGAGGAGTTATGGACCGGACCCTTTGGAGCGACTGGGTCAGAAGCGCACGCCAAACCTTCAGTTGAAATGGCGTCTTTAATTCCAGTCTCCGTTACACACAGAACAGAAACAATGAAAGAAAATGCAATGTTGTGTTAATTCATTTATAGTCTAAACAGAGGAAATGAATAATGGTGCAGAAGTTAATTAGAGTTGTACTAAAAGTTGCTTTAAAAGTCCATTAAAATGATCAACCTTTTAATGCAAAGTTCCACTAAAACTTACATAGAATGTCCATTAAAAATGTCAGCTTGCATTATAAGTGTCCTTATTTACCAAATGACAATTTATGATAAAGTTCTAAACATTTCTGAAGATTCCTTTGTGTTCATGACAGGTGTTATTTTTAAGACAGTGTCATGTTAGTCTTATGCACACCCCTTCAAATAAAGTGTTACCTTATTTTTTTATGTGATTAATTGATTTGTTGCTCATGGTGACAGACCTAATCATAGTCGTCTTTATGAAATATAGGGTTTTCCCCTTAATCCTTCAGCCTGATCATATTTGCGTGTTATTGATGGGTCAATAACAACCAAATATGGGTCTTTATTCTGTCAAATTTTCTAATTTTATTTAATATTTGACCACTGACCTTTTAAATTTTTTTCTGCCCTGTTTGCTGCTTTTTTTTTTTTTTTTTTAATAAAATTGACTCTTTGTTTTTCCCCTCCCTCTCAGTCCTCATCCTCCCATGAGCTGCTGCACCAGCTGCCCTCTCAGCCCACTCAAGATGATCTTCACGTCCTCTTCAAACATTTGCGGAGCTCGGAGAGCGTGGTAGACGACGAAGGAGCTCACCCAGTGCACCATGTCAGGGTCCGCTCACGCAGCCTGAGGTACTGACCTTCACCAGGAGAACAACTGTGTTTAGCAGCTTTATGTCTCCCAGGATATTTGTAAGGCACTCACTCCTCATAAATTTCAGAAGTAAACTCAAGTGTTCAAAAGTGTCCATTTTATTTTATATCAGTACTTCATGGTATTGTTTACTGAGTGATTTTACAGATCACTGTAACTTGCTGAAACCACCTAATGTGGAACCACTCTGCTGCAAAACTTGCAAAAACATCAGCATAAAAATACGATAAAAAATAACAGCTATTTTCATTTTTTTCTTATTTATAATGTCCTCAACAAAGAAAAAAATAAAACAGGAAAAACTTTTTTCTCTCCCCACAAACAGAATCACGGGTAACTATAAGTAATGCCATAATAAACATGGATGCTTACAAACATCAAGCATGGAGCTGAGATGTGTCCATGAGAGCCAGACTGTCTCCCTTACTGACTTCTGTTTGAATGAAAGCGGGACCTCAGCTCACAACACGTACAGAGGATGACGTAATCCCAGGTGTGAGCCTCGACTGTGATTGGTTCCCCTTCTTGTGAGGAGCATAGTGTGTGGCCAATTGCATTTCAGTAAAAGAAAACCAGCAAAAGTGAACTAGGAAGCTATGCTGAGCCAAAAGGAACAAGCGACCACAAGCTTCTGAGAAATGGCTTAAAGTCATAAGTTAGCCAAAAATAAAAACTCAAGTAAAGTAAAGAAGAAGCCTCTGACTGAAGACAGGCGGATGAAGAGGATGGTCAGGGTTGTCTTTCATTTTCTTAATTTTATGAAGAATCCTTCTTTGCTTCAACATCTCCAGAGGTTCCACCGTCATCACCAGAACCAGAACAGAACCTTCTTTGTCATGTTATTGATAATTAGGTCTGTGGTTCTGATGCTGCTGCCCCACCAGAAGACACTCCGGCTTATAGAAGACCTGCAGAATCTTGCTGCAAACCTTGAAGGATCTTATCTTCCTCAAAAAGTTCAGTCTGTTCTTATAAATGCTTCATTGTTGCGTCTCTAGACCAGTTTGTTGTCCACATGAGTGCTGAGGTATTTATTTATATCCCTCAACCACCTCCACTTCTTCTCCCATGATGGAAATATAGTTTGGCCTTTGACCCTGTTTCTCCTGAAATCTGCAATCATCTCCTTTGTTTTGTTTACATTGAAGGTGAGATGATGGTTCCCTCCATGACACAAAGCGCTCCACCAGATCTCTGTACTCAGCTTCTTGTCCATCTCTTATTCACCTGACATCTGCAGAGTCATCCGAGTATTTCTGCAGATGACAGAAGTCAGACTTGTGCTGGAATCTAAATGATTGAGTTACAACAACATTTCATTTCCATATTTGATGAATAAAGTATTTTTGAATTGAATTGAATTAGAAGTCTGAAGTGTAGAGAGTGAAAAGGAATGGAGAGAGTACAGTGCCCTGTGGTGCTCCTGGTTAGACACACAGTCCTTCAGTCTCACAGTCTGTGGTCTGTCTGTCAGGTAGTCATGGAAAGCAGGTGTCTGATGGCATCATCAACTCCAAATCCACGGTGATAAGCAAACTGTAGGGGTTCCTGACATGTGCTTGTCTGCTTATTCAGGAGGCCAGTTATAATTGTAATGACTGAAGCTGCAAGTTATACATAAAATGTTTACAACACATTCAAGTAACAGTTATTTAGACACATAATACTGGCCTGAAAGCACATAAAACACATAATACTGCCCCTTTCATACAGTTAGT
This sequence comes from Phalloptychus januarius, assembly GCA_902982915.1. Classification (NCBI taxonomy): domain Eukaryota; kingdom Metazoa; phylum Chordata; class Actinopteri; order Cyprinodontiformes; family Poeciliidae; genus Phalloptychus; species Phalloptychus januarius. Next base: position 672,269 of record CADWAE010000466.1, on the reverse strand, counting down.
CCCCCTCCCGTGGTATAGCTCCACTTCGACAGGCTTCTGATGTTCTGCAATTACTTTTTGTAATTTAGGGTATTTTAATGTTTCCCTTTTAGACTGAAGATGTATGTTTTTGTGGGGAGGGTTGAGGTCAGTCATTCTGACTGACTGAGTGTTGGGCCCACAGCAGCTATTGGTTATATAAGAACTAGATTCCCAGACACGGAGCTGCTGTTGACAGAGACATGTCGACAATTAGTGCTGCACATAATATATAAACTTTACTTCTATAATTGCTTTCCAGGCTTGTTGACAGCTGTAAGCGCAGCACCAAGCTGTCAGACCCAGCCTGCCTCCTGAAGCACAGCCGCCTTCTTCTCCTCAAACATCCTCATCCTCCCAAAGAGAGAAATGCGGCCCCCATTAAACCAGAGCCTGGTGGAATAATCATTTTAAGTGGCTCTGGAAAAAACTTGTGCTATGTGAGGATTACATACAATGACATTACCATATCACTGAGCAGTGCTGAGACAATCCCTCTAAATAGATCTAGTGGTTGGGAGCTATGAGTTTTTATGGAGGGCGGCTGAGGGTGTTGGCAGCATCTTGTTCTGGTTGTTTTTCCTGTGACACATCCTTCCCTGGGCCGCACACTCGCTGCACATGTCCAAAGTTCTCCGCACATGCCTGTTGCTGCACATGAGGGGAAAAAAACTGAACTGCAGTGTTTTGTTGAGCTTTTAATGAGACTGGCTTTCTGCTTTGTGCAACTAGAGTTGTTGCATACAGCAGCACATCACAGGCAAATGTCTCTCTTCTAAAATGATACCAGAGGCTGTACAGAGCCTTCCTTCCCACAGGGGTCTCGGTTCCCTTTAGGTTAGTGCCTCCAACCGCAGATGAATCCAGGCTACTTTAGCAACTGTTGTCGCACAGAAATAGTCAGTGGCATGCCATACACACTGATCATCTGGAGTAGGCGAGCAACTCTTCAGAGCTTTTTGGTTCCCTGTTCAAATGTAAACTTGGCTCAGACATGATTTGTAGTAATTTTATTTCAGATTGACCAGTGAGTCGGTGATCTGCTCTGACCTGCAGGTGAAAAATGAACATTTATTTCCTTGTTCATTAAATGCATCAAGACTAATCCTGAGACTTCAACGCGTTCATTTTGATTAACTAATTACATAGCTTTTACCATGTTAAATTTGAGCATGTTTAATTTAATTTTTTTTTTTTTACATATAAAAATCCTGAGCCAGAACCTTTGTTTCCAGTATGGCCATAAATCTGACGCACAAGTAGCATCCACAAACAGCAATGGACTTCTAAACCAAACCAAACTGAACACTGGAAAACACTACTGTTATGCTAAAAGCCTGTCAGTGAAGCTGTTCAAGACTTAAACAGCATCTCAATGCTAAACATGTAGCAGCAGCTCAGACGTCCCAAATGCTAATGTCAGCGTCCATGAATGACCAGGACTTTCTGAAACACTGGAAACATGAATGGACAGAATAACACTTTGCTCCAATCTGATGCTTGAAGAACAAATTAAAAACAACAATAAATACATTTGGTTGTATTTATGTGTACTTAAGAATCAACCAGTAGTGAGTAATGTAACAAACTTTAAGTTTAGTTAAAAAAATGAGAGAAATCTGAAAGGTCACACTTTAACGTTTTTTTAAAAAGCTAGAGAAATATGTTCTATACATCCAGACTCAAACTTTTACATCTACCTAAATCTTTGACTGTAGATGACGATTTATCTTTGAGACTTTAGCATCGCACTGTGGGTTTGGTGTGTTGAACAAAGTGGATAGACTGAAGAAAACTGAGAACTACTTCCAGATGTTTCATCTTCACCTCAAATCAGCTGCTGAATGGCTGAAGCGTGGCCAGACAGTGGTGGGTAACATGAAGCTTCTGGGATGGTCTCTCCTAAAACCTTGAGCTCAGGGTTGAGCTATTACAAATGACAAATTTGGGTGTTGGTGGTAGGAAACCATCTTAGTCAAAATCTGCAAATTCCGCCACAAAATATGTTTAAATATCTGATAGGAATTATACCAGAAGCTTGTTTAAGGTATAGCATTTACACAAATATTAGCAAGGAGGGCAAACATATGTATATGTTTGAGTCTGTAGTGTATCATTTTGATCCTTGTGTTGTATTTTTGATTGATAAAAGGCCAAAATGAATAACTCTCACGCTGATGAGTACACTTCTGACACCTGCTGGATATTTCAGTACCTTAGACCACAATACAACAGATAAATAGTTTCAAACATCTATTTTAGCTTGAATATATTCATATTTGTCGTCCGTCTCATCAGCTTCTGGTTTGCTCTGTAGAATTAAAATTCAGCATCAGAGGTTTTTTCACTAAACATTTGACATTTGCTTGTGTTGTCTGGTTCTCATCTAGCCCTGGCCGGACCTGTGGAACATTCGACAATGAAATTGTCATGATGAATCATGTCTACAAAGAGCGCTTCCCCAAGGTGAAGTCATCGTTTTACCTCCATCCCTGGTTTTCTGTTCAAATCACTTAGAGACGTTTAGAATTGTCAATGTATTCTTCATTCATGTTTGGCGTTTTGTTAAAGCATGTACATATTTAAATCGTGTCTACCATTTTGGTTTCCCAGGCAACAGCTCAGATGGAGGGCCGGCTGCTGGACATCATTTCGGAGTATTCTCCGGACACCGCTCTGCCCCTGGCTGACGGGGTGCTGGGATTCATCCAGCACCAGCTGGTGGAGCTGGCCCGGGACTGTCTGGATAAGTCCCAGGACGGCCTGGTCACCTCCAGGTACTTTGTAGAGCTGCAGGAGAAGCTGGAGAAGCTGCTGCATGAGGTGGGTCTTCCTCCCAGAGACATGGACACCGACATGTGTTTAAGACTGTGGATGCACGGATTTAAAAAAATCTGTGCTGATATTGATATCCAGTATTAATATTGCTGTAATCGCCCATAACCAATATCTATTGCTGCTATACATTTCTCACTTCCCTTTTGACACCTTGGAAAAAATTTACTTCAGCAATGATTGTCTGCTTTAGCTAAACTCCCCACAATCCTGTGTTGCATCACCATCAGTCACATGACCAAACAAACTCGACATGACTAACATCCTCCACTCCAGTTCCAGAAACTACTCTGCCTAGTTTTAGATATCGGGCAACATTGATGTTGGTGTTTATATATTTTACATTCCTATTTCAAATGATATCTGGTGCTAGACGTTTGGTAGCTGAGGTCTTCCTCTAGGACCTTGATGCTCTACTGAGCTGCAGCTGCACAGCAGATTAAAGTGGGAAGGTCTCTGTAATTTGTTCTTGTTGATTCTGGATCTTGTCCGTTCGTCACTGAGTTATCACAGGTTTGCCCTCAAAATGTTTGGTTATGTAAATAACCGTTGCTTCATTTTCTCAGGAATAATTTAAAGAAGAACCTGTTGTCTTTGGTGAAACAGGTTTTATCCTCTCCTGGTGACTCAGAGAAATTTTTTTTCCAGCTAGGTTGTGCAGGTTTGATCATTATGTTCATTTTTGCATAATGAACATAGTGCAGAAATATACATTTTTGCATTATGAACATTTGCAAATGTTCATAATGCAAATTATGTTCACCTTTTCACTTGACATAGATGAAAGACGAGTGTCCTGAAAGAAGGATGATTTGGTTTCCATTCATTTCGGAATGCTCATGAAGAGAACTTCCCAAAAAATTATAGGGCGAGAATGATAATCAGGAGAAAAGCATTCAGACATTTGAATCTAAGAGTCAACAACTTTGACTCCATACATCTGTCAGATTTAACGTCAAATCATGATGATGTCCTTAGAAAAAGACGAAACAAATGTGGCGTTGGAAAGATTGCCAAGAGAAACGGTTCTTTTTGAAAAACAACTTGGCTGTTGGGCTTTAGTTTGCAAAGCATAAACTACTTCTGAATCTGTGTTTGAAGGAAATGCAAGATGACAGAGGATATTGATAATGCATGGCTCTATAGCTGGAGAAAGACAAATACCTCACACCGACTGACAAACTTGGTGGTAAAGGGTTGATGATTTGGCCTGTTTTACCACCACAATCCATCAAGCCTTCTGAAGCTAATCCCAGTAGCAGCAACAAGTAGAACAGAATGGCTGAATATGCCAACAGCATCACACTGTAGATGAGATGTCATATTAAAATGATAAATACGGCCATGTGCGCGCTGTTCATCCACTGCCTCCTTGGTCCCGGCTATGAAACAGCTTCTCCCTGTCGGTCTGTTGCAAATGCTAAGGCTAGTTAGCATGGCCACCGATTACGACGGATAAACAGTTTTCCTCTAATGATGAGTTGTTTCTCTGCCATCAGCACATTTAGCAGCACATTCATGAGATTGACTGACAGCACTAAGACCCTCCTCCTGGCTCTGATTGGTTGTTTTTGACCAGGATCGGTGCATGTCCTTCAGACAGTAGTAGCAGCTCAGGGAGAAGGAGAAGGAGCTCCTTTTTTCCAGATTATTTGTCTCATATTATGCTGTCAGGATATGGTAACTGTCGTGGACGGTTTTAACAAATGTGTAATAAATATATTCTTTATGGAAATGAAACTGTGCAGTCTTAATATCTGAGTTAAATGACCACATTAGCTCATTTGAGCTGCCCCTGCTGAGGATTTCTTTCCTGTGCAGAAAACCAGATTTATTTTATTTAGTTAGAAAATCTCAAATTTAAGGAGGATGTGCATATTTTCAATTATAACTGATGTGTTACTTAATGATAACTTAATGATTTTCTTTCTCTACTTCTGCCGTTTCCCGGCTCTCATTTAAGATGTGAAGACAGTGTGTGTAAAAGTCTAAGCCTGACTGAAGTGCCTGTCCTCAGATCAGCCGGCTCGTCCCACAGCCTGCATCATTCGGATTAAGTCCCAGTAATAATCCATTATCCTCTGTCCTGTGTTTGTCAGGCTTACGAGCGTTCAGAGAGCGAGGAGGTGACCATCATTATCAAGTTGGTGAAGAAGATTCTCATCGTCATCTCCAGACCTGCCAGGCTCCTGGAGTGTTTGGTAAGACCCACTGGCAGACTGACTAATAATCAGATATGCCTGACTAAATGTTGTTTATGGTCTTGAAGCCCTAAAGATAATATTTCTTGCCTCATCAGCATGTTGTCGGTGAGTCATGTTTACCGATGACATGCTGCTAGTGTAGTAATGAGCAGTTGAAGGCTTTGTGTTTTACACGGCGTGATGTCAACATGCACCTGATGCTACAGCCAGCCCTGCAGTTGGCCTGCATGGTTCCTACACACAGAATATTGTTTTAATATTTCCTAGGTCTTGATCGCCATAGATAAAGATAATAGAAAAAATATAATAAGAAAAATAATATTTCCATCTCCTTCCTGGTTTCCTTCTACCTTTCCTGGTTTTTGTACTTTCTGTATTTCATGATTACCCACCATAGAAATATCTGCCATATCTAATCTAATATTCTACATGTATCTGCCCTATCTTGAAGAAAGTATGATTGCTGAACCCGTTTGTTTGGCGCCGTCCATTCCTCCTAGATAATCTTTAGTGTTATCTGTTACCAGAGCAAGTTTGTTTTGTTATTGCTGTATAAATATTATCTGAGGTGCTTTATCTTCCGAATCTGGTTTTCTTCTTTGCAATAAAATCAAAACATTTTCCGATATAGCATCTTCCTGCCGCACACGCCTGCACTGTGCAACACATGCTTTTTCCTTCAGGTCACCGTTGCTGCAGTCTGTTTACATTGATGTCAATCTGATGATAACAGTGCGGCATTCTTCATGAGAGCGTTGTGTGTTAAAGTACAGCTCAGATCACTGTGGTGGAGAAACGCTTTGCTTCTTGTTTCTCCTAACTCCTTGTGTGTCATTTTTTTATTGCACAGTGTAACAGTTAGTTACACTCACTGATGTTGCATACATCGTATCCGAATGTTGTTGGTTTTTGTCTCTGCAGGAGTTTGATCCAGAAGAGTTCTATCAGCGCTTGGAGGCTGCAGAGGGCCAAGCCAAAGTAGGCCAGGGCATTAAGACTGATATTCCCCGATACATCATCAGCCAGCTTGGCCTCACTAGAGATCCACTGGAAGGTGCTGCCCAAATCCCTACTAATTATGTGTGCCTAATATATGAAACGTGATGGTTTCCACTCGTATTTTAAAGTGAAATGTTAGTGTTATTAATGTGAGTGTCTGTTATTCTGAGTTCTTAGAGACAGGAAAACTATGCATTTGTTTTGTCTGGAAGAAAAAAAATTGAAAATAACTTTTCAGAACTTATTTTTATTCAGTTTTCTAATAAAGAAAATCAGAATTTCTTAGAAATCTGTGTATTTTCATTGATTGAAATATTCTCTATTTTTTAATGCAGCTATGAAAATTAGGTCTTCAGTCTTTCTGCAACTCATTGATTTTATTTTCATGAGAAGCCAGAAATCTACACTATTGGCTTGGTGTTCAGACTCTTTTTAGATCCTGGTTTTAAACGACCTCTGATTTGAATGGCAAACAAAACAATGTTTCATCAAAACCAAGTCTACAAACTGGACTTTAAAAATGTTTAAGTGAAGAATGACCCCGTCCCGATTTGGCAAATGCGGTGGCACAGAAATAGCTCTAGAAATAGAGTTGATTGAATCCTGTCCACATGCCCAAAAAGTAGCCCTTTGCCACTCTGCCTTCATGGAAACCAGCGCTGGTGTTAATGTGATCTAGTGACTTTTGGAACATACAGATAAAACCCAACCAGATAATTGTTTTGTCCTGAACTGTGTGGAATGTTTGGGAAAGTGTGATGTTTTTAAATGGAATCTTCGCAGGAACCCTGGATACTTGGTCTTGGTGTGTGTGTGTGTGTACTTTTTTAGCTACCATATTTGGTACCATTTCTGGCACATTTATTAACCTTCTGAATACCAATGGGTCTGATGGGAACCAAAACTCTGTCCTAATATGGAGGACCTCGTTGTTTAGAGTTAGGTTTATAGGTAAAGTGAAGATGCGAGTTTGGTTAAGATTATGAATATGCCACTCATAGTTGAAGAAAATATCTGGCTTAGGCATAAGGGCAGATGGTAAAATGGACGTTAAAACAAATCTTCATATTGGTAGAAATAAAAACTTGTACTTGTAGGTTAGGACATTTTTCTTTTTTTGTTTGTTTCTTTTAGTTCTTTTGTGTTCTGCTTGTTTGCTATAGAGGTATGGAGTGAATTATGATTAGGAATAGACTGAAATTGTTAGGATTAGGGAGAAATGTTTGAGTTGAGCATTAATGCAGTGACTAAAACGAAAAGTCAATAAAATGTCCTCGGACCAACAGAAGTACAAGGGTGTGTGTGTGTGTACTTGTTTACGAGCCTTTTTAGGACCGTTTTGTGGTATTCAACAATGTTCTGAGGACCAACGCCTGGTCGTAATGTAGCAGATCCACATGTTCAGGGTTAGGGGACAGGTTAATAGGCATGGCCCGAATTAGGTTTTGGTTTAGGTTATGAATATAGAGGTAATCCTTACTGTAAGTGTTAAGGTTAGGGATTAATAAAGTTGCTTAGACAAATTCCATTGCCAAGTCCTAATACCAGGAGAAACAAACTTGTGTGTGTCTGTGTGTGTTAGACAGTGAACAACAACATGCTAATTTTAAGGCGGGAAGAAATTTTATTTTATCCATTCACTTAATGGCTTTACATAAAGAGTTGCTTACAAATGTGCATAAATTCCAAATGTCTGCATCCAAATCCTTGTTGTCCCGACTGCAGTTAATTGATGCCATTTCTTCTCTGGTCCTGCAGAGATGGTCCATCTGGAGCAGCAGACCAGTCCGTGTCAGAGGTCAGCCAGCAGGGAGTCTGATGACTCTGGAGAGGCAACACCAGTACAGGTTTGTTGTCACATTGCAAGTTACCCAAGAACTCTTGGTGAATGAGTTGTGATGATGAAATGTATTACATTTTCATCAGTGGTTCTACATAAACTCCTTTAGATTAGTTGTTGCTTCAGAGTGACGCTGCTGCTTGTGTGTTTTCTTTCCTTTTCGGATGCAGAGCCGAGCTGCCTGCACCCCTCCTCGGAGGAAACCGCTGGAAAGTGACTTTGAGACTATGAAGCTCATTAGCAACGGAGCCTATGGGTGAGCAACACTGTTTTGTTCAAACAAAACACTGTTTGATCTGAATGTTGTTGGGAAGCTTATTAGTACTAATGTCTTCCTGTCTTCTTCTGCGTCCTGTCGTTTCTCTCCTCCCGTCGGTCTCTGCCATGTAGGGCCGTATATTTGGTGCGCCACAAAGAGACCCGCCAACGTTTTGCCATGAAGAAGATTAATCGACAGAACCTGATTCTTAGGAACCAAATCCAGCAGGTGTTTGTGGAACGTGACATCCTCACGTTCGCTGAAAACCCATTTGTGGTCTCCATGTTCTGCTCTTTTGAGACCAGGAGGCACCTATGCATGGTCATGGAGTATGTTGAAGGTAAATGGATACACAGGACATCTAAAGACGCTTAGTAAAATAACCAAAATTATGATTAACCCTCTGAAACTACTTGCATTTTGCCACATTGCCTCCATGATTTATTGGATTGTGTTGTTTTGTACCAGTTTTGTTTATTATAAGACAGATGAAGACATGGCCTTTGGGCAGCCTTAAATGGAAATTCCTATGGCTTTCTTCCTTCAATAGATTTATTTCTGCCAAAATCAACTCTTCCATACAGTCCAGAGCTGTGCACTTTAACAGTCCTGTTGATAGATTCTCTTGTGGCTATAACAAGTTGTCTCCAGAGGTGTAACTTGTAATAATTTAGCATACATTGATTATATTTCACACAAAATGCTGAAAGGTGTGAAAAGATGCCTTTAGCTGACCTGCTGTCTGCTGTAGGTGGAGATTGTGCCAACCTGCTGAAGAACATCGGCCCGCTCCCTGTGGACATGGCCCGGATGTATTTTGCAGAGACCGTACTTGCCTTGGAGTACCTTCACAACTACGGCATTGTGCACAGAGATCTCAAACCCGACAAGTGAGCTCCCCGACGGCTGTGCAAAACAGACCTTCTCCAACTTACTCTTGCTTTCACACAATTACTTTAATCAGTAATTGTGAATAACCTCAGAGGTTTTCGTCTGTCTAAACTAAGAACTCTGAGGTTATTGCTAGATGTAAACTTCTCTTGGCTCTCTAACTTCTGATCTGCTTCCTTCCTTCTCTTGTAGTTTGCTGATCACGTCTATGGGCCACATTAAACTGACGGACTTTGGGCTGTCAAAGATCGGGCTAATGAACATGACGACCAACCTGTATGAGGGACACATTGAAAAAGACACCAGGGAATTCATAGACAAACAGGTGTGGGTCTTGTCTCAAGCTTTTTCGTTTGCAGCTGTGAAGCTCAGCTCACCGCTAGCCCTCTCCTCCTCCCTCCTTTCCTGTCACCATTGTGTTCAGGTGTGTGGCACTCCAGAGTATATCGCACCTGAGGTCATCTTGAGGCAGGGTTATGGCAAACCGGTGGACTGGTGGGCCATGGGTGTGATCCTTTATGAGTTTCTGGTTGGCTGTGTGCCTTTCTTTGGAGACACCCCAGAGCAGCTCTTTGGTCAGGTTGTTAACGGTAAGCAGACAGTCAAATTACTTTTCCATTAATCAGTAATGGATTAATGGAAAACCTAATGTTACTTTACCAAAAACCTCTTTCAAATAAGCAAACAACGCTCAGCCTGGAGGGGGGCAAGGACAGCCTGGTTGCCCGCCAGGCTTAGGATGCACTTAATGTAGTAACATTACTACTCTGTAGTAACATTAACTTTGCGTTACAAGACTGGCAGTCGAGCCTCATTCTACTGCTCCTGTACTCACTTCATAGTGGAGAAAAACTCCACGTCCAGTGATTGCTGTGTGCTTTCCTGTTTAAGATGACATCATCTGGCCAGAAGGGGAAGACGCTTTGCCAGCTGATGCTCAGGATCTCATCACCCGGCTGCTGAGGCAGAACCCTCTGGAGCGCCTGGGAACAGGTTGGTGGAACAACGAGACTCGTTCTGTCTGTGCGGGAAGGACATGGCGCTCTCCCAGACGGCCACGTACTAAAGACCGGAACCCGACTGATGTGTTGGAAAATACAACTGGATGTGATAGATTTCCCAGCAAAAAATAGCTGCACAATCTTTGTGGACCAAATAGATATTCTGCTGATAAACTGCTGTTTCCCCCTCTCCTAGTGTTCATGTCTGAAATAACTCTTACACTCGCTGTAGCCCTTAACGTGGAACATGAGCTCCATGCTGCATGGTTAAAGGGGCAGTATTATGTAAAATCTACTTTTTTGAGCTTTACGCTATGTTATTTTGTTATTTCATCATCATAAACATAACTGGGGTGTTGCTCTGATTGCAAAATGGCTGGGTGATGGTGCTGCTTCTCCTCAGAGCTGCTGTTTATGAGCGTCTTCCTCACAGAGCAGCTCCCACTCAGCTCCTTCAGACTAGTCAGCAGCAGTTAGCAAAATTCTCAGCGCAGCCCTGGTAAAAACGTTGTTAAAGGGTTGATAGACGAGCCATGTTGTGATGACTTCTGGAAGGTGGAGTTTCAGAAAGAGCAGGAGTTTTTAAAGAGACAGAGGCCCAATGTCAAGCCGTCAAATTGCAAAGTAGGATCTGACATATATAGGATTTTAGAACAACTGGAGGTAACATAGTTACTTGATAGCACCATATAGTGACAGGGTGTGCCTGGAAAAGACAAAATACTGACCCTCTAAGTGTGTTTGGGACACATTTAACCCTTTGAAAGAATAATGACTGGTTTATTTGTACTCCAGCTGGGACCACGGAGGTGAAGAGTCACATGTTCTTCCTGGGCCTGGACTGGAACGGCCTCCTGAGGCAGAAAGCTGAGTTCGTACCTCAGCTGGAGTCTGAAGAGGACACCAGTTATTTTGACAGTGAGTAGATCCTTTCAGAAACGCATTTGAATGTGCAGATGTCAAAACGTACAGCAGGCATGGTAACTTGGCATTGGTCCAGTTTTGTTTCCAATTCTGATAAAAAATACCTTATGTCCACAGCTACAAACCTTAGTTTTAAGATGGACAGTCATTTTAAACTCGACTGTCAAATAAACGCCACAGTCAAGTCTAGTTTTGATCACTTCCAAAACCTCGCAAAGGTCAAATATATTCTTTCAAGGCAACAGAAAGAAACGGTAGTTCATTCCTTCATTGCATCACAGCTGTGATGAAAGGAAGCTGAGTCCAAATTACCTTGATTTTAAAGTCAGGCTGGTGCAAAATGCTGCTTCCCTCTGCTAACAGGAACATTTGAGACAGAACATTACATCTGTCCTGGATTCTCTCCACTGGCTGTCCGGGTGTTTTAGAGTTCATTTGAAAGTTATTTTGATTGTTTTGAAGGTTTCAAACAGACTTGGATCGTCTTATTTAACAGAAGGTCACTCAGGTCTGCTGACCAGTTGCTCCTGGTCATTCCCGGTTGCTCCTGGTCATTAGCAGTTGCTCCTGGTCATTCCCGGTTGTAAATGGAAGCTTCTCTGTTTGTTGCTATGGAGCGCTCTGCCTTTGCACATCCCACACCCCCTCACTGTCCATGTTTAAAACTTGTCTGAAAACTTATTTTGCCTCACTGACCTTCAACCAACTGAGACTTGATTTTATTTCAGTATTGATTTTATCTGTTTATCTGTTTTTATGGTGTTAAACCTATTATTGTATGGTTATCTTTGTCACTATTTTTCTGCATGTATTTATTTATTACTGATGCTCAGTGCTTTGTTTCAGCTGTGACTGGTGTTAAAGCTCTTTAGTTGATGATGATGATGCTGATGCTGATGCTGTGTCCTGCAGCACGGTCGGAGCGCTACTGTCACTTGGGCTCAGATGATGATGAAACCAACGACGACGAGTCGTCTCTGGAGCTCAGACAGTTCTCCTCGGTGGCTCACCGCTTCAGCAAGGTTTTCACCTCGCCCTGCTATATAACGGCCGTGTCTCAGTTCCTCTTTATGTAAGGAGGGATACACCTATAGGCTGTAACAGATAACGGTCTGTCTCTGATGTGTAGGTGTACAGCAGCACGGAGCACCTGTCCACTTCCACCCCATCCAATCAGAGCCTGTCCTCGTCAGAGCGAAGCCACAGTGAGGAGAAGGAAGATCGCTGGGACAGCAGGGGAGTCCTCTCACCGGGAGACGGACACAAGAACTTGGCTGCTGGAGACAGGAGGACAGATGGACACAGAGGGAGGTGAGTCCCTGAAAGCAGTCTGATGCAGAACCAGTTAAACCTTCACACGTTTGTTAGCTGTAGTTTTACTCCCAAAAGATTCAAAAGTAATGCGCACGTTTTTTATAATGTGTATATATAAACTAAGTCGAACTGAGTCGTGTTGGTTTTTACACATTTCAGAATGCCGAGCTTTACTTCTGCAGAAGATTCCAGTTTAAAACAAAAGTTCCATTACTCAGGACAAGCGTCTGATTCTTTGCTTTTTAAATAAAAATGTTCAGTTTGATCTATTCAGATTAATTGCATTTGAAATATGGATCTAAGATGGATAACAGGATCAGACTTCATCTCCTCTTCTCTTTACTTGTGTGCAAACCTAGATTTTAGTGTGGAAGGGATTTTTTTTTAAAAAAACAAACACTTTCCAAAGCAAACTTATCCTTAACCATGGCTGCCAGACAGAAAAACAAAATGACAACATAATTCACAATAAATCAATGAAATGATCCCACAAGCTGCATGTGGCCCATGACACATGCAATTTAGAAAATTTAAGAAGAAACTTAAATTAATAAATAACATAACCTCTAAAAACAATTAGTTTAGAAAAAACTAAAAGATCCCTTCAGACCTGTGTAGTCCAGCCATTAAAAACTGGAGTCCGCTCCAGTCGAGGAGTGAATTCTAGAGGATGTTTATTCAGTCGGCTGCAGGTGTCGTTTCAGTCCAGGTGTGCTGAGAAGCAGCAGATGATTTTTTTAACATTTCTTTTCACAAGTCAAAAACACACACAACCTAGAATAAACTAGGTTTTTATTCTAGTTTAATAATAATTCTAATAATTCTGTTCAAACAGAATTATTACAGAAATAGATACTAAACAATATCTAAAACCCTGTCAACAGCAAGAATAGCAAGATGAGGACAAAAAGGTGAAGGTGGCAGTTATCAAGCAGCTGACACAGAACAAGCTGGACAAATCACTACTGCAGAATTACAGGCCAATTTCCAGCCTTCCATTCATCAACAAAATGATTGAACGAGTTGTTTCAGCATTTAAATAGTTTCCTAATGATGACCAACCGCTTTGATGTCTTTCTGTCTGGTTTTCGTGGTTACCACAGTACTGAGAATGCCCTCATCAAAGTTTCTTTGACATCCATATAAATACAGGATGTGGAAGATCCACAGCACTGGTTCTGTTGGACCTCACAGTACTCAGCTGGTTCAGATCTTACATAAAGAACAGGGATTTCTTTGTTTCAATAGGAAACTTCTCATCAAAATGGACAGACGTCACATGTGGGGAACCCCAAGGTTCAATCCTAGGACTCTTCTTATTCAGTGTCTATGTGCTACCACTCAGGTTATAACAGGAAATAAGATTAGCTACCATAACTATGTGGGTGAGGGACAACTTTACATGTGAACAGAAACAAAACTGAAGTTATTAACTCTGGACTAAAAGAGGAATGATCTCTAGAATCGACACTCAGCTTCAGTTATTACAGCTGGAAACTAGAGATCAGGCTGATGAACTCTGACCTGAACCTTTAGAGTCACATAAAGACAGCAATTGTCTATCACCTGAAGAACATCTCCAGAGGACTAATGTCTCAGTGAGATCTAGAGAAACTCATCATGATCTTTAGTTGCATTTATTACTGCTGATGTTTTGACTAACACCAGGAAGATGGAACTCACCCAGTTCAGCCAATTCTTTATCTATTTTTTATATTGGATCATTTTCACTGTCCCGTTTTTATTCCCTTGTTAATAAATACATAATTTGATTTAGTGTTACTGTTATTTTAGTCTTTAGCTTTTACAGCGTTGTTATAAGCCTCCCAGTGCAGTTTGAAATAAAGGATCAATTAGATTAGATTTCATCTGCTATTTCCATTTCATATTATAACAGGAGTTTAACAACAAACCTTTACCAAATTCCTCCCGACGTCACTGAAACCGTAACCTTTCTGCTTCATGCTGTGTGTGCAGTCTTCGTCCTCGTGCTTCCTCCAGCTCGTCGCATTCAGAACGCAGCGGCAGCCCGCTGGTCATGAACAGCACACAGAGCCTGGATGCGGCAGCTCGCTTCGCCATCCCCACTGAGGAGGAAGGTAAAAACTCCTGCCTGTTTCCACCTGTTGCTCGTTGTTAGAACGCCCGCGCTCACGCTCTGCACCGCCTCTTAGACGGGATCGTCTCCAACCTGAGGCGGATCCGTCTGCGGAGCAACAGCACGGGGACGCGGCCGTCGTTCCGCAGAGGCGCGTCACGGCGCATCGCCCACCAGCTGGAGACCCCAGAGAAACCCAGGTCGTCCGCTGGAAACGTCCCCAAGTCTGCTTCCATCTCTGGTCTGTCCCTCATCATTACCCCAGGTAGGACCATCATGATGCCTGGCAGGGAGGACGTGATACCACTGTGCTGAATTCATTGACCATTGAATTTATGGCAATAAATTAAATGGAAATATATAAATGGAAACGCATCAGATTTGAAAAACACAAAGAGTTTTTTTGTTGGGATGAGGTGGTCCTTCAGCCTTATTGAAATAGATGTATTTCAATGGAAACTTTTTCGTATCAGACAAGTCACATGATCAACAACTGGATGTTAGAAATGAAGACATCGACAGGAAGCAGTGGGGTAATGATGGTGCAGAGTGTTTTTATTTACTTATCTTATTCATCCTTCTATAATTGCTGCTTTAATAAAACATTCATGCGGTTAAAAATGTCAGTTTTTTCTAATTTAGACAAAGACTATAGACAAAGTTTTAGCTTGTAGTTTGTAACGGAAAGACAGCTGATGATAACATAATAGTGCAATCCCTGTTAGAGTGACATAATCATTTCAGGGTTTTTTTGTTGTTGTTGTGGAACCAGATGACTCAGCTGGTCCTCCTCTAAGCCCCAAATCGTCGCTGTCCCTGTCGTCCAACCCGTCCTCCCGGGACTCGTCCCCCAGCCGGGATCTGCCCATCAGCATCAGCTGCCTCAGGCCCCCGGTGGTCATCCACAGCTCTGGTAGGAGGTTTGGCTTTGCGCTGCGAGCCATCAGGGTCTACATGGGGGACAGCGACGTCTACACCGTCCATCACATGGTCTGGGTAGGTGGTCCAGCTCTGAAGTTTACATGAACTCAGCATCAGCGTTAAACACCAGTTATGTTTTGCACGTTTACTGATGCATTTGAACCATTTTTGTATGGTTACACACAACTTCAGTATAGCCAGGAAATACAGAAAAAACAACTGGGGGAATATAGTTGAATTTATTGTGGACTTTAGCAAATACACATTGAATCAAAATGAGTCCATTTTGATTGGATTCATTGGGCCGAGACCAGACCAGAGAAATTCAAGACGTTTAATGATACCTCAGTCTAATTCTCAGCAGGACTGAGGTCTGCAGCGTCTCCAGCGCAAATTTGATCCATGTCAGATCCAGTTAGAATTTTGGGGATAATTGTGCAGTTGGAACAACCAGCTGTCTGACTGCTGATTTGAGGTCAGGTGTAGAATATCATAATGGAGCCACTACCATGCTTGACAGTGGAGCTATTTCATCAGGTGTGAGCGCATTTTCCAGACTCCTCCGAACAAACATGATTCCTAAATCTGCTACTTGATTTAGCTATTTGATCACTAAATCCGTCCATCCATCCATTTTCCTACACCCTTGTCCCTTACTGGAGGGTTGCTGGTGTCTATCTCCAGCTATCGTTTCGGGCGAGAGGCAGGGTCACCCTTGACAGGTCGCCAGTCTGTCACAGGGCAACACAGAAACACACAGGACAAACAAACATGTACACTCACACCAATTAACCTGACAGTCGTGTTTTTGGACTGTGGGAGGAAGCTGGAGTACCCAGAGAGAACCCACGCATGCACAGGGAGAACATGCAAACTCCATGCAGAAAGACCGGGGCCGGGAATCGAACCCAGAACCTTTTTGTTCCAAGGCAACAGCTCTACCAACTGCACCACTGTGCAGCCCTGATCACTAAATCAAATAGCTACATTTAATGCTATTTGTTCATGACACGGACTAGTAAATGGTTTGTTTGATGGAAAATCTCATGGTTAAAGCTGCAGAATGAAACCTTTATTAAAAAAAAAAAAATTTTTTTTTTTGCATATTGTTGACACTGTCACTATGTCATGACAGTACGAAATAAATGGTCTGTGGAAAAAATGGAGCTCCTGCGCGTGCTCCCAGTGCTCCCAGTACTAATTAGAAACAACCAATCAGAGTCAGGAGGAGGGTCTTAGCGCTGTCAGTCCCAGTGGTGGGGGGGAGTGAGCATGTTGCTCACTCCCCCCACCACTCCTCTGCAGCTTGTCTCTGTTAGCAGATAACATCATGAATGCTAACGCTAGTTAGCATGGCCACCAATGATGTGAGAGAAACATTATCAGTGAGTTGTTTCTCACTTATCTGTCTCGTAGCAAACTGTTGCCACAACAAATATGGAAAAAAGAATATTTTTAAGTTGCACACTGCGACCTCAAACATTCATACAGTATGTAAACATCTGACTGGCGCTGGAGGCAAGGCGGTCAAATTTTTATGTAGATGTTAACATTCCACATAAACATGACGTTGTTTTTTCCCTTTTTTTGGAAATTAAACTTCGGTGATGCAATAACAGACGAGCAAAGCGGCTCTGTGTTCTACAGCATTCATGTTTGTTTCATATCATGAGATTTTTGAGTGTAGGATCCTAACAGACAGTGAAAGACTGACTGATTGTTTCTGTTGCGTTTGGGTTTGGATTCAGTCCGTTGAGGATGGCAGTCCAGCACACGAGGCCGGTCTGAGGGCGGGCGACCTCATCACCCACGTCAACGGAGAGTCAGTCCAGGGTCTGGTCCACACTGAGGTGGTGGAGCTTCTGCTCAAGGTACGGGAACAACATGAAGCTTTGGAGTGTTTTAGATTTTATCCCTGAAGTAATGCAGCATCCTGTTTACCTGGAACTCAGTTCTAGGAATAACGTCACATTTTATACTTTAAAACCCTGAACTCTATGTTCACAGGTAGATGTAGGACTGTGTCCGGCTGATTGGATTGGGAACAATCAGTTGTGCTAATGAATAATTTATCATTTTACTTGTTAAATATCCAGCAGCCATAACATTTTATGATGATGTTGTTTTGGTGAGAAACAGTTGTTTTTAGCACTTTTATTTTTTTTACAGAAGCAGCATCTTACTCTGTAAAATGTTTTCTTCCCTTCTGGACATTTGGGTAAAGAGTTATTATCCTGCCAGATTAAAATCTGATTGTTTGCTGCTAGTAAAGTGTTTATCATTTGCCATCCACCAAAATAATCTCAGCTCTTATTGTAATTAGGACTTTTCTATCATGTCAAACCATCATTCAGGCCTTCTGGTGTAATTTTGGTAATGGTAGTGTAATTGTTTAACCATATCCTCTCTTTGCCCTCTGAGATAAAGCTTTGAACTTTCCTCCATTGTTCTCCATTAAATTACTGATCTGTTTTACTGAAACACCAATTCCAGGTTTTTGACCGATCACTGATCTTTAAAAAGTCTAACCTGCTGATTCCGAATTTGGCCTATAGCAATTCCTACCTCTTCTTTGTTGACTATATTTCCTTCTCTTTTCACATGAAATCCCACTGAAATGCATTAAAGTCTGTTGTAATAATACAAGTTTACAAATCGTTGATGCAGGGCAGTGTAAACCTGCCTCTGGCTCTGCAGTCAGAGACACTGCAGGTGAGAAAAGCAAGAAAAAAAAACACAGAGTTGCCAGTTCCCTTCGTTCCCAGGCTCTTAAGCCCCATAACAAACACAGCTAATAAAGTTGGCCTCGATTTTTACTGCTTTCTGTTTGCTACGCCCTTCTTGGACAGAGCGGCAACAAGGTGACTCTGCAAACGACTGCGCTGGAGAACACCTCCATCAAGGTGGGCCCAGCCAGGAAGGCCAGCTACAAGGCCAAGATGGTGAGGCGCAGCAAGAAGAGCAAGAAGAAGGACGGGCAGGACAGGTGGGCCACCTCACCTGTTGTCTGGGAAACGCTCCGAACAGTCAAGGCTGTTGGCACGTCTTAACTTGTTGTTTTTGTCCAGTACTAGGCGTCGCATTTTTAAGAAGCTGTCGAAGCACACGGCTCCTCCCCCGATGCAGAGCAGCCGCAGCTTCTCCTCCGGCTTCCCCCAGTCGTCCAGCGACAGCCTCTCCGGCTCCCCCACACCAAGCCTGTCCCCGGGGCCCTCCACGCCGTGCCGCTCCCCGGCCCCTGACCACTCTGGAGGTGAGAGTTTTAGGCTGCCTTCACACAGCAGCTCTGGATGCTCACTTCCCTTGTTTTTTTTTCTGAAATCCAACTTTTTTTTGCATGATAATTCATGCTACTAGTTAAATGTGACTGTAGTCAGACTTCTGTGTGAACGGTTTCCGACCCCGAAGCGACCTGCATGCGCAGATCCTAAAGCAGCGCACTGTTCATGGCAGTAAAGATGGCCACCACACAGGTTCTGGCCGGATGTTGAAGTTGTTGAGAGCGACAGCATGGTGAGCAGAGCGTCACCAGACGAAGGAAGCTGATGAACAGAAAACCCAGCTATCAGCCTTGACTGGAGCATTGACTGCAGCTTCTGACCCGGTTCTGTTTGATGTGGTGGTTGGGATGTAATGCAGCCACTGACTCAGAC
Source organism: Phalloptychus januarius (assembly GCA_902982915.1). Lineage (NCBI taxonomy): Eukaryota > Metazoa > Chordata > Actinopteri > Cyprinodontiformes > Poeciliidae > Phalloptychus > Phalloptychus januarius. Next base: position 653,312 of record CADWAE010000466.1, on the reverse strand, counting down.
TGCTGACATCATTTCATTATTATAATTTTCAGCCATTGTTTACGTCCAGATTTACCATCTGGCTTCTTCTGGTGCAGAATCATGACACATGTCTCACCTCACCGACGTAAACGTCAGAAGAAACGATTACTGTGGCCGTTCAGACTGCAGATCGGATGCATGATGTCTGATGTAGCTCCCCATATGGAGGAGGTTCAGAAAGTATCAAAATTGATCCGTTCAGCCTGTGATGAATGAAGAAGTCTGTTTGGGTGATTGGTTTGCTGCGTGAATGTAGCCTGAGTCAGAGTGTGTGTGTGTGTGTTGCTGTAGAGGAAACATTTCTGCTAAACCTGAACTTGTTCTTTCTTCCCGTCCTCTTCCATCAGATTCCAGCTCCTCTCCGTGTTCCAGTTCTCCCAACTCGCCGGTGCCACAGGCGCGCCCCAGCTCCCTCCATGTTCACGGCCGCTACGCCAAAGCCGGGCGCTGCAAGTCCACCAGCAGCATCCCCCCGTCCCCTCTAGCCTGCATCCCCCCTCCTCAGCCGCTCTCCCCTCAGTGCTCTCCATCCTGTCTCCAGAGCCATCCCAAGCCCCTGCAGGGCTTCCACGGGAAGACACTGTCCCCCCCCACCGTCGCTCGCCACTCGGTACGCACGCGCAGCGTGGAACCGCCGCGCTCACCCTTGCTCAAGAGGGTACAGTCTGCAGAGAAGCTGACGGGAGACAAGACTGGTAAGGGAGGTTACCATGGAGACAGGAAGGCATACAGTACCCGCCGCCACACCATGGAGATGCCGCTATCAGAAGGAGAGGGCCCGGAGGACGAAGACGGGGACACCACCACCAGCTTCGTGTGTGTAGGTGAACATGGCCGGCAGGGGCTGAGCCTCGGGGGGCAGAGAGAGGCCCACGACCCGGCCGGCGTGGGTGGGAACCACCAGCGGCCCGCCGCCAGCTCGCCTCAGCACCGGGGCGCCAGCCACCATCCCAAGGAAGTGATGAGAAAGCTGGCTCTGTCAGAGCGACGGGATTCATTTAAGAAACAGGAGGCAGTGCAGGAATTGAACTTTGACCTGGTGGAGGCGGAGGAGACGCCGAGCCCAAAGACAGAGGCATTTACCACGTCCTGGATCAGCCAGTCTCCGGCGGAGTCCAGAGGGACGGCGGACAGAGGCGGAGCTGGAGCTCAGCAGAAAGCAAAGACTAAAGGCAAAGAAGGGTTTTAGTTCTGCCCCAATCGACACATCACACGGCCTCGCATGAACCCAGGAAACTGTGACCAAAGCCAACAACCATCCATCCATCCATCCATCCATCCATCCATCCATCCATCCATCCATCCATCCATCCATCCATCCATCCATCCATCCATCACTGGCCCCAGACAGACAAACTGACTGCTAAACTGTTTACTTCCTCTCTTAGTTCCCAGATCACTGTGGCACCTGTAACCGATTTACTCTGTAAATATTTTATTTTCATTGAAGAAACTTATTTATGGCCTTTTAAACTTGTTTCTGTTTTCTGGCCTTTGATGTTTCAGTCATATAGCAGATCACTGGGCAGCGCAGTCAGGAAAACAGCTGCTTCTCTGCACATGTTGCACTATCAAACTTCACAACATGCTTTCTGCCTCACATCCAGACCCGTTAATCCTGAATACTGTGTTTGCATCTCCATACCGTGTTGCCAAAGCTAGCTGTAGCGTTAGCATGGTCTTCTGGAGCGATACTACAGTCTGGATGAAGCCTCTTCCTCTGGAGTTGAACCTGCTGCAGCTCTCTGACTGGGAACAAGATGGGACTGTGTGTGTTTGTGTGTGTCTGTGCTTCCAGCCTGCTTCTCATGCCTCGACGCCATCAACAAACATGGCTCAGTTGACTTTTATTGCGTTTTTTTAGCGTGTTTTTATGAAAAACGGTTTACATTTTCTGCCAAGTCGTCCTGGTTTCTGTTCAGTCGCAGATGAGTCTTCAGAATTCCACAGGCCGATGAAGGAACAGGTGAACTTTTGTATATTTTGCTAATGGAACTGTCTCATTTCAGTGCTAATAATAACCTATGCTATAGACTTATACTGTATAATGGTGGACCTTATAGCAGCTTTGTTCTAGTGATGTTTTGTGGCCTTGTGAGAGTAGACTGAGTCGGATCAAATCAATCTCCTTCTGCCATTCAGTTCAGATTTTTGTCACATCTGTTTTTCCACACCTGTTTTATGTTTAAATGTATGAAAAGTTTAGTCACCATTCTGAGACATTGATTTCAGATTGAAATGTTTTGTGTGTGTGAACACAAGGGACTCTGTTGTTTTTTTTCTCCACTTATCACTTTTTCTTCAAATTCAGAAAATGTTTAATTAGTCCCGTCTTCGTCGTTGTATAAACTTTTGTTTTCCACAGTAAAGGGAGATTGAACTTGGGTTGGTAAAAGAAGCTGAGATCGGGAGAAAAGTTGCACATGATTCAGGATTAAATACACTTGAGAATTTTTCACAGTTTAAGAGTAGAAGTGCGTGTTGGTGGGACGTTCTTCAGCAGCATCCATTCATGTTCATCCATTTGTATTTGAAGTATTTTCTTTGTCACTTTGTGAATTAGGATCAGCAGCGTCTCCTTGTTTCTGGATCACTATTTATTCACACAGAACTTTTCCACTGTAGATGTTTGTGAATTAAATGTGTTCCTCCCAAATCAACTAATAGCGATTGGGAAAAGCGTACCACATGGTTGTCTGCTTCAGACTGGTGTGATATTAATTATTCTCATATTAAAAGTGCTTGAAATAAATTAAATGCAAAGGACTTGAGTCCTGGCCGAAACAAATCTTTTGTCTTGTCGTGTCTTCCTTTTAGACGGAGCTGTGGCTAAAGCAGCTTCAGGCTGTGGACACTTAAAACTCTATAACCAGAATGGTAACATGGCTCTACAGGGGGTTTCTTTTCTGCAGCATCTTTATTTTAAAAATGTAAACCATGTTGAGTTCAAAATTAGGAACTCGTAGCTGTCACACCTCCAAAATGAGATGTTATAACAAACTAAATAGTAAAGTATGGAGAAACAACAGAAGGGCTAGAAAAAAAAGTTTAACTTTTTTTAAAATTATTACTATTTATATGTCCTGTCTGGCAGTGTGGCACACAGAACTCATATATGCATGTATACGTTTTATTTAGAGGCAACATAAAGAGTGGAAAATCTGAATCTAAACTGGGTTTTTTTCTGAAATATGGAGCTGAACACTGAGCATCAGTGAGCATGTAGCTAACTGACCGATCTGACTAAATACAACATCAATAGTTTGCATTACTTATTTCAGAGAGTGAAACTCAAACACCTTATTACACACACAGTGAAAAATGCTTAGCCTGTTTCTGACGGATAATAAAACACCCAAATTCAGTCAATCAGGAAATTTAAATATTAGATTAAAGAAAAAGATACAAGTGTCAGTAAAATTCTATACGCTGAATACTTGGGGCTCCTTTTGCACGAATTACTGCATCAATGCAGCGTGGCATGGAGGGACCCTGAAATATGAGACAACGAAATGATCTTTAAAATGTTAGATACAATAGACCCAAAATGATTCATACACCTGACAATTTTAAAATAAAAGCAACCTTAGAACATGTTTATTCAGACGTACAGTAATTTTACTGTTTTGGAGTGAATCTGTGAGAGAGACCAGAGATGAATTCATCATAGAAACGGTGTAATTACAGTGCACACATGCACACCTTAGGGTGTGCATTTGTTTTGGCAAATAATCATCTTACTGAAAATGTTTAGGTATAATTTGGGGTCAAAAACGAAAGCACTTATCATTTATGATCAAACATATTAACTACATGTTTGATTTTAAATTAAATTATTTTAATAGTTATAATTGAATACTCACAAAAAAATTTTTTTCTTTTGCAGACAGGAATAGAAAAGGAACATTAAAAAAAGCGAGAAATGGAGCACAGTTTATCAAAAACACATGTAAACAATAGTTCTTTGTAGTACACGGTAGTTTACAGTGACGTTAAACAAAGTGCAGGCAAGTACAGTTAGAGATTGATTGGTAGGTTCAGATTTCCAGCTTAGAAGATGAGCTCCCTGAAATCTTTCGGTCTTTTCCGCGTGGTTTCGTTCGTTTTCGTTCACAGCTCAGTAGTTCCCACGCACTCTCCTTCCCTGCGCCGTGCTGAGCTGGAAAATGGCTGAGCGTAGGGCCAGGGAGTTATGAACCCGAGAAGAACGGCGCAGTTAAAAGTTAAATCAGAGCTGTGGCCAGGAGATTCTGACACACCAAGAACACAACCGTTTGCAGCTGGGACACAGCAGACATCTCCTCTGTCGCTTCGAGACTGTTAAAGCCCCACTGCAGAAAAAGCGAGAAGACTCAGAAAACCATCCGCGGGTGAGTTTTTCTCAACTTATTGCACATTTCCAGTACAGCAGGGAAGGCAGCAGCCAATGTACTGGAAAATGGTGGAAGTTCAATTCTGTGACTGTGCCGTGTAGACGCAGAGCCATGCTTGCGTTGTTTGTCAACGCTAAAGTTTAGTTTTCACATTTTCCCCCTGTTTTTTTTTCTGTTGCGCTGAATTTTTTGCTGGAAAAAGTATAACTTGGTTTACTCGCACGTTCCTCTGTGCTCGCGCTTCTCGACAATGACTTGTACAGAATGTTGATTTACGGTCACTAGCTAAATAAAGTATTTTAAATACATTTGGAATTAAATGTTTAACTTGTTGACTTTGTGCATTTATATAAGCATGAAACTAATAACCAAATAAATAATTAATCAAGTGTAACTAGTTGCTAAAGTTGTCCGTTTGGTGTTTACTGTTCGTATTTTTCCTCATAATGCTAACATTCAGCTTTTTGCTCTTTGTTGCGACGGTAAAATTACGTTTAATCCCAGTAAGCCAGCCTGTGCGCGTGCGAGTGTTTTATACTAAAATGCGTGCGCATACTTCATGGCAGAACATGATGTAGACCTTGCGCAGTAGAGAATATGTATGGTTTTTGGATATGGTTTCCGTCGAGCAGTAACAGTGACTGTAAAAAGTGCTATTTTTTGCATAAAACAACTGAGCTGTATATAAAGCCCTTTATGTTTGGCTTAATTACCGAGTCAGCCAGAATGCCACCAGAAAGTCCGTCCCCCTCTGACTGCTCGCTGTAAAACATGACCTGAGGCAAAACCTAGCTTTAACTTGTAGTACTTCATTTATAAAGCTAGTGTAAATTAATCATCTCTTTTGGCAGTGACAAACATTTTTTGCTACAAAATGTTTTTTTTATTATAGATTATTTAAAAGTTGCACTGATCAGGATTTGTGGCAGACTGCCAATCTCCAGTTTTATAAAGTTCTTTACCTTCCAATACCAATTTTGGCCAATTCTGTTTTTTTCTTAAATAACTATAAGAAAAACAATAAACAAAAGGCATTAAAATATGTTTTTTATTTTGTTTTTCTCTTTCCGGGCATGAGCAGCTCAATATTAATATCAATATTTTTCAATAAGTGAAAAATATTTAAGAGAGACTCGCTCTGAAAACAATGAAAGAATTGGTTACAGGGTTTACATTTAGCTATTTTTACCATTTCAGATTAGCAGCTAGCATGATTAGCAGAGGTTTTTATGTGTATTCCTGATAGAAATTAGATTGTTACCTCTGAGGTGTCCAATGTTTCATAACCCAGCAAGTTTCACACATCCAGATTTTAAAAGTTAAAAAAGATTAAATAAATCACATTTGGTGTATTCTGTTCACCCTTTTTGTTTTCTGCTGCAACCTGGACACGTTGCAAAAAATATTTTTTGATGGCATCTTAATTTGTTTTCTTGACTCAGTAGCAACATATATAGCAAAGACTACTGTTTTGAACATGCAGTGCATTAATTGACTGCAAAAAGGTTTAATAAAAAAAAGGGTCCTCCAGTCAATTGCTGGTCAGAGTAAACCAAGTATGCAAATTCTTCTGTGTCTATTTTTACTATGTTAACTCTTAATTGTCTAACCACTGTTGATAAATTCTTGTCTTATTAATGCTTTGAGGTTGTCATGATTTGATGCTTTCTGTTTCTCTCTCTCTCTGCTTTGACATTTGGGAAGGTTCCCAGTGGAGTAAAGATAAATAGTTTGTGAGTCCAAAGTTTTGTTTTATGTTTTCTTAATATGATATGATAATCAATCTTGTTAGGAAATCCATATGGCTCCTGGAGTGATGCACTTATGTTAATATAATTAAACAGTTATATTGATTACATTTGAACAATGTATTTTTTTTTTCATTTGCTGGAATACTGAAATGTGTCTGAAAATGTAAAAGAAAAAGGTTGTTTTGCTCATAATGTTTTAGTCCTTTAAAAATGAGAGCAAAGAGCAATTTTAAACACTTTGCAGAACCATTTATTGCTCTATTGAACCACAACATTTCTGTAGAACCTAAACAACAGAAAAATGTGAAACTCAGGCTATTGACTTATTGGGTTGTTTTTTATTTACTCCATAATTACAAACTTTTGGGATATTATTAGAAAGGAAAAAAGGCATTTGGGAAAAAATGTAATTTGGAAAAGAAAACAGATTTCATAGGGCCCTATGTTCGCTGATTGCTTTAACTGGTCCTTGGAGATGGTGTTAAGTTAAGCATTTCTTTTCATTGCCATGAACACATTTAAGTGAAAGAGCCCAGTTATATGAGGTGGTTATAAAATCTAAACCTAAATAAACGTCAACGGGTTGTTGTCTATATGTCCTCTACAAAAACCAGTGACTTCAAGTTTTTATTTTTAATTTGTCTTTTTGAAAAACAGTAACTGAAATCTCAGGTATGGTCATGTCAACATTTGTGGCAGGAACCATGAATAGTCACGTCTGGTTCTGTTGGCCTGTTCTTCAGGCCTGTGGTGCAGCAGGTTTTTCAGATCCATATGGACATTTTAGCCTGAGGCGAATATGTATCCATCGCCAAGGGAACATAAGGACAACAAAGTATCTGCCTAATATTTTGCTCATAAAATCTAATGACTGTTTTGAAGTTAGATCACTTGGTGTTAATTGCATGCTGTCTTGTGTGTTGTGATGCGTAGATCTGTAATCTGTGGTAGTCTGATGAGGTTCATCATGGCTGGAAAGGCACTGACTTTTCTGTAGTTGGATATACAAATATATAAGGCCCAAATATTTTAATTTTGATCTTAATTGAAATGCTTAGTTGCTTTGGTTACTTTTAGTTATGCTTTAATCAATTCCATACTATTCAACAAAATCATAGAACAAAAAATATTTAATATTAGGTCATAATATCAGGTTCTTTGACTCTATTGAAATTTATGTAAACTCTCACCTTCGTTCGCATACAAAGTTCATTGGCCTTCATGATGACGTCATGATGTCCGTCCTCTATGGACATCATAAAAATCCTCCATGCTTGCCTTCATTTTTAAACATTTGACTGTTTCAATGGAGATGATTGCCATGGAGACCAGTCCTCCTGTTTGGGATCTATTCCAGATGTATTTTTAATATTTTTCTGAATGTTTGTTTTCTGTCTTTTCAATGTGCATGGGGCTCAGCACTGCCCGCTATCAATGTGGAATGGTATACTTTCTGCTTCACCCTGAACATTGTCTCTTCACATTGGTGGCCAATCAGAAATTCCTAAAGATGTCACACACATTTATTACATTTGTTAAATAGATTGTGGAACTCACAGTCGAAAATGTGTCATGAAGAGGAGAAAACAGGAAAACAAAAAAAAAAGTGAAATTTTATAGTCCAGAAAATACAGTACCTATTTTACTTGTCATTCATGGTGGCAGGTGAATCTCCACTAGCTGCATGTCACTGATGTAGATAAGGGTTTAAATCAGTTAATCTGAGGTTTTAAAATAAGAGTGCCTGTTGACATCCTGCTGCTCTTTTTATATTATCTCAAAACAGACAACAGATCACAAGCTGTTCCTACTAGAAGAGCTTGTGATCTAGTAGGAACCTGCTATACTGGGGTATTACACCCAATATTGCAACACCTCAGTGTTGGGTGGGTGTGGGAGGGCACAATATGCCTGAACGACAGACAAGCCTCCAGTCACTAGTTGGCAACAGTGCTCAAACTGATCAAGAAGTTGAGTGTGTAAAAGAAGCACACTACACAGACACACTGGTGTACAGAGCTGACAGAGGAGGAGAGAGACAGAGAGGTTTGTGACATTGAAAAGAAAAGTGGCGCAGGCACCAGAAAAAATGCTATCAGAAAAAGACCAGGAGATATGACCAACTTTCATAACCCTTAGGTACGCTGTGAATGTAAAAATGTATTCACTTTTCAAATCAATATATTCTCAGCGGCTACACCAGCTTGTCCTTTAAGTAAAAAGAATCAAAACTGAATCTCCAGCCAGTTATGTAGCAGCCAACTTCACTCGCACAAACTGCTTTGTTCATTTCATATCTGTCCGTTGTCCCTACCTGCTTATTGTTGCAGGTAGATGAGCCAGCTGGGGGGCTGGCGCCTATGTCCAGCAGTCAGTGGGGGGTGCTCCTGTTAACAGTCTGTGTGACGAAGCTGGAAAATCTCAAACAGAACTTGAGACAGAACCCACAAATGCCTGGGTGAAACATGCAAACTCCACACAGAACACCTGGTATTTAATCCTGTTAACCCTAACCCCAATTCTACCCTTTATGCTAGAATTTGTTGATAAAATCGAATTACTTTCCAGAAAATGCATGCTGCTTAGTGGTGAGAAAAGGCCTTTTGTTCATTCTGGAGTATTGTAAATTGTTGTATCATTTTTTATTTTGCACTTATTTCCTTCGTCAGATTGGTTTTGTTTTTGAACCTTTGTAATTAGCTCCTCCCTCCTTGCTTTCTGTGCTCAGAGGATACCATATAAAAGAGAAAATCATCCAATGACAGAGCATAGTTAAATCTCAACAATATTGTCATATGAAACAGTTGATCCCTTCAATGAAGCACGAAATCCATTTGTTAGTCATAACAGCACATTTAAAAAGATTCAAGCTTGGAGTTTACAAAATTATAAAGAGTGAATCAAACAAATGTTTTTCTCAGAAAGCTTTATTTTTATGATTCTTAAATTTGATCTCTTACTGATTACTTGTGCAGCATTTTTCACTTTGCTGTTGCTGCAGACGTCGTCTATTTGCCCCGACTGCACGATTACAGCATGACTCATGAGGATTTCTCTAATCACATGCAGGCATGAGTCTTTCCATGTTATGGTTCACATCCCCAGTTAAATTTATTGTAAATTACCATTTCACCTAAAATCATGATCTGTCATGTTAGTGTGAAATACTTGAAGAAGCTCAGTTTGGGGGGAAAAACTGGAGTTGTTTTGCTTGGATGTTTGATCACTGCCTAGAAACATTTTCTAATATTAGAACATTTTCTTGATTTGCCCGGCTTCTTTGGTGACTGTGGAGCACATGGCCAGACCACTGACCAATCAGAGTGCAGGACTGGCTTTCCCTCTCTCTAGCAACAGTGAGTTACTTGCTGCCTATTCATTATTTATTTTCCTGTGGTCTCCCTCTGCTGCGTGGACTGTGCTGGTAGGAAAGTGCTCCGTTCGTCTCCCTCTCTGCCGTTTTCCTGCTTTCTGCTGCTCTCTACCCAGACTGAACACGTCTAAAAGGGAATGGATCTGCGGACGCCGAGCTGACCAGCTGCTGTGCTGACCTGTAATGCAGAACTAAGACACTTGGACCGTAACAGACTCTTTTCAACCTCACAGGACTTGTTCTACTCTGGAACTTACTATTAAACTTGTGCTCAGCTTTTTTAAAATCGTAGATTTTTTTGGTGCTTTTTTGTGATGCATTTCATTGACCGTAAATAAATAAAACATGGCAACTGGAGAAACAACAGGACTTTTTCTCAGGATGACAGCGAGGGGAGGGGTGACAGTAGGAGGCTGGACTTTTTGCATGTTTTATGGGCTCGGGCTGGGGGGGGTGAGGAGCAGGTGGAGGGATGAGGAAGAGGAGTTTTGGCTCTGGGTGGGTGGGGGGGGATGGTGGTGTGAGGATTGCGGGCTGTGGTTGGGTATGCCAGTGCCACGTGTCTAGCCTGGCACTTCTTGCTTGTCGATCTGGAGGATGTGGGACTGAGAATCTTGCTGAGCCCGTCCAGCTTCTCTCTGAGCAAAAAGTGGGGTGAGTTTTGCATGATCCTGCATCTGGATATTGCCCTAACCTTAAACATTCTCTTTCAAATCCAAATATTGAATTATTTATATATATATTCTTATTCATAAGGCGTTTTCAGTAAACGTGTGTGCGCATTCGGAATGGCATGGGGGAGAGAAAATAACTAGACTCAGGTTTAGAAGCATGCACTTTTGGATTCATGCATGCAGACTGGACGCGTAGCTGATTATTTTGTGCACCATCACTGCAAATGCTGTCCATTCATAGAGATTTCTGAAACGGTGGCATACACCAGGCCTCTCAGGCCGGGCCTTCGGTTTGTCGGATTTAGCCATTTTGGAAAAGACCCTAAATATTGTTTTAGCAAATAAACCAAAACAACCGGATGATCGCAGTCACTATTCTGCCTCTTCCAAATCTTATTCCTACCTGTTCCTGCTCCTCAGACATCATTTCTTTCTGATCAGACTTTAATAGGAACATTGTCCTTGCCAGGTCCACAAACTACAGGTGTCGTACTTAATCTGGAAATAATAATCTCTTATCTATCTCATAATTTCTATTTTGAAATGCAATGTAGCAGCAGTTCATACTTAGCCTCATTCTTAGATTGTTAAATAGACTTCTGATTGGTCCATATTTTACCAGGGGTTCTATAATATTGTTTTCAGTCTCTAATTTTTAAACGGATAATTTAAAAATAATCGCCTTTCATTTATTAGGCAGAACAAGGAAGACGAGTCCGCTTATTTATGACCGTTAACCTTTATAAGCTGTTTTCTTTTAGATGCTCGGCAAAATCTATATATGCCTTGTGAATTTCATCAGCCTTTGCAGTTATTTATATTGTGGTTTTCAATTACACATAATCCCCGATGATGTATTTGCTGCATTTACATATATAAATATTTGCACGTTAATGACTATTTGTTTTTAACTAGCTTTATCTTGCGTAGAATAAATGTGATAGGGAGTGACTGAAGTGTTTTGACTAAAGCAAACCAAAATAGATCTGAATGAACACAGTTACTGCTTTTATGTCCCATGTAGGAACAACTGTGGCAAAGCGTCCTGCCTTTTTAGGAACATTCTGGCTGATTTGTGGTTCATGTCTTTGCTCATACTGCAAAATCCTTCCTTCCACTTCTGTTCATCAGAAGTGGATGTGTGTTTTGTGCGGTGGTGTGCGTTTTGAAAGAACGGTTATTTCATAGTGAAACTTGTTGTTTCTGTGGAAGGTGCTCTGCAGAGGGAGTGAATTTAGCTAAGGCTCCAGTCCAGGTCCCAGTCTGCTGTTGGCTATGACGCAGCATCATCATCCGATCTCTCCTTCCTAAGTGTAGACTGCACAGATGCATGGAGCTGTCGCAGTTCGCCATTTTCATGCATCGCTTTAGCTTCATCGGTCTATGCCACCTTTCTTTGGGTATTTATCGAACAGCGTCGTCCTTTTAGCCGTAACTGTGATTGTTTCGTAACATCTTTTTTTATTATTATTTTCAAATTAGTATAACTTGTTTAAACTTATGTTTTTTTCTACTCTTTGTTTCTTGTTTCTCTTATGCAGGTCAGTTATTCCTTCTTCTGAATTTCTGCAAACTTAAAGGATTCAAAAGCTCTCTACTGCAAACAATTTTCCTCCAATCAGTCTATTTAGTGCGTGGAGATTCACCGACACCGGGCTGTTGGCGTGGCGTAATCTTTCATCAGAACACAAAAGTAGGACCAGTCTCAAGGTTTTTGCTGCTTAAAGGAGTATGTTGCCGACGCTCTCCCTCTGCTCCATCATTTGGCTGAACCGCGGTATCAAGCTGAGGAAAGTACAGCAGTCCAGCAACACTGGTCAGCTCTGAAGCCGCTGCCACCACAGCCATTACAGCAGCTACCTTATAAACTAGTAAAAATGCTTCTAAGCTTTGGGTGACTTTCCCTCCTTTCTTCGGCCCCCCAGCCTAGAAACCACAGCACCAACACCTCTCTTTAGTGACTCAGCAGCAGCTTCAGTTTCTGAGCGGGATTCCATTATCGACGGAAAAAGGAACTCCTCCACTCAACAAAATGACGACAGATGGTTTCCAATACCGTGTGCTCTACACATTTACCAAGGACCAGGAAGAGGACTTGGACCTGCAGCCAGGGGACCTCCTGACTGTCAGTAAGGCCTCTCTGATGTCAGTGCAGAGCTACGAGGAGGGCTTTGAGGAGCACCCAGAGCGTCTAGGCTGGCTCCTAGGATACAATGAACGCACCAAGCAGAGAGGCGACTTCCCAGGGACCTTTGTCGAATTTGTCGGTCACATCAAAATGGCCCATCCATCAAGTCAGCCAAGGTCCCAGCGACCTCTCCCGGTTGCTCCCATACCAGAACCATCTCATGGTAAGATCTTTCACATTATTTTAGATGTTAGATTTTAGCCCATTTTTGCTTGACGCTGGTGTTCTGTTGGTTTGGCATGCCCTCTCAGAATAGCATACCGGAAGTCCACCAGGTTTGTTTATCAGCCAACATACCGATGATGGCGAAGAGGTATGTTGTTTTGATGGGTGTTATACTGAACCAGTATACCCGTTTATAAGCTACTATATCAGTGTATCTCACTGAAACAAAATAATAAACAACAAATTATTAATAATTTATTGTTTACAGAATGGTTGGTTACCAGGGCCAGTTAGCTTGGGCTAGTTTGAGGAGTACAAGGAGGAGAGGTGCACCGATTCATCGGCCAGCCAATTTATCAGTATCGATTTCCTTCATTTTGAGAGATCGGTGATCGCTGATACTTACATGTCAAGCAGATCTTATCCTCTTATCTTATCTACCTCATCAAAGGTCTAAAATCAACCATCCATCCATCCATTTATTTTCTAAAACCATTGCCCCTAGTGGGATCTGGAGGGTTGCTGGTACCTCTCCAGCCAATGTTCTGGGCGAGAGGCGGGTTCACCCTTGACAGGTCGCCAGTATGTCGCACTAAAAATCAAACACTGTCATATTTTGTTCTCCTGTGACAGAGGTTTGACTGACAGGGCGGCCCACCAGGTCATGTCTGCACAGTCGCGGTTAGCAATAGTCATCCCCCTGTTGCCAACTCAGCAACTTTCTTGCTGTATTTAGAGACATTTCAGACAAAATAAATCAGTATTGGCCAAAGATGCAGCCTTTTTAAAGATGCAGCCTAAAGTAGAGAAAAGAGAAGTGTTGTATCTGAACAATAACTGACATTTGCTAAATAAACCCTCCAATTTGTTAAGCAAAGAAAAGCAATGAATTACATTTATGTAAGCATTCACAGCCTTTGGTGAATACTTTGTTGACTTAATGTGTCGTTGAATCTGATGCCTCCAGCTCATCTCACCGCTCTGTAGGCAGATTGGCAGGTTCTTTTCTGCAGTTCTTCTCCAGCTCCATCAGGTTGGTTGGAGACGTCTGTCGGCCATTTTCACATCTCTCCAGAAATGTTCAATCAAGTTCAAATTTGGCTGCAAAAATCTCAAAACATTTTTCCACATCGTCATAGTGGATGTATAACATGTTGAATAAGACAGCAACATAAAATGTGGAAAAGGTGAGCACTGTGAATACTTTCCATATGCACTGTATCTAAAAATTACTGTAACATTAAACATGAAAAGAGATTAAGACACATTAAGTTGACTTGCAGAGAGGTAGATGTAAAACATCTGTGTTGTGTGACGCATGTCAAAAAGTACACCCCTATCCCTGTCTCTCATTGAGGCAGTGCTTAGGATTTATTCTTGGGTTTGTTCCTTTTTCAATCATCATCAGTTGTAAAGAATAGTTACTCATAGTTCAGTAATCTGTACATGCATCTGTTGTCGGTGTGCATGTGTAAATGACCCATGTAAAATTACGCAGCACACTGAAAAGTAGAGAGGTTCCAGGGTGTTTTTGCATCTACCCATCCAGAGATGACACACAGCTCTGCAGTGTTTGCAATGCTAATGCATCGCTGTATTGCTCCCATGAAAGAGGAGCTTTAGCTCCAGCAATTGTATTGTCAAAGGACAGGTTGGGCTAAACCTTAGTGTAACTGCAAAGTTCACAAATATCATCATTTAGATAAATGTTTGTTTTTTATAATACTGTTTAATGTTAATGTTCAATTCAACTACCTGCTGGCTACTGCATTTCATATTGGCCATTATTTTTCTTAGTTTTAATTTTATCCTGGCTTATTTAATCAGGATAAAACTCTTTGAGATCAAATATCTTTTTTGCAAGAGAATAGAGTACAATTAAGAAACAGAGCAGTATCAAACTAACCTAATATTATTACTCCTGAATAGCATGCTTTAGCTACATAGGGTGTCTCCAGGTTGAAGGACCTGGCCTACCTTCTACCGGTTCATCATCTGGTAGATTGGGATCTTCGTCTACTGGGTAAGCCGGGTTCTTTGTTTATTGGGCAGATCTGGTCCTTCATCTAGCAGTTGGGGCAGGTCCTTCATCAACAGGGTAGGCCGACTCCTTTGTTTACCATGTAAGCTAGTTTCTTCATCTTTGGATAGGTCGAGTTCTTAATTTCCTGGGTAGGGCAGGTACTTCATCGGGTCCTTAGTCTACCTGGTAGGTTTGATTCTTCGTCTACTCAGTAGTTCAAATACTTTGTCTATAGGGTCCTTTGTCTACCAGGTCCTTCATCCATCAGATAGGCCGAGACCTTCGGCTTATCTGATGCCTTTTTTTTTTACCATAGAGGAAATGGTAAAGTAACATGGAGAAATGCCTCACATTGTGTTACGTATTTGCACAGTGGCAACAAATTTGTCCAGAGCTTCTGTCTAATTTTTTGGTATGGGGGAATTTTTCTGCCATAATCCAAGAGCACACATGTTCAGTCTGAAAGCATGATTTCATGTCTTTTGTTCTCAAAACTTGTAATACTTTTGCTTACATTTTCGTTTTGATAGCAGAACGTCATGTCTTTCCTCTCAAAACATATAATACTTGTACTCAAAACTTCTCTCGCTCACAGTCTCTGCTCAGACTTTCTGCTTGGTTACGAAACATTGAACTGCCTTTTGGCACAGTCGCCTGGCAACCTCTCAGTCAATAGAATGAAAGTATTGTTCTGGTGCGTTTGTTTCCTTCTAGAGAGTGTGCCTGTGTTGCTACTATCAATTGTAGCAACTTGCGCCACCCCACTGGATGTAGGGAGAAACAACGACATCAGCTTTTTACTCCATAGTACACTAAACATACACCAGCAAGCAAAGATTTGCGCCAAGCAGAGACTAAGTATGAGCGTGAGGAGAAGTTTTCAGTACACTCATTACAAGTCTAGAGAAGAAAGACACGAAGTCCTTATTTCAAAATAAAAATGTAAGCAAAAGTATTACAAGTTTTGAGAACAAAAGAGATAAAATTCTGCTTTCAGACTGAATGTGTGCTTTTGGATTATGGCAGAAAAATTCCCCCATATTTCAGTGTGTTTCTTTATTTGTCCTGTGTCCCCTTACGGTGCCTTGTGATGGACTGGAGATCTATAAAAGGTGTATGCTGCCTTTCACTCAAGGACAGCTAAATATTAGCATTAACCTCACTGCAGCAGATAAACAAGTATTGGCAATTGTTGCACAGATGTCAGGGTTTCTCCCAGTGCATTGTAAGCCTGGCGGGCCACCAGGCTTTACTTTTGCCACCACCAGACTAAGCATTGCTTATCTCTTAAAGTCTTTTTAAAATGTTTATATTTTTTAAGACTTCGTAGTTGGTGTTCAGGGATTAATCTTACAATCTTTCAATAACACATCATTATCAAGTGATCTTTTCAAATTTCCTGCCATCTTTAATAAGATGAGCCAGTTGTCCATACCAGTACCCCGCCTCCACCTTGCTGGCGTCTAATGTGAAGTGGAGATTACTGATCCATCCATCTGGTCCATCAAGAGTCATTCTCATCTCATCAGTCCAAAAAACCTTTGAAAAGTGGTGGTCGGGTTTCAGCCTTCCTTACCTTGGCCATGTCTCGGAACATCTTGTCCTTCTGGTAACTCCAGGTAGGTTGCAGTTCTGGAATATGATAGCATTAGAAGATAATGGGTTCCTGGTAGCTTCATGTTCCATTCTTCTCAGTTAATTTATGTCTTTTTTTTCAACACGTTTCTTGCAATCATGTTGACTTTGCAGCAAAACGTTTGATGGTTGCCTCAATATCTTCTGAGAGACTTTTTACAATTTTGGACTTTTCAGAGACACCTCCATTTCTTTTTTGGCCCATTTTGCCTGAGGAAAAGAAGCTGCCTAATAATTATGCAGACCTTGATATAGGCTGTTGGTCTACTTAGACCAACAGCCCTCCTCATTAAGCAAAAACACATCAGCTGATATGTTTATACTCCATACACATTCAAGTTTATACAGCTTCGAGTTGGAACATATGCATAAAAATGATGATATGGTCAAAACTACAACTTGCCTAATTATTCTTTCAGCAGAATAGAGGACACATGTGGCATAAACCAAATACACTAGTCAAAGAAAAGAACCCCCTACCGATTCTAAAGAGTAGAGCTGGAAATTTCATTGTTTGGGGATGATTTGGTGTAGCAGGATTCTAGAATTCACCAGGAATTACACCTTGTATCATAGGATCATTGAGGAGTGGGTCAAAGTTTTCCTCAAACTGTTAGAGACTTTTAAATGGCTACAAGAAGCACTTCACTGAATTATTAAAGCAATAGCTACTAAGACCAGCTTTGCAGGGCTAGGTTTCCTGATCTCCTCGGTTAGGATACACATTTTGCTTAATTCCTTTGTTTAATGTGTAAAGCAAGATTAATTGTGTAAGTCCTGTTAAATCAGTTTCTTGACCAAAGATAAGAAATTAAATTACAGATCAAAATGACACTTCTTAAAAAAGAAATAAATATTTAATGAGAACTCCCAACTTTTTCATAAATTCAAAATAGCCACAGTAAGAAAGCACTCACTTCCAGACTTTCAACACGTCTTATGCTCAAATTAAATTGGCAAATTTGAGTCCCCACTTAGACTGCATTGAACTGCCTCCTTTTCAGCGCCGCATTTCCTTCCTTAAAGAGTTCTTCTGGTTTTGCCTTTTTGTCAAGCTTAAATGTTTCAGATCTTTTTAACACATTCTATTATCAGGCAAAGATGACTTCAGTAAAATCAAAAACTTATTTAAAAGTTTATGATTTCTTTTATTAGACAAAAAAATCAGCCCAAACCAGCCTACTCTGGGTCAATAATTTAATAGCCTTGAAAAAACTAGTTCGTGGTTGTGGACAACAGCAATAGTTCCCATTAAGTACTGATGTTAACTATGTTAATTGGCAGTACCTTTCTCATATTTGATGTATTTTTGCTTGATAATTTGGATCATGGCATTTTACAAATGTAATGTTTATAGCTTGTTTTATAATTGATGACTTGATGGTCATTTTATGATATCAATTTCTTTGTACTGCTTTGTTGCTGGAAATGTGCTATACAAATAAACTTGACTTGATGTTGTCAGACAGGTAGTTTCTGAAGCTTTTTAATTTAGCAGTGTTCTTACTGCTGAACCTGGTGAACTACATCTTTAACTGTCACCCTTTAATTTCCAGTAGTTTAGTTTTAGAGGGTACTCCCTTTCGGCTCTGACCGTGGGTTAACCCTTTAATCTTTTCTTACAACACGTCATAAGCCTTATCTCTTTGGAGGCACAGCCAACCAAACTCTACTGAATAATAAAGGGCTAATCCATGTGCTTACTGAAAAGTACTGGACTCTAGAGATCTGGCATTGATTCTGTCCATCCGTGGGGCCAGTCACATTAAACATTAACATGTGTCTTTGGCACCCAAAGTTATTGTGAGTTTATCAGCACAAAATGTCTGCCTCTCCTTTGCCCTGATGTGAGATTTGATTTGGACCACTTTACATGCTGTATGACAGGTGGACTCAGTGGCACTAAGCATGTTGGCTGTGAACTCTGATTTACCTTTGCTTTAACCCTTTGTCTATTCATTATATTAGCGCTAAGGCTATTACTTTAAGCTAACGAACTCTGTTATTCAGAGATCACTTGACTGATACACTAAGCTTTAGTTTATGTTCCCAGACTTTATAGCTTAGGTTATATCCACTCTGTTACACCGGAAGAATGCATCTTGGAAAAGTAATTAATATATTCAACTACAGTAAGAATGTGACAAAATCTCACATGCTTACAACTACCTATACCTGTTGTGTTTGAAGTGGAAGAGGTCAAGCAGAGGAAACTAAGTAGGTAAAGAGACAGGAGAGAGCAGCTAAAATGACAACTAGAACAGTAGAAAGACCAATTATTTTTACTTCATTTAGTCCGTCTTTACTTTGACCCGGAATCAGAATTTGACATTTTTAGGGGACATAAACAATATACTTACGAGTAGGCTGAATGGACCTGTGTGAAGCTGCTTTATTGTGCTTTCACAGATCTGGTGTTGGAAACATATCGGGTGTCTCACATGTGTTGCGTTTGCAGAGCTGCTCCACCTCACACACATTCCCTAAAAGAGATTCCTCAGTACAGACTGTACCGTTGGAGCTTCCTAGTAGCTGCTATTTCAATCCAGCAGCTAGCAGGAAATTATTTTGCACACCTTGCAATAAAGTGTTTGGAAAGATCTTACCGAGGAAAGAAATATTGCAAAATTCCTTGCAAATATTTCTGAAGTAGCGCTATAGAATCAGTGACTTTGATAGCAAAAAATTACAAATTGCAAAATCCCAGAGGTGCTGTTTAGCACACTTTTGATGTGTTGTGCTACAAGACAACAACAGATCATTAAGACTTATTGCTTGAAAAAGAGACCCTATAGACAGCTTGGGCGGTGTGGTGGTATTGCTTGGCTGGGTTTTATTTCATTAAAGTGAATAGAGTCGTGTTTTGACATCATATACTGCCTATTTGTGTTGCCCCATCAATAGTCATTTTCATGTAGATTGTTAAGTTAACATTCTGTTTAACTTAAAGTCTTTTGAACAAACATTTTATCTGATACTGTCACTTACAGATGCACTGATCCGATATTAATATATGTTTCAGTCCCGATGTTGAAAACAATTAGATCAGGTATCAGTGTCAATGTGCCTGATCCGTAAATGAAGATCTGTTCAGATTATATTTACAGATCTATTCAGATTCTATTTGAATATTTCTATGCTTTGTTCTCTGTGTGACATTGTGCTTTATTATGTATTTTATAATTCCTAATTGGACTTTCTAAATAATTTCAAAGAAGGTTTGTGGGAGGATTTGGTTTTTCTGCGTGTTAATTGAGTCTCTGTGTCGTCTTCTCTGCCCTGATTGCTCCCAGCTGTGTCTCTTGTACCCTGATTACCTCTTGCGTCTTTAATCCCACTTGTTTCTGTGTTTCCCTGTCAGATCTTTGTCTTTGCTGTCGTACGTCGTGTTGTTGTCTTGTAAAGTTTACAAGTTGCTATTAATGGTTGAGCTTCTGGCCTTTTGCTCACCTGTGCTGCCTGGACGTTTGTACTCGCTTGAAATATTCATTAAATCATCAAACTTGGTTGCTCTCTCACCTCTCTGCTTTTGGGTCTGAACCAACAACAACCGCAAATCATGACAGTTTGTTGCAGTTTGTTTTTTACATAGTGAACCTATTGTTTTTGCCCGTTTCTTTATCATTTATTTTACATTGGCTGTTCTACTCCTAATTGGAGTACTGAACAAATGAAAGTTGTTTTTACATGTTTGACCAAATTTTGTTTGTTTAAGTGTGCGGTACTGGTGCAGAGTTACCAAATAAATTTGTAATTCAGTGCATTCATGTCTGTTAAAAAAACAAACAAACATTAAGTCATTCAACACTGCTTTTCTGTATCGGATCGGTATCGACTGACACTAAGCTTAAGGTATCAGTCAGTATCAGTATCGTAAGGGGAAAAAGTGGATTGTGCATCCCTTCTGCCAGTAGGCTTCATTAAGATAATTTGCTGGGGCGAAACCTACCAAATGAGAAGTGTGTTCTATAATAAGTGACAATCATGTCAAAGGTTAACACACACCATCATCTTATCTCTCTTTTATAGTTCAGTAATACAGACATTTTGAATACTTCTCGTAGCAACAGATGTTGTAAATTTAACAGCCAAACGGTTTGACTTTTCAGAAACAGATTTAGTAACCTAGGGAGAGTTGTTTCCTTTCTCCCCTCCCCGGCCTCCCTCTAAATGCCTGCTGAAGTGAACCATGCCTTGGCATTTTTGCAAACTCCTCCCTTTGTCCTCCTTCTTGCTGCCTAAAGCCCCCTCTGCCTAACGTGTTCCTCTCTTTCTTCTGTCCTCCCAGCTCTCTCCCTGATTCACATACACACAGCCTGTACTGTCTCTGGGCAGCCCATAAACCGTGTTAGCAAGGCAGCACTCTGAAAGGAGAGGCCTCGTCTCTTTCTCCCTGCTCTCCCTGCTCTCCCCGTGCTACAGAGAAAACATTTTCAGAGCCGATGTAGGAGGCTGGGAGAGGGTCCTGAGACAGTAGAGACAGAAAAAAACAAAGGTTATACAGAGAGGCTTAAAGGGGACAAGACAAGAGCTACAGTGTCACCACCTACAGAACCAGATGGATTCAGTTTCCCAGCACACCGCTAAAGAATATAATTCTTCTTTAGTTCTTTTTTTAGCATGTCAGAGACTGCAAAGGTATTCATTGGAGCAGTAAATAAAACCCCTAACAATGACATACATTTGACTATTGTGTATATTTGGGATTAAAATCTTTCTAAGAATTGTTGATACTTCTCTCCATTTTTACTGTTCACTTACATGAGCAAGCAACATTTTAATGTGCATTAATTAGGAAGCAACATTCAGCTTCTATGCACCACAAATCTGGAACAAATTTCCAGAAAACTGCAAAACATCTGAAACACTGAGTTTTAAATCAAGACTAAAAACCTACTTCTATTTAACAATGTATTTATCAACATTGCTCCGAGACGCAGCTCCTATAATGAGCTCAGCAGATGTGCAGTTCTACCAGGTGTTTTGCTAATAGCTGCTGGCTAGTCTGAAGGAGCTGAGAGGGGAATCACAGGAGAGGGCTGCTCTATGAGGCCACAGCTCAGAATCTTGCAGGAGGAGTTGCAGTTTTGCAAGGCTGAATGGTTGCCATGGGAGATGAAAGGATTTCTCAAACATTGATGAAAGAATCAAAGCAACACTCCAAGTATGTTTTTGTTGAGGGAATAACATTAGAACATAATGTAAAGCTCAAAAAAGTACATTTTACATAATACTGCTCTTTTAAAATATCTTGTGTAACTGTACCATCTATACTACCATCATTTTTAATATCTAACTGCATAAGCAATCTGATTTTAATTCATTTTAATTTTATGTGCTATTTAAAGGACCTGCAATTGGGAAATTATTTTATTTTTTATTTTTTTACATTAGCAGAATATTGATAGTTTTTATTTGTCCTGTGTAATGGAAATGCAGGTACTAACTCTCTCTAAAAGATGATTCATCCGAGCATTAAAACTTTTTGTAACCCTTTTCTCTGTGTTTGCCACAGTTGTGGGATCTTTTTCCAATGCCCATGGGATTGAAAGTATTCTGTTGGGGCTTTACAGTGTGCCCGGTCATTGTGATGGATTGCCTGTCGACATAGTTGGGATGTACTGAAGACATGGAGTAGTGAAACCGGAGCATCAGCATCAACAGTGTTAGACACTGTCCATGAGCCAGACGCCAGCTGGTCTTGTCGCCACCTTTCATGGAGTCACTGACATGGTTTTAAAATGCTTGGCAGGTTTTATCCTCCTTTCTGTGTTTTACCCATTTTTTTTCTAAGTCCGAGTTTTACGAAAAGGCTGAAAATGTCAACATTCTTAGCTTCTACAGAAACTAAGTTTAGCAGCTGAAAATCATGACTTACAGAGTTTTGTTACAGTGTTAACTCCTAAATGTTTAGATTGATAAGAGAAGAGAAGCTCAGATATGGTTATTTAAATGCCATGAACAATCAAATTTAACAACTTAGAACAGGTTTTTAACGAGGCTCATATGTTAGCTTTTGAATATAAGCCATCACAGTATTGAACATCTATAAAGCAGAACATTTTGTTCAGTCCTTCTGTAAAATAGTTAAAGTTATAGCTCACTGGATGGACAGATTCTGAATTAGATTAAGGTCAGGACTTTCATGGGATGCTTTGGTCTCTAAAGAGGTCAGACTATAGGCTCAGGGTGTTCATACACATGCAAAAGTTCCAGCTCAAGACTTTTATAGTTAAAGAGAAAAGAACAATTAATTGCATTCAGATTTTTAACATGTAAAAACGTATGTGATTAATTAATCAAAAGTAATGTGTTAAACTTCTGTCCCTACTTAGGTTTGGAATTAAAAGCAGAGATGCACTGATCCAAAATTAATATCTGTGTTGGCCTTGATATTGAAAACAATTCTAGATTGGGTGTCAGTGACTATGAGCTAAATCCATAGAGATTCAGTCAATTTCTATGCTTTGTGCTCTGGGCAACCCCATCCTTTATTATTTATTTTACAGTTTATTTAGAATTCCTACGTGTACTTTCTGAGCCATTTGAAAGAAGGTTTGGTGAAGTTTATTTTTTACATGTTTGACCAAGATAGTCAACCTGTTTGAGTTTCTTTATCATTCATTTTACATTGGTTGTTATACTCCTGATTGAACAAATGAAAGTTGTTGTTTTTACATGTTTGACTAAGCTTGTGAAACTGTTGATGTATTTAAGTGTCTGTGCTGGTGCAGAGTTACTGTATAAAATAAATGTATAATTCTGTACATTTATGTCTGTGTTTTAGAAAAAAGCCTTTTAAGTCAACCAGTATTTTTTTCTGTATCGGATCGGTATCGGTATGAGTACTGATTGATACTAAACCTCTGATATCTGTATGGGTATTGGGAGTGAAAGAAGTCCCTCGTTAAAAGTGTCTGATTCTTCGGTTTCCTGTGTTTTGCTAACACTGAGCAGAAGATATTATGCATCCAGAAGCAGATCCTGTGACATGATAGTGAGAATGAAACGAGGTCTGCTGCGAGGCTACAGAGCCAGTTCAGAGCAGAGTTTTCAGGGTTAACTGGCCAATATGGAGCCAGGCAAAGGGAGAGGCACAAAGAGGGAAAAGAAGTGAGAAAGAAAATGAAATGAGAGAGGCCTGAAGGGGGTGAAAGAGTGGAGGAGAAAATCCACCGAGAACAAGTGTGCAGGAGAGTGAAAGCAAGATGACGGAGAGAAGCTGGAGAACAAGGCAGAGAGACACTCAGGAGGGGCTGAGGGGGCTTTTAGAGAAAGAGAGAGAGGACGTGGAGGGAATGTGCTGACACGGCGTTTCTCCTCTGAACTCCCCAAATTAATAATCAGCAGCGGTTTAGCCGAGCCAGGAACATTCGTCGGCTGCCAAGCCTCGACCAGGCCAGGGCCCCACCACCTCCCACCAGCCCCCACATCCAGAGGAACAGCCCACTCCCCCCCAGACCCATCCACCCCTTCAACCCAAAGTCCTGAATGGAGCAGGAGGCTCTGGCTGTTCTGACTGGGCCGAGCCGGGCCTGGCACTGGGCTTCTGCTTGTTCAGTAGTTTTAATCCTTTATTGTGCTCCACTCACGCAAAGAGCCGAGGTGAAATCCCGAGCAGGATGGAGCGCTGGGGAAGAGGGATGGAAAGCCAGAGTGGAAAAACGAGAAGAGGAGGGGGAGAAGGACAGCGAGGGAAATGAGATTTCTTTTTTTTCTTCCTCTTTCTTTTCTTCCTGCTGAAAAGGTTTGATTTAGTCCGTGGAGAGTTGTGAAGTAGATAAAGTTTTTTTTCCACCATCTGCAGTTTTTCCTCTCTTCTTTTCCTGCTCCTTAGTTAGTGACTTGTTTCTTTCATCAGTTTATGTGCACCAAACAAATTTGTTACTCGAGTAAATTAAATTTCCCTTTGAAATCAATAAAGTAGTTTTGAATTTGAGTTTGAAGATTCAATTGTTTGCTTTATGGACATTAGTTCATTTTAATGCATTGTTTTTTTTTTTTACCAAGCAAGGTGCAGATATGAAATCCAGTATGTCCACCTCTTTGGACACAAAACTCTCATCTTTCATCTGGTTTTCTGTACAGGGAAATGGTGTGTGGACGTTGTGGTGGTGAGCAGCAGGCTCCTGCAGGCCGGAGTGTAACAGAGGTTTGTGTTGTTGTTTCAGCTGTTCCAGTGCCAGACCTAAGCCAGCAGTTCACTCCACCAGAGACGGCTCCCCCAGCCCTGGTCAGCTTCATCCAAGCCATCGAACACAGAGGTGCATCCACGTCACCCGGCTGTCCGTCCATCCTGTGGCCGAGCTGACACTATTCATCCACCTTCAGTTGCGGGTGGTGGAGCCCAGCAGGACTCTGTTTGCAGTTCTGCCTCCTCCTCCAAGACACAGTCTTGAAATGAAAAGGGCCACACAGTGTATTCATGATCAGGTCTTTTTCAACTTTAATGAGGCCTTTATCTTGTACAATACAGCAGGAAAACAAATCTGTTAGAAGGAAACAAATAAGAAAGGTGCAATAACTTCTAAACAGGATCATGACTTCTGGCTAATCAATTTTGTGAATCTGCCACTTTTTTCCCTTGCAGCGATGTTGTAGTCCAAGTTTACTTATGCCAAAGTTGCAAGCAAACAAGTCAAACTGTTCTAGCACTTATTAACACACAGGGGTTCTTACATCATGCATCAGAGCCTCTTCGAAGTGTCTGGTATCTGTTTGCGCAGAGCAAAGTCTGTTCAGTATCGCAAGATTTTCCAAGACTTTGTCTGGTTGAGGGTCAACTCCTTCTCTCTACTAAAATACAGCAAAGCAGTAAACTCCAAATAACTCTAACATGACAGCAAAGCTTATTCTACACATGAATGTTGTGTGTTGATAATGATGTCCTGGCCATTGGTTTTATAGTGGTAGCATTGAGCCTTCTGCGTCTGTTAGCATTGCGTGCTAGCTTTTAGCTCTCTCCTTGAGGACATAACTGTACTGTGTGTTTTGGATGTAATTACTTAGCTTCATTTGTGCTGTTTTTACCTTGGGAACAGATGATTCAAATGCATTCAGTGACGTTCTCCTGCTAGCTACCTCCTTGAATATGTTGAGATTTTGTTTACTTCAGCCATATTGTGTTTGTATTAATATTTTAAAAGGTATCTGACATGCACAGACACTGCAGTTAAACTAAACTTCATAAATCATCAATACACATCAGACATGCTGGTCAATGGTTCAGGTATTATGGTTCAAAAGCAGCTTTAAACAGGTGGGTTTTTAGTCTAGATTTAAAAGAACTCAGTGTTTCGGCTGTTTTGCAGTTTTCTGGAAGTTTGTTCCGGATTTGTTTTGCTTAGAAGCTGTCAATGTCTGGTCTGCTCTGCCTTCCCAGAGCCACAAGGCCTGAGAGGTCTGAAATCTTTAATGTATTCTGATGCTCAGCCAGTCAGTAATATTATGTTAAATAATATTGCAGCTCTAACAGAACTAAAGCCACAAGCTTCGTACTGATTTCTTTCTATAAATTCATCTAATGTTTAATCAGTACACTCTTGTTAAAATGCATTTTACTAGAGCTTGGTGCAGATCATTTTGTTATCTCATGTTCCATGTTGCTCACTCGAACAGTGGTAAAGTGGAAATATTGACATTCAGTAAAAGTATGACAGCTGTCTCTGAATGGAAAGCAGAAATACGAGAGCTGCGCTGCAGAACTGCCTCTTCCACACATGCTGTGTGCTTTTCACTTCTACCTGACAGACAGACCTGTCTCCAGGAACTGCCTGGTGGATGCAAACTGTCGAAACCCATTTTTTTTCAAGCTCGTCTGTCAGAAATACTTTCTGGTCTGTTAACGTTGTCAAATGACCTGCTTCTCTGTTGAATGACCTGTACTGTGTACACTGCTGCTAAACCACCAAAGGGAAAACCACATGTCCCAGGATCCATCTTTTTTAGAAGACAATATGTTAAACTATTCCAATTCAAGCCATCAGTTTCTCTTCTTCTTGAGTTTATTTCCCTACTTCTTTCTTTGAACTTTTATTGATGTGCTCTTTCTGTTCTTCTTAGGACTGGACAGTAAAATATTGTACAGAACAGCAAGCACCTCAGACAGCTCAGTGTACACCCTGAGCACCGGTGAGTACAGTGATTGGGTTGGAAAATATAGAAATGAATATATATATTTGCTCAGATCTCATTGTTGGATTCTGGGGTGCTCTGATTTCAGTTTTCTGGCCGATTTTTAAAAAGCTTGAGCTGCCAATACAGATTTAATTTTTTTTTTACCTGAAACATTTCTGAATATAGCAACAAAGATGCTAGGTTGGCAACATTAATGTGACTATTGTTCACCAGACAGGAGCAGACGTGACCTCATGGTCAGGTCATAGAGATTCAATGAAGATGTCACTGAATCTCTAAGATTCTGTCCTATGTTTACCAGGAGTCAGTCATAAACTTCCTTCTATGACTGTTCCTTTAACATTCTGTCTGCTTCAGAAGGCGATGCTGCTCAGAGTGACCTGGGTTTCCTGTCTGAGAGCGTCCTGCGCTACCTGAGAGACCTCCCGTCACCTGTCATCCCTGCCTGCATCTATCCGCAACTTCAAACTGCAGTCATGCAGCAGCTGCTTCAGCAGCAGTCTGCAGGTGGGTCCGACACTGAGTAGACACGCAGTATGTGGTTCTACTGAGGGGAGGTCCGAGAGGATTGTTTTTGTTTTGGAAAAGTAGTAGTCTTAAAGTATACCAGAACTCATTCTGCTCAAATTTGATGCATAATTTTATGCAGCAAATTATCATAAAATTTGATACATATTGAATTTTATCTTTAGTGATTTTATTGATTATTTTTGGGATAATAAGCAGCACTGTGCAGCCGACTTTATCAAATTCTCTAAAGCATTTGATGCAGTTAATCATGAGATTTTAATACAGACACCTCACTCTGACTTGTCAGATCAAACTCTTCAGTACTTTGACAACTGTCTAACTACTACATTGTAGTGTATTCAACTAAGAGGTTTAACTTCATCTTGGTGTTTTCTTCATTGTAAAACAACAGCATCTAACATGGTGATATATACATGCTGGTGATACTGTTTTAGATGGTTCTGGTGTCTTATCTAAGCGTTTTTAATCAAATAAAGTCAGCCTTTACTGTTTTACAGACAAGTATTCATCACCTTAGACTTGTTTTAAATGCAGATATGTCAAAGACGATGCTGTTTTCTAATGGGTCATTTGAAAGTAAAGGTAATTTCAGTCGTTACTACAGCTGAAGGTCTGAAAATTGAAAAAGTGACACAAAAAAGAGATTTTTAATCTCGATGGGATTTTCCTGCTGAAATAAAGGCTAATAATAAAATAATCTTCTGGGAGTTTAAAAATCATTCAGTCAAATATACATACACAATTAGTAGCTCTACATAAAGTAATTCAGTTTTACTGATAATTATCAGAATGTGTGGCAGATGGAGCTGTTGCTGGCAGCCATGACAGAGAGGTGAGTCTGGTTCTGGAGAGCTCCACGGTGGTCCCGCTCCACCATCGTCTCACCTTGCAGTACCTGCTCACACACCTGACCAAGGTGCTCCAGGCTCAGGCCAGTAACGGCCTGGACACTCACACTCTGGGAAGGATCTTTGGCCCCCTCCTGATTCGGACAAGCCCCTCTGCCCCAGGGTGAGCTTTTTAACCTGAATTGAAGCTGTTCAGTGTATTAGATTGGGCCTCTATGCTACTGTAAGCAAACCAAAGCAGTTGTGATAGAAGCTAGGCTGACTGATTTGTTGACCGTCAGGTGTTCATGGGAAGAGGATTTTCCTGTCCTTGTGGTGGAGAGGCTGCTGGTGGAGAGAACTGCACAGCAGGACTTCCCTCCTCCTGGTAAAATCTTTATCTTTAGGATCATGAATTGGGATTCCATCAGACTGACCAGCTTTCAATGGGAATTTCTGCTTTTTTTTCCAGTTCTTCCAGCGAAACCAACCAAATCAAAAATAACCCCATCAGATATGACGGACACAAGCAGCCTGCTGAACGATGCTGAGTGGTACTGGGGAGATATTTCAAGGTAAACAAGCCAAACAGACACTCAGGATGTTGTTTGATGGACTGTCACAAACTAGTGCATATTGGTGAAGTAGAAGGGATTTATATATTTTGATATATAAACTAGTGGTGTTCTCATAAGACTTTTCTATCATTCCCATAGGGCAATATGCTGGAGGCGTCTTCTCAGCAGGGATAAGAAAGCTGGTCAGAATTGTTGGAACTTGGATTGAGCTGTTATAGGATTCAACAGACTTAGGGGGGGGGAGGGCAGTATTATGTAAAATTTATACAGTAAAAATCTTGAACCATATTGTGATGATTTTATTAAGGCAGAGTTTCAGAAAGAGTAAAAGTTTTTAAAGAGACAGAGGCCCAATTTCAAGTGATTAAATGTCAAAGTCAAATTTCTTTTAAGGCCTATTTGATATCTATAGCATTTTTATAACAACTGGAGGTAACACAGTTACTTGATGGTGCTATAAAATGACACTATATGCCTGGAAAACAAAGCTTCACCTTCCAGCTGGGCAACGACCTTGAACATACAGCCTGCAATAGAACTGCAATAGAAATGCATAGAATGCGTTAGATCAGAGCATGTTCATGGTCTTAGAGTGGCCCAGTCCAAGTCCAGCCCAATAGAGACTTCGTGGCAGGACTTGAAAGCTGATGTTCACAGATCCAACCTGCTCCCATGTCTGCAGAGAGGAGGTGAATGAGAAACTGCGAGACACTCCGGATGGAACCTTTCTGGTGCGAGACGCTTCCAGCAAACTGGAGGGCGAGTACACTCTCACTCTCAGGTAGAGCTGCAGAGATACACACACATCCTAGGTTCAGTTCCACCGTGTTTATCAGATTTCTGTCTCCCCCTGCAGGAAAGGAGGGAACAACAAACTGATCAAGATTTATCACCAGGAGGGTCGCTATGGCTTCTCAGAGCCTTTGACCTTCCAGTCTGTGGTGGAGCTCATCAATCACTACCGCCATGAGTCCCTGGCTCAGTACAACGCCAAACTGGATACCAAGCTGCTCTACCCCATCTCCAAGTTCCAGCAGGTCGGTCCATTTGGTGCCTGAGGTTTAAAGCGAACATTTAGATTTTCAGCATTGAACCATTTTGATTTCATCTTCTTCTTCTGCTTTCTGTTGCTCAGCTGGTTAAGGAGAACAGCATAGAGGAGGTGGGAGAGCAGCTCAAAGTCTACCATGAGCAGTACCAGGAGAAGAGCCGCGAGTACGACTCTCTGTACGAGGAGTACACTCGCACCTCACAGGTAGCGCTTGTTCAGTGAACTCCAATGAGTTCCATTGTCCTCTGCAGATAATGGTACCGTGCTCCTGACAGACGCTTACTGAGTTGTTTAGAACATTCTAACAATGTAAAATATTCCCCAAGATATAACAAAAAAAGAGAAATATTCTCTTTGATGCATGAAACCCTGAATAATCCAAATCCTGCTGAAGCCACCAGAGGGAGCTGTTGTGGTTCGGTATCAGAGAAGCCAACATTATTTCATTGTGTTTTGCTCTTACTTTCAGTTGAAAACATATATAAATTCTGACCAACAAATTGGAAAATTCTCCAGATTCACTCCAAAAAAGAAAAAAATAATTTTTCTTAATTTACTATAGTGTATTAGTGTATTACATCCTTAGAGTAAAGAAATGGCTAATAACATCAAGCCTAAAGAATTTGTCGCTTAACGGTAACTCTACGCACTAAATAAAGCAGACCAAATTAAAGAGTTAACAGTGTTAGCAAGTGATTGATATCCACTAATACACACCTGTCCACCTGTTGCATTTGTGCTTTTATAGTTTTTCACTTTTCTCAAGGCAAAACAACCCAAAACTGTTGGCTGCCAGCTAATTTACAATCATAATTTTGCTAATTGTTTCAACTTTTACGTCTTTCTCAGAAACTATATTATCCTGTCAAACCAGTGTGACCTTTATGGGAAGTCCATTTAGAGTAGCCACTCGCAGTTATTTTCTGTTCAGTCGTTCAAACAGAACAGCAGAGATTTATTTTGTTTATTTGGTTATGTATGCACTACAATCTGGTTACTATAGCAACACACGTTGTAGCAGTTTTTTGTCTGTCACCTGTCAACACCAGGAGAGGCTGGTTTCATTTGTAGATTTATAATTGTACTGACATTTATGCAACTTATTCTAGGCAACAACAAAACACCATCATTTTCTCCTCATGTTTGAGTGATAGTAAAGCTTTGTACTGCATATGTGTAGAATTAAGGGATGGATGAGCATTTAGCAACGCTTCTAACAACCAGGGAAACCGTGGTGTTTCCAGAACACCAGCAGAAAATGTGAGCATGTTTAAGGGGTGTGCATACTTTAGCAAGGCGCTCCATTATGAGCAAAGTTTGGATTAATCCTGCGATCCAGGAGCATTTAGCAACGCTTCTAACAACCAGGGAAACCGTGGTGTTTCCAGAACTTTCCCTGACATTTCAGCTGAAGACTTGAAATCATTGTGTGGTAGAAAATTTCAATGATTCTTAAGTTGTAGCTTCAGAATCATTGAAGGTTTAATACTTCCTGCAGGAGCTGCAGATGAAACGAACAGCCATTGAAGCATTCAATGAAACGATCAAGATCTTTGAAGAACAGTTCGAGACCCAGGAGAAATACAGCCGAGAGTCTTTGGAGCGATTCCAAAGAGAGGGCAACGAGAAGGAAATTCAAAAGTATGTTCAGACTTGCATTCTTATTCATCCTCATCCAGCTCCTGGTTTTAGGCAACAATTGTGATATTCTTTCAAATCAGGATTCAGAGCAACTCTGAGCGTTTGAAGTCCCGCGTGAAGGAAATCCACGACAGCAAGAGAAAACTGGAGCAAGACTTGAAGGAGCAGGTGTGTGACAACAGAGAGATTGACAAGAAGATGAACAGCCTCAAGCCAGACCTCATGCAGCTTCGCAAGATCAGGGACCAGTACTTAATGTAAGCGCCAGCTCTCTTCTGGCCAATGAGGAGACACACATCCTGCAGACATGTTCAGCAACCTCTGGGGGGGTTTCTGTTTTTCAGATGGTTGACACAGAAGGGAACAAGGCAGAAGAAGATCAATGAATGGCTGGGCATAAAGATAGATGCTGATGAGTAAGTGTTCCAGCTCAGATGTGGATGCTCAGTGAAACCAGCCGTTAAGCACAGAGCTTCAACACTAATGCTCGACTTTTTTGTTCAGCTCCTACTCTCTGGAGGAAGATGACAGCTCACCTCACCATGACCAGTGCACCTGGTATGTAGGTGACATCAAGCGCTCGCAGGCGGAGGAAATGTTGAGAGACAAATGTGATGGAACCTTTCTCATCAGGGAAAGCCAATCACAGAAGGGCTCTTATGCCTGTTCTGTTGTGTAAGTTTGTGTTCTTCTAAATAAGAATGGATTTCACATCCTTGATCTGATACTGAGATCCAGTGTAGTATCACATTACTATTTTCCACACTATAAGGCGCACCTAAAAACCTTCAATTTTCTAAAAAGCCGACAGTGCGCCTTATAATACGGTGCGCCATATATATGGGCCAATACTGAGCCACAACAGATTTACTACGGTAAGCAGCCATCAACTTCATTTTCCCCCGTAGAAGAAGAAGCGCGTGGTGCATGCTGGGAAATATGATGGCGCGAAGTGTGCCGCTTCATTTCCATTTGTGTGTTTGTGTAAAGATCCCAGAATGTTTCCTACTAAGAGACACGCTGACGACGCAGAGTTTAAACTCAAGGCGATGAGACATGCAGAAGAACATGGGAATAAAACAGCTGTTGATTCATTTTGGGAGCGAACAGAGTTGTCAGAATGCTGGTTTGTAATCTATTAATAAAGTTTGACAGACCTATCTGACTGTTTTGTTGACATTCCGTTTAGCGCAGCTCCATCTAATGGATGCATAGCGTAACCCAGCCTCTACTGTAGCATCTATTCTATGTGTCTTATAATGCGGTGCGCCTCATTAATGACAAAAGTTTTAAAATAGGCCATTCACTGAAGGTGCTCCTTATACTGCGGAAAATACGGTACAAAAAATAATGACAAAATGTGAAACACCTGGGTGTACCTAGCCCCGCCTTCCGGCTGCTCCTGTAAGATGCCATTTCCAAGCTTTTCCTCCATGACTCCCTTATAGATGATGATGCTATAAAATGCTACCATGTGCCTGAACAGCACAGAATGCTCTCCCTTTAAATACTTCAGGCACAAAAATCTTTTATGAATCTTTTATACTGGGAACCTAGAATCTGCTTGAGTTTAGTGCTAACCCAGTAATAACTCTTCCTCTTTCTTTCAGTGTTGATGGCGACACAAAGCACTGCGTCATCTACAAGACAGCCACAGGTTATGGATTTGCTGAGCCCTACAATCTGTACTCGTCTCTCCAAGAACTGGTACTCCACTACAAAAATGTCTCCTTGGCCCAACACAACGACCATCTGAATGTAAATCTAGCTTATCCAGTCTTGGCCCGCTCCCAGAACCTGAAGTAGAACCAGCAGCCCAGATGATCTATAGATCTACCAGCAGGGGGGCACCGAGCCTCTGAGCCCAGGATAGTGTCAACTGTTTCAGAGAAAGAAGTGTGTTTTTGTCTGGAACCTGATACATCTATAGTTCCCTAACAGAACCCAGTCCATTAAAAAAAACACTCCTCCCAAAAAGCACACCACTACTGACACAGAGCCACTGGCTGAGAGGGGAAGTGAGCCCCTACATTAGCCAGTCAGTCTACTGGGTAAAATCTACAAAAGGCCCCAAAAATCCACAGGAAGGTAGACTGGACACAGAGATGTTAGAGACAACATGTGTTAAAGGAGAACAAAATAAGCACAAGCAAGTCTTTTTAAGGCAGCACAAAAGAGATGGAAAGAGCCTGTAGTGAAACTATTGGAAATATGTTAAACGTTTTTATTTTTATTTTTTTAAATGCCTTGAGCACAAAAGTATCTGTGTTTAAACAAATGTCCTATGTGTAAACTCCAGACTCTCTGGAAGCACAGACAAAAGTTTGCTTTTTAACTCCATAAAGGAATGGCTGCTCACTTCCCACCTGACGGTGGCTGAGAGGATCCAGCAGGTCGGGGTGGGCTGGGGGATTTTAAGGGTTTTTACCTTCCAGAAGCACACGGAAATACTTCTGAGTGACCACAAGCTTCTGTCTCTCTACATTTTAAGGGTTGAAAGGAGAGGCCTGGGAATAATATCAATGTGGCTACAGCTTTAAAAGATATACAGGCAGGTATATTTTTTATAGACTCATTTATATCCATCTGCCTTGCCTCGTGGCTCCATCATTGGGTCTCTTTTTGAACTAATGAGAAAAAAAAGCATCCAGTAAACGATGAATAGGAGCAAATGCATGGTACATATTTGCTATTTTGTCAATGACAGAATATATATTTTGAATCACAGTACGCTAGATTGCGAGGTACATTTACAGACACAGTTCTCCGATCCGGGTGTGCTGCGTCAGACGCCTCTTCCTGTTTTTCCTCCTCTGCAGCCGTAGCTATCGACACTCTGCACTGTCAGTGCTCTTCTTTTGCGTGTAGGTTCACTGCGGTACCAGCGCTTGTTGAGTATCGACCTCTGTGATTCTTCTACCGTCGGTACTGAATTAGTTTCCTGTAAAGTTTGCAGTAGACTCCCGGTGCAGTGACCCCCTCTCAGATAAACGTTTTCATTTGTTTCTCTGAGGCAGAGTTTCTGATGGTACGTCTCTGCTGCACCTGACTGTTCATTTCATCTGATGCTTGATTCAGAGAGCTGGAGAACATTAATGTACAAAAAAAAAGAGAAAAGAAGGCAGTAATATATGTTGTGTACAGTATATTTTAGACACACATGCTTTAGATGTATGTGACTTTAGAGAGTTTCCTAGTTTCCTTTATATTTTCAGAATATTTGTTGTTTTCTTCGGTTCTGTTTGAGGATTTGGATGGTCCGTCAAATGTGAGCCCAGTGAAGGACGTGTTCTCATGTAGCACGACAGGAATAGCAGAACACGTCCTTTTGCCATTCAGCTAAGGAGATTACCCGCTGTAGCGTGTACGGAGGTCTTCATCTGTTTTTGTTTCTTTTTTTAATCGGGCAAATGGTTGAAAATCTGTTGGCATGTAGTGATCAGGTCATGGTGTGTGGTCCTCCAAGCACACTACATCTTAGATTGAGGAACCGTCTCCAGATCAGTCCAGATCTACTGTTCTGTACTGTGGCATCAATCTCCTCTTACTGTTTCTGTGTGCGTTTGGCTCGAGGGACTGATTGTTGTCTCCTCCATTGCTTTTAAATCGCAGTTGTACAGACAAGGAGACGTGCAGTTCCTTTCGTGGTCAGTGGAGGCACTGCAGAGAGACAAGTTACAAGGCTGCTTTTAAACGGGATTCTCAAACAGACACAGATCTTTCATAATTTCTTACACAAATGACTGAGAATGGTAAAGAGAATATGTATGAATATATATTTTTGTATCCTGGAGCAGACAAGTCGTTTATGATCAAGTTTAATACTCTTTGATTCATGTGTTTTTGTCGGGGGGTTGGAAATGTCTCCAAAATGTGATCTTCACTAGTTTTCTGCTCCTAATGGCAGGTGAAGAGGTGGCGACAGAGGTTGTATGTGAAGACCTTTGCTTCAGACTTGAGCACAGCTCTTTGAGTGTCGCTGCTTCCTGAGCTGAATCGAACCTGGGGAGCTCAGATTGAGATGGATCCATTGTACTATAGAGTCATTTGCACAGTTGCTGGTACGGCGTAGATCCCAGGAATGAGAGCGTCTGGTTTAGAGGGCTACAGCGCTGAGGGAGGCGAGGTTTTTTCTATATCTATCTGGTATATCTGTAATGAAACGTAGATGAGTTAGAAATGTGAACAGTATCCATTTTTAGCCTGGTGCAGTTCTCTGCTAGCCTCCCAAGTTCCAGCAATATTCCTTTTTATTATTTTTTTCTTGGATATCTTGAAGTGGGTTGTGTGAAGTACATGTGACAGCAAAGGACTGGCCTGACATAGACAAGCAGCAACAACATCCCAGTTTGGAGAACAAATAAAAATGGTTCTATCTGTCAAATATACGTCTTATAAGCTCAGCATTGGTGAGAATAAACTGCCTTTCAAGCATTTCTTAAAATGTTATCTTTCTATCAACAATTAACGTAACTATGCAATACCCACAAAGACAAATGTCCCAAAAATTAGAATGATTTAAAAATACGTTTCTTGACTTGTTCTTGTTCTCTAGAGTCTTCTTCATTTTTCTTAGTCCAATGATGCTGATTCAAATTTTATATCTTAAAATATGAACTTCTCCTTTTCAGAGTTATTAGAAAGCTATACTACTGACCTCAGTAAATAAATACGTATATAGAGAGTTTTCATTTTGTTAAGCTCTAATCTTCTATAGCCAATTAATGCTGCTTTTGATTCTTCTTGAGTCACTATAAATGATGTACATATCTTTCTATTGCTTGGATGAGCTGACAGCTTGACTGTCTTCACAATAAAATGTTCCTTTTTAAATGAAACCAGGATTACCAATAATCAGGTTGCCTATATAGATATAGAAATAGATGATGTCATCCTTCAGTATGAGCAAAACCTAACTAAAAGGAATTCTACCAAATGAGATTTCTAAGACAACTTGTAAACCACTAAATTTAGTTTAGTTTGTTTTTCTCACATACTCAAAATGTAAAAATGGAACATATATTGCCACAAATCATTTCATCTTCAGAGTACTTTGAAAATATGCAGAAAGACAGTAACACATACATTTTTTACTTATTGAAACATTCACCAATATTATTGGACATTGCATGTTTTCCTAATATCATGCAGCCCTGCTTCTTCCTCCAGCAACAACTTCCACTCTGAAGAGTGTTGTCAGTGCAGTCTGTGAGTGATATGGTGCACTCTCTGTTCTGCTCACCGGCTGATTGTTCCATGCCTCTCTGCTGAGACATCACCATGACTTAAGAACTCCTTTGAACTCTCTCAGCTGACATCTCCCAAGGCTGTCTCTGCTGGCACACACACAAGGTAGCTAACGAAGCCAGAACGATGCCTTCAAACAAACAAAAAAAAAAGCAGCACCCACTGTCAAAGAAAAAGCACAGATGAAATTAATTCCATACAATCCATTCTGTGGGTGGATCTGGGGCAACCAAAAGGCCTTACTCATGTGGTCCTCTGGTTTAAATTCCCAGAAGTAGAGCAAATGCAGAAATCAAAATGTAAGATAAATGTTAGATGTTGTCAGTTTACTTACTCTGCTGGTGGCTCCCAGTTCGATAACAGGTCACAAATCTTTCCTGATTCTCTTTACTGGGATGGTGATTACTGTCGTCTACTGAAGGTATCACAGGTAACATGCTGACTCCTCAGAAGTTCCTTATGCATGAACAGAACCCCCTTGATGCATGTAGCCTTCCTCAGCCTTTTACTTTCTAAGCTTTGTGCTTAGTTTAGTTTGATGGACCAACACTTAGTGACTGCACATGTTTACTTCTGCTTCACACAGTCCAGCACTCTGAAACTAACACACAGCAGATAGGCTTCATCAGTAGAGTGTTTTACTTCACAATGTCGTGTACAATATATTGCAAGTAACAGACATTTTATTTTTTATATTGGAGCATACAGTGTACAGTATGTGCTTTTTGCTGTTCTGCAGTCAGTAGCTGTATTGTAAATCTTTTGCTTTTGGCCGATTGCATTATTTTTCCTCTGTTCTACCGGGTGAGTCGTATCAAAGCTGTTTTAGTTGTCAAACAAACTGAAAGGAGAACTGCTGGCTCTTTTCTGCAGTTCCTGTTCACACAGCTACATTTCCTTATAGACTAGTTTATTCAAATGGTAGAAGGATGTTTCCTACAGATAGTTGCGCTTTTCTCATGTCATTTACATCAGTTTTATTGTAGCTTCTTCTCATTGTTTGCATTTGATTCTGTGTTGCCCTGGGGAACACTCACAGTGCTAAGCACCATGTTACAAAAAAACAATTTGGATGTAATTCAGGAAACATATGTACCAGTAGAGTTATTTATTAGCACATTCAAAATGGTTTAAAATGGCATAAATGGTTCATTTAATTGCATTTGCTTGATTAAGCTCAGTAACACACAACTTTTTGTACAATCAAATATGAAATATATTCCTGAAAGCTTCATGCGTTTCTCGTTAAGTCAAATGTTTTTATATCATTTTGCATCATTTGCTGTTATATAGATCGCTCCGTTAACAGTGTTAGCCAGCTGGAGGAACTCTTGCAGCAAACGGGGTGAGATGGGCAGAAACTAAAGATATTTTTGAGTCTTTCCGACAAATATTTCCTTTAAAGACAACTGACTGCTCATTTTCTCACCTCCACACTCAAAGCATATCTTATCAAATATAAAAACTATGAGAAGTATTTGTTTTCTTGAACAAGATTTAGTAAAGGGGATTCTTTGGTGTGTGTGCTTTAAACAAATCAGAAACACACCCAGATGTTTAGAACTTATTCAAGGCTGCAGAATTCCCAGACCTTCTTCCTGCTGACCCCCAGGTCAGGTTGAAGTGACCCTGTGGGAAATGACTCATCAGTCTCACTGACTCCTCGATGCTGACAGACATGACTGTATGCACATGTAAACGGCTTGGAATCATTCAAACACATTAGCTCATAATACTGTTTTGACTTTTTAGAAAATAAGGAACAAATTATCATAAAAATCAACCAGCTTTAATGTGTGTAAACAGAGGGTGCTCCAGCTGCAGTTTTGTGGTCGATCACCGATCAGCCTGACCAGCTGATTCTGATACCCATTTCTTATTTTAGTCTGAAAAGTCACAAAATAAAGTGACATTGTTGCTACTTTTTGCAACAACAGGGCGACTTGTTGACAGGATTGTGCAGACGTGACCTGGTGGGGGCGCTGTCAGTCAGTCCTCTCACTGCAGAGCAAGAGGAGGAAGTAGGGGATTTTAAAACCTTTGTTACCGGCGGATAAGACCAGCTTCACATCGCAGATCTCACAAAA
Source organism: Phalloptychus januarius (assembly GCA_902982915.1). Lineage (NCBI taxonomy): Eukaryota > Metazoa > Chordata > Actinopteri > Cyprinodontiformes > Poeciliidae > Phalloptychus > Phalloptychus januarius. The sequence goes on along the minus strand of CADWAE010000466.1, from coordinate 615,010 downwards.
ATGAAGAAAATTGGTGCAACCCTGATTTAATTGTTATGCCACAAAAAAATATCTACTATGTGGCATATTGTTGTTTTCAAATTGCTGACTAGTTTTTGATTTGTCACTTGATGCATTTATTTCCCACTGAGATGACACACCAGAATTCATTTTTACTTTTGAAGAGTAATTGAAACTATTTAAAACTAAATACGTCACTGTGCATCAATCTCCACGTTCTGATGGTTGTTTGGATGATTTAATATTTTAAAACAAAGAAAAATTATTCATCTTTTCTATCTTTTTATTCTGATTAAAACTATGTAATAGGGATATCCATCACAATATGCTGGATACCCTTCATAAAAAATGCTAACAGAGAAAATAAATCAATTTTGAAACATCTATAAATCAGTGAGGAGAGTCGTCAGGAAAGGATTGGAGGATTCAGCCTTGGAAGTTCTACCCATCCACTGCAACACCCACCAGCCTGGTGTTCCCATGTAGGATTATTGAGGTGCCCAGGTGCATTCTGGGGATGAAGTGAGCTCATGCTTACTTAGTAATGCTTCCTGAACAGACCTGTGCGTTTGACACAGTCCCGGCTGCTTTGCATTTCTTAAATATCAGAAACGTGTTTGTCGTTTTCATTTCTTTTTGCAAGGATCTACTGTGTTTAAGCGATTCGGTTTGTTGTGAGTAGACGCGGCTTTGGAGCGGCGCCACGCTGCGTCTCACCTCTGCAGATGTTTGTGGTTGCTGCAGGCCGTACACTGTAAAAACAAGTCTCCGATTTATAGTAAATTACTGTACATTTATACAGTAAAACTCTGGCAACCGCAGCTGCAGGTGTTTTACTATAAATTCGAGACTTTTTTTTTTCTTACAATTTAGTGTCGGGTGAACTCAGCAGAAAGCGACGATGGCGTTAGAGAGAGATCTTTCACGGTGCTTGAGTGTATTTTTGCTCTTATTAGGTGACTTTAAAAAAAAAAGAAAAGAAAAAAGCTGATATATTTGTCTATCCATGTGTTGATTTTTTTATATTATCTGTTAACGGTAAACTTACAGAGCCTATAAAGAAAAAAATAAGCTAGCTTGATATTTTTTTCCTCTATACAGAAAAAACAAATACAAATGTTTACAAGATGTAATTAACCAAATAGTAAAGGTGAGCTTGAGAATCGATCTGTCTGTCCCTCCATGTGGCTGTGATAGATTGTTATATATTTCTTTTATTTCCTTTTTCATTGTAAACTTGACGATGTTATGACTGCTTTTTCTCTATTTTTTTTCCTTTAACTTTGTGAGCCCTCCGTTGTTTTCAGAATGATAACTCAGCTGTCCGTTTTCCTCCGCTCTCCACGAGTCCATTCGCTCTGCCTGCTGACTACTTCGACTCACACTGAACCTTTATGTGCTTGAACTGAACTTGAGACCCTGTTGAATCTCTTGCTGTTTCTGTTGTTCACAATCAGGTAGACTTCACTGCGACTCTGCCTGGTGGAGTTTTGGTAAAGGTCACCACATGGGATTTCAGGAGCTTGTACAGAAATGTTGTGAACAATAAAAGGCGCCACTTGGCGAACATACTTGAGTACAAATCCAGTACAATAATCGTAAATTCAGGAATAACTATCAGCGATCTATTGTTTATGTTTGCACTATACAGCAAAGGATCTTCAGCTGAAAACCTGAATTAGTTTATCTTTTGGTTCCATAGCTCACTCCTTAAGACCAAAATTTAGCCATATAATGTCACTTTGTGTGTAAAAAAAAATATGATGACAACTGCACTTTCATTTCCTGTTTTTCTGTCTTTTTCCAGTCTTTTTACTTTTTAGGACAGGAAAGTTGCTAGACTGTAAGTTTGAGCCGATGCACAGTGCTCTGAAACGGTGTGGGCCGTCTTTCAGTTCTCCTGATGATGTTTTTCCACAGATTTAATTACCAAGCATAATCTGAGTAAATACAAAAGGAATGCTTCAAATGTGAAAAACCTAGATCACAAATTCACAGTGATTAGAAAGCATTGCTCAGACAGGTTAGTGGATTTTAGTGCTGTCAGACCTGCAGAATCACACGCATAAAATCTGTCTCATAACATAAACTAAATAAATAGATATTAAACAGCCACATGATCTAAAGAACAGCAACTCCAGAACTCCAGGCCTTACTAAGTCCACAGAACTACAAGAGAGAAAGGTGTAGGTAAAAATTGGTGCTAACCCCAAAACATATTGTGGTGAAACTTGGTTAATTGCTGGTTCTATAATTAATTAATTGCATTTTATTCAAAAACTACATATCAATAAAAGAAACGGTATTTTCAATTCAAAAACCATTTTGCTGCTAAATCATTGAAGAAATAGACATAAACTCAACAACAAAGATGTTTATTGTCTTAATCTGCTCTTCAGCCATCAGTTTGGAGCAGAGTGTTATTCTAGCCGTTCAGCTTTTCAGAGCCTCAGGAAGTTACAAATGCGACTGTTTGTCCACTGACATGAGCATTTGGGACGGACATTTGTGCTACATGTTTAGCAGCAGCACACTCTGGGCTTGAATAGCTTCACTGATAGGCTAACTCCTTTTAGCACAACTTGAAAACAAAAATAATATTTTCCATAATGCCATCATATCATTTTTTGAAGCAAAAGTAAACCTCAGTGGTTTACCCTCCTGTTGGTGTGTCGTCCATCACTTTGTTAGCAGATACTGCTTGTGCGTCAAATTTCCAAGTGTACTGGAAACGTGAATACAAAGGTTCCGGATTGGGACTTTTGCATGTAAAAAAAATTTTTTTATTATTAATTTTGTTAACATTTTTAACTCTTTAAAGTTCTAATAAAGACCCATCTCAGATTGGGATTCACTTAGCGTAATCTGACTGACTGAACTATGAATTGTGTTCTGTAGTGAAACAGACATTCTTTAAGTTCTGCAGCTGGACAGTGATCCGAAGCACATCATCAAGTTCACTTCTGAATAGCTAGAATAAAATAAGGCCTAGTCAAAGTAAGGACCTGACTCCCGTTGTGTTTAACAAACTGTTCATGCTGGAAAACCCTCCAATGTGTGTGAATGAAAACGAGTGTGTTGCTACGAAAGGTGGCACCAGTTGTCCCTCATTTGAAGCTGCTTTTCCAATTTACTCAGATTGTCTGACATCCAAAACGAGTCTGATGTCCTGAACCGTCGATGCTTTTTCACAGCACTGTTGGTGTTCTGTTTTTACCCGCCGTCAGGAGCAACATTTTCAGCTTCACTTTCAACTCTATGTTTCTGCTTTGGTTCTAAGGCAACACTGTTCAAATGTGGGTTATCATCAGCAAGATCGAAGTCTAATAACACAATAGTAATAATGACACCTACTCATTAGCTTGAAAAACTGATGAATGGAAATGGGTGAAGCAGTCACATGAAGCTACTCTACACCAAAGTGCAATTGAATGCAGAGGGAGAGCTGTTGTTCTGGCCTGCAGAGGCCTGCTGGCTGCGTTGTGCCAGCCATGATGCAGACAGCTGTTCCTCTCTGCTTGTCCTCCTGTTGGTCTGACTGAACTCAGATGCAACATTTCCTTCTTTCTCGCTCGTGTACAGCTTGCCACAGACTTGTTTGTCCTCAGACAGGTACTCTTTAATCTGTATGGATCTTTCTGTAGGCTAATGCAATGATTTCAAAAGACAATAAAAGATTTTAAACTGAATCCTGCTGTCCTGGTTTCTCTGTATTTTCTTTTACATAACTTATTATTTATTATATTATTTATTTATTCATGGTTCCTTAATGAATGCAACACTAAATGTTTTTTTTTTCCATTAGATGTCCTTGAAATTAAAGGTTCATTCTATAAATTGTAGTCCTTCTATATTGGCAGTGTACTCTACTAAAGTCACTTCCTGTTATGGATGTTTTCAAGCTATATTTTCAGATAACACAAACGTTTTCCCTGAGTTTTTGTGAATGTAATTTAAGCTCAATACAGCACTCAAAATAGAAAATGTCTAAAAACAGAAGAAATAAAATGTCACTTTCATAATGGTCAATTTGAGGCTCAGACAACTTCTCTTCTTATGTATTCCCTGGCTGCTAAAATTGTTGATTGAGAAATTATGCTGAAAATCAGATTAAATTCCAGTCTTTAATCCGAGTACATTTCTAAGTGAAAAACAAACTTAGTTTAGAAATACAGGTTTTTCTGCCAGCCGTCTCATTTCATTTGCTTATTTGACAAGATTATTAAACATTAATTAGCAATTTTACCCACTGAGTTAGGCAAAGTGCCACACCTGTTTTGTTTGTTTTTTGGGGGGTTTTTTTTAACCTTTGCTGCTTCTAACAGAGAAACCCAAAGATAGAATATCAGATATTTACATGGAGTGAACATAAAACATCCACAAGTGACAATTATATTGAGAAAATACAGAATAAAATAGAATGCTTTTCTCCTCAAGCTGGCATAGTCAGTCCAAATGGAAAAGTTTCTGACACAAACACAGGAGTTCCTGACCAGACCAGCAGCGCTGCTGTGGATGATGCTACTGTAAAAAAAAAAACTGTCAGAACTCAAGGCCAACCTTATCAGAAAGTATGATGCATGATTTCTTTTAAAACAAGTGTAATAATTATGTTATACTAAGTAAAAGTGAGGAAAAAACAAAAAGTCAGTGTTTCTTTAAATATTTTGCGCGTTACCAAAGGTGTTGGGGGGGTAAAGGTCATGTGTACAGGTCAGCAGGGGAAATTGTTGTAATGCTGTTTGGTTTGTGAAGAGATTTTTATTCAAGTTTTACAATTGCTCTTGAGCAACTTCTGTAGAATGAGGAAGTTAAGCTGAGATACAAGCAGTGACAGTGACTTGCATAGTGCACTCACAACTTCAAACTTAAGATTGAGTCAGATTGATTTAATCAGATATTCTGATTGACTGAGTCAATCCGTCAATCAATTGACAAGTAGTCAAAATACTTGTCGACTAGTAGTTGATAAGTATTCAACTACTAGTCAACTAGTAGTGATAAGTAGTCAACAAGTGTGAAACGTAGTCAGAATCCATCTGACTCCTACAAGTTTTACAATTTGATTCTAAAGATTAGTTAATCATTAATTTGCGTTCAGTGAAAACAGCCGAGTCATTAAAACTGCATGGAACTAAGGAAGTGTAAACATGCAAGACAAACAAGCTATTTATAGATATTATGTAAATTAGCTCATTCTTGGGGAATTCTCACTTCTTCAGAGCAGCAGCAGTAAAGAGGTCAGGCTTGTTGATTCTCTGCTAGTTACAAATGATGCTGTAGTGACTGTGCGCCGCAGCCAATCAAATAATCGGAAGCCCTCACGAGGTAGCGGCGGAGCTGTATTTAAAGAGGGGAAGTTACAGTCCACTCGGTCGCAGGTTCGAGTTGTGGTAAATAGTGAGTAGAGTTGCGAAAAGACTTTGGCCACAACTGAAGATGAAGCTTTTGCTCCCGCTCCTGTTGGCAGTTTGGGTCGGTGCTCCGTTCGGCGGCTGCTCTCTCCCCACCTCGTCATGCCTCCACCCGCCAGCAAAGTGGTGCTCGTCTCTAGACTCAGCTATTCAGTGTGGGGTGAGCTTTTAATTCTTCTCTAAAACTGGTTTTGCTTTCGGCTATATTCTGCTGCAAAGAATAAAAAGAAACACTTATGGACAGACTCGGCGACAACACGAAACCATGACAACTGGTCAGCTTGGTGCCCGGTTCTTGTTAGCTTTTTATGACTGTAAACATCCGTGTTTCTCCATTTGGTCTCTGCTTAACATCAATGTTAAATGTTCATTGTTTTATTCAGGTCATAACGTCAAAAAGGAAGTTCTTAGTAAAATTACATGAGGGGGAAAATATCTAAAAACGAGAAAGTGAGACAGGTCAGCCTTACGCACGCGCGTTACACCGTTACAGACAGACCCGCAAGTTTGAAAAGTGAAGAAATCTAAAATTCTAAACAGCAGAAATGTGGTTGTCAAACTCAGGAATAATTAATTGCTATAGTGTCTATTAATGAAACCAGTTCTAACAGGATGGAAATCCACACCTTGGTTGTGTTCTGCAACTAAAAGCAGAAGCATTCATATTTAGTTCCTGTTTGGTTTTCTAATATATATTTACGTTTACATATGTTTACAAATAATGTGTCAATATCAGGTGTGTATAATGTGCTCTTCACATATTTTGCTTTAGATTGTTGGTGCTTTAGATTGTGTCTGATGGCCCAGGAGACCATGTAGGTGTTACTTCCCCAGCCCAGAGACGGCTAGGCTGGCCTTTTATCAATCCCTCTTTCCTTAACAATAGACAAATGGCCAGACCGTCTGCCTTGGGCTCCACAGAATCCTTGGTACATAACAATCAGCGATTCACACCTATTGTCCAATCAAGACTCTCTTCTCACCTTGCAAGGTTTTTTATAAATGTCTTATTTCTTCTCATCCAGACTCTTGCTAAAGTCATTTTTTCCACGACAGATGGAAGGAAGAAGGGAAATGATACTGTCCATAAACCATTACAGTGTGTGTGAGCCTTTTGCGTTGTGGTAAACATTTCTAGAAAGTGGTGAACACCTCACATCCAACACCAGCCCAAAGGTCTGACTGAATAAAACAACTTTAAGGACTATGTAAAAACAAACAAACAAAAAAACAAGGTGTTTTTTTTGATAATCACACGATACCGCAAATAAACCAGGTGTTTTCTGGCAATTACAATAAAGGATAACATAAATACCACATCTTTAAAAGTGACTAAGTGAGTGATTCTGAGCCAAACTGATGCAGCCGAGGATGAGGACGCTGTTTAAACTCTCTAAATGTTCAATTCAGCTCATGCATCATAAATAACAGAAATAAGGGCTTTCAAACACTGATCTGTGTTTAATTAATCTGTATAGAGTGTTTCACTTGATAAAATTATTACCTCTAACTTTTTATTAATTTAGTAGCCCCAAATAAACTATTTCATGCTCATGTACTTATCTATAGTTTATTAATATATTTATCTTTATCATTAAGCATTTTAATTAATAATGAAGGTAATTACTCACAACAATGTTTAAACTGGGCGTGAAATGTAATTTTGCCCTGTTTGAGCGATGATGACCCTCGATCAAACCAAAATACCTCAGTGAAATTAGTATTATTAGTTGTAGTGTAGGTCTGCATTGATACTGTTAAATAGCAGTTTGTGATATCAGGTCTAATAAACTACCTTCAGAAATTCAACTTCTTTTCTGTAATTCAGATTCTCTCTGTGACCCCTGGCATCTGTGGGCCAGATGCCAGGGGTCACCTGACACTGCCACTGATCATCTGACACTGTGTCACTGAGTCACAGGTGTGTCAGGTGTGTGATCATCCACACCTACTGGAAGGATGCATAAAGTTAAGAGAATTGCTCCAGGTACCAGTCCCTGAGGAACGCCCTGACTGACTGTGCTGCAAATGAAAGATAAAGCATTGACTTTTCCTGAATCTCTACAACATGTTCAAATCTGTGAAAAATATTATTAGGAGTGACTAATCAAAGTCTACATAATTCTCCACTTAAACAGCGGCTATAATACATTGACGATTATAAGCCCAGAGCAGCAAAGCAGGTGCTTGCAGTCATTCTCGCCCAGATTCAGACTCCTCTGCCTTGGCCTTCTTGCTGCAGGTTTTGAAGCAGTGCCTGGAGTCTGACTTCTGGAAGAACCGTCAGAGTGAGCAGCCAGTCAAGGTCGGGCTGTACTATGAGAGCCTGTGTCCTGGCTGCAGGGGGTTCCTCACTGAGATGCTCTTCCCCACCTACCTGCTGCTCAGCGACATCATGTCTGTTACTCTGGTGCCCTATGGAAATGCACAGGTAAGCAGTTTCTTAATGGAAATGTTTCATATACGTAAAACTTGTCTGTTTTGTGAAGGATTTTAATTGTCTCACCGCTGCAGGAGTTGCCAGTCGCTCAGAAGTATACCTATGTGTGCCAGCATGGGAAAGAGGAGTGTCTGGGGAACATGATAGAGGTAATCACAGAGCCGTGGAATCTGCTGTAGACAGACAGACTTTAGGGTTATGGTGTGGAATGCTGCCTGTTTTATTCATTTCATTTCATTCATCATTTACTATGTAAAGGCCGAAGCTCTGAACAGGGTGACAGGTATCATTAAGTTCACCAGGCTCCTGCACTGTCAGGATTGTTTCAATGAGAAATCAAGCAAAGCCAGTTGCCTCTGGCTAAGTGGAGCTTAGAGTAATGCAGCGCTGCCCCTCCTGCACATGTTGCTGCGTGTTGCTGTTCATCTGGCTGAAAGACAGCATGTAAACTTTCCCTCACTTACTTAATAGCACTACTAATTAACTCAGATCATTTTACTTCCAGATCAGCTAAAAGGTTGAATATCAAGTTGAATATTGAATCAAAAATATATTTCCTCTAATTACATTGCCCAGGATTGGAGGAATGCCCAGGATTCCTCCAATCCTGGGCATTCATGTAATACATTAGTATATATTCATAACCCTGACAGGTTTGGTTTAAAGTCATCTTTTAATTTTACCAGTATGTTTCTTCAGACTTTAATAGTAACGTTTTGGAGTGACTTACATTTCACTTCCTGTGCAGGAAGCAAAAGATTAGGGTAATGGCAAAGAGTCCTTCCATCCTGGACACATTCAGAAATCATCACCAAAGATAAATTGTCAATAGAGCAAAGGTCTGACCGTATGGAGAGCTGTTTCATTCAAAATGAAATACATAGATGTCATAAATAACTAATAAATACTCAATTAAGTAATACTGTCCCCATATAATAAAAACAAAATGCATATCAAAAGAGCACAGGTTTACTTCTGTATTTATTTCAAGATTTATTCAGTTATTTTATTTATACATTTTATAATGGTGTTTTATTTTGTGAGACTTTTATTTAGTAAAGCTACTTTACCTATTTCATCAACTTTATTTTTAACTCTAATATTTAAGATAAATACATAAAAAAATAAATACATCTTCAACTACAAAAATGAAACTATGAGTAACTAAATAAACGCCCTATTAAAAATTATTTTATTCATATTTATTTAGTTTTTACTTCATCTGGACATTTGACAGAGTATTTATATAATTTTTGAATGAAACAGCTTTTCATGTAACTTTCATGCTGATTTGCCAGTTAACATTTTTACGTTGAGAAGGGTAAAAATAATTTCTGATTTTTTTCATCATAATTTTAAAAATTCTCTCCTCCTTTTTTTTTTTTAACATAGTTTTTAAAAGAATGTTTTTAAATATATTGAAACAGTTTTATTATCAGCCAGGAGGATGAATAATTTTGGTCTTCATGTACTTTGGAACGTCTGGTAAGTTAATTATTCATCGGTCAGTTTTGTCCCCATGTTGTTGAAAAGAACCCAAACAGCTCAGAGATTTATCAGTAAATAAACAGTTTGGGAATCACAGGGAAGTGTTATGTTCACTATTTCAGGCTGTTTCTAAAACCATTGTTGGAAAATATTGTAGGAGTACAAATAAGGCTTAAAGGTGAACATTAGTAAAGCTGTTTCTGTTACTCAGCAGAGTTGTGCTTCACCAATGAATTAGTTCCTCTACTTTCCCTAGACGTGCATAATGAACATGACTGACATGGCTTTCCCAATCATCTTCTGCATGGAGTCCTCTGCTGATGTCATCGGCTCAGCTGAAAGCGTAAGCAAGTTTTTCTGAGTGAATGTTTGTCTAGCTCGGCTGTTTTTGTCCTCGTTTCATCAATAGATTTCATTTCTTGTTTGTAGTGTCTGAAAGTCTACGCCCCTGATCTGAGCATGGACAAAGTCATGAGCTGTGCTAATGGAGACATGGGAATGCAGCTGATGCACCAGAACGCCTTGCAGACCAAGGCGTTGGACCCTCCCCACCAGTATGTGCCCTGGGTCACCATCAACGGGGTACGTCTTTCAAAAGTCCAGGATTTTATGAAAGTCCATCAGTTCTGAAGCCAGCAGTTTGATGCAACTCATAAAACCAGACAGATTGTGTCTCTGCCTCAAGAAGAGCTGATTATTTGTTGCACAGTAGCTCACGTTCTGTCAGATTGGACAGCAATTTTCAAGTCTTTCCACAGATTCTCAATTGGATTTAGATCTAGACTTTGACTAGGCCGTTCAAACACACCAATGTGGGTCTGTGGATGTTTAAACGATGGTGCTTGGCTTAATTGAATGTTGATTCTATGTTGCATGACTTTGTGTTTGTTATGATTAAAGCACTTTAAAATGCCTTGCTGCTGAAATGTGCTGTACAAATAAAATACGATTGATTGATTGATTGATTGATTGATTGATTGATTGATTGATTGATTGATTGATTGATTGATTGATTAAGAGCTAACCTCTTGCTCTCCACTGGGTTATTGTGGAAAGTTCTGACTGAGTTAATGCGTTCATTTACTTTAAAGCCAGACTCTAGAGTTTTTTTTGATTCTATTTATTTTTCTATAGGCGCATTCAGATGACCTGCAGAAAAAGGCCATGACCTCCCTGTTCACACTGGTCTGCTCCATGTACAAGGTACAGTTAATTCCTCTGGTCTGGCTCTTCATCTTCTCTGTTCTTACAGTGAATTAACATGTTTTTGTTTTTGCTTCTTGATTACTCTCAGGGAACAAAACCTCCTGCCTGCGGAGGGAGCCAGCAACTACACTACAGAAGTTACTGCCACAATGAATGAAGAAGCAGCTCAACGCTGCATCCTCTAAACTGAAGAACACTCAGAAATACTGGTTTTCTTTGTATCTTTTTCATTCCGTCTCTAAAAAAAGATTCTGTTCACCTCATTTTTAAAACTTGCACAAATAAATAAAACCTTCTTTCTAAAATATCTGAAATCTGATCTGTTGATGCTTTTTCACTTAAACAAACAAAGCAGAGGATTCTTTTGGTATCCCACCCTCTTCTCCATGGCCAGTAGGAGGCGCCAAATCGTACAAGTCAACTTTAGCCAGCTTACCTCGAGTGAAACGCACCAAGTTACATTCCAGGTCAAAGGTCAAGAAGTCACTGCTCTTTCCTAAACGTCCACAGTCTGCTGCATTACTAAGCTATTAAACGAAGGCCACCAGATCAGAGCTGCTTTTGACTTGTGGTAACTGGAACATTCATAATTTCATAATGGCAGTTGACAAAATGAATGTTTTTTTTTTCTGGTTTCACAATTGGTGACAATGATGTATTTTATTTTTTCATGAAGGTTCACTTTGAACTACCTTGTTGCCATATAAATAATCCTCATTGATTATAAAGTCTTATAAAATGTTAAATACAAAACATGACACATGACACACAAACATTTAATATATAACAAAGTAGCAGAGAATCCAAAGAAAGTCAGTCAGAGTCTAATAGGTTGGAGCTGACATTCTACTTTGTTATGTATTTGCCTTTCAAACTGTGCCTCCATGTGGGAACGCATCAGAAGCAGGCAGGGTCATTAAAGTTCACCGCACTTTACAAAATGTTTAACACCTACACATGTGAGCAGAAACTCAAAACTAAGACCAGTGAAAGAAAAAATAAAGCATAATTCTAAATATCACCATGACTTATGAAGCGTTTGTCTGTGAGGAGCCTAACCTGTAGGACCAGTGCTCGATATCAGGAGATCATGCCACCAGATAGACACGCATGAATGATATCTTGTCAGGCAGGTCATGAGGTTTTTCTATGCTTTTTTTTTTTTAAGAGAGAATGTCTGCATGTTATGGGCCTGATAAAGTCATTGCATTTAGAGCTGCTGCCAAAAGTGGTGCCATGAGTGTTAGGGGTTTATCAGCGGCACAAGCTGCCAGCTGAGGAGGCGGGGAAAGCGTGACGTGTTGAGTGACAGTCAGAAGACGGATTGGTGCCACAGACGAGCTGCTATCTGATCTTAAATGGGGTTCCTGTATCCTCCTCTTTGGCATTTCCTTCCAAGCTCCACTGTTCCCATGACAGAGTGGCCGAAAGTATGAGAAGAAATAACTCCAGACTTTTCAACGTTACAGAGGTAGGAAAGCATTTAATGCTTCTTAGAAGACAACTTTTGAATCCATTTGCATGTAAGGCCACATAGGAGGATGTCTTCTCCTTTTTTCCGAGCTAAAAAGAAACTTAATCTAACGATCTTAACTAAAACAGGATTTTAGTTATGTATTTATTTAAACTGTATTTTAATAGTTTTGTGCCATGTGCTCAGCTTTCTGTTTTGACTAAAAAATGATTGTTGTCAAAATAGGCAACAATAACGAGGAATCAAACTGTCTCGATTGAAATGAATAATAATTAAAAGTCACAATCTCTTTCTGATTGGCTTCCTGTCATTCTCATCTTATTCAGTGATGGTGAAGAAAGTAAGAAGGCTGCTGACAGTTGTTTATGGAAAGGTGAAAGAAACATCCAGGCAGATGAAGTGATAGGGTCATGGGACACGGACAGAAACACAGGCTGTTATCTGCCCCCCCCCCTCCCCCCCCATGCTGACGCGCTAAAACAAAGTTGCCCTGAAAGCTGATTCCTGAACTGTGTAAGAAGCTCCTATTGTGTCTCATGCAGGAGCGTGGGGGTCTCAGGACCTGAAATCAGATAAGGCTTCCAAAAATAACACCGGACCGGTCTTCTGAAAGGCTCATCACAGAACCAGCTCTGTTTGCTGCTTAGCTGCTTACCTTTTGAAACTATTGTAATATGGAAAACACAGTGTTTTCCTGGACTATCTAAGTATCTGTATTGAAACACTTCCTAATTCTTTATGAAATCAGGATAATCCTGCAGGTACTTTTTTCACATGCTCAGTTTATTGTAGAATGTTGATTTGTTTTGTTTTCTAAACTTAAAAATGAAAATTGAGTCTCTTTAGTTCTAAAAAATTCGAAACAACAGAATCAAAGTGAACAGCTGAGTGGTGAGTTTCATTTTCTGAAGAGTTTTTGAGATGGAAAATTTTTTTTTTCTTAAGTAGTTTGTAAATCAGTTTTCAAGGAGCATCTGGTTTCAGTTTGGCATTTAGTGATCAGCCTTAATTCTTTAGATCAAAGTCGGCACTTATAGTTTTGACCAAAGCGACCCCGTGGAATTCCCTCTTCGCCCCTTTCACACGCTTGTCCTGTCCCGTCCAGAGACACTGGGACTCCTCGGAGCCGGCCTCGTGCGTCGAGCTCCTCCAGGACCCTGACGTCAGATATGCCGTGAAGAGGGTCTTCTCAGGCAATGTGCAGCTGCCACGGCTTTCCTGCAGACCCTCTGTGCAGGAGAGGCCACAGGACGGGGCCCCACCGGACCCAGCGGCCCTGCCGGAGCCAGCGGCCCCTCCAACACGCAGCATCAGACATTCCAGGAGCCTGGGGACCCTGACCAGCTGGTGAGTTGGTGATTCTCATGTCTCTAACAACCTTCCGCTCGTTTACTTCTGTTCTTTGGACGTATGTGTAAATGTAGAGGCTTATTCTACACTTTGAACAGCGAGACAATCTAATCCTGGATCGCAGGATTAATCCAAACTTTGCTCATAATGGAGCGCCTTGCTAAAGTATGCACACCCCTTAAACATGCTCACATTTTCTGCTGGTAGAATCGAAGCTTTCAGTGTGTTTCATTGGGATCTTATGCAATAGGACAATAAGTAGAGGTAACAGGAAGAAACCTGCAGCAGAACCTGGCTCACCACAGTGGGTTTGAGACTATAGAGCAGAATGCACAAGAAAAAACAGAATAAGTGTCTGAAAAGTGTCTCCTTCATATGCATCTAGATTTTTTTTTTAAATCTGATATCCCTAAGACCAAACTATCAGTAGCCTGGACAGGAAAGCTGGTCAGAGATGATGACCAGATGGAGCTAAATAAAGGACAGTCTGTGAAGGAAAGCTCTTAGAGGCTGCAGAGGTTCACCCTCTAGGAGGAGGAAGATGTTGTACTGCTTTGTGTTGATCTGTCACAGAAAATCCATGAAAATCCCAGTAAAATATATATTGGAGTTTTGGATATTGTGTAACATTATGAGAAAAAAATCCAGGATTGTGAACATTTTTGCAACTTTAAAAGAAGAAGGTATTGGGCTGAGCACAATAATGATGAAGAACACTCACCGGTGTTCTTAAGCTATGGACAGAAATAATTAGCCTGAACAGAGTTATGCTTGAGGCATTAATTCCTATTCAAAACAATCAGCAGTGGAAAAAAATAGTTTGAGAAAATTCTGATTATTGTCAAAACACGAGTGGAACTGCTGCGTCAAGCCCTCCTGCGGTTTTTGCCCCTTGTCTTTAAACTACGTATGCGTGTGTGCGTGGGTATGTGTGCGTAGGTGTGCGTGCGTATGTGTGTGTGCGTATGTGTGTGTAGGCACGTGCCCACCATTATCTTGTGCTTATGTGTTGTGGGAATGAAACCTGGCCTGTTTGAAAGCAGGTGATCAGATATGACTCAGTTCTGTGACGAAGGCGATGTTTTATCACTGGACGCTTTCATCAAGGTTTGCTGTTTAATGGGAATCAAACCGAAGCTAAAGAAAACAACAGCAGAGGAAACATGGAGTTCCTTGGAATTCTCTGTGAGAAATGTCCCAAGCCAGATACAAATCCTCACCAGAACTACAGGATACAGAGATCAAATTCTCCTGGTGAGCTCAGGTCACTGTGACTTCACAAAGTTAGCATTTACTACAACAGACACACCTCCATCTTTCCTCTGCTCAGTTCCTTCCTCTTTGATGGAGCCGGTGCCTGCAGGGCATCTAATTATTATAACTGAATATTATAATAATTATAATAACCCTAACTCTATCATTAATTAAATCAAGTTACTTTATTTTATTTTGTTTTTTGGGCTGCACAGTGGCACAGTTGGTAGAGCTGTTGCCTTGCAGCAAGAAGGTTCAGGGTTCGATTCCCAACCCGGGGTCTTTCTGCATGGAGTTTGAATGTTCTCCCTGTGCATGCGTGGGTTCTCCCCGGGTACTCCAGCTTCCTCCCATGGTCCAAAAACATGACTGTCAGGTTAATTGGCCTCTCCAAATTGTCCCTAGGTATGTGTGCATGGTTGTTTGTTCTGTGTGTTTCTGTGTTGCCCGGCGACAGACTGGTGACCTGTCCAGGCTGACCCCGCCTTTCGCCCAGAACGTTGGCTGGAGATAGACACCAGCACCTCCCGACCCCTCTAGGGACAAGGGTGTTAGAGAATGAATGGATGGATGGATTATTTTATTTTAGGAACAGTCTGTAGCCCAGCTCTGGGTTGGACGTGGTGCAGCTGAGTCTCTGCCTCCAGGTCTTTATAAAACAGACATTCTTGTCCTTGTCAGCACTTTGTTTGGTTTGGAGCTCAGTGAAGCCATGTTTCACAGCATCCCAGAAAGACTGCCTGGGGTTATCAGCCATACGTTGTTCTCTGCTACAAACTATAAATGAAGAGAAGTGTGTGTCACAGTCTTATTTAGAAGCACTTGGAGGCAATCAGACAAGAAATCCTACAGACTGAGGTCCGAGGTAGGCATGTAGTAGCTCTGCTTTAGATCTAACTATAGAGTTGTTTGTGAACTAAAAATTCTTTCACTGTTGCCTCGGCTAGCAGAAGGCAGCCTTGTGCTCTCTTGTGTATAAGCTGCTTGAGGAAGTTTGATGGGGTGCCAGAGAAAGTATTCCTGAGGAATCAGTGAAACTGTTCCATCCAGAATCAAAGAAATCCCAGAAACATGGACCTTTTAACTTTTGTGTTGTAGGGAGATGGAGATGGAAAATCCAGCAAGTAAACACAATAATAGTACATCCTTTGAGTTTAGGATTGTTAAATTGGAAACACATCCATTTAAACTCGTTGGTCGGTTTCCAACCTCCAGTTATGTAAAACATTTACCGGTTAATGTATATTTTATCTGACTCTGCATTATATTTAAGTAGAAATGACAACAGTGCAAAATATTTTTTGTAGGCCTTCTGTACCAATTCTGAAGGCCCTGGGCAGATTAGGCTGCCCCTGGCAACCGACAGAGACTGAAATCTGATTGGACAGAACGTCGATGATCCACACAGACACTTAAAGGGAAGCATCACAGCCAAGAGAAACGTTCTAGAAAAAGACAATAGACTATTGGAAGTAAATTAAAATAATACAATTGAAAAAAAATTATAATCTATGTTGCAAATATATTGTTAATGATTGTGTTATTGATAGTGACAGCCCAGCAGGGGACCCCAAAGTGCTTCACACTGCCTTTAGTAATTCACCCATTCACACACATTTACATTCTATTAGTATATTAAAAGTTTGAAAGTAATGTCAAACTTTTTCTTGCAGCTCTGTAAACTATAATAAGGAAAAGTTTTACAAGCAACAGAAACTGATTTCAGAAATGTTTCTGCAATGTAAATTATATGGAACAAATAAAAGCGTCACCTCTCGCTCTTAATGCGACATGCTGATGAACTTGAACGACCTCATCCCCAAGCCAGAGGCTTTTCAGTCGAAGGTACTCTCTGTTCTCTGGCCCCAAACCTCAGCGGAGCTGCAAAGGCCTCACCTCTGCCTACGTTATGCACATGACAGGAATGATGATGTGGCCCCGGGCCTGAATCGGTTTGAGTCCAGGATTATCTTCAGATCAGTTAAAGTTGTGGCGGCGAAACAAATTTATATAACAAAAAAAGAAAATCAATATCAAAAAGTTGTTTGCTTTTATTTTGCAAACACAAACAAAAACTTTATGGTTTAGTTTTTGTTTGTGCTTAGTAATCAGATGTTTATGGTGCTCATTAAATAAAAATGTCTATAGTTGAATATAGTTTCAGAAAAAAACAAAACATTGACTTTGGAGCTCTGTCGCTCCGATGAAGAGATCTGCGTTCTGATTGGCCAGCTGCTCTTTAAAGGGGCCTTCCTGCAGATCAGCTCTGCTGAAATAAGAAAGCCATCACTTTGTTTGATATAAAAATGTTTACATGCTACACATACAGTACAGTTGAAAAACTAATCTCTGTTTCACTAAAGTGAAGCTGAGATACACTGTAAAAAAAAAAGCTGCCAGTATTTTACAGTAAATCAGAAATGTTTATTTGTGTGTTTTTTTCCAGTGGGGATGTCCACTGCATGTAAGATACTGACTACTCATAAGAAACTGGTTCTTTGTGTCTTATCTTCTGATCTTTCTTATTATCTATCCGTTCATCCAGAAATTGTTAATGTGTTCACCATTTCATCTTTTCTTATAACAGTTTCCTGCCCAGCTCAGGTCTATCATTAAAGAACGCACACAGAGAATGCACACTCCTGTGTTTCTGGACATTTTGTTGAGTTATATTATAGATAGATCACTAACTTGTAACCACATTTGTACACTTATGATTTAAGAAAAATAAGCTAAAGATGTTGGTAGGAAAAATGTATTTAACTAATTGCATTTCTCAGTTTTTTTCCTGTAAATTTACTGTAATATAAGAAGTATATTACACTGAATCTTCACAACTTCTTGTGAAGACTCAGGCAGGTAGAAGTAAATGAGATGGTTTATTAGAAACGGTTGAAACAGGCATGAAATATTGAAACAGATGGACACAAACTGACTTAGTCATTACGAAACGTCCAGCAACAGACACATGCAAAACATGTTTTCTTTAGGGAGAGTCTTCAGGATAGATTTTAAGTGAAGACAAGAGTTCAGTAGATTTGATGTGTTCATATTTTAGCTACACAGCCACTGTTCTGGTAGACCTGCCGTATTTTACCTTTCAAATTCAACACACACAAATTCAACACACAAAAATTTGTTGCATTTAAATACAAAAAACATATTCACTTATACTACATCAATATAAAGAGAAAATATGGCTAATTTTTGCCTTTTAATTTTAAAAGAAAACATTGAATGGCCATTTGGCATCTGCACATTGCAACAATGTCTCAGCTACAGTAAGACAAAATTCACACATATAAACATCCCTGTACGTCTGTCAGTCCAAGGACTTTGCATAGACTTCAGTTGTTTTTTTATTTTTGTGCTGTGCCCAGACATTTTCCTAACCCTAACCTTTAACCTCCATGCCTCAGACCGAACCAGCTGAGCTCAGTATAACTGAAAGAAATAAAGATCAGGAAAATGACCTCAGATTCCATGAATGGAGACCCTTTGTTGGTTAAAACGGTTATAATGGTCCTCTATATGTAGTATATACAAGCACACACACAAACACACGCAAACTCTCCCTCCTTCACCCCCCTCACACATACACACACACCCCCACACCACACACCCACCCCCACGCCCACACCCCACACACACACACACGCACCCCTATTTGTTTTGCTACAATGAAAAGTGAAAACAGGTTCCACAGACCCAAACAGCTTACTATAGTTAAAGTTGCTTTATGTTTGACAATTTTCTTCTGAATTATTTCAAGTTAAAATCAGAATTAAATGTGCATGATAAAGTAAAGCTTTTCACCTAAGCAGTATTTTTCTTGTGCTCCTGCTACCAGCTGTTGGTCATAGGTTCAGAGCTGTGTCAGATGTTCCAGCTCCCTGGGTCATCAGCGTTTCCCTAGACAGCGCTGGTGTTTGGCTGTGTGTCCTTAATCACAGGAGGAGCTCTGCTCACCCCCTTCCAGAAACAAAGACATCGGGTTTGGATTAAAACGAAGCTGCCTCCGGTCACAGATAGAGAGCGCCATCGTGACAGCACCCATGCTCTCCGTAGCTTTTATCTACCTCTGCTTTTTATAGTCAGAGGCCGTTCATGTGACTCCTCCCGGTGCACTCAGAGCATGTGAAAAGCATGAGGAAATGGCCAGCTTCACAACAAACAGCACCCGGGGGAAACGGAGGAAAACCCTGAGCTTGCAAAGTGACAAAGGCACAAGAGTGAGAAAGGTGGAAGTTGGAATCTGAGTGAGAGTGAGAAAGGTGAGCTGGAGGCAGCGGACTTGTGTATACACTCACACAGGAAGTAATAACGGGACACGGTTTGAAGTTGATGAAAAATCTATTCCTTAAGCTTACAAATGACGGAAGCAGGGATGTCAGAGGGTCGGAATGAGGGGAAGAGAAGCAGAAGGAGCTGTCTGCTCATGACTCCCCTCATGGTAAATCAGACGTCCATATTTAGTTGGAGAGAGGGAAGGCCCATCAGTAATGTAAACACAGCCTGGGGGCGGGAGGCAGAGAGACTACATCAACACCAACACTGGAGTCCATCGCCCAGAACGGCGGTGATCCTGGTCATCAGGAGGAGGCGAGGAAGACCGAGCCGAACTTAGATCGAATTAGACCATCTGGATGTTCCTTTGTTGTGTCTTTGTCTTTTTCCAATTTTTTAATTTTTGGGGGGGTGTCAGCTTTTTAGTATGTTTAGGTTTATTGAGAGCGAGCTTGGGTTAGTGTTCGCCATGAGGTGTGACGTTTACCCTGGACTTTAAAATGAAGAGACACAGCAATGGGAACCGAAGTCCTGCTGCAACATAAAACGTCACAGAAAGCGCTGTAAGGCAGAAGAACGAGACATTGTTAGGTTATCTGTACACAGGAGGGTAAAAACTACCTGACAGCTGACTGTCCATCGTCCAGCATGAGTGACCTCTGCTCCGAGAGCTCTGAAGAAGAGCTGGCTGAGGTCGATGAGATGCCATGGAAACAGGCAGCAGGCCGGCTGCCCATCATCCAGCTGCTTCCGAGATCCAAAACCTGCACAGCTGCGGGATCCCCGAAGGTGTCACCCAAAGACTCCCCGCGCGGATCCCCTCGAAACTCCCCGCTGCTCTTCAGAAAGTTGCTCATGAACCGCAGTATCAACCTCCAGAGACGGCGCTTCACGCTGGCTCACACGCCCAGGTACAGGCTCTCCACACCAGGTCAACATGGCGAGGGGTACAGAGTTCAAGTTCCACAATGGTGCTACAGGTCATGATCTTCTGTTTGTCTACTTCCATTACTGACATGTGATGTTACTTTTCTGAAATTTACAATATCCGAAGAATAACGAATAACTTTAGATTTGCCACACTAGTTCCTGAACTCTCTTCAGCTCTCATTTCTTTCCTCTCACTTTTGTTTCTGGCCAGTTGATCTCTGATGCAGATGAAGGTTGGTCTAAAGTACATCTGCAGGTTTTACTTGTTTTCTGGGATATTTCAGCCTTGTTTTCTCACTGGGGCAAGACAAACCTTCAATTCATGCGGCACCTCTTTTAAGCCAACCTAAAACAGGACCTCACTGACCAGAGTCAGAATAGTCAGAATTCATTCTATTGGGAAAAATAAAATAGCCAGAAATTTGGATTTATAGATCAGAACAAGTACTCGAAATAAACATGCAAGTTTGAGTGCCTATGACAATCTTTAATCTATCAACTCCAAACTCTCAGTTGTGTCAGGATTGTTTAATTGCTGTTCTGCTGCATCTGCTTCTTAATGCAAAGATGTTTCTAGTCTGACCAAGGTCTATTTCATCTAGCCTTCTGATGCTCTTTTGTCCCATAATGTGAGACCCTTAGAAGTGATGAAAGCCAGAGGATCTGATGTATCTGCTGGATCAGAGAGAGTTTCTTTAATTACATTTGCCTTATTTCAATGTGTTGTTCCGAATTATGTGGAGAAGTTGATGTTTTTCTTTTTTTACTATTTTTTTACATAGATCACAAAGTTGTGAATATTTGCAGGATACCAGAAGAAACATAGAGAACAATAAATTATAATATTGAAAAACCAATTTAGTTTAGGAACTTGATCACTCAGTGAAACACGTTATGTAGATAAATTGCAAACAGATGAATGTTTGAAGGACTTGCTCAGTGTTTACATTTGCGCCAGGCAATTAAACAATAACAATACCATCGCGATAAACATGTGATCAACATGAACAGAGGAAAGGCTCTAATACTGTGATATATCGATGGCTCCAGCGACCTCTCATAGACAGCTCAGGGTCGGTGGCATCTACGCTTCTACCATTCTTCTTCGGTCCTTACTCTCTGGCGTTGGTTACCTAGCAACAACTTGTTGTGTAACCTGTGCAACAGCACTTTCATGTTTCCCCGCCCAATACACTCGGACCGGGTCCACGGACTCAATGCAGACTCGAAGGAGATGCGGAAGATCAAGGCAGCTGCAACGTAAGTGTTTCCATAAAACCGGCGGATGCGCACGCGCTGACTCGCGTAGGAAACCGTGTTCACATTGAACCGCGCTTCCTTTACGACACTCAGCTGAAAATGTCAGAGCCGTCAACCAGGGCGAGGACGCGTCGCGTGCCTGCCGCTGTCTATGCAGCATTAACTAACAGTTGGTGGCTGGTCTGGAGGGGAACAAACCAATGTTTCTTCTACACCAGGGTTAGCTTAGCCCAACTAGCTTATCCGACTTGCTAGTATCTATTCGGATACTAGCAAGGAATTAGTCACGAGAAATGTAGGCAAAGTTGGTACACTTAAAATCTCAGCCGTCCGTGCAGTGCGCGGTCTGCAGAATACACACAGTGTGTCTGGTACCATGAAACTGTCTGGGAGCAGATTCATGTTGTGCTACAGTGAAACATAACTGCTAAAAAAAAAAAAAAAAAAAAAAAGAGACAGAGAGAGATCAGGGTTGGGTTAAAACAGCAGCTTAAGAGGAAAAGAGGAAAGGTCGCGTCACTTGTTTGGCAGTATTTTTGATATTTAAAAGAAAAAAAACTCATCAATAATTATCAATATAAACTGAATTAACGGATCATGCTTATATTTTAAGCTGTATCGCCCGCAGCCCTTTAGCTTCATTACACACAAACATCATTTACTTCTGGCTTTTTTATTATCTTAAAGAACAAGCATCTTGATCCTTGTATTAAGCACTCATAACAGTGATCATCTTAATTTCCCACACATTATTTGGCCCTTCCAACTATATTTTCAATGTTTTTATTTGTAGAACTCAATTTTTAAATTAAACCAGCAACAGACATGCTGTATTTATTGAATAGATTTTTTTAGGACATTGTTATTTTATGAAAGAGAAGGGTTGAACTATTCAGCTTTTTACAATTAGTAATTTCACAAGCACAATGTTCATAGAGGTTTATTGGGTTTTTATGTGACAGACTGAAACTAAATTGTACATAACAGTAGGCTGGTAAAAACCAAACCTTTTGGTACATTTTACTTTGTCCAAAATGTCCTTCTCGTTCTGTTTGCTGATTGGCCCAATAGAAAACCTACCGAATGAATCCAAGTGAATGGGAGAAAACGCAGACTGAGTTATAAAGGTGGATTTGAATTGAGCAGAATAAGGAAGTCAATGACCAGGTTATTATAAATGTTACATGGAAGAATGACGTGTTTTTTTAAAATTTGGTCTACAAACAATTCTGGATTACAGAAATTTGTATTCAGCCTCCTTGAGTCAATACTGTAAAACCTGTTGCAGTCAGTGCTGCAGGGCCTTTTTTGTCTCCACCAGCTTTACACCTTCATATTCACAAAATCATTTGCTTCCAATCAGGTTGGTAAAACTTGATAATCAGGTGTTCTCCATTCAGAAATGTACATAAAAATCTTTAGTTGGGCAATCTGTTGTTTGCTCAACTTTTGATTTTGAGATTTGCGTGTGACTAACAGTTGACATATTGACAAATTCTCCCTCCTCAGCTGTGGTTTTCTTCATCTCCTCCAGTCCCCAGGGGTTCTTGACTGCTTCTCTGATTAAAGCCCTCCTAGTCCAGCGTGTTAGCTTTAGGTGGACATCCGTGTGTTTTTAGGTCTGTGGTTATCTTCAGATAACAGACTGAACAGAGTTCTGTGAGAAGTTCCCAGCTTTGTTTTATAACCTATCTCTGCTTAAAGCTTCTCCACAACTAATCGGGAAGGCATCAAGATAGCTTCAGTACCAAATAGACAAACCACCTCATCTGGTCTTTCCTACTTCGGAGGACCTCAGCTCCTAAACCTGTCCCTAAGACAGAATCCAGACACACTGCTGAGGAAGCATCTTTCAGCTGCTTGTAGGCACAATCTTATTCATTTGGTTGTTTACCACAGCTTAATGTTATGATTGTTTTTTTGAGCAGGACCGAAATGCAGGCCAGAGAAAGGTGGAATCATAGTGAAGTGGAAAAAAACTTACAGAATACATTAGGAGGCACAGAGGGAAGTGACCAGGAGAGACATCTCCAACATAAACAGGAGGATCTGACAGTGACTGAAAAACCTCTATAAAGGATAAAGTATATATACCCAGGGAGTGAGTTATTACTAGTAGAAGGAACAGGAGAGAGTAAATAACTTTATGTGGAGCTGCCCTGGGCACTGAGTTAGTATGTAAAGCTAGGAGAACGCTGATAATAATCCATATGAGGCGAGGTTTGAGGGAACCTCTACTAATCAAACACAGAACTGAGACCAAACTCTGAAGAACTCAAAGCAAATGGGAACAATCATCCTGACCACAGCTGAGGCGTTTACATCAATCCATCTGAAAACTGAGCAGTGAGGATTTTAGCAGACTGTACTCTACCCCTCTGCATGGATCTCCAATCTAATCGTAAGCAGGTCTCTGGGACACTTACCCGGTACCCTAACTGGCCACATTTTTCTGTGGCTGCACCAGTAAGTGCTCTTTTGGTTGACAGGGCAACATCTCAATTCATCTGGTCTTGTCTTATGAGTATAAACAGCTGGTGACCTGCTTTGTTTCACACTTTCATCTAAGGCTGACTTCTCATCCACACCCTTCTCTCTATCCTGTGTTCCCACTGCAGAGGGTGTTAGTGAAGCATCCCTCCCACTGCCTGACGTACTTCAGAGCCAATTTGACACTCGCTCTAAATCCAGCCATAAATCTGTGAAATGTGTATGTCTGTTGTGTAGGGAACTCCTAAAACCCATGAGATTTTTGCTGTTAGCAATAATTAGGAGACACAGAAACAAACACCAACCTCAGATTAGAGCACTGCTAGAACAACGTGGCTGTGAATCAGTGAATAGCCTCCAAGCATCAAAAAGTACAGGTAAAAAGCCCCAAATAACTGTTAAGCAGCAGATGAAAAGCAGGACAAAACCTCTCTATTGCTTTTTGGCAACAAGCTACTAATCAAATATTGTTGAAGAATAAGATCAGGATCCTCAAAGCTCTTTTTAGGGACAGCTAAGAAAAAATATTGGTTAAACATCTTGTGCATCATCAGAACATTCCAATATTCCCTGCTGGTTTATATAAGGAACTGCTTAATTAATGCTTAGTGCCTTTAGATCTTTTAATCCAGTTAAGTGATCATAACTCTGGTAAGAGTGCAGTGGTCGGCCGGCCGCGCTCCAGGTGTTAGCTTCAGTTTTATGAGCCACTGTAAACCAAGCAAATTAAACATTTACTTGGTTAACAACGTTAAAGCTAGACTTGTATGGTGAGCATAGACATACAGAATGCTTTTCTAACTTATTTGGAGGTCAAGGATAAACAGGCTGCTAAACCAGGTGTGGTTGAGTTATTTTAATGCTACAGTTTCTAACTTTTATGAACACAACAAGGGTTTTTACATATTTGTTCAAATCTATGTAAGTCAGATTATCTGTGGAAAACGTGAGTTCCTCTGCCTTCACCCAGTGTTCCCAGTACTAACTGGAAACAATCATTTGGAGCCCGGAGGAGGGTCTTAGTGCTGTCAATCACTCTTGTGCTCATCCCCCCCACCTTCTTCCGTGCTATGCCTCAATCACCTGCCACAAATGCTAACACTAGTTAGCATGGCCACAGTGATCAAGGATAAGCGCTTTTCCTGGAATGTTAAGTTGTTTTTCCACCATTGGCACAAAAAACAGCATGATGTTTCTTGACACCGCTAAGACGCTCCTCCAGGCTCTGATTGGTTGATTACGACCAGGAGGGGTGTATCTTTGCAGATAGAAACAGCAGTACTGGGAGGAGGTGGAGGAGATACATTTATTCGCAGATTATTTGTCACATACCATACTGTCACGACATGGTAACAGTTTTATTATGTTTTTACAAATAAAAACATATATTTGTAAAAGTTACATGCTCCAGCTGTAAGCAATCAGTGATGCTCTCTCTGGGGTTCCTTAAAGGACATCGTGGAAACTTTTTGAGCAGTGAAACTAGTTTTATGGACGTCTCTGTTGTTTGTCTGTGTTTACCTTTGATGGTCACATTCAGGTGGCCAGAGGATCAAACATGTTCCATGTACAAGGAGCTAGCCACTTGTTGCATTCGTTGAGAAGCAAAAGTTAAGCCTGAGAAACAGGCTTGTCTGACCCCAAGAACCGACCTTTTAACATCCTAATGCAAGCCAACGAGTTCATTCACCTTTTAAACTCGCACTGTGCCGCGCTTTTGCGCCTGATAGACACTTTTTCTTTGAGAGTTTACTGAACTATTTCAAAACGGTTTCATTAATTTCCGAGTGCCTGTTGAAAGTCTAAATATTAGCGCGCCAGAGCCGAGGAGCGGAGGGGATTTCACGGTTGAATCTGGAAAGCCAGATGTTGGCAGCGCAGTGCAGATATTCAACATGACAGGTTTTTATATTACACAGCTCTAAAGTCCGGCCATTTAGGAAGTTTCCCTCTGCACACTGTGTGCAGCAATGTCCCATAATGTCAGGCCTTAGATAAATGAGAGGAGATGAGTTATTACAGGATGACTGGCAAGGAGGAGGAATTAAACAAACATGGAGTCCAGTGGAAAATAAATGTCGGAGTCAGGTCAGTTTTAGAACATACCCACAAGGTTATGTTCCCTCAGTGTCAGGAGCTGAAGATTGGTTTTAGTTTATTTTCAGTTCTAACTGATAGAAGTGAAAGTCAGCACTGGATGACTCAGTTATTTTTATATCATGTTTTTTACATTACAAATACGACATAATAATAGTAATAATACTGATGATGGCATCAGTGCAGATAATCAAATGAATCAAATATTTGGATCCAAGCCAATCCTATCTGACCGTACTTTCACAGTGTAGGCAACTATATTCAGTTGTGTTGCTGTATGATGCACAGCACATGATAGTGTTTTCAACATTAATAGTTTGTAGGAAATTCCTTTATCATTCTTTATAACCGTAGGGTTGGAGCATGAATATGTTCCACACTGTGACCTTCTGAGTCTTTCACATTATTGTGGAGGAATTTAAGCCCATTCTGCTTTACAACATTGTTTAAAGAGGACCTACTATGCAAAATTCACTTTTTGCATGCTTTTATCCTTTCATTTGGGTCTCTACTGCTTCCAGAAACAGAAAAGAAAACGAACCATTTAAAAAAACCTCTCTCAATTATTAAATCACAATCCACATGCACAGCCCTGTTACCTAGCAACACAAGCAGGGATCTGGGGGAGCATGTTTGGTCAGCTGGTTACCCCACTGTATGCGCAGTACAATGGCTGCTGGAAAAGACGAGTGTTTTGTTGTAGACTTACCATCCAGAAACCACTAGCTGCCCACTTGATGGTTGTTCCACTTCTTCTTCTGGGTCTGACTCAGGGTCAAAGATGTGCAGTTCTACAATTGCACATCTGTCTGCATGTGCATAAAGTGCAACATTAAGTTGCAGGGTGGTACTGATAACAGCTTATCTGCATAAAAGTGGCATAATTTTGCGCAAAAATTCAAATGAACGTGTTTCATATAGCTCATAGACCTATCCGAACTGGTTTAAAAGGAAGAATAATAGGTCACCTTTAAGTTAATTATGATCTGCCAGACAACCATGTTTATTCAGTCTAAGTTTAGGCCTTTAACTGGTCCATTTCTATGCCTTCGTTCTATTTTTTCAGCACTTCTGTTGTTGATTTGCTGTGTGTTTGGGATTATTGTGCTGCTGAGTGATTCATCTGCTTCAAAGCTTGAACTTTATTAAATTCATGATTAGCTCAATGACTGTAAAGTGCCCATGTTCTGCTGCAAAACAAGTCCAGTCATCCCTCCTCCACTACTACATATGGAGGGTGGTCTGACATCATTTTATTGATATGACTTCTTTAGCTTTTGCTAAACATGACAACAGGCATGATAGTTAGCTATTCCTGCCTTTTCTGTCCAAAGGGCATTGTTTCAGGTGATCTGAAGGTTTTTTCTTACTAAACCTTAACTATGCTGAAATGACATGATCTTGTTCCATCTATGTACCGTATTTATGCAAAAATCCTGCCTAAAGCAGCTGCTCACATCTGACTAACAGGCTGTTAATGTCTGTCTCTGTGAGCTGCAAAAATGGCTTTGGTTTGACCATATGTCTGCGTTGTTCATATGAAACCATCTCTACTCTGTTGTAGGATCCAGAAAGAAACCGATTTTTCTGTTTGCCTTGAAGAATAAAACCTTTACAGTTCTTCCATTTTATAAACGCTGAGGTCCTATTTTGTGTCTGATGCATTTAGAGCGTTTAACTAAAACATCCCTTTTAATATCATTTCTGGATTTTTTTTTTTTACTTTTCTGGTAATTAAATCAAATTCTGCCTCAAATAGTCAGTGACATCGTTGATGAAAATCCTACAAAAGTTTTTTTTTTCATTCGCAGCCAGTAATTTAAATCACAGGATCAGCCATCCTGATGGATTTCTATGCAAATGCTGACAAGCAGAAACACTTTGTATGAACATCATGCATTTGCTGATTTGTACCACCAGAGGCTGCTGTGTTGTGTGACATATTGGAGCACAGAAGATAGTATCTGACTCTGATATATATGTTGGTAAAGAGCCGAGTACTGTGTTTCACCCCTCAACTAACCAAAACATACAAATCTACTTCATATTTGATTCTTATCTGTTGCTTTGTACTAATTGAATATTTCTTTTTACCAAAATGGATAGGAACTTGTTCCTTCCTACCTTCGGGTTCTTTAGTTTGGTATTCAAAGCAAGTTGCAGGAGCCATGGATATGGGTTCCTTTGTTTGCTTCCCTCTGTGGCCAAACAGACCAGCAAACCCAGAATGTGTTCAGAGAGTGAATTTAGTTTGAAGCACAGTTCTGCCATCAGGAGTTCACGCCAACACCTCAGCTGCTTCATCCAGTGATGTGGTTTGGTTTTACATGATTATATTCGCAACCCATTAAATTTTTCCATATTTCATTGTGTTACATGCACACTTCAGTGGATTTTAGTTAGATCTTATGTTGTAAATTAACACAAAGTAAAAGTTAAGTGGAAGAAAATGACAAGTAAAACGTCTGAAAAACGTGGTTTACATTTATATTAAGCTTCTTAACTCTATTACCCCAAAATAAAATTAAGTTTCAATCATAAAGTTACTAAATAGAATTCATTTATGAGTATTTTAATGTCAGTATTAATTAGTCCAACTGTTCTATGAAGACCTCAGATGTTTATTAGAGAACATTAGAGGAGAAATGGCATTATGAAGATCAAGGAACAATCCCAAGAATCTGCTTTTGTTGAAGAGTAGCAAGAAGAAAGCCATGAGAGATCTATTTGCAGTTCGCTAACCTGCATGAAGGGACGCCACAAACATGTGGAGGGAGGTGGCCAGACGAGGCCAAAATGTAATGTTTTAGAGTACAGGCTAGCAATAATGTAAGGTACAAACACTGCACATCACTCTGGATCCACTGTACACAGTGAAGGGAACGGCAGCATAATGTGGGGATGCTAATGAAAAGATGGATGGAGCAAAACCCCAGACAATCCTGGATGAAGACCTGCAGAGGACTGGAGACTGGGGCCGAGGCTTACAGCCCTAAACATCCAGCCAGAGCTACAATAGAATGTTCTAGATTAAAGCAGATTTATGTGTAAGAATGACCTAGTCAAAGTCAAAACCAAATCCAATTCTGAATCTTTGATAATACTTGAAAATGTTGTCCATGTTTGCTTCCTTTCCAGTTTTCACTTTTAGCTGGAATAGCAGCAAACGATGGCCCGAGAAATGAACAGTTTATGGCAACAAATCAATGAACCGTGGAAACATACTTTGCCGAACTTTGTAAGAGACGTGAAAGATGCTGTTTGATTTTCTTCCACTTCAAATAATGATCTCCTCTGTGTCGATCTATCACATAAAATCCCAACAAAGCATGTTGATGCTTGTTGTTGTTAAGACTCGAAATGTGGAGAAGCTCCATGAGCGTGAAGACTTCTGCAGGGCTCTGGCTACGACCTCTGCCGCGAGGCGCAGCTAGAGTTTGTGCTCTTTATCTCTCTGAATACTGTCAGCTCACATTCAGCGTCTCACTCCTGACCAGCAGGCGCCCCACCCCTCACGTCCCCCTTCCACAATCTCTCTCTCTGTCACTCTCTCTCTGTGTGCGTCTCTCTCCGGGGAGACAGAGTTGTTTGTTGTTTTAAGCCTGAGTTTGGTCCCACCACTCTCAGGAGAGGCAAGAGGGAGAGCAGAAGCCTGTAATGGCCCGCGCTGACAGGGACTGCATGGGACGGCCCACTCCAGGGAGCATCTGATGGGATTAGAACACTCTTTCCAGTTCATTTTTCCCCACTAAGAATAACTCAGTCCGCTCACGGTGTAGCATCACAGAGGCGAGTGTCCGATGAGAATGACTGCTTTTTGTCAAGGACCTGACTTTGGCAGAGAAAGAAAACCCAGGGAGCTTTCCTAAAGGATTCCGTTTTGTAAGTTTCCAAGGTCATCCAGAAGTATTCAAGCTTGTTTCCTATTAAACAACAGAGGACGAGAGAGGAGAAAAGAATGATCCTGAGGTCTTGTGGTAAGCTAGAATGAGGATGAGATGACAGCTGACACCGTCTTCAGGCCCTTCACCTTCCCCGTTCCTGAGGCGTTCCGCCTGCTCTGTCTGTGATTTGGGTTTGACAGTCAAGACTTTGCCTTTTCAGGCTTCTCATCGTCCTCACACATGTACACATTCTGAGGGGATTTAGTCTTCTCCAAAAAAAATAAAAAATCAAGCGGATGCACACTTACATCTGGAACTGAAAAGTGAAATCTGACTTTTCTTTTGATGCACCTCCGAGCCTGAACAGGACTGTGGTCATCATTATTTTTACTGGGGCCCTAGCACGTTGCTGTTTTGCATCTTCAGGTTGCTTTGCATTTGCTGCTTTCGCTTCACATTTTCCCTTACCTTCCTCTCAGTGAAACCTGCCTCCTAGTTGCCATAAGCTTGGACTGAGATCACACTCAGGAATCGGGAATGATTGAAGATCCATGACTCTATGGAGGTACTGGTTACGCCGCAGAGGTTCCGCTTCGCCGTCCCCCTCCCAGAGATGCTTCTCCGGTGAATTTCTACGCTCAGCCCAAATCCTCTTGGACCTGCAGCTGACATGATGAACAAAGACTCCCGCTTTACTCGGAAGACGCACAGCAGCTTCTCCACGCGCAGGCACTCCTGCATCGGGTATGTACTCTGCTACATGTAAGGAGCCTTTTGATTGAAGTCAATGCCAGCAATTATTAAGAAGTGTGACAGTAAAATCTTAACTTCAGGTTAAATTAAGTTAGCCATTTAATGCCAGTGTAAATGAGGCTGTTATATGAAGGCTTCAGAGATTTGTTGGAGAACATCTGAGAACCGGGGGTGTCATGAAGACCGAGGAGCCCAGCAGACATGTCAGGGAGGAAGTGGTGGAGAAATTTAAAGCGTACTTAGGTTATAAAACAATTTCCCAAGATTTGGCCTTTATGGATGAGGAGTAAGACAATAGACATTGTTAATAGAAAACCTGCTGGTAGTTTTCTACAAGCCAGGCAGGGGACAACTTTATGGATTTGTTGTCAGATGAGGTTGAATTAAACTTTCCGTGGCACAAAACTGACACAGAGCACCTTAGCGCACCATATTGAAGATGGTGCGCTTCTTTCCTGCCAGGCAGCTTCCTTGTGTGGAGATGCTTTTCTTCAGTAGGAAGGGAAGCTGAGTTGAGGGGAAGATGGATGGTGTCTAAAGAAAGAGCCATCCTGGAAGGAGGCTGTCAACCGTGTCAGAGGCTTAAAGACCTTCCAGCAGGACAACCACTGTAAGCATGCAGCTAAACGGAATGGTTTGGACCAATGCAGATTCATGCTAGAATGATGATGTTAATTTATTGCCTTTCAAACATCACAGCTATCTAGAATTAGCTAATTCTAGATTTTTTTTTAACTCATAAATTGTCATGTTTTTAGTTCAATTGCAACGTCTTCTTTCAAATGAGTAAATAAATCCACTGAGGTTCTGTCGGGTGACACCAGTGGAGGATTAGAATGCTGTGGCAGATACCTGCTAATGATCTAATTTCAGCAGGGAAGAATTAGTGTTGTGTTAAAGTTACAGAGAGGCAATTGTGCAGAAATTTCTCATCAGATGTGGTCTAGAAAACAAAGACAGACAGGCATAAATGGTGTGGCAAGTTGCCTAAATGTCAGGCGGTTAATGCTGATTACACTGACTGACACAGTGTGTAACAGGATCATCTAAATAATCGACAGTAATCAGGAAAAATCCCTGCAGCACCCGTTGCTACGGACATCTACAGATGATTACAGTGTTTGCATGAATCCATTCTGATTCACAACACAACAGGACTCAGGCTGAAGTGATGACTCTTTAGAAAAATCCTCCAAATGCTGCATAACCTGTCCAACTCCTTTGACTCTGAAAGGGCGAGAGAAACATTTCAGTGCAATGTGTGGTGAAGCAAATATTTCTGAACCCTGGGCATGAGGCATGTGCCTTGCGAGTGTCATCAGAACTCCTCCCGCCGTGAGCCTTTTGGATCATATGAGGAGATCAAAGCAGGTGATTTTATATCACATCTAGAAATACAAAACAACACAAACCTCTGTTCTCCTCTTACCTGATTGGTGGATGTTGCATCCAAGCTAGAAAGACACATGGAATCGAGACTCGACTTTCTGGATCTGTCATTTGCCTCTCGTGAAGTCATTGTTCTTTATTCTCGGATTGGTGAATCTTCCTGATGTTGATAACAGTTGATTTGTTACAATAGTGTTTTTTACAAGAAGTTGAACTCTGTTAGAAAAATAGTTTCCTCTGAACTCATACAAACTGAGTACTCACACTCCCTCACACACTCCCTCACACACACACACACACCCCCCCACGCACAGAGACAAAGCTGCGTTTGTGATCAGACTGTGACACCTCCTCTCCTCCTCTCCCCAGTTGTACCAACAGTACCAAGACACCATTCATTCCATCCAACCGCCACAATAAGTTGCCTTGCTAAAATACCCTTAAACCTTCTCTACATTTTAAGGTACAACCACAAACTCCAGAGAATACTGATGTGACGAAGCTGTGCACAGGATGGGAGAAAAGATGACCAGGATTTAGTTGCTTTTGAATTCAATCCCTGTTTGGTTGCAGTTTCACCTGCAGATGTTTGCAGTTTATCTTTAGCAGCTAAAACATTTTTCCATTTAATGGGAAAAACAGGTTATAGCCTAAGCATGATTGGATGGAGAGTGTCTGCAGACATACATTTTCAAGTTTTTTCCCCATAGATTCTGCATTTAATTTGGGTCGATACTTCATACTACATCAGTGCACATGGATACATGCACTGATGCAAACCGTTCCATTTCAGCTCGGGCTGCAAAAATCCTTCCGTCCAAGTCTCATGTCCTTTGCCGTCTCTAAAAGATATTCTTCCAGAATAATCTAGTATTAAGCTCCATGCATCTTCCCATCAGTGCTGACCAACTTCCTTTGCCTGGTAAAAAAAATACCAGTATCCCACAGCATGACATTACCACCGCCATGGTGTGTTCAGGGTGATGTGCAGAGTCAGTTTTCCCCTCTAACGGCTTGTTTCGTATAAAGAAATTTGTAGAGTGCACCACAAAATGAATAGTTGTCATGTTGGCGGATTCTCCCACCTGACATGCGGATCTCTGCTGCTTCCATGTTACGATGGGCTTCAACTCTACCTTGACAGGTTTAGAGCTGAGCCTTTGCTTTCTCGAAGGATGGAGGGAATAGAACTCTGAGACGTTCAGTGCTTGAAATATTCTTTTATAACTAAAAGTGCTTCCGACTTCTTCGAAACGTTCTCCCTTAACTGTCTGTTGTGTTTTCTTTGAGGTCTTCGCATAAAGGTTTGTTATAAATAAAGATAAGAATACACCCACTAAGTAGGTGACTTCAGAGGGCATTTGAGTTCACTCGATTTTATTTACTGGAATCAGAGTGAAGAGGCTGATTACAGATGTGCTTCTGTTTTCACATTGTTTTAAAACTCTGGATTATTTTTGATTCTCCTTTACAGTCCCGCACCAAAACATCCCAACAGAATCCATTGAAGTTTGTGGCTGTGATGTGACAAAAGGGAAAAAGTTCACCATTAAGGTGAAATGCATTGTTCTGGATGATGAACAATGCCTTTCACCTTAATGACACTCAGCTGAGGGCTTTGGTGTCCAAAGTGTGGCCCGGGGGCCATTTGCAGCCCTTGGAGTAGTTTTGACCTTGATGTTGTTTAGGAATGGTTTAAACCAGTGGGGTCCAAAGTGGGTTTTTATGATTTATCATTTAAAAATATCATGCTAATTTGTTGCCTAACAGGTAAAAAGAATCCACAATAAAATGATTTTGCATTTCTACAAAGTAATTGTGGCCCTAGTGGAGTTTCAACGTGCAAAAGTTTGCACACCTGTCTTAGACAGTATCATACATAGGATGACCGTTAGAGTTGCAGTGGCCGTTTCCATTTATATGAAGTGAAGAACGACAGAGAGAAAACAGTTCTGTGGAGAAACAGAGGCAATGAGCGAGTGGTAAGATGAGATAATTGAGACAAACTGGGGAAAGGGTGGCGATGCGGTGATAGTGGGCTGGAGCTCAGATAGTGCAGCTTTCAGGGCAGTGATAAGGAGAGGCTGCAGAGGCCGCGCGGCACGGCTGTTACCGTGGAAACAGAAAATAGAGAAGAAGTACAGTCTAGACACAAAACAATGGATTGTGATGTAAAGAACTGAAACAAAAGTGTCAAGTGAGGCCATTTAACCAAAGGGCAGCAGTCTCAATGTCAGAGGTCCCAATATAGCTGCCACCCCCCTCCATAGCAGCACAGTCCCGGTTCAGTCGATACGGCCTGCGAAGGGCTGCGGCGGGTCGGCTGCAGCGTGCGTCACAGCCCCACTCCCTATTTTAAGCATGACTGATTTCCCCAATTGCCTTCAGAGTCTCATCGATTCATAGCGGCGGGTTGGGACAGCGGCCTCAGCTTCAGAACCAGCTTGTTTACTGTACTCCATGCTCACTGTGTGAGAAACTGCTGGGTTCAAAGATCAGCTTTGTGGACAAGTTGGAATAGGTCATTAGTTTTAGTTGAAGTCCAGAGTTGAGAGTCCAGAGTCCAGTCCAGTGATCGCATCTGAGCCACCAGCTCCTGTCTGCGCTGGCGTCAGGCTGAATATTCCTACCACTAGAGGGAGAAACTAACCCAGTTATATTCACACACTGCAGAGCAACTGGGAGTTTTAAAGTAATTAAACAAACTTAAAATATTCTGAGTTTTTTTTTTCTTTTTTTTTTTTGCCGCTTAATATTTGACTTTTTAACTATTTCAAGTGATGCAGATGTAATTAGTAACCCCTTAACATAATCTCACACATAAAAGAAGAGAAAAAAATTCCCTGTCGCCTGCTGCGTATAGAACATTTCTCCAGAGACGTCTGGATTCTGGCTTGGCCTCTCCAGGACGTCTGCAGAGTGGTTCTGAAGCCTTTCAGATTCGAGCCATGTCTTTGGATCGTTGTCCTGCTGACTAATGAACCGTCGCCCCACTCTGAGGTCAGGATGCCCTGGAGCAGGTTTTCATCTAAGAGGTTTCTGCACATTGCTGCAGTCATATTTCCCTAATAATTCCTGCTGCTGAAAAACAACATGATGCTGCCACCACCATGCTTTACTGTAAAGATGGTATTGTCGTGGTGATAAGCCATGCCCAGTTTCCTCCAAACATGGCGCTTGGCGTACAGACTAAAGAGTTCAATCTTTGTCTCATCAGACCAGAGAATATTATTTGTCCTAGTCTGAGATCCTTCAGGTGCCTTTAGGTAATCTCCAGATGTTGTGACATGAGCCTTTTATTAAGGAGTGACTTTCATCTGGCTGCTCTGCCTTCCAGGCCTTATTGGTGGATTGCTGCAGAGATGACTGTCTTTCTGGATGGTTGTCCTCTCTTCAGAGAGGAACATTGGAGCTCTAGCAGAGTAACCATTGGGTTCTTGGTCACCTCCCTGACTAAAGGCCCTTCTCTCCTAAATGGACGGCAGCTCTAGGATCACTCCTGCTGGTTACAAACTTCTTCCACTGACCAATTATGGAGGCCATTTGAACTTACTGGGACCTTTAGAGCAAGACAGTCCTGTCTCTGAGGCCTACAGATTCCTTTGATTCCTTTGATTTCATACTTGGTGTTTGACCTTTGACCTCCACTGTCAACTGTGACCTTGTATAGACAGCTTTCAAATCTTTCAAATCAAGACACACACTGCAATGAAATGAATTTATCACAGTTTGACTTCATTTAAGTTATGGAAACATCTCATGGACAATCAGTGGAAACAGCTCGATTTTGAGCTTCATCATGTCAGTATC
Source organism: Phalloptychus januarius (assembly GCA_902982915.1). Taxonomy (NCBI): domain Eukaryota; kingdom Metazoa; phylum Chordata; class Actinopteri; order Cyprinodontiformes; family Poeciliidae; genus Phalloptychus; species Phalloptychus januarius. The sequence continues at coordinate 579,484 of CADWAE010000466.1, read as the reverse complement.
AAGGCTGTGAATAAGTATGTAAATATAACTTCTTTGTTTTCTGTTTTAAATAAATTTGCAAAAAACAAACCGTGATGTTGAGATTACAAAGACAGGACGAGTTAAATATAGGCAAAAATCCAACCTGGCACACCAGCTACATTCCTCAAGCTGCCAAACACGGCGGTGGAAGGCTGGTGATTTGGGCTTGCTTTACACCATTGGTCATCTGTCTCATAGCTGTATCCAAACTGGATTATTCAACAGAACAACGACCTTAAATTTTTGGAGCTTTGTTCAAACTTGTTTTGGTCTGGCCTGTTTGTACATTTTTGTTTAGTTCCTGGACACTAAACAGATAAGCTTTGAATCTCAAAATTCTGTCTTTTGAATGGATTTTTATTCATTTTCATAAGTACCAACATATAAAACTGCTATGTTCTTTCATAACAAAAATTGTCATACAAGAGAGCCACAATTAACCATATTTTAGGTTTTATGATTGGATGTTTTCTTCCAAATGAACCAGATTAGCCATTGAAGCATAAAAGAATAATAACATGTTAATTAACAGACAAACCACAAATAAGTGATGTTGACTTATATCCAACAATTCTGGCATACACTGCAGCACTCCTCAATAACTACACACCAGCTTGCTGGTCAGGAATGCAAACCAGCCTCCATGAATCCGGCAGGTGATGGTGTGAGGCTGCTATGCCAACAACAGGCTAATAAACCCTCAACTGAAGGGTCATCCAAGATTTATGCCTCGTCATTTTATGGGTTTTAAATGTTTCATGTCAAAGTTTTTTTTGGCCCAACGACTTCAGACAGACTAGCGTAAGTGCAATGTGAAGACACTGAGCAGAACCAAATATTCAGTGCCTGTTTTTCCTTAAATATCACAATGTTTTCCATCATTCGGACACAGATTCATGGGACACTGAGAAACCCTTTGGTGCACAGCCAAGAAAGTGTATTTCAGTGTGGCGGTGCTGCAAAGTGTATGCATGTCCGCTCCATTTAACTTAGAATAATGTTCTCAAAGCGTGTTGTTAAGTTCGTCTGACTGTGTGTGAAACCAATTTTGCTCCTTGGAAACGGCTCAAAGTTTTTTCCTCTTCACTGGTTTCCACTGGGACAGTCAGGCCCAAAACAATCACTTTTTCACTCTTCAGTGGCAGGTTTTCAGAAGTTATCTATATTTAGATATGTAGAGTAAACAAAATCGGAAACTGCATAATTAATTTAGGTTATTTGAAAAGTTTTAGGTTAAAAACCAAATTTTTTAAAAAGCTACCAAACAGCACTTGACGGGGGTTTTCAAAGTGTGAGAGAGCTGCCTCCTCTCTGCCCCCCCCGCTACCAATGACATTATTACTAATATTTCTGTGAACATTTCGGTGTTGCTATACTTGATGTTTCATTCGTACATGGCTCACTGACGTTGTTTAGTTTACCTGCTACGCGTAGCGCCACATGAAATATCCTTTCTGGAGTTTGGCAGACAACACTTGGCAGCATGTTTAGATCCAGGCTATGAACACTCACACTTTAAATAATCCTGGTCATACTTCCTTCTTTTTTTGTCATTTTGTTTTTCCCAGAGTCTGTCTTCTTAAAGCTAGGTTTATGGTTGATGCATTGGACTGTGCATGCCGCTGCGCTCTGTGCCATCCAGTTTCTCTTGATTTTCATCTCCCTTCAGTTTTCCGTCTGGGATTTCTTTCACTGAGCTCGATTTCTCCAGTAGAATTTCCACCGCACTTATCAGTGAACAGAAAGAGAAGTTGTGAACAATGGCAGCAATTTTCTGCACTGTTTTAGAATTGCAGTCTGCCAATCACTTGACTTGCCAGTGGAAGCAACGGCCATTTCTTTTAAGGCTCTTTTCTAAATAGTCTAGTTGGAGTGAAATTACAAATTACAAAATTCGGAGGTGCAGATCCCATGACAATGCATGAGGCCAACATACAGGGGCGGTTTGATGCCATCAATGGGTTACCTAGAGACCTAGTTTTATTCATCATAGCTTTAGCTACTAAAAATCTATGCATTTTGTCTATGGCATAGGCTTATTGAAGGCAGTTAACACATTTGCCTTTTCCGGTTTATATTTTTTTTCCTCATGTAGCAACCGCTCAAGAAATCTGGAGCTCCCTGGTGGAGGCATGCTCCACACTGTAAAAAGCTTAGCCATAGGACATTATGCAAAGCTAAACTAGAGGAACTACAATCAGTCAGTGGGTGCATGGATACTGTTAACAAAGATGCAGTAAGAGAAAAGAGGCTAATAACCTCTCAACTGACGGGTTTATTCTCTCTTCTTCAAGAGTGAAGAACTAATCCTACTTTGGCAAAGTAAAAGCCCAAGACTAAATAGGAGATGAAATAGTTTGATTGAATTGATCAAATATTGCCATTCCGTCTCCAGAAAGCTCTTTTACTACGAGGTTGTACATCATGTTGTCGGGCCTGATGCTCCCTGCTGATGAGCCTCTTTACATTTCCTTAAATGGAAGTGTTGGCCATGCAACACAGACAGAAGCTCAGCATCACAACAAAGGATTACAGAAAATATCTAAGTGGGTAAAACCTTACCTCATACTGCATGTACTGTATGTACAGTTGATCAGCTGTTTCAATGGAGGCGCATTCTTTTCTTTCAGTTTCAGGTAAAAGAACTCAACAGGTTGTCACAACAAAGGGCCTGTGTTAGCTCCATTATTCAGCCATCTGTGTCTGAAAGGACAGATCAGATCCTTCCTTTGGGTGTGGCACCATGTGACTGACGAGTCCCTGGTCTGCAAAGCTGAGTTTGTGTGCTTGGTTCCAGTCAGATCTGGATTATATTTATTGCCCTTTTCACACCAGTGGCTGATGTTGACATGGTAACATAAGGTGTCTTGCAAAAGTATCCATACCGCTTGAACCTTGTCACATTTTGTCATGTTATATTTCAGTGTATTTATAAGGATTTTATTTGATATTTCTTCTTGCCTTTTGCCTCAGTCTATTACATAAAATGTAATACATGTAAAATATATTTAAATGCATTTGTTTGTGGTTGTAATGTGACAAAATGAGGAAAAGGTTCAAGGCATATTTATACTTCATTCTCCCGCCTCTCGTGGTTCACAGCTCGCTGGGTTGGGTGGACATGTTCTTGACTGCACACTATCACTCTAGAAAAGAGGCCAGATATGAACAACAAATTGTGTTTAACTTGAGTTTAGCTTCTCCTATCATTGACATGTTCAATGTAGCTTGTAAAATCCTTTCTTTTGGGTTTGAAAATCCGTCACTGGCCCTCAGTAACCTTTAGAGTCATGGCGTCTTCAGTCAGATATGTTCTGTATTTTTATGAAAAGCTCAGAAGGCTGGCCAGCTGGGGTTTCAGATTTAGTTGTCACGTTTATGGAGTGTGCAGCCGGCAGCGGGGAACCATATGCTCATGCCTCAGTTTGTCTAGTTGTACATGTTGAGAGTAAATGCGTGCGTGTATGTGGCCGCAGTGATCCGAGTCTTCAGAGCTGCTTACTATAATACCCTATCATACTCCTTCTGTCTTTAATCTCTTTACAGAACACAGACAAGACTTGCTGACACACACACACACACACAAGCACACACCCAAGCACACCCCCTAACACCAATACACGACACACTCCATCTGGAGAGGATAATATGTCCTGCTTCTGTTTCAGGATCTCCACAGTGTTTGGGAGAAAGAGAACTGCAGCTAAGATAGGGAGAACCTACCCCTTTCCTATCCTGCCCTCCAGCCTCACTCCAAACCCATTCCCATTTGTGTGCGATGTACACTTGCTTAGTCACATGCCTATGCACACACACTTGGTTTGAAAAGCCACACACTCTTTCACACACGAAAACAGGTTGCACAGATCTGTGCACAATCTAAGGGGTGTGACAGAATATTCCTGCAGAGGACAGGCCTACGCTGCCAGAGAAAGGTCTGAGGTTGTTCTGTGATTAAAGGTGCAGCAAACAGAGATGAGAGGGAAACATAAGAAGAGAGAGAGAGAGAGAGCAGACAGAAAGTGAGAGAGGGTAGAGTCTGAGCCACATTTAGACTCAGGGCAAAGGCAAGATGTACATGTGGGGCAGGTTGGTGCTGAGAGTGGTAAAAAGCTTAATTTCAGCCTTTATGGCTATCCAACAAACTCCTGGGAGAGAACGACTCAGAGGAATTTAATCTGAGGGGAGCAGAAACTCCAGATCTGCGCATCTAATCTAAGAAGAGACAGACTTTCACCAGCAGATCGGATCGTCCCAGTCACTCTGGCTCTGTGTCGCTGACACTTTGTCTCAGAGTTGCCTTCCGCTCCTGCCAGGGGGGATGAGAACCCTCAAGAAGCCGTGGCGAGGCGGACGACCTGACAGCACAAAGCAGACGAGGAAGCGTTCCGGGTTTTACAGGGATGAGGGCGGCCACAAGCTAAGGAGCACCAAGAGGGGGAGAACAGCAGAGCGGCCGAGAAGAGGAGGGTGAGGAAGAGTTAAGCAGAATAGTCAAAAGAAAGGATGAGTGTGCCGGCGAACTATGGCTTCTTTTACTCTGTGGAGCGGAGTATAACTGTGCGGAGTGGAAACATTCGGGGCTCGCCGTGCGCTGTCAACAGGCCCATAGACATCACACACAAACGCAGGCGGTAATTAAGAGCGACCTCACTTCCTCTCACTCACTTCTTTTTATCTTCCTTCTTTTTTCTGGTTTCTGTGACCCGTGTATGAGCAGATGCTTCAGCTGGCTAGGAGAGGTTGCATGTGGTTCTGTTTGTAAAAAAAGGCACCTCCTGAGGTCAAAGGTCATTTTCTCTTTAAAAATATCACTCCCATTTGAAGTGGCTGGGAAACTCCCTTATTTCTACATGCCGGTTTCATTAACAGGGACACAAACGTTCTATTTTTTTGTTATGATGCTTTCAGAAGTTGAGCTATTAAACTGTTAACAGCAGAGCTAATTGTTTTTTTAGGACGTTTGCTAACTTTGAAAACGTTTAGCATCCTTAGCTTCAGCTAAATATTTTTTTCCAGATAAATTCTGAAGCACTAATTTCCTTGTGTAAAGTTACTTTTGGATAAAGTTCAACATCTGTGTAGTTAGCTGCTTGTTTTGAAGCAGGCGAAGACTGTTGACACAACAAAATAAAGCGCAGACATTAGAAAACAAAATGAAACATAAATATGTTTGTAAGACTCAATATTAAGTTGGTGCTTGAGGGTTGTAATCTGTCAAGGGCACATATAATTTCAATTAAAGTTAGCACTTTAGCATTAGCTTCCGCCATCTACCATAACACTGCAGCCTTTGCTTGGAACACTGTTTCCTCAAAATATAGTTAAAAAATAATTTTTTAAAAGGAAATGATATGCATAAGAAGCTAGAGGACTGTTTCCCCAGATTGTTTTACAGATAATGTGCAATAATCTTTGTATTTAACTATGTGCTTGATGCATGAACAGGAAGGACATTTTTTGTGTTTCTAATGTTTTTAAGACTGAATTTCTTACATTTCTTGTCTTCTGTGGGATTCAAACTTTTTTTTAACTTTTTATAAAACATCTACAAACTGTTGACTGACTTTTATCAGCTGTAAAATTTACAAAAACATCCGTTAGTTCTTATAAGATGTTTCACATCAGCATCTCCCAAAAATAATTATTTGCCATGTTTCCTCTTAAAGACCTAAATGATGACTTCCAGATTATTCTGTTTAGTGTTTATTTAATTGCTAATATAAGAAACATAGCATTTTATTTTCTTCTTTATATCTGTCCACATTTGTTGCTATTAGCACAGAGTGGAATTAGGAAAAAAAATGCTTGAATAGTGTTTTTGATTTTACATAGAAACATGCAGGATCTCTTTTTGTTATCTGTCATTTGATGCATTGTGCTGTGGCTGAACCTTTATTTCAGTTATATCATGTATCACCATAAACAAAATACTGTACAAAAAACTTTAATCAATCTCAAACAAGCGTAGAGACATAAACAGAGAATCTATGCAGCAACAAGAATGCATTTCATGACCTCGCTAAAGAAAAAGGTAGCAACTTATTACTTTACAAGGATTTCCAGCTGATATTGCTGCTCTAAAAAATACTTGTACTTGTGTAGTTAAAGTTGATGCAACAGTGATTTCTTATCCCAGAGCATTTCATGCCATTAAGTTGTTTAAGGCTTGATTAATAATGCCCCCAGGGAAGTTGTGATGTAGCCATACACTTGCACTCTATTCCTCTGCCCACTTTCTTAAACTGCTTCTGTTTATCAGATTTGATGCTGGATGTTGTTTGTTAGGTCAGCTGTACCTTCCTTATTTTGAACAACTCAAATACAAAAACCCTTCCAAACTCTTTCCCTCTGAACAAATCAAACTGTAGATTGTTGGATGTCCCAAGGCACCATGTTAGGCACCATGTTAATCAAACAGATCTATGCCATTATGAACAATGATGCCTCAGACTGGTCTGAACATCATTCAGAGAACAACTTCTTTGTTTAGCATGTCTCACAACAATACATGAAAAAGCAATAAGATTCAAGTAAAATGTTGATCTTCCTGGAGGTCACGCAAGAATCCAGTACAAACTTTACTTTAGAAAACATGTACATTAAAAATTTGTTCAGCATATTTTGGTTACACTTTAAAATTACTTGAAGTTGAGCAATTTTGTAAAAGTAGGGCCGTGTTGATGCCAAAAAAACGGTGAAACTGCAGTACCGTTACACGAGCCTCTATGTCATTTTGATGATGCTTCAGACCCAGCACAGCATCAGCTGTCATGCATAGCGGTGGTAGCACCATGCTGTGGGATTGTCCTGTAATAATATTGCACAGAATGGAAGAAAAGATGAGGAAGGAGAACTTCATCCAAGTTCCACAATCAACACGGGAAAACATTTAGTTTTAACAAAGGCAAATTGACAAATTGACAGAAATGTCCAGCCAAAGTTAGCCCTGGCTGATAAAGTGTGTGGCTCTAGTGCATCTTGATGAGGGATTTTAAACCAACTATTAGTGTGAATGTGTGTATATGTTTGAATGTTCATGTGTAATTTTGAATATTTGTGGATTAGAAAACAGTGAATTTAGACTTCATGGTGCAGCAGTTCTGGTTTTTAAAAAGAAAAGTTAAAAAGAATCACAGAAAGCCAAAAATAAATGTGCCCTTTGTGCCCACAATGAGTTAAGTCAGTGGTTCCAAAGTCGGTCCTTGAGGCCTGGCAGCCTGCAACCTGGTGGTGGTAACAACTTTTTCAGCTTGTCAATGTTCTTCTTAGACCTTCTAATGAGCCATCATTTGATCCAGGTGTGTTACACCAGGGAACTAAAACATGCAGGATGCCGGGCCTCAAGGACCCACTTTTGGAACCACTGAGTTAATGAATTTGTATGCCATAAAAAAATATTTACATGTAAATATGTTTATCTATAAATAACTCTATAAAGGAGTCCAGAGTAAACTTAGACCTGAATATATATATATATATATATATAGTTTATATTAATATTTCATATTTAACTCTTTAGATGGAGTAGCTTGTCAACAAATAAGCAATTTCTTCTTGAGGATCAATACGATATATTTAAGGTTTAAGGATGCACGGATTGTAGTTTTCTAGCCGATCACCGATTTCTTTTTGTCTGAAATGTTGCTAAAAATAGCAAGAAAGTCACAGAGTCACTGAGTGGGGTGACTATTGTTCACTGCAAACATGCAGACATGTCCTACCGGGCCGGTCTGTCAGTCGGGCCTCTCCCTGGCCGATCACCGATCAGCCAATATTGAAAGAAATCGGCACCAATAGGTCGGTGCTCCCCTAATTCTATTCTATTCTATTCCAATTCCTGAAAATCACACAGACATTTTGAGCTTAAATTGTGTCGTTGTATAACTAAACCTGAGTAATGATTTCAGTCAGCATAAGGATTTAGATTCTGTCTCACCTTACTGAGCTCAGATCGGTGTCACCTGTAGTAAATCCATCCTGGCTGTGATCGTTTATGTCTCTCCTGAATAAATGACTGAACCTGTAAGGCAAGTTGACTTGGGTGCAACTAATTCTGTCTCTGGCTGTGTCACAGCACAGGCCCAGGAATGATGAATGAAGGTTCAGATGACAGCTTGTCCTGCTTTACAGGCCCGTTTCTCACTCTGCCTGGTAGCTCCTGTATTTTAATGCTCCCCAGATGGGATTGATGTTGCCATGACAGGTGGTGACGCAGGAAGGGTGTCGAGTATCAGGGCGACAGGCTGCCATCAATCACACTTCTCACCGGCCCAGACGCTTTAATAAAAAAACACATATCGATTCCTTCTTTGTTACTTCTCACTCTCTTCTCGGTCTTTTCTTATCCATTGGAATGTCGGCTCTAGTTTTTGGGTGAGAAATGAATTAGATCCAGGTGTTTGTGCGTCTGGGTGGGATGTGTTGCTGTAGATGCTTTGGGCCAGTTTGAGTGGATTCCAGACCCCAGCTGCAGTAATTATGTTCCACCATGTTTGTTGAATTTCATACAGGCGGCTATCTCTTTGGTCAAGTATTATGAGTGATCTGTAAGAAGGCAATAGTTTTGTTATTTTTTACACCATTAGCCATTGAAATGCACTTTATTTTATTTCCCCCATAGAATAATCTCTAATAGGTTGACCTTTGCCCTCAATGTGCTACAGTGTTTTCACCTTAAAGCTAAGAAAGGACAAACTTCCTGTAGGGGGAGCTCTAGTGTTGACTTTATTGAAAGTGTAATGGTAATTTATTTATTTGAGGATTTCCTGCAGTTCCATCAAAAGCCAGCAGGGGGATCCTGTTCTAATGACAGGGTTTGCTTAGCTGACTATATATCCATCTACCATCATCCACTGACACAACAAGCTCAACAAGGAAGTAGTTCATGTTTTCATTTGTTTGTTTGTTTGTCTGGCTGAGGTGGATGGGAGCACAAAGAGAATATATTTTTAGGTTTTTTGCTGATCATCATATGCCATGTGCTCTGTTCATTCAGAATGAACAGTGTGCAAATTGAGGCCAATTTAAAAATAAAATGTGGTGCCAAAAAGTATTCACACTCCTCACTTTTTTCCCCACATTCCACGACTATTCTAGAGCTTGTTGGAGTATAGTTCTCCTTAAAGAAAATCATAAATTAGCCCAAAATCCCAGAGCATGGTTTGTGACATTTATTCTAATTTGTAAGAAGGATAGAAAAGCATGTTGGCATAATAGGTACATATTGTGTGTTTTCAGAACTGAATGTGATATTTTATTTCCACTGATCATCCTTGAAAATCTCCTGCTGACTCTATGGGATGGGACACAAACATCTGAGCAGTTCATGATCTTATTAGGAGATGTTCATATTTCTCCTTTCAGAAAGCCTGCTGACTGGACCAGCCTGGAACAGTTATGATTAACAAGTTCTAACAAATCCTCACCAGAGCAAATATTCAAATCAGTTTAATATTTCTGTTAGTATTTTCCCAGCAGCTTTTGCAAACAGTATGTTGGGTCTGGCTGCTTTCCATTGCCAGAACCAGATTTGCTCTGCAATAAGTGGAAAAAGAGATATTCCCATTGTTTGACTCAACGGAGTTTATTGGCACAGCAGATAATAAGAGGTTCAAGCAGCAGATTGGTGGATTACAACAATCATAAACTGTCAAAGGTGGAAAGAGGGAGAACAAAACAATTTACTTGCTGCAAGGACTTTTTTGTGCATAGTTGTACGATTGAGCCTGCTAGGATGTATACATTTATGTGTTAGTGCCAATATATTTTATTTATTTTTTGTGTGCATTTCATTGTATGCTTATTTATTTATTGAACATTAGTTTATTCTAATTTATGGCAGGAATGGCTCTCTATACCTTAGAATGAGTGGAGCTTACCTGAGTATGGATATTTCTCACGTCAGTCACTAACAGCTCCATTTGGATCAGAATCTCTCAGGAATATTTCTGATGGCAAAAAGGGTCTAACAAAGGAAAACAGCAAGGTGTACTTGACAAACTGCGGTATCTTTTTAAGTGTAATAATAAAATACCATTGTTAAAAAAGTGATGCCAACATTAATTTAGATATCATACTCAGTTCAATGTCATCATTTCTATGCGTTGAGCAGATTTCTGAGTGAGTGACTCTCCTGCAGCGAGCTCATAGCAGGTGGAGATGCAGTATGCAAAGAGGAAACATTCCAGAGAAATCCCTGCAAAGCAAAAGATGTGGGTGACATTTTCAGCCAGGGTCTATTTTTAGCTCAGCAGGAGCTCCGAATAGAACCTCCTCCCTTGATATTCATGAATGGAGGGAAGCGTGTGCGGCGCTGTGATGAGTGGGATGGAGGGAGGATGGCTCAGCACTCTACCTGATGCTCTATTCTTAGCTTTACTGCTGCCTCTCTCTGCCTGCTTCCCGTTATGGGATGGCTAAAAATAGCTGCATGGAAACAGGAGGCTGGTGCAAAAACAAAAATAGAATCTAGTTTCTGATTTGCGCATAACTTTATATTTTTGTCTGTCTGGATACATCTTTTATAATAATAAGTCAAATGTTTTGATCACTTCCTCGGTACCTAAGTGGCCTTTTCATAAAATACCTTTCTACTCTTACTGGAGTCAATTCTTGGATGACTACTGGTACTTTACTTTATTACTACTAAAGTAAGTAAAAATATGTGGAAGTAGTGCTACTGGTACTCAAGTTACATTTTTGAGAACTTTACCCACATCTGTCATTTTTATGACTTCTGAAGGCATTTGTGTGCACTGGCTTTTATTTAAATGTTTCTGAATATAGAGGGATGAAGACATTTTTTCGATATACATTATCTACCGCATCTCCTTTTCCTTGGTCTCCTTCACTGCTCTCGGTTGCAATTGGCTGTGTTGGTCTTTCACATAAAAGATAACTGCACAGGTGAAAAAAGATATTTAGAAATAACTGTTAGAAATTTCTGTCACTTCTAATTGAAATATTCCAGCTGGACGGAGGGGATTTTCAGCACGTTTTGCATTACTGCAAACCTCAACAGATTGCTTATCAGTTACATAAAAGAATATTCCACATCCATTAATATGTCTAATTCAATCTTCCTATGAGTGTAAAGCAGCCATCAGCTCCTCTGACTGTTTTCACAGGACGATGTGTTGGCAAACAGAGCGGTCTGCTCATCTAGCTTTAAATGTCGGTGGGCAGTGTGTGTGCATGTTTAGGTGTGTGTAGGTGAGTGTGTGTATGTGGCAGGAAGGGGGGGTTGCTGTGGGAAAGCGGGGATGTGGGATGGAGGTGAGACGTGCTCTGACTGTAAAGTCGGCCCAGCTGCATGCACCCAGCCTCAGTCTGATCTGGAGGAACTCCTTCTTACCTGATCACTGGGTTATTTTTAGACTTCACGTGACTTTACGTCAGCAGCTTCGTGAGGATTTTGCACAGCGCTGTTCACTCGCAGCTCTTCCACACACACCACACATCTCACCTTCATCCATCTAAAACCAACATCTGATCTTTCTGTTGCGGTGTCAAAAAGCTGGGTTATAAATGTAAAACCAGCAACAAATGCATCAAGGTGAAACAAACTTCTGCCCAGTTTTTATTTATGTTGGCTTTTCTGTCATCAGTCGTTGGCTTTGCTTTGTTAGTGTTTTGTTTTTTTTGTCATGAAGCAGTTTTTGGTTGTTCGATTGTGATGAGAAGCCAGCCATGTTACTGCCAGGCTGTCATCAGAGCTGGAGGCTTTTCTTTGTGGCTCTCATCACCTCCTCATATCAGCTTCAGTTTAATAAAACAGCTTTTTGTTGCTTTTTTCATTTTTTATTGAAAATATAGCTGAGCTGATTCTAGCTGAGATTATTTCATTCGATGGCTGTGTTCCCAGATATTTCACCATCTAATCCCGTTTTCTGATCGTTTGTAACGGTTAACATTTTTAGTTCCTGCTGTGTTGTTTTCTGTTGGGTAAAAGTGATCCTTCCTCACAATATGAATGTGATGAAATCCTGTGACATGATTAGATGTGGGTTATTGTTGTAATTGCTAGAATCTGTCCATCTTAACATTTGACTCTTGGAGCTCATGTTCATGTCTGTTTGTTCTTCTCATGCTGTTTCCTAAAGGCTGTTGTTGCTGTGATTTAATTCTCCCACTCTCTGATTCTCTGCTCGTTTCTGTCTTCATAGTTTTGATGTGGAGAATGGATTATCAGTGGCACGCAGCCCCCTGGACGCCCAGAGCGGCTCCAGCTCCGGTCTGGTCCTCCAGGCCAACTATCCTCATAGTCAGAGGCGGGAATCCTTCCTGTACCGCTCTGACTCTGACTTTGACCTTTCACCTAAAGGTCCCTCCAGGAACCCGGCATCAACCAGTGATCTGTAAGTTCTTCTCCTCCATTCTTCCTTTTGGTGAATCACTCGATCTGTTATTTTTCTACAGTATAATCTGCGCTACTCTTTGTGTTGTGTCAAATTTTTAAATATCTTTTTCCTGAATAATTTGTGTGTCTAAAAATCTCCATGATTTTCTATTGGCTCCTCAGCAGAATGTCCTGATGCTCAGATATTATGACGAATTATGCTAAATAATGCAACCTATTTTTTTCTTGTTCTATCATAAATCATGATTTATTGGACCCAATTTCAGTCTGGGTCATTTGACAATAACCTTTTACTGATCATTTTTTCTGCTGCTGGGATTGAGGAGTGTGTCAATGGGAATTTCTGACCATGCTTCCGGAAGTATGGTCCGGAAGGTCATTTATGAGGTCAGACCCTGATGTAGGACAAGAAGACCTGGTTGTTGGTGTCTGTTCTAGTTCATTCTAAAGGTTCTACGTTGGGTTGAGGTCATGACTCTGTGCAGGCCAGTCATGTTCTTCCACATGAAACGGATGCATCCATGTCCTTGTGGTCCTTGCTATGTGCAGTGGTATGCGGAGCTGCTGAAGCAGGACAGGGCCGTCCAAAATGGGGAATGAAGGAAAAAACTCTTGAAAAGGGGGAAACCATTTTATTAAAGTCTCTGTGCACTGAGTTAATCTGAAGGCTACATGAAATTTCTAGCATTTTCAGACTCTGTAGAACGTTGGTGGCCTCATCAGTACCCCATCGGGTACTGATGACCAATGACCCTGCTCTGTGATTTTACAAAGCCTACATTTTTGTGGAAGAGTCATCTCAGTTCCCAATCATTTTCACTTTATTACTATACCTCAAACAGTCGACTGTGGACAAGCCTGTCTGGACTTACTGCATATAGTATCCCATCACAATAACTGGCTGCAGCACACTGAGCTCCTGAGAGCGACCCATTCCTTCACAAATGCTTGTAGAAGCAGTCTCACTCACACTCAAAGACTGTACAATGACAGCTTTCAATGAACACATGTCTTGTTCTGCTGTATATTCGTGCTAAGCTAGGCTTGGTTAATATATATAACTAAAATATTAGTTTTCTTGCTCTTCAGGAGACTCTTTTACAATTTGGCTCATGATATGTTTGGTTCACGTTTTGACATAAATATTCCTTCAGCTTTGTGGATGTAACATGAAACACTTTTTCTCAAAAATTGATTGACTAGGATTTCAGCTGCTTTCTGTGCAGCTCGCTGTCCTTCACTTAGGGCAGCCTAAGTGAAGGACCTCCTTTTACTGTAGAATAGCTGTAAAGGATAAAAAACATGTACATCACAAATCTTTGCACATAAATATAGTCCAACTGTCAAACGCTAGCTGTGCAAAATGCTTTTTTTTTTCTTGAATTTCTTCCTGGTGGAACCTTTTTGTTCCCTCCTTTACTTTTAGTATAATCGTTTTTCTTTCTTCTGGTTTTATATTTTAATTGTTCAGAAAGTTCTCTAAAGGCACTGCACACAGTTTTAAAGAAGGTATTTTCATCTATGTTATGCTTAGTCTCTCTCAAATCAGGCAATCCCAAGTTCACACTGTGAAACAGTTTCACATTGGTCCAGTAGGCGGGTTTCAGGTCCCCTCATGCACTCTTGCATATCTCTTTTTAAAGGGAAGAAAGCTTGAAGCACTGGGAGGTCAACTGGTTGTCGTCTCGGTGAGAAGATCGAGCAGAATCAGAAAATCAAACCTGCTTTTCCTCTGCTTCCCCTCTAGCCTGACACATCCCAGCTCTGTTCTTTACAACCACCACTAAACTGCAAACTCTGCTGTTGGCTGCTGTTGCACATCCAGTTTGCTTCAGTTTCTATTAATGTTTGCATGTAACAAAAATATGAATTCCACCTCTTATTTAACATTTCAAAACGTGTCCTTCATCCCAATTGTTTCCTTGCCAGCAACTCCTTATGCTTGTTATTTTTGTTCCTTTGCAGGTCTTAAAAAGAAAAAAAAAGCAGACGCAATACTTTACACTGAGGCGCACCATGGTTTTTAATTCATTGGCACAGTTGTTTAGTGTATTTTAATATTTTAAAGGGGCAATGTTATGTAGAAACTGACTATTTTGAGTTTTACATCATGTTATAAAGTTATTCCCTCTTCAAAAACATACCTGGAGTGTTGCTTTGATTCTTTTATTCATATTTGAGAAATCCTTTAATCGCCATGGCAACCATTTAGTTTTGCAAAATGCCTGGGTGGACTTAGCCCCTCCTTCTAGATGCAACTCCTCCTCAGAACTGCAGTATCTAAACTTCCAAGCATCTGCCTCACTGAGCAGCCCTCTCCCGCAACACCTGCTCTCAGCTCCTTCAGACTAGCCAGCAGCAATTAGCAAACACCTGTTTTTAAAGAGACACAGACCCACTTTCAAAGCTTTAAATTACAAAGGAAACTGTCTTGTAAGTTATTTTTTAACATTCTTAGCATTTTTAGCATTGTCATTTGGTTGTGCTATAAAGTGGCACTATGTGCCTGGAAAACACATAATAGTGCCCCTTTAAGCCTTTATAAAATCTTAAAGTGCAGGAATGGTATATAGTTGCATACATTCCACTCTTGTGTGCTCTTTTCCTGATTGCAGACATTCAGAAGATATGATTGTCACACCGTTTGCACAGGTGAGTCCTCCAAAGACTTTTAATTTGAAAGTTTTGTTGCTACTGCTAATGGTAAGTTTGCCCACATATCCATATTTTTGAAGTCAGTAGTGATTATGAGGTAAAATGATGCAGGCAAATCCAGCTGGTGTGTGAGCGCTGCAGTGGAGCAGCCCTCCACTCCAGGCCCGGGGGCTGGCTCTGCGACAGGACCAGACTTCCCGCTGGTGTTGCCTGACTCTTGCGTGGGACGTGCGTCACGCTTGTGCTCGGTTTACACTCTGACAGAAGAGGTGAATCGAATACTGCTGTTTCAGATTTACATGTCAGCCTGTGTGCCCTCCACAAGGGTCACTCCTGGACATGCGATACTGTGCAGGCCTTCTCTGCACACTGAGTCAGTTGTCAGCTCCCGATAGAAGGACAGTCAGAACGCAGAGGAGAGCTAGTGATGCTATGAAAACATCAGAAGAGGAAAGAGGAATGCCTCTGTGCCGCATGTCAGCTGGGAGGATGAACGCAATGACATCAAAGTGAACCCAGTGATTCAAAACAGGGTCATGTTTAATTGTGTAAAACAATAAATTAAATACATAGAGGACGAGGCTAAATTTGTTGTATCACCAGGGTTACACTGTTCCAGTTTGATTAACTTCCTGTTCCTGTCCGTAGGTCCTTGCCAGTTTGAGGACAGTCCGAAGTAATTTTGCTCTCATAACTGGACAGCAAGACAGAGCAGCCAGCAAGTAGGTGATCCACCCATGGATCCACCCATGGATTCATGCCTGCTGCATGCCACAGGCATGAATCCTGTGGCATGCAGCAGGATTCATGCCACAATCCTGCTGCGATCAGTCTAACATCAGCCTCTTGTTTGTTCTGTAGGATGCGCTCCTCAGGAAGCAATCCCCCCTCAATGTGTAAGACCAGTCTTGCAGGTTTGTGCCGCTGTCAGAGTGGGCTGTTTGCTGATCAATATCCAATAATTCACATTGGACTAAATGACATAGAGATGGAAGCACCTTCATTATGGAGCTGCACCTGCAGGTTACACCATCATAGTGTTTAATCGATGAATAAATATCATCCACGATTAGATCCACAGTGGAGGAAACCCACTGATCAGTGACTGAACAGGAGATATCAATACATTAACAGTACTTAACTTTACTTATCTTTTTGTTCTGTAGTAAGAAAGCATGAGCTGTTTAAAAATATGATTATAGCCAGTAAACCTGGTTGGAAATGAAACTATGTGTTGCATTGAGTTTTTATGAAGTGGATGGAAAATTGTTTATGATTTTCTTATTTTTGTATCAAATACAATTCTGAGAAGTGCGGCATGCATTTGTATTGAACCTCTGAAGACAGTACTTTAAATTTGTTTGTCTATTTCCCGCTCTTCTATAAATTGTAGTGCTGATATGACTAATCAAATTCATCGCAATAAATCAATTATTGAAGTATCTGTCAACTAATTTAGTAATCGATTAATTGTTAACTGTAATATATGGATTCAACAAAAGACAGTTTGTCAAAAGAACCACATACATGAACAGTAATTCATATACGTATTTTGCATTGAAGTTTCAAAGAAACTTTCTCTATGAAAATTGTCTACCCAGAATTCCTCAAGTGGCATCTGGTTCGCAATCTGGAAAGAAAAAATCTCATATTAAGCATCTTGTGCATCCAGTTAATCCAAAAATGAGTCACCAGATCAGCCCTGTACTGATGTTCAGTCCAGCAGAAAGGCCTGAGTAAGTAAAGGCCTCAAAGTAAGTATCATAATAAAGCATGAGAGAAGAAGATGTGAAGAAGGAGTAAAGTAAAGAAGTGAAGTGAAACTTAAAGCATACAATTCTTCTTATATATCTTTTCAGTCACGTAAACGGTAACTTCCACCTATCTCTCCCCTGTAGGGAATATCTCTCAGTTTCTCTTTTCTCTGGCTGATTGATACCTCCGTCCTTAAATCAAACCCTGTTCAAGGAGTTCCGGTTAGACTCCTCCAAGGAAGCTCCTTATCAGTTCCATAAAGATGAACACCTGCTCAAAAACCCTCATTGTTAACTCATTCTTCCAAGTAAACAAACCAAAGTTGTATTTTCCCTAATGCCTGTTTGTTCTGATCTGGAACAGAGGAGCCCCACCAGCAGCTGGCCATAGAGACTCTGGATGAGCTGGACTGGTGTCTGGATCAACTAGACACGCTGAAAACTCGACACTCTGTCAGCGAGATGGCTTCCAACAAGGTAGGTTAACGAACCGTGCCTCTGACTCACTAACAGGTCTGGACTGGGCCAGAGTGACCAGCTAAGCATACACACTTGTCAAGAGATTGAACAGAGTTGGGTCTGCTTCATGCAGCTAGCTACAGAGATCATATTCTGTAAAGGAGCTCAGGAAACATGTAGATCTGGTTGCTATTTAAAATAATCAGATGCCAGCTGTGCATTACAATCAGTTGTATCTTGGAAAAAAATGATGTGCGGAAAAAGTAAACAGGTTCATTTCAGATTAAGCTACATGCAGTCAACTCTGTACTTCTGCACAAGCCATTTTGTTGGGACTTGCTGACAGAAGTGGCAGATGGATGGGTCTGTGTTTCTGCATCACCATGGCGTGGGACAGGATGTTCTTCATCTTGGCAACAGAACACAACTGAAAGAACAACGTCTTCCTCGACAAGTTAAAGGGCATGGCCTGGTCGAAAAAGGATTGCTAAAGTTTTAATCAATGGCACCAATTTTAAAAAAATTCTGAAAAGTGCTTGGTCCTGATTTAATCTCAGAAACGTTCATATTGGGGGGTTCACCCAGGTCTGTCTCAGATCTCAGGGCTACTGCATGGAGAAGTGGATGCCATTATGTAATGTGGCAGTTTTACTCAATAATTTCTATGGTATCCTAATTGCTCTGAGAGATTTCTGATATGTTTTTATTTATAGGAATCCATCTGGATTCCAACAGAGGGAGATGCTTAGGCATTATTTGGTTTTCTCCCTCTGACTGAAGTACTCACAGTGCACCCCCTTCCCTTCCCCAGACCACCCCCTCACACACACACCCTCTGAAAAATTCTCTTACCATAAATGTAACTGAACTGTTTTATGTTTTTAACTGATCGTAGAATACATCTATGTAACACATAAGACCAACTGCTTGTTTGGTAACCATGCCAACCATTGCTCTTTCAACCTCTAATGTCTGGATTAATATTTTCACAAAAGATTGACTGGATGTAGGAAGGACGGTACATTTCTGTCGAATGTCATTAATTTTTCCTGAACAAATTCATTCATCTTCTAAGAGTGAATTTGTTCTTAGTTGATTTCAAAACGTGCACCACCAAGTCGTCCGGTTGATCTGAATGAATGGCCTGTAGTGCATGGTGCCCTATTTTTATTCCCCGCTCGATCAGTAAGGCTCCTCTTCACATCCATTCAGTGTTTTCCACTCATACCTTCTTTACACTCCGTGCACATGGTGCACCTCGAAATCCCTGCTTCCATCTGCCCTGCCTACTCCGTGCATCTCCTCTCCAATGGCGGCCCATTGATTCCCTAACCGTAGCTGTAGCTGCTGCCCCATTGGCTGCTATTCTTAGACTTTCTTTCTTTCTTTTTTTTTCTGAAGGAGGCGGACACTGGAGTAGCTCTTGCCTCTGTTTACACACATAGTGAGCAGGCAGCAACAGTGTGAATGAGGCAGGGTCAGGGGGAGTGTGGTGCAGCGCAGCGCAGCGGTTCCTCTGCTTCACATCCCTCTGCATTCCCTCGGCTGCAGTTCCATCCTTTTGTTCTGACATCAGCCTCTACGGCGCTGCACACAGCTTTGCCAAACTAACTGCTGCACTCTCGGTTTGAGCTGGATTTAAGCAGGACGTTCTGTCAGGAGGAGAAGGAAACTTTTGTCTTTTATTTCTTTTTTTAATCCGGCTCCTATGTGCAACTTTGTGCTGAGATGCCAGAAGTGAACTGTTTTATCGCTTCGCCGTGGATGTTTGCTCAGGTGAGAGGAGGGTGGCCATGAACCTGGAGGAAGGGGTGAGACTGCACCTGGGTTTAGTGTTACCTGTCTAGAGGCTGAGAAGACACCAGCACCTGCTGGATGAAACATGAGACGAAATTTTCTCAAACATATTCTGTTGGTTTTCTGCAAAATGCATCAATCATTGTGCAAAGCATCTTTGTGACCTTTTGCAAACCTGTCATTATTTTTTCTCAGCTGATCACATCACAGGTTTTGTTTGTATATGATTTTCCAGAAAAGCCTTTGTTTTGATTCATTACTGAAAAAGTCCAACTGAACCAACTTGTGTTCTGTTTGACGCGACTCATGCATATTTCTTCTTTTTGTCCTCAGTTCAAGAGAATGCTGAACCGAGAGCTCAGTCAGCTGTCAGAGACCAGCCGCTCTGGGAACCAGGTGTCTGAGTTCATCTCCAGCACCTTTCTCGGTAAATAGCTCCTCCTTTTAGGCTGCACCAGGTAAACAACGTGTGTGGATAGTGCAAAAGTATTCATACCAATCTTTTCTTATTTTGTCACATTACAACTACAAGCATCCATATGTTTTAGTTCAATTAAATTCTAATTCAGTTCAAAACCATTTTGAACTGAATTTCCCAAAGGGAAATTAAATGTTGTAACTCATATTAATTCAATGTTTTTCAAAGAGTTACTGTAGATGTTGATGGCTGTTGGCAGGAAGGATCTTTTGTAGCATTCTGTGTTACAGCAGATTTGAAGAAGTCTCTGACTGAAGACACTGTTTTCCTAAGACAGTCTTATAAAGAGGATGGTCAGTGATGGTCAGTGTTGATCTACTAAATATAGTGGCAAAGTGGTTAAGTTGTCAACAGAGGGGTAACGGGCAGTCAGCCCTCCCTCATGGCAGTAGCTGATTTTCAGATCTTTGCAGAGGAAGATAAGATCAGTTTCACGAGTAAGTATCGTTTGATTGCTGAACTCTCAAAGTTCAGGAAATTAGGGCGAATTTATCAGCTGTTTCATCGGCGGATGTCTAGTAAAACTCTGGTGTTCATTAGTTTTCAGCTTCTTTGAGTCAATATTTGTTGAACCAGAAATTGACAAATTTTCTGCACATTCTTTTTGGCTCAAGCTGGAAGGAAGGTATCTGTGGACATCCATTAAGACTTGGACTTTGACTGGACCATTCTAATTAAAAACAGACCGTTTCACAATCCTGCCCCTCCCTCACTTGCTTCTCACTGCCAGTCAGCTGGCCATGAAAAAATGATCTTACATTTTTTACACCTTTCTAATTAAGGTGATTTGGAAATATTTCCATTTGCTAAAAATGAACAAGGACAGTTATGATGGTTCTGCCTGAAAGTGAACCTTTTCCCCTGTTCCAATCATTCTTCAAACTCTAGGAGGTTGAAGAATGATTCAACCTCATCTCTGATGGCCTCTTCCCTTTTCCAGGTTAAGACACGTTTCCTCTTAGCATGAAGCTGTTGTCATCATGTGTTAAACAGGGAGTGGAGTGTTCAGGATGATGTTCGGCGTTGTTTTACAAACCGGTATTGTTTTGCATGAGGCCTTCAGAGAACAGTTGTCTGTATATTGAGACTAAACTAATTGACCTCTGAAGAAATATGGACTCTAAATTTTGATTTTATTAAAGGGTTGTCAGAGTAAAAAGGGCTTACTGTTTATACCATACAAAGCTGTACATTCTGCCAATACCTCTTTATAGTTGTGTGTCACTTAGTGAATTTCTTTGGGATTTTATGTGATAAAAAATAAAATTTGTTTTAGTAATGTGATAAAATATATGAATACGACTAACTGTGTCCAACCTATTTTAACAGAAAAGCCAGATGACATGGACATTATGTCTCCTCCTACCAAGGAGAAAGACAAAAAGAAGCTTCCCATGTCCCAGATCAGTGGCGTCAAGAAGGCCACCCACAGCCTCGTTCCCTCCACCATCCCTCGCTTTGGGGTCAACGCCAGTCAGGAGGAGTTCCTCGCAAAGGTACAAGTTCATCACTGACTTGTTGTCAATATGGGGAAAATGCACTGAACCATGGATATTCCATGTGATTTAGTAAAACCTATCTTACACCCTGCCAGGAGCTTGAGGACATTGACAGATGGGGAATCGACATCTTCAAGGTTGCAGAGTACTCTGGGAAACGCCCATTGACAGTCACGATGTACACAGTCTTTCAGGTGCCCAAAGTTATAGGAAAACGTCAGACGCTGTTACATCAGATGATAGCATGGTGTACTAAAGACTTCTTACATTTCCCCAAATAACCGGCATCTCTATATCCTCTGAGCCAGTGTCTGTTTTGTTCTGCTTCTGTAGGAGCGTGACTTGCTGAAAACCTTCAAGATACCTGTAGACCATTTTATTAACTTCATGATGACACTGGAGGATCATTACCGCTCTGATGTTGCTTACCATAACAACATCCACGCTGCAGATGTAGTGCAGTCCACGCACGTGCTGCTGTCCACCCCTGCTCTGGAGGTATTGCTGGACATAAACACGAACAGTAGGATTTGTCAAAGCCAAGCTTCATCTATCACTAATGCATGTTGACTGTCCTGTTTGGCTTTGTAAGGCCGTATTTACTGATCTGGAGATTCTGGCCGCACTGTTTGCCAGCTCCATCCATGATGTGGATCACCCTGGAGTTTCCAACCAGTTTCTCATCAACACTAGTGAGTTTACATAATTCCACAAGGATAGTGTGGTTGATTTGGACAAGGTATTTTTCTCCTCATCTTTATGGTTGTCTTTGATGTGTCCATTAGACTCTGAGCTGGCCCTGATGTACAATGATCTGTCAGTGCTTGAGAACCATCACCTGGCCGTGGGTTTTAAGCTTCTGCAGGAGGATAACTGTGACATCTTCCAGAACCTGAGCAAAAAACAGAGACAGTCTCTGCGCAAGATGGTCATCGACATGGTAACGCCAACATCTCAACCTGCTCAGTTTAGCTGCTGCTTTCTTTTTAGTGAGTTTCGCCCGTCAGGTGTACTTTAATCTGATTGGTGTGCTTGCAGGTGCTGGCCACTGACATGTCAAAACACATGAACCTACTAGCAGATTTAAAAACCATGGTGGAGACAAAGAAAGTAACCAATCTGGGTGTTCTCCTGCTGGACAACTATTCAGATCGCATACAGGTGAGAAATGCTTTCTAACAACAGAAGTGAAGAAGAAACAAGGAAAGAAAATCAAAATGCCGTCATTTTTCTGTGTTTTAAATGCACATTGTGAAAAATCTCATTAGAGAAGGTCCATGGAAATGGCAAAATTCAAAATAACCCCCTCAATGTATTAAAATTGTATTTCTTTCTCTATGTCTGCAGACAGCATGTAACATCACTGACGTGATAGAATAATTACAATTTATTCCTGAAAACCTCTCTTTGTTTTCCTGAGATGTGTGGTCCATTTTAGTTTGCAATCAATAATTCCTGTATTTTTTTTTTACAACCAAGCACAACTTCAACATCTGACATAATCCTGCTTTGTGAAGCCTGGTTGATTCTCTCATGGAAAGGTGCCTAACTAGAATGTTCTTTTTTTCCTTTTTTGCAACACATTAAAAGTTTGATCAAAATTTCAATGACATTTGGATGAAAAAATATTTCTAGTGTGACTTTATGGGTCCTTCCAAAGTATTCATGCGTATTCATGCTGGTCTTTTATGTGATAGATCAACACAAAGCCGTCGGTGATGTTGCAATCATGCACTGATCCGTGTTGGGCTGTCCAAGAAAATCTCAGTAAAATCCATGGAAGTCTGCAGTTGGATAAATATTTTTTTAAAAAAGATGGAGAGATTTGAATGCTTCTCTAAAGTGCTATATTTATTCAGTCTTCTGCTTACTTCTTCATGTAGGTCCTTCAGAACATGGTGCACTGCGCGGACCTGAGCAATCCCACCAAACCGCTTGAACTGTACCGTAAGTGGACTGACCGCATCATGGTGGAGTTCTTCACTCAGGGTGACAGGGAGAGAGACAAAGGAATGGAGATCAGCCCCATGTGTGACAAACACAATGCCTCCATAGAGAAGAACCAGGTAGGGAGAGAAGCTCCAGCTGGGTCAGGGTCAGCCGAACAGAACACACTGACAGCATGCGATTGGTATTTTCCAGGTGGGCTTCATCGACTACATCGTCCATCCGCTCTGGGAGACGTGGGCTGACCTGGTGCACCCTGATGCTCAAGAGATCTTGGACACACTGGAGGACAACAGAGAGTGGTACCAGAGCATGATCCCTCGCAGCCCCTCGCCCAGGCCCCACGACCAGGAAGGGAGGGGCTCTCTGGAGGAAGCCTCGGCGCCCGGCGAAGGCCCGGGATCCACGACGACTGAGAAGTTCCAGTTTGTGCTGACTTTAGAGGAAGAGGGTGAGTCTGACATGGAGGGCTCACCAACGGAGGAGAAGGGTAGCAGGAGCCTAACCAAACACAGCGGTGCGTTTGATTCTGGATCCATACCGACTCGACGGCTCAACAAGATCCTCACCAGTGACTCAGGCAGGACATTTTCTCTGGACTCTGAGAAGGATATGGCAGAAGACAGAGAAACAGACCCAGAAGGCCCCTCTGTGGTCCCCCGTTTCAGACTCGGCACATAGCACCAGCCACAAGAGTCTACCCCTCAGACCTTCTGTGTTTCACTCAGATTGATATCAGTGCCTTGTCCTCTGTCACTGTTCTTCCTTCACTTCAAACGGATGCCATCCTTCTCCAAGTCTCCCCCAACAGGGTGACAGTGTGAAGTTACTGAAGAGCAGATATTTGTGTGGAGGATGAGGATGGTTCCTTGCACTGAAAAAAACACTGACAGGTTTGAACACTGTTCCATGAAAGACACAAAACAACTTCCTTACCTGTCTGCTGTCTTCTTTGTTTTCACATAACGAGGACAAGAAGTAAAAAAAAAAAAAGAAAGCTCTACAAGTCACTCAAAGGTCTAAAACTAAAGATGGAGGTGTCTTCTGAGAATTTGTGATGAAACTGAGAAAGTGATGAAGCACTATAAAAAAGGTCCTTTCATAGTTGTTGCCATGCAGATTAGAAGGACAGTGCTATTCTGCCTGATTTCTATCAGGAGGTCATGGCGTATTCTTCTCTCTTATCTCCATTTATTCTCTATTTGAATAATCAGTAAAAACAGAACACAGAGGGATAAAGTTACTGGAGTAAAAAGACATGTATGTAGACTAATATGTGTAATACGAACTAAGTGTAGCATGTTTTGATTGACTACTTCACTGTTACTCTGCTGGCACACCAACACTTGTTTTTGCTTGAGATGCAGCATGCTTTCTGTTGTGTTCATCAGACAGGTATAATGTTTTTTTGTTTCCACCTCCCCCCTTTTTAGAATCCTAAAGTAGCACATTTTCATTCAGAATTAAGAAACCACGCCTGCATCACTGCTGGGCTGTTCAGGAATTACACCCAAAGACGTTCAGGGAGGGCAGATGCTGCCTTCTAGTGTCAAAATACAGAAATGATTGTCTGGTACTTAGGCAGGGTTTTCCATTCAAAATGTATCAGGAGTTTTCTTGTACAGTTTTTATTATTTCTGCTCCTACAAAATTTTGCATTCAAGATGTTTGGCTCAAAATGTGTTTTTATGTGGATTTTATTACATTGGTAAAGCCCTGTTAGTAATTTTTAAGGGCTTAAGCCAAAGATGACAGCTGTTTTATGACAAAAAGCGATCAGTGCAGATGTCAAGCAGAATCTACAAAACGAATGACCAGCTTTGAACACTTTTAGCACTACATTCACGTCCATTTCAGTCAGACATCAGTTCGATGACTGTGTTTTTAAACGACTCAACCAATAGGATCGATATAGCTGTAAAAACCCAGGGGGTTACCAACGGAGAGTTGCCTATGCCACATTTTTCCTCTTTTTTCCCTCTCGCAGATCAATATTTTGCTCTTTGGAGGGAAGCAGTCAATGCCACCAAACAAGTGCCAAGCAAGCATGACACAAGCAGTACTGTACTTTCCATTTTGCCACTGGCTACTTTCCATCAGCAGCTGATAAAGCTGGTTGATTGTAGCGCTCTGTGTGCCAACCGGACCGTAGTGTCTGTGGTCATTTTGTTCTAACTCCTATTCAGATCACTGAATCTGATGTTGTCTTAAAACAGTCTTTTTGTGATTGAGTGATTGGGTTGACTTTTTATTGTTGTTAAATCAGATGCACTTTGAATGGTACTTCTACAGTTCTGCACTTCCAGTGCACTTAAACATGTATAACATGACTGTGTTACTGTTGTTGTCTGTTATAGTTGGTGGTTTAATTGCCAGGGCTGGACCACTACAGGTGTTATAGTGTTGATGTTGTCAGAGGGTCTCCTTTGAAGAACTGCAGAAAAAAGAATTGTGTTAAGTTGAAATGTGCAACTTTGCCTGAAGGATTCAAACTACATGAAGCGTTCATTATAGCTTGCTTAAGAATTAGGATTGTGTTACATTCGTTTTATTTTATTACCATTTAAAAGAGTAAGTTATGTTTTAATGTTTGAATAAGCTACAAGTTTATATTGAAGCCTTATTGTAATTTGATACTTTATTTTTCTGGTTAAATATACTCTCTGTCTGCAAATCCTAAACAACACCAAACCCTCCAACTCTCAAGGGTGCCTTCAACACTAAGGACTATTTAACATAACTTTAACCAGCACACCAATATGCAATGATTACACCTGTCTTCTTTCTAAGTGATTTTGTATTTTCCTCACAGAGATCCATGTGCAATGTATTTTTTTCTGTGCTAGTTGTTAGCACAGTGAAGTGAATGGACAGTGCCTTTATCAAGGCTTATGTGCATTCGAGTTGAATGAGACAAACTGTGACTATTACTCAGATTTTCTTTTCTCTCGTTTCTTTCGAGTCTGCTAATAGTACAACTTTGCTTTTTCTGCAGATGTGAGTGTGTGACAGATTTTCTCCTTTGTTTTCTGAAGCATCTCATGCCTGTCTTTCCGTTTGCCCTGAGCTCACCATATGGTTCATGATGACCATGCAGTATTTTGTGCTGATTAGAGACCTCAGTTCACCATGAAGATAGAAACATACAGTCGTCTGTGACCTGTGTTTATGCACAGATCATAAATGATGTGATGAGATGCTGCAGCTTTGACAATCCAAACTCTGCTGTTTAATTCTGGGTGTGTTACTCCTCCTTCCAACTACAACTTCCCAATAAAGACAAAACCTCTTTGAAGACTTGCTTTTTGTTTTTTTACACTAGAAAAGACGGTCATAAATAAATATGACATATTTATTTATTATTTAAATAAATATGAATATGATAGAATATCAACTGAAGTTATGGTTACTTGATTGTGCTATGAAATGATACTATGTGCCTGGAAAACACATAATACTGCCGGTTTAAGTTGTTTGAGTCTGTGGAGTCTGCAGTGTGAGGACAGTGGGAAAGTGTTCCAAAGTCTTGGAGCCTCAAAAAGCACAGTTCCCACAGGCTTTAAAATGGGTTCAAGGTACGACCATCAACATTTGACAGCATAGCGATTTGTCAACTTTATCTAGGACAAAGCTAGAAGAAATTAGAGGATCCAAAAGGACCAGACTGTATTTAGAACAGACTAGAGTTATGTGTGCTCTTCTGATACTGTTAGTCAACAGCCTCACTGCAGCATATACAGGCTGAAGTCAAGGGGGGAGGGAGTCAGGGTGTGCTGTGGTATCTGGTACCAAAATCTTAGCAGCAAATAATTTCAGACTATTAAGCTAACAAGCCTGGCTTCCATTTTTGGATTGGTTTGGTCTTGTACATCCAACCGATGCAGGGAATAGATTGAGATCTGGGAAAGTCAACACCTCTCACTTGTGATGAATCCCCATTTTCATCAGCAATCCTTGGCCTATGTCCCAGTCACCAGATAATCTCTTTTTCTCAGACCACTAGATAGACCAGTGAAGACTGAGAGCATAAAATGGGTTTCTTCGCATTTGCAATACCCAGTTTTCACTGGCACAAACATTTTTAAGAAAAAGAAGAAAGAAATCCATCCTTTAATCATCTACCACTAAATCCAGGATCGAGTGATGGGACTAGTAGAATAAGCAGGTAGGTCAAGAGTTGTTAGACCTTCATGCTTGGACCTCCCAAGAGTGGCTGAGATGTCAGATCAGATTGGTATCCGTTTCTATTTAGATGAAGCCTAAACTGCTTCCTCTGTGTACTCTGTGTTTCCTGGACAGGCTTCTTAGATCAGTGATTCTGTGACTTTTGTCTTTGCTTAACAAGCCAGGTTCTGCTGGAGGTTTCACCTTCTTCAAACGGAATTAGTCTTTTCAACTCCAAGAGATTTTAACACTGAAAATGACTACATTTCCCTTATTGCTGGGTGGCAGATGCCGCAGTACATACGTCACACAATGCAGATGGAGGGCAGGAAGTTAATACTTCTGTTGATCCAGCTTCATTGCCTACAGTCTGTGTCGTTTGTATTCCAACCATTCTAAGAGAGAAAGATAAACGCTATTTTCGTGTTTTGAGGGCAACAAGGGAGTTAATTTAAAAAAAAAAACTTAAAAATTAAGAAAAAAGACAAGAAAAGTGGATCAGCAATTATGTGGATTAAATTGGAATGTTTATAGTTTAATTTAAATTACTCAGTGTGGTTGCTTTGGTGTAATCGATTTTTGGTAATTAAGTCGTCTAAATGTGTTGGATTTGAGGATATTGTAATCTATAATCCAGTCTTCTTTATATCAACACTGGAGACTCCTGCATAAACGGGGCGGGGTTTGTAGAGGTGAATCGTCCCAGTCTCTGCTCTGATTGGTCAGCTGTCCTGCCAATAACTCTTACATTCTGCTCGTGCAGGTGCAACGCTGGGCTCTGAACTAGCCGCTGCAGGAAAGCTAAGAGGAAAATCACCCATTTCATGGTAAACCCTGCGCTTACCTTGAGTAGAGGGGCTGTGTTCATTACAACAGCGGAAACAGAAAGAACGGAGCTTATTTATCCATTTCGAGGTCAGTGATTTAGGTAGTTGTTAATAAGCAAGAGTAACCTTCATTTGACATAGCTGGGATGCTTAGCTAGCTCCTGCTGTCACATTTAACTATAGCTGGACTCAATTAGCCGTTTACTAGCTTTCTGCCTTGTTGTTAATAGTTAATGCTGTAATGTTTATTATCAACGTTGAACGGCGGTAACTAACATGGAACAGAGCGTCATAAACCGGAGGGTTTGTGTCGAGCTAACTTTGAGAGTGCAGCTACATAATTCAAGTTAAGCTCTGTTACTGGATGGTTATAGGATTCAGGCCGTTTTATTTAGGAGAGGAAGATCAGAAGTAATCATTGGGATTAATGAAACAATGTCTCCGTTTTGTTTGTTTTTTACAGCATTGTGAAGTACATTGTTAGCAGCGACTTGGCCTCTCCGGCTCCGGCTCTTGTCATCCCTGGATGGGAGACGATAGGACAGTCAGTTTAGTCGATGCTTAGTCTGTTAAGCCCTTCTACTTCCGCCCTCTTATCCTCCATGAGGTGAAGGTTTGCGGGTTGTGTCTGACTCCTGGGACGCTGAAGTCCTCCAGGCTGGGACACGGAGGGAGTCTCAGTGGGAGTCACACAGAGTGTTTGTTCTCCCTCAAAATATCCATCACCAACATAGGTGCAGGTTGCCTTGGTTACACTGAGCCTGTTCATTTCCATAGATTGAGTCTCAAGCTGTTTTTTTTAAATGAATTAAGTATCTGCAGAGTCAGTGTTTACCGAGCTGATCACCACTTTTCCTAATGTGTGTGACTCTGTGCTTTGCTGGATTTCAGCTTGTGAACTGCATCCTGACTGATGTTGATCCATTCTCGTCTCCTTGGTGCTTGAAGTTGGATTATCAGGTCTTTGAGACCTTCTGTCACTTTTCCTTATGACATGGTGCTCCTTCCTGCTTGGAGGCAGATCAGAAGTTTCTGTCTGAGGACAGAGATGATGCCACTACTTTCTGCAGAATTTTACTTTGTTTTTATTGTTTTCTTGGACAGAATTGCCGTCTTTGCTGCTTGTCATCACACGGCTGTTGTCCAAGCTGTTTGCCCCCTTACCTTTGCATGTGCAGATGAACTCGCACCCTTCTGCTGCTAATATTCAGACTCTGCAGTGGTGGCAACCGGATTCTGTTGTGCACCCTGGGGAATAGATAGCGTGGTGCTAGCTTAGATGCTCATGGAAATTCCAAAGCCTTCTTCTCTCCTCCTTTCACTTTGGAGGTTTTTCATGAAAATAGTTTACTCTGGAATGTTCTTATCAGCTCTTCCACATAAATTAGAAATCACTACACCATTTTTTGGAGGAAACCACTGCTAAAACAAGAGGATCATGGTTTGAAGCATATTTGTTCCTCCTTTATGACAGTTTTTTCGCAGCATCACCTGTTTTGATGACGTGATATCATAACTGTACAGATGGAAAATTAGCTGAAACTGAGATTCATTCTGAATGAATCTGAAACACAATTATCCAACTATAATATAAACTGTCAACAGAAAATTGAAGCTGCAACGTTTGGAGAACACAACACTGCTGTAAGGCCCAAGATTCTGGCCATGTCTTCATGTTCTACCTCAAACTCAGAGAAAGTCTGGAGAGAACAAACAGAAACAATGGAAACAGCTGTGGATCCTCTGTGTCAGAGCTGGAGACTGTGCTTGTTGTATTCAAGTGTTTTGTGTGGTCTCTGTTTGAATGATGGCTTATTGTTTCCCAAGTATGTAAACTTCAGGTGCTAATTGTTGCATGTTTGTTTGGATGTAGATGGCGTCTGCAAACGCAACATACGGACAGAAGGAATCCTCAGACCAGAATTTTGATTACATGTTTAAAATCCTCATCATTGGGAACAGCAGCGTGGGAAAAACCTCCTTCCTCTTCCGCTATGCAGATGACTCGTTCACGCCGGCGTTTGTCAGCACGGTGGGAATCGACTTCAAGGTCAAGACCATCTATAGGAACGACAAGAGGATAAAGCTGCAGATCTGGGTGAGGACTCTAGGTTTGTGGGCACACTTTGTTTTTAGAGGAGCACCAGTCAGAAGTTTTTTTTAAACTTTGATCTGCCTTTTTGGTACCTTTTTGGTTTGGTCAATTTCCCTTTATTTCCCTATTGCTGGGTTGCAGATGACGTAGTGGCTACGTCACACAATGCAGACGGAGGGCAGGAAGTAAATACAACCTGTTTACTTCTGTTGATTGAGCTTCAAATTGCCTAAAGTCTGTGTCATGTGTGTTCCAAACATTCTAGTAGAGAGAAAGATAAACATTAGTTTTGTGTTTCAAGAGTCACAAGGGAGTTAATTTTAAAAAACTTAAAAATTAAGAAAAAAGACAAGAAAAGTGGATCAACAATCTACGGCTAAGAATGCCAGAGTTTTCAGCACGTTCAAGATCCAAGCACACAGAAATAACATGGGTTAGCTTGTTGTTTGCGTTAGCGATAGCATTGTTATCATAGACTAATAAAAGTAGCACAACTCACTACTCACCCTGCAGACACAGATGGAGAGCCATTTAATGCTTCTTTTGATCCTAAATGTTTGACCCAACCTGAAACAGAATAATTGTTATGCTCCAGGCTTTTGAAAACTTTCATCAGGCACGTCATAGCAGCACCAGATTAGTTATGTTGATCACGTCGGCGCCACGTTAATCCTCAAGATTATATGACAAGTCTTTTTTACTGAGACAATATGGATCATATACTAAATATACACATATTTTTTTGAGATGCCTCGTTTGTTCCAACCCATTTAGGGCATTAGCTACTCACTGTGATCCAGTTTGCTCTGTTTTGAGCTGGACAAATCCACTTCCTGACTCCCATCTGAATTTTGTACGTCATCTGGGTCAGGTGTCTGCAACTAGAGCTGTTGTAAACGAATGTTTTAGTAATCAAGTTATCTGTCAATTATTCTTACGAGTAATCTAGTAATCTAATAAAAAAAGATAAAACATTGGTGATTCTAACATAATAGCAGTATTACTATCACATATCAACATCAGTCCATTTTTTCACATAACTTAATGAAGCGTTGAGGCAGATACATTTTCCTCCAGGAATTTTAATAATCGAGGTAATCGAATCACGCGAGGAATCGTTTCAGCTCCATCTACAACCCAGCAATATATTTATATGGAAGTTGGGTTTATTTTCCAACCTTCCAGTTGTGAGAAGTCCTTCATTTCTAAAGCAGAGGCAGCATCATGCTGCACACATGTGAAACAGAATACCACTCATATTTTAAAACAAAGACAAAATGACTGCAGCTTTGCCTTCGGTCAGTGAACAGTCAGTAAACTTGTGAGCCTGTCACAAGATGGCGTCATCTTCTTGCTGTAACACATGGGCTGACTTTCCAGATGCTCCTCTAAAACACAGATGTTTGGTGCAATCAATGATCAGGAAAAAATGGGATTTTTAGGTTGGATGCGTCACAATGAAACTTTAAATAGTTTCACTGGCGTTCTAGCTGAAAAGTCAGGTAGATCTTAACTGACTTCTCAGTTTGTATCTAACTAAGCCTGTAAAGCAAAACTCGTTGAAGACAGGAGGAAAGGCTGCCAGTGGATATACAGATCTGTTTCCTGTTGTTATTAAAGTTGCACTGATTTCTTTCTTCTTTTTTTCTTTCCCAAATCTTTCATGCGATTACACAATCTGTCATGGAAAATCTGTACCAATAACTCATTCTCACATGGGCTAAAATAAATACTTCAGTTGGTTTTTCAGTGGAACTGTGAAAATAGTATACAATTTAAAAAGTTAAAATAAAGATAAAAACAATTTCATTGCATTTTGCTCGACTGCTTTTACTGGAAGTTTGTGAGAAAAACATCATAATCAAGTAATTATGCTTGTGTACAATAATCAAACATGAGGAAAGATATAATGATGCTTTAGGGTTTCACATGAACACATTGAATATAAAACTTGTGCAACAACTTGTGCAAGTAACACCTTTAATCTCATAAAATAAGTGATTATTATAAAAATTCACTTGATAAAGTAGATGCATTGCAGTCCAGTGAGTCCAATTCAGGCTTCTACTGAATTATAATTGAACTAAATTATTCACTGAGGAAATTATAAAATTGTCTAGGAAACGGTTCCTATTACAGCAAGTCATATTTTAATATGAATATGCATGGTAGAGAGTTTTAACAGTGACCTGTTTTTATCTAAGAGAATTACTATTTTCTTTATTACCTCTTTAAGATTTTTCAATAATTGGGCACATAATGTTAGGATATGACTGAAGATCCGACCGAGCAGCAAGATCATTTAAATGGATTTTATGCATGGCTCAATGTTCTCGTGAATAGATGTTGTGTTTTTTTCATGGACCTTTCGTCCTTCTATTGTCTATACACGCATAACCCTGCAGCTGTTTAATAACTTAAAACTACATTTGTTCGCCCTGCTGAACAAATTTAGCTTCATGTCTATCACCTCCTCTACCTGTGATCCACACCTGCCATTACCCAGTTTTACCCTGAACACGTTGGATTCTGGTCTGAACAGGACGTTTGGGTCCCTCTAGTGGTCACAAACAGAACTGAGAATTTAGTTTTTTTTCATATATCGCCTTTTTATGTGAATTTACTTCTTATTTTTCAAGCAGGCAGATGACATCTAACAAGTAACCTGTAAAAGGATGAAAGAGAGGCTTTTGTTTAAAACGCTGGTAGTTTGGAATTAAAATAATAACGTAAGGGGAATTATAACATGTTGGGGTCGCTGCAGGGCAGCAGGGGTGAAGCACAAGCCATGCATTAGTCTGACTTGACGCTTGAGTCAGACTGATGACCTTTACCTTTGTCTTCCCTCTCTCTCATTACCCACTTTCCTGTCTGACCACTATCAGAAAATAAAGGACACCAGAGGCAATAAAACCTTAACTAATAATAATAATAATAATAATAATAATAAATGAAATTCACATGTTGATTTTGCACATCCCAGCCTAAAACTGAGAGTCTGCAATGTCCAGCTCATCACTGATGAGTGAGTTCAGTCACACACAGTCACATAATATACACTGACCCTGCAATACTAGTGAGATGTGGACTGCTTTGTTACTGCTCTGTAAAGCTGTTGCATTTTAACAGTATGCAGAATGTACAGCCTGCAGCTGTAACCGCTAGTTTTACTAAGAGTTCTATTACTCATTATTTTGTCACTAATTTTAAAATAGTTATCAAAATGTAACATTAACTTGTCAGATACAAGCAGTCAGTCAGTTTGTGGTTATGTATCAAACTGTTCAAATCAGAGATGTTTCATATTTCATAAATTAAACGCAAAAGTGTCACAAAACATTCCTAAGTAATTACAAGTCTCCAGTTTCATTATTCAGACACTTCAGCTTTTAAATTCAGCCGATCTTTAAACTTCACACTAATCCGACCGATGGTCCACATTAGCTGCTAACTGACCTTTCTAAGGCTGTTTTTTATGACCAGCTGTCTGGTCAGGTTCTCTGATAACTTCCAGCTGCTAAACATCAGGCTCTTTGGTCAGAATCATTTCATCGTTAGGATTTAATGGCAGAACCCTTGAGGCATGCCTGGTTCTGCTTGCTTATTACATTTGGGACCAGAACATAATGTTAAAGTCACACATTGTCTTTACTGCTGAATGTTTGTTTTTGTGTTTTTTACAGTCACTCATCTTAATAGCTCTCTATACTTGAAGTGATCTAAGGAGTGTGTTTTGGTTCCGTGTGTGTGCAGGACACTGCTGGTCAGGAGCGCTATAGAACGATCACTACAGCCTACTACAGGGGAGCAATGGGCTTCATCCTCATGTATGACATCACCAACGAGGACTCCTTTAATGCTGTGCAAGACTGGTAAGAGACGCATACATGTGCTGCTAAAAACATTAGAATATCATGAAAGTGCAAATATTGGAATCTCTTGGTGAAAGGGACACAAGGTGTCATCTCTATTTTCTTTGAGGTACAGATAGAATTTGCCCCCAAATCTCCCACAAAAGACTTTATTTGAATACCATGATGAGCTGATTAACCTGCAAACAGCTGGAGGTTTACTCAAAGCGCTACACAATCTACTGTCTGGACAGACGGCCTGAAGACAGTCATGGACAGCATCCACAAGGAGGGGAAAACACGGCAGGTCAATACTGAAGAAGCTGGTTGTTCAATGTGTTGCATCCAAGCTATATTCATAGAAAGTTGAGTGGAAGGTTAAAGTGGGATAGGAAAAGGTGCAGCACCAGAATACCTTCAAAACATTTTAGAGAGCTTCACAAAGAGACGCCCGAGTCAGAAAATGTCCAGCAGATCAACATTTGTAGGATCTGAGATTCTTAACTTTGGGTTTTCATGATCTTCAAGCCAGAATCATCAAAGCTACAAGACAGAAAGGCTTCAAGTATTTCACTCCATGTTCTGAGATGAAAGAGGAGCAATATTGAACTTTTTCACGATTTGTTCCTGAGACGTGCATCTATTGGTATGGAGAGCAGTGACTCCATCCGTTGCAGCTTGTCATTGAGCTCTCTGCTGCTTGGACGACCTTTCCCTCCTCTCAGTTTCTGGAAACAGATATGTTAAGCAGAATACATTCAAATATACGTGAAATTCTAATCACAATGTCTGTTCCACAGTGAGTCATCAATACCTCGTAAAAGAAGCCGTGTTTATCCTTGCTGAAGTAATTAAGAAGGTGAAGGAGCCTTGTGTTTGTGTCGACAGGTCGACCCAGATCAAGACGTACTCCTGGGACAACGCTCAGGTCCTCCTGGTGGGAAACAAGTGTGACATGGAGGATGAGCGGGTGGTGGCGTCCGACAGGGGGCGCCAGCTGTCAGAGCAACTTGGTAATGTTGCTCTTTAGCACTTCTCAGTACACAGCACTTTGAAGCACGGCTGCAACTAAGCTTTATTTTAGTTGGTGATTACTCTGACGATTAATTGGATAAAAAAGTTGACACACTCTGCAGATTTTTTATTTGACCACTTAAATACGTTGAAAAATAAAAAGAATTAAATTCTGTCCCTTAGCTAAGAAAACAAACATTTTATTCCCCAAACTTCAATAACAGCATTCTTTTAGTGAACACTTGATAATCTTTAGCAAAGGAATCATCTGCAGCCAAAACTCCTTCAACACGTGAACAGATCAGGCCTTCCTGCTGGACTCAGCATCAGTACAGAGTAGGGCTGGGCTGGTCATTCATTTTAGATGAACTCATTAATAAATGGACAGCAAAACTTGCTTGATAGATTTTTTTTTTTTTACAGAATTTGAACCTGGTCAAGCTAAAACTATCACTTGAGACATTCTTCTTAAATGAAGAGTTTATGTATTTCTTGTACACTTTTGGCTTCATTACTGCTCTGAAGAGGTGGTTCTTTGAGCAAATGACATTTTTTGACTTTTTATACTCAATTAATAATTACCCAATTACTGAATTGGTGGATTATTTCAATAATTGATTATATCCAATTGTTTTGGCAGGTCATCAACCCTATACACGGAACCACAGCTGGAGTTTAGATCAGTATTTAGCCAGGCATCAAAATAGCCCAGTCAAAGTCCAGCTAAATGTCCAATTGAGATTTTAAAAATGTTAGATCTGAACTGGACATGTTTCAGACAAGAAAGGACATATACTGGTTACTTTTTTTTGTGGTTGGGAAAAAAAATTTGAGAACCATTCGCCATTTCCCTTTAACTTCACAAGTATACGTTACTTTGAGTTGGTATACCACAAAAGATTTCGGTGTAAGACATAGAAGCATTGAAGTGGTTGTATTGTGATAAATAGTGAAAATGATCTGGATATCAATGTATTGTGTTTAAAAGTGAACATTGTACTGGAGCTCACTGTTCGTCTATGCTGACAGCTTGGCTCCTCCATGTATGTTTGACAGGTTTTGAGTTCTTTGAAGCAAGCGCCAAAGACAACATCAACGTGAAGCAGACGTTTGAGCGGCTGGTGGACATCATCTGTGAGAGGATGACAGAGACTCTGGACAACAACGACCCAACGGTCACCGGAGCCAAGCAGGGGCCACAGCTCACTGAGCAGCCACAGAGGTCCCACCAAGATTGCGCTTGCTGAATGCACATGCATACACACACACACATACACCCCCACAGACACACACACACTGCTTGTCCTGATTTTTCAAGGTTTTTTTTAGTCTGGATCTTGCTGTTTGTTCTTTTTAACATGCAGATGCACATAAACACTGCCATCCATCCACAGCCCCACACCAGGAGCAGAGCCCAGCCAGAGGTGGGCCTTCCAGGGGCTGTGCTTCTGCTCAGCAACATTCCCTGGCTCTTTCACACACCTCTTAAACACACTAAGCTGTATGTTACCAGATGTGCAACAGTGGTAATTATTGTCCCTCTGGAAAGGTGTTTGTTGCTGAAGTCGGTTCATGTAGGCGTGTTTTGGAGGATCTGAAATCCTCGTTTAAGTGTTGTGGTGGACTTTTAGGGAGATTTTGGAGCCAAGTTTGATGTTCAGGCAGAGTTGTTCTTCAATTAAGAAATTATTGAATTCATTTAAATATTTATCTTCAAGACATATAGTTACAGTAGATCTGAAAAGTGTTCAAACTGATGTTTAAAATGTTGGGTTTTGTGACTTTGAAAAAGGCTGTGATAAATGATCTCAAATAATTTTTCTTTATTGATGAGACGTACATCCTGTATAATCCAACTGAAAACAAATCTGCTTTAGTAGAAGAAAAAAAATAGAAAGGTGCAACAACCCAAATGCATACGTTTTCACACCCTTAAGCTAATATTTTGCTAAATCTTCTTGTGATTCGCTTTAAACATTCAGTCTTCTTGGCTCTCTACAGCTTGGTCTAGGTCTAGTCCAAACAGCCAGATATCTGGGGGGAAAAAATGCACGTTTTGGCTTTTCATCCACACAAAAACTGTTTAGTATCACTAAAAACAATTATTTATATTAAAAAAAACTCCCACCAAAGTGGTTATATGACGATTCTCCAGTTTTCCACAAGGAAAGAACCAATATATGCAAATACTTGCTTTGACACGATTTCCAATCAACAAAATCTTTTGTTTTAATGACCTGATTAAACATAGTTCATCCTGTATACCTGTCTAACCAAATGACCCGCCTGGCACCACGTTTTCTTACCAATAGGAATCCATGGTTGTTTTGAAGCGACATGATTGGCTGAGATAGGTTGTAGCATTGCGCTACACTGCCCCCTATGGGTTTGGCATATTTAAAACCAACACTCACAAACAGATCTGTTTTGGGTCCATGTATTGTAGATGAAAAGTTTTCTGAAACTGAGCTGTATAATGATTGTACTGATCTGCATTATTGTGGTCCAGAAAATCCATTTGGGTTTTATCAGATGTTGGTGGAAGTTCTGGATGTGTGCAGGAGTCTGACATCCCATCTCCTGTTTCTGCTTGTTATCACATATAGAACACCCAGCACTTTTTCCTGCCGCTCTTTCCATGTTGCTGTTGGTCTTCTAGAAGTCTCCCTAGAAGATGACGCTGAACTTCTAGAAGTTCAGCGTCATCACTTCATCGGGTTTGGAGAAATGTTCCGTTAACAGAACATGGCTGGTGTCCCTATTTTATTGATATCTATTTTCAATGTGCCATGATTTGAATGTAATGCTGAGGATTTTCATGTACTATCTTCTGACTGGTATCTTTGATCTGTTCTACAGAGCTATAGTTAAAGATGCTAGTAAGAACATCAGGGAAAAATTTATCAAAATGTTATTTACATTTAATCAGATTTACTATGATTTATATAGTGATGAAGTTATGAAGACTGAATCAGAAGTATTAGTTTCAGGGTTTGCACACTCATGCAACCAGATAATTTTTTTTTACATATTTTCTATCTTCTCCTCTAAACAGATGTTTGTTTCCAGTTGAATTGAACAGGATGCCTGTTGGACTAGAGGTGGGAAAAGTGTTCATTTGATCATATTTGTCTTTATTTCACACAAACCTAGCATCTTAACAAAGGTGTTTTTACTTTTGAGAGCAAAAGCACATAGTAAATCTCTATGAAAAATTAAAGTCAACATTCTGGTCGGACCTGGATAAAGAACAGCATAACCTGGATGTTTGATGCTTTTATAAACCTCGTTGAGCGTTGGCTTGAAGTCATACATCACAGTAGGAGAATATCAAATGTCTTTGGCCACTCAAGATTTTATAAATATCTATAAATGTCAATAAATATGCATTTTAAAATGCAGATATTTACAGTATCCATGTGAGCTGATGGGGATGGGGTTGGATTCCTGCCTGTGCTGCAGTCAGAGCTGCATGTTGTTGACGTTTTCACGCTTCTTCTGACTGGTTTATTTGTATGCGCTGTTGATTTTACTGGTTTTACTCTCACCACTCCCACTTTAAAATGCCAGAAGGGTGTGAAAAGTTTCTGATGTTTAACTCTTGACACCCCACAGCTTTTACTCAGTGGGTATAGTGGGTGTTGGTCATTCCTCCCTTCGCCATTCCACTCTTCTGCAGTTTTAGTTGTTTCCTTCCGTGCATCACAGAACATTTTGTACCAATCATGCATCAATCTGTTCTCAGCCAAGGGTACGTCTCGTACCCACTTTAACAACCAGTAATAGGAACTTTTTATGTCCTGCTGTAGGGAATAATTTCATTTAATTCAATTAAAAAAAAACCAACTTATTTATCCTAAAAGGAAATGAGGATAATACATCATCCAAGTATCTTCAAAGAGTTGTTGTTGATGGTGATGCTGCAGGCACAAAGGATTTCCAGTAGCAGTCAATCTTGCAACAAATCTGAAGAAGCCTCTGCCTGAAACTTGTTTGCTGTCTGTCAGTATCATGACTGTCATGAGATCCTAACAGCTCAGTATCCAGGCAGCAGTGGTGATATTCCACAGTAACATGCCCTGGATTATCCATCAGTTGTTGGGAAGCTCTGTCATTGGCTTTTGTCTCATCTCTTTTTACATATTTGTTTGGCTGTATAGTTAGAAAACCTAGAAAGGGGGACATTGGAGTCTAATTTATAATATATTTATAGATATGACTTCTATAAATTATATCTAAGAACCAAGTGGTCCAAACAGCTGGAAACATTCTAATCCATGGGAATTGGGTTCCATTGAAAATCTTACAAGAATTATACTAAATTAAGTTAGACTACATGTATGATCAGAGCTATATTTTTTTAAATCTTCCTTCCATTATTCTTCTAAACACCTATTTATCAAGAGACATACAACGATGCACATCGGCCAAGTGGAAGTGAAATGGTCTGTTTGCTGGTACAAAACGGAAGTAGGTGGGAAGAAGATGAGGTTCTGATGAAGAGATGAAGGGACACATTGACCCAGAGACTAAATGGACTATCAGAACCTCCAGGTGGTCTGCCATGCCCTCAGAACATCAGAACCGATCCGCCTGCTTGTTTTCTGTTGGGATTTTTGAGGCTGTCTGCTTTGGTTTCTGCCGATGCGGTGGAGGACGTGTCTGTGCTTGTTTTTACTACTAACCAAATCATGCAGTCACAAAATTGCTGAGGCATGCGCCAAGTGTTTCACATGAATTATTTATTTTCTTATTTATGATCCAAGTTATTTTTTTCTAGTATTTAAGATTATGCATTACATTTCTGCACGTTTTGAGGAGACGTTTGCTCGTGTTCAGTAGCCTGAAGTTTTCCAGCACTTCTGCTCGTGTGAGTATTAGCAGAGCAGCGTGTAGGACGATTCCTTTAGAGGGGGGAGAGCGGAGCATTAAAACATTCCAGTGTGAGAACTTATCAGGCTCACGTAGCTTTACTGAGGAGTATGTTTGTCTTTTGATATCAGTTTTGTAACTGCTATGACTGCTATTTTTTTCCACACTCAGTTCTTAAGACAACTTAGATTTGTAACACAAGATGTGTGTGAGTAAAAGCAAGTGAATAAAGAGCATTTTCAGGATTTGTTTTTTTTTAAGCATTCTGAATAAATCTAGGGTCAAAGTTCCCTGATTGTTGGTTAGAAATGTTCTGTTGAGCCTGTCTGCCGTCAGACAGAGAAATCACTGCTGCAGGTTACCTGAATACTCTGACTTCTTCATCAAAAAGTGATTTGGTTCGCGTTTGACTTGTTTACTGATTTTTTATTTTTATTATTATCATTATTTATTGTGTTTTGCTACAGTTTTAACTTTGCTGAAGAGTAAAAAACATATCAGTCCTGTTCTCCTTCCCTCCTCCATGGCAGAATTCCCAGCTGTAAATAGGAACATCCTTCCTGTCAGATAATAGTTGTGTGAACTGTGCTGTAATTCTGTAATACCAGGTTTACTAAAGTAAGGAATCAATAAACCGTAATAAAAGCAGGAGGTTTGTGTTGGTTCTATTGTTGTTCGCAAGACCTCAGTTTTTTCATGGCGATTTTGCTGATTGGGGGGAAAAAAACACATAAAACTTTTAAGTTATAATCAGAAGGTGTTCATTTGAGTTGAACATGCTGGCATTGCAAATCCAGGGTTTCTGCAAGTTCACATTCTAATCCAATCAATAATAAATCCTAAAAGAGTCTTGAATATTCTCTGGTTTTATATGTCGGGTCTTAAAAAAACCTTTGTTGTTGTTAGTTCATTCAGTGTAACTAGCATGACTCTTTTTATTGACTGAGTCACACAATCATACAATAATCTCAAATACTAGAGCTAAAGACATTCTTTTGTTTTTTTCTTACAGTGATAATGAAAAATAAAATCCTGCTTTATCTTTTGCAGCTTTTTAGCAAACACCTGAAGTGTTTGAGTCCAAAATGATTCATATTTAAAACTCTTTGCAATTTTATGCATCTTAAAAAAAAAAAAAAACAAGTTCAGTCAAAGAAAAGTCCTGCTCATACCGCTGCCTTGCTCTTTACTTCCTGTGTTGTTTCTGTTGTCCAGCTTAGTTTCTTCAGACTCCTGAAGGTTTGGAGGATTCTGGTCAGACATGCACAATATAACAAACTCTTGTCACACGTAGAACACAACTTACTTGTGAGAAATTACTCGTTTTTATTATTGTGGTCATATTTTCCACAATTATTGTTTCCTGCTGCAGTCAGAGATTTAAATGCATGGCAGCCATATTGGATTTCTATGTCTCCAACTTTCTTACTTGGAATTCAGGCTTCAGTTATTTTTTCCCCCATTCTGAAATCAGGAATGTTGAGTTAGAAGAAAAAACTGAAGACATTATTAAACTACATTCTCTAACCAAACTCAGTGCCAAAATACTCACTTTGTTTTGTTTTTATGACAAAATAGAAGAAAATCACAAAGTTCAAGTCTTAATGTATTCTTAATCTTTACAATGTTTGTCAGTTAATATTTTGGCCAGCAGAGGGCAGTTGCTTCGCAGACTGAAATTTACTTGGACTTGACCAGGTTTGTGATTAAGTTAAATTCGTGCTGCTAGCACATGTGATATAGACACTTTTTGTCATTGGTAAAGGTTAGCATTTTTAAACTTTAAACTTAAATCTTCTTAGCATCAAAGTTGTTTGGTACAACAGTTTCTGTCTCTCGGCTGTTCTCTTGTGTTTTCCATAGAAAGTACAACAGAAGCACCTGAGACTCCTTTATGTTATGGATCTACAATGGTTTATAAATTTACATAATTATTCTGCGTTTACAAACAGTAAAATATATATCTATATATTTGGCCCGTGCAGCAAAAACAAGAAGTTATTCATCGTGACTGTAAACAACTCTCCCCTTACTGACTCACAGGACGCTTGAGGTTAAATAATGTAGTGAATTTAATAGATGTCAGAAGGACGCTGGTCCAGTACACATGTAGACAGACGAGCTCCGTTCATACACATTCATACATTCATAAAAGTATGGCGACTGAAGAGCTGAGCAGCAAATGATTACTGACAACATATTCAACAAGACACATGATAAGGCTTCTTTTACCAAGTAAAGAAGGTGGAAATAAGACTACATGTTTCAGTAAATAAAATATAGTTATCATTATTAAGTGCTTGTAAACAAGTAAGATATTCTATTACACTGTAGATGAGAGCACTTGGTGAGGCCCTGGGCTCTTTGTCCCGCTCCGGCGCAGCGGGCTGAGGCGGACCGGACCGAGGAGGACCGGGCCGGGGCGGACCGGGCCTAGGCGGACCGGACCGAGGAGGACCGGACCGGGGCGGAGCGGACCGAGGCGGACCGGGGCCGAGGAGGACCGGACCGAGACCGACCGGGCCGAGGAGGACCGGACCGAACCGAGACCGAGCGGGCCGAGGCGGACCGGTCCGGACCGAGGCGGGCCGCTGCACGGCTTGGTAAACAGTCGGTTCCTGCAGAATCCAGGTAGTCTGGGATCCACACCTGCTTCGTTTCCAGGTGATAGTTCATATCGGTCGCTGTGCAAGTTTGGTCTGTCAAGATCTGTGGGCATGCGCAGTAACGGCCTCACCTCCAGTCTGTGGTAAGATCCGTAGTTACAGGAAATGAATGTTGGTTATTATAGGAGAGCATCCAGGAGAGCGTCAGTACGCCTGCACCTGGTTTGGTAACAGCTGGCAGCCGCTGCTGACATGGCTCATCACCTTCTGCTTCAGCTGGGCCACTTGCTCCCTCAGCACGCTGGCCGTGGAGGCCAGCTCGGTGTTCTGCGTCTTCAGGGTTTTGACCTTCTCCTCCAGCCGGGAGATCCTCTCCAGCTTCCTCTTGCGACACTTCGAGGCGGCTATCCGGTTCCGCAGCTTTTTCCGCTCCGCCTTGATGCGCTCCTGGTTGTCCATGTCGATGGGAGACAGCGGCGGGCTGTCCCCGCAGCTCTGCATGTCCGGGACGGTCTGCGGCTCGTCCTTCATCGCGCTGACGGACTGCTGGAGCCGTGACAGCGCCGCCGCGGCGGCCGCCTGCTGCTGCGCGCTGGCCGCGTGGGTAGGCGGTGGCGGGAAGGGGATGGTGTCCGTGGAGTAGTTAATGGCGGCGGCGCCCAGCGGAGCCGTGCGTAGCCGTTCAGGGTGGTGTAGACGGGGAGGTCCGACGGCTGGAGCCCCGTGGATCCGGCGGTGCTGGGAGATCCGAGGAGCTCCAGCCGGTCCACGGACACGCAGCCCGCGTCGCTCAGCTGGTTCTGCTTGTGAAGGTCCTCCAGCGCCTTGACGAAACCTTCCGCGAATTCCTGCTCCTCACTGGCCGACTTCGGAAACATGAACTGAGAGTTCGGGTGAGACTGGATAATGAGACGCTCCAGGTCCGGAGAGGCGAGTTTTAGGAGTCCCAGATCCTGCGAGTTTATAATTCCGCCCGTGTCCCGGAGCGGGTTCGCCTTCAGTTCTGAGTTCTGGTCCTCCTGGTTCAGGCTGATCTCCTTCTTCATCATCGTGCTCTTGATGCTGTTCACCACGGGGACCGGGTAGAGAGTTGTTTCCATTCTCCACCCTCACATGAGGGGCAGCGGGTCGTTTCAATCCAGACAGGAAGGGGGAAAAGTCGATCCGGACACTTTCTCCGTGTCCTCTGTGTGCGCAGTCTCTCTGTCAGCCCAGAACTTCAGGTTGCGCCTCAGGGGTTCAGATGTGTCTCCTCTGCGCGCCTATGACATTGTCTTTTCCCGATGGCACGTCTGCTATGCGCAGCGCCAGACCTTGCTTGCGTTCTACCCCCAAAAATTCCATTATGTCACTCCAGAGCGCAGAGATTGGCCCAAAATGATCTTGGTTTCCGGTTCAA
This sequence comes from Phalloptychus januarius, assembly GCA_902982915.1. NCBI lineage: Eukaryota > Metazoa > Chordata > Actinopteri > Cyprinodontiformes > Poeciliidae > Phalloptychus > Phalloptychus januarius. The sequence continues at coordinate 535,685 of CADWAE010000466.1, read as the reverse complement.
TTTGAATAAGGGGGCCGAGCCGGTTTTTATCGCCATGGAGACCTTGGGTAAACTACAAACAGTGCAATGCATTGTGGTTTGATGTCATATCATAAAAAAACGCAGGGTGGCCAGAGGAGAACTGGGCGGGGAAGGTGTAAGAGGCAAAGGCCTAGCAAAGAAAGAACAGGGGAGCAGGCTGCACAGTGTTCCTTTAACTCAACTTAACACAGTAGAACAGAATAGAAACACAATGCTCATCTGTTTCTGTTGTCTTTTACTAAAAAAGCAGGACTTTTTTTAGGAGTGCCAAACGGCCTACAGAACCTTCTCTCCTCTGGATACACCACGTACTCACATTCAGCATTCACACAGATTAGTCCAAAGAGAGAATAAAATGGAGGTGGTTCTAAAACTTCTGAAGCTAAAAGGGGAAGGAAACTTTGACTGCGGGATGAGGAAAGCAGTCAGTGGAAAGGCGACTGCACTGCCATGAGCCACAAACACCCTGTGATTTCTGTCTGCAGGGTCATGTGTTTCACAATAGTTTTGCAATTTATAAAGATCTGTAGCTTCATAAAGGAAACCAAAACCGTTTTAACTATTCAACTTAAAAACATCCACATGTCAAACGGAAAAGAAACAATAAAAGTGATTAAGTGGGTAAATATTGGCAAAAGGAAAACCAAGTGTTCGGTCAGCATCAGCAGTGATTACTGAGAACCAAATGCTGCCAGTTTCAGATGATCTGCTTCTACAACGAGACGGATTCTTAGAAAATGAGGAGAATATGAACACAGATGGTTTGTTAGGAAGGACGGACAGGAAAAGTAGAAAAATGCCACGACTCGTTTTGTAGACTTGCTCTGGAATGATCCATTTAATATTTAATAATCCAGCACAGTTTGCTCCACGTTCTCCTTCGCTGTCTGCTCCACCAACTCATTGGCATAAACTCGAAGTGGCCTTTTAAACTATAAAACTAACTCTTTAACAAAAACTTCTTTACAATAAGATTTTATAGAATCAACTCAAATGTAACATCATTATTTAACTTCAGTACAAACCATGAATGTTCTTGCTAATTAAGCATCAAAATAAATATTTTACCCATAAATTACGTTGTCTTGGCTCCCACAACTTGGTTTATTATTGGACTTTATTTGTGCATTTTTGAAAAGTCAGTTATATCTCAAAAATACACATTGGATTTGTTACATCCATTTTTGGACGTAACAAAAATGGATGTTACATTTTTGTTAACATCCATTAACAAAATGCTAACATTCATTTTGTTAATGGATGCTAACAACATTTATGGATGCATAAATGCTCCACAAATGGATTTATTTATGGATGCATCCACTTATGGATGCTCCATTTATGCATCCATAAATAGAGGCATGAAATAATGTACTTCAGTGAGAAATGAACACATCCAGAGAGCAAAAATCTGTTTACTATATTTACTATATTAAAAAGTCTCCATTTTATGCAAAGTTTGTGCAGTTTGTTCATGGCAGTGGCATTATTGGGCCTTCACGTTTGCATTGAACACAAAGTTAAACACACAGCTGCTGAATTTACTTTGATGCGTGGCGCTCCATTTGGTTCCACACGACCGTTTGCCAGGAAAATGAGCAAACAGCTGAATTTGTCTTAAATATGAGCAACGTGTCACAGCTCACTGACATGCTCTACTCTCCGGTCAGAGAAAGCTGCAGCATTTTTTCTGTCCTAGTTCAAATTTGCTACTCCTGCATAATAACATGAAGGGACATTTTATGCTTTGTACTTTAGCTGAGATAGACTTCATGTGCTTTTTAAAATTCAGTAAAGACCAGGAGAGAGAGGAGTAAGAACTTGGTTTAAACCACATCTCTGGGCATGACTCTGTGGTGGAAACTGCAGGAGATTATTATTATTATTATTATTATTCCACCCGTACATGGTGAGGACGTCAGCAGACTGTCTGCATCGGCATCATGGAGTAGAGAGGGCATCATTAGTTTCCATGGAAACAGTGACACTATAAGTGACGCAGAAGAGCTAGATGTAAAAAGGTGAAAGGGTTGAGGCAGAGGCAGAGGCAGGTCGAGGGGGGGGGGGGGGTGAGGGGGGAGGCGGGTGGGGGATGGGGGGTGTTAGTGGCTTCTCTGCAGGTACAGGGAGACGCCCAGGAGCCGTGGTGAGTGTGTGTGAGTGTGTGAGAGGTGAGATTCAGATTCAGGGGGGAAATCCATCCTGTCGTCTGATCACTGTTAACAGGAATGATGGAAGTTCTCTGAAGTTCCATTCAGAGTATTATTTTTGTATTCTTCCCAGTTCCTGTCCCACATGTGTCCAGAATGAGTCATCCTGCAGCCTGAGGGCGTGGACCTCCTCATGCACAGAGAACAGAAGGTGAGCTGTTCCTGGGAGATTACACTGGGTCACTTGTGACTTGATAACAGCAACATGCAAAAAATAGTTGCCCTTTACTCAGGTAGTGGACTGTGAGTCTGATCTTGTAAAAACAACGTGTCCTTTTTAACTCTGTGAGTCTCTAGAGGGAGAAACTGGCTGGCCGTGTGCATGTATGTGTGCATGTGTGTGTGCATGTTTGTGTGTATGTGTGCACGTGTGTGTGTTCAGCAACGCCCTCAGTTATATTCACGCCCTTTCAGTTCACACAGTGAAACCACTCAATAACTCACCGGGAACAGCTGGCATGGTGTTACATGCTCGCTGGTGGGTTGCCATGACAACATCTTATTAACGGAAAGGTTCTTGTTAACTGCAAACATTTCTGTAGACCCTGGAGGCTTTTCCATAAAATGTTAATATGGTGTTCACAACTTTTTTTTATGTTTCACCTGAAATATTACAGATGTTATAGTTTTAGACTCTGGTCATTTTCCATGTTGGTCTGAAAATTAACAATTAAACTTCTTAAGAACTTTAATGTTAGATGTCATAATAAGAAGTAATATTTAAGCCTTCTAACAATTTTGGCAAATATCAATAAAAAAGGTAGTTTTTTAATAAATGTACCCCTTTTTTTATGTATAAAACTCAATATTTTCAGTACTCAGTGCTGACACTGTACAGGCAGCAGCACTAAGACTGTTTGAACTGACATAACATGGATTTGTATGGATGCCGGTAAATGAGACGTCTGTACCTGTCCACAGGTATTTTGTCCCTCTCTTTGGGGGCCAGCTGCTGCCATTGTGTGAGGTTTGAAGGTTTCCTTCTCCAGATGTTTCAACTCTTTCCACAGATGTTCAACAGGACTTCGATCAGGGCTGAGGGAAGGCCGGTTCAGAATAGTCCAAGGTTTTTTTTCTTGGCTGTTTTTAGCTGTGTGTTTTTGGGTCATTATCTTGTTGGTAGACCGATGACCTATGACCCATGTCCTGTGACTGAAGCCAAGCTTTCTGACACTGGGCAGCACATTTCTCTCCAGCAGTTTCTGATATTTCATTGGACTTTTCACATATTCAAAACACCCTGAGGCCGACGCCAAGAGCAGCTCCAGATCATAACCGAACCTTCTCCATTTTTCACAGCAGAGATGGTGTCCTTTTCTCAGTCTGCTTCATTTTTATGTTTGAACACAGAGCTAATGAGCCTCACCATAAAAGCTCCACTTCGGTGTCCTCTGTCTGAGGAAGCTCTGTGGATTGTTAATATGCATTGTGGCAAATTCCAGACTGGCTTCTTTACAAAGACCTTCCAACAGCGTTGTCCTCCTCAGTCGTCTTCCACGAGGCCCACGATGGCTCAACTGAAGACAGATGGTGTGATCTGACACTGATGTAACCTTGACCTTGGAATTCACCTTTAATTCCTGTGGAGGTTGCTCTGGACTCTAAAGAGAAAGATCAAAACGGTCTTTGAGATCCTTCATTCCTTTATGTGTTGGGTTTTTAAATTGTTACCATCCCGACTTTCTCTCGTGTTATTGTTGGATTTTGTAGACTCTAATGTGAATGACTTGCCTTCCTGGGGACATTAAAGTAACTCAAACTCAAATACAAAACCTTCTTTAAAACCAGAAATAGACCTGAGAGGCACAAATCAGATATTCTATGTTTTATTAGAGTACAATATTTTCAAGCAAATATAGTAAATAAGGGAAGTCAGTTTCACTCAGGAATGAATCATTAGTGCATCATGTAGCAGTTAGTAGTTTATTAAGACAGAACATCACACATATATAAATACTCATACATTAATATAAATTAATTTCCCAAGTCTGTTAGGATTCACAGATTAAAATTGTCATACTGGGTGTAAATCTTTCTTCAAACAGATGTGTTCGAAGAAAGATTCAAACACATCTTTCTTCACACACATCTGAAGTGTGAACACACTTCAGATGTGTGTCTGAAGTGTTTCTGACATATCAAGACATCTAAAATATGCAGGTGAATTCATAATGCAGAAACTGTCCAGTAAACACAGACACATAAAGTTATTATCAGTTACTTCTTTACTGTGTTAGTCTGTTTCATAAGGTTATTTGTTCAAAAGTGGCTACAAGCAGCGAGACAATTGGTTCAGATTTCAAACATGAGATCTGTTGATAAATCTCAATTTTAGTAGCATAATTTCTGCAAATAAAAGTTGAGTGAAAATATAAACTTTCTGCAAAGAAAAAAAATGTGTGTTGGGGGCATAATTAAACTATCACAGGTTTTTATATACCATTTAAATGTCTGGCTCAGTTATTATCAGTTATTTGCTGATATCTTAAAGCAGAGATGAAGTTGTTTTGTGTGTGATTTTTGCATCAAATAAAAAGTGATAGAAATCCATAGAAATAAGTGAGTCAGTGTCCCTAAACAAACTAAAAAGCCCAAAAAAAACCCCAGTCGATTGGCTGGCCTCCTGATCTCAGGTGATCCACAGGCAGACGAAGCTGACAGACTGGCGCTTGTTATTTCTATGGGTCAAATTCTCCCAGCTGTTTATCATTTACAGCACTTCTTCCTCTCAACATGCATCACTGTGTTGCACTTGGGGCATGTGTAGTGGACGTCCTTGAATCTTTTGGCAAAGAATGGAATCAAGCAGCAGCACAGGAACAATCTGCAAAAACAAACTGTCTGAGTTCCATGTCGCCTCATTCAACATTCATTCTGGCAGTTGTAAAAGTACTGAAGAAAAATATAAACGCCGCATGTCAAATATTGTTACCATGTGGAGTTAACTGTAAATGAGCATTTGCTGACATTTTGTTGTACAAAAGTAAGACTTCTCTTGATTTGTGTACCATTTTTAATCAAACTTGTTGTCTGAGAATTACTCAGTGCATGTGGGGGGGCTGATCAAACAAAATGAGCAACAACTGGACAATCCTAGGACTTCTGATCCACTCGCTCTTCTGCTGAAGAAGAGCATTCCCACAGCATGATGCTGCAGTCACCATGTTTTACTGAGGTGGTGGCTTAAAGGGATTAAAACAAATGAAAAAATGTGGCCAGGAACTGACACAGGAGATCGAGGTTTGTTTTTATCAATCAGCAGCTTTTTCTCTTGTATTTTACTTTACTCAAATAAGGAAATGGCACATTGACATATCCAGTTTCAGATCCAGCGTTACTCTGGGTAATCCCTTGAATCCAGGAGAAATTGTAATTCAAAAGTAGCTCTGTTGAGAATTCGTTTTGGGATATTATAATTTAAGTAAGTAATTATCTGAGTTGTTATTTCACAGATTTAGTTAGGATCTGATAGTTGCATCTGGTTCAGAACTGCATATCCCATGATGCTTTGGAAAGAAAGAAGAAGAAGAAAAAAACAGTTATGGAGATTCATTTCCGACACACATATATGTCATAAATGTAAGATTCATTTGTCTATTTTTTCACTAAATGTCATCTAAATTCCAGCCAACTCCTTTTTGTTATTTAATTAGTCAAATATACAACAAGCTCTATGTAAAAACACCTAAAAATTAGAATATGATCAAACTTCATTAATTCATAAATTAATAGTGATAAATAAGTGAGGCCCTTTCTGCTGTTCTTGCAATTAAAAGATCATTGAATCCAACCATGTTGCTCTTTGGGGTTGTTCCTGAGGTATGGGGTTTGCTGGTTGGGGGACAAAGGTTTTGCTTTTTCAACCTTGCTGGCACACACACACACACCCCCTCACACACACTGGATTAGGGATGTTTTATCCATGTTAAAACTGGAGAAAATCAAATGGAATGACAGGCTCAGAGAAAAGATTTTTACCAGACTTGGAAATCATTTCTTCTTTTCTTTAATCAACGCAGGTTCATAAATGATGTTTCTAGTTATACTGGTTGATCTGGTGGTGTGTAGTTAGTATCTGTTGTTTTGTAAAATACTTAAATACAATGAGGACTGGATTTGTTTTTTATTAATATTATCTTTCTCTCATTTGTATCTCTGGTATGTTTGTATAATTGTAATGAAAACCCTTCAATAAATATATTAAATACTAAAGAAACAATAGCAATAAATAAACATAACTCATCTTCATCCTTTTTCTCTCTTGATTTCATATTAAAACATATATGTTTTAATATTGATGTATTCCTTCATTAAAACTATTAATGAAGGAATTTTCTGCTTAAACAAAAAGGAACTCATGTCTTTCTGTGTTTCTACAAGGTGTGCCATAATAAGCAAAGCTACTTGATGGGTTTGGGTCCACTTCACGCTTCAGAGGGTTGAATGGCGTGTGCAAGTTGTAAATCGCTTTTTCTAGGAGAAATAAAACAAGGATTTAACAACCTGTAAGACGGTGTTCATGCATTGTGTCTTGCAATAAAAAATAAGAAAAAAAATTATCATTTGTCACTTTACTATTACAACCATAAGCCTCAGTGTGTTGGAGAGGAATTTTCAGTGATGGACAACATAAAGTGAAGCATAATTAATACAGTGTATTCAAAGCTGCAAGCCTGCAGCCCCTTTGCACATCTAGAGGCTGACATTCTTACCCAGTAATTTGCAAAAGGTCATTTCCAAGTCATGCCAAAGATTACTAATTACAATAAGCTCTAAACTTTAACTATGCCATTATGCCACATTAACCCCAACTGCATTTATCTCTGCTCAACAACTCGAGCTAGCTTCTCTATCCCTTCTGAAGAAAAGCATGCCCAGTATGATGCTCGCACCACCATGCTTCACAATAGGGATGAAGCGTTAGGATGATGTGCAGGGTTCAGTGTTCTCCACACATGGCGCCTCATTGCACACAAAAACGGTTCAGCTCAATTTCCTTCACATACTCACTAATGAGGTGACTTTTCTCTACCAACTGCTCGCACTTGATTTTATTTAGGGCTATTAGAGTAAATGAAGCTGAAAGAAGATGCATGGCAAATCCATCATTTTTCTTTGAACTCACAATTCTGTTTTTTTGTGTTGGTTTGTATGAAGAAACATAAATCACAATGTTGTTATGGAAAAGGTCAGAAGGTGGATGAAGTTTATCAACATAGTGTTCATGAGGATGTGTGTGTGTGTGTGTGTAGGCGTGTGTTTAAGCATACCTGGTATGGTGTACACAGTAGGTTCTCGTTTTATGCTCATATTTCTGCGCAGGAATAAAGTACAGGAAATTAGTAAAAAAATAAAAAATACGACGACAAAGAACATTGACTGGAGAAAATGTGTAATTTTTCCTGGTCAAAACTATGAGAGACGCCTCGGTGAGCTGCCACTAGGGGGAGCCAAACCCCAAAGAGATGCTGTTTTTCTGCTGCTGGCTGAAAACATCCATCATCTATTACTACAGGTCGTCTACGATGAACGATGTGTTTCTATCTGCAGGAGTTTCCATTTGGTTCTTTCCATTCCTCATGTCAAACAAGCCTTTCTATTACTAGGCCAGAATTCTCAGGTGTTTTAAGCCCAGTAATAATATTTAAAACCCGGCAGGCCTTTATCTGTTGACTTCCACACATGAGGGATTCTGCCTTCCAGAGCCGAAGGCCTCATGAGCGTCAGGGATAATATGGCCGCACCTTGTATCTTTATGGTTCGAAATAATATGTTGAGAATTTTGCGTGATGTAAAAATATTAATACAATTTAAAACAAGTTCAATAAAAATCTTGTTTTGTTCATCTGGGTAAACATGGATACATTTGTTTGTCAGATGATCTGAACTTTAATTAAAATGTCACATGTCTAGGTGTAATATGGAGGGCTTTAGCTTTAGGACCCAGTGAACAAAGGTCCTTGTGTTGCTGAGTTCATAGAAATGATATTGGGTGTATATGTATATACTTATATTAGCCTGAAGAGGGCAGGTCCTTCTATGGGTCCAATTCTCCCAGCTGTTTATCATTTACAGCACTTCTTCTTCTCAACATGCAGCACTGTGTTGCACTTGGGGCAACAGATTAGTATTGTAAAATTTAATCTGGTCTCAAATATTGAATGTGTGTTTGGTATCAATTCATAATGCAGATATGCAACAAAAAAAAATAGTGGGAAGAAAAGTGTCAGTCTTTAATGATTCCCCACCCAGGGCACCTTCCCACAGGGGGTGACACAAATGCTCCAAAAAACATATTTCTCTTTCTAGCAGTCAAATTTAAGAACATCTTTTTCAATTTCAGAATTCTCTCTCTGAGTGTTTCAGAAAAATTCCCTCCAGTAAATAAAATGTTATCAAAATATTAAAAGATTATGCAATGTTCCTGGCCTGTTTATTTGAAAGCAATACTGATCATTAATTAGATTGATACAGTTCACTCAGGGTTTCACTTTGTATTTACAATGAGTTGGCTTTTTGCTGGTAAAAGAGATGCTTGCATGTAAACATCCATTGATTTCAGCCTTTTGTCTCTGAAAGGATTGAGAAACTATTTTGCTCAAAAATAAATTTCTTGATAAGGATAGCTTTAAAAAACATAATGTGTTAGCCTGGTCTGGGTTAGCAAAAGATTTCATTCAGAAGAAATGTATACACCACATAGGAATGCTACAGAGCAACTGGATCGATAAGGTTTGACAAATAAAATCAGAACTGTCCTTTGATTAGATTAATCTTTGCATGTATTTTTAAAACCTTAACTTTGTAGCTTCAGTCTGCTTTTTTTATCAGAGAAGTTGTACATGATGACTGCAGAGGATTAGCTTAAACCTCAGGTCACTGGGTCCCTAAAGCTTCTTCATGTCAGGAGCTTTTAAACACCTACCACTGGTTTCTGGTATTTCAAGTAAAACAGCTGATCATGTTAAAGATGCTTCTGTTAGTCTCAGACTTGTCAACACATGGTAACTCAGGCAGCCCATGCAGATAATGATAAGGTTTTACATTCATAAAGTCTGTTTAGCCACATTGCTAAGATGCTTTGAAACAATTATCTTAGAAAGTTAAAAGTGAAAGACAAGCAGGAATAATACGTCCCTAGTTTATCTCTCCTACCTGAAGTATCTGGGCCACAGGCCGGCTCATGTCCCATAACTAAAATGAGGGGGAGACAAAGGTCAAACACGCCAGCAGGAATATTTGCTAATTTTACACCAGAAGTTGTGAAAAAACTGCTCAAGAGGTATTTATCTTTAAAACTATTTTGCTTGAAATATACCCAGAAAGGATTTATTTTGGTTGACATTAGATCTTCTTTACTAAAAGTCCATCCAGCCATCCATTAGCTAAGGTTGTCTGGACCTTGCAGCGGGGCTGGTGCCTATCTCCAACAGTCAACAGGTGAGAAGCGAGGTGCACCATGGACAGGTTGGCAGTCCATTGCAGGGTAACACAGAGGCAAACTTGACAAGCAAACAATCGTGTACATATGACTCACAACTAAGGAGAATTTAGAAAGTCTGATTAACCAGTCATGGTTTTGATCTGTGGGAGGAAGCCAGAGTACCCAGAGAGAACCCACACATGCACAGGGAGAACATGCAAACTCCATGCAGAAACACCCTTAGCCGAGGACCTTCATGCTGCAAGTCAACTGTGCAGCCATTTTTACTGAGTGTTAAATTTACCCAAACAAATTGAACGCTAACTGTTACCGCAATTTTTGGGGGGTAGCTTCTATACTTAGTTTGCTACAGCATTAAAATGAGGGTCTCACCCTAAACCCAAAAGAGGAACTAATATCAAAAGTTCCCAAAATACAAAATAGATACCAGTCCTGACTGCTAAACGTCGCCCTGCATCCCCTGATCAACTGTCCGTCCCCCCGTTAACAGCCCTGGTACCTGAAGATCAGTTTAACAAGAGGAGGAACAGACAGCCAGAAGAGGAAAGCTGAGGATAACAAAACAGGACAAAGATTAGTTGAGTGGAGCATGGGACAAGGCATCCACAATACAATATGTTTACCACTGATGTGTCTAATGTCAAGATCGTAAGGTTGCAAAAACAAAGCCCCCGCAGAAGGTTGGGGTTCTGCAAAAAGTTTACAAAGACAAGCAGGTTGTGGTCTGTAAAGACTGTCAGGGCAGTCAAACCTGAGCCAAAATAGATCTGAAAGTTTTTTAAAGCTTTGTGAGATCTAATGTCTTTTATATGATCAAAAAATTTTGCTGATACCTATTAAATTCCAGGAGAGGAAACAGCCACTACTTTTACTTCAACCATCGAAACATCAACTATTTTTCGCAGGTAAGTTCCAGTTGCTTTCGCCAACTCACACTTTGCCTAATTAATGGTCAACCTGACCTGAACCAGTTTTTCAAACAAGGCTTTCATTTCCTGGACATGCTCCTCTCAAGAGTCTGAGTAAAAGATAACAACATCAAGATGTACAACACACCCTTCCAGATCTGATTCAATGAGATTCATCAGATACTGGAAGGTGGCGACAGCGTTCCTCAAGCCAAAAGGCAGCACTGTGTACAAGTATGAACCAGATGGAGCTTTAGAAGCAGCTGGTTCACAGGCTCTTTTGGTCAGAGGCACTTGCCAATACCCCTTTAGAAGGTCAGATTTGATAGCATACTGTGCTGACCCCAATTGGTCAATGCATGTTTCCATCCTATGAAGAGGGAAAGGATCTACCACAGTAATTCTGTTTACTTTCCTATAGTCAGTACAAGGTCTAAAACCTGAGTCAGTTTTCATAAGTAGAAGACAAAGTGATGCCTAATTAGAAAAACAGGATTTAGCTGTGCTATTTTCTAACATATATTGCACATTTGTCTCAAACTGTTGTTTCTTCTCAAATACTCAAATAAAATTTTTATTTAATGGCTTTAATCTCTCCAATACTCTGTCAGATGAGTCTGGCAGAGCATGACTTCCTGTCATTTATTTAACATATATATTTATAATAACCAGCTATGTAGTGTACATGATAGAGTAATAAAGGATGAAACACAAAGCTTTTAAATTCCAACCTAAAAAATGAACCTTTTAATTTTACCATTTGTCTTTTTTTTTGACGACATCACAAGAGACACAAGAATCAAACTGATCACCTGAGAGCTGTTTCACAAAAGTAGGATTATAAAATCCAGGACAAGAGATGAAGCCAGGCTTGACAGCACCATCCTTTCAACCTGGCTTTATTCATTTTATAAAGACCAAACCAGGCTCCTGACCATGTCGAGCCAGGCTTAAGTAATCCAGGTCAATACACGCCACAGATTTCTTCAAAAGACCATGCGATCGATCAAAGATTCACTGATAAACTGCAGACCTCACACCAAAGAACGTCTTTGGTGTGAGGATTATGAGGAATTGAAGCACATCAGACTTAGAAAAAACTGCTGTTTTATTAAATCCATAATTACCCCAAAATATGCATTTCCAAACCATTCTTAACTGAAAACACATCATAATCATACCTGTCATTTGCTCAAATAAACAATTTGAAACTTAGAAATGAACAGTGGACGTTAATATTACAACATGTGAATCTGATAGCAGATTAATTCATGTTACTCTTTTTTTGTTCCACATCTTATCATTATTTGTACAGAACAAACATGAACAGGTCAAAAAACAGAATCACGGACAAAACTCATTGGTTTCTGATCGCCGTTACGTTGACTGGACAGATAAATTGCCATGGTAACTTATGTGCTACTGCTTTTGTGAAACCAAATTGAGGCTCAATTAAGTGAGAATATTCAGAAAATCCAGGCTTGAAGCCCTATCATGGTTTTGTAAAACCAGGACATAAAAAGTAGAATATTAGAAAAAAATTCTATAGCTGGAAACTCTATCTGCTCCAAGTTTGACTGATTGTACAAAAAAATAAAAATAAAATAAAAATTCTAGTAGGTTTGAACATTTTCACAAGTGTATTTAATGTATTTTTCTATTGCAATCAAAGTTTTAGATTCAGGCAGTCAAATTCCAACTTTGAATGCATGAAATCGCTACAAGTCAAGATCCAGGTCAGAAGTGTCAAACTCGTTTTCATTTCCTGCCACATTAAGACTGAATAACTTTGAAGGGCTGGTTGTGGCAGGTTAAAGGTAAAATTACCCATCAGCAAAAAGTTATAGAATTCTCTGCATTCAATTTGCACTTTGAGAGGTTAAATAGTGTTAAACATCTTTTTACATTGATATAAACCAGCCCTATACAAATAAAAACATCATTGCTTTGACTGATAAAAATCATATTTAAGCACACAACTGTGCTTAAATATGATTTTGAAGTTCTGTTTCTCTGTGGCTAGATTTGGCCCGTGGGATGGCGGTTAAATAAAAATAATGAATTCATTCAGAATAAAGTCTCATCTTGGTGGTGTATTGCAGTAAGGATGCAGGTCGTATAGCAAAACAAACTGCTATATGTGTGTGTGAGTTCCTCCTATGGATGGTGGCTTCTAACAGGTGGAAGCTGAGTTAAACCATGTCACCTATTTAAGTCTCCTCTCCAACCCGCCCACAGCCCCACCTTCACCACGAGGAGCAGGAATGATTCATGCAGCAGCTTTGGTGGAACAAAACTACTGCATGAGTAGCCTGTACTGTTCACGCCCCCCCATAAAAAAAAAAAAAAATATATATATATATATTATTTCAGAGAAAGTTCTGACGTGTAGCCATATGAACTTTCTTTAAGTGAAAATAAACCAGTTTCTCTCTGATGAAATCTCATGATAAGCAGCTCAGTTAAATAAATCAGAGTTACTGATGCTTTGGTTCTTATCTGGAATTTACCAAAGGGCACCGAGGAACAAAACGATACAGCTGCATGCTTTTACTCAAGAATTCAAAGAATGTTCATGAGCAAAGATCAAACCCTTTTCACAAATTACATATGAAATTTAATAAGCTGTTGCAAAAGAAACTGCTTTAGTTCATTGTCATACGTCGGCCCAAACATGTGGTACAGGGTAAACCACAAATTGTTAGGTGAGAAAAACACAGATATAGTTCTAAGCAGGAGCAGCAGTGGAGGGAATTAAATGACAATTATATATATCAAAACTAGCACTGGAGGTTTGATCAAGTGAACTGAGTTTTACTCCAGCTTCTTTGAGGGGAAAATCAACCAGTATGAAAATCCGTAAGTAATAAGAAATATGTCATTATGGGTGGTAATTCCCCGAGTCCCTAATTCACATTCAGAACATCTGAGAAGAGATGATTCCTTAGGAGGAGAGTGTTACGGCCACCAAGGCCACAACATTTTTAAGGACACGAGACAATGAGGATTCAAAAAAATAATTGTTCTATTCGTTTGTTCTCATAATTCAATTCTTCCGTTTTTTGTTCTTTTTTTTTTTTACCTCTCTGTGGAGAAAGAAAGAATTAAATGTTCTCCGGTTCCAAAACAAACAAGTAAAACAAAACCCCAAAAGGATTAACAGAAAGGTGGACCTGGTGAGCCGATCAAACAGAACAAAACGGAACAGCAGGGGGCCGACCCGATACAGGGCCGTCGAAGCCCCTGCTGGTACCGGAACTACACAATAAAAGATCTAATACAAAAGAAAAATCGAAAACAGGACAACCGGTCCCACCAGGCCAAAATCACAACGAAAAAAACACAAACAAAAAGCTAACAGAAGCTACGGCATGGCAGGCTGGAGGATGCAAAGCCTGGCGAGGTGACGCAACCTGCGTCAGGACGCAACTCGGGTGGAGCTGGGCGGATGGAAGGCGGATCCCTAGACTCTTAAACCAGCCTATTTATAGGCGGACCAACAGCCCACCAATTAACGCAGATAATTACCTAAATAAAAGGACCACAAACGCAATAATCTGTTAACAAAAGATAATTCAACTAAAGTTTATAAACAAAGCCATCGGGAAAAATAAACAAACTAATTAGAAATGTGCCCGAAGCACATAACAGAGAGCGAGAAGAGGAGAGGAGAAGTTCAGTCCCCAATGGGGACCAACGTTAGGTCCCATTGGTACCGGGCTTCGATGCCTGCGAATTGGGCTTCACAGATCAAGTATTATTATGATGATTGGGAATAAGGATGGCTTGCCATGACTGGAAGCAGTTCAGTTTTGTGTGAGACGATATAGAAAGGGCTAGACAAAATGTTTGTTTCAATTCTGCTATAAATGATTCAAAAGTAACTTGAAGGAGTTGGGAGTTACCACACTTTGCTTCAGCCCACTGGAGAGGTCGTCTTTTTAGTAAGCCGGTCACAAAGGAGATTTTTAAATCAGCATTTAGGAAAGAGCGAGGAGAACAGCTGAACACAAGAGAAACTGTAACATTTACCAACTATATATTTATACTCTTTTAATGTGCTTTTTGGAATAATTGCCATTTTTTTCCATTTGTTCCCCTATTTTTTTTAATGGACTCTTGGATTTACCTTATGAAGGTTCATAGTGTATTGCCTGAAAATACTTAAACTAAAAACAGTTCAATTTCCATATTCTTTTCTCAGGAATTATTAAAACGTTGCTTTGGTTGTTTTAAATGACAGAATGAACTGTCCCAGACAGCAGGGGGCAGTGGCGTTCAGGTATAATTAGCGCGTTTTTCCCTTTTTAAGGCGAACTAGAAACAGACTCCAGCGAGCAGAAACAAGCCGGTGCTTCCTGGTTGGACTCTATTCTTCATCCAGAGCAGGTCTGTCTGAAACGCCAGGATAATGTCCAGTAAGAAAAAGATTCTGGTGACAGGTGAGATTCTCTGATTGGTTTAGTAGACATGTGTGTTTCGATGTGTGTGTTTGATTTCTCAACAGTCTGTGGAATGAATTGTCATAAGAGAGCTGTGGGTTAAAAAGAAATGGTCCAGCTGCAGGGCGACATAGTCACACAGTTTTCAAACATTAGAGTTACTTCGCTGCAGTTTCCTGGTTTAAATGAGACGGTGAGAAAATAAAGAGTCGCCATGTGCCTTTGCTACAATTAATGTTTAACTTGATGTAAACTTTAGACTCAGTGGTCTGCATGCAGAGCTGCTGCATGTCTCTGATGTTCTCTGTTTCCTGCAGGGT
The DNA here is from genome assembly GCA_902982915.1 of Phalloptychus januarius. Taxonomy (NCBI): domain Eukaryota; kingdom Metazoa; phylum Chordata; class Actinopteri; order Cyprinodontiformes; family Poeciliidae; genus Phalloptychus; species Phalloptychus januarius. Next base: position 520,340 of record CADWAE010000466.1, on the reverse strand, counting down.
TTGAGCCGTTTGGTGAGCATGCTGTGAACCCCAGCTGGGTGGCAGTCCAGGTAACCGCCAGGTTGTGTGTCTAATAGGATAATAATTTTGCAGCAGTCTTCTGTCATCCATCATTGTACATCCAGTCTCTACTTGATGCTTTTTAATGAACAGATGTTCCTGCTTTTTTTTTTTTTTTATAAGAATGCTCTCACACACCTCTGTTGTGAGTGCTGAGCAAGCCATGTTCTGGTGACAGCATAATGCTGTGTTCAGTTCCACAGGTGACCGTGGTCCTGCCAGTAATCAGCCCGGCCATTTGGCAATTCTGCTTGATTTTCATCTGGCATTTCTCCCATTGAGCTCAATGTCTTTGGCTTAATTTCAACCAGGCCAGTCAGAGAACAATGAAGTTAATTTTCTGTGTTTTAGATATACAGTCTATCTACACAGAGTTGTAGTTTGACAAAATCAGAGAAGTGAATAAAGCTGTTCACTGCATGTTGGCCACACTTCCAAGTTTTAAGCAGATAATGTCAGAGCAAGAGGAATGTTTAAGACGTTATAATGCTGGCAAATACGTGATGGCCCTAATCCCCATGGTGTTGTTTACAGCACACTCAATTTTAGCAAGCTCAAGCTGATTTATTGCATACATCCCAGCCAGCATACCTAGGTGGGCCCCATATGGGGAAAAGGAGGACAGACAATATGGGTCCCACATGGGTTTGTCCGGTTTTACGGGTTTGACCTGCCCTCCTTTTCCCCATAAGGGGCCCACCTAGGTATGCTGGCTGGGATCATGGCCAAATGATTGAGTAGAATCTGATGTAATCATTTAAAACCTCAACAGAGTCCATGCCACCAGCAAGCAATCGCTTGTTAGTAGCCGAGCTTCAGACCCTCTCAATGAAGCAAAGCGTTTAGCAGCTGGCTTTCAATAGGCCAGGCAGTTTGTTGGACACTCTCAGATAACCTGAAGCCTCCTGCACTGCAAAATAGCCTCGTATCTTCAGGGCATAAAAACCCATGCAAGTCTTTTATTTATGGATCTCATTTCAGCTTTTCACCCTCTTACTACTGCAATTGTACCAGCACTACGGCTCTAATCACCCTGGAGTGATTAGAGCAGGGATGCTCAAGTCCAGTCCTTGAGTAATTTTTAACCTTGATTAATGAAATGTTAATGAGTCAACTCCACATCTTAGAGGACAAACTGCTGCACCTTTTTAATTGTGATGTTGGCTTGGTGAAATGGGTCTCAGACTTTTCAACATGTAGGCATTAAAGGTGATGTGGTCTATCTAGAAAACAGCTGTGATCCACAGAGGTTTGTCTTTTTTCCCATTTTTTGTGTGCCTTTAAAAATGGCAATCTCCTCAAGTTCTTATGAGGAGAACTTGACCTATATTGCTTTAGGTACATTCCAACGCAAGATGCATGTCTACTCGGACACAAGTGATTTATTTTTTCCATCTTATCTAATGTTCATCTATTAAAAGGACAGCGTCCTCCAGGGCTGCAGCCTCATGCACACATCATGTCCGAAGTGTTTGCTTGTTCTTTGGATGAGTTGTAATGAAATGTGAATTTCGTTGTGGGATTAATAAAGTATATTCATTCTTTCACTCATTCATTCAGATTTGCAGATGACATTATCATAGTCAGTCTGCTGTGGGATTGGGGGATCCAGTCCTGCTACTTTGTGAATTCCAATTCAGTTCTAGTAGAAAATATTTTGATGCCAAAGGGAAATGAAATGCTGCAGTAGCTCATATTAATTCCAGGCTCTTCAAAGAGTTACTGCAGATGGTGATGGGTGTGGGCAGGAAGGAGCTTCTGTAAAAGTCTGCGTTAAAGCAAATTTGAAGAATCTTCTGACTTAAGACGCTATGACAGTGAAGAGGATGCTCAGAATTGTTCATAATTTTCTTGATTTGTCAGAGTATTAGTTTTCCAGTGTGGTATGAGGGACAGATGTTTTGAGAGAGCAGTAAAACTGTGTGTTTGTAGGAACTGGAGCGATTAGGACTGGGGGAGACGGTAGACCTTCACGTGTGTGAGCTGCCTGTTGATTATCGGGCTGTTCAAGACATTTTGCCGTCGCTGTGGAAAGAACATCAGCCCCAGGTATTTATAAAATATAAGTTCTGCCAGAAGTTTACATACATACACTCATGATCGGCATGAATTATTGTGGAATTTTAACAGAACATTTGAATTATTCTGGGTTTTTTTTCAGGGTGAACTCCCTGTAGACCATAAACCTTTACTGATTTTTATTTCAAGACTCGGTGCACACGTTTGAATATGCAGCAGTCAAATTTGTAAACATGATTTTCATGTACATATTTGGAACTTTTTGTAGCCATCTGACTAGCTGGATATTTGACCGCTCTCTGCATCAGAAGTGCTTCTTTAAATTTGTTTTCTGATTTGACCTTTTCACCATAGTCCAGAACCTTTCTAATCTCTGGGATTACGCTATTAATCCCAGAAGGAAATAATGTATAAGCCAGGGCATTTATTTTTGACAGTGTGGATTTGTTAAAAACTACAATAAATTCATGCCTGCTCATTGTCAAAACCCCAATGGAATCTGACACCACTCAGATAATGAGTGTACATAAACGTCTGATCAGAACTCTACATGTCTTTATGTTAAACAGCCAGCTAATTGTAAACCTTGGTGTCCTGTGTGCAGCTGGCTGTCCATGTCGGTGTTGCTGGGAGTACAACCACAGTCACTTTGGAGCAGTGTGGCCACAACAAGGGCTATACACGCCTGGACAGCCGCAGCTTCTGCCCTGCCTCCCAATGTTGCATGGAGAACGGACCAGACTGCATAAAATCAGTCATAGACATGGACACGGTGTGCAAAAGGGTCAACGGGTCAAACATCGGGATAGTTGTGTCTGTATCCAAGGATGCTGGAAGGCAAGTGACTCGCATTACACATGCATGAAAGCCCCAGAACTAGAACCTTGACTTTATATGATCTAATTGCCATGTTTTGGATTGATAGGTATCTTTGTGATTACACCTACTACCTCTCACTGCATCAAGGCCAGGGGTGCTCTGCGTTTGTCCATGTGCCTCCACTAGGAGCACCGTACAGCGGTGAGGAGCTGGGCAGAGGCCTTCAGGCTGTTGTAAAGGAAATGCTGAACTTATTTGAGGTTGATTACAATGAAAGGGGAAGAAAAAGACGACAAACATTGCCATCATAAGCAATGACACTAAACAGGAGCCTTACTAACCCACTTACATCTTGTGAATGAATGAGAAGAGTTGATTTTTTTTTTTTTTGTTTAGGATGGGACGACTAAAGAAAAGTCATCCCATCCAGTGGAGACCTCATCATGATTTATATATATCACTATGTTTAGAATAATCCAAGCATGAATTTTTCACTTTTGTTAATTTTTTTTTAAGTGCAAAGCACTTAAAACATCTCAGGGAAACTGTAATGGAATCAGCACTGTGCACTTGACCTAATGCTTGTTATTATGTATTTATTGTCACTTTGCAAAGCAAATTAGATGCATTACTGTGAACAAATAAAGTACTTGGCATATATTTTTCGTGGTTAGATCTTGTGCTTATTGGTCATTTAATGGAGCATTATTAGCCTCCAACATAAACATCATGCATGTACAACAACTGACTTCCTGCTGGCCATGGTGGGAGACGGGGGATATGAACATTTGGGCCAGTGTCACTGCCTGATATTAGCACTGTCATTTTAGCCAATAATATTTACGTATGTCATGTACTATATTTTTCCACATCCTCAACACTGTGTATAGGTAACCATATTACCTACATCCCTTCTCAGTTTCAGTTAAACAGACCCTCCAGGTTCTGGTTCTGATGGACTAAAATAAACCCCAGATTAACACAATGATAAAGGCTTAGATCAGCTGTAATTATATTGTGGCACTTTATTTTTTTTAAATGTGCAACATTTTGTATTTAGGTAATTCAGTCAAAAGATGTAAACCAGTAGGCAGGCATGAACTTTACTATTATTTATTAATCCAAATGAAAGGTAAAATGATTACAAAACTGCAGCCCCGTCATAAACTGACCACAGCAGCACCGTTTGGCTCTTCTTCATCACTGCTCGTATTTCAGAGAAATCAGCTGCTAGCAGCGCTGCTACTTCACTGTAAAAGTTACCACTTGTGTTTCTACCGCTACTCCTGATTAAACTCTAAATTATTAGGATTTGTTGCTCATAAAAGGAAGATTAAACACAGTTAAAGACTTGTTGGTAAGTTAATTTGTTCCCATCTTATGCAGGGGAAACAAATTATTTCAGGTGGCTGAAATATCCATTCTCTCCTCCGTCCCATCATAACTTTGGGAAATAAAAAGAAACTGTTTTCAAATTCTCAAAAATTTCAGCTGCCTGAAATAATTTGTCACCCTCCATAAAATGGAAACAAATTAATTTACCTGCAAGTCTTTAATTGTGTTTATTCCTCTGACCATCAACAACAAATTATGCAAGTATGGTAACATTTGCTCTTTATTTCACAAAGTTATGAAGGGGGAACCAAATATTTTCTGTTGTTGTTTTTAATGCCAAGAGAATCCAGCTGTTTCCTGCTTTTCAAATAATTTATAAAAAGCAACAGAGTAATTTGTAGAATGGCTGAGTATACCTGAGTTTATCCCAGGTGTATGTGGGACTTCATTCTCATGCCTGACCCTGTAATGCCTCAGCATTGAAGAGGTGGATTTATTTCAATAAGACAGTTCAGTCAAACAAATGCAACACTTATATGTTTGACTTTCAGAACATCTAGAAAGGAAGCATATTTATTCTCTTCTATAAGTTTGGTTGCCTTTATTTTTAAGTCACAAAATATAAATAAATGAATTTTACTTTTATTTCAAAATAAAAACTAACATATATATAGTGTAGTGTATAGAATATATACTTAACACTTATATGGCATAAAACTGTGAAGTCCTATCCTATAATTTCACAAAACATGAACATGTTTCTATTTTAGAATTAGTTAGTTTTGCAGCTCCAAACAAAGTTTTAGCAGGAACAAAGGCAATCATAGGCTCTTTGATTGCCTTTTTAAAGGTTGCTGACCCCTGACCCCATACCAGTTCACAAAAGGGGGACAAAGTAAGAAAAGCATCCCATCCTTTTGCAGTAAGAAAGAGATGTTCAGATAAGCTAAAGTAGAGTGAGTTCAGAATGCATTTTTTTCTTTTAAAACACTCTTTGTAGTAAATATTTCTCTATGAAAATAATTTTAAAAATCTTCAGACTTAAAGGTCTAAAAGAGAGTGCAACTCAAACTGTCACTTGTTTCTGGTTTACGCAGCTACAAGAAATGTCCAAAACCCCCCAAAACTGTTCTTTGGTCTTTTATTCCATAACTGCGGGCGAACATGTGGTGCAGATTCACAGAATTCCTGCTTCTCCTGCTCTGGTTCCTGCATCATGGCTAACTGATTGAACCTGCTCACCCACTGACCGAGTGGCAGACTGACCAGTGACCATAACTTGTAAAAAAACAAAACAAAAAAAACAACAAACAATATTACCACTTAAGTGCCTCCAAGCTACCCAAAGCCTTAGTATTTATAAGTGAAACACCCACATCCCAAACTGAAATGAACTAATTCAACAAATTACTGACCAACAAATTCTAAACAAGTGAAATTAAATCAAAAATTCTAATTGTGAATCAACCATAAAATAAGCAAATTAGTAAAATAAAATATACTAAATTCTAAAATTTTATAACAACAACAAATAGTGTAATCCTTTGAAAAGCACATTGTTGCAAGACAAACTGCATGTTTTTGTGACTGCACGTTTTTAACAGTCCGTATCCCAAGTTGGCACAGACGCTCTTGCCTCCTTCCCTCTGCAGGCCGGACGCACTGAACGTCCTTTAGGAGGCGAATGTTAGTGATGAACCGCAGGAAACGGAACACTGTCCACTTGTCCACAGCGAGACTCCATCTCCTGAGCCACCCTGTGCATCAGTATCCTGTCTCTGCGGTTGGGTCGACTCTGGGACAGCGACGATTTATGGAATATTGTCGAGGCGGAAGGAATAGCATCGAGAAGAAGCAGGAAACATGAGCGTGGAGGCGTACGGGCCGAGCTCGCAGACCCTCACATTCCTGGACACCGAGGAGTCGGAGCTGCTGGGAGCGGACACCCAGGGCTCCGAGTACGACTTCACCGATTTTACCTTGCCCAGCCAGACGCAGACGCAGGGCCAGACCCACAGCCAGTTAGATAACCAGGTTGGTGAAATTGTATAAATTCTTTTCGCCATTTGTTTAAAAACGCGCCTCCTGCTGTGTTGACAATACAAGTTAGCTGGTGGCAGCTAGCAGCCTGGAAGATGCCTGATGTGTTGCTTTAATGCCGCTGGTTGCCTAGGAGGTTAGCTGCTCTGCTTTCACATTTAGCTTGTTACAGTTCGAGCTTTATTTACCTAAGAGCAGGAGTGCTAATTATTGCTCTGTGCAACCAGTCACTGCTCATTTCCAATGGCTCAATAAGTAAAGCAGACAAACGCAGTCTGTTGACTGAACACCGACACAAGCTGTGGCTCCAGGCTGTCAACAGTCAGTACACAGTCAGAGCGGTGCTACTGGAATATAATATAACTGATGAGAGCTCATCCATCATCAAGTTAACTGTCTTCAGGCTTTCTAAAACATGGTTCCAGTGAATGAATTTTGTGTGGTATTTGTGTTTTTTATGATCCAGCCATCTGTCTCCTCAGGTCAACGGTTCGGATGTTGTGCTGCAGCAGAATGGAGATGACCCTGTGGTGAAAGCCAGCCAGCTCCTTGCAGAATTGAACTTTGAGGAAGATGAGGAGGATGCTTACTATAGCAAGGACCTCCCATTGCATGCTTGCTGGTAAAAGATCTGAGTGCTGCATGTGCTTCATCCAGTTGTTGTTTCACCCTCAGGTCCAGTCTGAGTGTCTAGGCAGAACTTAACCAATGAACCCACTTACTAACAAATCACTGATGACAACAATGAGCTGCTAGAGTCAAATTGGATTATGAAACAAGTGATGTTTTTATGTAATCAAAGCAAAGATAGCAGCAGCAGTAACACCATCGGAAGATTTTACAAAACTTGTACATCCGTAGATGGGTCTTTGTAAAAACAAATGTCTCTGAAAACGCCAGAGCATTTATTTCAAAACATTAATATAAAATCCATGATATTCAGTGTGCAAAAAATACAGTGACAATCTTTGACAGTCATACATTTCTGCCTTTTGTTTTCCGAGGTTTCATACGTCACCTCAGAGATTGCAGTTGTTCTGTTTTTCTTCTGTAGTTACTGTGGAATTCACGATCCAGCCTGTGTGGTCTACTGCAACACCAGCAAGAAATGGTTCTGTAACGGCCGTGGAAATACATCCGGCAGGTATCATTCACATGCACAACAAAGAAGGCATTTGTTCATTAAACTGAACTTTTTGGTTTTTTCTTTGCTAAAAAAAATCATTAAAAATTTAAGATTTGATGTTAAATTTGATTGAGATGAATACTTGTACAGTTCCTTGCAAAGGTATTCACATAAATGTAACTTGTTACAGCTACAACCTTTATTGTATTTTAGGTGACAAACCAAATCAAAGTAACTCATGATAATAAAGAAGTATTGATCAAATGAACATTTTTAGCCGGGAGGTTAAATGTTACGTGTGGAGGATGGAACATTGTGCATCACCCTGAAAACATCTCGCACACGCTGACGAGTCATCAGTTTGACCAATCAGATCATCAGCACAGAGCAAAGGATTCTGGAGAGGTCAACAAAACAAAAAGGTCAACAAAAACCAAAAACATTTAATTTCAAGTATTTTTGAATTTCAATTTGTAATTTTTTGGGGGGAGTTTGTTAAGCTCTCCTCTGGAAGGTGACACAGGGAATCATTTTTCCCAAGAACAATAATGTTTCACAAAGTGTTTTATGGTTTTTACCGACCATGCAGAGCCAAAGGCAAATTTCAACATCTATAAGCAACAATAATTGTAGTAATAATAATAATGAAGATTATTATTATTCTGGTGGTGGTGACAGCATAATACTGGAGGATATGTTTCTTGAGCCAGGACTGGGAAGCTGGTCAGAGCTGATAGAAGACGGACGGAGCTAAATCAGGACAATCCTGGAAGTAAAGCTGTTAGAGGCTGAAGAAGACTGGAGGCTGGGTGGAGCTTCACCTGGAAACATCCAACCACAGCTAGGAAGGAGTGGCTTAGATCAATGCATATTCAAGTGTTAAAATGGCCTAGTTAAAGAGCCCTGCAGTAAGTTTAAGGAGAACATTAATTTTCACAGGCATTTCACATGAAGCTTGACTACACCTGAACTGTTTTGCAGAAAAGAATTGACAAAAAAAAATCTAGATTTCCTGATATGCAAAGCTGGTAGAAATATATTCCAAAAGTCTAGCAGCCGTGATGACAGTGAATGGTCGTTATAAGGAATTAACTCATGGGGGCTGAATGCAAGTGCAGAAAATTCTTACAATTGTTATTTGTTGAGAGTCATTCTTATCAGAATCATTTCGTACAGAATGTTACATCAAGAAAAAACAATATGCCTCCTGCATTATTTTTTGGTTCTTTACATCTTGTCGCTGTAACTTGTTGCTTTTCTTGCCCATGTGTTCAGAGCTGCACACAACTGAAAAAACGACGTGCGCTCTAGGGGCATGTTGAGTGCGCTGTGAGCACACGAGTGATGTCACTTCCTGTACTCTGTGCGATCATTTTCATTGGCTTTGCCTTTGCAGCCACATCGTGAACCACCTGGTGAGGGCCAAGTCCAAGGAGGTGACCCTGCACAAAGATGGCCCCCTGGGAGAGACGGTGCTGGAGTGCTACAACTGTGGCTGCCGCAATGTCTTCTTGCTGGGCTTCATCCCAGCCAAGGCCGACTCAGTGGTGGTGTTGCTGTGCAGGTACCCCGCTCACACTGCTCTCCAGTATTACTGATCATAGGCTCGCTTTAAAAGAATACTCATTTCTGTCCAAATGGATCCCAGACAACCGTGTGCCAGTCAGAGTAGCCTGAAGGACATCAACTGGGACAGCTCACAGTGGCAGCCACTCATCCAGGACCGCTGCTTCCTGTCCTGGCTGGTGAAAATCCCCTCAGAGCAGGAGCAGCTCCGGGCCCGGCAGATCGCCGCCCAGCAGATCAATAAGCTGGAGGAGCTGTGGAAGGTAATGTTAGCCTTACTGTCACACACTCATTTAGTTACAATAACTCTTCTTTGCATGTAATCTGATTTGTCTAGACAGCTGCATATACTGTATTGCACTTGAACTCTATGCATGGTCAGGTTATTGTGTGCATGCATGCTGTATCTGCTGAAGCCATTTTTTTTCTTTTTCTAATTTTTCCCTTTTTTCTCATTTACATTTTTCTGTCTATTCATCTGTTTTTTATAATGTATTTTTTACATTAAAAACATAAGCTGTTCCTAATATGCTTTGCTTTGTCCAGAGTGTCTGTTGAGAAATGATTACTTCCTGGAGGCATGGACTGTGTTGAGGTTTTTACCCAATTGCTAACGTTTGCCTGTCTGATCTGTCAGTCAGTCCTCTCTCAATGCAGTGCAAAAGGGGACAGTGGATGATTTTCAGAGTTTTGTGGAGGTAAATAAGATCGGTGGATCAGATCAGTATTGGCCAATCACCAGTCTCCCAAAATTGAGGAAATTTGGGGCAATTTATCGGATTTGTCTGCTCCTTAGTTCCTAAGGCTTCTTTGCTCTCTATGTGCTCAGAGGGAACCTATCTATTAGTACAGCCATGGAACTGGTTGATGTGCCTTTTCATTTGAACCTTCCCATTCTGGACTGAGTCTTTGTTTTTCCTGACAGGAAAATCCCACTGCTACTCTGGAGGACCTGGAGAAGCCCGGAGTGGACGAGGAGCCGCAGCACGTCCTCCTGCGTTACGAGGACGCCTACCAGTACCAGAACATCTTTGGTCCTCTTGTAAAGCTGGAGGCTGACTATGATAAGAAACTGAAAGAATCACAGGTTAACTGGCAATTATTCAGAAAGTGTTTGGTGTGTGCTTGTCATACAAGCAGAACAATTAGATTACTGTGATCAGTTTATTTTTAATATTCTCAAACAAAAAAATCTAATAATACTTTTGGGTGAAAACCCAAAGGGGTCATGGTTGGATGGATATCTAGCTTTTCTACACGCTTGTTATTTTACTCAGTAGCTACCGTTAGCTCAGCTCAGGCATGTCCTTTTATTTTTTCTCTTTAGACTCAAGAAAATATAACGATTAGATGGGACCTGGGCCTGAATAAAAAAAGGATTGCTTATTTCACCCTCCCCAAGACTGACTCTGGTAATTATCCTTAATTTTTACCATCTTCACACACATTTGTTGGGAAAACACCGATAAATCCACCCCAATTTGCTCAGTTTAGGAAGATTGATTGATACTTGTATATGAAGCCGATCTTATCCACCGATCTTCTCTCTCTCCACAAAGAACTGAAAATCAGCCACTGTCCCCTTTTGCTCAGCAGACAGACAGGCCGGCCCACCCGGTCACATCTGAACCTCTGTGGCTCAGATGTGGCCTGGTGGGGTGACTCACTGATAGCAACAGTGAATCAATCACCCGCCAATGTAGCTAACTTAGCAACTCTGATGCTATATTTTGCGACTTTTCAAACAAAAAAATCGGTATTGGCCAAAATCAGAAAATCAGGTAATATTTGTTCATGTTGCAGCAGGAATTATGCTCTGGACTTTTCTCTAATTTTCGCTAATTTCTAACATTTGTTTTATGTTTTGTTTTGTTTTTTTAGATATGCGACTGATGCAGGGTGATGAAATCTGCCTCAGATATAAAGGAGACCTGGCCCCTCCATGGAAAGGCATTGGACATGTCATCAAAGTTCCTGACAGTATCCTTCTGACTGTTAACAGGCACACAGTTGTTCACAAGTGTTGTTCTGGTCAGATAATTAGAATGCAGAGTGAGCAGAACAGGCAATAGCACCATCTAGTGGCAGCTCTGGCAAATTACTTAAACTATTCTAGACTGTTGTCCTTATTAATCTCATACATCTCATTATTTAGGTATTGCATGTTTACACACTATAACAATATGAACAAACTATATCACATTATCTTCAGCTCACTACCCGGGGTAAAACCAACATTCCTAAATAACAAATAGAAATGCTACAAAGTCTAATTAATAAATTAACCATCCAATGAATTAAAATTATGTTTTAGCCAGAAACCACTTTACACAGCTACAGTTCTTTAAAAGGTGTTCACATCCACAGACTTCAGCATATGTCATTGGGATTTTGTTTTTGTATATGTTAGTTTAATTCCTGGAGACGTGGAGGAGTCCTGGTGTTTCCTTAACCTTTAACCCAAGACTACGGCGATGAGATTGCCATTGAGCTTCGGAGTAGTGCCGGAGCCCCAGTGGAGATCCCTCATAACTTCCAGGTGGACTTTGTGTGGAAGTCCACCTCCTTTGACAGGTAATCAGCCACAGCCGAACAACCTTGTCTGCCCCTGTCATGATGAAGAGAAGCAGTGCAGTAGCTGCCTTTTTGTGCTTTTATTCTGAAGGATGCAGAGCGCCCTGAAAACATTTGCTGTTGATGAGACTTCAGTTTCTGGCTACATCTATCACAAGTTGCTGGGACACGAGGTGGAGGACGTGCTCATTAAGTGCCAGCTGCCTAAACGCTTCACCGCTCAAGGCCTGCCTGACCTCAACCACTCTCAGGTGACCTTGAGAGAAACAATACTAACAGCATAATAATAGTGGCTGCTTGCTGCCTGGTACTAACTTGGTTTAATGAACATGCTTTGTTGTGACGCAGGTCTATGCTGTGAAGACAGTGTTGCAGCGGCCCCTCAGTCTGATCCAGGGCCCCCCCGGCACAGGGAAGACGGTCACCTCAGCCACCATAGTGTACCATCTGGCCAGGCAGGGAACTGGGTGAGGAACTACAACAACAGACTTACAGAAAATCAGTTCCTTCCTCTATTTTCAGCTGGGTGCTTTAAACTGGGGTATCCTTCAAGACTCGCATTAATTTGATCCCGAATGAAGAAAAATATCCTTGACAAGATACAGTTGTGCTCATAAGTTTTCATACCCTATCAGAATTCTTGATTTTTTGTTTTAGTGGTCATTTTTCAAAGAATATAAATAAAAGAAAATCCGTTCACTCATTATTTATGATGGTTAAATAAATTTGCCAAACAACTGTTTTAACCTTTTTTAAATGATAATGACAACAGAAACTTCCCATGAGGCTTTTTATTTTCTCTAATGTTGAAAATGACTCATCTCCTTGGCAACAATCTGTATTTCTGAGGACTAACTGAGACAGTTTTCATGTTGCCCGTGTGTTGTTCTTCCAGACCAGTGCTGGTGTGTGCTCCCAGTAACATCGCTGTTGATCAGCTGACTGAGAAGATTCACCAGACGGGGCTGAAGGTAGTGAGACTTTGTGCCAAAAGCAGGGAAGCCATAGATTCTCCGGTGTCCTTCCTGGCTCTGCACAACCAGACCCGGAACATGGAAAGGTAACACACAAGGGACGGTGTGTGTAGTCACTGTTTTCCTGTGAGTGAGTAGAGATCAGGCTTTCCCCTACATATCATTTTCTCTACAATCTGCCCTGCCTGATCTGTTTTGTTTTTTGTTGTTTTTTTTTTCTAATGTACAAGAGTAAAAATGTGCTTTGAGATTTATTGAGGTAATGGCTTGAAATTAAGTAGAAAATTGAGAAGTGACAAAATTCCCACTATTTATGCTTTCCAAGCATTGATCTGCACATCTAATCAGATTCGTTTGGTAAAGTTCAAAGAGAACCTGAGAGTGAATGCTGTTGGTGGGATACGTTTACCAGGCACAGCCAATGAAAGTCAGATCAGGTGTTTGGAAGCAATCTGGTATTTGTGTTTTGACCAGCAAATTAGGACATATACAATACATGTTACTCTTTATCTGGGGTAACTTTCAGTGTACAAAGTGGCAAATCAACAATTTGCTATAGTTTCACTTTCAACTTTTACAAAAAAATATATTTTTTTACATATTTCTTAAAGCTATCTGTAAAAGTGCTTTTGCACTGGCATGTTACTCACTAACTGGTTAATGTGCGGTTTGGTTCGGTTCTACCCCAGGTAGTGAACTTTTCCATTATACACTCTTGCTATTGTGGGCGGGACGTGGTCAACTCTCAACTGATATGTTCTCAGCGACTCTCAGCAACAGAGAACCTTGTGGTTCTGGTTCTGATGGACTAAAATAAACCCAGATATTTCATTTTGTCTTGTAGAAATTCATTGCTGACCCAAATATTATGATAAATACTTAGATCAGCTGATTATTTTGCTATACATTACATTCTGACACTTTTTTTTTAAAAATGTGCAACCCTTTGAATTTGGGTAATGAAGTCAAAAGATGTAAGCCAATAGCCATGCATGAACTTTATTATAAGTTTGTGCATCAAGAGCATCACTTGGAGGTTCAAACAGAGAAGGTATGAACTGCCTTCTCCATATGAACCTGCACAAACGACTGGATGCTCTGGATGCACTGTAACATGTAACTCGTATAGCCATGCTAACTTGCCTAGCATTCACAGCAAACCCTGCAATGAGGAAGGAGCTGTAATGTAATGTAACAGTGAGAAAGATAGAGAAGGTGAGTCCGTACATGAGGATGATTGACAGTGCTAAGACCCTCCTCCTGGATCTGATTGGGTGTTTCTGGCGGAGCTGTGTATTTGTTCAGAAGGCAGCAGGTTCATACGGAGAAGACAGAGAAACATTGTTTTATAAGAGTCACATTCTGCTTTAAGAATTGACTACAAACATGATAGTGACACAAGTAATTCCAGAGCATTCTGGTTCATATTGAGGACAGAACCTCATGGCTGTCGTTTCTCTCTGGTTGATGTGTGCAGCATGCCGGAGCTGCAGAAACTCCAGCAGCTGAAGGATGAGACCGGAGAGCTGTCGTCCTCTGACGAGAAGCGCTACAGAGCTCTGAGACGCACTGCTGAGCGGGAGCTGCTCATGGTACGACTGGCTGAGTGTGAGACGCTGAATAACCTGATGAGAGTAAGGCGCTGATGCAGCAAAGCTTACCCAAATGAAACCTGGGTTTCTCCTCCTCCCAGAATGCCGATGTGATCTGCTGCACATGTGTTGGAGCAGGAGATCCCCGTCTGGCTAAAATGCAGTTCCGGTCGATCTTGATTGATGAAAGCACTCAGGCCACAGAACCGGAGTGCATGGTGCCGGTTGTCCTTGGGACCAAACAGGTAAGAGTGAGGAAACCAACAAAAATGACAGCAGGAGTGTAACTGCTGGCCTTTTTCCTGCTGCTTTGAGATCCACAACTGAACTGACTTGTTTGAACCTTCTTCATTTTCATCGTGTTCTCTTTCTGTAGCTGATTCTAGTGGGGGACCACTGCCAGCTGGGACCTGTGGTGATGTGTAAGAAGGCAGCTAAAGCAGGCCTGTCCCAGTCTCTGTTTGAGCGCCTGGTGGTTCTGGGCATCAGGCCCATCCGTCTGCAGGTCCAGTACCGCATGCACCCGGCCCTCAGCGCCTTCCCCTCCAACATCTTCTATGAGGGCTCCTTGCAGAATGGAGTTACTGCTGGTAAATTCATGGTAGTTTGTCGTAACTGACATTCAATCAAACCAAAGGAGACCAAACCTTTTCCTCTTGGGGCCAAAATCATCAAGCTGAAAACTCTTGAGGGGACACATTGTTTTAGGTTTAACTGTAAGTTTCTTATGATAATGCAGAAAATTAAAATTTTTATTCAAATACAAGGAGTATTGGACAACTAAAGTGATCTGGATGAGGAAATGAATTATTTAGGGCTTACCTTATGCTGAATAGTCTCTTAATTCAAGGCCAATATGACCTGAAGGGTTTGAGAGAATTCGATGAAAGACGTGGGGTGTGTTCCTGTTGTTCTTTGCTCCATCTGCAGCTGATCGGGTGAAAAAAGGCTTCGATTTCCAGTGGCCACACCCAGACAAGCCCATGTTCTTCTATGTCACCCAAGGCCAAGAGGAGATAGCGAGCTCTGGAACATCCTATCTGAACAGGTTTGGATTTGGTCTCACTTTGTTAAAAAGACTTACAGATTTATCTTACAGTTTTTGTTGGACAACAAGTGTATGAACATGATATATAGACTAGAAAGGTTTCAACAGATTTTTATGTATCATATAAAATAGGGGTGGGGCTTCAGTGCATTTTTTGCATAGATTTTAATGCGATTAATGTTTTGTTTTTTTTTTACATAAAAATGTCCCACCACTGGAATGAAGTTATGCTTGTTGATGCTTCAACAAGATGATTTTTGCCAGTTTAGTCAAGTGTTATTTTCTACATAATATCAATATATTGTGCCAGTAAGTCATTGTATTAATTGCAGTTTATTCGTACATGTATTAAGTTATGAAACCTATAAAAACATCAACATTAGTTATGTTTAAAAATATCTGCAAAGGAAGATGTTTGGAGCCAAACAGAGCAGCTTCAGCCACTAGCGCTCCAGATTATAGAATAACTGCCATTACACAGAAATAGAGCTGGATCACAACTACCTGTATTGTTGGTTCTCACCAACATGTTTTAGACTGCTGCAAAAAAATTAATGGGTGAAATAATGAAATTTCATTAATGCATCTTATTTTAAGATGTGTGATATGTTTGCAGAACTGAGGCTGCCAATGTGGAGAAAATAACCACGAGGTTACTGAAGGCTGGGGCTAAACCCGGCCAGATCGGCATCATCACTCCCTACGAAGGACAGCGGTCCTACCTGGTCCAGTACATGCAGTTCAGCGGCTCCCTCCATACCAAGCTCTACCAGGTCAGCTCAGCTGGGTTTTCACACCAGAATTCCAGAATTGGCTTTTATCATTTTTCAGGACTGGATAAGGATAGGCACAAGAAATAACGTATGGGATAAAAGCATTTGCACTTTGTTCGTTCGTACCTACATAAACAAGCAAGTTTGTTTTACCACTGTTCGCTCCCTGTGCCAGCAGAAACATCATTCAGTCAGCTGAGTTGGTAAACTGCTGTTTCATAACAGGAAGTGGAAATCGCCAGTGTGGATGCTTTCCAAGGCAGAGAGAAAGACTTCATCATCCTCTCCTGTGTGAGAGCCAATGAGCACCAGGGCATCGGCTTCCTCAATGACCCCAGACGTCTCAACGTGGCGCTCACCAGGGCCCGGTACAGCACCACCACTTCACTCTGAACACTTGAACTTTGACCTTCTTCACAATAATACTAGTAACTTCATGTCCTCATCCTGTCCCGTATGTGGTGTGGCTAACATACCATTTCCTCCATTGTGATGCAGATACGGAGTGATCATTGTGGGGAATCCGAAGGCCCTGTCCAAGCAGCCTCTGTGGAACCACCTGCTCAACTACTACAAGGAGCAGAAGGTTCTGGTAGAAGGCCCACTCAACAACCTGAGGGAGAGCCTCATGCAGTTCAACAAGCCACGGAAGCTGGTCAACACCATCAACCCAGTGAGTTAAATATGTGTTCAGGGCATTCAAGCTTCCTCGCTGGATAGGGCTTTTCTAACTGAGTGCAGATGTAAGACGTAGAAGGCAGTGGACATGTTGTTTGTTCCCAGGGCGGCCGCTTCATGAGCACAGCCATGTATGATGCCAGGGAGGCGCTGATTCCTGGCTCTGTTTATGACCGCAGCAGCAACGGTGAGAACTTCTCCCCTCAGAACACAAACCTTCTACACCAATAGTTCAAAAGTTGTTCATATTTGGATAGTAATTGTCTAGGATCTGGGGTGGCAGAAATACATTTTTATTTAGATATTTAAAGATTTTGATTATTAGAAATTCCCTTTCAGAATATTTTCCACCAGATCATGCTTGCTTTTAATCTCAGATCACCTGCTGCAGGCTTCTGTTTGTAATTTCATGAGGAGCTTAGATGTATCCAAGCCTGAACAGGAATAAACTGATTGCAAAACTTTGAGTCTGTCTTCATCTCGTCACATATTAGTTTGAAGTCAGGATATCCCAAGATATCCCACAGATTCACGCTATGACTTGGGACTCATTTCATCAGAACATGCATCTGTTGGTGAAACAAGATTTTAATTCCTCTAGACACATTTCAAATCTTTGTAATGAAGTATGCAGATAGCCATATTTTTCAAATTCAGTAAAAAAATTCTAATTCAAAAATACTTTATTGGTCCAAAAGGGAACAGAAATGTTATAACGCTTATTAATTAAAATTCTTGAAAGAGTTGTTGTAGATGGTGGTGGGTGTTGGCAGGACAGATTCCTGTAGCAGTTTGTATTACAGCAAATTTGAAGAAGCCTCTGACTGAAGACAGTCTGTTTTTCCAAAACAGTGTCATAAAGAGGATGTTCAGAATTTCCTTCATCTTATGAAGAACATTTCTTTGCATCATTATCTCCAGATTTTTCAAAGTCGTCTCCAGAACAGAACCAGCCTTCTTTATCAGCCTTGAGCCTTATTAGGTCCCTGGTTCTGATGCTGCTGACCCAACAGAAAATGATGCTCAGACTTATAGAAGACCTGCAGAATCTTGCTGCAAACCTTGAAGGATCTTATCTTCCTCAAAAAGTTCAGTCTGTTCTTATAAATGCTTCATTGTTGCGTCTCTAGACCAGTTTGTTGTCCACATGAGTGCTGAGGTATTTATTTATATCCCTCAACCACCTCCACTTCTTCTCCCATGATGGAAATATAGTTTGGCCTTTGACCCTGTTTCTCCTGAAATCTGCAATCATCTCCTTTGTTTTGTTTACATTGAAGGTGAGATGATGGTTCCCTCCATGACACAAAGCGCTCCACCAGATCTCTGTACTCAGCTTCTTGTCCATCTCTTATTCACCTGACATCTGCAGAGTCATCAGAGTATTTCTGCAGATGACAGAAGTCAGACTTGTGCTGGAATCTAAATGATTGAGTTACAACAACATTTCATTTCCATATTTGGTGAATAAAGTATTTTTGAATTGAATTGAATTAGAAGTCTGAAGTGTAGAGAGTGAAAAGGAATGGAGAGAGTACAGTGCCCTGTGGTGCTCCTGGTTAGACACACAGTCCTTCAGTCTCACAGTCTGTCTGTCATAGATCCAGGTGATTGTTGAGGCCTCCACCTATTGAGTCAGTTGGTCTCATTGAGACAGTAGTAACTGTCTGTGAAATAGGGCTGGACAATAAATCCATAACAATATACATTGCAATAAACACACAATTAATATAAACAGATAATATATCTGATAGAGTATTCAATATATCGAATATTCACTGAACTCCGATCCAGAGCTGCACAGCATTCTGGGCTGTAAGCAGATGAAAGGCTTTAGATGCTTAACCTCTCAGCTAAGCAATTTTGGTGACATCAACTAACTCACTCATTGGTTACCTAGGAACAACTTATTGAATAAGTTGCACAGCAGCAGTTTCAGCTTTTTGCCACCGGGCTTAAAAAAACAACATGGAGTGAAAATAGGATAAAACACAATAGGTCTTGTTCGGCAGTATTTCAGATTTTTTAAACAAAAAATGAATAAATAATTATCAATATCAACTGGCGTGAAATTCTTATATCATGATAAGTTTTTCATCGTCCAGCACTAAAAACACATGGATACTGAGAAGTCATTTGAAGGAAGGATAAACATACTGTTGTCCCTCTACAGGCCGACCTTCCAACATGTACTTCCAGACTCATGACCAGATCGGTATGATCGGTTCCGGACCCGGTCCAATGGCGTCCATGAACATTCCTATTCCCTTCAACCTTGTGATGCCTCCTATCCCTCCATCCGGTTATTTAGGACAGCTGAACGGCCCCTCTGCAGGTGAGAGGAACATTCCTGATGGACCAACTGCAGGTTTAGATCAAATCACTTTACCTGATTTTTCTGTTGAGGTCGTGGTGGAAGCATGAAGAATAAATCAGCCAGCACAGGCGGCGCCGGGACTCGAGGGGCTCGTCAAAGAAACCGTGGAGACGTGGGAATAGACGGATTTCAGCACGGAGGTCACATGACTGGCAGCCAGGCCAGCCAGGACCAGGGCTCCCAGCTGTTCTCCCAGGGGCCCCTCACACAGGGCTACATCAGCATGAGTCAGCCCTCCCAGATGAGCCAGCCCGGGCTCTCCCAGCCTGAACTCTCACAAGTATGTTGACCAACCCCCTCTATCCCACTGTGCAACGTGTTGTCCCTTCTCCTTTCCTTAAATTGCTCTTCCTTTAGATATGTAGTGTCACCTTTAGTGTGGTTTACATGTTTCTTGTATCATAAGATAAAATGGCCGTCTCTGCCAGCTTGGCCATTGGTATGTTTTGATTTGCAAGTCTATTCTTATATTTCATCTTTGTTAACTTTAAACAGCAGGACCTGCAGCCTCCAGTCTCAAGACTTTTCCAATTTTAGAGTTCCTCATGTCAAAACAGAAAAAAGGAAGAAAGCTTTTAGCTTTTCTGCTCCAACCTCGTGGAACAGTTTGCAATCAGAGCATAAACTTATAACACTAGAATGAATGTATTTAAGACAATGGTAGAATGGTAATACTTAGACATCTCCCAGCAGTGGTCTGGTTTCTGAAGTAACAACGGCTGGATTTTAAAGTTTATTCAGGAATGTCACGAGCAACATCACAAGATCTTAACAGGATGAATGAAGCTAATAAGAAGACAACACAACTAACATCCTCGGCCTTCAGATCATCTCCAATTATGTGAAAGTCAGATAAATCGTTCAGACTGCAGACGCTTTGAATACTATCAGATACATTTCTGATTTTGTTTCACATATGAAAGCGGCAGAAATCTGATCTTTTTAGGGGATGAAAAGATCGGAACCGGACTGCTGTTAAAAAGTCAGATGCGAGTCACATTTGCCTGAATATAAATATAACCTAAAACACGCCCACATTTACATGTTCCAAAGAAACTGTGTTCATTATCTTATGTTTTCATCTGCACTTATGCTGCTGTAAAAGATGCATTGTACTAAAAATGTGATTTGTTTTTTAGTGCTGTGGATGTTTTGGCAAAGGTGTTTCTGACAGAACAATTTTCATTTTCATTATTTTATCTGGAGAAACTTTTTCTCTTCCTCACAAGACACAGGCTGCCTTTTTGAATGAATTAAATTTACATTTGAAGGTTCCACTGTACATGAAGCAAACTGAGAAGATCTTTGATATACACATGGATTAAAAAACTAACCAATTGATGTACTTGTCCCATTCCAGGACAGTTACCTAGGAGATGAATTCAAGTCCCAGATTGATGTGGCTCTGTCCCAGGACTCCACCTACCAGGGGGAGCGGGCCTACCAACATGGAGTGACTGGACTGTCCCAGTACTAGAATGTGAGAAGCACCGAATCCTGTTATTACTATTAATCACAGCAAATAACACAAGATTCTTTTGTAATGACTTATGAAAGTTTTTTCTTTTGCTTTAACATTAATTACATATTTCCTAACTAGCATGTTATGTGTGATAGTGTTTCAGGTGCTGGAACAGAGACCTGCCTGAAGCCTGGTTTGTTCGTATTTTAACCCGGGTAATAGAAAAGGAACAAACATGGATACCCGTTTTCCACTGCTACAACCGGAGCACCGCTGTGTGAGAGAGGAGGAGACCGTGAGAAACCAACCAATCACAGGAGTGAGAGCAAACATGGGAGTAGAGTTGGACGGGAGGAGAAGGAGGCTGGCACGGCATGAGGAAGCACGGCTGCACACCGGTGAAGACGTACATAAAGAAAGCCGGCGTCCTCAGAGCAGCAAGGTCCGTCAACTGGTCAAGGAGTGGGACAGGTCTACGTGATGACGGACAGGTGCGAAGGGGACAGTTATGTCATTGTGTCCCTTAAGCTCTGAAGTCCTGAAGGAGAGGATTTGGAATCTTGCTCCAAAGGCTGAGAACGGTGGAGAAGATCTGCCTCACGCTAAATTCCTTCCTCCAACATGGGATCCTCTGGGAGGAGGGGAGAGACAAAGTAAATGGAGACATAACTCCAGAAGCAGTCGTTATGGCAACTCCTTTAAACCCAACACTTGAAACAAAGCATCAGAAGAAATGTTTGGCACTTCAGGTGGGCTCAAAAGTGTTTGTACTGCTGCGCTGCAGAGTTGTGACCTTTTAAGGCTGCACACACACATGGGTCACCCGCTTCAGTTCCTTAACTTTGAGAAATTTCTCAACTTCCTGAAGACGTGTGTGTTCAGAGATGTTTGTTTGCTAGTGTACCTTGCCATGTTTCAGAGCATGTCTGCTTAAGAACAGGTGGTTATATTAGAAACGAAGTAGAAAAAAACAACAATAATTTCAGATGTTAGTAATACGAAAATAGGCACCATAAATGTCTTGTAAATGTTTGTAGGTGTCATTTTATTCCTCTGGTTGAACTTAGTAAAGCTTGGAGATTCAATTTATTCTGAGCTCCTATTTATCCTTCTGTTAAACCAAATTAAGCAAACTAAACTTTACTGAGATTCCTCCCCTTGCAGTGAGGTTTCCACAGTTAAAGCTCCTGAGTAGGAGAACAGCATGAGGGGAAAAGGTGATGACAAATTTTCTTTCATGCTTTTAAACGTAAACCTGACTTTAAATAAATGTTAATGCAAAGTCTTCAAGCTCAATCTGCTACCAGAACAAACTTGATCAACATTAAAGCTGCAGAATGTAACTTTTATTTGTTTTTTTTTGTTTGTTAAAACTATCACTAGTAATGTGACATTATAATATGATATAGATAATGTGTGAAGGTCCTCTGCCTTCTGCGTGTTCTCTAAGTTCTAACAAGAAAATGTGCCACTCAGAACCAATCAGTGCAAGAGGGTCTCAGCACTGTCAATCACTCCAGTGTACTGGCTGCTCACGCCCTTACTCTCAGCTGGGCTACAGCAAGTTCTCCACAACAGAGCCTTCCACAGTTAAAGCTCGATCAGACTACTCAGCATGGCCACTGCTCGCGGATGAATGTTTTTTCGTAATGATAAGTTGTTTCTCTGCTAAATAGCACATTGAGCAGTGTGTACATGAGGTTGATTGACAGCCCTAAAACCCTCCTCCTGAAGCTGTGCTACTCTTTGGATGGCAATAAGAGCACCGGAGATAAAGAAGCTCAATCTTTTATTATGTGTCACATGTTAAAATGTCACAAATATGTGAAAAACAACATCATTTTGTAAAAGTTATATACTGCAGCTTTAATCCTGCTGAGACTAAAGATATTATGAAGTGCTTAAACAGTGTTGATTTAAAAAAAAGTAATCAGTTCAGATCAGGTTAAAATGACCTACTTTTGAATAGATGAACTTTTTTATTTATTCTCTAATTCAATGTTTTCCTTTCTGTGTTTTCCCATAAATAAGAAAAGTTAACTAAATGATTTGGTGTCATTTCCCAGCATTAGTGAAACTTACTCCTCTGTTGTAAATTCCTGTTTCACTCCAGCTCAACTTGTGATACAACACGTGTATTTTTTACCCTTTTGACCACATGACTAGTCATCTTAGCACTGGAGGCTATCAGTTAGCCAACCTGATGTTTGTCTTAAATAGAAATCTAAAGAATTTATGAATTCACAGGTTTTTTTTATTTTGCAGCAATGAACTATTTAGCATCTTTTATTGACATTACATCAGATTTAGAATGAAGCCCTGTTGAGTCAAATGTACTTACTAGCTCTCATTATGCATTACATCTTTTTCATAAACAGGTAATGAAACGTTCAACCGTTTTTTGAGTTTGAGTGATCCTAAAAGCACCAATAAATGATCACACAATAACTTACTTCCACAGGTAATAACTGTCAGCTTCAGAATGAGCAGGACACGTTCGCTCACTGTTTTTTGCAGTTAAACCAAACCAAGGTTTGGTTAAACCAAGGTTTGTTTTTGCTTTAAAATCTGCTAATCATGACAAATAAAGTTTCTCTTGATTACTCTCATCATGATGATCTTGTTTTATTGAACAAATGATCAAATATGTTCCAGGAGAAGCAGAGTGTGTGATGTCCCGTATGGGCTGCCTGGGTAGCTTTTGGAGGGCGTGACTTTTCTTCTGTGCGCCGTCAAATCTTAGCCCAAACAAAGCTGTCCGAGCACACGGGGGCGCGCCGGCTGCAGGCAGGTTGACACACTTTCCTCCCGCTCTGCTGCCTTACACATGCAGCTGGAGCGGCTGTAGTCCGGACGCTGCACGGCTATCGGGTGCTCCGCCGCTGACCACTGCTGCAGGAAACCCGAGCGCTCCGGCTACCAGGACGGAATTAGAAAGAGGAAGAGCAGAGAGCGGATGCGTGTTGTTTGACCTGACTGAGAGCTGATCCGGAGTGTGGGCTTTGTAGTCACTGAGGTCAGCCAGGAGAGCGGACAGCGTGGACAGCGGGTACTAACACCTAACCGGGAGAGCAGCTTCGGGAACCGAAGCTTTAACCCAGAGAATAAAGCGGGATTAAGTATCTGGTGGTTTGGACTGAAAGTCAGAGACGGACTGAGACCGCGGCGGCTGTAGTTAGATAACATTCAACAAGGTTTCCAAACGAAATGGGGTAAGTAATGGTGCTGGACCAGGAGAACAAACTAAAGCCTGTACATCTGCTCCATTCCTCAGACTAAATGTGACTTTTTGGTTTTTACAGCAAAGGAGTTCCGGTCACCTTCTAAGATGTTTCCTCACCACAGAGAAAGGTAACAAAGTTTTTCAATCTCAGTGATTCTGCAGCAGATTTCAATCTTGAGGTTCGATGCTTATGTATTTATGGATATACTTTAGTTTTGTTCTTGGCAATACGGGAAACATTTATCTGCTGCAGCCGGAGTTCAGGGAGAAAATACTGGAGCCGACAGAGGGGCAAAATGCGGCCAACACGGGAGGCTTGACAGGTAGTTAATGAGACCAGGGGGCTGTTAAATCGCCCCAGATTTCCTGGTTTTTAGAAGATGGGTGATCAGCCGACGCTTCCATGTAAAACCTATTCTATCCACCGATCTTCTTTCCCTCCGAGTAGGTATGAAAATCAGTCAGTGTCTTCTTTTACTCTGCCATCAGAGCTGACTGACTGACAGACCCGCCCACCAGGTCACGTCCTCACGTGGGCGGTCAATAATAGTCACCACACGGTTGCCAAATTACCAGATTTGTTCTATATTTAGCAACTTTTCAGACAAAAAAGATCATATTTGCAAAACTAGAATTTGGCAGGTCAGGCATATTGAATGATGGTGATCAACCAGAAAACTGCAATGAGTGAACCCTGAAAGTAAAACAGCTACTCTGATAAATATTTCTGTGGTTTAGATTAATCAGACACATTCTGATGACTTCGCAGAATTTCAGGAACCCCACACTGAAGAGCCGATTGCCTACATATATCAGGGCAGATTTCGTTTACAAAAACAATATGTGGAAATGCTATCCTAATTGCTTGATTGTCTATAATATCAGGGTTCAATCTGACATCAAAGTAGACAAGTTGCTTTAACACAATGTGGTTTTGCAACACGGCAACTTGTAAAAGAAAGTTGCTTTAACAACTTGTTAAAGACCTGGGGTTAACGGTTGGTATAAATGTCAACACCCTGGACAATTTGCATAGGTGTGTTGGTGTGAGAGTGAGAGTAGGTGTATCAGAATAGATGAATGTCACCTGGAATTGCAAATATGTTACAATGGTAAGAAGAGTAGAAACCCTGCAGCACTCAATCCTTAAGAGCAGCAGGGGGCAGATAGCTCTGGCTCTGGATGGACCAGCCCAGGCAGACACATACCAGGCATCCTCACAGAGTAGCCACCACCCAGGCAGATTGGCAGTCAAGAACTGAAGCAGCAGCCCCGGTCCAGAGAAGGGCAGGGAGAGATGGAGGGTACCAAACCCTCCAACTCAACTCTGCCACTACATCCCCCAGCACAGTCAAGCCAATGACCTGTCCATCCCAGCGGCCAAATGATCACACAAACCTCTGGCAGCAGGACTGGCTATCATTGAAAATGAGGTGGCCAACATAAAGCACTTTGGGTCGCTCAAAATTATTTACACAAGAGCCACATTCACATGAATATTCACACTCACAAACACAGAAATGCAGATCAGCAGGCATGTTGGGGTTAAGTGCGAACCCCAGGGTTACACTGACAAGTGGTAGGAGGATGCTGAAATTAAACCTGCAATTTTCCAATTCTAAAACGACTACTCCACCCACAAGATTTTTGGATAAGACTCTGACTTATGGGATTGGCTATAAATGCCAACTGACAGGCAAAAATAACACAGTTCTGTTGGGAGAAGCCCAGTCATTTAAAGATCCTGCACTGAAGTAGTGTCCTGGTTTCAGTAATTACACATTTATGCTCAGCACATCAACTAGATAGCTGACTAGAAAGAATGAACAGCATCATCTCTGTCTTTTTTTATTTTCGTAGCAGTTTATTTTGTTAAAATGGATTAGAAATTATTTGTAATTTAAACATAGTCATTATGCCAGAATAACTTAAAAGCAAAGAACAAGTCATCAGTCATGGTGGAAAGTTCATGTAGAAGAACAAAAACAAAAAAATAGATCTGGTTCCTAACGGCAGAACATAAATTTTTAAATTATGTCATTACTTATCAAAAACAAAAGTGTATAAAATCCATCATGCAGTAGTTTTTTAAACTACAGTGGCTCTGAAAAGTGTAAAATCTTAAAATTACCAGGGTTTAGTGATGCAAAATTAAATCTCGATGAATTAATTCAAACATTTGATCACATATTAACCCAAAGATTCAATTTAAAGGTGAATAAATCTGTTTTTAAAGGTGTAATATCCATGTTGCAGTACCATAATTTATTGTTTTATTGTTATTTATTGTTTTATTTATTGTTAAATTTCAGCTTTCAGTCTTCTTTAGTAAGCGTCTATTATCATCCCATACCCAGACTTGACTTGTTTCCTCAGCCCTTCTTTAATAGAGCTGAGGAAGATTTGGTTCTCTGGACTTTGGCTGGGTTATTAATTTAAAATAAATTCAGTGAAGGCATTCTTTCATTGGTTTGGATGCATAGTTTTAAACTTGTGTTATGCTGAAATAAAATTCTATCTGATTGTTGGATATCTAGAAGACAACTGAATGTTTTGGGTCAAAAGTGACAGATTTTAAAAAGATCATTGTCCTGCTGTTGACCAAGTTTGGTCCAAGATTTAAGTATCAAAGAGGCAACGTCACACTGGATTCTAAAATACTTTAGTTTGCTTGAAGACTCTATGGTTAGAAGATGCTCATGTTTGTGCCTGACAAACAACTGCAAATTATTTAATCTCCATGATACTTTGCAAGTGTTTGAGTTTCTCACAACATGAAGCTATGCATTATGGCCAAAGTTGGTGTGATTTGGCCAAATTTTGGCCCCATGGTGCCCTCTTTTCTGGACATAAAGAAGGTCCAGAAATCTTAAAAGTTTATTTGGTTAAAATTTTGTTTTCTGCAATTTGAACTGATGGCCAAGTACTGAAAAAAAAAACCTTGCAGACTCCTTACATTATTTCTCAGATTGCAAACCATCAACAAGTGGTCATCAGGTGATTGCTGATGTCTTTCTTCTTTGGAATTCTATACACAACTGAATCCAAACAGTCAGAAATTCTGACATAGACTTTATTGTCATTCAACTGTACATTTAGAACATACATCTTGACTGAATCAATATGAGTGAGATGAATGCCTTTTTATGACCTAGAATTAAAATAGTTGGGATTTAGGACAGTGCATGAAGAACTGCTGAAGAGAAAATATTGAAAAGTTTCTCATATTAATTAGGAAACATTCCCTCAACACTACAAACGTTGTTGCTTTGTACATAATTTAGAATGGTTCTAGGTGCAGCTCAGACTGTACAGAGTGAGAAGCTAAACATTATTCAAGTGAGCTAACAACATTATTTGCCAGCTTCGTTTGTACAGTGTGGTAGAAAAATAATTCTAGGGGAAAGACAGTAGGTTTTTGCAATTGCTTTACTACTCTTACCAATATTGCCTTCTGTGCATTATACTTTTTTTTGAGTTGCTCCAGGTTTTGGTTCGCAAAACTTTCCTCTTTTTTTTCAGAATTTCAGGATCTTTCTTGTCTTTCTCTCTCCAGGGAGCAGCCGATATTCAGCACTCGTGCCCATGTTTTCCAGATTGATCCCACCACCAAGAGGAACTGGATACCTGCTAGCAAGCATGCTGTGACAGTGTCCTTCTTCTATGATGCCAACCGCAATGCCTATCGTATTATTAGTGTAGGCGGAACCAAAGTGAGTACTAAAGACTCTATAAGTAAAAGAAAACTGTAAAATAGTAATATCCTTATACAGTGACTTTTTTGCTGGATCTTGAAAGTTGTCCGGTGACATGGGTGGCCTGTCAGCACATGAGCTTCTAGAGCTCCTTTCCTTCAGGGATTTGGATTATGAGGAAGAGGTCACATCAGGGACTGGGGGGAGGGTCTTTTTAGCACCTACTATGACCCATATTTCTGCCTCTCAGAGGGCAGTGCGGGATGATGCTCAGTAGCCAACACTCTTCTTTGGCTCCACAGTAATCTTCAGTGCTGCTCTGGCTGTCCAGCATGCTATGCCAAACATGTCAGCTGAAATGTGAAGTTTACATAATCATTTCTTAGAGTTGATAAAAAAGGGAAAAAAAGCACTAACCTGTTTCAGGATTGTGATCTTAAAGATGATATGGAAACTTTCAGGAGAAGGCTATGACTACTTCCACATTAATAACAGACACTGTATGTAGATATAGAAAATATGTGCTGGGCATTTATCATTCTTTATATGGACATAAATCTGTCAGCCTTGCTCTGAATGTAATATTTCATGGACATTTAAAGATGAAACTAAGTTCCAATGAAGAGTTTACTCGTATCCATTAGTATATGCATTTCTCAGAATTGACAGATGCTAACATGGAGTTTGTTAGGGCTGCTTTACTATAGAGTTAAAAAGATCATACTTTGAGTATGATGAGTAATTTAGCTTTGAGTTAAAAAGATCATACTTTTTTTTTATTTTCAATGGAGCATTAATATACTCTGATTATGTTTGCATCTGTAGCTGTGTATCTCAAGTTATTCTGCAAATCATTTTTCCTGGTAAATGATTTTTCTTTTACATTTTAAGCAGGTGTAGATGCTATTTCCCCCAAAGGCTTTGCTATAATCCCTTTGGGATTATAGCAAATGCAGTGATTTTAATGAATCTGTCAAATATGGACCATATTTATATGTTAAAACTGATCTATGAGTATTAATGGCAGGCAGTTATGTCATTTCATATGATGCTGCTGATCAAACATTGAAATGACCCTGCATTCCTCTTATTCATGTAAGTGTTTCTGGGGACAGTGACACTTACCTGTCACTGTCCCCAAGTAGTAAAGATGTAGTATACGCTTATGTTTATGCATTTGGCAGACGCTTTTTCTCAAAGCAACTTACAAATGAGGACATAACAACAAAGTTACATCAAACCTAACTATAAGCTACCTAATTAAAAGACCGATAGTCAGGTTCTTTCAGGGGTGAAAGTGGACCAACAGAGCGCGGGTGTTAAGGGAAATTGTGCGGTAGAGGAGGTTGGTACAAAAGTAGGAAATGGTCTCTGAAGAACTGGATTTTCATAAGGTTCTTAACGTTAAACAGGAACGTTTCTGTTGTAGTAGCGTATGCTAGGTCATTTCACCACTATAATACATAAAAATCATCTGGATTATTTTAAAGATAGCATAGGCACAGCTAGCTGACAATTACTTTGATATAAACCAAGTCATTATATAAATCCTTGCAAGAGCATTTCATAGTCAATATGATCTTTGAAGGTCAGTTGGTTGCTACTAATGACACCAAAGTTTCAAGCCACCTTAGATGGAGCAGATACATTGGGATTAATTTTGAATGTAGATATTGATGCATAATTCACTTAAGTGTATTGATACAGCACCAAATGATGACGGATTTTGCCCCAAAGTAATTGGCAAAGTAAGTCAATTTAATTTCAATCATACAGAGATAGTCAACACATTTCAATTTGATCCTAGTTATCAAATAATGCAGTTAAATTCAGATTACTATTCAATTTAGTGCAAAAAGTTTGATCCCTTTCCTTGTATGGTGAAATGTGTGGGTGTGTTGGGAAGTATGAATTGTCCAGTGTGAAGAGATGAAGAAGATTGTTCTTGTGACCCTGTTAGTTGTAAAAACATTACCCCTTTTATTCACAATTCTGAAAAGGAGTTAATTTAAAAACATTTAGCTAAACGAGTCTTACTTGTAGAATATCTTCTCAGATAGCAGTTCTAATTATTTAAATTAGCTGACAATAGAGTCAGCTAATTTAAAATTTAAAAGGGAGACAGTTCAAGTCAGAGAGAGCTCCGTCAGTGTTTCTTAGAACCGACTACATTCGGTTTTTAAATGCAGATATGAAGATAGATTTTCTAGGCCAGCCATATAAAATTCGTCTGACTTTCTTACATAGGTTTTAATAGAGACCAAAGTGTACAGGAAATCAGATTTAACATGTTAAAGTTAAGGACTAAATGCAATCAGCTGTGCTAAGTTTTTGTCCAGAAAGTGTTATTGCTGCAAATCATTGACTGTATGAGTCTGGGTTTCCCAATACCAAAAACATTTTAACAAACTGAATAGGAAACTGAATCTGACTATATTTATTGATAACCAGAAACAATTTTGTAAAAACCTTGGGAAGACTTTTATTTTTGATTGTTATAAATTGATATAAATAAACAGATTTGAAATTGAACTGAATTATTGACTGCACTATTTTTGTTTCTGTATCTTAATCTCAGGTTCTTAAACTTAACCTTATCACTTTTGCATACCCAGGCAATTATCAACTGCAGTGTTACACCAAGCATGACATTTACTAAGACATCTCAGAAGTTTGGTCAGTGGGCTGACAGCAGAGCCAATACTGTCTATGGACTGGGTTTTGCCACAGAGCAGCAGCTGCATCAGGTATATTAAACAAAAATCAAGCCAACTAGAATTGTCCTCTCATTTTCCTTGATTTATCACTCATAGTTTTGAATTAATTAACTAAATTATTTGAATTTTTTTTTAAGTTTTCAGAGAAGTTCAAGGAGGTCAAAGATGCTGCTCGATTGGCCAGAGAAAAATCTCAGGACAAAGAACTTGCCAACACGGCTCTCACAATTGCTGCCCCTCAGGTGAGTATTGCCCTTTCCTTTCAAAACCTACAAAAATAATAAGAATCCCAAAACATATCTTTGTTAGGCTAGCACATAAGCTTACTGTAATTGTACCAAAGGAAGTATGGAGCGAATGGAAAGAAAATCTAAAGAAATATGAGCTGGGTCACTTGCCTCAGAGGGATGTGGAAGTGAGGAAATCTAGGACAATGATAAAATTATCATCTGCTAGTCAGCAGGACACTACATTTGCATTTTGTACTTTCAGCTGTCCAGAAGCCTCTTAGAGTAAATCGATCAGATCAACAAAAATGTTGGTTATATCTAGCTTTTGATCAATAAAAACTGATTAACCACAGTGTATTTCCACTTGGCTATAGAAAAATTCTGTTTCGCTTCTGTGACTAAATTTAATACACACAAGATGAGCCAAATATAACCCCCTCATCCATAAATTGCTAGCCAGAAGGAGTAGTCCAGTTAAGGTGAAATTTGGTGAAGTGAAGGTGTTGCTAGCAGTTTCAGGGTCCTCTGATAACCAAAACAGTAAGTGAGGGTCACCATACACACACTATATGGTAGACTTGTTCAACAGCAAGCTCAGCCCTTTCTTAGATTATAAAAGCGTTGATTATGACAGCAAGATCAGGTAGACTTATGGTGGGAAATACAGAGTGAGTCAGATTTCACAGTGGGTCCTCACTTAATCACAAATTTTTCTGTGGAGTGCAACTCAAAATTATTCACAGAAAATCCACCCATTCACTCATGTTTAATTCTACAATATCTGAGAGAAAATTCATCTGGCGAAGCTGAAAAACCGTAGCACAATGCTACTTCGCACACAGTTCCTTGGCATTTGCAAAGCTTGCATCTGCAAAGCCAGTCCAGGTGCGCCAGTCCTGTTCCTTGGCACTGACTAGCTTCTGTACCCCTAAAAACATAGAGAAGAAAGATCATGAACATACGTTCCTGCTGTGCTATAATGGTTTTCACTGTGTGTATTAATGCATATCAAGTTATATTTGGTGTCAGGACTATTAAAATAAGCTGTACTAACCATTTCAGAGGGAGTCTCAACTACGAAGGTATATTTGGTGTTTCAGCTATTCATGTGTAGTTGTAGTCCCTAATCTTCAGAAGTACTGGGGAGCAGTTTGAAATAGGTTTACCAGGCAACCTACACATATTCTCAATGTTTCCGCCATCCAAAACATATCATTTTATTTTGTTCCAAGGATTAACGAACACGCCTGACACTTATACCTGACCATCTGATCAAAGTTACGGATGTTATATTATGGATGTCCTCATGTACTTACTGATTACAACATTGTATGTTTTGTAATGTTGTCAACGTGCCTCAGATACAGAACAACTGCACAATAACAGCCAGTGGGATGCACATCCAAAATTCGACCCCTACCAAACAATACTACATCAACTACTGTTAGTGTTGTCAAATGGGTCTTCACTGTCACCTGCTATAATACATGTAATAGGGCCGCATATGTCCTCTAGTATCTGTTCTACCTGTATCTGTTATGTCTGAAAATCCCCTTTTACTGATAAAGTTGGTTCTCAACTGTTTGTCAGCAAGTGTATTTTGAAAGGGCAATAAGCATGGTGTGGTTATTAATGACAAATTTCTTTGTTTTTCCACTTCCTGGACTTCATCCAGTTCTCACAGGTGAGTCTCGTTGAGCTTTGTGAAGAAACTGAGCTAAAAATTTAAAAACCGACATTCATGTTAGTCAAGTTCTGAGACTTAATTTAGCAAGTATCATATTGGCAAATTCCTAAGAAGCTGAGCTCATTGAGGATGTCAATCCTGTCTCCTGAATGGTTGCTTCTCTATATTTTAAATTTAGCTTTAAAAGCAGTTTCTTAAAACTTTGAAAAGGAAGTCACTTTGTTGTCGATCGATTAAATAACGTACGTTCCATCAAGAGAGTCCACTTACTGACGTATTCCTCAGGACCTCTCGGATGAACTCCAGTCTCCCCCAGTGATGTGTGTGAATGGACCAGAGGACAAGCTGTTTCGCAGCCAGAGTGCAGATATCACCCTGGCCTCTGAGAAGGAGAGGATTAAGAAGATGCTGTCTGAAGGGTAATAAAATGGAACATTCAAACAAAACAGCACATCCACACTTTATTGACTCTTCTTCTTTTAAAGCCTTTGGTCCCTCTGACTGTTTTAACATATCATAAATACAGCATGCCATATGTTTAGTCTTCAAATGCTTTAAAAGAGGCATTTTTCGCTTTAGTTTAGTTCTATAGCTCGACCCTAACCTGAAATTTGGGTCGGGTCAAAATTATTTGCTTGATGGGGTGGTGGGTCGGGCATCTGGGGTGCATTTAATAATCCTATAATGCATACATACAAAGAGACAGAGAAATACATAGAGAAAGCCAAAAAAAAAGAGCGATATTGTGTATCACTCTTCTCATAATCTAAATAGAGGAGTGCAGACACTATGGCTGTTGTAAACGATTATTTTAGTTATTGAATAGTCTATTGATTATTCTGATGAGTAATTGAGTAATCAAATAAAACATTTATTAAATAATGCTTATTAAAAAATGTCTATCCAGGTCTAACTGGAACGCATGAATCTGTCTGTATGCCTGAATTTACTACACATTTTGTGTATCTATATGTCTTGTGAAGTGCCTTGAGATGACATTTCTTGTGAATCTGTGCTATATAAATAAACTGAATTTAATTGCTGGTATTCATGTTAGAAATGCAAACAACAAGATAATACCACTATAAATTTATCTCCCCGATTTTAAAAGAGTAACCCTGTTAAAAAACATTTAAGATATTCATTATTGAACTACAAAATCAAAGAAATTATTTTATTGTTCATCTGTGATAAACAAAACAGTTAAATAATATTAACATAAACATTGAAATAATTGATGTTTCTAGTCATTACTTTTAAAATGGAGAGGGAAGAACAATAACATGGTGCATCATAAATCCAGCAACAGTGAAAAATATCTTTTCATTCAACATTTTCAGACACCCACACACTTTAAAATCCCACTATTGAATTACCAAGACAGTAAAAGCGTCATGAATGGTTTCCATGGTAAATAGTTGCCAGGGAAACAACTTCAAGCTTTCAAGATGTGAAGGGGCAATGCTCGGACAAAGTATTAGAGATCAAAATGCAAACATAGAATGAAAATAAATTAAATCACTTTTGCCGGTACAATTCACTTTCACCTACAAATCAAAGTTAGGAAGACCTGTGCATATAATTAATGTTTGATATGTTCACAGATTTTTTTAACTGTATCTGAAGGCAGCACAATTCACTTTGAGGAAAGAGTAGACAGTATTTTTTTAAGAAAATGATATTTACAAGCTTGCACAGCCAACATACAGTATGCAGCCAGGAGAGCTTCTCCCAACTCACAGGACATAGAGTTTATGTTTCCTATGTCCCAGCTCTAGACAGATCAATCTAGTCTTTGAAATTCTTCGTCTTTGATTATTTTGTGTTACTCAAGTACTGTACCAAAGATTTGTCAGTATAAATCTGTAGCACAACAAAAAGGTTACAAATTAAAATGATCTAAAATTACTCCAGCAATGTTATTTAACAAGCTTTAATCGTTTTATGAATGTTGAAATATATTCATCTTAATCAAAGTATTTTTTTTTTATATCAAAACTGCTTTTGTCTTGCAGATCTATTTGTGAGATTAACCTGGAAGCTGAGCTTTTCACTTTACAGGACAGTAACTCTAAGTTGGTGGCGGCTTTGCATGAGGCCAACGCTAATGTGGAACAATGGAAGAAACAATTAGCAGCTTATCAGGGGGAGACTGAAAGACTCAGAGAACAGGTAAACGCAACAATTCTACAAGGGCAGCAAAAACCATCACATCCTAATCTTTTTTTTAAACTATCCAACACTTGGGACAACTACATGCTATTTGCTGTTGCTTCAACCTTCCTCGGAAATCACAACACAATATCTAAAAAGAAAGTCACTAAAGTTCAATATTATTTCTCACTCGTTTCAGAACATGAGACCCATATATTATATGAATTTGTTAATAAAAAAAAGTGAAATATTTCAAATCTTACCGATATTGAAAACAGTGTTTATCCCTGATGCACCTTTTCCTATAATACTTTTCCATTCAACTCAACTTTCTATGCTTGGATAGAGAACTCTGCGAACAACCATCTTCTTTATCCATGATCTGTTGTGTCTTCCCGTCTTTGTGGAAGGGGTCTGGGACTGTTTTCTTTAGAACTGCCCAATCAACGGTCTTCCCCATGATTCTGTATCTTACTGAACCAGACAGAGAGACCACAAAACGTTTGCAGATTTTTTAGTTTTTGACAATTTTCAAATTTTCTAAGGATTTGTATTTTGGCTTTCATTATCTGTAAGCAATAATAATCACAATTACAAGAAATAAAGGCTTTTAATATTTCACTATGTGCAATAAATCTATGAGATCCACTTTCTGAAATGAGTGATGAAAACAATGAATCTTTACACGATATTCAAATTTTTGTTCATGTACCTCTATATAGCTACATTCAATACATGAAATTATTGAAAGTTTAATTCATTTCTGTAGCTGAACTATTTAGGTGAAACACATTATATAGATTAATTGTACAAAGATTGATGTTATGAAGCATTTATTTATGTTATCTATAATGTTGTTCTGTGCAAAGCCAATGAAAACATGACGTTTATGATTAGAATATTACATCATACCCACAAAAACAACATTTTTAATAAAGAGATATGGGCCTAGAGAAAAGTACATTTATTAAGTGTTTAAAGGTTGTTATTTTCAAATGGTGCTTTTAAATGGAGGGAGGGAGAGAAATAATTCTACCTCAACAAATACATTCATACGATTGAGGGGCCTACATCTGTTAGATTGAGCTAGTTCTTCACTTTTTGAGCAAGGGGGCCAGGTGGTTGAAAATGGTTCACGTCTCTAGGGTGGATAATGTAAGAGAGAGAGGGTTTGTAGGACAGCAATATCCTACTTTCAATGGCCCAGTTAGGAGAAAATGAAAAATCACCACTGGGAGCAGTTACACACTCATGTCACTTTTTTTCTTTGTTCCTGCTGCTCTTGTTTATGTGTACAATATACTTTTAAAACAGTCCACCATGTTGCTGAGAAATTTTCTGGGGTTTCTGCCTTTCTTTCATTAAAAAGAATGAGCACATTCTTTTTAAATGTGCTCAAGTGAAACTTTGTCGACAACTAATACTTTCAACAGACCTTGAATTATCCTTGTTCATTCATGCTTGTTTAACTCGAAGTCGTCTTATAGATACTAGTCTATAATAAAAGCAAATGTACTAAATTTATACAACAATTTTCTACTCATACTGACTACTTAACTCATTAGAGTCACATTCACCCAATTACAGACATTCATACACTCTACCCAGGGTCACACCAGCAGAAGGAAGCTGGAATTGAACCTGTGACTTCAAGATTTCAAGACTCCTCCCACTAAGCCAAAGACAGCCCTAAAATGCCAAATAAGGGCATATTTCATCTAGTTCAGACGCAAAGATGCTTTTTTTAATTAAATTTTTTTTTTTCACTTTCAAAGTCAGCAGAAA
The DNA here is from genome assembly GCA_902982915.1 of Phalloptychus januarius. NCBI lineage: Eukaryota > Metazoa > Chordata > Actinopteri > Cyprinodontiformes > Poeciliidae > Phalloptychus > Phalloptychus januarius. Next base: position 484,406 of record CADWAE010000466.1, on the reverse strand, counting down.
GATTTGTCCACTGACATCAGTAGCAGAGAAACTTCCCTGGAACTACTTGAATAGTTTTGTTCTTGATATCCGGGCAATTACAGTTGGCATTTTTTATTGCTCTTTAATTCTACTTATTAAGGCTACTCTGTTTTAATCCACTGTTAAAGGTGATTTGTCAAAAATTCTACTATCACTATTGTAAAATTACAAAGGTCACCTCTTGCAAAATGAACAATTATTTAAGACAGAAGCATGGCTTTATATTGATTGTTTTTTGTCTTTAATTACTTTAGAATTATACTTCTGAATATGTTAGAGCTGTTTTCCAAATGTTTCTGAGCAGATTATGTACAGCCTTGCATTTTCTTAAATGTGATTTAAAAACATACAAAATACATACTTGAACATACTAGAGTCCTGACCACTGAGACATAAAAACCTATGCACATATGTATTACTTAACACAAGCAAGCATGTCACTTGATAACAAAAAGAACCGGCCAAGTGGAGAGTTGTTCAACATTTTAAGGATTTTTTTTACTAATCTGACATTATAACCAACACATACTATCTCCTATTGGCATTTGACAACATGAATTTGTAAAGCTTTCTCTCTTACGAACTGTTATTTTAGGTTTCTGAACTAGAAGCCCATGGAGGCCAAGGACCCAGCGAGCTGCTGAAGGATGAGCTCACCCAGTCCCTGGAGGAGCTGGAGGCCTTGCTGAAGGCCAAAGATGAGGTTGGAAAATGCCTCGTATTTCCTCACCATTGTTAAATTGTCTGCTCTAAGTAATGTGCACATCTCAATAAGTGATGCAATGTACCCCTTTCATTTGATTTTCAGGAAATTCACATTTTACAAAGTAAGAAGGCAGAGTACCATGAGATGGAACATGAGCGGGATGAAGCCATTCTCAGATTAAGGGTAGGAGTGACAGACAATGAGCTAAATGATGGTGCTCAACATTAGTGGGCACACTTCCTCTATTGCGCTAATAGCAGAGTTAATTATTTTTGTTTTAGTACTTTAGCAAATGTGCTAAATGTTTAGCTTCTCCTAAATTAATTTTTAAAATTCTACAGCACTAATTTACTTGGCTGTTTTATAAACTGTTGAAGTTTTAATTATCAACTGGTAAAAATTCTTCAAGTGGTTCACACATGGCAACATTTTTAGATTGTTGAACAATTTTCAAAACCTGGGAGACCAAAGACAATTTAGTGTTTGATCGTACAGTGCGTGATGTCCAGCCACATGGCAAGAGCAACACACCACACAGAAACCCATTTCACTCACCAACATTCAGATGTCAGATGGCAAAACTCACAAAACCTCTCAAGAGCAAATGTAGCAAACAAATATGGCCGAAGCAAAGGCGACTGATTTTGAAATATATTTAACAAAGCAAAAGCAATACAAGAATGAGACATCTATAGGACTATTTGGTGCTCCATGGCAAGTTTTTTTGTTTTCTGTGCATCTTAGATTCCAAACCACATTTCCCTTACCTTGCTTTCTGATTGGCTACTTGTCACATTCAACAAGCTGCATTCATATTTGTTGTCTGTAGGGATGCTCCAATCAGATTTTGTTCTGCCCATTCTGATACTGATCCACCATGAGGGCCGATCATTGATATCGACCATCTGGATTGGCTGTTCATTTCTCTCTTTAGTTATAAATGCTACTATTTGGTCTGGCAAAATGGATACATAAAATCACTTAATTTAGACAAAAGCATGCAAAAATATTTGCAGGCACATATGCAGCAAGTATTCAGTCAAAAAGACAACTGTTAAACAAAAGTTACGTATATAACTACAGTTCTATGAATCCCGGAGGACCGCCAGAGGGCGGTGCTGAAAGTACTGAGTGTACCCTTCGCGCATACACAGTTCAAGAAATACTATTAACAGAGTCACACCTGTGATATATCGGATGATCAATCACAGGCTATATAGCATGACTACATCCGAAGCTCTATTCCTACAGAATCTTCTCACAAAATGCAAGGATTCTGAGACTACTTATTCAAGTCCTCATTCTAAAGGATTGCCATGATGATGATGGCAGATCGATCATTCTTATTAGAAACTCACAAAGAGTATCAGAGACTGAGAGTACGATGAGATCCTGGCAATCTGCGAGGTAGCTACTCAGAGATTCAAAAGGGGGGAATGGCGGTGCAAGGAGTCAATCACTACAGGGGTGAGGCAGAGAGGTGGCAATTTTGCTATTTAAGAAAATCTGCAGTTTCACTTTTTTCTGCCGCTTCTACTTATAACATTTCAGCAAGCTTGTCTTAGCTTACAAATGAATCAGCATTTTAATAGGAGAATTCAGCTTACTGCATTCATGTTGTATACTGGAAATAAATATCCCAAGTTTTACATTGATCTATAAAGAAAAGGAACAGCAATAGAAAGAACCCCGGTCCACTGTCCAAACGTATGTGTATGTAGGCAGGATTAGTCCACCTTTTAATGTGTGATTTATTTACAACTGACATTTATCTAGAAGTCTATAAATATACTTATTCTAAAACTACAAGCTTCTTGAATTGCTCAAATATTATTTGTGGAAACTACATGTACAAAATATACATACTGTAACAATTGAGAGTTTTATCATTTTAACACAGTAAAGCATTAGCAGAAAGACAAAAGGTAGTTGCATTGGCCAGGAATTGAACGCGGGCCTCCCACACAGGCAAGAATTCTACCACTGAACCACTAATGTACACATGAAGGAGTCTCATTACCTTATCAAGACATTCCAGAGTCAGATCCTGTCTTAGGGAGCGGGGGAGGGGTTAATGTCTTCAGCCAACCTCTTTAGATGTGTTCTGAACAGACCTCTATTGTCCTCTTACTCACTCCGGACTGCACTATATGCTATTTGCATGTGATGAACATTTCTGTCGTTGTGTCCTTGGTCAAGACACTTCACCCGTCTTGCCCGCTGGTGATGGTTGGAAGGCCCAATGGTGCAATACAGCAGGTTGACTGCGGCTATAATCCAGGATTTGCCAGTTAGCTTGTAAATGTGTGTATGAATGGAAATGGCTAATTTTATGGAAAGTGTCTTTGAGTGTCCTAAAAAAGCTCTATACAAGTCTGATACTTCGTTTAATTTCCTTATCTTCTTAAAAATTAAGCAATAGTAAGGTAAAAAAAAAAAAAATTGGGATCCTGACCAAAGCAATTATTTTCCAAGACTTAGTTTATTCTTACATTTTTTAGTGTAACTTTCTACACACTCCCAGTAACTTCATGATATGAGGGATGAACAAATTATTATATTGTCTAAGTCTCTATTTGTGGTTCTTATTGTAACAATGTCTTATGTCTACTGTAGGAAATGGAGATGCGAAGCTCAGAGTTGGAGCGTCGCATCCAGAACACAGAGCAGACGTTAAGTAATTCCCTGGAGGAACGAGATCGGATGGATACTGAGATCCAGAGGGCCATAGAAATTCTGGACATTAAGATCTTTGACCTGAACGATCTTCGGCAGAGCCTTGTTAAACTTCTTGACAAATAAGGGCTGAGGAAAGATGTCAACATGGAATCAACTGACAGAAAATGAACGCTTAAAGTGGTTACATTTCCCATTGTTATAGCGACAAGCAAACTAAAAAGGTTTGAGCTGATCCCTGTGATACAGAGCACATGAATCACTATTGGAAGGGAGGGTCTGTGCTCAACCACTGGCTGTTGTGTATTCATCAAGATAATTTACTCTAGGTAGAGACCTATGCAACATCATATGTGGTAATGCTTCTCAGATATTGCTTCAAGTTGCATTCAAAAATTAACTAAATCCAATAAGAAAATTTTAAATAAGTGCTTTACCAACATAGATTTTCAAACAAGTACTTATGTTTTCATTCAAACATGTAAAGTATAGCACCACAGTGCTATAACAAATAAAGAGCATTTTTGTTCACCTTCACAACAATTTGAGACTGTAAGAATATGAACAGGAACAAAACGTTTGGTGACTTTTTTTTTAATGAAGGCGAATACAGAGCAAGAAAAAAACACTTATACTTGCATATTTAAGAAACTTCAACAACTCCAGTTAAATAGATAATCTTATAGTTAGCTTAATATGTCCAAGATATGCTAGGTAATACTGGGAAGACATTGAACTTAAGTTTTTTTTATGTAAATGATCAAATATCAACAGGACTGTACTATTTGATTGATGGAAATACCAGATCTGAATTTTGACACCAAAGATCAAATGTTAAGTGCGTAAGACCTCTATTGCTTTTTTGCTTTTTTTGTAAACTTTAAATTAATGTCAGAGTAACTCTAAAGAATGTGTTCGTATAGAGAATATAGGAAAAATAAATAAGGATAAATAAGGCTTTCCTAAAGAATATATTTAAGCACACAAATATTTGCCATATTAATTTTACTTTGAGGATTACCTTCTGTGAGTTATCTTAAGCTATACTAACTTTAGGTTAAGACTAGACATCTTAATGACCATATCACATTTAATAAAAGTTTGTTTTTACCTTCATTATTTGACTTAATGTTCTTGATTTCTATCATTTGTTTCACTGACGTATGAACAATAAGCCAGGAGCTTTTGAGAGTTTGGTTATATTCATTTATATGTTCTGTGTAATTTGCAGAATATAATTTGAAATGGTTTTGATTGCTTGCATGATTTTTCTCTTTTTCGGGCCTTACTGATCACTTACAACGGTAGTGAAGAGACTTGACAGCTTTGTCTTACACTCTGAGTTATCAGGGAGGAAATAAAAACTATGTTTCTTATAGTTTATTGTGTTGTGCTGTTATTTTGTGAGGGATATTATGTTAGGTTATATAAACTTTGCACATGTGTTTTAAGTAAGGAAAATTGGAAACTTAGTTAAACAAACGTGGGCAGATCAAACATGTTCAGACAAGGTCACAGTTCCTGAGAGAAAATGTCATAAATTCAAACTCAGACTTAGTTTTATCAATACAGTGACATGTCAACAAGACTTCAACATCCACAAGATGACATAATGAGTTTTAGACATACTATTGATGCATAGCATATTACCAATTACAAAATACATTTGTCACACTCCGTTACATGAGCTGTAAGGGAAAAAATAAGCCATTATGTGTGTCTGAATGTGTGTTTTCCCCATAAACAAAGATGTTTATGGTTCAGGTGTACGTGGTATCAGCAATATATTAAAGGTGTGAACTAAAGCTGCTTCTCTGTTCTCAAGTCTGACTCTAACTCAGTGGTTCCCAAAATCAGTCCTCGAGGCCCAGTATCCTGCATGTTTTAGTTCTCTCCCTGGTGGTAGTAAGAACTTTTTCAGCTTGTCAATGTTATTCTTAGACCTTCTAATGAGCCATCATTTGATCCAGGTGTGTTACACCAGGGAGAGAACTAAGGACTTCCAGAGTCTCTCAGCCAAGCAACACCAACATATCCTCATTTCAGCGTTCCTCCTCAGAAACTCAACAGACAACAGCACCACTGAAGTCCAAACATCCCGGGCTTCAGCTTCCTCCTCAGTGTTTGCTTCTTTCTCCAACATTTCTGGTGACGTCATTTCCGCCTTCACTCGCACCGATTCCGGACCTTCACTCGCACCGATTCCGGACCTTCACTCGCACCGATTCCGGACCTTCACTCGCACCGATTCCGGACCTTCACTTGCACCGATTCCGGACGTTCACTGGCACTGATTCCGGACCTTCACTCGCACCGATAGCTCCCCTCATAGGAGCCAGGTTATATTACATTCTCTGTCTGCATCCTCTCTGAGCTTCCCAGCTCTTATCTGTACTGTCATTTCATCCCCATCCTTGCAAGATTCACAAAGTTTGTAAACAAGCATCCCTTCATCCCATCCCCTCTTCTAATCTTCCTTCTACCTTTCATGTTTTGTTGGCTCATGCTTCTTTCAAAGCTGATAAATCCAGTTCAGCCGAGACTTCCTACTGCTCAATTTTCTTCCGATCTATTCCCGTCTACAAATGTTTTCCAATAACGCCACTGCATTTTATCTCAGTCTAGCCCTCCTCATCAATTCAACGTTCTTCTTCTGTTTCAATCGCAATTCCAAATGCCGGACAATGCAATCAGCCAAGACCAGCCACCCAGACCTCAAGTTCTCAACAAGGAGCTGCACAGCAAGATCATTTTTGTGCAGGCCCGCCTCTTTTCTCCACAAGAGAGTGAGAGTCCGAGTTGAGACAACAATCAGCAGATCTTTAATGTATTGTGGTGCTAAACCATTCAGTGATTTATAAACTAACAGCAGTATTTTAAACTGTAACCTCTGAGCTTCAGGGAATAGACTGAAGCTCAGAAGAACTTTAGAACTGTAGTGATATGCTCTATCTTCTTAATTTCAGTTAAATTAAGAAGATAGCATTCCGGATCAGCCTCAGCTATCTGATTGATCTTTAGTCGTCCCCAGAAGATTCTTAAGGAAGTCGTTGAAACTTTTAGGTCTTTGGCTCTGATGTTGTTGCAGATGACGGAAAAAAGAGAAGACACTCTCAACAATAGAATCATAGATTATTCAAGTCCTCATTCTAAAGGATTGCCATGATGATGATGGCAGATCGATCATTCTTATTAGAAACTGACAAAGAAGATCCTGGCAATCTGCGAGGTAGCTACTCAGAGATCCAAAAGGGGGGAATGGCGGTGCAAGGAGTCAATCACTACAGGGGTGAGGCAGAGAGGTGGCAATTTTGCTATTTAAGAAAATCTGCAGTTTCACTTTTTTCTGCCGCTTCTAACTTATAACATTTCAGCAAGCTTGTCTTAGCTTACAAATGAATCAGCAATTTAATAGGAGAATTCAGCTTACTGCATTCATGTTGTATACTGGAAATAAATATCCCAAGTTTTACATTGATCTATAAAGAAAAGGAACAGCAATAGAAAGAACCCCGGTCCACTGTCCAAACGTATGTGTATGTAGGCAGGATTAGTCCACCTTTTAATGTGTGATTTATTTACAACTGACATTTATCTAGAAGTCTATAAATATACTTATTCTAAAACTACAAGCTTCTTGAATTGCTCAAATATTATTTGTGGAAACTACATGTACAAAATATACATACTGTAACAATTGAGAGTTTTATCATTTTAACACAGTAAAGCATTAGCAGAAAGACAAAAGGTAGTTGCATTGGCCAGGAATTGAACATGGGCCTCCCACACAGGCAAGAATTCTACCACTGAACCACTAATGTACACATGAAGGAGTCTCATTACCTTATCAAGACATTCCAGAATCAGATCCTGTCTTAGGGAGCGGGGGAGGGGTTAATGTCTTCAGCCAACCTCTTTAGATGTGTTCTGAACAGACCTCTATTGTCCTCTTACTCACTCCGGACTGCACTATATGCTATTTGACAACGTATCTCATCAGTGAGACACGGTCGCAACAATTCAGTGAGAACACATGTTTACTGCACACAATGTACCCACAGCATAACGGTCTCTGTGGCGCAATCGGTTAGCGCGTTCGGCTGTTAACCGAAAGGTTGGTGGTTCGAGCCCACCCAGGGACGCTTGTTTTTGTTTTTTTTTCATTAGAATTGCCGTGATTCCACCTCATTATAAAGACAATGTACTATTCAATTTTAATTCAATCATGCCATGACAGTTTTGATGATGGACAAATTTAAACTGAGAAGTATATCTATCCCTATTCAATTCAAAAGATAAAACCTTGCTCAGGGTTGGCACAAAGTTGGATTCTCTGGAAACAGAGGCAGAGAGAACATTGTAGAAAGTCTTGGCTAATATGGACAATGAAAGCCACCCCCTGCACACTGTCTTGCAGGACCAATAGCCTGAGGAACTCCTTTTGTGCAATTAAGCTATTGCCACTGTCGCCGATCCTGAATGTGAAATTACAGACCAAAGACCACAGCATGAACAGGTGTTACCAAACTGAAGACTGGAAGAGACACACAGCATGTCAACTACTTACTGGATCACACCATCCAACCAGAGGTACATGTTTCATTGTTTACATTTACATTGTTTCATTTATGAAGCGGAAAGTGGCAGCAGCAGCACAAACACCAGTTTCTTAAGCCAACTCTTACTCTTACTCCGTTTTCTCCTTCACATCTTCATTACCTCTTGTGATTTCCACATTCCCATCAACTTCAATTATATTGACCTTCAAAGAAAATAGGCAAAAATAAAAACGTAAACTCCCCGTCGGGGAATCGAACCCCGGTCTCCCGCGTGACAGGCGGGGATACTCACCACTATACTAACGAGGAAATCATATATGAATGCTGGAAAAGAACCAATGAAATACATATTCCGTAGTATGAGGAATTATATCTACTCAACCTTTTTGATATGTGCATAATTCTCACAATTTTGTATTGAAATTTACAGCAAACTATACTTATGCTTATTCTAAAACAATAACCACCTATAAGCTATAAATTTCTTTGCTGCACTACTTAAATCGAAGAATAAATACAGCGTACTTGTTTTAACAAGATAATTTTATAATTCTATAAAAGCAAAACTACAAGTGTTCTAAGCACTGTTCTATTGCCCCTATATGCTGTTTCACTAAACTATATGTTGTTTGAAGACCTAATAGCTCCTCAGTAGGAGCTATTAGGTTTGCAGGACTATATCAAGAACACATGTTTTCTGGCACCGTTCTATCATACAATGTTCTTGACAGTTTCTAGACAAAGCATGTCCAGGAAAGCTAAGAAACCACTAGATCATAACAGATGTGGGTGAAACAGTTCAATTTCTCAAAATAGGTTAGCAACCTGTCTCTGTGGCGCAATCGGTTAGCGCGTTCGGCTGTTAACCGAAAGGTTGGTGGTTCGAGCCCACCCAGGGACGGTTAATTTTCCAACTGCCTATGAAACTGTGACATCACTTTTTTACATGGACAGTGCCTATAGAGCTTTGGAACCTACGTCACTGTGTGTGACGTTTATGTCGCTCGGCGCCATCTTTTGAGGCTAAAACAAAATTTTTCTGGTGTTTTTATTGTGTTACCGCTGTATCCTCCTCTTCCATAATGCTGAAAAGCAGTTTGAAACAATGTGGGCTACATCGCGAAAAGCTTCTCCCAGAAGGCTAGCAACGCTACATGGAAAAAAATAGCTAATATTGGAAATATCAATTCGTTTGAGATAAAAAGTGGGAGCAGAAACCCCGATCATTTTACCTCATTTGACATTCCCAGACACATTTGCAAACCTGTTCTGTGGTGTCAGTGCTTACACCGCGAATCAGTTCAAGAATTATAAGTCAATGGAGGCACATGTCCAGTTTACGAATGGCTGGGTTCATGATTTGGACATTTTTACTCCCCCAACCCTCCGCTCCCAGATTGCGAATACGTTGTGGTTCGAACAAAGGTAAGTTCTGAGCTGCTTCATTTTATATACGTTCATAATGTACATTATTTTACAATCAATCACAATGTTATAGAGCCCCTAAGGGAACATGGAGAGAGAGAAAAAAAAGAAATCCCGGTTTATTTTCTCGAGATCCCGACTTAGTTTCAAGAGATACCGTGAAATGAAAGAAAAAGCCGGGATCTAGAGAAAATAAGCCGGGATCTCTTTATTTTTCTCTCCATATCCCCTTAGGGGTTCCGTATAAACTGAACGTGAGTACACCCGGCAAAATCATAGCAAAAAATTACGACATAACAGCAACAAAGCAAATTTAGACACTCACCAGAATGGAAATGTCTGGAGCAAACTTTTAGGTATCTGGAGATGTTGGAGAATGTAACGTCAGGATGCCACAGCGCTGATACCCAGGCCATTCATCTCCTTTACGTTACCTCCAATACTTTAGCTCCAATACGTTATCTCCGATACGTTAGCCCCCTTGCGTTGTTTCCAGGCAGGAAAACAGTGAAATCAAAGTCCTTTTTCCATCTTTTTACCGTTGTGGTCGTGTGACCGGACATTGCACCCAGTAACACAGCAAGTGTGTACCATTGCAAAATTATTTTTAAGTAACCGAGATTCAAAATATCTGAGACAGTCGCTTTCGCCGGTTATGTTTATGTTTATAGCCTCACAAAATGGCGCTGATATCCCTCCGTCTACAAGACTGACGTCACGTTCCAAAGCTCTATTGTATGCTATGCCAGTTAGTGGTCTTGTTCAAAATCTACAAAGACTAAAAGATACAGCACAGTACCCTGCAACGGACTGACTACCTGTCCAGAATGTACCCTGCCTCTCACCCGTTGATTGCTGGAGATAAACACCAGCAGGAACGCCTGCAGGACAGAGTAAGGATGCATGTAAAGGTTGCAGAACGCTAGCTTTCGAGGACTAGACTTGAGCACCCCTGCACAAAACTATCATTGCATCTGATCCACACAAACAATGCCACATCCTCAACATGGATAAACCGCACAAACCTAACCCACACTGATATGCCACATCAAGGCTATGCGCATGGCACAGAAACCACAGATCTGACTAGATTTAACAGTTTAACTCTCCCAGTCTAGCACAAACACTGAGGAAGAGCGTAGAAGATGTCAGGGTCTATCAATGGGGAATTAATGTGTGTCCTGTCAGCAGGTCAGTTCAAGAAACCACAAGAAAAAGAAAAGGCAGGCTGCATGCATGCAAGATGAAAGGTTGGGGTTAATGCAATCCCTCTAAAAACTCCAGCAGGCGTTGGTGGTATAGTGGTTAGCATAGTTGACCCGGGTTCAATTCCCGGCCAACGCATTTTTTAAATTTTTGCATGTATGTCATGTAAATTTGTCTTCACACATGTTAATAATTATCCTTGGAATAATCCCAGAGTATTGTGAGAGCACTACTCTGGTAGTGGGAGTAGTGCTCCCACACTAGGGTTAGTACTCTAACTCTAACCTAACTAACCTAACCCTATCCCTATCCTTACCCCTACCCATACTGTACTTTACATACAGTACTGAACTGTATGTAAAGTTCAATACAGATCTCTTGACACAAAGAATACCACGTTACGTGATATTTTATATATTGTGACATATATATGTATGTATGTGTCCTTAGGAGTATCATTATTATATATATGCTCATTGTTATTTATTATTGTTGTAAGTTTATTCATATTACTTTATTTACATTTTTTTGTTTGTGTGCTATGCTGGGACAAACTAAATTTCCTCCCTCCTTTAGGGGATCAATAAAGTATTATTATTAGTATATATATCATAGCTGCCATCCAAGCAGCTATTGACAGAAATCTATGGAAAGGATATCTATCTATAGATAGTAATTACTGACAACACCAACTAAAGTTTTAAATAAAAGGAGAAAAAAATGCAAGTAAAACTAGAAAAAAAATTTCATTTCATGAGAAAATGCACTGTGAATGCTGTAAGCTGAATGTTTTTGGTGTAAATTGCAGACGCATTTTAAATCAACTGCATAAGACTTGCAGAAATGTAAGAAATAGGCAGAATGAATCAAAATCCTGCCAAACACGTATAGAAAAAGTTTTGAAAAAAGTTTAAAAAATCCAAACAATGCCTAAATCACACCCAAAGAGTGCAGAACAGTGTTCACAAAGCTAAAACTAGATGAAATACTAATGATAGTATCACTAGCACATTGACCTGCATTAACATACTCTATGCAGTGTGAAAAATAGCAAAAATTTGCCAAAAGCTAAAACTAACTAAAATTCTAATGACCCTATGACAGCACTAACATGTTGTCCTAAATAACATACTCCTTTTAACTTGCATGTAGCAAGTTAAAGGAAGAGGCAATGGGTGACAGCCATGGTTTCCATCAGTATATTACAAGCCTGGTGGCCTGTAGTTGCATTTTCAGAGTGCTCTGACAAAGCTCCCCAGTGTTCAGGCAGAGCTCCACAGTTTTCCATCAGCGCTACCAGCTAGCCCTCCCGAGCGTGCGCCACCATCTAGCCTCCCTGAGCCCAAGCTATCATTCACAAATCCGAGCGAACAGCTAGCGTCCATAAACCAGAGCTATAAATTAGTGTCCCAACCCCACAAGTCACGTACCTGTGTAGCCTGCCGGCGCACAAGGCCCTCTGGTCTTTCTCGTGGCTTCAGTTGATCTCCTGGTCTGCCTTGTGACTCCAGTCGACCTGCAGAACCTCTTTGTGGATCCCGCTGCCCTCCGCAGCCTCTTCATTGGTTTGAGAGGCCTATGGCTGCCTTCCACAGCTTCTTCCTGGGTTTGCGCGGCCTCCCAGCTACCATCTGTTGAAAAAACACATGCATACATAACCAAGAACAAAATAATTTGTTTACGACTACTTTTCTGTTTGAAAAGAAATGGGAAGAATTCAACACTTATTTAATCCTACACCTTGCCTCAATTTAGTTTATGTATTCATTTCCAGTCAATGAAAATGAAAATGTATTCATTTTCATTTACCCATTTTTAGCTTTGCCCATTTATAGCTTTTTTGTCCATGTTAGAGACAGAATTTAGCTCCTTTGTCATACACAAAAACACAAATGACAGCTGTACCATCACACTGCAGTCTGCCAACTATTTATTGTGATGGGGATGGTGGTAAATGTATTTTTCCGGTTTGTCCGAAAAGCTACACTTATGTGGACAACAGCGCATCAGCCCCCTGTGTTCCGTCTGTCTGCTCACCTGTACAAATACACCTGTCCTGCTCTTCCCCGCCGTTCGTTCTGAACCCGGAAGCAGGACAAAGGCTGTCATACTCCAGGCTTTCTGAAAAATGATATAAACCTGAACATTGTCATCAATCAAAAAAATACCCCCAGAACAAACTTAAAAATTGGACGTTATCCTCCTAGCACTTAATTATAGAACAGTTATAATTAATACCACCGAAGATATTTTTTTAAATTACTTCACTATTCTATCTGGGGAAGAATAGTGGAAATGCTCTACATAGGAAATTATTGCAGGACTTATTTTTAAGCTGGCACTTTGATGAAGAGCTCTTTATGTTACATATATAACACTATTAGATGAACATAATAGTGTTCCTGTATAAACAGTATATCCCATATAACTGTAATAAGACATCTCTAGCAGTTTCTTTGACATCCAGTCTCACTTCAAGGTAGGAACGGTGACACTGGTTCTATCTCCCATAATAAGGAGTGAAGGAATGTGTACATTTTGTAATATGGTTCATCTCCTACTTGGAAGCTGCTATGCTTTATATTAACTTTTCAAACAAGCTCTTCAAGACAAGGCACTAAGTAAGTTTGCAATTGTTTGAATTGTGTAGTTAAAGTTTCCCTTAAGTAATTATTTAAAATGAAATTGTTGATCTACATCCCTGTTAAGGTGTGTAACATAAAGAGCTTTATTATGTTAAATTAGTCTGGATAAGTAGTAATGGATGGCAAATCTCTTGTCAGATTGTTTCTTAGAGTTAAGAATAAATCATTATATTGTATATAATTTGATTGTACTGTTGAAGTTTGTAATCAAGGGAAATGTTACACACAAAAAAGAAAAACAATTGCTGGTGAAATGTTTCAGTAGCCAGTAAAGAAAATTCACTACCTATGGCTAGTTGGGAAAATTCTCAATTTCCACCCATGTTCGAAACCAATTCGACGAACAATACTGATAGTTCTGGCGAGTAAAAGAGGGGATTTACGCAGTACTGCGGAAGCATAAAACAATTACGTTCACATTTTAGCTATTTGTTTATTTCTAGTCACATTCATAATAGTATTACTTTTAATTAATAAAACAATGCCGCCAAATTAGTTTAAGCTAAGTAGCTTGAAGAATTAGCCATGATAATTGTGAAAATCGCTTAAAGGCATGAAACAATGAGGTTAGTCGAGTTCTGCTAGCCACCCAGCTATTAGTTGTTTTTTCACCTCTATTTTTAACCACACATTCGTTCTCCCCCCAAGTCAAACTAACGAAAATATGTTAGCAATGAATTCTTGGTGAACTTAAACTAAACTGTAGCGTTGTCTATCAAATATTTCGAACATTTCATCTTCGGCCCAAACGAACAACTCACCTGCTTCCAGTCTCTCCATACTGGTCTCATTGTCGCAAGTGAGTGCAAAATTGAGACTGGCGCTGTAGCTGTAGCATTGGCTTATAGTGGATATATAATGCTTTTAAATCCTTCCTTTTCGCATAAATCTTCACTTATGATCGATAAAATGTAGAACTGCATTACTCTGGTCTGCATTCTACCTCTAGTTTACCTCCGTTCTGAGGCGCATTTTAGAGCAACTCTTATTCCTGCTTTTTTCTTTTTTTCTGGAGTAGCGGTGAACGTTCCACTGCTCCCCGTCCGCCATTTTTGTAGTTTGATAGCAGAAATCTATCAAATTAAAGATGTCAATGACTTGTCTATCCAACATGTTGGAGCCAGAGTCTGATTGAGAGCAGCAGAAAGAAAACGGCGAACCAACAAAAAGAATTTTTATTGTGACACAATCAGCTCGGCAACAATTGTTATCAACCAGAAATGTATTATTGTCTTCGGTAACAGGTTAAAGAAATTTGATAAGCTGTGATTTTTATCCATATTTATGTCTCTCATGTTTGTTTGCTTGGTTGCTTGCTTGTTTGCTTGTTTAACTTATATAAATGTTCGCTTTCTACTTTCCACCCAGGAGCTGTTACAGCAAAATTTCAGAATCTGACCACAGGGAGGCGCAAGCGGTTCACGTTTTAACTGTCAGGTGACCCAAGTTAAAACAATTTGCAAATATGAACTTATTGGTTGGTTTATGATAACATTACAGAAACATGTAGAGCCATAAAATGTTTAAAACAAAACACTTAAGGCAGGATGGAGAGATTGATTTACCCTTTGCGTCCAAATGAAAAACATCGTCACTTTTATATCAAACAATGAATTATCTTTCAAATGGTGCAACTTATACACTGCAGATCTGATGAGCCACTTTGCTATTAAATTATTTGTTAAAATGTATCCAAGAAAAAGCGAAGTCACATGACAAATACGTTAATGTACGGTTGTCATGGTAACGACTTCCCTCATGCAGCAGCGTAAAGGATGCAGAGAACAGTCCTCCGCGGGGATCCAAGGAAACAAACATTTCACTTGAATCATTTGGGGTGAGTTAGACTTATTCATTTAGAGGACACTGTACCCTACCAACGCTCTGTGTTTTCAGAGAATAAAAAACCCATAAGGGTATTTGAGGTGAGTGAATAGTATCCAAGGAATCTTCATGTCTATTATTGGCTGCATATTACGAACAAAATGAAAGTACATGTCCGGTTACTACATATCACAATAAAACAGCGATCGCAATCCGAAAGGTGGAAAAGCGTTGAGGGGAGGTAGGAATCTAAAATAATCAAAAGTGACACTAAAATAGTGTAATAGTTTGTAAAAGTAATTACATTTTATTCTATTGATTCACAGTTTTGTGATTTTGCCTTTATTTGAACGGGAATTGCCTATTTCCGGTGTAGTATTCGATAGTTTTATGAAACTGCAGCCAAGGCAGCTACTCCAGTTTTATCATTATCCAAGCAGTTGCACAAACGCCATCCGGCTCTTATGTCGGCACTTCCACTCACGTTACAATGCGGCAACCTACCATATGAGGAAAATTACCCCCATAACACCAAATGTTATTATGGCCAAATGTTGACAAATTTGTGGTAGGCAGACTGTTCAGAGAATAAATACACCCATTACCACACATTCTTCTTTAATTGCAGTTCATGCATATATAACTTGTTATAGTTTATAGATTGTCTTGTTTCTTTAAGGGCCATCATGCAGGATCACAGGAATTGTATGAAGCCATTTCCACCAGTCAGCAACGACAGGATCATCTCAGAATTCCCCCAAGTATATCCTTATTTTTTATATTCAGTGTGGTAATAATAATTTATTTTAAATAGATGTAGGTCCACCAGAATCTTTGCACTGTGTTTACAGTTTTGTGAACAGGAGTGTCCAACCCCAGTCCTAGAGATATACTGTCTTCAGATGCATCCCTGCTCCCACCCAGCTGAATTACCTCTTCACCCATTCATAAAGTTTGGGAAATGCTTGACTAAGAGCCATTAGTTTGATTCAAGTGTGTTGGAGAAGGATTGCGTTGAAAGCCTGCAGGACCGGAGCTGAAGACCGTAGGACAGGGGTGCTCAAGTCCAGTCCTCAAGAGTTACCATCCTGCAACTTTCAGATGCGTCCCTGCTCCAACACACCTGAATCAAATGAATGGTTTGTTAGCAGGTCTGTTCAGAACTGATCCTGGTCGCATAATAATGCGATTATTTGCATTATTATATGCAAATAATCGCAAATAATAATGCGATTATTTGCATTCTTTGCAAATAATCGCAAAGAATGCATCTATAACTGTGGGACAGTAGCTCTCGAGGACTGGACTTGAGCACCCCTGCCGTAGAATACAAGTGACTATTTTACTTATATCAGTGGGACCAAAGGCAGCCATCTGCCTTTGGTGTGTTTGCTTTTTCCTTGATTTAGCACATTGAGGAAAATGATTGTTCATTAGGCCTCTGCTGAATTTTGACATGCTGAGGAGGAAACTACGCTATTTGGGAGTTTCCTCCTCAGGCAGTTTGCCTTAAGGACCAGGGCTGGGAAATACTGAAATGAATGTCACCACATTATCCGATGTAGAGACAGACTTGATTTTGGAGTTTTGGTTACAATTTTATATATTTTATCTCACTTTTCTCATTAGCATTTAATATATCTATTTATATATTTGAAAGTGGCGCTTTACATTTTTTGTAAGATTTCATGTGTGTATGTGTGCTTGAGTGAGTTAGATTGTATGTGTGTGATGTTGTCACTGTGTGCACTGTGAGCTACTGTAACCAAGGATAAATTCCTTGCATTTGTGAATGTACTTGGCAAATAAAGGCTGATTCTGATTCCGTTGTTTTCAGTGCTACACTCCAGAGGCCTCCTTCCAGCTAAAGACAGACTGGGACATTCGGGCTAAAGTAGCCTTTAAAGACCAAGCTGCCAGGCTCCAGTCGTGAGTCTCCAATTGTTTTTTGTTCCCAATTATGATGAACGCCACTTTGTCACCCATAATATCAATTAGAAAATCTATGTTCTTTTGAAAGATGGGATCACCATAAAATGTCTAAAGTGGTGGTTGTTGGAGACCTCAATGTCGGAAAGACCAGCCTCATTAAAAGGTAATTAAATGAATAGCTAAAATGTGTATGTATATATAGCTCAGAATTCAGCCTTCAGCTGGAGTGTATGGGTAAACCTTTTTATTCCCTGAGGGAGTTTTCCTCAGTTGTTTCGATTGATGTTTATATTCCATCCCAGGCCCGTGATTGAGAGGTTAAAAACCAGTTAGTGGAGCTGATAATGGCTAAGGAGAAATGACACCCAGACTACATTATAATGGTCTTTCTTTCAGCATTTTCTTTTTTTATTGAAAAAAGAAAATGCTGTGTTTCTGCGTATTATTAAATCGCAATCTTTTTTTATTTGGTGTTATCTTTTTACTATTAAGGAAACCCACCATTTGTAATGCTAGTGGATAAAGGAAGCGTTTAACTTCTTTTTTCCCCCCCAGATTTTGTAAGGATGTCTTTGAAAGAGACTACAAAGCCACAATAGGTGTGGATTTTGAGATTGAGAGGTTTCGGATATCGGGAGTACCTTTCTCTCTTCAAATGTATGTGCTATAAAACAAAATCAAAACCTCCTGCGTGTTTTCCTCTGTTTTGATCTTTGATATTTTCTTCTAGCTGGGATACAGCAGGGCAGGAAAAATTCAAATGCATTGCATCTACATACTACAGAGGTGCTCAAGGTGAGATATTTTTGTAATACCTTTCACTGTTCATTGCTGAATGAGACACTTCACATCTTGAGTCATATAAGCCAATTAGATCCTATTGATTTTGTCCAGTGATTGTCACAGTGTTCAACATGGCAGACATTCAATCCTTGAATCATGCATGGTAAGTATTTTTTTTTTCAAGTGTTGTAGAAAATGAGAAATTATCAATACTATTATTGTTATTGTATGGAAGCACAGCAAAATAAATTTTGTTGGACAGGTGGCTAGGGCTGCAGCCATCATCAGTGGTGCTGCAACTTAGATTAGCCCTTTACATTATTTCTTTAAGTAAAAAAAAGCTAACCTAAGCTGATAGACACGTCATGGAGAGAATTAAATAGAAATAAAGATCTACGGTAGTTTTAGAAGCACTGCAGAGATTTATAGCTGAGATCGGAAAATCTGTTGACTGGACACCTTAGTCAAGCACTCCACAATATCTGGCTTAATTGGAAAGTTGCATAAAAAAGTCTGAACTGCAGTTTACCATAAACTTCATTACATACAGGGAAGCTAGGGAGAGTTAATGGGAATGTGAAACAAACTTAAAAAAAATACTACCGTATATTCTGGATTTTTAAATGTTTTTAAACCATCACTTAAAATCCCAATTAAAGACATTGAAGTTTGTGGTTGTAACGAGACAAGATGTAGAAATGTTTATGCAGTATGAATACTTTTGGCAGGCACTGTAGACAAATAAAAGCCTTATGCTTGATCATAAACACAAATTAGTATTTTACTTCCGTCATGTTTGATGACTATGTAAATTACCTGGATTACTGGTGGTTGGAAGGTTTGAGAGAAGTCTTGTTCGCATCAGTCCATAATAATATAAAATTTTAAATAAATTAAATTTATTCTAATTTAAATATGTGCTGAACATAAATGTATACAGTACAATTTGAGGGTCTTCTTTTTATAGTCAGTGGTTGGAGGAAGCCATGAAAGAAAATGATCCCAATTCCTGTTTCATCTTCTTGGTTGGCACCAAGTCTGATCTTCTGGTGAGTGTCTTCTGAATCTGATGTATACTCTGAAAGAGTATACATCTTCTGTTGCACAATTAACTTAATGTAAAGCCCTCAGATGAAAGACAGAGAACTGAAAAAGAAGCCATCCATATTGCAGCAGAGATGCATGCAGAGTTCTGGACACTTTCAGCCAAAACAGGTAAAAACATAGGCTTCATGCTGTCAGTGGTTTATGCTGCAGTTTAAATGGCTTCCATCCACTGAGTACAACACAAGTCTATGTTAGAACTATTTCCTGTCATTTTCAGGGCAGAACGTGCAGGCATTTTTCTTTAGGGTGGCTGGTTTGGC
The DNA here is from genome assembly GCA_902982915.1 of Phalloptychus januarius. Taxonomy (NCBI): domain Eukaryota; kingdom Metazoa; phylum Chordata; class Actinopteri; order Cyprinodontiformes; family Poeciliidae; genus Phalloptychus; species Phalloptychus januarius. The sequence goes on along the minus strand of CADWAE010000466.1, from coordinate 465,262 downwards.
TTTTGAAAACTGTATAATAAAGGACATGGAGAAAGGTGTTCCAGCTAGTATTGGCTGTGGGAATGCTATCAGTGAGTAAATACGTCTGATAATGTCAGAAACTAACAATGAATGAATATACTTTATTAATCCCTGAGAGAAATTCACAATAATAGTTTTTGTTTAGACATGAACATGTGTGTCTTGTCAGAATCGGATCGTATCACTCTCGCAGAGGACACATCTCCCGAGGCGAGGAGAAGATGCTGCTGATGGAGTTTGCCTGTTGACAGCACACAGATGCAGCTGCAAAAATCAAAGCAATTAGCCATCTTCCACCAGACTGAAATGTGCCTTATTGCTTACTATATATGTTTTTTTTCTTTCTCGAACCACCATGTATTTCTAAGTTTAATAATTCAATCACGTCTTAATGGGTTGACACTGCCAGTGTTTTTCACATTGCATGTCGTATTACAATAAACTCAAATTATGTCCTGAATATGTGGACATTAGGCACATAAAATACAGATTTAGAAGGATTTAGTATTTTAAAAGTGAACTACAGTAACTGCTAGGAAAAGGCACATATTTTCTTTGCTGAAATTCTTCCTGTAAGCAGATGCATAACGTCTTTCTGAGTCTAAGCCGGTTGTTCCTTTAATCAGTGTTTAGTGGACTACGTCTCATCCATCTTGTGTAAAGCACAGAGGAAATATGTATTATAAAACGTATGTGTATCAAAAGTTACGGTCATGTGAATGGTTCTAAATGTTTATAAACTATGACCTCTTATGATGAACATCATTGGAGACATTGTTCCGTTGCCTGGAAGTGGGTCACCGGGACCCCACTATGGAGCCAGGGCTGCATGTGGGGGGCACACTGGCAAGAGCCTGGTGGTCGGGCCTTAACCCATGGAGTTTGGCCAGGCACAGCTCAAAGAGGAAACTTGGGCCCCCCTTTTCACCACCACCTGTGGGAGGGGCCACAGGGGCTGGGTGCAGTGTGGGATGGGTGGAAAGCACAGGGACCTTGGCAGAAGTGGATGGATGGATGGACATAAATTAAAACATGGGCAAATATTCTAATCGGTGAACCCTTGTTTCTTATAAACAAGGGTTCCATATAAAGAGACTAGTATTTTAATTCTTGAACAATCCCCTGACTGAAGACTCTATTAGAGTAATTATATTTTTCATTTAATGGCTTTCATTTTTGCACACTGAGCTCCTGAACAAGTCTTTTTTAGCCTGTTCAGCGTTGCTGTGAAGCTAATAGCCTCTGTTGCCGGGAAACAGGCTACATCCTCCTCTGGTTAAACATTTCCCTATTTCACACAGCTCATTTAAATTGTCTGGGTCAGCAGTCTTTGCTACTTTTTCGATGTTGGTGACTCGGTAATTCAGTGAATCGAATCAGGATTCGTGGAGCAAGGACACATCTAAAATGTGCAGTGCAGTAGACCAAAATGACACTAAACCTTAGTTTACCCTTTTTAACATTGTTTACAAGTGCAATGACCAAAATCCCAAATAGTTGATTAGATCAACTCATTTGTCCACACATTTGGTCTGATTTTCCACTTCTATGCAAATACCTACTATTGACACTGTTGTGTAATGTTTTAGACTCGGAAAAATTATGGTAAAATTATGGTAAAACATTTTACCAATGGGAGTTTACTGGGTGCAACATATTCATGATCTAGAGAAGTAAAAAAGCCAGAAAGCGAGGAAGTTTAATAAATGGATATACTACATTTTCCCATTGGAAGAGTGCCAAGCTCTGGAGCTACTGTCCTGCAATTTTTAAATGTATCCTTTTCCCGACACGCCTAATGAATTTGTTGAATTCCGTCATCAGAATTCAGCCATTCAGCTCTGGTAATGAGCTATTTGTTTATTTCAGATGTTTTGGAAAAGAAATGCAACCAAAAAAGGCAGGGTAGTGATTCTAAACAACTGATCTTGGGCACTCCTGCGTTAGAAGTAAGTTGTCATTGTTATTTTAAAGCTGGCGCTGTAAAATGCCTTCACACACCGAGTTTTAGACTTTTAGTAGGATCAACTAATAACAGCCGAAGTGAGCGCTCTTTCAAAAGAACAATCTTCAAACAGTAGAGAACCAATCACGTTACAGCTTTGGATGTTTGTCATTTAGAGAGCCAATCACGATGGAGGGTTGGAGGAAGTGTTGAGACTATTTTAAGCTAGGAGTAAACATACGTACAGCCTGAACGGTTCTCATTGCTGTAATTATATTAAAATGTATGTGAGAATATACAGAAACGTCACGAATTGTTCTGAAGGGTTCGTGTCAATTTAGTGGTCAATTGACACGAACAGGTGGTCAATTGACACTGCAGGTCAGCTTTCTCGGAGTCCCATGCTAGACGGCAAACGTAAACTTTCCAAAGCTGCTTCTGGGAGTTGGGTCTCCCAGTGTAGTCAGGTACGATTACATGCAGTTTTTATTCGTTGTTATAAATCTGTTAGCTTTTATGTTTTCAGATTGTACTTCCAGCATCGACTTACTCCAAGGCATCAAGGAACGTAAACTTTTGGGGTTACATGCTACATCTGTAGAAACTAACGCTGCACATCACCACAATCACATCATCACCACAGTGAAAAGTGCCCCCTCGTGCTGTGGGGATGCCAATATACAGGGAAGCTGCGTGGAGCTAAATACAGCGCAGTCGTGGACGAAAACCTCCAAGATTTAGCTTCTAGCTAAACACTCAGCAAGAGCTAGTTTAGATCAAAGCATGGTCATGTAGCCCAGAAAATATCTATAAACCTTTGAGAGTCTAAATAATTTGGGTTTATAATGTGACAAAATCTGAAATGTTTAAGGGTAATGTATACTTTTGTCGGTCACTACTTTAGTTCTAGCTTAGATGAAAAATAATCTGTATTGGCAAACTTTTCTTTCTTTAGCTTTTCCAGCATGAAGACAAATAAGTCTTATAAACTCGTACTGCACAAGAAAGGTTTTGGTGGAAGTGGTAAGAAGAAACTTTGAATGCCTCAATCAGAACCTATTGATGTAAATGTTTATGTTGAAAATGAGTTTATTCACTGAGCAGATGATGAGCTGGTTGTCAACCCAAAAATCTTCCCCCAAGTCAACCTGGGAGACATAATTGAGATTGCTCACCCTACAGATGACTACAGGTGAGATGACCTAAAAGAAGAAATGAGGATCTGGATGGCTTATATTGTTTTGGGGAACTTTTTTTATTTGTTGTTGACACTCATTGAGTGTGACATGACTTTGTGTCTTTTGGTTTGCAGTCCTCTTCTGCTTCAGGTGAAAAGCTTAAAAGAGGATCTTCAGAAAGGTAAATAACGTTTTATCCTGCACGATTAGTTGCATTGACTGAGGCTTGGTTGTTGCAGCAGTGGTAACCATCAGGAGTACAGAACTATAATCATTTATAATTCACCTCTGCGAGTCTGCCCAGGACAAGCCACAGCTGGCTGGTATACTGTAACTAGCCACCATCAGTGTGTGAATGTGTGTGTGAATGGCTGAATGTAGTGTAGTGTGAAGTGCTATATTAAGTCCAGAGGACAAGTACAGGCCATTTACCATAATATGGGGTGCACCAATGAATCCGCCCCAATTTATTTCATTTTGGGAGATCGGTGATCAGCTGGTACTTGCATGTGAAGCCGATCTCATCCACCAATATTATCTGCTTTCTAAGAATCAACCACCATCTCTTTTTACTCTGCAGTGAGAGAGTACTGACTCACAGTAGCTGTAACCCATCAGGTTACAGCTACATATGCGCGCGGCTAACTATAGTCACCCCACTGTTGCCAATTTAGAAACCATGTTGCTATACTTGGTGACTTCTGATAAATCAGAATCTGCAGACCAGGTTTTTTAGTGATTGGTGGTTCCTTCATATATAAATCTTTCTTGCTCTCAAAATGTTGGCACTTTTTTTCATCTTAGTTGATAGTAGGAAATTTAAAAAAAATTCTTAGGTCTTTGGCCACCTTATTTTTCTGAGTTGATGTGAACCTTGTGCAGAGAAATGTTAGTTCTTTTTTGTTGTTTTGTCACATTCTAAGTTTTTTTTTTTACATCTTGGAGCATAAGAATTGAAATCTACCCATAAGTCTCCTGATACTACAATGCAGAGGCTTTGCAATCACTTCATGCTTTGCATCATCATGCTGGACATCATCTTCTTTTGCAGAAACCATCAGTGTGGACCAGACTGTAGCACAGGCTTTCAAGCTTCGTGCCTATCAGGATGTTATTGTTAATATAGTTGACCCTAAGGTATACTTATTTTGGCTGATTGTAGCTTTGTTCTTCAGCTGGTAATGCAGAATCCTTTAAGTTTTTTTGTTTTCCACCAAAAGGATGTAACACTTGATCTGGTGGAACTGACGTTCAAAGATCAGTACATTGGCAGAGGAGACATGTGGAGGCTAAAGAAGAGTCTGGTGAGTCATGTGAATGCTGCCAATGCATACTTCACAATAAGAAGGAAATTTGTTCTATTTCTCCCTCCCTTGAGTTGGCAACAAGAACAACATTCTTTCTTGCCAGGATATGTCATAGATTTGTGAAGTTTTCATGGTTCCCTTTTACTGCAGAATTAAAGTAGAATATGCAATACCCAAGAAAAACGTTCTGTCCAGATAACAAAAACAGCCTCGTGAATTTCCCAACCAGGACTGAAAAAACAGAATTTTTAATTATTTTTTCAGCCCTGGGAGGTGGAACACATTTTTCTGTTATAATGTAGTTTTTTTTGGTCTTTTGTTTAATGCTGTGCGTAATTTATGTCATTTGTGTTTTAGGTGAGCACATGTGCTTATGTGACTCAGAAAGTGGAATTTGCAGGAATCAGGTACGTTACATTGGTTTCACAGCACTTCATGTTGAATTGACTTTGAACACTTTTTGGAGACTTGGGATTAAAAGCCTGAAATGTTGTTTTTTTTTCAGCAATTTAGCAGTTTTAATATATTTTTTAGTACTGTGCAAAATAAAATTGTGCAATGTAAGGACACATGACATTACAATATTGTTGTTCTACTTCAATTTGCCCTCCATCATTAACATTAACATTAACATTAACAGTCCACTGTTACTGTTCCTCTTGTGGTTTGTGATGTGGTGTCAAGATCTACATTGCACTCAGAAAATCTGTCATTGATTAATCAAAACTAATATGTTAGAGTCTCAGCCCTAAAATGTCTCTTTTAATGTCAGTGTGGGACAAAATGTTGTATAGTTTTTAATACAATATACAGTATGTATTGGTTTCACTTTTACTAGGCAAACCTGAAGAACAGATAGTTTTGTTAATAAATCTGATGACTAGCAACAATCATTTATTATTACTAGAGGTGTTGAAAAGATTGATTCTATAAAAAAATCACAATTCCTAGTCCTGGGAATTCTAAGACTACTAAGAATGCCTAAAAAAAAATTAAATTGATTTTGTACGTCTTTCCCACTCGTATTTATGAGTTTACTGCATATTGCATTATGCATTCACTCGACCACATAGAAAACCGTCATGCCCCCTGCATGTATTTTGAATAATTCTTTAGTATTTCTTTGTTTTAAAAAAGCCAGGTAGCTAAGCAAGCCTAATACTGGTGATTTAAGTTGCAAAATTTGATGCACAAACCTATTTTTGTTTCAATATGAACTGATGAAATTTGATGCAGTTTGGAAACTTGTATAAAGGAGTAGTTTTAAATAAATGTTATATTTGTTTACAGTGTTTTTTCGTTGTGTCCGTCACATAACGTAAACAGAATCTCTAGAGCAGGGGTGTCAAAGTCAAATGGACGGAGGGCCAAATAAAAAATTTAGCTACAAGCCGAGGGCCGGACTGATCGAATGTTCATTGAAATTTTTTTAAATGACGCATATAGTCTAGTGAACCTAATTGAACCTACTGAAAACCTAACAAATATATTCCAATATAATCAGATAAATAAAGCAATATTTTCTTATGGCTCTGTCAGTAATCTTTAATTTTCAACAGACACAAAAGACAAATTTCCTTTATATAAAAATCCCCATAACATGAACATTAAATGAAAGAAACCTGTATTATTCAAGGCACCATCAGTAGCTTATATTTTCTATTTTAGCAAAAGTGGGCTAAATTTACTTCAAAGAAAAAAATAATAGCAATTTTCTATCACTCCGTGGATGAAAATTGACAACTGGGCAATGTCAGAAATGTCGGTGCTCTCATCCACAGCCAAGAAATATGCGATGAAATCTTTTCCCTTTTTCACAAGCTGCTCTTTTAGATTGATGGACAACTGGTCTACTCGCTCGGCAATGGTGTTTTTGCTCAGACTCACATTTAAAAAGAGTTGCCTTTTTCTGGGCAAACTTCGTCATAAACTTTAATCATACAGTTTTTGATGAAATCCCCCTCCATAAATGGCCGGGCTGATTTAGCGATCTCTTCTGTCAAAATAAAACTGGCCTTGACAGCAGCCTGGCCTTGTGATTTGGCTTTTTTGAACAGAGCCTGTCGAGATTTGAGGCCTTGTTTTAATTCCTCGGCCTTCTGTAGCCTTTGTTCCATGTCCATTCTTGTTTTTGTCCGCGTGTTTTGTTTCATAATGTCTTCTCAGATTATACTCTTTCAGTGCCGCCACACTTTCTCCACACAGAAGACACAGGTTTTCCAGCTACCTCCGTGAGCTCCGACTCCCACCTTGTTTGAAACCCCCGGTTCTCAGTGTCCACCTTCCTTTTTGCCATTTTTGATGGGTATCTGAAAGTTAATTTTACAGTTATGCTGACGACTGTTGTGCTAATAAACACTGAAATGAAGCAGCCTATTGCTCGGTGCGTCACCGTTGCATTGTTGGAAATGTAGTATTGGTGCGTGTAAAAGATCTGCGGGCTGCCGGCTTGCTGCGGTCTGCGGGCCGGTTCTAATAATAAATCAAGATCATCCCAGGGGCCGTAAAAAACCTTCTCGTGGGCCACATCCGGCCTGCGGGCCTGGACTCTGACATATGTGCTCTAGAGTGTTTGCATATAAAATTGCTTTCTGAATTTAAAATTAGTTTATGAGTCAAATCGTGGCCTTAAAAATCAGAATCGAATCTCTACATTTTACACATCAAACCCTTACTGGGAAGATAAAAAAAGACACCAAACCAGGAACATTATTAATCAGTCAAATACAGTCTACAAAAGTTGTGCAAAGTCTTATTTTGTCAACATGTTAAGCAAACTGTTGAACAGCCTATCCTGACTCCATCTCACAGGTCTCAGACATCTGGTTAGTCTGGAGAAACATCGCTTCATATGTGCAGTTACACACAAAACATTCACTAGACAGGCTGTTTGACTCTTCTGGCTCTTATATTGTAGTATTTAAGTTTCTGTAATTATTTCCACAGTGTTTTCCATGATATTTCCGTGATGTTTAAGTTTATGCAGTGATCCAACTAGATCAGCCTTTGGAACATTTTTTCATTGAGACTTTCTAAGCTTCAAAGTAAACCTGGGTTGCTGAACAACTCATAACAGCTTGACTTTTCCTCCACTGCTCATCCAATCCACATGGATAAAAACATAACCTGCGACCTAAGTGTGTCTCAACCTGACATCAAAACTGATAAACTATGACATTTGGGGTGCTACTCTTCATTGGACACATTTAGATGAGATGAATGTTTGCTGTTGTTAACTTTTTGATGTTTTTGGGGATTTTTTTTTTCAGAGCCCAAGCCAGTGAATTATGGGTGAAAGGACAAAAAGTGACCTGTGGCTACATTAGTGAGAATACGAGAGTAAGTTATGAAAAGCTAATGAGTAAGGAGCTTTCCTGCTGAGTCATCCTCTTTTCTTGTTATAAAAGGCTTTGGTTCATATGGTGACATTTTTATAGATAATTTTACTGATCCATTGTTGTACACAGTCTTATGCAAACACTGTATTAGACTTAGTTAAGTCACCACCTGGACTTAACTAAGCAAATAGATACAAACCTCCTGTTGGATAATTGGTGCATGGGCAATTATCTTGCATCTGGCAATAGAATGCTGATCCAGAATGCAGCTGCTGATGTTCTCACTAAAACCAGGACGATAGAGCACATCACCCAGTTCTAAAGCCCTTCCACTGAGAGAATAGACTAGGCAGTGTATCTCCATATAAGTGACCCGATTTTCCATCCTGTAGACACTGAAACATCATTTCAGCACACCGTCCTTTCAGAAAAATGATGAAGGCATCTTTGGAAATAAGGAGCAAAACATCCAAGTCAATCCTCAATGCATTCTTCTTGACATTTCATCTTTGTAGCACTTCTTTCATGTTGAGTTATTAATTACACGAACATGATGTTCTGGTTTTTCAGGTGGTTTTTAGATCAACGTCTGCTATGGTTTACATCTTCATCCAGATGAGCTGCGAGATGTGGGACTTTGACATATACGGTATGTCAAAGTCATGAGGGTATCTGACTTCCAGCTCCTTCTTCTGCATCTTTATAGCTGGAGGTTTTACTGGAATGCTTTACTTTTAGGGGATTTGTACTTTGAGAAGGCGGTCAGTGGTTTCCTGTCTGACCTGTTCACCAAATGGAAGGTTTGTGTCTTTTAGTTGTTGTTTTACTAACCTCCAGTCTTCTTGACCTGTTGCTAAATTTATTCTTAAAGTGTTGTTCAAACGTCTGTTTCAAGCCCATTTTAATCATAAGGTTTTATGTATTGCAACATAGCTAAAAATAATAATCTGGACCAAGATTTGAAATCAAACAGAAGAAACCAAAATGAAGGGAGTTGGCGGGAACAGGTTCCCCTTATACAGAGGCTAGTTCTTAATGCAGCTGACCATTAAGATGATCAGCTTCAGTTCAGAGATCAGGAACCAAAGTGGTCAATTTAGTTTTTTTCATCTAAGACAGCTGGCCAAGGTTAAGCTGTAGCTTCCAGCATTCACCTCTGGCTCTCGGTGAAGCTTTAATCCTCTGCTCCCCTCTCTACTCATTCTCACTCTGCTTGCACTGTTTTTGTGCTGCTTTTTTTTCGAGCTTTTATTTGTACATCCTCCAAATCTAAAAATTATGGATCTGGTTAACTCATCTCTCAATGCAATTGATCAAATTTTCTAGATGAGAAAACTGGGGAGAGGAGAGCCCACTTTGTTTGTTGCCTGTAGATTGTGTGGAATAACCTGCCCCCAATATAGAATCAACACAAACTCTGGAGCTTTTTAAATCTCTTTTGAAGACTCACTCTCATCATCTGGCTTTTTGTACACATTGACCCAATTGTGTCACTTTCCTTTCCAGTGTATTTGTTAATGTAACAGTCTTTTAAAGTCTTTACCTTATATAATGTTAGGCTTTTCGATGTTTTACCTTTTGATGCCTTTTAGCATTTTGTGTATTTTTTCCCTTGTAAAGCACATTTTACAGCCTGGAAATGGGCTATGCAAATACATTTGACCTTGACTTTATTATTGTATTATTACGACTTTCTTCTCATAACATTATGACTTTATTCTCATATTCAATTTCTTTTTCTTCGCCTGTCCTAATACTCCATTATATGTATTCCTGTAATAGTTCAGGTTGGATGTTAAAAATCACCAAAAGTACAAAAATAATAATAATCATTTCCACAGAAAATTCAGCCAAAGCAACTTAAAAGACGATTAACATTTATAACATTTCATGTTAACAGGAGAAGAACTGTAGTCATGAAGTGACTGTTGTGCTGTTTTCACGCACATTTTACAACGCCAAAACTTTGGGTGAGTGGATAAGATGATGGATCTTATTCTCTGAGCAATATTAAAATAAAAGTTTGCTTATCTTGTTAAATCCGTCAGATGAGTTTCCTGAGAATGTAAGAGGATCGGTCAGGCAGAATCATGAGGGACGCTATTATGAAGACTTCTACAGGTAGGAAGACCAACAGAAGGAGAGCCCACACCATGGCCGTCTTTGATGGAAGCAGTCAACATGCAGTTTTGTGATCAGGGTCGTGGCTCAGAATGAGAGACGGGATGAGTGGACGTCACTACTGGTCACCATCAAGAAACTCTTCATTCAGTACCCTTTTCTGGTTCGACTTAAAGAAGCAGGTAATGGAGGAATTCAAATCATTTCTGACCTTTGGATCAGGATCCATTTATAACCCAAAGTTTTTGTTCATTTTCTTTGATGCCAGCTGGTTTTCCTGTGGGTTATAATTCTACTGCAGTGCAAGGAAACTATCTGGAGGCCATTAATCTTTCTTTTAACGGTGAGTGGTGTAAGACCGAACCTCTTCTTGTAACATTATGGCTCTGTGGGTCAAGACATTTCTTTGTGTTGTAGAAGGAGGTAGAAACATTTGACTCTCATACAGACTTTTACTATTCCTAAAATAGTTGCAGCAAATGGTTTTAAAGTATGAGGTTTAACCATTTGATGCAATGAAGCTACAGTATAGTCCCCCAGTTAGTTTGAATATATACTAAATGTATTAGAATACATTCTTTGTGTTGGTCTACGATATCGGTAAGACTATTCATCTAACACTATATAAAATGCCCTGGTACTTTACAAATAAAACCATGAAGCATAATCTTATTTAATTTTTGACATAAATGTAATAAAAGTAAGACAGTGTGTGACCTAATCTGATGTCAGTGTTCCTTTCGTTTCCATGGTTTTGGCAAGGCATCAAAAGAAAATTAGACCACTGATAACCATCCTGCTCCTGGTTAAGAGTAAAAGTTTAATGCTGCAATTATTCACTGCTAAGATGAAAAGGATCAACAAGTTTGATGTCTTGTTGATGCTTGTTAAAATATGAGGGCGTTAAGTCACCAGATTTATCGACTTGTTTGGATGATGATATGATGTTTACTTATATGAAAGTGTCATAATGCAACTTTGATTTAATTCACATCTTGATACGATGCATCTTATCCCAGTCTAGTATCCCAGTCTACTTTATTTTGCATAAAATAGGTGTATTTTATGCAAAATACATTTATATCAAAATAGATGTATTTTGCATAAAAGGCTAATATCTGTTGTACATGTCTCCCTCAGTGTTTGACAAGCACTACATCAACCGTAACTTTGACCGTACTGGTCAGATGTCTGTGGTCATCACTCCTGGAGTAGGAGTGTTTGAAGTTGATCGTCTGCTTATGATACTCACTAAACAGCGAATGATCGATAATGGTCAGTATTTTGTTGGAAGCGATCGTTGTCTCCTCACAACTGAAGGGAACATGTGAGGTGTGAATGAGGCAACCCATGAAGCCGTTTTGACCTGTTGTAGGTATCGGTGTGGACTTGGTGTGTATGGGTGAGCAGCCGCTGCACGCTGTGCCGTTGTTTAAGGTGAGACATTCTGAAGCATGAGTCTGTACTTGAGTTTCTATTAACTGTAAAATTGCGCAAATTTAAATTACGAAGATAAATTAACTGAATGGAAACGTCAGCTTAAAAAAAAATCATGGTTTTTAATAAAGTTGTTGTTCTAAGACAGGGGTGGGCAACTCCAAGCCTCGAGAGCCAGTGTCCTGCAACTTTTAGATGTGTCTCTACTCCAACATACCTGAATCAAATAATGAGGTCTTTAGCAGGACTCTGGAGAACCTGACTGCTCTTAGGAGGTGATTCAGCTGTTTGATTGAAGTGTTTTGGACCAGGGAGACAGCTAAGAGTTGCAGGTCACCGGCTCTCGAGGCCTGAAGTTCTGATCACACGATGCTTCATTTACAAGTTCTGCCCTGTCATTTCTACTTTAGCTGCACAACAAAACGACACCTGGAGACTCGCGTGTAGGAGACGACTACAATCTTCCCCACTGGATCAACCACAGGTAGGAGCAGATAACCGAGATGACAAATGGTAAAGCAAGAATAAATATTTAGAATTACGGGTGGAATTTCTTTAAAATCACACAGGCTAAAAATAACTCACAGAAGCTCAAATGTAAACACATACACTCTTACTAATATTTAGCCAGTTACAGAGAAAACACTTTCTGTTGCCATCAAAAAGCTTCTGACAAACATCTTACTATTCCTCTCAGAAATGATGGATGTCATTTCATTTGGATGGCTTCCTGGCAAAGTTCAGTTATTGTAATGGCCCTCAATGTTTGCCATCATGATGAGTGTATGGAGAGTTCTGAGCAGCATTATAGTGTAATATTCAACAAATTGGAATATAGGACCTGATGAGTCTCATTTGTCAAATAAAAAAAACTAAACATTTGAAAATAACGAACACCTATGCAGGTATCAAACATATTTTCATTAAGCTCATATTTCTGCTTTTAAAATAGTTTTTTCTTGGTCTAGTGTAAAAGTCTAAAAGTCATGTTTTTAGTGAGTATTAAGCAGAAAATCATCATACTTAGAAATAAAAACTTCCAAACATCCATCTGCATAATTAAACTATGTAATGTGTTTCACTGTGTCATAAAGTTTCTGAAATAAATGTGCTTTTCAATAATATTCTAATTAATTCAATAGGTCTCCTCATATGAATGGGTCTTTTATCAAGTTATTTTCTTCTGAAAAGTAGCCAATTTCTCTTTTACTCAGTCAATATTTGACATTCATCTTAAAGCACTGAAATGTTTGAAATGTTCTGTCGTTCTTTAATTCTAAGATAATTACTTTGAAAATGAATCTTCTGCTTCAGGATGAGTCCATTCATGTCATTACTGTGATGTGAATGAGTAAAGTTGTTGTTGTTTCTGCCCTTAGCTTTGAGTGTTTCTGACTTCAACTGTACGATAAAGAAATCAGGGTTAATGTTTCTTTTCTACAGCTTCTACACGTCCAAAAGCCAAAATTCCTGCGGCTCTTTCACTCCTCGGATCAAACTGGCTGGTCGGAAGGTACGTCTTCTAGTCTGTCTGACTAATCCATTTACTATTAAGTTTTTTTGTTAGCTAAACATCTGAACTTACTTTGGTGAACGCTGATTGTATTTCTAGCCTCATGCTGAGATCCAGAAGAGCAGCAAAGACCCCTGTAAGTTACCAGTCACCATCTCACCTATTTGATCTGTTAGAAGGAATCCCATCCTGACATCATGGACTCTTGTAGCTCTTTGTTCTCCAAAGGACTCAGACAACAGCCTCCCTATCCAGGTAGATTACGATGCCTATGATGCTCAGGTGTTCAGACTTCCAGGTCCATCACGGATTCAGAGGAGCACCAACTTCAGGTAATCCAGATTTTCTTTGTGCTGCTGATGTAGCAAACTATATTAAAACATAAACAATCAGTTATTTCTCTTGATCAGTCCCTTTCGAAAGGTCAATCTGAGAGAGTCTCTTCTATCGAACAACAGCTACTTCAGTCACTCAGTCAGTCAGTTTTATTTACAAAGGACCCTTCACACTAAAAGCAGCAATAAAACCTAACCCTAACCCATCCCAACCCCACATGGAAAAACACACAACTGTATGGAATATGCAGTTGAGCGGAAATGATCCAATTTAGACAATATAGTTAAAACGATGGGACTTGAGCATCCTCTTGAAGAGAGCAGCATTTTCTGCCACCCTCAGGTTTTCTGGCAGACCATTCCACAAACCGGGCCCATAATATTGCTTCCTCTCTTCTAGGGTGGGTCGAGACAAAGAGACGAGTGGCAGGAAGAGCTGGGGCTCTGTGGACATCAGCACCGGCATCGGCACATCTCCTCCCGTTCGCTCAGGGGGGACAGAGGAGCAGACGAGCCTGGCCTCCGACGACAGCCTGGGTCCTGTGTCCAACATGCTGCTGATCCCCCGGGGTCCTCCAGCGCAGTATGAAGTCAGCAGCTCTCTGGGATACACCAGCACCAGAGGTAACTTACTGTTCACCCCCGGCGCCTCCATCATGACGTGTTCACTGTGGTCACCTCCACGCTGCTGTTCAGAGTTACTGGAGAAAATGATGGACTCTCAGCGGGACTCCAGCGCCCCCGGCAGGTTCACAGTGGGCAGTGCCGAGTCCACCCTGCATGTCCGTCCTGGAGGCTACACTCCTCAGAGAGCTCTCATTAACCCCTTCACACCGTCCAGGATGCCCATGAAGCTGACGTCCAACCGACGCCGCTGGATGCACACATTCCCTGTTGGTGAGAAGACATCATGAATTCTTTTGATCATCAAATTGCACAAATTGAAATTCTGAAAATAAATTAGCTAAATGGGAACACACCAATTACAAAAAAAACTCATGTTTTTGCATTAGGATGAGGTGATTTTTTAGCCATATATTTAGCAACAAGGGACTTAATTTTTTTTTTTGCATGGGGGTGTGGGGATTGAGAAACACTGTCTTATGTTGTAGAGACATGTCTACTCTATGAATCAATAATCTTTGGGGAAAGTCAAAATGGAGGCTTCTAAATGCTGCTATTCACCTAATTGGCAACGTGTGTCACTTTGTACTTCAGGGCCTTCTGGAGAGGCAATCCAGATCCATCACCAGACCAGGCAGAACATGGCAGAGCTACAGGGCAGCCAGCAGAAAGACCCAACTCACACATCTGCTGAGCTACTGGAGCTGGCTTACCATGAAGCCACAGGACGGTAAGACATGCTGGGACCAAGCATGTCTCTCTATAGTTTCCACCTGTAGTCAGGGAAGAGGAAGAGATGCCGATTTGTCTTTGTCTTTAAGGCGAACAGCCTCCAGGCAAGCAGGCGAGAATGGCCTGTACATCTGTGGAGGAACGGAAGAGTTCACTGGGAGTCCAGGGAGCAACAACAGCTGTGGTATCTGACTCAAACAGCCGAACTGCTGCCTCCTAGCTCTGTAGATTCCTGATGCAGCTCTCTGTTTCTCCCAGTGGGGAGCAGGTTAAGAGTCAGACACTCCACATTACTGACACTCCGCTACTTACTACAGTCACCTAGTTAGTTAGAACGGGACTGTTCTCTCTGATAGCTAGAAGAGCTGTGAAGCTCACAACTAAGCAGATTTATATATTTCAAAATGCATTTTATATGATGGCACATCAGGCAGTCAAAGCCCTTAGAAGGTTTGTTAGAGAACAGGTGAGCAGAGATGCTCTGGTCAGAAGAAACTCTTTACTCTAATCTCACAAGGAGCCCCAAATTATTAAAAAATAACATTAAATGCAGAAGTTTACAAATGTTTTGTTTTCCCTCATTAGACCTGATTTTGTTTATTTTCACATATATTAGATTCTTATATGACCTCGGCTAAGGTCAAATAAAAGCACTTTAAAATGTTAGGCTGCTTTAAGGAAAATCTCTATAAAAAACACTGCATGTGTCATTAGAGTAAATAGTGAACCACAAACCTCATAACTGTGCTGCTTTCTCTTTTGTGTGATTGTGAAACTGTGTGCAGGACCTCTGAGCAACCGAAGCTCCTCCTTCCAGGAGTTCTCCAGCGGTGCTGATCCGAGTGAGTCCGTCCAAAACATTGCTGGGTTAAAATGAGATCTTTTTAAAGCTTGTTCAGATTGTCGTACAGCTTCACCAGCAGGCTGAAATTGTTTTTAATCACCAAACTGATGATGACCATAAACCTTCAGAGGTGTGTTTAACCTGTGAGGGCTTATTGAGCTTTGGCAGCAGGGTTCTCCAGTGGGCGTCTGTTGACAGGGGTCGCAGGTAGAGACACCGCACACAGGTCATGTGGTTTGGGATCCTCCTCCCTCTTTCCACTTCCTTCTCGGCTTCTTTCTTGAATCTCTCCTGGTACTTCTGAGTTTTGTTATCTGCAGCCAATCAGTTTGAGCTCCTTAATTTCCCCTCACCACATTCTGTTTGTATTAAACTTAGTTTATGTCTGCGTCTTATCTGCATGGCTGCATGTTGAGCACACATCTCTCTCTCTCTGAGGATAATTAATTGGGTGATTCTGTCAAACGATAAACGGTCTGCTACTTTGGCACAAACTTTCTGATTAGGAATTTTCCTACCTCCTCTTATTAGCATGTATAATGTGATTTCTCTGCTTCAATCCACTCAGCACCCTGACTGAGCTCAGGACTCACTTTCAGTTTGTTGTGGGTGATGTGGATCACAGAGTGACTGTTTCCGGAGCACAATCTGCATGTCTGATCACTGCTGCACAGCTGCGCCCCCTGTAGGAATCACCAGCAGGGGAGATGGAGTCAGGAAAAGTAACACTTCTGTTTTTCTTCCCCTCTCTTCTTCTTTTGTGTTTGCACCATCATCTCTTCTTCTTTTCCGACTTCATGTCTTCCCTATCTTTTCACTTCTGACTCCTGCCCTTTCACTCCGCTTCCGTCCCAAATCCCTCCCACACATGTGCCTCTCCACTGTGGGTACATGCCATGCTCTTTGCGGTGGGGATTTTTGTGTCTGTGTGTGAAGCCCTGCTGCTGTCTGCACCCCCGACAGTGCCCAGCTTCTGCTGCACGGTGGGGGTGGACTGGAAGTCCCTGACCACCCCAGCCTGCCTCCCCCTCACCACCGACTACTTCCCTGACCGTCAGACGCTGCAGAATGACTACACTGAAGGCTGTTACGACCTCTTGCCTCACAGTGATCTAGAAAGGTAAACAATGTGAATGGGAAATTTGCTCCTATATTGGTGCACGAGCAGATTAGTGTAAATGAACTACTGTTGAGGTCAGTGAGGAGTTTTTGTGAACTGATCAGTAATGGTGCTCCAGAGTTGGTACGATCCGCTTCAGAGGATTCCGAAACTGTAATACAAGAAATAATAAGTAAATTCTAAAATGGTTATTATTTTCCAAATAAATGTCTAACTCTTCATTCCATTCAGGAAGATAAAGTCGTTTTTACTTGTTTTCCTCCTGTTGATCTTGACTGTTGACTTTCTCTTTCCTTTTTACAGACGTGAAGATGAAGCTCCAGTGATGACGGCGTCTCAGGTGTTTGAAGAGTTTATCTGTCAGAGGTTAATGCAGGGATATCAGATAATCGTCCAAACAAACAACAGAAAACCACCTCCTGCAGTGGCCACGCCCCTTGGCAGCAGCCCTCTGTACACTAGAGGTAACTACATCTGGTTCTAACAAGAACTAACAAGTTACTAGCATGAGGAAAACACAACACAAAGTTAGACTTCAGAAAATAACTTCCAACAGAAAATGAATACTTTTTTAAGCACAGTGTTAAAACAACAGTTTTCAACATCATCTTTGTCATGGTCAGTGCCAGGCATGGGGGATGCAGCCTATGAAGGGACAGAAAAACACTAGAAAAAACCCACAGCATTTTGCCATTGTTGTTGCCCCAGGTCTGGTGTCTTTGCGTCGAGCGGAGGAGGAAGAGACGGTTTACTGGCTCAGCATGGGCCGCACCTTCCATAAGGTCTGCCTCAGAGACAAGATCATCACTGTGACTCGCTACCTGCCAAAGTGAGTGCTTCTGACGTCACCCAAAAGAAATCTCAACTCTTGAAACCTGAAAAAAACTACAGTTGATTATCTGATACTCCAGCAAAAACCGAAAAAAACCTAACTCAATGACTGACTGACGGCAGGTTATGACATTTTGGTTTGACTTTGTTATTGGTTTTAAAAAATGGAAAAGAAAACATGTTCTAGGGGGAATACTGTTTACAATCTTTGGTTTCCAATTTAAAACAAGGAAGTGAGGACTTGGTGTGTGTGCCTGCAGGTATCCGTGTGAATCAGCTCAGATCCAGTACAGCTACAGTCTGTGTCCTCCACACTCAGATGCTCAGTTTGTTTCCTGTTGGGTGGAGTTTGGACACGAGCGGCTGGAGGAGTACAAGTGGAACTACCTGGACCAGTACATCTGCTCAGCTGGCTCCGAGGACTTCAGGTGCACACGAATGAATGCTGCCACGGGGCACAAGCGGCGATAGCAATAACATTGGTGTACAGGGAACTGTCACATTCTGGCATTTTAGGAAACAAACTTTAATGTATCTGGTGGGATTGTATGTGAAGGATCAACACATGTTGATGTTGGTTGATACTTACACAATTTTACCTACCAATCTTATCTATATCTCCATAGGCGTCTGAACATCAGTCGCTGTCCTCTTTTGCTCTGCAGTGAGAGAGGACTAACTGACTGACTCGCCCCCCAGGTCAGGTCTGCACAGGGTTGATAATGTTGTCAACTTGACGACTTTGTTGCTATACTCCAGACAAAAAAATTGGTAAAAAAATGGGAATGGGCAAGTCAGGATTGTAAAAGATCAGTGACTGATCAGAAAACTGCAGTTGGTGCAAACCTGTTTCCTTCCATACTTGAATGTGATGGAGTTTTATTGAGGCTAAAGGTCAGGGTGATGACAAACTCAAAGAGGTGGAGCTCATCACCAAAGATAAAAATAAAATAATAAAGGTTTTGAGTACAATGAGGACTTTTATATTGATTGTTGCAGTTGTTGATTAGCAGAATGAAACCACTGCAGATGTGTGTTTGAAGCCATGTTGAAATGTTTGCCTCTGCCCAACAGCCTGATCGACTCACTGAAGTTCTGGCGGACCCGCTTTTTGCTGCTGCCGGCCGGAGGGGCTCGGCGGGTGGCGGACGGGGAGGGACACTGGGACGTGTATGGAGAGGGGGCGGGTACTGGGATGGGCAGCTGTGGGGACTGGGTCCTGCTGGACGGCTTCATTCGCTTTGTGGAGGGCCTCAACCGCATACGGCGACGGCATCGATCTGACAGGATCATCAGGGTGAGGCTCGTCTCATGACCTTTTGAGTCAGAACCAATGTTTACTGCTGTTTAGGGCTCGATTAATTGATTACTGTAATAATTGTCAACTAATTTAGTAATTGATCAATTGTTAACTGGTGCAAGCAGACTCAAAAAAGACCATTTGTTAAAAGAACAACATAGTCAGAGCAGTAATGAAGGCAAAACTGCACAAAAAGTATACATTTTGTGCTGATAAAAAAAAAACATTTCTCTGCAAATATGCATATTTATGCTTGTCAAGTGGCACAATTTTAGCTTCACCTGGTTCAAAGTCTTGAAAAATAAAATCTCTTATTAATAATTGGATAGCACCTTTTGCTATCCAAACAGTGAATAGCAAAAGGTGCTAATTGGTGCTATCCAATTAGCACCTTTTGCTTCACTGAAGTAAATCTGAAAGAAGTGCAGCAGAAAGGACTGAGCTTTTCACATGCTGCTGTTGGGAGAATCTTTAGCTGCTGATGCGTCTTTTGCTATAAATGAAATGCTCTTATTGCACTTCAGACAACAAAATGAATATTTTCTGATTTATAAAAGTAAATTAATTACGTGTGTATTTGTATCTTTAACTGTATTTGTGATATTTTATAAAAAGGCTTAAATGACAAATGTGCCAGTTTTTTTTATCTGATCAATCATCAGAATAATTGATTACTGCAAAGTAATAATAATGGTGTGTTCCTGTGGTGTGTGTTACTAAACAGCTCTATATTTATAATGTACATCTCGAGCTTCTTCTCCAGCTCTACTGTAATTGATGATCTTTAAAAGCAGAACAGTCTCTGTTGTCCGTCTCTTTTCCTGATTCAAGGTTTCCTCCAGAAAACTTGCTAAGCCTGGTGATTGCGCGATCATTCATCCGTTGTGTTTTTGAGTTAAAAAAGGCTTAAAGTTCACTGGAAATGTGAAAATATCTCTTGATAATTATGTGTTATTGAAAGATTGGAAGATTAATACCTGAACACCAACTATAAAATCTTTTAAAAAAATACAAACCTTATTTAAGCATTGCTTAAATGATTAAGCAATGCTTAGCCTGGTGGGGGCACAAGTAAAGCCTGGTGGCCTGCCAGGCTTATAACACACTGGGGGAACCCCTGCTGATTGTGTCTCTGCTGTAGCAGAAGGGCACACCCATGAAAGGACTGCAGGTCACCAGTCCTATCCCGCCCTACCCACCTGAGCCTGTGGCACCTCCACAAGGAAAGAGGGGCACTTCAGCTCTGACAGCTTTGCTGGAGATGGAACAGAACCAGAAGTAAGTATTGCTGGGGTGCTGAAGTACATCTGAAAGCATAAATATTTCTTTCCTTTGCATTATTAACTCCCTGTTTTCCTTCAGATCCCTGGAGGAACAACAGCAGCAGTTCAAGGCTACCCCTGCTGTGGGCGATCTGTCTGGCGTTGCCATGGCTCCTACTTATGTAGACAGTCCCCGTAAGGTGAGCATTTCTTCTCCGAATGCTTCAGGCTTCTGCAGAGAAATCAAAATTTAATTTAATCAGCATCATATCCGGGGATCAAGCAGCTGTCCTTTGCTTGTTTGGGTGTGGGGCTTTTGCTCATGTCTTTCTGCATCTGTTCTGCTCCTGTGGCTGGGCTCCGGGTGTTTGATTGTGGGTTATGCTCTTCCTGTATGCTGACAGGACGCTGCCTTTGTTTTGGATTTTATACGTAGCCCTCGCTCCTCCTACATCTATCACTCTCAGGTCAGTAACTGGACCCCTGGGCGTTGCTGGAGCTGTTTGGTTGGTGTGTGTTATGTGTTGCATCTCTTCATACTAATGCTTTATTATTGCTCGACTGACTCCTGCTGAGCAGCGACCTTTCAGATTTGCAGTGCCCGCTGTGTTATAGAGCCTGCGGCCAAGTAGAAAAGCCTCCATTCTCTAGTCTCATTTTCTTGTTTTAACATGCATCAAACAGCTGATCGTTTTGGATTTCACTCGATAAAAGAAAATTAAAATGGGGTATAAATAGATTAGTGGAATGTGTAATTTCAGTTCATGCTAAAAAAATTAAATGTAAACAGACAAAGATTTAAAGACGAGAGGCAGAAGGAAATTATATGGATTAAGAGCAAATTGTAAAATATTGTTTCTGCTGCCTGGATACTGAGCTGTTAGCATGATGCCGCCAGACAGCAACAGTCTTAAGTCAGAGGCCTCTTCAGATTAGTTGCAAAACTGACTGCTACTGGAAATCCTTCCTGCTCTCAGGATCATCATCCACAAAGACTATTTGAAGATACTTGGATGGTGCGAGTTATGAATCCAAATGGAATTAAATTAAGTGTTAAGAGAACAGTTTTGTTTCCGTTTACCACAATTAAGATTGGGAATACCATATATCTGCAGAAGAACAAAATTCAACTTTTTGCCAAGATGCTATACACTGCGTGGCATAGAACACACTTCTGCCATCATGACTCAAGGTGTTGACAGCATGATGCTGTCAACACCTGTTTCTCTAACCTCTGGGTTAGAGAAACAGGTGAGATCTGATAGGAAGATGGATTGATTTAAATAAATGACAGACCTTAGAGAAAACCTCTTAAAAGCTGCAAAACACTTCAGACCGAGGAGACTGGAACAGTTTAGATCAGAGCATATTGATATTAGAGTGGCCTAATCAAAACCCAGACCTAAGAAACCGTTTAGCACTTTGAATTACTGTTCACAGATGATCATTCCTATCATGTCGTTATTAATCAGGCCATCAATCTTTAAAAAGACTGTGATTTGTGTTAACTGCACTGATTTAGCCTGCAATTATCAGGCTAAATGAAGACAGAGATTAGAAATGAGCTATAACATTAGAAAGAATGGTAGCATGTAGAATTTGTTTTAGATTTTAGAAGGAAATGTTTCTGTGATATTTTTGCATTTAAAATCTCTTCTCACACTTCATGGTAATTCTCCTTCCCCTAAAATTCACCTTTATCTTTTATGATTAGCAGCTATTGGAGCTTAGCTTCACCACGTCTCAGAGCTACTACCTCCTTGTTCTCTTGTGTTAAAAACTGAAACTGTTTCTCTTTGTAGTGAAACTTTGTCACTGTTAGATGCATGTGTGTGTGTTGAGGTGGAAGCTGTCTTGGACTGTGTGTTGGAGTAATGCTGCTGTTCAGTAATGAAAAGTCCTGTTTTAAAAGCTTGGAGAATGTTTGTGCAGCAACAGGGAAACAGCTTTAGAGGAGAATAGTATTCATGATGTCGCAGTAATAAATTAATCGCATGATAAATGAAAACAAGCTTAATTTCAATTTGCGTTATTTGTTGTTTTTCTCTTTTCTCTCTTTCTGCCAAAATCTGGATGGTAAAATCTTCAGTCTGGTGCTTTGGTCTCAACTCGCTCATTCATTTGTTGTTTTTTATGTTTTCTTTTATTTTGGATATTTAAAATATCTTCTGGTTTCAGTAAATGTTCATTAGGATTTAAAGTTTATTGATCTTTTCAAATGTGTTTTTATTAGGCCATTATATTACTTGAAAATGGACTCCAACAACAATATTAGCATTTATTGCAATAATTCCTGGGGCAATTTATCATCCTACAAAATCTGTTTTTATAACAAGTCTAAGCCAAGTAACATTTCTTACTTACTGGTAGTTAGAACTTCAGCTTAACCATCGGTAAACGTGTTTAGATGGGAGTCAGGAAATGTTACAGTCAGGAAAATCAGCTTTAGGTTTTCTCCCAGAATAAATACATTCATTAATAAAAAGTGTCTGTAATTGTGTAGCTGCCTGCAGAAAACTCTGAGCCAGCAGAGAAAGTAGCCCAGGCGGGGACGGCAGCTGGAGCAGCGACCCCTGCAGGAGAAGCTGCAAACAGCAGCAGCACGGACACCAGGTCAGCCAGGCTTTACAGCCTGGTCAAAGTCCTCAAACTTGATTTCTGTGTGTTATGTGGTATGATGCCTCAAATAGTGAAATACACAGGAACTGGTGATCTCAGGGTGAAGAAGTGTTGCTAAGGGCTGGTCTCTCCACAGCGGCCAATCAGCAGCCGGGCCTCTCTGTCTGTCCTCCTCATCGACGCTGATGGAGATCCTGGAGGCCATCAAACATCCCACGTAAGATTGAAGTTGTGTTTGGAGTGATTCACTGCAGAGTTACTTTAATCACAGCGTTACTAGGGAGTCTGAAAAAGCTACTCCATCCAAGGTCTTAAATATTAGTAATACAAATATAACCATGAGACTTTATTATTTATATGCATATATATATATACCTAAGAGTGGCGCAAGTAATTAAATCTGCAATAAACACAGAAATATAAAACCAAATCTACCAATAATAGAGAAATTGAAACAAAAACATCCCAGTTCGGAGCTGTGATGGTGCAAGGGTTAAGCACCGCTCACATAAGGAGGCTTTAGTCCTCGATGCGGCTGTCGCAGGTTCCATTCCTGACCTGGTGACCTTTCCGCATGTCTTCACTCTCTCTCATTACCCTACTATCCTGTCATAGCACTTTCAAATAAAGGCCAAAAAAACTGTTAAAAAAATACATCCCAATTCAATCCAGTGCAGTTATATTCAGTTTATCGTTCCAGTTGGTGTATTTACCATATCAATTTTATTTATTGAGCACTTTAAACACCCACAAGACTTAAAATGCTGCACACAATCATATAATTCATATATGATTGAAATCAATAAACAAAGTAGTATATAACATAGTAAAAATAATCAAATACAGTAGAGCAAAGTCAACAGTTCAGATGGAGTCAAAGCGACGCCACTAAGATTAGTTGTTTTTGACAGAGGAGAAGAAACATCTGTATTGGTGTAGCTCCGCCCCTAGTTATCTGTCCTGTGTGTGGGGGTGTGTGTGTGTGTGTGCGTGCGTGTGTGTTTATCTGTCCTGTGTGTGGGGGTGTGCGTGTGTGTGTGTGTGTGTGTGCGTGCGTGTGTGTGTGTGTGTGTGGGGGTGTGTGTGTGTGTGTTTTCTGCTGGGTGCTGTAGGACCGGTGTGCAGCTGCTCCCAGAGCAGAAAGGCCTCCCACTCAACTCCTTCATAAGCGCTGAAGTTGTTCATTGGCTGGTCAACAATGTGGAGGGCGTGGCCACACAAGGCATGGCTGTGGACATTATGCAGGTAAAAGTGAAACAGCAGATGCTCCCTTTAGCTAAATGAGCACAAGGGAAGGTATGCAGGCATGGCATGCAGGAAACCTCAGGATGAAGTTATGAATGCACCAGAAATTGGCAAACTGGTGCAGGTTTACTGGAAACCTGTTTGGAGTCATTTAAAATGTGAAAGTATTTTAAGCTTCTAATGATGTTCAGTGCTCTGCTTTGTTTTGTGTAGAAAATGCTGGATGAAGGAGTGGTGGCCCACGCCTCCGGAGACGCCATGCGCACGTTCGTCTACGGCTTCTACTTCTACAGGATAGTAGGAGAAAAAGAAGGTACACGATTTTAACCCACTCTACCCACAAGGGACGCACAGTTGTTGTCTGGATGGGTCTTCCATGCCTGGCTTCTCTGCACCATGACATTCATGCAGAGGTTTGTCCCTGCAGGCCTCAACTCCCAGCTGCAGGCTGCTGGCGGCTGGTCTACTGCAGCCGTGGAGGATTTTGCCCTTTTCCAGAGAAAGTGGTTTGAAGTGGCATTTGTATTGGAGGAGCGGCGGCCCTGCGACCTACCCGCCTTCCTCTTGCCCTGGCTGCCCAGCCGGCCCGCCTCATACGCAAGTAGGCACAGCTCCTTCAGCCGCAGCTTTGGGGGACGCAGCCAGGCCGCTGCACTGCTAGGTATACCCAGCCCGCTCCTCCCAGCCCACGACGCCTCATCCCCATCCAGCCTCATGTGGGTCTGGACAGCCTGCTGTGGGGAACGGCCCGGGTCACACGGGGCCAGAGGGCGCACATGCTGCAGGAAACCCTGATTAGAAATTCAGCTCTTTGACTATCTCACCTATTTATTTATGAACTGTTACGGTTCACCTGATCTGCATTCTCTAGTGATCCCTCTAACTTCCACACACCAATTCTCTGATCTAAAGAAAAAAGCTCAGACTTTTCAGTTTGTGGCCAGATTCACCAAGAGAAACCATGCAGGGCTCCAATTCGCTCCTGCATTTCCTCTTCTACTCTAGATGTGGGTCAGAGTGAGACTATGATGATGGAGGACCTTGTTTCCAGTTTCATACAATCAACATAGAAAACAAAAATGTTTCACATGATCCAATTGTTTTAATGTACAATCCAATGCCAACTGAAATGCACCAAAAAGGCACCGAGCCAAAAACTCAGGCTACATCAGAGCCAGAAGTTCAACTCTGTTTGATCACATTTTTCCAATAAATGTTCATCTCTTGATTATGTTTCCAGATTAAATATGTTGCCCAAACTGAACAGTGAGCTCTACATGTACAAACCACCAAGTTTCTATTAATCCAGAAACGTTCCTCCATCTAACATTTAACAACGCCACCATCAGCTCTGAAACATTTTCAGCACCATTATCTGTCTTGTTGTGACACACAGATCCAGGGTTCAGCTCTCCTCACAGCAGGCTGCAGACCTGCATTAAGCAGCTGGTGTTCGTCTCCTGCATGCAGTAGCAGTAGTGATTGAGGGCCAAATCATTGATGTGATCTAAATTCCCCTCTTCTACACAGTCAGACCAGTGCATGTGAAGTGGCTGCTGTGACGTGGTCCAGTTGTAGTGATGTGGGGTAGGGTGCATGTTGTGGTGTTGGTGGCTGTGGGTCAGTAGTGCTGTGGTTTACAATGTCTTCAGCCGCTGCTTTCCTTTGTTTCAGCTGAAAACATTCATTAATCCTTGAGGTGTTTCTGCTTCAGCTTAATCTGTCCGCCTACAGCTTTTGCCTTACATCTGAATGTTTTCCTTGTTGCTTATCACCTTAAAAGTAATAATAATTCCATTTCAGATTTAAGATAGATAAGTTAAAATATCTGATAATAAAAAAGTCCATTGCACAGTAACTGAATAAAACCAGATTATAATAGAAAGGAGCCTATATATTTATAATTTTTTTAAGAGAATGATAAAATTGTGCAAATTGAAATTTCAAAAGCAAATTTGCTTAATGGAAACACACTAATTACAAAAAAATTCTCACATTTTTGGATAAAATGTCTTTTGAGCTAGGATGAGGTGGTTTTTCAGCCATATTTAAATTAGTGTGTTTTGCAGAACTGCAATGGAAACACTTTTTTTGCATCTCATGAATCATATGAACGACTGACTCATGAGATGCATTGCAGTTGTGCATGTTACTACACAACTGCAGAGAAGAAGAAAACAGGAAGTCCGTAGGAGGAAGATGGTTTGTTTTTTCTTTTTCTGGCTCCACCAGAGTTCTGACAGCATCAATCCCTTCATAAAAAGTTATGTGTCATTTGAACATAACTTTTTATGTTCTGTAAATTCATCGACTGCAATTTTCCAAAACGCCGCACACAGGCTCCAATGCCTGCATGAGATGGCAATGTCTCCTCTGATGGGTGATGCTAATGACTCGTCTCATGAACGAGCCTATTCAGGTGTGATTTTAGATCGATTTCTTATTTAATCTAAACACAGTAATCGTGTTCTTTTGAGATTAGCAAAAGATGCTTTGCATCCAAAGCTTTACACACCTTTATAATGGAAATGTGTTTTCAGTGTTTTTCTAAGGCCACGTTTTATGACTACCTTTAGAAGATTAATGGCGTCCAAGGTAATGATGGGTATTTTTTTTTAACCTTCATAAAAGAACCACAGACAACATAGTAAGTTTTATGGCCACGCTTTTGCAAAAGGAGAATGCATCAGCACAGAGGCTCCTCCGAGCCCTTCCACCAAGCGTTCTGCCCTTCCTTAGCTGGAGCGGACCTTTTATTCAGTCAGGAAGAGTGTGAACAGATAAACAAGATCCTTTGTCTCTGAGTGTTTCTCAACAGGAAGATAATAGACATGATTGGGCCGTAGGTGCGAGGCCGTGATCGTTATGCACTAAGGATTCTGTGGAGCCCAACACAGATGGTCTTGTCGTTTGTCCATTGTTAAGGAAAGATGGGTTATTAACAGGCCAGCCTCACCTGTCTGGGCTGGGGAGTAACACCTTGATGATTTCCTGGGTCAACGGCGACCTTTGTCTGCACACAGGTCGTCTGCAGACAGGTAATCTGGCTCAAGAGGGGAATAATCAAATTAATGTTGATTAAGGAAATATATGACATATACACATATAAAAATGATAATAATCTAAAAATCCCTAACAGGTAATATGCTCATATGGGTCCAATGTAGGATTACTTGGGTACAATTTAGACTCCTTTGGGAAATCCTGTGCGTAACCCTTGGCTGAACTTGCCTGTGCGTGTCAGTCAGTTTGGGAAATCCAGCCGTTTTATCCTCTTCAATTCCACTGAAGTGAAGACAGTAGCTGTAATCTTTATTTCCCCTTAAAGGATCGCTATGATCTTCCCCACAGTAGGACACAATCCAAAAGATAATGCAGAAAAATTCATGGTAGAATCAGTTTGTGATGTAGATTTAATGACTTAATTTGACAATACTGTCAATAATTTAAAATACTGAAACTATTTTTGGAAAGTGTTTCATCTAAATATTTGATCTGTATATTTTTGAGTTGTATGATGAGATTCATATGTTTTATCCTACAAACATCCAAATGTTATAGGCCCATTCCGAAGCTTGCCTTTGGAATGGATGCTAAGAACTTTACTTGATAAAGAAAAGTTCACCCCTATGGGATGTCCTCAGCTTCAACTCGGTTTTCATCAAATATTACACGGGAAATGTGTTTTAAAACTGGGGGAAAAAACAGTCATGTAATATCTATTTTTGATTATCATTGGGAACTGAAAAGAAAATCACAGACAAACAAGAAAACCTCCCATCCAAAAAAAAAAGATGGTCCATGTGGAGAGACTGTGAAAGTCACCAAATCAGTAGCATGTATGGAAGGTCAGTACGTTTCTCCCCATGTTTGCCTTGTGCTCTGGATCACTGCTTTGCATCCATCGCTCTGCTCTAACTGCTCCTCACTCCATCCAGGTCACCTTCTACTCCTTTTACTTCCTGTTGTATGTTCTCTCCACCCCCCCGACCCCTCGTTGTCCATCTGTCCTGCAGCTGCTACCGTCCCAGAGCAGAAAACGGTCACACTGGACGTGGACATCAATAACCGCAGCGACCGAACTGAATGGTGCAGCTGCTATTACCATGGCAACTTCTCTCTTAATGCTGCCTTTGAAATCAAGCTCCACTGGATGGCTGTCACTGCTGCAGTGCTTTTTGAGATGGTAACGCATCGGTTAACTGAACATGAAGGAAATGCAAAGAGAGTTGTTTTGTAAACTCTTCGAACTGTCAGACACACAGTTAGCCATCTGGAATCGACAGACTGGACTCTGAGGTTTCTCTGTTCTGATAGGTTCAAGGTTGGCACAGGAAAGCAGCTTCCTGTGGTTTCCTGCTGGTTCCTGTTCTGGAGTTCCCCTTTGCACTGACATCCTATCTGTATGGAGACCCACTGAGAGTCCAGCTCTTCATCCCGCTCCACATCCAGTGTCTGCTGAAGAACGGCAGCGACAACCTGTTCGAAGGTAGTAAACGCAGTCCGGCTTCTTAAACATTAGATTCCAGATACAAAAGGTCTGTAACCTCAACTTCTGGACCCAGTCTGGACTGATGACTCAGTCTGGTCTTCCTGATGCATGGACTCCATCATTTTGTTGATCCCAGTTTATCCAGCTGATTAGCTGTTTTGGAGGCCATTTCTGTCAAATCTTTTATCCATGTCAGTGTTCTGGGGCAGAATTGTGAGGTTTCATGGGGAATTGTCCCACTGAAGCTGAGTGTCATTGCCAAAGCTCTGCCGTGTGACTGTTTGAGTCCATCTCTGGTCTTCCTGTTTCCAACAGGGTTTGAACCAGAGACGTACTGGGACAGGATGCAGCTCTTTCAGGAAGCCATCCTCTACAGGTTAGTGCTCCTGAATTTTAATCAACATTTTACGTTTGGACCAGCTACCGGTTCCACCTCATACCAGAGATTTACCAAAACATTGGTATAATGTCCCATCGTACCATCTTGTGATTGAATGTGCCTTAAATACAATCCAAAGAAAGTTCTGGATTGACTCAGGTTTTCTTCAACCCACTGCTAACCTATGTGTATGTATATATTTTTTTATCATTTATATCTTGATTGAAGAAGCTTGTATTTACTCAACATGGTTCTCTGGGGCTCAGGGGGTGCTCTGCACCTCTTGCACCCCTCTTTAGCTACCCTGGAGTCTCCATTGTCTTGCTGTGACAACTTGTTCTCCTCCTCCTTCCAGATTTGGCTTCGTACACGACAAGTTTTCACCATCATCTTTTAATTTCCCTGCTGAGAACAAGCCTCAGTACATCCATGTTACAGGTTTGTCTCATCTCAGTAGGAACCCCAAACTGTCTCATGTCCTGGAAAGGTGAAAGCTTCCCTGTCCTACATTTCCCCCAGGCACCGTGTTCCTGCAGCTGCCGTACTCCAAGAGGAAGTATTCGGGCGGGCAGACGCGACGCCGCAGGAACTCCACCACCTCCAACAGCCAGGGGCCGTTTGGCGCTGAGGAGAGGGTGGGCTACTACTGGGCCTACAACACCATGCTGACCAAAGCCTGGAGGACGGGGGTGCTGGGTGATGAACGGCTGGCTGACCGCCTGCTCAGGGACTTGACCGACTTCTGTTCTAACAAGGACAACAGACTACAAAACTTCTGGGACAGCTGCCAGGAGAAAATGAACGCCAGCGCCCCCTGACTGCATACTTGTGTTATTTTTATTCATCTTGCCACATGTTGAGTCCTGTTTAATCCTGTTTCTGCTTTTTCTGAACATTTATTGAATGGAATCATGTCTGAATATGTTTGGGTATTTTTTCATTTGACCAAGAGGTTTAGAGAAACACAGAAAGTACTAAACATTTTTCACATGAGTACAGTAAATATGACCCTTGTCCTAGAATTGAAAAAGGCTTCAGGTTTCCATTTAAACTGTTGCTTCATTATACTACAGCAGCCACACAAATAAAGGCAGCATCAAGCTCAATTGGGATCTGTATTGAATAATTAGGGAAGTAAGCATTTTGACTCTTATTTTTTGCATATTCTCCAAGTTCAAACTGTAAAAATTGATGCTAATTAGCTTTAAACATGTCAGCTGAAGTGTGTGTTCTGAAACATTATGTGACCTAAAAAGGTGAACATTCTGTGTCAGTGAATGCTTAATGATGGAGCAGCTTGACAACCGCTTTGGTATTATAAGCCTGGCGGCCGCTATGCTTTTCTATCCTCCCCCCCCACGCTAAGCGTTGTTTGTTTATGTTTTTAGAAAAATAGTAATTAAAAATTTTTTTAATCGCTTCATTATTTTCCTTTTTTTTAGTCGGATTGCAAGCGTCTCTGTTGCTCAGAGCATTTATTTCACTAGCGGAACAGATTTATTCCTAAAAGATAGGTTTATAGTTGACACATTTAAAGCCGGCAGCGCGCGGACCAATCAGAGCTGCCTCTGCGCGGTTACTCAAGCCACATTAGCAGCATTAAATTAAATCTTCCTTTGTTGCGCATCTCTGGTCCCAGGCTGTATGAGGCCTGGAGCAGAATTTGACTTAGGGGCCCCTTCTGATGCTAAAAGCATCAACACCACTAAAAGCTTCTGTGTTAGATTTAATCTGGGAGACAGGGAGTAGTTTCATTGGCCAACCTAAAAATTAGAATTGCAGTTTACTAATTTGTATTTGTGACCAAACAGAACTCAAACTCAAAGATTAAACTCAGCATCAGATTGTAGCTGTGGTAACAAAACAATCTAACTATGATTGATTTTTGAAGTTTTACAAAGTAAACTTGTCAGCTCCTTAAAATTGCACATTTGAATGTTAAATAATTTAAAATCTTTTAATTTATGTATGCTGAAACCATTAAATCAAACTTAACAGCATTGATATTCTCAATAAATAAATGTTACATTTATATATGTGTGGTCTGTGTTCAAATATTTGCATTTATGGGCCCCTGAAAGTCTGGGGGTCCTTATGAAGCTGCTGACTTAATTTGGATTAAACAGAAGTGCAAATAATTGTATTCATTTTAATTGTATTTTTTGATCTGTTGTTTTTAAGACTAGTTGAGGGTTTAAATACCATTTCACTGGTGATGTTTTCGCATAACATATAATTACCCAGTAATATTTTTACATTTCCTGTCTACGTTGGACCACCAGTGGATCACCTTGGTGCCCGACCTCTGAGCTTAGCCAGTTTTCTGGGGGAAACCCTGAAATTGTATTGTAATACGCTATTGTCTTTGTTTTGCTCTATGATGGCAACCCAACAATTCATGCGTATTATTAAAAGCCAAGCTAAGCATTTTAGATACCGGTCCGAGTTTGGTCTCTTTCACTTATCAGATAATTCTTTGTTGTAGCAAAACAGAAAGTCTGTTCGCTAAGATCAAAAAGGGTACCATAAATAATATTCTTTATTACTAAGGTTTTATGGCATTTATGCATTTGTGTTCAAATTGTTTTCCATTTAACACTGAACTGAAACATGGATCTGTATGCAGCAGAGTATCACTCCCACTTTAATAAGGTAGAAACTGCTGAAGTCAGCATTAGCATAATGAGCAGTAATGGAATATTTTATTCTTTCTTTTTCAGATTCAGAGGAAAAATAAACTGACCTCTCAACCTCTCAATACTCGGTGGTTATAGTGATGTGATGGAACTGCGATGGATCCTTAGAAGTTCACTCATATGGAGCACACTGAATGAGCTACAAACTCACCAAATGAGGAAACAACAACAAAGCCTCCCTGAACAAAAACACAAATCATTTTAGAGCAAAATGAGGAACAATAAACCTCTTGTTTTGCTGATCTCACATTTTCCTACAAGTTGAAATAGGTGGGAGGTTTTCCCAACATTTTAAGATTAAGAACATCTTAACGGTCTTATTTAGCTACATGGCAGGATTTTTGCTCACATAAGGTTGCGTTGATTGAACTGAAAAACACATGTGCCTGAAGGTTTGTTAATGATCGTGGTAGAAAGGAGAACACTTTTCGGTGCAATGAGATGCTCATTTCCACTTTCTGACTAAATAACCTGGAAGTTATTACAAAATTCAGCCACAAGAACTTGAAGTAACAGTTCGAAAAAGTTGTGGTCAGTTTCTTCACAACTCTTGTGTTTCAACCAGACTAAAGTTTGGAATTTGACTAGACCTTTGGAACACCTTGTTTCTTCTCCAGCCATTTGGTTGTACAGTAAGGAAAATACGTATTTGAACATCCTGAGTCTTTGCAAGTTCTCCCACCTAGAAAAGTTGGAGAAATTTACATTTTAGGTGGATGTCCACTGTGAGAGACATAAAAAAAATCTGTAAATCACAATGTATGATTTTTAAATAATTTATGTGTGTGTAACTGCTGCAAATAAGTATTTGAACCCCTGCCAATCAGCAAAAAGTCTGGCCTTCAAAGATCTGTTAGGAGGATGAAGAATGACGAATACCATCCCAAAACACTGTCCCTACTCCGAAGCATGGGGGTGGAAGCATCATGCTTTGGTGGTGTCTTTCTGCACATGGGACAGGACGACTACACTATATTGCACAATAAATGACTAGGGCTATTCATTGAGAGATTTTGGGGAACAACCTCCTTCCCCTCAGTTAAGAGCATCTGGGTCTTCCAACATGGCAATGTCCCGGGAGCACACAGCCAGGATAACCAAGGAATGGCTCTGTAAGAAGCTTATCAAGGTTCTGGAGTGGCCTAGAATGTGTCCAGACCTAAACCCTGTAGAAAATCTTTGGCGGTAACTCAAACTCTGTTTCTTAATGACAGCCCAGAAACCTGGCTGATGTAGAGACGATCTGTGTGGAGGAAAGGTCCTAAATCCCTGCTGCAGTGCAAACCTGGTGGAAAAACTACAGGAAACCATTGACCTCCGTCATTGCAAACAAAGGCTGCTGTACCAAATATTAACATTGATATTCACAGGTGTTCAAATACTTATTTGCATCGTGATTTCCGGATTTTTTTTTTTTTTTGAGATTATGCCTCACAGCGGACATGCGTGAACATTTCAGACCCCCCCTGAAGTCAGTAAAACGCAATAGAGCTACAACTCAGACAGGTTTAAACACAGACAGGTTTTATTTTTGCAGCTCCTTTACAATAATCCCTTCATCAATTCAATATTTTTTTACAGAGGTGAAGCAGACCAGGTAATAGTTTAGTTTAGATGGTCACCGAGGTCAGAGTTCAGCTTTGGCTCAGAGTTTGGTCAATAGCTCTTCCCACAGTTCCCAGTCAGACGTAGTTCAGCTGTGCTGCTCCACCAATGAGATTCCCTTCATTATTCCATTAATGCATCCAATAGACATTGATCCCTTTTAAGTATTCCAGAATCAGGCGCACTTCCTCTATTCAAGTTTTGTTTCCTTTAACAATGATTTTTAGGTTCATTTTGATCATTAAAGGGTTTTTTTTTGGTATTACACAAAGTGATTTAAATATGTTTTTAAAAATCCACACTTTTCTTTACCCGGCATAAACCAAATACACACACAAAAAAACCTGAAATTACACCAGGTGGCCTCGCTACAAGAGGAATGATGAGGTTCTTCAGCTCGGTCCTGTTTAAGTGCATTTGGGGCGCAGCGTGGTTTTAGGATCCAGTATTGTTTACCTACCAGTCTGAGAGACTGGTGGTTTATGTAGTGGTTTATCCACTGGTGATTTAAATCTTCCCTTTCTCATACCTTCTTAGTGTTCAAAATGTAAAACAGGAAAAGGCTGGACTCCTGTTAATCTGGCCATAGAATCTGCTGTGTTTGCTTTCACTCAAAGGAAGGCCTCATCTCCAGAACACAATGAATTGGACCCATATAATAGTTTCATCACCAAACATTTCTAGAAAATGATGGCAACTAAGTGTAAGCTTAGTGTAGTCTTATTTACTCTTATTTAAGTTAAAATTTCCCAGACATTCCAGCCTCATATCCAGCAAAAAACTTGAAGCTAATCTCAGAAACAACTGTGAGTGTCCCTGTTGACCATCTAAGACCAGAGTTCCCAGTGAGGTGAAGGTGGCCCCATCCGGCTCTTAGTTAACTGAGAGGGAACCATCAGAGACGACCTGCAGGCCACCTAGGAGCAGAAGAAGAAAGACTAAAGCTGAGCTCAGACTGAACATGCTGCTGTGTCATCAGCTTCACTCACGTTCTCTGATCCTGATTGGCCAGATGAGGATGGAGCAGAGCGCCAACGCTGCAACGACAGCCACGCCCCCCGTCACTATGACCATGATGTAGTGATAAAACCACACACAGGCCGGGCAGCACACCACCGTGCTATGGACAGACAGGACAGAGACCGTTGGACAAGTAAAGCATTAGAAACTGAAGAACCTTGACATCGTCTGACTCAGGACTGTACAAGAATAATTACGGGCTGATCATTGTAACACTTCTGTATGCATTTAGAGATTGGTGTAGGACGCAGGCATCTAAAAAGAAGACTTGCATGTATTTCACACACAAATAATGGGGAAATGGAAACAAACCTACAGATTTCTTTTGTCACATTTAAAAAGGCAGAATTACATGTTTTCCAGCAACATAGTATCATTTTAAAGCACAATCAAGTCCTTCAGTTGTTATATAAATGCAAGTTTTTCAAAAGGTCAAATATGACGTAAAAGAAGAGTCTCAGTTAAGGCAAGAGGTGAGTGGACAAAATGTCCTCCAAGGGAACATTCCAAGGCCAGAACTACAATAGATACTAAAGGCCTGTCTAACTCTGTTTGGTGATCTGAGACATTTCAGAGAAATCAGAAATCTGTAAGCAGCAAACACTTTTTTCAAATCATGGAGGATTTTTGACCCAATTAGACAAGAGGACAAGCTCATCACAATTTCTAACCGTTCAGAGTAAACTGATGGGTTTTGGGTTGACTCAGAGCTCTTCAGGCTCACAAAGAATTGATAAAAACAAAGAAATTGAAAGTACATTAAAAAAGTAGTTCCTGCTGAGACATGACAGGCAGTCACCATTATTATTTTGAGCTTTTGCATTGTGTGTGTGTGTGTGTGTGTGTGTGTGTGTGTGTGGGTACTAACTGGCAGGGGTGCATGGCTTGAATCATCATGACTGCGACTCCATTGGCCAGCTTATCGGTGAAGCTCATGGCTCCGTACACAAACGCTCCGCTTTGCTGCGGAGGCAGAGACACATATCAGAACTGGCTGCTGTAGGTAATAAAGTGACCACTCTACTGTCCATCAGCTCACTTCCTCTTGCCTACTCTCTTCCTCCAGAACAGGAGCTTGGAGGACTTACCGTCTGGTCTGAGATCAGCTCGGCGGTCATGGCCAGGGATATGACCAGGATGGTGGCCGATCCGGCCCCCAGCAGCACCGCAGCCCCATAGATCTGCTGACCCATCTTGCTGTCCAGCAGCACCCAATAAGAGAAGGCCATGATCAGCAGGAGGCCCACAAAGTAAGTGAGCTAAACAAACAGAAGAAGAGATAATCTGGTGAGATTCTACACTCACCGCTTCATGCTTCTCACTTCCTTGTTTTAGGAATGTAGAAAAAAAAATTATTCAGATTCAGTTCCTGTTACTTTTTTAAGGCCTGTTTAATCTGGTGAGGCCAACAACAACAACAAAACAAGCCTGTCTGGTCTGAGCTTTATCTGGGAATACAACTCCATACAGGCGTGGGTTTAACCAAAACTATTCCTCCCCATCCTAAATGTTGATCTGAAATGGAACGATGAAACAGAATTATCACTCACAGCATCACTCACACACTGCCAGGCTGCTTTAGAATGATTTTAACTCAACTCAGCTTATTTTTGTAAGATATTCAAATCTGTTTGCTTTTTGGTCACACAAAAATATTTCAGAACATCAAGCACTAGAGAAATGTGTATTCCAGTAAGTGGAAGGCTCTGCTTACACTTTTCCCAATGCGTTTACTGACAGGCTTCATGATGAACGAGGACAGGAAGCCGCTCAGATACATCACTAACGGGATCGTAGCGATATAGTTCTGTTTGAGGAAGAAAAGCAGTAGAAAAAGTGAATCATGTGACTGAAAACCAAATACATGAGTCACATAATAAGTGAGTTTTACCTTAGGCAGGCCAAGAGTGTTTATGAGATACATGGAGATGTAGGTCTGGGACAGATTGACGATTAATCTGGTGGACATGTAGAGCAAGGCCACCTGCACAGAAACAATGCTCTGCTGTCAAGCTGCTCTCCAACACCCTGCGTTTGCTCTGGTACCAGTGGAGAGGCTCACCTGGTAGAAGGAAGGCTGCTGGAGCCAACATTTCCACTGCAGAAGGGATGAAGAAACAGTGGAAGAAGGTAGCAGTGGCCTTCGCTCCCCTTCAGCCTCCTCTCCTCCAGAGTCCCTGCTGGCTCTGTGATTGGGGCGCTCTGTGGTCCCCAGGTGGAAGAAAGCAGCGAAGAGCACGCCAATCCCCAACACAATCAATGACAGGTTCTGGGTTCAAGTACAAGTACGGCACCATGTTACACACCTGTTTATTTGTTGGTTCAATTCACACCAAGTGACAAAAGGATTCAGAGAAGATGCTGGAAATGATTTATTCTAAAACAAAATCCCAGGCTTTGATTGTCTGATGGGTGGAGCTAAAAACAGCAGAACCCTGGAGACGACCCACTGTGTGGGCGGAGCTTCATCCCAAACATGCAGTCAGAGCTGCAGTCAAACGGTTTAATCAAAGCCTCTTCAGAAACCTCTAGACAAAACCCAGACTGAGATTCAGACGAGAAACCATAGAAAGTCATGAAAACTGATGTAAAACTGATACACAAATTCTTAATCCTGTCCGACTCAACTTAACTCATTTTGCAAAGAATTGCAAAAAAACAAAAAGTCTCTAAATTGGCGGGACAATAAATTCATATATATTGCAAGACGCATGATCAATATCAATAGAACAACACAGCATTCTGGAAGATGTAGGCAGAGGAAAGGCTTTAGCTCCTCAAGCTCCCACAGCCATCTGGTGGGTGACAACGACCCACTCACTCTTTATGGTTACCTAGTAACAACTTGTTGAGTATCATGCGCAGCAGTGGTTTCAGGTTTTTCCACTGTTCCTCATAAATGCTTTAAAATAAAAGCAATGGCATGGAGTGGAAAAAAACCCCCAAGAAAGGTCAAGCCACCAGTTTGGGAGCATTTCAGATATTTAAGTAAAAAATAAACAAAATAATTATCTATGTCAACTGATATTTTAAGTATTTTTTCAGCCATATTGTCCTGCCCTAGTCTCCATGTGTCTTCCCTTGAACACTCAACTATAATTGCAGAGGAACACTGTTATGTTTAAAACTGAATTAAAAAATGAATGCCACACTTTTCAGACTATTTCTAAAAAATGAAAACTTGAAAGATCAAGTTGCTCTTCCCTGAACCTCTCAGAAAGGGGATTGGATATTTCCTCCTGGGTTAAAATCGCACCACATGTTGGGAATTTGATCAGTCACTTAAAGAGCTTTCACTTTCTAAAAAAGGGCAAAGCGACATTTACTTAACTTCTCCATCAGCTCATATGAATATGAAATTCTTGGCAGTATCCCTCAGACAGCAGTTAAATATCAGAAAAAGCTTCCGCCCATGTCCTCACCCTGAAGATGTTAATGTCTTCTGGTCCAAGAGAGTCTTCGTCCTCTCTGGCCTGGACGTGGAACAGCAGGTAAGCAATGGCATACACTGTGATGTTGGCTATGACAGTGAATGCATACCTGCACACACACATGGAGAGTACCAACTCAGGGCCTGTCCAGCAGCCTGCCCAGTGCTTTGGAGCGGATCCCTTACCTGTATGCAGTGAGTTCCACTTTAGCATGCTCACAGGTGACCAGCTCTGGGATGAGAGACAGGTGGGAGATCTGCGTGGCGGCCCAGCCAAACTGGAAGATGATGATGAATGGGGCAAAGTAGATCAAGCTGGCCCACTGAGGAGTGTTGGTGTCACAGCCCAGGCACTGGTTAAAGATGAAGGCAAAGGACACCACCACACTCACCGTGCCTGAACGTAAACAGAATGAAAAAGAGGCTTCTGAAAAATGTCTGGAGAGCGTCTAGAAAAACAGAACAATCACACTTCCGTTTCTTTGAAAATAAAATATAGAGCTGCATTCATAATAACAGCCATGTGTTTGAAAAGGAGAGTCGAGTTCTGAATGAGCAGAACACAACATGCTTTATTTTTATATTTTCAGGCAGAAGTGTCTTTGTATTAATGTTGCAGCTTGTTTAACAGTGAGAGAATGTCACATTCATCTTGTTCAGTGAATGATCCAGTCATTTAGTACAGTACTAATTTAGAGAAACATTCATCTGCTCATTACTATGAAGCTAGCGCTAACATGAACAGGTTGTTATGAGCCATTAACATTCCATAACCCAGCAATGTTACAGGCTAATGATCCAGTTCATCAGCTCAAATTCCAGCTTCCTGTCAGTCTTTATTACACAGGATAAAAACTGTGAAGACTCAAGTCTGAGATCAAGAGGCTAAGTCAAGTCTTGAGTCTTTATGGCACAAGTTTAAGTCGAGTCTGAAGTCTTTCAAGTGAGGATCTTGAACTCGAGTGGCCATCTTTGCCCTGCAGCAGAGTGGAGTGGGAGTTTCATTCCAGGACAGTTTGACTACATTCTGCATTTCCTCTGCATGTCGTAGCTTTGCCTTAGAAACAGTGCATCAACATGACATCATCTTGCAAGGTTTTAATTGAATGAAAAGCTGGGGATTGGGCCAATCACTCCATAACATGGATTATGTTGGTCTGTAACAAAGATATTTCTCTTTTACTGGTGTGTGCTGTCATGACATGTCTGAAGCATATAAAAAGGTGCTAGTTTTCCATTACTCTACTAGATTACTATAACTATTTTATGTTACACTGTATAATGTTACTATTTTGAACACATTTCTGCTTTAGGCAGCAACAAGCAGTTGCAAATAAGATGAATATCTTCACCAATGCTCATTATGCTCATTTAAACATAGGATTTGTGATTAAATAGGTTCTGAAATCAGTTCCTAGAGCTTGCTTGCATTCAGTGTCTGTAGTAAGCTTAAGTTTACTACAATCAACTTTCCAGTTCGCTTCACACAAGAGAATAAAAAAAGCTAAAAGCAGTCTATGTGATTACTTGTGATACTTCCTCTTGTGCTCACCCAGGCATGTAAGACGATACCTTAAATGGTTGATGTTTTGAAGGCTCTTGACTCTTTGTGGTAACAAAACAAAACTCTTAACAAAACTCAGAATGATATCAATTATCATTCTACAAATTCTGATTTATGCCTCAAATGTTGCCTATATTTTTTTGAACTTGTAATTTTCTAGTTTGTGAAGATACAAATTTCAGAAATCTCCAGACAAAACCTTGTTAAATGTGAACTAATGCCAGGCTTTTTACTCCCTGGAAGTTAATAGTAACAACAGTTTCATGTTCCAACCAAGAATGATAAGAGCTACAATTAATAAATTGACTCGTTTTGGCACTGACCAATACCAGCTGCTACAGTGTACATGGTAACCTGAAAATGTATCCAAAACCTTGTGAGCAAAAAGCTTGTTTATTATTAGAGTCAGGACAAAGCAAGGTGGATGTAGCAACGACTTTTCAGAATTGAAACTTTGGTTTTTAGTGCGTGCTACTCAGCTGGCAACAAGTTTCAGAAACATGCAGCCAACTTCTCACATGGCTGTACGAGTTTCAAACTCAGCTTTAATTAATAAAAAAAAAAACACTTTCAGCGGCCACACATTCTTATTAAATCAGATATTTATAAGCAGCTTGAGGAACTCAAACATCTTTATTAAAATAAACAGCCATAGCATAATCTCGATTTACTCAAGTTTTATCTCATTTAAGAACTAGCAGCGGGACTGAGCGCATTCAGAGCAGCAGCAGGTTTCTTCAGCTCCTTTGAAACTTCTGAGTTTCAAACTGTGCTTAAAAAGGACTTAAAAAGGATTAAAAAAAAGCTGATAAGGAAGGCTGGTTCTGTTCTGAGGACAGTCAGCTATCTGACCACTTAGGGATAATCTGGAGATTATTGTGGAAAGGCTGATTCTTCATAAAATGAAGAAACTTCCTAACAATCCTGAGCATCCTCTTCATCACACTGACATACAACAACAGTGTCTTCAGTGAGAGGCTTCTTCAAACTCGCCCACAGTCATCAGCATCTACAACAACTCTCTGAAGAACATAGTATGAGTTAAAACAACATTTAACATCCCTTTGGGATTAATTATGTATTTCTGAATTTGAACTGGGCTCTAAACCACGGTTTCAAGAATGCACATGTGCACCAAACAAACATTTTGAAGAAGACAAACCAAAGCATCATCATCTCATGCAGGTATTGAAGGATGGCAATGTATCCACTCTCAACTGCTTCCAACAAAAGCAGTTGAGAGGGATCAAAGTACAGAATCAACTGCTCAATTAGCTTGAGCTACAGATCTAAGAAACACATTAGAAAGCCAAGTAAACCACAGCGAACACTAAGGGCCTCATGTATAAAGTGTGCATATGCACAAAGAAATTTGTGGTGTCATACTTTATGCACAAGTTGGAAGAATAAAAATGAACGTGTTGTGAAAGTTTGCGTAAACATATGCAAACTTTATACCTGTGGTGAAAACGTACTGTAGCCAAACAAACGTTTTGTTTTGGACAATAAGCTACAAAGAGCCGAAACTCACCTAAATACACTGAAACCCGACTCCATTCAATTATTTAACCCAAGGAGCATCGACCCCAATATCTTCTCATTATGATCTCTTGCCAATTTTTAGTGTGAAAGCTGTGCACTCTTTCATACACAAGTCCCAGAGTTACTATTGGTCCTTCACAGGTGCAGATTAGATCTAAACCTAGAAACCATTTGCGACGTTATGGTGCTTGCAGGTGTCACAAGATGATTTGTTCCCGTCAGGTCAGCTCAACTCAAACCACCCTATTGATCACACCATGTTCACACCATGTTCCCCGGAGCAGATGTCATTAAAGAACCTTGTAAAGTGCAATGTCAGCTGAGCTGGCACAGAGAATGCTCCAGCTGGAACAGCCAGTGGTTGATCTCAATACTTTAAAAAAGATTCTAAGCCAATATTTCCAAAATAGCTGCCCTTATCTTTAAAAATCTGTGTATTAATTACAGGAAAATAGAATGGGCAGATTTACATCCACTACATGTGATGAACTACTCAACTCTTGTCTGAATTATTCATATGCCATTAATACTACATGATGTAAATAAACACTTACCAATACACTATGTAATTCTAGTGTTTATCTGAAAAACAAAATCCCAAAGAATTTAAAACCAAGGAACTATAAAAACTGTTTTCATACCTTGAACTGGAAACGTCTGAGTTTACAACATGACTCAAGTGCAAATGAATAAACCTTCATGATTCCTAAAGGAAGGTAAATCATTTCTAAACCTTGAGCTGCAGTAACATGAGACTGCAGAGTGATGCATCCTCTCCATCCAACTGTAGTAACAAACTCACCAACCAAATGCCAGGTCTTCCGCTTGCCATAGTTTCCACAGCCAGAGGTTTGGTCTGACTCATAGCCAACTAGTGGTGTACAGATGCCATCAGCTATCTGACCAAGCAGCAACAAGACACCTGCAGCACACAAATGGTTACAGATGAGCAATTCTATAATAGTGATTGGATTAAAACAGAAAAGATATTAATAGTGGTAAACTTGATCATATGTAATGGGAATTAAGTTTTCTTTTACTATAAATACTCATTATGAAAGAAAAGAGAGTCTATGTGAGGGCCTTACAGCTACAGTAAGATTTACTGTGTATCTAGAAACATTTAAGCATATTTTGCATGAACGCAATAAAAACGGACAGTGGAGATGTAACTACTTTGGATATAAATTATACGTCTCCTTAAATCCAAAGAAATAAATACATCAGAATGTCATAAAATGTTTCCCACCTTACATGTTTCTTCAGGTTTTGATTTCTAGCTTTACATCAAAGAAATGACAATATCAAAGATAACCTGAGAAATTTCCAAATGTTTATTGAAAAAAAAAAGATTATTTTATTTATTAGGGGCAACAAGCAATCCAAACCAACCTGGTCCTTTGTGAAAAAGTACTTGTTTCCGAAACCTTCTGTTTACACCATCCCTAGCAGTAATGTCTTCACCAAGTATAATGTCTCTAGACTTAAGGTTTTTTTCCATAGAGAGCTACATTTTATGTTTCATCAGTCCACAAAATAATCAAGTTCAATTGAAAAATAATGTATTAATCGCAAAAGGATTGTTGCAACTCATTTTACAAAAGTTTTTCCCAAGACTTGTTGAAAATGCTGATGGCTCTGGGCAGGAAGGATCTTCTGTAGCAGTCAGTATTTCAGTGTTTCTGAAGTAGCGTCTAACTCTTGTACAGCAGTCTGATGAGGTTGTTCATAACTTTCTTGATTTCTGTCCAAAATAATCTCCAGATGTTCCCACAACAGAACAGAACAAGCCATCTTTATCATCTATCTAGATTCTCCAAATCTAATAATCTGCATTTTTAAGTACTAAAAACTATAAGTTCTTTTTGGGCCTTTTAGCCTCTTTAAGTTCAAATTACCAAACATTTTGATAAGAGATGGGTCCTTTTTTGCGCTCATTGGAACTTTGCCATGTTGACTTAGAAGACTACCCTATATTTTTTAATAGAGTCAGGTTGATTTGGTTACATTTTCCCCTTAATTATTGAAGTTATTATGTGGAATAAATAGCACCTGAGACAGACAAACACAACTCTGGGTATTTGGTGATCTGACATTTACATGCAGGAAAATAGTCAGAAACAGAAGAAATTTCTAAAAGGGCAAATTACCTTTTAGGAACTCTATGGTATGTAAAGACCTGACCATTAGATTAGTCATAAAGAGTATTTAGTGTTTAGTATTTGTGTGTCCCAAACACTGAACAGCACCTGGAGTCAATCATCCTAACAAACAAGCCAGATGAGCAAAAATCTATGAAAATAATGAACACACTACTGGCCAGTCAGGGAGGTTAAAGACTCATTCACTGAAAACTAGTTCTAAGTTCAAAATGAACAGCTCAAATCAAGCTGTTCATTTTGATTTGTCAATTTAAATTAAAATACAAAAAAGAAAATTACAGACAGGTGTTTTAAAAACTCTTAAGAGTTCACATGCTGGCCCACTCTAGATAATGTGGATGTTAATATGGACCCAATGTAACAGGGCTAAAGGCTAGAAATAAAACAAATGTTGTTCCACGGATCACACCGTTTCACTGCTAGTAACAGATTAGTTACACAGAACTCAGCATTTTTATGTTTTAACTGTAGCTACATGTAATTCTGAATCAGCAAAAACTGTGAAATAGTCCTTTACCAAGAAGTGGAGAATAAAACTATATTACGCATCACTTCAGACAGGCTCACTCACCTGCATTCGTGTTCTGGAATCCCAGCACTG
Organism: Phalloptychus januarius; assembly: GCA_902982915.1. Lineage (NCBI taxonomy): Eukaryota > Metazoa > Chordata > Actinopteri > Cyprinodontiformes > Poeciliidae > Phalloptychus > Phalloptychus januarius. Next base: position 421,999 of record CADWAE010000466.1, on the reverse strand, counting down.
AGTGGTAGAACACCAGCAAGTATGTGAACCACATGGAGGCGCACAGGTCGTTGAGAAAGTGTCCCGCAGCATAGCTGAGCTTTCTGACGGCGGGCAGAGACCTGTCTGTGTCCGACATGCTGGCTGGCTGGTCAGGGCTAAAAGGATCAACTCTCCACGCGCTTTCATCAAGTTGAGCAGCTCAACTGGCTTCAAATCATTCAAGCAGACTAGACGGACATTTTTGAGCTCTATGTAAAAAAAAAAAAAAAGAAAAAGAAAAGAAAGAAAAAAAAAGGTATTGGTTCCCTATTCTTTCAATAACAATGTTCTTAAAGAAGACAAATAAACATGTAGGCTAGATTCGTCTGTCAACGCGTTGTCCCATCACGAGGGACAGCGCAAAGATTAATCCATCAGTTTATGTTGTTCTTTCCGCTTTGAATCAGCTGACAATCAGTGAGGAGCTGTAAAGGCAGGAGGAGCATCCCACAAGGGAAACAAATCGAAACAAAACACCAGTTTCCCCACCACATGTGTCTTACATGTGCGCTACTTTAAACAAGTTTCACCAGCTAAATATTTATGAAACACGAGCGACGTGTTACGACGATACGTCAACAACAGAACACCTTAGCAAGTTAACCTCACACCAGCCGTTTATCTTCAAACCAGACAGAAACTGCTCTACTGTCTTCTGTTCTTCACATTTCGCAAAAATGAAAGCGCGTGACCGCTCCGAAACTGTGCGGTTCCAGCACTAACCCTCACTGGCTTTAACATAGATGTAAACAATGCAGGTCGCCGGTAACTGTGACGCGCACATTAAAACTAACCAATAGGACAGCCATGTTGCTCCTCTCAGCCAATAACAACAACCTAGAGGGTGGAACTTCCTCTTCCCAATCACTTCCGCATTTTGTTAAATAAAACAATCATGTGACTATGTCGCATATAGTGACCTTCCTAAAATAATTGCCAAAATCTTTTTTTTCTTTTAAAAAAAATGTAATTAAATTAAACTGCGATTAAAATTGCGTTCTAATCGTAGTTAAAACAAAGCAGAAATTAAGCCACATCTACCCCTCTTTTCCTTGTTCTTGAATGAACTTTCACATTTGAAGTTTTAACATTTTTTTGGCCTTATTTAAGAAAAAACAGATAAGGAAAACTTTAAGGTGTAGATTATTTTGTTTGCTTCTCTATGGCATCAATAATGGAGATTAGACTACACTGAGAAGTTCATTTGAGTTCTGTAGCTTTAGATAACCATTTGGTCAAAACAGAAACTGCTCTATACGTATTTGGAGGAAAGTTAACTGACACTGGTAGGTTTCATCTTATCACACAACCCATTTTTAAATCATTAGTTGCACTTTGTATTTCTAGAAATGAAAACTTTTGCCTATTGTTTAGTGATTTTGGGGTGGCAGTGGCTCAGAGTAGAGAGGTCTGTTCTGTAACTCCTGGCTTGTGAGTTTGAGCCGCCACCCTATCTGCCTCAGTCACTCTGCAACTGTGTCACTATGCATGCTGTCAGGCTACATTTTGAGTTATGTAAAAAAAAAAAAGAAGTAACTGTCCTGAGACAAAACTAGTGTTGGAAGGATACGTAGAGATGTCTTGGAAAAACCTCTATACCATAACTTAGAAGATCTTACTGTACCTGTTTAGTCTACTTAATTCAACTTTCTGGTAAAGTTAAAAACTTTACTGTCCAAATTCTAGTTTTTTTTTTTATTTTTAAATCTAGAAATAAGAATTGGCTGAAAACAATACAGGTCACAAAATCTCTGAGTGCATCAATAAAAGCCACAAATTCTACCTGCCACAATTGCTTACCAAATGCAGAAGTATGGAAAAAGAAAAAAAACAGAATAATTCGAGAATTACCAACAAATAGAAGGTAATCTAACATGTTTGTAGTCACTTCAATAAAGATCACTTTTTATAGTTTTATTTTTTAATGGCATTATCCATCTCTCCATCATCAAACTGAAGAAGAAAGAGGGAAACCAAAAGAAAGACTTCAAAAGTTATTTAAAAAAAATACATTCTGAGGATCACACTAGAAGCTACTAAACAAACTTGAACAACTCAGAAGGAGAAAAAAAAATGAAAAGAGAACAGTCTTATTTTAGTTACAACTCAAACTCAGGGTAAAGCATAAATCTGACATAAACATCTTTTCTTAAGTTCTGAGTTTTCTGGTGGTTGTGAGGATTTCCCTTGGATGGTGAATGAGGGATGCACCGAGCTCGGCCGTTCTACAACCTGGACCAGGCCACTAGCTGTGCAACTTCTTTCACCCCAGGGAATAAAAACTATGTGCAACAACTGCATCTCTGTCCATCAAGTCTCTTTATGATGAGCTCGACAAAATGTGCAGCATGATTTCTGTGTGCATGTTTTGTTTGCACACGTGGTCTCTGGATCCCATGCTTTTGTAAGTCCTCTTGTCTGGATCTCCTGAAATACGCTTGTCTTCTGATCCAGTCAGTTAGGAAGAACACCCAAAAAATAAAGGAATCAGTCAGTCTTCCAGTAGATTAGCTGAATCCAGTCTGATGATTAGCTTGTACTGTCTGTCATCTACTCCTTTATTGTCCCAACATCAGCTGATTATGTCCACCGATGGAACAGACGGCACATTTGAAGCTCTGTGGTGAAACGGAAAAGGCCTTTCAATGTCTATACAGCCCAGAGGAAACTAGCAGACCTCCTGCTTGTCGCTCCAGACCAACAGGGAACTGCACGGGTACAGGAGAGGGCTAAACAGAGGAGGAAGAGTTCAAGAAAAATGGCTTGAAAAAGACGTCAGGAAGGGGAGATAAAGAAACGACAAAGAGCAAAGGTTTCTCTTTGGTCTCTCCTTTTCACTTGTGTCTCTGCAGAGCTTTCCTCTTCCTCCTCTTAAAGAAACAGCAGCACCTGAAAAACACCAGTTGGTTCAGAAAGATTTCCACAGCAGCAGCTGTTTTATGCTCACAGGCAACACAACTTCATTGGATTTTGTCTGTCTTGAAGTGAGGGTATAGGGTAGATCTACCCTACCCAGATCTACCCTGAGAGGGTGCATCTACTTTGGCCTGTCTCTTCAAGACATGTCAAAGTTACATTTAAACAGCTTTACAATTTCATCTTTAGGAACTTGTAAACAGTAATTTTATGATCAAATCCACTAATATTTTTTTAAACAGCTAAAGCCGATCCAGAGTGGCATACAGATTCTGTTTAAATTATGTGCGTAAACGAGTAGAACAATTATTTTAAAAAAATCTATAAGGTTTTGTACTGTATCTGTACAAAAACAGGTTTGTGCTTAAAAGTATGTCATTTAAATGACCTGTATTTGGTTAGCTTAGCTTCCCTGCTTTTTCTTAAATAAAAAAAAATAGAATTGTTCAAAATATAAACAGTGGCCAAATAGGAGCGGCAAGGACATACATCTTAAACAGATTTTAAATAGATTTTTGATCATTTTGAATCATATCAGAATTCCCAGGAGTCAGATTTCTCTGTAGAATTTATTTTTTTTTCTGCATCTCCAGCATTGATGCTGTCATTTATGCAAAAGGAGTAAATATTTAGTAAATGAACAACCTTTTCAGTAGTCCTATATTTCTGGATTTAAAATCCTTATTAATTATGTTATATTACATTTTTTAGCAAAAGTGATATTTGTGAAACTTTGGAAATTAAATTAACCCCTTAGTTGTCATGACACCCGTAACCTCTGTTAATCTGTTGAGGATGGAAGTTTAGGGGTTAAAAAAGCCAATAATAGTTTCTCTACAAAAGGACAATTGTTCAGCAGTTCTCTCTCCGCAGAAACACAAAAATGTGATTCATCCTTTATAAACATATCAACATAAATAATCAATTAGAATCTAAATAAGAACATAGGAGGACGACCACAAAGGATGAATGAAAGAAAGAAAAGGCTGAACAATGTGTTAGATGGGTGTGTCTGCGTGTTCTTACTTTATATCATCAGGGACTTCAACCTCTGCGTTGGCTGTGATTGGTGCGTTAGAATGTCCCGCAGTAGGATCGTCTGTGTTCAGCTCTCCATTGGTCGAGTTCATCACCTGGAGGACAGAGTAGTTGGAAAATCTGGATGAGCACACCATCTCATCCCTCTTACAGTGGCAACAAAGCAACATGGTCAGTGTAAAATAGAAAAGCAATTCTGCCCATCATTACCTGTGAAACTGGACAACAAGGCATGCAAGAAGCAGCAACTAAACAACATGAGCAACAGTGTTTCCATGGAAATCAGACATCAATGAAGAGTAGAAGATTAAAGGAGAGGTTGAACAAACAATCCTCCAGTTGCTTTGTAATGAAGATCAATCAGTAACTGTTGCTTTTACTAATACGAGGCATGCAGAGAAAGTGCTGCTCCAGCAGAAACATCCTATCATTGTAACTCAAATACTACATCTCTATCTAACAACTGAAATACTCCACCACCACAAGCATGAAGTTCTTCAGTTTTTTCAGCAAGAAAGGCTGAAACATTCATTCACGCTCAAGGAAAAGTGCTTTGTGGATTCAAACAAATGATCCTTTTTGATCTTAACATACACAACAATTGTCAAATTGAACACACCCTTGCTAAAATGCCAGGTTTTAAAATCTTTTCAACATTTTTTTCACATGCAATGTAGCAATATCCCTGTACAAGTGGAGTGAAAACAAATCTGATGCCTGGAATCTGAAGCGATTAAAGTAATTCTTACTTTTCAATACTGCAGGTCCACTGCATTTTCTATAGAAGCATGTCAACCATTCATTGAGGCTGCTACTTTAAAACGACCACTTTCTGCTGCGAGAAAGTGGAGAAAGGAAGACTAAACGTAATATGGTAAATTTGATCTGTTCACAGTTTCAATCTCTGTTGCAGAATTAGATTTGGAAATTCAGTTTAAATTCAAAAATACTTTAAGAATCTCAAGGGAAATTAAATGTTGCTGCAACTCTAATTATCCAACGTTCTGCAAAGAGTTGTTGTAGATGCTGATGGAGCTGCTGTAGCAATCTGCATTACTGCGAATCAGAAGATCCCTCTGACTGAAGATTCTCTTTGCATCATCATTTCCAGACGTTCCACAGCCATCCCCAGAACAGAACCAGCCTTCTTTATCAGATTGTTGAGAGTTTTTAGGTGCCTGGTTCTGATGCTGCTGACCCCACAAATGATGATTGTTCTGTCTGTTGTCCAGACTAACACCGACTCCACAACCACCACTTCCCTCATGATTGAAATAGGGTTGGATCTAACCCTGTTCCTCCTGAAATCTACAATCATCTCCTTCGAAGATGAGATGATGGTTCCCTCCATGACACAAAGCGCTCCACCAGATCTCTGTACTCGGCCTCTTGTCCATCTCTGATTCATTCGACAACTGCAGAGTCATCAGAGTATTTCTGCAGACAATAGAAGTCGGACTTGTTCAGGAAGTCTGACGTGTACAGAGTGAAAAGGAATGATGAGAGTACAGTGCCCTGTGGCGCTCCTGTGCTGCTGACCACCTGTTCAGACACACAGTCTTTCAGACTCACAAGTGAGTATGAGTGAAATGAGCTGGCCGTTTCTTATAGAACAACACGACCTCAAGATGTTGAGTTTAGTGGTTTTTTTATGATTAAGTGATTTACAGGTGTTAATGTGTAGTTGCTTAAACTCAATTCTTTCTAAAATCATACAAAAGCAAGACAAAAAATCCTTCCAAGAAAAATGTTCCTCTGGCTATTTCTCAGGACCACTTTAAAAGATTTATGAAATAAATTGAAAAAAGTGTAAAAAGAAAAAGCAGGAAAATAATTGTTGGTAGATCAAGCTTATGTGGTGTATATGTATATATTTAATTCAGAATTTCCGTAGAAACATCCCCATCTGTAGGGATAATTTAGTATGCAAGGACACTACCTCACAGTCAGCCTGGCTCCAGACACAAGAGAGTCATGCAGGCAGACAGAAGTAGGCAGACAGACAAGGAAGCCACCAGAGCTATCCCTTCCTCTCAGTACCTGGACAGACCCGCCCAGCCTATCAGCAGTGAGGTGGGAGCCCAGCAGCTCTTGGTTGGTGACTGGAGTGGGTTGAGACTCACTGCCTTTCCCCTCTGGAGACTAGAGGAGACAGGAGGGCGATCCCAGGAAAACAGAAATGTACATGAGGAGACACAAGAAAACGAGCAGATGAGTTTGGAAAAGAGAAAAGGAGCGGAAAACAGAGGAGTGTTGAATAAACGGGAAGCAAAAGAGTCGAAAGCACAAGGCGATGTAACAAAGGTGAGAAAAGAGAAAAAAGTGGGAAAAGAAAAAGAAACAGTGAGTTCAGAGTCAGTATTTGGTGAAAGAGACACAGGAGGAATTCAGTACAGTATGTTTGCACTGAGAAGTGTTCATGTTTGAAGCTTCATGCAGAACACCGGAGGTTCTACAGGTTAGTGAACTCCCAACCTGTGCTGTGCCGACTCTGTCAGGAATAATGGCAAGGAAAGTAAGATGAGGATGGAATGACTGAACGCTCCAGGCTTTGGGTTTATATCTAAGACCCAGTTCTTCTTTCACCTTCTCACGTCCAGTACCACCGTTTCTTTTGAACCGGTCCCACATGGACCCTCACAGAAACACAACTGATAGAGATGGGAGATCCTTCATGGTCCCAGGGTTGAACAACAGCAGACTATCCAACTGTCAGCCATCTGGCTGAAAACACTGATGCAGCCCATGTAGTAACATTCAACAAGCCTGCTTCCTCAATGCAGATCCAGAACTCCCAGTATAAGGAACTCCAATACATTTCTGCTCCAGCAGGACAGTAAACCCAGCAGATGCATTTACTACAATGGTGCAGCAAACACATGCAGAATGTGAACTCCAAAACACAAAAGTCAAATGCAACAGAAAAATACTGCAAACAAAAAAAAATAGAAGCAGAAATCTGTAACCAATAAAACAAATGCAAGCCAAAAATGCTGCAACTGCAACAAATGGAAGCAAAAGGGAACGTGCAGCAAATAGTAAGAACTGCAAGTATGAAAATCTAGACCACTAGGGGGAGTCGACAACTCTCAGTAAAGACCAGCCTATACAGAAGAATGTAGAGAAGAATGTTGGAGAAAGAAAGAAAAGGTCTGTTATACTTCATGTCTTACTCAAACATGCAGCTTTTCACAATTATTAATATATATATATTACAGAACAGCAGCATATTTACACAGCTAATATTACCTACTCCACTTTACTCTTTAGTGGCCTGGACCATTTCTGTTTTGTGAAGCAAATTTGCAGCATTTCATATTTGCTGTTATTTTTACTATTTTGCTTCTACTTCATGTAGTTACAGAATTTTAGTATTGCAGAGTTTTTCAGCTGCATTTTTTTATATATATAGAGTTTGCATCATTCAAGCATCTGCTGCATGACATATCATGCCATAGAAGCCCAAGTAGGAACACAGACTTGGTGAGACAAGTGAGACAGACAAGTGAGACATGAAAGCACAGCTACTTCCACTGCTAATAAAACCCTTATGGCAATTTGCATTGGCCAGTTTGCAACTTGCTCAGGAAGGAAATTTAGAGTAGTTAGCTATAAATCCTAACTGACATCTCCAACGTTGGAGATGTTCAATCATTTCATTCTTTGAGTTTTGATGCTATAAACTACACTCTATGGCAAATATTCCAAAGAAAAAGTTTAGAAAACATCTTAGGGTTGTTAAAGGACGATACGCTGCACATTGGTTGGCTACACTCTCCTTTCGAGATGAACTCTCCTTTGCTACCCAATATCAGTCAGTGTCAGACTTCAGATTCTTGAACCAATGATAAGAAAAGCTTTGGAGTCATTACATTACACTTCATCCCCAAACACAGACACACAACTTCAGTGGGAGACTAGTTAAACTGAGGGTTGCTTTGAAGCCATCTTCAGAGTTTAGAGAAAACATGAAGGTCAGGGAATCCATCACAGCTGGCTCATTCTTGGTTAATTAATTCCAGTTTCTCTGATAGGAAAGTGTTTGTACCAGGCTGGTTATCCACTGATGTAAAGGCTGCTTGACAAACTGAAATAGAAAAGACAAACCTGATCTAAAGCATCGATATGCAAATTGTGAACTTCAGTTATAACATGGAGACCATTTCATGTTTGGAATATTTACATTATTTTACATATCGGGTTTGCATTGTGTCCCAATTTATCTCTGATACTTTTCAGTAGCTGTTGATAGAATTAACTCGTTTACCTGGTAACGAAGGAAAAATCAGGTGTTACTGTCTGATGTCTGTCCCACAAAGTGGCGTGCATTTGTTCCCTAATATTTCAATCTGAAAATTCAAGACTCAATTTCCCATTAAGTAACTTTCAAAATACAAAACGTAGAAGCTCAATGAAAAAGAATGAAGGAAGTGCAAAAGGAAGGAAGGAAACAGATGAGGAGGTCAGATAATGAGGACAGTAGGGAGAAAGAAGGAAAGAATTCAAGAAAGGAAGAAATGGTAGAAGGAATTTAGACAGGAAGTATAGGAGGAAGAACACGGACTAGAATGGGGAATAAAGTTTGGAAATGCAAACATTTTTCCTTACTCACTTCTCAAAAACAACTGGACAGGTGCCGTTTTATGATCTGGCATATAATCAATGTGTATGAAAGGAGCAGAATGGCTCATATAATGTCAGTCCGACTGGCAGGAACCAGCTTTACTGGGTACTTGTGCTCAACAAACACTCATCACAGACTTTGACTCAAGGTTTATGTGAAATGCAGAAAGACTTTCATAGATGGCAACTGACTTAATTTTGCACTAGTTCATTCATAAACTGTCTGACAAAGGACACAGGTCTGTGTGAATAAGGCCTGTTTCAAACAGGAAGATTTAAAAATTAAAAAACTGAGAGACCCTTCACGTGGAGATTTAAAAAATCTAGCATTTAGTAGGTTTGGTTGTACAGTGTGTGATGTCCAGCCACATTGCAGGAGCATCACACCATACACAAACCAATTTCACTTACCAACATTCAGATGGAAAAACTCTCAAAACCACTTGAGACCAAATGTGAGGTCAGAGTAAACAAATATGGCAGAAGCAATGGCGATAGACTGTGAAATATATTTAAAAAAGAAAAAAGCAACATCCACAGGACTTTCTGGTGCTTCCTGGCAAGTTGTTTTGTTTTCTGTGTATCTTAGATTCCCCTCTGGATTTCCATCACTGTGCCTTCTGATTGGCTTCACGTCACATTCAAGTGCAATAGGCTGCATTCTCATTTGTCATCAGGGAACATCAAATACACACTGCAATATCAGGCCAAGACAATCCAACATGTGGAATATTCCAGATTTTAGGTCACAGCTGTCCCACCGTCCTTCTAAGAACACGAGGCGACTCTTAACACACGACAGGACTCTCTTTTTAGATTACCTCAAGAGCCATCCCAATAATCTGAGTGGCCTTAAGACCGTTCAGACATCCCGGCATCCCATCAACCAGCACCAGTGATCCCGGGAGCAACTTGTAGAACTGCATGCTTTCCCATCCAGCGCCAGGTTTCAAACAGTTTCAAAACAAACCTACAAAACACAGGAATCCTCTAACTTGCTGACCAGACTGCTGTACTCCCTACACTAGCTCACCGTTGTGCTTTTTCTTTTTTCTTTGCTGATGTCACTAGGTAGCCTGAACAAATTTGGCACTACTAACTGTCTGACTTAGTTTCCATGGATGAAGATCCATTGAACCTTGGTTCTGCATCTAGAAAAATCTTACTGTTGAAAGTTAAGTAAGTTATTCTTGCTAAAAAATAATAATGGAACCAAGAAGGAGAAATGAGAAAAGAACGCAAAGCATTTTCAAGCACATAGTCAGATATTCCCTGTAGATAAGCAAAATGAGACAGAGTAGTTCTATCTGAGCAGTGCAGTGTGTCTTGTGTAACTACTACATGGTTTATGGTTAAAGATAAATGATCTTAAATCGTGAACTAGGGCTACAACTAAGGATTCTTTTAGTTATTGAGTAACATGCTCAGTAACTAAAGTATATTTAGTTTTTGGGTATAACTAAACATCATGACAAAGTAAAAAAAGAAAAAAGTATCAACTTAAATTAGAAAACTAATCAATTAAATGGACAAAATGATCTAACAGATTCAACTTACATAAAAATGTGACTCAACCTGTTTGTCTTGGACTAGCTTTACAAATCGAGCTGCTGGAACAAAACGCAGCGTTTAAAAACGGGGTTTCTTAAAGGAGCCATCAAACTCCTGGCAGACCCGGCCATACGCTGCAGCGCCGGCAGCCGTTCCTCTGACGCCGCCCTGGGCTTAGTACTCGCTGCGCCGCATGTCACTGGTCATCAGGCCTCCTGGCGACGATCCCAGTTCAGACTCTCAAAGCCGGGTTACTCATCAGCTTTGAGTGAGTCGATGAGTGACTAAGGATTTTTTTAGTTATTGAGTTACATATCAATTACTGCAGAATGCATATATTCTGTGTAATTACTTAATTACTGCTCTGAATATGTTTTTCTTTATGGCCTAATTTTGAGTCTGCTCCAGTTAACGATTAATCGATTACTACATTAGATGATGATTACTTTATAATCAATTAATCTGATTAACCTTTCCAGCCCTTCTGTGCACAACCCGGTTCCGTATTTGTTCTCATGAGTGTGTACCTGGTTTTTGGTTTGAGGTACTTTCTCCCGGTTGCTTGTCTGAAGTGGAGTTTCAGTCGCCACGGGACCAATAGGAGTCGGCTAAACACAAAGAGCAGGAGGGAAAAATCACTTTGTTACTGTGCATCTTCAGCTGACAACATGATTAGTTTTGTGTAAACAGAGAGGGGTGATGCAGTGATGCAGGGGTAAAGTTGCTGTCACAGGTTTGAGTCCCGCATGCCTTCCCCTCTCTCATTACCCACCTTCCTGTTTGATCACTCATATAAAGGTCACTAGATCAAAAAAGAAACCTTAAAAAAACAACAGAGGCCTGCATGTCACTACAGGTTCTTTCTGTTAGCTAAACTAACTAATAGTGAATATTGTTTTGATTTCACCCACTGACAAAACCTTGGAGAGCTCTAAGAAGCTTTCCAGGAACACAGATCGACTTCCAAAGGCAAAGAAGAAGATTCCAAAACCTGATACAAAATACTAAATCTCTGACTTATTCATGATTGAAGAACCTGAGCCTCTACTGTAGCATCTATTCTATGCGTCTTAATGCGGTGCGCCTTATATATGAAAAAAAGTTTTAAAATAGGCCATACATTGAAGGTGTGCCTTATAGTGCGGGAAATACGGTACTTTAATAAAAAAATTACAAGGAAAAGGTAATTTAATGAGAAAAAGGCTTCGATCTGACGTGACCAGCTCAGTTCAATGTCCTGTTTCTCATAATGTCATGCTGGTGTGTTACAGGATGAAATATTTCCTTATCTGTAAAACGTATACCTTCTCAAGATGCTCAACATTCCTCACCCTGAACTAAGCTGAACCTTCAGACGCCTCCACAGGCTCACAGTGCGAATGCTTTCTGCTGGATGATTTGGATCTCTGTTTACCTGAACCTAATCACATAACCACAACACAGCCTCCATACTGTGCTGAACTCAGCAATGACTGAACAGAAAACCTGCGAGAAGATCTCATCAGAGCAACCCGCTGCATGAAAAGAGCACAGAAACACACACTTATCACTAACCAGTGGCTTTCCAGTCCAGTCATACTGATAATCGAATATGTATCCGTTCCTGTCGAAGAGGTCTGTGAAGAGTTTCCTCAGATAGTCGTAGTCTGGCTTCTCGAAAAAGTCCAGCCGCCTCACATATCGCAGGTATGTGGCCATCTCTTCTGTTGTTTTCACACACATACACAGTCAGCCAAGTGGAATATGATGCTTTATCACAGCAAGCAGTGAATAAAAACTGTTTTATGGCAACAAATGCACATCTACTTATGATCACAAACCTGGGAAATTCTCACAGAGCACCTCTATTGGCGTGTCTCGCTTCGTGTCTCCTATTTTCTGATAGCGTTCCTTCAGGGTGTCGGCCTGAGGCAGAGAGGAGTGGAAGTAATGGCAAATGTTTCAACTTAAAAATAAGATGAGCACTAATTGTTTTGGGTTTTTTTTTTACCTTGAGTCCTTGCCATGGCAGGCTGCCCCGCAGAAAGTACATGAACATGTGGCCTAAAGCTTCCAGGTCATCCCTTCTGCTTTGCTCTACAAAGTCAGGAGTTAAGATGAGAGAAATAAACCTGAGCAAGGATGTAAAGCTGAAGATCAAAGCCCGACTAACATTAGAGTTTGCTCCATAAAACACTGACAGGGTTTCTACAAATATCTAAAAATTCTAGCATTATTAGAATCAAAAACAGCTCACTTGATCACGACTGTGTGAGCAAACTTCAGTTTTCAAGTGCTCTCAGCCGACACACAAAGTATAAATAAATTAACCTTAGAGGAATAAAATAGAGAATAAAGAAACAATACGTACATGTTTTTACAGCCAATTTGCCCATTTTTATGGAGAATGAAAAAGAGGTGATTCTTTTAACAAGAGACAGAATGAACTAGTGCTTTTAAAATAGTACATAATGAATGAGTTGCTTTTGTCTTTACATGGAATACAGTCATTAAATGTCCTCAATTTATGACAGTGTTATATTAACTGTATAATATATAACTTATATACAAGTAATACTTCCATCTATTTTTCTTATTTGATTCAGATTTCTTTCACCAAAACAATGAAACAAAACTCAATCCAGAGAAAAGTTTATCCATAAAATGGTGTTTTTTTGTTTTTTTTTTAAAGATGATGCATTTCCTAGGAGAGATTTATCAAAGATCACAAGTTGTCCTTTTTTAAGAAGCCATGTCATATTTGTGTGGAAAAATGGAAAAACAGATGGAAAAAATGCCTCTATGGACAGTGAAGGTAGCAAGTCTCCAGCTGAGGAACTGCTTCAGGTTAAAAAAAGACTCAGTTTTGAGTCTGGTCTTCAGGAATTGAGACTAAATTATTAGTTTGCCACAGTGATGGGACATAAGGCACCACATGGTGTTTTGGTGACCACATCCCATGAGTGCAAACAAAAGCAGTCATAGAAACACTCACCTTTCCCCAAGTGTGTATTGATGCTCATGTATCTGGCAGTTCCAGTCAAACTCTTGTGTTCTCTGTATGGGATATGTTTCTTTGTCTCAGGGTCTATGTATTCTTTTGCGAGGCCAAAGTCTATGATGTGAATGGTGTGTTGCCGTTTGGAGCCAGGTCGGCCCACCAGGAAGTTCTCAGGCTTCACGTCGCGATAGATGAGGCTTCTGGTGTGGACAAACTCCATTCGGGTTATCTGAGGGAGACGACGGCATAGGTACCATTTACAACAGTCAGATACAAGCCGTTTCTGAGGCCTGCAATTTAAAGAGCTAAATGTCTTACCAGCTGTATGGCTATCATGAGTACAGTTTTTAGAGAGAAAGTCCTGTCACAGAGGTCAAACAGGTCTTCTAGGCTGGGTCCGAGCAGCTCGAGAACCATGGCGTTGTATTTCCCACATGGTCCAAAGTAAAACACCTGAGGCACGCCCTCTAGAGGACCAGCAGACAACAAAACCATCAACGGCTTTAAAAAAAAAAAAAAAAAAAAAAAAACTTTCAGTGCTCCACACTTTATCTCATTAGAAGACTGAAAAAGGTTAGCTCGGTAAATACCAGCCACTTGTTCGTCCAGAGACTCTGGGCTCTTGACTGTTGAGAAGTGATTGCTTCCTGGAGTTGTGGACTGTGTGGAAGTTTGCAATTTGACCCAATCAATAACCTAATATGACAGTTCGACATTATGAAGCTTACCGGACATTGCCTGTGCTCTTAACAACCATCCGTGTTATTAGTTCAACGTTAATTCAACAGTTGGAAGCGTGACCAATACAGACAGAACAACTTCCTTCACTTCTACTGCTCCCACTGCTAAAACTACAGGCAGACTACAATTCCAAAACACCGCAGGAAATCGACATCATTATTCACAACTTCTTATATTCAGTGGTTGTTCTGTTAGAAAATCTTCTGGAGGCAACCCAAGCGAATGGGAGAAATCCGATACTGTAGAGAAGAAAGATTGGAATGAAGAGAGATTGCATAGGAAGGCAATGGCCAGGCCAAAAAACTTATGATTTTATCTACAAGGCAATCACCAGTTCTTATAATCTGAGTCATTAACAAAAATACTGAAATCTGAAATTGTGGCTTAAATTTAAATGATTATTGAAAGTTTAATTTGACAAAAATAAAAAGATATTGGAAAAATCTAAAGATTTTCACTCCACCATCACCTCCATCAGGTCAGAAGTATCAAACCAAAAAGTAGTGGTAAAAACTAACTCTGTTTTGAGGCTGCATATCAAGGATAAACCATAATAATTAGAATCTTAAATATTTCTATACACTGCTTTCATACTCGGCAAATTGCAGTTTTTTGTCCAATTGCCGATTTGTGATCTTTAAAAAGCCTGACCTGCTGAGTATGATTTTGGCTGATACAATTTTTTTTTAAATGTTGCTAAACATGGCAGGAAAGTTGCTGAATTGGCAACAGTGTGGTGACTATTGTTAACTGAAAATGTGACCTGGTGGGCGGGTCTCTCATAGCAGAGAAGAAGAGGACAGTAGCTGATTTTCATACCTTTGCCAAGGGAGATAAGGTCAGTGGATGTGATCAGTTTCAGATCTAAGTATCGGCTGATCTCCCAAAATCAAAAGAGTTTATGGTTTGATATAATAAGATAACATGTTTTCTGTGTCTACAACTTGCTCTTCTCTAACAAGGAGCTCAATGGCAAAATTCACAACAGCAGTTTCATCAATTAGTCAATCATCAATACATTTTCTGATTCAATCAGAAATGGTGTCTGAACAGACCTCTTCATCATGATGTCCACATTCTGATATTATGAGGCCAAGATGACACCAATAACTGATGAACCGTACCTCTGCACTGCGAGGTTTAAACAGGATGCTCTCAGGACAAACTGACCACTGAGCTTTGAGTGTAGTGAGCTGATTACCAGAGACTGGAACAGTCAAAGGACTGTATAGACATGACACCATTTAGCTGCTCAACTCCTGGCACTATAAAGGCAGGTGGCACTTCTATGATATATCACTGCAAAGTGAACTTTGACATTTTCCATGAATTTCACACAAAAGCCAAACATGCACCACATTCTTTGAGTGGTGAATGTTCATCTTTAAAAATAAAAAAAGACACACCTATGAAGCATTGTCATCCCTTACCTGAGCTTCCCAGTTGTTTGTAAAAGCGATATTCTAGATGCAATTGTGGCGCTCGGGACTTGATGGGTTCCTGTAAAAGAACCGAATCAGAATCAGAATCAGAATCAGGATCGTCTTCATGACCAGCACCTGCCCAATCAAACCCAAACCATTGTGAGAAAATCACAGATGTGATTCAAACACAAATATGTATTCAACTAAGCTCAGCGTTGTACATGTTTAATTATCATCTCAGCTCTTTTCACGATTTTGTTTTATTGGCACTAAATTCTTTTTCATTTTTGGCAAGAAAAACAAACACCGACTGAAATGCACATAAACAATAAACACCACAACCATAGAGAAATGTCAACATGCTCTGAGGTTAGTTTTCTCATTAGTTGCCATGGACTCTTTTTTTGGGAGGGATCGTCTTGAATAACCATGAAAACAGAATTAGAATCAGAGCAATTTATTACAGCCAAATAAGTGATAACATTATTCAGGAACAACCGAATTCCATTCCCTTTTGCTCCTACATGAGCTCTGTCCCAAAGAGGGTGTTCTTCTCTAAACTTTACATGTGTATGTATGTGCTAAAAGAGACAAAGGAAAAACAGAAACATTTAACCGTAACACTTTATATGGAAAAGACACTTTGTCAAGTTGGATGAAATCATGAACAGTTCTAAATACCAAAACTTTCACCTGCTGGAAGTTCATGATGAAGATCATTTTTTTTCAGCATCACCAGGTCTAAGCATGTGTAAGAATAGCAAAGAATGGCTTCACCAGAAGAAAATTAAAGTATTGTTATGGCCTAGTCAAAGAGCAGAACTAAATCTGAAGGAAAGTCTAAGGGTTTCCCTGAAGCTGGCTGTGGATAAGAGATGCCCTCATAACGTGGGATTTGGAGAATTTTGGTGAAAGGCTAAGTTACAAAGCCTAGGATGCTGACATACTGCGACTGAAGACTGGATACTGAAATTGAATGAAAAGTTGTTTCAACTATGTATCTGTGTGCAACTTTATGTAATCAGGTTACTGGAGCTTCGTTATTTTGCGTCTCTTTTCCAGAATAAATTAACACATCCTCGCTCCAAGGAGTCCAGTCACACTGATCAAATCAGGCAGGCGACTAAGAATTTATTTAAAAAGTGTGAGAAATTGTTTTTTTTCAGGTATGTGAAAAACAGGAGCCAGGGCGGCCATCTTGACTCTACCAAATCACTCAGGATATCAAGGTAGCAAGTAATTTACAGCTAACGGAAAATTAACTCACCAGTTAAACTACATAAACACTCAGCACTGGGGTTCTCATTTGTGAGGAAATTACTTTAGGTCTTTAATATCTGAGGACTACTGAACAATTCTGTAAATATTTTATTTTTTTATTTTACATTTATTTTACCAGGATTAAAAAACCCCATTGAGATTAAAAACCTCTTTTTCAAAAGAGTCCTGGCCAAGAGGACGCAACAAAGGCACAACTGTAATGTATTGTATTTAACTAAATAAAAACTTTGTTATATACACAGCATGAAGAGGATTTTTACCAGTTTGATGGCCACATATTCATTGGTGTACAAGTTCTTTCCAAGTCGTAGTTCTCCAAAGTTCCCGCAGCCGATCTTCTTTCCGACCCGGAAGTTTGGCCCAACCATCAGAACCCCTGAGCCAGAGCCAGCAACTCGGCCGCTGTGTCCCGATCTTCCCCCTGCCTTCCCAGACATCCTCTTCCCATCCTCAGCCTCCCCCTTCCCTCCACCTCCTCCTCCACCACCTCCTCCTACTCCACGCTTGTCAAAGTCCATCAGTTTGTGGTAGCCTGGCCTCTCCACGATTAGGCTGATTCCATGCACCAAAACAAGCACCAAAACTACTGCCTAGCGGCTTGATTTCCAGGTCTCGCAGTGATCCAGCACAGAGGCACACACTTTGGCTTTAAAGGTGAGTGGAATTAAAATGTGAAATCTTGTGCTACAAATGTATGGATACAAGATGACTAAAAAAAGAAAGAAATGGACTGGAGTTAAAGGACAGGATCTAAAAATTAATAACTTTAAAATTATTCGAGAAAAATAAAGATGGTAAAAAGCGTATTTGACTGAAAGTGCATCAAATCTAAAGAATACAGGGTGAAGAGGCACAATTAGCAGTGACTTTTTGTCCCCCTTGCCGGGGCCAGAGATGTTAAAGGAAGATGGAGGACTGATGTCCAAGCATATGGAGCTAGCCAAATGCTGGCATGCTCTATAAAACCAGAAGGGTGCCCTTGTCTAAGGCTTAGACAGGCCAATCCAGCATGTCAACACTCAGTAAAGGAGTTCAGAGGTTTCACCTCCGACCTTCAGCTAGGACAAGACCTAGATCGGCTGTCTGACTTCCTGTCATACGTTTCAGGAACCGGGCGGGACTTCAGTACCGGTACCAGCACCGCTACTTGGTCAACAGCACCACATAAGGTTTTGGTCTACGGCTCCAGAAGTGCTGTACACTGGGACACCTGAGAAAACACACAGAAACAGATGATTTAGTTCTCATGTCAACTTATAATGTCGCGGATTTTAATATTCAAATAGTCAGTGATTGATTGACCTGTGGCTTCATTAAAAGGATCGGTCCATGCAACAAAGTTGATTATTTGTGCATTTTGCAAAATACCCAGCAATAACATAACACTCCCAGTTGAGGCCTGTGTTTATGCGCTGCCACTGTTAATACACTCTCTGTGTCAGAATCAATTGCACTGACTTATGCTACATGGGATGCATTAAAGCAATACTTTGTTCCACTGAATGCATGAACTCTGTGGTGCACAGAGACAACATTGTAGGCTCACTGCATATGAAAGTAGCCTGTTTCTGCTGCATGTAGTCTTTAAACTGTGTCCACATTTACCCACATGTTCTGTATCTTATCTACACTGAATAACATCAGGCTGTGAATCTGTTAGAAAGATGCGTGAAAAGCAGTGATATCATTTGCTTTGTCTCACTGACCGACTTTTTGAAAAAGTCTCAAAGTTATTTTTTTCACATAATAAAATAGTGGCTAAAGTAGCCAAGCAACTTTAGCCACGCTCCTTGGCTAAAGTCAAAAGTCAGAGGAAAGATAAATATACATCATAGAAAAACAATATAATATATGTAAAAAATATTTCATTTCCCATTGGGATTAATATACATTTTTAATTAAATCTAAATCTGCTACAGGCAGACCAAACCTAAAAAAATAATGAAATTAATATTGAAGATCAGATGTAGAATTACAAACATGCATTTGTAGTTACTATTAGTGTCCTTTATATTATGGTGATCATTGAGCAGGAAGCTGCTCTGTGCATTAAATAAATACTTTTTGGTGTGTTTTTGACCTGCGTTGACACTAAGGTGAGTCATTCACCTCAAAACGTGAACAACTTTTTGAGGTGAATGATTCTTTAACCGCTTTAAGCTTAGTGAAGCAAAAACTGCAAACAAATTCATAACGGGAAAGTATAATCAGGCCAGACTAATGAAAGGGCAAAGGAGAAACAAAAGTCTGAAGAGGAAGAGGAAATGTCCGAGACAGAAGTTGAGTCTGTCAATGCATCCGTGTTGATGTCATTAACAGGAAAAAACAGAATAATGTGACCTCTGTAGGACGCAGTGACACCAGGACAATAACAACAAGCTTCCCTCCCTTATTGTTCAAGTGATTTTTCAAAATGCTACATGATTAATGTGAATTAAATAACATAAAATATACGTTTTGTCAGATCATCAGCAAGTATAGGTATGGGTAACTAATAGATCAAACAAAACATCTGAGGAGGAAGGCAGCAACTAGTTCACTTTTTAGGGAATTCTGTGAGATGAATGTTCATGTCAGATTTGCAGCTTTATGGACACATTCTCCTTTTCCCTTTTTTATAGCCCTAAAACAGCATAAAACATTTTCACAAAACATTTTTCCAGACTAATCTTTTGCTATGGATAGACTCAAATATATGCATGGAAAATAACTACTTTGTAAGAAAAAAAAATAATAAGGCCTCAACAGTGCAGCCGTATCAGGCAAGGGCCTGAGAATCTCAACTTGCTGTGAATGAAGGAACAATAATCAGCTCAATTTAATAAGGTGGGAAATTAGATTGCTTGAAAGTTAACAAAAAGCAGATAGGCTAAAATCAGATTTCATAATAAAATG
Source organism: Phalloptychus januarius (assembly GCA_902982915.1). Taxonomy (NCBI): domain Eukaryota; kingdom Metazoa; phylum Chordata; class Actinopteri; order Cyprinodontiformes; family Poeciliidae; genus Phalloptychus; species Phalloptychus januarius. The sequence continues at coordinate 402,529 of CADWAE010000466.1, read as the reverse complement.
TACAAAAAATAAACGCTGCTTGGCTAAAGTTAGATCTAAGCCTTTAATTATACCCTTCAAAGCAGGTCAGGCTCTGTTGTTGTTTCTGCCCTCCCACAGCAGCCTCTGTCAGATTGAGCAACTCACAGGAAAACAGATAATCAATGGTGTTCTATAGCTAGTGGTAAGGAAGGGTTAGACACGTTGCTCCCACAACATGGTGCCCCAGGCACAAAAAAACTAATCATAGTCGAATTAGGAGAACTCATATACATGTGGCCTAAATAAAAATAAAACAGCAGATGTTTGTGCATCATGCTTATTGCACAATCTTCCACACAGTAGCAGGCCCTAACGTACCGTAATCAGTCATTTTTTGCAAAAGAAAAATAATATGAAATGATGTGAAAGAGACATTAAGAATATAAAAAATATACAGTTTAACTAATTCCTGTTTAAAATATGAGCAGGAAACCAGACCAAGACATTCAATGCATTTTTTATTTTTTTTAAATCACCTCAAAAAGGTGGTGAATCTTCCCACTGTGCACCACCTTGTTATCTGCTGTGTTTTGCGTCATGGCCTCCACTGAGCTGACAACATCTAGCCAAGCAGTGGCAGTTTTATGTGTAGTCTGCATTCAGCTAATCTCACGCCTACATGAGTGCACAAAACCTCAAAAGCAAAAGTATTTTTTCCACAGCCTGCCACTGGCTCAGAGCCTGACCCACATTACCGAGCAGAAGATTCAACAGTTCAGCACCACAGGAGAAATCTCATCAGCAGAGAGAGCAAAACACTCTCACCTCTTCCCTTACATTCACTTTTGTCAAGGAAATCACTGGCAAAAAACAACCTTAAACCTGCTGTACAGTAATTGCGTACTATTTGATTACACCTTACACACAGCAAACTAATGTATACGTGCAACTCGGCGCTGAACTGAGTCCCTTCCATTAGTGATCAGAACTCTTGATGTTTAGGAGAAATACTGAACATCAACATGGCCTTGGTTTACCACCCGCACTCCAATGAACAACTGGATTCATTACATCCTACTCGCTTCATAACACGACTTAATAGGAAATCCAGGCGGACACACCAAAACCAGACTGTAACATAATACTTTTTCGCATCAGCATCTACTAGTGTTTTATACTGGGAGACGAAAAGTTTGTGCGATGAGCTAATGTTAGCTGAACACCTAAACATTAAGGTTTCGCCTGTCTACTACCGTAGGCCTGCTCTCAACATTTGCTACTTGTTTATTCATTAAAACCCGTATTTATTGTGCTGTTGCACGCCAAGCTACAAAGAAACAAAACAGCACAGGAAGTTGAGTTTTAGGCCACAACAGTTTCTGTGCTTGGCCTGAAGATGTTCGGGTTCATTGAAACAAATTTAAAGTCGCAGTCTGGAGAAAATATAGCGGCATAAATGACTCACGGTTCCGCAAGGGAAGACAGGAACCGTATGAAAAAACGATTGTGAACAGCTTAGCTGGATAACTATATTATCAATCAGAAAGCTCTCAATGGTTTCTGCGGTAGTAGTGAAACATAGCTTGTCAGAAACTACCAAATGCTAACATGTTAGCTAGCTAGCTAACTAGCTACCGCTGAATTTCTGCCTATATACCTCATCATACGGAAACACAACGAACTCACTCCTACCTATACGTTTAACCAGAGTTATAAACAAGCCTTACATACCTTAACTGACTGTGTGTGCTCTTATACTTCCTGGTTGAAATGAACTCTGATGGTTTTCTTCGACTCGTTTCCCTGATCATCTCTTTTACTGTGCATGTTTGGCTAACCAACTACAAAGCTGCGCCAATGACCTAACGCTGTTTGCGTAGATGCAGTTGAAAATGTCGGTCATGAGAGCAAAACAGAACGTAAACGTACCTGAATAAAATCTGCATACATTTTACGTACCTGTATGTGTGAGACAAACAGCAGGCACAAACACTTGTATTAGTTTGAAACTTTTTTTCCCCACTTCCACTGATCGATTAGAGAAGTTTTTTATATCAATGTATTGGCTCATTGTTCTTGTATATTTATTTAAAATAAAATAACCACAAAAGAAAGTAATGTCCTTTTGTATACTGTAAAACTTAAAATATTAAATTAATTTCATTACTGGAACAATTATTTAGATAAGTACATATGATTCCCAATATTTTTATGGACAGAAAATCACTTCAATTCAAAAATGCTTTATCCCAAAAGGAAATTAAATGTTGTCATAACTAATATAAAATTATCTTCAAAGAGTTGTTGTGCATGATTATGCTGTGGGCTGGTAGGATCTCCGGATCCGGAGCACTGAGCCTTGTTAAGAATCTGAAGAGGCCTCTGACTGAAGGGCTGTCATGACATGCTAACAGCTCCATTTCCACAAAATCTTAATAGTAGCTAGGTAGCTACTAATAGAATCTTGGGCCGGAAATTGAACTTGGCAAAGAGAGAAGATATTCCACAGATACAAAAGTTTCTCCTCTTGAAATTCCTGCCTGATTATTAGAAAAGCCTGACAGAGACAGAGCCTGGGATATGATCCAGTTCAAGTCAGAATATTTATTTATATTGCACCAATTCACAATGTATGTGAATTGGTGTAGTCATGCTAACTCCTCCATCATGATAAACTGGCATGCCAGAGAGGGGGCCCCTTGTTTCTCAAGTGGAAAAAAAGTTAATTTCTCTCTTTAGATTGGGGGTCAGTATTTGCTTCAAGCAAAGATGACCAAATACTTTGCGGTTGTGTTCAAGACTAGTGGAAATATGGAAAAGAAGAAAGACAAGCAGAATGGGACTGTTGCTTTGGTCTGTTGAGTAGTTGTTGAGTCAGCTGAGGCACTTTGGACCATGATGTCTCCTGTGGAATTCTTTTTGGAGGTTCTCTGAGCATGTGCCACTGGGAGGAGGCCTAGGGCAGACCCAAGTTACACCCCAGGAACTACATGTATCTCTTATGGCCTGGGAATAAGTGGAGGTCTGCTGGAATGAGTTTGGGGAGCATAAACTGGATCTGCCCAAGATCTCGAACAGTGGATGGACAGAAGGATGTTTTACAAATAAAAATCTGAAAAGGTAAGCATGCTGTTTTGTGTGGATGTCTGCAACTTTTCCACAGCTACAGACATCTCTGATTCCTGGACCCTCTCCTGTTCTGGAGTTATATGGGGAGAGAGACGGATGGGTGGGGGGTATAGCTCCCAGCTGAATACCTGGACGTTGGAGTTTTCTCCAGTGATGAAGAGGATCATCACTGGAGATGATCAACCTCACGTTGCAAGTTCACCACAGGCTACCTGCCTCTCTGATCAGTATTCTCCTTGGCAGGTCTCTCTGTTAAGGGGAACAGCCATATTTTGATAGGCTATTACAGCAAATATTAACAAAATGTATACATCCTTCTGAATTAAAAAAAAAAGGTTTAAAATAAATTTCTGCCTCTTGTAAGTTCAGCATTTAGGAAATAGAGATCATATCTGTAATACTAACTGACCTAAAGGCTTATGTCAGACAGACAAAAACAGTAATTATTTATATAGCATGTGAAAATATCTGATTTCAAATAAAATTATTTGAATTGAATTGAATAATCTAACTAGTTTATTATGACAAATTCAGTACAGAATGCTCGATTTATCATATAAGGATAGTATAAAGTCTTTCTTAGCAAGGCAATAACAAAAAAAATACATGGTTCTTGTTTTAATCTGTTTACTTTTTGTCAAAATTCTAATGGCAACACATGTAGTGTTTTGATTGCTTTGTACAGATGTATATCCTGTTTGGGTCTGATATCAGAAGCTTGCGTGTGTCAGCTTGTCTTTTTACAGAAGGCCTATAAATGTAAAATGTATGCCAGATACACCCCAGAGTTGGAGATTTCAATCACTTCTTGTTTATTCCTAGCCAAGAAAATCCATCTGCTTTGGTGAAAAGGACAGGAGCTGATCCTATGAGAGTCGCATTCAATGACATATAGGAAACATCAGTACCAAGGATCAAGGCAGGAGACAGACACAAAACCAAGTTCTGAAGGAATGAACAAGCTACAATGAAGAATGAACTTATTATAATAAACAAAGCAAATTGGGAGGGGTACTTGTGAACCACACATAAACAGTAAAATAAATAAATCAACTAATAAATTCGATGTCTCTCACATATAGCAGGTTTTCTTATTTTTCAAATTGGATACGAATCTTATTGGACTTAAAAAAACATATATATAAATATAGCCGCCACTGTATATGTATGTGTAGGTGCGTGCGTGTGTGTGTGTCTTGTGAGAGCGCAGTTCCAAAAATGTGAATAAAGTGGGACAACTTCGCTGAAACATGTTTGAACTTTCACGGTGTCCTTAGTTGTCTAGATAACAGCGCTCACCATGCATGCCTGTATTTTGTCGCCAGGGCGGTGCGGAGCGGAGAGGAGGAAACTGTATTTGACGGAGAAACGCGAGTCAACGCGTAAGAGCGACAAGTTACTGATACACAGAGAAGTAGAAACATGTTGGCGCTGGTGTTAAGTTTGATCTCCTTCATTCCGGCTAATGGTGAGACTTTTATTAATTTTGAATCACTGAAACAACATAGACATTAATTTGATGCACATGCATGCATACTGATTTACTTGTATTTTATAACATTATATAGTATGCTATGAATTCCATTCAATTTTAGCATTTTCTTCATGTTAGAAAAGCCTCAATGGTCTTAGATCTTTAGACACAGGAGAGGGGTACCATAAACATGCTTTGGCTAATATTTCTGAACACGTTGGGATTATAAACTAAATTTAACTGCACTGCGATTAAGTGGGGATGCATGTAATGAATTTGAATCTGTCTATAAAATTTTACTGATTTGATAATACATTTCTATATTTTAACTGTATATGTTAAAAAATGGAATTTAATTCAATTAATTTTAGCTCATATAGTTAGATAATAAGGTTAATTTACAAGATATTAGTTCAAAAACTGCCTAAAGGAGAAATTAAAAGCTAGATTCATCCAGACTTAAGACAAGGACTGTGTACAAATGTTGACATTAAGCAGCTGCATTCTTGGTTCCATAGGAGCTGCTCATGGAGCTGATGTGAGCATTTCACCTGGAAATGGCTTTAAACTTCGAGTCGGAGTAGATTTCAACTTGAGTTGTAAATTCACATTTTTATCCTCCATGCATTTTGCACAGATGTGGAAAGAAGGTGGAAGTGAGGTAGGTCAAAAATACTTTTCAGAGTTCATAGAAATGTTGCACTAAATTAACTAATTAACAATTTGAAAAACTTTACTGCTTTAACTAACTTAACTTAAATAGAAAAAGCCAAAGTTGCTGAAAAACAGGTTTAAAATGGCCTCCAACATGTTTTAGTGCTAAACCCAACTAGAAACATGAAAACAATGAGATTCTGAAAGGTGAAATATCTAGTTATTATTGCAGTTTATTAAATGTAGCCATTTAATTCATTTGAAAAATAAAATGAAAACAAAATAAACTATCTGTTTATTTTGGGCATGAAATAATCTGTTACTATTATATTCAAATGTTTCATACATTTAAACTATTTTACCTTTTGTCATGGCTCTTTTTTTCCCGCTTGTCATTTGGTTCTGAATGGAATATTTACCTGTGAGAGGGAGACCAAGTTTATTGGCCGAATTTAAAATTAATCACTGATTATTGGTTATTTGCTGTGATGTATTTGTGAACAACCTGAGTTCAAACACAAAGATTACACCATGTTGTAGCCATGGTAACACAACAATCAAACTATCAAGATGATTCTTTAAACTTTTACAAAGTAAACTTCCTAATTAAATCCTAAATGTAAATTTTTTTCTTCTAATTGAATTTACCAAATGTCAAAAACACCATTTATGATACTTTTTTTTAATTCCATCAAATTTCTGATCCCCTGCCCAGCTTTTCAGCATTTCCTCATTTGCTTTTACCTACTCCCTTCCCCAGCTGCATCCATCTACCTGGGATTAGCTCCTATGGTTCCTTTGTCATTATCACCTCTACCTCAGTATTTAAGCCCTTCTTTCTCTTTCACTGCTGGATTTTCTGCTAAACTTCCCTAAACTACTTCCTTATTGCACCCAATTGTTTTCTGTTGTGTTAGTTGTTTCTCTGCTGGTTTCCCTGAGCTTCATGTAAATGTTCTTTTTTGTGATTTAGGCAATAAAGATTTTGAATATTATCTGATGCTTTAGTTTGTTGCCCGAAATTGGAACGTGCCACCAGTCCCATTGTTTACACAATCTGAATTTAAAAACAATATCTACTGGGTGCGCTGTGGTGGCTCAGGGGTTTGGCACAACCCACATATGGAGGCCTTAGTTCTCGATGTGGCTGTCGCAGGTTCGATTCCTGGTCTGGCGACCTTTGCCGCACGTCTTCCCCTTCTCTAATGACCCTTTTTCCTGTCAATTAACTATCAAATAAAGGCCAGTAGAGCCAATAAAACCTTTAAAAAAAAACAATATCTAGCCTTTAAAAGGAATCCTTTTCATCTGGTTGACCCAGCTTTTAAAATGAACCATAATTTAAGACATAGATTACACATGTTCATCATAGCTGCTTAATGAACCACACTGTTTGAAGACTTTAGGAAAATTATCTGCATGATAAAACATTTCAGCTCAATATGGATTCATGAGACAGGCTTTTTGCAAACATTGTGATTAGTGTCTAAAAAGTCTGTAAAATGTAGATTCCACTAAAGTTACTGCAGAATAATAAACTTAGTCACTGCTAAGAAAGGCTGCCAGGTCGGTGATCACATCATATTTGCCGTTTGTCTTTCAGACAAACGGCAAGTGTCTCATCAACGTGACCTCCTCTCAGCCCAATGTGACTGTGGTTCTACACATCACGTCTGCAAAAATAGCAGACACTGGGAATTACAGCTGCAGCACTCATCCAAATGATAAAACAGTTGATGCAATTAGTCCGCTAGTCTACATTCAGGTGACAGGTAAGATCATCATAACTTTGTTTTAAAGGAAGCGTCACTGGTGCCACACAGCCACATTTGGGAGGCAAGATAAAGAACAAAACATTTATACACATTGTATGAGTCCGTTTTGTCTTTTTTAGGGTCACAGGCAGAGTTTCAGCCAATCTCTACTGTCAGCGTTCAAGAAACACCATCTGACCATGAAGAGTTACCAGGCCATTACAAGCAAGGTGAAGATTTTCAATAAAATTTGAATTGGCAAGAAGTTCAAAGCCTAATTCTTATTAAACAATCAGCCTTTTACTTTGCTATTTAACAATCATTAACAGAAATGCAAAACAAAATATGCAAAAAAGCTGTTTTAACAGCTTTTCATTAACTTTTATCAATAATTATTTGATATTTCTTAAAAGGTACAAAAGCACAATTTAAGAATAAATAACACACTGTAAAAGGAAATTACTCCAAAGGCATTCTTCCTTTCTAACTCAATTTATTTTCATATTTACAACAAGGCTAACAGAAGGAAACTAATATGTGTAGGATTTTCATCAATGAGCTGAACTGGCATCATTTAAAAGTGGTTATTTATATCTGCAAAGAGCACAGCTATGCACTGGTTGTGTTCCCACTTGAAATTGAGATCAGTTTTTCTGTTTTCTTTACTTTTAATTTATGCCAAATGTCAACCAGAGGCACTTTACAAAACAAACATCTCCAACTTATCTCAGGTTATATAGCATGCAAATTGACCAAAAGTCCATTTAAATTAATCTACTTTATTCCAGTACAGTAAAGTTGAAGTATAATATTCAGATCTAATCCATTTGGATCCTATAGTGAAATTAATTAAAAGAGACCAACAATTTTTATTGAGTCACTGACTTTGCAGTGGTGCCTCATAAAGCATGTAGGCAGTTGAGAGGAATTACTATTTTAACAGAGACTCCTAGCAGATTATCTATATGTTTTAAATGAAGTTAAACTTGTTTATCGATGGAATAATAATTTTTGCTCCAGACAGCCAGTTGACACCATTCACCCCGACCAAAGTGAGCGACCAGAAGCTTTGCAGCCCAGACCTACATGGCAGTAAACCAGATCTCTATGTTTCTAGTAAGTTTCAGCCTTTTTCTGTTACATTCGGTGTGAAAGCAGGTCATATACATTATGACTGTTTAGTGCCTGTTGTAACACTAATGTAGCATCACAATCATGTCTGTTATTCAGCATGTCAGAAAGATGGGGGGAGTGAAATCTGATACACAAATACAGAAACACAGCATCTCCTTTTAAAGACCATCAGCATCTCTTTAGTCTTTGCCACATCGTTGAGCATGTTGTTATTTTTACACTGATCACAAGCTCTTCCACCTCCCTCCTGTACAGAGCTTTACAACTGTTGGAGATCGATCTAATAACTGTAGCATTTTCTCAAAACCTCGCAATTTCTGGATCCCAATCATACCAGTCATACAGTGCTAGTGTATTAACCCCCTTCGAAGTGTTACTGTTTTACTGCCCTTACAAATGAATCATGATTAACAAAATTTGACTATTTTGACAAAGAAAAAATACTTTTTGTCAAAGTGAAAACTGGTTACTACAAAATGACTACAATTAAATAAACATATTTAGCACAAAATAAGTGCATAAATATTCATCCCCTTTAAAGTGACTGACCTAATTCAACAAAGATCCAGCTAAATGGTGCCAGTAGTCTGACCATGAGTGGAACGGAGATCAAAAAAGCCAAATTTTGTTAACCATGATTGATTTGTAAAACCAATAAAAATGTAAAACAGCCAAAGGGTGAATATAGGCTCCATATGTGAGCAGAGTCCAGGCACATTATTGTTTTGAGTCTTTGTGGGGGAAAAAGGCTGAAGAATGACACAAAAATATATTTAATAACTGTGGTCATTAAAGTGCAGAGCATACTCTAGTATAAATATTAGGATGACAAAAAATATGAGCCTCAGTTTGGGAGACTGCAGCAGGTTCCTTATCATGCCCAGATGACAGCACCAGGGGTGAGAGGTCAGGTCATCTCATAAGGGCAGACATAATATTAAGTTTAAAGTCAATCATTCAACAAAAAAGGATTTTAGCAACACTTACATGTTGTTTTCATTGTAGGTTTATCACATTCCTTGGGTGTCTGAGTTTTTTTTCTTTTTGTTTGACAATACAATCATTGTTTTTCAAATAATTTATGTTCACTTCATTGTATTTATCATTGTTTAGGTTTTGCCATATGAGTTCATTCCATAGTGTTTAGTTTCTTTGTTTTTTCTTGTGTTATATTTGAATTTATTGTTCTTACTGTGGTTTCTGGAGTCTTATGTCCGACTTGCTCTCCTTCTATGAATTAGTCTCCTCTTTCAGTTTACCTGCTTTCTCCTTTCCACTGCTGAACCATATTTTCTCTGATTAGTGATCTGTTTTTTTTCCCACCACTTCCTCAGTGTTTAGGTTTCTGATTTCTAATGTTCTGTTTCGGTGCCTGATTTCCATTCCATTATCTTTCCCCCTGTACGTGATCTATTCTCTATTAATTTGTAGTAGTTTTTGTTATTTTGTGAGATGAAATGAGGGATGTGCAGGTGTTTAGCAGATAGAATCATTTTCTGTGTTGTCTTCATGTCTAGAAACATTTATGGGGTGACGTACTGGAGTAGGTCATTGAAGCAGGGTGAGGTAGAAGAAGAGAAAGAGGAACAAACAGCTTTGTGTGCATCTCTCTGTATGTTTGCAGGTCTGCAGGGTCAGATGTGGTACTGGATGCTTCTGGGAAAAGCTGTGATCCTCCTCCTCACTTTGACCTCTCTGGCAGTAAAGTACAAGAGAGGAAAAGGCATAAGACAACTCTCCGTGCACCACAGCAACAATCTCAGCTGTTCTGAGTAATGATTTTAAATAGAAAAAATAAAGTTCTCAGAATAAGTCTTTTTTTCTTTTTGGTGGAAATGTGTGAAAAAATATCAAAACTGTTACATTGTATTGCAGAAGCATATTTCACATGAACATTAAAATATATTCTGTGAAAATGTTTTATTCCATTTATTTATATATTTATAAATCTAACAAAAAAAGGTCATATCTCCCACAAAAGACTCAATGTCTGAATGAATGAAGGATGACACTAATCTGTAAGAGAAAATATCACTGCAGTAGGTTTAAGGTCTTTGTTGTGGCAACTTGAGCTGGATTTTCTTTAAGGTTATGAAACCCAGACAGATGATGTTAAAGTTACAATGAGTAAAAGAAACCAACAACACCACCTGGAATAACACTTCTGGAAAATTTTATTGTAATAAGGACACAGGTAAGTTCTGCTGGAAGGAGGAGACGAGATTGGAAAACTTTTGCAAAATTCAATATTTAGCAAAAAAAAAAAACTCTTTCCAACTGGCAAAATTGTAAAACAGAATGTTTAAGACACAGTGAATAAAGCTAAACAGAATTGTTGGTTGAAGTAAAATATTTAAATCTTAACGGAGACTGAGACTTACCAGTGGGGGAAGTCGTGAGGGAAGAATCCAGTGAAGAAAAAGGGATCCTCCAAGACACTACAAACACAGCAAATTGAAGGGGCTCCGGAGCAAACAAAGGAAAAGGTGCTCCTACAAAGTACACACAAAACAAGACCAGAGGTCACCACCGCCACCACAGGAGCATCAGTCCCTGAAAGAAACAGGAACAAAACTTGAATAATAACAGTGGTATCACAAGATCAATAAATACAATGTTGCACTTAATCAAATTAAATGGTGGAGTGACAGCCCAGTTGTGACGCTGATAAAAAAAAAGACTCATCAGGAAGCTAAAAACAACCAGAAGCCATAAAACACGTATGCCACATTAGCTTGTACCAAACTCCGGGAGGGACTGAAATTATACATATGCTTTTCTGCAACAGACCTCCATAATTTAGAGAGAACAGTCTCCATAGATGGCGACTTCAGTAAAGTATTACTAGGACAGGCAGTTATGTGTACCGCTCCAGTGCTGTAGGGGGCGCTAAAGGCTCCTGTAACCAGCAGCAGCTTATGAAGAAACGCCATCATGGCGGCCACCTGAAAGCTCTTTAGTCTTTTAGTGAAGGCCACAGTTATCAAAAGAATTTTTAATCTTCCGAACAACCGAAGAAGTTGGACCGCATCATGATCCCAGAAGCGATACGCTGTCTAAAAGCGACAGTTTCTTTATTTTCTCCAAATGTTTTCCTGAATGCCTCTAAGCTGTCCGCACATGGAGCACCAAGCAGCCTTCAGACCCGGAGGAACCTCAGAGTCAGCCACTGCTTGGCAGCCAAGGTATCCCCTCCGAAGAAACCCAGGGAGAAGGTGGAAATCCCGGGACTGGAGATGGTGACTTACGGGGATCGAATGCACTATGTCCCTGGCCTGGCGAAGCCCATTTATCCTCCATGGAAGATGAGCTACAAGGACCCGAAGTACTACAGGTGTCCACCCGCTCAGGAGATGGCGCTGTATAAAGACAAACCCTGCTATATCTTCAACCAGAGGACCAGCATGCTGGAAGGTAGGCTGCTGTTGTTAAAACAGGCTATTGAGAAGCCTGTCGTAATGAGCAGTAAATCAATTAATAACATAATGAATTAAAACGAACTGGATAATTTCCATCTGCATGATTGCTTGTTTTTGGTGTTTTTACTGGATGTCAGTATAGACAATTTAACATGCAAATGGTTTATTACTTCCCATGTAATTGTCTTGTATTTTTATGTCGTATACGTCACTTTCAGCTGCTTTCCTTACATTGGTTAACATGTAAACATGTTGAATGCATAATGTGCACAAATCAATCATTATTTATTTATTTGGTTGGAAGGTGTTGGACTGGACTGGGAGTGGACTGTGGTGGTTAACAAGGACCTGCCAATTTAGATTTTGCTCCTCTAAATTGAGGTTTAATTGGGAGATAGAAGGATTTCTCAAAATGCATGAAAGAATCAAAGCAATACTAAAGGGAAGATTTTTGATGAGGGAATAACATTATAATGTAAAGATAATAAATGTTGACTTCACATAAAACTGTCCCTTTAAAGAATCATCACAATAGCAAATTAAATAATCAAAGTTCAGTTTGATTAGATTTGTATCAGATTCTGAATTGCAACCAGGTAGCAGAAAAAGGAAAAAAAGACTCAAAAAGAACCAAATATGGGGTGCTGTGGTGGCACAGGGGCAAAGCACAACCAGCATGTGGAGGCATTAGTCCTCATGCTGGCGGTTGCAGGTTCGATTCCTGGCCTGGTGACATTTGCCGCATGTCTTCCCCCGCTCTCGTTTCCCCATTTCCTGTCTGGCTACTTTCAAATAAAAGCCACTAGAGCCAAAAAAATCCTTAAAAATAAAATTAAAAATAACCAAATATTATTTGGTGTTTTAATCTGTTTGCATCTCTGGTTTACAAACCTGTTAGTAAAGCAACATGTGGATTCAGATGTTCCCTTCAACAATAAAGACGTTTAAATGTAATATTTACAAAACAACAATAAACTCCAAATTGCTGCAACAGAAATACTTCCCCTACAAACCGAATGTAAACTGATTTGATTAGATTTTTATGGCCAAAACCTCCCAGGCTTCGACTCCCGCCTCGTCGCGTCTTCCACCAGTGAGCCAGAAGCTGCGACTCCTTTATTTAATCAATAACATCCAGCACACAGACTGTTTGGGATTGTTTTAACCCCACATACCCACATCTAAAAATATTTCTCAGAAAATCATCTGTTTTCGTCAGTCTGAGTAAATTCCAATACGGCCAACTCTCTTTTTTTTCTGTTTTAAAATATGACTGTACAAAATGTACTCGAAGCACTTTTTTTGTTTTCTTACTAATGAGTTTGTTATTCTTATTTGATTTGCTGATAACAAACAAATTGTATGTGGCGTTTAGACACATTTTGAATCCGATAAGTAACTAACAAGCATATGACATATTTTTCTATATTTCTCCCTCTGTGTTACATTTCTTTGAGGGTAACATTTCCTCATGTTTATCTCTAGCAATAATTTACATACTAATGAACACTAATGACAACAAAAACTGTCAGAAGCTAAAGGAAGAAAGCATATTTGAGTCTTCCAGAATATTGTAAAACAGCTGAAACACCGAGTTCCTTTAAATCCAGACTTAAAAACCTGCTTAGAGCTGCTTTTGAACCATCATAAATGACATAGCAATACATAGGGAGAGCAGTGACTGACATGCAAATGACTTATCCCTCACGGGATCGCTGGTGCCTGTCTCCAGCGGTTAACACACTCACACCTAACAAGAATTTAGAGAGACCTATTAACCTGGCTGTCATGTTTTGGGACTGTGGGAGGAAGCCAGAGTACCTGGACATAACCCACTCATGTACAGGGACAACATGCAAACTCCATGCAGAAAGGCCCCAGGATTCAAACAGGACCTTCCTGCTGTAAGACAACAGTGCTACCAACTGCGCTACTGTGCAGTCATTTAGTTAAGTAATATTTGAATTTGGTGAATATGATTGCAAATAATTACTAATGTAATTATGTAAGAGGAAAATTTGGCTGAGTAATTCTAAATATGTTTTCATAAATGTAAAGAGAAACACTACTGGAGTTATTTTACTTGATAAGTTACTATGGAGTTATTATCAATGATGATAAGTTATTAAGTAACTTTTAATATTATCAATAAATATTAATAATAATATATTAATGATATACACATATATATACACAAGTATACATGTGTCTATATATGTATATATGTATATGCATGTATATATATACACACATATATATGTATATATATATATTATATTAATAGTATATATAACTTAATAACATTAAGTTAATATCTTAATATTAAGTTATTATCAATAATAACTTAATTTATTATTAACTGAATAAGTTAACTTAATAAGTTAATATTAACTTGTTAACTTAATTTAATAACTTAAGTTACTTAAGTTAATAACTGAGATTACTTAAGTTAAGCATGCTGATGCAGTATTTTTTTTGTCTGTTCCTTTATCTTCAGGAATAGACGCATCTATTGCAGAAGATATTCCTTATCTCCTCCAATCATCAGGATTCAATCCTTCATAAAGCCCAGTGATTTCTACACAACCTCACATGACCTTATGATCTGGTGTAAGGTCATGCTGCCTCTTTGTAGAGATCCCGGGCCTTCCTTCATTTTCATTCTTCTTTTTTCATCTATGCTCGAGAAAGCTCCTGCTGCTCAGTGCCACTTTCTCTGCACTAATCACCCACAGATTGAATCCAGGTGTTGCAGAAGGGAACCATCTAAACCATGCAGGCAGAGAGGCATGAGGACCGGAATTGAGAAACACTGCCCTACTGATACCTCTACAGGCACTCTCAATATGCCCTCAATGACATCATTGTCCCTTTGCTATTATCGTCATCTCAGCTTTTCACGTACTATTATTCTGCAGGCACCCATTTACCTTTCCTTTTATTCACCTTTGCAGGGTCATTCAGCCTATTTCTTCCCTTTCGGTTATCAAGCAATATTCTTCTCTGCAGGTACACCTGTCTTCTTCTTTGGTGATCTTCTCTGTCATTCTTTATCTCTCCTGACCTTAACTCTGTCCCGGTCCCCTCTTTCATTTGACTTTTGGGAGGGAAGACGTCTCTCCGGGACGGCTCATCCTCTCTGACGGAGGTTACCAGGGACATGTCTTCTGCCAGGAGCCGAGCGCCAAAGATTATTTGTCAAATAAACTTTTTAAAAGCCACTTCAAGCTTTGCAGATTGAAATAAAGCCTGGGCATACATTTAAACTGGAAAACTCTTCACCTCACCTGTCCAGCCAATCACCTCGTCCTTCTAGAACCTTGAAATCATTTCTGCTCACTGCTATTTTCAGAAGAACAGCCTCCTCTTCATGTTCTTCAGGTCTCTTATTTGCTGAAATTGTGTGTCAGTGCTTTCATAGCACGTGAACATAATCTTCGGAAAGAGCTCTTTTTCTTTTTCTGCTGCTTCTTAAGTTCGTTTTCAAAACAAGACAAAATTACATTGTCAACTAAATTATGTTCAATAAAGGTCAGCGTGCTTCCAGACGAACAGCCTAAAGTTTCAGTAATATTCTTGAAAACTTTCTGGCACAGATCAGGAATGCGTTTATGCTTAATTTGAAAATCCTGTCTCTGAACTTTCGCCCAGATTTTTCCCACAACTCGTTCTTCCGTGGCTTCCAGGTGATCAGGAAAGCAACATATCTTTGCCTTTTTTATGCATTTAGACATCAACAATTTCACGAAATGGCGAACTGTGTCTTTCCTGTCTTCCTCCGACACCCCATTCTCTGAAATGTCTTGGAATTTCTGTGAGGAAAGTTTTGACTTTCTCAGCTTTTCAATGTCACTCCTCATTGACATCAGTTCCTGAATCATTATGGTGACGTGTTGCATCAAGAAATTTAATCTTACACCCGCCTGGAGCCACTGTGTGGGGTCGTCCTTGTCGAAAGGAGAGGTGGCTGCCAATATTACGTGCTTCACAAAGATCATGTTAAACATCTCTGTACTCTCTGACTGGAAGTGTTGTTCCACGCCTATGACTCGAGCAAAAGCCTGAGAAATGATGTCGCCCATTGTGGCTTTCAAGTCTTTGCATTCGTATTGGCAGTTCTTGGTTATGTCCAGAACCACATCTGAACAATCCTTTGTCATGTAATGCAACAGATCTGCTAACATATTTCTGATGCTTTTATCAGATGCCAGATCTTCCCACTTTCCATCTGGAATACAGTGGATAAACTCGTTGATTGCAGGAATGATAGAGTCGTCCACTACAACCTGGAGCGCATTTCTAAGTACAATAGAGAAACTCATTTTGCTAGTTTACACTCGAATCTGCTATCACTAGAACCGTGACTAGAACCGATTTCGAATGCGGGAGAATTTTGGCAAAATGAGTCGTATAAACCCTTCAACCCGTTACGTAACAGGGCAGAACGTCACATCACGAACTGTGATGCAGCACAGCAGAAACGCAGCATGTAATTTGCCTACATTTTTTTTATTTATTTTTTAATCAACCCGGCTTTCGAAGGATGCAGACATAGACGTGAATACGGATGCAGACACTGCCATGGTTGTCATGTGACGTCACACTTCCGTGAATTTTGTAACTCGGCAGCTGCTAAGGAGTTGCTATGACAACAATAAGCAAGCCATAAGCGGAGCTCCGGCCTATCCCTACCTAATTTATACACAAGTACATTACCATGATTATAATTACAATTCTTGAGTACTCTACCCACCTCTGTGTAATACTAAGATAAATAGTTACATTTACTGTCGTACGTACTGCCGAACTAGCTAAATTAGCTGAGATAGCTTTTATCTACAAGCTAACACGGACATGTAGCGCACGTGTATGTTACATGTAATTACGCTGCCAGTCACCAGAACCTTGTTATTCAAAGGAAGAGTTAGTATGTCCTTTACAAAGCCAATAGGTATTGGACTGCGTCATAGTAAATGATCGAAGCAGCTTGTACACATCTTCTGATATGTTTTCATTCAGCAATTTTCTTGATATATATTTCTCTTGCACACTAGTGACAAGTGTTTATTTTTTCTTTTCGTTGGTCTGTAACAGACCTTTAAATAAGACATTTAAACCTTTAACATAGCATTGTGTTTATCAAGTTGTACTTAAATCTAAAATGAAGTGAATTAAATACGTTTTAAACACTATAAAAGTCGAACTGTGATCTAAATGTGGAAACATTTCTGAAAATAAGCGAGGTTTTATTACTTGATAAACTATTGGTTCTAACATCAGGATGAGCATCAAGGCTGACCTGTGATTAGATTATTTTAGCAAAGCTTCTTCCTTTTCACATGTATTCCAGGTGTGCGCCAGGCTGCGTGGTTGACCAAAACCCATGTGAGCCCTGGTCTGCTGCCTCACCTCGTTTCTCTGGCTGCAAAGCCTGAAAACCAACTGCCCGACCAGGACGAGCGCGTGAAAAACGCCATCAAACAAGCACGGTTCTGGGACACAACGGAGCCACGGCCGAGAAAGGAGAAATACAGGTAGGCTCGCTTATAAAAGGTGTCGAGATGCTGAATATGCAGTTGAACATTCTAAACAGGTGGAATTTTTTGGGAAACATTCAGGAAACCCGACTGAAACATCGAAGATTAGTTCTGTTCTGTTTTCATGCAGTGATACGAAATAAAAAGATTAATTAATGGACATCATTGTGAAGGGGAAACATTAGAGTGGACTGCAAACCAACTGCTTTGTTTTTAAGGAAAACAGACATGAGCATACTTACCACACCACAGTGGATAAAGAGAATAAGAAGAATAGACAGCAGAACCTTTTTAGAGAGGAAAGTTTTCTCTTCAGGCATATTAAGAATTTGGCATCATGCAGAGATGTTCCAGAGCACTGGTTATTACTTATAAACATCTGTTTATGGACCATTAATTGGGGCCTGCCCCATAGCAATGCATGGAGGCAGTGGCTGCAATGCATGGAGGCAGTGACTGGCTTGCAAAGCAAGCAGTCGCTAATAATATCAGCCTTTACTATCTTTTTCTCTCAGGTTAGTTAGCTAATTAGCATTAGCCTTTTCCCTAAAAAGGCTTTGACCTGTTTTTCTTGCTTATTAGCCATGTTTAGTACACTGACTGGAGTAAGTCAAATAAGGACATCATGCATGTGATGCCAGTGACAGCATTTAGGCTAATATTAGCATTTTCGCTAATTTGAGTTTACACACAAATTACGACATACAGAATGCCATAAGTCCATGTTTGTCAACATGCTTGTGAATCTCCACATTCTATAGAGTACATTGGAGCTTTCTTTAGCATTGATGCTAATCAGAACGCTGGGTCCAAAACGACGGGCACACTTTGGCAGGCCCCAGTTAAATTTCTGCAGGAATTTTCTAGTTAATTGTAATAGTCATGGACCAGTAACACGTCAGAACAGTTCATTGATATCCCCTGAAAGAGTGAACTTTGACCCCTCATACAAGTAGCGATGAATTAACTGGCTGATACCTATTTCTGTTTTTTAAGGAAGAAACAGCTGCCTCACCTCATGTGTATAGACACTTCTCAAGGATTGTCCATAGAAAGTGGATTAATCCGGCTCTTGATGGAAAGGATAATTATTTGTATGATTTCAAAAGTATATAATAACATTTTATTGGAGGGAAGAAAATGTAAGAATTTTACTCAGCTTTTTGAATTAAAAAGAGTCTACTGCTTTTTCCACAAATTTGCACTGGATCTGAACTCATTGTTAGAAATAAAAGAATAACACTATTAATTTGAGATGATCATGCATAATAACAGCAACTGCTCATGGGGTCTTCAAAATTCATCCTTTAAAAGAACATCACTTACAGTATGTGATGGACTTACCATTGCAACATGTCCAAACAATCTCTCCCTGTGTGTGTATTCTTTAGCAACACTCTGCTCCTCAACCTGCTGCACCTCTGTGCGTCCCTGCAGCCCACTCACCCAGCCGTTGGAAGGAGAATCCTTGCAGAGAACTATTCATTAGCAGCCACCTGGAAACGAGGTATATATGCATGACGAAAACATGAGGAAAACAGTGAAACCAGAAAAAGTAACAGCAAACATTTGGCCAACTTCACCAAGCCTATGCTAGAGACTAAACGGGTAGATTTTAATAACCTAAAGCTATGGTGAGTAAGAAGCAAAAAAATAAAAACGAAGTAATAAGAAATATGACCATGATTATTTATAGTTGTGATTTTCATGCATGGATCTGAAGATGCCCCTATATGGGGTGCTGTTTGTAAAGTAACAGCCAAAATTTTTATAGCAATAATTTGGGTTATTTAGAATGTCATGTGAGAAAGAAATAGAAGTTTGTTTTTCAAAGTTATATTTTCTCCGGGTGATTTATTAAAATGTCAGTTTAGCAGCCTTAGGAGCAGGGCGGAATTTTCAGGGTTGCGCAGATTGATCGACCCCGATTTCTTGACGAGACTGTCTTGGGAAAACAGAGTGTCTTCAGTCAGAGGCTCCTTCAAATTTGCTGTAATACAGACCGCTACAGGAGATCTTTCCTGCCAACATCCATCACCATCTACAATAGCGCTTTGAAGAATCTGAATTAATATGAGTTACAACAACATTTAATTTCCCTTTGGGCTCCATAGAGTATTTTTGAATTTGAAAGTCTACAAAATTAACTATGAACTTCCATAATTCCTCTGTCATTATCTTCTTGGTGGGACAGGACGCCTCCTGGATACTGGTACTGGAAACGCTGTAAGTTTGAAGCTAAATATTTAGTAAGCAGGCCAAATAATTAGTTACATATTTAACTTCAAACTAAATATTTAGTTAATCTAAATATTTTCTTGGAAGCTAAATTGTTAGTTAGGAAGTCAAATACTTAGTTTGAAGCTAAATATTTAACTCGGAGCTAAATATCTCCTTTTCATACAAAAGGTATAAAAAGGTAGTTCATACCTTTTGTATGAATTACAAAAGGTAGTTCATAATCTTAGCAGAGTACATGACAGCGCGACTGAAGCATTGCATCATATGGGACTATGCAGAACAAAAGCAGGTAAACCTCACATCAGTGAAACATGTCTGACTGGCACATGAGGTACAGCAGCAGAAATAATATTCGGGGAGGCAGTTGTTTGTTTTCTCCCCTTCTGGCGACTCACTCTCCCACACGTTGAAAAGCTCTGGATGACTGAATCTGGAACTGACTGAAATCATAGACCGTTTTGTTACTTCATGTTTTTTAAGCTATGCTCTGTTTCCGGCTTGCCCATCAGGTGAGGACCTGTTCCAGATCAGAGGTCGGAATGGTTTGCTGCACTGCAGCATGGATCCTCTTCCTCGGGTCTGCGGGGAACAGGAAGTGTTAGAGACATCAGATCAGGTCCTGGAAAACTTCTATCCCGTTTCACCCACCATTGACCTTCAGCAAGTTAATGTGTACAAAGAGGAAATGAACTGTACAGGTGAGTCATCTCCAGGTTTCCCTGAGATGGAGCTCAGCTGATCCAGTTCTAATCACCTCTCCCCCATTTGCTCAGGTTTTAGGGGAGAATACCCTTATCCTCATGCCCATACACTTTACTTCCTGGAGACATCTGATCCTAACTGTCAGCTCCGCCCAGATCAGTTCAGAGCCAAGATGATCATGTTTGCCTTTGGAAATGCTTTGGCACGTGCATACAAACTGTACGGGGTAAGGATATATGAAGAAACGCACAGGCAAAACTGTCAGAACGCTCACTGTTTCTCCTTAGTCTTGATTATCCATCTGTTTTACGTGTGTGTGCGTGGGCGTGTGTGGGGGTGTGTGTGTGTGTGTGTGTGTGTGTGTGTGTGTGTGTCAGACACAGCCACAGAGCCTGTTAGAGAATCCTATAACTGTACAGGCAGTGGGGACCAACGGCAGAATTTTCCAGTTTCTGGTTTTCCAGCTCAACACCACGGATCTCTCTGGAGATGACGGCATCAAGAATCAGGTCGGTTGAATGTTCTCTGGAGTCTCAATGGATTCATTACAAAGTCAAGGAAAGAGAAAAAAAAATCCCAGGCACTGGAAGACAGATTGAGACAGAAGGGTTTGAGTAATTGTTGTTGGTGACATGTTTACTGTGAAAATACTGCGAACATGGAAGTTCTATGGTTCAGGACACTGGAGTAAAATCTCTGATCTCTCCTTTTGAGAAAAGCAAACTTTTCTCAAAAAGCCTGGTGAGATTTAAAGTGTGAAGAATTGTGCTTTAAAAAAATAGAAAAAACGGTTTTGATTTCAGCAGAGTTCATTCAGCAGAAATTTTTTCACATTTTGTCATTTTGCCATTATAGGGATGCTGAAAAGTGGCAGTTCAATTCATAAACACTTTATTTATTAAAAAATGACAAATTAAATGTTGTTGTAACTCACATCATCCAAGTATCTTCAAAGAGTATTGGTGGTTAAATATGCTGAGGGCAGGAAAGATCTCCTGTAGCATTCAGTCTTACAACAAATCTGGATAGGCCTCTGACTGAAGATTGTTGCTGTGTGTTATTACATTCTAATAGCTCAATTTCTGTTCAAGCTAAAAATCTGAAACATAATTTCAGATTTTTGTATAACTTTTCTTCAGGTTAACTTAGAACGTGAGCTATTACTGTTACAAGTTAATTTCCTAAACTACAGAAAAGTTATTGTTAGGGAAGCTCAAATATGAAAAAATGGACTGATGTTGATATGCGACAATAATAATACTGCTATTTTGTTAGAATTGTTTTATTTTGTCTTTTTTTTTCATTAGATTACTCGATTAATTGTACGAATAATCATTAGATTACTCAATTACTAAAATATTTGTTTACGACAGTCATTATTATAAGCTTTAGAAATGCTAATCAGTTGCTCCTAGTTGTAAAAATGATTAAAAAAACTGTTGCCACAGTTACACATCATAGCTGTCCAAACGTAAAAATGTAAAAGCTAAAATCCAAAAATAGTCCTAACATGCAATTCTTCAACCAAAAAATTATGAGCAAAAGTCAACAAACTGAAGAAATCAGAACTAATGTAACAGAGCTACTCTAACATGCTGCCACACTGAATGGCACAATTCTACAATCATGAGCATGATTCGCAATTCAATGCAGACTTTTTGCCAACTTTTAAAATTGCTATAGCTCATCACACTAACATAAGTGCACAGGAAGATCCACAGCTTTAAGAATATATTGCTCCAGCATCGATCCTCATAACATTTCACACCATAGCGTGTCAGTTTGATCTCCAGCTAAGCCAAGCAAGCGCTGCATTTTTTCAACATGCTAAATCGGCCTCTGTATAATTGCCACAACTATAGACACTAGCGATACCATCCAATACCACTGCCAGGGAGCTTTCTCAAGTACTATTCAGACCTTGGAGCAATGACCCAACAATAATATTACTAGCTCTTGCTACACTGTGCAGACTCTCTGTTGACACTGATGAAAAATCACTCATCTCAGAATACCAGAGCTAATCCTACTTACTGACTGTCTCCAACTGCCCAAAATGTTTTCTGATTATTTCAGATAATAATTATTTGACCACTTGGAGGCACTAAAAGACCATTGAACCTTAATGCCCAGATCAGTTGCTCCTTAAATATGGTAAAACAAGAAGTAAAAGTTAACTGTCCTGTCCTGATGCAGGACAGGAAGACTGACTGCATTGATTATTCTATGCTTTATTTGCTAATGTTACTCCAGGAACCAGCTGCAGACTAATTCCTAACCTTAAGGTAAATATTTTTCCTGTGTGTTTTCGTCCTCTGTAGGCATGGTTGGATGAAGATGTTGAGCTGTATGATTTTGCAAAGGTTCGACCCTTGATCAAGAAGAAAGAAGTGAAGGTAGGAAAATTCAGCTTCCAGTTCAGTGTCTGTAACTAGCATGTGTTTCACGTGTTCATCTCCATATTATACCTGGTTTCATTACATGCGTTGTGCATCAGAAGAGATGTGGGTGGTAAATACTGACCCTAACAGATGGCTCTTGTTATCAGGTCCCAGCTGGTCTGGCAGGATACAAACCAGAAACATTCAGCAAATTCCTGGCGCTGCACCTCCACGGAGCGGTTTAGGACTGCTGCTCTCTTCAGTCGTTTGAATATGTCTACCCAATATGAACACATTATTAGCAGAGAGTCATTGCATCCCATTGTCAAGTATGGGATGCAGAATTAAATATCAACTTTGATGAACTGAATTACTTCCATTTTCTGCCTCCTTCCATGTGTAAGAGTTTAATAAATAAATAATAAATCTCATTTAAAGAAAACTCAGAAATTCCTCCTTAAATGTCATTACCAAAGGTGACAGCATTAACAGATTTAGCATAAGATCCACAATACAAAATAATGTCTAAGGCCTTGAACATCTGGAGTTCAGTTAACTTCATCAATACATGGATGGAATGTGGCCCATGTGTAAATCTGCTTCTCAGCTGCAGGCCCTGGAGGCTTGTAAAGAAAGAAGTTCAAATGAATGGAGGCAAATCCTGGAAGACAGTTTCCATCTGCAAGAGAACTGTGGCTTCAGAGAACAGTTGTTTTCCATCAAGACAACGACCCGAAGCAGAGACCGAGCCTTATATGCAAGCCAAGTGGCTGCTCAGGGCCCCAACACCACCAAGGGAGCATTATTTTACTTGTTTTGTGGTGATTGCATGTTTTGCACATTTTACAGATCTGTTTCCGAATGCTAAACCTAACTTGTGTACTGTAAATTCAGTGTTTGCAGATTTTTCCTTTTACATAATCAACATAACCTGCCACACTTAAATAATTAGAGCATCTTTGCCTGTTTGTTACTCCTCTAAGTTTAAAATCAACAGCAGGATGATGTAGGCTAATCACAAATGACAATAATAGTTGTCATGTTTCATGCATACTGCAATTTAAGAATGATAAAAAATCTATTGTTGACATATTGATCTGAGAGATCCTGTATTAAAATCTCCATCAGGTCCAAAAAGGCTTTGGCTGGCCCTGAACCGAAGCATGCAGCTAACGCTACTCAGAGATGGGTTGAAAACAGCAAGGTGGGTGTTATGGAGGGGCCCAGTCAAAGGCCAGATCTCAATGCAGTAGAGAATTTGTTGCTGGATATGGAGAGGATTGTTCACAGCTGACTCCAGGCAACCTGACAAGTTTGATCAGTTTAGCAAGAAGTATGGAAGACACACAGCCCAAGCTGTGTGTTTAGTGATATTTGAATTAATGGAATGCTCCAGTATTTGTACAGAAATGATTATGAAGTTATGGATGTGGAGTTCAAGCAAAACACAGAGTTAATTTTAACCATCGGTGGTTTGTGTTTAGCCATAAAACAGTTTGTGTCAGAGGTGAATTCAAAAGTGATCAAGAGTATAAAAGTGGGTCTAACTGGATTAGGGTCAAAACAACGGTAGCTACTAGCTAACAATCTCATTTCATACAAAAAGATTTGGGGAGATGTCTGTTGGTTTACTATCAATAGTATATAAGGATTTTGTTTTACTTTAGGATAATATTGTCGTTGGGTTACACAAGTATTTGAGAAAAGAAAATGTTTTAATTGATTTGACTGTATTTTTAGCATTTTTCTTTTTATTCACACATGCGAATTTAATATTAAAATCCCTTGCTTTGTGACTTTTAAAATTTATCTATTTAATTACTTTGCGTTATCATCCCATTCAAAAATCTGTGGGGGAAAACACCCAGTGCATGATCTAACTTCAATTTCTGTACATGATGCTCCAACCCCTGGCTAATGTTACTATGTGGTATCCTGTACTTTGTAGTACTTTGTTCTGTGAACAAAAATCTACATTAATAATCTATTATTTATTAAATAACAATTTAATAAATACAATTATTATTTATTAAGATAATTATAACATCGTACAGGAAAACAAGTCTTCTCATAACAAGCAGGATTTTAATATGAATAATTATGTTCGAGTTTATTGATGTACAGTTTTAGATAATCCGGAAGTATTTCTTCAGCGCATGCGCAAATTAGCGACTAGTGTGGCTAGAGCTTCCGGAACAGATCGTGCAGTGACAAGTGTTGACTGGAAAGTTTTCTGCAGCTATGGTGGTTAGGTTAGTTCTGTCTCTGCCTCGTCCCGCTGTGCAGTTCTTTACCTTCTCATGGAGACATAACGTGTCGCTTCGGACTGTTAGGAGGTCTGCTCCCATCCTCAGCACGGTAACACACCGCTGACCCTGGCGCTGCACCAGGCTACTGACTAGGCTACTGGCCAGGCTACTGCTAACTGGCTCTTTTTAGACAGCTTAGCTCTCACTTTAAAGGCTCACACTTCGAGCACATATTCATGTTGTTGGTTCATATGTAAATGTCCAGATCCATTTTTAGCAAATTTGAAAATCAGAAATATACGTCTTTTCATCTTAAAAAGGAAAACGAATATATATACATATATAAATATGTGATAGGCAATACCCTTGGATGGGCAGGTGCTCAAGTTAAAAAGGGGCACATGGAACAAGTTCTTAGAACACTGTACGATAACATAATAGATTCTAATCAATAATCTAGAATAGAGTCGGATCATACTATATCCATGTCATCATATTCGAATAATGCAAAGCAGAAGTAGGCTGTGTTTTTCTTGATGGGTACAATGTTGCTGTTGAGGGATTGCTGCTGCAGATGGTGCTGGAGGGCTGCGTCGATCTGAGACTATAGTAGGCAGACCTGGTTCTTCAGGAATTTAGCTGGGCTCTGGCTTATTTTTTATTGGGGGGAAAGTGTGGGAGCACAGAATGCAGGCTATAATATAAATATATAATGAATGTCTATGTAACCTTGCAAATAAAATAACTATGTTTATTAGGACAAAATAAACAATAATGATGTAAACAGTGACGTATAGAAAATGCTGAGTAATTATGCTCAGATTTGCATTAGCTCCTATGTTGTAGCAATCTAAAAATCTAATGTTTCCAATCTCTGAAGTCCATTTCTTTAAATTCAAAAGCAATCTACTCAGGTAAGAGTAGCAATAGTTCATAACATTAATCAAATACAACGTACAATACAGTAAAACTACTCCTATCAGTACTTTTTTCAACCAAAAAAACTACCTCAGTAATTTTTTTTACAAATAAATCTAAGGAGCAGACATAGCCAAAGATTACTGCAGCCCCGATGAGCTATAAGGAACGCTGCAGCAAGTCCTTTCTGCTTAATGCAGACTGTAACTACTGTTACAGTCTTCTACTGTAAGAGTAGAGACTGGTACAGTAGGAGTAACAGTTTCCTACTGTTACTTCATGCAGTAATTCATCCAAAATGACCCCTAACAAAGTGCTGGGAGTAGATATTGTACAGGAGCCTAGATGGACATTTTACTAAATGCCAATTTCCTCCAAGGCTACATTCGTATATTCAATTCTTTTTACCGTTGGTTTTATGTAATAGTATTCTCATTAACGGTACATTTTAATTTACACTAGCTGTGAACCAGAATAGCAGAATATAAATAGAAAGAAACACTTAGAATATGTTGCTCTGTGTGTAAAGACTTTATGCAGTAGGAGTTTTAGTTGTTTGAACTTGATAAATAAAATATATCACATCATCTGTACATATGGTGAATTCAGTGAGTGGTTTAGCCATCAAATGTCAAAAGGTAGTTGAAGGCTGCTAAAAGTTTGAGTTATGTTGTTCACAAAGGCTCTACAACACTTTAAAGCTGTCAGCTGAATTTGGGTTTCTTTGAAATTGACAGATTTTTGATTAGGTTTATTTTCCTCTACCACTGGTATTCTTTGCATATTTACAAAAATAATGGAACCTATTGATATAACTCTTGTTTTTTTTTTTTGTGTGTGTGTGTGTGTGTGTGTGTGTGTGTGTCTGTTCATTCATTTGTGGAAGCAGGTTCACCCCACCTGTCAGGGCAGCCGGTGTCTCTCTACGACAAGCTACACAGAGGATGAAAGTCTGGTTTACACAGGCAGCCTGGGGACTGCTATTAGGGGTCAGTTACCTCAACATGTTTTGTTCATTTTAACATCAGAAAGTGTGGATGCATGATGATTATAAATTTTGGACCAGTCATAGTTAAAATAAAATTTGACATAGACATGCTAAGAGGATAACATAGTTTGATTTCAGTGCAGAAGCATTTGTCAGAGAAAACAATGTTGTAAAGAAATATAGTCAGCAAATTAGAAAAACTGCATTTTCTCTGGAAATGCAATGTGTATGCTGAATGTTTTAGAGAAAATGCAAAAATCCCACCCAAACAGTATTAGAAATTGGTGCAGAACAGTGTTTTCAAAGCTAAATGTAATGGTCCCAATAGTTCATAAGGTAAAATAAGCTAAAACTAGCTCAAATACTAATGATCGCATTTAGGCTAGCACTAGCATGTTGACCTACAGTAAGATACTCCTTGCAGAGTGAAAAAATCCACATAAAAGCTAAAACTAGGTAAAGCTAGCACAGAAGAAGAACATCAGAAAGTGTGGAAACCCCATATACTTTGTGCAAACAGGAGTTGAGTTCCTGTTTGTGTGAAAGCCTACAGCATTAAAGATCGTCCTGCAATTGCAAAGCCCTTTTTCTGAAGTGCAGTCTGTTATAGAAAAAAATCATTACCAAGCACTGTTTGATGAAATCACTCAATAATTTGTAGGTTTATTTGTGTTTTGAATACAGGGAGCTTATCTGACAATCAATAATGAAGCAGTTCTGAATGAAAGCTCTGCCAGGCAGAGTCAACACAGGTTTTATACCAGCAATAAGGGAAAGACAGTCTGGTTTCAAACAGCTGCAGAAATACAACATCCAACCTTGTATGCCTGACCCAAACAGGTTTGCTTGGTGATCGTTCACAATCACTTAATATAGCATCATCAGCAGATGTTACCCACTACAGATGTGACCCTGTTCTCAACAAAGAGCCTGAAATTGGCAAATTCTGAAGAGGAAAAAATAAAATCTGATTAATGGCTGGAGGTCCTGGAGCTTTGGGTTGCAGAGCTCTGCTCTCGCAGCTGAAAAACAGCTTCATTTTTACTTTATGTTATGTATGCTTTGTGTAGATGTTTTCCCAATTACAGTAAGTTCCTCTGAATTTTTTTTCCATTTGGAAAAAAAAATTTCTTCCATTTTCCACAAACATTCACTAACAAGACTTTGTTTGTGGATCTACAAAGTCTGTAGATCCACAAACCAATAAGTTCAAGCCTTCTTTCTTTCACTATGCTGGTATTTGTTTTCCTCTGTTTTTGTCTCATGAATGTCCTAGGTTTTATTCTCCTAACCACTTATTTTGCTCTGAAGGTCTGTTTGGAAAAAAAAATGTGCTGCCTAAATTACAATTCATATACAACGTGTTTTTTATTACTTTTTGCAATGACCTGTGAATCTTGTTTCTACAGGGGTGAAGATTTTTTCTTATAGTACCAGCTGCGCCAGCCTCATCCTCATGCCTCAAATCTTTTTGAAGACTGGATTGGGACTCGGTAACATTGCCCTTGAAGTTATTTCCTGTGGCATCATCGGCTTCTTCACCTTCCTCACTCCCGTCATCCTCCATTTCATCACAAAGGGCTACGTTATTCGTCTGTACCACAATCCAGTTAGAGATACCTACACTGCCATCACCTATAGTGTCTTCCTGACTGAGAAGCGTAGTGTGTTCCATCAGAGTCAAGTCCAGATTCCAAATGTCGGCAAACTTTTCACCAACTTCTATGCTGGCCAAGTGGGGCTTTTTGTGAATCCAGACCTCTTCCCTATTCCTCAAGACTATAATCACCTCATGGGCTACGATAAACCCTTTAGCTTCACCAAAGAGGACATTGACAAACCATACAAAACCTGAAGATGGGCTTAATGTTAGATTAATTAATTAAGTAACAATAAAAATAAGCAAAATAATTATTTTGTATGGATTTACAAAATATTCTTTTCTTATTTGTAGAGGTATACATCATTCATGTATTGTTTTTCACAAGCTTCTTTACCTCTGTGATTTTTGTATGCTTTGTGGTTTCATGGCTGGTTTTAATAAAAGCTATAAAGTATCAGGACACAGCCTCATGTCTGTGTGTTTGGAAAGAACTTGAAATATGTGATCATTTCTAATGATTCCATACAACCTTTTTCTACACAACCTGATTTTATAAAAGAAACAGGACATTGAAAAATAATTTAGTCTATTTACACACAGATATCCTATCGTACTGAGAAATTTACACTATCTACAGTAAGTAATTCAGTCAATCAGCACGGCGAGCCCTGGGTTTAGTGGATCTCCTTCCTCTTATATCTAAAGTCCACATCATATGTAGGTTGGAGAATTCCCAGACCAGCACGGGATTGGTCTAGAGGAGGAACTCTGATTGCAGGATCTAATAATTCCATGTCAAAGTAGGACAGCATCAGAGTTAGAAACTGCTTGATCTCATACACAGCAAAAAATCTTCCAGGGCATTTTGTGACCCCCGAGCCAAAGGGCATGTAGAAGTAACGCAGCCGCCGGCCAGTGCGATAAAACGTGGTTTTCTCCTGACCTTTCTCATCCAGGAAACGGTCAAACTTGTACTCCTGCAAGAAGGAAGAGAATGAAAAATGAAGAGCAATAGAAAGGAATATTTCACTTTGTAGATGAAATTCAAGTCAGTCTCATAATACAGCGCCAGTTGACACATCATCTCAAAGTACTTTAGAAAAAATGTCAATTCAGTTAAAGTCATACATTCATTCCAATTAATCATATTTATCAAATAAAATGATCAAGTTTATTATTCAAATTGATTTAAAAATGTTTTCTATCTAAGGAAGTCCAGCAGATCAGGATAATGTGGGATCTTACATAAGGATCTTCATAGATTTCTGGATCATAATGCACCATAGGTGGATACAGGGCTATGACATCATCTTTCCTAATGCGGTAAGCTTCTTGGTTGTCAAGGTGAAGCAGGAAGTCCTCTTTGGCAACCCGAATATTCATAGAGGCACTGGAAAGCCGCATGGCTTCTTTCACGATGCTATCTATAATCAATAGATAAAAAAAAAAAACAGTATTTACAATACAAATTTTCTTAATTGATTGAAAAACTCAAATATTCCAGACTTGAATTTCCTGTGTTACACATATTTTATACTCATTTTGTAGAAACAAAACATACATGGTAGTAATCTTACCCAAAACAGGCATGTTGTCTAACTGGTCTCTGCTCAGGTTTAGCAGGGGCTCATCAGGGTCCACTGTCAAACCTGAATCCCTCAGAACGTTCCGGACTTCTTCTTGAGCTGCTTTCATGGCGTCTGGACTCCTGGGCACAAGTATGAAGTCATTTCAATTGTGTTTCTTTATCTGTTGTTGCCTGTATTTCATGACATTTTTTGATTTTCCAACAAACATGAAATAAAGCTTTCAATATATTATCAAGAAGTTTCCAAATGGGTTTTAACTATTTAAAACCTATTTAAATATTTAAAACCTATCCAACTAGGTTTTAAATAGTTTCAAAAACCCCTAGGATAACTACACTGCTTTATATTAAAACACAAACACATAAAAAAAGTACAAACATGTTGTACATACACATACAAAATAAAAAAAATAAAAAAGCCAATACCATAATAATGTTTCACTTGTATACATTAATATTTTTATATTACTAGATGACTATTGTGTTACTATTGTAGCATAATATAATCATTTGACAATGAAATGTGTCATGTGACCAATGATCATTTGTGTCAACTTGATTTGTAGCCCATTCCATTAGATGAAATAACTGCACCTCACACTAAATAATTAAATAATAACTACCCAAATTATAAAACCACAAATACAAGCATCTTGCCAGTATATTAGAGATTTTGTACAAAATATTGTTCTCAAATATGTCTTAGCATTTTTAAGAGACAGTGCCCCTGCTGTCCTTAAATGGCTATGAGGATGATGCCATCCACTTTGCCAGGGTTTGATGAGCAAACAGCATAGAAACATAATTAACATGATTAAATAAGTCTTATTTCCAAGAAATAAAGATTGATTATGTACTATTAGATTTTTGATTGGACATGATACATTTTCAAAGGGTTTTTTATGCCAATTGCATAACAAAACTTATTGCATTATTTGCAAAAATATCATTTAATTATTGGCTCAAACACCTCATTATATTAAAGCCTTTACATACTTCATTCAATGTGCCAAAATCAGCTGTCACTGCTGAGGACATGTGACAAAAATTGCATCATTTTGTGTGCAGAGACGTGTCCACCTGCTGAACTCAACACGCTCATGCCTCCCCAAAAAGATGCCACCCTGAGTGGTTGCCCAGGTCACCCATATCAGAAACCAACACTAATTATTGGGAGGTTTTATGTTGTTGGGCATTATTAAGTTATTGGTTAAGAAAATAATTAACATTTTAACATTTAATGGCCTATCGAGAAGGGAGGCTTTATTAATTGTTATAAAGATGGGAGTTAGTGGACAACATGACAGTCTGTCAGAAATTTATAACAATTTTCCACAGAATCTTCCACCACAGCTCACTAAAAGCTGGTGCTTGGGACAGTAGGCTTATTGTTTAAGATCCAAATCAAATATCTGTAATACAGGAACACATAATGACCACTGTGGTAATAAGGAAATGTTGCCCTAAAGCAGAGTTTCTCAAGGCCGGTCTCAATTCCTGATTCAAATGATTGCATGACCTCATTTGCATGCCATCAAGAGCTACAGAAGCTGGTTAATCACCCACTTATTCACTTAATTAATCTTGTTAATCACCTACTTATTCAAGTAGGTGTGTGACAGAAAGGAAACACCTAAAACCTGCAGACAGTGGTCCCAGAGGACCAGAACTGAGAAACACTAGAGCAATTTTCTTACCTAATCATATAAAATAGACTCCAGAATGTAGCAGGCAGTGTGTTAGCCTGCGAAGCCCAAAGCAGAGCAACATGGGTTCTAGCTTTGCTCACATCATTGAATGTCGATAAGGAGTCATTCAGTATCATCCTCATGGAGATCAAATCAGACATGTTGTGCCTCTTCGACAAGTTTTCTGCATGCATCGTCTTTGCTAGGTTCTGCAAACAAAACAAACATATAAAAGTTAAATTCAAATGAATGAGAAAGTCGTTATGACTTAATATTTTTGCATCCCAACACTATCTTGAATACTATGCACTGACCTCTCTGGCACTGTAGGCACTCTTGAAAACATGGATGGGCAAGCCAGCTACAAGAGCAGGAAATATCTTGTCAAACTCCTTAAAGTTCTCCAAAGTGTTGAGGACCAACGCTTTCTCTGCAGCCTGTCTGATGTGACATTTGTCTTCTCCAAGCTCTTTACCAAACAGAGTCAGGTAACCAGCTTCAAACATTACCTAGTTAACGCCAAAACAGAAAGGACTGCATCAGGACAGCTTAAAATACATTCCCTTTTAGCAATAATCATATTCTTTAAACACAGTCTGCCCAGTATCTGAAAACATTTCTTTACTGATGGAATCCACTGAATCAAGCCTATACTGTTGTTACTCACCTTGTAGCAGAAGGCGAAGATCCCGTCCACCTGCCACTGATCTTCACTTGGACTAAGTCTGTCTGACTTAAGCATGACGTCTTGCAAATGGCCCATCATAGTTTCTATCAGGGAGGGCAGAGCTCCCCCCTGCAGCGTCTTCCTTAAGGTTTGGTGAAGGTTTTCTGTGGTGTAACCATGACGAGGGTCAAAGCTGTCATGACCAAATGCCTAGAGATGGAAGATCATGGATAATTATTAAAGTTCTTGTAGCTTGAGATATTTTCTTCCCAATATGTTAGTTTAACACCAGCATCTACCTTAACAGATGTAGCAAAATGAAATTTTGTCCAATCAAGGTGTCTTCCTTGTCTGATGACTGAGTGGTAGGAGAAGGGGTCACACAGGAAGTGGATGTATTGGCCTGCTATCTTGCAGGTGAAAATATGACCATACATCTTCTGCCGGCTGCGGAGGAACTGAAGAGGGTTTGCCCCAAATTGCAAAGCACAGCCCAGGTAGGGAATAAAACCATTTTCAATGACAGGCTCTCCAGCTTGCCTGCAGACATCATCAAAATCAAAAAACATTTTTAAAATTTCCCCCTTTAACGTGGTCAGCTTTGTTTTGCTCTTTAATGATTTTGATGTTTACTCGCTGCAAAATCTACAATGTTTTCAACATGATAAATTTGTGGTAAATAAAACAGTTTTACTTGTGAAATCCTATTTTCAGATATAGTAAGAGATTCTGTATGCACTATATACATACTTAAAGTATAATTCCACCTTAATTGCAAAAAAAACAAAAAAAAAACTGAGACAGTGCTGCCAGTAAGTTTTAGGCTTATTTTTAGATCCTTATCTATCTAACTATTTTTTTAAACGAACATCCTCATAACAACTGAGAGGAAAACACAACACAAAACATTGTGTTTCTTGCTCAATAGCAGCCACAGTGACTCATCACTTCATAGCAGTGATCGCTGCGACACATTTTAGAAATGCCCAGCCTGCCATTTGCATATTCAGGTTACTATGGCAAAAAGCTGCATTTATTCACTAAAAACTAATGCAAATAGCGCAGTGATAGTTTCTGTAAATCAGCAATGTAGCAAATCATTCCATAAGAAGAGATGCTGAATCTCAATGACACCTTCCCGGCTAATGAAAGGTCTTATTACAATTATTGTTACTCTCAGCAGCTTTTTTAAATCATAAAGTTCTTTATGGATTACACCAAAAGGTTAAAAACAGAAATTTCATGAAAAAGGATGAAATAAAACAAAATCCAAGTAATGTAGAATTTTACATTTCATCAGTCCAGTCTTACCTGCGTCTCATCCCCAGTGCAAGCCACAAAATGCAACAAAATCCAACTACTACTCCCCAGATCAAAGCAATACTTATCATCATTGTAATGTTACAATGGTGACAACAATGTCGATAATTAAGATAAGAACAAGATCCAAATCTGAAAGTGACTTATTTGTTAGTGCTGCCCCATACAGATCAATCAAATTATGTTTATTAAAGTTGAAAGTCCCATAGGAATTCTCATAGAAGTTCTCTGTTCTAGTGCAGAAATACGTAGGATAAATTGTTGCTGTCATTCACTGGAAAAGTAAGTGCACATGTCTGTTGTGATGAGACAGGCAGCAAGTGACAGCTTTTATATTCCTCCTCCTTATGGGAGGGACCACTGGAAAGGTGAGCTTTGAGTTGTATTTTGCTTGACATAATTAATATGTCCAATTTACTTCAGGCATATTTCAAAAGTATGTTACGTAAAAGTAAATTATTCTTATCTGCAATAGGATTTTTCAAAGATGATTATTAGAAAATGTAATATTTTAATGGTCTTGGTATTATTTTTTGAAAACTTTCAGGCTTGACAAAAAAAACTTGTAATTAAAAAAAAATATTATGGGATATTGTGAAAACATGATACCTACGCGGTTAATCTCTCAGGGATCTCTCTAGGAACTAGAATTCCATGCATAGCGTGTGCAAGAGTGATGGCCTTGACCAGAGTCCATGGACAGTGTTACTGAAAGACTGTTTTCTGATAGGGCATCAGGTTTAGTAAATAGATTCAAGGTCTCGCCTTTGTTTCAGTTGCATTTGAACCGTTAGAACTGGTTTGGGTGGAAAATGAAACTGGTTTATCAAGAAAGACCACATCTAAAAACAACAAACACCATAAAAATAATAAAGAAAATTCCATAAAGTTTGAGTAAGTGTGAGCAGTAGGATAGGAACTAACCTGTGGCCATGGTAGAAATGGTAGAGCAAAGCGGAAGGCATAATTAAAAAGACCATTTAAAAAGCTTTGAAATGTCTTTAGAGTGATAGGATTTCACATATTCACCAGTCAGTTAAGTCTTATAAAACACGAGAGAATGCAGTTACAGACTTAATCTTAACATCTGCATGGGTGGAAAATGAACTCAGCTTCAAACGCTGCAATTAAAGAGGTGAATCTTCTGAATGGCCTACGGTAAATCTTTAATATTTACTCCTGTTCAACTGATTATCAGGCTGAGATTTTTCAAAGAAGTAAATATTCTTGGCATTACAAATGATAAATAAAGGACTGAACAGTAGGAGGCTGTAGGAGGCTATAAAATAGTAGGAACAGTAGGAGGCTATAAAAACTAATAATCCCATAATGCATTGCATTAATCTACTTTCAGTTTCAGCAGCAAGAAAGTGTTTCACTGACTGAGTGACAAGATCCCTCCTGAAGAAACTCTTTATTTATTTCTCCTTTTCTTTTTTATCATTTATTTTTGACTGGCACTGCTGTCCTTTTTTTTTTTCATTTTTTGACAGTAGGTAGGACAAGTCGGGGGTGCCCAAAGGTGGACAGAGTGGGGGTGCCCAGTCTACCCACTATGCCACATGATGCCCCTCCCTTTCAACCCAGCATCTGCAGAGGTGA
Organism: Phalloptychus januarius; assembly: GCA_902982915.1. Classification (NCBI taxonomy): domain Eukaryota; kingdom Metazoa; phylum Chordata; class Actinopteri; order Cyprinodontiformes; family Poeciliidae; genus Phalloptychus; species Phalloptychus januarius. The sequence continues at coordinate 367,520 of CADWAE010000466.1, read as the reverse complement.
CAAAAAAGAGATGTTTCCCTCCCACTTTTACTCTACTGGCAAAGAGAGTTAGCCAGGAGCCTTAAACCTAGCTTGTTCTTCAGAAGCAATTATTCATTACCCAAAGGAAGCATTGTCTCTGGGTGCCATTCTTCTGACAGAAAAAACATAAAGCTTATGCTAGAAAATAAGAGTCTGGAGACCAGCGATGACAAAGGAGCAGAGTGTCTAGAGGCTGGTAGCGATGAAAAACCCTGAAGTCTGGAGAGCGCCGGAAGACTGTGAAGTCTGGAAGTTGGCGGTACAGCTGGTGGGACATACAGAGAGGATCTGGAGGTCAGCTGTGTGGCCAGTGGGACCCATGAAGGGAATCTGGAGGTCGGCCTTTCAGTAGGTGGAAACCAGAGGCTTGAAAAGGCCAAGGAGCTCGAGGCCAGCAGGACTGCAGCTCAGATGAGGAATTCTGAGGCGGGTTATACTCTGCAGACTAGGGATCTAAGTACCACAGAGGTAGATATCTGATTAGGTGTAAACCCTCTCATAGAAAGAAGTAAGTTGGGCGAGGCTGGTACGCCACAGAGAGAGTGTGTTAGCCTCTGAGTGGTAGGAAATTAGAAGGGGAGGGGAGGGAGTACCTTGTGCAACAACAGGGCCGAGGACCGAGCATCAGGTTCACTGGAGGTTGAGGTCACCAAGGAGAGGTGACTTGGGGAGGATTGAGTGCTGGAGGCAGTCCTTAAGACTTTTATTGATTGTGATTCCAATTTTGTAATTTCTTTATCCTACAGAGTTTAACATTTAGATGCTGCACTCTGCAGTCTTTTAAAATAAATGTATTGAAAACTTTAACCAGAGATTGGTTACCTATTTTTCCATCCCTAGTTTAACTAGGTGGTGTTGCTTTCTCATTTTACCTTCTGTCTACCTAAAATAATAAGACATTACAGTGTTCAGTATTTGTTCATACTTAACACTTATCTCCATTCAAATAAAAAAGAAACACTTTTTTGCAAAATAAACAATTTGACTCTTAAAGGTTTACCAAACAGGCCATGCAACACTACAGCAGAAAATCCAAACTAGAATGTGTTGGAAATAAGATTGAAGAGCCTTTCAATTGGCTAGTCAAAGTTCAGATCTGGCGGTCCTGTTTTGTGATAGAGGTGAACCCACATGTGGGAAACAAGACAACAGGTGAATAGTAGAATGTAATCCTCCCACAGTCCCAGGAGAGGTGGAGTGGACCACTTCACCTCTCCTCCCCATTCATGCCCCATCCTCGAGGGGTCAGATTGGCCCCACGTGTGCTGACCGCAACCCCATCGCTTCCCCTTTGTCCAACCATGACATCTGCCTTGCTCTTCCCGAGCATGAGGATATGCCTGTGGGAGGATTAATAAAAGTCAGATTATTTACAAAACATCCAGAGGAAGGAGCAAAAAACACAAGAATGATTATGGCCAAGAGAGAGCACAGAGCAACAGTGCTTGTTCATGAGTAGAGATCACATTTTTGAGAACTTTGAACTGAATGGTACTGTTAATAGATGACTAACTTAAGTCAGCACAACTCATTCACATTTTAAAAGCACTCTGCTTTGACTGAAAATTTAATTTACAATGTTTTTCGTTTTGTGTTGGGGTAGCAAACATTGTCAAATGACCAGCTTCATTTCCTCAGTCCAAGTCCTCAGTGTTTTATGAAATCTGTCCCTTTGCTATAGCCTGTTTCCTGTGGGGGGATTTCTGGAAGCAAAATCACGTCATACCTCTCTGCAATAAAGCTGCCATGGTTGAAGCCCATAATAAATTAGTCAATTTCAGCATCTCTGCTCGTTACACTCCTGGTCATTCTAACACTCTTGCTGATGCTCTGTCTCATTTCCAAATTCAGAACTTCCTTCGCCAGCATCTTTAATCCGCCTTTCACCCAGTGCTCCATCCCACCATGCTTAAAGTCCTCCACCATCATCCCTCTACCAAAAAGGAACATTAGTAGTCTCAATGACTACTGGCCAGTAGTATTAGCCTCCATCATCATGAAGTGCTTTGAGAAACTAGTTCAGAGTCACAACACGTCTCGTCTGCCACCGAAACACGACCCCACCAGTTTGGAGACAGAACCAACCGGTCTGCAGAGGATGCCATCGCTACAGCGGTGCACACCACATTGACACACATGATGTCAATGTAGTGTGCACATTAATCTGGGATTTTCCACTGGGAAACTGGGGGACCTGGGTCTCCCCCCACAACATTCGCTGCTGGATCATGGACTTCCTGACAGTCAGCTCCCAGAGGGTGAGAGTAGGATCCCACTTGTCCTCAGCACTGAGCACCAGCGCTGGCTTTCCATGAGGCTGTGTGCTAAGCTCCCTACCTTACACCCTCTACATCCATGACTGTAGCCCCACCCAAACAGTGCCATCATAGAGTTCGTTGATGATGCTATGTGGTGGGGCTCATCTCAGGACGAGATGAGAGCGCATATAGAGTGGAGGAGAAACGACTCTGGCGCACCACCTGGAGGTCGAGGTCACCAAGGAGCGCTGACTCAGGAAGGATTAAGTGCTGGAGGTCAAGGCCACCAAAGGAAGGCCTTGACTTGATAATGATTCAGTGTAGAGAGAGTGGAGATGGTGCCAGATTTCAATTTCAAGGGCACCTACATCAGAGAAGACCTGACCTGGAACGCTAACTCCAATTCAGTCCTGAAGAAGGCAGCACAGAGACTGAAGTTCCTGAGGATTCTCAGAGATCTGAGCTCTTGTCCTTCTGTTTAGCTGCTCATCCAAACTTATTGCAATTCAAAGTGCCCACGTTTTTTGCTGGGCACCAAAACTTTAGTTCATTCATGCCAAATAAATGTTCTAATTGCAGCTTTTTCTTAGTGTGAGTGCGGCTGTGAATATCATGTTCACCATCGTCATTTATATGCAGCCGCTGGTCGTCCTTCTCTTTCTGAACTCTTGAAAAGAGTTCGGAAAGTCACATATGGTCCTTTTTTAATAAATGTATACTGGAACTCCTTCCCTCATATCTGACTGCCCTGATGGTTAAGTCCCATGCCCGGCACGGATTTCGTGCCCAGGAATTTTCACATGTGCTTGTTTCCAGATTTAGGATGGATCTGCGAAAAAGAGCATTTACATATTTTAATGTGCTGGGTTAGGGTTTTGTGCCCGGAAGGGTTAGCCCTAACCCTTATGTGCCCGGAATCACTTTCAGCAAAAATCTACATTTACAGAGAAAGTGACTCTTGGGGAAAGAATTGCTGAAAGACCATGAGGAAGAGTTTCAACTGCCACTGCTTTTGGTAGTTATGTTTTTTATTAGCTATTTTTATGCCTTTATGTTTGTATAACTAGATTAATGGATTCCTCTGAAAGTAAATGGTGCATTTTCTTCAGGTCCCTCTTGAAGAAAATGGATGTTATGCCTCCATCAATGTGGGCTCTTCCTGAGGGCCAGCAACTATTCTCTTGAAGAGATGAGGAAGCTGACTCTAGTGTACAGGTCTGCTATATCTGTAGCAGACCTACAGACCTGTAGCAGATCTGTAGTTAAAACAAAGGTAAATAAAAATAAAGTTAAAAGCGCTGGAGTTGCTGCCGTTACTTATAGCGCACTCCAAAATGTTTTTATCACATAGAGCCCTTTGAACTGCCTTGTTGCTGAAATGTGCAACACAAATAAACTTGATAAGACGAGGGTGGTAAAACACAACCCATGTATGGAAGCCTTAGTCCTTGACACAGGCGTCACAGAAATCACCAGAACACAAAAAAACACCAATGAAAGGGCATAAAAATACACCACTAAATTGTTTGCATTGGCACAAGCACGGGGGAATTTTCCTGCCATAAATCAAGAGCACACTTTTCAATTTGAAAGAATTAAATTTCTTTGTTCTCCAAACTTGCAATACTTCTGCTTGTATTTTCAGTTTGAAAGCAGGATTTCTTATCTTTGTTCCCAAAACTTGTAATGCCTGCACTCAAAACTTCTGCTCTCTTTGAAATATTCTCTGTGCTCTTTCAAATCTTTATGCTTAGATTTTCTCCTCACGGGCAAAACGTCTGTATCTATCTACATAGAGAAATAGATATCTTTCTGTATTGATCTCTGGGAACAATCTATCTAGAAGATATTTATAGAAACCATTAAACCGATAAAAATCAACAGCAAATCTTTAAATTTTGACTCTTTAAAGTGTAGATGACCTCTGAAGGCTAAACCCTGCCCAGGGCAAATTTGGAAAAATTCCAGCAAATGTGTCAGGGTTTGTGACAGGATGAACAGAAGGGTATGTGGGGGTGTTGTCAACATATAGATTTGTCGCTATCAATTTTTCAGACTTCTCTCATTACTTCTTTTTTTCTAAACAACAATAAATTTAGCGGCTTTTAATTTGTGTTGTCGAAGACTTTCATGGCGATAGCGCTCTGCAGCTCGGCTGCATCCTGTCTGTCCTGAGCGAGCAGTGACAGCAGCCTCTGTTATCTTCTCACGCTTTATAAGCACTGCAGCCAGTCTGACACAGTCATCTGTTCAACACCAAACCCTCAGTTTATTAAGTCTGTTTGAGTCTTTCACCTTCATTGCAGCACACCACTGCATTGAAGATGGAACTAGCCACTGATGACTGAAAGAACATGAAGAGCATCCTACTGCAGAACATAGATAGAAGAAACATAAACATAAAGATGAAAGAAACCTAAATAGCCTATTTAGACAGTTTATCAGTAAAAGAAAGTTGATTTGGGGATAATTTTACTGTAAGTTCACCATGGAGCGTAAAGCTGATATTGTTTTTCTCTACATCCAATAGGCAGCGCAGAAAAGCAGGTGCTACCATATGATATGGGCGCGACTACAACTGATAGTAGCTACACAGGCACACCCACTAGAAGGAAACAAACACACCCATTATAACACTCCCATTCTATTGGGTGGAACGTTGCCAGACAACGGTACGTTTTTGTTTTGAGAGAGCAGAAAATAATTTGCAGGCGAACAATCCATGCAGGGAGCAGTATTGCACCTGAAGAGAAAATCTGAGTGTGAGTGAGCACAGAGAATATTTCAAAGAGAGCAGAAGATTTAAGTGCAAAACATTACGAGTTTTGAAGAGCAAGAAATTAAATTCTGCTTCCAAACTGAAAATGTGTGCTCTTGACCTATGGCAATAAAACGCCCCGCCCCCATAGCCAGACAGACTGTGGATTCATTTTGTATAAGTGCTGGATTCACTTACACAAAAAGGGACGTCGAATAAAAGTCAAAACAACTCATATGTCTGTACTGAGAGCACAATCACTGCTGTCTACTGCAGGAAAGACACTTGCTACTAGCAATCATGGCACACAACCCCTCAATGTAAACTGTCCTTCTGATAACATGGAGTTAGATTCCACCAATATTTCGTCACGGTAAATTCCAAGAAACAGATGTTATTTAGAGAACTGTCTGTAAATCTGTCACAAGTCAAACAGGTTACCCAATCTATGGTGCATTTAGAAAAAATCTTCAGAGGGACATTTCTTTCACAATCCTTGGTCCCTGGTAGTAATGAGCTCATGGGATTCATCATATCATTAGATACTCACACTACACATTTTCTTGTAGAATGACATGGAACTTTTTATTTATTAATAAACATTTAGTTGCACTTTTGCACTAGAACAATTATAGCAGTTGCCAGTATACTTAATCCAAGGTGCAAAGTCATCTTACTATTGATTTGAAATTGGGCTGCTTAAATTGCTGATAGAAAGCAACAGGCACTGTCCTTGACAACTGTAACCATGTCAAGGTCAAGGTTAAGGATAACAAATATCTTTTCTATTAGTTGTCAACTTTTTATCTGGTTATCATATAGCTATGAGACCTTTGTACAGCTGACAGTGAGAACAGTTGACTGCATGGATTAAATTGCTTAGAAAATATATTTAATAATAATACTTCTGTAGCAAAAAATAAATAGGTTTTGAAGAAGTTTAGCTTTTTGTTTTTATAAAATGTGTAGCATTTATGGTGGCTTCACGAGTCAAGAGAGATGTCACAGGTAATCATTGAAATGGAAGACATTTAATTAAGATGTTAACTATTTAGTTAACATCTTAGCAGATTTATTGCATTTTGACTAAAAATCTTTTTCAGCTTCAATACTGCATTGTATTGCTTTGATGTGTGTTTGGTGTGTGTTTTGTGTTGCACAGCTAAATTTGCTGCCTCCTACAGACATACTTCCTCCATCATTTATGTCATGTGTCTTTGTCCAAGCAGCCCAGGAAGTTTTGTGTCGTCATACTGCTGGTATAAATGCTACTTGAAATACTACATAACACATTGTGCCTCAGCATTTCTACCTTCCACATCTCAATTGTCATCTTTGGTCAGTTGAAAAGACAGCTATTGCCTGAGGCAAAATAATACATTATACTGCCAAAAGTATTCGTTTGCACGCCTTGCCTCACATATGAGCTTAAGTGACATCCCATTCCTAATCCTTAGGGTTCAATATGACCACTGCATCTGACACTTTGCATTGCACTCGAAGATTAAACTCACAGCATCAGATTGTAGCTATGGTAACAAAACAATCTCACTATGAAGATTGTTCTTTGAACTTTTACAAAGTAAACTTACCAGCTCCTTAAAATCTTACATTTAAATGTTAAACAATTTCAGATCTTTTAATTTATTTACACTGAAACACTTAAATCAAATTTAGCAGGATTGATATTCTTAAATGTTACATGTATTTGTGGTCTGTGATAAAATGTTAGCATTTATGGGCCCCTGAAGTCCTGAGGGACCTTCCGGAACTGCTGACTTAATATGGATTAAACAGAAGTGCAAATATTCATTTTAATGTTCCAACTTTGTCTTTATTCATTTTTATATGTTTTATTTTTGCGTAAATCTAAGTACTTCGATTGTTTATCATTTTTTTGGTGTTGCACTGGAGTTTCCCTGCTGTGGGACAGTAAAGAATGTTTATATGAGATCCTAATCTTCTAAAATAGCTAGGTGCAATTTCTTGTAATTAAACAGTTAAAAAACTTTTCTGGTATTAGTTAAGCAGTATATTAAAATGAACAAGAAACTTAAAGAAAACAATCAGGCTATAAAAAATAGCTCGACTCTGTTCTCTTCTTTAGTCTCAGAAAAATAACAACTCTTGTTCAGTCGCCCACATATGAAGCACAGCTCATGGCTTAGAACGCCTCAAGGTGCAGCTCAATACTCCCCACCACCAGAAGGTAGCGCTCTGCTGCAGACCTATAGCCGAGTCTGTAGAAACTTTATCACTACAGAGTAGAGCGGAGCGAGGCTGCAGAGAGTAGAGCTGGGTTGCCAAAGTAGAGCTGATAGAAAATGGGCATAACTTTGTCTTCCTTTCAGGTACTGCCAGGTACCAGTCCCAGTATGGAGTCTCCTGATTTGCACATTTTCTCCTTTGTACATTTAGCAAATAACACTTTGTTTCTGCATGGGGGTTAAAAGACTTTCCAGAAACAAGACACTAATGAACATCTACACCTTTCTTTCCTTCTACAACAAGGTGCTACCTAATTCTCTGTTTAGATAAGTAGATTATCCATCCATCTTCCTACACCCTTGTCCCTTACTGGGGTCGGGAGGGTTGCTGGTGCCTTTCCAGCTATCGCTTTGGGCGAGAGCCAGGGTCACCCTGGACAGGTCGCCAGTTTGTCGCAGGGCAACACAGAGACAGACAGGACAAACAAACATGCCTCCTGTCACTTTTTATTTTAATTTTTTAATTTTTATTTTTTGTAAATGATGTGCAACATTTTATATTACGCCTGCTCTTTTTGGAGTAGTGCTAGATATTTTAGAGGTTTTAATATTTTTTTATGCTCTGAATCCCAATGTTCATGCCACATGTCAGTTTTTGGTTAATCAAGAATTTTTACACACTCACACCTAGGAAGAATTTAGAGAGACCAATTAACTTGACAGTCATGTTTTTGGACTGTGAGAGGAAGCCGGAGTACCCGGAGAGAACCCACGCATGCACAGGGAGAACATGCAAACTCAATGCAGAAAGACTGTGGCCGGGAATCGAACCCAGAAGCTTCTTGCTGCAAGGCAACAGCTCTACCAGCTGCGCCACTGGGCAGCCCGATAAGTAGATTAACACAACTTTATTGCACATTTTCTTTTGGCTTTTTTTGTGTAGGTATTGCAGGTTTACTAAATGTGCCACAGAAACCCAAGCCTGACTGAACCATAAGAAAAACTATTGGCCTGACTGATTCCAAATTTCGAGTCGGCTCAGGCTGGAGATCGAGCATAAAGTGTATCTTTAAATAGTAATTTGATAAAGCATTTGAATACTGTGGTACCACTGTGCACCTGGTACCACCTGGACCACCTGCTCTCTGTATGTCATGCTCTATTTATGATTTGCTAAAACTGTCAGGCAGACTGTAGGCTTAAAAAGAAGAGCCAGACTGTTCTAAATAAGATAAGTTTGTTTTCAAAAGTTATTGTGTGAAGTAAAAGAACTAATTTGCCAATGACTCAATATCATTACTTGGTATCAAGTATTTAAACTGAAGTTCTTGTACTCAGTTGGGAAAGAACTGGTGTTGGGACATTTGCTGAAAAATGCCAGCGGCGTACCCCACTCCACAACACCCGCCACCTCCAACATCAGCATAACTAACAGTGTTTAGCTACTTTTTGTAAATTTTACAAAATAAACTTCCTAATTTTTTTTTATTTTATCTCTGCTGCTGATTCAAATTGATTTGAATTAAAAAAGTGAACCTGTTTCTCTTTGAAATAAAAACATTGTGCTACTCATCTTGATTTAAAGTAATTTCAACTGGACTGTCCTACCCAATCTTGGGACAAACTAAGTTTGTCAAGTAAATGCATTAGATGTGTGCAGAAATAATAAACTGATGTGTTAATAAATCTCAGTCTTCTTCTTGCTGACGAAGACAGAGATTATTTTTGTTACCTCACATAATGTTATACTGTAAATAACAAGCCAGCTGTCCTGAATAGACTAGAATTTCTGCTATTTGATGTGTACTTCAATTATTTTCTCACTGATAATTTCACAAAGATGAACAAATAAAGTCAGGTTCTTATGATTTGATTATTTAAATTAGCTGCCTTATTTGAAATAATCGACATATATCTTTAAGCCCTCATGTGTAACATATAAGAAAGTTGTAAACATTTATATCAGTGCAGAGAACTCTAACAATGATGTGTCAATTTCTGTGGAGATTGCTATGTTACAAGGTCAAACAAACTGAAGTTCATTATCCTATCTTTGGTGTTTGCAACTGTCAAGGTTAAATCTGGTGATAATAGGAATTCAATAAACACTTTAGCACCTTGACCTCATAAAACCTGACAAAACATCTTTCTGTCTTACATTGAAGGCTGTAGTTTCAGGTTGCAATAATTCATTTTCCTAATTTACCTGCATGTTTAGGTAGTTGGTTTGTTTCTGAGTGACTGCTGAGTCACAGTTGTGCACAGCCATGTGAATATGCACGTGTTTGCATAGCTATAACCAGCCTGGTGCAGCTTGACCAGACAGTGACCTTGAATAACAGTGACATTTATTTACTTACTATAAATTATTATTTATGAATTAAAGTAAATGTCATAAAATAAAATTGCTCTCAATCAGTATTATTAATAAAGGTAAATTAGACTGTTCAGGGATAATTTAGCAAACATTACAAGAAACTAAAAAGTAACTTCAATTGAAAAATAATCCTAAAGTTTAAACATATGAATTTTGGACCGAGATTAATTCTTTGCAGAGTTTCAGAGCTTTATTAATATAATTTATTCACCAATTTGTGCATACAATGCAAACATTACAGACAAACAAATAGAAGTTATTTGATTAAGGGCAAATAGATCAAATCAAAAGGGAAAGCTATGGTAGTGCCACAACAGAAACAATAAATATTTTAACTGCATTTATTCTCGTTGTTGATTTTTATCGCCTGCCTCGTTGGTTCATAACAATAATAGTAAATACTTTTTCAAATGTGTCCAGTAAATACTTTTCCTTACTATTTACAATTTCCAGCTGCAGCCGTTATATATAAATATAAATATGGGTATTTATATTTATATCCACATTTAAATATATTTAAATATAAATATTAATATAAATATAAATATTTATATAAATATTGATATTGATATTTATATTTATATTCTATATTTATATTTATATTTATATTTATATTTATGTTTCCTTTTTCTGTACTATTATTTGATTTGTTTATGACTCAGTGACAAGAACCTTTCTGTTTCATTCTTGTTTCTAACCGGCGATAAAAACGCTGCTGCGTCAATTTCCGGTTATTTTACCCCCGCGGACATTACGACACTTTTCGTACAAGAAGGCTTACTGCTAGTTTGCTCAAGTCAGTCTGAATAAAGATTCCGTTAGGGAGACAATTCCATGCAGAAATGAATTCCTTGGCGCGGAAAAGGCTCTACGATAAGTTGCCTGTGTGGATAGTGGAGGACCACCACCATGTAAGGATGTTTTTCTTCGGTCATTGACCACAGAACCAACATGAAATTGGTGGTATAGAGCCATATGTCGTGACAACAACCAGCTCAACACAAGTAGCTAGACTGCTGAAATACAAACCTTTAAGAACGCATGTTTATTCTTTTCTGACCGCTATCGGAAAGACATCCAATAAGATTCTCTCATATTAGTAATGTCAAACTGACTGAATGAAAACTACGATATTGAGCACTGAAGAGGATAACAAAAACATTGACACTGAAAGTTCAGGGTAATTTACAGATTATCCACCTTCAATAATGTGTGGAGAATAATAACAATAGACTTTACTGACCCTCCGTGAGGGCATTGAACTCATCAGAACCAAGTGGTTAATATGTACACATACTGTATTAATAAAAATCAGATGGAGACTGTACCAAGGAAAGTAAATCCCACCAATACAATAGACACAGTTTTTTATTTAAATATATGGGTTACTTATCTGTACAATTAACAAATGGTGACAGATTAGAGTAACTCTCTCTATATTTTTCTGTTTTGATAAATGTTAAATAGTAAAACAATTCAGTGTGTAAATTCTACTGTTGCAGGTGGTCCATCACATCTATCGAGCCATTGCATCAAGACATCTTCCACTCAACAACATCAGACTGGTTCATTTAGACTCCCATCCTGACCTTCTTATCCCTGTCAACATGCCCGCTGACACAGTGTTTAATAAGGAGAAACTCCTCAGGTGAGAGCAGCAGAATAACACATTGTTGTTTTCACAGTTGGGAGAAATACATTTAAAATCTATTGGCATGTTTCAGTACAAGAGGAAGGAGTAGAAAAAAAATATATGTAGATTCCTAAAATAATTCTTCTATGAAACAGGACAGAAGGCAACAAAACTATTGCAACAAAAAATTGTAAAATAAACAAAAACAAATTATGCAATCAGTTTGTTCAATAACTGACCCAGACACAGGAATATTAGGAAGTAGTTTAGAACATGTTGACAAATCTTTTCAAACGTACTGTAAGATATTATATGCAAAACCGAAACAAAGATTTTAAAATATTTCTTGATTGATTAGACCAATCAACAATTGGACAATGACAGAATAAAAGTTTAACAAAGACCATTATAAAAACAGAGTTGATGCTGGTGGTAAAAAATAATATCAAAATACCCAGTACAGACGGTCTGCCATCTGAGTAGTGAAAGGCTTTTGAAGAAGAATTGTCTTCATATTACGAAATAATATGCCTCTGTCATGTCCAATCGGCTGAAGGCAGTTTTCTCAGAGCTGATCGATGAAGACTAAGCTGGTTTTGTCAGTGGCCAACAAACTCAGGACAATGTAAGACGTTCTCTTCATTTGATTGAAACCAGGGCAAGATCGCTGCGTCCACGCGAAGTGTAACCCAGGTAGAGCAAACCTCTGAGAAACAAACATGTCCATAATGGAGAAGGTGGTGATGATCACAGAGCTACCTGGGTAGCACCTGATCAATCAACATTAAGGCATAGAAGAGAAGAAAAAAACTCAAACCTTTTAATGCTTGCACTCAAACTTCTGCTCTTTTTCATGTACTCTCTGTATTCTCTAAAACATTTCTCCTCTCGCTCAAAATTCTCTCTGCTTGGATAAAGAGTCTGCTAGCAAACTTCTCGCTTGCAAATCCTTTCCTACTCTCACTTTTGAAAAAAAATACCGTTGCCTGACAACCTCTCAACCAATAAAATGAAAGTGTTATAGTGGATGCATTGGTTTCCTTCTGGTGGGTGTGCCTGTGTGGCTATTGATTGTGGCAACCTGCTACAATCAATAGCCACCATCCAGTGGATGTAGGGAGAAACAACCTCAGCTTTCTGCTCTATGTTACAACTTAGAGATAAGGATTTAGCCCATACAGTCTGTGATCAATAACTTTGCGTTAACTTATATGACAGACAGCAAGTGTGTTCTCTTCCTCATTAAATATTTGCAAGCAGTTTCTAACAACCATATGTAAAAAATGGAACATGTGCCTTATTTGTTCTTTACTATCGTAGAACAAATTTAACTACGTGCAGACTTCTTCAGAGCTGTGAAGATGGTTCAAAAGGTTTCGACACCTTTTAAGGTATGTGATAGTTTGGCAAACTTAAAGAGCTAATCCCTAAAAAACGTTGGCAGGGGACAAATAGAGGACTGAATCATCACACCAGGGACGAATGTCATTTAACTGAGTTTTAGACTGGTAATCAGGCCTGTTATTCAAAGGATTGTGGGTTTTTTTTTCTCCCACCTTCATTTTGCTGAATCTGCTCAAATATATGTACAGTTGATAAAAGTTTTCCTTTTCTTTTGTTTTTCAGTGAGCTGAGTATAGAAAACTGGATAATGCCTATGGTGTATGCTGGTCATCTGAGCTACATGGTGTGGCTGCATCCTTACTGGGCTCAACAGATCAGTGAAGGAGACCACACATTTAATGTTGGCAGAGACTCGTCTACCACAACCATCAGGTAAGATAAACACAGATAATAAATGGCTATTTTTGTTGAAAGGAATGTGTACTTATGACTAGATCAGTCTAGTTCAGGAGGCTTCAGACCCACATTGGCCCTTTGGTTCCTCCAATGTAGCTCCTTTACAACAAAACAAAATAAAGATTTTGTCTTGAATTATAAAAGTAATAAGAAAGTGTAATTTTAGCAGTGGTAAAATTACACTTGCAATATCTGCATAGAGTATCTTCAACAGAAGGACAGCCATGCTTCCAGGCTTTTGTTTTTTAGCTAAAGTTATGTGCTTTACATTTTTAAGTAAAGCGCATAACTTGATCATGCATCTTGCATCATGATCTTTCTGTATAATTATGTAAAGGCATCACTCACCTGGTCTTATTTCACACTAATAGTTAATAGTTTTTTTCCCCTTTGTAAACTTCAAATGATTCATTTTGTCATGAAATTTGAAAATAGAACTTTTAGTTTAATTTACTTTGCTTTAAAAACAAGTGTTTTTATTTAGTACTTTTAAAAACTAAAATGTGACTTTTTTTGTGGCTCGAGACAAATTTTAATTAATTTAATTTTAATTTTGCAGCGGGGCAAAAGTGGCTCTTTGAATTTAAAAAGTTGCTATCAGACAGGATAGCAGAATCAGACAGGCTTTAAGAAAACCCGCCCCTCCTCTGATAGCATTAGAAAACTGTCACACCTGATGTGGCTGAGCCAGTCAAACGAGTGACAATATTCAGAAAATCAATAAAATTTGAATTACAAAGAAAAAAAAAAGTTGCTGACCTCTCTTGTCAGATTCCCCATCCCAAAATGTCCCAGGATCAAAGGGATGTTGAGCAGACAAATGACTGTAAAGCATGTTGGCAAGGGACCATTTGAGCCGTACATGCTTTACATTTGATTCAATTCTGTCTGCTTTTCTATTTGATTTAAATCAGTTTATGAACAAAGTGCCAACTGACAACTTGTCATCTCAAGGCACTTTACAAAAAAGGCAATTCAAACCATTAATACATCCGTTCCAATTAATTCTAGTTATCAATGAAGTCATGTTCAGATTATTATCATCACTGGTTAAAGTGTTAATCTAAAGAAACCCAGCAGATTGCCTCGAGTCACTGACTTGCAGAATTCACTGCTTGACATGTAAAAACTCCAACAGGGCCTGGCTCAGTGTGAACAGCTGCCTGCCACACCTCACAGGGTGTTTAAGAATACAGAGCATACACACAAAAGAAACAGAAGCACTGATCCAGGATTCTTTCAGTGTTAGAGCAAAGTAAAAACATCCGGACGTAGCTTCTTTAGCAGCTTTGTCTCCAAAAGAAACACAGCTTATCAAAAAGTTAAAAGGCTGTAGGATGAAAGAGAGCATGCACCGTTAGCGGCAACAAAATCTCTGCCAATAGTCATGTCTAGGAGAGAGATGGGGTTAAACATTGAAAGACAGAGCCAAAAGAATGACCTATCTCAAGCAGCAGTTGAGCCGGTGCCCCCTCCAGCTAAACAGAGCCCCAGACTTTGTGTAGTTTTTACAGTAAAAATTTGAGATCCTCTATTCTCAGAGTTTCTCTAGTAAAAAAACGAAGTCAAACATTAAGTTATCTCTGTCCTGTTGTTATTTTCCAGGTTGACCAGTACAGAGAACTACTTCCTCAGTGATGGTCTGTATGTTTGTGACGAGCTGCTGGAGAACTCAAAACGTCTCAGATTGAACATAGTCAAAGTAAATCCTGTCAAAACATCAGCCGGGCCACTTCCAGGTACCTTCAAGGACTGATAACATCTTTTAAGTTTGAACTAGCTTTATTTGAGACAAATTTCTTTTCATAGTAAAGATTACGTGGTTGTGAGCTCTATTTTCCCAAAGTATTTTAATTGGCATTAACACCTTAACTGTAACCCACTAAACACTTTAATGCAAGTCACTCAATCCTTAAGGAGAGCGGTGTTATCATGTTTCCATTGAATTACATCTTAAGGTTTTTTGGGGTAACAGTTGAGGAAGGGGTGCTCAAAGTTGGCCCTCGCGGCCCGGAATCCTGCATGTTTTAGTTCTCTCCCTGGTTTAGCAGGGAGAGAACTGCTAACCCTGGATCAAATGATGGCTCATAGAGGTCTAAGAAGAACATTGACTTTCTGAGGATGTTGTTGCTACCACTAGGGAGAGAACTAAAACATGCAGGATGCGGGCCCTCGAGGGCCGACTTTGCACACCTCTGAGTTAAGGGGTTGAAAAGCATAAACTTTGATCAGCTAATTTATGCTGAAGCTATTTATACTCTCCTCAATAGTCAATGGAAAAAGTTTTTACTGATGTCAAACCATTCAAACCTATTCATATTTGTTGACCAATTTTTAGAAATTATTCATTGTGGTCAATTTTTTTTTGAGTTTTGTTACTTTTTAGGACCAATAACTTTCTGTCAAACCAAATAAATGTTATATTTATTTATTAAATATGTAAATGTTAAAATAATTTAACTTCTTATAATTTTCTTTGATGTTTTTTTGCATTTCAGGGCATGACACAGAGAAGGATTCTGTGACACATTTATCCAAAAAAGCTCGGACAGATCTGAGTGAGGATGGGGAACCTTCATCTGCAACAACTCCTGCACCACTGCCAACAGAGCACAGCAACTTACCGGGAAAGCTGAGCAGCAACTGCACAGACTTTGGAGATGAAGATAAAGATGAAGGATCAACTAGTTATGTTGTTAGGAGATTAGCTACATTTCTCAGTGAAACGGATCCATACATCCTAGATATTGATTTGGATTTCTTCTCCTGTAAAAACCCATTTAAAGAAATATACACACAGGTATCTCATCTTTGCTTGAATATTGTTCTTCCAACAAGTTGATTTGTGTTTCTAAATGTTTTTGACCCAGAAAATAAAGTCAGTAATTCTTTTGTAAAAAAATAAGAGTTGGCTTCTGCAACTCTTACAGATAAGCAAAAAAGGGTATTAACCCCGGGAGACGGACATTTAGTGTGCTTTCCATTCATCCAAGAAGTTAGATTCTGGTTGGAAATGAGATAGGCCTCTTCCAAAACACGATAAGAGTGTACACGAGTTTTCATTGCGGAAAAAACTATTTCAACTTTCATTTACATCTGGAGAAAATTGCACCGTCTATAAATGTTGTTCATACCCTTTCAATTATCAGGGGAACCTGTATTTATCACATCTGAGTGGTTCTATGCTATTCTTATACATGTGATCTATAATAATGATCTTACTGTAGTCTGGAATCAAAAGTATCATTCTAGACTAACCTGATAACTGTAATTCTTTTCCAGGAAGAGTATTCCATCCTGAAGAAGCTCTACTACTTCAGAGAACCAAGGATGGGTGGTGATCAGGTTAGAATAGTCTAACTCCTGTGAGTGACAGAAAAGTTTTGAAACTTAGTAACAGGAAAATGTATCTGCTAACATTAAACTGTAGGATAAGAAGTAATACATGTAATATTGCTCTGGAAAATTTTAAGAGGCCGCTTAAAATGATCAGTTCCTCTGATTTCACTCTTTATAGGTTTATATTTGAGTAAAATGAACATTGTTCTTTTATTCTATGAACTGATAACATGTTTCTAAAATTCCATGCAAAAATTTAGTATTTATTTGCAGAAAATGAGAAATGGTCAGAATAATGAAAAAGATGCAACACTTTCAGAACTCAAATAATGCAAAGAAAATAAGTTCATATTTATTTAGAAACAACAATGCTGATGTATTGATACTGAGGAAGAGTTCAGAAATCAATATTTGGTGGAATAACCAGGGGTGGAAGTAGGCGGGAACGGTCGGGGTCAGGTTGGGTCGGGTGGGGTCAGGTTGGGTCGGGTCGGGTCAGGTCGGGTACTGCGCATACCTAAAAGATTTAGCTGGGGTACGCAGTGGCTTGTTTGGTAAAGCTTTTATCGCTTAGCAAAAATTTTTTGTCATAGTACCACCAAGAATTTAAAACTACTTTCACCTGTGGGAATAACCATGAGGTTTTCAATGGGGTTCAATGCAGTGGTCTCTTAATTTATATATATATATATATATGGAATATAAATTATATGACCTTTAACCTCTACAACACACTTGAAAAACTGTTCTGGTAGGCTTGTCCTGAAACCTTTGTAGCCACATGTTCCAGCTTAAGCCACAGTCCACAAAGCTTCCAAAGCATCAGACGGATCTCATGATTCAAAGATATCAGTCAGGTGAAGGCTACACAAGAATTTCCCTGGAATTAAATATAGCAGGGAAGACTGTCATCATCAAGAGGAGAAAATATGGCATAACAGTGATGTTACAAAGAACAGCATATCCATCCAAGGTTGGTGATAAGACGAAAAGAAAACTGGTCAGGGAGGCTGCCAAGATGTCAATAGCAATACTGAAGGAGCTGCTGGAAGTTATGTCAAGTACAAGCTGTGTACTACATGTACCAACGACTTCCCATCTTCTTCATATGCTTGGAGATCTCCCAAATGTGTGAAAAAAGTTTAACCTTTTGGACATAATAGTAACACTGCTCATCACCAAAAGAACATTATGCCTGCAGTGAAGCAGGGTGGTGGCAGCATCATGCTTTGGTGCTGGTTTTCATCATTTGGACCTGAAGCCTTCATCCAAGTGGAGGGAGTTATGGACAGTTCCAAGTACCAGTTAGTGCTGGCTCAAAGCCTTCTGCCTTCTGTTAGTAACTTCATCTTTCAGCAGGACAATGACCCACAACACACAACTAACAACAAAATAATGTCCATACCTGAATGATGTGGAAGCTTTGCAATGGCCAAATCAGAGTCCAGACCTGAATCCCATCAAACATCTGGGCTCACCTGTAGAGGGCTGTTCACAGGTGATGCCCTTGCAATCTGTCAAATTTGGAGTGATTTTGCAAAGACAAGTGGGCAAATATTGCTACATCCAGCTGGGCCATGTTGACAGGCTACTACCCAAAAAGACTGATTGCTGTAAAAAAGCCAAAAGTGGTGCAACAAAGTATTAGTTTAAGGTTGTGCATATTTATGCAACCAGGTCTGCACAGTGGCACAGTTGGCTGCAAGGCAAGAAGGTTAGATTCCCAACCTCGGGTGTTTCTGCATGGAGTTTGCATGTTGCATGGGTTCTCTCTGGGTACTCCGGCTTCCTCCCACAGTCCAAAAACATGACTGTCAGGTTAATTGGCCTCTCTAAATTCTCCCTAGGTGTGTGTGTGTGTGTGCATGGTTGTTTGTCCTGTGTGTCTCTGTGTTGCCATGCGACAGACTGGCGATCTGTCCAGGGTGACCCCGCCTCTCGCCCGGAACGTTAGCTGGAGATAGACACCAGCACCTCCCGACCCCTCTAAGGGAAGAAGGGAGTATAAAAAATGGATGGATGGATATTTATGCAACCAGATTATTTAAGTTTTCTATTTTGTATTTCTCCCATTTTAAGGTTTCAGTTTGTTTTTCAATTGCATTACAGATTATAGGTCACATTAAAGGTGGAAAAAGTTGTGAAATTAGTTGTAGTGCTGTCGTTTTTTTTACATCATGAAAACCTGGCATTTGAACATTTGCATAGACTTTTTATATCCACTGTATCAATATTTCTCTGTAAGGACCATTTCCTAAGAAATACAATATTGCATGGACTGACAGCTCCTTATGCGGCCCAGATTTAAGTGCAATTTGTGTTTGGGGGTTAGATTTAGGACTAAGGTTTGGATTAAGTTTATGTTAGGGTTAGGCTGTGCTGGTAAGGATCAGGGGTAGAAATGAATGAAAAATGAATGGTAATCAATGCAAAGTTCCGGTGAAGATAGAAAGACACACTATGTGTGTGTTTGTGTGTGTCTGAAGGCAGAGCTGGAGGAGTGTGTAGATCGCCGTACACATCAGTTAGAGGACCTGGAGGCGGCATTCGCTGATCTGTTGGAAGATGATGGAGAACAGGCGGTTAGACGATGGGCATCTAAACCAGGGTACAGTTCCTCTGCTTTATGTCATTAGAAAATGTCTGCAGTTCAGCTGCATACAAGTGAATGATGACAGCTTTGCACCATTTATTATGCATGTCAAACAACTTTTTTGTTCACACATTTCTCATCCTGACCCTGATATACAGGCAAGTTAATTTGTACAGTACCAATCACACACTGGATAACTCAAATATACCTATTCTTTATAAAGGTCTTTTGAACTTGGATATTAGGAAGAACTACTTGGAGCCAATAAAAATAACCTAGAAGAGCTTTAACCTGTTCTTATCCTGTTCTTAAACAGAGCACAGAACAGAATAAAGAAAGTTTTAAACCACTGAGTGCTAATACAACCTTTTGTACAATAGTTAATTCCTAAAACTTTTAAGCTCACTTCATTACATTTTTATCTGTGTTCAATTAAGAGACCAAAATCTGGCTGCATGTCACATGCTGGCTGGCAGCATTATTAATGTAATTTTTAGGTTTCAGTTCACATTTGTAAAAACAATCTCTTCTGTTTGGAAACAATGTGTCACTTTTCTTAATTTTTTTTTAGCATGTCTTCATTAGCCCAACTGGTTTCCAGTTTGAAGGCAAGAAATCCTTCACCTGACTATGAAATGGTAAGCATCAAAATATGGTAAGAATTCTTCTAGTTTTCGTAACCCTGCTGTTTACCGCCTTGCCATTCATGTTGCCATTTCTATACAAATTGATTTACATGAGTGTAGACATGAAAAATGCTCCCATGTAGTTAAAGTGTATAATGGTTCAATAGTTTGTATATTGTGCCTGTATTAAAATGAAGCAAGTACAGTGTGCTGTTGTGACAGAATGGAGCAGATTACCTTTCAGGTCATTTCTATGACCATGAATATCTGTGATGCTCTGTACACAGCATGTGTTTTCAAAGAATTATTAGCTGAATTATTTCAGAAAATGGGTCAAACCAGCCTAAAGTACTGTTTACCAGAAGCCCCAATCCTGGTAAGACTGTTCAAAAATGGGATTTAAAATATCAGATTTGAATGAAAATGAAAAGTGCTGCACAATGTTGCTTATTGTCGAGAGCTTTAGGGAAGTCATTTATTATGTTTTTAAAACCAGATTAAGACCAAGTAAAGATATCTTCATGAAGTGTTTAGGTATTGATAAGAGTTTCTACACCTTTGACTTAATGGAGGGTGTGCTGGATGGTAGTCAAGTGAAGGGCCATTAGAGGAATCTGTGTTAAAGCATTTCAGTTTTGCTGTTTTCCTCCTAACCTTTAAATCTGGTTTTATTGCATTTTTTGCCGACTTTGACCAATCACTGGATGACTCAGGTCCACCAAGCAGGCCTGACCTGTGACTCGGTTGAGCTGCCGCACCACATCAGCACCGAGGAGGAGATTGGTGGACTGATTTCTGCTGTGCGGCTTGTCCTGAAAGCTCTGCCCACACCGACTCTGGTGACTATGTCAAGGTAAAGATTAACACTCAGCCCTCAAGATCTGATTGGAGAGAAAATGAAAGAGTGAATGTAAATTTCTTTCTTGTGTTGACAGGTCTAGTCTGGATGAATACTGCCCAGCTGAGCAGGTGGATTCAGTTCAAAGTAGAGTTCTGGATGTACTAGAGGAACTGTATGGTGACCTTGATGTTCATAAAGACTACGAAAGCAGCAGTAAAGATGTGAAGGACTGCCAGCCAAGCACATCTTAAACTGGCACACAGATAATTTATTTTTAACAAATTGTTACGTTTTAACCAAATTTAACGTTTTAACAACTCAAACAAATTTGAGTTTGAGTATGGAAAGAGTTGCTGTGACTTGTCTGTTTCAAACATTTTGCACTTTTTCCAGTTTTGGTCATTTCATCCCCAAGTTTGGGAAACAAAAATTGCTGTCTTTTTACTGACGTGTTATACCCTCCTAAACAACTGTTTATTTAAAGAAATGTGGTTGTATGAGCACCATAAATAAAACTGATTTGACCAGGAATCATCATTTTTCATGTCAGAGGTGTCTTACATTTTCAGGTAAGGTATCTTACCTTAGATAAGGAGAAAAGGAACTAGGCAGTTGCCCAGAGGTCCAGAGTCCTGATTTCAGATTAAGGTCAATTCTGCATTTCATGTGGAAATGAAGGATTCCAGGGTCTGCAGGAAGAGTGAAGAGGCACAGAATCCACATTGCTTGAAGTCAATTGTGAAGCTTCCACAGTCGATGATGGCTTGTGGTGCCCTGTCATCTGCTATGATTAGTCCACTGTGTTTTTAAAGTTCACAGTCAATATAACCATGTACCAGGTTATTCTAGAGCACTCTGTGCTCCCTCTGCTGACAAGCTGAATGGAGATGCTGATTTTGTTTTCCAAAAGGACTTGGCAATCCACACGGCCAAAGGTACTGAAAGTGGCCCTGGTTGAGCCTTTTTATGTCCCAAACATTTCACAAGTTTGTGATTAAAATTAAAGCTGAGGCATCCAGGGGCCACTCGTTCTCTCCTGTGACAGTGAAGAAAGCCCATCAACATGTCCTAAACTAGAAAATTAACATAACAGCTTGAATTTACTTTAAAAAATTTAAATGTACATTTTTTACATTGGCTGCATTTTTCCCCCACAACGTTTAACTGCTGGCATATTATTTGATGAGCGTAAAAATATCCAATGCATTGATGAACATTCAGACAGAATGTCAAAAAACATTAATTTCCCAGCATAGTACCAGAAAGCCATCATGACTTCTACTAAATTATTTTGCCATTTCACATTACATAAGTGACCACAGCTACTGATGCTACTCTTTACTCTTTACTGCATTTTGAATATTGACTGACGAAAATGAACATGCAATCAAATATATTCTGTAGTTGATGTAGCACACATTTTTCAGTGCTGACGTGTTATAAAATAGGAACATTTTATTTTCGAAATCAGTAGATTATTATGAGAAACACAATATTATCTCATACCCAGGTCTACAAACAGCTGATTCAAGTGCAAATTTTGTGAATATTTTCATAATATTTCTTTTACTGTTTATTTATGGCAGGTGTAGACCACAATAAAATAATTTAACCAAATCTAGATGCATTTAATTTTGATCTGACAAATAAATGTAGGTATAGAAACAATATTTATACTGCGGCTGAGTTAGCAGGTAATGTTAAAATGATTCACCACCCGGCTACAACTTTCTTACAGTGCTTCATCGCCAGTGATACTGTAACTATATCTCAGCTGTTACTTTTTCAAAATTAAGAATAAAGCAAATCAACCAGAGAATCTTACTTGTCAGGCAGAGATGTGGCTAACTGAGTCAGTTTTGAATCCTTTCAGAGCTCCACCTATGAAGCACTGCTCCAACATTTACCCTCACTTTATTTCAACTGGTCTAAATCTCTCTTTTTAGCTTGCCTCTCATCATGGGTCTTCTTTTGTGTCTTGGTTTGATGTACTGCTCCAGAAATAGACGTTTCCCTGGAAGGTTGGTTTGTTTCTCTGCCATTAGCACAGCACCACCAGCAGCTGCATATATAAGACACTGAATGACAGAGCAGAGCCACGCCCCCTGGCTCTGATTGGCTGCTTTGGTTCGGGAGCGGAGTGTTTTTTAAAATGCCATTAGGGGCGCAGGGCAGATGCATGGGGACTTGATTTTTTCACAAATTGTCTTTCTCATCTTCTAGTTCTAGGACATAATGAGGTTTCTAACAAATATGATTATAATATTTCCTCAAAAAAGTTACAACCTGCAGCTTTAAAGTCAAAGCATAAAGTCCACAGAGTCAGGCGCTGGAGCCACATTCACACGGAATTCACCCTTTCACAATCAGCTCTTCCTAAAACTAAAATCGACTTTTCTACAGTTGTGTGAAGCTGTGAAGACTTCCACACGAAACCGGAAGTCAGGTGTTTTGCCTTCAGAAACAAAATAGTTTGGTCTCGTTAAAGCTCTGGCTGGTTTTTCAGTTCAACAACTTTCGGGGCTAAATTGCACAACCAAGCACCACAATGGGAGTTTGCGCAGATGGCTTTTATTTTGAAATTCTCACAGGAATACGTAGCAAATTTTGTTGATTGTCTTTAATGTCTCGACTTGTTGACTTGCTGTAAGGTAAATAATCCTTACAAAACGTGTAATCCAGAGTTCTTCTGTTAGTGCTGCTGAAGCAGAGTTAGTGTTGATGGTGTTTAGTGAATTGGCTGACAGGCTGGACTCTGTTGGAGCTGATGGATGTGTGTTTGCAAGTTTAACAGAAACTGCTTGGCTCTGCTCCTCTGGGATTTGACATTCCGGGTGAGTTTTGGAGAAAGTTACTGGAGAAAGTTGCTGAACACTGTCTGGTTGCTCCGTTCAGCCTCCGGGCAGATAAACAAGGTAAGCAGAGAAAGTTCTGATATGCTGAGTTATAAATACAGAACAATGAGTCATATATCATGTAGGCTTCGTTTAATCCGTTGAAATGATTTGGCATCTTAGTTTAAAGTCAGTTGCTGAGGATAAACCTGTCAAGTCTCCCGTTTTGATCCCGCCGTGTTCCCGTATTATTATTTTCCGTAAACATCCGTGTTGTGGCGCCCGCGCTCACGTTAGCGCCCCAAACCTTCGACCTCTGACCTCTAACCCCTAACCCCCCAACCCCTCCCAGCTCGGACAGTAGCACCAGACGGCGATATTTCCCGTATTCTCCGGTCTGACTGGGGAAAATGAAGAATTACTGTCATAATCCGAGACTCAGGAATGTATGCTGAGAGATGCTCTGTAAAATACAGCAAAATACCAGCAGCTGTGGTTCCCAGAATTTCACCGTGTAAATGCTATATTTATATTTACCGTATAAATATCACATTTCAATCAATCAATACTGGCAGCCACAGAATTTTAGATGTATTTTTTAATTCTAAAATAAAAAAAAGTTTTTTGTGATCCTGATTTCTTGTTTAGAACTACAAATAACAATTACAAAATGTGTATTGAAAATTATTTTTGCAAGATCTAGCAAAAGTCTCTGTATTAAATGAACAAACTCTATGGGATTTCCAGGCTTAGTATCTTTTCAGAAAAAAACCCCAAATTGGTATCAGCCAAAATCTGAATCAGCTGGTCAGGCTTTTTAGAGATCGGTGATCAGTGATTGTCCAGAAAACTGCAATTGGTGCTTTTTTTGGTTGTAACCATGTTCTTTATCTTTGAGGATGACTTCCCAGGTGTTGGATGACCTTAAGGAAGAGGATGAAGAGGAGGAGGAAGACGAAGAGGGTTGTGTTAACCCTACGGAGGTGAAAATGAGTCAGATCGTCATGCCCTGCCACTGTAACCATCGGCAGGAGCTGAGTGTGGGACAGCTGCTGAAATGGATGGACTCCACCGCCTGCCTCTCAGGTGTGCCATGCTGCTAGAAGAGTTTCTGGAAACTACTTTTTTTTTTGTTGTCAGCAAAGCTAATCCAGACAGGAAATGACTCTTGTTTCATGTGAGCAGCTGAGAGGCATGCTGGAAGTCTGTGTGTCACCGCCTCAATGGACGACATCCACTTTGAACACACCATTAGGTAACAGGAAGGCCGTGTGTGTATCAGAATAATGTGACATGAAGTACTGATCCGTCTGCTCCTTGTCCTCAGTGTGGGTCAGGTGGTGAATATCAGGGCAAAGGTCAACAGAGCCTTCAACACTAGCATGGAGGTCAGTGAAGCTGCCAGTGCTAATATATAATCGTAACAATGATACATTGATCACATTTCAAGTGTCACCTATGCAATGCTTTAATTTAATGAAAAGTACAAAATTAATACCAGAATAGGGACAACATTTGACTTTGATGTTTTAGTTAGATTTAAATGTTCCAGATTATCAAACTTTATTGTCACACAAAAATAATCTGTAATCAGAAATGATGATTCGATTCATCCAGACAAACAAACCCAAAGCAGCCTGGTCCTAAATGAGGCTGTTTTTGTCCCCTGCAGTTAAAAACTGGTTGTTCCACCTTGATGGCAGCAACAACTGCCATCAAATGTTTGGAGCAATGGAAACTCTGGCCAACTCCTCATAACGGAATAGTTTTAATACGGCCTCACTGGAGAAACATGTTAAATCTCAGTGGGTTTGAAGTAGCAATGATCACAGCCTTACATCTACACCTGGTTTACATGAGTTTCTCCTGTGTGTGATGACCCAGGTGGGGATCCATGTGAGCTGTGAAGACCTGTTCTCTGATCGCCACTGGAGGGTGTGCCTTTCCTACGCCACGTTTGTGACCCAACGAACCAATACAGGACAAAAAGTACGTGTGGGTCAGAACTGTGTGCCAAATACTTTTTGAGTCTACTTAAGACAAAGGGTTAAACTTAGCTACCGTGCTAACATCTATTTAAAGTGCACTGTCCTTATATAAAATTGGTTAATTGTAAGTGTTAATTTGGATATTTGCTGTATTAAATGGCACAGGACCACAGAAAAAGTGAGGTCACCAAGGAGGGGAGGAATAAAAAATACATGCTTTTGAAAAATCATTGAAAAAATTCTAAGTTAAAAACTGGTTGTTCCAGTTAATATTTAAATGAAAAGATGTGAAGCATGTTAACAGGTATAAGAGAAGTAATCAAATCTCCCAAAATGTCATAAAGGGATATTTGGGCTCAAATTGAACAAAAACTGAATGCTTTATTACACACCAATGTTGAAAGGATGTTGCTGTTCTGTGAATCTAGTTTGTTGGACTTGATTTATGATTTTCATTCTTAACTTGTTTTACTAATGTTGGACACTTTCTTCACATTATGCTGCAGGTGTAAGAACAGAACAGTAATACTCTTGATATTTCTAGACAGTCTCCAGTAATTCTGAGGAAAGTGTGGTTTTAAAACTGGACATTACTGCCGGTGAAGGATGTTTCGGTGCTGCTAAGCTCTACCTGTGCACTAGTGAGGATGTTAAAAGGATGTTAAAAGTCTGGGACATGTTTCTTCACAGGTGACACTGAGGCCAGTTGTTCCTCAGACGCAGAGGGAGCATGTAGAATACAGCGTGGCAGCTGAGCGAAGACGGGTCCGGATGCTGCACAGCGACATCGTCAAAGAACTCCTGTCCAGTGGCTCTGTGGAGCAAGGTGGGCGTGGTGCACAGCGCCGTCGGTCCAGAAGTGTACAAGTGTTGTTTAAGCGTGTCTTTCTGTGCCAGCTGACAGCTCAGCAGTGTGTAGCGGGGTGGCAGCAGAGAAGACCAGGGTGGAGAGTGTTGAACTGGTTCTGCCTCCACATGCAAACCACCAGGTTATTCATTTACTCTTGTTTCTCCAGCCATCAAGGGAAGAATAATCGATGGTAGCGACATTTGTCATGTTAAAGCAGAGACATCATTGACTGTTTAATTCATCTGTATTAAGGTGAATACATTTGGAGGGCAGATCATGGCCTGGATGGTGAATGTAGCAACAATTGCTGCCAGGTAACTCCTCACTTTGAATCGTTTGCTTTGTGTTTATAAAACTTTGCATTTTCAGTTTGATGGAAGTGGTCAAACTATTGCTAGATGCATGGAGACAGCTGTGTAGAGAAACTACAAATGATCAACATGGTCAACAACCAACATTATGTACACTAGGAAAATTAGGATGTGACACAAGGCCAGTAAGAACGTTGGCTGGGCTGCTGAGCTGGCAGTGGTCTAGTCAGCGATAATGTCGACACGGAAGTGAAGCCACAAAAAGTCACTGCTAAAGGAGCTGGCTGCTCATAGACTTATGCACGCAAGCATACTGTATTCATGAAAAATTATTGGAAGAAACAAGTGGAAAAGCTTCATCAAGCAGGGTTTCTATTCAGTTTTAGAAAATATGGAACTTCTGAAATTTCAAATTGGTTTGGCTAAAAGAAAATAAAGAGTGGAACAAACTACATTTCTGAACTGTTTGCACATTTAATATCTAAAGAAATTCTTGATGTATAAAATATGTAAACCTGAAGCAGCAGCTTAACATGGTAGATATACAGTAAGAAGAAATTAGTGTGAAAATGTCAAAAAGTATACTCTAATTCCATAATTAGTTAGAAAATAATGTTGTTACATTATTTTAACAACATTGGATCAGGCCTAAAGTCTTGGATGAATTATGTGTTTAGATTTCTAACAACTAATCAGGATCTGGATCTTCTGCTAAACCCAAAACTTCAGCTTATTTTTACAAAAGAACATTTAAATGTTGCAAAAACAAAATCCTGAGATAATGACAAATTCATGAATGTTTCTGGAAAAATGAGTTTGTTTGCTTTTAGAACAGTTTGTTTGTCTTTGAACTCAGTGTTTGGAAAAAATGACAAAATAATAAAATATGAAATAAACCAGCAACTACCAGCGTTTTAAAGCGGTTGTTACATCTGGGGATGAAATAATTCCTATTACCTTGAATATGATTATTGTATTTTTCTCTCCAGTAGTTTGGTTTGCTCTGTTCTAAAGTGGCTGTTTCTGTTTACTCTTCCTGTGCTGACCCAGCCGCCTGTGCCAGGCTCATCCAACTCTTCGGGGCATTGACATGTTCACTTTCAGAGGACCGTCCCAGGTTGGAGACAGACTCCTGCTGAGGGCTATCGTGAACAACGCCTTCAAAAACAGGTATCCAGGGTTTCTTCTGTTTCGACAGAGTGTCAGCTCAGATAATGTGAACCTTGCATTTGGACAGCGTGAGAGCTCAGGTCTCTCTCCAAGTGTCTCATGTATAAGACCCTTGGAGGCTAATAGATTAGATGATTCGTTGCAGTTTGGAGGTGGGGGTACGTGCAGAAGCCTACCAGGAGGAGGGGCTGAACCGGCACATAAATTCCGCCTTCATGACCTTTGAGGTTCTTGATGGCAGCGGGAAGCCGTGTGCTCTTCCACGGATACGACCAGAGCCCCTGGTGAGTTAGCTTTACAGGACCTTCACCTCATAAAGCAATAGTTATTCATTGTTTGTGTTGTAAAACTATGTGGACACTGATCATCAATTTCAATGTCAAATTTACTTCTAAAGCACATTTAAAAACTACAAAGGGCTTCACAAAGGGTTAAAACAACATAGAAATAAAAAAAGGAAAAACTTAACCACAGGACAGTGTAACCTAGCAGGTCTGATGGAAACTGAAAGCCCAAGAAAGGAGTTTGCAGGAGAGATTTCAAAGACTGTACAGACTCTGCAGCACAAATATCAAGGAGTCGTGTTTCTGCAATGCAAAGCCTCGATCTCTACTGGGTTTTAATCTGGTCATCAGCTGCACTAAGAGCACCTCAGACACTTTTTGGATTGCAAAAGTTAAGGGAACAGTTAGATCATTAGATGCCAAACCATTCAAACTTTTACAAGTAACACTAAGTATGAAAATGAACAGGCAGCCAATGTAAATCCTTTAAACTGGAGTGAGGAGGTCATGCCTTCTGATACTTGTTGGAAGGCAAGCAGCAGCATTTTGGACTAACTGCAAGTGATGGATTGACGATTGATTGATTGATTGATCGATTCTATAATATAAAGGTAATCTAATCTACAGGTAATAAATAGTTGTCAGGTTTTCAGAAAGAATATAGGATTTGGCAGTTTGGTATAAATGATAAAATCAAGTCTTGGACATTTGTTTCTCAAGTTTAACAGAACTGTCGTAAAACTCTTTGAGGTTCCTGACGGGGGGAGGGATGGAGAGGAAGCGGTTCCTCACCAAGCACAATAATTTCATGTTGTTTTCATTCAGGTTCAGACAGTTTTGAGTTCATTATTCTTTGACGTCATGCAGGCGGATTAATAGAGAAATGTTCTGTATCCTAAAAGTAAGAGCCATTGTCAGAATGCCACAAAGTAAACAAAATATGGCACTTGAAGTACAAGCGTCATACTGATGCATACTGGCGTGCGCACATCACTGCACCAGCAATAATTTTCAGTGATCTGAAGATTGAACAAGAAGTTTTGAGAAGTTCAATTCTGTTTTGAGAAATTCTCCAAAGTGACTGAGAAAAACTGTGAATCTGTTTTCTTATATTGACTTTGGAAGTTGTGGGTTTAGTTCTCAACTCTTTGAAGTTTCTATTTCAACTTTTGGAAAGAACCCCTATTAAATTTGAACCTCCAGTATGTTGACTTGTAAGTTGTAAGTAATGTTGATGGCCTGTATGAACAAAGCTCAGAGCTGTAAACTGATTAGTTGTGAAACATCTAATCAACATATAAACCCAACCCATCATAAACCTTTCCAAGTTCAGAACTGTGTTGGCTCTGGCTGCACACTTAGAAAATGCCGCTTGAATTATGAGCTACTATAATCAGATTTTAGCGATGATTATCATGCTAAATCTGACCTTAAGCAGCTGATTGTCCAAGAAACAGTTGGCCCATGTGTGAAAGCAGATTTCAGACTACCTCAGGGTGTTTTATTGTTTATTTACCTCCTCTGTGTCTGTGATGTGTGTGTGTGTGTGGGTGTGCGGGGGTGTGCGTGCGTGTGTGTGTATGTGCATATATCTTTCCTTTACAGGAAGGTGAGAGAAGATTCCAAGAAGCAATAGCCAGGAAAAAAATCCGCTTGGACAGGTGAATGTTTGCTTTCCACATTGATCGCTAAAATTCTATTTGAACTTTCATGTTCCAATGACGAATTAAACATTTTTCAGACCTGCAGTTTGATGTGACACTTTGAACACACTTCCATAAGTTGGCTGAAATGATTATGTTACGTTTTGGTTCATACTGTCTCATGTCAGAGAGAAAAATGTGTTTCAGGAAGTACATCATTTCCCGCAAACAGAGTGAAGTTCCTCTGTCTGTTCCCTGGGACCCCAGGAACCAGGTGAGTTCAGTCATTCACAGAGAACATTAAAGAACCAGGCAGATAATGCAACACTGATCATCTCAGCACACAGGCTGAAATCAGACACATAGGGCAGGGTTTTTTTATTAGAGACATCAACAATGCCTGCCACTCATTTATGTAAGACGTGTTTGTCACAGTTCAATATGGGAGCAAATCCTAAACACTTGAACTGTATAGTTAAACAAAGGCAAAATTTCTATAAAGTTTATATTTACAGTTCTGTCTTCTGACTTCTGTCTTGGCTAATTTTAACTTCCATATCATCCATCCAGTGAGCTGCACAGTGGCGCAGTTTGTAGAGCTGTTGCTTTGCAGCAAGAAGGTTCTGGGTTCGATTCCCGGCCCTGGAGGCATGTTCTCCCTGTGCATGAGTGGGTTCTCTCCGGGTACTCCGGCTTCCTCCCACAGTCCAAAAACATGACTGTCAGGTTAATTGGTCTCTCTAAATTCTCCCTAGGTGTGAGTGTGTGTGTGTGCATGGTTGTGTGTCTCTGTGTTGCCCTGCGACAGACTGGCGACCTGTCCAAGGTGACCCCGCCTCTCGCCCGGAACGCTGGCTGGAGATAGGCACCAGCAACCCTCCCGACCCCAATAGGCACAAAAGTAAAGAGAAAATGGATGGATGGATCATGGATGGATGGACTTTTTTATTTAATACCTTTTTGTGGTTAAATAAAAAGTCTTGCTTAGATCAGGACTCTGTTCAGTCCAGTCAGGTTCTTTTACAAACGTCTCTGTGCACCATGTCACTTTGGACCGTCCCCAAGCTGAAACTGAAATTGTTCAAAATCTCTTGCTATTCTTCCACTTTAAGATTAGTTTTTTTTTACTGGAACGAAGGAGCTGAGTCCAACAGTCCCATAACATGATTCCCCTCCATCCCTCCAACCCCTAAGCAAATCCTCTGGATTGGTGTGACAGTCCACGTATTCGGAGGATTTGCCACATCTTCACTTATTTCTTTAAAAAGCAGAAAAATGCTTTTAGATGAAGCACTTGGCCCTGTGACAGTAGCTGTTGGGTAATGATGGCCACAAACACGCTGAGGGGGGGAAGTGACACCAGAACATTCAGCCGTTGAGCGTTTAGCCGGCTGACTAATGATGCAGACGCATCACTCAGGCTGTGGCTGTAGCAATGTGTGCTTGCACCATTGCTGAACTCTTTCAGTACATTTTACACCAAGACACCGACTCATACGGCGACTGTTTGTCATCCTGTGAGCCATGTGTTGTGTGTCTTTGTGAGCAGGTGTATCTCAGCTACAACAATGTGTCAGCCCTGAAAATGCTGGCAGCTCGGAAGAACTGGCGCCTCAGCACCGAGAAAGATAAGGTCTGAGGAAGTGCTTTTATTTTTTGAAATGAGATGCATTTATCTTTCCTGTTTCAACACACAGAGCTGTGTGGTTTGCCCTCTGCTAGGTTCGTCTGTACACCCTGGAGCAAAAGTCCATGTTGAGTTTCAGGGTGGAAGCAGAGGTGGATGTTCCTGCTCATAGAGCCTTTTGTTTGCTTGCTGAACTGAGCAACAGAACAAGCTGGGACATGCACTATAAGTAATGCGCCCCACACACACATTTACAGATACATTAACATAAGTTGTAGTGCATCGCCAAATGTCTGTCAGTGAGTGTCATTTTCTGCAGTTCTTCATAACTTTTGGTGTTTTGGCTAAATCGTGTCACCAACATATAATCCATCTAGAAGGAATAAATCTTAACTTGTGAACATCGTCAGCCTTGAATCAGTGAAGAACATACAGTATTGAGTTATCCTTCCTTAGACCAAAGGCCATATTTTATTTATTTAGTGTGAACTCTGTTTTTGGTTTGGCCAAAGAGACACACAGGTTCTTGTTGTAGATGCACAGATCAGAATTTTGTTGTCAAATTCTGGTTTTTAGGAAACTTATGAAGCTACAATGCACTTTGAACTGCCTTTTTGCTGAAAATGTGCTGTATAAATAAAATGACCTTAACTTCTGATAACAATGATGGCCAATTCGGATCTATCTCAGAACTATAAGTAAGAAGATTAAATGAAATTAAAAACATGTTGTAGAAAATAGTTTCCTTTTTCATAACTTCTTTCATTGTTGCGCTTCAACAGCCTACATTAAATGCCTCACTGTTACTGAAAGTGGCAGACTGCCTTCACTCACCTTCAGCATCCAGACTAAATCTGTGTTCTTAACATTCAGATAATTCGTTATGATTGTTGTCATAGAGATCAACATGGATCACACTAACCGCCAAACCACTGACCACAGCTTGTTGCTTCAGGACATTTTAAGACAGATGTATGTGGTGTTGTAGCAGTCCATCCTTTACATGAAATACTTCTAAATTCATGTCAGCCTGGTTAAAATTAAATATCTTAAACTGAGTTCACAGCACCAAATCTGAAGTAACAGCTTTCACTTTTATTCCATTTATTTATATACAGGATGTGGTATGACTTTTAGTTTTGCTCTTTAAACTCTTATTGGACAGTCAGAACCACACAGTAACACTGAATAACCTTCAATACTGAAAGGTGAAGTTGTCAATTAAATGATTTTGCAGAAAAAATAACTAAATAAATGAAATATTTAAGCACTTTATCTGACAAAATCTTCAGTTACATGTATTCATTTGTCTAAATGGTGTATGGGGAAATAGCTTCTCTGTTCTTCTGCCCAGAAACAAAAATAACTACAAGTGGAGTGCAAGTTCAGTCTGTTGTTGCTTGAGCTTGAGGATGTTTCTATTCCCACTAATAAAGTGAAGCCAAAGGTGGAAAGGCCAGACCGAAAGGCAAATATCACCAATCTAGATCCTGATGATCTGTGTATATCCTTTCTAAACCAGGAAATGTGAGCTAATTCACGGTGTTGACGATGATGACTTTATTTATCGTGTGGTGACACCATCAGTGCATCAGGCCGCAGGTGGGTCCCCCACCTCAACCAATCATGGAGAAGGTGTTCTCCAGGATTTCATCCTTCTAGCCTCCAGAAGGAAGCCATGTGGCCAGGGGTCAGTTGCATGGATCGGCATGTCCTCCTGAAGTTGACCCACATCTGTCTTGCAAGACTGATAGCCACTCTTTGTTTTCCATCTTCAGAGACTCTTATGTCATTGCTCTGCGCTCAGTCTCCCTGGCAACCCATCCTCCCTTTGAAGGATACAAGAGAGGAGAGGTTCTGTGTGCTGGATTTACCATACTGGAGACCAACAACAGCATGTCATTGGTGAGATGATCGGTTAATCTCTTCTCTTTGAAAGTCTTTTTAAGTCCATCCATAGTTACTTTTTTACTTTCTCCCCAGATCAGTTATTATAACCAGGCATCTCCGGAAGTCCTTCCTTACATCTCCACAGATATTGCAGGTCTCTCCTCCTCTTTTTATCACACCTTCTGCTCCTGCAGCCAGTACCTGAGCAGAAACAGGAAGCCGGCCGCCTCTGAGGCCACAGGCAACTATGGAGCTGCGAACACCAACAGTCCCACCTATCTGCTGTCAGAGGTAGTGCACAGCACCCCGCTGTAAACAGCAGGGCCAGTTTAAGGGCCAGATCATCAGTGTGCTGCGTAACACCTGGAAAATGCTTCTGTTGGTATTTTTTGTGTATGAATTAAGAAACAGATTTTGTTTTTTTAAATAATGCAAACCAAAGAATAAAACTACGATTTTAAGCTATTGACTAAGGTTGGAAATTGATTTTGTACTTTTGTTTCCTTACATTCAAATTTATTAAACATGTCTTTGTTTAATAAATGATATTACAACTCTCTAGAGATATGTTTGCTGTACAGATTCAGGTACTGGGGTATATAAATAAAATAAAATAGTTTTTCACTTTGGTGTTCTCTTTGTGAACATTTTTAACACTGGTGTATCGTTAAAAGAACAAGAACTTAGAATAGACTAGAAACAAACAATTGTTCTGCAATCTCCCTGACTCCAACACAAAAGAATGTCTCTTACTAGTAGCAATTGGTAAACAAACCTAATCATATGAATTAATGAAAACTTTTTTAGAAAAATATATTTTTCATAAAATAATCTCTCAATTTGATCAAAAACTTAAATTGTCTTTATCAGAGAGTTTTAACTACATTCTTCAAACAAAAATAATAAGATACATGTAAAATGATTAGTGGTATGATTCAATCACATTTTAATCAAGTTAGTTGCTTGGTCTGTCTTGGCATTTTAATCAAAAAGTACCAATGAACAAAATGAGCATTTTCAATTAAAAAATCTTTTTGCCGAGAAGGTCCTCGGTTTGATTTCCTGCCTGGGGTCTTTTTGCATGGAGTTGTTCTCCCTGTGTTTGTGTGGGTTCTCTCGGGGTACTCTGGCTTCCTCCCATAATCCAGAAACATGACTGTCAGGTTAATTAGTCTCTCTAAATTCTCCTTAGGTGTGTGTGTCTGGTTGTTTGTCCTGACTGCGTGTCTGTCCAGCGACAGGCTGGTGACCTGTCCAGGGTGTACCCCCGCCTCTCACCCAAAGTGTCTCACTGGAGATAGGCACCAGCACCCCTCCAGACCCCACTAGGGACAAGGGTGTGCAGAAAATGGATGGATGTCTGCAGACAAAAAGCACTGAGCTGCCACCACCATCCCTGGCATTGGTGTGTTCAGGATGATGTGCAGTTTGTTTTCCTCCACACAGCATTTTGCATGTAATGGTACATAATGCAAACAGAAAACATACTTTATTCAGCTAACATTGGGGAATATGCTATATTGGGGAACATCAACATACTAAAGGGACTTTCTGCATATAAGGAGAAAGTCCTAATAAAAGAAACTGAAGTATAGTTTATTTTATTGGCTTATCATCATGTAAAGATTCGCTTTTGATTTTCCTCTCTGTTGGGCCATCAGCTTCATCATTCTGAAGATTTCTGCAGCGTTCTCTTTGTCCACCTCCACTACAAAGTCACATTGGTTCCTCTCCTTAAGGGAGGGAAGCTCCTGTGGTTCTTTGAGCAGTGATGCTGAATTGAGGTGAACAGCCAGCCTTTGGGACAGGCCTGTCAGTGCTGCTGGGACCAGAGGAGGCCAGTTCTGCTCAGCCAAGACCACAGTGACGTACGGAAACAGCTCCTCCACTGTGGACACAAAATCCTGAAATACACAGACGTCACACAGTTCATGCTTACTTCAGTTCAGTAAGCATGAACTGAAGTCCAATAGGAAACAGTTGCATGCACTTTCACTTCAAATTGTTTCAAATGACCTTTGTATGACTTGTTCAAATATTTCAAGAAGTCATATTTTATGTAATGACCTAAATAATTACACACACATTTGTGCTGTAGTTGCTTTGGGAACTCTCCATGCTGATCCAGATGGGCCTGTAGAGTTCCTCTGCAGAGTAGGCGGCCTGCAGCACTTTAAGGGAAGCTTCCAGAAGTTGATGACCATGAACCCGAAGGAAAACCCCCCAGGGTGCATCAGTCCTTTGCCCGAGCAGCTCAAAGACATGCTTCAAACACAAGATACACGTAAAAAGGTTATTTTGTGTGCATTGCATCACTTCATTGCTCCCTAAACTTTATGTTAAGTGTTGAAGGTTCAAAATACAGTAGCTGGTTTACAAAATCATAGCTGACAACTCAAGTATTGGTGTGCACATGTAAAACATTTTATGCTAAAATGGATTTTAATGTGAGACACATAAGAAATACAGTGGAAGATAATAGTTCAGAACTCTGTTCCACTTCTATTATCAACTTCTTAAAATAATGGTCATAGGTGATTTTGGCAAAAAAAAAATATCATCAGCTTTTTATTGCAAAAAGATGATTTAGGCAAAAAGAAAAAAACTCTTGGTAAAAAAAAAGTGCCCTACACCATTATTTTAGGGATTTAGGGAATTTAGTAGTTTTGTTATAGTCATAATTAATTCAGTTTGGAGGGTAAAATCTCTTTGCTCCAAATCTGAAAATTAACTAGACCACCATATGGCAGGATGGATTTGGCCAACTCTGGCTTTAAGATCCAACATGTGAAAGAAGTACTTTTTCAGTGAATTTTATCTGCATGATGATTAACTGGAGCAAAACTGAAATATGTTACGAGCCTAGTTACAAATAAGTAATATCCAAACAAAATAAAGAAGCTAATGTTAGCCTAGCACTTCAACCTAATAAAAGATCAGCAGGAGATATTAAATACTGTGATAATATTTCTTAAGTTAAAAGTACCTAATACTTAACTTAAAAGATTAATCATTGAAGGTTTAAGGTGACATGTTTTAGGGACAAAGAGCAGCTCTGTGAACCGAGCTGAGATGTGAGTTTCCAGGGACGAGACAAATCCTAAGGAACTCCCTGGCTGAAGAGTTCTCTCAGCCAGGTCTGCTGCAGTGATTGTGTAAAGTGTTGTGGAATAAAAAGATCAGCTTATCTCCACTTATTTACCTGAAGTGTGAAGGGCTCTGAGTCGGTCCCAGAACCTATCAGAACAGGAACTTCAGGCTGATTTCTGTCAGAAACTACATGAAGAACCAGCATCCCACCTTCCTCATCTGGAGACACGCAGATGCAGTTGAGAAATGAGATTCAACAGGTTCAGTGTGTCAGTACTCAGCTTCTTCAGATCTCGGTCAGTATTTCTGACTGGACTCTGCTGTGATGTGCCGATTGAGAACAAATTTCTGTCCAGCTTTGAGTGAGCTGGGCGTTTTTGCCAACTGGATGAGGAGAAATTTGTAAACGTAATTTCTACATAAAAGAATTATGAAAAGTATTAGTAATGAATATATAGTCACGTTAAGATCAATCAAGTCCATGTCAGAGTCAGCAGTATTTCAGCGGTGACTCTGGACTGATTCAAGGCTTCCTTCCTGATCTCACTGCGTGAACCTGTGTCTTGAGTCAGACTAACAGATCGGAATGGAGCCACAAACGCCTCCAGCTCAAGACTTGAGTTTACATGAACCAGAAGTCAATTAAGAACAAGGTTTGCAACAGCTAAAATACTAGAACAGTATTGGACAGATTGTCCCTAGAGGACACGAGTTAGGTGAAAAATGTAGAAAGGTAATAAAAGACTAAGAAGAAAAAGGCTTTCCATACGGCACTGGGTAAAGCGAGACACAAAATTCTTCTGGGATCTTATTCTGTTGTAGCATTATTTTTTTTCAGGGTCTGATAAAAAAAGCGTAGGATTAGGGGATGTCAGAGATGCAAGAGGAAGAGTGTGACACAGTGCTGCCAGAAAAAAAAAAAATCAGAGCATTCAAATAAATGTTATTTCAGCAAGACGTTCACCTGACAGCCGTGCAAGCAGGAAGGTCTCATCAGTGACTGGAAACCAGTGCACTCCCAGACTGCTGTGCTGGGTGACATCAGTGAGGAAGCTGCTGGTGTGAAATGGATACAGAAAGTCCATCAGGTTTCCTCCAGGATAAAATCTCCGAACATCACTGCGGTTTCCTGGAGACACATTCAGCACATTCTAAAAACACTTCAATGAAGACATCAGTTTTCCTCATGTCTTTTTTTCATATTTAGCTGGTATTTGATGCAAACAACTACAACTTCTGCATGGTAACACAATGTACAAAACAATATGTCAATGCAGCAGGTAACATTAGCGTTTTCAAATCCAGTCATATTTATGTTTTAAAAGAAGGTTAAGAATTCCAATTCAACTCTAAGTTATGCTTCATCATTTACTCCTTTTTTTTTGGTTGTCAAACTCTCACAATCTCTGACAACAATGCTCAAAACAAAAAAACAAATCCCCATGCAAACAAAGACATTTTTGAAGGTTTCCGTTACCGGATTATTCCATCTACATTACAAGTACTGCCTGAATATTGAACATGATTCTTTACTTGCGGCCTCTTTAAACGCTGTCAGTGTAGGTTCATAGATATCGTAGTACACTTGTGTAGGTTGGGTGTTGTCCCGGACAAACAGTAGGTCACTGACGTTTGGATGATCTGAACCCTGCCACAGAGTCAAGCTGAACCTACAAAAACATGTCCAAAAACAGGTTAATTTGCTGCTTCAAGCTGCAGGTCTGTCCACACATGTGTGTGTTGTGATCCTTGTAAGGTTGATGCTGTTTGGTACCTTGGTGACTGGTTGAGGAGCCAGCTGATGTGCTGCCATCCTCTCTGGACCAGCAGAGCATGGACTGGGAACGTCACCTACAGAGATTCAGAGTTCAACTATATGACCAGAAAGTTACTGTTACACTGCTGGGCAGTCCACCAAGCAGCCCCTTACAAAAAAATCCCATGAAATTCACGTGATTCACACCACTTTTTACATGTGTGAATGATGTGATTATGTGACCCACGTGTGGGAAATGGGAATCACATGTGATCACGTGAATTTCATGGGATTCACGTTTTTAGTAACTACCTTCAGTAGTTACTAAAAAAATAAAATGTGCTATATATATATTTGTTTTTTTGAAACCTGAAAAATAAATGTTTATGCTATTCTAATGTATTTAAATAAACAAACAGTAAATGTCATTTCAGGGCAGAAATTCACAATAAGTTACTCCTTGATGGGGCAGACCAGATTAACACAACGATAGGTGGCTGCCATTGTTATATTGACCTAACCTGTTCTACACAATAAACACTATCCTATAATTCCTTTTGAAGGAATTATGAATAGTTCAAAGCAGCAAATTAAACTAACTAACATCTGCTGTTTCAGCTGTGCTGACCTGTAACAGAGAACTCTACACCCAGTTCTACCCACAGATGTTTCTTTCCTCTCACCTTCTGAGGAACATCTTTGATCAGATGATACATGTGTTCCACCATCTCTCTGGAATAAGTTCCAGTAGCAATTTGAGGAATATAGAGAACCTGTCAGAAACATAGTGACGTTAACTATAAATGAGCACACCATCATACCTTAGAAAAATAATCTATTACACAGACAAAGGATCCAAGACTGAACCTCAGGATAATGAGGAACATGTTTATTAAAAACCCTAACAACAGTTTGGCATCAGCTTTCCATTCCAATTAGTGACATTTTATGGAAATACATTTTATGGAAAGTATTTTTAATCTCCTAAAAATACAATACAACACAAATATTCCAGAACAATGTAGTTTGGTGAAAATGATTCTAAAGTGGAGACATCTGTCCATACATATTTTACATATTGATAAGTTTGGCAAAAAACGAAAACACCATATCAGTACCTCATGCTACCTGTTAAGCATGGTGGGGAGGCTGATGATTTGGGCCTGGCTCTCATCTATTTATTGATTCAACATCGAACTCCTCTGTAAACTGATAAAATCATAGCTAACAGTAAAATAATTCCACTGAATCATTAACAGCACAATGCCAGTGTGGTCTTTCATGGCACATTGGTTCTTGTTACATTTCTTGGCCTTGGCAATATAGCTTAGGAGATTCAATTTACATAAATGTTTTAAGATGCTTATTTTCTGCCATTAGTTCATCATGAGCTCAGTTTGTGAGAACACAGACAGCCTGTATCCTGTAACCTTTGCATGACCCAGAAGACAGGAGGTCCTTGACAAGAGTCTTCACTTCTGCATCTCAAGAGGCATAATGTAGACTATCAAGTTCTTGTTGGGCTTGAAGTTTGAGAATGCTGTTCTGCAAGCTATTAAATCGTAACTCTGTGGTGAGAGTGGGTTTCTCAGCCACCACCAACAAAAGTTGATCCACACACAAACTGGATACATTTATGAACAGTGATGACCTGTCTTCATTTAAATAAAAAGATCCTAGTGACCAGGTAGGAACCAAGACATTGACTGCAGAAGTCATTGAAGCAGTCACTCCACCTACTGGAGTTATAATGCTAAAAACATGAAACAAGGACAGCAAAGTGATGTGTGCTCAGATTCCTGTTAGGCCATGAACATACACACCATCCATCCAGGAGACAAAGTCACATCTGGAAATGTCTTCTGAATCAACTGAAGAAATCTGGGAAAGTGATGAAAAACAGCAATTCACTAACAGCCTTGCTTCATTTCATTTTTAATCTCCAAGAATTCTGACCTGGTTCCATTGATTGGAGACACAAAGTCTGGTACGTTGGGACCTCGAAGGATGTCTGCATTGAGCCACACAGGCCTGTTTATTCCTCTGCTGCTGTCCTTTTGCTTGAGCTGGTCCAGAGAGAAACCCACTGAGTCCAGAGTCTTGAAGTCAAGTTTTATGCCTGAAAGTTGACACAAATCAATAACACTTCTATCACATCTGCCACACAAATACTGTTTCTTTGGGTGAAATCTGCACCTTTTCTAGAGTCCAACACAGCATCCAACCACTGATCCAGGGTGTTGTCACTATAAACATCAGGAGGGTGAGCCATGATAGGTACTGGTTTCTGATTGGGAGTTCCATAACCCTCCAGAGTAACGTCTGCCTCGAGGATCATAACATCAGCTTGAAGGAGGGGGAAAAAAATCAGTTGTTTTCTAAGAATCATACTTTGTAATGAGCATGTTGTTACAATTGTTCAGAATGTAAACTTTACAAGGACAAAATACTAATATGACTGCATCTATGTGCTCTTACATGCAAGAGCCATGTTCATTTGCTCCTTGCTGTTGGCTCGGTGGAACCAGGTTGCCAAGAGACCATCATGTTCACTGATTTCACTTGACTGAACCAGGAAGTCCAGCATGTCTCCACCAGTAGAAAACTGCTGAGCTGGGTAAAACAAAGAGTCAAATACAAGTCATGAGACTCAAATGAGTCAACCAAATGACAGATTCGATTTCAGTGTCTTAAAATGAATGATTAAAATGCCAAATGACAGCACCAATTATCTTAGTGCCCAGGTGTCAAACTCCAGGCCTGGAGGGCCACTGCCCTGCAACCTTTAGACCACACCTGACTAGAATAATTAGATCATTAGGAAAGCTCTGGAGAATTTATCTACAAAAGAAGGAGGTAATTAAATCATTTCATTCCAGGGTTTTGTACCTGTGGCACATCTAAAAACTGCAGGTCAGTTTTTAGATGTGCAGGACAGTAGCTTTTGAGAACTGGAGTTTGACACCCCTGTCTGAGTTGTTCAGACTAATAAATAATGATGGTTGTAGTGCAACAAAAACTTCAACAGGTGTGCATAGTTATGATAAACACTAGTGTATTTTGTTGCCATCCCTTTTCTGTAGAAGTCAGTGTTCTCAAACTGCAGGCCTGAAAAGCCAGAGTTCTGTAATTTACATTGAAATGCCACCATAGGCTTGAATAGCTACGCTGATAGGCCAACTCCTTTTAGCACAACAGGCTTTTCCAGTGTCCCATCAGATCATTTTTTAAAGCAAAAATTCAATTTATTGGTGTACCAGCAAATCATAAATACATTTGATCTGGCTCGAATCCATGTGCCAGGAAAACACATAATACTGCCTCTTCAGATTTCCTTCTTGGTCATCTTCCATGAGGCCCACTTTGGCTCAACTGATGACAGATGGTATAATCTGCCACTGATGACTTTGGAGTTCACCTTCAATTTCATTTCTGTGTAGGTTGTTCTGGACTCTTTGGTTACCAGCCATCTAATCCTTCTCTTCTATTTGTCATCAGTGCAGCCATGGCCAGGAAGGTTGACTTATTAAACTTCTGAATAATCAGTGCAGCTGTAGTCACAGGGCCATCAAGCTGCTTGGAGATGATCTTATAGGTTTTACCTTTAAACATGCTGCTCTATCATTCTCATTCTAATCTCCTGGGACAACGCTCTCCTCCACTTCCTGTGCTCCATGTTCAGTGTATTACACAGCATGTCACCAAACAGCACAATGACTTCTTGGCTTGAAGTTATTTCAATAACCATTGTTGGATCATTAGTCATTAACAGAAGGGTACCAACTTGTTTGTCCATGTTTGTAAATACTGTGTAAATACAGGAGTAAATACAGGAGTATTTACACAGTACTTTACTATTTAATAGTAAAGGAACAAAACTAAAGACGTGACCTCAAAGTGTGTCTCTGATGACAGAAATGGTTATTGTTTATATTTATAGGTGCAAGAAAAACCTGAACAATAATTGGTAACAATAATTAGTTTTATCACTTTACAACAGCAAATAAGTTCTGACAGTATTACATTAACTTGATAGCAGTAGCATAACTAATCCAGTAGCATGAGATGGAACTGTTAGAACCATTTATTCTAGAAGTCATTGTACTTTACCTTTAACTTGCTCTTACTTCTTGTTCTAGGTGTTCGAAGGTGTTCACCTTGGAACACCTTGTGTGGATTCCAACATGCAGGCATTTTATCAAGGAACTTAGAGATAACCATATATGCACTGAATTCATATATTTTGTATGTGCAATTAAGCATAATCTCAGGACATAGCAGGATTTTAATTAATGAGAACAAAAAATGAACCTCAATAACAGAGTTTGTACCTTTGGTTCCTGGTCTGGTGAGAATCACAGCAGGGACAATAATGATGACCAGGATAAGAAGTCCAACAGCAGTTGATAACATTATCAACTGTTTCTTGGTTAGACAGTCCAGATAAAAGTCTTGTTCTTGTTTTTGATTTTGGCCTCCATCCCGATCAGGCCTCATCCTGGAGGGAAACAAACAAAATGTGAAATACTTGAATGGTCTGCTTTCAATTGATGCTTAGAAATAAAACCATTAGGTTTCCTGCAGCTGTACCTTCTCACATAACATATGCAACATGAAATAATAATGTTAGCACATCATATCTAACACCAACCTGCTTTGACTGCTAGTCTTTTCTTTGTTCTGGTTCCTCTCTAGTCTCCTATTTTGTTTTCTTGCAGCTTTTAGCTAACTTGATGATTAGGATTCTGACATGCAGTGTTTGAGAGAACATAGGAATATGCCTCCTATTTATATGCATGTTATCTATTTCCAGAGTCCACAATCATTAAGCAGATAAGGTCCATCGGCCATCCCTGCTCTCCTCACATCTAAACAGAAAGCTGCTGCATGTGTGTTCCTCCACCTCACAGCCTGTTGGCAAATAAATTGTAAAGAACCCCAAATTATTTGTTGCATTTGTTGTATTATTTGTTGTGTTCCCCTTTTGCACTTATTGCACTTACTTAGTTTTATTTAGTATAATATATGACGGACTTCCTGTTTTTGATTTAATGCTTTTATTTTGATGAGAGTTTTCGTTGTTTATATTGTAGAACGGCAGCTTAACGACGGAAAAGGAACGGAAGACAAGTTGCAACAGTCTGTCAAAGAGAATTTTTTTTTTTTTTTAATAAACTTTATTTCTTATAAACAACCAAGTACAACTGTGCTGTGTACATATCAGACACACAAAACAAAACAGAATAAAAACAAGACAAATATAATTGCCAGGGGGAACATGAAGTACAATAGTGACAAGAAAATGATAATTTTGCATAAAGAAAAAAGTACAAATTGTAGAATATGTGCCAGAATCAGTGAATTAACATAGGAGATAATCCAAAATTCCAAGTTGATTGCAAGTCCTTATTGTTGTTTTTGCTTTTCGATTAATTGAAGGTTGAATTGTAAATAATAATTGTAATTGTAAATATATAATGTTTAAGTCTGTCAAAGAGAATGCTGAGGAGTTCAGGGCAGCTTTGCGTCACATTCATTTAATTTAATTTGATTAATTATTTTATTTTTGGGTAGAAGAAGAAAACGATTTATATTACAATCTGAGAACCGCGGAGAAGGATACGACTGAAAAATAAAATAAAATAAAAAAAGAATTCTGTTTTTAATCTCAGAATTCTGACTTGATCGGCGACGTAAAACAAACAAACAAACAAAAACTTAAATCGCTTATATTCCTCCATAAAGTTAGCCCATTTGCATAAAAGCCAGAAATCTGAGATTAAAGTCAAAATTCTGAGAGCCCAAGTGGTCTTAATCCTCCTTCCTCAGAGAACAGTGTATTCTCTGAGGAAGAACGAGTCCACATTTTGTGCCTTGTTGGAGTAACGAAACCTGTAACTTTCTATGGTCAATAGGGGCAGACAGTGTTTGCCCTCTGCACCGCAGCGGCTTTGTGTTGCCCTGACAACAAGCCACAACAGAAGCCGTTCCACCATGTCCACGTCTCTGGGAAAAGAAGGGAAAAAGATGACATGTCCAGTGATGCTGAAGCCGTAAGTCGGCAGCTCAGTTCGTAAACATTGAGTTCGTCAATATATTGTTGAATAAAAGCATTGGCAGCTGTGCTAATTTGCCGTTATGTGTTTCGTTGCTCTAAACGCCGCAGCAACTCGCTCGCCTCGTCCAGCAGACGGAGTTTTACTTTCGGCGGAAGCAAAGTTCTGGACAGAACCGCGGGTCCTCCTCCGAGACAAGCTGTTCGGGTAACTTATACTGTGAATTCGAGAAATAACTACAAATTCTTGTTTGCCACAAAAATACCTGAAGAAAGGCTCTGGGTGGCGCTCTATGTACAGATGTTATAGTCCTGACCA
Organism: Phalloptychus januarius; assembly: GCA_902982915.1. Taxonomy (NCBI): domain Eukaryota; kingdom Metazoa; phylum Chordata; class Actinopteri; order Cyprinodontiformes; family Poeciliidae; genus Phalloptychus; species Phalloptychus januarius. The sequence continues at coordinate 323,250 of CADWAE010000466.1, read as the reverse complement.
TTTGCTGCTAGTCTTCTCCCTATTTACTACTAAATTAAGTGCCTAACAAAACCTAAACAAATCATTTGTAGCCTAATATTTACTAAATTATGTCATATTATCTAAATAAGGTAATATTTACTAAATAAGGAAATATTATGCATTTAAAGAAATGTGTTTGGTATTTACTGGTTTTAAATATTCAGAGGTGTTTAATGTAACCGATATAGCTGATTGTTCTCCTGTGTTCAGGTGTTTGATGAGGAAAACAATGATGTGACCCCTCAGCCATTTTACCGGGCAGAGCTCAGAGCAGAGCCAGGCAGCAGGTTTTTGGTGGATGAACTCTCTGCTGGATCAACATCAGATCAGACAACGTTCACTGGGAGCTTCACTATGCCTTTTTCAAGGTAAGTGAGCTCATTGCTGTGTTCCAGCTGGAGGTGGGGAGTTACCCCCACCTCCAGAGTCAAACCACAATGTGATAGATACAGTGCTATACAGCAGCACTGCTGTTGGTCATCTTCTATGCAGCCACTATGCAGTTTGGCCTGTGGTTATCTATCACATTGTGGTTTGACTCAGCCTCAAAGTAGGATGGGTTTAAACTGCAACAAACAATTAGGTCTGCAGAGACCATTGTCAGGGCTGACTTATTCCACATCCAGGACTGGTACAGGATCGGGAATAGGGCCACTTGAGCTGTGGTGTGTGTGGTCTCTGCAGAGAACACACATTGTTGACAAAATGGTGTAGATCTTTTCCTTCAGGTCTGCACTATAAAGTGCTATTTTCAAAAATTAACATTGTTAAATCATTAAACAGCAGTGGTGTTTAATGTTAACTGCATTGGCCCTGAATCATAAACATTAGTTCTACTAATGCTGAAGCACTATAACAACCTGGGAGTTAGCAGCAGGTAATGCTGAGGCACCAAATTCAACTGTGTTGATATCACCATGTGTCATCAGAAAACTGTGAGAAAGCTCTTAAAATCATTCACATACAGTATGCGAGGGTAGGGGCCTTCAAAATAAAACAATTCAACGACCTTCCTGTTAGTCAGTGTTACTGTGTTAGTGAGGAAGATGTTTTTTTTCATGATGACTATGTAGTAAACATCTGCTCTGACATTGTTTTTCAGGTCAGTTTTGGGTAGCAGCAGAATATCCAGCCAGTCAACCACAGAGTCAGTGAACGAGGAAACAGAGGAAACATTTTGGAGACGTGACTTTCCCTTCAACTTACCAGGTTCATCTCCACAATATATACAGTAACTTGCAAAAGTGTTCATATACCTTGAACTCTTCCGTAAGTTCTCATACTACAGCCATAAACATAAATATATTTCTCTAGAATTTAAAGTGACAGACAAACACAAAATGGTAAACAATTGGGAAGTAGAAAAAACATTATACAGGATTGGAACATTTTTTTACATATAAAAAACTGACAAGTGTGATGTGTAAAAGTATTCAGCTCTCTGTATTGAATTTGACATAGTTTTGATCATTATTCTTTGCAAAACAGCTCAAATTAAGTCAGATTAGATTTGGGAACAGCAGTTTTCAGATCTTGCCACAGATTCTCAATTGGATTAAGTCCAATCGAGAATCGAGGACTTTGACTGGGCCATTCTAACACATGAATACTCAGAGAATGTGAATACTTTTGCACACCACACTTTAAATTTTTTTATTTATAAAAAATGTTTTGAGTCAAGTATAATTTTTTTCTATTTCATAATTCTATACCACTTTGTTTTGGTCTTTCACATAAAACTCAAAGAAAATATATTTAAGTTATTATGGAAAAGTTCAAGGGGTATGAATACTATTTCAAACCACTGCATGTGGAGATGCACACACCGAATGTAACTTTTCGACCTGTTTCCTTGCACTGGTTTTTGGAAAGCTTTGATGCTGTCTCTATGTTTTGAGAGTGTAGATCCTTACCATAAGCCTCAGGTTTCCAAAAGGCACCGACGCCTCCAAATGCACTGTGTTTCTTGAGAGCTCAAAGAAGAAATCAGATATTTTGTTCTATTTCATTCATTATGTGCATTTCTGTTCTTTGCTGAAAAAGACACCTTTTTAACATTGTTCTGTTTTATAGAATCTTTGTTGCCAGATGAAAAGAGGAAAAAAGGCTCAGTGAAAGATCAAATATCACAAACTCTGTTGAAAGAGATTAAAGACATTTTAATCACAGAGACAGACACCATTTCTCTGCTGGACATTCCCCCCACCTTGGTGTCAGTGAATGCTGATGATGCAGATGTCATAATGTAAGAGAAATTGTTTTTTTTGTTGTTTTTTTTACCAATATTTAAATCTTCTTTTTTGTTTGATCGGAACAAGCTATTAACTCAACCTTGTTTTGTATTGCAGAGAAAGAAATAAACAGTATTCTGAAGTTTGCAAAAACAGAGAAATCAATGAGAAGTATGTGGATCGAGCCATGCAGACACTGAATGGAACGACTAAGAACAAACAGCTACAGAACAACCTCATGCTCATGGTGGACACAGGTTTGATTCAAGACAATACGCTCACTATAAAAAAAGTATAACCCACTGCAAAATATACCAAGCTCAAAATGTTTTTTATGTTTTTTCCTATTATGTAAGTAACAAAAATCTGACAATGCAACTGGTTTGTTTTTTTAACCAATATTCAAGAATTACTGACTTAAAACTTAAAACTGACTTACTGAACAGGGTTTCCCCCAGTGCGTTGTTTATTTTAAATTGGGTTTTTCATAGGGTTTTTTGTTGCCTGATCTAAAAACATTTTGCTTGACAATGTCAAACATTGTTAAGTTTTAATTATTGTTATTAAAAGTTATCAAACACGCCGTTTTGAAGCTAAACAATCATTAGAAACGTACAGGAGAATCAACTCATTTAAAAATAAAATCCAGTTTCATACAAACATTCTAGCATAAATGTTTGGCTGGACCATTCAAGGTCGATATCAAGCTAATTTTCTATTAACAGCTCCACAGAGTTTTCTGTAAACATTACATTACCAAGACATATGCAAACATGAGACCATTTAGAGTTTAAAATACCAGTAAGAGCACTTGAAATCATTTCTAATATGGACAGGCACCCAGTCCAGAAACTTTAACATCAGTGTAATGTGAGTTTGCTTTCTGGTCCTCATCATCATTCTGAAGTAGTTTTTTGTTAGCACAGTAATCGGACTTATACATGATAAAAAGCTGAACTGAATCCTCTGCATTGAACAGAGTTTTGACCTTTGCTGAACGATTCATTGTCAGTGTTTGAAGTTGAAATGGGAGTTTTTCTGATTTAATTTATTTAACTGAAGGAAAATATGTGCCATGAATTAACACCTAAAATATGATTAGACATTACACTAATGGGTCTGATGCCAACAGGAGATAACACAGCTGTGTGTTATCAGCTTAGCTATGGAAATGACTAAATGAATGCCATGCCGATGACCCTATATAAAGATTAAAGAGAGTGAACCCTAATATTTGGCCTTGTGGGACACCATAGTGTACAATATAACATTCTGATGAATAGTTTTTTTTATAGACACTCATCTTTAGTTTTTAATTACAAACAAAATCCATCATTCAGTGGATTTAAAAGAATTTCATCCCTATCTATAGCCACGAATGTGTCCGCCTTCGACATGTATGAACTTCCAGAGCAGGAAGTGATGGTTTGCAGTCCTGAAATGAAACAGACCAATGATGTAGAGACTGTTGTGGACTCAAGCAGAAGTCCAGAGAGGAGCGTGTCCCTGACCAGCTCAGCTAGTACAGGTAACCTGGTACAAGTAACAGAGTGTAAGTCACGTAAAAGAGATGTCCGGCTTCAGTTTGGTCGTTTTAAAACAAATGTACTGTTTAACTCAAACATATTGCTTTACAGTTATTTCCTCCTGCTCGCTGAAAGATGTAGAAACAGTTGGGAGCAGTTTAAACACACAGAAAGACTTTGAGCTCATCATGACGTCAGATAAATTCCAGTACTCCTTACTTGTAATGGAGAGGACCATACTGCAGAACAACTTCCAAAGTCAGCTGGCTGCTTACAGAGAGCTGCCTCTGCTGGAAGGTAAATATATATATATATATATATAAATATATATATAAGTCAAGAAAGTGATTACAATAATTTTGTCAGACCCTGACAGACCGGTGAAACCTAAGGAAGAGGAACACAGTGAAGCAGAGACTCCCTGTTCTCCAACTCTGCAGTATCTCTGGGTTTTCAGTTGTGAGCTCAGCAGAGGCTGTAGGGTCAGCAGCATGGCCTGGAACAAAAAAAATCCAGTAAGACACACACAATACACAGCTGATACACGTACAGGAAAATTGCGAGGTCAAAAAAACTCTATAACAGGACATACATTGAAATAATAATGTCCCACTTATGACTTTATTAAGTAGGAATCTAGAATACAGATTTTTTGGTGCCAGGTTTCACCAGGAATGCTTTTCTTCTTCTATTGTCATGTTGCATGTTTCACACAAATAAAACTGATGAGGCATTGCCTTCTATCTTCATTTCCTTTGTGAATAATTATTAATGTCATAGAGCAGAATCAGAAATTGCATTTTTGCCTATCATTATTCCCATTAAGCCATTTCCTTCAGCTTCTGGATTAGAATTAGCTGGTTAAATGTTAACTTCTAAACTAAGACCTCACAACGAAAATTCTGATCTGTCTCTGTTATATGATTGCACAGTTGTTGCCACTGATATTTTCCAACTCATCATAACATTGACTGTGCTGTTTTTGTGCTAGGACCTCCTGGCTGTAGGTTATGGTGAGACTGACTACAGAAACCAGGAACAAGGTCTAGTGTGCTGCTGGTCTATTAAAAACCCGACGGTATGAATGACTTCAGTTCATGTCTCCTCAGGAAACAGACGTTTATGTAGTTTCAGTCATAAATCTGGAGGAGTTATAGGTTAGGGCAATAATCAGACACTTCTGTCAAATCAAACAAGATGTTCTGACTGTTAGGATTATTGTAATATTAGAAATAAAAGCTGGTGTTAATCTGGAAATTTTCATTCCCAAGAAAGTAGCCCATAACATCCGATTCCAAAATCAGATTGCTAATCAGAAAATTAGATGCCTTACAGTATTTGGTTGTTTATAAAAGTCTTTTGTAGAGGCAGAAATGACACATCAGAGTGCATGCAAAATGCCAAATTTCTTGTTTAATCATAGGAATGATAGCAGATATAGTGGCACAAACAATTCACATCCACATTATTTACATGTTTGATCATATTACTTCATGCTAAAACAATGGAACAGCTACAGCATTCAGGGCGTGGCATTAGCATGCAAGGAAGTTGCCATCATCTGGTCTAGTTAAAAATCCCTCAGCCATGTTTCCTTTATGTAGGCCATTGACACATTTCTTACTCAACTAGATTTATTGTGGTTGTCTGCTTCATGTGTGAGTGTGAGGATGTGTGTGTGCATGAATGGATGAATGACTGAAAGTAATGTGAAGTGCTTTGGAGTCCTCTGGACTTGATAAAGCACTGCACACGTACAGGCCATTTACCGCTTCACTGACAAGTAGCTCTACATATCAATGTATAGAATGATCAGTAGCCTTTGGACTCATTATTTCTACTACATTTGTTCTGTCTTGTCTCTTGCTGTGTTGCCATTGTTACAGTCTCTAGTTATCCTTCAAAATAGGCCATGAGTTGGTTACGTATGTAGAAGCTTCATCTGTTTTCCTTCTTCTCTTCTTGCAGTGGCCTGAGCGAATCATTAACTGTCACAGCGCTGTAACAACTGTGGATTTCTCAGCCAACAGCCCTGGGCAGCTGGCTGTGGGGATGTGTGACGGCAGCATTGCTATCCACAATGTGCAGAGTGCAGATAATAAGTCACCTTTCATCAGCAACTGGTGAGGAGTGTGTGTTGGTGGATGGTGCAGCTCTCTTATCTGCACTATTTAAAGATAAGTTCAATTAGAGATGCACCGAAATGAAAGTTTGGGCCAGTAGAGATACCGTTAATTGTTGAGATTCCTTCTCTGCTTCAGTTAGACAACCCACAGTCACTATGACACGCCCTCTTTTAATACACACACAGCAACAAGATGAAAATAAACTTTGATAATTAACACCAGTGCCAACATATGGTACATCCCTGAGTTACTTTCATATGTTCCTGTTCTGTTTCTTCCGGTATGCAGTGAATCTGCCAAAAGACACCTTGGGCCAGTGTGGCAGCTCAGGTGGAACCAACAAGAACTGAGCTTCACTGGAGAGGAGAAGATTGAATCTCTGTACTCTGTTGGAGCAGACGGCAGAATCTGCAAGTGGTTTGTCATCAATGGGGGCCTTGACTGTACAGGTACAGTTCTCCACTGTAAAATCTGCCTTTTCAATTCCCGGCTCACAGTGCTCTTTGAGGCAAAGAGAAACGAAATGAAACAATAAGTTGTTTAAAACCTGTATGGATTTTCCGAACACCAACGTACATTTATATGTGAAAATCAAGATGCGTATGTTCCAAATATAAGATGTTTAGATATATGAAAAATTAATATAAATATTTAAATGGACAGTGTTATGTTAAATCAACTTTTTCGAGCTTTACACCACGTTATCAAAAACATATCTGGAGTGTTGCCTTGATTCTTTCATGTATGTTTTGAGAATTCTTTTAATCTCCCATGGCAACCATTCAGCTGTGCAAAACGCCTGGGTGGACCAGTGCCGCCTTCGAGATGCAGACCTTCTAGGTCTACTCAGCTCCTTCAGACTAGCCAGCAGCAATTAGCAAACACCTGGTGAAACTGTGCATCTGCTGAGGTCATTGTGAGCTACTTCTCAGTGCAACGCCAGTAAAGACGTTGTTGAAGGATTAATAGAGGAGTGATATTGTGATGACTTCCTGAAGGTGGAGTTCCAGAAAGAGCAGGAGTTTTTAAAGAGACAGAGGCCCAATTTCAAGGTGCTAAGTATCAAAGGTCAATTTCTTTTAAGTTATATTTGATATATACAACATTACAACATAACAACATAACAACTAAAGGCAATAGTTACTTTATTGTGCTAGACATTTCCTTTAAGTTCCTGGACAACACATAATACTGCCACTTTAAGATTGGAAAAGACTTTAAAAAGTTTATTCTGGTGACAACCTCTTAAAAGAGCTAAAATCACTACATTAGTTGACGTAAAACAACCTATAAATTAAGGATAGGATGTTGTTTTGTTAAAGGTGCAGTAAAGTAACTTTTTTTCTTCAGTTCAGAATAAGCTTTTAATAATATTAACAACTAAATATTTAATTGGTTATTGTATAGACCTGATGAAGCTCAAGAAGATGAATAACACCCTGAGAAAGACTGAACAGAACAAGACAGCAGAGTGTGTGCTGTCTGTTCTCACCCCTGGTCTGTGCTTTGACTTTCATCCAAGTGTAAGTTGCTCCAGAATATCTGTAAGTTACTGGTTACTCATATGCCAGCTGGTCCATGGCATGTTTCTGTTTGTGGCACCATGCTCCTACAGGACTCCAGCATCTATTTGACTGGTACCTGGGAAGGTAACATCCACAAGTGTTCCTGTTCCAACAGTCACCAGTTTCTGGAAACTTATAGGAAACATTTTGTAAGTTTGACACAGTAAAAGTCATCCCCTCTTTCTGAGACTTTATTTCTTCTACTGCAGTGAAATCCACCAAAACTTAGTAAAACTTTCTTACTTTCCTCTTTCAGTGTGTTACATTTATAAACATAATGTTACTGTTGTGTAGCATTATGTACTGTAACATTAACAGTAACCTTAATAATGTGATACATTATTAAAATAATGTGTCACATTATTTTAATTCAATTCAAGTTTTTTTCATCAACAGCAGTACAGTAATGTTACATGATAAAAACAAGCAACTGTTGTTTTGTATGAAGGTTTTCCAGCCACAGGCTGATTTGCAAACCCTATCAGGCCTGTCACAATAATCAATAAATCAATTATTTGCATAGTAAATTAAAACAAGCTCACTAATTTCATTTTCTCTTTTCTCTCTTTCTACCAAAACCTGGATGATAAAAGTCTCTGGTCTTATGCTTTGGTCTCAATTAGCCCTTTTTTGAAGGATAATTTTGTTTACAAACATCATAATTCAGTATATTTGATGTTTCTGTTGTTTTGCTTCTTTATTTCAGATATGCAAAATGTCTTTCAGTTCCAGTGTTAAATGTTCATTAGAATTAAAAGTTGATTGATCTTTGAGAATGCACTAGCAACTGTAGCAAACCTTCATCATCTTCCAAGAACCTGCAGCTGTCGTTGGCCATTGGAACGGAACCTTAGAACCTTAGAAATCAAGAATTGCTTAATAGCAACACACTACTGTGAAGCAATAATTCTTAGAATAAATAACATAATTTTAGTGACTTATTTGTGTTTGTGTTGTTTCCCGTCAGTGTCCTGTGAACTGCATCACATGGTGTCCTCTCCACCCTGATGTGTTCCTGAGCTGTTCCTCTGACTCCACCATCCAACTCTGGAAGCAGGACTGCACTAAACCTTTGTTAAGCTTCACCTCAAACCAGCCGGTGGGTGAAGTCAGGTGGTCTCCAAACTATGCTACAGTATTTGGTGCTGTTAACGAAGGGCAGCTTGAGATCTGGGATCTGAATTCCAGCTTGTAAGTCTAAGGAATCTGCTTGCTTCATTTCACTCTGCCAGTAAGCACAACAGCACGCAGAAAAGAACTGGAAACAACTTTGTTGTTTCTTCAGTCCATAACTTCTATCTTCCAGTTTGGACCCGGTAATCGTGCAGCCTGCTGCTCCTGGACTGAAGATGACGTCCCTTCTGTTTGCATCCCTCACAGACTGTGTTGTGGTAGGAGACAGTGATGGCCAGGTGACGGCGTACCAGCTGCAGAATCTCCGTGTTGGAGAGAGCAGCCAGGTAAATCACACAAACATGTCAGGCTTAAATAGCTGAAAAGGGTTTTTCCCTGAAACACAAGTATTCTGCATCAGAAGACAGATTTAGTTTTAGTTACAGATAGAGAAGTGCGATGTGACATAAAATTCATATTGCGATATGTATTGTAATGGGTGACAGCAATGACATATCACAATATGTTTTTGGTATAAAACCTACAATATAAATGAAAAAAAGCAGATACTAATTGAGTGGAATATTTATACAGTCATCAATTAGCTAACATTATCTGCATCCATCAGCATTATTGAACTTACATTACAGTATTCTGTGAGAAATACTTATTAAAAGCTTCTCTGAATCACAGTAATTCATCTTTTTAAATAATCTAAATGGTTTTATTGTGTCAGTGACACTTTAACACACTCAGAATGTGATTTGGAACCTGATGTTTCAGGGAGATGTTATTCAAGACCTCCTCGGCTCTACATCTCCTAAAGAACTTCAGCAGACATCAATGTAGTGGACCTAGAGCACCATGATGTATCTCTAGTTTAAATGTATCTACAACTCTTCAGCTATGAGGTAAATCCATCCATCCATCATCAGTACCTTACTCCTGCTGGTGCTTACCTCCAGCAGTCATTGGGAGGGAGATGAGGTCCATCCGGTTGCCCGTCCATCACAGGGCAACACAGACACACACAACTAACTCCCACACACACACACACACACACTCAAATATAAGGGCAATTTATAGAGTTTGATTAACAGCCTCATTTTTGTGGGGGAAACTGGAGTACCTGGAGAGAACCAATGTATGAATGGAGAGAACATGCAAACTCCATCCAGACTCCAGGTTGGGATTTGAACCCCAGACGTTCTTGCTACAAGGCAACAATACAACCAACTGCTCCATAACATAAACCACAGTAGCAATTTCACTGAAATAAGATGCTTGTGGTGAGTAGGAGTCATTCAGGCTGCAACAGCATCTTACCTGGTCAAATTCAGATATATTACTAATATAAATTATTTTATTAGAATGATCATAATCATGCTGAACCTGCTGATCGTGGTTCAGAGGATCCTATCAAAGATGATCTGATTCTAATCTCAGGTTATCTGGTTCATTAGTTAAAAGTTATTATTTCAAACTCTTATTGACATGCACCAACAGTGTTGTGCCAGTACAGCCTGAATAATAACTGATTGGGTCAGCTTATAAATGAAATCTTTAATTTAAAAAAAGGGATATAAAGCAGCCAATCTCTGTTCTGTTGGATATTTCTTCCCAATGAAAGGGAGTTGTTTTTCTCCACTGTCGCCTTGAGCTTTTCCTCAGGAAGAAGGTGTACAGTAGAAGGGACGAGTCAGAGCAACCTGCTGGCTTTCTGACTGGAAACTTTAAAAAAGTGTCACTTTATGACCAGCTGGGTCTGTCTGTTATGTATTAGAACTTGACTGGGATAACATGCATGTTATAAAATGTATAACATTTATGGTGACATCTTCTAAGAGCATTCATTTTACAAGCATGGTCACTAGAAAAGAGTATTTGTGTAGATTACAGCCTGCACACACCTGGACAATTCTGAGCAACAACTAATCACTGAATAGTATCACAGTTACAACAAATGCATTCTCACATTATGTGTCAGCCTTTATTCTTCATGTAAGGATCAAAACTCTGCAACACTGTCAGGAACAAACCATACATCAGGAAGAAAATTTAAGAGAACAGCTGTTTAAATCATTTGTTCTGAAAACACCATCAAAGGTCAAAGTTTACAGTGGGGAAAAAAGTATTTAGTCAGTCACCAATTGTGCAAGTTCAGACAATGTGATTTTCTGGATTTTTTTTTCTCATTTTGTCTCTCATAGTGGAGGTCTACCTATGATGTCATTTACAGGCCTCCCTCGTCTTTTTAAATGGGAGAACTTGCACAATTGGTAACTGACTAAATACATTTTTCCCCACTGTACCTCTGACCAAACTCACCATCATTGTAACAGTTCTGAAAGAAAAATGTAATTTGCTTATAAAGATTAGAGATTAGCAAAAAATTAACTCATTAAATACTTAAAAATGTTTTGGGATGCATAAATGATTTAACAGACAAAAATGTCCCAAAACATTTATGATGATAGAAAGTATTGGTGTTTTGTTTCATTAAATAAAATATGTGTTTCCTCTTATTAGAAATGTTATCTGTTACTTAATGTTTGTTGTCAATTAATGTATGTTCTGAACTAACATGCTTCATTTATATGATGGCTCAAACAATAAAGTGCATTTTGGTTGTGTTCAAATCTTTGATTGTCTTGTTTTTTAACATTGAAGGCAAATCCATATGTATTTACCGTTATACTCTAAGCCTGTTAATGTTAACATGCGAAAGAAAAGCTTTAAATTGGTCATCAGTACAGGATATAACACTTGAGTTATTTTCTCCATATGTTGACATCTTCTGAGGTCAACAAACTACATTCTAAATTTTAGATTTACTTCGAGGGCATTTATCGTATTGTCGTATCGTATTTATCGTGATAAATTTCTTATAAGAATTGTGATTTATTGTTGTCATCATAAATTCCAATTAATGTTTAAAAAAACAAAACTGTCTATATTGTTGGGATTGTTACTTTGCTATTTTCTCCACTGTTAGCTCAATGAGACATACTAACAAGTGTTTTTGCATCATCCTACTTTTAAAAAAATTGCTATCAAAAATAAGCCTAAGAGAAGCAAAAGGTTCCCAGCAGAACCTCAGTCACTGTCTTTGTCCAGTAGGTGGCAGCATTGCGGTAATATTCAGCTGGTTTGCCTCTAGCAGAAGATGATGGGTGTAGTTAAAGTCAGGATGACAGCACTGTGCTAAGCAGAGTCATCAAGTTATTCTGTTTGTGCCACTAAACATGTTCTTCGTACCTCATTTGAAAACCTCTTCATCTCTAAGAGGTCTGTTGTCGACATCAACAGTTCAAAAGTGAGAGAAAGCAACACTTTGCTAGGTTAATGTTCAGAAAAGCCCTGTCTGCATCACAGACAACCGCCACCGGTTGTTCATGCGTAATACAGGGAAAATTGTTAACAGCTGATTTGTTCATTGAATGTTCTCGCAAATCAATGAAGCACAGTTGAACCGCATCATGAACACAATATTTAAGGCCTTCCCAGACTCTGGCTGATCCAGTTTTGCGATCTGCTGACTGTCAGATCCGTAACCTTGTTCTCCCAGTTGAGTTCAGTGAATCATTGCAGGCCTGGTGCTGAACAGACTAAGGCTGAAGGGGCTGAGGGGAGAGGCATGCATGTCAAACAGTTAGAGATGGAAAGACAGAACAAGAAAAAATGGTATCTGTGTCACTCAGCAGGACAGTCATCACCCACCTCTTGAACTGTGTGACAGTGGAAGAGCTTCTTCTAAGCTTCATAGAAGAGGATGGAGGAAGGGAAAGGCTGATTTTAGGTGACTTAGGGGGAGGGAGGATAGAGCAGTGGGACGCCTTTGACATGTTTGACCTGAAAGAAAGAAATTTGACATCTTTAAGTTTGCATGCATAGTGGAGATAGGCACCAGCATTCCTGATGACCTCACAAGGATGGATGGATGGATGGATGGATGGATGGATGGATGGATGGATGGATGGATGGATGGATGGATGGATGGATGGATGGATGGATGGATGGATGGATGGATGGATGGATGGATGGATGGATGGGAGACATTACAGACACTGATGATAAATCATAAACATACCAGGAGAAATATGCAAAAAGCTGGTCAGCAATTACATGAAGGATTTGACTGCTGCAATACCAAATAAAAAATTAATTCCAAGCACTGTGATGGAGAAATACTGCTACTTCCAGTTGGGCTGCTCTAGGGATTTGTACATGCTTCTAAATTACAGGATGTACTTTCTGTGAGGGCATTGCCAGTTGTGACAACTTCCTGTCCCTCTATGATTCACTTCTCAGGGGTCTTGAGGGGTAAAAATTAAAAGTTAGGGAGAGGGCAGTTCTTGTTCCTTGTAAGGAACTTGTTAGCTGACGCAGGAAGATGGAAGACAAAATTCTAAGCAGATGCACACTAATATTCTATTGATTAGAATTTTAAGCTTTGAGGTGGAGGAGTCTTGTTTCTTTCTGCTAAGGATAATCACATGAAACCTGCTGCTGTCTGAGCAGACAGTACCTGCAAGAGGAGGAAGCTGATCTTGGTGTCCGTTTTCCCTTCACTGCTCTCAGATTGTCTCCCTGGGTCAGACTGGATCCCTTACATAAAAGAGAAGCTGTGTTACTTTGACTACACTTCTACACTGCTTAAAGACAGATGCCAAAAACTTCAAGGACTCACTTCATCCAAACTGTAGGATTTGCGCAGAGTGGTTTTGATTGACAGATCATTCATGCTTAAAACCAGATGAGGCATTGCTTCTTGTTTGCCCAGTGGTACCGGGTCAGAACCAGGCAGATGGTACTGCTGCTGCTGCTGCTGTCGACTGAACCTCTGCTGGGCAAGCTTCTGTTTGGAGCGATGCACGTCTCCTTGAACCCACAAGCTGTGCTGTTTCCTGCACACAGACACACACACACACACACACACACCCACACCCCTTCTCATATTACACAATTAGTGATAAACTGCTCGAGCTAAACATATAACTTGTTATCATCATGTTGCGTCTTCTGGTGATTTTTTTGGTGAGGTGTCCTCATCTCTGATGGAAACAATTAACAGTGCTGAGAAATAGATTAGCTGCTGCTTGAATCTATATTAGCCAGTGGGAAGGAAATGTATTAATTTCAGATTGATAATGATGTTGGCAATGTGCAAAGCTTTTATTAATAAATAAATAAATTTTATTTTATATTTTAGGTTATAAATATTTAACTTTATTTGTAGTGAATGTATGTAATATATGAGTTTCACTTTCTGACATGAGTGACAGTAACTCTTGAACTTTTCACCATATTTAAGGTTTTTTGGATATATTTGTTCACACACTCCACATAATCCATTCATGAACATTAAAGATTTCTTGAGTTTCCCTCAGGAATTGAGTTAATACTGATCTAAAATGTGACAAATTATTCTAGAAACAGGCATCAAAAGGAAAATTATGAATTTAGTTTTTCTTGTTCAGCTTTAACAAAATCTTAAGCTTACTCTTCTAAGAAGTTCTGCTGGGGACCAATGATTGACCCGGGTCGGCAGATCCTGATCCAAGCAATAGCTTCAACCGCTGTGAACCTGAAGTGCTTCATCAGATAGCAGGCGATCAGGGTGCCTGTACGGCCCAATCCAGCTGAGATTGGAAAGCGACACATTTAGCTTATGCATGGCTGTTAGAGTGCAAGAAAAAAAACCCATCCAACTGCACCTTTACAATGCACGGCTACAGCTCCCTCTGCGCTCTCACACACATGCAGGAAGCGTCTAACGATCAGGTCAGAGGGTGTTGAGCCGTCCATGAAGAAGAAATCATGGTGTTCGAATCCTGCGTCCTCAAACCGTCGGCTCTCATACAGCTTCTTGTTCAGGCGGACCACATCAGTCACGTTGTTTTGGCCAAAGAATTCAAAGTATGCCTCAGGTGCATGGATAGGATAACCTTCAAATTCACAAGGACAAGTCAAGATGGACCCAGTTTAAGAAATAACACTTGATGGATGCCAGGATTTCAAAGTCGGCAATTAAATACATTCTTTGTCCAGTCTGACTGAGCTTGAACTATTTTACAAAGACGAGGCAAACATTTCGGTCCCCAGATGTTCAAAGATATCTGGGGACCTGATCTGGAGACAAATTCCAGATGGCCTGTAGTGGGAATTGGCAGGGAAGGTGGCTCTGCAAAATGTGGATTCATGAGACCTGAATCAACATAAAATACACCACAACTTTTCAGATTTGCCTTTGCTGAAAATGTTGAAAACCAAATATATTTCCCATCTTTTTCTCAGTTTTGTCGCTGCTTTCTGTCACATCAAATCCAACCAAAAGACATTGATATGTTTCAAACTCATGATGAAAGACGAAGAAAGACAAGAAAACTTCCTGACTTATAAAGGCATACTGGTTCCATTAGTTTAGCAATGCAAGCCAGGAAAAACTGTTCCCTCCTTTGAAATTCCCTGCAGTAATGAGAAATCCTCGACTCACCGTTCTCCACCTTGTTTCGAGCATGAGGGCTGCTGAAAGCCAGAACTTTTCCTGGGATGATCCAGTTCATGTCTCCATTTTCAACTCGCTGAAGTCAGACACAGCAAAGACACAAATGCTTTCAGTGGGAGTTATTGAATGATGTGCATCAACTATTCACAGATGAGATATCAAAACCCTTTATAGTTTTGCTGACAATTACTATCATGGAATAAACCCAAGTCAAACTTAAGGGTTGCCACAGCTAATCACTTTTACCTCATAATGTTCATATTCCTCAGGACAAAAAGTTTCGAAATCCAGGAAGCTGTGCTGCAACGCCTGCAAGCGAGAAACGTAATAAGAATGTTCACTAGAACCAGAGAAGCTACATGAGATGGAAACATGAGGAGAGGCGAGGCGAGCGGTGCACACTACCTTACGTATGCCCTGTAAGCAGTCCAGGACAGTGAGGTTGAAGGTGCTCTCTGCCACTGCTGCATCCCTGTGGGACACAGACGTCTGCATGTTGAGAAGCTCAGCAAGGGCTTAGTTTAATATGGAAGCATTCATCAATCAGAACTTGTAAATAAATTCAGGAGCAGTATTTCATTTATATCAGAAAATGTTCTTGTTATAGCGACATTTAAAAAAATAAGAAAAATCACAACAGTAAAACAGCAAAGAGGGAATATTTATCAGTGCAGATGGAACTTCTGCATAGCGTGACATGAAGTAATGTTATTATCAGATCACTGCTACAATATGTTTATGCACATATGTAAATTCCTTGGCATTCGCACATTGCATGACAAAAGGCTATTGCAGTTTTCACACTCAGGAAGGTTTTCATTGCAGATCAAAATGTATATTTCTGTTACTGTATCAGGTGAGCAGAAAGGTGATACTGAAATGTGAGATAAACTTAAGGTCTATTTCACAGTTTTTTAATAAATTTGCAATTCAACTGACCATCTATAGCTTAAAATAGTCAACATAAAAATGTGAAGTAGATAACAGAGGGATGATTTGAGTTTTTGTCTTTGTGGTTTTATTTCTAGATCTGGCCATTTTAGCTTAGTTTATTCAATTCTGTTAGTTTCTTTGTGCATTTATTATTCTCTGTGCATCTGGACTTGTTTCTTCAGATCATTTATTTATTGTTAGTTCCAGGTTTTCCCCTTTAGTTCTCTAGTTTCCTTTCCACAGGTTCTCCTTCCTTAGATCATTGTTCTCTTTTCCCTCATTCAGCTCTGATCCATCTCCTGATTTCCGTCTGTCTGCACTCAACTGCTTCCATTTACCCTGATTAACTTCTCTGGTTTCTTTGTCACTTCCCTTTCTCTTCCAGGATTATGCTCTTCTGATTATTCCGTTCCTCGTTGTCTACTCCTGTTTATCTCCTTGATTTTCTACTTTGTTCCTGAGTTACAGCTGGTTTGCTTTCTCTGCTGTTTTTACCTGCTTTGCTGTTACAGTTTAAACAGTTTGTTCAGTTTTTTCATCGCGAGTTCCCGTCTGCACAGAGCAACACGGAGACACACAACCATGTAACCATGCATTTACACATTTATACTCAGGACAATTCAGAGGAATCGATTTGCCATATGTTGAGACTGCAGGAGCCAGAAAATCAGGAATGAACAGAGGGGTTACACAAACTCCCCAGGTTATAACTGAACCTACAGCATTTTGCTGCAAGGCAACAGGGGCAACAACAAGGCGGCAGCAACAACTTTACCAGCGTGGAGATTCTGATTTGTATCAGCTATATTTGTGAAAAACAGAGAAATGCACCTTTTTCCCAAATCATTGGAAGCAGCATGATCATCCAGGGTCCTCAACTGGATCTGGTGTTGCACATTTGGTTCAGATGAGCCACTGGTGTAAAGTAACTAGTTCACTGGTTACATTTCCAAGTAGCTGGACTTTCTTTTTGTCAACAAGCTGTTAATTGGTGCATGTTTGTGAGTTTGTACCTGAATGGCAGGTAGGGAGTATTATTTCCTGAGATCAGAGTTCTGTAGGCTTCATCTGGACTTCTTTTCAAATAGATAACCTACAGAGTAAAAGTTAAACTGGGTTAGTAGAAGTGAGTAACTAGACAAAGACGCATACTGATGGAGTGTGTGGAGGACCAAAACTGACATAATAAGAAATAAAAGCATAAATATATATTTAGTTTTTCCTTGTCCTTACACATGAGTATCCGTCAAGAAGTGTCAATATTTTCTTTTTAATTTCCCCTAATCATGCATTTTTGTCAAGAAAAGTAAATATTTTGTTTTGTCTTTTCCTTATACAAGCCCTCGTTCTTTTGTCATTGTCTCCTCTCCTGTTTTTCCTTTTCCTTGTGCGTCTTTATGTCTTTATGTTAATGAGGAGAGCCGCCTTCTAGGTCCAGCTCCTATAGAGCTTAGGAACCAACGTCACTGCGTCAGACGTTGTGGGGCGTTTACGTCTTGCGCAGTCGCTCGGTGCCGTCTTAACAGGCCACAGTCCAAAACAAACTTTATCCCGGTGGTTTTATTGTGTTACTGACTGCAGTAAAGTTAGTTTCGAGTTGGATATTCCAATATCCACCGAGCAAGCGGCGTTTAGCTCAAGGTTGATCTGATTTATGAACGCTAATTTTGGCCAATAGCTTCCATATTGTGTACCACATTGACTAGAAAGAAATGTGTAATTGTTGCACTAAACTGTATATATGAGGCACATGCATTTTTATTCCATTTTAGCAAAATTTGTTTTGTTTTGCTTTGTTTTGACGCAGTGACGTTGGTTCCTAAGCTCTATTGGCCAATAGGAGCTGGACCTAGAAGGCGGCTCTCCTCATTAACATAAAGACATAAAGATGCACAAGGAAAAGTAAAAACAGGAGAGGAGACAATGACAAAAGAACGAGGGCTTGTATAAGGAAAAGACAAAACAAAATATTTACTTTCCTTGACAAAAACGCATGATTAGGGGAAATGAAAAAGAAAACATATACATTTCTTGAGGGAAACTCGTGTATAAGGACAAGGAAAAACTAAATATATATTTATGCTTTTATTTCTTATTACGTCAGTTTTGGTCCTCCATAGGAGTGATGAATGAGGGGGGAAGTGAAATATTTACAGAGTAGGCAGCAATGAGAAAAGCAGCATTGGCTCTCTTCTTTTGGTCATAGCTGGTGTAGTGAACCAGTTTCTTTCTAGACATTGTGAAGGACTAGTAAGACAAAAAAACAGCCAAGGAAAAAAAAAAATCACTGACAGATAAATAAAGGTGAAGGGGCAAAATTTGAAATGGTTCAACCTTTCAGTATTACCTTGAGCTTCTTGTTGAGTTTGCAGCAGTATTTGTAGAGCATTGCAAGATTCAGGGGCCCAAAGTCTGCATAGAAACTAGAACATACAGTGAGAAATGTTATGTAATTCCGTTTGGTTGTTTTTAGTTATCAAACAGTAAAAATTAAAACAACTTACAATGAGATATAGTGTATCAGAATGTAAAAATGGACCACTTAAAACCCAACATGGCTGACATTTACTTTATCAGTCTTTGTGGAAGCTGTATTAAATGTTAATATTAAATGTTACAAAACCCGGGGTGGTTCCAACTGTAGAGGTTTTTTTAAGAGGCATCTATATACAGAGTTCTCCATTTCAGGAATCAGTCTCCTAGTACTAGATCCTCTCTTTCAGCCACTCCTTGCTGGTTTATTCTGTTACTACGCCGTTCTGCTCCGCTTTGTAACTTCTCATCTTTTCTGGTTTGTTTCCCTTTGGATTATGTTTTCCATCTTACTTTGGCTTTCTGTGGAATTTTTGTGAGATGTTCATAATTTTTTCAATAAATACTTTTTCATTATGAACTCCTCTTCTCTGGCGTTCTGCATTTGGGTTCTCAACCTACCACCACCAGTTATGACATGTGGATCTGATGATGAGGGGAGAGCAGCTGCTGAGCGGAGCTGCTCAGTCGTCAAGTTCAGGAACCAGCCAGAGTCAAAAGGCAAAAACATCATGGCAGTTTTCTTCCAAACAAGCCGTGTAAATTAAGTAGCTATGGTGTGGGATGCAGATAATGTTATCTAAATAACTAGTTAATCCACGTCACAAGGGAATAAAAGTAAACTATAATGAAAAACCCAAAACTATTAAAATTATAATCCTGGTCAGGACAGGTGGTAGTTGTAACAAATATGGAAGAAACATATGTTTGGAAAAGTTACATGTTATTTTTGCATACAGTAACTATACTGTAGCTTTAATGTAGCTGAACCAGTTTTGGACTTTGTATTAGACCAGTCTGATAGAGATTCATTACTAATAAACTTAGTAATAAAGTTACAAAGTTACTATTTACAATAAATAGTGAATCCATTTCACTATAATGACAGAAGTGTCCAAAGCACCTTTCCACAGTCACCATAACTGGTTTTTCCTTTTAAAACCAGTTATGGTTGTAAGAGGAAAAACTTTGCTTTGCTTGAACCAAACTTGATGTGCTGACTCTACATCCTGTAGTAAAAGAAGGATGTTCTGCCCTCTGCTGGATGGGACATGATGGGATCAGCAGACCATCCATACAGGCCTCTGCTATTCTTACATGTTTCCTCTTTAAGAGTGGGAATATCAGCAGATTGTGATCCCTGTTCACTGTTGATACAACTGGTATGATTCATTTGATGTTGATGAAAAGCTTTAGATTCTGCAGTATTTAATTTCTTATTTGTTTCTGTATCAGTTTTATTTTATTTACATATTCAAATTCCTTCTGTTAATAATGGTGGTTTGAAGTTAAATATTCAAATATTCTTAACTATGATTTTGGTATTTATGGCTAGAATATTGGCACTTTGTGTTGATTTGATGTCTGACGATGATGACATTTAAAGACCAGAGACGTGAACCTGATGGTGTCTGCTTAGATGTTTAAGTGTCTGGTCTGAACGCCATCATGGAGATTGTTCTAAATCTCTGCATCAGGCAGTGCACTGAGCTCATCTTGGCCTACATCTTACAGTGGAGCCATAAGCACAGGCTAACCATGATCATGAATGAGGTTACAAACATGAACTAACTTGGATTCCTCCCCTCAAAATGACATATGCATATTACACAGCCTAATCGTAAAAATATTTTTCTATCATGTATGGGTTACATGGAAAAAGATTGTAGTGGAAAACACCTTGGTGTTCTGGTTTATGTATGAATACAAATGTGGAATTATAATGACACTGATTAAAGCCCCTACCTAGAAAAGGCAACTTCCACCAAACTGCTCATTAGCATCAAAATCTGCTGATTTTATGTAAAAGGAAATCTCCCTGACGGATTTAAAATACCTCCAAAAATATGCAAATACTTGCAGAATGTCAACTCATGAAAGTGGCTATTGGAAGGTGAGGGTGTAATGATTAGGTCTGAAGTCTCTGGCTCATTCTGCAACGCTCACTGCTTTGTGTGTCAGATAATCATCATCAGTGAGTTTAAATCTGTCAGGATGATTCAGATTCTGAGCATCTATAGCACATGTCAAACTCACGGCCCGTGGGCCAAATCCAACCCACCATGGCTATTTATGCGGTCCTCTAAACTCTGTGATTGGCCTATAAATAAGTTACCCCAACCTGGGGACCATTTATATGATTGGCTGAATCATGCCGTGGCTCAATACAGCAATGAGATATCTTCACTGAGGGGAGTTTAAACATTCCCAGAGAAATGCAGCAAAATCTGCAGACCAGAAGCAGCTTTAAGTCAAATACGTTACAAATACAAGTGTGAATCTTTCTATGAATTTGTGAATATTGACACTGTTTTAGCTCCATATTTTAGTGTTTCTCCCCAGACTGCCTTTTGGAGAAAATAATTATTTTCTTTCTATTTGTTTTTGTTTTGCCTAAAATATAATTTGGAGAGAAACAAGTGATTTTTTTTTTCTTTTTTTGTAATGCAAAAAATTATTTAGGCCAATATTTGAAGAAGGTGGCAATATTAATCTTCTTAGATGTTTAAAATCTAGTGATGAATCTGAATAACATCAGAGACATGTGACCTGTGGCTCAATTC
This sequence comes from Phalloptychus januarius, assembly GCA_902982915.1. Taxonomy (NCBI): domain Eukaryota; kingdom Metazoa; phylum Chordata; class Actinopteri; order Cyprinodontiformes; family Poeciliidae; genus Phalloptychus; species Phalloptychus januarius. Next base: position 302,131 of record CADWAE010000466.1, on the reverse strand, counting down.
CCCTCTTGATCAACTGGAGACAACAATTAGTTCTGAGTTCTCATGTGTGTGTGTGCGGGGTTGGGGTGCGAGTGCGTTTGTGATTGTGTGTGTGACTTCATTTTGAGAGTTTCTTTCCAGGCTGTTTGCACCAGTCTGATGGTCTCAGGTCAGGTTGTGTAAACATGTGAGAGAAGAGCCAGAGGCTCAGAGGCTGCAAGGTGGATACTCACCTCTCATACATGAACTCCTCATCTGTGCTGAAGAAGTGTGTGTTTGCAGTGTTCTTCGGTTTGACACGAAGAGTAGCAAAGTACAGCCGATCTGCAGGGTACAGGACATACACACACACATATAAAACCTTCAGGACTCTTCAGCCGCTCTGATCGTCGGTGTCTTCCGCGTCGTTAAAGCATCGTGACGCGTCGTTAAAGCATCATTCTGCGTCGTTAATGCATCGTTACGCGTGGTTACGGCATTGTTAAAGCATCATTAAAGCATCGTTACAGCATCGTTATGTGTCGTTAAAGCATCGTGACACGTCGTTAAAGCATTGTTAAAGCAACTTCCAGAAGGAAATGTCCTATTCTTTCAGAAAAGTCATAGTGACAAAGCCTTTGATACTGTATACTATATACTATAAGTATATCTAAAGGTCTGAAGGTAATATATCTTAGTAACACCAGCCTCAGTGTGCAGCTTAAAACATATGCAGGTTGTATTAGTATTGCTGAAATATAATGGATGTGAAGTTATTGCATTGAATAATTATTGTTTCATACAAAATGAATATTCTTGCCAAACTTACCTTTGATAAATTCTGCCTGTTCATATTCCTCTGCCATTTGACCAGTGAGGTTGAAGTGTTGCTTTCAGTGGAGTCTGACCAAGCCTCTTTTTCACTTTAAAATTAAACAGATTATTTCTTGGTCTGATTTAGCTGATATGACACCACTTGTGATGTGGCCAAAAGCCTGGGCGTCCATCAGGGGATGAGCATGATCCGTTATCCCACTGAGTTATCTCCGCCTGGATCCAGCACTGGCACTACTGACTGTATCAATTCATGAAGTTGGTCTTAGTTTGGCTCCTTCTGTTCAGCTCAAGTGAAGAAAGTCAGGACTTCAGGCTTCTGTCTTCTCTCCAGTTTCCTACCACTGAAAGGCTTTCCAGAACGTTACATCAAGCCGTCCACGCACTGAGAGAACGCTAATCTCTCTGCTGATCTGCACTGCTTGGACACACACACTCACACATCACACACACACACTGACATGCAAGCCCAGCAGGTGAACAGTTTAAGCATGCTTTTCCAGTAATCCCTTTTGCTTTATGTAATAGCTGATATAAATTCTTTCATAACAACGTTGTTTCTACATTTGTGCATTACTAAGCAATCTCTGATAGCTTCCAGTCCCAGACTGGTTCAGCTGTCTGAGGCGCTTTTGTTCTGTCACCTGAGGGTGCCAACAGTCTGAGCTCCATAGCTGTGAGCTTCACATGGGGCAAACTCAGTCACAAGTGCTCATAGTGATTACAGAGTATTTTTTTTCTCGGTTATCCAACTAAACATTTTCAGATGTATGTAAGCTTGTTGCAATAAGGAATAAATCAATCATTCACATTATAAATTAAATATACTCATAAAAGTCCTAACTGGGAGTTTGGATGTTTTACCTGTCTTGAGTCTAGTGATCAACATTTTTGAAGGAAAATTTTGTTTGCAGAGACTTCATAATTCATGTTTATGTTTATGGTTTTGGTGGTGTTTGGTTGTTATTTTTTGTTTCTTTATTTGTATTTTTTCTAGCTTAAAGTTGTTGTGAAAAATGTCTATTGTTTTCAGTTGTTTTTCTTTTTTCTTTTGGATATTTAAAATGTCCAAATGTGATGTGTTTTCATATAAAGTGCTATGAAACAACATTTCATAGCATAGACTGTGGATCTGTGGTACATACATAAAAATGAATTGAAATACATCTTCGGATCAACTCTGACCTGCTTCCATGTATCTCTACTGAAGCCCTGCCACAGCATCATGCTCCACTTCCTTGTCAGTTTTGGTCTCATCTGACCACAGCATTTGTGGTTATGCTGGCAGATTGTCACACCTGAGCTGCAGATCTGTGCAACTCCTCTTGAGATACCACAGGCCTTCTGGCTGCCTCTCTGAATCTTGGTCAGGCTGTTGGTTTAGTTTGGCTTGGTAGGTTTGTAGTTGACCTAGTGAAATGTATTTCCTGTCTTTTATCCATGTGCAGCCATCACATACATATAATGATAACCATGCGATATCACCACAATACACAAAAGATCTACTGTTGCTGGTGGAGATGCTGGCATCTATAGATGGAATAATGACTGAGGTAGAGTAAATTATCTTTTAATTTTTCAGCTTCCCTAATTTACATGAACTCTAAAATATATGTATAAAGAAATATTAATTATGACCATCCTAACCCTGAAAAAAGAGAGAATTTCATAATAAAATGCACAAAATAAGGCCAAGAATGATGTTGACACTGTTTGTAAACTTCTGACCAATGCTGAATTTCATGCTAAATTCTAACACTCATAGTCAGACATAGATGTTCCTCCATGGGACATAGCCCTATTTCTGGTCTTAGCTGCTCCAGTTAGCCAATTAGACATAAGATTATAACCAGGAAGGGAGGGAATGAGCTGAGGACACCTGAGGACGCTTGTGACAACCTTTATTGAGTCCAACAATAAGGCATTTAGCTCAGCCACACTGCTGCTCTTCTCACCAGGATAAACTGCTTTGACTGTTTCATTCCACACACAAAGATCAGTATTGAGACAAAACTATAATCAGCAGGAAACTGAAGTCTTCATGGAAAAGACTGCCCTCTAGTGTCCATTCAGATGATGAAATGGGTTTTGACTTGTCTCACTGCATCTGGTGCTTTAAAGGTTTTTTTGTTGCTGTATTTAAATAGAATTTAATACATTGATTAGTAAATCTTGATCTCATCTCAGATGTCATAAATATCAGAATATTTGAACCCATGTGCCTTTAGAAAGTATTTCACCCACCACCCTGGGTGATGCTCCCAGTGTGGTGTTGCTGAGCTGCTCATTTTTGGACCCAAGAACTAAAGTTGCATAATATTCATAAACTCCATCTAGTGCTGCCTATCAATGCATATCAGTGTATAAATGTGAATATGGTTCTAAAGTGTAAAGCGCTTTACACATGGAGATGACATCAGTGCCATGACTGAGTGTGTGACTGACCTGAACCTGAACCTCTGAGTGGATGGATCCATCCAGAGAATAGTGACCACTATTCTGGTGCCTCAGCCTGACCTAAGAGAAGGCTCCATTGTTATGACTTCTTTATAATATGTTAACCATAATTTACATTAGTCAATGTAAATTTAACATGATTGTACATAATTACAAAAGGGTAAAGGAACCGTTAAACAAGAAATAAAGAGCCTTTAGGGAATAAGACAGAGACTTATTGAGAAGTATCCAGAAGAAGCTCCAAGATTAAAGACAGCAAAGAGAAGTACAGGAAGAAGCTGGAGAATAATCTGCAGAAGAACCACATCACAGGTCAGGCTTCAAGCAAAAAGAGGATCAGATAGATGGAAATCTGGACAGAGCAAATGAACTGAATACATTCTTCAACAGGTGCAGTTCAGGAACAAGCCCATCATCATCATCCTCTCCTGTCTCCAGCCATACAGACATACCCCCTTCCCCCGACCCACAGCTTTCCTGTCAAACCTCAGATGTTCTTTCTTCCACCTCAGTCATCAACTCTTCTGCTTCCACAAGTTTGTCTTCAACCAAATCAAGAGATGCTGCTGCTTCCTTTGGCTCCTTTTCCCACTTTTCTGCATCTAGTGAAGAGGCAGCTTGAGAGACTGAACCAGAACCAGGCTTCAGGTCCAGATGGTGTCAGCCCCCGAGTCCTGAAGGCCTGAAGCTGCAGAGCAGCTCTGTGTGATTCTGCAGCATGTCTTCAACCTCCGCCTGACCTAAGAGAATGTTCCATTATGACTTCTTTATAATATGTTAAGCATAATTTACATGATTATTAGTCACTAAATTTAACATGATTGTACATAATTACAAAAGGGTAAAGTGAAACATATATAAGTGCAAAGCATGATTTATTTTGAAGAATACTTAACAGGATCTAGTTTCTTTCTAGCCACTATCTTGCCTTCTATTGATTTCGGTTGCTACGTTACGACCAGCTGTTGCAGTTGTCATCATCTTTCGCCATATTTGCTCAGTAAAGAATGCACAGAAATGTTCGTCAAAAAACACTTGAGCCTCCGTTATGATTGTAATATTTTGGTGCAAAACCTGGGAAAAAGGACTTTATTGATCTTTCTGAACGAAATGAAGCTGACGTGGTCATGTGGTTGGAGCTTGGAGCTTCTGGTTCATTCTGCACATTCAGTGAGTACTCACTGAAGTAATGTGTCAGAGTGGTGACACACTGAAGTGTCACTAAATTTTCCCATCTGCTCCTCTCATGTTGTGCTGCCAAAACCCAGAATTTGTTCCCAATTCTACCAGATTCTGAAAACAGAATACCCCAAGCCCCAAGCCATCACGTTCTGGTCTGACTCTCAGCAGTGCAGCTGCTCATTCATTACATGAAGCTTCACATCCCAGAAAAGTGTTCAAAGATCTGTTCCAGGAGCTATTTCTGCTGAAATGTCCCATTACAGAAAATCTCTTGGAGGAATGGAAGGACAGCAACACTTCAGAAGAGGAAGATGGATGAGTGTTCCAAAGATCTTGTCAAAACGAAACACTTTTGCTGGGAAGTCTCTGTAACAAGTACAGTTTGTCCAATCAGGACTGTTCTGTTCATTTATGCAAAGCAATACATCTTGTCTGAATTTACTCTGTGATTTCAGAAAGATCTTGAGTAATAAAACATATAGCAAAATATTTTTTCTTATAGGCGTATATTTAATATTCCAGGATAAATTAGAAAGTTTTTGAATAAATTCTGTGTAAAGTTTCAAGGTTTTTAGTTCAAACAAAACAAGCCGAGCTGGTTCTGGTTCTGCAGTGTAGACCAAACGTTTGAAGTCATCAGATAAAGTCGTGTTCCTAATTTTGAAACAAATGAGAGACCATGATTTAATTTTTGTTCGTCACATTCAGGTGTTTTGGCTCATCAAGCAATTTTAAATATCAAATTAACCTGAGGAAAGACAAAATGCACTCTTGAATTTTAATTCATTTGCTCTTCCATTCAAACATGTCAAATGTATTTCACAGTTTCCATTCAATGCTGAGTTACGGTCAGAAAGGTGGATTTTTGGTTGAGGTTGACGGTGGATCAACCATCAAACAATCATCCAATTCTAGCCAAGTAACTAATGTTGAAGAGATGTCACTGAATCAATGTTGTTTTGTGGTCGAATTCCAATGATTGAAATGCGCGTCTGACCAATATTGAATCAATATATGCTGTTTGTTGCCTCCTCCTCCTCTGAGCTCCGGGTGAGAGCATTGGATTATTGGGTGGGAGTTTAACATGTTTTTAATGCAGCACTATCTTAAGCAATGTGGAGAATTTTGGTTGTGACTCTTTTATGTACATTTTCTTATTTGCCTGTAATTTGCATCTTGCTGAAAGAAATAAGAAGATACTTTTTTAAAATGCGCAAGTGATGCAATGATTTGAAGAGCGCACAAGTAGCTTTGAGAAATTAAACTGTTCTGAGAAATGCAACGAAGCAACTGAGACAAACTGCAAGCTAAATAATTACCTTGCAAATTAAGTATTTTGTTTTGAGTTAGTTAAATATTGTACTTACTTATTTTATGGTAAATAAGGTAGACAATCAGTAAATAAACTCAAACATTCAAGAGCAGCACAAGTTTCTTCAAAGTGTCCATTTTATGCTTAAAAAAGATACAGATTTTTATCCATCTTCGTCAATTTTTTTGTTTTTAAACACAAAATCTTTTTTTAAAGCTCACTGAGACACACAAACTGCAAATAAAAGTTAGCATCAACAGAATGTTTTTTCATTGTGTCCATTTTATGCCTTTCTCATCTTGACCCAGTAAAACGGGATGCAGCATCCTGCATCACTGCTAGAGGACGGACTCAATCGGAACTGGAGGCCTGCTCTCAAGGGCAAAGAGAGGGAGGAGGTGATGCTGTGCGTATGTGCGTGAGTGCGTGCGTGTGCGTGCGGGTGTGCGTGTGTGTGTGAGCATCTGTCTGCATGGTGACGTCACCCTGCCTTCTCCTGCGCCTGAATCCTCCGCCGTCCGCACCGTCCGGGAGGAGGAATCCAAACAATTCATCCGTTCTGAGCATCAAAAACAACACACGAGCGGAAGGCAGAGACGCCGCCTCTGCTTCGGTTGTTTTTCCTTTCTTCCTTCTTTTTCCTCTCTATTTTCCCTGTCCCGCATCAAGGAGAAGACGGGGAGGAGGAGAGAGGGGCAGGATGTGGAGGCTTCGGGATGGATCCTGGAGGAGATTATGCGACACAGGCAGCTGCAGAGATCCATGTTCGCGGTGCTTCTCCTCTCCCTGCTGCGGTTCCTGCGGGACTCGCTGCCTCTGTGCGCTGAGCAGCCTGATGGAGACGGAGTCAGCTGAAAGATGCGAGCATCTCTAAATTACACCCGGTTGAAGGCAGAGGCTGCAGTGGGTTAGGAGGAATGCGGCGGTTCGGGCCTGTACGGATCATGCAGGCTAACGTTGCATGGTCCGGCCTGCAGATTCATCTGCTCCATCCATTGTCGAAAGGATGGAGGACAACACTGTTATATAAGACTCCAATAGGATCACGATACGATTTAACCTTTCTTGATTGCATGACGTTGTTGCATTTAGGTCAAATGTTGGTCATGTAATCCAGCATTTCTATTACTGCAAACTTATTACTCTTTTATGCACATTTTAAAGAAATGAGTCTATGGGATAATCTGAAACAAAGAGAAAAACAACAGAGACCTTTTTCTTTAGATTCTACTTCCTCCTGTGCACCAGACCACAGGAGGAAGTCTCTCATATCAGGAGGTTTGTCAACCTGGTTCTGCTCTGTAATGGCTGTCTTGCCTGATGCCCTTGACATGTCAAGCAGAAAAAAACGATCAGGAGAAGCATACATGTTCTTGTGCAGTTGGTAAATATTTGGACATCTGTGACCTTGTAGCGATTTCTTTCTGTTCTACCTGCTGTTTGCCTGACCATGTGTGTTTCTTGGCTCCTTTCTCTCCGTGTTCACAGTGGACCTTGATTTAAAATCAGTCAATTAAGGCACGCGGTGAATGCCAAGAGAGAAGTCTCACTGCAACGCTGGAATTTAACGTGACTCTGCATTTTGATTTTGCTGTCCCAGGTTTTGCATCCATTCTCCACCAGCTTAGACACATCATAAAGAGGATGCGTAATATTTCCTCTGATGACTTATTAAAGTCCAACATGGATACTAATGGTTCCGTCTCAGTCAAAAGAGAGACAGCACACGAAAGATATACCACATTGTTGAATTAATACTTGTAAAGGTTCTGTAACATTGACAAAAAAATAAATAAAGTACAGTCATATTGAATATTGTTGAAAAGCACATTTATTTTAGTAAATCATTTCACTAAGTGAAGTTACACTCAGACTGTTGTTTTCAAGTCTTTACTTCTGGTAAATATCATTTTCGGTAATTAAAAAACATTTCATCTGATATTAGAATATTATATCAGACCAATAAAAAACATCATTTTTAATCCAGAAATGTGGCCTTAATAAAAAGTATAGTTAATAGCTGCTGAGAGGTTGCTATTTTTAAGAGATACTTTTGATTTGACAAACAAGCCTTGTAGGGATGCATATTCTAATTTTCTGAATTTGACTGTATTTTGGTATTCCATATTTTTTTATAGAATAATAATATGTTATTATAATATTATTATTATTATAACAATATATATTGCTAAAACCCTGACATAAAAACCAAACCTCCCAGTGAGCAACTGTTCAATTTAAACAATCTGGAAAAGTGTCTATAAATGTTGATAGTTTTGTTTGTTTTGCTGAACCAGTAGGTTTACTTAACAGAACAGAATTGTGTCATGATAACCAGCTTTGGGTTACTTTTTCTACCCACAAACTGCGGTAAAGTGAGTGACGTCTAACGTTAAAACTGTCAAAGAATGATCGGATGAAACTGGATCACAAGACAAGTAAGATTAGGGATCAAGTACTTTTCTGATTAATTTTGAAGGTTTAATAATACTGCTGATACTGACTCTATGATTACTTACAGGTTGAAGTTAATGCTATATAAAATTACAACAGACAATCTGACAGCATCACTGGAGAAGAGTCGTCTCCAACCTAATTTCAGGTTAAAACATCAAATGTTCTGTTGCAGTATGAAACCTACTGCTGGGTTTATGAAACAACACATCAGTTTTTCTGTGTGCCCTGCAGGAACAAATATGTGTGTTTTGGTTGAAATGACTTTATGGAAACCTCAATAAAGAGACAATATTATTGGACTGATCCAGTGTCAATAATTTTCTTGAACTTCACGATAGAAAAATAGGACTTGAGTCATGAAAACCCCAGATAGAAACTCATTCAAGAATGGACAAGAACAATTTAAGTCAAATTCCATTTAACAGTTGAGGTATAAAAATATTTATCAGAACTTGTTAGAGTAATAGATTATTTTTCTGTTCCAACAGAACACAATGACAAATCTAGATTGTGTTTTTACCATGACAATAATACATTTCTTTAAAAGTATGATGCATAGAACGTCCAGGGAATTTTGTCTCAACATGTAACCAAGGTAATCGCTGCTCTTTGACATCAAAGCATATTAAATATAAACAGAATTTAACTAATCATGAATTTCGACCTTTATTTATAAAAAAACAAAAAGGTTTCTACTTTTTCAATGACTGAAAATTAATCCCACTCCATTGTCAAACTCTGACACGTTTTTGAATAGTTTGATGATCTGTGTCTCTACCAAACCATTGTCTTGGTATTGATTTAAATACTGATTGCCCAGAAATCAACAAATTCACATTCTCTCAAAACTGACTAGGTTTTATGAAGTTGAAAATTTGCTTTTAGAAGAACTTTAAAACGTTTCAATTCAACAAGCACCATTAACCAGTCACAGATATGTGGTGCTTTTAGAATGTGCTCTGTTGCCTAATAACTGGATGTACCCATCTGTAGTGCAAAAGTTATGTAGAAAAACAAATCAATTTAAACCCTTGCAGCAGAATTTGAGAAATGTTGAAAATAGTTTCAGCATTTCTCAAATTGTTGAAATAAACACTTTAGCATCTGAGCATTTGAAGCCCAGTGCTGCCTATCCTCCCTGAAAACTAAGTTTAATGAAGGACATGGATGTATTGATATTAAAAGTAGATCCATAAATTGCTCAGGACAATTTATTTTTAACATTAGTACTGTAATATAAGCCATTCTACTGCCAACCTCCTTGAACATTTAACTTAGTTTTCAGGGAGAATAGGTAGCACTGGGCTTCAAATACAATGTCCAAACAAAAACAGATTTGTTCAATGTTTTTGCTATTGAATCTGGTCCCGTTTCTTTTAATATGTTTGTTGGTGGCTCCTCAACCACATGACAGAAACACCTGATAAGGTTTGTTTAAACTTCCATAACTAATAAAACTCTCAAAATTGTCTTTAAAAAAATTCCACAAATACTTGCTTGTTACATCTAAGCAGCCAAACCACTTTGTAGAGAGTAAGCTGAACTAATCTGACCTGGACTGCCTGGTAATCCGCAGTAAGCATCTGTCTACATTTAGTCCTGAAAAGTGTCTCCATGTTCATACTGGCTTCAGGTTTGACCTTTGCCCAGTATTTTATAAAAGCCTTGAACTTACAAAATAATCCTGTATTGTGTTCTATCCAGCAGATCTACCAACACCTTAGTAGATGTGTATGCCAACTACGGTGTACACACACACACGCCCACACACGCACACATACACACATAAATGACATTTAACAACCACAATTTTGAAAAAACATTCTTATGCTCGGTTGAAGTAGCTATTGGTTTTTCCGAAAAATATTTCATGTGCAAAAGGGGAGATGGAAACTCTTTCTTTCTTTCACACTGCATGCTGAGGGGTGGTAGAGGAGCGTGTGGTGAATCCAATATGTACTTTCTTTCTTGTTTTTTAGTTAAAAGAAAATCTCAAGGGATGCACAGTGTGTAAACTAGCGCTACAGTTCTAGTTTATTTTGAAATCTGCAAAGAAAGACTGAAAAGCTATCACTGAAGGGAAACATTCTTTGTGGAAATCATAAACAGAAACATTAACAATACCTCTGCTTTAGTTGCAATAGTTAATAGGCTCACAAACAGTCCAGTGACTGTTGCATCCAAACTCCACTAACAGGGCCTGCAATGAATTTCCCATCTTCTTTGCACAGAAAAGTAAAAAAATCCCATAGACGATTAATCTGCACATCCACACTAAATTCACAACTAATGCCCAAACTTAACAAATGCAGACAAAATTACTAAATTTCAACTACTTAATTATAAAAGCTTAGAATAAATTATAAATCAGTCAAGCTCAAGTTACTGCTGTCTTGATATCATCCACAACTATCACCCACAACTTTCATTAAGAAAGTTCTGTCTGTCATTGTATCTGATCTGATTCAAATAGTAAATGTATCCCTCTCATCAGGTGCTTCTCAGGCTTTAAAAACAGCAGTTATCAAACCAATGATAAAGAATAATCTTGATGAGAAGCTGGGGTTTGGGATCTGTGTGGATTTTTGTTCAGTTCTACAGCCATCCATGAGAGGGAGCCAGTAGGTTGCTCCTCTGGTGGAGGAGCTACCTCAGAGGAGCAGGGTGGACCTGCTGAACTATTACACGCACTTGCAAATCATCTGCTGCATCAGCCAGAGCTTAAAAGGAGCCAGTTGCCAGTCCTTTGGTCTCTGGGTGTTAGCCATGCCAGGTACTTTGTGGCTTCCAGTGTTTGTTCTTTCTGTGATCTCTGTGTTTTTTTGTTGTGGGGGGTTGTTTGGGAATCACAACTCACCGTTGTGGTCTCTTTTAAAGGTTCTTTTAGTGGCGTTCCAGATTCTACTCCTGTGCCGCCTTGGTTTCTCCTTGTGTTTTCAACTCTCAGTTGACTCTCAGTGAAGATCTCTGCTTCAACCCCCCATGACTGGCAACAATTTGCTCCTTTCCATCTAAGTCTTCCCTCCAACACCATAGCTCTCCAGCAGACCGCTCCATGGATCATTCACTCACTGCTTTCGACAACGATGGATCAAATCTCCCATATAAGGACTCAACCCCTGGAGCCCATCACATTCCCCCAGCGGACTCGTCATCTTCATCTCCACTAAGGACAACATTCAATTATCAGTGCCTCCATTACTTGCAGTTCATCTACTGTTTCTAGTAGATGAACTGGACCCATCCCGTCACCCATCTCCTGGACAAAGACACGCATTCGTTATTCACTGGTTGCTCAAAGTTTCACCACAGTACTTGGGACTGTCCTCATCAAAGTGTTAATTGACATCCCTATAAATACATATTGTAGACGAACCGGAGTTCGTCTACAATCTGTTGGACCTCAGTGCAACCTAAGGTGCATGCCAACATTTGACACTGTTGGCATGATTCATCACTGAAATGTCTGGAGAATTGGGTAGGACTCTCCGGTCCAGTATGCAACTGGTTTGGATCTTAAAGAACAGGAATTTCTGTTTCAACAGATACCATAACATCGAAGAGAAGTCACATGTGTGATTCCATAAAATGGAAGGTGGACCTGCATCTTATGGAACAGGCCTACCCTGTTCCATAGCCATCTTATTAAATATCAACATGCTCCCACTAGCTCAGGTTATAACAGGAAGTAAGATTAGACACCATAACTGCACAGATGTTGAACAACTCTACATCACGATGCCACCAGTTGACTCCAAACCCATCCAATCAGCAACAGATGCTTAGAACAGATTTGTGGGTGTGCCATAACTTTCTCTACCTACTGCTTTATAAACCAGTGCAATGCCTTTTCAAACAGCAAAGGGTACATTTCCTCATCACCTGATATTTTATTTATTTATCTGTTTTAATATTCTTTTGTTTTCCGCTGTATGGTATTCTGTTGTATGACGTTTTATTATTTTTCTTTGTTGAAAATGAGAATTTTTCAATCATAACCAGAGTTTGGTTTGTTTGTTTGTTTTTTTTAACGTACCAAAACTGGTTACGGACTTTAAATCAGCAGGAAGTGAGTTCCAAACTGCAGATCCTCTCAGGGACAAAGCACTTTGAGCAAAAGTGGTTCTTCGAAAGGGGACCATACAATTTCAATCTAAAGCTGCTCTAGTAGATCTGCTATTACCCTGCAATCTCTGTATGCAGTTGCTTAATTGTATAGGTGCATATCTGTTTAAATACTTAAAAATCAATTTTAAAAGATTATAACTTATAAAATTGGGGATAGTCCAAAATGCAAGTCATTGATCAGCTTAGCACCACAATAGATTAAAGATCTGTTGTTGTTGTATCAGTCTTCCAGATCTCTTAGGTCTTCTGGTTCTGGTCCAAACTAGGGCCAAACATGGAGAAGCAGCATTCATCTTCTATGCCCCACAAATCTGGAACAAACTTACAGCAGAAACACTGAATTCCTTTAAATCTAGACTAAAAACCCACCTGTTTAGAGATGCTTTTGAAACATAATCAGTAAAACATTAATCAACATAATGTGTAACAACTGCACTTTACAAATGTTGACTGTGTGTTATACAACTTTGTATGTTTTGTGTTTTTATTATATAAAGTACTTTGAACTACCTTGTGATATACAAATAAACTTGATTGATGACTATCTCATATATATATATATATAAAATCAGAGTGCCTAGTTTCATTTAGGGAGCGTGGTTGTTTCATTTCTATGTTTTATTTGGTTATTTTGGCCGCAGAGAGGCGCAGGCACATAAAATATGCAGTGGAAAGTTTCCACATGCATTTCCCGCCTCACAAAAGCAACAAGCTACATCTACGTAATTTTCTCCCAAAAGTCACTGGGCGACGTCACTTTCGTTGTGTTCGCGTAACCTCGGAATTTTCAAATGTAAGCTAAGGATATTTTCAAAACACGTTTAGGAATAGCAGAACAACTCTACTTTCAGGAGAGATAATCCGTAAACGTTGCCAGACTTTTAACGGATTAAATACATAGAGTAAACAACAGTTCCATAGGAACAAAAAAAATTAAGAACAACTATGCAAAGTTCAATTTAACTGAGCAAATTCAATTAAACCTGTCCAAGCATTTGTTCTGCCATACATTAAATTTGGCATCGAAATGGAAAGGAGATGTCCACCGACAGGTTGTTGTTAGGTAATTTTCCCACTTCACCCGAAGGTAGCGGGGCAGAGGAGGTGGAGAGAGGCAGAGGATGAACGAGCGTCAGAGAGAAAGAGAAGGTAGAGAAGGGGGTAGCAGGACTTAGCTAACACCAACACTGTCAGCTTGTTTATCAGAGCCTTAGTGCTGTTTTGGCGACATTGATGCTGCTCTTCCAGCCAAATGAACGAAGAGTGTTCACCTTAAAGTGTGACTCAGCGGACAGTTCGTTTAGAAATAAGGAAAAAATGGCAAAAATATGTTGTGAGCGGGGATAGAGAGAAGACAAAAAAAGGCATCTCTGAGCGAATCAGCAGCAGCAGCAGCAGCCGCTGCTCGTGCTGTAGTCTGTGTGAGACACCGTCAGTTCAATAGCACAGCGCGAGCTCTGCTGTCGAGCACAACCGGCTGATTTCTGCCAGTATAAACAGCAGAGAGGGGGAAACAGCAGGCTGTCAAAATGAAATTCACAGAGCATCTCTCAGCTCACATCACGCCGGAGTGGAGGAAACAGTACATCCAATATGAGGTGAGTGAGCTTAAAAGGTTAGCCTAGTTAGATCAATGGAGATCTGGATGCCTGTTCAGCTTTTTGCCATTTGTTTAATTTTAGAACGGGTAGTGAACATGGCTACCATTAGGGCTGCTCCCGACAATGAAACAACAGGGAGAGAGGAAGTGCTTGTGTAGCTAATGAGACAACAGCCCGGTGTTAGCTAGCAAACCAGACCGATGGGTTTGTTTTGTTGCTCCGCAGGTTCCTCCGCGCCTCCATCGTACCAGCTAAGGGATGTGTGTTTGTGTGCCATATCTAGCCGATTGGAATGTGTTATTGGGACAACAAGATGTCAGGCTGACTCAGCGTGTATTAGTTGAGTTAATCTTTGCGCCCGTTGACCCCGGGTCAGTGCTGAAACAGCTGAGGCAGCTGTAGATCATGCTGCTGCTGTTTAAACATCAGGACACAGAGGTGCTGATAACTCCATCTGTAACCTTTGACCCATTAGTGGCACTTGGATGACAGCGAACCTCCTGCCTTTACTTTGCCCCAACTTGTCCACAAGTCTCACATGGTTCAGTGTGTCAACAAAATGAAAGATTTCTAGAAAGCAAAGAATGTTCTTATAGTAAACCGAAACCTGGCCACCATACTGTAACCTTTGCATCAGTTTAACTGGTTTTTAACTAACTTGTTTACGAAACAGATCTGTTGCTTGTATTTAGTTTGCAACTAAATAAATAAATAAACGAGGTAAATTAATGTCAAAATTTGAGTGGTCAAAAACATTATTGATGTATGGAGCCGAAATAATTCATGTGATGAATCTTGAACTAAGTGAGTAATCGATGGTTAACTGGAGTACAACGTCTCAGAAAAGGAAAAAAGCCATTTGCTGAAAGAAGAACATGTATATATATATATATTAGCTGCAGATGCATCTTTTGATCAAGCATTCACTAAAGGAATGCTGTTGTTGCATTTTAGACAAGAAAATGTTCAGATAAAACAGCAATTGAATGATTTGTAATGCCTATTAACTGCATTTCTAGTATTGTACAAAAGGCTTAAGTTTTGAAATGAAAAATCCAAATTTTATGTGATTAATCGACACAACAATCAATAGAATAAGTGATAGAATAATCAATTACGAAAATAATCCCTGGTTCGAATCTTACATAAAGAACAGGAATTTCTTTGTTTGATTGATTGATTGCAGCTTTACTTTAAATGATACCTGCCTCATTTCTTGTACACGTGTGAACTTGCCTTTGGGACATTTTCCTACCACTTTAACAGTTTAATGTGAGAAAATGGAGTAACTCCAAAAATATCTCTATCAGGAGATTGCCCAGTTATTTAGGTCTGATCCTAAACAGAGATCACAATCACAGTTTAAAAAAAAATCACAGTGCAGTCAGTATGAAATCTGGTCATCTTTGTGTCTTTATAATTGATCAGTTTTTTTGCCTGAACCAGATTTTTGTTGTGTTTCTTTGAATAAATTTAATTGTGCAACATGAGCGATTTGCCATTCTCCACATTTTGTGGGGCAGGTCTGTCCTGACTATAAAAAAACAAAAAAAATAAATGGACATTGATATTCTTTCCATTAAGATATTTTTTTCCTTCTCATATATTTCTTGTGAAAGTTGTTTTTCTGTTAGTGTACTGCTGCTAGAAACTGAATGTTCCAGTGAAACCTTCCAGAGGGATTAATAAAGTTCTATGTAATCTAAAACAAGTATAATCTTTACTCAGGATGAGATATGAAGTAACTATTCAGAAATGTCAAAATTAGTAGTAAGCTTGAAGTAGAAATGAAATGATTCTTGAGAGCCATGATTTTGGCCTTTTTGATCATTTTGACCAGCTTTTTCCATTTTCCTCTGGTATTTTGTTTGTGACGTTTAATTAATTAGAAAGTGAAAGACTTGTTGAGATTAAATATCTCATTTCCATACAACAGCAAAACAAGATGAAAACAAGACAGTTTCAACCTTCAAAACATTTAATCATGATTATATGACATTTATATACATTATATATATATATTATATTATATGACTCTAATAACACAAATCACATAAAAGGTCTAAAGCCAGAGGGTTCAGTTTCCTGGTCATTCAAGAAACCTTTAAAACTGTTCAGTGAAACATTCTCCTCAATCTTTAGATTCTTCTGTAAATGGTTCCAGTAATGAGAGTAATGATAATTTAGCTTTGGTGATGATTTCCAAGCATTTGGCGATGGAAAGCCTTCTTGCCATCATCCTATTTTTTCCTTCCTGCTATAGACCCTTTATCAGACCACAGCTGGGATTCTGTCCAACCCGTCCCAAATTATCAGGAAGAAGGCAAATGTTGGCAAATTTCAAATCTTACTTTAAAGCTATGTCTGCGTTTTGAATAATTTCTATATTGTGAGTTTCTGTTTTTCTTTGGGTGGAGAACTGTCATTTTAGGACACAGTGTACTTAATGGTAAAAAAAATCCCACAGAAACACTTGTGGTTGTTCAGCTATCATCAGCTCTCATCCAAAGATAATAGATTGTAATTACTGGTTTTGTGTTTTCTGGTGTTAGTCCTGTCTCTGCAGGTCATAAAGTCGTTAATCAGCTGCTGGAATGTTTCTCTGTTTGTGGCGCTCCAAATATTTTTTTAATTAAATGTTTACGAAGTGCAACTATATTTTCAGTCAGTAGACAGTTTAGGAATATGAAGCAATAGCAGCATAGGTGATGGGAGGAAAACTGCATCATTAACTAACATCTCTTTGCTCTTTGTGCAAACAGTTTTTTAGAGACTAGGACTGATCAGTGCAAAAGAAGAAGCTTCCCTTGTTAACTTAAGCATATCTCCATCTATGTGAACACCCAATGATCAGGTTCAGAATGGACTAGACTGGCGTCCTGTTCTGGAGAAACATGAAATAGAAACTGAACCTGCTTCTAACAACAAATACCATTTTCACACATTTACTGTTCGCAGATTTGCAGGTTAAAGCCTGCAGTGAGCTGAGTTTGCTGTAACTGATTCTAAATGCTTACAATTCAATAACACATCTTGTGACTGAACACTATGTAGTCAACATGGCTTTGAGAGGTAAATAGCAGTAATTATTACTTTCAAATAGGGATGTAGCTAAAGATACAGTAGAGACAAAACATAGTCAATTAAGAATTGTCATCCTACAGTTATAACCACAACGTCTACCTGAAGTACTGCAGATGCTGAGTTAATGTTTCAAAATATGATTGGCTGCAGTTATAGTGCGCTGATGTAAATATTGTAGCGTATTGGTCTTTTTTGGACAGTGTGTTGGTTTAAATTTAGAGCAGTGTTTGTGCTGGTCTTTATGGAGTGAGTGAGAGGCCTGATGGACTGTGCAGAATTATTATAGCTCTACCATGAAATCATGAGAAATACCAGAAACTATTGTAGGGAAAAAAGTAATTACATATCTTAAAAGATCTTTTTTCGATTGGCACCAAATTAATTAAGAGAAGCGATGGGAAAATATAATATTCCAGATAGGTTGAATAATACAGTTATGCCCAATATTCATACTAATTTAAATCATATTTAATTCAGTGAAGAAGTTTGGAAATCAGGTGGTTAATTCCCAAAGGATTATAAGGTATAATCAATTAGATATTATATTAATATTTTCTTAGATTTTATTAACATTTTAACAAAAAATGGCACTTTCAAAGTTATTTACACCATTAAAGATCAGTGGAATGCTTGAATATGTGTTATAATGCTGACCAACTTTTAGCATGTCTCCATTGGTATTTTGCAAATGAGCTCCAAGTGTTTGAGGTTATGAGGCCTCATTACCATAACCCCAGAAGTCTCCACACATTCTGTTATTGATTCTAGGGGACTCTGGCTGGGCCACTTCAGACTTCATTTAATTTTCAGTCAGGAAAAACCAAATGGATCCAGTTAAAAGGTTACTCTGACTCTACAGCTGCCAGGTGTTCACACAGGTTTCAGTTTAACTGTATGTTAAAATGCTGCAGTTAAGGCTGCCTGCTTTTAGCTGTGGGACATTCCAGAGCTTTAGCTTTTCACTGAGAGGCTACTGGGAAACGTAGATGGTGCTGTTAGTTCGCTGGCCTGTGCCCGCTGCAAGAGGAACAGCACAGCACCTTAGCTGCAGAGAATCATGCATTGCTGCTGGGTTTAACCCGGGCTGTGAGAGCTCAACTGGGATATCCAAACCAAAGCTTATGAAGCACACAGTTTATTTTCTTTAGTTTAATTTCTCTCCTTGTTGAATGAGCTCATAAGATGCCCTGAAGCAATAGCACACTGTGCTGCTGGATTTGCTGCCCCCCATTATGCCTCTATTAGTACGCCACATGCTGATTTAACTTATCAAATTTCAGTCCTCCTCTTTATATTACAATCACAAAAGACAAATGTTTTGGTGAAAATTGTATATCAAGTGACTTGCATTAAATTTCTAATAGCTGACCTATCGATCAGATTTGTTCATGTCTTCCCTTTCCAAAACAGGACGCATGTCTTTCTGAGCGTTATACAATACTAAGGCCGATCATTTTCAGAATCACAGTTCAATTTGTATGTGTATAAACATCCCATTGAATTACATGAAGCAGCATTGCAGTGCAGGTGTCATGTATCCACCTCAGGGTGGTCTGCCTGAACGCTGCAGTGATTGCAGCCTTTGGTCACAGTAGTTGCAGTGTTCTGCAAAGTAGAAACAGTTTTTTTCTCAGTTTGACTGCAGCACATACTTTCAGTGAGCGAATCCATTTCAAACAGTCTCTCACATCATTAGAAGTATTTAGCAATGAGTCACTTCAAATGACATGTTCTATGTAGTTTATTTCTTACATGGTTTATTCATGTTTTTATAATTCCTGTTTATTTCCACTCTTGCCATGTTATTTGCTTCTGTGCTTTTTGCAGTACAGTCACATTGGGCATGCAGCCAAAGGTCTTTTTCCATAGTTATGAGGAACTTCAGCAGCCTAGCACATTTTTAGAATACATTTCATCTTAGCTTGGCTCTCAAGAGCCAAAAAGGCATAAACATTTGTCTCTTCTAGTGGAAAAGTCCTCTGGGAGAAATACAAAAAGTCTACTGCTGTTGTCTTAAGTCCATATTAGATCAGAGTGCCTTAAAAGATCTCTAAATTTAAGTGATCTTTTATATACTTTAAAAATTCTAGAAACAGAAAACTATTGACTCAGACTGACTAAGTACAAATGCAATAACACAAATTTTCAGATTAAAAAGAACTTGTATCAATTTCCTCTATCTTAACTATGCACCCACTGTGACATAAACTCCTCACAAGATGCATTGAAGCTTGGGGTTGTAACATGATGAAAATCTTAAGAGGTAATTTATATGAATACACGCTATTAATAGGCCTATCGCGATAAACAATAAATCAATTAATTGCATGATAAATGAAAATTATGGACCTCATTTTAATTTATTGGCTTTGTCGTTTCTTCCTGCCTTTTTCTCTTTCTACTGATGACACTGGATGAATAAAGACTCAACTACACTGACCCTGCCTTCCTTGTTTCCTTAGGAAGTGAGGAGTGAATATTGCATCAGATGGTTGGATATGCCCAACTTCTCTATCTAAATCTAATGATTATTGAAGGGTAATATCGTATACAGACATCATACTCTATACTGTTTTGGTTTGGGGTTGTAACATGTAGTTTTTATTTCCACTTTGGTTTTATGTTGCGTTTAGTTTTTATTCAAGTGCATTTTTTGTTAGTGGAGACTGAGAGTCCATTTTATTTTTGGTTTTGTTTATGGTGTTGACCAGTTCCAGTTTAATGAAAATAAAGTGTATTTATTTTTGGCAGGATGTACTGGCAATGCTATGTCATTACCATTACATCAGTTTAAAATGGTCTTCAAAAAGTATCGTTTATCGCAATAATTTTTGAAGCAATGAATTGCTCAGTAAAATATATTATTGTGAAGATGCAGGCGTCCTGCTGTGGGCCAGGCGCTGTGGAACGTTGAGGTCAACACCCAGGGGCAGGCCTGTTTGTAACTGTGGAAATCAGAAGCATTCCCATCGTTTCTGCTTTTGTGAAGCGCCTCTCCTCTGAGTCTGTTTGTCCATCTGCCTGCTGTGTTTGGAGACAGACCAGATGTAGGATGTTGTTGCACTCATCTGTAATTCTAGCCTTCTGTGTGTTCACTCTGAGTCCTGTGAAGCCGTGGAGACCTGGGCCTGTGGGCTTTTCAAAGCTGTGCTCCTTGGGGTTGTTGCATGTCTCCTGTGTGTTCTTACTGCAGCTATGCTTGGTTGGACACACTGCAGGACTGCAAGGTGAAGCCAGGGCTGTAATAAGGGATTGCGTGCAGAAACATTGCTTCTTTGTTTCTACTTATCCCGGGATGCTAACTGTTCATTGAATTCATTGTAACTGTGCTGAAATCTAGCTGTGGGTGTTCTACCCTTTGTTTTTCTGTGTTTGAACTGCAGAAATCTACTCTGGTTTAGTCCAGAACATGGCATAGAACATGGCATAGAACATGGCAGAGAACATGGCAGAGTGCGCTTATAAAAATGTGATGCAAATAGTTTTATTTAAGCCGACGTGTATCTCACATGACTCTCAGACATTAGCTTTAAAAATATGAGTGCCTGATGGTCATCTGAACTGACTCACCAGACTGACTGTCTGCTGGATGACTGAGACAGCTTTGCTGACTAGATGTTAGTGTTAGATTCCTTAATATTTAGATGAAAATGTTACCAAGGCTGTTCACCATTCTGAAGCTCATAGAAATGCACGTGAATGGAAATGAAAAGGAGTATTGCTCTGCAATCTGTGTATTGCTGGTTTGTTTCCTGCTCCCCCTGCCTCTGTTGTGTCCTTGGGCAAGACTCTTCAGCCGCCACTGGTGATGGTCAGAGGGCCTGGTCCCTCTACAGCATGGCAGCCTTCCTTCTGCCAGCCTGCCCCAGGGCAGTCATGGCTATTATCCAGTAGCTCACCACCATCAGCATGTGAATGTGTTTGTGAATGGAAATGACTGATTGCATGTCAAGCATCTTTGAGTGTCCAAATAAAGTGATGTTATGTCAGTATGAGACATAATTAGTAAAAAAAATTGAGCTCTGTTGCCTTCTCCCTTATGGACCTGCTGTTATCTGAACAAGTACACTGAACCGCCAGAAACAACCAATCAGGGCCTGGAGGAGGGTCTTAGCGTTGTCAATTATGCTTCTGTAAATGCTGCTTTCACCCCCAACCTTTCTCTCTGCTATGCTGAAACTGCACACAGTATGGAGGACTTTTAGGTTTGGAATGGAACAATTTTGACGGGAATAGAGATGGCAGTGTCATACCCAATCTGGAAGGAGAAACGGAGTCGGATGTGGGATGCAAAATGGACTTTATGCGGTTCTGTTTTGGAAAATAAACACTCAACAAGCTTCTTAAGTTATCATCTTAATACCACTCATTCAGCTGAGCTGCTGCACAGTGGAGCAGCGTCAGTTTCTCATTCAAAAATGACTGATGTTCTCTGAAGGCGAGGATGTGATGACAGAAAAGCAGAGCACATAACGCACTACAAAAAGTGTAACATGGAAAAAACATAATGTCAACAGGCAGGGTTAATTCTGAGGGCTATCGTGAGTTAATGCTCTTCTTGGAGCAACCACAGAAAGTATTTCTGTATGAACACCTCTCTGTTCATGGCCAATCAATTCTTTCAGATATTTAATTTTTTTCATCTTTTTCTTTTTGGCATCATAAGAGGTTCTGGAAAAATTATGGTTCTTCAGTAGCAGATTTTATCTACAAATGAAAAAAAGAGGAAGAAAACATACAGTTTAAACATTCAAGTTTACAAAGCTAAGTACTCTTCTGACTATCAGTACTTAATACTGAAAAAACAAATCTCTGCTAAAGCTGCACCCAGTTCAGTCTGGGATGTAACACTATCATCATAACCTTGAATTTGCAGAAATTCATTGGAAAATAATACATGTTTTTTGCTTGAAAGATCTTCAAAGTTATACGTGTGTGTATATATAATCTGTATATATTGTATATGTGTGTGGCATAGCTTTTTATTCACCAAATGACATTCTGCATGTTTCTTGCTTAATCAGTAAAGTTTTGCTGTTGAGCTCATTGGACTTTCAGCAATGCTAGAGCACAGCACGTGTCATGGGAAGTTGGTTGCTGATGGAAGCTGGTTTCAGGTACAGTGAGGAATAGAGAAGCTGACAGCAAAATAAGGGTGAACCAACAATTCTGTTTTGACTTGAAGGCGCAGTCCTTGTCAGCAAAACTCCAGAAATTGGTTCTCCTAAAAGAGAACAAAGGGTAAAAACACAGGCCTTTAAAATGTTGACATCTCATTGGCTTAAGGTGGTTGAACTTGTGGCAGCGTGAGCTTAGTAGCTTGATGTTTTAGTACAGATGACTAAAGGATGGAACTATACATTGAGACGCAAGCTTTATTTCTCAGCAGCGAATTGCTAGGCACCATAGAAAGGGATAAAGCAATGAAGTAACCTTGAGGGGAACATTAGAGGTAATTAAAAGGGCTTTGTCCTGAAAATATTGACAAGTCCCCCATTGTATTATAAACATGGCGGCCCGCCAGGCTTTAATTAAGTCTAACCTTGAGGTCCAAACTTATGTTCGGGGCGTCCATGTTTCTGCCTGTATTCACGCCCACTTTAGTGAGGAAAACACTGCCAAGGGGCAAGCGGGAGACACCCAACATGGTTCAAGCCAAACGAGACACTAACCGGCTAGAATGATACTTGACTATGGAGAAGGAGCAAAAGTCGGGCAGCCCAGAGTTTGAAAAGTGGCTCTTGGATGCCCAGAAAGTAGATTCTTAGAAGGTTCTGTTACAATGTAACCTTACTGTTGGAAAGCTGAGTTGAGGAGTTGCTAGCAGTAAAGGGCCATATGATAGTCAACTGTACGAATAATTGAGTGCAGTACATCCTATCACTTCCAGGAGGACTTATGCAGGTAACTAAACAGAAATGAAAGGAGGTACTTTAAGCAACATGTTGTAAATCAGTGGACTGTCGTACTTTCTAGAAAGCCTTCTGTTTTTTAAAGATAGACAAAGACTTCTTAGATATTAAAGAGATAAACCAATCTATTTCTAGATATGTTAAATGAGTATTTAAACAATACTCATTTTAAGTATTCTTTAAAGGGACTGAACTTTAATACCAACAATTTTCCTGCTGACTGAGTAAAATTGAAGCTGGTATCAGTGAAACCGATCCGGTACCAATACTTTGTGCAAACACTTAACTTGCGTTTTGTAACCAAAATGTTGTGATTCGCATCTTGGCTCCCTAAAAAGAACACGAGACGTCACTGTAATGTAATCATTTAAAGCTCAAAAGTACATTGAGAAAGTAGCCTCATTTACTTTACCTACGTTATTTAAATAACAGCAGAAAATCATACTAAATGTGTAAAAATGTTTGCAAACAAAAAGAAAAATATTAACAGAAATAAGTCCTTGTTTAATTATTAAGGGCTACTATAAAAAGAAAGCTGAAATAGTTCCATGCGTGACTTTTTTTATGGTCTTCTATTGTGTCTATCAGACAGCTGGGAAGCGGAGGGTAAAAGCGCATGATGGAGTCAGAGTATGATTTTACATTACCAACTAATAATAAATGAGAGGAAGGATTGAAATAAGCAATGTTCATTTTACTTTATGAGAATTTGTAATTTGCTAAGATTGGTATTTGTGGGTGAAAGCTTTTCAAATATCTGGAATTGAGCTCAGACTGATACATATTTATGGGACAATATAAAAGTAGTTGAAGTCTTTATTGTCCTTAAATAAAACTCAGAACTTTGTGGAATCAGAAGTTTAATCTGGCTGTCACTGATGATAGTCTCTTCCACCTGACCAGTCTCAATAGGTCCAAATAGTAAATAACTGGCCCAGGAACCAGGCTTCTGTGGAGATCTTTTTTTACTCCGTCACAAAAACAAGTAATTAATAAGCTCTTTAAACTGTGTAGATTTAGTTAACTAAATATGTTTTATGGGTTTTTTTCACTCTCCTGAACTTGTTTAGTTTGTGTTATTTAGCTTTTTTTCTCCTGAGATTTTATTCCTGTTAGGGGTGCACCGAATGCAGTTTTCTGGCCGATAACCGATCTTTGAAAAGCCTGACCTGCCAATTCCAATTTTGGCCAAAACAATTTTTTATTTTTTTTTACTGAAATGTCGCAAAATATAGCAAGAAAGTTACTGAGTTGGTAAAAGTGGGTGACTGTTATAAACTACAAATGTGCAGACATGACATGGTGGGCCGATCAATCAGTCAAACCTCTCACACAGGAGAGCAAAAGATGAGCAGATGATGATTTTTAGACTTTTCTTGAGGTAGATGAGATCGGAGGATAAGATCAGTTTCACATGTACTGGCTGATCACCAATTTTCCCGAAATTCAGAAAATCGCAGTCGATAAATTGGTGCATCCCTAATTTCCTGTTGCTGAATTGCTTAATTCTTTGTTCAAGTGAGGCTCATAAATTCAGTTCTTGGGGTATAGATACTATTTTGACTGTTTTTCTGGACCCCCTCTTCCAAAAAACAAGAGAAAAGCCAATTATCTTCCTGTGAGTTTGTTTGAAAACATGGTAAAAGTGTAGTTTAATATGTGGAATCCAACATGTGAAGATCTAAAGTAATGGTAACAAAAAGCACAAAGCAAAAAATAGATAATTTAAGGCATCTTGGTAATTGGTGAAATATATGTAGACAATTTAAGGTATTTAATATCTTGGTGTTAAATGCCAAGATATTGTTGTTTGTATTTCCTACATATATAAATAACAGTGAATTAGATGTTACCGCAAGACAAGAATTCTGGTTTACCTTTTGTTTTGTCATTTCCACATCACAGCATATGACATTACTATCATGCAGTCAACATATATCCAAAACTATATATGTTTTAGAATTTCCAAAGCCTTATATTTAAAACCTGAACCTTACTTCACGTTGCCTTTTTTTGCTGCATTAGCTTTGTGCATTGCATAGAACTGGGAAAACCATCAGCAGCAGAAATGGGAACAACATAAAGATCTAAGGCTTCTGGAGGACACAAATGCAAATATAATCCAGTTATGACTCACATAATCCTTTTGACAGTTTCGTGTCGAGATATGTGTTCGTTTGCCTGGATTTTGAAGGGTGAGGGGAAAAAAAGAGAAGTGTGTTATAAAGATTAGGGGTAAGAGAGCATTCAGGAAAGAGCGGGTAAGAGGCATGTATATCAGTAATTTTATAAACATGCCGTTAATAAGGAATCAAGAAGAGCAGACAGATAAAATAAGTTAGGAAAAGTATTGTAGACCTGTGGAGTTGAGTCTGGGCAAAGATGTAACAGGAAGAGTGTCTAGGGAAGCTTGTAGGAACAGAGTGTGCACTGGAGGGAACAAGGAGAGAATGGAGGGGGAAAGGTAAGAAGTAGGGTAATCTGTGGGGGATAACAAGCACTGCCCTCTTTCCTGCTTAGCTATGTGTGCTTTGTTTTGGAAACTTGCATATTAGCATATGCTGAGCCAGCTCAATGGAACACACAGACATTCTGTGGGCATAAGAAAAAGTGTGGGAAACCTTATGGCTTTTTGGTTTGCTGCAAAGGTTGTGGTTTTAGTGCTTATGTCAGCACAATGCAGGAATGGTGGATGAAGGACTGTGCCACCACAGGTTACTGTCGGATGAAATGAAAGGATGTAATGTCCTGTGTGCTGCTTAGACATCAGGCCAATACGAAACACACTCACACATAACCAGCTTGCAGGGAGACAGAACAAGCTTACCAATGAGAGTCACTGAGGGTGCAAATCTGACCACTGATCACTCGAGATAATCTACAACTTATACTGCATTCTGTTTGTTATAGTTCTGTTAATATTTTATTTAAAGTATTAACTGATTTTAATACTGCAGTTAATACTCTGCAAACAAAACAATTTCCCTCTCTGAAAAGGGAAATTGTTTTGTTTTACTGCTACATGCAGTTTGATCAGTTTTTAAGAAGTTTAATATGGCCGAAATGAGTTTTCCCTGTTGGGTGTCTGGCCTGGTCCTGGCCTGGGAGACGATTTGGATCCTAGTCCAAGCCCCTAGTGAGTCGCATCAAAATTGATTTAATGTGACTCACTAGGGGATGATTTGATTCATGATTCAATTTGATTCAGTTAAAGTCGAAAAAATCACTGAAAAACTAATACTGCAAATAATAGAAACTAATCCTAATTTGGTTTATTAGTAAAAATTTGAATATTTACTTTAAGAGTAGAACACAATTCAATTACATTAATCATGTAATTTTTATGTTATGCAGACATCTGCTCTATAAGGGGGTTTGAAATAATTTGTGCATTTAAAGAATGGCAAAATCAATATATCACAGGGAGTTTTTCTAAAGACCTAATCAGGTCTAGGCAGCGCTCACACACACAGACATAGCTCCCTCCTACAGATTGCTTTCTTCTGTTCTGTTGTTGGGGCTGCATGACACTAGAAAGTCTTACTGTGACGATATTAAATATTTTGATGATCATATCATTTGCCATATGTTCCAGTCATTTTGGGCTCATATGCTGCCGTTAGACTCTGTGTGGCTGGCTGAATATTACATTAGATTAAAAAAATGTGGTTTCAAACTGGAGTTAATTGAGTTTTTGTGCTCCAAACAGTCCTTTCTGATGTGAATATTGCACACGCTGGCTTTGCGATTGTGGTCCATTGTGCAGCCATGGCTTGAAACATCCTCTTCATCTGCCTCACCTCCATCTTTACCTTCAGGGATACACCAGGAACAGCTTTATGCTGATCCTGATACTTAGTGGGTTGGATGAACCCTAAACGTACCACTTCCCTCTGGAAGTGACTTTTGCCCGTGTCCACATTAATGAAGAAAAGTGCTTCCTCCTCCCTTGATCCATTCCCCTGAAGCCTTCTGCTGTTGTTTCCCTCTTCTGGAGAGGGAGTGAGCATGACTTGAGACATTCTGTGTGGGCTTTGCCTTGCTTCACTGCTGGGACAGAGGCATGTTTGTCCTGGTTGGCGACTTCAGCGGGCTGACCTACTGGTGAACAGTGACTTTGTTGTAGTCTTCAGCCTGTCCGACTTTCTGAAGCACTGACTGACCACTCTACTATCTGCCCCTCAACCAAGAGAGGACAAAAGACAGTGGCTGTCCTGTTGTCCTCTCCATCCGTACTGGGACTCAGTGACTGCTCTCTTCACACCCTGTTCACAACAAATTACACATTGACTAACTATCAGAATCAACTGTGGCTCAATCATAATCAGAAGCACTGAAATGCATGAATCGGTTTCTGACACACTGAACCAAAATGTTGCAATTTTGAAGTTTTTTTATTATTATTACTCACAATAAAATACAGAAATGTAGAAGGTCATTTCATCGACTGTTCCATTGTCTGAGGTGTCCATCAACACTTACTACCCACTCAACACCTTTTCAATTGTACTTGAACAGTAACCAACTACATGCTTACTAAATACATAGTTGTATTGAAGACAAGTTGCTCAAGCTAAAAAGAGAACTTAAGAATTAGAAAAAGGGGATGCATCCGCACACACACACACGCACACCCCCACAGGTGTTTTCAGATGCACTCTGTTGGGCTGCAGTCATATGGAGTGAAAATAGTCTCAAAAGATTTGTAACTCGTAAAAAGGATTTGTAACTCGTGTGGAAAAAGATTTGTGCGTGAAAAATAGATTTGTAACTTGTGTAAGCATCAAACCTTTTCTTATGGCTACAAATGTTTAAAAAGTACGCACGAGTCACCAGACACACACACACAAAACTGCAGTTACGTACAGATCCAGTTACGAGGCCACAACTACTTAGAGACTCATTTCACGCCTCCCTGAATTGTGTGTAGATGGTGCGTTCACATGCTAGTAAAAGCTCGGTCATCTGAGTTTATTTTGGAAGGGTTTTTTTCCATAGTTCAACACGTATTTCCCTCTCTGCTTATCTCGTCTCGTGGCTAAGACATACTTTTGTGAAAAATATATATGTCATTAGACCCACATCTACTTTTTAATATCGTAATATTGTTTATATATGAATCCACGTTTGTGACCTGTACAACTGTAATTACATGAGTAAAAGATTCCACCACTAGGTGGCGGAAGTTTATTCTGCTCTGGCTGGGAGAAGCGTTCAGTCAAACACTCCATAATGGCGGGTCGGGTCGGAACCAGTAATCGTGGTCGTGGTCTACCCTCAGAAGTTAGTGGATGTTCTGGATGGCTCTACCTGCAGCCGAGTTCTCCTGAGGTTCGGGACATGCGGTTCTGGAGGCGTAGCTGCAGGGCCCTGTTCCAGTGTTAAACCCGTCAGTTCGGTCACCTTGTCTCGGTTCCGAGACTTGATGGACCCATCCCTCAGAGTTTTACCTGCAGCCGAAATATCGCCTTAGTTCTGATTTAGTTTGGATCACTCAGATCTGTGACCCGGACTCTCCAGAACCCATTATTATCCCGTTTACTTGTAAAATTAGAGGTTCTGTTAGTGCGGTTCGGCGCTGACAGGTCCGTTCTGCCGCTGCAAATGGCAGAAGTAAGTGGATGTTAAAACTTGCAAGTTTTACCCTCAGAAGTAAGCGGTCTACTTACCTTACTTCTGAGGGTAGACCACGACCACGATTACTGGGCCGACCCGACCCGCCATTCGGGAGTGTTTGACTGAACGCTTCTCCCAGCCAGAGCAGACAGTTTTATTGAGAATAATTTAATCATATAAAGTACTTTTTGAATAAGTTATAGTGGCTTGTCAAAGTCTAAAACTTAAGAAAGAGAATAATTTGTGATGCATTATTGGTTTCTTTTCTCTTGTTTTGTCTGCAGGCTTTTAAGGAGATGCTGTATGCTGCACAGGACCAAGCTCCATCCATTGAAGGTATTGCTGACACACACAGTCCAACTAATCATAACCCTTACCCAATATATAGCTATTGTATTGTATGAATAATTGTAACCTCAAACGCCTTAATTCACACCTTAGTCTCCAACCTGCAGATGTGATTTTGGGTCTAATTGGAACCAGTATATATATACAAGACACAGATCTTATAGAAGTACTTAAACATTTATGCAAAAAAAATTACGTCTCATCATTGGTGTTGTTTCATTACATATAATACAGGACACTATTAAATACAAATATTTCCATTAGCAATCACTGCAGTATTCTCCTCGGCCAAATTAAGTTGCAGCATCACCATTTGTCATTATGGAAACACAGCACTGCGTTCTGTTGTGACCTTTAACCGACTGCAGTAAGGCTGGCATGGAAAATACAGACCTGTGTCTGGCATTATAATGTGTCATTCTCTCTCACTTGTTTTTTTTTATTTTTATTTTTAACATGTACTACCTCAACTTGAGTTATTCCTTAATGATGTATTTCTTGTAAAGTTACACCACCAGTAGACATAGAATCATCTAAATGAAGCATTTCATGGACTAACCTGTAATCGGGGCTCTTTTTTGGGTTTAGTTACTGGCCTGTTTGTACTAAATAATACTTCTCATCATGGCATGTCTATGTCACCTTTAACTGGTATCTTCATTTGACAAAGCATGCTTTTTGTTGTTAAATGATCTCATCTTTGTTAGACATGACCACACACCATCAGCGTGTGTGTCTGAAACGATTACTTCCTTCTTATTTTCAGGCTTTCTATATATTACTTTCATTCAGATATCATGTTTAAGTGTTAATTTAGATTGTATGTTTATGCTGCGACCAAATAAAAAGACAAAAGAGAGTACAGAAATGGTGTGAGGCTTAATTATAAGAGCAGAAGAAATCGGTGGATTCAGATTCCAGTGATGGCAGTTTCTATATTTAGCTAAAAATATAAGTTGAAGGAAACATCATGAAACTTTTAGTTTCATGGTGCTTGCTTTTCAATCATCTTCTAGCTGAACTTTATCTAAAAACATGTTAAAATAAATAATTTTCTGCAAATATCTACATCATATACATAGACAAACTTTATTGTCATTCAACTGTAAAGTTAAAATTTACATATTAAGTGAAATTTAGTTGTAGTACTCCAATAATAATAAAATAAATTAGTAATAATAAAAAGTATACAATATATACAATAAAAAGATTAATGGGAGTTTAGTAGTCATATACAAGAAAATGTATCCATCATCCGTTTGCAAAAGTTGTATGCTTTTCTTACTCATTAAGCCAAAAATAGAAATAAAATATTTGTTCTTTCAAAATTGCAAAACATTTCATATTGCACATATTTATCAAAAATAAAAATAAAAATCTAAGGTTATGTGACATCTGCAACCCTGTAATAAGGCCTGAACATCAAAGGTAGTGAGAGTGCCCCTATTGGCTAAGTATGTTATTGCACTGCAGAGACTGATTTGATGGTAATGGACTTATAATGGCCTGCTAAATTTTTGATATAAACATTTATTTGACATTTTCAAAATGTGCAGTATGTAGTGCTGGTGTAGTGACAGAAATGACCAGGTCACATAGTTAGATGCTACTGTCAGACTTGTAGGTTGTACTTAAATTGTCCATTGAACCTTTTTGTAAAATACTTGTTCTAATGTGTCTTCACACATCCCAAACTAACTGCTCATCGTTCCAATTGGTGACTTTCATTTTTTTTTCTTTTTTAAAAAAAAGGAGAAAAAAAAACAATGAATTTAGTAATTTGTTGAAGCTGAATTACTGCAACTGAGTACTTTACTCTGTTCTTTACTGCACTCTTCAGTGCAATTTGTCCAACCTGTAGTAATGGCCAGAAAAGGTGGTCCTTGTGTTTTCTTACTTTAAATACCCTGGCAAGCTGGCAGAGACAGACTATAATCACTACACCACATAGAGGATCTGCAGGAGTAGCTGACGCTGCCTGGCTCAGTGAAGCCAGGCTTGGTAACCTGGTTAAAGTGGCGGATAAGAGTTGAGGGAGGGCTCAGCTTGCTGCGTCTGGACTTTAACGGGCAGGTGCTGAATAAGGCAAACCAGTCTCTCTTCACAACACTGTGAGAAGGAGTGCAACATATACTGCTGTGGAAGATGTAGCGCTGTTGTTTGAGAGGTGTGTGTGGATACAAACATAACAAAACCACGTGACTGCACATCGACTGTTCTGCATCAGATGAAGTATGTTGAGTTTTAACGTTGCCAACAATATTCACTAAGTTCAAGTCTGAAATAATTCTGAAGAAAAATGGCTTGAACATAGTAAAATGTTCTGTCTGACATTCATGAGATGCTCTTAAGATATTTGCACCTATAATGTAGATTTTTTTGTATCATTATTTCACTTTTTTATTTTTTTAGGAGGTTTTTAAGTTGAACTTTCAGCTCATTGATGCACTTTAAAACTGCAGAGTAACTTTTATAAAAAATATGTTTTTACATATTTGTTCAAACTGTCACCATTTCGTGACTGAGGCTGTTGAAAACGATTATTTTAGTAATCGAGTTTTCTATTGGTTATTCTGACAATTTATTGATCATCAAATAAAAACTTTGACGAAATAAACTAAAACTACAACTAAAACCACAGCAGCTTTTATACCAAGGTACAGCCTTGATGTTTTTTATAAACTGGTGAGGCCCTGCAGAAGAGGAAATCGGTTAAATTCAGGTGTAAAAAAAACAACTGTTTTTTTTGCTTGTTTGTTTTTAAAAAAAATAAAACTAGTCCTTATCTGTGGATTAGCTGCAGCCTTGTGTTGTTGCTGCTGATTACTGCAGAAATTTGGGTAAGAGTAAAAATGGGTGTTGCTAAAAAATAAACCTAAAAACCCTCAATTTTAAAATGGAAAGTATAGGCTGTTACTGAGACAGACATGTCATAATGATGATAATGATGATGACATGTGCTGAGACAGAGAGTGAAAACAGCAGAATAAGGCCAAAAAGGGATAAGAAGATTACTGTCTTCTGACTGTGCCAGCTGTTTGTGTACTGCAGGGAAGCCTGGCAGGGAGTGGTCGGCGCACTCCAATTGACTTAATTTGGTGTTTTGTCTAAAAGAGTCCAAGTTAGAACACTGTGAATCACTTAGTCTGCACGGTGTGACTCAAAACCACCTGCTCACGATGTTTGGAAGCTGTTGATGAGACACAGTTACAAAAGATCATCAGAAAACATTGTTACTGGTAATTTCTTAATAGTTTAGGTATTTAAAAAAGAAGGAAACAAGAATTAATTTCTTTGAAATGTTATGTGAAAGACCAACATAACGTGGTGTACAATTGTAAAGTGGAAAAACACGTATACATGACTCAAAACATTTTTTACAAATAAAAACACCACACTTAAAAAAACTTTAAAGTGTGGTGTGCAAAACTATTCACCGAGTGCAACCAGTTTCCTTCAGGAGTTTCCTGATGTCTGCTAATGACCGAACAGAGTCCACATGTGTGTAATCTAATCTCAGTAGAAATCCAGCTGCTCTGTGACGCCTCAGAGGTTCAGAGAATATTGAGGAGCAAACAGCATCATGAGGTCCAAGGAACACAGCAGACAGGTCAGGGAGGAAGCTGTGGAGAAGTTTAAAGCAGACGTAGACTGTAAAAAGATTTCTCAAGCTTTCAACGTCTCACAGAGCTCTCTTCAATCCATCATCTGGAAATAGAAAGAGTATGGAACAACCGTAACAAGACAAGGCCGCCCACCTAAACTTCCAGTTGAACAAGGAGAGCTCTGATCAGAGAACAGCCAAGAGGCCCATAGTGACTCTGGAGCAAAGGCAGAGATCCACAGCTCAGAGGAGGAATCTGTCCACAGGACAACTATTAGTCATCACTGCACAAATGTGGTCTTTCTGGAAGAGCAGCAGGAAGAAAACCATTGTTAAAAGAAAGCCATAAGAAGGCCAACTATCCATCTATCTGACTGAATTTGAGCTGTTTTGCAAAGAAGAATTGGCAAAAATTTCTGTCACTAGACGAGCCTAGGTAGAGACAAACCCTGAAGACTAGCAGCTAGAATTGCAGCAAAGGAGCTGCAATTCTAGCTGGCTCATCGTCTTAATGGTTGTTATTCAGAACAGGACGAGTCCAAACTGCAACAAATGTTCAGGTCTGCTGTGAACATCATCATGGCTCACCTTCCATCCAGGACTGCTGCAGGTTTAGAGTCAGGAAAATCGAAGCAAACATCTCTTCAGACACACAACCTGGACACAAACTGCTTAGACTTTTACCTTATGCTTATTTATAAAAACAACACAGTATCAGCTCTGTCTGCTAGTTTACCATTTAATCAGCAACTTCTCAGCATATGGTTCGATCCCTATGCAGATGGTCAGATGCTCCTACTGACCATTGTGTGAATCACAGGCTGTTCCATTTTTATTTTCTGTCTAACCTGATAATCCACCCTGGGATTGTATCACTCTGACATTTCTATCATCGCCATCTCTATTTATTCCTAATTTCAACATGTCTTTCATCTGTCTCCACCTCAGAGACACCAATGATCAGTTGTGTCTGGAAAAAGGATTCCTGTATAGTCGTCCTCCTCACAAGAGATAATGTTAAAGTGACTGGTTTCCTTATTGGGTTGGTCAAAATGATGAAGCCAGCGCAGCAGTACTGCCACAGTCATCCAGTTTCTTAAACCACAGTTTCTCTGAATTACCAAAAAAAAAATGAAATCCAACTGTCAGTGGGTAATACATGTTTTGGATGCTTTAGTGGTGATTTTAAAGACATTGTTGAGCCAGACATCTTGTTTACTGTCCAATTAGAGATCTTCCCTCTGATTGACTCTGATTATACACTTTTTGCTAACTGACATGTTATTGAAACCCCAAACAGATCTTCCACCAGACAGGATGATGCTGTGTACCTACAGATGTACAGGAAAAAGCAGCGTTCTGTGTTTAGGTCGCTCAATTTATTTGTCAACTACAAGATAAAGATACATGGAAGCAGTGGACAGGGTTCATTTAGTAAAGGATTTTTATTGAGGATGCTAGACACACCGAGCAGAGATTTGTGGCTATTTGTTTTAAGAGATTGCTTAAAACATAAAAAAACAAAACAAAAAAAACCCATTAACATCAAACTGCAGCAGGTACAGTTTTCTTGTTAATCTTATCTTATTAATATAATTTTTCAATGATTAAAAAGATGTTATTTAGCCATCTTGGTAGAATATCCATTAATATTGTTATTTTCAGTTGGAACAAAACCCTTTTTGTTTTTTCCACAAGTAAATAAAGTCTTTGGGTCATTCTCATGTGTTGGTATATATTGATATTTATGTCAAAACATGCAGAATGTTTTCAAAGACTCAGAGTTCCTGCATGTGCGGCAGATTAAGCCTGCATCAGCATATTTCAGTTAGAAATTACTTCCTGATTTTTCTATTTGCAGAAACCATTTTGTGTCTTTGTCCCTTTGTCCTCCTGCTATACTGCAGTGAAAGCATTCATACAGTATGTCCTTCGTATGCTGTAAAGGTTTTATATTAAATGGTCTCCTGACTTTCATAAACACACATTATTTAAAAAAAAAAAAAAAAAAAAAAAATATATATATATATATATATATATAGTGCATTTTCTCTCTCTCTCTCTCTCTCTCTCTATACACACACACACACATATATATATATATATATATGGGTGTAAGAAAATGGATGGATGGATGGATATTCAAGTGCCTGTTATTGTGGTAGACCTGTCTGCTGTCTCACCACTCCCCCTGGTGGTTGAAAAACAAAATAAAGGGTTTTTGTATTGAGTAGTTTTTCCAAGCCCCAGGGAGTCGTAGTACATTAGTTCCACCTTCTGTGTCCCTTTGACAGTTATAGCTTAGTAACTACATGGAGTGGATGAAGGCAAATTTTCCTTATTGGTGTAACAAATTGCTTTATTTTATTTTTTGCAGTCACAGATGATGATACAGTCAAGAGGTATTATGCCAAGTTTGAGGAGACGTTTTTCCAGACCTGTGAGAAAGAGCTGTCCAAAATCAATACCTTCTATTCTGGTAATTCCAGCAGTACTGTACTATGAGGCAGAACTTCCTTCTACATGTTTAAGTCACTTTTGCTTCCTCCCCAACAGAAAAGCTGGCCGAGGCTCAGCGACGGTTCGCCACCCTGCAGAATGAGCTGCAGTCATCGCTGGACGCCCAGAGGGAGAGCTCTGGGTTGGGCCTCAGAAGAAGGAAAACCGTGTTTGCCCTTTCACAGAAAGAGAGATGCAAACATAGAAACATTAAGGATCTGCAGCTGGCCTTCTCCGAGTTCTACCTCAGCCTTATACTGCTGCAGAATTATCAGGTAGATGATAATTCAAGTTCAAGTATCAGCACATTACAGTGGCTCTTTTGAGGTTTTATTGGATAATTTTAATTTATAATAAAATAAATTTTGGAATAAGAGCATAGCACAGTGTTAGTAGTGTTCCCTCTCAGCATATCCCACTTGCGGCCTTACTGTGATCAGTTTCCATGTTCTCCCTGTGCAGGCAGGGATAGTCGTCTCTCTACCACAACGTTTAATTAGCCTCTCTGAAGTTTCTCTTACTGCAGGTATTTGAGCACACTTGGCTCTCTTGCTGCATTCCAGTTGTGGAATGCAGCCAGTGCCTCCAGTGACAGCTGGAGGCACTGGCTGCATTCAGCTGTCACTATGACCCACCTTGTGGGTCAGATCTGATGGATGGACAGGGTGTGATGTTAAATTGCAGTCGCAATTTAGACAGCTGTGCTAACATTATGCCTCACCTGTGTCTATTGACCTGTGGTTGGTGGGCTTCACTGACTCACTGTTCCTTCCTTGTCAGAACTTGAACTTCACAGGATTCAGGAAGATTCTCAAGAAGCATGATAAGATTCTGGAAACCTCCAAGGGGGCAGATTGGAGGGTGACCCACGTTGAAGTGGCTCCATTTTATACATGCAAGAAGATCACTCAGCTCATCTCTGAGACTGAGGTGGAAGTCACACACACACCGCAAAGTTAACTAGATGAATAGTCATGTGTAAGAAAAGTTTTAATAGAACAATGTTCTCTTATGTTTTGGTCTGTGCTCACTAGGCTCTGGTCACAACAGAGCTGGAAGGTGGCGACCGGCAGAAGGCCATGAAGAGGCTGAGAGTTCCTCCACTGGGAGCTGCACAAGTCAGTCACTCAGCCTGCACTTCCTGTTCAGAAGAACGTTGATCTGTTGCTCCAAGTTAATCAGAAAACAAAATGGTTCCTGTTGTTACTGTTAAAAATAAATTTCTATTGTTTGAGATTTTTTTTATATTATCCTATCATGCAATGGTGCTCTGTAGCACAACCACACAATCTGACACCATAGAGCAATCTTTTATCTTAAAATAAGAGAATTAAAAATCAAACGTATAAGAAACATTGCTATTCATAGATATAGACAAAAGATAGTTCAATTTGTCACTCATTATACTCGGAGGTTAGAACTGTCAAGTTCTGAAGTGTAAAACTGTGATGCTAGCTGCAGTGTGATGCTAGCTGCAGTGTGATGCTAGCTGCAGTGTGATGCACCAAGTCTAACATGCTGGTAGACGTCATGCTGTTGGCTGTGTCCAGGCTCCAGCCAGTAAGACTCTGTCTCTGATTTCACTGGTTCAAGTGGAATAACCGTAGTTGATAATGAATTTAACAAGAAGGCCAATCAAATAATAAAATCAGTTTCTGCCAGTCTGTTCAGTCTGACCAAATAAACCATCTATTATACATATAATATTAATTTGGATTTATTTGTGTATAGACCTTTCCAAGCTTGTCTGCTCCATGCTGTGCTCACCAGATCTGAATGTAATTCTTTGAGCCAGTGCTTCCAGTTCCACAAGTTGTAGTTGTTTGTGATGGTGCAGATTTAAGAAGTGTGTGTGTGTGTGTGTGTTTGTGTTCACAGCCTGCTCCAGCGTGGACCACCTTCAGAGTGGGACTTTACTGTGGAGTATTCCTCGTCTTGATTGTCACTGTAGTCATTACAGGTATAACACGCACACACGACACAGTAACACACATGCTCGCACACGCAGTCAGACAGAAATGTCTACTATGAAAAGTTGACTCAGTTTTTACTTCATGGAATTTGACATTGTCAACAAGTTATTTTTATTATAGGTAACACTGTTGCTTGAGGGAACATATGAATCAGTGTGTCTGATAAATAGATTTTCTGACTCTATGTAGACTTGCATATTAGCTGCCTTTAGTTGGAACAAAATGGCTACAAATCTCTCTCTGCACAGAGAGAGCTGTGCAGAGCTCTTTCACAATATATACAATCTATATATTGTATATATAAATATATACAATCTATATATACAAGACTGTATATATAGATTGTATATATACAATCTTGTATATAAGATTGTATATCTTATATACTATCTTATATACAATCTTATATTGTATATAAGATCTTATACAAAGACCTTAACGTTCAAATCACTTATTACTCCACTGTAATCAATTATTGTGATCAGTTTCTTGTGTTCTTTCTGCTGCTAAATTTGTATTAAGCAGCTCAAATGGCAAATTGTTCTGGAGAATATGCAAAGGTTAGTGGTGCTTCTGCTCGGTTCTCCTATGGGTTGTTGTGTTTCATTCAAGAAGTTCAACTTCTTGTCAGTTAGATAATTTATCTCAGTTCACAAAGTATTCAGGTAGCTTTCTGGGTTTGTTGCATATAAAATTCTGGAGTCTGTAGTGTAGAGAACATTATTTATGACTGATTTGATTCTTTTAAATCTACATGGGTGACTGAATGTCAATTTTGCTATTTGTAAGCCAGGCTGCCAGCTTGCCAGGTCCCTCTTGAAAAAGGAGATTGCGAATATCAACAAAGATTTTTATCTAGTTAAATAAAGGTTATTATTATTACAAACGTGTTCTACGGATATCTATAAAGCCACAACTTAAAGATGTTGAAAAAATAGGAATTTTCTGATCAGGTGTTATTTCCCTTAAAATGTCCAATTCACTTAAGAATAGTTTAAACCCTGGATTTTAACTATAAAAACCAGATTTTCAGAATTTCATCCCTATTAATTTATGCCAGATGAGGTAGTATGAAAACTGTTATATTGAAGAAATGAAATGACATCAGACTTACAAGGCCTGATGTCAGGCCTTGTAAGTCTGATGTCTGAAGGACACTCGTAGTCGCTTTACATGAAATCAGTCATTTCCATTCACACACACATTCATATTATGTTAGACTATAAACCGGATCATTTAGTGCCCATCACGTTTATAATCTAACATGACAATGATGAATATCAATCATCGTTCTTATGTTATCTTAGTGATAAGTTTAACAATAGCACAGTTTGTATTGTGCAATTAAGAAAATTCAGTTCAGTTTTTTTATACAGTGCCAATTCACAACGGATGTTATCTTCATGCACTTTACAAAAAAAAGTCATTTCAATTCAGTCGCCTCTCCGTCCATCATCCAACACACATATCACCCCGAGGAGTCGGGAGGGGTGCTGGTGCCCGACTCCAGCTGTCAACGGGTGAGAGGTGGGGTCACCCTGGACAGGTCACCAGTCCACCGCAGGGCAACGCAGAGACACACAGGACAAACAACCACACACACACACTCCGCACTTTTGTGCTTACGGTTTGACTTACCCTGATTACATCACAAGACGGCGTTTAACCCAGTTACTACAGACGAAAACACAGACACTCTGCATTCCAGTATTCTGTGAGAAATAATTAAAAGCTTTTGAACTACTGTGAAAGCACTTTAGTTCATCTTTTTAAATCATCTCAGTGGCTTTACTGTGTCAGTGACACTGTGAGCTCAGTTTATTATTTACATTTTAAAAAGCAGGATCACCCTGAATGTATTTATACTACGGACACAGGTTCTCTGGATTAATACTTTTACACCACAACATATTTAGTAATGTGACCTCTTCTTTCTTCTTCTGCTGTTGTGTCACATTTATCCCAACAGGAGCCGTGAAGATTGATGGTTCTAAAGTCTGGCCTGTGGTCAGGATCTACAGAGGAGGCTTCCTGCTAATAGAGTTTCTCTTCCTTTTAGGTGAGTGCACACTAACACACACTCACTGCATGGACTTTTTAATCACTTTTTAGAATCATTTCTCAACAAATGGTTGTTGCACTGAAGCCTTACACCCTCACTTATACTGCTGTGTCATGTTTCCATTTAAGTAGATTTTATAATTGAATTTTTTGTGCTCGTTTGGTTTTCTTTCATAAGACATACAGATGCACCAATCAGAAGTTCTTGACCAATTTCAAACAGACAAATTCATGTCAGAGAATTCTCTCTGACAAAGCACTATAGAGCTTTAGAAATAGAAGTGATTTTCAAAACACGCTGATGTCATGTATGAGACCAAAATTATGAATAAAAGGCTATGATTTTATTCTTTTCTCATCTTTTAGGGATCAACACCTATGGCTGGAGGCAGGCAGGGGTTAATCATGTCCTCATATTTGAACTTAATCCCAGAAATAACCTCTCCCACCAACATCTGTTTGAGGTGAGAACTCTCTCTCTCTCTCTTTCTGACACACACAGTCAGTGCCTGTATTAATGCGTTGGATGAGCTGAGTCTCTCTGTATGTGTTGGATTGTTCGCTGACTGAACCAGTCTTTATGTTTGGCTGCAGATTGCCGGCCTGTTGGGGGTCCTATGGTGCGTTAGCTTGCTGTCAAGTCTTTTCTATTACGACATCAAGATTCCGATGCAGGCCAACCCTCTGGCTCTGTATGGCGTGTTCTTCCTGTTTCTCATCAACCCGTCAAAAACCTGCTACTACAAGTCCCGCTTCTGGCTGCTCAAGCTGCTGGTAGGGCCTTTCAATCACAATACAATGTCTTCTCATTTAACAATTTATTCATCAACACTGCTATGCATTTTTTATGATGCGTTACCATGCCAACAAGGTTTTATTTTTCACTTCTGTGGTGCACCTGTTTAATCAATTAATCAATCAAATTTGCACACTTCAGCAACAAGGCAGTTCAAAGTGCTTTACGTCATAAAAACACAGAAATCAACAACTGAAACATTATATTTTGTCAAGTGCCGTCCTTACGCACCACAACTACCAACAGTATTTTAAAGTCTGTTCTCTCAGTGAAGGACTTTAGAACTGGCTGATGTCCTCTATCTTCCTGGTTTTAGTCAGAACTCCAGCAGCTCCGTTCTGGATCGGCTGCAGCTGGAGGGTTGATTTTTT
This sequence comes from Phalloptychus januarius, assembly GCA_902982915.1. Lineage (NCBI taxonomy): Eukaryota > Metazoa > Chordata > Actinopteri > Cyprinodontiformes > Poeciliidae > Phalloptychus > Phalloptychus januarius. The sequence continues at coordinate 261,938 of CADWAE010000466.1, read as the reverse complement.
TAGGCAGACCTGTAAAGACACTGCTGCAGTAATCAATGCAATGAACACATTGATGAGTTTCTCTACACATTGCTGAGACATTAGTCCTTTATTCCTGGAAATGTTCTTCAGGTGGTAAAAGGTCGATTTTGTAACAGTTTAGCATCTTAAAATACGATGCTACGATGCCAGAAGTCTCTGGGATTTGAAGTACGACCCCAAATCCCAGAGAAGTTAAAAAGAAGCTTGATGGATACAGAGCAGGACTAAGGAGCAGAGAGAGGTGGCGAAAGTTTAAACCAGCTTTTCTATCGATCAGAATGGGCAACAATCATATCCAGTACTCCAACAGTCAGACACAGATTCAGAGTAACTAAACCCAAATCAATTTGTTTGCAGATAAACTGTCTAAATCTGGTTCTTTCTCTATCTTTATGTATAAATTCTGATATTTTTATGTTTAATTCTACACTATTTCCCAAACATATTGCAGAATTAAGCAACTTAATTGTTCTTGAGTATATTTTTGGCTATTCTTCCCACCTCTGCCTATGTTCCACCCCTCGCTGGTTATCTAGTGCCAGGAATAGATCCACTTTTCTTTCAGCAGAAGTTGGGCTCACTATTGCTTTTTCACATATTTAAAAGAAGTCTTTATTTTCCCAAAGAAAGAGAAAAGAGTCAGGGAGGAGACATTAGACCAGAGGCAGCAGCAGGGCGATGAAGCAGGGTCTGCTCAGGTAAGAGACATTAGAACCAGGCAGCAGTCTGTACCGGGTTTTTACAGATATTTCAGAATCACATGCCAAAGTATCTTTTGTCTGAATAGCTAGTATAAGTGGCATACTGTTCCCCTTTCAGTCAGTTTGTCTCTTACATCGTTGTCTGATTTTGCATTTATAGAAACACACTTCAAAGATCAGGCACATTAATTTCTGAGATGTTTGAGCTAAAGTTTATGCCGATCATAATTGCTCATCATTCTCTGGTGACTCATCTAAACCGTTAGTCATTTTTGTTTATTTTATATTCATAAACAACTTGGTTATTTCATTTTACATGAAGATTTATTTATATTAATAAAAAATCCTCTGGAGCCGGATCTGACAGTGGCTTGTGGCTGCGGTAGCTGTTGGTTACAGCGGTACAGTTAGTTAGCTTCAGTTACTCCCAAGAAATCTGTGAAAAAAAGTAGAAGTAGAAAAAAAACTGGCAACAGTTTTTTCCCTTGTACTAAGTCAGTATGTGAGTTGTATAAATCTTAAAATATTTTTAATTCCCAATGTTCCAGCAGCAGGTAGCGTTCTCTACCTGCACAAATGCATTTCTTATGCATGTAGTTATTTATTAGATGCATCAGTCTTGGAATTAATAAGTTCTGATTTTGAAAACGTTTGTCACTTTTTATTTATACGCTGGCTTTCTGAGAATCTCATGTCCACTGATTGTTTTTTCCACATTTCATCATGTTACAAAGCAGATGAATATTTTTGAAGGGACAGTGAACTGGACCTGTAGCAGTGACTGTTGTCCCGTCTGGCTTCCTCCACAGTTTAGAGTGGTGACGGCTCCGTTTCATCATGTTGGATTTGCAGACTTCTGGCTGGCCGACCAGTTAAACTCTCTGGTGGTGGTTCTGATGGACCTGGAGTACATGATATGTTTCTACAGCTTTGAGTTGGAGTGGACAAAAAAGGAAGGGCTTTACAGTGACACAGGTGAGATGAACAGAAAGGTCTTTTGTTAGAAAAGTGTCTGGCTGATGCTGATAGATGTGTTTGTGTTCAGAAAGCGTGTGTAACACCTACTCCTACGGTGTGCGGGCGGTCATCAAGTGTCTTCCTGCGTGGTTCCGATTCGCTCAGTGTCTGCGGCGCTACCGGGACACCAAGCGGGCTTTTCCTCATCTGGTTAATGCCGGGAAGTACTCCACTTCCTTCTTCGTCGTCACTTTCTCCGCCCTGTACAGCACACAGAAAAGTAAGGCGTTTACTTCTACACATCTGGTTTTAGTAATGAGATAAAGTCTTCCTACGGTCTGGAGAAACTAGAATGTGATGGTCCTAGTTTCTGGAAAAACAAAATAGAGTTCTTATTTCCTGTCCAATGTTTAAATACTTAATCCATCCTTCTGTGAGCACAATCATCCAACCATCACATTGTCTGTTTGTCCATCCATCCGTCTGTATGCCCATCTGTTTGTCCCAGGCATCCATCCATTCCATCCATTTGTCCCTCCATTCATACATGCACACCTACCTACAACAGTCTAGATAAGTGTTTCTCAACCTTTTTTGGCCCAGCGCCCCCCTATCCATTATCCAGGTTCCTCACTGCCCTCCATCAAAGACGATGTAGGATACCGGCATGAATATTAGTTTATTTATTGTTAATATTACTGTCATTATTGTAGATGTTTTAATTTTTATGGTTGTTTCTGTATTTATCATGGAAAATAATTTCCCAAAGAACAAAAAAGTCATGTGATTAGACAGGCGTCTACAAAAAAACTTAATGAATATTCAACTTAAAATCGGTAGACCTAACAGCAGCCAATCAGAGTGATTGAAATCTGATTAATTTTATTAATATGTGTAATTTTATGATGTTAAATCTAGCACAAAATGACCAGATAAAAGATGTGCAACAATACCAGTTTAAACTTTTAACTGAGATCTGCAACATTAAAACATGGATAGAGCTGCAGCTATATTAATCATAACTCTTCTTCTCTCCAGTGTTTCTGTGGTGCAGCTCTGTGCTGCCTTCAGGAGAATGGGACATCAGAGTATCAGCTATAAAATTTCACCCTCATGGTATTTACTGTGCAAACCAGAGCTTTCAGTGAAAAAACAAAACTTCCAGATCCTTTTAATCCCATACAAATATGGGACAGAAACATGGATTATATCTTTATATAGACCTGTCTATTGATTTATAGATTAATAGTTTTACTAAATATAAATTACAAAGAACAAAGCTGGTTCTTAATCAAATCCTAATGAATCAAATTAAAAGTGTCATGGAGTCACTGAGATTAACACTGACATGAAAAATAATATTGAAGAAATAAATATATCAAATCTACTCAAAAACATAAATAAGTGATAAGTTCCTTATTGTTATCATCAGTAAAATATATTTCTTCTTAGTACTAGATGTGGTCCCAACATTATTATTTTACCTTTTATCTGAAAACTGTGTCTGTTTGTTCTTGTCATATTCGAGTTCGTTCGTTGCTCCATCCTGGTTCTCCTGTGTCAGAGTTTTGCCCAATGTGCGCGTCGTTGTTTTTTTTTGTTTTTTGTGTCTGCCCTGCGATGCGAGGCGCCGGGAAGGACATCGATGAAGAGACTGACGTAAACCTTTTAAAACAACGGAAAAGATCCCGGCGCCTTTAATCTTATGATTAAAATCCAAAGGTGCTGTGGTTCTACCGGTTCATTCCGGATCACTTTCAGCACCGATGTTAACTCAATAAAACGACCTGACAGGTGAATCTCGCAGCAACGTCATCAGCCGGTGTAACGCTGAACTGATGCTAAGCTACCATTAGCAGGAGCGGAGCTAACAAGAAGCTAACAAAGAAAAGAAGAGCTGTCATCGATGCGGCTGCAGCCAAGCATGTTTTAATGTTACACAATACAGTTTTTAGCAAGTAGCTCAACGTCTAAACTGGTCTTGTTGTGCATTTAAGGTGTAAAGTTTACCTTCGACCAAACGCCCCCCAAAGGAATCCCAGCGCCCCCCTTTTGTAAAAATGTCCGCCAGCGCCCCCTGCCGTCCTCTGAACGTTCCCTTCATCTAGACCAGAAGCGCTGTCTAGATGAAGGAGACTTGTGGCTGTCCCACTCTGACATTAGAGATGTGTGATCTCCTCACACATACAGTGAGTCTGTATGAGGACATCACACAGTGAGTCCAGTGCAGAGGACACCAGTTCACTGTTTTTGGAGCAATTTGTTGCTGTCCTTAATGTCTGTGAGTTGGTGGGTCTTTACCTTCTAACTAACTGCCTGCTTTTTCCTCCACAGACTCTGAACCCGAACGCAAAATCTACCTATACTTGTACATTGCCTGTTTAATTGTAAGTTCTTGTTATACACTGATCTGGGATCTGAAGATGGACTGGGGCCTGTTTGACCGAAATGCAGGAGAGAACACCTTCCTACGGGAGGAGATAGTCTACCCGCAAAAGGTGAGCTTTAGCAGAGCGCTCTGGGATCTGCATTCACTCATGTAACTATCTACTGAGGTCTGTTTCATGTCCTCTGTCTCCTCAGGCTTATTACTACTGTGCAATAGTAGAGGACGTGCTCCTGCGTTTTGCCTGGGTTTTAACAATCTCGCTCACCACGTTTGAAGGCACGGCTGACATTCTGGCTACCCTGCTGGCTCCGCTGGAGGTTTTCAGGTGCAAAAAGGATTTGTCTTCCTAAAGCATCTCTTTGTTGTCTATTTCTTGTTTCTCTCTCATGCAAAACATGCTATTGATTTTCAGAAAAGATGTAAGCATTTTTTTAAAAACCCTTTGTCCAACATTAATTCACCACTAATCGGGGACATTGAGCAACATTAATTCTCCACCTATGGATCGTTTTCTAATTTCTAGACGCTTCGTATGGAACTTCTTCCGACTTGAGAACGAGCATCTGAATAACTGTGGTGAGTTCAGGGCGGTCCGAGATATCAGTGTGGCCCCTCTCAACGCTGATGACCAGACGCTGCTGGAGCAGATGATGGACCAGGAGGACGGAGTCAGGAACCGGCAGGGCAAGAAAAACTGGAAACGAAGCTACAGCATGAGTCTGCGCCGGCCACGGCTGGCCTCACAGTGAGCATCCGACCCGGATACGCAATCATAATATTTTGCTATATCATAACTCTAGTCTGTGTGAGTAGTGTATACAAGCCCATACATGCATTGCTTGTAGTCTTCCTCGGAATGTACCAATTAGAATTAAGGGGCCAATCTTCAGTTTTTGTGAAGTTTTGGTTTTCTGTTGTCATTTCATAAATGACCTTGTTGGCAGCAGTGGGTACTATTAACAAAAAGATTAGCTCTGCTAAAACTGAAGCACTAATCATAAACATTGGTTCAACTAAAGTCTTATACCAACATGATGTCTAGCAGAAGCCAGTGCTACTTTGCGGAAGCTAATGCTAAAGCGTTAACTTCTACTACGTTGAGATGTTTCAATGACAAAATGTGTAATATCTCCCTATAAGGGCCAAATGTATAATTGCACAACTATCACATTGATCGAACCGACCTCTCACTCCTAAAGGGGTCAGGATTAGTTAAACTTGTAGGTCTAAATAGATGTAATTTTCCTATTATCTGCTGTCTTCCATGTTCTTTCAGCAAATGGATGAGACAGAGCGTTTTGTGGTTTCACCATTAATTACCTCCCTTTGAAACAATTCTTAAAAGTTTGTTTTGTATTCTGCAGCTCATGTGACCAAACCAGCTGAGGAGATGAAAAGTTAAAACACTCTCAATTGTCTTGTACACGACCTCTGGTTTTCTAACCCCAATACAACTTGGGGCCACAGTTTTTAGCAAAGTTGAGCTGAATGTCCAGGAATGACCCAAGGTGACTTCAAAATAAGAAAATGAACATAAACGTCTAACTAGTTGGAAAAATAGCCAAACTAAAAAGCACAAGTAACTACGACAGTCAAGTAAATTTACACTTTAGAATTTATCTGGGAAAATTAATTTCGAGAAACTTAAGTGTACTAAATGTTTTCAAAAGTTATCTCTGCTTTAGCGAATTAGCGAAAGTGTTCAAACCACTGATTATTGGAATTGATCAATTTTTCTCTGAGATAAAGTTTCACATCTGACAGACAGCCACCTTGTTAGTAAGAAAAACAATTTAGAGAGACAATATTATTGTTAATTAAGCTAAATTCAGTCACAAATGGCCAGATGAATTACCCATTATTAATCTAATTATTAGTGGTGGTAATTATATAACTATTATGATTGTATTGGCATCAAATGTGTTAATCTTATTGTATAATTGCGTGTTTTCTATGTCTCCTTTCCACCAACAGATCAAAGACTCGTGACACCAAAGTTCTGATTGAGGACACAGATGATGACTCCTGACATCAGGCCACGCCCCTCGCCTGGGTCCAGAATTTATTCAAAGGAGGAAACTCTGCCTCCTAAGCTAGAGATTACCCAGCGAGCGGGCGTTGAGCTCAAGAACAGGACGAGGTTTGACCTCTGAATCATTTTCCCATCCACAAGCCTCTGCTGGGGTTCACAATTATTTCAAGGGAAGAATTGTCAGCATTTTAAAGCAGCTCTTGGCTCCTCCACCTTCAATAAAAACTCTTCCCGAACCAGTGGGGGGGATGATCCTTCCTGATGATTATCCAGCAGTGGACTCCTCGATTATCGCTCTGAGTGTCCTCAGAGCCTCAGCATGAACAATGAAGCTAATGAAAAAGCAAGCTCCCCTCGACGCCGTGTGATAGTGCTCAGAGAGGGGCCCTCAGTGGCACGGGGGTTCCTCTGATTATTTGGACCAAACAGTGAGAGAGAATCTCTTCTTCCTCAACAAGGAAACTGAAACTGTCTCTTCCTCTTCCCCTCCATCATGATGCAGCAGACAGTTCTGATCAACGTACGGTCAAGCCAACCCCCCCCAACCCACCTCACTCCCACCTTCTCACTAACTCCTCCCACCTTGTCATCACAGAGCTGCCTTCTTGCACCTTACATGCTTTGGAAAAAACCAACATGCACTTTGTAGAAAAGGTCATCCACTAGAGCAGTGATTTATTCCAACGTTTCTGCATGTATGAGGAGCCCAGGGTGACGATCAACACGCTTTCTATCGTCAGACATGTTTGTAATCATGAGACAAACTCATTTGGTCGAGTGTGTGAAAATGTTCAGATACAATCAAGCAGAAAAACAAGTGAAGGTCTGACTGTTTGGAACAGCAGCTGAAATGAAGTTCCTCTATGAAACGATGAAGATCCCACAGCCAACTTCCACTGGGAAATGCTTTCTGTTAGAAGACAGTTCTCCTGACAGTTCTCTCTCTCAGTCTCAGTGTGTGAGACTGAGAGAGAGTTGCTAAGTTAGCAAGTTAGCAATTCTGCTAACTTGCAAGTTAGCAGAGTTGCGCCTGCTAACTCAGCGTCTGTCCTCAGAAATCCAAACTGAAAATTGAAGGGCCCCAGAAAAGGAAGGCAAATTGTTCTGTTGTTATGGTAACACTTGTTTAGTTGAAGTGCATCAATGATGATGAAGAGGAGAGGTCACCTGTCTGTCCCACACCCATTCACACTGCCAACATGAACATCATAAGCGTGAAAAGGTGCGTTCTCTGTAGGACTATGTGGCAAATGAAATCATCCAGTTTGAATTCTACCATAGAACTGGTTCTAGTGGGAAGCTGGTGCTGTTCGAACATCAGCTCATTGGGCCCAAATGAAGTATTCAAATCCAGTTCACTGTCGAAGCATGTCACTGTTTTAATGTGCTTACCAATAAAATTAGCTAAATGGATCTCTCTTTATTTCTAAAGTGCATTTGAAAGAATTCTATTTGAACCAAAATGCTGTCTGTTAGGCGTGGAGCTACTTTTCTTACAGCCATTTAAGATTTAAGATTTAAAGCCGTAATGTGAAGTTTTAAGCCTGTTAAGTTGAGCAGTAATGCAGTTATGTTCCAGTCGTTGCATGTGTATCTATCAGGGGTTAATCTGACTTTTTTTGTTCACCTTTTAGTGACTATAGATGTGAGCGTAAGCAGCACTGTGATTAATCACAGGTTATGCCTGAGGACCACAGGTTGTTGTCTCCACCTGAACATTTCTGCTTCAAAAGCAATAAATCTGTCATAATTCTGATGACCCATCCACAGGTTCTGCCTGGACTCTTCACAGGTTTTAAGATGTAATCACTGTGACTGACTGATCTGTTTCCTGGCTTTCTGTCAACAAGTGACCAGTCAGCAGTTCTGTAGTAGAAGGAGTTAGCAGACACAGCTTCCATGAACCAGTCTGTGCTGGACCCACACTGGAATAAGATGGAAGGTTCATGGTGGGAGTGTTAAATGATCTGCCTCCAGTGGGCTGCTGGGAGTCTGTATATCTGGTATACCTTTGGGCCTAACATGCACACTTCTATCATAGATTTCATTTGAAGCTAATATGTTGTCCTAATGTAACTTGCCATGTTGTGCAAACTCAGATATTGTTTGTCTTTAAGGGGTCCTGTAAGGATTATCTGTTTGTTAGTGAGCAGCAGCAGAAGCTAATGCTGGGCATGTTTTTCATGCGTCATGTAGCTCAATTCGGTGCAGCCGTGTCATCATCACCAAGACTGTGTTTGGACACAATAGAGCAGAACCTTTAGATTCTGGTGGTACAAAGAGCTTGATGATGCTTTGTAGCTAATGTTGTGGATTTCTTCCTGGTTGAACTTTTGAGAACCACTTGGACTATTGTCACAGTTTGTTTCTTTGCTGATTGGTTTAACCAACGAGTGCAGAAATGAAGATCCATCCCATTTTGATCAGAAGGAAGCTGGCATGAGAGTCGGCTCCTCCCAGTTTGATGCTCCCTGCAGGTCAGGGGTCAAACTGTGCCTCATGTTCATGAGTGACGCAAGGATGGAGCAGGAGATCAATCGACAGCCTAGAACTTTTTCTGCATTGTTGTTCTGCTGAAAACAAAGCAGAGGCAAAAGTTGAAGAACTAGATTTCCTAAGTTACGGTTCATCATCTTCTTCGGTTGGCTGGCTGCCTGCTGTAGAAAGAGGACGAGGAGCTCACTTTCATATTTTCAGTAGGTACGTTTAGAAAATCATCATGAAAAATCTCTCTTGAGGTGCTTTGGCTGTTACTGTCACCATTTTGGACCATTTAGTTTTGTGTATGGAAGGTTCCTTGTGTTTTGATGAGGGAGCAATTGTAGAGCCATAAGGTGGAGCCTCAGTGTTCCCCACCAGGGCCTGAGATAAGTGGGAAGCGATTTGAACTCAGGATATTTTCAGCTTGTTTGCACCTTCACCTGCTGATTGTAAAGCATCGCAGCAGCTTCTGGGCTGCCTATCAGACATTCCTGCCTCTTCTTGTCAATTGTACATTAACTTAAAATCGCCATTATTTTGCAATGAGAAAGTGGACCAATAAGTTGACTGACCTACATTTATTTATTCTCACTTTCACTTAATTAAATAGTTTCAGCTGCAGGCAAGCTGAAATGCTCGCCTCATTTAGGCCATGTTAAAGCTTTTTAACATTCCATAGAAAGTTGCAGTCTGTCAAACACAGCACCCCATCACGAGTAAAGATGCTTAACGCTGGCTCAGACAGATGACTCATCCTTCCCTTTTCATCCTTCTGCTAAATATTTCCCAAAGTAAAGTGTCGCCCATGTCATCAAAATCTTTGAAATGCTTGTTTGTGATTTTTATTTCTTGTGTTTGTCCTCAGATACAAAGTTCTCTTAGATCTTACCGGTAAAAGCAATATTTTCTTAAGTCATGGGCCGTTACATATTTTTAAAAATGTTTTTATTTTAGAAAAAATGTTAAAGAACCTTGATTTGAATGGTGAAATTTGCAGGACCAAACCCAAGTTTTTTCAGAATGTCTTAGGAATGTTAAAGTTGAAGATCTGAATCAGGAATATCTCACTCTGTACCAACAGATCCCAACCAACTCCTGACAATGCTCCAGAAATGACTGGACCAATCAGAAAGTCATGCTTTGCTTCTGCCTTCAGGGAACTCTGTGGAGTTTGTCTCTGGCCTGTTCTGATAAAGAGGTCACTGTGTCAAATACATGAGTCATAAACTGCAAAAACCTGAAGAATTCAAGTTGCGTGTCTGCAGAACCCTAAACTGACTTTGGACAGAGCAATAAGTCAGCAGTGTTACAGTGTCAATTGTTGAGAAACAGTGCTCTGATTAGTTCAATGTTCTCTGTATGCATCACTCGGCAATCAGGGTTGCTTCTGAGGTCTATGCGACTGAGCAGACAGCTTCAGGCCAACACCTTCCTCTCTGCTCCATCTGTCCCTGTGGAAGGATTCTTTTTCTCCAAAAGGGGTCATGATTTTCCAAAGTGTGACTTTTTCTTGGCTGATGAGGAGACTGTGGCCACATCAACTAACTGGTCTCCACTTCCAGGAAAAATGATGACGCTCTCCATCAGTGAATGATGTTACAGACTGAATGGAAGCTACTGACAGTTTATATGTGACACTTATGACTTTCAAAGAACAGATGATTAAAAAGAAGCTAAACTTTCACATCGATCAACACTCTGTGACATTATCGTATTTGTTTGTCTCTGCTAACCAGTTTTCAAAAAGAACACAGATGATTTTATCCACACCCTGGTCCTGCTGCGCCACACTCTGGAACTCCTGATTACATCTTCTATATGTGTATGTATATAATTATGAATAAATGATTGAGAAGCAGCGTATAATCAATGACTCTGTTATTGTTGTTGTCTCGTCTGTATGTTAGTGTGATGCTACAGAGGTGCCTGGTTCACCAAACTGTTAAACCTTTGTAGTAAAAATAGCTAACGCTCCAAATTGTGGCTCTGAGTTGTTCTTTCATATGCAGGTATATCCTGCATATGATAAATATGCAGGATATTTATCATATGCATATTTATCATATTTCATGATATTCTAAAATTAGAATATCATGAAAAAGTTGATTTATGTCTACAATTCCTGTCAAAACTTGAAGCTTGTATATTACATTCATTCATTTCACAAAGACAGATGTATTTCAAATGTTTATTTCTTTTAATGTTAATGATTTGAGCTGATGATTAATAAAAACCACAAATTCTTTATCTCAGAAAATTAGAATATTACTTCAGACCAATACAAAAAAGGATTTTTAGAAATGTTGGCCACCTGAAAAGTATGAACATAAAAAGTATGAGCATGTACAGCACTCAGTACATGGGCTCCTTTCGCCCAGATTGCATCAATGCAGTGTGACATCCATCAGTCTGTGGCACTGCTCAGGTGTTATGTGAGCCCAGGTTGCTTCTGAATTGTTGGATCTGATGTATCACATCATTTACCTCTTCACAATACGCCAGAGATTTTCTATGGAGTTAAGGTCAGGTGAATTGGTGGTTCTTGAAGCACTGAGTACAGCTGCAGTCCACTCTCTGTGAATCTCCCCCACACTTTCAGTTTGTTTTGTTTCACAGCTTCTAATAAATCGACTTTAATGTTCACTTGCTCCCTATATATTCATGTTTTACAGCATGCTTAGTTTGCAAACAAAGCAAGTTATTTAAAATGATGGATTGATGTACAGACTGTAGTAGGCATGTGGCACCAGAAGGGGGCAGTAATGATGCAAAGCTATCAGACAAAAGTCTGCAGTTCTTTTGTTGTTCCTGTTCGTTTATCAAACTGAATATTTGAGCTGCTGCAGCAACAATATTTTCAGTTGAGCATCTGAGAGAGTTTGTCAGAGATGATGTCCAACATGGAGAAAAGCTGGACTGTCAGCGCAGACCACTGGACATCACCTGGCAACTTGGTGCTTGTATCCAGAGCTTTATTACATTTTATCTTACAGGCCAACATAGAGTAGAGCATGATTTCGAAATCTGACATCTATATCTATATTCAGATTTTCATTTATATTCTTGGCTTTTGAGCCAATAATTGGAGAACCACCTTTGGATGTGGTTGAATGTTTTTTTTTGTTCATTTAGAAATGGCATCAAAAATCTGTGTATCTTAATAAATTTCACAAGTAACAAAAGAAAATATATAAAATATAAAGGTATGAAAATCATTACTGTCGGTTTGTGCAGCCATGCAGTATGAAGCGTGACAAAAGACAAGCAGTTCAGTTCAGTAGTCACCCTGAGGGCTCCTACTGATCAACACATTGTATGGCAAACAGTCTGTATTAAGCAATATGATTAAAACGGATGCATTAAAAACAAGGCTGGTAATGAATAAATAGGGGATTTTTTGCCAAATATTTAAGTCACACATTTTGCCAAAGGTGTGACTCAGACAGATTGGATGGAGAACATCTACAAACTTCAGTTTGCAAGTGTTTCCACAAACTCTCAGCTGGTATTAAGTTTGAACTTTGACTAGATCAGCCACGACAGAAGCTTTGCCCCTTTGAGATGTTATTGAGGGGGTGGTTAGGTAACAGCAGACACCATGTTTTATAGTGGAGATGGAGCATTAAGGACAGGGTTAGTTTTTCTCCACATGTGCATACGATTTCCAGTTATCTGTCAGCAGATGGACAGGCCTCACAATTCTCTAAATGAAAAGTAGTCAGTTGAGATGGTTCAGACAGGTGATGAACATCCCCACTGGATCTCAGTCCCAAGCTGTTGTTAGGGTTTTATATAAACTGTGTTTCACGTTGACTTCAACAGAGAGAGAGAGAGAGAGAGAGAGAGAGAGAGGGGAAGTAAGCATTATCCCCTAATGGACTGACATTGTTCTGCTGGCCCAGAATCTATAAGTGACAAAGACGAGAGATTAGTACAAAGAAGAGAACGGCCAAAGGAGATCATAGAATGCACTGAAACCATCTGGATCATGAAGACATGATGAGGATCAGATCCCAGGTCAGTTGATCAGTTCATCTCTTTCTTCATTTTTGTTTTGATTTGTTTTCATTTCTCATTTTGATAGAAGCATTAGTTTATAAATCATGCACAGAATAAGCCAACAGGACAATCAGATTTTTTTCTCGCTGTTATGGGTCAGTTTTAATGATCAAACCTGTTTGATCTGCTAAAAGCTAGAAAACATACCGAGAATATTTTTAAAGATGTGTTTCATAACTTCCTTTGAATTCAGAACTCACATACAGAATGTTTACTGTCTTTATAAACAATAAGGGAATGGCCTGAGGATGATGTCATAGCTTTGGAAACCTCTGATTGGTTCACTGATATATTTGAGTTAACTGGAGAACTTTTTGGGCATAATGACCATTGTTATATTTGGAGGAAAAACAGGAATGCTTGTGCTATCCTAACTGTGAAGGATGGAAGTGGCAGCATCATGCTGTGGGGCTGTTTTGCTGGAGGGATGAACTGGTGCACTTCATAAAATAAATGTGGTCATAAGGAAAGAACATTATATAGAAATCTTGAACTAGCATCTGAAGACATAAATGTGTTTATTTTTTGTTAAATTCACTCATATATTGTGCTGAACCATTATAGTGCAAAGTACAAATTTAAGGATTTTATTGTAAAAATAAATTAGTTACAAGTGCAACAGCGTGTCTCAGCATGGATTTCTAAGATGTGTCACATGTCAAAGGTAAGTTAAAATTACAAAAAGTAAAAAACAATTTTATCAGTATTAATTAGAAGAAGAGCTTGTCCTGTTGGCTGAGCACTAAATTTTCACTGATTTTCCAGGATTTTCTATTTTCACATGTTGAGACAAACAGTGTGGCTCATGTCTTCCATCTGGCGCAAAGTTGGACACTTTGTATTCAGAAGGGATCCATGCATATTTAATGGATTTTGAAATTAAATTGACTGGATGCTGTCTAACCACCTGTCCAAATGTATTAAATTTTTTCAAACATTAGTTTCTTATACACATGTTAGAAGTAGAGCAAGTAGTTTATTGTCACTATGTAACGAAATGAGTCTTTGTTTATCCTCAGAGGACTGACATTTTGGACCCTGTTTTCTGCTGATGAAGTTCACTGTATTGAAAACAGAACGGTAAAGACAATACTCCAGTGACCTTGCTGTCAGAGAGACATGGTTTTATTAAGACATGATTTATCCCAGCGTTAACGACTTTACTAAACACAGAAACATTTTTTCATTCACGCCCTGCTGCTGAAGCCAGATGGCAGCCTTGAGTCTGATTCTGAACTGAAGCTTTCATTTCTCCTCTGAGCTTTAAGAAACAAGATTTGATAAGATTAATTTACATGACATTTCTACAGGTTCAACCTTCAGGTAACTTATTGAATTCTTGTAACTGGAGGCTGCATTGATTACTGATTGAAAACGAATATCTTGGACATCAATGAGATGTATTCACTGTTGCGTCTGCTTTACAGTCCATTAGGTTTGTTCAATAAGAATTATCATTGTTTGGAACAAAAACATTTGACATGACATCAAAATCGTTCACTGTTGTATTTATGTGACACAGAGTTATATATTTCAAGCAATAATTTTGTTGTTTTTGATGATTATGTCTTACAGCTTAAGAAAACACAAACTGCAGTTAATCAAAAACAAAATAATTTTTAAAACAATTTTTAAAAAAGGGCCTTTAAATGGAAATACTTTGTTAAGACCCTGTTATAGCTCAACCACTAGCCACGCTAGCCAAAACTAGTTATTGCTAAAGAAGTTGGCTTTAAAAAAGTCAACAACTAAAGAGTTGTTGGAAGAGTCAGAGAACTGAGCTATGTTCAGAGTTTTGACAACTCTTTAAAGATGCAGTATATAAATATATGTTTTTTTTACATATTTGTTGAAACTGTTAGTGTCGTAAATGGAACAGATAATCTATGAAAAGATTGAGTTCCTCGATCTTCTCTTTGTATGGCTATTGCTGTCTGCAGAAATCTCTTCTGGTCAAAAACAACCAATCAGAGCCAAAAGGAGGGTCTTAGCACTGGCAGTCAACTTCGTATACAGGCTACTAAATGTGCTAATGGCAGAGAGACATGCAAATAATCGTGTTATATTAAAACTGTTTATTCGCCGTTATCAGTGGATATGCTAACTAGCTTTAACATTCATTTAGCAGGAAGAAGTTGCAGAAAGCAGAGAGCAAGGAGGGAAGGATGGGGATGAGCAGTGAAACACGAGGCTGACTGTCATTGACTCCTGGCTCTGAGAGGTTGCTCCTAGTTAGCACTCAGAGCAACCAGAGGACAGCTTTAATCAATATGTAAAAAGTATATATTTTTATATAAAAATTACACAGAACAGCTTAAAGACAGACAATTGAGCAGGGTAACAGATCCAGGGTATTGTTCCTGGTAATGTAGTTTGGTAAAATGCCAAACTAATGATTTTATGGTGAATTTGGTGTTGAGAGCTGACATGCGCAAGCTGTGACTCTCATGGTGAGATCCAGCAGAAACACAAAAGGTTGTTAACAGGTGGTGCCAGCTTGGAAATTTAACATGAGAGCTGATTGGTAGAAGCCTAGCAACAGCAGATCTATTTCACATAATTTCTTTTAAACACATAAATTATTTTTGTATTTTTTATGTGAATTTTATTTTGTATACCTGCTATTTTGAACATTATTTCAAAGTTGCAGCTCGAACAAAAACGTCTCCAAAACGTCACAGCCTTTAAATCTGTTAATCTAAAGGCTGTGTGAGCTTTGGGACATCAGTAGTTTTACTACTTATTTTACTACTTTGTGGCTGAGTTGTTATTGTTTGCTATCGCTTCAACATTCTTGTAACAATATTAACAGTTGATTGTCAAATATTTAGGAAATTTCACCTTTGGACACATTGGATCAGATAGCAGTGCCATGAGGGGGAGAGATTCTTTAACAGTGTATTAAAGCATGTCTGCATACCAAGGTGTTGGATCTGATACACCCGTGGACATGGCAGGGATTGGAATTCAAGGATTCTGATAGGCTGGGGAAAAGCAGCCCTTATTCTACAGCTTTATGATTTGCAAAAGCAGCAATCCTGACATCAGTTTTTAAAGTAGCTGTCTGAATGAATGGATTTTACATGCTTAAAAGGGATGTTTATTTTTAACTTTGGCCTCTGAATTTTCTTCACATTAGAAGATCACATTACCTTCTTCATGTGCTGCTCTGCCTTTCCTACAGTTGTCTTTCTTCCCAACGCTACGTGGAAACTGGAGCAGAGTGGTAGTGGTCTGTCACAGCATAGATGGCATATTGCAGGCTCTTTCCTGAGGGCAGACATGGCACATCCTCCCCTCAGAGGGAGCTTGTCCCACATATTATTACAATCATGATTCTGTTGGGCTACAAGTGGCCCCACTTGTACATGAATTTGTATTCATGTATGCTTACCTTAGAGAAATAGGTTTTTATGACAATTTTATTGAACCTTGCATCATTAAACTACACCTTACTCCTAAAAAGGACATATTGGCACGATGAAATATCTTACAAGGTTGTTTGTATTTTTTCAATTGAGGTTCTATCAAGTTATTGGTAGAACTCATGTCATGTTTACAGTTGGCAAAGACCCACCAGCAAAAGCATAATGAAAAATAAAGAACCTTCAGAAATGGTAGGAGCATGAAACATGGAATATAGAACATGTGAACATGTCCAAAAAATCCATACAGGTGGTACTGAAAGGCTTCAGTGGTGCCATAGTAACTTGTTGGAACTGAAGCTGTGTTCCCCCATCTGTTCTGGGCCAGTCTGGACCTTTCAAAAAGACCATCTTCTTATGTACCTCCTGCCTGAAAAGGCCATCCAGCTCTTTAGCTGAAGAGGCTGGTGCTACAGGTGCTGTAGCACCCTCCTTTTTGCCCTTAATTTCCGTTTAACTTTTCCTCAAGGTTTGAGAACAGTTTAAATTTTTTTTGCCTGTTTGTTTTTCCCCAAAGCCTGCGGTGTTTGCTACATATTAATAATCATTTGAATGCACAAAGATAAATGTTGATTACACTGTGTGCACAATTTGCAGTTTTGAGGATTAATTTTATTATTGAACAACATATCTCTCTCTCAATCGAAAATATTAATGAGAGAATGGTCTGGAAAGAGAAAATAATAGTGGAGCTTACCAAGACATTTTTGACAATCTTATGGTGCTCACAATGGACACAGCTTGGACACAACTGGTGTCCAAGCTTGTGTCACAAGCTGGTTGCTCCTCCAGTGAAAGCATGGAGGAGTGACTCTGCCTTAGATCAGTGGTGTCCAAGCACTTGGTAGAAGCGGCCAGGGGAGGCACAATTTTTTAAATTTCTCTTTTCTTTTCAATAATGAACTAAATGCGCAAGATTGTATTGAAACAAACAAAATCATTTAGAGCATGGGTGTCAAACTCCAGTCCTCAAGGGGCGCTGTCCTACAGTTTTTAGATGTGCCACAGATACAAAACACTGGCATGAAATGGCATAATTACCTCTCCTTTAGTAGAAGTTCTCCAGAGCCCTGCTAATGACCTAATTATTCCATTCAAGTGTGGTGCAGCAGAGCCACATCTAAAAGTTGCAGGGCACCAGCCCTCCAGGTCTGGAGTTTGGTCTGGAGTTTGACGCCTGTGATTTAGAGGGTCTTGAACAGATCTGTTCACCAATAAGACTAGGACATGGGTCACTTATCCAAAGGGCATGCTTATTAAGGGGTGAGTGACCATTAAAAAGAATACAGAATCATGGATAAAAAGTAAAAAATATTTATGTTGAGCTTACAGGGAAGATTGGCTTTATTCTAAAATTGTGGCAGGGGCCACACAAAATCTCTTGACCAAGAAATGACCCCTGGGCCAAACTTTGGATACCCTTAGGTCAGATGAACCTGACTGGCCTTCACAGAGTCCTGACCTTTAATCAATCAGAGTGGAGACTGTGAGCCAGGTCTTCCTATCCACCATCAGTGTCTGACCTCACAAATGTGATTCAGGAATTTTTATATATATATATATATATATATATATATATATGCGCGCGTTTGTAGTTAAGCACCTTGAGATAATATATGTTGTGAATTAGCAACTAGCTAATTCACAACATATCAACATGGATATATTAAATTGAAATGAATTGAACATGCGGTTATCTGAACCTCACACCAGGCTGTCGGCGGTAATAAGTGGTGTGCGTCATACATTGCGCAGCCCGCTGTGCTGCTTTGTGTTTTCTGTGCTTAAGTAGACGGTGGAGGAGAAGCTTATTTTGAAATCCTCGACAGGATACGTGTCTTGTTTTGGCTGAGGTAGAGCCGTCCACCTGCTGCAGCTGAGCGGCTGCCAGTCGGAGGAGACAGACCTGATGCCCGGATGACCGGAGCTGCGGTGGGACTTCAACTCCGCTCTGCTTCAAACACGCCGCACGTTTCTGCACGAGGCTGTTGTTGTACTGACAGCCCACAGGCTGGACATGTGTGGAGGACACAGCGACTGAGCCTCTCTGTCAGCGGACACATCTGCTCTGTAGGCAGCGACCCTTCATGTCCACCCCGTCAGGTGATGGAGGCTGGCCTGTAGGGAGCTAATTCCGTTCTGTCCAGGTGTGGGGGGGACAGGGAGTGGGCAGGAATTCCGCCAAAATTACGACGGGAATCAAGTACAGTTCGCTGTCTCCCGGTACCGGGGGAGACCACCGGCCGCTCGTCATGTCTCGCGCCAAGGAGCGACTGAAAGCCGGGAAGGAGACGAAGGACAGCGTCACTCTGCTGCCCTGCTTTTATTTTGTGGAGGTAATCTATCTATCTATCTATCCATCCATCCCCATCTATCTATCTATCTATCTATCTATCTATCATCCACCCATCCTTCTATCCATCCATCCATCCATCCATCCATCCATCCATCCATCCATCCATCCATCCATCCATCCATCCATCCATCCATCTCATTCTGCTGTTGTCATGCTGTTGCTGACAGATGTCAGTCAGGTTCCTCATGTACATTTATTTGGACCCTCCAGTGTGGGCAGGTGAGCTCTATGCTGTGGGGGGATTGCTGATGCTTTACTTCCCATCCCCCTCTGTAGTTATTCTGATTGTTGCAAGAAGTGACTTGTGCGGATTGGAAGTTGTGCAGTTTGATGCTCATTCCTCTCTGTCGTGTTTGATCCTCTTGTTTTGGCTGCCAGTGACTCTGCAGTCTTTTCCAGGATATTGTTATTCATCCAGCATCCAGCAGTTTGGTGAGGCAGGGCCCAAAAAATTCTGAGGCAAATATTTTGATTGGCATTTAGAAGTGAAGAGTTCACTCAAAGCATATAAGGCAGTCCTAATGCACCAATGGTCTTTAGGGCCTGGTTCCATTTAATCATCTGTATTGGACATTCATGCTCACAGTTTAGGGTTTAGCCATTTTTCTAGCAAATCACTGACTTTCAGTGTAATTGTTTTTCCTCTTGGCCTAAAGCCTGTAGTCATTTGGTTGCATTTGGTTCAGCCGCCTCCAGACTGTTGAGCAGCCCTCAAGCATGTTTACTAGTTCTCTCTTCTTGCTGCAGATTATGTTTCCCTTGCTGACATCCCAATTTGCAAAATCACACGATGGTCATTGTCCTGCAATAGAAAAGGTGTTCAAGTTTCCTTCTTCCACATGCTGATGTGCCCCTGAGCCATGAGTGTATGAATAAGAGTGTGATTGTGTGAATGTCGCTATATTGTGAAATAGAGTCATAACAACATATTCTGTTGTTTTGACTAGTGCTAGAAAAAATTCAGTCTCTTTACTATTTAATGTATCAGTAGCAGTGGCACCGCCAGGCTTTAGGAGGCAGTGCCTGTCCCTGCAAAAATGCTGGCCAACCTGCCAGCCCAATATCTCAATAGACGCTAGAAAAATGAATAATTTGAAGATAGCCATTTGTGTCATATTCAATATGAATGAACCCTTTTGCATTTGCCAAAATCTTTGCATTCCCTCTAACTGCAGCGCTGCAGTAACAGACACTTAGCCTCGCTGCTGGAACTGAAAGCTTTAAACTCAGATAACATGTCAAATATATCCAGAAGAAAACATATTCAACCCTCATTAGCCGACTAGAATAACACTATAGCGTTGCCAGGATTTTACCGCATTTATAAAATTCTCCCTGAGATCAGACTACATTATCCCCCTAAAAACAAACATAAAACAAGAGGTCCATGTCAGGAGCTCTTATAGGCCTCACTAAGGGTGTTAACTGCAATTAAACAGACCAATTATGTTTGAAGGGGTTGAAGGAGAAAATCTTTTCCCTCTAATAACA
This sequence comes from Phalloptychus januarius, assembly GCA_902982915.1. Lineage (NCBI taxonomy): Eukaryota > Metazoa > Chordata > Actinopteri > Cyprinodontiformes > Poeciliidae > Phalloptychus > Phalloptychus januarius. The sequence continues at coordinate 242,026 of CADWAE010000466.1, read as the reverse complement.
ATACTGAGGCATCTAGAACAACACCTATGCTACAGATGAGACCAAAGTATAGATATTGAATCATCATGTACAAAACCATATTTGTAAAAGTGAAGAACAAAAAGGTAAGGCATTATATATTGAAAGCATTTGCAAAAATATGGTGGTGGAAAGGAAAGTTATTGGTGAAAAGTAATTCATGGTGTGATTAATGGCTTTCCATCAGATGAGAATCTGGATAAATCAAAACAAAACATTGTTGGTGCTCAGGTGAAACACATTAAAGGGAAAATATTTAACTGGATTAAACATTTCTTAATATAGGAAAATACAAGTTAGAATTGGTGAAGTAACTCTGCAGGGAAGTCCGTCACTGTTTTTAATTATGATAAATGATATATATAAAGATATTGGTAAAGAAATGGATTATTCACATTTTGTAAATGATTGAGCTGTTTGTAAAAGAGAAAGAAATGTAGATAGTTTTGTAAAGAAAATACAAGAGATTATTTTTAAAATAGAAACTGGACACTCAAATGGGATTTAAGTTTTCAGTTGAAGAAACAAAAGCAATGATATTTACTCAGAAAAAAATTAATAAATAAAATAAAACTAAAATTATATAATCAAGAATTAGAATGAGTAAAGTGTATAAAAATCTTTGGTATTATTGTTTGAAATAATTATATGGAATATCCATATTCCAAAAATTGTAGATAAACATAAGAAAATATAAAATATTTTGATAATTTTGGCTGGCAGTGGCTGGCTGAGCAGATAGGAAATCATGCTGCCCCAAGATGGAGACAATGCCACTTTTCTGAAGTGCCTTTGTTTTTATCTTGACCTCTTTGGTTTTTGTTGAGTTGTACGCTGAATGAGCAAGAGTCTACCATTCTGATCTTTTCCAGCTGAGGTCAGTTTGAACATTATACTTTTGTTCATGAGCACAGCGACTCCTCTTACATTAGACGTAAATGAGGAAACAAAGACGTGACCGACCCAATCCAGTTTAGTTCAGAATGTTCTACGACAGTGAGGTGCGTTCCCTGAATAAATACTGCACTACACTTTAAATATGTAATCATTCTTATTTGTGTGTTAATTGTCTTCACATTCCAAGATAAACAGTTTAGATAAATATATGGGAATATTTGAGAAGTGTTATCCATACTATGTGATAAGTGGTGCGATTTCTGAAGGTACTGAAGAACATAAGCATTGAGTGGACATTCTGAAAACCTCTTCTTCCCTGCATTGCAGATTCAATGGTTGCTAAAAGTCTAAAATTAATCAAACTAAAATTACCTCTAACTCTAAATTATAGTCGTATTTGCTACACAGTTTAATCTCAAAAACGGAAAAACTGGAAAATCTGCCTTCCTGGAGTATGTTATGTTTAATAATATGTTAAATAAAGTCAAAGGGTGGTTGTGACTTACTCAGGTCCGTTGAATAAAATATAGATCCTGTGATAGGACTTGCCTGGATTTAGATCCATAAAAAGGCGATTACACAACAAACTTTTGCTTTTTTCCTGGTGTGAGAAGTCCAGTGCAGTTGCACTCCACAAACCTGGACTCAGAAAAATCATCATTTTCCATACCTTTAGACCATTTTCCTTCTATGACATGTGTGCAACTTTCTGTTGGTCTCCTTCCAATAAAATACATTGAGATTTGTGGTTTCAATCTGACACAATGTGTAAAAGTTCAAGGATACCAATACTGTGCAAGTGTACTTGAGTCCTTTTTGAATTAGAAGCATATTGCTTTGTCTTGGTACTGTGGCTTTATAGTATTTTTCTGTTTACTTTCTGCCTGAGGAAAATACACATAAGTGTATTTTCAAGCAACTCTTTCTAGAACTTAAATGTGCTTAAATGTGGCTGAGAATAGATTGTGAAGACTGCAGAGGGTTGAGGAGCTGTTGACTTATTGCTGAATTGATACGTTCATAGAAATGTTGCTGTTTTCTGTTCTTCTGTCCTTTCTGATATGAATGATAGGGGAGGTTCAATATAGCTTTGGGTTAACTATCAGAAGTGCTAATTTCTCCGTTTGCTTTCTTCTGTCCACAGCAAAGCTGTGCTTATATCTCACACAGTGCCACACTATGATACCCACTTGCTGGCTGCTAGGCAACATGGCCTTCTGAATGGGGTGTATTTTTATATCTGTGTGCTCAGGGCTATGGACTTTATGAGGAAGAAAACATTCTTACTGCAGCCTGTTTTCTGCTGCATGCTCAATAGAAAGCCTTTTTGGTTCAATTATTATTATGCATTATCTTCAGTTCAGGTTTATGTTCTTAACAGAAGATTTGACTTTAAACTTTTTTTCCAACTAAATTTAGATAATTGTTGTTTCTATGTGTGTCAGTGCTGGGGAATTTACCTGCATACTGTATCCTCCCCTGGTAACTTCAGCATGTGAGTTGATTTAGGGCAGTAAATTAGGGCAAGAGCCTCATTGCAATGCAGCACAGTTTATTCTGGCTGCAGTGGGAGTATTTTACTGTAGAGAGTATGACATCATAATCTGATGAGCATTTGATTAGATATAAATGAGTGTGAGGATTATGCTGACTAAAAAATAAAAATAAACACCCAGAGGAAATGGTTCAATTTGGAAATGGTTTAGTCCACCTCCATGGGATTCTTATAATTAGTGAATGCTGCTTGTGGGACTCGATTATGTTTAAAATCTTTTTTTATTTTTTTATTGCAGGGCCATTAATTAATTATGTTGTAATCAAAAACACATATGGACAAAATAACTCACATTTTAGTTATTTTTAAATAAATTATTGCATAAATCTAATGTACTCAGTCTGTTCTTCAGGTTCTTCAATCATCAGATTGAAGAAGCTGAATGGATATAATAACACTTGCTCCAGCAAAGTGTTATTATATCCATTCATTCAGCTTCCCAGTGTTTCAGTATGTCCTCATCATTCATGGAACTTGCTTAGATATGTGAACTGTGGATGCTGACATTAGCATTGGGATGTCTGTAATGCTGCTACATATTTTTAGCATTGAGATGCTATTTTAGGCTTGACTAGCTTCACTTACAAGCTAACTCCTTTTAGCACAATTTGGTGTTTTTTAGCTTCCATCAGATGGTTTTTTTGATTCAGAAATGAACCCCCGGTGAGCTGTCACTATTGTTAGCAAATGTCGCTTGTGCGTCAGATTTAAGATTGTACCAGAAACACAATACAAAGATTCTGGCTCAGGCTTTTTGTATGTAAAAACAAAGGATTAATTGTGTAAAAAATGTTATTGTGTTAAAATCTATATATTCAATTAATAATCAAAATTGACGTGTTATAGTCTTGGCACTGGTTAAAATTTATAGCAATTTCTTGCATACTGACATTTTGGTGTACAGTAATACTGCAATAATAATATACTTGCCAAACATTGTGCAGTCCTAGAAAGTTGTATCCTGGACTCTTTTTTTTTTCTCTGTGCTGCTTTTTGGAGTCTCTTTATCTTGGAGTAGTTGCTAGTAGTGATAATCTACTACTACATTAGCAAATAATGTACATAATGAGTACTTTATCTCACTTAATAAAGCTGAATGTTTTGCTGGAACCTCAGCCCAGCTGCAGACCAATCACTTTGTCTATTGCTGTGCTAGTGGTGAGTGATCTATATTTGTCTCTGTTTGTTTATTGATTTTCGGTAAAGGTAGATTATTACTGAAACAGCTGATATTCATTTGCACTGATAAGGTTCATGATGTCTTTCTGATAGATTTTACCTGGTCTCTTGGCTTTCTAAGCCTTTTTCCACTTCCCTTTGTGTGTGTTCAATATTTTTTCCCTTGTGTCATTTCACATTTTTACACATGACTTTTTTTCTGAACTTGTTTGTTTTGATTTCTTCTATGTATGGATTATTTGGCTTGTTACCAACAATATCAATATCACCTTTAATAATTAATAATATGTTTAATAATATGACAAACTGCGATGTGTTCAACACTTATTTTACCCTCTGTATACAGTTGAATAAATATTAAGACCCAGAATAACAGGAGGGATGTCCACACTGATGCTTTATCATGGTGGAGTTGATGTGCTTCAGTGATCATGTTAGTGTGGCTGCCTGGTTTTAAGTCTTTTCTCTTAGGTTATGTTCTGATCTTCTTTCTGTGTCACAGCTCCCCATCCTGGCCTCCTCTGTTGTCAGTCTTTATTTTCTGGAGCTGACTGATATTTTCCAGCCGGTGCATTCTGGGTACACTTGTAATGACCGCAGCTTGTCGTTGCCCTACATCCTGCCCAGACAGGAAGTCTGCCCACTCCCTTTGCTCTTCAGCTTGGCCTTTGCAGTTCCAACAGTCACAGTAAGTTTAACAGACTTCACATTTTGTTCATGAATTTCAGACACTGAAATTGAATCTGCTTTTATCAATGAACTATAAAAACACATATACTGAAATTCTTTGTCTGAGGGCAACACATCAGTCAGGTGACTTTACCACAGTGAAAGAGATACAGGACATTTATAAATTGTGAGATGAATATCATATTAGCTTGAGTATGTAAGTTAAGTTGCTTTCAGTGTGATCATGTAATTAACCACTCAGTTGCACATCATTTTCAGTTTTCATATTGTTTATTTCAACCAATCAATAATTTTGCTAATGATCCTCTAGCAGTAATCTTTCCCTTATTTTTATATCCTAAATATCAGTAGCTTTTCAATCAGTATTTTTATTTTTTTCTTCAATGCTGAAATTGAAAAACAAATCTGTTAAATTGTTGTTAAAGGTAGACTTAATGAAAACATTAACCTTTAAAAATGAATGAGAAACTGCCAATGTTGGGAAAATGGTTGATCTATTCCCACTAAATGATGACAGGTTCTGTTCACTAGCAAAGAAAGTGTGAGTTTTTTAAAAATGGAAATAAAGGAAATATGTATTATTGTACTAGCTGTGTTTCTATCACAAACATGCACAAATCTTCATCTATTTCCTGCTAATGTCGAAAAAGCACAATTTTGCAATTGCGTTGTTTCCATTAAATAAGAAATTAAATTAAAACCACATGTGAATAAGCTTTTTCATGAAAGTCATTAAAAATCATGGCAACATTGAATGCAGAGTTACCTAATACATATCATAATTTAGTCTTGGCACTCCTCATCATCCATCGGAGGAGACGTTGCCGTCTCAGTCAGGCGTTGGAGCGCTAAATGTGCGGCATTTTAGGAAATTGTAGTCAGTGAATTTACAGAAGAGCTATGGATTCAACATCTTCAAATGACACATAACTTTTTATGAACGGTGTGATGCTGTGAGAGTTCTGGTGTAGTCAGCTGCACATTGTCTGAAAAAAACAAAGACAAGCCATCTTCCTCCTACGACTTCCTGTCGTCTTCTTCGTGGTTTTCGAAGTAACAGCCAGTTGTTGATCATATGACTCATGTGATGCAAAAAAGTGTTTCCATTGTAGTTCTGCGAAATACATCTATTTCAATATGGCTGAAAAACCACTTCATCGTAGTGCAAAAAACTTTATATTGATAAAAGGTGATTTTTTTGTTGTTTTTTTTAAATTGCCGAATTTCCATTAAGCAAATTTATTTTTGAAATTTCAATTTCTGTAATTTTATGGTTAATGGAAACGCAGCTACTAGTAACTACTATTTGTTTATTGAACTATTATAGTCATTTATAATGGTTTTTCAGATGAGTCTAAAGTATTGGTGGATTTCAGCTAATCGTGGGTGGTGGTGAAATACATGAAGGTCCATGCATTCCTAAAAACAAAAAAATATTTACAACCGCAATCAAACGTCTTACACTTCTAAGGGTTTATTGTGTGTTTTTTTTTAACCTTAGCAGTTTAGTTGGTCAGCAGCTCTAAAAGTCTGGTCTGCCAACTCTTTTGTGCTGTAGATCCTGATAGGAGAAGCCATCCTGTACTGCTATCTGTCCAGGAGGTCGTCAACCACTCAGACTGAAGCTAACATCAACGCCGCAGGCTGTAATTTCAACTCCTACATTCGCAGAGCTGTCCGCTTTATAGGTGGGAGAATATATGCCTTGTCCCACAACAGATTAGAAACATCTTCACAGTGTCTGTAAGAATCATAAAACTAGCTGTTCATCGCCCAAAGTGGCAGAGCTGTTTTCCAGTGTGAGAGAATATGATGGCAAACAGAACATCTGAAGAAAGCAAAACATCTACAAAATTATTATGTATTATGTATTAATCTGCAGGTGTAGAAGTTGTACATTATGGTGTGATTATTAACACAAGCATGCTTTGAATGCGCTCTGCTGCACAGGCGTCCATATCTTTGGCCTGTGTGTGACGGCTCTGATAACGGACATCCTCCAGCTGTCCACTGGGCAGCATACGCCCTACTGGCTGGATGTGTGCAAACCCAACTTGACCCACATTAACATGTCGAGCTGTGATGAAGCCTTCATTCTGGAGGATATCTGTTCCGGACCAGACCTGGGACTCATCAACGCTGGGAGGTGAGGCTCAGTGAGCCACTCAGGATGTCAGAGGATGCTTGTGGGAGTGTGGGGATTATTTGTCGAGTTCATTGTCTTGGTAGTCACACTAGGGTTCAATTTTCTCATCACGGTTTTTGGTGGCCTCTTTGTTCTCAGTTCATTAATGGCCATGTAAAAAAAATTCTAAATCAGATAAATTGTCGTGTTCCACATTATATACTTCTTTTTGATGTATATATGTATATATACATTAAATGGAGACACCTAAAACAGTTTTCTCCCAGATCAGTTTTCCTCAGTTGATGTCATAACAAGAGATGGTAGTAAGGATTCATGCAGTGACGATACATTCAGATGTGACAAGTCTACTCATTTTGATCTGTCAGCCAAACTGGGTGGGTAGTCATAATGATTGATTTTTAATCAAGAATATTCTCTGAGCTGAATTGAGAATCATCTGGTCATCACCATTAATAGTTGGACCGTTGTTTTTCAGGTTTGGGTCTTGGGTAAACATTTTATTCAAAGCCATTCTGTACCATCAGTGAGGGTGGTGTTGATATTCCTTTGGTTCTAATGAGAAGCCAAGTTCATTGTCTTCACAGAAGCCATGTTACCAGCTCCACTAAACAAAAAACAGCTTACACAAATTGTAACTGCTGCTTTGATCACACACTGCTCTTAGTAGCACATCACAGCTGACATGGAAGTAAAGGCTCATTTTACACATTTAGTGTTGGGTATGTTAGTTTAAACTTAAACTTAAAATGGTACTATTACATTTAAAATATAATAAAAGTGTAAATATTTCAATTACTTTAACAAACTAACTAGTTTTAACATTCTTGGATCTGTCATCTTTTCTACATTTACATATTTTTAAAAAGCTGGTCGAGTTTATCTAATTATTTTTGGGAAAAGGAACATTCAGATTTTTTGTTGATTTGGATAGGTATGAGATACTTTTCAGTAGATATTTGTTACATTAAATTAAATTCAGTTTTTTTTAACATAGCGCCAATATACAACAGATGTCGTCTCAAGGCAATAGAAAAAAGGTCATTTCAGTCCAATTACACAGACAGATTCAAATCAACTGTATACAGTATATTCAAAAGGGCTAAAAAGTGTCCTACCTACCCAGCAGATTGAATCAAGTCATTTATTTGATTCAATCAGCATTCACTCCTCCTAAATGAGTATGTGGCCACAGTAGAGAGACTGTGGCCACTGTCGTTGCAGCAATCCCTCATGCTGAGCACGAGTATTTATGGATAACAATAGCTGAGTGTCATCAGGAAAACGGTGAAAATTTATCCAAATTTGCCTTGATCACTACAACATGTTCAGGCCTTTAGAATACAAGGATCAACTGGATAAAATGCAGCTACAAGAGGATTTGTCATTAACATGAGCAAACTAATCATCAGCACATGAAGTAGCAACAACTGCGTGTTAAACAAAGTAATAATGTGTTTTTACCAATCCAAGCCAAAGCTACATTTTAAACCATACTGAAGCAGTGTAATGTGGCCTTCACTGTCATTCTTTCACATGCTGCATTTATTATACACCTGCTAGTGCAGTGTTGCCACTGTGCAAATACACATAACTCATCCAAGTTTCTTTGAAAGTCACATTCCTCTTTTAGATAAATATTCAGCGTTGTCCTTGGCTGTGTGAACATGATGCAGAACACTCAGCTTTTCTTGCTCTTTGTCTTTTAGGAAGTCTTTCCCATCCCAGCATGCCACACTGGCTGCCTTTGCTGCTGTCTACATCTCCGTAAGTAGTCTGCACTTTCATATGTGCAGAGTGAAGCATGCAAATGCTGAACTCTGTCATTATTGTTAAAAAACTTATCAGAAATAATAAGTGGTACACTTGTGTCTCTTAGATGTATTTCAACACAGTGCTGACAGACTCAGCCAAGCTACTGAAGCCTCTGCTGGTCTTCTCTTTCGTCATGCTGGCCATCCTGGCCGGATTGACCCGGATCATTCAGTTCAGAAACCACCCTGTGGATGTGTACTGTGGCTGGTTGCTGGGAGCTGCCATTGCTGTTTATTTGGTAAAACCCATGTTTCAGTATTGAGAGAATATACTTTAACTTGATAGAAGAGAGTTAGTGAATAACAAACACCACAAGGCCACCAGTATCAGCCAAGGTGACTGGTACTGTGTTGTCTTTGTTGCTCTAGTTATGGCTAATTGGAATATTAAATCTGAATGTGAATAATGTGTTGATGTAACATACCTTAAAATGAATGGTTTGATTCAGTTCCTGACTGATGGGTTTTGGTTCAGTTCCCCTTTACTTGCACTTGTTTTCTCAACACTAGCAAGGTAATAAATACCAACTTACGGACGTTCGGAAGAGCTTAATGCTGGCTATAATCTTTGTACAATAACGAGACTGCTGATCCATCCCTCTGCCCATTTGGAAGGGCGAACTGAAACTGGGAGCTGGGTCCACAGTGGAGCCTGGTAGCCAATGTCTTGTTTGTTCCACTAAGCTGTACTGCACAGGTTGGTGCATTCAGTACATTACTTTGTCTTTCCATTGTAAAAAGCAACCCATGCCGCTCCATTCCTGGGTTCTCTTCAGATGCAGCTCCATAGCACAATGGTACTGGACAGCTAGAGTGGAGCTCTGGGTGTCACACAACACAGTCCATTGATTGGGAGACAGCATGAGACATTCTAGTGTGCCACTTTTTTCTGAGTATAACACTTTATTAGACATTCAGGTTTAACCCCACCTACAGCCAGGCTCGCTCACCCTGGTATGAAAGTTGGTGAGCTCTACATGTAGCAGCAGAAAGGTTGGCTTACTTTGAACCATTGAGCTTTATCAGGGCAAACAAAAACCTTCTGTATGAAGGATTGCTGCAAAGTCAACGACATCAAGCAGGTGATTGTCGCTTCGTGACTTGATGCAATCGGCTGGATTTACTTATATATAAACTTTAAACTAATTTGAATGATGAACTGAAATTGATGCGCTTTTTGAAAACTAGGATCAGTTGGAATATTTGTCTGATTGAATTGATTTTAAACCTTATACACCTGCCTTTTATTTTTAATGTTTGTGTTCATTGAACAGTTTTGTTTGTGTTCAGTTGAATTGTACTATTTATTTGTTACTTTATATGCAAAAAAAGACTTTAATAACAGTACCCTGGTCGTTTGATTTTTTTACATCACAAAATCCTGGCATTTTAACAGAAGTGTGGGACCTTACTAACTAGAAACAGTCTAGTCTAAAATGGAGATTCTTACCTCTAAGACTTCTAAAAGACTAGCATTTTAAAATCTAGTATGTTGAATTTCAGTGAATGTGAAAATATCTGGCCTTTCTGTCTGCCTCACATTGCAACAGCATGCAGAGCACAGAGTACTGTTGCCTATGTTGTGTTCAAGAAATGAACTAAGAAAAAAAACTGTGCATAGAGCATGTACAGGCCTCACATTATGAGACCTACACATGATCTACAAGAACAGAAAAATGATCAAATCCAACACTCGGGACTTCCTCTAAGACGCCTTTAACTTCCTATTTTAATAGTTCAATAACCAAATATACCTTAAAATGCATTAATAGTTTCAGTAGAAACCATCTTTTCACGACAGTTGAAGCAAATATTTATGGTCCTTTTTATGTCCCTCTTGAGGGTACAATCAGTCAGCACCAAGGAAAATGATTGCTGTGCCTGGATCTGCTACTTTGCAAATACAGGCAATAGTGTACCTGGAAGCATTGTGCATAGGTATTTCAGCTTTCCAACCTGCATTTTCTTTTATGTATTTTAGATGTGTCTTATAGAAAAATCTAATCTACTGTACTTTGTTCTTGTAGAGTCAGGAAACAAATTAGTCTGTTTTTGTGGAGCATGTTTTAGCCTTAAATGTCATGATGTGGGAAAATAGCATGGTGCTTTATCACAATAACTCTACCACATGAGAAGCATGCCTGCTGCTCAACCTGCAGTTTGTATGCAGAGCATAAAACCAAGGAGTTTCGCTCCAGGATTTTTTGGTATCAAATCAGTTTAAGTGAGTGGCTCCCAAAGTCGGTCCTTGAGGCCTGGCATCCTGCATGTTTTAGTTCTGTCCCTGGTGGTAAAAACAACTTTTTCAGCTTGTCAATGTCCTTCTTAGACCTTCTAATGAGCCATCATTTGATCCAGGTGTGTTAAACCAGGGAGGGAACTAAAACATGCAGGATGCTGGCCAAAAAGGACCGACTTTGGGACCCACTGATTTAAGTGATTTAATTATTCATCTCATCCTAAATCCGAGTATGATCCACATCACTTCAGCCTGTTCTCTCACTTCCTTTATCACTCTGAACACAGCCATCTGGACCAACCTGCGGGGGTCTCTGCAGTTGCGGGTTGTGTGAATAGTAGACAGGTGGCTGGTGACCCTGCCACCTGTCTACTAAGTCATTTATTTGAATATATCCTAATGATGGAAAAAGAAAATAAGGAATGCATTAATTTTATGAGTAGAGTGAGCATTATAACATCAAAATATTACACCAACAGTCTTATCAGTTTTGTAGTATATTTTAATAGTGTTAGTTAGTTAGCTATCAAAGTTGCTTAATAAATAGTGAAACTCATATAACATATGGTACATGTTAGTTAGATGTAAGATTCTTAGGGTCAATCTGCTTTAGGGACTGAGAGGAAATCCTGATATGTAGGAACTGCCTGCTTGATACTCATATAGTATAATACCTCCTACACACCATAACCCTCGGCCCACTCTCTGCTTTAGACACTGCAGTATGCACTTTCAGACTTTCTGCTGAAGCATTGACACATCCACACATTCTAACACTTCCCTCTGTAGCTACCCACGTTTTTTGTTCTGGTTTCTCCTGCAGGATGAAACTCTGCCAACAGATATGCCTGGTCATTTTGAGGAACTTTTAATCAGAATCAAATTCTGAATTTTCTCATAGTTAAAGGAAATATACTTGTGGAAGCCTGACATGTCCTACTCTCTGCTTTCTTTGAGGTACACTATAATGCCATTGATAGTGGGTCAGCTCCCCAAAACATTGAAATCACGAGCTCCAGTAACTTACATGTACAGGCGTATAAAATTCAGCAGCTTGGCTTGCAGACTGCTTCTGCTCGATTCAGTTTACCTAGACGCATTGTGCTTCTAAATGTTGTGAATTATAGCGCCAATTCACATTATAAAAAAAGGCAACTGTCCAGTCCCACAGTAAGATAAGATTTGCAGTCAGTTTCATGCTTTCCAAATTTATGCTAAATGATGAAGCCAAGTTCAGTTTATTATTCAAATTGGTATCAATTAATTTTCTGCCTAAGGAAACCCAGCAGATGGCATTGAGTCATTGACTTGCAGCATTCACTCCTCCTGAACGAACACATAGAGATAGTCGCATGCATTGTATTGTCGACTGATAAACCCTCATGGTTTTGACATCCCTTCTGGTTATTACATTGTTTTATTTGACTCTACTGAGGCTGATCTTATGGCAAAACCATTTGACTTCTAAGGTCATGACACATCTCCAGTTTCTGCTGCTAGCCTGGGTCTTTTTCTGCTTGGGTTTTGTTTGTGCAGGGTGTATATGCAGTAAGCAACTTCAAGCCAAGTGAAGATCGCTCGAGAAGTCAACTGAATTTTTCCATTCTTAGAGAGCGACCCCTCTCCTCCCTCCCCAATGTCAGCCAATCAGCAACAAGCAACAGCCACCAAGGTAAAATCCTTTGAAATGTGTTAAATGACACCTTTAACACACATTGTACTTTCACATTCAAGACTCCCATCTATTCAGGTGTGCTGTGCATATGCTGTTAGCTGCACAAATGCTGCACAAATGCTGCACAAATTGCAGACGGTTGAAATTTTATAGTCAAGTAAACTGATTGCCTGCATTTCTTGTGACAAATTCCTTAATTTCTGACAATCTTTCCAAATTGATACTAGTTACCAAATGATGAAGCTTGTTATTCAAATGGGTAAAAATTAGTTTTCTGTCTAAACAAACCCAGCAGATTGCTAGCAAGTTTGCTGAATTAGTTGGGCGCCTGTCAGTGCGGCACAAAATAGCAGTCCGATGTACTTCCTAGCAACTGATTGCGCTGATTCTCAGCCTTATCATCTCAGTGTCGCATATCAAACAGTTTGACATGAACAGTTTTTCACTGAGCAGTTCTGCGACACTGAGCATATGCATATTTGGCTATAAAAATGTACCTTTGCACAGACGTGTCCAGCAGACATAATGTGGAGTGAATTTCACCAGCGTATGTGGGAGTCTTAAGGTACAAACCAAACAGACACAGAACACTCTGAGACGATCATAGATTTTTGTCGTTTAGACTCTATCTGCATGAATCCAGGGATTTGGCAGGCCAGAAACAGTCATTTTGAAACTGGATCCCAGAGTGGCTTCATTTCAAAATGCAAGCTCCCATCCACCTCTCTCTCACAAGTAACAAACATGGCGCCATCATGTGAAGTAACACGAAGCAATATTTTTGCTTGCAGCGCCACCGATTAGCCCGGCATACCTTCTACAGCATTTTCAGTCGAACTGTGTCTTGTTGTGTGGATGCACATTTTCTATTAATTTTACAAATATGTATCCAAAATAACAGCATTTTTCCCCATGTGGCCAAATGCTGTTAGTTTATGCTAGAAGGTGCATGAGACTACCATAAGAAACAAGGAAATTACATTAAAATAAATGTATTATAAAAATGTTTACTTTGCAAAACTTTTGTTCAAAACCAATTAGCATTTATTTTGATTGAATTGTCAGTGTTGTAAGAAATTGATTGCCAAACAATATATATTTTTTTACTCATAATCCTTATAATGAGGGGACTATGGGTCATACCTGGATATTTTTCTTTCCTCGTCCATTTTGAGCTATTTTCCCACCTGGAACCACTAATAATCCACCACAGAAAAACTACAAATGATTCACAAGTTATTATTATAGTCAAACTGTATCAAAATTCTGGGAATTTCATCAGTTTTGATGTGATCGAGATATGACTATCTGAATTAACTTTGCACTTTAATCAGATGTCCTAATCGCCTCAGATTTAACCCAGCAGTAAGAGTTTAACTCCTTTTTTGCTGTGTTTGATAGTCCACCACACCCTGGCCCCCAGCCCACCAAAGCCCATCATTACAAGGACCTCCTCCCACACTTTGGCCCCTGACCATCCAGTACCCATCCTAACCCGTAGCTCCTCCTATCGGGAGCCATCTATTAGCAATCTGAAGAGAGCCAGTGCTGATGTGGAGGTGATCACTCAGTCCAGTCCACCTGGAAACCGTGACAACATGATGACCTTCAGCAGCAGCACACTGCCAAGGTAGTTTGTTTCACACCAAACACATTCAGTCACCAATGTAGAAAGTTCCAGTGAAGTTATGAATTTAATCTCTTAAATTCATAAATAAAAAGTTTTAAAGCACCAAGTACTTTAGTTACTCTTTTACAGTGGTTTTGATTCTCTGGACTCTCAGCAGCTTTTTTTAATGTATCTTTTAGTGGAACAACTTTATTTGATAGATTTGTGCATACATAGTGACCTTTGCCACAGACTTCTTCTGTTATGTATTTCATCTCATCATTCTCCAGGTCCCATGGAGGCTCCTCTATGGAGGAAGGCCGTATCCCACGACGACACGCCTCCATCCACACCTCCATGGACTCCACCAGATCAAAGCAGCTGCTCAGCCAATGGAAGAACAAGAATGATAACAGGAAGCTGTCAATGCAGGTGATGGATGGAATAAGACCGCTCCCTTCCTCTTCCCCCCAGAGGAACACGGAGTTCCGTTGCTCCTCAGAGCCATGTGCAATGGGCCTGGAGGCGGAGCTCCGGGCTGGAGCCCACATGCCTTCATCCTCAGGCCAGGAAGTGGAGATGCGTGCTGGGGCCCACATCCCGGCGCAGTACATGAAATTAGCAGCAAGCTCTGTCCCTATTAACAATCATAATCACCTGGCGCATAATGGCAGTACTGGAATTTCCGGTGGGGCCAGAGTCTCCATGCAGCCTCGTCCTGGATCCTCCCAGCTGGTTCACATTCCCGAGGAGGAAAATCCTAACAGCAAGGATCAGGAGAGCGAATCAGAGGACAGCATGATGGATGGCGGAGGGTCAGTGAGAGAAAAATGGCTGAGAGTGGCTGAGAAGACCACCCTTCCTTGCAGACCCCTGAGTGCTGGAGGACAGCCTCGTCTAATGCAGGTTAAACTTCTTTTACTTTCTGATCCTCAGAGTTTTTAAAGGGAGGATATTATGGAATAAAAAACTCTTTTAGCTTCACATGATGTTATAATGTTATTCCCTCATCAAAAATATTTCTGGAGTGTTGCTTTGATTCTTTCATGCATGTTTGAGAAATCCTTTAATCTCCCATGGCAACTATTCAGAGTCACCTAAACTCCTGCACCTCCACCTGTGTCCACATAGCTCCTCCTTGGAGCTGCAGTCTTCAGCAGAGCTTTTGCTTCTCAGAGCAGCCCTCCACCCTGTCTGTTCCCAGCCCTTCAGACTAGTGGCAGCAGCAATTAGCAAACAGCTGGTGGAACTGGAGTCTGCTGAGCTCATCATGAGAACTACTTCTCATCCAACGCTCCTAGGAACATTTGGAAATGGAATAATGGAGAAACATCGTTGTGACGACTTCGTGAAGACGAATTGCTGGAAAAAGCAGGAGCTTTTGAAAGAGACGTAGGCCCAATTTCATGACATTAAATTGTGAAGTCAAATTTCTTTTAAGTTATAGTTGATATAAACAACATTATTATAAAAACTAAAGGTAAAATACTTGATTGTGCTACAAAATGGCACTATATGCCTGAAAAACCTGTAATTCACCAGGCTGCCATACTGATAACAGAATCAGTAGTTTCAAAAACACAAATTCAGCCAGTATTCAGGAAGGTGTGGCAATTGCTGCTCTGCTTCTGATCAGCAATGTTGTTCTGACACCCATAAGGGTCTGCACTAGAATGCTTTATATTGCTTAGCCATGCAGTGATTATAAAGCACTTTTCTCCAGTGGTTCTTAACTCTGGTCCTCCGGGCCGCTGTCTTTTGTTTTAGATGTCTAACAAGGAATCCTTTTCCTAGACCTCTATCTGTAGCACTGCTACTTCACATTCAACAGGAATGTTAGGTGATTTTTTGGTATAGTTTCCTGGCAGCAAAGTTTGGAATTGGCCTTCATTTATTGCCTCTTTTTTTTCCAGGTCATAGCCTTGTCCAAACAGCAAGGTCTCCTTCACTCTCCTCGTTCTGAAGATGGTGGATCTATTCGGTACAGAGCACTGACAGATCAAGATCCATCTCCTCCGGCCTCTACCACTGGGGCAATAGGAGTTGGAGGTACCTGTGAACTTTTCTTTGGCAGTATGAATCTTGGCGTAGTCATGTCAAGATATTTTCTGTTTCAGAAGTCTTTAGAAGCACATAGATGTGAAAAGACAAATCTCAAAAATGGACTTCAGATAGTTCTATGCCCTGCCACCAACTGTTGTTGCATGATGTGCAATAGATAACTGTTTCTTTGGTCTGTTTTCTAGGAGGTGGTTTGGAAAGAAGTGGCAGCATAGTTCGTGTAGAAGCTCATCCTGAATCCAGACAAAAGCCTGTGGTGAAACCGCCAAGCACAGATGGCAGTGGATCATGGCGATGGAAACCCCCAGAACAAAGAGCATCCCTACGACAGTCAACGTTCGCCCTGAATGACCTAAACAGACACACAGACAGTTGTGATTCTCTGAGAGATGGAGGATCAGTGGATGGAAGGCGGAGCGTGACAGGGACTGAATCAGAGAGTGAAGGTGGGGGGGATGGAGGAGGTGGTGGGGGAGGAGGTGCATATGCCAACCATCCACGTGTGGTGCACTCTTACCCCTTACAACAAAATAATCCCAACAATTACCAGCATCACAATTTTAACCCCAACAATCCCAATAATCCAAACTTCAACAATGTTCATCCAAATTTTAACCCCAGCTCCAACAACTGCAACATGTCTTTTCCTTCCACCGTCACCTTTGCTCCTCCCTTCCACCCTCACCCCCAAGCAGTCACCACTATCAGGGTGACTCCGGTGGAGACGACAGCTGCTAGCAGTGATGGAGGTTCAGACAGCCAGTCAGTGGCCTCGTCCAGTCGGGAGTCCACTCTTCGAAGAAAGGGCAGCACAAATGTTGTTCATGTCCAAGACCGAGGACCCACCCCCGATCTCCATAACAACCATCGCCCCGGTGATGACAGCAACCGCCTTGACAATGAGAGCAGCAGCCGTTTCCATGAAAACCTTCGAAATTTTCAAGAAAATCCAATCCAGCCTAATTTCCCAAACAGGCAGATGCAGGTAGTGTTTGGTCGTCCAAGCCCGACTCCTCCTCCTACTTTGCCCC
The DNA here is from genome assembly GCA_902982915.1 of Phalloptychus januarius. Classification (NCBI taxonomy): domain Eukaryota; kingdom Metazoa; phylum Chordata; class Actinopteri; order Cyprinodontiformes; family Poeciliidae; genus Phalloptychus; species Phalloptychus januarius. Next base: position 225,112 of record CADWAE010000466.1, on the reverse strand, counting down.
GCCCCCTCCTGACTCACACTCCGCCTCCTACTCTGGGGCTGGCCTATAAAGAATGAGTCATCCATCTGTACCTGTGTTTAAAACAACGTGACCAGTTTGACACTGCTGTTTGGACCAAAACTGGTAAAAGTGTGGAATCATATCTATCCACTGTCTGGGATCATCTGACAGGGAAAGACTGGGAAGGTTTCCCTCTCCCACAACAGTGAGTATTCAGTTCCCACCAACTCCATCAGTTGTGAATTTTATAGCCTGGGCTCTATGTGTAAGAGTTTGTGTGCATTTTTCATTGTGTTATAATTTAACCTTATATTTAAATCAACGCCTGTTGGAGAGACTGGATAACTTTTGCCAAACAGTGACTTCATAGGCTGAACAAACTGAGTGATGCTAGGGCATGAGGGAACCCAGATCTCCATCCGCGGCCCTCCTTTTACACCTGTGAGTTTGACTCTGATTGGATTCACAAACAATAATTTACATATTTATCAGCTTTTATACTTTTACTAAACAAACCAACAACTTGTGAACATTACAGAGTGAGCAAATGATCTACATCCTTCGGCCACCCCTGTGATGTTAATGTGTGTGAATCTGCAGCCTGAAATGAATCAAACCCCCAATCTTCAGTGTGAGTGGAGCGCAGTCCGTAGTGCAGTCAGAGCAGTAACAGTATCTTATAGGTGGTATTGTGTTTGTGGTGGCAGAGATCAATAAGTTACATATTGTGTTAAATATATAGTAAAACATGCTGTCTTTATTCTTTTAGACGCAGCATTTTATTTTTGTGCAGTATAATTTGCTGCTGGAATGAGTGTTGTTGGTGCTTTGACATGTGGAGTGTGAATGATCTGAATCCACTGATACAACAAGGCCAAAGACTAAAAACAAGACATAGAGATACAAATTACACATTACGATTCAGAAAGATTCATTTATTGTAAAAATCTACATATCATTTATTGGACATAATATTATGGAAAATGTAATTTTATTTATTTATAATTATATAATTTTTCAATACAATTTTAAAACTAACAATCCATAACACAACAGAATGTTCAAACTGATAAACAGTAGAAAGTTCTTTACGTGTCTTTTGGATCCATAAGAAGCTTTAGACAAACCATGTTTCTCTGTTTATAGCAAAATGAATAAGACACTTTATCTTTAATGTAAAAGTCAACTTCTTAGTTGTTTTTAGATCAAACAAAACCTTTTTGTTATCTCAACATAATTACAATTTATATTAAAAATGACTAGGTAGTTGTACATATATTAATACCAAAAATGTTCAGTATGGCTCTGTTGGTTCTCTACTCACTAGGGCTGCATAATATATCACAAATGTATTCTCATTAAAATATCAGTGTGCTTAATATTCATACCACAAAGAATTGTTTGGACAGCAATAATTGTTGGGTACCATATTTTTCAAGTTGTATTTTTCATGTTAATGCAATATTGTGGCAGTAGGATAAAGTCTGGACAGCAAAAGCTCAAACCAGACAAAGAGATCACAGAGTAACCGCAGATTAGAAAGAGAGGAAAGAAGAAAACAGACCCCTGATATCAACATCGCAATATTTACCGAAATTAAAGTTATTGCCATCAGAAGATTTAATAATATTGTACAGCCCTTGTACTCAGTTGTACCAAATCTACATGAAAAACATTTCTGAGTGGAACCAAGGTGTGGAGCTCTGTTTCTATACAACTCATTAACGGAAACACGAGAGATGATGAACAGACCAGACCAACAGTCTGCTGCAGAACATTATGGTTTATGAAGAACGCTTCAAACTTTATGTTGCCATCATTGAACAGTGAGACATTATGTAGCTGGTTCTACATCAATCATATCCTTACTTCCTCTCATCCTTTTTTCCTTCTTTCCTTTCTTTGTTCTTACCTGTAGTCACAAATTACATTGGATATCATTATTGCAGTATTTACCAATATGATACCATAGCAACATTTTCTAATATTGTGCAGCCCTAATGTGAACACCATGCAGAAAATACCCAGGTAGGAATTGGAACCCAGAAGCTTCTTGCTGCGAGGCAACAGTGCAGCTCCAGCAGTGATCACAGTAAATTATAATTTGAACCCCCGTCAGTACAACCTTTTAATTTTAAAGGTAGGATATATTCAGTAGGTATAAATCCTTCAGTGATTTTTTTCTTTTTGCCAGTAAGCCAGCTTGTCCACAGACATGATCTGTTTTCACATTCCTATTTTACTTCCTGCCGAAGTGCCATGAAAGAAGACATGTACAGTCAGCTGCTCTCACAGGCAGCAGTGTGTTCATCGTTTTATTGAAACCTCCTTGGAAACAGAAATACTGTCATGTTTGGATTGTTTGATATATTAGAAAGCAGATTTGAAAGAGCTATCTATGTATAAAAACACAATCTCATTTTCTCACAGTCTGACATTTATTCAGATAGAACTGTTCTTGGTCAGTTAGGATCACTATAATGAGTGAGATGCGTTCTGGTAACTGGTCAAACATTTCTGGTAACTTTTCTGAGACTCAGACTGGTTTGTCTTTTTAGTCCATTCTCTCTGACAAACTAGAACTGAGTCATGTTTGTAGGCTGCCTTGCTCACACAGCTTTATAATTCTCCTCAGTAATATTTTGGAACTAATTTGTCTCTTTGGGTCATTGTCTGTTTGGAAGACCCATATCTACCCAAGATTTAACTTCCTGGTAGAGCTTTTGAAATATTGCTTCACTATTTCCCCACAGCAGTCTTTGTCACTTTGTAAAGTACAGTCAGAGAGAGTTATGTCAGATCATGTCAGCTATTTTAATCAGTGCACCTGCAGAAAAATACCCCCATGCCTCCAAGTTGGAATACAAGCTTCTGCCTTTTTACTTCAGATGTTAAAATGGCCATTATGATCAAACATTTCAACTCTAGTTTATCAGACCTGAACATGTCGCCAGACCCTAAAGCGTTTGTCCCTGAGTGCATCTGCAAACTGAAATATCATCAGCTATCACCAGCATCTTCTCCAGATCTCCCACTTTTTGTTCTGGGGTTGATGGACACATTTCACACCAGGTTCTTCCTGACTGGTGTTCATACTCATCAATGATTGTTGAAATAAATGAACCTGGCACCTTCAAGCCATGGATGAACCAGATTTTCAGTTGGCTGATTTCTTTGGAAAACACACATTAAACAGTTTTTTTGAGATGCAACTCAGATGTTGTGAATTAGCCGTTAAATCATTAGCCTTCAAGAGGATGGCCTCATCAAATGCTTAAACAAATCCTTCAAAGGCATGGTAATCTTGATGTATAGAAACATTTGAATTTGAGGAAAGATGAAAATTTTCTAAAGAAGCCTCTCTCATTACTCTGGTGTTCAGCAAATAGAAATAATTTTGTCTGATTTAATGTCAGTGAGAAAATGACTTTAATGTTTTATACAGTATGTAAGGATCAAGTTTCCACTGTGTTGGCTTTGTCAGAAAATAGAGAGAATACAATAGATATGTGTAACTGCTGCTTTGTATATTATGATTTTTATAGGCTTCTGCTCAGATTTTAGTTTGCTTATTATGAAATTTTAGCTATCATGATGAGGCTTATATGATGATAAAACGCTGACAGTATGTGTTGGTGTATTTTTAACTTAATCCAAAATAAAGGAAAAAAATATTTCAACTTTTATTACATAGTGGGCATTAATTTAGACGCATGGCTGAATGTGACTTGTGTTTTAGCAGCTACACAGGTTGAGTCTAGTCAAATATCCTGATCACTCAACAAAAAGCACTTTGTTGTGCTAACCTTTGACATGGTTTGGTGTTTTGCAGTTATGTTATACAAAGGATTTTATAGGAAATTGGTTCTATTGTCCTGAGTCAGATTTGGTGGAATCATGATCATCATTTAATGAAAGGAGTTAGAGTCTCTAAGCTCTGAAAACTAAATGTAGGAAAGGAGAAAATAGAAATGTGATGGCAGTGTATTATTATCCGACTGGGAGGATGGAGAAGCTAGGGGGGCAGTAAATCATGGTCTGGGTGGAGCCAGACGCAGCGCATGGTCCAATGGAAGGATGGGGAAACATGGCGGCAGATTGTAGTCCTGTTGTGATGAAGTAATGAAGTGAAATGGAAAAGTGTTGCAGTCCTCTTAAGAGCATGGGGACATGGGTGCTGGTTGAGAACTCGTTTTTATTGTTTTATTTTAATTTTTTAAACATTTTTAGACTCTAGTGACCTTTATTGATTAATACAGAAACTAGGGAGGAAACAGAAGGGGAAGACAAGCAGCAAAAGGGGATGAGGAATGGAAGCGGGAACAACCGCGTCTAGGATCACAACATCTGGTCATGGTGCGTGCGCCGCCCTGGGCAATCCAGAGACATTCAGAGCCACCTAGTGGCATCTAGAGCCACCCAGAGCCAATCCAGAGCCACCTAGAGCCACCCAGTGGCATCTAGAGCCACCCAGCGGCATCTAGAGCCACCCAGCAGCATCTAGAGCCATCCAGAGCCACCCAGCGGCATCTAGAGCCATCCAGAGCCACCCAGCGGCATCTAGAGTCTGCTGGTTGACAGTGTAAAGCACAGCTAAAATGTGACCCTCCTGGCTTTCTTCATGTCATGGTTGTAATAAGCACAGTCAGAGAGAGTCATGTCAGGTCATTGACCTGAGCGTAGGAATGTTCCAGGAATACACTGCTCATCTTTAAAGTGTGTTGAGCATCTGGGAAGTAGAAAACATCAGAAAAAATTTTGTTTGAAAAATACTAGCAGCACATCAGCCTCATGGGGAAGCTTTTGCAAATTCACTGGAATCTATCAGTTCTGACTGTTCTTCATCCAGTGTGATGCAGGTCTTAACAGCGCTCCCTGTGCAGCTCCCACAGAAAAATATTCATTTTCAAATGCTTGAACACTGATGTAGAGAAAGGAAGTATTATACAGAATGTCAAAAGGAAGCCATTGTGAATTTATCTTAAAATATATAGAACTTGAAAGTGTTCAAGTTTGTTTACAAATCAAGATGTATTTTAATGAGTTTAAAAATATTAATATTTTCTTTTAAGCTTATTTAGTTAAAAAAAAATTCTATTAGAGATAATACATAGATTGTTGGAGTGCCCTAAAAAAAATCAGCATTCTGTCTAGAAAGTTCAGACTGAATAAAGCTGTATTTAGGATCTATAATGAATGTTAGCAATGTGCAAAGATGAACAATTCCAGTTTGTTAGTTTGAAATATTTCTGAAAAAGTGCAATTTTTCCAAACATGTAATTCTAACATTTTGAAGTTTATTCTTTCACAGTTGCATTTTACTTATTTTTACATTAATATTATACGTGATAACGGGCAAAAACTACTTTTGGTGCTGTCTCCAAACTGTGCCATTAAAACCACTGCAAAAAAGAGCAAACCAACAGTACCTTTTTGTTGTTTTTGCAAATCTTTATAAATAAGAGTGTAACTGCTTTAAAAGTAACAATTGGAGGGTAGAACTTTCTTACATTCATTGCCACAGATAGATTTTTTTCTCACTCATCATAAGCATACACCTACAGTGTAATTTTGTTTAGCTTGCATAGTTCAGAGAATGAAAATAAAACTGAGTTTGTGTGTGCATATTACACACAGAATATGAGTGAGACTGTTATATAATCAAAATACAGAAACAAACGTACAGCGGCCTCTGCCTGCTCACAGGTCAGTATTTGCAGGTTCTTCTGTGGAACGTAACTATAAGGTTTTCAGGGAAAGTCTGCCCATTCACAAATTCTTTTGTACAGGATACATAAAATATCCAAAAGAAATTTGGATTTTTTAGCCAATAGCTGCTATGTTAGCTATTGGCTAACATAGCAGCCAATCCAGGTGTACTTTTCATTTTCCTTGGTACGGATTGGCTGTATCCCCAAGAGATAAGGTTGACTGTGGATGTTGGCTTCTGCCAACAGGGTACCACTATGCACATTGATGCATATTAAAGTATATTTGGTGATCGAAGTATTAAAATAGGCATTTCTGAGCTTTTTTAGAGGGACTCTGAAATAAATTCTAGCTATTTGCATTCAGGTGTTGTCCATAACTTTCACCAATACTGGGGGTCACTGTGCCCTATGCATACATGTATTCCTGTGTATAGTTCTGCAGAAAGGAAAGAATATTTTGCTAAATGTTAGTAAATGTGATTTCTAATCAACCCATGCTGTGATGTAGTCTGGTGTTGACACTTATTACTCGGCACCTGAATCCCTCAGAGTATTTGATCATATTTGATATTTGCCTCAGTTTCAGGTTGTACCTGTAGTTGTAATTATATGTGCTTTGAGCAGGATGTCTCCCCGCTTAACAACTACTGTTCAATGTAAATGTAAAGAAATTTTATTTCAAAGCCTAAAGTCATCTGTCAATGGAAATTTATGTCCATTTATTTGATGTTGTGAAATGTTATTGACCTTATTTACCTTTTCTTTTTCTGGAATGTAACATTTAACCGAGGCTGTACTGGCACAAGTCTGATGTTTTAGCAATCTGGAAGCACAACTTGGATCCACACAAAAAATGAGTCGACCCCAAAACATTCCAAGGCAACAAATCTCACTTATTCAATGGAAATTAATTGAAGTGTCTTTGACTTAAAAATTGATTGAGTTTGCCGTTTAAAATGCTGATCAATTTTCAACTTTATGGCAGGGGAAGCATTCTAAAGTCTGTGGTGAATCCTGGAGTCTGAACTGCTTTCCCTGCTGTTGCTATGGAGCTGCATTATTATTATCAAATGTATAAGTAATCTTATCAAGTGTTTACAGTTCATTTGTTGATTTCATCTTTCACTCATTCAAAGATGGTGAGAGCTTTTCTGTAGGAACCGTGGACGGTTCTGCACAAACATACATACTTAATACTACCTGTTGTTCCAAAGTTAATGACACTGAAAGTTAATGGTTCACAGAAAATGATTTAAATACAACGTATTTCTAATACTTTGTGTTTTTTCTTTCTATGGCTTGTAGTATTAAACATTATGTAAATATTTCTCTAAGTGTATAGCTTTTATTTACTCTGGCTAAATGTGACTATTTGCTATAGCAACTATATAGTGTACTGACAGGGTGGGACTGGCTTTACGGTCAGGCCTGTAGTGAGCTATGAAGGAATCACTGTAACCGTCTGAGAGCATCAAGTCGTTGGACTTGATGCTCTCAGACGGTTACACCACATTCTCAGAAGTGGTGTTAGATGTAACACCACTTAGTGTCACTTTGTTTCCAGACACGTTTAAATGCTGAAACACTTACAGTGGGGTTTGTCTGAGAAACTGGTGCTTGGATGTGGAAATGTCATCATGCCGAATCAGAAAACAAATTGCTTTGTTGCTAACTACCATTAGCAATTCAAGCTAACAGGATTGATTTTCTCTCTGTTTTATGTTAAAAGGCTAAAGAGACATGTTCATACCTAGGGGTTTTAAATGTGATACACAATGTTAAAATGCTGCAACCTTCACTGGATTTTATGTGCAGCCACATACTTTCTTACAGAACTAAGGGCTGTCCTGGCTGAAGGAGGCATTCTTGGTACAGTACAAGTGTAAGAAAAGCAAAATTAACCCTTAAAATTTCCTACAATTTAACTTTGAAGTCTAGAAATACATAACTAAGGACATGAAATTGCTAACAATTCATTTTTAAAGTTCCAGCCAGTACTGATGTCTGGTTGGAGATGAAGACTGGGGCAGTCAGACGTTTCTCCAGATGAAGCTGTGATCTCAAGCTCCAGCCCTGAAGGGCCGGTCTGCTGTAACCTTTAGATGTTTCACACCAACATTAGTTCATCAGCTCTGTAGAGTCTGACTGCATGCAGTTTAGACATTTACAGTAATTCCAGTGTGTAGGACAAGGGACACATCTAAAGGCAGCAGGACACAGCCCTCAGAGTTTCTAATTGCTTCATGTTTCACCAGTCCTGATTTTTTCATTGGATCGGATTCCAAATCGGATCTGGTGGGTCTTGGCCTTAACAGTATGTCTCAGTAGATTTAATAGTACTGAATTGCATCTACTAGTGAAAATGTTTTATTGTGCTTGGTTACATAAAATAGAGTTCCACTGCTATCTGTTCTAATTTAGGCACACGTAGCAAAATGGCACTGGGTTTCAGATTTGAACCTTGAACATGGTCCCAGGACCAAGTTCCACATTCTGAAGCAAAATAAATAAATCACATGAAATGCTGCAAATTAGAAGACTCTTATATTTTTTTTTAAATAAGAAATTGCTGAGCCACCAAACTGTATTGCCCATAAGCATCACTGAGGGCTTTTCCTGAGGGCTTCACACTCTTGATTGTTTTCTGGACTAAATAACAGCTTTTCTCACAGAGCTGCTGCAGTGTTCCCTTTATTAAGACACTGCCTCTAGACTGTTAAAGACAAATGTCCAAGAATGTCTCACACAAGTCCAACATGGTCCAAATTTGCATTTCTGAAATGTTGCTGCTGTAAATGTTTTTGAAGGTTTAGTGTGGTTTTAGCTTGTTTTTTTAAATATGCTTATCAATGTGAGCTTTGCTGTTTCTATGGCTGAAAAAATAAATATTTATATCTTTTCACTTAATCCTATAATGTGTTAATGAGCTCAGACTAGAGGTCCAGGTGTCAGCCTGGTTTGCTCAGTATAAGCAGCCATCTTTCATGTTGACTTCAAAGTTTATTTTTGTCATTCATTTCAGAAAGTGAAACTCATATCAATAGATTCATCCCATAAAGGGAAATATTTTAAGCTTTAATGTGTTGTAATTTTGATGATTATGGCTCACAGCTAATGAATACCAAAAATTCAATGTCTTGGAAAATGTGAATATTATAAAAAGGAAAATATTAGAATCTCATGGTGGAATAGACACCATAATAAGCTAATTACCCTGCAAACAGCTGAAGGTTTCCTGAATCCTATCTCACTCTGGGTCAGTCGGCTACACAATCTGCTGCCTGGACAGTCATGGACACCGTCCACAAGGAGGGGAAGACACAGCAGGTCAATGCTGAAGAAGCTGGTTGTTTCAGCGTGTTACATCCAAGCATATTCATAGAAAGTTGAGTGGAAAGAAGACATGTGCTATAAAAAAAAAGTCCAGCAGTAAAAGAAGAGCCACAGTCTTCAGAAGATTGTCAACAAAACCCTTTCAAAAATTTGAATGAGCTTCACACTCAGACGGATCCCATAGATGAACTTCATCTTTCAGATCCCTCGGTCTACTGGACTGCTGCTCAACAGTCAAAAGTCCTACTTGCAGACCGAAGTGAAGTTGAATTTCCTGTGGAAATCAATGTCCCAAGATCTGGATTAAGAGTGGAGAGAAACTCCAGAGTAAAGTTTTAGTGATTGTTTGTGGTGCCATATCATCTGCTGGTTCTGATCCACTGGGTTTTCTGAAGTCCACAGTCAATGCAAAATCTACCAGAACAGCTTCAGTGACACAATGGTGCCACTGAAGCTGTTCTTCATTGACCTGCAAACTGGCCTGACCTTTAACCCCACAGAGAATCTGTGGGATGTTAAGAGAAAGTTGGCCCCACACCGAACAATCAGATGACCTGAAGGCAGCTATCAAATCTACCTGGACTTCATTACAGCTGAGCAGAACCACCGGTTGATCTCCTCCATGCTGTGCTGCATTGATGCAGTAATTCATGCTAAAGGAGCCACAACCAAGAACTGAATGCAGAGAAATGAACCGGGATTCTCATACTTGTGTTTAAAACATCCTTTTTCATTAATCTAATGTAATTTTCTGAGACACTTCATTTTTGCTTTTCATTATATGTAGACTGCAAGCAGCAAAGCTTCAACAAATAAGGACTTGAATTATTTCACTCTGTATGTATGAAGTGTCTATTCCTACAAGAAATATTAAACTTTTTCACAATATTCAAATTTTGAGAAGTACGTCTATATTTCTGAGGGCAGTGTATGATATACTGTCCATGTATTTTCCGCCTTATGCTTTTGACTCGAAACAATAAGCATTTTAGATTGTCTTTATATAGAGAAGCGTAAAGCCTTCAGAGATGTTGTTGTTTTCTTTTTCTTCTACGTTTTTGGAATTAGAACATAAGCATTTCTCTTTCCCAGCATTTACTGAGTGCGCTGTGAGTGAGGTGTGCTGCATCACTGAGGAGTAAAGGCCTCTCAGATGAAGAGATTGTGTCAAACTGAGATTTTTTTCTCAGCCTGTTTTGTGCTTTCACATCGTCTTTGCTGTTATTTGCCAACATTCAGACCACGGTGTGTTTTAACAGGACCACCAGCTCAGACATTGACATTGAGATCAAAGATAAACAAGGGAAATGTGTGAGTTGCTCTTGAGCTGTTGGTATGTCATCCATACGGTGACTTCCACATTCGAAGCGTCACATAAAGACTAGCACTGCCTTGCTTAGAGGAAACAGAAAGGTTTCTACATGCAGTGGGATTCAGACTAGCAGCTAACTGTTGATGTGATGAACAGAATTAACTGTTACTGTTAACACTGATCAGTTCAATGTCCTGATACTGACAGATATCAAAGTTTCTGTTTTGCAGTGGTGTTTCTGTAACAAAATAAAGGTTTGATATCAAAATGGCACTGTCTGTCCATTTTTGTTATATTTTCTCTGATCTGCATTTATTGGAACAAAAACTGTATTTTGTTTCTACAGAAAGACACTAAGGAGAAATCCATTCTCGTTGCTGACAGTCCACTGCTAGAAGGAATGCGACATTTGAAAAAAGCAGCAACGCCCTCAAATATTTCTGACACTTTGTGTTGAGAAAATCGTGCTGCGGGGACGTTTCAGCAGGAACAGTGAAGCGAGAATTTTAACCTGTTAGAGCTGCAAAGACTTACAAATCTTCAATGGGCAGAGATTTACCTCCTTGAACAGACTGCCAGAGCTGCAGTGTCAGGGTGAAGGATCAGCAACCTGGAGCTCTTCACATCCTCTACGAGTAACTGTTACCAAATTGATAAAGATTTTTTATTTAAAGTTAATAAACAAATGTTTCCTTAGCAGTTTCTCAAATGTATCTATTATGCAGTGAATATTTTTCTGGTTATGTTTTTGCATTCAGGTTGCAAAGTACATGGTACAAAGTACATGGTTTTTTCTTAAAGAAATTTTATAAAATGTGAATGTTCAGGGCTGCCACCTGTCCATGGTGAACCCTGTCTCTCACAAAGGGAACTGGTGTCCCCCTGATGACCCCCTGATGACCCCCTGATGACCCCCTGATGAAGCCCTGATGAGCCCCTGATGAGGTCATCAGAGAAGCGTGTTAGGTAATGCATGGATGGATGGGTGAATGTTCCATTATAGAAGCGTTGATGATTTTGAACAAAATATATATACATATATTTTTTTCTAATTTAAAACAATTACTATTTTATTATTAAAATAATAATAATAATGATGATGATGATGTAAGTTTAAATTTCATAGATTTTGTGAAAAATGGTTATTTTGTTCTAAAAGTTCATGCAGCTGTTGTGGCAAAACGTAAAGGTTGCTGACCTCTGGTCCTGATCAAACATGTACAGGTGGGCAGTAACTAGTTACATTTCCTCAGTTACATTTACTTCAGAATCTTTGCAAAAAAACAAAACAAAACACATTTTCGGAGTAGCTTTACTACAATGTTTTAATTGCATTTACTTGAGTAATAAAAATATGAAGTATTGCTACTATTAATTTAGTAAACTTCTGAAAACATTCCCCACTGTCAGTAACTTCACTGGAGCTTGATTTAACCAAAACCTTGAGAGACAGAAACATTCCTACAGTTTATGTTAAAGTGAGACCTCCTGTTTACACACAAGTTTTGTTCTAACGTTAGTTTCTATCTATGCATAATTTTCCTACCAATCATGCTCTACTTTATGTTGGTCTGTCACATAAATTCCCAGTTAAAATATGTAAAAAGAAAAGTTCAAGGGCTCAATAACACTTGCAAAACACTGTAAGTGTGATAATTGCTATGAAAAGCTTTGATTTTTGCTGTTATTGCTTCTTGTCAAAGTGATGATTAGCTTTAGATTGCCAGCTCACGTGATAATCACTGTGAGAGGAAGGGGATGTGTTAATGGAAGTGTTCCATGCTATTAATAGCTAACTCAGTGACAGTGATTAGGGTCAACGTGGAACATTATAAGGTCACTGAAATCTGGATTGGTTTGAGTCAAGAGAGGAAAAGAAAAGCACAGAGGTATTTTAGTGTCTGTTAAGAGTGGGCTGAGCTTTTTGAGGAAAGCTTCTTCACCCCCTCAGTCAGAGGGAGTGACAGACAGCTGGGACAGAGCTGCTGACCTGTTTTTTGTGAAGATGCAGAACTGATATGGGAATAATGACCTCCACATCACCTGATTAGGCGTTTAAATCAAAAATATACAAGAGCATCCCTTCTGTCTTTCTTATTTCTGGTTTCCACCGGATCTCCTCTCTGCAGCTGCAACCCTGCAATTTCAGCTGAGTTTCCATGGCAATAACAGGAGGGAGCACTGGGAAGCCAAACAAACCGGGGGTGGGTGCAGAGACACCAGAGACGTTTTGGTATAGAAATGCAGTCTCTTCATGTCTTTATGCAGTATGGGCTTTACATAACCATGTGTATACACATTTGCACAAACACACACACGTGACAATTACACTGCTGTGTAAGCTCTAATTGGCTGGTCAAAAATTCACCATGGCAACAATGCCAAAGAGCTCACTTCACCACAGCATCCACGAACACACACAGCAAAAAAGGAAGAAATGGAGTGAGGATGGAGAGGAGGTAGGCCAGACCTGACTGAGGTTGCAGAGGACTGTGTTTTATGGGGCCAGCATCATTCATCTGGGGCCCCAGGGCAGAACTGGGGCAGAATCAATACTGCTTTTTGATGATGTTGAAGGTCAGTTTTATTTCACAAAATTTGCATTAATGCATTTTTTCTTTTTTGATGTGGAGGCAGCCTCAACAAGCTCTAATAAGGACAGAGTCTCAACACCTGAACCGATTCTCTAGAATAACACAGAATGAACTCTGCTTCTGTCTGTATGGTTTTCCTCACAGTTTAGGTTTTTAGTGTGTAGGTAGATGGAGTCACTTCTCCAGTTAACTGACCACTCAGTTACACACATTTGCATTTATAAATCAACATGTGACTGGACTCAAACCTGCAACCTTCTGATTGCAGGAAGGTTGTAGTTTTCCTATTTCCATCAACTGGCTCTCGCCACACTGCTTTAGTTCCATGAATGTTTATGTTCTGCTTGGACTGTTTTGGTTCTTCGGTTTTAAAATGAATACAGAAAAGCTTTTGACTGCCATCATGATGAGTTAAGCAGTTAATTACCTCTGATCCCCAGTCATCCTCCAGAAGACTTTGCTATAGCAAAGGTGAATTAGTACCATGAAGGTGAGCGCTGCAACCTGCCAATAACTAGATACCAACAAAATCAGACAATTTCATGAGTTTTCATTCTTCTTTTAAAGTTCTTAAAACTTTAAAAGTTGGACGAACTTTTAAAATTCTTTTAAACTTTTAAAGTCAAAATATTGACCCGTCTTTATATTTGGATTTTAAAAACTACAGGTTTTGGAGCCCCATTAACTAATGATTGATCAAAAAGCACTGAAAAAACAACACTGCTTTCTCCAACTTGAAGAAGAAATAAACAAGGAGAAATTGTTGAATAAGGTTAGAAAACATACTGTGACTGAATATAATAATTTGATAGAAGATGAACCACATATTCTGGTTTATCATATGAGATGGAGACTAATTTGATGAAATCTGAGAGCCCTAAGGGAGAGAACTAGAATGACACCTTCTGGCCAAAGTTGGTATGACAATAGAACGCAGAGTGAAATATTTTTTTTTTGTTTGTTTTAGCTCAAAACATTGTACTATTTGTTTTTCAGAAGATTAGAATGTAACATGAGATCAATAAAAATCATCTTTAACCCGGACAATGTGTTTTTTTTACTGTGTTTCCATGTATGATGTGCTTAATGAGGAGATTAGAAAGATTGTATTTGAAAGAACTCATGCATTTTGGGTGCAAACATGATAAAAGTATGAAATCCTGCTCTCAAACTGAAAATGCAAGCTTTTTATATTTAGGAATGTTAGCATGTGCTGGAATGAACTCTGAGAAAATTCCAATGATTTGCTGGACATATATATAGAAGAGAAACAGCAAACAAAAATCTCAAACTCATCACACAAATTTTTGATTCAACACCAATAGTATGAATATTCAGATCAATATGCTCAGGCCTAGCAGGAAAGGTTTTGATAGAAGATGGCTGCATTGATTTGGGACCAATGTCAGCAGAGGACACAAGTCCCCAAATCCTTGCTGACTGTGAACTTTATATTGGAACTGAAGAAGCCTGGGTTCTGTGCATCTTCACTCTTCCTCCACTTTCAAGGACCTTGATTTCAAAATAAAATACAAATTTACTTTCATCTGAAAGAGACTTTGGATCACTGGGAAATTGTCCAGCTCTTGGATTTAAGAAAGTAGAGTTTACCAACATCTGTAACGGACAATGCACCCCAAATCATGACTGGCTGTGGATGTTTCACACTGGACCTCAACCAGTTTGGGTTGAGTTCCGTCTCCAAACCCTTGAACTTTGATTACCAAAAGAAAGGCACACTTTACTTTCATCAGAAAAGAGGACCTCGGAATTCCTGTTTTTGTGGGTCCAGCTCTTCTCCTTGATCCAGTTGAGATGCTTTGTACACAAGCATCCCAATCTTCTCAGGTTCAGAAGTGGCTTCACCCAAATTATATAACAATTAACAAATTTGAAATTGTTTAAACTTTGGACCCCGAATCTGTAACCTATGAAATTGTAACGTTATGAATGGAATTATGGGAATTAGACAACTTTTCCACAATATTCTAAGTTTTTGGAAAGGGTCAATTATCCAATTATTTGATGGATCATCTGGATAATTAATAAATTGTTCAATTCCTAAGTAAATGTTAATTGCAGCTGTGAATAGTATGAAAAGTCATTGATGCAAAAGACATGCTTGGTCTCCACACAGGTCCTTCATTAATGTGTTTTTGTAGTAATGTCAATACTGACATTATACTGTCAGAGTTTAAAATACTCAATGTTGTTCACACTTCAGTTCCCTCAGGCTGGTTGCCATCTTGTAGAACTGACCTGGAAGCTGAATGTTGCCCAGAGGAAATGCATCATCATCAATGTACTGATCCCCATGTACAAATATTATGCAATACACAACAGATTATAACCATCTTCATTGTACGGACCAACCTGCAGTCGTTTTTTTTTTAGGAAACACTTCCATCTGCCATTTAGCCTCATGAAAGCAGTTTCAGCGACTGACCTGGCGCTGCTGATTCGGGAATTGTACTGCTGTTGCTGTGCGGTAAGTTGACCATTATCAGAAAAGGGATTTATAAGTTTTGACACAAAATAGGTTTCCTCTGACTATCCATATCTTGATATCCGAAAATGCATTTTGACAAGACAGAACTACATTTTGACTCTGCCAAATGGTAATTTTCTTAAATTACCATTTGGTAATTTAAATGGTAATTTAAATTACCATTTAAATGTAATTTAAAGATATGGTCAATTACATCCAAATGTGAGCAGAAGGGAAACACTTAAAACATGCAAAGCAGAGAAACACTGGGTTAAACAGAACTGGGCTATTACTAGTTGTGCCGGATCTCTATCAGCATATGGACATTTTTGAATGGATTTAATCATCAACTTATTTGAAAATGTTTGTGGCTAATGGGAAATTGAACCAGTTATTTGATGGATGTTTATCCTGTATATATTGTAAATAACTTTTCCAACTACAAACCATCTTGTGCACTATTTGTCTGCACTCTGGTGTGTTAAACAACCCTGATCCTCCCTGAGAATAAAGAGCTGCTCTTTATCCTCCTTAGGAAGATTTATCTTTATATTTAGGTCTTCTGATGAACAGCTATTCAAATTTTAAAAGTTGATCGCCTCATTCATTCATAAATGCTACATTATACTGCTTATGTCAGCTAACATTAAGATGCACATTCATGAATATTCATCAGCTGATCCTTATTAATTTAACTGTAAGTGTACATGGGGATCCATAGGGTTTGTGTTTGTTCTCAGACCTGTAACCAGTACACTGTTTAATATTTCAATGTGCTTCAAAACCTTTCTCGTTTCTTATGGTCTTTCTAACTGGCGCCTTCCTCACTCTTATTTTTGTGTTTTTCAGCTGCTGCTATGCAGTTTGACCCAAAGCTGACTGTCAAGAACTGCAGTGAAACTGTCAAGAAGTGGCTTCGTTACGCTCCAGAGCGGGAGGAAGGCATCAAGGAACCAAAGTGACACCAACCAGTCAAACTTGAGTTACCTTTACCCCAACACATAATGTTTCCCTGGTTCATCCACTTCAAGGCTTAATTTCATGGACACTGTTCTTCTATGGACTGTTTGTTGTTCAGACAGTTAAAAAGGAGTCAGATGTTTATAGACCTATGCCTTTATTCATAAATAAAATGTAATATAAATGCCATGTTGCCATTTTTAACTTTGTGTACACACATTTTCGGAAAAACAGTAATGTAAGATAATTTTGAAAAACATAAAACTGTTTTATGTTTGATACAGTGAAAAACACTTTTAATGGTATGTTATGATGTGACTTGTCAGACCAAAAAATTTACATGAATAAACATTGATTCCATACTTTTGGTTTGATATAAAAACACAAATGCAAATATAGATCCACATTCAGATGATGGTTGAAATGTAGACAGAGGAGTTTGTTTGCCTGGGGTGTGTGGCCTGCGCCTCTTAGCTCAAACTACAAGAGTTTGAACCTTTATACTCTGATCGGCTTGATGTTAATGATGATGTATGTTATCAAAAGACAGAAAAGAGCTGGACACATTAATGTGTTGTCCCACACATTTTATTGTAGCTTCCAGAACAGTTTTTTACAGAAAACTATGCCACTTTGAAAATCAAAAACAAACCATGGTGGCATGAGAATAATTTATTCACCATAGTCACTATCCAGAGAAAAGCAGCAGGTCTGCAGACTGAAACAGAGAAAACATAGACAGAGGCAGCCAGTCAGACTGATGCTTCCCTGCATCCTCCTATCTTTAGAACCCTGGTGCGGTTCAGGCTGGGAATGTATCCCACCCAATAGTGATGAAGATCTGGTTCACAGGGATTCTCTGGTGTGATCTGGCTGCTCTGTGCCTTTAACTTATTGCTCTACCGTTTATTTCATTACACACTGAAAGTGGCCTGGTCCCTTCAACCGCCTGTCACACAGCTTATGGCTTTAGAACGGAACACTTCTTAAAACAGGATTCATGTCGTTTCTCTTGACTTTTAGAAAGGTTCATTTGAAAAATCTAGAAGCTCTTTTAGTAAAGTTTGTAATGTTCAACACTAAAAAGGTCTTTCAGTTCACAGCCACTTACAAAGGATGAGGAAGTAAAAAATAACAGTTAGTGTTAAAGGACAATGACACAGCTAACACACATCCCTAACAACATGACAGGATTAGAGACAAACAGAAACTGACACCAAAACCCAGCTGCTGCTTCCTAATGCAGCGCTGCAGGGATTGAACCGTTTCATTAGTCTTGGTAGTGTATCAGTGGATTTCAGCAGAAGCTTAGTGATGGTTTATGAGCTAGCTTCTGCAGTATTCGGAATACAGGTTTGTATTCAGACATTAAAATCAATCCTGGTTGTAGGAAAATATTTCAACAGGATTATATGTCATGAAGCTAAAAGAAAATGGTGAAATAATAAGAGTTATCCCTGTAAGACAGAACCAGGAAGTTAAACAACACAATTAAACTCACAGCTAGTTAAAGCTAAGGGTGTCCCAATCCGGTATCAGAAACCGGTCCGATAAACAAGCATCAGGTTATATCGGCCTACATTTAAAACCTCTGATAGAAGTGCACTGATAAAAGCATTCAACCACCCCAGTATCTCCATCCAGCAGCATTTGTAACCCACAAGCAGACACATTTAACAATAAATGGGTCAGTTGTTCTCATACCTGTTGTTGACTAGTGGAGTACAATCACTTGATCAAGCCTTTTCGAACATTCCACACCACAAAATAAGTAAGAAAAGTATTTATAATTTGTGCTGACATTGCATCTTGTTAATATCAGTATCAGCCAAAACCGATGAAGTTGTATTGGGACACCCCTGGCTGAAGTTTCCTCAAAAACATAATGGCTGATCTGTTTGACGCCCCATGAGTCAGAGGTAAGTCAAAGAGAAGAATGTTTGGATGTCATGGAGTGAGAAACAGCTGGCCTGTGTCTGCATGTCTGACATGAGCTCACAGTTCACACGTCATGACCTGAAGCTTCACTTTAAAACTTCTGACAGCTCTTTTTCTGGTCAGATGATGAGACCAGAGAAACAGAGCTTACAGAGAAAATAGTCAGTCAGTCACACTGAGAGGAGTAACAAGAGGTAAAATCTCAAACAAAGACATCCTGATTACAAAGGCTCAGAAAGAACTGATTGGATAAACGTTCAACAGACAACTCAATCTCTCTCACACACACAGACACACGCACACACACAGTTTTCTGTCAGAGTGCAGGTCCTAGCATATGGCTCATCCAGGAGTGGTCATTTATCTGGCCTGGAGTGGGCAGAGGGAGGTGGTGGTGGTGGTGAGGTGAATGCTACCTCACATTTGCATAGAATCAGAAGTGGCCAGATCTGACCTCAACATTTACATGAAAGAAGGAGCAGAGCCGCTTGAACAGAGAACAAGGTTCTAGTCAGGAGATGGGAAATGTGCTCTGGCTGCATTCAGACCAACGTTTTAGATTAAAGTTTGACTTCATCACTAACGTTAATAAAACTGCAGCATAATATGGCTGGCTCTAAAACAAAATCATTATACGAAAAGACTCGGAAATAAAGCTAAGATATCACATTCCTCAAACTCCCAAACATTCCTCAAACTCCGAGCAACTTATTTTGCTAAATAAAAATAAAAAACAACAACAAACAAACAAAAAAACAAAAAGGAATGATGAAAATACAGGATGGGGAAAACAAACAGGAATACCGTTTTAGTAAACAATTCATCCAAAGTCTCACATTTTTACTAAAGGAACATTTTAAAAGGAGGAAGTGAAGATGGGGTTGGGGTCGTCACGGAGACTTCTCTGTACGTGGAGAAATGCATGACTGAACGAGCTCAGATCGTGCTGATCCATCAGCGGCTCCATCAGCACAGTGATCGCTGTTGCCTCTACGTTTCTGCTGGAAGGAAGAAACACAGTTAGCAAATTTCTGTTTGATATCTGAACACAGTAAATACTGGCCAAGATTTATTGCAAGCATTCATATACATCCAAAGTTATTGTAATGATTTAGCAAGCATGTGTTTTCCCTAAACAACAGCCTTTACAAGTAGAGAGAATGTCTCGTCTGCTGCATCTCCAGTTTGTGATCTGAACCGGGTGTGTGGGTGTGTGTGTGTGTGTGAGTGTGTGTGAAGGAGAGCAGCTAAAACGCTTAGCATTACATGTTAGGAGGGTCCAACCACAGCACAGAATTTATGAAGAGGGAGAACAACTATTCTCTAAATTTCATCTGCATATGACTAAAGTGAAGCAGCACTTATGTTCAGTTTGGAAACAGATAAATAAACATCTACAAGTAGGCACTGCACTAGCGTCTCACATCTTTCACAGGATTAACTCCATCTACAGTGTATCTCAAAAGGGAGTGCAGTAGGTGTTGGGTAGTTATATTTCATGAACTCTAATATATATTGTGAAATACTGAAGCAGAGCCTGATCCCCTCCCTCTGAAAACTGGATCACAGCATGATAATGACCCTAAATACACCTCTAAGACAACTCCTGCTTTATTGAAGAGGATGCAGGTAAAGGTGATGGACTGGCCAAGCATGTCTCCAGACCTCAATCCAATAGAACATCTTTGGGACGTCCTGAAGCGGAAGGTGGATGAGTGTAAAGTCTTGAATAGGCGCCAGCTCTGTGATGTTGTCATTGAAGAGTGGAAAAACATTCCAATGGCATCTTGTGAAGCTCTGGTGAACTTCATGCCCAGGAGAGTTAAGGTAGTTTGGTAAATAATGACGGTCACACAATATATTGATACTTAAGGAACCTTCACTTAGGGGTGTACTCACTTTTGTTGCCAGTGGTTTAGACATTAATGGCTGTCTATAGAGTTATTTTGGGGGAAGAATAAATTTACACTGTTATATAAGCTGCACACAGACAACTTTTCATTGTGTTTCATTTTGTCAGTGTTGTCCCATGAAAAGGTATATTTGAACATCTGCAGAAATGTGAGGGGTGTACTCACTTGTGTGATACACTGCAGCATCCACGTTCTTGGACTAACATGCTGTTTATGTGTTACTGTGGAATATTGTCTCTGCTGCTCAGAAATTCAGTCAGAGGCATCTGTATTTGTTGTAAGACTGACTGCCCACAGAATCAACCACAATATCTTTGAAGATATTTGGATGGTATGAGTAATGACAGTGGGGCTGCACAGTGGCGCAGTTGGTAGAGCTGTTGCCTTGCAGCAAGAAGGTTCTGAGTTCGATTCCCGACCCCGGTCTTTCTTCATGGAGTTTGCATGTGCTCCCTGTGCATGTGTGGATTCTCTCCGGGTACTCCGGCTTCCTCCCACAGTCCAAAAACATGACTGTCAGGTTAATTGGCCTCTCTAAATTCTCCCTAGGTGTGTGTGTGGTTGTTTGTCTTGTGTTGTCCTGCGAAAGACTGGCGACCTGTCCAGGGTGACCCCGCCTCTCGCCCGGAACGTTAGCTGGGGATAGGCACCAGCACCTCCCGTCCCCACTAAGGGAGTATGGAAAATGGATGGATGGAGATACAGCATTTCATTTTTGGAAAAAGTCTTTTTGTAATGAATTTGAAATTGAATTTAGGGTTCATGTGCAGAGCTAGCTTTAAAGTTCTACTTCGGTTTCCTCTGACCAGAGTAGCCTCTCTATTATTCACTGTGGTTCTTTTGCAGACCTGTGGCAAACCTCTTCCCTCTCTTCCAAAAAGGCCAGTGTGTGCCGTGCAAGTCTAACAACTGTGCTGTTAACAGACTCTTTCAAATCCATCAAAAATGATGCCCTTCTTTGTGCTGGTTTATCACATAAAATTAAAGCAAATCCTCTGAAGGTTTCAGGTGTAATAGCTCCAGGGGCGTGATTACTTTTGTAGAGTCGCATATAGAAGTTTAATCTCCAGCAGTAAAGCCAAGCTAACAAGCCTTCTCTTAGTTGGATTGTTTACAAGACTTTTACCTGTGGGCTCATCCTTATGCTGTTCCTCTGTACCAGCAAAGTCTGCTGCTGCTGCTGCTGTGCGCACACACACACACACACACACACACACACACACACACATAATAAGAAGTGAGCCCAGGTAGACAGACCATTGAAATGGGAAGAACATTTCCAGAGTACTCACCTTCCTGTGCTTCCTCCTCTACCTCTTCTGTCATTTCTTCTGTATCTGTAGGTTACCAGGGAAACAGAAAGTATGAAGAGAGTGTTGCTTAAAGTGCAGGAAAGTTAATAAACACATGTTTGAACACCAGAACCAAAATCTGACTACTCAAACTTCAGTTTGAGGTTTTACTTTCAAGTTCTATTCTCACCTGGGACTGATTGATCCTCCTCTAATTCTTCAAGAGTTTCCTCCAGAGCAGCTGTATCTGTGGCTTCTTCAACTTCATCTTCCTCTTCTGCAGGCTCTTGCTCTTCTGCAGGCTCCTCTTCGTCCATAGGCTCCTCCTCCTCCTCCTCCTCCTCCTCATCGATTTGCAGCTCCACAGCTTCTTCTTCTACGGTTGGTTCTTCTGAGAAAGTTTCCTTCTCCTCCACAGCTTCTTCTAAAGGTGCTTCCTGTTTTTCTACAGCAGCTTCCTCTGGGGGTGCTGTCTCCTCCTCAGCTACATCCTCTAAGTGTCCAGCTTTCTTCTGCAGGCTCCTCTGAAGGAGCGTCTCCCATTTCCTCCACAGGTTCGTCCTCTTCTTCTGTGGTAGCTACGTCCTCCACAGCTTCTTCTGTGAAGGTCTCCTCTGCCTCTTCCTCAGTGGGAGCATAATCGTCCTCCTCCTGTTGAACTGGCTCCTCCAGAACTCCAGCAGGAAGTTTCTCCTCCTCTATGGACTGATCAAAGTTCTCCTCAGTTTGTTCTGCATCCCTGGCCTCCTCAGTTTCCTCCTCAGCTGCCGCCTCCTCCTGAGGCAGAAATATTTCACTTTATGAAAAACATAACTAATTGGCCTTTCCAAATTCTCCCTAGATGTGAGTGTGTGTGCATGTTTGTTTGTCCTGTCTGTCTCTGTGTTGCCCTGCGACCTACTGGCGACCTGTCCAGGGTGATCCCGCCTCTCGCCTGAAACATTTGCTGGAGATAGGCACCAGCACCCCTCTCGACCCCACTAGGGACAAGGGTGTACAAAAAATGGATAGATTTTCTAATACCTTTTCTTTGGAAAAGGTAGATTTCAAAAGCAGGATTTTTCTCCATAGTATTTGCTAAAATGTATAGCTGCACACCTGAACCTATTTAAGGTTTTTTTTATTTACTTCTATTTCGCATCCAAATTTCCAGGTGTAATAGTTGCATTAAAAGCAGTTATTTAATGCAACATTATTACCACCATGATGTAACACAATGATCATATCACAGACCTCCACAGGTGTGTCCTCCTGTGCAGCAAGAAGCTCCTCCTCAAGCACCTCTGGATCTTCCTCTATCACCTAAACATCACACACAGCCATGTAAACGTTACACACCTAAAATCAAACATTTAACTAAACTGACAAGAAAAGTTCTGAACTGGAAGCAAGACTAATATGTATTGTATTACATATGAGTAACCTGCATTACAGAGTATTAGTCTGGAATCTGGGATGAACTGTTTCACCTACATAAATACACAGAAAAGGAAAATACATTGGCTCCAGTCTTAAGGTTTTACTTCCCACCCACTCTAGTGAACCTGACTGGGATTAAAGCCCAGCTGGTGTGCATAGAACGTTGGGACAGAACGACCATAACGACCCATAATTCCTTTGGTTTCTTGTCAATCAATCAATAAATGACAACACATTTCAGTTTCAACACGTATGTAGACACAGATCATCCCAAAATAAAAAGTGAACTGGAGATTAACTTGCTGGATTGTTCTAACCTCAGGAATCTCCTCGGGTTCTGGTTCTGGTTCTGGTTCTGGCTCTGGTTCTGGTTCTGGCTCCACCATCTTAGGCTCAGGAATTTCTTCAGGTTCAGATTCTAGGACAAAGAAGCAGATAAGTGTTCTATGTCCATGAAGCTTTCTGAGTCAGTCAGAACCCCCTGTATCATTAGAACCTGCTGTGTATGGTCCACATTCAGCCAGTGGTGCTGATGAGGGACCACAGAATGTTCTACCATCAGCCTCAGGAGGTCAAGCTAATTTTATTTCGTGTCACATGAAGATCATGTTTTTAGTTCACTAGTGATCTAAAAACATCACTGGTTGTAGCAGAACCTATTGATCAAATTAATGAACTGTTAAAAAATTGACAAATAGCTGTCTGCTTTTCATTAGTACTTCTAAAAATTAAATGATACTTTCATTAATCAATGTGAATCCTTTCACACTGATATAATTTGACAGCATACAAAAATCCCCGATTTGATTATATTGATGAAATAATATTTAATTACACAGATATCTTGAAAGTTCTATTTACAGGCCACATAAATAGCTATTGTGGGCTGGATTTGGCCAGCGGACCTTGAGTTTGACACCTGGCATAGACAATCACTCAACATCCCTGCTAACAATGAAGAGATCCACACTTCTAATAATAATACCATTTGCAGGTAGTCACCTCGTGATGGCGCTGCAGTCTCCTCTGCCACAGCAGCTTCAATCACATCCTGAGTCAGATCTTCCACAGGCTCAGGGTCCGGTTCAACTATGGCTGAGCAAAGAACAGGACATAAAGAGAGTTATAGTTCAGCACCAAAGAACTGGTGTCTGAAAACATACAATCAATCACATGGATCTACTTATGGATGAGGCATCGCTCAGGTAAGTTTAAACATTGCTCATCTGCAGCTGCATATAGTGGTTTAGGATCAACATATTTAGTGTAATGCACTAGTTTTAGATTTTAAACCTTTTATTTTTGGACTTCTCTGTAGATTCAACTAAAGAAATGGAACCCAACACTGCCCATGTTAGGACTGGTAACCGAGTGCTTTAGGATCCAATTCTAAACATTTTTTTCTGTTGTCCACAATGCAATAACATTGTTTCATTCCCTTCATTTATGCTCGAGTAAAACCAACAGATGCAAATCTAAAAGCAAAGTATAAAATCTGCAACAGCAAAAATAAAATCTGGAAATATGCAGAACAGGACAGAAAATTAATAAAAAGGAAAAGTCAAGTCCAAATATAAAAGGTACCTTTGTGGGTATAATGTAAATTAATTTGAGAGCCAAACTGTTACTTGATCTGAAACGTAACAATACCTTGTTTCAGAGAACAAAAATCTTAATCTGCTAAGCTTGTAATACTGTGAGGGACAGTCCTGCTGAGGCCTTCGGGTCAGCCTGCCCCTGACGTGCTGCTGAGGGTCAAACTTGCAACATGTGGTACCTTCTGGTGTTTGTTCTGGTTCCTCAGGATCCACAGCAGGAGCAGAATCCTCACTACGGCTGAAGGTGTCAGCAGCCTTTTCTTTCAGTCCTATATTAAATAATGCACACATTGTTGGTAGGTCGCATGTAAGAGTAAAGAACAGATGAAAAGTGCACATGTTTGTGTAA
The DNA here is from genome assembly GCA_902982915.1 of Phalloptychus januarius. Classification (NCBI taxonomy): domain Eukaryota; kingdom Metazoa; phylum Chordata; class Actinopteri; order Cyprinodontiformes; family Poeciliidae; genus Phalloptychus; species Phalloptychus januarius. The sequence goes on along the minus strand of CADWAE010000466.1, from coordinate 200,205 downwards.
TACTGTCATGTATGCAGAGCCTTTCAAAGGTATTCACATCCTGTCATTTCCCCCCTCACTTTGTCACCACGACCAGAAATTTCTAGATTTTGGAACGATTGCCAACACACCAGAGCAAATTGTGAAGTGGAAGGGTTGTTTAACCAATTTTAAGACATTTTAAGGCCTTTTTAAAACTTAAAAAGGCCTTAAAAAAGAGACTTTGTTAATGAATGAATAATTGATTTTAAAAATACTGATCACTGATCACCCAAAACTAAGAAAATAGGGGCTGATTCATTGGTGGTCCACTAGTCTGTTTAGCATTGAACAGTGTTCTGGATTTACCTCCATCCTTCTTCCCGTTCGGTTTGACCAGACCCCTGGCCCTGCAGGACCCTGGCCCTGCTGCCATTTCATGGCAGTGGGTATGTTCAGAGTGTCAGTCTTCCAACACTCATCATTTTGATTCACTTTCAGTTTAAGTTGACGGCCATGTAAGCCTTTGGTTTTCCATCTCCGAGAGGTTTAAACCTCGGGGTCTTGTTTTATAACAAAACCCAGTTTTAAACTCCCCCACATTCAGTTCCTTGCTGCGTTCCTTGGACTTCATGTGTTTGTTCACTAAAACCCAATAAGCTACATCTCAGTGCATTCTTAGCAATAAACCCTAGGGTATTTACAGTGTAATGGAACATTACAAACTTCATTCCCACTAAGCCTTTCTGAACAACTTGTTTTAATGGTTTTGGTTTCATTTGCAGACAGCAGCTTCTTCCAGCATTTCAACATTCTATTATTATTTGTATGCATGGCTCATGCAGTGGAATTTAGTGTCCTGCTGAATCCTGAATGGATATGAAACAGGATTAAATGCACAGGAAGGCTGTGTGGGAACGTTATTACCCCACGGCATCAAGTCTTCTAACTTCACTGAAATCAAATGCTGATACATAATTAACTTGTAAAGATACAAAGAACACAAAACTAACAAAGAACCAGTTACAAGAATGAGCGATCTTTATTGGCAAGAGAAAAAGGAATTTATTCCATCTTACGAACTAGGTCCACTAGATCCTTCAGTCTAGCTGACCTCGACTGAAGGTCCACTAGACCTTTTTGAAAATAAACAATCTATCTTTTCTAATTTAAGGTACTATTTTTTATTTTCCATTTATTATTTTAAATAATTTTAGCCTTAAAAGCTACATTAATGCTTCTGTAAATGTTAAGTGTGAGAACATAAAAATTATGCAACATTTAAGAGAGAAAAAGTATTTAATTCTGTAAAAACATTATTTACAGCTTGATTTTTGCCAGTCTGATCCATTTTTCTGGATCAGTAGAAAGAGTCGATACAATTACAAGCAGCAACACTGCAGCCTTCTCGCTGATCTCATCTGAGATCTTTTTTTGTGAATATTAATATTTTACACTCAGACACTTGAAAATCTATTGAGGAGTTAGATATGCCCCCTCCTCAGTTTCCACTTTCCTGCACAGTGTGAAGAATAGATAATATGAGATCTTATTGAGGTTTGATTTCATGACTCCTTGCTCTGATAAGCTGCATCAGGCTCATCACAACCGTGCAAATAGGACTGGTTTCCAGACAAAGATCAGCTGACTGCATTTCCTCCAGTTAAAGGGTCATATTTAAACAACATAGAAGTCTTACAATAAAAAACAGGTAAAACGGACCAGGACCCGTAGTCCCATCATTTAGAAGGTTCTGGTATTTATTACACACTTATTGACTATTCAATATAACATATCTTGACTACCAGCCCACTAATCAAAAATGACTAGGACGAAAATTGCCTTTCTTATAAAATGTACAGATCTCTATGTTTATTTTTTGCCTCCTTTAACAGATTTCTCAGCTCTAATTTTCTTCCATTTTTCTTTGAGAGTCATTTTCACTTTTTCTTCATTTTTTACTTCCTTTCCCAGCACCTTTTCCTCTCTTTTTTTTGATTTCTTCTCCTCTCCCTTATCTTTGGTCTCTTCTTCCTTTTCCTCGTTGTTTTGTTTAGCCTTTTTCTTTTGCACATTTTCCAGAGCCTTTTCTATCTCTTCTTTCTCCATCTTTTCCTCCTCCTCCTTGAGTCTACTGGCCACTCTCCCTTCACCCTGGCAGTTATTTCCTTCCTTCCCAGGTCCAGCTCCTTTTCCTCCTCTTCTTTAGCCAGCAGCTGCCTGACTTCAGCCAGAGCCATCTTAGCCAGCTTCTTGGCCTCCACACGTTCATGGATGATTGCCAGCTGCTGCTTCAGAGCCTCCCGAAGCTTCAAGCCAACATCTCCGGGTGAAGGGGATTCTGGGACAGAACCATCAACAACACTGTTTGTTGACGCACCAATCAGAGGAAGGATGAGGAGCAGCACCATGCTCAGGTTCACAGCAGGCCGCCATGGGAAAGTCAGTTTAAATTAAGGATGTCCATCCACAGCAAATACAGTTGACACCAAAAGTTTACATACACGGAATAAAGAGACTTTTTTTTTTCTCACTGTTAAACCAGACCAAACTTTTCTTGTTTTAGGTCAGTTTTGAGTTACCAAAATTATTAATATTTTCTAAATGCCACAATAATGAGAAAAAGCCTATGAAACGTATTTATTAAGGTCTTAAAAATCTCAGGCTTACATACGTTTCCTCCATATTTTCAGGTTTGTACGCCGTTTCATTCTCTCGCTCTCTCTCTTCAGGACCGAGACCAGAACTTTCTGATGACCATACCTAAACCCAAACACTGACTTTGAAGTCACTATGTAACCTGGCTGTATCTTAGGGTCATTGTCCATCTACAAGATAAATTTACAATCACAGTACAACTATCTTTCAACAGAAGAACACAGCAGCTTCAAGCATCAGTAAATGGTTCCCAGGATGAACCAGACTGGAACAGCTTCATGATTCTCTTCCTGATATCCTGACTCATTTCTGCTGATCTTCCTATCATGTTGAACCAGAAAGCGGCGTGTTCCATGGCCTTGTAATGCATCCTCAGGTGTAACTGCAGTTAACTCAAATATGTCGGTGAACCAATCAGAGACTTCCAAATCCATGACATCATCATCTGGACATTTCCTCATTGTTTATAGAGACAGTAAACATTCCGTGTGTCTGATTTTTAAGACACCCATCATAAATCTGACAATCTCTCATGCATCTATTCATTTATCAAACAGGAATGATTTTGGTTATTTTGACAAAACAAGAGAAGTTTGGTCTGATTCCATTCAAACTATGTGAAGTGTTCTGTGTATGTAAACTTGTGGTTTCAATTGGATCTGTAAATCTCAACAAACCAGTAAACTGAGAATTCGTTCAAATGAAAACCAAGTACAGGTAGTTTTATTCTCACACTTCCTTTAGTCCAAGACCAAAACCATGTAGAAGTGGATTATACTGCATCCATTAGTGCATGCTACACGTGAACAACACATCCTCATGCATGTGGCCGTTGCAACTATACCTTTATTAGCTCCTCTGCATGCCCCTTCTGCAGGTTTATCATCTGATGTTGCATAAAAACAAGATCAGGATTAAAAAACTGCTCCTATTCACCAAATATTTACTCTTGTCAGCTTTGCTCCCTCTGTGTTTCCTTCTCTTCTTAGCTGAACACACGCAAAGAGGAAGAGGGAGGAAAAACCAACCGAACCAGCCATGTCAGTAAGTCATTTGATACTACATGCAGGAAAACGCACAACAGGTGTTCATTACTGACATTTCCTGAAGTTAGTGAGTCAAAACACTACCAGTCCCGAACTATCATGTCGTTACATTAATCTTTAAAACTCAAAAGCAGCACTGACAAATATTAAAAATAAAGATATAAAATTTAGCTGGGGAAAAGTATCAGCCAGTCCCCCTGAATCATTGCTAAACTGTAACATAAAATAATTGTCAAGTCAATTACAAAAAAACCACGCAGAAGATATCTGGTATAACTAAAGGTGTAAAGAGATCTCACCGTATGAGACATTAAAACTAGAGCTGCACAATGTACCATCAGCTCAGTGTGTGCAATATTCATCTTGCAAAGGACTTTTGGGAGTGCAGTAATTATTGGCTAATATATTTGTAGGGTTGGGGTCTTTCATTTTCCATGCAAATGTAATGTTTAGTTACCTGGACTAAACATCTCACAACAGAAAATGTTCACACTGATGTGGAGGAGAGGCATAAATATAAGCCTTGTGCTTATGCCTGTACCTTTTCAATTAAGCTGTTTAAATTACTCTAATGTTTTAAAGTGTTCATAAATTATTTGATGACAAAAAAAATAACAATAAAGGTGATCATTCAGTTTTGGTTTTTCTGCTTAAAAGGTCTGCAAAGTTTAATTTGCGTAACAAGTTATAGCCAGAGGCGGTTCATTTAACATCAAGAAAAGCCTGTTTTTAAAAATCAGGTGTAAGCCAAGCATTCATAACTATCCTAGGAGTTCAATGCAAACTGTGACTCAGAAAAACACACCCTTCACATTCACTGAATATACCTGCAGGAGGTTTCAGCTCAGTAAGCCTGTAACCGTCACTTACAGGAAGAACAATACATGGTGCTGAGACATTCAGAAAGCCTGTAAATGGGTACGAATACTTAACTAATTTGCAGCTTAACCGGACAGAAGTGTCTGAAAATCAGTTGTGATCCAGTGTTTTAGATAATTGCAGCCAGCTAGACGAGGCACAGGCCAGGGTAGCAGTTCCTGCTCAGACAGGCATATGGAGAAGATGGAACTGTCAGTGCATATTGTTCAGAAAGAAGAGATCTAGTGAGATCTAATGAGATCTAGTGAGCTTGCTGTGTGACTAAATCTCAGTATATTAAATATTAATTAAAAACATGGCTAGTTATGGGAAATATAGTTTCATTCATCATAGAGGAGAAAAATCATGGCAGTCAGTCATTGGTAGTAAAATGGTCACTGTTGGTTCAATGTGCGGAATAATAAATACTGTCTTCATGTTTCAAAATACGAACAAATGGAATCATTATTTTGCATGGCTAAATGGTCGAGCTGTTCTAACAAGTCAGTGTGGAATCTATTTAAACAGTTGGTTTCACCAAGCACTGAGAAGTCATAAGTCCAAAAGATTGAATTTAATTTTTTAAATCCAGCTTTGTTATGAAAATAGTTAAAACCACAAAATATTGCAGTAAAGTTGAGGTTGATATTCCCCATCACAAATGTTAATAATCTGTAATTCAAGTAAATCTCATTAGATTTCCTTCAGCACAATAATTCAGCTTTCTTTGGGGAACAAATGTGTTGCTTTGTGTCTGGCATAAAATAGTCTCATACAATCTGATAATATTTCAGTTCAGTATGAAGTTGAGATGCATCACACATCGCTGGAGGAAGCACCTCCAGCTGTGGTTTCTACATTCCATCAGCATTCTGGGTACTAATCATTCATTTACTCTAACATCCAGTCTTGTTTTATTCCAAATACAAAAAGTTTATTCTGACCAGTGAGGAAAATTTGCTCAATACAAAAACAAATGTTTTAAACTTTGAAACAGGCATAAAAAGGCACAAATGCATGCAAACTGTACACGTGTGTAGCAGCTGATTTCAGCTCAGGCTCATGGCATGCAGCAAAGGCTCAACACACTTCATGATTTTTACAGTATTACTGGCTGCTATCAACAGGCTTGTGCAGAAAATATACACTGATTGGCCAAAATAAAATAATTGCCACCAAAATGGTCACTGACATTTGTTTGGACCGCCCTTAGATCACCTGCTGCGGAGTTGCTTTGATAAGCTTCTGCAATGTCACCAGATTTATTTCCATCCAATGTTGCGTTAACTTTTCATCAAGATCTTGCATTGATGATGGGAGAGTCTTACCGCTGCTCACAGCCTTGTCCAGACAGAACATATTAAAAAGTGTCAGTGGGGTTCAGGTCTGAACTGTGGAGAACGATCCACAGCAGAATGCTTCGGTGTTCAGCCATCATTCATTTCTCCTGGCCACGTTTCTTCCTAAAAGACAATGCTTCTCCACTGTCCCTTCAACTGATTATAAAACTTTGGACAGTTCATAACCCAGTCAGTTCTGCATCTCTTTAGTCCGTTTCAAAAAGGCTCAAATTATTGGCACCAAGCAGAGAAAACATTTAATATATTTTACACAGCAACAGGATGCGTCTTTCCACATAATTTAAGACTAAATATTAAATAATTTGTTACCAGCTGAAAGATAGTCGCCCCAGCAGTAATTACGCTGGTGACTTAGTTTTGGCCAAGCAGTGTATGTTTAAATTCTTAAGGACTGACAGAGAGAAAGTAAGAGCAGAGTTCCTGAGGATCCGCTCCATACCAAGGCCAAGGAGCTGACATCATAGGAAAAGATCTGCTGATGCAGGAATCCAGTCAGTAAAGTTTGAGATCCAGCTTTCCATCAGTGTTCATCCTCTCACCCCCAGACTGCTGCAGCAGACGGCTGGCCAAGTGAAGCAGCAGTGCAGTCTGCCAGGGACCCAGGAGAACTGGATCACAGTTCCAATCTGGCCTCCATCAGTGGGACTAGTGATACTCAAGTGAAGGGTATAGGTTTGTACAGAATGGAGCTGTCCTTTACAAAGGAACTAAATTCCACTGAGAGAATAGATAGGCTGGGATAACAAAACCCTGGCTTGGAGACGTTGGTATTTATAAAAAGTTCAAAATGATAAAAAATAGAACCTGCAAAAGCAGGTAGGGAGAACGCCCTGCACTGTTCTGAGCAGCTGCTACCATCACAGCCCTTCACTACTGGTTATGTAGGCCCACTATGACGATCTTCTGACCCTTATTTCCATCGTCTTTAGCACCTCTTCGTCTGACTTCTTCCTCATCTTCTTCTTCCTCCTCATCATCCTGTTGACCATTCATGACTCCTGAGGTGCCATGATCCTCCTCGTCCTCAAGGGGCTCCAGTGGATTTATCACACCGTACAGGAAAGTGAAGAAACTGTTTAACCAATCAGAGCCACCTTCCTCCACTTCTTCTAACCAATCCAGAACCTGGGCTTCCCCCTGACCGCAGCCCACACTGGTCAGGCCTACGCAGACAAGAGGGTGAGGGGTGAGGCGGGTGGAGGGGATGTTCAGGGACCAAATGTGTGGAGGTGATAACCAAAAGTAGTGAACAACATACATAAGGTGGAAAAAAAGAAAGGTTGGTCAAATGAAGGAAAAAGATGTGCTGAGGAGGGAAGAGAGGGTGGGGAAAAGGAGAGAGAAGGAGGGGGAGAAACAAACGGAGAAGGTAAGAGAAGTTTAAAGCGTAGGTTAGGTGGCGAGGGAACTGTTCACACCACTAGAACCAGTCAGACCATCTGCACAGGATCCACTGGGAACACTGCCTGGGGCTAAAGCTAGGCTAACAGAAAGAGGGATGCCTATGGAGAAAAGAATTACACTGATCACTATGTGCAGATAGCCGTGGACACACAGTACACTGAAACTGAAGGAAAACTAAGGCTGGGTTTACTGTGACCTCACAGGGATACCAAATAATACATCACATTATTTGCTAAAAATATAAATCTAATCTGTTATATGGGCAGAGGAATAACACCAGCAAACCAATACATGTTGTTTGGAAGCTGAAAAGAGCCTTACTCCTATATGTATTAAGTTCCAATTATGTTTTCCTATAGATCTGATACAGTAATACGTGTTAAAAATTCATGTGTAAAAAAACCCCCAAAATATATGTATGTATATATTTTAACATCTAAAATGGATAAAGAGTCAATCTAACATTCCATTTCTGATGGACTGTGGGCCATCAAAGGGGGTCACAAAGGAGAACATTTAGACATGGTCCAGAAAAGATGTTCAAGAAAGTATTTTACTCTGCTCATATCATGCAATATTTAGTGTAAATAAATATTTATTCTACATATTATTTGCAACTTTTCTGCTAAGCATAATTTATGGTGTCAACCCAGGTGCAACAACTGCTACATAGAGTTGCACTGATTGCTCACAGTAATAGGAACTAGCTAATTTTCTGTTTGAATATCTGAACCCAGTGGCTAGCAGATTTGGAACTAAAATCTTCTACAATCTTCTTCTGGTCTATTAACGCAGCACAGTGAGGTAGCTGATCAAATGTAGCAGCTAACAGACAGTTAACACTACGAGCTGGATCTGACATGCCTTCTCACCAGCAGTTAAAGCTGTTTGATTTCTGAAAGGACAAAAGTGACTTTAAGGTTTGAAATCAACATGCAGCCATTTTGCTTCTGAGCCACAATGACAGGCTGCATCAGGTAAGCTGGCAGGGCTTCGATCACAATTATTTAAAAAATAAAAAAAAATAACTAAATCAAAAAATACTCAGGATGTCATCACTTTAAGTTGTCAAAATGAAGATTTTCTTAAAACTGCTAAAGTCTGTTCATGTGAAGTCACTGGCCTCTGCACTACCGTTTCCAAACAAACATGGCTAATAGAGCATCATAACTCCTTGATGAGGCGCTTTATCAAACATTTTGGAGGTTAACTTTAAATAGAGAAATGATGAACAGACATCTGGACACTCAGTTTTATTATGAGCCACATCAGCAAAGCACAGGAGACGCTTAGTTGAGCAGTTAATGTGAATGTTTAATTGAATCAAACTTTAAATCCGAAATCCAAAAAGAATACATACACCAAATGAAATAGAATTTTAAAGTTAGAAGTTTTGGCTCTGTTTGGTTGTTTTTGACATTAATTTTTTCAGATGGCAAGAATAGCACAGGGAGGAGGTGGAGACAGGTAATCTGCGTCATATTATACTGTCACAACATGGTGACGGCTTTGAATATGTAAAGAAAAAAATACTTTTATATATTCTCATGAACGCTGGTTTATATTCATGACGTTGGCAAATGATTATTTTAGCAAAATATCAGCTATGTAAAAGAAATGCTTTAACTGCATCTCAAAGCCAGCTTGTCAATCAGTCTACTTTAGGTCACATTTTATCCTGTTAGAAGTGCTGTAATCAGTGAAACATTAATCAATAATATGATGGCATTTGACAAAATCTAATGTTCCATTTGTTGACTGTTTGTTCTATGACTTTGTACTTTTTTTGTTTTTACAATGTGGAGAACTTGTTAAACAAACTTGATTTGATTTTGCTACAGAAAAAGGAAGGAACAGGAAGAATGAGATTCTAGGTGAACATCTGAGGAAAGTTATGAGTTGAAATATCATCCAGTCATTGTTTAAGCCTGTTTCAAGATTCTGATGAAAACAAATTGCATTTTGTCATCACCAGGCTCCATATGAACAACATGGAAATGACATGATGGTATAGAGGCTTTCCTTTCCATTTGGTCATTTAGAGGCAACTGGTCAGAAAAAGCTTCATGGATTATTTAAAGTCACAGAGCTCAAAGAAGATGCTGCAGAGAACATTGAATGAGTTCCAAAAACATTTAATTTCCCTTTGGGATCAATAAATTATTTTTTAACTGAATAGAATACCTTGTAATGTTGCAACTTTCAGCTCCAGACTCCAATATTGCTTACAGTATGTTAAAACCCCCCAAAGCTTTCTGATGTCAAGATTTTTAGAAAAACCCATAACATTATTAAAATGTTAGACTGTTAACAAATATATTTTAGTGTAATTAGCTAATTGAAAGCTGGTTAAAAAGAAATAAATCCACTTGCCTAGAAGCACCTTAGCGTCCTCCACATCAAAGTCACCATCTCCATCAGTGTCGTATGCCGCCAGTTTACCTACAGAAACCACAAACATACTGTCCATGTTGATTCTCACAGGAGTCATCCAGAAACAGAATTACTGCATCTGTCTATACGTCAGATAACATTCTACATTACTGCTGAAGCTCATAAAATGTTATCCATTTGGACTAAGCAAAGAAATTAAGTTAGTCCTATAATTTCATCATTATGTTATCACTGTTCAGTATTTCACCAGGAGTTTAGTGTGTACTTCAGAGGGAGAGCCTAACAGCCAGGTGTGTGTAAAGTCTTGGAAATTGTATTTTATGATTAACTTTCAGAATCCTGCAGTCAGCTGGGTGACTGGATCAGCTCCACATTTAGATCCTAAGGGGAGGGCCAGATACCTGAACTTAAAGAGGAAGACCTCATTTATAAAATGATGCTAGACATGCATACAACAGGCACATACCGCATCTTGTAAGAGTGTAATATTTCTTATCAGTCATCTCTGAAAGTCAAACATTAATTTTATGGAAATTCCTTACACAGTCAAAGATTTCAAGTTTTTCTTCTTTGCATTTTGAATGATTACAAATTACAGATAATGAAAAGCAAAAATGAAGTGTCTCAGAAAATTACATTAGATTAATGAAAAAGGATGTTTTAAACACAAGTATGAGAATCCCGGTTCATTTCTCTGCATTCAGTTCTTGGTTGTGGCTCCTTTAGCATGAATTACTGCATCAATGCAGCACAGCATGGAGGAGATCAACCGGTGGTTCTGCTCAGCTGTAATAAAGTCCAGGTAGATTTGATAGCTGCCTTCAGGTCATCTGATTGTTCGGTGTGGGGCCAACTTTCTCTTAACATCCTTAATTCTTAACATCTGGACAGATTTTCTGGGGGGTTAAAGATCAGGCCAGTTTGCTGGTCAATGAAGAACAGGAAGACAATGGTCACTTCTGAAGCAGCTTCTGGTACCTCTGGCAGTGTGGGCTGGTGCCAAGTTCTGCTGGAAAATAATATCAGAATCTGCATTCAGCAGAGGGAAGCATGAAGCGCTCTAGATTCTACATTTACTGTGGACTTCAGAAAACCCAGTGGACCAGAACCAGCAGATGACATGGCACAAATAATCACTGACTGGAAACTTCACTCTGGAGTTCCTCTCCACTCTTCCTCCAGACCCTGGGACCTGGATTTCCAAATGAATTTACTTTCACCTGAAAACAGAACTCTGGACCGTTGTGTACCAGTCCAGTTCCAGTTCTCCTTACTCTGACATAACGTCTGGCTCAGTAGGATGTGACATGGGAATGCAGCACTCGTCGCTCATGTCTGGTATTCGTCTGTGTGTAATCACTCTTCTGAAAAGAATTTGACTCGACAACCCTCTCAAAGCTCCTCCCTGTTGCTGGTAGCACATGTCTTCCTTGCACTCAACTTTCTATGAATATGCTTGGATGCAACACGGTGAAACAACCAGCTTCTTAAGCATTGACCTGCTGTGTCTTGCCCTCCTTGTGGACGGTGTCCATGACTGTCTTCTGGCCGTCTGTCCAGGCAGCAGATTGTGTAGCCGACTGACCCAGAGTGAGATAGGATTCAGGGAACCTTCAGCTGTTTGCAGGGTAATTAGCTTATTATGCTGTCAGTTTCACCATGAGATTCCATTACTGAGTTTTTCACAGTAGCAGAATTTTCTGAGAAACTGAATTTTAGGTTTTTGTTTTCTGTAAGCTATGATCATTAAAATTACAAAGAACCAAAGACTTAGAATAAATCACTGTGATGATTCTGTGGGAAATATGAGTTTCAGTTTCTGAGAAAGAAACATTATACTTTCATGCAGCATTCTAATTTATTGATATACTTGTATTTCAACATAACTTATTAGAAATCTGCTGTTACCTAAAAAACAAACAAAAAAATATATATATATTTATATATATATATTCTGACCTGAAAGGAAATGTTTTTCAGTCATGCTTGACTTACAATTCACCTTGTAATGCACTAGATGTTTTAGCTAGGGGTTTGGTGGAGGTGCAGGACTGCATGCCGTTCTAATCCATGCAGAATGAACTTTGGCTTGGTAAACATATTTGAGCAATACTGAGCTTTCTAGAATCTGTGGACAACAAATACAACTAATAAAAATATCCATAACAACAAGAGAAACATGTCTAGTTTTCTTTACCTTGCAAGGTTTCAGACAGGTTAATCTGTATGCCCTTAGCCTTGTCTGCATGCAAACAAGAAATTTGGAAGAACAGCAAGATTAGCAAAGGAGATTCACAAGGCGTCAAAGATACATATCACAGACAAGAATGTATCATTTCTCGATTAGGGTGCAGATTAATCAGAAGACATCCAACAATCAGACATGCATTTAAAAATACAACAGGATCAGGTTTATCAAGTTTCTCGCAAACATTTTCTTCCTTTATAAATCCAGCACTAATTTCCAGACTCCACCTTTAGAAGGTGAAGCTTCTAATGTGATTCCAAGCTGGATCACAGCAGAGGGGAAAGAAAAGAAAAAAAGCAACCTCACAGCAAGAGATGAGTTTAAAAAGGAGAATTAGCTCTGGAAGGAGTTTTAAACTTGCAACATCATGAAGAGCAACAAAAGAAAGCCTTGGATAAAATATTGAGGGAATATTTCAAATATAGAATTAGACGAAACTGATCTTTTGAAGGCCCTTAATTTGCCATCACCTCTTTTCATGTACATGTTACACTTTATTTTAAAATGCAGCACTTAAGTCCCAAATCAAGCTTTAAGATTGCAGATCAAGTTCAGCAATCAGTCTTTCAGACCAACTGCTGAGCTAATTTGGAAAAAAAAACCGACTGAAAACACTGGGTAGTTATTACTGAAGTTTGCAGGATTTATTAATATATTTTAGTTAAGCACACATCTTTCTGTTCCTGTGGACCGTCCTGTCAGTGGCTGTTAGCTTGATTTGCCCATTCCTGTTGATGGGATGGTACAAAGCGCTGTCTAATGGAGGCAAGATGCTAACTCTTCCTATGATCATTATAAAACCAGGCTAAAAATGAAATCAAATAATAAGATTTATGTAAAATAGTGTAAAATAAAAACATTGTCCCAGAGCTAAAACTGCTACTGCTTGCCAGTATCAAGTGTAGTTCTGTTAAAAAGCCCTGCAGTGGCTACTCAGAGTGACTTCATCAAGTCCATTTAGAATTTCATCTTAGCCTTCTCAATCAAAGCTGATTCGATTGACAAAGTCCCTACAGATTCCGAGGCAGAGGTAAGAGGGAGAAACTTAACAGGTTTCACCTGGGAGGTCGCTGTTACAGCCTGCAGTCTATCGTGGTCTGTGGTGGAAATTAGCATACTGATGTAAACACAAGACTAATGCAGACACTGTAAATTTTTAGAAGAGCACACATAAAATCACTAAGATAGATTTTGAAAGCAAAGTGGGTTTAAGATGTAGTCTGACTAAACTCCTAGGGAGAAAATATTTGTGAACTAATTGCACTTTTCTGGCCAATCACCAGTCTTCACCAGTCTTTAAAAAGCCTGACATATAAATTTTTTTGTCTGCAAAGTCGCTAAATATAGCAACCAAAGTGTAGTGACGTTTGCAGACATTGCCTGGTGTCACTGTAGAGCAAAAGGAGACAGTTGCTGATTTTCAGACTTTTGTGGAGGAAAAGAAGGTCGGATTCTCACGGAGGTATCGGCCAATCGCCAGTCTCCCAAAATTAGGGAGATCAAGGTTGATTTATCAGCAAGTCGATTTCTTGGTGCACTTCTAATGCAAAACTAATCTTTGTTTTAAAGTGAAGATGCTAACAACATAGCATTAAAGTGTCACAGCCAGCTAACAAAACTTCAATTAAAAAATCTGAATTATCCCTTTAAGGTAGCTAGTGCATGCTTTGCCTTTTGTACAGAACTCACTGGACTGGCCAAACCTCAGCCGATTTCACAATGCTGCATCTGCACATCAGGATTTGGTTAAAATTACAGTTCATTGAAAAAGAGCAAAAACAACTAGGATAAACTGCTGAAGGAGACATGTTTCATGAACTTCTATTTACCAAGGATATAGTTAGATTAGTTCCTATCAGTTCACTATCATTCACTTTGTAGGCAGCGAGCATTATAGCCACAAATACATGAAGTCAGCAACAATATGAGCCTTAAGTGTTGGATGTACATGTATGTTCCAACATGTGCCCACCTAGAACTCCTTGATAGTCGACCAAGTCAAAGTAGACCACAGCCACAGAGGTCCAGACACCGAGCAGGGCCAGCACGATGAACCAGGTGAAGAAACTGCTGCTGCTACTGGAGCCAGAGTCCGGCTTCTTCCCATTCTTACTGGATAACGGGCTTTTACCTGCATCTGGAACAGAAACAGACAAAGCATGAGGTATAGGACTGTCAATTAGTTTTTATTAGCAAAGCCATTTAAATGAAAAATTTTAACTAAGGTCAGTAAATAATTCTTTTCCAAAAGCACCAGTTTACCTCGTCTCGCAAAACATCTTCTTTATGTCGATGTTTTTAATCAACAGCTGAGCAGTAAAAATTAGAACATTTATTACCCACCAGTGACGGTGTTAATTTAGCATGATGAGAATCTGAGGTTCAAAGAACAAGTCCATTAAGCTAGGCTTAATTATTTAATTATTTCTACCTCTCTATGGGTTCCCACCATATCATAATGGAGGGGTTTGAGTGTCCCAGTGATCCTAGGAGCTATGCTGTCTGGAGCTTCATGCCCCAAGGCAGACAGGCCGTAGGTGAGGAACCAGACAAAGTGCAGCCCGAAGACCCCTAATGATGACTGAGAGCAATGGATTCAGTGTTCCCTCACCCGGGCCTGGGGCCTCACCCTGGACTCAGGCCTGGAGTCCACCTTTCTGGTGGGGAAGGAGCCTGAGCTAGTGTGTGAGGTTAAGAGGTTCCGGCTAGAAATAGTCTGTCTCACCTCAACGCATGGCTCTGGTTCTGGAACCAGTCTCCTTGAGAGGGGCTGGACATACTACCACTCTTTAGTTGCCCATAGTGAGAGGCACTGGCCAGGAGTGGGCACACTTGTTGCCCCCATCTCTCAGCTGGGGGACTTCTACACTCACGTGGGCAATGACAGTGATTCCTGGAGGGGCGTGGTGGGAAGGAACAGCACCCCGATCTGAACTCAAGTGGTGTTCTGTTGTTGGACTTGTGTGCTCGTCATGAATTATCCATAACAAACACCATATTCAGGCATAAGGGTGTCCATATGTGCACTTGGCACCAGGACACCCTGTGCCGCAGTTTGATGATTGACTTTGTCATAGTTTCATCTTGGACTTATGAAGAGAGGGGAAGAACTGTCCACTGACCACTGGACATTTGGGACAAACCTGGCAGACTGTTCGGTCCCTGGTCCTGGACACGCTAGTCCGTCCAGTGTAATAATTTTAATTGTTAAAGGAATTTAGATAACATTTTTAGAATTGCAACAATGAAATTGGTGGATTATTTTAGCAGCAACAGTAATAAGTGCTGCTATAAATTAAAATTATTTTGCTAATATAACACATTTTTGTTTGACATGTTGATACCATAGTACTTTGATGCTGTAAACAACGGTATATTAAATCACCTTGAAAATTAGCACTGCCTTGATCCAGCAGGCTCTGCCTGCACTGCAATCACCTGAATCAGGTGTGATAAAGCAGGGAAACTTTTAAAACATACTTAGTAGTGTGGACTTCGAACCAGAAATGAAAACCCTAAATCACTAGTGCAGGAGTGCTCAAGTCCAGTCCTCCAGAGCTACCAACCTGCAACTTTCAGACACTTCCCTGCTCCAACACACCTGAATCAAATGAATATCTCGTTGCCAGCCCTGTTCAGAGCTGATCCCAGTTGGTTGGAGTAAGGATGCACCTAAAAGTTGCTCTCGAGGACTGGATTTGAGCACCCCTGCATTAATTAGAGCAAGGAGCAAAAAGGTTACACTAGAAAGGGCGAACCAGATCCAAAAAGTTATTCCGGGTGTGCCAAAGATATCCTACAATGCATGATGGCAGAAAGGGCAGAGAATGAACAGGTGCTAAAGGGAGATTTGTGTTGCCAGGTCAGATTTCAGAGACACCTAGCAGTGCTCGACTCTGAATCTAATGTCTTAAATATTCCATTCCAATTCTCAGCTGTCAGGTAAAACTTGTCCAGAACAAGTTTGTGATATAGTGTGTGATACAACAAAGTTTTGTACGAAAGGTTTGTTGCTTCAGAACTGCACGAATGCACAGTTGGACACAGAATGCCTAAACATGGCCAAACATAGGTGTGTACCTGGCTCCATTAAAGGCTTCTAAGAAACATTTAGAATATGTAATAAAATAACCAATGAAGTTAATAGAACAGAACGACCTGACACAACCAGACCAGCAGGTTTTCAGAAGACAGCTATCCTTCACTCTGAACCTAACAACCATTCCCATTCAATGACCCTGAACCTGCCCTCACCTTCCCTACTTCCCAATCAGCCACTCATGAGCAGACCAGTTCCTCACCTTGCATTTCCCCTGTAGGAATCGCTGTGACAACAGGCAGTGTGATGGACTCCACCAAGTTTGCTGGATCACCCATCCCTGCCGTATGAGGGCTTGACAACTTGTGACAAGCTAAAAAAGCAGCTCTGAGTCCCCGCCTCTGCTGCCTCCTTTGTGTTCCTATCCAGCCCTTCCCTCCTGACATGTTTTGTTTGTAGTTGGGTCACTCGGTAAGTCACTCTTGCTGTGGGTCTGCTATGGATGAGGAGGTCATTCACAGCTATTTATAGTGCTGTTAAACAGCTGGCCCTGACATACAGGCAGAGAAAGGAATACATTCACTGTCCTCCACAGCCTGGACCAAGTGGAGGGGGAGTCGACAAGAATTTGCTCCCTACTAGAGAGAAAAGAATAAAATCTCATGTTTACCATCTACATCTTACATGGAGCACAATATTATTTAAAGATTGTGCTAAATAATGCACTGTCTGATTCTGTGAACTAACCTCTCACTTCAGCAATGATCAGTCCGTCACTGAGTGAGTTAATGGACCCAGAGCTCTCCCTTTCACCCGACATCCACAGCTTCTTCCCTGCTCTTTCTCCACCTATTGTGTCCCTCCAAACAGACATATATCTTTCTTATGGCCATTCTAGGTCAACTAGGCATCGTTTCTACTAGGTCCAGGAAAATACATTAAACATTACACTTTGTTAGACCATATGGTTGGTTCAAAGTTTGTCTAAGTATACAGTGGAGGATAACTTGGTTAGCTTATTTGATCAACCCCAACAATATTAAACCACATTTAAACATTAGCAGCAGTTTTTATGTTGGTCTCCCTTTGCTTCTCCTTTTACATGCTTGCATGACAGGAGACGTTGCTTTCCATGAAAGTTTCTTCAGCTCCTTGATATAATATCATATTGCTGGTATTTAAAACAGCTTGCCATAAGAATGTTGACATTCTACCACCTGACCTTGTTGGACTATTTGAAACAGGAAATATTGTTTTTGTAGCCTCTGATTGATGAAAAGGATAGAAGCCTTCTTTCAGCCAGTTGACTGGTAGTGTGCAGCAAAAGTGTATAAGTGTGTTCCATTTAGCCACCTCTAGGTAACCAACTCATTCCTACCTGTAGAGACTGAAGAGCATTTTGTTTAGTAATCTGTAAATATCTGTATGAATATCTTTGTGTAATTTGGTGGATCTCACTTCACTGCTTTGTGCACAGGATATGAGTACAGAAACCAGTCTCTGTTTCACAAAGCAAACATTAAAGCCCAACCCAGCATGGGCTCACCTCATCTCAGAGTCTTGATGTATTTGTTTTGCTCAACTGTGTCAAAGCTGATAGCCTACATTATATCTCATGTAAAGAGGTCACTGCCATTGGAGTCGGAAGTAATGTTTCCTTGCAGCAAAAAGGTCTCAGGAGGCAGATACAGCCCCCTACCGCTGTGCATGGACAATAGATGGCTGGATAGGCCCATCATCCTCATTTCTTAAACAGTCACTGCAAAAACATTGAACATCTCCTTTAAATTCTAGGAGTTTATATGCATCTAGTGCAGTGGACTGTCCTTAAATATGTCTTTATGTGCTCTGAGTGTCTAGGAATGAAAATAACGTTAATTTATTCTCTGCCGGTGCTGCGTAGATATCTTTATATTCTTTTTGGGTTATATTTTTCAGTCTGTTCATTTTTCTCTATTGCCCACAACGTTTTCTTCTCTGATGTCACCAACTTTACTGTGGAACTGCTAAACAAAATCATGACTTCTTGGCTAATCAGTTTTGTGAATACGCCATTTTTCCCCCTTGCAGTGATTTTGTAGCCCAAGTTAAGTTATGCCAAAGTTGCAATTAGGCAACTCAAAATGTTCAGTTCTAGTGTCTATTAACACACACAATTCTTTACATCGCTACCCCCAGCATTAAAGCATCTTCAAGGTGTTTCATTCAATTAGATTTTTCTGTGGGAATGCACCCATATCAGTGAGAAAAGTCTGTTGCAGTGCTTCTGCTTCTCACACACAGCTTTTCCTTTTTGGTCTCATATGTTAAATAACAATGGCATGAAATATGTGGTGTGGTTTTGTAAACTTGAGGTTGGATTCAAATGTCTTAGAAATTTGTAAAAAGATCAGATCATTTACACATCAAAGTACTGCCTAGCCAGCCGAAAATCTCTCATAACTTCACTATGCATGACAAACGGATGCAAAGATTCACTCCATTGTTCTCTTTGACAGTTAAAAAAAAGACAATCCATGTACTTTGGCACTGAGATGGAGGTGGCAAAACCAGAACAGTTCCTTCATCAGTTCAGTAGTAAATTCACAACCAGTGAGAGTTTTGAATAAAATTTATTTTGAATGAAATAGATTTACACAAATTAAACATTTAGCATCTGTTATGAGTGCGTCTAGATGTTGAAACATGATCTTTAACAAAAAATAAAAAAGTGGACCAATTTTAAATGGTTAACCACAAAGAAAGCATAGCTGTAAATACTGCTGCTCCTTCTGCATTTGCAGTTGTGTTGCAACATATTTGAGAGGGCAGGAAATTAACATTACAGTCTTGTTGTCTGTAAGAGGAAGTCAGAGTATCCAGGGAGAACACATGCAAACTCCATGCAGAAAGACCTCAGGACTTCCTTACTGCAAACCAACAGCTCTACCAACTACACCACCATGCAGCACACAAACTGCTATTTACCAGAAACGTAAAACAAGGACAAAAAATAAAACTATCGATGTAGTTTTAAAACTTTTTCACAGAATTGTACCCATTGAGACATCTAGCATAACAATACATAATTGATATTATTCAATTCACTAGATAATGCAAGACAATGTTTAGTGTTTAGCAGTAGAAGTCAGTCTATGTCTTTGTCTTTAGGAAATGTTTGTAATCCATATTTTGTTGTTCTTCGTGGATAAATATCAGTATCATCAACATAATGGTGAGCATTTTTCCAGTACTGTCTAATATTTATTCCAAGTCTAAAGCAGGCTGTGCAAAGAGACAGGTATCCAGCCCATTCACACATGCACACAATAAATAAAAACTACCAGGCCCAAACACAGAAACTGTTGCATAACATACCGTTCTGTTCCTTCATGCCTTCCAGATTATTGATATTATTAGTGCAGCAGTTAATTCACACACATGGTTGTATTCCAGTATTTTTCAGACAAATAGGAGAGTTTGCTGTTGAGACTTTTCTTTTTGTAACACCCTGCACACATTATTCAGTTCAAGCTGCTCCTCTTAAATCTTATGTAAGTTCTGCAGAATTCCTGGCTCCTCAACTCTTCCCTTGCAGGCTTTTACAAGCATGCATTCTCTTGCACACTCCCACATGCATCACTGTATGCCCTTGAGGATATTCAGGCTTCTCTCACTCTGTAACTTTTGACACATTTGACAAACTTTTCACTAAAATCTGTCTTTTTAGTTCAAAGTGGGGACCATCAGGTTTCCCACTTTGTGGAATCTTACACGAGCTATTGCAAGTATTTCCAAGCAGAAACCCTGGCTGGTTCACTTTTAAAGCATTGAAATCTGTGAAGTTGGACAGTGCATTTCAGGGATGGAGGCTGGCACCTCTGCACCTCAAAAACAGTAAAAAGAAAATCAGAAAATCATATCTGGATGTGTGGGGAGAAGAATCCTGGAAGTGTCCAGTATAAGTTGAAAATAAAATGGCTTAAAAGATACAGTGGAGGTAAAATAATTCCTAAAGTAATCTAACAGCATCACTAGAAGTTCTTCAGTCAGCAGCTAAAGTCTATAAAAAGGGCTGGATCTGAAGTCAGTAGGGAGACAAACATCCAGTCTGCAGCTGCTAAAATTCCAGAACATTCTGAATACACCTTAACAGAATCAGCCATTTTCTGATAACAAGACTGCAGAGCTACAGTTAACCTTGCAATGTTCAGATTAGTTTAACTGCACACATTGCACACCTCCAAATGAAGACCAAATGAACACAGCACTGAAAGTCCATGCAAGGTCAGTTAGAGGCATTTCCATTTAAGGATTTTTGTGACGTTATGCAAATAGGATAATAAAAAAAAAAAAGAACACTACAACACACAGCACAACGATCCCAGAGGAGCAGACTTGGCTGTTACCCTTCCATCTCTGCAGAGTTCAGCAGCTCCCAGGATTCTGGACAGGGAAGGAGGAACAAGTAATGGTTTCCTTTACATTTCTATAAAGGAAACCATTATAGAAATGTAAGAGCAAATACAATGTGAATAATGAGAGCAATGATCTTTGATTACTAACACACAGCTCCAACTTTTCATCCATCAGACATAATGTCATTAATTTAGGACCTTCAATGATGTCTTTGAATTGTCTTTTTTTCATGGAGGAATAATTAGAAAAGACAAGTTCAATGAATCATAAAAATAAGAATTGGGTACACAAGTTTGAATTTTCTGTGGAGTGTTTCTGCTCCAGACAGTGTCAAATATATACATACAGCCCTAGAAATAATTATATAAAAGTCGATGTTTGACCACTCTTTGTGTAAGGAATAGTCAAGTTTTATTTCTTTTAACTGGTTGATTTCTGGGCTGCACAGTGTGGGTTCGATTCCCGGCCCGGGGTCTTTTTGCATGGAGTTTGTATGTTCTCCCTGTGCATGCGTGGGTTCTCTCCGGGTACTCCAGCTTCCTCCCACAGTCCAAAAACATAACTGTCAGGTTAATTGGCCTCTCCAAATTCTCCCTAGGTGTGAGTGTGTGTGTGCCTGGTTGTGTATCCTATGTGTCTCTGTGTTGCCCTGCGACAGGCTGGCAGAAACTACTTCGAGCTCTGCTTCCAGACGATGAAACTCCTCTCCCTAACTCTTAGGCCAAGTCTAGCCTCCCTCAAAAGAAAGTCCATTTCAATTGTTTGTATCCAGGATCTTGTTCTTTCAGTCATGATTGATATCTCGTGGTCATAGGTGAATAAGACACCAAAACACTTAAAGAAAACAACAAATTATTAGAGAAAACAAGCCTATAAGATAAATTTTGCCCCAAAAAACTGAACACCAGATGAAATGGAGCGCTAAGGACTGTAAAGACATGAACATTTTCTATCAAGTTATGGTGTGAAAATTTGATTGTCAATTTTCATTAATATGTTTTTTTTTTTTATCAATATTGTTAAAAATATATTTTTGCCTAAAACAAAATGTATTTTGCGTTAGGCAGTTGAATTTTCCTATTGGTTGCAGCCGCCGGTGCAGCTTGATACAACTTGGCCACAGCCCCGCGATCGGATATAACAGCACAGAGCTCCCCCCAACGGAAATATCCACAATAAAGTCTTGGCTGTCTTGTCTCTGTATTTATTTGCATATGGCACATCCAGGTCAATGTGTCCACTCAGGACGCATTTAAATACCTGTCTGAATGACACATGTAGAGCAGGAGGCTGATGATGTCAGGACTTTTTATGTTGGGTTTTTTGTATACTATAGCATTGGTAACTGTCATAATTGTGAAGTCATAAAGGTGGATACAATCAGTAAACCCATTCTTATGACCCAGGTAACAAATGCGTGGCCAACCACTACTATTATCAAACCCTCAAATATAACACTGTTTACCTTTTGACTTTACGTCTGCACAGTGAAAGTGTCTGAGATGTTGAAGGGACAACCCAATCACAGAATTTTCCAATATTGAGTTTAATATACAGTTTTAATAGTTTTCTGATTTCATAAAAAAAAAACAGCATTTGCAAATTAGTTTAAAAAAAAAATCAAAAGCAAAGCTGAAGTTGGCTTCCTATTGTAGTCTCTGTTTCAGGAGATGGCTAAACGGCAGTTCCACTTCCTTTTTTACTACCTTGAGAGTTCGTTAAAAAAAAATTACAATACTTAGACTCTTCAAATCTGGACTACATTATTCCACACTAATTACAGAGTCATTCAAACACCCTTTCAGGGTAATTTCAGAACTTGTTTTGGATCTAAAATACAACAGGTTTAGCTTACTCTGGGTTACTCTCAATAAATCTGCTGTTATCTTCTCAAAGGCTTACAGGCTTAATGTTATACATAAGTGCAATTAAGACAGTCTTTCAAGAAGGGAGGGACCCCCAAGCTCCATTCTGAATGTTGCCTGCTGTGATCATACATTTCAAGTGTACCAGTAGAGGGAGTATGAGAGCGTATGGAGAAGAGTGGTCTAGAGATAAACAAGACAGCTTTCCATATAGTATATACATTTTCTACTCATTTCCCTTCCTGGACTGAACAGCCTAAACTTCTCAGATGGTGGCGGATGTGCTGGGTTTGAGTGTCTGATTCTCGGTGCAGGCCCCTTCATGGCAGACTCCAGCAGCCTTCTATCTGCGCCTGACGCTTGAGGAGACGTAGCTGTACAGGATCAGTCCGTGCTGATTGGTTACTGGACCACGGGCCGCCTTCTATAAGACCCCCCTCCGCAGGGCATATTGACACGTGAACGTTTGGAAAGCGGGGCGCACAGTTAGTATCCTGGGGAAAATCAGTGTGTGTTCCAGAGTTTCCGCGGAGAGAGGAAAGAGGCCTCCCTGCTGCAGAGCCGCGGACCGGGCTGAGCGCCTGGCGTCATCTGTGCGTGTGAAGCGGCGCTCCACAGTAATCCCTGTCTCTGGATCCGCACAGCCAGCTAACCAATAGCTACAGGACAGACGGTTACTCAAGCATACAGATGATCATATGGGCTACTTTGAAAATCTTTGACATAATAATGCAAGCAACGAAGTTAAAGCGTTTTGAGAGAACAGCAGTAGAATCAAAGCTAAGCAGTATTCTTTCTGACGCAGCCGTGTTGACGTGTTACGCAGTGAGCTCGCGCTGGTACTATTTACAGGCGTGCAGAACTCAGTGAACCACTAAAACACTCGGCAAACAACACAGTGACCCAACTTTTTAATGCCTGAATAACGAGGAGAATAAACCATGGGGAAAGTTTAAACATAGCTAATAAACTTCTCCAGGCCTGGCTTTGATAACAGCACCCCAACCACTGTAACCCGGTAGCACAGAATGAACAAGATTAACAACAACGCACCTTTGCCTTTTGTGCTTGACTTTGAAGTCTTCTTTGAAGCCATGCTGGATGTGTGGCAGAACCAAACCTGGATCAACGCACTGACAGTTCCAGCAGTGAAAAGAAATTAAAAAAAATTTGAGATCTGAGTTCTATAAGGCAGGAGGACAAACCCCATCCGCTGTTTGCCCGACAGCTCCCACGGCCAATAAAATGTAGGACTTGCAAAAATAGGCGGGTCTTACAGATCTACAGACCAATGGCATTCCAGAAGAGTTGGACTTATTCAAGCGTGTGGCTATTCTTTATCATTGTCCCGCCTCCAGCGTTCCCCTGGAACGTGGCAAGATGGTAGATCCAGTGGCGTCGCTTCTGCTCCCTGCATTTATGGCCACAGTGTTAATATTAAAATCTTCTACCCCCTGCTGTTAGGCGTCTTTGGCGTCTAAACATTATCTTTTTCATTTGGCAAACAACGATTAATACATACGCTATTTTTGAGGATAATGGAATCTGAATGAAAATGTGGCAAATAATTTGAAGATTGTTTATAATCATGACCCACAGAACGCAAACAAGAACAATCCCTGTAATCATTTACTAGGACTTTGTCTTTATTCCCGAAGGTTTTGACTATGTTGTTCACTTACAGATCTCTGTAATACTGGCCTCAGTTAAATTAAATTCAGTGTTTCACAACAAATCAATTCACAGCCAACTGATCCAGATAATAAATGCAGTCTAATCTTGAAACAATCTTTTTACCTGATGAAATAATTTGGGATGGTGGAAAAACACCACTTTAACAGGAAGAAACTCCTCAACAGATCCAGTTCTAGTAAAACCTCCTACAGCTGACTGCGGATTGAGAGGACAGAGCAAAAGCAGAAAAATAGATAAATTGTGCAGGAATACTTTCTATTTTAAAGAAAACTGAGTTCGCAGATGTAATGGCAGCAGAAGATACAGGATGAACTATTCCTGCCATAGCTCATAAGAGTAAATCTAGAAGTTGATAAATTCAAAATATGAATGCAAAAACTATTGGTCATATATAATAATCATGTATTTTTATGAAACTAGATTAAAAGTATTTTTTTAACATTTAAGCAGATATTAAACAAGCCCACATTCTTGTGCTAACAAGGCTTCTTTTAGTCTGATGTAATATTCTGTTCCTAAATGTAGGTGTCAGATGAGTTTTAATTGTTGCCTCTATTCTGCAAGTCCATCCATTCATTCATTCATTCATTCATTCATTCATTCATTCATTCATCCATCCATCCATCCATCCATCCGTCCATCCATCCGTCCATCTGTCCATCCATTTCGAAGGCAGCAACCTAAATAGGGAAGCCCAGACTTTCCCTTCCCCAACCATTTGGGCCAATTTTTGCGATAGTCAGCCAATGGCCAGTCAAGAAACATTGTCCCTCCAGAGTTTTTTGGGTCTTCCTCTGGGAAGAGGTCTCAGGGGGTCAGACTAGACTTGCTGCTTCACCACTTCAAAAGGTGGCACAGGCATCTGGTTAGAATGTCTCCTGGATGTCTGGTGAGGTGATCCATGGTAGGTTCTGTTGTGGTGAATCTTCTCTTTGATCTTTGCCCACTATCTGTGTTTGCAGATGCTTTTGTATTTTGGTGGAAGCTAAGTATTTAGATGCTAAATTTGGAACTGTAATAACAAAAGTTGATCACTGTTATCTATCCTGGAACGCCTCATCTTCTTGTCTGGATTGAAAAAGCTAAGCGAAAAGTCTGCTTGATTCCATTGTTTTGTGCTTTCTCTCATTAAAAATAAGAACCTTTTTCAAATGGATAGAGTAGGGATATTTGTGAAAATAAGCAATGATTTGCATTGACTTGGCTTGACTCTACTCCTCTCTGCACAGAGCTGATCATTTGATTATTCAGCAGGCAGTCCATTGTTTGGTCAGCTTACAGACAGTAGCCTCCGGGTGTGTGTTTATGTTCTGTAACAAGAATGTGTGTGTGGGGGGGGTGGGGGAGGGGGGTGTGCGTACGTGTGTGTGTGTGTGGCGTGCCTTTGTGTGCATGTGTGTTTCCTCACAGTTGTCCTGGCCTGCTACTTGTGCAATAAGCCATTTGATATAACCTAATCATGATGAAGAGAGGTGATCTAATCAGATTAACAGACTATCATTTGCATGAAAAAGCAAATTCACAAGTCACAAGTCCACTTAGTTTGTAGTCTGCTAATGTGTAAGGAAGACCTTAAAATATCTGTGTTTTATAATACAGAGATTGAGGTATCAAAAATTTCTAATTTTTGCAAAACATTGTATTGACTTTAGTATAATGATCATAGATAAACTTGACTGAAATATCAAGTCATCAAGTCACTATGCCAAAACCTAAAAAAGCAACAACAGACAAAGTAAAAGATGCCTGGTTTACAAAGTTTGGTTCTTTCTTAAAGATTTTTTCCCTCAATTTTTCACCAAATAGCCATGAATTAGGTATATCCAGATTTGATTTGGTAACCCAAAAGTAACCATTACCTTTCTGAATCTTTGTCCCTTTGCTTATTTCCTGTTTCGACGATTCCCTAATAGCTGTGTGTTGAACTCTGTGGGTAAAGGCTTATGTGTTGTTTTTTTAGGACTAGTTTCTACTTTTCTCCATAAGATGGCGCTGAAATAATGTAATAAATGTTTTTCAGTGACAGTTGGCAAAATTACGTTTTACATGGAGGTATATGTAAAACATTTTAAATTTTGTCACTCATTTAATGAAGTGGAACTCATGGTTTCCCTGCACATAGAGTGAAATATTTCAAGCCTTTATTTCTTGTCATATTGATGCTTATAACTTACAGATAATGAAAACCCAAAACTTTGCATCTCAGAAAATTTGAAGATTAGACTATGTTACACTGAGTGATGTGGAAAGAGAAGTCATCAGTCAGTCTTGACTGTACAGCAAACAAAGCTGGATTATTGATTCAGCACAGCAGATTTCAAAACCACAGCCCTCCAATCAGTTTATCTGCCACATCTAGCAGTTCACCTGTAAACAGGTCAAACCACCCCTTCTCAACTTAAATCAGCCAATCACCTCAGCCTTTCAGAGTGGGGGGAAAAAGAAACAGTTCACTTTCACACACATTGTATGTTAATTATTTAATAATAATAAAATATTAAGCAAACATCTTATGTATTACAAGTAATTTTATTCTTTTGATTACTTTAAGGTTGGCTCAATCAAACCTGAACTCTCATCACTGCTCTCATCATTATGGAAGAAATACATTTACAACATTAGAACTACAAATTCTGGTGTAGGGCACCAGAGTGACCTGGAACATTAAATGGTAAATTCCTGTAGATGTATAGCACTTTTAGAAGTCCAGAGAATCCCAAAGTACTCCACACCTCAGCCGATTGGTGGCATCTCATTTACTCCAGTTGCAAATACAAGAATGCTTTGAAGCTTGGGTGATCCTCCATCTGTGAAGAACCCCGCTAAACCCAGCCCACACCCCCAAAAATGTTTTTACTTTAGTTTTTGTTATGGTGGTATTTTGCCATTAACAGTTCAAAGTTAATGAAACAGTTTTTTCATCAATTAAAATACTAAATCCTCAAAACAAACAATAACTAAATGGGTGTGCCTCATGTGGACATAAGTGATAAAACTGCAAAGATTTTCTTTCTCAGTTAAAATTAGAACTAATGTCACTGAATAATCAATGTAACCAGCAGTAGGCTAGCAGTGTTTGTATGATAATAAGTGACTATATAGTAATGCTTAGATGAACATTCTGACCAGCATTGTTAATATGAAATGTAAAAAGTATTGAGATAAAGTGCAGATACTTGAGGAACATCCTTTGTAGCTTCAAAATGGAGACAGAGATCTATGCTAACAATAAAAGAACATTCTTTTCTCCTCACCAGCGAGGAGAAAAAATATCATTGAGTTGAAGAAACTGCTTACGACAGGGAACTGTTCTTAAACCAATTGATGTTTAGGACAGAAAGGCCTGTATAGTTTTTACTGAGTACTGTAACAAAAAACACCTTTCTCACTCATCTTTGTCCTGACATGAATAGGTTTTGAGTCAAAACCATTTTATAATGGACATCCACTTAAAATTTACAGAACCTGACAAGAAAAGCCTGTTTTGTTCTGTGCTGTCCTGAAAATGTAAAGTAGCACACAAACACAAACAACTCCCCAAATGTTGACACACTGAAGACCACACTGCCTCCTTCGGTTCACTTTTAAGTGGAGAATCTAATAATCCACTCTAATCCACTCTTTTGGTTCAACAGCTCAGGTCAGTAAAATATAAAAACAACAGATTTCTTTTTTCTTTCCTGCCAGGTTTCAATGTAATGATTAACTGCTTTTCTCTGGGTGCGCACTTGGTCATAGGTCAAGTTTCATAGTGTTTTACACTGAGGACAGCGCTTTCACAGGCTTTTTTCTAAGTTGTGTAACATTGACTAATCAATTCCTTCAGAATCACATGGAGTGGAGGTTAGTGGTTTGGTGAGAAAATCAAAATGTTGGGGACCCAAGTAGCCTATAATACCTTCTAATTCATTGTTATCCTAACTAAGAATGATTATTACTTCAGTATTAGGCATAATTGAAAAACATTGAGTCATAACGAAATATTCTAAGTCAGTCAGACCTTTGAATTTGGTTTTGCAACTGTCAGTTAACCTGTTTTAAGCAGCGCAACTGTTATCAATATAAGCTGATATGAAAACTGCCAGCAGAGATAAGTAGGTCATGATAAACTGCATATCAAAAAGGCTTTCTGTGCATCTGTCTCAACATTCACAGCACATTCATCATCAGGCAGATTAGCAGCTGCAGAGCAGAGAATGTTTGTCTGACTGAATTTGGACTGATTGACATGAGGTTCCCTCACCAACCAAAGGTCTACACAGTGTGTACAGAGCAGAGTGGCACAAAAATACCAGCGAGGAGAAAAGGAGTGATAAGGAAAAGAATTGTCTGTGACGTCAACTGTCATGGCAGAGAGGCAGGAATAAAATGGAGAGATCTAACTTTGTCCATTCTGAGTATTTAATATGATAAATGAAAAAATAAAAATGGAGACAGAGATCTATGCTAACAACAAGAACATAAACATGACTGGAAGGATGCCGGCTTCTCCCAGCACACTTTTTATTATCAACTGACAGACGTCATGTTGTCCTGTTTGATACAGACCTATCAACTCACAGGATGTGCCGGAACATATCAGAATGCATTCAAATCACTTTCTGAAAACATGCCACTCATAGAAAATAACAAATACATTCATAACACATTAAAAATTACAAGTTTCAATTGTAGTGTTTTGGATTTCAGAACTTTGTGAAAATTATCATAGCAGCAGCATCATGAGACCTAAGTTCACACAAAAGAACAAAAGGTGTTAAAAACATTAAAAACAATATTAGTAACAATAATCACAAATTCTCTTGAGAGAAAGTCAAATTTGATTATTGCACTACATTATATTATTTGCCTAAGCAAACTTATAAATGTCTATTAGTGCAATGTTGCTTTGATATTGTCTGACAAGCAGAGAAACAAGTTTCTATGGGATCCAATATAACACCATATATTTAGTGACAGATTAAAACATTGAAGCTATGAAGTAAAACTGAACATAACTACATTCAAGAAAACACACATAATCAGACATATGAATGTTTCAGTTCATTTTATTATGCAATAAATCCTTTGTTGCACAGACAGTATATTTGTGAAAAATATACTGACATTTTTAAGTCATACATCATAGATTAAATTACTCTCAGCAGAAATCATAATTTTGCATTTTAAAAATAATTATCAATAAATTCTATTTCTTGAAAGCAATAATAATAACCTCAGCCAATAGAACCCACATCAGAATGAATGAACTTGGTTCTTTTGAGATGTTATCAGCAGGTAACGGCTTACCTGCTTTGCCTAACTCTTTCAACACCTTTATTTTGTATTAGTATTGGGTGTGTGATGATAAATCAAGCTCTGGAGACCACATGATATTGGGTTCACAAGAACAAAAACAAAAACATACATCTTTGGGGAAAAGAAAGAGCCTTTTCTCCAACTATTGCAAGATTTTCACAAATCAGGAGCCTACCTTGAAGAATATGTAACAAGTGTGAAATAATAGTCCAGACTTTTCTAGAGTTTTGTGTGTATTGTATGGTGTTCTAAGTCTAAGAAAACTTAAAAACACACAGTCTTGTGTGTTCAGAAAAATAGGAAGTTTTATAATCTCAAATTGTGTTTTAAAGAGTCACTTTTAGGGATGAATTCTAAAACAAATAATATTGACTTTGTAATATTATTGGTAAATATTGCAATATTTTTTTTTGTTTTTTTACATTTGTGCTTTCAGTGCACAAATGAACAATGACCTTTTGCATCTGAGTCACTCTTTTGAGCAGCTTCTGCTAATTAACATTATTAGTGGCTGATTGTTACCCACTTACAACAGGCTCACGACAGTTATAAATAAAGTGTCTTATTTTCTTATGTGCATTTTAAACTTATCATCATCACTTATGCCACAAAAAAGAATTTAAAAGTGCTGGAGGCTCTCTAGTAAATGCTTGTTTTTGACCAGGCTAATGTGCAGTCTTTGTTAGCCAACTCTGCTATACAACTGGGCAACAATTTCCAATCTTATTTGAAAATAAGTTTTAAATTTAGATAACGGGGTGCCAAGCTTAAAACTCACACCTTCATATCGCAAACTCATATTGATAGCTCAGACTGAAACAGCAGTTAAAAACTTAAATTTGACGGAAATTAAATTTAAGTTTGCTGTCTGTTAATATCTGAGGGAGGTTATTTTTTTTTTTTAGAAGTTCAAGCTAACAGCGTATGAGAGCAGGGTCAATACATGTTATTCAAGATCAGAGAATTTTGTTTTCTTCCATAGATTTTCAAAAACAAAATGATGCTGTTCTTTTAACATTTCAACATAACATTTTCTCTTCTTTTAATTCTGTCACATTTGCATTAGAAGGTGATTTGGATAGAAATTAATTTTTATTAGCATTGAAGATTGAGGCAGATTGTATACCACTACTAAGCTTCCTCCAGGTATGACAGACTGGATAGTGTTCAGCATTAGAAGTTTCCATAAATGTCTGGTTCAAAGTCAACAAGGTGTAAAAACCTAAATACTTTATTTGTGCATCAAATGAGATTCAGAAATAGTAGCTTTACGTTCTGGACCTCAGATTAATCTCCTGACATCAACATCTTCTAGTTGATGTTCATTGTAGTAATTTTGTTGAAACTTCATCCTTTTGATCAGAATTTGAACTAAAAATGTAACAAGAAAGACTGTTAATTCAAAAGTAAACATCACTAACAACACACCATCGCTAAGATGATTTGGTCCTGGAAGATATAAAGCAGCTTTGACTTCAGTCATGATGTCAGCCAGCCAACAACTTATCCATCTGTTTTACACCAACACAACCAAATTATCACGGTCCCAAATATCAGCCTTCGGTGAGTATCTTTGTCTCATCTTCCTCTGAGATCAAAGCACCTCCAGTATTTGTGGAAATGTCTCCTGTTGGGTGGGAAGCAATCTCCTTCAAGAGGTTCTCAGATTGAAACAGTTCCTGTGTCCAAGCCTGACAGACATCCTCTATTTCCAAGCCCTCTCCTCCGTACTCTGGAGGGAGGACATCTGGTGAGAAGAAGTCACTTAAAGTACGGTGAAAGTCTGTACCATGCATTTGAACCTATGGCAGAAAAAAATAACATAAACCTTAGGGCACATCCAGAGTGGATATTTGCATGTAAACCAGAAAGAAAGAAAATGGTTATTATCAGCTCTGTGCTGTAGCAGATCATTGTGTGGAAGCGGGCAATAATGATGACTCTCTCTCACCCTCTGCTTGATCTTATCTGGTAGAAAGGGACGGATCATAGCGAAGACTGGACGGAAGAACATTGGCTCATTAACCAAATGAATTCCTCTCACTTTTAGTGGAAAAGAGTCCTGAACAAAGGATTGTACAATCACATTAATTGGTGCTGGACACAATAACATACAAATAGTAGTTACAATTCAGACTTGCGTCTGAATTGTAACTGGGTGTAACTGGGTGTCACCTTCATACCGAAAGCACAGAGGATATCTTTCTGGCGAGGGAAGGGTTAATCTGCAAGGCATGGCCCAAACTCCACCCCTTCAGGTCAAATATCACCTTCAAACCTTGCCTCTGTGTCTCTGTCTCCCTGGAGATTATTTCTGATGTCATCAGGCTGACCCTGAAGACCTGGAAGGCTGACCAATCTTTTGGGTTCCATTGCCCTGCAGAAAGGACATGTAGTATTGGCTTTTGGAGAAATGTAACTGCAAATAGGTGAGAGACAGAATGCACTCTGGATCTGTCCCCAATTCATCACATGACAACACAAAGGCCAAGACCATGGCCACATACACCCATCTAGTAAGATTGGAAAGCAGACAAAAATATGCCTTATTATGAAACGTAATAGGGAGAACCCAGAGAACACATTTGAACTCCACACTGTTCAGATGTGTTCAGGCTGGGTCATTAGCCTGAATGACCCAGGCTAAGATTTGAGTAACATCTGCTTCATTGTGCAGAATAAAACAAACATTGCTTAACTGGTCCAATGTCAACAAATGGTGGCTCCTCTAAAACTTGACACAAACGCTATTTCCTTTCTATTCTCTCCTGTACCAGGTTGGACCCCATATGTTGTAATTTGTTCTTTAAAGTCCTTCAGACCAGCACTGGATCAGAGTTTACATCCTAGCATTGTAAAAATGTAAAAATGAAATGTTGTTCTAGCTCATTATCCAAGTGTCTTCAAAGAATTGCTGATGCTGATACATCTCAAGTAGCAGTCTGCTTTACAGTAAGTCTGGAGATAACAGATTTACTGTAAAGCCTGATGAAGAGGATGCTCAGGGTTGTCTGCAATGTTCTGCATGTTATAAAGACGCTTCCTTTGTCCAGTCATCTCCAGAAGTTCTTTTCTGTGCCCCAGAACAGAATCCGCCTATTAACGTCCCTCACTCTGATGATGCTATCTCAACCGGTGATAGGGCAGCAGCAGCTTCAGATGATTTACAAACACTCATGGTCCTAAGCTTGACTGTAGAATGGATGTGAAGCAAGGGTTTTAAGTTCAAGGGGAGGAACTGGATTCTTCAAGTTAAAAAAGTGTCAATGCTAAAGCTCAATTGAAAATAACAATGCTGACCAAAACGCTTCACAAAGGGTTAAAACAACATAGAAATAAAAAAAGGAAAAACTTAACCACAGGACAGTGTAACCTAGCAGGTCTGATGGAAACTGAAAGCCCAAGAAAGGAGTTTGCAGGAGAGATTTCAAAGACTGTACGGAGTCTGCAGCACAAATATCAAGGAGTCGTGTTTCTGCAATGGCAAAGCCTCGATCTCTACTGGGTTTTAATCTGGTCATCAGCTGCACTAAGAGCACCTCAGACACTTTTTGGATTGCAAAAGTTAAGGGAACAGTTAGATCATTAGATGCCAAACCATTCAAACTTTTACAAGTAACACTAAGTATGAAAATGAACAGGCAGCCAATGTAAATCCTTTAAACTGGAGTGAGGAGGTCATGCCTTCTGATACTTGTTGGAAGACAAGCAGCAGCATTTTGGACTAACTGCAAGTGATGGATTGACGATTGATTGATTGATCGATTCCATAATATAAAGGTAATCTAATCTACAGGTAATAAATGCAAGAACAATAATTGTCAGGTTTTCAGAAAGAATGTAGGATTTGGCAATTTGGTATAAATGATAAAACCAAGTCTTGACTACTGTGGACATTTGTTTCTCAAGTTTAACAGAACTGTCGTAAAACACTCTGAGATTCCTGCCTTCCTTGTGCCTGTAGAGGTTTCGTACAACATTCTCACAGCTATACACACCAATCCTGTAGATGAGCACCCTGCTGCCAGCGTGGTCCCGCTGTGGGAGAACAGCATGGTATGAGGTCTTGAGGAGACCAAACACAGATGAAGGAGACAGGCTTGTGCTGATCTCAGGACTCTCCCTCCTCCAGTGCAGGTAATTCACCAAGAGCTGGAAACACATATGGAAGAACTCTTACAGCTTCCTCTCCTATACATGAGCTTTGCATTTGACTAGGCAGTCGAATTGATAAACTGTAGACCCCCGCCTATTCAATATTCATAGAAAGTTCTGTGGAATGTAAGCTTCAAGTTATTAAAGCAAAATTTGATTTTTTTTGTAGAGCATATCCAAAATACTTGAAAGAAAGCAGTTGGAAAAGTTGAAATACTTTCATGTATTGCTAGCTCACACACTATTGTCTGGTGTTTGCTTTGTGAGAACAAAACAGACCATGAACAACATTTATTCTAATTGGCACTGATTTACTGGATTCACAGGAGTGGATATAACGCAGATTGTAGGTGTTAGCTTCGGTGTAGTAGTTAAAATCTACAATGTCAGCTACTTCACAGAAAGTGCTCAATTTCCACTGAGTATTTTAATGAATATTAACCAAAAATATAAATATATTTCATTGGAACTTGATGTGAAAGACCAACACAATATAGTAAACAATTGTGCAGTATAAATAAAATTAAAATATACATATATACATGTATAAAGTCAAAGTTTAGCAGCTGTTTCTGTGGCAAGCTTATTTGCTTGTGTCCCAACTGCAGAGCTATGACCCAGTTGGCTGGGCCCACACTGCTTTCATTTGGTCTTGTTTGTCAGACATAAGTATTTTACACTCTCTTCACATTACAGGACAGTTTATTTCTAAATCACTCAGAAATTGGTGCTCAAATAAGAACCAAGAGGAGAAAAAAGTTAAACTAAAATGAGATTTCTTAATGTCCCGTCTTTTAGGAAATGTTGCTCAATCAACAGTAGTCAACAATGCTGTTTGTTTTGCCTTATGTGTGTTTACATGATCGTATAGATTGTTTGTAACAACTCAACTTTTTTGGAACGTTAATATTAAACCAAATATTACTGAATAGTTGAGATTATTTAGCATTGTTGTTGTTATGATTCTGGCCTGTCTGCCTGCTCTGTTTCCCTCCTCGGCCCTCACCACTGCAATCAAGTTCATCTCAGCCACCTGCACACTACTGAGCTGCAGTGCAATCAGGCTCATCCCTTCCACCTGCTCACCACCAGTTATATTCAGCCTCTGACAGGCAGATAGTGCCAGATTTTTTGAAAGCCTTTAATGTGGGTAGATATCCAGCATTTTCTCTGTTTTCCTGACCACGATCTTGACCACGTTTTGCCCTTTGGACCTGCCTGCTCTGCCTAGCCCATGTCGGATTATCTCTGTTTTCTGGACACGACCCTGTTTCTGCCTCTCGACCTCTGCCCCCGTCTCGTCCCTGGATTTGTCTGCCTGCTATTGTCTTTACGTGCCTGACCCGTTTCCGTACCTGGACCTTGGATTTCTGCCTGAGCCCCCCTAGATAAGTCGTCTGCCTTTCTGGTCCTGACCCTGGCCTGTCATCATCCCAGCTCAGTGTTCTCCTGAGAAGTGGTTCCTGTTCCGGTGGCTGATTGTCCCATAACCCCATCCTCAATAAACCATTCTTTACTTCCATTTTGTGTGCTGGCTGAAATTTCACGTCTTCAGTTGGGAGCATTACAATTGTGTTGTTTAAGAACCAGCAACTTTAGCTGCAAGTTAATGGGTGAGACAGAAAAAGAGGAATTTTTGTAGCAGACATGCTTCATTGGTTTACAGTTGTTCTCTGCTTTGAGGACAAGTAAATATATCTCAATATTGTAATATGAAGTGCCTCAAAATATGCTATCTCCTATGAGTATTTGTTTCAGAACTGTTTTTGACAACATTTTTATGTTGTCAAAAATGAGATTTGTAAATGTGTTTCTTTTGCATGGACTTTTCATTATTTTACTGGTTATTTCTAGAAACGTTTTTTTTATTTGAAAGTACCAAAGTTTGCATATAATTTTCTGTTTTGTTAACATAATTTTGACAAATTAAATCTGACGTTAACATGTACTTGAATCATCTTTGTAACAAATATTTGTTTTATTCTTACTTGAGTAATTTTTATGACAAATTGTAAAATATAAAACAACTCTGATTGAATACAAGTGCTGATTACTCACTCTGCTTTCCTCTGCTTAAATCTGATACAGATGATCATCTAAGATGCTAAATCTCCCAGAGAATGGTGGAAAAATCAAGATTTGCCAGATGATGAAGCAGCAATTAAAAAATGCATAAATTTACTTTACACAGGTCTGGTGCCATCAGGCTGTAGCAATTGCAAGAACTAAGACGCCAAATCCAGACATTGAGAGAAATGTTTGAGTCGATGTATTTCCTGAATTGTGAAGAAAATGGCTCTTCACTCTTTATATTTACATATTGCCTCTTTTCATTGGATTATTTCTCTCAGCAGATAGTGTCTGACTTTTAGCTGGACAATTATCCAGTTAGATTTGTGTAATTATTTTTGCTGTGCGGACTAAAACCAGAGTCTAAAATTCTTTGCTAATTTTCCATTATATTTTTTGTTTTTATACTGACTGAATAAAAACAAAAATCACAATTAAAACAAATGAAAATCAAGAAAATAAAAACCTTATTCATCCACCTTCTTATTTAATCAGATTCTTTTAATATACTTATATCTTAAGTTTTTAATTATGTGCATAATTCCTTTAATATTATTTTTATGCTCTCTTTCTGAAGTATTTTCAAATTTTCATGCATAGATGGATAAACGGATAAACTCAGAGCGAAAATCACATTTCAAAATATGATATGGGTTATTTACAATGAATATTATAAAGTAAATAATAGTGTTGCTGTGGTAACACTATTGAATTTCATTTAGTGACCCTCTAAATAAAATTCGATTCTGGGTTCAGCTGTGGTCCATGATGTGATGTATATTAAAGTTTGTACTTTTGTATTTCTCAGGAAACAGTTTTACAGGCTTTGTGACAACAGATGTCATCTGGAAGATATCCTCAGAGCAGACTGCTTTTGCAAGATATTCTGAATAAAAATGCTTTTGTTTTAACATTAAAGTAGTTCCATTGTCTAAGCTCTATTTGTCTGTTTTGGTTTCAAACCTTCAATCCTTTGGTACTTTATACAAATGCATAAAATTGGACTGGACTTTAAATCTTATTCAGCTTCATTACTTTGATCAAAGAAAACTTATTTTCTTTTTGAAACAGACAATTTAAAGTCTCTTGCACTCGGTTGAATCGTTAGTGATAAAAGCACAGACCTTCCTGCTGGTAACTGATCAGAGTGTTTTCCAGCTGGGAAAGCGCAGGTTCTGTACCTTCAGAGAGAGCGTCAGGTCGAAGTCTCTGGCGCGGAGGAATCTGATGAGGAAGCCATCGGAGAACGTTCCCACAGCGGACAGATCACTGACCTGCAGGGCTGCCCGCCTCAGGCTCATTACATGCGGCCGCAGCTGCTCTGAGTCGTCCGGGAGCTCAGTGAGCAGAGAACCGTTCATATCGCACTCAGGTCGGTTTTCTGCTGCTGGTCTCCTACAGACGCTGCAAGCAGCCGGACAGGAGGGGCCGGTCCGGCTTCCAGAGGGGAGGGATTGTGAGTCGGTTTACTGTACAGTGGGGTGAAAGTGGAGGGTTTGTCACCTCTGTTAGCACTTGTGTACCTGTCAATCAACTCAATGGGTTTGTTGCAATTTGCCCCTTACCTTGTGAACAAAGTAGTCCTCAAAGTTGCGGTCTGGCTGTTGATTTGCTCATTGCTTGCTATTAAATGCGCTGCAGTCATAGAGATTATGTGAAAAAATATTGTTAAAAGTTTTAAGTGGGAAATATGTACAAGGGGCGCTTTACTCAGAGCATTTAGATATCAGAGCATTTAGAGATCACGGAATATACTTTAGTCCATTTTCAAAGTTGTAGCCTGGAAAAATCTAAAGTTTGATAAATGCCTGCAGCCGACCATAAACAGCTGAATAGTGATGGACAGTATTAAAACACCATGTTTGTCTGAAGGTTTTGTCACCATTACGCTTAATGGTTAAATCACAGAACAATTGAGTCAAGCTTGGTCCAAAACAATACATATGTGCTGTTTCTGCACTGTGAAACATAATGGTGCTTCATACTAAAAAGAAGTTAGTTATTTGTACTCATGTAAGCTAAATAGTAAGAGTAACTTTTATTAATTGAGTAGATCCAAATATAACAGTTTGAGTTTCTAAATCATTTACAATAAGTGCACATATGCTTATCACTTATTTTGAGTATTGTTCCTTTGAACTGTTTAAGTTGTGATCATTCTGTTAAATGTTTATATAGAACTTGACATTCCTAATCAGCATCGGCAATGCTCATCTGAGCTTACTGCAATTCACAGCTCGATGTTCTCAGCCGGGGCCCCATGGCCAAAGAATTTTAATTTAATAAGAACTTCAATCCATCCATTTTCTATACTCCCTTGTCCCTAGTGGGGCTATGATTTGCTCATTGCAAATCAATAGCCCCTGGGCGAGAGGCGGGGTTCACCCTGGACAGGTCGCAAGTCTGTTGCAGGACAACACAGAAACACCCAGGCACAACCACACTCACACCTAGAGAGAATTTGGAGAGGCCAATTAACCTGACAGTCATACTTTTGGACTGTGGGAGGAAGCCAGAGTACCCAGAGAGAACCCACGCATGCATAGGGAGAACATGCAAACTCCATGCAGAAAGACCCCAGGCCTGGAATTGAACCCAGGACCTTCTTGCTGCAAGTCAACACCTCCACCAGCTGTGCCACTGTGCAGCTAATTCATGCATGTCAATAAACCTTTCTAATCGCTGTCTCTCCAGATTGAATTGAATTTACACAAAGAAGAAAGCAGGGGGAGTTGGTGAAAAGATGGATTAGCTTTATGAGAGGCAGGTAGGTATATCCCCTTTTTACATTATAATTCCCATTATCATGTATTTTTTTAAAATCCTTTAAGGGCAAAAACCACATGTGGTTTTGCCTGGCTGGCCCACTCAATTACCTAGAGAGGATTCTTCAGGAATTTTCTAATTATACTTGCATGGGGATTACACTGATTTGCCCATCAGAATTTAAAATTCATTTATAATGAATAAATTAAAAAAAAAATGTAAAAGGTTGAAAGCTGATGAGGTGTATTTATTCTCACTTTTATGCCTTTGATATGAATATTGTTGCTCAATTATTTTGCACTCTGTGCGGCATTTTAGAATAAGAAGGAGTCGTATCAATGTGCAGCTGTTCTGGTGGCTGTTGTGGATGAAGAAGAGGATCCTGCTGGAGTTCTCACCACGTCAGATGTGTGTTGTGCTTGAGGATCAAGTTGAAAAGACTGATCACATACAGTATGCACTGACACACTGGTGTTTGAGCTAATCTGAGCTATCCTGTAAAGTGTTTTAGATTTTTTGAGTTCATTCATTTAGAGTTGCATTATTACTGTTTGCATGGATAAATGTTAAATACTTGCAGTTCAGCTAAATTTGTATTTGCTGTGTATTAAGGCTGTGTAATTTTATCAATTCTATAATATTTATCAATATTTGTTTTCCTCAGAAAGTATTGATTTTTCTTCTGCGAGTATTGATACATTGAATCCTACTTTGAGTTTTATCTCAAATCCCCATGAATTAAATGACAGCTATCACACACAACAGTTTTACCCACTAGTACATGTACATTAAAAATGACATATAATAAAAAAAAACAGTTACAATTAATTAAATAATGAGATGAAATAGATAAATTGCATTATCTAAGTGAAGGAGAAAAAAAGGTTCCTTTTCTGCATAACCAAATACGCAAAGTTCTACAATTAACTGACTTCAGGTTTCATAGCTTTGTATCATTATCGCCCTCTTCTGCTGCCTCATTCCTATTGCAGTCTGAACATCAATCCACATTTTGAAATAACTTTCAGAATTTTTAAATTTTTTTATCAACATCCCCCTCTAGAGGCAAACATTATGACCACTCATATCTGAAGTGAATGACTGGTTATCCCTCCATCATGTCGCCTGTTAGTGGGGGACCGAGGGGTATGTAGGCAGAACCTATTGTGAGCATCTAATTACTTCTGAAAAAAATAATTTAACGCCAGAAAAACTCTCCTATGCACATACAAATTCCACTTTCATAGTGTCCAGTTTTATTCTTCCTCCTCCTGATCCATCAGCCTGAAAAGGTTGAGTTTGGATTCATCACTCCACTCGAAAATCTCAGACTTTTTTCTGTGGCTGTGAGGAAATTTGTGTTCTTATCTTTTGGGTTAGTAGTGGTGAACATGTTGGAGTGTGAGTATGGAGCCCAGAGCTTTCCTGTCAAACCTCAGATGTTCTTTCTTCCGCTTCAGTCATTGACTCTTCTGCTTCCACAAATTTGTCTTCAACCAAATCAGGAGACTCTGCTGCTCCCTTTGGCTGCCCCTCCCACTTTTCTGTATCTAGAAGTGAGGAGGCAGCTGGAGAGACTGAACCAGAACCAGGCTACAGGTCCAGATGGGGTCAGCCCCAAAGCCCCCCTCACCACTGGAGATGGGCACCAACACCCCTCACAAAGGTTATACCTTTAACCCATCTAGGGATAAAGGTATACAATGATGCAAATGAGTTACAACATCACTTATTTTGTCTTTGGTATCAATTAAGTTTTCTTTTCTTTTTTTTTTTTTTAAATATCCCCTTTAGAGAGTGAATTTTCCCAGACACATGTAGGCAACCATTATTTCTATATAATTTGCATTAAATGCCAAAGACTGGACATGTCAAAAAAGGGAAAGGGAAGAAAAAAAATGAGGGCTTCAGTTTCCTTTGAAATAAAATGTGCAGAGTTCCAAATGCATTTGAGTTTTCAGAAATTAAGAGGATTTTGAGCTTCACTCACTACTTTAGACACTATACTACTTCAGTTTTCTGTACAACTATATAGAATGTGTAAATAAATATGAGTATGTATGAGTGTGCCTATTTATTTATGTATTTCTGGTGATATATGTGCAGCCTCTGTCCATTTGCTCAGCCTTTTCTCTTCCTCTTGTCATCTTCGCCCATTTACAGTGGACAGCCAGCCTTGTATGCCTCTTTTTAATCTGTGAGCGCCAACAGTGCTAACAACTGTGAAATTTATTTAACAAACCAGAGAACTTCTCGATGCATCTATTCCATGAACTATGCATTTCTGTCACATTTCATTATTTTCACCCTGAGCACTATATGAATGAAAGCACAAAGTGTATCCCAGTATTTTTTTTTTATGTAAACACACATTCATTTTTTGTATTTTGGAGGGATTGCTGGGTCCAGGGACAAACATCAGTCCACATAAGAACCACCACTGACAGAAGCAAAAGGCGTAGTCTACTGAACCGGAGTTCAAGTTCTGATCCCTAGATGTTGCTCGTGTACTTTGCTACTTTAGGCCCCCATTCACGTCCAGTTCAGCTAACTCTGACATCTCCTCCTTATTCATGCTCTAGCTGCCTTTCTCTTCTCTTCTCATGCCCTGAAGTCATGGATTCTCTTTCCTTCATCTTATCGCTTCAGTGCTCTACATTTCTGGGCTTGTGTAGCTTGGTGTGTCATATTCATAAACTTAACCTGGTTTTAATTACGCTCAGTGCGCCAAAGAAACGTTGGTATTGTGAGGCTGTTGTTAAAACTCGTTCATCATTGTTTTTATCTTCAACATTTTTTTGCAGTCTAAGGAAGTCTAAGATGAAAGAGGAAGCCAGGAATTAGAAAACCTAAAGACTTTCCTGTCTCAGAAGAGGCTCTGGCTCCACCAGATCACAAAGCAGTTCTGAGGATGAACCTCCTCATGGTCTTCATGCTGGAAGGCTTTTCTTTTTTTAAAACAGAGCATCTGGCTACATTTTTATCAACAGTAAAAACTGGTAAGTTTCCAACACTAAGTGCTTAATAAACATAATTTGATTTTAAAATAGTTGGACAGAATTTATTAGCTTTCAAGGCTCTGTGATGAACTATTGCTTATTTATTTATTTAAAATACATTCTAAATATATTTTAAACGTAATTCATTCACAAAAATGGTACACTTAATCAAGCATGTTAATGTTACATTAAAAGCTGTATACTTAAAGTGTACAAAGTGGAACTTTAGTTGTTCCAAAACAGCATGTACACTTAGTACACTTTAAATTGTGATTTTCTATATTACAATTAAAATACATTAAGCACAACATTTGTTGTTCTAAGATAGCATGCTTCAAGTTAAATAATCCTTAAAAATCTTGAAGTATATTGATGATTAGTTTGGCTTCAAGTATGCTAAGATTTAGTATATTTAGTATATTTATTTTTCACTAGAGCTCTAGAGACTTATTTCAAAACAAGCAGCAACAAATCTAGTGACTCCTGTTCTATGTAGTTGGAGACTCTAACGGTGAGACACAGTCTCACGGTCAACTTCATTCAACACCAAACCTTCACCAGTAGTCAGAGCAGAGCAGACTTATTCCACCATGTGTCCACATTGCAAATAAATCACACATTTCTAAATCTGAGTAACACTATTGATTATTTTTGCCTAAACAAATTACACTCTATAATCTGAATATTCCTTAGTATTTCCAATCCAAAATATCAAGCAAACTACACTACAGAATCTGAACATTACCTGTACAAAAATTCATCCAAAAAAAAAAGAGAAGCATAAAAGTTAGGATAGGTATTATCTATTAGAAGCCCATCCAATGCGGAATCATTCAGTCTAATAACAATTGTTTGGGAAAAATCCATCCAACATGTGTATACCTACCCTGCCTCTCACCCTTTGACAGTCTTCAGCTGTCAAAGGGTGTTTATATGACTGTTGCAGGACCTGTTTGGTGCTTGCCAGCATGTGCACACTGTACACTCTGTCAGTCAATCCCTGTAAGAGCTCCCTCTACAGGCTGCTCTTGGAATGAGAGGAAAAATTCTGCATTTAAATCTGGGAGACAAATCAAATGTAAAATGTGACAGTCACTGAATTCTAAGTAGAATCCCACAAGACATTTTGCTCCACCAAGATCCTAAAGGGTTGTGCTTACATATTATATATAGTATAAGAAATAAAACATAATTAGACCCAAAAAGTGTAAAATAATAATAATAATTAAAAAAAGAATTAGTGCATTTTTACTGAAAAAAGGTAAAAAGGGGAAGGAAAAGTGGCTGAGATGATTCATGGAGTAAGGCAATTCCTAGGCTGTTGTGAGGATAAAAACTGACAAAAGCAGACC
This sequence comes from Phalloptychus januarius, assembly GCA_902982915.1. Classification (NCBI taxonomy): domain Eukaryota; kingdom Metazoa; phylum Chordata; class Actinopteri; order Cyprinodontiformes; family Poeciliidae; genus Phalloptychus; species Phalloptychus januarius. The sequence goes on along the minus strand of CADWAE010000466.1, from coordinate 157,641 downwards.
CAATAGCAAACAGAGCTGAGTCAAGATAGAGAAGGAGGGGGAGTAGGATGACAAGCAAGCTCTCCCAAAGTAGCTCAGTCTCACAGAAGGACACAGTGGTGGCTGGAAAGCAGTGGTCCAGAACAGAATAATACAAACAGACCACATGCTGCAAGTGACATCTGAAGAGGATATGAAAAGGAAGGATGCAAAAAATGCAATACGGCTTTGTGAGCAGGAAATACCACAAGAATGGAGACCTACATCATTTTCAAAAGAATAATCTAATAATCAACTCTACCTGAATCTTTACCAGCAAAGAAGAGATAAGAGAAAAAGGGGAGCAAAAACCTCAGAGAAACACAATAACCAAACTGAGAAGGAAAACATTGAAGAACAAAACAGTAAGTAAGAAGAAAGCAAACTGGAGTATTTCACAAACGCTCTGCTGAGCTCAGGAAAAAAGATGTCCAAGTCTTCTTCCCGAGTTGATCGGCATGGATCAGCCGGTTGGAAGAGCCCTAACTTGAGAAAGGAAGTGCATGGCAATCGTTCATGCATGTTAAGGATTGGAGAGAGACTGATGAGGGCTGGCAGTGAAGGGAACCTGCTTGACAAACCCATCAAAACACACAGCCAAATTGGCCCAGATGGATCGCAGCAAGGAGCAAAAGGGCATGCACAACTACCAGGCCTGCAGGACAAACTCACGTGCACAGGAACTAAGTTCAGCAAAGGTATGTTCATGTACTTTACATCCTAACTTAAACCCAGCCAGGCTAACAGGGAGCAGAGAAACAGCACGGTATGTCAAACAAGTTCAAGGTGAAAAATGATCAGTTGCCAATGTCTTGCTAGTACTTGAGGAGACTGAATATCTTGTTATAGAGATATTTAGTGATTTTATGCTACTAAGGTTATGACATAAACATGTTTTCTTATCAAATATGTCTACAATTGAGGCTAGACATTAAACAAACTGATTTGGTGCTTATTTAATGTTAAGATAAACACTCAAACCAGGTTTGAGGCTGAGGATGGGTTGAACCCTTACCTTTTATCCTTGATGCCCAGAGCCTTTTTGCTTGTTTATTTGTGTGTCAGAGGCCTGCTTACCTCAATTGTTATTTATCTAAAAATAACAATTTAGCAAAATAAATTAATCTGGTTGCCTCAGTCTAAAATGATTGTCAGTGCATCTGACTCATGTTGTTAAGACATCAAATAACAACAACAACAACAACAATAAATAATAATAATAATAATAATAATAATAATAAATAAATCACCCAGCGAAAATCTTAAAGTATGCATAGTGTGGCAGTGTCAGCTGCCGCTCTGATCAGGACCTTACAAACCAGGAACCATGGATCAAGAACCACTGGTGAGTGTCATCAGCAACGGGGCTGCAGGGGGGGTTTATTGACAATATTTCCGGCTTCTTTTTTTTAGTTTTTTGGTGGGTCCACTAACCAGCATTTATTCCCAGTTTATTTTGCTCAGACTCATATGTTCAAAATAAGAACATAATTCTTATGTTCTTATAAGAATTATAAGAAATTCCAAAATAGTTTAATAGTTGAAAAAGAAAGGGAAAGTCATTTTTTAAGCTGGGTATTTGTCTATTGTATTTTTATTTTTTGGGTTATGTGAAGGTTAAAGTGAGAGCAAAAGGATATTACCTGATTTTTTATTTTTTATTATTCAGCCAGATAAAAGGTTTGTAGCTAACAGTATTTGGGATGGTATATCCTGCAATTTTATATGTCGTCTACTTTAATATTAAGGTTTGGTAAATAAATACTTTAAAAAATCTCATTATTGGTGAGTTTGATATTGCTAGGTTAACTATGTGGAATGAGTTATAAAGAATCATCAAATGGTGGTTCATGGGAAATAAAATTAAACCAGATTCTTGGAGTGCATATGTAAATATATATAATCCAGAGCACAAAATCTAGTCTTAGATACTGAAAGTGCTACAAAACCTGATAACCAGTAACCTTCTTTCCTATTGTCTGTTTAAAGACCACAGTTCCCCTGTAAATCTGTCGAAAAACTGTTCTTAAGGAACGATGTTGACATGGGTGATGGGAGTCGCCCCTCGACGACTAATGTCGCCCCTTGGTCGATTAATGTCCAAGTTGTGAAAACAGGAGTGGGAGTGAGAGAGTGAAAAACAAGCAGACTCTTTCCATCCTCATCCTGCTTTATATTCCAAGTCATGATTACCAAACCTGCTGTCAGGAAGGTGTTCACAATAAACTAGGCTTGACTCATTAGGCTTGACTCATCATTTATTACAATATTACATATTGTAATAAATATTTTACTTTATTTTGTTTGTGAGCCTCACAAGATGCCTGATTCTAGTGTTTTTTTTTTCTGGAATGTTTGACAGGAGACATGAGCCCTAAAGAACTGAGGAGTGCAAGAAAAGCAATGTGCATAGATATTGTCCATGGGGGAGCTTTTTCAGTTGGAATGGTTATCGGGTAATATTGCCTCCAGAGGGCAGTTCTGAGCTAGTCTCCAAATTGTGAGGAAACTGTCAAATAGTGCAAAAATGGGCACAATGGAAAGAGTCTTGATAATGTACATTCTCTCAAAGCGACATAAGAACAGGTAGGTGATATTTGAAGATATTACAATGGACAGAAATCTCCATCCATATGCATCTGCATATTTAACATTCTATAATGTGTCTTGAGGGAGAATGGGACTGAGAGCAAGAAACAAAAGGTTTCTCACGGTGAGAAGGTCTCAGGTAGATCATTATGCACATTGTGGTTGACATGCTGCACTGGCTTCCATAGTTTAATGAATTGGTCATTTGCTAAACTAAAAAAAAAAGAACCAAAGCTACAACAATAGGACCATAAAATTCTGTACATTCTTGCTTTTTCAACAATCACATAGTGTGTTAGACAACAATACCCTCTTAGACATCTCTGGGGAGTTGGCAAAGAAGGCAAAGATTAAGACTAACTTTTTTCTGTGTGACAAAGCTTATAGTTATAAGTAAGTTGTCCTTTTCCACTGTCGCCATATTCTTTCTCAGGATGTTTGCAAAGTACCTTAAGATTACATCTATTGTAAAGATTGCATCTACTGTAAAGTGGTGCATGTATATATACTGTAGATGGACTGAATTGAACAGACATGAATTAAAATAGTAACTAGATGAATGAAAAAAAAATTACCAAATGTTCTTTACATGTTTCTTCTGATTTATCTGTGGACAGATGATCCAAAGAAATTCCTAAGAACCAATGTCTAATAGACAATAGATGATTGCATCTATTGTGTGAATGGAGATATGTGGGCGTTACCATTTTATTCAAAAATGTTGCAAGATCTCTTTGTTTCTTAGGGAGTTAAAGAAATAGCTGAATATATTTAGATGCAATGTTACCACATTGCATCTATTAGTCGTCATTACAAAGCCAAGTGTTTGTATAAAAAAAACTACATTCTAACTCACATGTCATATTTGATTAATATGTCATATTAATAAACATAATAAATACTTATATTTATTGTATACAATAAATGTTTATTGCAATACAAGATGTGAGAAAGATATATTTATCAGTAGCAGTATTTCTCTTTTTTATGATTATTTCATCTGCTTTTGATTTCCCACTTCTCTGTTTTTTGGCTTCCCATGACGTGATTAAGGAGACAGGACTGATCTAGTTCACTGGAGGCCTGGAGGTAAATCTTTGTTATTCACTATGCTGAGCAACACTGTGTGAATATTTAGATACAATTTAGACACTTCGTCAGCTATTCAGTCAACTGATTAACAGTGTTACTTAAACTTTTATATGCTTGTGAGATAGATGTGGTTTTTATCTTTACTATTTCTTGAGACAGAAAATTGCTTTAGTGTTAAAATAAATGCTTCAAAAAAGACTTGAAAATGTCAACATTTTATTGGATGTTTTGCACAGTTTACATATGAAGAGTTGAGAAACCCCAACCATGTATTGTTGATTTTGCAACCACTGTTTTTGTTTTTTAGAATAAACTGAAATGAAGTAATCTGTGAATAGCTTAACAAGACCAAACAGCTACAACAAATGATCAGATGAAATCTGAATTAAAACTGTGCACGTGCAGCTATATTTAAAAAAACAAAAAACTAAAACACATTATGCATGTTACAAAACATTTCTAACAATTACTGATGTGGTCCCAGAAGAATATTCCTAAACCAATGTGGTTTAGGAATATTCATAGTTAATCTAAAGAGTTAGATGAAATTCAGTTGTAAGCTTTGTAGACACAAGGATTTGAAGATTGAACGAGCGGTTTTGAGAATTTCAATTCTGTTTAGAGAAATGCACCAAACTGAGAAAAACTGTGATAGACTGAGAAAAACCCTACAACATGTCGAAGGCTCTGTGTCAAAATGCAGTATTGCGATTCAACAGGATAATTATTCTGTGCATAAACACAAACACATATATAAACATTCCATACGTTATATAGGCATATGTATATATACATGTCTATATACTTTTGTATATAGTATATAACTATATATACTATATAGTATATACTATAGTATATAACTATATACTATAGGTTTTTAATTTAGCATAGTGCTATCTAGCTGTTTCTGAAAATGTATGTCAGGAGGCTCACTATGCTGCTTAGACTCAACAAGGCGAACAACACCACAGAAAGGTCCCAAATAGAACATGTTAAAAAAAGTTATGAAACAAAAGACTCTTTAATTATTCTGCTCCAATTAATCCCAAATAACATCAGTCAGCATGTAATCTGTATAAAAGGAGTGTATACGTTTTTGAGTGTGTATTGTTTCAACTAATAACATGAAATGCCAAACTGTCACTAAGCAGATGTGCCTCTAAGCTCTTGTAACAATAATCAGTGACATTTAAATAATGTTTTGAGGAAGATTTGGGTGTACAGCAGAGAAACAGCAATAACTATGAGGATTTGTTTCAAATGATATATGTATGTAAACATACATGATGTCATGTTTCTTAGAAGTCATTTAACTCACATGCATAATCAAACAATGATGAAAGGATAAAAGTAATGTTTACAACATGTACCAGGGTGATTCAGGAGACATTGAATGGGAACTGGATTGACATCCTCTGGAATAGAAAATAAGAGTTTCTCTGCTGTGCACCCAAATCTCTGAAATGAAAACTCTCTGTTTTCAGTGGTGGCAACACAAGGCTATGAAATAGTTTGATACTCAGCCCCTTAAATGAACCTCTCAGAGCAGGTAATTAGAAGGTGTCAACGAAGTAAAACATCAGATGTGGCTGACATTTGCTGGTTGTGTTCAGCATCCCTCTGTCACCGAGAAGTGAGGTAAGTCGCTGGAAACAGAGGGCTTTTCAGAAATAGGCACGGCAACTTTGGGGGAAAAAAATGAAAATGTCTTATTTTAATAGGCTTTATTTTGAAATTAAACATCAGATCGGGTTGACATTTGATGGTTATCTTCTAGAGGCGTCCCTCTGCCAAGCGGAAGTGAGAAAAGTCACTGGAAATAGAGAGTTTTTCAGCAATGTGTATGTGTATGTCTTGAGCTCAAGTCACGGCAGATAAACGGTAACTCGCGGACCAGTAGGGGCCGCCAGCGGACCACCAAGTCTAGGGACCACAGATTGAGTAAAATTGGCATACTGAGAACAATACAATCTCCATGCAGAAAGACCCCAGGCTGGGATTTGAACCCAGGACCTCCTTGCTGTCAGACAGTGTTTCTCAACCTTTTTTGGCCCAGCGCCACCCTATCCATTATCCAGGTCCCTCACCGCCTTCCATCAAAGACGATGTAGGATACCGGCATGAATATTAGTTTATTTATTGTTAATATTACTGTCATTATTGTAGATGTTTTAATTTTTATGGTTGTTTCTGTATTTATCATGGAAAATAATTTCCCAGAGAACAAAAAAGTCATGTGATTAGACAGGCGTCTACAAAAAAACTTAATGAATATTCAACTTAAAATCGGTAGGCCTAACAGCAGCCAATCAGAGTGATTGAAATCTGATTAATTTTATTAATATGTGTAATTTTATGATGTTAAATCTAGCACAAATTGACCAGATAAAAGATGTGCAACAATACCAGTTTAAACTTTTAACTGAGATCTGCAACATTAAAACATGGATAGAGCTGCAGCTATATTAATCATAACTCTTCTTCTCTCCAGTGTTTCTGTGGTGCAGCTCTGTGCTGCCTTCAGGAGAATGGACATCAGAGTATCAGCTATAAAATTTCACCCTCATGGTATTTACTGTGCAAACCAGAGCTTTCAGTGAAAAACAAAACTTCCAGATCCTTTTAATCCCATACAAATATGAGACAGAAACATGGATTATATCTTTATATAGACCTGTCTATTGATTTATAGATTAATAGTTTTACTGAATATAAATTACAAAGAACAAAGCTGGTTCTTAATCAAATCCTAATGAATCAAATTAAAAGTGTCATGGAGTCACTGAGATTAACACTGACATGAAAAATAATATTGAAGAAATAAATATATCAAATCTACTCAAAAACATAAATAAGTGATAAGTTCCTTATAGAGAAAATTTGTATAACTCCCTTTCCTCCCCTCTTCCATGGCGACCCCCTACCCCGTTCCCGAAGATCTCAAAGTAATAGCATTTCTAAAAGTGGACAGTTGAGAGGATGAAATCATCATTTACAGTTACATATTAAGAGGTTTACATAGAGTTATGTTGCACTCTTTCTTTAACCAAAGAATAAGCTGCATCCCATGCTCTCATCGTTTTTCAACTGGCCGTATGCATCCTGGCTACTGATCTCTCCATCATTACGACATCTAAGAAGGAGTTAGCCCATTGTTGCCATGGTAATAAGTGTGGTGATTGCCATCGTAGTGCCAACATCCTCTTAGCTCTGAGGTATTTTTAATAACATCAAGGCGTTTAATGTAAAAGCAGAAGGAAACAACGACACATGAGAAGTTAATTCAAAGGAAACTATTTTCTGTGATATGCACCTTTGTTGAGATGAAAGTTCTAAAGTGGAGTCATCATTGAGTAGGAACAAAGATGGTGTTGGTCGAATACTAGTTTCCAACAAGTAACTCAATGTGGCGGAGATTTGTCTCCAGAAAGCAGCCACACTGGGACAATCCCAATACATGTGTATAAAAGAGCCTGGAGTCTTAAGTGTACATAGGTCACAAATAGGAGATGTGATAATTTTCATAGCATGACGTTTCCTGGGTGTTAAGTACATCCTATGGATAAATTTAAAGTGTATAAGCCGATGGTCAGGGTTTTTGGATGTGTTGTGGAGATTCTCCCATACTGTATCCCAGCAGATTTCTACATCACCCATAGCTGAAAGGTCTCTCCCCCATACATTTTCTACAGGAAGCGTAGCATGAGGATCCGAGATAAATTTATATAACTTAGAGACTTGCCACATGCCTGACCCTGCGAAACAAGAAGTTCTTGTAAAGGGTGGGTTGGGAGAGGCACACCCCATGGCACACCGTATGCTTTCATGGCTGATCTGAGTTGTAAGTAAAAGAAGAATGTAGAACCTGGTAAATTATATGCAGTTTGTAAGTCACTAAAAGAACGCAGGCCATCATTGTTCATAAGGTCTTTGAGGACATTGACTCCCCTATCTCTCCACTTAGGGAAGGAGAATGGCTTGTTTCCAATGAGGATAGAGACGTTACTAAATATAGGAGAGTGTTTATGCCATTTCAGGTTGGTGTTGGTGTGATTCAGTACTACATGACATGTTCGAAGAAGAAAATAAATTATGGGTCCCAATTGTGATTTAGCTTCTTTAGGAGATATATTAGAATACACTAAGTCCTCCAGTCTATATGGTTTGGATATATTTTCTTCAACTGGTTTCCAGGAAACAGAGATCTCAGGATTCACCCATACAAGCAACGGTCGGAGCACAAAGGACCAAAAATACATCTTGAAATTTGGTAGACCTAAATCCCCAAGTGTTTTCCCTCGTTGGAGTGTTCTCAATTTCAGACGGTGTTTCTTCCCATTCCAAATGAATTTAGATATGAGAGAGTGTAGCTTGTCCCAGTAACCCTTTGGCGGTGCAAGAGGAATCATTGAGGAGTAAAAGTTAACGCGCGGGAGAACATCCATTTTAATTACCGACACGCGGGCTTGAGGAGAATTTGGGAGTTTGGACCAGCGTTGTAGATCTTTCTCAATAAGGTTAAATACACTCTGGAAGTTGTGTGAAGTTATCTAAAATATAGAGGGAGAGATGTCAATCCCGAGATATTTAAAATGGCTCACCACTGGGATGTCAGATGGCAAGGGAGGGGTTGATGCGATAGAATTTAGATGCAACAATGACGACTTGCTCCAGTTAATTTTATAACCAGATAGTGAGCTGAACAGATCAAAGATGGATAGTAAATGTGTTAAAGAGGACCCTGCGTCACCGATATAGAGTAAAATATCATCCGCATACAAAGATATGCGATGCTCGGTATCATTTACTGAGATGGGCAGAACTGGGGGGTGTTGTCTAATTTTCTGGGCCAGCGGTTCAAGGGAGAGGGCAAAAAGTAAAGGGGAGAGGGGGCAGCCCTGGCGAGTGCCTCTTAGTATAGGAAATAGAGAGGAACAGGTATTACCCGTATACACCATCACAGATGGGTTAGCATACAGAACCTTTACCATTTGGATAAATTGTGGACCTAGTTTAAAATTATCCAAGGTGGCCCAAAGATAAGGCCACTCCAGTCTGTCAAACGCTTTTTCGGCGTCAAGAGACAAGACCGAGCATGGGGAATCAGTTGTCTTTGCTGCATGAATAATATGTAGCAAGCACCGTAAATTGTCAGATGCCAATCTGCCTTTTATAAATCCGGTCTGATCATTATGTATCAGTCTAGGTAAATAGCTTTCAAGTCGCATTGCAAGTACTTTCGCATAGAGTTTGACATCCCCGTTTAAGAGGGACAAGGGTCTGTAGTTACTGCATTGTGCTGGGTCTTTATTAGGTTTCAGAAGCAATGTGATTATTGCAGTATTGATACTTGAATTAAATGAACCTTTGTCAACTGTCTCATTAATCATCTCCAACAATGGTGGACCGAGTGTATCCCAGAAGGCAAGATATAACTCTGGTGGGACCCCGTCCCAACCTGGGGATTTACCTTTCTTCATAGAGGCAAGGGCTTTTTTCAACTCTTGTAATGTAATGACATCATCAAATTTGCTGATGGCAACACTGCGGTTGGGTTCATCTTTGGTGGTAATGATACAACACACAGGGAAGAGTTCACCAAGCTGAAGAAGTGGTGATAACATCTTGGTCATTAACGCCTCAGAGACCAAAGCAGTGGTTGTTGACTTCAGGAGGAGAAATCTGATTTGTTGGGAGGGTGACCAGCTTTAAGTTCTTGGGTGTGCACATGGATGCAGACCTGCTGTTGGCTGCAACACCACAGCGACTGTGAGAAAGGTCACATTGATGTCTCCACCGTCTGATGTTTCTCAGAAAACTCAACCTGACCATCTTCTACCACTGCTTCACTGAGTGTGCTGACTTACTGCATAGCTGTGTGGTTCATACGCTGCACCATGGTGCACAGGAAGGCACAACAGGGGGTCATCAATTCCGCCCAGAAAACTGATGCCAACAGTTCCTGCGTGACTTCTACCTTCCTGCAGGACTTTTTCAGAACTTGCTTTCCAAAGAAGACACGCAGTCTGAGGGGTGTTTGAGCTGCTGCTCTCACATCACACTTTATTTTATTCTGTGCATGTTATATGTTAAATTATATATATTTACTGGTGATACTTAACAGCGCATGTTGGTACAATGCCACTAAAGACTTATCTTACATTCCAGTTTTCAGTGGTGGTTTCTCTTATGGATGACATAGGAAATATATGCAATTATTTAACTCCAAATGTCTATTGACATACTACACGTGCTTTTTATTCTTAATGAATTCCCATTTTAAAGGCCTGGACTTTGTCCCATTTTCCAATTTTTGCACAGACTGGGTGTGGAAAATAAACTTACTCCACAATGTCCCCAAAAACTGCAGACCCTCCAACACAGATAGAGTTCTGCAGTGTGCTCTCTCCTAAACGGAGCTGGAGCGTGTTGCTGGGGAAAGGGATGTCTGAGTTTCCCTCCTAAAATTGTTACCCAGCAACCTGATCCTAGAGAAAGGAAAAGATAATGGATGGATTGACTTTTATTTACTTGCTAATATTGCGCTTGTAGCTGTTTTCATCAAGTTTCATGCACTTAAAGTGTCAGATAAATTTTGGTTTGGTAACTGTATATCCCTCTATCTTAAAGTGCATCCCTATCTCTTTCCTCTCATTGTGTTGACTTATTTATTTCCTTTTTCTCTATCTCACTTAGATTTTGGAACCTTGCCATCCAAACTTTCTCACTCCACAAATTTGACTGCCAGTAGCAGCGGCAAAGAACATCTAATAAAGAAGAAAGAACGCACCGACCTCAATCTTTCCACAGCTGATCCAGCTCTATCCTCTCCAAATACTTTACCTCGAAATTTTACACTTGTTGGTGCCACCTGCAAAGATGAGCAGCAGAAGAGTCACGTAATACAAAAAATGGATTTGGAAAAGAAAAAGAATGTGTTCCTGGAACACCTCAAACAAAAATATCCTCACCATGCTGCTGTCATCATTGGACATCGAGAGAACATAAAGGTGAGTTGTATACTGGCACATTCATAATCACTGAAGCATTGTCTGTGCTACTTACTAAAAATGTTAATACTGTTAACTTAGAAACTTACTTTGGCTTGCAAAAGTATTCATACCACTGGAACCTTTCCATATTTTGCCATATGTCAACCACAAACATCAATATATTTCTTTGGAATGTAGTATGAAAGACAAAACAAAGTGGTAAACAATTGTGAAGTAGAAAAAACATTATACATGATTCAAACGTTTTTTTATGTACAAAAAAACTGAAAAGTGAAGTGTGTAAAAGTATTCGGCTCTCTGTATTGTACTGACATAGTTTTGATCATTCTTCTTTGCAAAACAGCTCAAGTTCAGTCAGATTAGATGGAGAGCATTTAGAGAACATTTGTGAGCAGCAGTTTTCAAATCTTGCCACAAATTCTCGATTGCAGTAAGGTCTGGACTTTGACTGGACCATTCTAACACATGAATATGTTTTGCTTGAAACCTTTCAATTGTAGCCTGTGCAGGCTTTATGTTTAGGGTGGTTGTTCTGCTGGAAGGTGAAGCTCCACCCCGGTCTCATGTCTGTTGCAGAATCCAACAGGTTTTCTTCCAACATTGTCCTGTATTTGACTCCATCCGTCTTCATATCAACTCTGACTGTCTTCCCTGTCCCTGCTGAAGAGAAGCACCTCTGATGCTGCCGCCACTATGTTTGATAGTGAGCATGTTGTGGTCAGAGTGATGGGGAGTGTTAGTTCTCCTCCACACATAGCGTTTTTCATTTTGGCCTAAAAGTTGAATTTTGTTCTGGTCTGACCAAAGCTCTTTCTTCCATAAGTTTGTTGTGTCCAATATGGCTTCTGGAAAACTGCAAACAGGTTTCATTCCAGAAAGACCACATTTGTGCAGTGATGACTAATAGTTGTCCTGTGGACAGATTCCTCCTCTGAGCTGTGGATCTCTGCCTTTGCTCCAGAGTCATCATGGGCCTCTTGGCTGCATCTCTGATCAGAGCTCTCCTTGTTCAACTGGAGGTTTAGGTGGACGTCCTTGTCTTGTTTATATTTGTTGCATACTCTTTACATTTCCAGAAATTAGCAAGTAACAGCAGAAAGTTGTGGATAAGTTTAAAGCAGACTTAGACTATAAAAAGATTTCAAGTCTTTTTTTAGTTTAAGTCTGATTTAAACTTATCCACAACTTTCTGCTGTGTTCCTTGATTCTGTTTAGTTATTGACAGTCATTAGGAAAGTTTGCTTGAAAGTCAATTGCTTTAAATCAGACAAAAGGGAGTTTACTTTTATACACTGCAATATGAGTTTTTTATTTGTAAAATAAATATTTGAATCATGTATAATTTTCTTTCTACTTCACAACTGTATACTACTTTTTGTTTTTGTCTCACATAAAATTTAAATGAAATACATATATAGTATATATATATATAGACAGAGAGAGAGAGGGAGAGACTGAGAGAGAGAGATACTCTTCTGTGGGAACCTCTCAGGACCTTATGACTCCAGCCCTCTGCAGTGCCAATGGGAAGGTGGACATGTCTGCAGTTTGACTCCATGAGCAGAGGCATTTAACTGTGATTTTTGTGCTGTCTATGTTATGATAGTAATGAAAGAGGACTTCAGTGTGCTGACAGAGTACCTCTCATAGGAGATGTCCTACCTTGCTTAATGAGTCATTCTGTAAAGTTGACAAGTTGGTCTTTATGTGCCTGTCAGACAGGTACAGCCAGCATTATTAGCTGAGGTGGAGCTGTGTGAAAGAGCACTGTGGTGACAGAGAGCAGCTGAGCAGGAGAAACAGAGTTGGTCTCTGTCAGAGGACCTGATTCTGACACAGAAACTAGCTACACACAAAGAACACAAGTTTCCATACGGATCAAGAAAACAGCAAAGATGGAATTTTACCCCTTAAATGGAATATTAGCTCTCAGAACCAACTTCCCATGATGCTGTCCTCCTTCCCAGCAGGTAAGTACCTAGTACCTTAGGAGAGTCAATGAGGCTTTACGGTCTGTTTTTTATTATCATCTAAAATCTAAAAAGTAGCAACTCCAGACAGCAGCTGTTGAATGCAAAGCATTAGAAAAGGCGTGCTCTGTGTGTGTCTACAAAGGAGGTACAGGATTTCCTTCTATGCAGACCGTCGTGTTTACCTGCGTGACAACAGACTGTTATGCTTAAGCAAGCATCATGCTGTCATATGAGATTTTTTCTAACTGAAGTCATTTTGCACTTAATTTCTCAATACTGAAGTTAAGTTCTACAGTTAACCTCATTTTTAATATTTATTTTGAAAACAGCCTCCAACAGCCTGCAATGATTACAAACAAAGCAAGCAATGATTACATGAGACATATGTTAATAGACTGAGATGATTCAGAATGACCTGGCCAACCAGTTCTAATCTGCTAGTAGTAAAATGACTGCAGGAGAACATGACAAGACAACAGATCACCTGATCAACCTGCTCATTTCCTCCAGGGTAGTTTAGAATTTTTCTACTCCAAACAGAACATTGCACACATTGCATACAACACATGAAGTCACATGAGAAACAATGATACACAGTTGTTTTTCCTAAAAAGCCATTTTGCACAACATGATGGTGCATCAACTCAGGTATGTTTTGATGAGGAAACAACACTATAACATGATATAAAAATAACAAAAAGTAGATTGTCTAAGCAGTTTGTGTCCAGAATTTGTGGGATCTGCAGAGATGTTAGTTGCCCTTTTCCTTTCTCTAGACCTGTACAAGTTCTAGAGAAACTTGTACAGATTCACTCTGCAGACTTGATCCTTTTTGCAGTTTGGATCCGTCCTGTCCTAGGAATAGGAAGTGATCCATAAGTCTAACACACCAGCCAAGCAGTCGATGTACCTCTTTTGTGATTCGTTTGTGTCTTAGATCAGAAAAAATGACTGCGTAGTCATCTGCAAACCTCAGGAGTTTCACGGTCATTTGAGTTCAGAGAGAAGAGGAGTGGGCAGAGATGACACCTGGCTGGTGCCGGGGCTGATGGTTCTTGTGTGGGAGTAATTGCTCCCCAGCCTTGCCTGGAAGAGGGTGACACTGCCACTGACAGCTATGAGCTGGTGAGGTCCTGTTGGAGGATGTCTGAGCTCAAACAATTTCATGGTTCTCCACTGCTTTTCTGTTGTTACACTGATCCAAAGGTTTTACAAGTATGAAAAACTTGCAAGCTATGTTTTGTGTTTCCCTTTCAATTCCAGACTGTGGACACATAACATATCTCTGTGTTTATGTAGTGAGGGAAAATGCCTTTAGAGAAAATGCAAATATATACAAATTACTGACCTTGCAAAAAGCATCTGATTCTCAAAGACCATCACTGTCAGTGACACATAGCTCTAAGAAAATATTTATGCGTTTTCAGAAGCAGGTGATGTTTTCATTCCAGGACAAGAAACAGGAAATGAACAACCAGTTTCACCGAAAGACAGCTGGAATGTCACAGAACATAAAATTCCTCTTTTCTTTTAGGGAACAGTGCCGAGTAGTGTTGCTAATTATGCATGTAGTCATCTCATAAATCCTCAAACAATGATTGAATTTTTGCTGTTGCTGATTTATATTTAAAAGACAGATTTTATGATTAGGAAACTAAAGTCTTTAAATATGTCACAGAATACTAAACAATAACTCTGGCTTTAAAAAAACCCAATATGTTGTCTTTGTTTTTTCAACTGAATTGGGACTCTTTTGCGCCGTTGAATCCAAAAATGACATCTATTTTTCTCAATCAGGTCAGGTTTTATTCTAATTTGATTGAGAGAAATCTGATCTTCTGACTAATCTGATTACATTTTTGTGACATTATCAGTTCATTTCTGTTAATATTTCTCATCAGAACAGAATGGAGTGTATTAAATAAATGTTACAAACTTGGACTCTTAAAATTGTATAATAAACACTAATAATCGTAAGTACATGTGAACTGAACATTACGTCTTCATTGTGTAAAATTCTCCATCTCGTTTCTGTCCTGATTGAGTCTCTCCTCCTTCTTATCACTCATTGATCCAAGATTCACAGGAAACTGATCCACATGTGAGAACAAGTCATGCATTTTGATGCTCATGTTGCATCCATAATTCAGAAAGTTGACCCGATTGAGCAATGTGACTTTTGGATTTGATGTAATTATTGATATCAACTGATATGAAACGCTTATATCATGATTTATTCTTCAGCAATATAGCCCAGCCAGATTTTTCTGTTACTTTTCTCTCAGTGTTTTCTGCTTCTTTTTTTTTAATCTAGGTGAGGAATCTCCAATCTTCTAGAAGCCTTGACTATTCAGGTGTAGAGAGTTTGGTGAAAGAGCAAGAGCCTTGGGTTTTAGAGACCATGTCTGATGGAGAGCTGCTCTCTACATCAGTCACCTTCACACGAGGCTGTAAAGCCAGAACAAGTCTACCTGCAGCACGTTCCAGCTATCAAACAAAAGACAAGCTACCAGGTAGACAGAAACACACACGCACTCAACTGCACATTAAAGCAACACATATCATTAATATAGGTGACAGCAGTTGATGTTCCTGAACATGGTGTTCATTTTCTCACATTTAAACCCACTCAGCTTATGGTTCTTCATATTGTCATACACGGCATGATACAGGAGCATTTCATTTCAAACTCCTTGAAAGGTTTAGGAAATTATTCCACATCCTCCTTTTATAGTGCAGGACATCTTGAAGGAAGCAAGATTTTTTTATACATAAAAAAGCAAAGAAGAAAGCCTAACTTTTTCTGCATTTTGGCCTGTTAGCCTGTTTGGCCTGGGGAACCTGACACCTGCTGTGAGCTGCTAAGGTCAAAGTCTTTAACATGTTTTTGCAGAATGTCTTTTCAAGTTGAAAGGAGTGCTAAGCTTTGCAGACTCACAACAAGGATTCATTTGCATATCAATTATGATACAGTCAGATGATTTCAGAATGCCAGCTGATAAAAAGTTGAAGAAAGCAGCGGATTGCATCAAGTCTTTATCTTGATGCATTCACTCATCCTGAGCTGTCATGCTGTGGAGGAATGACTCTCTTAACAGAAAAAATTCTTAAACAAAACCAAGTTTAGGATGAGTCAACCTGACTCATAAACCTTTGCCACCATAGAGTAATATATGTATTATCAAATTAGAAGGAGATGGAGGGAATGTTTTATCCTGCATCTGGTGAAATGTATTTTGAAGCTAAAATCACATTTTCAACTTTTTTCTGCTTATTTGTATTTAGTTAATAGTATTCTTCTCTGCACTAGGGTTTAAAAGCCAATACTTCTGCTTCTCGGTTCTGTTAAGTTCTGCCTGTGTGTGCTGTGTCAGGTCTGCTTTTCCTGCAGTATGAGGGGGAAACAAAGCAGGTCATGATTCCATCTGAAGTCAGCAGCCTTGAGACCCTGCAGGCTTTGTTTGTCACTGCCTTTCCCCATCAGCTCACCATGAAGATGCTGCAACCTCCAAACATGGCCATCTGCATCAAGGACACCAAGCGTAACATATACTATGACCTGGAGGACCTCAGGTGAGGGGCTGTTGAAGCAGCCTTAAGGCACATCTAAAATAATATATGATATTTAGGATTCGGTTTATTGTCACTCATTTTAGCAAGTGAAGCTCATATTAATGTACACAGATTCATTACATAGAGTAAGATGTGTTCTTGTCATTTTGATTATATTAAAACTCCAAAATTCAGTGTTCAGAAAACATTAATTTGTGAAAAAGGTAAATATTGGAAAATGACGTCTTACCTGAACTAAGGAAAAAAAAACTGGACTTTTGCTCAGTAATCCAAAGTCCTCTTTTCAGATAAGTTTACATTTCCTGTGAAAATCAAAGTTCTAGGGTCTTGAGGAAGAGTGGAGAGGTAAGGGACATGGGAAAATCTTTTTCTTTTGCATTCCCTCGCAATAGGTTTTGCGTTCTCTCGCAGTAATGTACTGATCAGTTCATGCAGCATAATTAAATACTGTAAGCCTTTCTTACGGTGTCCATCGTACTCTCTGCTATTATATAAGGTTTTCATAAGGTTTTTCCATGTAACTTAATATCTCTTTGTGAAATATCTGAAGTTTTATATCTTTTTCTTTAGGATAGAAATGCACCACAAACCTATGATATAAACAGAAAACTTTCCATAAGTAGGAAAAAAAAAATACATCCAAACTATTTGGACTATTTCTGAGATATTATCATGGTGTAATAAGTCATTTGACAGTTTTGATTGTGTCTTTTTTGTGTTTGTCTGAATGGTTTAAAGGGATGTTTTCGTGTGCAGTTCAATCTCAACCTTACACAAACAGACATAAACATGCAGTGAATACATCCATTATCAATCATTGGACCAAAGAGTCAAGAATAAACACTGAGGCTCTTTAAATGTGCATATATTTGAACATTTATATTGACATTTGTGACTGTACACAAAATAGACCAGCAAATATTGCAGTAAGCCTATTGCGAGGGAACGCGAAACTTATTGCGAGGTAATGCAAAAGAAAAATGTTTCCTCCGTAAAGATTAACTCCAGAGTGAAGTTTCCAGTCAGTGATGGTTTGTGGTGCCATGTCATCTGCTGGTTCTGGTCCACTGGGTTTTCTGAAGTCCACAGTCAATGCAGAATCTACTAGGACATTCTAGAGTACTTCATGCTTCCCTCTGTTGAATGCAGATGCTGATTTTATTTTCCAACAAAACTGGGCACCAGCCCACACTGTCAGAGGTACCAGAAGCAGGTTCAATGACCATGGTGTTCCTGTTCTTCATCGACCAGCAAACTGGCCTGACCTTTAACCCCATAGAGAATCTCCGGGGTGCAAAAAAAGCCATAAACAAATACTGAGTATAGAGAAATGAACAGATTTTTCAGCAGCCTGATATTTGTGTTCAAATTACACAGTTTTGTTGATCATATGTAAGATTTACATTTTCTGACACCAAACATGGGGTTTACAATACTTGTAAGCCATATTCATCAACATTACAAGAAATTAAAACTTGAAACATTTAATAAGAGAGTTTCACTTTTTCAAATGAGAAAGACCCAGTAAATTTTTTTAAATATTCAAACTTCCTTATGATGCTCCTGTACATTAACATAAATCTATATCTGTCTGAATGCAAGAAAAAACACCAGATTATTTTGTTCAAAATTTTTTTAAGTTTTGCATCTATCCACTTCATTCAGTTCTAACCTCTTTTATTCTTGCTTCCAGAGATATAACACCAAATTCCTGTCTGAAAGCGTATCATAAAGACCCTGTGCATGTGTTCTGCCGCTCTGCCAGGCCTGCCAACTCTGAAGGAATGGTAAGTCAAAGAATCCTGAAGAAATCTAGAAGGGGCCTGCAGCTTTTCAGAGCAAAAGGTTCTGTCCAGTGGAATTCTCTGCCTAAATTAATTCTTGTCACAAATATTTATTTTTTTTATTTCTCCATAGTGTTAACTTTCAACTTCTGTAATCTTGTAGTAAATTTGGTTAATATGGCATAATATCAGATACTTTATTTCATTTCTTTTGTTTGCTGAGGGGGAACGTTGTGCATTAACAAATATCTTCATACAAATGTAACTGCAGCCGTCTTCAGTAACATTAATAAAATCAGTTGATGATATTAACTGATTAACATTTCAAGAACTCAATTACTTTATGAATATCACAATCAAATTACTTCTATCTACACTGTAAAAAAATTTGTTCAACCAACTTAACTCAATTACTTTATGAATATCACAATCAAATTTTCAATTAAGAAAATTTATAACCAACTTAATTTATTAAACTTAACCAACTCAAGTTATGTCTATCTAACTAAATTTGCCAGGTTTATCCAACTTTTTGAGTTAATTAACTGATTAGGATGTAAAGCATTGGGCTTCTAATGTTTACCTTCTTCATGACATTCAAATTTTCTGAGTGATTTTGGATTTCTCTCATTCTTATTTCACTTTTCTGAAACGAGTGGCAAAAAATATTGAACCTTTTTCTGATATAAAATTTTTATGAGATGTACTTGTTGTACCCTGCCGTATTTTCCGGACTACTATAAGCTGCATTTACAGAGATTATTAAAAGCTCAGTGCGGCTTACATATATAAGCCGCTACAGGCTGCTAATATCCTTGTCTCCAACGCCGAACCATAGATTCGTTCACGCCAGAGGTGGGACCAAGTCAGTGTTTTGCAAATCTTAAGTAAGTCTCAAGTCTTTGTGCTCAAGTCCGAGACAAGTCTGAAGTAAAGATGGGCAAGTCAAGTCTCAAGTTAAGTAAGGCAAAAGTCGAGTCAATTCTCAAGTCAGGAACTTGAAATTTCAAGTCCTTTCGAGTCATTTTTTTGTTGTTGTTTTTAAACAATGTTCCAATTATGATAAATGTAAATAATAAATGAATTATTAGAAAGCTAACACTGCAGGAAGGCTAAGAATGTGCTCATCATCCTCATAGAGGCTGATTTGCTTTTCAGCTTGTTTGGAGGTTATTGAGGATTTGCATGTGGAGGAAAAGCTAATGAGATGTTGACAGGGATAGTTGTGTTTGGAAGGAAAATTTGTAGTCAGGGAATATGCCATTAATGGTGTAACAGTAGCTTAATGGACAGCCTCCTCTCCTGTAGCTGGTCAGGACGTTCCACTGCAGGCTAGTTTTTCACACATCTGAGAGCTTATGAGTCCTAACATATCAGCTTTGTGTATAGAAATGAATGCCCTATCTCATAGTGCTGCACTTCAGTGTTTATAGAAAAGCAAGGTATGAACTGCTTCATGCAGTAAATTAGTTTAGGAGCATGCTTAGTTTACTGAGCAAACTGAGTGCAGATAAGTATGTACCATTTTAACAATTTATAATGACATTGAGAAACAGATATGTATTTGAAAAGTTTTATTTTATGGCTTATTTGGGATCAGGCCTGATCTCTAGTTTCCAGCTGTAATAACTGAAGCTGTGTGTTGACTCTAGATTGTTTCTATTTAGCTTCACAGATAATAACAACAGTTTTGTTTCTGTTCGGCTGAAGAAAGATTTACATCTTTCCGCTCGTGCTTAAATGGGCCAACTGTTAACATTGTTAAATAGTGACACATATCGTTAGTATGGTACATTAAGTTATCATCTGAGCTAGCAGAAACATGTGGATCTTAAATAAGGGGGCTGCCAAACACTCAGGCTGCTAGAAACACATAATTACTTTTAATTAGTATTTTTCACTGTTTTCATGAAAACACATTAACTCTTGAAGTTTTTGCATATCACCTTCGTAGCTTGCCTAAACACTCATGGACAAACATATGCATTTTTCTGTGTTTGTGATTTGTCCCTTCATATGGGTAATATCATTCTATGCAATTCTAAAATGGTTTTTTTGGTGACATACAGGGGTTTTAAGTCTTCTGAAGCTCTTTATTTGGAAAAACAAAAATTAATCTCATTGTTTGCCAATTTGAAACTTTTCTCTCTGTAGAACATTTCCTTGGTGTGTAAGCATGTAATAGTGATTCAGGTCAGGGGTCAGCAACAACATACAATTTATATTATTGATTTAAATTCTGCTTATCATTCATTATCTGATTTTTTTTTTCTTCTTTCACCTTGTAATTGGACAGTAAAGCACAGGAGAAATTGGTTTGCCTTCACATGATTATTATTGGTCTCAGGTCTGAATATTCTTATTTTTTGTTCATTTATTTCATTGTTTTCAGCAGATATCTAAGGAGTTGTTGTACGGAAGTCACAGTCCGATCCACAGCAAGCATTCATCCGGCCGCAACACCCTGCACAGTTTGCAGGGATCAATGTCCCCACCAATGGTCCGTTCCATGCCCTCCTCTCCTTCCAGACTGGCTTATGGTGGAGGTGGCGTCCTCGGAAAAAAAGGGATGGTAGACCCAGGCAGTACCACAATACCTCATGAATGTCAGCCTGGGCGAGGGCGGTCCAGCACCGTGTTTTCCAGCAGTAGTGCCATACTGGAGAGAAGAGATGTAAAGCCTGGTGAGAAGCTGGTGGGGTTTTTATTTCAGGATTATTGCAATGAGTCACCAGGGTGTAGAAGAGTTCTGAGGCTTGGCAAAATAATGGACCAGATGCCTGCAACATTAAAGATAAGCTAATAAAAGTACTTATTTAGAACTGTGGACAATATACAATAAACAAACAAAATATGTATGCATATAATGAATATACTCAAATATGTGCCTTTATGTCACAAGCTTGTTGATAATCCAAATGCAGGAAGAATTATAAAAATAATTGAACTGAATCACTGAATGAAATGATTGAAAAAATATTAATATTTCAAAAGAAGAAAGCACACCATAGAAGTGCCATACTGTGGAACATTTAAAGGTCAGAAATAAATAAGAACTTTTGTAAATATTATATGAATAAATAAACCTACCTGCAGCCCAAAACCAGTTAGAAGCCCACATGGGTGTTACTCCTTCAATCTATTTTTAATAATCTTTGTATAATTTCCATTTGCAGCATCAGTTAGCTCCTGTTGTTTTTGACAGTGGCGCACTCTCCACCAGATTTTATTTAAAAATCTGCAATTTGAGTTTGCTGAACCTGAGACACACACTCAAATTCACACACACAATTTGAGTGTGAAACTCAAATTGAACCTTTTTTCTTTTTCAGTTATTTTAGTCACATGACAATAGTGTGAATTTAAATTGTAAAAGTGGATGTCACATTAAAAGCTAAGTCTTTAAAAACAACATACTCTACAGTTTAAATCTAAATGAAAGGGTAGGGACTACAAAGGCAACAAAATAGGCAAGTACACGGTAATACTTCATAAATGAACAAAAATGGACTAATCAAAAGT
This sequence comes from Phalloptychus januarius, assembly GCA_902982915.1. Taxonomy (NCBI): domain Eukaryota; kingdom Metazoa; phylum Chordata; class Actinopteri; order Cyprinodontiformes; family Poeciliidae; genus Phalloptychus; species Phalloptychus januarius. Next base: position 136,077 of record CADWAE010000466.1, on the reverse strand, counting down.
TAGTTACTCATCTAAACATGGAGAAAATGTGTGATAAGGCAGCATTGAACAGAAATAATGGAGACGATTGAGAAAACCAAGGCTCCAGAAAAAATGAAAGAAAATATTGAAGAGTTCAAAATAAAAGCCAAAAGATAACAATGAGCGGAGATTGTAATCAAATCAGGCAATCTTTGCTTGCACCTATTTTCCCATAACACCAAAAATCTAAAAATGATTTAATAGACAGAAAAAGAGGTCTTGTGCAACTTAAGTCAGTTTGAAAGTAGAGTTGTAAACGTCTTCCACGTATTTCTCCTTTTCTGTTGTTAGAACACTTTTGGGTTTTTTTTCTATGAATTTAAACTGTAGCAATTATTGTGAGAAGATTTTGCAAGGATCTTTAGGTAGAAATTTCTACCTGCATGATTTCTAAAAGCTGAAGTTTGTGCTTGTAATTATTACATGAAGCTCAGATCCACACTTTTTTCTGCCTTAAAAACATTTTTATGGGTCCGTGTGTGTTTATGTGTGTGTGTTAGATGGAGACATAAGTAAAAGCACAGCCTTGGCGCTGCGTGAAGATGGAGGATCACATTACCCTGAGTACTACCGTTCAGCCTCATTGGAAGTAGGAAGAGGTCACCACAGTATCTCCTATTGTAGCAGTCCTCCCATGCTCACTGGAGGAAGAGCGGAGGTAGGGGTGCTTGGGCTCCCCGGTGGACTGCAACAGTTCCGAGCCTCCATCAAACCCCTGATGGTCCCGGGGGAAAGTATGGAAAACCATAGCAACTCTCTTCACAGGTAAACTGACTTCCTTAACCATTACTTTAAACAGTTGCATTGAAGCACTGACGGAAAGAAATAGATGAAACACAGAAAGCACATGTTGACTCTTTTAAAAGTACATGTGCATACACTGTCCTGATTAGTGTATGCACATGTACACCTCCTCTCATCAACTGAATTATATTAGAGGAGTTTCCCCAGGTTTATTCAGTTCCTCAGAAGTATGTTCAAGGTTAACAGTTTTAATTTTCAGAAGAACATCATACATACACAGTGGCTTACAAGAATATTCATACCTCTTGCACTTTTCCATATTTTCTCACATTACAACCATAAATATTTCATTGGAATTTTATGTACAAGATCAACAAAAAGTGGTTTACAATGACCGAACAGAGTCCACATGTGTGTAATCTAATCTCAGTAGAAATCCAGCTGCTCTGTGACGCCTCAGAGGTTCAGAGAATATTGAGGAGCAAACAGCATCATGAGGTCCAAGGAACACAGCAGACAGGTCAGGGAGGAAGCTGTGGAGAAGTTTAAAGCAGACGTAGACTGTAAAAAGATTTCTCAAGCTTTCAACGTCTCACAGAGCTCTCTTCAATCCATCATCTGGAAATAGAAAGAGTATGGAACAACCGTAACAAGACAAGGCCGCCCACCTAAACTTCCAGTTGAACAAGGAGAGCTCTGATCAGAGAACAGCCAAGAGGCCCATAGTGACTCTGGAGCAAAGGCAGAGATCCACAGCTCAGAGGAGGAATCTGTCCACAGGACAACTATTAGTCATCACTGCACAAATGTGGTCTTTCTGGAAGAGCAGCAGGAAGAAAACCATTGTTAAAAGAAAGCCATAAGAAGGCCAACTATCCATCTATCTGACTGAATTTGAGCTGTTTTGCAAAGAAGAATTGGCAAAAATTTCTGTCACTAGACGAGCCTAGGTAGAGACAAACCCTGAAGACTAGCAGCTGGAATTGCAGCAAAAGGTGGTTCCATAAAATATTGACTCACGGCGCTGAATATTTTTACTTCCTGTATGAAGTTTTTAAGTTTTGATTTGTAAAAATGTTTTGAGTGTATAAATGGAAGTATACACTTAATTGTATGCCACTTTGTTTGGTCTGTCACATTCAATTGTAAATAAATATATTTCTGTTTGTGGTTGCAAAGTGATAAAATATGGAACATTCCAATATGAATACTTTTGCAAGCCACTGTATAAACCACTGTACAATGCATACATTATACACACATGCACATTCTTTTCTTTGCTTATGCAAATCTTTACATTGTTTATGCAATGTAAAGAATGGTAATAGCGAAGCAGACATTTTGAAAACCTCTAAATCCAGTGGTCTCTTCATAGGACTTATACTTCACTGACAGAGAAGGTTTGACCTTAATTATACCCAGTAAACCTCTGGGAGTTTCTTGCTTTCATAATTAACATTGTTTTGGACCTGAAAATGACTTTTATGGGAACATTTCAGATGTAAGAGAATAGAAACACATGAAATTAATTTGCTGGATCTGTTAGAATTCCAGCTGGGGACTGTCCACATTCATGGACATTAAGACAATGTTTGCACTCTGAGTGAATCAATCTAATATTTTTTTTTGTTTGTTTGTTGTTCCGTTCTATCAGGAAAAAGAACAGGAAGTATGGAGACAGTCAGATTCATTCACTCGGAATCAAAAGTCTTCCGCCCTCCCCTCACAAAAGGAATGAAGTCAGGATGTTCAATGGACAGGTGATTGGAGGTGCAAGCCAAGTGTCTCCACAGAGTGTGTCACCTATTCACCGCTCCCTAGAATGCAACAGTAGTGGGCTCACAGTGGATATGATAAACAGAAGAGGCTCATCATCCTCTACCTCATCGGTATTTCTTGACAGTCCTCTGGGTCAACCTGAAACTCTTTTTCCGGCCCAAATCACAGCTTGTAATGTCCAAAGGTGAGTCTGTACCTAACGTTATCATATTCATATACAGAGTCCGAGGTGTCATCTCACCGCATTAGTTTGTATTAGTCTGTACAGATCAAGCCTTTAAGGCATTTTAACTGAGGTTTGAATTCAGGGTTTTCAACCAGCAACATGTACACAAACAATAACAATCCCTCTTTTTGTAAGCAGTACTATATTTATTAAAGTTACAATAATGACTTAAATTACTCATGTTACACTCAGTAAAATATCATTGACTACCAACAATTAACAGGAATAAACACATCAGATGATTTCCTAAATGGTTGACAAAACTGAAAGAGGGAAGTCACTTTAACTGCTGGAGACAGTTAAAGCAAGTATTGGTCCCAGGCAGGGAAGAGAAGAAAGGGATTGCTGGATCTGCAAAACCTGCAAAACCAGTCAGCTGAAGAGTAAGGGAGGAGTCAAAGGGCATCACTTCCTTGCTCAGTGGGAGCAGAATACAAAGAGAGAGGTGTGAATACAGATACTTTTCTTGTGTCCATGTAGCTGAAAGCAGTCCTTCAATAAATGTCCAACTTTTGTATTAAAGCAAGCAATCAGCTACAGTGCAGAGACACACACAGCTATACATCCGTTCTGTCTTAGACACAGTATGTGCAATTTAAATTGATATGATATGAGTAGACAGGGGCCTGAGGCTGCAGCCCTGGAGGACGCAGCCCTTTTAATAGATGAAAATGACAACATTAGATAAGATGAGAGAAAAAAAATCACAGAAAACCTCATACTGTGCAATTAGACACCGTGTGAGGTTGCAAGAAACCTCTGCACATAAAACAAGTATCAGTATGGGGAACCAGGGAAGGCAGTTAGTTTGGGGTGTGTGTGTTTTAAGCTTATGCACTGTTTATAGATGGATGTGTAAATAGATCTCCTACACGTAGATTTATTTGTTCCAGATCTCTCACTGATGATTGATGAAGCATCATCATCTGCCTCAGTAAGGCTCTGATTCAGGTCCACAGAGGGAAGGACAGGAGACAGTGTCTTGTTTACATCACAACCAGGAGAATTTGATATAATCAGCCTTCCAAGCCCAACTCTTAATCAGATAATAGCTACTGTTTTGGGTCAGGCCAACTCCATGAATTTTCCCTTGCCTTAGAGTCTCACTGGTGCAACTCAATGATGAAATCCGAAACACCTGAAATATGGCCAGTCCAGCCAAGACATGCGAGTAACTTGTCCAAAGATGACTCCATCTCGCCAGCGAGATGGCCTGTCACTCTCAGTAAGAATCACATTCAGTTTGTGGTTCTGGTCAGCCTCATACGGCAGCCTCTCAAAGGCCCGAACAGCAGCTGACATTTTCCAAATTTCCCAATGTCATAATGCATCTCAATGCTGTACCTGGTGCTGCCATTTGTTTTATTAAATGTTCCTGATGATGTACTTTCAATCTCAGACTAACAACTTTCTCACCTGAATTCAGCAGCACCATGATTGTAGGCTTTTTAACAAACAAAAATGCTCCAATTGATTGGATATGAATTTGTTTTGTTGTTTTTTTTTTACAGTGAGAGAATGAGAGCCATGGAGGAACAGATAGCCAGTCTAGCAGGACTGGTGCACCACGCCCTGTCCATAAAGTCAGATGTTCTAGGACAAAAGGAGGTTATCAGGTTCGTCTGTCTACAGAAGGTCCAATTTACCACAGTATGACCATTAAAGGTGTAGTAATATGTTACATCAACTTTTTTTTAGCTTTAGAAATAAAGCTAAAAAAAATGTCTGTAACGTGATAGCATGAAAATGCTTTCATGTTATTCCCTCATCAAACACATACCTTGAATGGTGCTTTGATTGTTTCACCATATTTGAGAAATTCTTTAAGGCCATGGCAAGCTTTCTGCTGTGCAAAACACCTGAGCGGATCTAGCTCTGCCTTCCTCACAGCTCCTCCTCATAACTGCAAGATCTGCAAAACCAGCCAACTGAAACCGAAGAGTAAGGGAGGAGTCAAAGGGCATCACTTCCTTGCTTAGTGAGAGCAAGGAAGTGATGCTTCTCTGCTCTGTGAGGAACAGGGCCACCTCACAGAGCATCCCTGTTCCACAGTTCCCCCATTCAGCTCCTTCAGACTAGCCAGCAGCAGTTAGCAAACACCTGGTGGAACTGTGCACCTGCTGGGCTCATTATAGAAACTACTTCTCAGAGCAACGCTGATAAAAACGCTGTTAAAGGGTTAATAGAAGAGCCTTGTTGTGATGACTTCTAAAGGCAGCGTTTCAGAAAGAGCGGCAGTTCTTACAGAGACACAAGCCCAAATTTAAGATGTTAAATATGAAAGTCAAATTTCTTATATGTTATATTTGATATAACATATAGCAATTTTATAACAACTGAAGGTAATAGTTACTTGATTGTGTTATGAAATGGCACTATGTGTCTGCAAAACACATAATACTGCCCCTTTGAAATAAAAATAAATTTTTATTTATAAATGAGTGTATTACAAAGTACTCACTTTGAATAAGCTTCATTGAACCTTTCTGAAAATAGTGTGAATTTGTGTTTTCTAGTCAGAGTCCTGAAGACAAACTCCTCAACAATCGACTTGGTGAGAAGTTATTTTCATGTGCACCTGCTACCTAAGGCACAGTAGTTTTCTTCAGAACATCCTGAAGATTACAAAATCTTCTTTTTTGGCTTCCAGAGGCATTAACTGACTCAAAGACCCCTGCTGCTCTGACTGAAAGGGTCAGCTCTACTCCTCTTGCCCTCGAGGTCAACCTCTTTGACGGTGGACTGCGACACAACTTGATGTCTGTGAAGAGAAATATTTGTGAGCTCCGGTTGCAACTCAGCCAACTCAAGTGTTTACAGGTACTAAGCAAAACATTTCAATACTGTATTGAGAGTTATCACAACTATTTCTTAAAATCCTATGTGCTATAATTTGTTATTCATTTTTCATCAATATTTTACTTATTCTTTGCATCACCACTAACATGTAGTGAGCCTCCCAAGAGAGAAATGAGTTGCTATAACAGCTATAATTTGGGTTATTTAGTCTATTATAAGAGAAAAACAAATAGGTTACATTTTCGAAGGAACAAAATAACTGATCAGTATTTCTCAGGTTATATTGTGAACTGAACTGGATTAAATATTGTTTTAAAGACATAGGAACATTTAAATAGATACATTTAAAAGAAATAAGGAATGATTTTTTTCTGGCCTCGAGATAACCAATTCAAAGGCTCATAGATTAGGCAGTGATGAGTCCTGAAGGCACACTTAAAAATTTATCTACAGAGACTGCTATACAGAGTATTTAGAGGACATAAACAACATTTATGGCAATAAATAATGCAATAAATAATGTGTGTAAGTTGTCACACAACTTAGCAGTTATGTGACAACTCTTTTGCAAACTGGATGTTAGAAGAACTCCTCCTCTTGAGTCCCTGTCTTTTCTAAATACGATTTAGTTATCGATCATAAATTCATCTTCTGAAATATTACTGTTTTACTATGCTTCAGCAAGAATAATTGTCTGGGATTTGGGAGCCAAGCTCTTAATAAGTCAATTTTAGGTATCAGACTCCTAATGTTCAAACAAATAATATGTATACCTTTAATAGAATTCATCACCATAATATAACATGAAAGCAAAAATGCTAATGAGTCAACAAGGAAAACAATATGTATTAAGTATTGGCAGGTCAAGAGAGAAGCGGAGCAACACAAATACACATTCACACTCAAATTCACAAAGAAAAAGAACATAAAATAGTAAATATATAAGCGGATATATGAGTGGGTTCATAATTTATAGCCCAGTGTACGTGACTCATTTTCCTTCAATTAAAATGAGAGGTAAAATTAGAGCAAAATAATATACTGGTGGCTTACTGAACAGAGGAAAGAAAAAAGAGTAACTATGAGAAACCTAAAATATTTCTAAATTTACTTGCTGTTAGGCTCTTGAATCATCATCAACTTTATATAGTCAGTCACACACTCAGTCATGTCACATGTGGCTGCCAGTAAGTAGTCCAGTAAGTAGTCCAATCAGTTGCTTCAAAACAAGCCTAGAGGACCTCTTCTGCATCTTGTGACCATTTCGTAACAGACATCCTAACAGGTAGCCTCTTCACAAGGGGTTTATAATCAGAGCAAAGAAAAACAAGATTATGGTTTGATTTCCCCAGAGAAGGTCTTGGTTTGACCTTGGTTGGTTCTTGACATTAGCGTAAAACAGATCCAAAATCTTGTTTTCCCAGGTGGAGCAGCTGACAATCTGGTGAAACATTGGCACCAGATTGTAGTGTAGAAGAGAGTGAGGCAGGATTAAAATCTTTTCAGCTTTTCAGATGTTGAACAGCTGCTCCCTGTTATAAACCACCCTGTAGGTATGGTTACACATCATAACAAAATAGCAAAAATAAATATATTGCCAAAAATTTGTCCAACCACTCAAAATTCAAAACAAGAAGCAAGAGCTATCTAAATAAGTTATTTTCTTTAAAAAAAAAAAAAGCAGGAATGAATGTGTGAAAAAAAAAATCTCAAATCTGTTGGACTAGCACAGAGCTAGTCCAACGTGATGCCACCCTCATCACGTTGGACTAGCGGTGGAATTCTAGAATTAGCATTTCTAGACATAAGCCACTGAAGTCAGACAACCACATGTTTGTGTTCCTTACTACACTGAAACGTTGAACTGTCAGACAGAGACATTTCCTGTGTCTTCCAGCTATCCAACATGGAGAGTGTGAGTTCAATGCTGCGTATGGCAGGCCCTGAGCTGGTGATGTTGATGTTTGAGAAGCTGGCCCACTTTGAGGATGCAGCTTGCAGACAGAGATCTGAGATGGATGAGGACAGGATCCGCTACCTCATCTCTGAGGAGAAAATCCTCACACAACTTAGGTAAGTGTGAATTTTCAAGATTCCTTTAAGTTTAGTTATGTATTTAAATTCTTAAAGCTTTTGCCAGGTATTTCACAGATGAGCATTTTAAAAACTTCTGAACATTTACTCTGGTAATAAAGCCATCCTGCTGGACCAGACCAAAAAGTCATCAAATTATTGCGTTATTGAGTATTGTTTAGGCTGCAAACCAATTATTTAACAATAAAATAAGAACAAGAACTTCAGAATTTGCAGCTTGATCCAGAAAGGTGGTTACCTCGCCTGGTCACTCCCTTTATGTGCAATTCCACTTGATTGAAATTTCTTCACAGACAGTCTGGGCTTTCTAACATTTATTTGATTCCCACCATTAGATTTTTTACTGGGCCAGTCAATGAACAGAAGGAGAAGTTGTGAATGATGACATTAATTTTCTGTGATGGTTTAGAATTGCAGTCTGCCTGTAGTTTCAGCAACCGCAGCTTATTTAAAAGCACGTTGGTCACACTTCCAGATATTTAATTAATGTTAACTGTTACCTGGCTCAGCTGGGTTGTCCTCGCTTCACAGTTAAGGATGGTTGTTTATAGCAAATGCAATTTGTGGTAAGCTTCATAGGATGCCAAACGTTGGCGATGGGGGAAAATTTTAAACTTCATCAGAGATCACGTTTCTCAGGAAGCCACTGTTTGTCAGTATCTCAGAGTCCAGACCCTGTGCATGAAGCGAAGTGTAGAATAAGGCTCTGGTTTTTACCAGGCCCTGTTGAGGTTTTGGTTCTGTTTGTTGATGGGGGAAACTTAGGAAGTTCATGGGGAGAGTGTGAGGAGTCTCACCTTCCCTTCTCAAAGTCCTGTATTATCTGCTGTATTGGAACTTGAATGTGAGATGGAGAATACACTCTTTATCACAGCTCAATAGAATATGGATGTTGTTAGAAGGGATTTTTGTATCCATTTTCTTAAAACATTCAGTCTCTGCCAAGCCATTTCAGCTTGATGCTACTCCCTTCCTACAGCATGGTTCTTAATCCTGTGGTGGGTGTGCTAATGCCATGACTGTCATGAGCCGGTTAGTACCCGGGAAAATGAATGGCTGCTTAGCTAAAACCACTCGATAGTGTGTTAAGCAGCATTATGCCTAGGCATTTCAGCCTCCTAAGCTGCAACTTGTTTTTAATATTTTAGATACATATCTATTTTACATATCTAAAATATGTAGAAAATATCTACATATTCCGGATATGTAGATATTGTTATATACCAATATATGCAATGACATATTGTTATCCAATAACAAATGTGTTATGCCAATGCACATTTGCTAATCCAAATTTTCCCTCAAATAATTCGGAGTTATCTTCATTTCATAATGGAAAGAAAATGTGTTTGTGTATCACCTTCATTAAATTCATCATCATCACTACATCCTGGGTGCTGCCTGCGTTTACCTCCCCACCTACCCACAAATAATGACACACACATCTATGACAGGTATTGAAAAAGCTAATATTACCATAAATAGACAATATTTTGGTAACAATTCTAAAGGATCTTCAGTTACTCATCAAAATATCAATGATTAATTGAAAATAATCATTGCTTGAGATTTTAGTCATAATCACATTTTTCAGATTTATTAAAACACATAAGTATGTTCTCACTTGAGGTTCAGTGAACAGGAGGCAGCAAAACAGACCTATTTTGGGCCTGATTTCAGAAGATTCTTACGACATTTGCATGCGTGTTTTGATGTCATGCTTAGTGGCAGAACTGCAGCTGAATTAAAATCATTGGTGACATGCAAGAAAAAAACAACAAAAAAAACATGAACAGCACAGCCACGACTGTAGGCATACAGAAACTGGGAGGACCCATATTGTTAAAAATAGAGGCGTAGGGTGGGAGGTGATTTGATCCAGTGTGACATGGTCTTCCAGAGATGTCAGAGCTCATTCTGATGTTAGCATGCTACACATTAAGTCCATGCCTCAGATGACTTTGCTAGCAGAGGGCTGAGATTTATTCAGGACCACAAGTAGGAGTCTTTGGATTAGCGTGATACAATCACCTCTCTAGACACTAAATAAGATCCAACATTATTAGGAGAAATACCAATGTGTCAAGCTAACTCTGGCTTCAGTCGTAAACTCTCTACAGGGATTGATGGCTGAAGAAAACCTCAGTAAATGTCAGTGTCAACTTGTCTGCATTAGTTAATAAACTAGTTTATTTATGGCTGGAAGTTGAGGCACTGCAAACCTTCCAGTAGACTTCACATCTCTGTGTGTTTTCATGATGTATCATTCTGCACTGTGTCCAGCCTACTATGCTTTAACATTTCAAGGAAGATCAGACTGAATTGGATTTTATTCAGGTTGTGATGACAGTATCCAGAGTCCGTAGCCATTTATTTTTCAAATAAATGTTATACTACAGGGAAGAGCACTTTCTGTGGTTTAGGTGGCCTCAGACTACTTTATTTGTTCACACTGTAGCATGATATCTCAGTAGCATGATTTTGGTTGGATGTTTTAAGCTCATATAATTGTATATGCAGAAATAAATATTTATTGCTGAAGTTTATTCATACATATGTTCCAGAATATAGAATTAATAAGCAAAGTGGTATTGGTTTTTGTAACCACATAAACTTTAGTTTTTTTAAAGCAGCACTAATTTTTATACAGAATATATTTTCTACATATTTGTTAAAACTGTCACCATGTTGTGACAGTTTGTTATGGGACAGATAATCTGTGAAAGGATCAATCTCCTCCACCTCCTCCCTCAGTTATTTATGTCCACTGAAGACAATAATAACTTGTTTTTATTTTCCGCCCGACCAAAAACAGTTATGGGGAGGGGCTTAATACTGTCCCTCAACCTCATTTACTTTTAGCTAAATGTGCTAATGGCTAATGACAACTTGCACTGCAGTTGTTATCTGCCATTAACGGTGGCTGTGTTATCTAGCCTGAGCATTCACAACAAGATGTACTGACAGGAAAAAGCTGTAGTGGTAGCAGAAAGCAAGGGTAGAAGGAGGAACGCTAAGACCCATCTCAGGCTCTGAGTGGTTGTTCCTAGTTAGAACTCAAAGCACTAGGAGAAAACAGCTGAGCCTTATTTGTAGATTGATTTTTAAATAAACAAATACAAAGTGTGACCTACATGTTCTTCGGTGGCAACCGAAGAACATTTCATTTTGAAATCTCAAAGAGCACTATAAATAAAAAATGATTATCACTAAAGTTCAAAAAAGTTGATTTTACATAATACTGCCCCTTTAAATCAATATCTGGACGCATGGCCAACATGGACTGAATTGCTTCCTTCACTTCCTTTGCTGCTTTTGCTAAAGCTGCAGGCAGATTACAATTTTAAAACGCTGCAAAAAAAATTATGTCATCATTCTCAACTTCTCTTTCTGTTCTGCCCAGGATGAAATTCCTCTGGAGGAATTTAAGTGAATGGGAGAAAGCACAAACTGTGTAGAAAGATTTGAATCCAGCAGAATAGTGCAGGAAAGTGAGGGTCAGGCTACATCCAACCCAAATGCAGATTGCAGCCTTCAAAATGAAAGGAGCATTTTAGATGTGCCATAACTGATAAAAATGAAATGTTTCTTGGTGTTTGTAATCAATGTAAAAAATAAGAATGACAGAGCAAGCAAGAGTTGAATAATTCTTCAGTTTGAAGTTCATATCAGCTTTCTTGTCGCACCATATAGAATTAAATGGTTTGTCAGAATTTAACACAAAGTGTTACAGTAATTCCATCTCTATGTTAAACCTCCATTAGAAGAACACCAAGATGGACTGTGGAGGAGGTCCCTAGGGCTTGTCTCTGCTACCATCTGCTGTCCAGAAAAAGCCATCACATGCTGATTTCCCCACCTTAGCTATCCAATGTCTTGTTCCTTCCATAGTGAACTGGAGGACTATGTGGAGTGTTTGGAAAGCTCCTCTTCTGTCCATGACGAGCCGTCCTTCTCACTCGGAGATGTGGAGGAGGGAGCAGTCAGCCTGCGAAGACTTGGAGAGGCTCTGGCTGTCCTCAAAGGTTGATCAGTTCCCACCAAACCCACACATCACTTAATTTGCCAACAGATCAGTTTTGTTTTCTTCTATAGTCACATTTGATGTCTCATGAGTGTGTGTTTTTGTGTCTCTCTACCAGGAGAATTCCCAGTGCTGCAGGCAAAAATGCGCTCAGTGCTGAGGCTGGAAGTGGAAGCAGTGCGCTTCCTGAAAGAAGAACCTCACATGATGGACTCCATGTTGAAAAGGGTCAAAGTGCTGACTGAAACTTTTAGCTCTCTCCGCAGGTATTCAGCAACTTTTTCTGTAGTAAAGCTATTCTGTTCTGAAAAAAGTTCACCTTCCCTCTTTTGTCATTTGGTTTAAATAGGCGTGTGTCCGATTCAGCACCTTCAGCAAGATCAAGATCCATTCAAGTGGAGCCTCTGAAAGTACACAACCAGGAAACAGCTACGACTCAGAGCACACGCAGTTCACCCAAACTACAGCCTCAGCACTCAGTCAAAGCCCCCCTACCTAGGAGCCAAGCTGAGGCCAGTTCAGGAGTCTCAGCCTCCCCTAGAAGAAAGAGCACATTCACCTCCAATCAACACAACAGCTCTCCTCCGACAACCAGTCATGGACTAGACTTGACCACTGTAGTCCAGGTATCATAGAAAATATGGGCTTCACTGCAAATACTGTAGCTGGTCAAACATCCCTACAGTTTATTATCCTTTTAGTTTTCTGTTTATATTTTGTTATTCTGAAAGTTTTATACCAACTAGGGGTAGGCGATGTTGCCAAAAAAATTATATGCTGTTATGAGTTCATATCCCTGGAATCAGTGGCTTGCTGGTTTGTTCCCCGTACTACCTGCCTCAGTTGTTGTGTCTTTGGACAAGACAGTTCGGTGGTCAGAGGGCCGATGGCACTGGTGCAAGGCAACCTCTCCTCTGGCAGCTGTGGCTACTATCCAGTAGCTTGCCACCATCAGCTTGTGAATGTGTGTGTGAATGGATGGTGACATGGTGATGTACAGCCACCATGTCTAAAATGTATCATTTTGCTTTGGAAACTGATTACACTCTCACTTCACATTTCTGTTCATAACCCAGATTTACCCTGTTCTCTCTCCTCTACAGAATACACACAGACCAACTCCAGAGGGCAGTGTGTGTGTAGACATCAAGAGCGTAAAACAGTCCGGTACCAGCCAAGACCCCCAGCAGGAAAGTAATGACCCCAGTCACAGCCAGTCAGTCCACCTCCAGGAGACACCAAACACTGATACAAAATCTATAGTGGATGTGCCAGAGTACACTGCCTCAGGAGCGAAGTCTCCCTCTGCATCAACATCACAGCAGAACACACCTGTGGAGTTGATTCATGGAGGTAGGCCTGTAGCATCAGTGTTAATACAGTAGAATTGCACTTCAGACTGCTCCCTTTCTTATAATGATCTTCTTCTACTTTTTGGTTGCTCAAATTCTTGTTTTAATTTCAAAGGGCTTCTTCCCTTAATTTATATAAGTAAAAAGGGTTTAGAGTCACATATATTACCTCCTTAAAAAAAGACATCTTAGAGTTTTTGACCACCAATGCTGCGGGAAATCTGTTGTAATTTTTAAAGAGCGACATTTTTTTCTCCATATTTTCAGATTTCTATAAAAAGAAAAACATAAAACGTTTTCTAAACAATTATGGTTTCAGTTTCCTGTTTCATGAGGAAAGTGAAAAATGATCTCAAATCTGCATTTGTTGCTATACCTTCTTTTAAAACTTCCGTTTCTTTTTTTTTTTTATCAGTTTTAGTCAAAGTTATTAAAAGCCACTGTGGAAAGTCCAAAGAGCCAGTCGTGGCTCCAGAGCCACACGTTGCAGATCTTTATGTGTATAGTGACAAGTTTAAATATTAGGAAGTACCATACAATTTAATATTTATAGCCCAAGCTTATTTGCAGTGTCTGCAGCTATGTTTATTGTTGGTATTTTTCTTGTTAGATTTTTTAGTTAATAATATTTTACAATGTGAAGCACTCCTGGTCTTTTTGAGATGTTCTATATTCAAAGAAATTTGACTTAGCTTTTTAGAGTATAGAGTATAAGTCAGATAAAGGTTAGGAATATATGATCAAATTTTTACATTTAATCTTAGGGTTCCTATTTTGGGTTGGTTGGACCATAGAGAACATCAGAGATTGGTACCGGTTTGGGGCCAGTCTGTTGATCTCTTGGTTCTCAGCTGAGTTGAACAACAGAGAAAGATGTAATCTGATTGAGGTTCATGTGTCCCACCATTGTGCGAAAACTTTATGTTTGACCAGTAAACACAGGACGATATGTGGATTTAAAATAGTAAATGTCAAAGCATTCTTAAAAATGAAATGCTTTAACATTTCTCTTGCTTTGTAGACGTTGCTGATCCACCTCCAGCTGTTTGTCCACGAGCAGAGAGCAGCAAGAGGCCACAGGTGGAGAAACCCCGCCGCTCCAGCAGCAAGTTCCCTCCTCCCCCACAGAGGTCAGTGGATTGATATGCATCGAAGAAGATCCAGTCAAACTAAGAACTATCAGTCCTTTTTCCATGTTTTATTCTTTCTGTTGTGATTTTTATTTCCAGTGTCTCTTCTTTGTTTAGGTCAGGCGAACCAGTCATCATCACCTCCAGAGAGACTGATGGGATTCAGGTAATTACAAAAACCAGAAAATGGGAAGGTGAATGTTACAGTGAGTTTTATTTATGGAAAACAAAACTAACAAAGCAAAACAGTAAAATAGAAATGAAGAAGCAGAAAAGAACAAACAAGATTGTCGTGACCTATCATCACCCAGCTTCTTTTAATAGCAATAAAAAAATTATAAATACACAGAATGTGTTGGAAAACTGTGTTTGGTGGCTTACTTTTGCTGTCAGGTTTGAGTGACAAAAGAAGGAAACAGACCAATTATCTTCTCCATTAAAAACAACACAAAATAGTATAAGAAGATCTCCACACAAGACCTCGTTTATTTGTTTACTTTACAATTTTGTTACTGCTTCTTTTTTGAACAGCAACTGACGATTAAACTGGATGTTACAACCTTGACATGATTATATGAGCTGTTTTATCGAGAAGTCGACCAGAGGCGCTGTGAAAATGGTCAGATCTGCCTCTCTGGCTGCAGTGCGCGCTCCCAACACAATGGAGCAGAATTTCATACAAGAGCGGATCTGGCGAATCAATAATCTGTCTCCATAAAATGTGAACAAATTAATTTTTCTGCAAGTCTTCAACTGTTTATTCCTCTCATCATTAACAATAAATAATGTAAGTTTGAAAACATTTGCTCTAGTTTTGCCAAAGTTATGAGGGGAGAACCATATATTTTAGCCACCTGAAATAATCCGTTCCCCCTAACATGGGAACAAATTCCCAGCAACTCTTTAACTGCTGGGAATGATGAGTTTATTTCTCTCATCATCAGCAACAAATCCTGTGTATTTGGTGACATTTGGTCATTATTTGCCAAAGTTAACGGAGGGGAACCATATCTTTTAGGTGGATGAAATAATCCGTTCCGCCTTCATAACAGGAACTAATTAATTTACCTGCAACTTTTTAACGGATTTAATTAAATATATATTGATATTTATTTAATCAGTGAAAAAATAAAATAATAACAGAAGAGCACGCAGGGCATTCTCATTGCTCTTTGATTGTTTTCGTCACCTGTCATGGTGGCAGACATTACAGCTCTGTGGGTTTCATGCAGCAAGAGAGACAGAGTGAGAACTTACAGGTTGTGTGCCTTGTGCTTGGTTACTTGTTCCTTGGTCAATAATTAGGGTTATGGTTGGTAATAAATTTTATAAAATCCCAAATCATGAATTTCTCGCTTTTAAATTTTGCCACATTTGCAAGAAATGTGGCCAAATTTTGCTGGTGAAAATTTGGCCGAATCCACCAAAAGATTCATTCTTAATCTCATTCAGAAGATTAAGAATTACATTCTTATTGTGGCGGGAAACAAGTTAAATGAATGCTAAAGGTCAGAGCTGAGGCTTCATGTGCATCACAAAGCACTTTTATTTAGATTCTGTGATCTTAAGTCACAATGTGTACATTTATTTTTAGATCTACTTGGCCAGAGTTGTTTCCAGTGACTCGGATACTATCTGCTCTGTTTTTACTTATGCATTTGTTAATGCTCAATACCAACTTTTTGCTGAAAAAGTGGTTGTTTGTGCTACTAATTAAATGCGACCGTAATCAGACTTCGGTATCAATGGTTCATTAACCCAAAGTGACCCGCATGCACAGAAGAAGAAGGTCACCGTGCAGCGCTCTGTTTATGGAAGTAATAACAGATATCACAGCGTATGGAAGGTTTATTCAGCAATGGGGACCAACATGAGTGTCACAAAATCATAACAAGGTGAAGGAAGATAATAAAAAGAAAGCACAACCAACAACAGCAGCCTTTAGTGGACCATTAACTGCAGCTTCTCTGGAGAAGTCTGTTTGGATGTGGAGTCAGACAGGCAGGGGGATTATGATGTGATGCGTTTCACTGACTCAAACTGCTTTCATAAGTTCAAAACTTTCGGAATTATAAAATTCAGCTATTTACATCCAGATTTAACATGTTTGGCTTCTAATAAATAGAGCAGGATTATGTCTCAGCTTAAGATCTACTTGGCCAGTCGGATAAAAGTCGGACAAAATGCGGCAATGGCTGTTCAGACTGCAGGCGCTTTGAAAACTGTCAGATGCATGTCTGATTTGGTTCCACAGGAAGTGGCTCAAATCAGATTTTAGGGGGTGAAAAGATTGGAGTTGGTCAGTTCAGACTGCTGTATGAGCATAGCCAGAAAGGCTTGATAGTCTTTGTGGATCAGACAAAAGGCCTTTCGGTGAACTGAGAGGAGCCACAGGACCAACAATACCTAGGAAGCATTGCAGCTGCTTCATGTACTGTTCAAAATGACTCAGGCTCAGGATCTTTATTGAAACCACAACAGGAAGCATAACCAAGAAAGTTATGGAAGTGGTAAAAAAAAACTCCCACTTTTCTGCCTTTACCAAAAGTTCTTCAAGGGCCTTTGGACTTTTTGCAGCAAAACGTTTTCTAGTTATTTGCACAGTGTACCATGTTTGAGTCCTGCAGGATCTTTGACTTTGCAGTTATGTGTCTAATGTACGCCAAATGAGTTTTATACTTTAAATATCAAACAATGAGTAACTAAGTTATTCAGGCAGTGCTGTTGTTTCCCACATGAAACGTAAATATTTTTTAATTAGTTTATGTGTTAGCATAAATATACTTTTTCATTACATTTCACATTAGTATTTAACTGCATAATTTGCTTGATATTCAGGAATTCAATGATACAATTCTTCAGTTTGTCAAATCAAATGGGATCTAATTCTAAGGAAATCAGTCTCATGTCTTTATAACTTGAGGATGAAAACCAGATTAATGTCACTTTTTCTGATTTTAGGTTTCTAAAGAAATATCAAATAAAATTCATCTGCCAAGTGGAAATGGAAAGACACCTCCACCAGTTACCAAAATGTGCCCCTCTGACATGACAAAAGGTGGACAGAGGTTCACTCCTCAGTTTGAACATCCAAATGACTCTTCTTTGAAAGCCCAGATTCCAGGTGTGGTGACAGCACTTCACAGGGCTAAGATGACAACAGGTTTAGCTAAGATGGAGGTTCAGCAAGTGCCTTCCTTAAACTGCACCTCAGTGGCGAAGATGTGGACAGGGGAGAGGGAGGTGCTTCCACTTCCAGCCAAACAGACAGAAGATATCATTGTTATGAACGTGCCTGGTCATTGTGAGGATGAAGCAGTTGGACATATAATCTCCTCAGCTGCGGCTGAAAAGCTTGTAATTCCTCTAAAAGAACAAAATCAAAGTCCTAAACAGTCAAATGCATTGATCAAGAAACCTCTTGATGAGAAGGTGAATGGAATGTTGGTTTCATGTTTACAAAATGAAAATGTTCATGAGGAGCCCTGGATCCAGCTGCCTCCGAGGTTAGGGCCGAAGCAGCTCTGGAGTTCTGCTCATGAACATGAAACTCCTCCGGCAGTCCCCAAACCTTTCTCTGGTTCGCCTGACGTTGCCTACGGGCCAAGCAGCACACAGCAAGAACAAGACGTAGCTTTGCAGGGAACCAGGGATCAACCAGCATGGAGAGAAGGAGGAAGCCTGAGCTTCACAGCTGCAGATGACAGAGCAGCTCCTCCTTCTCCACAGACTCCTGAATGTATTCATAGAGTTCCCCATACACATATTAGTCCACAGTTTGGTAAGGGGGAGCCGGGTAATACGAAGGATTTTGAAGGCCCTTTCATGCAATATATTCCCTGTGATTTTCAAGATAATGGTGAATCTGATGAAGACCGAGTGATGGTCTTCGTAGAGGACACTGAGCCCTTTTATGTTCCTCTGTCTCCTATCTTTGAGTGTGAGGAAGAGGATGAAGAGCTTCTGGCTCCCAACAGGACTCTGGAGGAAGAACCAGATCGGAAATTAAAATCTTCCACTGGATCTGACTCTGACATCTTCGAAAATATGAAGACTTCACCTCCATCTGCATCATTTTGGGACCCTGTTTTTAAACTCCAAAGCCATGATCAAACAAATGTGAAGATGAAAATATGCTCTAAAAAAAAGTTTAGTATAAAGTTCCCCAAAAACAAACTGGCAGCTCTCAGCAACATAATCCGAACAGGAACAAACAAAAAAGAGAAAAAGGTTTCTAAAATAGTTGCACATGAGGAAGAGCAGAAAGCAGGAAACAGACCAGTCGCAGAAAACAAACAGGCCAATGAGGTGAGCCAACAATTCCTCCCAGATAATTCCTCTGACAGAGACATCATTACAGGTACAAGCCTATCAAAGTCGTACCCTCGGGTGGAGGAGCTCCACAAGAATACCTTAGATTCGATGAACAGTTTGGAGGAGTCCATCAAGCAGCTGGAACTCAGTGTGGAAAGCAT
Source organism: Phalloptychus januarius (assembly GCA_902982915.1). NCBI lineage: Eukaryota > Metazoa > Chordata > Actinopteri > Cyprinodontiformes > Poeciliidae > Phalloptychus > Phalloptychus januarius. The sequence continues at coordinate 117,433 of CADWAE010000466.1, read as the reverse complement.
AAATCCCCCATATGATGGAGCTCAACTTAAAGGAAGAGTGAAAGAAAACAACGCCAGAAGTCCCTCCAAAAGAGCAGGCAGTCAGACCATGAAAGGCCCAAATCCTCCGCAGAGTAAGAGAGTCAGACAACAGCCTCTGCACAGCTCAACCAGCCAGCAGGTCTGATGTTCTTCTGCAGTCACAGCTTTCTTCCTTCAGTGGGTCAGCTGGTGTGGGCTCTTCACTCTTTACTTTCCAGCTTCAACTTTAGTATCGTAAATGTCTTCTAGAGGTTGTTGTTTAGGTGAAGGTTTAAATATTTGTTCTCACTCTGAACTTCATGTCACAGTATCTACTTTTGGCTATTGACTAGTCAGTTGCTCAGGGCTAAAATGTTTTTAGGCCTTACACAATGACATAATTAACCAATTCCTCTGGTCACATATTAAACATTGTGGGGAAGTTTAGATCTTACTTTTAGAGCTCGCACAAACAAAGTCTGTGTACAACTTCCAGTCATTTATATTTAATCCTTGTAAATCAGACCCCATAGATGTGAATTACGTTTTATAACCTTGTATAATGAAATGGTTAAGAATTTCTGTTTTGTGCATGTGTAGACAGTGCACAAAACACAATATGAATGTTGTGCTTGTTAATTACGTTGGGTTTTTGTCAGTACATTTTGCCATTTTATAAACTGAAATATCTGAGAATTTCATTTTTGTGCACCCAAAGATGTGAATTAATTTGTAAAAAAAAAAAAAAAACGTGTGCTTATCAGAGGTGATTACAGAAGCTACACTTTTTTTCTCTCATTGAATTGTAAAAATTTGCATGAGATCAGAGATCAGACAGTGACTCATCAGCTGAGAGGAAGACAAATCCTGTAAATACAAGTCGAAACTCACATTCAAGCAAGGGGACTTAAGCGCAGAGTTTTTCTTGTAATTTTGTGCTTGGATATTTTTTTTACAAAAAAAAGTGTAACTTTTGTAATTATTTTTTACAAGCACAGTTTTTTTATACACATGAATAAATTCCTGATGCAAAAAAATCTCTGTTTACAAGGTGATACAAATTATTGACAATAAACCAGTCTAATTTACAAACACATTTATATGCCATGGATTTTTTACACACAACATAAAAACACAGTGACATCTACACATGCACAAAACAGAAATTCTCAGTCATTTTATTTGACAAGGTTATCAAACTCAATTCATAAATATATGGTCTGATTTACAGAGGCAAAAAAATATTACTGGAAGTTGTGTCCCTAAAAGTCCCCTCTAAGATTTATATTTCAGGAATTGGCAGCTGAATTTCTGAAAAAGCCTGAAAAAAAAATTCTGAAAAAGCCTCTGACATTGTATTCTAGTACATGGCTTTGCAACCTGTGCCTTAGAGCAAATGCAGGAAATTATTACATAAAATGTTCACGACAGAAAGACACAAAGTGTCAGTCATTTAGATTTATTTGTCCTGTCACCAGGCTAGAAGCTGTGCAAATATCAACATCCCATGTATGAAAATATTGGCATAATTTTATTGAAAACGTTTTATGTTCTTCTTCATATTAAATATAGGATTTTTCTTAGAATAAGTAAATAACAGATATTTACAGAGTTAAAGGATAATGCTTGGATTTATGGAGAAGATGACCCAAGTTTGGAAAAGTGACTGGTGAGTAAGATTTGTTTTCCTGTCTGTTTTCTAGAGCTCCAACACATCTGCTGAGCGGCCCCACAACAAGCCACAGCACGCCCCCTGTGGGTCACCTGAGGGAAGGGCAGAAGTTCTGCAGCAGCCCAACAAAAGCAGGTAAACAAGAAAAGAATCCTCTCAAAATAAAAGCAAGCAAACTATCCAAACTTGAAAGTAGCGTCTTACAGTTTACTCCTGCAGTTTGGCAGGCAATAAAGAGTCCAGTATTGATATTTTCTTGCTGCATCCCCATATCAGGTAAACAATAAGAGGCCCACCCCAGTGCATTGTGGTCCCTTTACTTCTAGAAATGGCAGCCATAGTGCTTTCTGGCTCATTTACAAAAGAAAAACAACAAAAACGCAGCAGAAAATTATCATGCATTAATATACAAGGTTATATAACCTTATTAAACAATCAATTGGACAGAACTGTCTAATCAAAACTATTTCTTGTGGGCAGCATTGGACCCAGCTGAGCTGAACAAACAAACATGTACAGACAGTCAATGTGATCAGTCATTTTCAGGGATTCAGCTTCAACATGAATCCTTAAACTCCTTGTGTATATATACTGTACATATATATGTATACACACACAGTGGGGGGGGGAGTATTTTATCAGAAACGACACACAATCACATATGAAAAGCAGTTTGTGTTAGCAGGTCATGCCTCCACTGGAAACCTGGCAGATCTGAGCCCGACGCTTCACAGCTGAGCGCTGGAGCTGTTGTGTGTGCTGCACATGCCATGGTGGATTTCTAAACATTGTGCTGTTGCTTTAAGCAGATTTCTGGGAAACACCTGTTTACCTTTCACATCCTCACTGTTCAAACACTTGCTCATTCTCTGGTGCTTCTTCACATTTGTTTTTTCCAATTTTTGTAGTGGGAATCCCTCCCTTCAGCCTGTTGCTTCTCCTCCAGGAGTATCACACTCCTTCCTCTTCCCAGACACCCAGGAAGCTTTCTCTTTTCCTCATCAGTTTCTCCAGCAAACTTTCCACCTTGCTTCCTTAGCTCTTTGTCTCCACAGTGTAATGATGAGCTGTCTGACTCTGCATCTTTTCCTTCCCTCATCTAGCAACATGCTGACTCATCCCCAAGCTAACACTAGAAGAGGCCTCTAAGCAGCAAGAGACATCAACTACCCAGCCATCTCTACAGCTACCACTGTATTCTACTCATCAGCTCTTCCCTCCCCACCCGTCTTCTGACCTGACAGATGCTTCTGAAAGTGAGAGTACATTTCAACCATCTGGACTCCAAGAATAAAACAAGACAACCAATGATTACACCATATTCCTACAGCAATATTGTGAGTGCATGTGTGTTTGTGTGTGGGTGTGTGTGTGTGTGTGTGTGTGTGTGTGTGTGAGTGACTGGACCTGCACCATGCCATTACAAGCCAAAAATATGTTTGCGCGTATCTATTAAAAAATAAATGTTAATATTTGCATCATGTCTTACGTATATAAGCTATATTTATTATTAAATATATTTTATTTCACAGCTTTTAGCTAAATAATTATAGAAGGTTGTAAGAGATCATTTATTAATAGATACTGTTGATTATGTAAAATGGAATCATTTGCAAGTCATATGTGGAAAAAAAACCTAAGAAAATCAGAATCAAAGTAGAATTCTTGCTTACATAGTTTTCTGTCTCTATGGAGTTTTAGAACAGTTTGAAGTTTTAGCTGTTTGCCTCAGTAGGAACTGGCTTGGAGACTCCATGTCCAGAAAGCTGGCTGAAATGTGTCGGATGAGATGAGATTTACCTGAACAGAACATGCAGCTGCAGCAGAGAGACAACTGGACGTCTTTGACATAAATATTGATCTAGTACGTCTTCAGAGTCATGGAGGATGGTGATGCTGTGGGCAGGAAGCATCTCCTGTTGTGGACAATATTACAGTGGCTGTGAAGAAGCTTCTGACTGAAGATGCTGTGGAGACTCAGAGATGCAAAGAAGGATTCTTTGATTAAGAATCCTTCTTTGCATCATCTTCATCTCAATCAATCAATCATGTCCAAAGAGACTTTTGTTTGTCCAGAGCCAGAGGTTTCTCACCTCTGGTCTAACTCCAGATTTTGTAATTTTGGATTCCAAAATATGGAATGTAGCACAATCCACAGTCTACTGCCAGAATTCATCATTCTGGAACTTAAATTTCTTTTCGTTTTTTATTCTTCGGGAACACCCAAACACAACATGAGATACTAATACAATATAAGTATCTCACAGGTGAACATTAAGACTAAGTTACAGAATATTATACATTTTTAAAACCAGAAATAGAATTCAGTTTAAGCTGTGAACTCTCAGATGTCCAAGTTAAGGAGAACATGAGCAATATCAGCTGGCTTAGGCTGAAACAATTTAAATATTTAGAAACTATTTTCTCTACTTTTGGTATACTGAAGTATTTTTCATGTGTAATATTAAGTCACAAATTTAATATTTCATTTGAGCTACGATTTAATATTTCATTTGAGCTACGAAACTGAAGATAATTTCATTAGCTCATGGTTTTGGTTGGTTTGAAGAACATGCACCGGGACAGAGATCATGGAAGTACTCTAAATAATAATCTAAAATTTCAACTGAAGGCATGTTTTTGCATGGAGAACTTGTATCATCTTATTACATCTGACTTGAAGTCAGTCTGCCTTTGTTTTGTAAAAGAGCAATATCAACTCTTCCTCTGTTCTGTTTGTTGTATAAAATGTGAACATTTAAAAAACACATTGAGCAGAAATGCTTGTATTTCCTGTAATCTATTTGTATGTAATGTTCTTATAAATATGTTTCTCCTGATTTTGCTGTGTTTAAGCCTTACATATGAGTTTGTCTCATGCAACTATTAAACTATTTCTTGTGTGGTAATCAAAACCTTCTCCTGTTGTGTTGATATTTACCAGCAGGGGGCAGTAGATACTCACGCAGACCCTCTGTCAGCTTGTTTCTGTTTAAAATTCAGAAATGAAATCTGGCTAACCTCAAGTGTACTCACCATAAATTCAAGACTGTCAGTGTTTGAAACTTGATCTGGAAAAACGTGTGGAAATTGAAACAGCCAGAGCTCTGTCTTAATTTATACATAACTGCACTGATTATTCTTAAGGTTTTCTGGGTTTCTATATATAAAATAAAAAAACAAATAAAAGTAGCATTATTAAACTGACTATTTGAATTTGACTAAACCTGATAGTCCGTCAGGCTAAGTCCTTCAGGCTAAAGCTTAGATCTGAGTTGAAGCTGCTTCGATATAGAAAATAATGATAATGCCTATTCATCACAAAGAGACAAATTACAGCGGAAACAGTTTTTAAGACATTTGAAAAATCACCACATCATATTGACCAGGGCTGGACTAAGGTTGTATGGGCCCTTGAGCAGTATTAGATGTGGGGTCCCTCTTCCTTTTAAGATAATATCCACAAAAGCAGCTTTCATTCCAGATTGGTGGAACCTGATAGAGGAAACCAATTTCAATTGGCTGAGCTCAAAAGCAATCACTGATAATTGGTTATTATTTCCTGACATACAAAAACACATTATATAGATTAATAACACATGAATATTTAAAAGCCTTTATTTCTGGAGCTCAGCGGGATTTTCTGGAAGAAAAGTTCAGAAGCTTCACTTTACTTGTTAAATAATCACTTTTTTATCTTCTCCGTTATCTGCACTGAAACAATATGGTGTACTCCAATCATCCATTTTCCACAAGCGTAATGAGATGGCTCAACCCTGTAATTGGCAAAATTATTAGTCATTTTATCCATCATATGCTAATTAGCTCATAAGTTAATTTGTTGGGCCAGATGAATCCCCACACCCACTTTGTGTAATTAGTCTGTAATTCTTCTGCATCTTGTGGAACAAGGGACAGCAGCAGTCCTGAAGAGCAGAGGGAGGGACAGGGGACTAATTAGAAATATCTCACATGAAGCATTTCTATATTAATTACAACATTTTCCCTTCTCTGATATTTTTCCTTTCTTCTCCCCATAATCATGCTGCATCAGAGGACAATATAAAACCAACAAGGAGCCGGCCTGCTGTTTAATCAAAGATGTGGCTCTTTATTTGCATTTCTAATTGGAATTAATTAGGATTACCTAAATACTGTACTACTGTGTGTGTATTCGTGTGTACTGTGTGTGTATACCAGTCCTGTGTGTTCACAGGACTGGTAGAAATGATTGCTTACAGGGACTTCTTCATTTATCAGAAGATATTATCATAAATGCTGAGCTGCTTTCTTTGGAGAGAAAAAAACCCACTATACTGCAATGAACTAATGATCGCTTGTTTGTTCTAACATTCCTGTTCCTGTGCAGTTCCACAGATCTGCATATGTAGATCTGTTGTCATTTCTTGTTTCATTTGTTTTTCTGGATTCTTGTGTAACTGCAGTCTTGAACCCCTTGAAGTTCACAGATGACACTAATGTTGTTCTGATTCAGGATGGAAATTGGCTTGTATGAGAACAGGATCTGGTTAGTTGGTCCACTGGTTTGGTCCGAACCACCTGGAGCTAAATACTGGGGAGATTAGAGGACCTCCAGGGAACATCCTTCACACACCTTCCCCCTTACCCTCCTCAGTTGTGGATTACTTCTGGTTCTTTGGTATGGCTTTGTCTCAGGACCTGTCTGGTCTTCACTCCTCACAGAGGGCTGGACTTTGTGCAGCAACTCAAGAAGTCCAACAAAGGAGCTGCTCATCATCTTCATGGCTGTTATTTAGAACAGGACGGGTCCAAACTGCAACAAATGTTCAGGTGTGCAGTGAACATCATCCTGGCTGACCTTCCATCAAGGACTGCTGCAGGTTTAGAGTCAGGAAAATCGAAGCAAATATCTCTGCAAATATACATCCTGGACACTTTTACATTCAGATAAGCACAAACCTGCCATCACAGAGACACCTTCTTCACCCAGGCTAACATGTTATAGTTTGCTTTTATTTAAAAAAAACACATGCACATATTGTTTGTTGACCTTTTAAAGTTTAGTTTAATGTCTATATCCTGTGATTGCTTAAGTTCCTTGCATGTGCACACAATCTTAAATAAATCTGATTCTGATACGTAGGCATGTTTCTCCATCTGATGATGTTCACCACAAACTGCCCATCCATTTTTTCCCTCCAGCTTGCAGCGAGAAACAGGTCATACCTACACAGGTCTGTCACACGGCAACAAATAAACAGGACAAGGAGTAGACGAGCAAACTGACATATTTTTGTAGACTCAGCAGTTCATCTACATCTCAAAGCCTAAGTGGCTGAGAAGAGGGAAGTCTGCTACCACCCAACAGACCCCCACTCAACTCCTTCATTATGAGCTACTTCTCAGTCCAGCGGTGGTAAAAAAAAAACAAAACGTTGTTAAAGGGTTAAGTCAAGGAGACGTGTTGTGACAACTTCCTGAAGATGGAGTTTCAGAAAGGAGTTTTTAAAGGAGACAGAAGCCCAATTTCAAAATGATGAATTGCACAATCAATTTTCGAAGTCACATTTGATATATACAGAATTTTTATAACTTAACCCAGAATTATGAAACTTGATACACATGTGTATGCTGTCAGGACCTACAAAAAAGTCTCTTGGTCCAAACCGAACAGGAAGTCAGCCATTTTGGATCAAAGCCGCCACCATGTCCATTTTATTGACATGGTATCTGATGGAACTCCTTCTACAGCGTTTGACCTACAGACTTCAAAATCGCTCAGCACACACTTGAGACATAGTAGGTCAAAAGTTATCCTACAATTTAATGTACATCAAAGCATTTGGGCGTGGCTAAGTGTCAAACTTTGGCTATTCGCCATGAAACATCAAGGTGCAATAACTTCCACAGGCAAGGTCAGAACTGCATCAGACTTTCCATGTCTCATTATAGACCAGCCCTGATCACATTCACGTGGTCAATTGATGACCTCACATTAGCCCCGCCCCCTCCAACAGGAAGTTACCTGTTTTTTCTGCAGGATCTCTTACTTTTACTCTATGATTCACATTGGTTTAAACCTTTGCCAACTGACATAAAATGACATGATGATGAGCTCTGTCAATGTTGGCTGCTGACTAAACACAATGGGCGTGGCCAAACGGAGAATTTAAATCCATCGGCGTTTGCATCCGATCGTCTCTAGATCACACATACATCATCCGATTTGCAACAAACTTGTGGTTGATACTTGTGAAGAGCGTAGAGGCTGCAGAGCCTGATAACATTACGTTGCAATTTGACTCCACTGCGCCCCCTAGGTTTATCTGTCAGCTATATCTACTTTATACATTGGCCGATTTTCACCAGATTTTGGGTGCTTCGTCGGGGAGCGCCGCAGAACGCGTGGACACGTATCGCGCGGCGGATGGGCGGGGGAACTGCGCGAGAGCGTCCGCGGTGCGGGAACCAATAGGTCAATAGGCCAATAGGTCGGAGCGGCGCTTAGCTGCGAGGGCCGTTCGAGGTAAGGTAACATTACTTGGTTGTGCTATAAAATGGTACCTAGAAAATTCCTGTTTTAAAACTGAAGATAACAGTGAAGGTTGGCATCAAATGTGTTTGTATGACTTAAATCAAAGTGAGACACAAAATTAACTAAAGCCATCTTAAGCAACTGGAATATAATACCTAGAAACTCAGAGTTAATGTCCTAAATGCTCATGTAAATAAATGTGAAGCAAGTGGAGAATATTCAGCTCATAACCTTGGCTCAGTCTGTCTCATTCAGTCAGTTTTTGAGGGCAGCACCGCAGGGGGCTCTACAGTCCCACTCATTCACCCTCCCCCAGGTGACCCCTAGGCTTTCTGACAGCCAACTATTGGAGCTTCACCAGTAACTACCCCAGACCCTCATTAACAGTTAATTAAATCATGTCTATCAGGAATTCCCCGCTCCATTCTTTGTTCCTATTACTTAGGAACAAAGTAATAGACTTTGTTCTCAAACATGGAGCCCTCACTGTGGGACCCAACACTAAAACATGTTGGGGTTTATTTACTTTCTTACCCTCCAGTGATTACATCTAATCACATGAACACTATCCCATGATCAAGAAGGCTGCAAACAATTTACACAAATATTTTATTTTTCAAAAGCAGTGTGTACAAGCTGAAGCATTTATGTTTAATAAGGAAATAGATTAAAAGCCATAATTTTAGCCAATTATTTCACAAAAATACAATTTAGTTCCTTTTAAAAGAAGTAACAAAAGCTAAAAGCATGACAGGAGAGCTATGCACAAATGTCCAAGGAGATGTTGGTGAAAATCTTCATCAGGTGAACTTATATGTGTGAATGTTAAGGAAAATCACTCAGGTGTATGTAGGGCCAAAAATGACTACATTAAATAAACACATATCATGAAATAAACAGATGCACCATTAAATGTCTCATTAAGTAATGGACTTATAGAATAAATTAATTTAAAAACACACAATATTTCACTCTATATTTATTTTTAAATAAATAAAGGAAATATTCATATGTATTTTTAGGGGGTTGCCAGCCTGTTTCTCTGGAGGTTACAGGCAGAAACGTTTGGAATCTTCTACTGCAGAGAAATGTAGTGACTTACATTTTTTCCTCATCCACATCCAGCTAGTGACTCACTGCAGGACATGTAGAATGATACCTGCACAATTTCCATCTCTGATTGGTTTAGAACACAACATGGGCTTAATGCGTGTCTGATGTTGAACCACAAGGAAACTTTCAGTGCTTAAACTTTATTTTCCTCAAATGACTGGTCAAACTGGTGCATCCTCAGGTTGTTTTTTTTTCCAAGTTTTTTTTCAACCGTTTACAAATTAAATTATATTTACAACCAAATTGGTTGCAGTGAAAAAGCTCTGATGTAAGCAGCAGCTGTTACTGGGAAAGGATATGACTCATAATCCAGTTTCTGGGTGAGAACTCCAGTCAAGATGAACTCTGCATTATGGACATCTGGGACAGAAAAGCAGAGGCAACATCAGACATGTAGAGCAGGGATTTGGTGAAGGGGTGTGTGTGTGTGTGTGTGTGTGAGGGAGACAGAGACAGAACGAGAGACCCACCAATGTTTTTCATGAAATATTCTCTGCACAAGTGGAGATCATTATCACAGGAAATTAAAATGATCTCTGGAAGGTTCTAGAAGAGAAAAAAATGCAGAAGAAACTCTTGGTTATGTTATGCTAGTTTTGCTCTGATAAACAGAAATCCTTCATCCTGACTTCTTTTTAAAGAGGGTATTAGGTGTATGTGATGGTGTGTGTGTGTGAGGCCACAGCATATCTGCTGAAGAACCTTGTTCTGCTTGTGCTCCATGATCTTTCTATAGGAGGGCTGTTTGGCCAGCAGTTTCCCTCCAGCGCTCTCCAGGATGGCCTTCATGGTGCCGAGGCTGGGGCAGATTCCCGGAGTTAAGTAGAAATACTTCCCCTTCAGCACCACAAACACAATGACATATTAAACAAACACAATGACATTTTAAACACACTAGCACAAACAATACTGTAGTAGGTGGGTATTAATGCATATTACAATAGTAATAAACAATAAACATTGTAACTGAAAGAAATCACAGATTAAATCTGATTAAGGAAGCAATAGCTGCTTTTAAGACGAGCTGAATGCATTGGATGGATAAAACGCTAAGGAAGATTTTGCTCTAAATATCCAGAACAATTGAATCACAAAATCAGTTTAGTACATTTTCTGTTGCTTCAATCAAGAGAAACAAAAAAAATGGCCACTATAGGCTGTCTAGCCTATAGTGGCCATTGGTCAACACTGAATTCTAGGATCCTTTTCATTAAGGTTAAATTAGGATGTTTTGATATTTAAACAGTTCAGTGTACTAGATGTACTTGAATGCATCATAAACTGGGTTTTCATTAGGGCATTAAATTATGGTGATGGTGATGAAAAGCCCTCTGCTCTTAGGGACTGGTGTAGTGTTTTGGTCTGGTTAGACGCCCCATTTGGATTCAGCTGATTTTTCTTCAGTCTCAGTGATTTTTACGTTGTTTCTGGTGATTACTGTCACTAAATGAAGTGTGAGCAACAGTCCTTACTACTGTTGAAAACCTGGATGCTGACAAAGAGAGAGCAGAGACAGCTGGGAGTCTGTTGCTGTCTTGCTGTTCCTCCTTAAAGCTGAACTGATTCTCAGTGGCTTTCCTCACTTCCAGCTAACCTACCCAAACCCATTAGCAGCTCTGAAGAGAGACTGCTCATACTGTCTTGTTTCCTAAATGGGGACGGGAAGCGGAGAGTCTACTTAGTTCCAACCTTAAAGAGAGGAGCAGTGTGGGCTCTCTTCAGAGACTCCTCGAGGCTGAAGCTGAACAACACCTCTGCCTCTGCATCTCTCAGAGTGTAACTCTGCTCATCTGTAACACAAAGTGACACACACAGCAGAGATCAGGGAACAGAAGAACAGCCAGAGCAACAGAACTGAACAGCAAAGCACAGACTCACCCACAAACTTCTGGCTCCTCCAGCTCTCCTCCAGCCACTCTGGTGTGACGATGTGTTTGATCACAGACATGGCAGACAGGAACTTGACAGTGCGCGTAACCTTGCTGGCCAGCAGGTGTGTGGCCTTCTGACTGCTCTCTGCCACCTCCCCACCTAGAGCATGCAGCCGCTGCAGGACAGAGACAGCAGCATGGAGCAGCTGGAGCAGAGGCCAGCAGCTCTGGCTTCCTCAGCTCCAGCACACATTACCTTGGTGTACTGATGGACCTGCAGCGGCTCAAAGCCTGTTAACATGACCCGGGGAGTGGACTCTGGAGGAAGCTTCCTGTTGGGTGAATGGATCTCCTCCAGTCTGTTCAAACATACACACAGTGTTTACCAAAGCAGAATGAGAGCAAGGCTGTATGTTCAGTGGCAGACAGCAGGCTGCAGCAGACCTGGCCTTCTTGTTTGAAGGTGGGTTGGTAGAATCAGAGATCTTCTGCTTCTGGAGGAGCTGGAGGTTCTGCAACAGAAACAGCAATATGAGCCAAAACAGGCCATGTCCTACCCCACTCTGCTGCCTGGAGCTGTGCTTCTAAATGTTACAGAGACATCTTTCCTCTTCGCTCGTGAGGAAAGATGTTGGACATTTAGTGTGGCAAATTCTTAAAACAGTTTTAATAAAAAAATAAAACATTTTACCATTCACTAAATGTTGCTACAACACTAAATGTGTTGTAGTGATTGTGCTGCCATACAGACAGATAACCAGCATCTGATCTTTATTGGTTCATTGAAACACAGACAAGCTGATTCAAATCACATTATGATCTGAATCACTATTGTCCCCAGAAATTACATGAAACGACTAGGAGTGCAGCTGGATCGTCAGCAATCATTAACAATCCTGACCTGACGATCCAAATTTTGGCCGATGCCCATTTTCTTTTGTCAGAAATGTCATTAAATATATTGACAAAGTTGCTAAGTTGGGAGTGGGATGACCAGCCCCTGCAGCTGGAAGGCCAATCTGTCAGTCGGTCTCTCACTTCAGAGCAAAAGCGGCTGATTTTCAGACCTTTGTGGAGGGAGAGAAGATTGGTGGATAAGATCAGCTTCACATGGAGACAACAGCTGATGACCCTGATGAAGAAAATCAGGGTTGGTTTATCAGTGCATCTCAAGAAAAACCTTTATTGGCACTTATGACCCTGGACACTTCCTGCAGTGGGTTGCCAGGTTTTCAAATGTCCAACTCAATCCTCTCGGTTTCTTGGCTTCCACTCGGCAACTTGAAGCTTCACCTTTTGCATTCTGGGGTCTGAGCCCCAAGTGATATGAAAATCCCACCTTAACTGATAAAATATTGATCGTATACATTTGAGGTTTGTCTGTGATAAACCTCAAAATGAGAGATTTCTGTTAGAGATCAAGCAGGGCTCCAATGACAACATCAAAAATGCTAACATTTAAAATGCTCAGGCTAGGTGTGCTGATGGTTTATATGCGGTGTGTGGAGCTTACTTACCACCAGAGCTTCAGTAGTTACTTTGACTGGAGTTCTCCAAGCAGCTAAAACACAGAGCAAAACTGCAGTTTTTTTTGTTTGCTTGTTTGTTTAACCACCTGTGGTGCGGGACGGTTGGGAAGCTGCTGTTTTGACATGATCACAGCACTACTCTGGTCATAGTAATGGAAGTACACCCTCTCCAAGATCTATAAACTAAACTCTAATGTACTTTTAATACTGGAACTGGAAGACATTTTAAATATCCAAAATACATAAACAAAGCACAAAGAAATAAAATGAATTATGAAGTGTCTGTAAACAAATATACCCTTCAAAGTATATTCAACACTTGCCTTATTATTATCACCCTCATTTTATTGATTGATTGATTGATTGCTTATCGTGGCAGGCCTAGTTTGACATACCGAGCAAGTTCTGGACCAGCTGAGGGTTGGGCATCAGCGGCTCAGGCTGAGTGTAAACTGAGTATCTGCTGTGCTGAATCTGCCGCAGCGCTTCAAAGTTGCCCAGCAGGATATCACACAGCCACTGAGCGTTGACACATGGGATCTTCCACTCCTTGGCCTTCTCGTATTTCATCCCACCAGGTCTGAGGAGAGATCAGAATAAAATGCAGCTTTACTTATATAAGCCAGTCCAGCTCACTCCATTATTGTCCAGTGGACAATTATTCTCTTTCTTACTCTTTGCAGATGAGGACGGTGTTACCACGACACAGATAGCCTGTGTACCTGGCACCAGCCAGGTAGGCCATCAGCTTCAGGTCATCCCTGTCTGCATCCACGAAGCCCGTCACTGACAGGATCTGAAGGGAGGAGCAGATACTCAGCAGTTAAAGAACATTGCCGTGCTGATGAGAGGAGCCTCAGACAAGCAGACGAGAAATGACAGCTGGCTCAGTTCGCTGCAGAACAATGAGGGAGCTATGGATTCAGTGAAAACTGAACAGCAGCTGAATTCCAGCTGGACTTACATGCTGAGAACAAGGCTTGGCACCAGGAGGGAAGGCGAAGGGCAGATGGAGGGTCCGATGAGGAGGAACCATTTTCTTCTTCTTCAGCACAGTGCTGAGCCAGTGAGCTGTCACACAGCGCTTCCCCTCTCGAAGGGCCTTTCAGAGGAGACAGGAAAATAGTTCGCATTCTTTTTAGTAGCTGCATTTTCATTAACCAGAAATTGCACAAATTGAAATTATGAAAATGAATTTGCTTAATGGAAACATAGCAATTTCTATAAAACTTGTGCTTTTTCATAAGTTTTTGCATTGGGATGTGGTGCTTTTTCAGCTGTATGTTAAAATATATGTGTTTCACAGAACTGCAATGGAAATTTTTTTGCATCACGAGTCACATGATCAACAGCCAGATGTTACTGCTGGAGAAAACTAGGGATGCACAAAATTCAGTTTTCTGGCTGGTTACCGAGTACCACCTTTAAGAAGCCTGACCTGCCGATTGCTGCCAGATACAATTTTTTTTGGCCTGAAATGTTGCAAAATATAGCAGGAAAGTCCCTCAGTTGGTAACAGTGTAAGCTGCAAATGTGCAGACATGACAGGAGGGTAGGTCAGTCAGTCAAACCTCCCACTGCATAGCAGAAAGAGCGGTAGTTGATTTCTACACCTTTGCTGAGGAAGATAAGATCAGTGGATAAGAGTGGCTTCATATGCAAGTATCAGCCGATCACCGATCTCCCAAAATTAAGGAAACTGGCACCAATAAATTACTGTGGCTCTAGTGAAAACCACAAAGATGATAACAGGAATGAAAGATGATAGTAGGAAATAACAGGAAGTAGTAGGAAAATTATCACACATCATAAGTTAGGTGTCATTTGAACATGTTGAATCCATACTTCTTCTGTAAAATCACTACAATTTCCCAAAACACCACACATGTAGCGCTCCAACGCCTGAATCAGACTTTAACGTCTCCTCTGATGGGTGATGACGAGCTCCGTAACTGAATTATGAATATATATTATGTAACTGTTTACATCCAATGCTATGATTTTTTTGATAACTCATCTCACGAACAAGTTTGTTCACGTGTCCAGCAACTTTAATTTAATTTCTTATTCAAGCAATTGCAAAATTGTGTTTTTTTGGCATTTGCAAGAATTAGATGGAAGATTTGCACGTTTGTAATGGAAACAGCTAGAAACACATGGTGGCCCACTCTCATCCTATCTACTTTGTCAACATAATACAAAGTTTCTACATTAGTAGCAACAACACTGTAATAACACTGATAAAAGTGGCAAATTTGTTCACAATGTTCAACCTTGTTTCACATCTGAGGAAGTTAACTAGCATGGAGGTGTTCTTCAAAGGGCTGAATGTGGCTGGGTCCCATGATGCACCCTACCTGTACATACATGTTGCTGACTTGACTCTCACATAACAAGTGAGTGCAACGGCTGGTCAAAGTGGGGTCCACACCACCTCCACATGCCTGGATGACCTGAAACAGAAGGTCAAGTCAGGAACTGAAGCCAACATGTTCTTTCCTAAGCAATCTGATTGATGCATGAGAGTCCTACCCTCTTCCATGTGGCCAGCAGTTGCTTGTCAGCCATCTGTTCAGGGTAGTCGGCGATGGCAAAAACACAGCCCAGCAGGAAGCCGTCCTGGGGAACTAGGACACAGCACAGGTCAGGCTCTGATAGCTGCAGAGACACTGGTGATGTGATTGGGTTGCACTTACTGTCCTGACCCTGTTCATGTCCAAATAGCTGGCTGATGTGAGGCTGCTGCTGCAACTGAGGGGGCAGCGGAGTGGCCGTCTGCTGTTGATGATGCTGCTGCTGCTGCAGGGCCTGCTGATTCTGATGCTGTAGTGCCTGCTGCTGCTGTAGGTGCTGTTTCTGCATCTGTTGCAGGTGCTGCTGCTGCAGGAAATGTGCTGAAGATGCTGTTGGTGAAACTGTTGCTGATTCTGCTGTTGCTGCAGCATCTGCAGGCGCTGCTGCTGCTGAAACTGCTGTTGCAGCTGCTGGAGGCCTGGGCGCAGCAGCTGTTGAGGTCGCAGCTGCTGCTGGGAGAACATCTGCTGTTGGTGCATCTGCTGCTGTGGCAGAAACTGCTGCTGCTGGGGGAAACCTTGCTGCTGCGCTACCTGTGACTGTTGCTGCTGCAGCTGCATTATTTGTTGCTGCTGCTGCTGAAGGTGGATCATGGGATGTGTTGGTTGCTGTGGTAACTGCTGATGCTGCTGGCCAGCCTGATGTGACTGCTGCTGCTGCAGTAGTTGCTGTTGCTGCTCTGCTGTGAGTGGCAGTCTAGGAAGTTTACTTTGACTAAACTGAGGAGGATTGTTGCTGTTCAGGATCTGAACATGACTCTGATTGGTCTGCTCCACAGGCTTCGTCTGATTGGCTGCCAGGTTCTGGATGATCTGCAAAAAAGTTCAAGAAGGTCAAAGTTTCAGATTCTCTCTTGAAACTATTTAATTTTTGTATTGCGTTTTCTCAACTCCTCCTCAAAAAGATTTTGCTTTCATTTAATCTCAAATTACCATTTCTTTTAGCGAAAATCTAATTTGAATACAAATTTGTTTTTTAAAGTATTTTGTAGACATATTTATTATGAAAATTGGATTTAAGTGTCATAAAAATAAAAATTTTTGTTGTGCTATTAAATTTATTGATGGTATTGTGTCTCAGGGCTCTTTTAATCACTACTGTATAATTAATTTCAGAGACCTGGGTTGATTAGTGTCAGGTGAGCTCAATTAAAGGAAATCTATTTAAGAAGGATGTTCCACATTACTAAGCAGGCCACAGGTTTCAAGCAATATGGGAAAGAGAATGGATCTTTCTGCTGCCAAAAATCATCAGACAGTGTAGTGCAGTGAACAAGATATGAAAACATTACAAATTTAACAAAAGCTGAAGTGTTATCGTACTGTGAAGAGATTTGTGGCTGATTCAGGACAAAGATGGGTTTGTGCAGATGAAGGCATAATGGGGAAGATTTCTGTTAGACAAATTCATCAGATTAAGAGAGCAGCTGATAAAATGCACTTACAAAGCAGCAAACAGTTATTTGAAGCTGCTGGTGCCTCTGGAACCTCCAGGTGGAGGATCCTCCAGAGGCTTGTTGTGCATGAACCTACTGTTTAGCCACCCCTAACCAGGCTCACAAGCAGAAAACAGTCGCAACGGGCCCAGCAATACATGAAGGTTAATTATCAAACAGACTTGTTCACTGATGACTGTTGTGCAACCCTGGATGGTCCAGTTGGACGCAGTCGTGGATTGGTGGTGGATGGCCACCACATCCCAACACGGCTGTAACATCAAAAATACAGGAGGTGGTGGAATCATGTTTTGGACCGAAATCATGGAGAGTGCTGGACGGCCCTTTCAGAAACCCTGAAGGTGTGAAAATGACTTCAGCAAAGTAAATGGATGCTTCATGCTGCAAGGAATACTTCTGTGTCATTGGCTGCTATGGACAAAAAAGGAGACAAATTTATGGTGTGGTCACCATCCTCCTCTGACCTCAACCCTATTGAGAACCTTTGGAGTTTCCTCAAGCAGAAGATCTGCGGGTGGGATGCAGTTTATATCAAAACAGCAGCTCTGGGAAGGTATTCTGACATTCTGCAAAGAAATTCAAGCAGAAACTCTCCACAGACTCACAAGTTCAATGGACGCAAGAATTCTGCAGGTGATATCAAAGAAGGGGTCCTATGTTTACATGTAACTCGGTCTGTTAAGATGTTTTACATTGAAATAGCTTTTGATTTTAGTACATGTGACCACATATGTACTAAAATTGTACAGCATATGTACTAAAGTTAGTACATGTACTAAAGTTAGTACATATGCTGCACATTCAAAGAATGACCGTTTGCAGTTCTTTATAATCCATAAAATGTTTAGAAAACCTGCTGTGCATAATAATTTTGAGTTTTTTATTTTGGAAAAAAAATACTGTTCTCATTGAGAGGATTGTTCAGTAAAATTAGATTTATACTGTAATAGTTCATGACTTGAAAATTATACTGACCATCACTTGCATTGACCATTTAGGAAAATCTGAGAAAATATCACTTGCATAATCATTTGGAACATGGTGTAATTCAAAGCAAAAATCACAAAAACATCATAAGGTCAAGAGTTTGATGACAATAATGACCTAAGTAATAAGAAGTATCTGTAATTCTGGTCCTGTTATTTACTTGGTATTGGATCAATACTAAACTATGTAGCATTGAAAACCTCTAAATCTACATCAGTTAATCTCAAACTGGGTTTTAAAGAACCTCCATAAAGTTTAAGCACTTGGAGTTTCAAGCGACATATGGTCAGACACTGTTCATGCACATTGAAAGAGCCCTTTGGTTTAAGCAGATGTTTGTAAACTTGGTTGGCATCTGTCACAGTTTCTCAGCTCAGCTGCAGAGAAAGCTGAGCCTGACACAGTCCAATATTCCTATTGGACAGCAACTAAGGATGTTTTTGGCTGGGGTGCCAGCCTGAGTCCACAAAAAAAGATTTCACTATTGGAGGTTATTGCATTTCATATTTCGACTTTACCCGTGAAAGTTTACAGTTAAAAATTTTCAATTCAATTCAGTTTATTTATGAAGCGCTAATTCACAACAAATGTCGTCTCAATCTAGTTTATATGCAGCTAGTGGGATGTGGAAAATGAGTCAGTGGGATTTCTTACATGTGCGACTGCTGGCCGGTTTGCTGGCTGCATGTCAGAGCTGTTGGTGATGTTGCGGAGCGTTCTCATAGTTGTGTTCCATCCCTCAGGACCCGAAACATCTGACAGACACATGACACCTTTATTAGTAAATCTACCAGTTAGCAACAACAGTCATATCTTCAGTGGAGACAGAATGTCACAGGGTCTGGAACCCTGCAGTGTCTGGAACCCTCCAGTGTCTGGAATGTTGCCGTATCTGGCTGTACTGACCTTGCTGTGCAGCTCGGGCCTCTGCAGCTAGCGGACCTCCACTGCCAGGAACCGGGGCCACAGTGGCACACAGGTTGATCAGCCCACTGCCTGCAGAAGAACCCGGATCTTTGACACTAACTGGTCCGACCCGCTGCCTTGCTATACCGGCAACTGTCGGTGTGACGACTTCAGCTGACGTCCAGTTCAGGTTGGTGCCCTCCTTCTCTGGGGACGAGTCATCATCTGAGTCGTCAAACATCCTTTCGCTGCGGAGCTCGGGTTTTCGGGGGGAGGTGGGTGAGATGGAGTTGAGCCGTTTGGGTCCCGGCCGCCTGCGAGGGCTGGACTCCTCGCCGGAGGATCCACCACTGGATAGCTGGGAGCGCCGGGGGCTGTAGCTCCCGTTGGAATGACAACGCGCATCATATGACTCTGCTTCGCTCTCCTCCTCCGGCTCCACGTATGTGAGTCTGGGGTGATACAAACTCTCATCCTTCCTGCTTTTATCTGAAAAATGATAGAAAAACTTGAGCCATAAGAGCAAGAAGTGAATAATCTCTCTCTCTCTAATCATA
Source organism: Phalloptychus januarius (assembly GCA_902982915.1). Lineage (NCBI taxonomy): Eukaryota > Metazoa > Chordata > Actinopteri > Cyprinodontiformes > Poeciliidae > Phalloptychus > Phalloptychus januarius. The sequence goes on along the minus strand of CADWAE010000466.1, from coordinate 98,251 downwards.
GTTACTAAGTGTGCAAACACTATGTTGTTACCAACATCAGCCTACAGAAAGCATCTTATTGGAATGATCAAGAAATGTGAAAAAAGTTCACCTTTTACAGAATCTGTGATCCAGTCTGGAGTGACAATCTTGATGCCCGGGTGTTTCAGGGCACACTCAAACTTGGCCTGGAAACAGCAGAATGATGATGATAATGTGTGATAAACAGAGGTACCATAGACAATGCAGTCTGATTCTACTGATTTTAACATCACCACTTTCTCTCACAACCACAAACCACTGTTTTTCTTTATCAGAATGGTATACCAAACCTCAACAGGTTTGGTATGTACATTGTAAGCCTGGTGGGTTGCCAGGATTTACTTGACAAGCGCTGCTTATTTTTGTTCTTGTACAAAGAAGAAAATCAAGCTGTACTGCGAGCATCTCTTCTGCACTGAGCATTTAACTGGTAGGGCAGAATCTTTCCTATAAGATAGATTTATAGTTGATGCATTGAACAGGACATGAAGCCGAGAGCTTCATGCATCAACTATAAATCTATATGAAGCCGGGACATGAAGCTCCCGGCTTCATGTCCTGTTCCAATCAACCACTGAGTTTCCAGTTGACCAGTGCATCAGTGGACCAATGGAGGAAATTAACTACTTACCGGATCACACCATATGACCGGATATACGTGTCATTCATTGTTTAATTTTTTGAAGCTGAAGGTGGCAACAGCATAAACACCAGCTTCTTAAGCCAACTCTATTTGGTCCTCCTGATCTTCATTACCTCTTGTGATTTTCACATTTCCATGTATTTCAATCCGCTCGGGTTCAATTTGAAAAGACTTAAAGACGTTACTCATCACTGTATTGGATGGACAGAGCTAGCGCAGTCGGACCAAGATGTCATTTGCCCATAATGCATTGCACCGTGAACATGGTGACATTCGTGTGACAACATTTATAAAAAATTATAAAAAAAATTTTAAATGATTAAAAATTTATAAAAACTAAACAGCCTATGGCATCATTATAGTATTGTTTTTGCATCTAAAATAGTCTGAAATAAAGTCTATTGTTACAACTAATCATAAATCCTTTTAACCAATTTTAAATCTTTTAATTTTGTCTATGCTGAAATTATTAAATCAAATTTAACAGCGTTGACAGTACCAATAAACAAATGTTAAAATTCTATATTTGTGGTATGTCTTAAAAAGTTTGCAATTATGGCGCCTGTGAAGGCCTGGAGGGCCTCAAGCAGCTACTTATTTCATAATATTGGAATCAGCAGGTTGTGCTTCATAAAGCAATGAGGTATGTCCAAGCAGATCAACATGATTTCTGAATGCAAGTTCCCTCTGAATCCTTCAATTGGCGATGTTACACAATTACACAGCACACCTTTGAGCAGCTACATCCTTGATCACCTTAAAAATGATCAAACCTTCTCTGACGTTAAATGTGGTTCAGTTTCATCGTTTACATTTAAACAATAAAATATTAAAATTATGACAAAAAATTGGGTTCGATTTTTTGTCTAAAAGCCAGGCTTTTAGATATACTGAAAGCCTGGTTTCAGTATATCTAAGTGAGTTTTGGTGCTTGTATTTTGTTATTATCCTTGTCTTACCTGCCATTTTCACAGCAGGTGAGAATATTGTGTATATTTATGCAAACCTTTGGGCCACATTCATTTTTATATTTCCGACTTATGCGTAAAATATGGTGCTGCACATTTTTTGTGCGCATGCACGATTTATACATGAGGCCCCTGCTGTTATAATCTTCTCAGAACCGGTGGCTGACTGATCAGGTGAAGCTGTTGAAATATGCTTTTATTTCTGCTCCATTCTTCAGAGGCAAACATTCTGAACCATAAAGTTTTGCTTGGAAAGTTTGCCTAGAAAAGAAGCAGCATGCTCTTTTCTGGACAAAAAGTACAATCTTTGCCCAGAAAAGCATGACCTTGTGTTGAAACAGAAGGTCAACACAAGCTGCATGCCATCTGAAGGCCTTGAATCAGTGCTGCTCATGTGACTACAGGCCATTAAAGTGCTGACAACTAAAGGTACAAAGACAGTATCCTGGAGTTCCTGCAGCAGAAGTAAACTTGTCCTACTCTAGATCTTGTTATTGTTATTATTACTTAAATGTTCAGTTTTTAGTTAAGAGCAACACAATGAATGAGAAAATGGAAACTGGAAGTAGAGTATGCACTTACGCCTTTTGGCTCCTTCACCACCAGGTGGGTGACCTTCTTGTTTAGGTTCAGCTGACATTCACCACCATAGAAGGTAAGAAACGCCCACAGGGCATTGAGATCATCTGGAAGCTGTGAATGAACACATACACATTTTTAGGACTCATAAAAACACTCTGCTTCATGGTTATAAATAAAGGACAAATTATAGCAGAAAAAAATATATACTTACCCTAGGAAGGCAAGCTGTCACTCCAAAAAATATCTGGCCTGATTCTGGAGAGAATCCAGTTACTCTGGAGTTCCACAGTCACAGAAAAACAACACAGGTTTGTTGTTTTCAGTTAATATACAGGAATTAACTGATCATTTAAACCACCATGCTAAAGCAAGGATTTTCTTCTAAAATGTGTACATTTTCCTATTTATATGATGTAACAACAACGTGAGGTCATGAGGACTTGGCAGTGAAAGGATACGGTAAGAGGTCTCCACATCGGACAGACAGAATCACCCAGGATGGCTGTAGAGCAACAAACAGACGCTCATATTAAAGGTACAGTTCACTCACTGTTAGTGCTCCTGAGGACTGCTGGTCAGTAACATCACCACCACTCAATTAGCAGGTCACTTTAAGCCCAGACTGAAAACACATCCATTTCCCTGGCCTTCCACACCAGTGGAATTTCAATAAAATGTGCTACTGAACTAATCTGAGTTTTTGGGAAATTACTGCAAATTAAATAAAACAGAATTGGAGTATGGCTCAGTTTTTGTTGCTATTATTTCATTGTCAGTTTTTTTTTTTATAATATTTTTATCAAATCCTGCAACTTTGTGCAGTGATTGAAAAAGTCTTTATTTCATCCCGTTTTAATCACATTTAATTGTGCAGATAATATTAACATGTAAATGGGAACCTAAATAACATATTCAGACTGTTTATCCACAAAAAAGCTGATTTGGGAGGAAGGTTTTCTCAGTACTACTTTGACATGTGGGGACATGTCTACAGGTTTTAACTGGATCCAAATTTAATGCCAAGATGTCCCATTCAATCTTTAAGGAGTAGGACACATTTATGATATTAGTAGAGCTAGCCTCTGATGCTGGGGTACAGAAACTCCAGCCAAGCACACTTGGCCTGGGGATAAAACATCTGTTTACCTTTACCACAGGTAGATCGAACACCTCCCTTGATTCGCTCACTTCTGGGTTATCTCCATCTTCTGCAATGATGTGAGTGGCCAAAGCATTGTAGGAAACCTCCTTTCCTTTTCCTGCTTTCAGCAGTTGCACCACCTGAAAAAAGAGCAGAAGACTCAGTGGACTCTGGGTCTCCTTCCAGGGACACAAGGCTGAATGTGTCCCTGGAAGGGAGGGATGCATTCAGGGAACCACATCAGCCGCAAAAAGCACAGACCAAAATCCTAAGGCCCCAAAGCAACTTCAACGCCATGGCTGTGCCTGGAAATTTTGTCCAAGAAAGTAATGAACAGAATCGGTGACACTGAGTCTGAGTCTCCAGACTAGTGTTCTACGACCAAGTGTTCTATGACCAGAACCAAAGCCACACTGATTTTCCTGAATCTGATTTTCAACTACCCAATGGACCTTCCTTTCCAGAACCCTCAACTAGACCTTACCAGAGAGGCTTAAGAGTGTGATGCCTTTGTAGCTGGAGCACACTCTGTCCTAAGGCTCCACGATGTTAGAAAATCTTGTGATGGCGATAATATTGGTAAGTACTGGGATGGCAATATTAGGTGCAATAAATGCCTGCCATATTTTCCTTTGTCTTATCTGTGCTTTCTGCTACATGTTAACTTTAGCAATTTTAGTAATGTCATGCATGTCAACTGTGAGCAAATTTTGCTGCCCAAAGACTCCATCCAACTGGCTAATCGCATTAGCATGAAAAATACAACTTCAAAACTCACAAAATATATCAGCCAACAGTTATTGCTCTCCTAACAGTCCTACCGATATGAATACTGCACGTACTGATGTTGCAAAGACATTATAGTTGTGATATATTGTGCAGCCTTCCCCTCAACCTCTGTTAGTGTGCCATGGAGCAGTCTGACACTGGGCCATCTGACCACCACAAGGCAAGGAGGGTTGTATCTTTCCTCCTAACAAACTTACACTTCTGGTTTTCTGTTCAAATTTAGTAGTACTTCACTTGGTACAGAAGTTGCAGGTAAACACTTCCATGCCATTGCCAATTCTGGTTGCCGGTGACATTTCCTTAACTAGTCTAAAGGACAATGGTAAGAACAAACATAAGAGTGCTTTATGTCTGAATTGTTTCCCCTTTATTTATTTATTTATTTGACATATAATTCAAACCCACTCAATAAAGAACATCTGCATGGACAACTACAAGTGGGCTTGGTTTCAAATAATAAATGCCTTCCTAGAAAGCAGAGGCTCGGATGCTGCAAAATCTCTTGTCCCGTCAGACATTCTACAGCTGTTTCAGAGAAGTTGCATCGGCAACCGCGGCGGCTGAAGGAACCGGAATGCGTGCGCAGTGAGCAGCGTCCAGCTGGAGACACTGACAGTAACAGGTTGATGTAAACAGACACAGAAGAGACATTTGCTTTGTGTTGCTCTACCTTAGGAAAGCAATCTAACCGCACTTAGGTAGACTAAACATGGATTTAAGAAGAATAAGGGTTAACATATAGCTACAAGCTCAGATCTAAAGTCTACAGCTTGGAAGCTAACGGCTAAATTGAAAAACTCCTCTTGGAGTCTACAGGTTGAGCCCAGCTGAGGTTCTAAAGTAGATTCAACATAAAGTGAGTTATCGGCTGGCACTACGGAGAGCGTCTCACAGCCTCATTAGATAGGAGGCAGATGGAATCCCGATATTTATCATGTAGCATGTTGTCCTGTTAGCCTGCTAGTTAGCTTCCACTGAACCGCCTCCTTCATTCTGAATGTGTTTGGTAGGTTAGCATGTAAGCATCATAGCTATCGACAAGCTAACATCCAGGTCCTTACCTTTGGCTCAATGTCCCCAACCACGTAGAATTTAACGTCTTTGAAAAGTGCATCAGGAACCTTGATTTCCTCCTCAGACATGACTGTCCATGAACCGTGGGAGATTGCAAACCTGTGTGAAATGTGGAAAAGGAAGTATGTGTCTGACTGCTGCACACAGTGAAGCGCCAAATCACTGAGCGGCGCGCGCCTTGGACCGCAGCACTGTCTGAAGCCGGAGGGGGGGGGGCGGGAGAATCACGTGGGGTTAATATTCCTTTCCCTCGAGTTTCTCTCTCTTCCACGTACGCATTATCTTACACAATTTAGTTTTTAAGGAATGTAATTTAATAACTATTTGAATTCTGCCTTGAAAAGACTAGAAAAAGAGATTACACAGCCAAATCAACCCCATCAAATCCGACATGGTATTTTTCTCCAACCAGCATACAGCTAAACTCTACCAGTAGCTTTTTTGACCTTTGTAAGTATGAAATATGATATAAAAATATTTTGTAAACTGAATACCACTTTTATACATTTAGAATTATTTATATATGAATACAACTGAGCAGCAAACTTTATCTCAAAGAATTAAGACTTGTTTTTGTTGTTTTTTTAATAAATAGCAATAATATTTAATCCAATTTTATTGATCTCAGGAAAAGCTATGGATTTGATTGCAGACTAAAATTAATATTGCAATCTCAAAATAAGTTTTGTTTACTCCACTCCTAAATTTCAGCTCTAGGATGTTTGGGAGTTTTCTTGTAGGTACAGCTTGTTTCAATTCAATGAGTTCAATATCTGGCCTGAGTTGTAGCCTGAGTTCACCCAGGCTACAATTTTCCATTTGGTGGATTTATTGGTATGTTTTGGGACACTGTCCAGTTGCAGAATACAGCTTCAGCCACGCTTCCACCCCACAGAGCACCCTACCTCTGTACCTCTCTTCCTCACCGGCCTAGAATGTCTGTCTATAAGATGTTATGGAGCTGAAGAGATGCAAAGGCCTCAAAATCTTACAATGACGCCTTGAAGATAAAACATGTGGCCCTTCATTAAGGATAGTGAAGGGATATAGCGATGGGGGAGATGTGTTCCTCATCCTTATGTTCAAGATAACCTACAGTATCTATATGATTGTAAAAATGAACATTAGTCTCTAATTTTCACCTTAGTGAAACAAAAACTTATGCAAGTTTGGCCAGATGAAGACAGAATGTACCTGCAAAAGAAAGCAGCAAGAAAAAAAAAGCTACTCATTTCATCAGTACATTTAATCATATTACACGTGTAACCATAAAGAAATGTCTCATGTCACCAGGTGATGAGTCTGAGCATTAATGTAGCTGTCACATGGTTCATCTAATTAGTGCTGCCATGGCATGTTGTAAGATTGCTCAGAGGAGGGAGGGGGCAGGAAAGCAATGGGTGATGTGAATAAGGACCACGACCAAAAGTGTGTATAATAGCGAGAGGTGTGTCTAAAGTAATATCTACATTTTATAGAAACAGGGTCAACATGCAATCATCTCCACCATTATAATGTAGATGTCAAAAAGCATCTCTTTTTAATACCATCACTCAGTTGGCTAACTCTTTACACCAATAGATTGCTCTCCATGGTCAGTTAACCATGGTTCACCATTAAATTGTGTGTTAGCACCTGTGTGGGTGTGAGTGTGTATTTGACAGCCTGTTTGACATCTGGTAATTTAGGAGGTAATTAAGTACTGTAGGAATGAATGCTCTAAGAAATGAGATGAGAAACAACCTTCAGGATGAAAAAGGAGGCTATCATTTGGTCGCTGTAACAAATTGTAACAGAATATAGAGGAGGTACCGATGACAGCATCTCTCTATAATATGTTCAGCTATAACATCACCAAGAGACACACACACCCTGGCCAAAAAAAGGTCACCACCAAATAAAAGACCAAATAAAAAAGTTACACACTAATATTTTGCTGGACCCCTTTAACTTTGAGTATAGCACTCACTTGCTGGGGAATTTCTTCCATAAGCTTCTGCAATGTCACCAGATTTATTGCCATCCAGTGTTGAATTAACTTTTGTATTGATGATGGGAGAGTCTGACCAGCAGGAGCAACCTCAGATCTTAGCGCTGCCCCACAGAGTGCCTGGGGAATGATGGAAGCATCACTTCTTCTGCCTCTCTTCTTACCCTGATGCGCCCATCACTCTGGAAGGGGGTAAATCTGGACTCATCAGATTACATGACCTTCTTCCATCGCTTTAGAGTCGAATCTTTATGGTTTCTTTCAGATTAAAGGCATTTCCTCCAGTTTACCACCTTTCACTGATCAGTGGTTTTCTTATGGTTACTGCTTGTTCATTCTCAATCACTGAGTTCTCATCACATTGTGTGGAAATGCCATTACTTATCCCAGAGTTCTGCTGTTGTTTTCCTCAATTTCATGCCACTAAGTGTTTCTGTGATGACCGATCCCGATCATTCAGAATCTTTTTTTTCTGACCACATTTCTTCACTACACTGATGGTAAAATTTCAATATCATCAGGATATAATGGAATAACTTTATATTTGAGCAAATTATATTACAGTATATTAACTGAAAAAGCAATAATGACTTTAAATAGCCATAGTAAAGGGAATGAAGGCTGAAAATGCCTAATAGAAAACTTCCCCAGGGTTTTACAGACAATGGTAGTTACTGTCACTCAAATTCAATCAGAAGCATTCGATTAAAAAGATGAAACACCATGGATTAATTAGGGCATTTCAAATTATAATATACAGCTAAAATTATAATAGCCTTTGCTCAATAAATGGTGGAGTGTGGAGAAAGGAAATGTGATGAAAAGGGAAACATAAGATCAAGGTCATGTTATGGATAAAACTTCATGCTACAACAAAATTACTTCTTTGTTTTGTTCTTTTGGGCTGACGTTCATACATTCAGAAGCTTTCAGGAAAAATAAAAAATCCAAATTATGGCCAAATAAATAATTTAGTCTGTAATTTTCTAATACATTTGAGATGAAGTTTATGTTCTTGGCAGATATTATAAAACCAATAAATATCAGGAAACAGCTTAAATGATTAAATTATCTTAATCTACTATGCTTCAATTTGTGGAAGCCTGAACTTGATGATCTTCTTGAGCTGTTAAAAAATAAACCACATTTATTCATATTCATTGAAACAAAATGGGTAAGTCAAGCACACAGCTTGATTTGGACCTAATCTGGTACACAGTAATTGGTGTTCTGTTGATTCAGCAAAGGTTATAGTAGTGTCATGGATTTAGCAAAAGAGTTGCAGTTAGTTGATAGAGCATTTCACAATCCATTCCAACAGGAAGTGAAGATCATAGGTACAGATTGACATCTGCTAATTTCCTCTGAGAGGACAGCACACTCTTTGAGAAGGTACAAAGCCCACAAATTTGGCTGTACTTATGTAACAATGTCTTGAGGTTGCCCACACTCATTGGATCAACCAGAATTATGTTGTAGAGAGCAAGTGGTCCCAAAATTTTCTGTACCATGGCCCAATGAACAGAGGCTTCTGTGCATGGACCCACTTTCCAAAGCCACAAACAATGCTACAAATGTGGGAAGAAACATGTTAGAATATTTTTTTTATTTTTTTATTTACTATTCAAATAATTGATACACGCTTAATTGGTCTCTCTAAATTCTCCTTAGGTGTGCGTGCATGGTTGTTTGTCCTGTCTGTGTTGCCCTGCGAGAGACTGGCGACCTGTTCACGGTGTACCCCGCCTCTCACCAGGAACGTTAACTGGAGATAACCACCAGCAACCCTTCAGACCCCACAAGGGTTAATAGAAAATAGATAATTGTTACATTTGTTGAGCATAAGTACTGCCTCGTGGCTTCTGATTTTAATTGATTATGAGTTTATAGGATTTTTTGCAGGAGTGTCCTCCACAGCATAGCTGCTTGTTGGCTTCTGTCATCACCCCCAGTTACCTTCCCTCCTTAATATGGTCCGAGTGTCTTAACAACAGAAGTACTGAGAATCCTTGAAGTCATTTTTAGAATAAATGATCATTTATTTTGCTAAATTATTATTTTTAGGTAAATGCTAAAGTTGAGGGGTACAAGCAGGGCTCCTGACACAGATAAAAAAATGTGAAAAAGAAAAAAACTCAAAAAAGGGCACTTTTTAGAGTGCCCTTTTTTGAGGCTCAAGGATTTAGAGACAGACAGTGTGTCAGAGAGTATGGAATTCCAAATAGAGGAATCATGTGTTGAACCAGGCTGATGTGCCACTACATTTATTTGCACATATAAGTTTCCCATTTACAGAATGAAGGCACATTACAAAGGTGGCATAACGCAATCTGTCAGCAGCTCCAGCTGCACAGGTGTTACAGCAAAATCTGTGACAGATTTTGGTGTATCTATTCAGATATGCACTATTCATACACAACTCTTTCTTTAAAAAGAAAAAGTTAAACACTGAATGGAATCATTTTGTATTTAGGTGAGTTTTGGCGCTTTGTCAATAAAAAACTTTTGCTGCACATTTTCAAGGCAGGTAGGAATTTGTATATATTTACCCAAACTTTCACGCCACTTCAGACATAATACATATTGCTTTTCTTTTACTGCACTATTCTCTGAGTATCTGTTAAACACTGCATTTACGGTATAAACGTAATGCAGCAACAATCAATAAAAGTCTTCTACAGACACTTGAATTAAAATGGCAGTCTACTTAGACATCAGAGAACCTAAATTAAAGTCTTCCAACTGATTGTCAGGATTGATTTACTCAGCCAGTGACGCCACATGACACCTTGAATTGGTGCTTTTGGAGGTTTGCCCACTGTCACACATGCTTTAAAGCAGTCATGCTGTGAAAGTGACATGAGAGGGGTAGCATGAGGGGGAAATTTTGTTGTTGAGAAGGAGGGAAAACAACCCCCCTCTTCAGCATAAATGTTTCTCTTTCTGATACAGCCATAGTGGGACATAAAAGAAAGATTCCATTAAACATCACCTGTGAAAACAAGATAATGTTAGAAAAGCCCTATTTTCATTTTGCTCCATGTCCACCTCCCCATCCCATTTTTACTAACATGCGAGGTTATGTTTTCTGTTTATATTTTGGTGCCTCCATTAAATCCTTTGTGTTGAGTTTTTTCTTGTGTGTTGCACTCTGTACCTTTTGGTTCAGACCCTCACTTTTATGTTAACATTTTCCCCCTTGGGTTTAAATCCTTTTGTGTCTTGGTAGCTGGGGATACAGTACATAATTTCTTTGTGCCAGATTTGACCACTAATTAGTATTCATGCTAATTTGTATTTATGGGAGGCAACAGGGAGGTCCACACAATGCTAGCAGCTGCGCTCTATTTCACCCAAATTGGAATGTGCAAAGGAAAAGTGCCCATGTGTATGCATGATATTATACATCTGAACTTTATTGAACACTGCACTTTTCAAAATTTTTCCTGCCAGATCTTCCAGTTGTGAGAGGGGGTGGGTGATTTGACAACCGATGGGGAGGGTGGGGCACTCATGCCGTCCTTTTTAATATGTCACCCTGGGCGGTTGCCCATGTCGGCCATATCAGAAACCGCCACTGCAAGGCAGTTTGGTTTGACCTTTGAGACCAACATAAGAACTGCTGGACAAATAGCCATACAACTGGTACAAGTACAAGTCTGGTGTTGAATGTTCATAATGGAAATGTCACCAAGAATCTGAAATGACAAAATCTACACTTGTTACTACTCTTCCATATGGTCCCATTACATCACAGCAATCACAATATGTTCCAGACAGACAATATTTATTTTAGGGCATTCATGTAATGTTTGCATTTAAAAATATATATATAATTCTGATTTGTCGGTATCTAAAGGCTAAGTGTTACTATTTTTTTCAAGTGCTCGAGGTGCTCAACAGGCTGTGCTGTCCTGGACAGAGAGAGTCATCTCACCTGTCATAAAAATAACCACTGAGGGATTCACTGAAAGATATCACTTATGTCTAAACTGCAAACAAGGGACATGACAGCAAAGATCCCTTAAACCATGTTTTAAAGATGGCTTATTTCCATACACTTGAGGACTGTCAACTGATATAACTTAGACTTTTTTTTCATACGTCAGGGTATGGAAACACAACACTTTCCAAAATAAGCCTTTGTAGAAAAAAATTTAAGCAGCAAAGTACCAAATATTAGAAACAAAATAACCTGCAAAGGAAGTAGCACTAAAGACATCGGAAAGCTTTGGTACTGTTCCTGTTTACTGAGAAAAAGAAAAACAGATCCTGAACTAAATTAATTACAAAAAAGTCTAACATGTCTCATTTAAGTAAATCCAAACATATTGTGAGTCTAAAAGCGTATGATCAAACTTTGAAATATGATTGGATGCTCAACTGAACGTGGCTTCTCCACAGCGTGGCACGTATATAAACGCCAGAAGTCAATTTGGAATAAACGCGGTGAAATGAGAACGGAAGTGAGGTCAAAATAAAAGCCCACCTCGCATTTAAAAGGAAAATGCAACTCATGGTAGAACTGTAATGCAAATCTTCTTAAGTAACTAGTGTTGTTCTGTTGTGTATGCGTGAAGAATATATAGTGTCATGCCCGAAAGAGATGATTTAAGACAGAGACACTTTACTTTGAAATACAACACCAGAGCATTAAACCCTTTATGCTAGTGTGAGTTCTCCAGAGGCTAACGTGTAACTTAAGTTTCAGGGAAGCATGTACAGGAGGGCTGACACTATAAACGGAAAGCGGGACGGTTTGTGTTGAGTTGGAGTTACAGCCCGTCCGCTGGAAGCTGCTGGTTGGTTCCCTGGTCAGGTAAGAGAAGCCATATCTGATGCTGCGCCGAGCTCCGCAAAGAAATCAGGTCATTTAGATGAATATTCTGTATGAACAACGCTTCTTCCACCTGCCACGCAATATTTTCCCGTTTGAATTAAAGCAGCCTAGACTTCGGCTTAAGTCAGAAAGATAAATCTGCTACGTTATTGAAGAAGCCCGACTTCACCACATCTTATTTTTAGTTCACTTCGGCTAAAGTTCCCAGCTTAAAATCTGTACCAGTCTCAAAATAAAGAAATTTACAGAATGAACATATAAAAATAGTTTAGTGTGTATTTGCCAAAAAAAAAAAAAAAACAAAACAAAAAAGCCGAGTGCGGAAATGATAAGAAGATGAAGGCTAGGAGTGAGTCCAAGGAAACACCTGAGTCAGGAGGCGCATTCCTTACCAATCAGCCGAGACATGGCGGGGGAGAAACATAACTAAGCGGAGTCGGAGGAGTTTTCTTCCTAAACTGAGGAAAACGTTGTTTTCCCCAGGATAACGTTTTGAGATAAATAATATTCTTCTCTTCATTAATAAAATTTGACTCCATATAATTTAATTAATAGTCTGTGATCCTGCATGTTCAATAGATCTGCGGATGTTGTTTGTTTTTTAGGTTAATGTCTTTACCTTTCCACATAATCACTATTATGTCGGTACCAGTCACATGTTATAAAAACGGCGACTAAGGTATTGGGTGAAAGATAAATCGGCACACTCAGCTCCTTCAGACTAGCAACAGCAACTAGCAAATACCTGCTGGAACTGTGTATCTGCTAAGCTCATTACAACTACTCAGTGAAACGCTGTAAAAAATTTGTTAAACACTTGGAAGAGGAATGTTGTGATGACATACTGAAGGTGCAAAGAGCAAGAGCTTCTTAAAGTGACAGCGGCTGATTTCAAGGCGTTAAATTGCAAAGTGAAATTCCTTTAAGTCATGTTTAATATGCAGCATTTTTGTAAGAATAATATAATTATTTGTTTGTGTTATAAAATGTTACTATGTGCCTGGAATATTCACAATTCTACCACTTTAAATTGTGTGCAAATTATGCCCATCTGGTGCACCGCTGACTTTGCTGGGTGTCAAGTGATGCACACCCAGTCTTAAACCTGGGATATGTAACTCATAAAAATAACTTTTTGTAGCTTTTTATCATTAAAGGTCTTTGCATTATCATCTAAATTATATGATAATTTTAAGTAGTTTTAAGTAGTTTTAGTGTTCATTGTAATGTTCATATTTTGCTAAATATTAACATTTAACTAAGATTCCAGTTTATACCAACACTTTGAAATGCTGCTACATAATGAAATCAAATTATCAAGAAATGTCAACATGATCTACTTCTATGAGGAAAATCAAAATGTGTAAGGACTCTTTGCATAGGGTTTTCGCCAGTCCACCTGTTGCCCCACTGTGTTTTTGTGTTAAAAAATGTGAAGTTGACTGGAAATGTATGAAATGAAATATCAACAACAAAGAAAATACAACAGTGAACTAAATAAAACTAGTCCTTCTGTAGGATATGTATATATAAATCAGATGCCATTATCTTTTTAAATTTGGTGTGGAGGCAAGTAAAGTCTGGTGGTCCACCATACTTATAACATACTGGAAGAAACACTGTAGTTAAATATTGTTACTATTGGCATTGTTTTGCTTTTATTTTCCCTTCATATTCTTCATTATGTGAATAACTAAATAACTGACTAGCAAACTAATAAACTAACTGAACATTTAATGTGATTTGTTGATTTCCTTCTTATGTTGAACATAGTCCATTTCCTTTGTAAAGGAGTTTATAAAATTGCTGAAATGGTATAGACCAGGAGTGGGCAGCTTCAGGCCTCGAGAGCCGGTGTCCTGCAACTTTTAGATGTCTCCCTGGTCCAACACACTTCTATCAAACAGCTGAATCACCTCCTAAGAGCAGTCAGGTTCTCCAGAGTCCTGCTAAAGACCTCATTATTTGATTCAGGTGTGTTGAAGTAGAGACACGTCTAAAAGTTGCAGGACACCGGCTCTCGAGGCCTGGAGTTGCCCACCCCTGGTATAGACCAACTGCACATAAAAAGACACAAAGTCTAGAGCACAGGTGTCAAACTCCAGTCCTGGAGGGCCACTGCCCTGCAACTTTTAGATGTGACTCTGCTGCACCACACCTGAGTAGAATAATTAGGTCATTATCAGGACTCTGGAGAACTTATCTGCACAAGAAGGAGGTAATTAAGCCATTTCATTCCAGTGTTTGTACCGGCACATCTAAAAACTGCAGGACAGCGGCCCTTGAGGACTGGAGTTTGACACCCTTGGTCTAGAGGAAATGTATCTAATGGTTTATTTGTTTTTCCATAGAACCAGGATGATGACAGCGAGGTAGATTCAATGTATCTTTGTCCTCAGTCCTTGCACAGACCTTGTTGCTTTTGGAGGAAAATAGGCATCATGGTTTAATTGGGATACAATGTAACATTGGAAAGTTTTAGTGCAATTATACCAAGGACTTGGCAAACAGATGTGTTTGTGAGTTTTAGTGCTTAGATATTATGGCAGGCTGATTAAACAATAATATGATGTCTACTTTCTTCCAAAAGAGCTTTTGTGGGAAAAAGAACAGAATTGACACTGAATCATTCTGCTGGAGCACTACCTTTCCTTAGTCTCAAATTCTCATGTTTTTAATAAGCCACATTTAAACAAGCAACAAAGACAAGAAATTCAGCACAATAAATTCTTTAAGAAATTGTGGTTTTAAATTTTTTTTATGCAATATACAAAAAAAACACTCATGAAAATAAAAATGCACAGATGGTTTCAATGCACTGACAAAGCAACTTAGATAAGTATGTCATAAGTTGACTTTTTTTTTTAGAAGAAAAGTCAACTTATTTTGAAAGAAAATGCATCTCCAAAAGCCGAAATCAATTTTAGTTGATACACCATTTGCTGGGGCATCACTCATATTCCTTGGTGCTGAATGGCTGTGCTCTCAAGAGTGGAGATGAGGAAGATTGTAGATGTTAGCTTAGAAGTGCTAAGGCTGTTTTCACTGTTCGTATTAATGAAAATTTATTTTCACCATGGTTTAAGGCCTAGTGGAAAATGTATGTAGTACCTGAGTGTGTTCTGCTTTTATTGTAGAGGTCCCTAGTTCAAACAAAAGCATAAATGTTTTTAGGAGATTTTTTTTTGCCAGGTTTTGCTTGTATATTATTAATCTACTTAATAATAATTGATTATTATTCTGGTAGATTTTGTCCAAAAACAGTCACTAGTATGACACAATGGTTGACTTGGATATTTGTGTGGCGAGACTAAAATTTTGCAATTAATGAATAATTATTTTATGCTTAGTAGTTTAAAAAATATAGTAACATTTTCAAATTTGTCTGACTGTAGAGCGTTCACTAGTTCAGTTTTTGAGCTGCTTATGATCAGTCTTTCTGTATTTTATATACATGTAACCATTAGTCCATTAGTTACCATGGCTACCTAACACTTAAATGTTGTTATTAACCTTACCGTTTGCTGCATTCTAAAGATAAGTGTCCATTATATTATATTATCAAATTACTATTGTAACTAATATATTTAAGTGCATTTTTTTTTAACAATCAGAGCTTTTATTTTGAAACTGGAAATTGAACTGTGACTTATTTTGTTTTGAACATTAATTTGTCTGAACAATTTATTTTTGTCTTTTTTTTTGTCATTTCTGTTGTTCCTCTGATCAGTTCCCTGCAGTGTCTAATTCAACTGTTACCTCTGCTTTACTAATTCAACGGTTAGAAACTAAGACCAGCATCTATTATGAAAATCAAAACATAATTTTCTCTAATCATGTTTTGTATTGCCAGGGCATCACTATGGCATCGTGGATATTTCATATGTCTGTGATGGTGCTGTCTACCTTCATCAGCTGCAGCCAAAGCAAAAGGGACAAAGTCCTCTACTGTTCCGGTAAGAAACAATAATGCAATGGGCCCCTCCACCACCACTTCCTGTGAGATTTAACACACAAAAAAAGTTTTAAAATATATATATATTAACACCGAAAATGTAAGTACAAACATAAAACATTCACATTTCAGAGGCATTTTTAATTCAAATCCTGATGGCATATATTTACAAAGGTCTACAACTCCACACCTTGAGGACTGATGTCCTGCAAATTTAGATGCATCTGGGGTGCTGTGGTGGCTCAGGGGTTTAGCACAACCCACATATGGAGGCCTTAGTCCTCGACGTGGCTGTCGCAGGTTCAATTCCCAGCCTGGCGACCTTTGCCGCACGTTTTCCCCTTCTCTCAAGACCCTATTTCCTGTCAATTAAATATCAAGTAAAGGCCACTAGAGCCAATAAAACCTTAAAAAAATATTTTTTGATGCATCTCTGATACAACACATCTCAGTCAAATAATCAGGATGTTAGCAGGGCTAATACTGATGTGGTGATTTAGCCACTTGATTTAGGTGTGTTGAACCAGGGACACATCTAGAGTTTGCAGGACACCTGCATTGGAGGCCTGGACTGAGAAAGCTGTTATCCTGTAACTTTTAGACAAAGGCTGCCCAAATCCAGTCCTTGATGGGGACCATCCTGCAACGTGTAGATGGATCCGTTCCCCAACACAGCTGAATTAATTGAATGTCTCGGGCAGGCCTCTGGAACACATGTGTTGTGACTTTCTTATGTAACCTCCCTTGGTCTCTACAGCTTCCACTGTAGAAGCTGTAGAGCTTCTACAGTGCCTAGGTGACACCTAGTCACCTAGTTTGATTAAATGATTAAAAAAAACTCCCTAAAATATGATTTCACTGGATGCAAGGGGCCCAAGCCTCCACCAGCAGTCCTCAGAATTCTGGTGGGGGAAGCTGTGAGAGTGCCTGAAGGACCCGTTGCATGCAGTTACTCATCATACCACTAAGGGCCCCAAACCTATATCCCGATCAAAAATCCCAAAAACACATAAAATCATCATCACAATCATTCTGGTCAAAATTCACATAAAACTTTAAATAAATTCATAACATAACATTTTTATTTATACCCATCCCTGCTGAATTTTGACCAAAATGATTAAAGTGAAGAATTATCACCATAACGGGAAATAAACAAATTAATAAATAAATCACATGATTTGGCTGTCATGAATACACCAAGTCCAACTGAAACAGTATCCTTTACAAAGGATGAAGTGGCAAGAAAATGGCGTCTTATTTCCTGCCAGCTCCTGGAGGGAGACTGCATGGGTCAAAGTGATTCCTCCCACATATTTGATGCTGATGAACTGTACCAAAATGTTCAAAAACTAAATGAGTCTGAAAATATTATTATGCAAGACACACAAAAAGTAAAAAAAAAAGTGACAGTTTATTTTACACAAATGTCAAAGTTAATGACAAATTAATTCTTAGTGTCATGCTAGATAGTGGCTCGATGGCATGCTCGTTGACATGCTCGTTGAGGGATGTAGCCCTACAGTCACTGGTTAATGCTGGTGTTGTAATCTCTCACCAGGAGGCTACTGACATTGTATTTGTGGGATGTGGTGGTTCCAGAGTAAGACCGACCTCAATTTTAGATCTGAATATGGAGATCTATGGATGCCAGCTGTTGGTCCCCACCTTTGTAGTGGAAAAACCAACAAACCGATCTGCTTCTGGGCTCCAATGTCATCAGACGACTATTACACCTGTTAAAGAAAGACTCCTCCTACTGGGCAGCAGTTTCCACACCTCACAAAGGTCTCCCAGAACTCGAGGAGTTCCTGTCCCTTTTTTCTGGCCTGGACCGTTGGTCTGGTGAGAATGCCCCAGGCAAGGTTGGCACAGTGAGATGTAACACAGCTGTTACTTTGGAGACTGGCACTGAGTATCTTGTATGGGGCAAACTTCCCAAGGGCACAAAGTTATCACCTGGTTTGACTGTGATGTCTGAGCCCACGTCGTCACATTCGGCTCCCCGTGGCATTTTGGTGGCAAGAGCTGTGATACCACTCTGGGGAGATGGGTTAGTCCCTCTCAAGATTTTAAATGCTTCCAGTGGTCCTGTCACCAGACGTAAGAATGCTAGATTGGCTGATATATACACCTGTCTTGCTATGGAGGACCTAGATATACAAGATGTAACATGGTCATATCAGGCCACCTCTGTCAAACGCACTGATGTTCATTCTACAACAGAAAACAACGACAACATACAGGAAAGACTGAGAAGTGCTGGTCTAGGGGATCTGGACCTATAGTCTTGTGATGTGCCAGATGACTGGCAGAGAAAGCTGGCGGATCTAGTGGTCAGTTACGAGGATGTCTTCTCCCGCCATCTGTGGAGAGGCAAAATAATTTGTACACAGGATCCAGCTCACTGATGAGAGACCCATTCGGCTACCCTATCGCCGAGTGCCTCCTGCTGAGTACCAGAAGCTCCGTCAAGTCCTGAATGAGATGGAGGAAAAAGAAATGATACGGAAATCGACAAGTGAATTTGCCTCACCTCTGGTCCTTGTTTGGAAAAAGAACGGTGACTTACAGATCTGCACAGACTTCAGATGGCTCAACAGATGGACCCTGAAAGATGCTCATCCCCTACCACATCAGGCTGACTGCTTAGCTGCCTTGGGAGGAAACATGTTCTTTAGCACAATGGACCTCACGTCTGGCTTTTTCAACATGCCACTCCATGAAGAAGACCGTAAATACTCCGCCTTTACAACACCTATGGGGTTGTATGAATACAACAGACTTCCCCAAGGCCTATGTAACAGCCCAGCCAGCTTTATGAGGATGATGACCTCAATATTCGGTGACCAGAACTTTCTCAGCCTACAATGTTACCTCGATGATTTACTGGTGTTTGGACCATCTGAAGAGGTGGCTCTCGAGAGGTTGGAGATGGTGTTCAGTCGTCTCCGGTGCCATAACGTCAAACTGGCTCTGAAGAAATGTTGGCTGCTGAGAAGATCTGTAAAGTTTCTTGGTCACATAATTGACAAGTCTGGTGTTTCTACAGATCCTTCTAAAGTTGAGTCCATCAGCAACATGCTCACTACAGATCTCATGGAGCCAGATGGTATCACTCCATCCCATTGACGCATTCGATCATTTCTCGGCATGATCAACTACTACCAACATTTTATTCCGAACTATTCTGCGATTGCCAGACCACTGTTTGACCTACTGGCTGGTGCAAAACAGAAACACAAACCAAAGATGCCCATCAAGTGAAAACTCCAGTTCCGCAAACTAGCTCCAGCTGATTGGACAGACGAGCATCTCTCTGCATTTATGGAGCTTAAAGCAGCTTTGGTTAACTCAGTAATTCTGGCCCACCCAGACTTTAACCGCCCATTTGTCCTGTCTACCGATGCATCGCTAGACGGTTTAGGTGCAGTCTTCTCACAAGTTCAGGAGGGTGAAAGTGTTGCTCGTCCAATAGCATTCGCTAGCAAGTCTCTCACACGTGCTCTAAAAAAATATCCAGCCCACCGTCTTGAGTTTTTAGTACTGAAAAGGTCAGTGTGTGACAAATTTAGCCACTGGCTGAAAGGGCATGTATTTACAGTGTGGACAGACAACAACCCACTCACCCATATTCTCACAAAGCCACGTCAGTCTGGATGCCTGTGAACAGCGATGGGTGGCAAAGCTGGCTTCTTACATCTTTGATATTAAATATATCCCTGGCTCCAAAAATGTGGTGGCAGATGCCTTAAGTCGCCATCCCTTCGTCAAATCTGCTGTGGGAAGGAGGCTGCTGCAGAGCCCCTTATAGCCAGCTACTTAATGAGGCCCTCCCTGTTTCACCTGGTTCAGTACAGGAGGCTTTCAGACAGTCAAATGCCAAAGACCAGGACTCCAGTGTGTTGCATTTATCTGACAGCACAAAGTTTCAGTCACTCACAAAAGATGATGTACATGCTCTTCTTGAGACACACAGTGCATGGGAGTCTGCTGCTAGAGTATGAGCTGTTGACACCCTTCAAAATCTGCCCCAACTTATCTTCCCATCTCAAGATGTATCAACCTGTGTTTTCAGAAACTGTATTGAGAGAAAAACAGCATAACGATCCTGTGTTATCAAGAGTGTTATACTATGTGCATTGTGGCCGTCGTCCGTCAAGAAGAGAAAGATCAAATGAACAAGCAATGGTCTTAAAGTACCTAAAACACTAGGAGAAGTTTGCTGTGTCCAATGACATCCTCTTTAGACTGTCTAAAGACAAAGTTACCCGTAAGAGAAGCCACCAGTTCGTGGTCCCCGATTCTCTCAAGTCAGTTGTTCTCAAAGGGATCCACGACAATGCTGGTCATCAAGGACAGTTCAGAAGTTTGGCTATTGCTCGTCAGAGGTTCTTCTGGCCCCATATTGACTGTGATGTCAAAGAATACGTTCGCCAGTGTCCAAGATGTGTCATTGCAAAGTCCCCCGATCCAGATGGTCGAGCACCTCTTCAGAGCATAAAAACATCTGCACCACTGGAGATTTTGTGTATAGACTTTTGGACTGCAGAGGATTCTAACAACAGGTCCATCGATGTACTGGTTGTAACTGACCATTTTACACGGCTCGCTCAGGCCTTTCCTTGTCGTGATCAATCTGCAAAACAAGTGGCGAGGCAGCTTTGGGACAAGTACTTTTGCATCTACGGTTTCCCTGAGAGAATCCATTCTGACCAAGGCCCATCCTTTGAAAGTCAGCTCATCAGCGAACTGTTGAAAGTTGCTGGAGTGAGAAAATCCCATACGACCCCCTACCATCCAATGGGTAACGGCAGCATGGAACGCTTCAACAGAACGCTGGGAAACATAATAAGAGCACTTGCACCAGATGCAAAACAGAATTCGCCAAAACAACTGCAGATTGTTGTTTGACCTTCATGTACAACTGCACAGTCAACGAAACCACAGGCTATACACCTTTTTGTCTGATGTATGGGAGAGTGCCATGCCTCCCTGTTGATGTGCTTTTCAAGATGCTGAAATTGGTGGATATGACAAGTATGTACTGTCCCCGACTAAAGATCTTCAAGATGCTATGGCCATACCTCAAAATCATGCAAACAAGGAACAAGATCGACAGGCTGGTCTCTACAACCGCCAAACAAAAGGGAAATCTATTGGGGTCGGAGACCGTGTATTAGTATCAAACAAGTGTGAAAGAGGCAAATGCAAAACTGCTGACCGCTGGGAGTCTACAGTGTACACCGTTGTGGGCATGAACCCTACAACTCACGCATATCAAATAAAACACCCCACCACCGGTCAAGTTCGAGTTGATATTTGATATAGCCAATATTTTTCTTTCAGTCCTTTAACCTTGTGACCCAGTAGTGTTGACACGTCTTGAAAGGAAGAGGTAACTCATCAAGCCGATCAGGGATCACAGAGTCACAGCACCAGTGTAACCTCCCTTGGTATCTACAGCTTCCACTGTAACCTTCGCTGACTGCCTGTCACCTAGTTTGATTAAATGATTTAAAAAACTCCTTAGAATATGATTTCACTGGATGCAAGGAGTCCAAGCCTCCACCAGCAGTCCTCAGAATTCTGGTGGGGAAAGCTGTGAGAGTGCCTGAAGGACCCGTTGCATGCAGTTACTCATCATACCACTAGGTGGCCCCAAACATATATCCCGATCAAAAATCCCAAAAACACACAAAATCATCATCACAATCATTCTGGTCAAAATTCACACATAACCTTAAATAAATTCATAACATAAAATTTTTCTCACTGTTACATTTACACTTTTGTTGTTCAGTATATTTTGCATAATAAGTGACTAATTTACAATTATATGTTAAGCATAATTTACATGATGATTATTATTAATTTAATTTAACATGATTACATAGGTGAAGTGAAATATATTTAAGTGTGAGACATGATTTATTTGAATAGAGGAAGTCTTTTATTTTGAAGAATGCTTAACGGGATCTGGTTCTGTCTTTTGTCACTGTCTTGCTTCTGTTGATTTTGGTTGCTAGGTAACAAACAGCTGTTGCCGTTATCAGGTGTTGCTGTTTTCTCCTCAATAAAAACTGAACAGAAGTGTTCAGTAAAAAACATCCGAGCCTCTGTCTTGATTGAAGAAACGTTCACTTCATAACAACATGAGATGAACTGAATGACTGCTAATGAGAGAATTGCTTTCTTTGAGTGATGTACATTGGGGTGCATCTAAAAGTTATAGAAACGTAACTCTAAAGGATTGCACCTGGGCAGCCCTGTTTCCAGGTGTGGTTCTCCAACACACCTGGATTGAATAGCAGATTCTCTCACCAGATTCTTTATAATTGTTTTAAAAAAAACTTGACCTACTTGTAGCTCTGCCTAAACTATCCTTAGGAATTCAAAACAAGATATTGGTCCGAATAAGAAAGATTCTTTTTTTCATGTTAAATGCCACTAGCTAAAACTGTAATTCTATCTTCCTTTTCCCCCCCCAGCTTGTAAGGCGATTGTGGATGAGCTGAACTACTCAATCAGTCAAGTGGACCCAAAGATGACCATTAATGTAGGGAGCTTTAGACTCAACCCTGATGGGACCATGACAGACAAAAAGGTAGAGCATTTGTTGAATACTGTATATTTAAACCTCTTTGTTGTAACATGAATCTGACTTTTCATACACATTTAACACATTTCACTGCTCTCATCAAGACTTTGCAGAAGGTCCTAATTATGACTGGACACGAGGCTAAAATTATATTTTATTTATCCTGTAAATGATGTTCTTGAGAGCTTCTAAACGTGACAATGTTTAGGATCCTGAAGTGTTGAGATCAAGACTCTGCCATTTATACACAGAATTTCAAAAAGGTAAAGTATTTCTGAAAGTAAATTTTATTTTTGTGGTTGAGAACTCAAGAAGTTATTTTATTAATTCTTGACTAGTTATGTCTTTTAAAAAGAGTTATATATTATTTGGAATAGGGCTGGGTGATATGGCTGAAAAATGTATCAGGACAAGTTTGATGCGCTAGTTGGGCACCTAGCCCAGTTTCTTCTCTGCCAAGGCAACCACTGCACACCTGTCAGACCTGCACAGAGAGTGGTAATCACACTGCTAGCAACTGATTGAGCTGACTTTCTGTTGCATACAAAACAGATTGATGTGAACACAGTTTAGTGTCATGCAGTTTTCTGTGCAAATTGGTGTCACCAAATCCACAGTTGTAAAAATGTACCTTTTTTTGCTGATGTGTCCGGCAAACATCTGCTTTAAGTCCATGATCTTGGGGTTCAGGGCTGGTAACATAAACAAGTCCAGAGAAAGGAAGGTGGAACTTAAAATGACTTCTAATTTTAAGTTCCACACCAAAATACTTGCATGTTTTGATGTAGAAAAACAATTTTCATAACTTTTTACCTTCAATGCTTCAATACAGTGATTGTGAAGCCTAAATCTCACATGTTGTGTCTCTGTTACACACCATGAGACAAAATGGCGGCTTTGATTTAAAATGGCCGACTTCCTGTAGGAAGCTCGGCTGAAATATGTGGAATTTAGAGCCAAACGTGGCAAAGCAACAGTGTGACTTCTGACTTTGCCATGTTGCTATGGCAATGGCCACCAAAAGAAACTCTGTGTACTTTAAAGCAAATCAATCCAACTTGTTATCTGTCTTCTGACACAAGACCATCTTGATTAGCTCAAGAGGCCAGAGATTGAGCTTTCCAAGAAAAAAGTTACTTCCTGTTCTGAGAGGGCAGGGCTTGTATGATATTACTAGATGAGTCATTAAGCATCAAACCTGGATCACTCATACCGAGTTTGGTGCTACTTGGTCATTTTGTGTGAAAGTTGTAGCCTTTTGTTTGTTTTGACAAATATGCCAGGTTTGCTACAAAATGCTCAAAAACTCCCAATTTTGATAACTTTCAATCCTGCATCCCTTCACTGCATACTGACCAAAAATGAACGCAATAGCTCAAAATCCCTAGGAGTAGTTTGTTAAAGTTTGATGTGCATAAATGTAAAAAAAATTGCCAAAATTTGCCCTTTGTACATTTTAGGGTATACCCCAAAATAGTTTTTTTTCCTGATTGGGAGTGTTATACCTGCATATTGAGTTTCAGATCTCTATGACATATGGTCGTTTGTCCTATCTCACATCCACTTGCGATTCTATTAAAATCGTTTCCAGGGTTTCCGCGCTAAATTCGCTCAAATTAAGGCCAGTAAAAGGTAGTTCAACTCAACTGGGTTCCCTGGAAACACATGAGCTGGCTTCAAATGATCCACTGAAATACACTCCTGATTACTCCCCAACTCCACCAAAAAATTCTTAGGTCCCCTCTCCAAAACACAGAATAAAGAGCAAATATTATCGAAATCATAGGATTTGTTATTCATAAAAGGAAGATTAAACACAGTTAAAGACTTGCTGGTAAGTTAATTTGTTCCCATGTTATGGAGGGGAACAGATTATCTCTAAATCCGGCAGAACCAGAAGACTGGTCCCCACCAGCTAAAATATTTGGTTCCCCCTTCAGGAAGAATGCGATGAGTTTGATGTTTATCTTTTTTTGTGGTCCCTCCCCGCCTGGGGAGGTCGATCGTGAGCGGTTCCCGGCTGGGGAGGTTGTTTTTGGTCCATCCCCGGCTGGGCAGGTCGATCGTGAGCCGTCCCTGGCTGGGGACCTTCTTGGCGAGCCTCGTCCAGATGAAAATCAAACTTCCCCGGCAGAACCAGAAGAATGGTCCCCACCAACATTCGAAGGCTGGTCCTTGGAGGAACTCAAAGACTCGGCAGCATTCGAAGGCAGGTCCTCGGAAGCAATTGAAAATTGGAAAAATGCAGTCATCGAAGACTGGATCCAAGAAGAGAAAGGTGTCCCTGTCCGACGGAACGATTCCAGTCAGATTGAGTCCATATTTAACGTAAAGAAGGCAAAATTAGAGCATTGGTCCCGGACTGAACTTAAAGACTGGCTCTTTGATGACTGCCCTTTCCAGACCACTAGCCGAAGTAAGAAGAAGAAAGTTGAGTGTAAAAAAATCTAGTTTTGCTTCGAAAGAAGACTACCCATGACGAGGGCGCCATCCAAAGGACCGGCAGTATATGGGAACAACTTTTGTTCTGGTTGTTTTGTGGTGTGTGTTTCTTGTGTTTTTTATTTTTTGTGTTTTTTTTTTTGCGATTTTATTTTTTCTTTATATTGCCTGTATACTGGCTTATTTGTTAGGAACGTCATGGAGAGAAGCATGGGATGCTTAGGTTGAAACTTCAGTACAACTTTCCTGGTAAAACGTATTTACCAGTTGTAATAAAGTTTCCCATTTCAGTTCAGTGTTGTCAGGCTGTTCCCCACTGTTGGTCTTTTGTTGGGTTTTTGCTGCTGCTGTTAAACAGCTAAGGACGGCTTGAGAGACTAAAGTGTCTGTTTGGGAGGCTTCGTGCTCCCTTCGTGTGGTTTTCTTTTATTCTGGGTTGTTTGGTTTATTTTGGCTTGATTTGTTTGAGCTCTTTGTAAGTTTATTTTTGACCCTTAAGACTCTTGACTTTGC
The DNA here is from genome assembly GCA_902982915.1 of Phalloptychus januarius. Classification (NCBI taxonomy): domain Eukaryota; kingdom Metazoa; phylum Chordata; class Actinopteri; order Cyprinodontiformes; family Poeciliidae; genus Phalloptychus; species Phalloptychus januarius. Next base: position 72,692 of record CADWAE010000466.1, on the reverse strand, counting down.
TAGTATTTTCCGTTAGATTAATTTGGTTTACATTGTATTGTTTTGCACAAGCATTGTTTGTAATAAATCATTTTACATTTTACTTTTCACCTTATTCCTCTTTATTCCCCGGGCACATCTTTATGTTACACCCCCTGCACCCCTAGGCCACGAGGGGGTCGTAACATAAGTGGGGGCTCGTCCGGGATTCCATAGGATCCCCGTGCCCGAGGAAGAAAAAAAAAAAAAAAAGAGGAAAATTTTTCTTTCATTGTTCTGTGGGTTGACTGCATCCAACCATGGGAACGACAGTTACATTTAGTGTGGAGCGCTTCTTGGAGGACCCTTCCCTTGAGCTTCTGGAGGGCTACCGGAAGTGCGAGCTGTTGCAGATTGCAGAGCATTTTAAGCTGCCGGTCCCAAAGCAGGTCCTTAAACGCGACCTGAAGGCTCTGATAGTGGATGAGTTGGTGGAGGTGGGCATGATGAGGGAGTCTGATCTGCCTGTGGCTGTTGCCGCGCCAAGCCCAATGGCTTTGTCCAGGGAGGACCGGAAGGATGGTCCTCGGGTGGAGACGGCAGGAAGCGAACGGGGAAGGACACCTCGCACGCTCCCTCGCTACGATCCACTGTCCCCCGAGAGCTTAGAAGGACGAGATGCCAGCTCGTTTGAAGGTGCGGCTGGCACGTCTCCAGATGGAGGCTGAGGAAAAAGCTCAGGACAGGCGAGCTCAGTTGGAGCTCGAGATCAAGAAGCTGGAAATAGAGGCTGAGAAAGCCATCCAGCTGCGCAAACTGGAGCTGGAGGCCCAGACCTGGGCGCCCGCTGCCGCTGTCATGCCAGGTTCCACGTCCACTATGCCATTTGATCTTAGTAAATGCATCTGCGTTCAGAGAGTCCGAAGTGGACTCCTACTTTGCTGCATTTGAGCGCATTTCTGGTGCCCTACACTGGCCCAAGGAAACCTGGCCCCACTTGCTGCAGTGCAAGTTCTCGGGTAAAGCTCAAGAGGTGTTAGCCGCACTCCCTTTGAAAGACAGTCTGGATTATGATCGGGTTAAGGCTGCGGTCCTACAAGCCTACGAGTTGGTTCCAGAGGCGTACCGCCAAAGGTTCCGATAGCAAAAGAAAACGGCGGGACAAACATATGTTGAGTTTGCCAGAGAGAAAGGCATTCTCTTTGATAAGTGGTGTGCTGCATCAAAGGCCAACGGTTATGAGACCTTACGAGAGCTAGTTTTGCTAGAAGACTTGTAAGAAGTGCATTCCTGATCGGGTGGTGTTGTATTTGAATGAACAGAAGGTGACCACTCTTGCGTCTGCTGCTGTTCTTGCTGATGAATATGTACTTACCCATAAGTCGTCATTCATTGTTAATGAAAAACCACAGGTTAGCCCTGTGCCACAAGCCCAGTCGGTTGAAACCCCAGTTCCAAAAGAAAGCCGTGAATGTTTCTACTGTCACAAACCTGGACATGTCATCGCTGATTGTTTAGCTTTAAAACGAAAAACACAGCGAAATTTGCAGCAAACTAAAGGTGTTGGATTTGTGAAAATAGAATCTCGTAATAAGAGCACTGGTTGTGGTGACAAATTACCTGATACTTGTTTTGAACCATTCATTTTTGATGGCTTTGGCTCACTGACAGCTGATCCTTCTGATTTAAAGTCGGTACGTATTTTGAGAGACACTGGAGGCTCCCAGTCAATCATCCTCTCAAATGTTTTACCTTTCTCAACTGAGAGTGCTTGTGGATACAACTCTGTTCTGAGGGGGATAGAGATGGGTTACGCTCCAAGACCAGTCCACAGAGTTTACATAAAATCAAAACTTGTCACAGGATTTTTCCCAGTCGCTATCTGCCCTGACTTACCCATAGCTGGGGTGGCTAATGGGGAATGACATTGCGGGAGGTTTGGTGCACCCAAACCTGGAGGTGGTTGACAACCCTTTAAAGCAGATCACCCCAGGCCTTCCCGCAGACCCTGGGCTGTACCCAGCCTGTGTGGGTACCCGTGCACAGGCACACAAAGATCCTGGGATTTCCATTTCTGATTCCGTTTTGATGTCTCCATTTTCTAGTGAGGGTGAGGTGCGGTCCGAGAGTAACAGCATTTCGTTACCTCCGGATCTGGTGGAACTGGGGGAGCCTGGTCCACTCTGTGGGAAAGCTTCCATCCCCCTGACTAGACAACATTTGTCATCTGCTCAGCAAGCTGATGAAACATTACAAAGATGTTTCAAGAACGTGGTAAGTGCTGAACAAGCCAATAAAAGGAAACTAGGTGTCTTAAATTGTAGATGGGCTTCGTCACTTTCGGAAAGCTCAGATTGGAGTAAAGCTAAACAGTCATACCACCCCCGACCTGCACCCAAACCTAATGGTGTTTGTGCTCGAGTTGGAGTCAGAACTCCACTGAAAGTGGATGAGCTGAACAATGCTGGCAGACCGGGAACAAATGGTCCCATTTCTTCTAGTTCTTGTCGAACTTCTGTCAATGATAACACTGTGTTGCTAAATTGTCCTCCCACATCCAAAACCAAAAACGAGTTGCATACTCTTCCCCGCCACACGCCGGGACTAGATGCACCTGATTTGACCCGACCTTTCAAACTAGAGGTGGATGTCCGTGCTGCTGGGGCTGGTGCAGTGCTCATTCATGAAGACTTACAGGGGGTAGATCATCCCGTATGTTATTTCTCCCGAAAGTTTAGCAAACATCAACTAAACTACTCCACCATTGAAAAGGAAACCCTGGCTCTCGTGTTGGCTCTTCAGCACTTCCATGTTTACCTTGGGCCCAGTAGTTTGCCAATTGATGTGTTCATTGATCATAATCCATTAGTATTTCTGTCTCGCATGTACCACCACAACCAGCGCCTTACGCGGTGGACGTTGTTATTGCAAGAATACAATCTGAACATCCAACACATGAAAGGAACAGAAAATGTTCTCGCAGATGGCCTTTCCAGGATGTGAGTATGTTTGTTTGTTTTTTGTAACACTAAGTGTTGTACAAAACTGGGTTTTGTACTTTAAGAGGGGGAGTGTTACGGCCCCTGGCCGCTAGAGGCCGCCCTAGAGTGTGTGTTGTGCAGGGATCTGACGGGGAGCGACCTGATTGGCTGCCAGCTGACTGCACCCCCATTGGACCAGCCGAGGAAGTGTCACCAATCAGACTGTGACGAGGTCCACCTGCTCCCCATAAAAAGGCACCCGGACCATTCCTCCGTGGGAACGGCTGGTAGCAGGAGGTGTTGTCAGGCTGTTCCCCACCGTTGGCCTGTTGTTGGGTTTTTGCTGCTGCTGTTAAACAGCTAAGGACGGCTTGAGAGACTAAAGAGTCTGTTTGGGAGGCTTCGTGCTCCCTTCGTGTGGTTTTCTTTTATTCTGGGTTGTTTGGTTTATTTTGGCTTGATTTGTTGGAGCTCTTTGTAAGTTTATTTTTGACCCTTAAGACTCTTGACTTTGCTAGTATTTTCCGTTAGATTAATTTGGGTTACATTGTATTGTTTTGCGCAAGCATTGTTTGTAATAAATCATTTTACATTTTACTTTTCACCTTATTTCTCTTTATTCCCCGGGCACATCTTTATGTTACACCCCCTGCGCCCCTAGGCCACGAGGGGGTCGTAACATCTTGATAGACATAGTCCAAGATTACTGCAGCCCAGATGTAATAAAGAACCCTACAGCAAGTCCTTTATGTCTGAGACTATCAGAGTGTATAATACATACATAGTCTCTAGAACTGTGTGTTTTAAATGAACGAACGATATGAATGTGTTCTTAAGAACATCGCTGCTCAGTGTTATTTATTATTGTGGTATGTTTATTCTTATTACTTCATTTATTTATTTACTTTAATTTTTATTGGGTACTATGCTGGACAAACAAAATTTTCCCCCTTTAGGGGATCTCATCTCAAAGCTGCAGATCTCACTTTGAAGAGACAGTCAAAACTTAGACAATATCTTTACCATTTCAAATTTCTCCCTTTTACTGCTTAAACATTGACAAGTGTAAACATTTCTCATTTTTATACATGAAACATTTCTTACTATTCTATACCAATAGTTTATACCTATCTCTGGTAACTCCCTAAGCAGTTTGGAACAACTTGATTTCTCCCAGACCTGTCTAGATAAGTTTTTCCTTAGCCTTCAGCCAATGATGTCAAAGATGAGCTCCTCCTCAGCTCAGAGATGGCACTACCCTCCACCTGTTGCATTGTTTGGCCATTCAAATGTCTCTTAGCCACAGAAACAGTCAAACCTTGATCCCATGCCCTCTGCTCTCTTCTTTTCAGCAGCTTTTGACCTAGAGTGAATTGGAGAGGATGGGATGTCACAGTGTAGATGCCATCAGTGTGGAGGATTTTCAGGTTTTAAGTCTGCTCTTTGGCCTCCTCACAGTAGGACTTCCTGGGGGCATGGAGCCGCTCTGTGGCACAAAAGTAAAACCTGCCTTCCGTAACAATGGCACATTTAAGGCATCCAAAGACATTGAACTTATATGGAGCAGGGAGTTGATCTCATAGTTACCAGTGGGAAGTCATGCATTGTGAATGAGAAAATGCACAATGGCAGGCTGAGGCAGTGACACATAATATTAGGGCGTAGACAGTTGGAATTTGACATGCAGTGTTGCTATTTGTTATGTATCTTCAAACACAGGCTAATAATGTTACTTATTTTGTATTTTAACTTTTGTGTGCTATTTTGAAATGACCAGCTGTCCAATCAACTTTCTTGCTAAGTTTTCCTAATTTTGACCTGATGTCTACATCAGGTCAAAATTAGGAAAGTGTGTCCGGATTCGACTGTGATGTCGGAAATCGTGCATGACTAATAGTTGTCCTATGGACAGATTCCTTTTCTGTGGTGTGGATCTCTGCATTTGGTCCAGAGTCACTATGGGCCTCTTGGCTGCATCTCTTCTCAGAGCTCTCCTTGTTCAACCATGGAAATCTTTTTACAGTCTAAGTCTGCTTTAAATGTCTCCACAACTTTCTCCCAGACCTGTCTGCGGTGTTCCTTTGGACCTCATGATGCTGTTTGGTCCCCAATATTCTCTGAACCTCTGAGGTGTCACAGAGCATCTGGATTTCTACTGAGATTAGATTACACACAGGTCTGTTCAGTCATTAGCAGACGTCAGGAAACTTCTGAAGGAGACTAGTTGCACTCAGAGAAAAGGGGGGTGAATACTTTTGCACACCATAATTTTCAGTTTTTTATTTGTAAGAAAATGTTTTCAATCAAGTCTATTTTTATTTGTACTTCTCAGTTGTATTTCAGTTTTTGTTGGTCTCACACATAAAATTCCAAATAAATATATTCATGTTTGTAGTTGTAATGTAACAAAATATGGAAACATTTAAGGGGTATGAATAGTTTTGCAAGCCACTTTGTATACCCATTGCCAATAATTTATTAATTGATTTTCCACCAGTCTAATTAAAACCAGGTGCTCATCTGTTTCTCATCCTCTCAGACTGCTGTCACTGTGGTACAATAGGCCACGATTTAATGCTCTTCTATAATAGATAGTGCTGTGAAAGTCTTTGCCCCCTTAAATATTTATTCTGTTCTTGCTTTTTTGACACACTTAAAGATCAAAAATGTTATTACTGACTAAAGATAACTTGAGTATTAATTTTAAATATACTAAAAATATATATTTTTTATTAATCTCCAGACTAGTTTTTATGACTACATTATTATTATTATTATTATTATTATTATTAATTTATGAGGCTTCATTGGCCCATAAGAGCAGGACAATGAAACTGAAAGGTTCCTGCCCACAGTGGCTCAGTAATGGCTCCCTGTCCAATGGGAAATGAATGGAGGATGGCATCCCTGAGAAGCCTATTCTCTGGCCAAACCGGTCACACCCTGCCCCATTCTTCAAACAACGCTGTGACTGACAGCTCCCTTTCACTGGACTTTGGCTGCTGAGGAAGGGCATTAATTCCAATCCATTTTGTAACATGGCTTGATAATGACTGAGACCTAAGCCAGGGGTTGAGATGGACATACGTGCTTCTATTGTCCAGTGTAGGAAGAGGGGTCCTTTTTTGTCTTTGTGTCGCTCAGCTTGGATGAGCCTGTAGAATTGTTGACATTTCAAACATCAAATGTGTAATAAGAAATGTCATGTGCCATGGCAGAAAAGAATTACTAAAATAATTGTTTATTTGTGTTAAATGATATGAAGAGATACGGAGCTGTTTTATTGAACAGCGACTGTGTTGCCTTTTATGTTACATTAATAATGCAGCTGTATAGATTTTAGAAATTTTGAAGAGCAAGAAGCAGGCCGTCATCACATATAGTAATAATCAAAAGTTTAGAACACCATGGAGTTCTTGAATATAAAGATTCTTGGACCTAGTCGAGGGGCTGGTTAGAAGTCTAGCACCTGGGATGTTCTGTTAGCAGGAATATGAAAGGAAAACATTCAACAGGGTGAAATTTTTATCAAGGACTATGTTTTTAAACGTGACAGTGTTGAACTGTTTTTTTAAAAAATTAACTAGCTCTTAAAGGAAAATTTGTGATCAAAGAAAATGCATACTTATTGTTTTATATTCCTGATGTAAATTGATAAATACACCATCCTAAGCATACAATAACAATACAGATATAAAGAATATAGATACAGATACATGGAAAAAAGACCCTCTAGTTTTGTTTTTGTTGTCTTTTACATAATTTGGGCATATATCCACATGAGTCATATTTAATATAGATTTAAACAATACTGAGAGGTCCAGGTAGCCTAAATAAACAAAAAACAAAGAAAGCATCTTTTGAAATTTTCTGTACAATGTAGTAAAAAAAAACAATAATGTAATATTCAGAAAAGAAACAAAATAACTGAAATTAGTTATTTATGAATATTGTTACAGAATGCAGAGACTCTTCCCATTTTGACTACTTCCAACAATATCCCCCTCACCCCTTCTACTTCACTCCCACCCCCACAACCTTCCTCCTTTGATCACCAGAGGATGGAAAGGGGGTGAAAAGACACAACAAGAAGCAATATGGGGACTAAGGAGATGAGTTATCTACCCTGCACTTGGCTACTGGTGAGCTCTCCTGGCTCCATCTTCTCCCCCCCCGCCCCCCCCCTATTTTTTTAACCTGGTTGGAGGTGTAAACCTCTACCCCCTCTTCCTCTCCATTTTCTATGCCCCGTTCTTGCCCCCTCACCTCCTGGGCATTAGTCTTTCACCCTGTATACTTCCGGGGATGCTTAGATTGGGCCACCTCACCTATATTGACCTGTCTAGACACTACTTTTGTTCCAAGACAGCAGCAGAGGAAGGGGACAGTGATGGAGAGGTGGGAAGGCAGGTTAAAAGTCAGAGTTGCCGGGTGACGTTTGTTACCATGCAACTAATAAAACAGAGCGGAAGCAAAAGGTCACACCGATGACCTTCCCAAAGCCCTGGGGTGTCGCACTGCTGACTCAGGGTCAGCTCAGACCCTAACAACAAACTTCAATATGGCTGCTTTTGTTCTTCAACATAAGCCAAACCTTTGTAATGTAGCTTGAGTTCATCTAAGCACCATGTTTTTCTAAACATAGTTATTTTTTCCCCCAGTATATTTTCATTTTGTGTCATATCTTTCATACATTTAAGTAAAATCTGGAACCAGTAAAAATCTCAGACTGCAAGGTGCTGGGTTGAGTTGAGTTGATTTTGACGTTATTGAACATAGTGTAAAAGAAGAATACAATTTAATACAAAAAATAAATAAAACAAAATCAGTCCTGGATGCAGTTGGCCTGGGTTTGCTGTCTTTTTTTTTCTCTCTCTCTCTCTCTCTCTCTCTATCTTCCCTTCTGTCCATTTAATATTAAATAAAGGCCACTAGAGCTAAAGGGAAGGAAAATAGTTTTGCATTTTTCTTAACTGAAATATTTGTAGGATGAGTGTGGTTACTGCATTGTAAAATCTATTGAGTTTATTTAGCACCATTTCACAACACACTATTTCCTGGTAATTTACAAAAAAGTCATTTCAGTTCAGTAACATATTTAAATTGATCATAGGTATCAAAAAGTACATTAAGTTCAGTTTAATGTTCAAATTTGTTTAAAAAGAATGACACAAAGCAGAATGCACAGAGTCATTGTCAGTTCAACAGTTTGCAACAGTCAATACCAATAGGATTATAAATCTTACTGAACAAGGTCAGGCCTGGCTATATCCAGGAAACAACACTGCATCCTGATGCCAGCTAGCTCTTAAGCTCTCAATGTAATCCTCTATTTTTATTATTTATTTATAATTTTGTTGCTAGGTCCTGCTTGCTCGCTCAGAAACGCACCTCAGTGAGCTTCTGGAAGGGGTGTGCGACAGCATGAGCGACTATGCCCTCTACATTGATCCGGACACTCAGCACAAGCAGTACAGGAGATTTGCTCCAAGAGTCAGTGGACCCTCGGATGACTTCCCAGACTTTAAAAACTTCAAGTTTGATGGACCCGATACATCCAATAACCTGAAATTTGCTGTAAGTTCACAATAGCATTACTGAACTGTTGAATGCAATATAATTGGCATGCGTGACTGTTCTATTTGCGTAGAATGGACTCACTGCTGAGCAGATGCTGTTTCATATGTTGACTAAAATATTTAAACAGCTGCAACATGTCTCAATTAAAGTTGATGGTTATATTAGGAGTTTTACTAAGTTTTAAGCTGGTGCTTGATAATGTTAGAAAATCATCTGCTATTCTTTTGTCTAGAACATTTTGATTGATGTTTGCAGTTAAATTTGGTGTAAATTTACACAAATTTAAGAAATTATAGTAAATTTCAAGTTTGAAGGTTCTAACCAATAAAAGAGCATTTTGAGAATTTGTAGATGTCACCTTTTTCAAAATCTGGCCTTAACTTCTACATTATGATCAGAAAGTATTGATGGAATTTAGACTAATAGCCATGCTATCAGCCCCCTACCATCTCCTACAGACCTGTACCATCTTCTAATGTCCCACAGTCCTCTATTATTTCTTATATTGAAGAAGACAATAGGGGACTGTAGGAGACGGTCCCCTACCATCTCCTACAATAGGGGACATACTGTAGGTACTGTCTCCTACTGTATCCAATAGTCTCCTACCATCTCCTATTGGCCTCTGCAGTCCCCTAATGTCCCACATACCCCTCCTGTCCTCTAAATATTTCCCCATTTTTAGTAAGAATCTGCTCTGTTGCTCATGTTTCATATCTTTGTGGTTTTAATGATATAGTTCCAGTTAAAAGTATCCAAAGGAATACGTTTATTTTTAACGTTTATTTTTTTATTTAAAAGTTGTATCTTTGGAGAATGGAGCTTTCTAACAGCATGAGTGTGTAAATAATTCCAATGCACTCAGCAGCTCCCATGACCCATTGGATAACATGCAAAGGTTTTGCAGTTGAGGTGTTAACATAGTGGTGCAAAGATTATTGGGATTGGAGTTTTTAACATTTCTTATTTAATTATTTTTAGTGAAGTTAGCATCAAGCACAGAAAACCTGAGGAAATTAGATCATCATGCCTTCTATTTACTATGGCAACCGTCTGTTTCAATTAGCCTAAAAGATTCTGCTGTTACCTAGAAAAAACGCTGAGCCAGCATACACAGTTTGGATCTGTGTACTGGGAACACAGATCCAGTACTGTGTTCCCATGGTCCTGGTGACTGACCACATCTTTACCAAATGCTAAAACTGCTGAACAGATTGGCAAACAGATGGGGAACATGGGTGCCACCCTGCACTGTCATACTCTTCATTGTGCATAAAGGCATGTTAAACTGGGGGTGTGTGTGTTTGCATGGCTGAGCTAACTCAGCCCAGTGTCTCCCTCAGACTTAGACATATCTCCCCACTGTGTCTGTTTTTCTTGGCAGTGTGAGACACTGGTGGAGGAGCTGGAGGACGACATCATCTCTTTGCTCGGTCGGGATGAAGGAGATGTGCAAAAGAAGTTATGCAGCCGAGTCTCAGGTAGTTCATCTGTTCTTTATTCCTGCCACTGTTCTCCTCTTGCTCTTTAGGTGAAGTAGAACCTGTTTGGAACAGCGCTACAGATGGTCGATTTAATGTCATGACAAAATAACACCAGGAGCATCAGTATTTTCTTTATGCTTTTCTTTAATGAAATGACAGCTGTTATGGACCAGTGGGGGCCTCTAAAAGTACAGAGAATAAATAACAGGAAACAAACAACATGAAAAACAGAATCAACTCTATAAAAACGATCACTCCAAAAGTAAAATCTTTTAAGTTGCAAAAAAATATAAAATAACTGTTTTCCTGAATTTGTATTTGTGAAGTCAGGCAAAGTGAACCAATCAGAAAAGAACTGTTGTTGTTAGACTTTTTCAGTAACTGGATATGACGGCCTTTACATGATGAGTTTGGACCAGTTCTTTCCAGGGTTTAATTATCACACAACTCCAGTAATTTTTATATTGGAGCATGAGTTAGAATTTGTTGTGGAATCTTGCTTATCCACACAGGGTCAAAATTATACATTCAGGCATGGTCGTCCCACCATGGCGGATGTGGGTGCAGTTTCTCTGGAGCTGCTGTGCCTGCATCCTTTCCCACTTCAGACTGCAGTAGCTACTTGAAACACGATAACAACTTAGAGTGAGACTAGCTGGTGATTGACTGCTGCCTCTAATCGTGTTTATGATGTTTCATTGCAAATATTTGAAAAACGTTGTCGACCTTGTGCTAATGTCTAAAGAACACAATTTTGTAATTATGGTGTCTCCATTAAATAACAAAATTAAAATCACATGTGAATAAGCTTGTTCAAATAACCAGTCAAACCACTTCAGCAAATTCAAAAACACAACATTAACGAAGCACAATTACAACTTACAAAAACGCTACAAAATTAACAAAACAGAAACGGTATGTCCCAGTTGGAGAGCTGAGAAATCCATGATTGGACGACAGTGCTTTTGAGTTATCGCTTGAGTGGTTCGGCTCGTTATTGCGATTCGATATAGAGTCCACCATATTGAAAGTGGCTTATCTGCCAGCAAGCTAATACAAGTAAATGGACCGAACTTTGTAAAGTGCCGTTCTGCAAAGTATTTTAAGTTAACGAATGTCACTGACACAATCTCTCAGACTTTATTATATGTAGGAATAAAAAAGAAAACTCTAAGGACAACGTTTCAAACTTTTTGATGTGAACTTTAGCTACATATTTTTACTTTTAAAAATATTTATTACAGTGTAATATGTCAACTGTGTTATAGACAGAAGTGTCAACTAAATCTAACAGATTAAATTATTTTTAATTTGTTTATATAAACTGTCATAATACCCTAATACTTCAAACTGAGACATTTCACTTAAAATACACAAAAAGTGAAAGAAAAAAAGTGCACAGTACATTACAAATTTATGTATATTATACTGGCAACATAGGGCACAGGATGTCTGCTGGTCAAGCTGGGAGCAGTTCGGTGTTTGGTGCCTTCTGAGACATCTGGCTAGCCACAGGTTAAAGCGAATGATAAAAATTATCTTAGGGAGCACGAGCAATCATTTCTTGTATGGGGGTTCCACACAAATCCCCATAAAAAGTAGTTTATGATGGATGTGATTATTTTATTACCATTTCAAATTAACTTTTTTCTTTTTTTAATCAATAAAACATAAAAAGAATGCAGTGTGCATATGCAGTCCCTTTAACTCTCACAGCCTTACCATAAATTTCAGTGCAGCAGTTTGTTTTTTAAACTCAACTTAGCTTGAGATTGAGTGGTCAACAAGCTAAGTTGGCCTTAGCTTTGTTTAACATAGCGTAGCATAGCATAATGTAACATAGTATAACGTAGCATAGCATAATGTAACATAGCATAATGTAGCATAGCATAACGTAACATAGCATAACGTTACATTATGCTATGTAACGCAATATGTACCGTAGCATAGCTACTTGCTTAATGTAGAGAAGTGTACCAAATTGATTTATACGAGGGTAAACTGACATATATGCAAGGAGCATTATTAATCAAAGTAATAAACATGAAAGCTTCCTGAGGAGGAGCTGCAGACCTCTTCAGCTCTTGTGGCAGATTCTAACCAAAAGGCAAATTATAATTATATTTTTGGCCTACATGTGCTACTTATGGCAGAAAACCAACTGACAGATTGATAGGTGTTTCTTTTTCCCTCTTTCTGTGCAGATTACTGTGAAGACGACAGTCAGCCAAATGACGAGCTGTAGTGATCGAAATCACTACTGCCTTGGTCTTGGAGTGAGCAACTTTTTCAATGATCATTTTGAAACTCTAAAAATCACTGTAACAATTAACTTTTGTAAACAAATAAAATATAAAATGTTGAGAGAACACTATTTGTTTACATTTTTTCTCTCCTTGTGCACATAGTTCTGTGTTTCCACTGTGGGAACCTTTTCAAGAACAAGAGAACTTCTAGATTTTTCTCGCTTCTGCAAAGTAGTTGGAGATCTACAAGATAAATTGTCAAGTTACAGGGAGGCTTTTTGGATGGATAAAACTTTCTCTAAATATCCCCAGCATTAGATTGACTTCATTTTTTTTCCATCTCATTCTGTTACTGTGGGTGGAAATCAGTTTCCCCAGACAAGAGGGGCAGTGCAGTGGAGAAGAACACACTCTGATTGAGGGACTGTCATCTAATACTTGTGCTGGACTGAACATCAGTATAGAGCAGGACTGATCTGGTGACCATTTTTTCAAACGTACTTAATATATTTTACAGGATGTGAACCAAGTGAAGCTAAAACTGCCACTTGCGGAGTGTTATTTAGTAGAGTAGATTGACAAACAGAGCTTTTTTTACATTTTATTTTAAATACAAAATGTAAATAGTTTTGGATTAATCACTGAGTATGTTGTTCTTTCAGCAAATTGTCTTTATTGAGTATTAACCCTAAGTACAACTTAGAGATTCATTGAGGGTGAGCAAAATTCAATGTCCCTTTCTTCACATTAACCATAAAAAGACCTATTAGTTATTGTTGTTGTACTTCCACCAAAGCACAGGTGTCAAACTCCAGTCCTTAAGGGCCGGTGTCCTGCAACTCTTAGATGTGGCTCTGCTGCACCACACCTGAATAGAATAATTAGGTCATTGGCAAGGCTCTGGAGAACCAAAGGTAATTAAGCCATTTCATTACAGTGTTTTATGGCTGTCGGACATCTAAAAACTGCAGGACAGCGGCCCTTGAGGACTGGAGTTTGATACCCCTGATTTACAGTGTCCCTGAAACGTGCCTTCAAGTAACTTTTTTGTTAACTAGACTGAAACAATGGCATTGTCCTTTGTCTAATTAATGTGAGATTGTGGGTGAAAAGTGAAAGGAAAGGTGAAACAACATCCATAAAGATGTCTAAATGTGGTTTAAAGGTGGCTGGAGTTGGTCAAATAAGATAATGCTTATATGCCAAAAAATTTTTTAACATACCACCATCTTCAGAAACATTGGAAACCTCTGAGCTGCTCCACCTTTCTGTTCCCTCCCACTGCTCTGGGTTAAAAACAACATGATGTCAAATCCCAGATGCACCAGGCTTCTGGCAGAGCACTGTTAAGATGTTACTGCAGAAAGATAATTATATTCTAACACTGAACATCAGCTTTGAAACAAAGCAAAAGCAAATATAGTCATGCAGTCATGTATTGTTGAATCGCCACTGTTTTTTCATAAAATTTAGTCACTGAATTTCAGCATTAAATTGTTTTCTAACAAGATTAAAAACATATTTGTCCTGGAGATTAGCATATATAAGTCTCCTCTTTTGGTGGTGGCAGGCGGAGGTTTAGGGGGTAGCGGGTGCAGGCCAGCTGCAGCAGGCTTTGATCAGTGTATTGCAGCAACATCCAGGCTTGGCCTGGCCATCGAAGACCTGGGTGTGAAATTGGTCTGATGTCATCTCCCTTTCTTCACCGCCACCAGCTTTTAGTAGCTGTAATTATATTTCCGCCACAAAGCCCCTGTCCTCTTCATTCCATATTCCAAGTTTGACTAGGAAGCGTTTAGAGAACTATGGGCAAATTTCTCAGTGGGGGAGGGGGACTGGATGGGCAATCTTTTGTTTGACTGAGACACAGGAGACATCAGTACTTTGTGATATGTACTTTTCTTTTCTCTACTCGTCTGCCCTTTTCCTCTGCCTGTTGGAGAGGTGAAGTTTATGACAGGAAGATGTCTGAACCTTAGGTAAATCAAATAGTGTTATGTTTTTTCATTTGTATTTAACCAGGGAAGAGAGAAATGTCTGAAATGTTTCCATACTGAGGAAATAAGAGGTACCTTAGATATATGTCAACAGACGCAGGGTCATGAATGAGCTTTGGAGCAATGATTAACAAACTTCATTTCTATTTTTTTATCATTTCAAAATGAACTTTACAAAGGATGGTTAAATGCTTTGGTAGTGAGAATATTAGGTTCCATTTTTTCAAATTTTGATGATAAAATGTTAAGTTATTCTACTTATTAAGTGTTTTATACTGCAGCAGACTGGCGACCTGTCCAAGGTTTTTCCCGCCTCTCGCCCGGAACGTTAGCTGGAGATAGGCACCAGCAACCCTCCAGACCCCACTAAGGGAAAAGGGTGTTTAGAAAATGGATGGATGGATGAAGTGTTTTATAGTTCTTTGAAATTAGGATTTCTGTGAATTTAATGCAAGTAAAAGCGACAAAAATTCAAATAACAACCACTGAATCTGGCAATAGCTTTGTAACTTAGGATATTAAAGGACAAATATTGCTTACAGACAAATATGTAGAAAATAAAATAAAACATTCAGTATAATTCATACACATTAATATTTGAAAAATACTTTGTTTCATTGCTTAAACCTACCTATGCAAAATATTTTATTTATATTTCACTAAGCAATACATATTAATTCCATTAATTCCACACAGATGTGTTTATGTGCCTTTATTCCTCTTATTTATGATGTTATTCTGCTTACATAAATGCTTCTTATTTATGATGTTATGTCTAGTGAAAACACTAGACATTAATTACATTAGACCAAGGAAAAAAAAATACATACAAATGTGAGTTTAACGAAAAGTATGTTGAAACACCTGCGACAGACCGGCGACCTGTCCAGGGTGACCCCGCCTCTTGCCCGGAAGGTTAGCTGGAGATAGGCACCATCACCTCCTGACCCCACTAAGGGACAAAGGAGTATAGAAAATGGATGGATGGATGTTGAAACATGTATTTTCATCATATCCATTTATGAGGAGTACCTTAAAAGCATGTTACCTCACCATTTGCCACTTATAGGCTTTGCAAGGGTTTTAGTACTTTGTAAACACATTTTGGATGAGATTTTACTTAAGTGACTTAAAATAGAAAATATTAAATACAGTACAGAAGATTTGTTTTTTATTAATTTACTTTGATTTTCTAAAACTCCAGCAGTTTTGGGGTGCTGTGGTGGCACAACCCTTAGTCCTCGACCCAGATGTCTCAGGTTCGATTCCTAGCCTGATGACCTTTGCTACATGTCTTCCTGATCTCTCATTACCTACTTTCCTGTACAACTAATCTCAAATAAAAGCCGCCTAAACCAAAAACAAAACAATAATAATTTTAAAAATCCACTTGCTTTTCACTCAAATGCTTAAATTCTTTCTAGGCAAAGAACATAGAGAGCAACTGATCCACATTCATCTCTAGAAATATCTTTGTGTTATTTCTAAAATAAGATCATTTGAATTTTCATAATACACAACTTGTTTATGGCTGAAGATATAAAACGTTTTTTTTTAATTATGATTTTGTGGCCTGAAACAAAACTGTGATTGCACAAAGAAATTTGGACTCCACTGCAGGAAGTCCTTTCTTTGGGCTGACATTCACTAAAGAACAACCGGTTTGAATAGATGCAACACCGTTTGACACTGAAAGCTTTTTGTTTCCTTTTTTAACATATCCAGACTCTGATGGTCAGACCCTGCAATTTACCTCATATTAATTCTGTTTATTTTTATGGCAACAATTCAAATAATAGAAAGAAACACGGACATAACCTGGAAGTGTTCAAACATTGGCATATAGTTAGATTCATGCTAGCTTATACCAGGCTCTGCTGAGGTAAGGCCTGTTTCCTGTTTTGTTAATGCAGACCAGCACATGAGTTTGTACTGTTCTCTCCGGGTTTATTATCATTAGACTCTAATTCTTCCCATCTATTTCCTGAAGAAATTCTAAAAACTGATGCTGAAACAAAACAAAAAATAAATAAATCCTTTTTTTTCCTCAAGAAATATGCGGTAGCTTTTCTTTATACCTTTGAAGGACATTAAAAAACTGCAAAGAGCAAACATTTGCTTCCAAATTATTTTAAAACTTAAAAACAGCAAAGTTTTCTAGTTTGCTACTAGAACAGAGGCGTGAAGGAATAGAAAATAAACTCCTGCAAGAACAAGACTGACACGTTAAACATTGGAATGCTTTCTGACATAATTTTAAAAGGATGCTTCGAATGTAAACACCAAACTAGGCTTTATGTTTTTGCTGTATTATTTCTCCTGATTTATTAAAATTCCCAGTTGGAGTAGAAGAGTAAAATCTGAGTGTCTGATGGCACTCAGATTTTGGCCTGAGTGTCGTCATTTCCTGCTTTGCATGAAAATATTTTGACCATCATCCAGGTTCTGTGCCCCCAATCCCCAGCATACCTCAGCATACCCCATCATACCCCTACACATCCCAGCATACTCGGCACCACCAATCCTTCAGCTGTCAGCCCCTGACAGTGCGTAGAAACTCGGCTCCCAGCCTTTTTTCCCAAGTCAAGAGCAGCTGAGTTCTTCAAGTCAGCGACCATTGGGCATTACTTCCACATACAAGCCAGCTAAGAAAGGAAATGCAGATGAGGGCCTCTGCAGCCATTCAGCCCCCTGGCCGCTGCTGCTATCATTGCCAATAGAAGACACAGTGGATCTTCCTCTGGCCTTCATATTTTTGTCCTTGCCTCTTGTTTCCACTGCTCCCCTCCTCTGGCAGGCAGATGTCACCCAGAAGTGAAGAGACATGAGTGAAGTTAGGCGTTTTCAGTGACTTTTTAGAAATAATTTGGTTGCTGGGCCTGGCTTAGAAAGGAGGATTTGCTATTTTTATTTAACTTCAACCAAACATGTCATCTGATTCGTCTTCAGGATTGTTTTATTTCGCAAATATTTTTCTATTTCAACTGACCTAAGACAATTGCCTCAAAAAATAGAAAAGAAATCTGAAATACCCAAAATTGTCACTAATATGCATTTGTTTTTGTCATTTTCTATATAGAAGTTAGATATGTAAGATAAATTGATCATTTGAAATAGCAATTCATATGGACCCTTATGACCTGTATGCACACTTATTTATTTGGAGAAATGTAACCATGAAAATCTGTTGTTATTTACATGATTGTTTGAGATCCAACACTCAGAAAACATAGGCCAGGTTTAAGAAAGGACTTACAGGGGCAGTAGCACAGGGCTGAAAGTTTTTGGGGTCCCAAAAATAATTTTTTTGTTGTACTGTGAATGTTTTACAAAAATTTCATCTCATAATAAACTTTCATAATACATTTATGGTCTCATTTAGCATTAGGTATTTTTTAATGTTCTTGGATTTTTATTAATTCAAACACTCAAATATTCAAAAATAATGGAGTTGTAGCACATGGAGCAATCTGCCAGATGGTTATGATCGATTCTGCTAACCTGCTTACCAGTGCAATTTGCACAAGTGAAATATTTCCTGTCTTTTTTTTTAAATTTTCTTTGGATAGAGCACCAAAATTGACTCCAGAAACATTTATTCTTCTGAATCGGCTCCTCCTCATACATTGTACTTATTAGCCTTTGTTTCTATGATGCTTATTTAATTTCTAATGTCTGCAGATTTTATGGGATTGTTTTTATTCTGTGATCTTCATGTTTGAAACATCAGCAAAGATATGTTTCATTTGACCAGTGTTGTTTGTTACTCAACATTTTACCACTTATGGAAAATATTAATGTTCAGAGTAAGACACAAATAGACACTTTTATTCTACTTGCAAGAAATTGTATGAACTGAATGCATATACATATTGAATAAGTGAATCATTCAATCACTGGATTTTAAATTAGCACCATAAACAAAGAAAATGCACATGTACATTTAGATTGAGTTATTTCCATTTGAGGCAAATTTTCTCTGCATTTATAATTAAAGCTAAAACTGTTTGCAAAGTTGGGTCTGGGGGACAGTTGCTTATTTCATAAAATGTGTTATTTGGATATAAAATAAAATATCTAAAAAGTCAGATCTGCATTGTTTATTTACACATCATAATGACATAAATTATTTACATGTTGTCTAAAAAGGAGAATTTTATCAGAAAAGGACAAAAATAACTAAAAACATAAAATCTTCATTAGGAAACAGAAGCAATTTAAGGAAACAAAAAAAGTTGACTGCATTGTAAGGCTTACATTTGGTTTGGATTCATATTCATCTGATCCACCAAACGTTGCATCCAAAGACAGGTTTGTGTAGAAAAATAAATTATGTAAACATGTCAGAGCGTCTTTGCTCTGGATTCTGGCTGTGTTGGATATAAATAAGAGCGCCTGATCCCACTTATTGACACCGATAGTTTGCTGGGAAATTGGGGAACTGCTTTAAGGCAGCACTGGAACCACAGATCCAAAGGCATTTCCGGTCAGGTCCATAAATGATTGAAATCCTAGAAAACTTGTAGCTCTGCAGCCGCCTGCTGCCAGATCAGCTCTAAAACGAAACAAAAGCTGAGCTTTGATTCAGAAAGGAAAATGTAGCAAAAGAACAGCTGGACAAACAGAAGGCCTACCATGATGCGGCTGAAGCAGCTGAGCTGTCTTTGGGTTCCAGCAGCCACGCTGTCAGCCGGTGGTTCTGGCCGGCCTGGAGCGCTCTGGGCCGGCCTTCTACCTCAACTGAGCCTGTAATGAAAGAACTCTACATCTAAAACATTTCAAAAGATTTGTCTGTGAGGCTGCTAGTGCAGCCCTGTCGGCACATGCTTTAAACAGTCCAGCCCGCAGAACTGTGTGATGTCAGACAGCGGTGCATGCCGTGGCCCAGGATGCTGGTGTTTTGATGGCTTCAGTCGCTGTCGGAGCGGGCCTCCTCCTCCCGGCCGGCGGAGTGGTTGTACAGCCCCTGCGCCATCAGGTGCTCCGCCAGAGAGTTCTTCTTCCCGGAGGCCTTTTTAATCTTGGCCCGTTTGTTTTGGAACCAGATTTTAATCTGAGACTCGTTGAGGCTGAGCTCCTGGGCCAGGTTCTGCCTCCTCTGCTCGGTGAGGTAGCGGTTCTTCTGAAACTCCGCTTTCAGCCGCTGCAGCTGCGCGGGACTGAAGGCCGTCCGGGGCCGCTTGTCCTCCTTGCTCGGGGTCGAGGCTTTCTTTGGTTTGCGGGATCTGGGCCCTTGTGTGGAAAAGAGAGAATAAAACAATCATCCAGTTAGCTCGTTTTCAAGCTCTGTTGAAAGTTTTGTGACTTAAACCGACAGATGCACATTCTGCAGTGAAAGGCGCTGTTCCCCAAGATGCGCGCTGAACGTCTTGACATGAACATCAGGGACTTTTTTGTTCATTGGCTAATTATCTCAGGGTCCAAACTTCAGAACGAAGGGCGGGATTTATTCTAAAGTAATAACCTCTGAAGTCCTGACTGCATCTTCAATATGAAACTTTTAATATTTCCTTAAATAAGATGTGGATCACACGTTTTCTGCTTCCCAAAAATTCCGCAATGTTTGGGGTTCATGATAAGTTTTATTTCTGCTCGGTTGTCTGGAATAGTAGCAGGCGGACCGTTCGTGGGATGGAGGTCTGTTTTTATTGTTCAGTAAGACATTAAAATTTAAAATTGGTTTTAAGAAAAAGAGAAAATCTAGCAAAAAATCAACTGGATCAGACTGAAACAGGATTAAAACGGCCGTCAGACGTTTGATCAAACTGAGCAACAATAAATCCAAGTTGCATCGCTGCATGTTTAACTTATTTTGCGGGTCGTGCTGCTGAGGGGCATATGAACTGTGGCCTTGTTTATGGCTCCTTCGGGGCCGAACGTTAAAACACTATTTTTTTGTATTTTTGTGAACAAAATCAAACTACTTTTGCACCACTTGTAGTTGTAGTTCTCCGGATGCTTAATGCACTCCGTTTTTGTTATTCCTCCTTTAGTTATTTTTTAAAATATGCAGAGGGAACACGTCTTTGAATGCTGACAAAGAACACATGTGTCGTGAAGCCAACTTTTCACTCAGACGAATTAAATGTAGCCGCAGATCAGCAGTCAGGTTTTCTTTCTTGCGATTTGAAAATGTTTCAGAATTTTTGGTTTTCACGGCCCCCTCACTTTTTTACACTCGCCCCTCTTCTGTCCCCCCTTCCCCCAACTCAACCCCCCAACTCTTTTGTTAGAAAAAAAAATGCAAATGGTAAAATAACAAAGAAGCCGGGGAACAATGACGTTAAACTTGGTTTTACTTCGGTATTTTATGTTTTAGATTGTAAAACATTTTTTTTCCATTTCACTTTTATTTTAATAAAATACTTTGTGTCCACTTTGGCAGATTATTATGGTCAGAAAAAGCAAAAGTGAAAAACCCAAGACCTGCAGAAAGCGTTCGTTTCATGATGAATATGCTGCATAAATCATAAATTATCTTCTTTCTATAAATGCTTCGTGTTTTATTTGATCAAGGTTAAATAATTATAATAATATAATATTTATATATTTGTGCGAAAACAGCTAGGTCTTTATTAAAAGTGATCCTATAAACTATTGTTTCTACTGTACGGCGAAATTTAAAATACTCCTGATCATATTTCAAAGTTTAAATACGTTTTTTTTTCCGTGGCCTTTCCCACTATTTCATCTGTTTTATTTATTTATTTATTTTTATCTCACAGATAATATCTGATTTTATTACTAAAATTCGAATTTTACTTAATGTATCTAAAATGGTGTGATTGAGGGAACATTTTCCACCAACCTGATGAAGGCCGATCGGAGTACCTGGTACAATAAACCCAGGCCGGCCACAGCATCGGCTTGGCTGCTGGGGCCGCAGGATCTGCCGGGGCCGCAGGATCTGCCGGGGCCTCTCTGCTCTCCGGGCTGCGGCAGGAGTCCCCTCGGCCTGAGTCCCCTCGGCCTGAGTCCCCTCGGCCTGAGTCCCCTCGGCCTGAGTCCCCTCGGCCTGAGTCGCAGGCTGTCAGCCCAGGGCCGCTCGCCTCAGTCTCCGCATGCTGGTGGTCAGGCTTCCCCAGCCTGTCCTTCCTTCCTTCTGTCCTGCTGCGCTTTGAGCCCGTTTTGGAAGCTTTTCTTCCTGACACCTCGCTCCTCTCCTCCAACCCGTATCCTCTCCGAACACATAATGTACCTTTCTTTCTCTTTCGGCCGAAGTCCGGCCTTAAGATGTTGTCTATGTAGAAGTTGGTGACTCGGTTGGACTGCTGAATCCCGGGCAGAGGCATTATGGCTCGGTTGGACTCCTCTCCAGAGCTCTTTGGACGCTGACGTTCTCTTTGATCATTTTCCTCCATAATGATGATGAGCTGAAGCTCCAAAGAAAGAGATCCAAGTTTCTGATCAGTCTTTGTCTTCCTTCTAGCAATTAACTGATGCCTTGGAAAGAATGAAAAATAAAAATTCGATAAGAAAAGCAGGCAGTGTGTTTGCAGCTGAGGTAAAAGAGTTCAGTACTGAAAACGCGCCTGTGAATTTTGGCCCAGAACAATCATGCTTTCTTTGTGATGAGAACATCCCTCTCCTCTCTGCTCTCACTCCTTCACCCTACTGCAGCACAAACTACTTGTTACATTAAAACAAATGAACCAAAGTGTGAAAGCTGCAGACTGTTCCAGCTCAACTAGAGAAGCTTCCTGCTGCACTAAATCTTCTTGATGAAAACGCCGCTCAAATACTTCCACTAAACATTTTTGGGTCTGATTTCTGATTGGCTGCAGGACTCTGAGCTGACGTCGTACTACGGGCCTCACGAACACGTGTTTTTGACCAATAGATTCACAGAAAATATATCATGTGGAATTCCCGGAATTCTTTTTTCTAATCAGTAGATTATGGCTGTGTTATATACACATATTCAATAAATATCCGTTCGGATGAGGCAGTTCTGTCAGATTACAGTTTTTCTTAGTCAGTTGCTTTGGTGGATTTCTCAAATCCTTTTCTACATTTACAAAACATTAGATGCATTTCTCAAAACAATTTATATAAATCAAAACACCATGGATTATCCAGTTTATTTCTCAAAATGAAATATCTGCTGCAGGTCAATGAACATGTCAGAGATCCAGAATATTAAGTCCTTGTTTCATTGTGTTTGGATAAGACAGTCAGATTAATTAGTCATGTTGTCAGTGTACTGTATAGGAATGTTCTGCTGTAAATAATAGCAAGACTTTTGATCACATTGTAAATTTTAATTATGGCAGATCAGAGATTGGACAAGATTTACATGTACACATGTTGCCTTGGGTTTAAATCAAATCTAATGGACATGTTAGATTGGTGTCTGAGAAAAAAGAAAGGAGAAAATGAAGGGAGAAAGGTTTAAAGGGAAATAAAGATATATGGCTGGGGGAGAAAAAGAAAGAGAGAATACTCTAGAAGATTGCTTCTACAGAAACAGTAAAAACACATTAATACACTGATCAATATCACAGACATTTTATGAATGTATGAATGGCAGCAAAATTTTTTTTAGAATGTATTAAAAGTGGCAGGTGTTATTCACAATACACAGATAGTTTTAATAAGCCCCATGCAAAAATCTGACTGATTTAGATCCTCCTCACAAAAAATGTTTTATAAAGCTATAAACCGCTGAGTCCAGCAGGGGGAGACATTGCCAATGTCCTAGTTTATTATCTGCAGAGTTGGGTATTAACTAGTTACTCAAGTAACTTTTATTTTTTTAAATTTACTTTTAGGAATATTTTTACTATGCTGTACTTTTTCCTTATCCTTGAGTAATTTCATTATGAAGTATCGCTACTCTTACTTGAGTAACATTTCTGGATTATCCGCTGTGAGTAACTTCACTGAATGAAGAACAAACATGCTATAAACAAAAATTCACCAGACACAGTTTTTATTAAAGTTTCAGAAGTTTTTTTTTCTATTTGAAAGAAATTAGTTTTGAAAAAAATAAAATTTTCCAATTTTTTTTTTTTTGTTACTTATATGAATTATTTTCATTTTTGGCATGAAAATACAACAATTTCCACTTAACTTTATATTTTGGCCCATGTGATTATATATATTTTTTGAAAATTAAATATTTGATAATTTAATTAGTTACTCAGTATTTGAGTAGACTTTTTACCAAATGCTTTATGGTAAAAAACAAGATGCTACAGATCTTCTGTCAGTCTATTGTCGAGAGCGTCATCTCTTCATCCATCATCTGTTGGCGAAGCATCAGAACCAAGGACTTAAAAAGACTTACAGAATCTGAAAAAGAATGCTGGTTCTGTTCTACTTCTCTTCTGGTTTTGATCAGGGAACAATGTGGAACCTTTGGAAAGGACTATGCAAAGAATGATTCTTCATAAAATCAATAAAATTATGTGTCTTGGGAAAACAGAGTATCTTGAGTCAGAGGCTTCTTTAGTTTCATTATAATACAGACCGCTACAGGAGATCTTTCCTGCCAACAGCCATCACCATCTACAATAACTCCTTGAAGAATCTGAATTAATGAGTTATAACATTTAACTTCCCTTTGAAATAAATAAAGTATTTTTGAATTTGAAATTTTACTTTTACTTAAATACTTTTGTTGGATGGCTGCTCTTTACTTTTACATATGTTGAAGGAGTGCTACTGTTGCTTGGGTTAAATAGTTGGATACTTTGTCCACCTGACTATCTGGTGTCCAGATATCACAATATTACATGACATTGTTTATGGCTGGAGACGAGTGAAGGGGCCTGAGAAATCTCATTAAAATAATCAATAATAATGAGGAAAGTAAAAGCACACAATGCTCTTTTTCTTTGACATCATTTTGTCAGGGCTGCGATTGCTTGAAACCTTCCTTTGATGGTCTGGCTGGTCTTCCAGCATCATTTAGGCTGCCATGGTGACAAATTCAGGTAAGATCAGCTTCTAATTACAGTCAATGCCCAACTGTCACTATGATGAGCCACTCTTCTCATCCCATGAGCAGCTCCAAAAAGGAATCATTTTGTTTGCAAATCTCTGTGGTGCAAAATAATGTAGTTCAGCCAATATTTGCTTGTATGGTTTGCTTCATTTATATTTAATACGTGCTGTATCCTATTAGGACTGGATGTCTCACACTGAAGACAGACAAATGAAAATTAGAGCAATAAGTGTTCCAAGTTTGAACAGTGATTCTTTTCAGTTTTGTTGACTTGCTGTAGCGGTCCTTTTATTAAATAATAATTCCATTGATAGAGCCTTTAGAGACAGTGCAGCTCTCTTAGCTGACATGCTGTTTGTTCTCACATGTGGACAGAGTCAGCAGATAAAGCAGAGGTCATCTTCCTGTTGTCTGTACAAAACCTCTCAGAGGGGAAAGGGACACTTCCTGTTCCTTAGTGATCACTCTACATTCAGGAGTCATGAAAATGACGCTATGGTGTAAATTCAAGCTGGGAGACTCTCTCCAGCCTACTTGCTCCATCTAGTCACCATGATTGAACCAGTTATCCTGCATCAGATTGCAAAACTATGACATCAGATCCTGTTTCAGGAAACTAATGGAAGCTTATTAAAATAAATCACAGCGTTGGATTTATTTTTTTGTTTCTTTTAGTTGAAAGGGTCCAGTCTACAGTCAGTCCACCTGCTACGGTCTAAGAGATAAGTTGTTAGTTTTCAGATATTAGCTCACACAAGATGTAACAGTTAGAACTAGAAAATTCCTGCAGAAATTTAACCGGGGCCTGCCAAAGTGTGCCCGTCGGTTTGGACCCAACGTTCTGATGCTAAAAATTAGCATCAATGCTAAGCTTACTATTACAGTATAGTCAAATAACATGTGCAGAAGCAAAAGCATGTTGACTAACAAGGACTTGCACCATTCTGTATGTTGTAATTAGTGTGTAAGCTAAAATTAGGCAAAATGCTAATGTTAGCCTAAATGCTGTCACTGGCATGTGGGGTATCACTAGCATGATGTCTCTATTTGACTTACTGCATTCAGTATACAACACATGGCTAATAAGCCAGAAAAACAGATAAAAGCTGTTTTTTTCAGGAAAAGGCTAATGCTAATTAGCTAACTAGCCTGAGAGAAAAAGATAGTAAAGGTTGATAGTATTAACACAGCCTATGGCGGTGCACTGATCTTGGGGCAACAGATAATAAAGGCTAATATTATTTGCACCGCCTGAAGGGCTTTTATTTTGAAATTTTCAATGAGCTTTGTTTTAAATGACAACAGTAATTCAATGTGTAACACTGGTTAGGTTAAACCTGCCATAATAAGCCTAAAAGAGCAATTACCTGATGTGAATTATGTCTAGGCTTTTATATTGAAATTTTCTGTGAGCTTTATTTTAGATGACCAAACTAATCCCATCTGTAACAGTGGTTTGGTTAAATTAGTTATAATAATGCCCAAAAGAGCAAGTAGTTCTAAATGCCAGCTCAGTCCTCCTCTGTATTAGCTGAAGGTTCCGCCATGTTATAGTTCTGACATTCATCTCATCCCTCTTCTGTAGGCACTGAGTGTAGTAACAGAGTTCTACCATTAATGTAGTTCTAACATTCTGCTCAGCCTTCTTCTGTAGTAAGTCAGAGTTCCGCCATGTTGTAGTTCTGACATTCTGTCCAGCCCTCTGTTTTAACTGAGTGTTTGCCATAGTTAGAACTACAGAGATGGTGTCTTTGAAGTCCTAATCAGCAAGCTCTTCCATTGCTATGGTAATTAATTGCCTCTGCCAACTGCTGGCTGTGAGCCAGATTGAATTCTCTTTGATGCAGATCAAAGGAATTCTATCTGAATTTCAGTCAAAAAAGCAGTCCGAACAACTCCTTCCCCTTCCGGAACCGTGATACGTATCGGAAAACCGTTTGAAGCGTAAGTCCTCTCCGATAATACCACGATTCATATCTCTACCTCACTCACAGCAATAACAGCGACGAGAGAAAGATGGTGTGCGCTGAGCCCTGACATTTTCAGAAATATATGTCGCATCACCGTAGTCTGAAGCTCCTTGACAGAAAACCGTATGCCCTAGGGATATTTTGAAAACAGGCATGCGTATCAATGTCATGGCCGACTTTTATACCAATCGGGCGATATTTGTGGGCGGGAGGGCAAGTTAAAAAATATTTTGGGCTCAAAAATCGACGTCGCTCTGCACTCTAGCAGAGCGGCACTCACACTCGAATTTTCCAAAAAATCGAAAACTTTTGTGCACTTAAAGAGAAATCGTGGACAAACCGTAATTCATATGAAACTGCTGTCTTCATTTTAGAAGAGATCACGGGCGTCTCTACAAAATGAAATTTGAATGGCATTTCTACGTGAATTCATGACAACACAGAAATTTTCAATCAAAAATAGGTGATTTAAGAATTCTTTGTGCCCGTTCATTGATTTTAATGGGCATTTGGGGGCGTCTTTTTACAATTTAATTTGACATGGTAACTCTGAATCCTTATAAAAAATAGCTCCTCCCGGGACTAGGGTTTTGATACCACTTGTGTGCCGTCATTGATTAATGGGATGGAGCGCATTCGTTGAGTAAGCAAATAAATAAATAAATAAATAAATAAATAAACAATAAATAAAGAGAGATTCTATCGATAGTAGAACAATAGGTGCCTGCCATGCAATGCATGGAAGACACTGATCTCCTTATGCATTGCTATGGGCAGGCCCCAATTCTTCACCTGCAAAAAGAGCAGAAAATTGTGAAATGTGTTTGAGACCTAAAGTGTGTCACCAAATATATATGTGCAGCGAGGGTTCATTTTACCCTAAATCTGTGCTTACACAAAGTCAGAAAACTAGTCACTTCACGCAGAACCCTCTTCTTGGTCCTGACCACAACACTCTGGTCTTGGCCCTTCACAGCAGGTAAAGAGGGCCTGGAGCTGGATCATTGCTATCACTTATTGCTTTAATCCTTCTGCTCACTGTGCTGTGGATAAGCCCAGAGTGAAAGGGACCTGCAGGGTTACAATGACTAACTTCACAGACTCCAGAGGACCTTGGCTTCCCTGGCTGCTGGTCAGTCCTGCATGAGTGCACAGGACTGCTTTCTGACAAAGGAAGATTTTGCTCTGCTGCTTTTTTAATTTTAAAACTTCTCCTTGTCTTTCTGCAGGATTTTCTAATGTGTTTAAGAAATGCTGGCTGAACGGTACACTGGATAATACGGAACTGTTGTGTACTCTTACTCTATGAAGTGGGGAAGTGATGAGAGGTTATTATCAGTCAGTATCTTCCCTGCTGCAACAATGGTTTGAAATGAACTTTCTTTCAATTATAGAGTCAAACATTTGAACATTTTGATGTTTGCATCTATTTTGTAACAATAAAAAATTCCTGGTATAAAAAATAAAAATATAAAAATTCTCTTCAAAATATAAGAATTGATCAGTGACATTCAATTAAAAATAATAAGAACCTAATCAAACTGACTAAAAAAGTAAAAAGGGTGAAAGTATAACAAATATGAACTATTAATAACAAAAAAAAATAACAATGAAAAACAACAGTTCAGTTATGATATGTTATGAGGGGATTTAGCTCCCAGATTAGCTTCCCTTCTGACAAAGATCATCAGTTGAATTAAGGTTTAATGTGGGCAAAACAAGGACATGTTTTGGCTACATGTCGTCTCAGCTTGTCAAAGACAAGCAATGAGATAAAAGGGCCTCTAAGCCAATCAGAGACAAGCTTGGCAATCAGGCCCCAAAAAAGAAAAAGAAAAGAAACAAATAAAAATAATATGCAACATTCTATAAACTAAGCATATATAAACATAAAATCACAAAAGTCAAAGAAAATAATTCAACACCAACTGATCATTATGTCCTTTAGAGTTTACTGTAAAGAGTGGATCTCTGATCCACTGCTTAGATGCTCTTTAACCTCTATATTAACGCAAATTTCTTGTCAGATCTGTGTCAAGCTGATGTTGGCATGTAGCCAAAATGCATCCTATTTTTTCCCTTTTAATATAGAAACATTTTTTATATTTTTTCCTTAAGGGAAAAAATATTTTAAAAAAATTCAATATTAACATTATTAAAATCTATTAAAATTTTAATAAAATTTGTGGATATTTTTGGAGTGCTGGTTATTCCTGGGTTTTGTAGTTCTTCAGAAGCAGACACTTGTTCTCTCATCCCTCTTTTTTGCATTGGAGCTGTGTGTAAAACGTTCTCCCTTAAACTATATTTAACAACTGACAGCAAAGAAATTAATTATTTCATTAATTATTTTAAAAATCATCTGCGTTAGAAATGAAC
This sequence comes from Phalloptychus januarius, assembly GCA_902982915.1. Taxonomy (NCBI): domain Eukaryota; kingdom Metazoa; phylum Chordata; class Actinopteri; order Cyprinodontiformes; family Poeciliidae; genus Phalloptychus; species Phalloptychus januarius. The sequence continues at coordinate 44,148 of CADWAE010000466.1, read as the reverse complement.
AGATTATTCATGACGTTAATCAGCCATCACATTGATAATTTAAATGGATTTAGAGACAAGGTGATGGTGAAAAACAACAATGTCATATTTAATAACTTTGATCAATTGTGTTAGATTGAATTGAAATTATGTTTTTGTGCCACCAGATGGCATTTCTTATGAACTGGTACTATAAGCCTCTTACTGTATTTATGCAGGATAATGAGAAGAGAAGAAGATAAAACAAACCAAACAAAACTAATCTAATGTTACAGGAGTACAGTGACTATACACTATTCATTAAATTACCAAAACACTGCCAGCAGTGCTGATAATCTTGGGTCAGCAGCTTGGACCCATACAACTTCAAAATCAAAACAATGAAATGACAAAATGAAACTTTTCAATTGCTTTATCCTCATAAAGTAGTTATCTCTGTTCAGACACAAAACTTTTGATTTTAATAAGTCTCCCCACAACATTCGATCATGGACTTCCTGACAGTCAGCTCCCAGAGGGTGAGAGTAGGATCCCACTTGTCCTGAGCACTGAGCACCAGCGCTGGCTTTCCATGAGGCTATGTCCCTACTTTACACCCTCTACACCCATGACTGTAGCCCCACCCAAACAGTGCCATCATAAAGTTTGCTGATGATACCATGGCGGTGGGGCTCAGAGTGGAGGAGAAACGACTCTGATACACCATCTACAACTTTTGTTTGAACATCTCCAGATTGAAGGAGCTGATTTAGGAGGTGTAAACCAGACATTCAACATTATAAATGGAGAGGGTGGAGATGGTGTCAGATTTCAATTTCATGGACACCTTCATCAGAGAAGACCTGACCTGGAACGCTAACGCCACTTCTGTCCTGAAGAAGGCAGAACAGAGATTGAAGTTCCTGAGGATTCTCAGGAAGAACCACTCGAGAACTAAGCTCTTGTCCTTCTGTCGCTGCTCTGTTGAGCCATGACATCTTGTTGTGGTTCTCCCTTTGCACTGCAGGAGAGAGCATCTTAGGAGGGTCATAAACCGCCAGAGACTGATTGGCTGCCCTCTTCCATCTCTGGAGGAGATCTACAAGACCGGCTGCCTCTGGAGAACCAGCAGCATCACCAAAGACCCCTCACACCCTGGACACCACCACAAAAAAACTATTTCTACCAAAGTGCTGTTCTTACCCTGACACAGCTAATCCATCTAAAACTTGATAATTTATTGTATTTTTTTAATGTCCCAGCTGTTCTGTGTTTCTACAATATTTGTATATTTTTATTGACATATATTTATTTATTATTATCCTATTCGATTATTCGACTTGCCTTTGAGAGGTGCTATGTTTTAAAATTTCATGGTTCATTCTTCGTACACAAAAATAATTCTGATTCTGACTCTGACTGTGAATCATTGTGATGAACAGTTTCTAATTGTTTTAAGAAGGACGTGGTGAATCCAAAACTGTTTTTCCTTTGACGTAATGGAACCAAATGGATCCTACTGGAGCGAGTGAAGCTTGATGTATATCTTCAGTGATCTTTCTCTTCACATTGCTGTATAACTGTGCTACACCCCCAACCTCTATGGTGCCTTGTTTGGGATTTCTTAATTAATCTGTTTTATTAAATCCTTTGGGTAAACATCGCATGTGGCAAATGAATCCATTCTGTACACACAAAGCCAGAAACAAAGAAACCCTCTTTAGCTACATGTGACAGATGGCAGAGTGAATATTTAATTCTCACCTAGATTTAAGTGATTTATGACATTTGTGTCCCAACCAGCCTTTCCAAGGTTATTTTACTGTGTTCAACACCTTTGGTTTATAGTTCACAAACTTCAACTCAATTTATTTAGGTCGTGACAAAAATATTCATTTTACATTGATGAAGCAGATGCTCATTCACATTGGCTAAATTAAGTAAATCAAACTTCTTTGTTTTGTAATTTTTAATAAAATCTGTTGCATGAGAAAGGATTGCAGTTTCACTGGTGGGTTCCTTCAAAAATTTACCATAAGTAGCAGTATGTCTTCTCCACTTGAGGAACACATGATGATACTCTGGAAATGTCTCATGTCTGGATTCTTCCCAGCGCAATGATTCACATTACTTCTGTGTTCTAACAGTTCCTGAAATTTCAAGGTGAGGATCATGACTGTAATTACACATCTGATTCAGTCCAGACATTTTTAAGGGTCCTTTGATGTAATTTGGACATTTTATAACAACACAATTTATCTCTGCAGTGATCTAAAGTGTTTGTATTGTCCTGAACACAGGGTACCTGATCTCAGAAGAAGGAATGGCAGTTATTCCAGGGCACAGAGCCAGACAGCCAAGGTCAATGAAAAAGAAGGGACAGAGAGAATAGTTATTCTCTCTGGGTGGTGTTGGGGAGGAAGGCAAAGAGGCAGAGGGTGCAGACTGCTGAGATGGGATAAGGACTGCCTGGACTCAAATGTTGTTTCAAGGACTTCTTCCATCATGTGTCAGAGTCCTGGAGAGAGAAACTTGCTGACAGCAGGACTCAGTTAGGTCAAAGATCTCTTGCAGATTTTGTGCACATTGTGTCAGAGTCAGTGACTGGCTGGAGAAGAATCAGAAAAGAATGGTACCCCTTAGCCTCTGTGGTGTTAAATATTGGACTGTGTAACAAACTGGAACAAAGATCTCACAAGTTTAGACAAGTGAGGTGATGATCTACTATCATCAATGATACCCCCACACCTCTCCACCAGCACCACCAGTATGAGTCTACATCCCCCCACTGCACTCCTTTTGGAGAAGCAAGAGGTATTAGCTGTTTGAAGTCAGAGTATCTATACTAAATACAATGCCGCCAAAAGGTTTATTTCAGTAATTTAACTCAAAAAGTAAAACTTATATATTTTATCTTTTAATTTCAGAGATCCATTCAAAACATGTTTTATAAATTTTGAAGGCTGATATTGTATATATAAAAAATATATTAAACCTGAATTGTGGGCTTACTAAATGTGTATCCACATACTGTCTGTACATGTACAATACATGCACGTGGTCTGGGCTCCTTTTTCTTGAGTTACTGTGTTAATGCGGTGTGGCAAGGAGGGGATCAGTCTGTGGTGCAGCTGACTCTCCTCTTTTCCTTCAGACTTTGCTTTCTGACTGCACCTGCAGTCAGCACCTTGTGAATCTTCCTAAACTCTTCAATGGCTTTTGCTTCACAATCCCATCAAAGCTGCAGTTATCACAGTTGCTTGTGCCCCTTTTTCGACCACACACCTTCCTTCCACTAAACCTTTCTTAGCATGCTGTGGACAAAGAACTCTGTGAACTTCTTTAGAAATGACGGTTTGTGAGCTATGGTCATTGAGGATGGAGAGCCTCTGTTGGACTATCATCAAATCAGGAGATTTCTCTTTGATTATGGTTCTCAGTTTATGATCAACTGAATTTGTGGTTTTCATTAGCTGTCAGCCATAATCAGCAAAATGAACACAAGTAAACACTTTACACTGTCAATTAACACTGACTATAAAAATAACTAATGGAATCTAATATTGATAATCTACTCTTGGGTGTTTCATTATTGACATATTCTAGCACATTAAATGTTTCCCCCAGCCGTTTCCATACATGTTCTCTCTGATGCTTTTAGAAACATTCATCTGAAGTCTTTCTCTTCACACCTGTGAACTTCTACCGCCATCTGTTGGTTGTCATAACTCACAGCAAGTGTTTTCATGTGGCCAATCTGCTCTCCCAACTACACCAATATAACATTTAAACTAAATTCTGTTTTTAAATCCTGCTTTTAATCCTGTTTTTAAACTAAAAGCACTGTCCCGATCTACAGTTGGCCTTTCAGGGAGGATTTTCTCCCCTGAAAGGGAGATTTAGGGTACAGCAAACTTCACAGATTACTAAATATTTGGGTTGGTATTAAAGTTTGGGTCTGCAACCTGCAATGGCTCCAAGGACCTTCCAGAATTGCTCTTGATAACATATGTACATATGCAGGTGCTGGTCATAAAATTAGAATATCATTAAAAAGTTGATTTATGTCAGCAATTCCTGTCAAAAATTGAAGCTTGTGTACTATATCCACAGACAAATATATTTCAAATGTTTATTTTAATGTTGATGATTAGAGCTGATGACTAATAAAAATCTCAGAAAATTAGAATATTACTTATGCAAAAAAAGGATGTTTAGAAATGTTGGCCACTTGAAAAGTATGAACATAAAAAGTATGAGCATGTATAGCACTCAGTACATGGTTGGGCTCCTTTCGCCCAGATTGCATCAATGCAGTGTGACATCCATCAGTCTGTGGCACTGCTCAGGTTTTATGTGAGGTTTGCTCTGATGGTTACCTTCAGCTCTTCTGAATTGTTGGGTCTGATGTATCACATCATTTACCTCTTCACAATACGCCAGAGATTTTCTATGGAGTTAAGGTCAGGTGAATTTGCTAGCCAATTAAGAACAGGGATGCCATGGTCCTTATACCAGGTACAGGCAGCTTTAACTCTGTGTGCAGGTGCTAAGTCCTGTTGGTAAATCTAAATCTGCATCTCCATAAAGTTGGTCAGCAGCAGGAAGCCTGAAGTGCTCTAAAACTTCCCATTAGGTGGCTGTATTGACCTTTTACTTCAGGAAACACAGTGGACAGACACCAGCAGATGACATGGCAACCCAAACCATTACTGATTGTGTGTTGCCATCAACATGGATTCTGTGCCTCTCCTCTCCTTCTCCACTCTCTGGAACCTTGATTTCCAAACGAAATTAAGAATTCACTTTCACCGGAGAAAATTTTGGACCAATTAGCAGCAGTCCAGTCCTTTTTGTCTTTAACTACTGATCTACACCATCAGTAGTTAATGAAGCTAAATGTGAAAGAGACTCCATAACAGTAATCTGATTAAAGACAGAATTTGGGAACTAAAGAGAACTAAATGCCCAACTAAATGCCATTAGGTGTTAAATGCATAAAATTCATGCATTTTATGCATGAATATGTGCATCTTATATATGGAATTTTATATATGGAATATGCATTTTATGAATATGCATATTATTCATAAAAAAATATGCATAAGTTTTCAGTTTCAAAATGAAGATTAGATATAGTTTGTGAAATACACAGGTGCACCCTCATTTGTATCATTTTAATGACTATACCAACCAGAGATCACGTTAACGGAATATTTTCCGTATTTGACCGGTTATTTTTTTGAACGACAGGAACATTTAAAGCCTGTCGGCCATTTGAAAGGTTATAATTCACACCCCTGACTGGTGCACATGGGCAGACATTATAGACTTTACGCAAAGAGTTAATCGCAGAGGCAACAAAAATCAATTCATACAAATATCCATTCTGGTTATCATCTTATGGACATTAACTAAATGCGTTTTTCTGACCTGGAGCTGACAGCGTGTTGAAGAGTTATGGACCGGACGCTTTGCAGCGCGTCTGGTTAGGAAGCGCTTTCCAAACCTTTGGTTGAAATGGAGCCTTTAATTTCAGTCTCCATTAACTACAGAATTACGATTAATGACAAGTTGTCATAACGAACACATTTTTGTCTAGGTTAATGTCAAGTTGTCATAGCAAAGACATTCTGAATAATGTCAACTTTGTATTAAAAGCATCAAGATTTACCGAATGACACTTTATGACAACAGTCATAAATATTCATGAAGACTTACTCATGTTCATGACAGGCATTATGTCATGTTTATGACAGTGTCATGACAGTCTTATTCACACCCTGTCAAACAAAGTGTTACCAAAAGGTTCAATGGAACAGTTTGGATCAGAAAGATCCAACTGACTGATAAACTACCGCAGATTTCTCTTCCAGGATGAATTTGTGAGGCTGTACGTTCAGACCGCAGTAAGTGAAGTGCTTGTAATTGATGAGTTCATCTGCTTTATGCGTGATGGATTCACAATACAACTAGGTGAATATTAATTAAACCATATAAAAGGCAGCTAAATAGCCTATGTTAATATGATTATAATTTGATGGGTAAAAATAGTATATGACCAATTTTTTTTTAATGCTGTTAATCAAGATGATGGATAAGTATATAAGTATAGCGCGACCTCTGTTACCAACATAATTATTTTAGTATTAGAAATAATTACATGGAAAAAAACAAGGCAAACATCTCCAGGTGTGTGTAAAGATCCACAGGTGTATGTTCAGCTTCAGTCGGGTTTTGTGCTGTTGAGTGAAACGGCAGAATGGAGAGGTGTGCAGTACTGCAGAGGAACATCCAGACCCACAACAGGCCCCACCACGCTCAGCCATGACAGCACATAGTTCACTGGCCTGTTGGCATGGAAACATACAAGTCAATGGGTTAAAATGGTTTCAAACTGATGAAACCACATTATTATAAAGGAAACTGAAAACTTTTATTCTTTGATTATTACTTGACCTCATGTTGAAATATTTCCCATCATAAGTCCCCAAAATAAGTGTTCCTAAAACCAGTCAGTTTGAAAATCAGGGTCTTGTGCAGGGCTGAAAACTCCCACTTCACTTCATTAGTATTACATTTACTCACTTAGCAAAGGTGTTAGGACGTTTATCTTAACAGCGACAAATTTTAACATGACTGAAGTTCCTGTAGGTCACCTGCACTCCATCAAGAAGGCTTAAGTCTTGTCTGTTTCGTGAGTGCAACACAAGCAACACTCTGACACCACATGCACTTAAACATATGCAGCTACAGAATTGATTAAATTCACATCTTGCATCATGTTTTCTGTTTTGTTGAAATATTTAATGAAGCTTGATGCAAACCAGGATTTCACTTCAGCTGAACTGAAGTGAGGGAGGAAGGTGGAAGTGAGGAGCTTGGTAAAATGGACAGGAAGAGCATCATCAGCGAAACGTCATCATCTTAGTTGTTTTTAAGCAGTGAGGGCCTATCTTGGATTGAGAACTAGGAACTAGGCCATGTCCCTACCTGCCTTGATCTTGAGCAGCCTGCAGCACAGGTCCCATTAACTCCTCTGTTCTACATGGGTGTAGGAAAAAGAATGGCTGGCCCACCAAGGGGTGCTCCTGTCACACACACCAAGAATGAGGTTTGATCAGAGCTTCGCAGAGACCCAGGGATACCAGGAGGCGGTTGGGAGTTCCTACCTGCTGACTTATTGCATTCAGAGGGCAGTTCTGAAGACGCAGCCTGTAGTTTGGGTGGATGGTGCTCCACATCTTCTCTAATGCCAGGCTCCTCCCCTCTGAGACAATGACAGCAAAAAACATATAAAGCACAAAATTACACGCAAGATCAAATATAAATCCTCTACAACACACATTTTTTGCCATTCTCTGTTCACAAATGACTGCACCTCAGTAGGACTGGAAGTTAAACTTCTGAAGTGACTCCTCTGTCTCTGCTCTGATCCAGGATGGTGATGGGTCTGTGTACAGACAGGAGCTGGACTGTGCTGTTCCTGCCAGACAGGCAGTCAGACAGAAACATTGTGCAGATTTACTTTTAACTAGTTGGCTCCAGTTGAGGTAGAACCGAGTTCAGACAGATGGTGGCATAGACTAGCTGGAGAGCTAACAGCTAGCTGCTGGAGCCATGAAGGATTCCAAAGGCAGCAGAGGTAGAGTTGTGAAGAGTGAAGTGGTCAGCTAAAACTGGCTAACTCACAAGCCTTGGATAGCAGTTCAGTTACTGCAATGATTCAAGAAACTTTTGAAGACCCACAGAGCGCCTGCTAGCTTCTAACTCCATTTCTATGGCAACCCCGTTGTCTCTGACAGAACCTGACAATTGATCTTCTTATGAAGTAGCTTATTTACACATAAACTGCATCACGTGTAAATTCTTTGATCTTCCAATTGCATAAACATAATAAAATATATATATTGTAGACAATGTAATAGAGCAGCTCCAATAAGCTGCCACTCTGTGTAGTTCTGAGAGCTGCTATTTGGGGTTCTTATGACAGAAAGGTGGTTTGCTTTGTACCCATAGAAAAAAAAATCTTGTGTCATTTTCAATTTCTTTACATGCCATTTACATCCCAAAATAGCTAGTTCAAAAGTAATCTGACATGTTGCATTCAAAGAAAGAGCTGAAAACTAAAATTATTAATGCTGTCATTTCCTATGTCTTCATCATGTTTGCTTCTGTACTGCAAATTACTTTCCTCTGGCTACTCCAGTCAGCACAGACCAACCCGTTTCTGTGGGTAGCCTGATCTGATCCAGGTCGGTTATGATTTGATTCAGCTGGTGTTAACGTCAAACTGATGCTTTGATCATGAATGGAGTTATTACAACGTTCTTTAATACTCTCCTTATAAATGACAAAAATTTATGTTTGACTTTCCCTTCAGAGGGTAACGAGGGGGCTGTTTCTGGCAGGAACAATCAGGTATGTGCTTTAATTGTATCAACCTTTCAACGAAAAAATATTTTGTTTTCTAAAGAGTAATAAAAATGTCAACTTAATGCAGTGCTAAAAAGCAGAGTGAATGTAATATGGTGCTTTCTGTGTGACTAACCCAAAGTGAACGCTCTGAAATACAGGACAGGAGCTCCGTAACTGCAGGAGAACAGGATGTGATACTCGTACTGAAGCACCAGGCTGCTCCTGTTAGTCACTGTGTAGCTACCATCATCTTCTTCTTCAGCTCTGAGGAAGTCAGGACCCGTGGAGCCCATTGGGTCTTGCTGTGAAAGAGCAGACGCAGTGGTGCTCAGTATGTCTGACTCTGTGATCTTTACATACTTCAAAGTAAAATAAGCATTTACTTCTTCCTTTTTTTGTCCAGTAGAGTCGCAAAGGGCCTGTGGCTGTTGGTGGAAACTAAACCCCTCCTGGTCATGAAATGGACCCCAGTCAGTAGGAACTGACCTGAGTGCAGTCTTTCTGAGGTAGCCCTCCTCTGAGTCCTGCAGTCGTATTAAAAAAAAAAAATTTAGAAATGGTGTTTCTTTTAACTCTCCAGCTGTGTGTGTAGTGACAGGAAGTACACACCTCCTCACTTCCTCACCTGAACGGCTTTCCAGCTCCAGCCATCCCCCAACTGGTCAGACCGCTGAAGGAGCAGCTGGCAGCACTGACGGAACTGCTCCTCGTTCAGGACACTGCAGTTCATCTCTGATAGGACGAGACATAGAGAGAATGAGGGACTACACACACACGCACACCCAGAAAACCACATTCAAACTAAAACCACAAAAGGTATAGTTTTTGTGATGACAGTCTTGGCAAAACGGATTAAACTAAATACTGCAGTTACATGGGAGTGAGCACGTGCCTGTTGCTGTAAAAATATGTGGAAAAGTTCTGGTTTAAGCGTTTGGAGCATCATCTGGACTAATAAACTAGATTCCAACATCTTGTTATACTTCTACAAAACTGGCACATATCTGGGAACCCATAGAGTCGGTACTTTATTGACAAACAGTGTGTCGGAGATTTACCTCTGCTCAGCTCCAGCCAAGACTCCTTCAGAGGCCACGAGCAGAACGTCGCAGAGGAACAAGCAGCTTATTGCTACAGTTAACTCTGACTACGCTGCATAACATTATAGAGTCGGGCTTAAAAAGAAGAGATTTATAGATCTACATTTATAGATCTACATGGAGAGCTTCTTCTTCCGCTGCTGCTGCTTCTTCTTCTTCCTATTGTGACAAATCGCAAGCAACTATCAGGCATGTACCGCCACCTACTGTGCACGAGTGTGTAGAAACACTACTTTACAGCTATTAAATTCTATTTTTTATTTTGTATTGTGAAGATAAATATTGCTTTCCTTAATCTATAAATATCCTTGAAGTTTCCTTCAGTTCCCAGTAGTTCTTTAATATCATATTCCTGTCCTTTCCTTACTATTTTTCTCAATCTCTCACTTTCAGGTTTGTATTTATTATTGTTCAATAAATGTTCTACATTTTCTTTCTCTCCACATTGTAACATTCTCATTATTTTCCCTCCCAATTAGACATAAAATGTCATCTAAATAGTATGGCCTACTAAATAATATTATTTCTTCCCGTTTGTTTGTCTCACTAATATTTTTTAACTAAGAAGGTGTTTAATTTATATAAACACCTTCCTGTCTTATCTCCAGTCCACCTTTTTTACCATATTTTAGAGACAATTTGTCTGACTTGAAACCTTAAAATCTTCCCTTTCAAATAAACATTGAAGACATCACCCACCACTGACAGCTCGGCAGCATCATCACTTCTGAGTTTTTTTAACGGGTATGTATTGCTGCCCATGGCGATGCAGAGACCTTTGGAGGGGCAGCGGCTCAAAGTTAAAAATGGGCACATTGAACAAGATTTTAAAATGTCACAACAGCATAGCAACAACCCATATTGATCAAGAATCTAATATTTAATCGGATCATCTATCATTATCATTATGTGGGGACAATGCAAAGCAAATGTTGTCTATGTTTTCCACGATAGGCAGTGGCGCAAAAAGTGGGTATGCACTGTATGCAACACATAGGGGCGCTGCACTAGAGGGGGCGCCATAACCCCCTCTAGAAAAATGTTTTTTTAGTTTGCTTTTTCTATATTTAACAGCTTAAAGGGTTACAAGGCTCATTCAAGAGAACCTTGATTTGGTATTTCCAAATTTGACAGTAGCCCTCAGAGTATTTTAACCATGCAAATGACAGTGCATCTGCAGAGATCATTTAGCAAGCTGAAGCTCATCAAAACATACCTTCCTTCAAATATGAGTAATGATTATTGTTAGCAGTTAATCGAGTTAGCAGTGATCTCTATTGAAAACAGTGTGCACGTCTATTTCATTTGATGCTATACTTGACAAATGGGCAAGTGCAAAGTCACGTAATGTCATAAATGTTAAAACTCTGACATGGAGTCCAGGCTGTTAAGATTTCATATTTCCGCTACAGAAAATGTTGAGCACTGAGTGCTATTACTGTTATATATTTGTACTTTATTAAATTTCTTATTTGTTTATGATTGAAATGATCACCTGATATTTCAATCAGGTGATCTGATATGATATAATCTGAACTGTAGCTTTTAAATAACCCTCAGAAGAGAAGATCACTGGTTATGAAATATTAAATAAGCAAATTGGCTGATATCTTACTAAATAAACCCTGATAATAGCTATGTTTAACCTCCATAGCAACTTGGCTGAGGGTTTAACTCTATATAATTTTTTGATGTTGGCACCTGTTGGAAATATTAATTCAATTATGCTAGTTTTAAATTTAAACACATGTTTAAATATTAGACAGATCAACATTGTCTTGAGTAGGCTTCAATTTTAGTTAGATTGAGATTCATGGCTCAATCAACATAATCTGATCGATAATTGTGCCAGTTCTTATATCCAAATCGGCCTTTTTGATATTCTGGGTTAGAGGAGAACTCTGCCCCACCAGTCTCCTGTCACTTTTAGTTTACAGCAAAGACCTCTTTATTTAGAGGAGTCACTCAGCAGGACAGCAAAACAGAGGTCTGTGTGAGAACCTTTTTCTGAACCCATATAAGAGATAGGGAAGCAGGAACCCTCCCAAATTGCATACTTTAGAGAAGAAAACACGCCTTCCTATAAATGTTTTGGAGCTAAAACAATTAATCAGATCGCTGGGGTGCGGCAGCACCGGCGCTCATTGTCTTTGTCCATTTTTCTACTTCTTTCAGGTAATTTGTGTTTGTCTTGTGGGTTTGACTTCCTGATGATTCTGGTGTGATTTTGCGCATTTGATTGTCTGAATAAACTCTGGATATGTTTGAAGTAAAACAGTGAAGGATTTGTGTTTTCACCCTTGCGCGCGTGGGACCCTCAACATGGGAAACGAGAGGAGACAACGAGCTAAAGGTTTTAATAATTATCCTCTCAACACACCTCAGAGATCTATTTGTAAAGCTGAGAGATATCAAAGCAAGTCGCTGCTGGTTGGCCCCTCCAGACTTAAACTAAGGGCAGCCAGACTATTTTGCTAAATTGTTATATTTAGCTAAATGCACACTGCGTGCGTTTTTTTTTGTTTTTTTTTACAAAATTTTTTTTTTGTATGTGTGTTTACATACATACACACACATGCACACCTATATATTGCCATTGGCAATGACCTTTTATGGCCTAACCTCCTTGACAATGGTGTTTATGGCTGCCTGCAGGACAACTTTTAACTGACCAGATTTCTCCATGATTGTGTGACCAAGACATATGTCATCATCATACATTTCCATTATTCACCTCATGTAATATTTTCATCTTTTGAGAAACAGAATTTTAAGTTTGCATTAAGTGTGTAAGGCATAATTGTCAAAATGAAAGACAAAAACACACTTCATGTATTGAATACAACTTTCAATATTCAAACTGAATAAAGGAACTTTGCATATTTACAGGTTTTGAGATGCAGTTGTATTTATTCAACAATAGTTGACAAGCAGCAGAGATGGATCCAGAAAATTTTAATTGGCAGAGCAAAGGATTAGCAAGAGGTCTAGGTAAAGTGGCAATGCTGGACATCCTCGTGAAATAAAAAAAAAACTCTCGAAGCCATCACTTTCATTGATCTTATGATCAATACAGCCAGACAGATTTAAAGAGGATTTTGGCAATGAAGTAGATTAGCAAGCCTTTGTTAGAACTGATGGTGTAATCCATATTACTGTGGAATATCCCGTCTGCTGCCTGCTAATTAAGCCATTAGCATGTCAGAACAGTCATGAATGTTGGGACAATGGTGGTGATAGTGGTAGGAGTTCATCCCACAATTGTTTAGTTACCAGTTCGACCCCTGCTCCACCACCTGTCGTGTCGTTGGGCAACATTGAAGTAACACACGACTCTTGACCTACAAATTGCGGTCACAGGGTCGTGTGGAACAGGTGCTTGGAAGCATCACCTCTGGAAGCTGACTGGATGTGGTGTGAAGCACTTTACGGGCCTCAGGACTTGATAAGGTGCTATGCAAGTCATTTACCATTTTACAGCAACAACCTTCAATCAGAAGTCTTTTGAAATAAGGCTGCTACCAGAGATTGTTCTTGCCAACACAATCAACCACAATCTTTGAAGAGACTTAGATGACATGAGTTACAACATTTCCCCATTTGGCATAAATACAGTATGAATCAAATTCTGAACCCACCTCTCAATCCTCTGTACGAAGTCTGAATCAAAGTGACAACACTCAAATATCGCTTGCCTGTTTTTTAATGGAGACTCTCTGATTTTATACAGATGTTGATAGTTAACATCACTGGTGGAATGCAGGGTACACAGAGAATTTTCAGTCTGAAATCGTTTTCTTACTGCTACTCAGATGAAGAAGACCACATCATTCTACATTTAGAGCGAACAAGCTCTCATGTCTTACTTCATTCACAGGTTTTGGTAAGAAAAATACTCTGTGGGAAGTAAATTATAAAATCTTCACATATTCGAATGATGCTTTGTTACCCAAGTCAAGCAGAGATGGACATATGCAAATATCTCTGGTAGAATTGTAGGACAGCACAATATGCCAATGTTTTTACATCGAACTAGAACATAAAGGAGTTTTTGGTGAACATACTGTTTAGGGAAAAAATGAATTAGTACAATTAACTGCTTCTACGGGCACCATTACAACCATCAATACTGATACCTTCTGTTTCCAGTTTGATGTTTTAGACTGAAGGCCATTTCTAAGTATGGAAACTGCGGAACACTGACTGGAAGCTAAACTGGCCAAACGGATTGGAAATAAATGGAAATGATTTTGTTGGAATATCAGTCACACACTAATGTATGATGGGCTGAAGTGTGCTAAACACTTCTGACTGAGTGGATCCATTCTGTAGTTCACTGCATCATGCTTTTGGTTGTGGTGGAACTGAGATGTCATTCAGGTTTTCAGAGAAAAACAGAAAATGACAAAGTCTTTATCATTACATCTGTCCATGTTTGGTTCTGTTCTGTTCACCTTCTTCTATATTTTGGAGTATTCTCTTCTTACCTCTTGTTTGTTTTATATGAGCTCTTAGACCACCTCTTCAGTCCTTCATTCTTAAAATGAAAATAATTTCTTCTTCTTCAGCCTTTAAATTCGGCTAGATATTACCTTGCTAGTTTGGAGCCATAGGAGAAATTATCCACAGTCCACATAAATGGTTCACATAATTTAAACATGAGAAACCTTTTGTGTTTCTCTTGCTTGTTTAATGCTATACAGCCATTTAATAACCCTTGCATTTCGCTCCACAGCTGAGATGCCATAGGGGACTCGCTCACCAGCCTCCTCCTCGTCCTCCCCCTCATCCTCTTCTGATATTCCGTCGTTGGAAGATCGCCGTGACTGGTCACAGTCGGAGGAGATCATAGAAGCTGATCGAAAGTTCAGGCTGACAATGTCCGAGTTGGCCCGTGCAAAGTTCTCAGGGCCCACTGTCTGCAACTCCTCAGGGTCAAGGCCGCAATAATTAAAAAAGCGTTCCACATCTGCTCCAGCCCGGGCATACCGATCCGACAGGTCCGACTTGGATCTGTGGAGCGACGAACGACGAGTCACGTTTGAACCCTGCTCCAGATCAATGTTCAACTCAGCTGATGCACTAGCAGGGTCTCCAAAGTCACACGGCAATGACTGTGGGGTTGTGTTGTCGCAGGGCGTAGGGGACATTGGCGGATGCGCATGTGGCAGTGACAAGGACAGTGCAGGAGGGAGAGAAGTGGGCTTTGGTTTGGGAGGGAGGGGTGGAGCTGAGGAGCTGCTAGACTGAGTGGTGCACAGCGGTTTACCATTGCACACTCGCAGGAGGTCAGATGATGAGTGGGAGGATAGGAGAGGTGGCAGTGGGGAACGAGAACGCTGGACAACTCCTCCTTCACATCCTCTTTCATCTTGGACTCGTCTGCTAAGGTTCAGGTTTCCTGCTTGTTGTGGAATGCGACGCCCCCCGCTGGTCACTGGGGGAACCTTTAAAGAGTGAGAGAAGGATCTGAGAGAATGTGAGGTACTCGGGCTGGGAGCTGTGTCTGAAGGTTGTTCATTAAGGGTCATGGTGGATCTGTACGTTAGTGGCATCCTAGAAGGAGAAACAGAAACAGTATTAGAATGTACCACAAACACAAGTGACCACAAAGGACCTACATGTAAGCATAATGTCATTATAGTAATCACTCTATTGATTTATTATTGATTTTGCTACTACTGGCTGTGTCTTTACCTGAGCAACAGGGAAAGGCACACCTGTGTTATTCTGGGACACAGTTTTAGGAATTTCTAGTATGTTAAACCTGATTTAAATTTCCAGAAGAGATACAGTGGTGAAAAAAACGTATTTAGTCAGTCACCAATTGTGCAAGTTCTCCCACTTAAAAACATTAGAGAGGTTTGTAATTGACATCGTAGGGATCAACTATAAGAGACAAAATGAGAAAAAAATTTTCAGAAAATCACATCGTCTGAATTTTAAAGAATACAAGTGGGAAATAAGTATTTGGTCAATAGCAAACGGTCATCTCAATACTTTGTAATATATCCTTTGTTGGCAATGACAGAGGTCAAACAGTTTTTGTAAGTCTTCACAAGGTTGGTACACACCATTGCTGTAATGTTGGCCCATTCCTCCAAGCAGATTTCCTCTAAATCAGTGATGTTCTGGGGCTGGCGGCGAGCAACACAGACTTTCAACTCCCTCCAAAGGTTTTCCATGGGGTTGAGATCTAGAGACTGGCTAGACCACTCCAGGACCTTGAAATGCTTCTTATGAAGCCACGCCTTTGTTGCCCTAGCAGTGTGCTTGGGATCATTGTCATGTTGAAAAACCTAGTACCCAGACGCATCTTCAATGCCCTTGGTGATGGAAGGAGGTTTGCACTCAAAATCTCACGATACATGGCCCCATTCATTCTTTCATGTACATATCAGTTGTCCTGGTCCCTTTGCAGAGAAACAGCCCCAAAGCATGATGTTGCCACCTCCATGCTTCACAGTTGGTATGGTGTTCTTTGGATTCAATTCAGCATTCACTCTTCCCCAAACACGATGAGTTGTGTTTATACCAAACTACTTTGGTTTCATTTGACCATATGACATTCTCCCAATACTCTTCTGGAACATCCAAATACTCTCTAGCAAACTTCAGATGCACCCGGATATGAACTGACTTAAGCACTGCAAGATCTGAGTTCCTGGCAGCAGAATGTGTTACTGATGGTAGCCTTTGTAACTTTGATCCCAGATTTCTGCAGGTCATTCACTAGGTCCCCCTGTGTGGTTCTGGGATTTTTGCTCACCATTCTTGTGATCATTCTGACCCCACGAGCTGAGCTCTTGCGTGGAGCCCCTGATCGAGGGAGATTAGCAGTGGCCTTGTAAGTCTTCCATTTTCTGATTGTCACTCCCACTGTAGATTTCTTCACAGCAAGCTGCTTGCCTATTGCAGATTCAGTCTTTCCTGCCTGGTGCAGGTCTACAATTCTGTACTGGTGTCCTTCAACGGCTCTTTGGTCTTCACCATAGAGGAAATTGGAGTGTGACTGTTTGAGGTTGTGGGCAGGTGTCTTTTATACTGTTAACGAGTTCAAACAGGTGCCATTGATGCAAGTAATGAGTGGAGGACAGAGGAGACTCTTAAGGAAGAAGTTACAGATCTGTGACAGCCAGAAATCTTGCTTGTTTGTAGGGGACCAAATACGTATTTTCCACCGTTATTTGCAAATAAATTCTTTAAAACTCTGAGAAAATGAGAAATTTTTTTCTCATTTTGTCTCTCATACTTGAGGTCTACACCTATGATGTCATTTAGAGGCCTCTCATCTTTTTAAGTGGGAGAACTTGCACAATTGGTGACTGACTAAATACTTTTTTCCCCCACTGTATTTCAGTAATCTAAAACTAATAGAAAAAATTGAAGCAACCTACTTGCATACTGTATGCGGACTGTTGGATGTAAAATTTATGAGCAGTAAATATTGTGCTCGTGTATCATGCTCGTGGTTTGATACTAATGTATCAAACCAAAGAAAGTTATGAATGCTTTGTATATGAATGTATATAAATGCTTCGATCAAATGCCTTCAATCATTAAATACTGTGTATCATTGTGCTTTAAGGTTTGTAATCGATAGCAGACGTCTCGCACATCATTGTGAGTTGTATGCAAAAGCTGAATGGCCTCCTTTAAGCGTACGGAGAAACAATCACCTGATGATCCTGATTTAGAAATCTCTACTCGGCTTGGCTCCAGAATACTTAAACTCTTTTACATAGATCTGTTAATTCCCATTCTTTACGTTCTAACATTTTTCTTTTGCATGTTCCATGTTTTTGAACTGAAAAAGGGAAGCAAGCTTTCAGTGTGATGACTCCTACAGCCTGGAATCAGCTCCAGTCTGAAATCAAGATGTCAGAATTGGTTTCACTGGACTTCTTTCAAGGGATTCTTAAAAATAGACAACGAGATTCTACTAAACAATGTCACGGTTTTTAAATTGTTTTCTACTGTTTTACTGCATATGTATTAATTAGTTTTATTTTGTAACCAGGTTGCTGTGTATTGCAGACTTCTGCCCAGGTCCCTGTTGAAAATAAGATCTTGATCTCAATGGGTTTTACCTGGTTAAATAAAGGAAATTAAAAAAAATTAAATAAAAGTTGCAAGCCTTTAAAATTGTGATGCCTTTTATAGGTAAAATAGACTCAAAAAACTGCAACAGCAGCTGCACAAGGGGGGCCCAATGACATTTTTTGTCAGGGTGCCCAAGATTCCTGGCAGTGCCCCTGCCAATAGGCATAATAAATTTGAAAGGTCAAAAATACTGTTTTGATGTTCCATTGTTTTGAAAAAATGTCTAAGCCACCCCTTAATATGTCCTGGAAATGTATTTCTGCATAACTTTGGCTGTGTTGATGCAAATGCTGTAAAACATGTGCACGTTTTGTAATTTAAGGTAATTACAGTGGTCTCTCGTTTATTGCGGGGGTCTGGTTCTGAAAAAGTTCCGTAATAAACGAAATCCGTGAAGTGGTGACTGTTTAATTTTTTCCTATTCAATACATCTTAAGGCATCATAACCCCGCTTTGCACTCTTTATAAATCTTTCCAAAACAGTCATTTTTCACATTGTCACAAAGTTTACACTCAGAAACTTACATAATTTTAACAACATGATGAAATTCTGAATGATTACTCACCCGGTACATTTAGTCGGCATGAGGCTTCCAACTTTTTGAACGAAAAAAAAATAGCCAACAATGAAGGAACATATTAAAGCAAAAGCGATCAGGAATCGATGAAAACTACAGTTTAAGGACACAGGTTGCAACGTAGACCAACTGTGTCTTGGCCAATCAAGACACAAAACAAAGCGCTTTGATGTCCATTGACCCAATCAAGATACGAAACAAACTGGTCTGATTCATGCAGTAGAATTTTAAATAATTCTTTTTAAGGATTTTTTTGGCTCTAGTGGCCTTTATTTGAAAGTAGATAGACAGGAAATGGGGAAACGAGAGAGGGGGAAGACATTCAGCAAATGTCACCAGACCGGGAATCGAACCTGTGACCGCTGGCATGAGGACTAAGGCCTCCATATGTGGGTTGTGCTTTGCCCCTGCGCCACCACAGCACCCCATATGCAGTAGAATTTTGTCACAGAATTTAAAAAATGTAGTGCTGCATAAAAATAAAAAAAAAACGGGAAACAGTGAGACCACAGATATGGCAAGGGACCACTGTATTCATGATTTCTTTTCTTAAAGCCTTTTGTATCACTTCCTAATTTTTAGCCATCAACTGCCTTTCAAAGTTCATTTTTTAGATACAAAATTCTTTGGCAATTTCATTTCCATTCATCTTAATGTTTTGATTTCCACTGGATGAAATTCCATATACAGTGGTCCCTCGCCATATCGCGGTTCCCCTTCTGCGGTCTGTTTTGTGGATTTATTTTATGCAGCACTGCTGCATAAAGTACAATACGTGTAGCGAATTTTCCGGACTACAGAGCACACCTCACTATAAGCCGCACCTACAAAGTAAAAAAAACAACAAACAAACTGGAAACATACATACAGTATATAAGCCGCACCGGACTACAAGCCGCTGATATCTCCGCTGCTCTCGGTTTTCCTGCGGCAGCGCAGGGCTCTGGGCGTTGGATCCCAGAGCCCCGTGTATCCATGGATTCGTTGATGCCAAGCTTACGTACAGCTGCTATCGATCTATACTGTCAGATCGATGATCTTCAACTTAAAAGCTGCATTAGATTAACTTCTTCGTGTGGTTTCCATGATGAGGGCATACGAGTTTGAAAACATTTCTCTGTCGTGCCTGCTGCTAGCATGTACTTGTTCTAAATGAAACTTAGTGCTTTTTTCTTTGATTTCCAATTTTGACTTCCTATGATTCACTTCTTGCTAAGGAGCCTACTGGTGGTTGAAGAAAAATCCACAGAAAAGCCACACCGGGCTATAAGCCGCATGGTTCAAAGCATGGGAAAAAGGTAGCAGCTTATAGTCCGAAAAATACGGTATTTGAATAGGGAAAAATTTAACAGTCACCACTTCGCGGATTTCATTTATTGGGGGACTTTTTCAGAACCAAACCCCCGCAATAAACGAGGGACCACTGTACTATAAATACATAAAATTCCAGATATATGCAGTGTCCTATGAATTGTACATCCTTGGACTTTTTCCACTTTTTATTGCTTTTACAAATTAGCCATGAACAAAGGCTCTATACAGTTTCTCATATTAGAATTGCACAATCACATGTGTATTGAAGACATTTCCATCTTCGAATGATCAAAATCAGAATCATTTTATATCAGGCAAGATTTTTTGCTGAGGTGTAAGCTCAAAAAACTAATGGAAGTTAGTAAAAATGCATCTTTCAACTTTTTGTTAGTGCTGTGTTCAAATCTTAGCTTTAAAATCAGAGGGAGAATTAGAAGAACTCAGTGTATTAGGCATTAAAAATACTCTAGAAAATATGCAACCATCAGCAGTGACTCACCCCAATGGTGTCCAGCTTCGGGCCATTCTGGCTGATGACCTCATGAGGACAGCACTTTTAGCTCCACCTGACAGTCCTTCAGAACCTGCTGTTGGGGATGATGATGAGTTCAGCAGATTTTTTATGATCTCCAGATTTAAATTCTCTCTTTTGCTGCTGCCACAGCTGGACGCACATGTGTCTGACTTTGCATTGTTATTGGACGCTTTGATAGGAATCCCGGCTCCTTTCCCTCCTCCACCAATCCCAGAGCTTTTCTTTGACAAGATGGATGGGTCAACAGTGGGTTTGGCCAGGACAGGTGGTTTGACTGGTTCTTGCTTGGCATTGATTACCTCTTGACTTTTGACATACTTTGCTTTGTCAGCTTCTAGTCTCTCAACTGCACTCAGGCGGTGTGGGTTTGGTTCCGCCTGAGAACACATTTAAAATGAAGTGTTCTGTGTAAATAGTTTCAGGCATGGAAAAAATAAACATTTCATCATAAAACAATATGATCCAATTACTGCATACTTCTGCAACAAACCAATCAGATCAATGAAATGTTTTAACCAAAGAACATTTTCCTCAATGACCACAAATATGATTGAGGAAATCAAAGTGAAGTTTTAAAGGCAAATAGAATTGGCTTTAAAACAACTGTCAAGAATGATGGTAACAGCATCGCACAAACAATAGGTTTCTCTTTCACCTTTAGATCAACAGTGAGTTGGTCGCAGTTCCCTGTTTTGGAAGGTGGATACCTGCATGTTCCAACAGGAACATGAATAACCTCAAGTATCTCGAATAATGTTGGCCTGACCTCTGTCCTGTTGAAAACAACACATATAGACGTTGGGTCTGTACCAGTAGACCAACCTCTTTGAATGATGTTTACCAACTCTGTCATAAGGAGCGGCCAGATACTATGACAAAGCTCTTACAGAAGCTAGAAAAAGCAGTACCCACCAAGATGGAACTTGCTTAAACATGTTTAACTATATACAAGAGTGAATTTCTACTGCAGGTTCCTAATAGATGTTTTCTCCAAAGCTTAACTTTCCAAAAGCTTTTTATTTACCCAAGATGTTTTCTGTGAGTTTTGAATGGGGTCTGAAACCTGGACAGTAAAATACATATAATATAGGTCGTCATTCTTTAGGAGTGCTATGACGATATGGGGGCACAGATTTTGAGTTGGGTGTGTGGGTTGCCCCTGCTGTGTTGTGGAGTGTGTGTGGGACCTCGGCTACATTGTCGAGTGGTGGTCTTCTGGAGGGCGATCTACGGCTCTTAGGGACATTCCGGACAGGCTGAGGGGTTCTGAGCCCTGCTCCCTTGGCTTCCCTTGGGACTTTCCTATTGGGATGGGGTCATACCCTCCTCCCGTCATTGAACTCGCTGGGTCGAGGCTGCTGTGGATCACAGTTCCCTGTTTGGCAGGTTAGTCGCTCTTTGAATGGGCGGCACTGCCGATGAGGTCCTCCGTCCTCAATGCAGGTGGATCAAGCACGTGGCTAGATTCCAGGTGACCAGATTCCAGCCTCAGCCTTTGCTAGTAGTATTGTGAGCCCTGTGTGTCTTTGCTATGCTTCTGCTTCCTTGCCTCCTAGTTGGGAGGATTCCCGCTGTAGGAGAGTGCTAAGAGGAGGGTTTCCGACCTACTGTTCCGAACTGCTGAGCGCTGGAAGGTTTATGACTTTCTCAAATGTATCTTAATTCCAGATGACAAATTAGCACACGCATCTACTACACATGTCCATAAACAAACACAATCACATAATCTAAGAGGTCAGAGGTCATACCAGCACAAGTTCAAATTACATAATACAACCTGTGCCACATGATATCATGGGCAACCGTGATTTAATAAAGTCAATCATGCAATTAGGACATCCTCCCCTGAAATTACTATTGAATTATCATTACCCAACGGTTTTTACCAGGCGGGAGCATTCATCTTCTTCATATGGAAGCTGGATGCCATATGAAGAGTCATCCAGCTTCTTCATATGGTTTGCATGGAATGCTAAAGCAGGACATGTGATTAAAAAGTGTGACTACCTACCTACACCTCAGCTGTAGGTAGGTGTCCTGAGTAAGACCACAACAATGATATTCTCACCTGCCTTCTGAAGTACTCAGGGCCCTTGTTGAGGATGCGAAGAGGTACAGTGGAACTGAAGGGCGTAGTGGGACCAGCAGGCTTGCTACCTGGCAGGGGAGGAGCCAATGTCTCTGTCGGCATGGCAACAAGGCGATTGGGGTGGCCGGCCGTGGTGGCAATAGGTGCGGGGTGGTTGACAGAGGGTGGGGTCACTAAGGAACCCCCAAAACATGAAGACACAAAGTGGAGGCAAGAAAAAAAAAATCTAAAAGCAGACAAAACCCCTCACCCTGCACATTGCTTCTGCGAGAACACAAGAGTTACTGAAGAGGAGTGGGTGAAGTGGGAGAATACTGTAGTCACATAAATGGATTGAAAGGATTATCTCTGCACTCTAAGCTCTGTTAGCTCTCTGGATTAGACAGCTTCAATCATTTAGGTTGGGCAACAGAACAATGGAAAGGAGTCTAACAAATGCAATGACAAGAAAGTGAAACTCAAGACATGCGACAGTGGCGTGGATAAGAGCTCCCATTCGGCCAGGGGACAGCAGAGGAAGTTAGAAAATTAACGACCTACAGCCTCTCCACTGAAACCAGCTCTCCCTTCTGTCTGACAAGCATCTGAAAAAGGAAAAGAAACAGTCAATAGAGTTA
This sequence comes from Phalloptychus januarius, assembly GCA_902982915.1. Lineage (NCBI taxonomy): Eukaryota > Metazoa > Chordata > Actinopteri > Cyprinodontiformes > Poeciliidae > Phalloptychus > Phalloptychus januarius. The sequence goes on along the minus strand of CADWAE010000466.1, from coordinate 21,436 downwards.
GAAATCATTTACCTTGTAGAATAGAACTGTAGCATTTCTGCATGCAAACACAAAGGAAATCCCATCCATTCATCTGAAGTCAGGCCATGATTGAGTTTTGTTGGTACATTGGTTATGATGGTAAAATCTTTTCTTTATTGTCTTCTTTTCTTTTTTTTTTATAAATGTGAAAACAGAAGAAACAACCATCAACAAACTGAGATCTGTGTAAGATTTAGTGTCCACTAAATGAATCTTCCTCGATCATAACTTCTAAGTAGCAGACGAAAAATAAGTTTACCCTCGTCCAATAAAAAATAAACGATTTTTGCACGAGAGGCAAAAAGCTTGTGCAAAGATTTTTGCACAAGAAGTTAACTTTAAGTTGACTTCTGCAGGTTTCCACATCTGCTCCTTTAAATTGTTGAGTACAGTTTTTTGTTCCTCCTTTCTTAAAAACACATTTTACATCATAAATAGCAAACAATATTTACCAGTTTGGAGGCTTTGCTTTGGTTCCACTCATTGGTTGACTTAAACCCTCTTTAATGCTGCCTGTGTATTTGGCCTCTAGGTGCTGCAGGTTGTCAGTGGGAGTCACATCTATCAGTTAAAAAAAGAACAGAACTGGGTTAAGCAGAAGTTCCTCATGTCAGCAGAATTTCTTTTGTTTCAAATCACTTAATGACCTTGAAGGTGATGTTGTTCAAAACACTAGGTGGATAACAGCTCTATGAACCCTTTTCTTACATAGTTGTAACTGTGGTGAACAGCTATTTAAAGTATTATGTATGTTCCTAAGGAAGGCAGACTAATGTGTCACTTCATACATTGCCATTCGCCACCTATTGGGCTGCTACTGTAAGTTCCCTGAAAATTTATCCAAACCTACAAGGACAGAAATGTTGAACACCTTAGGGATATCTTACCAATTCTAAGTAAAACCTTTAGGTATAAAGACATGAGTCACATCAAAGTGTTAACATAACATAACCAGAAGAATGAGCCAGTCTGCATCCCTGGCACTATTTTTGAAATGTGGACCCATAATGTGACTATATTGTTCTTTGGGGAGTAACTGGGGGTCGAATGCGGTTCAGCGAGAAGGGCAGCCATCTTGCAGTAGGATAATTTGAGGTCCAATTCCAGCTTCCTCCCGAGCCACACCAGTGTGCAACTGGCCAATGCACTCATCCAAAAATTTGCCAACAATCAAGGCCTGAAATTTAAAGCGGGATTGAAGATATTAAACAATCAATTCCTTCAAATCTAGTTTTTATAATTGAATTTAAGTTTGTATTCAAATTGAATTTTTTTGTAAAGTCCCTTGATATAACATTTGTTGAGAAATGTGATGGTATATAAATACACTGAACTGAATAAATCCAGGAAATCCCCTGGTTAAAACATGCATTTAACATTAACTAAAACTTTTTGTTGTTTTTGGATGCAATATTTGCCACACTAACTACTTTATCAAGCCATTTATTATTTCTAATTTTATCGACAATTTTGACTGGATTAGTCCTCCAGAGGAACAAAGGAGCAACTGAAAATGGACTAATCCAGTTCTTGTGAAAAGACATGAAGAGACAGGAGAAAGAAAAGACGGAGGCAGGACAGCAAGGTGAGGCACCAAGGACTAATGAGCCAACCAAAATTATTCAAAAGGGGCCATTGACACATTTTGCATAAACTCAACATTAATACACTAACTAACCTTTTCCAAATAAACAGTTGCATCATGCATACCGTATTTTCCGCACTATAAGGCGCACCTAAAAACCTCAAATTTTCTCAAAAGCCGACAGTGCGCCGTATAATCCGGTGCGCCTTATATATGGACCAATACGGTAAGCAGCCGCTGACTTGATTTTCCCCTGTAGAAGAAGAAGCGCGCGATGCATGCTGGGATATATGACTGCGCGGGGCGCCGTTTCATTCCATTTGTGTGTTTACGTACAGACCCCAAAATGGCTCCTACTAGGAGACACGCCTACAACGCAGAGTTCAAACTCCAGGCGATCAGTCACGCAGTAGAACACGGGAATAGAGCAGCAGCCAGAGAATTTAACGTTAACGAATCAATGGTGCGGAAGTGGAGGAAGCAAGAAGACGACCTGCGCCAAGTAAAGAAAACTAAACGGAGTTTCCGAGGGAACAAGGCGAGATGGCTACCGTTGGAGGACAAACTCGAACAGTGGGTTGTTGAACAGAGAGCAGCAAGTAGAAGCGTCAGTACTATCACTATTCGAATGAAGGCAACAGCGCTAGCAAGCGAACTTAATATTAACGATTTTAAAGGCGGTCCTTCTTGGTGCTTTCGGTTCATGAAAAGACGTAATCTCTCCATCCGCACACGGACTACTGTTTCACAGCAACTGCCAAAAGACTACCAAGAAAAGCTTGTCACTTTCCGCACATATTGCAAAAACAACATTACTGAAAAAGTCCGGCCAGAGCACATCACCAACATGGACGAGGTTCCACTCACCTTCGATATTCCTGTGAACCGCACTGTGGATAAAACGGGAGCACGCACGGTAAATGTTCGCACCACAGGGAATGAGAAGTCCTCCTTCACTGTGGTTCTCGCTTGCCAGGCTAATGGCCATAAACTTCCACCCATGGTTATTTTCAAGAGGAAGACCTTGCCAAAAGAAAACTTTCCAGCCGGGGTCGTCATCAAAGCTAACTCGAAGGGATGGATGGATGAAGAAAAGATGAGCGAGTGGTTGAGAGAAATTTACGTGAAGAGGCCGGGTGGCTTTTTTCACACAGCTCCGTCCCTATTGATCTACGACTCCATGCGCTCCCACATCACAGATGGTGTCAAAAAACAAGTGAAGCGCACTAATTCAATACTCGCCGTCATTCCGGGTGGATTGACAAAAGAACTCCAACCGCTAGATATTGGTGTCAACAGGGCATTCAAAGCTAAACTGCGAACTGCGTGGGAACAGTGGATGACAGAAGGCGAACACACGTTCACCAAGACAGGGAGACAGCGCCGGACGACATACGCCACTATCTGCCAGTGGATCGTAAATGCCTGGGCTGATATATCAGTCTCAACTGTGGTCCGAGCTTTCAGGAAGGCAGGAATTGTCACTGAACTGCTAGACAACAGCAGCGACACTGACTCGATTAGTGACGACGCCGACGAGACGGAGCCGGGTGTGTTGGATGTCGTATTCGCCCAACTGTTTAATTCGGACACTGAAGAAGAAATTCGAGGGATTCGCGGATGAGGAATAACTTGATAAAGTGAGCTTTACATGTTTATTTTGTGTGTTGTGCGACATTAACGTTTGAGCAATGTTGAGTTATTTATATATTGTTATTGCTTTGCACTATTTCGAATGTTACTATATTGTGATAGCACTAACGTTTGATTTACCGTAACAGTGTTGATTTACCGTAACAGTATCAGACTGTTTTTTACGTGTTTATTGAATCCAGGAAATGCTCCGCTCCACTATGTGATATAAATGTTGCACTACATGTTATACCCTGCTGTTGTTAAAAGATAAACGAAATACCACATCATATAAAACAGCTGTTCATTCATGTTGGGAGTAAACGGATTTGTCAGAACGCTGGTTTGAAATCTATAAATAAAGTTTGACTGACCTATCTGACTGTTTTGTTGACATTCCAGCTCCATCTAATGAATGCATAACGTAACCCCAGCCTCTACTGTAGCGTCTATTCTATGCGCCTTATAATGCAGTGCGCCTTATATATGGACAAAGTTTTAAAATAGGCCATTCATTGAAGGTGCGCCTTATAATCCGGTGCGCCTTATAGTGCGGAAAATACGGTAATATCTAAAATCATTTACCATTTGCCAATACATTCCAACAGCAACATTACTGAACTCATTAAATACCAAACACTGCATTCCCAGAACATATTTACAATAAGATCAACAGGCAAATGCAGCATTGTGGATATGAAGAGTTGTGGATAAACTGGAGCAAAAAATAAGAAAAACCAAGTAATTTATACACAGGTGTGCAACAAAAGAATTTTTAAAAGAGCAATATCCAGGGCTCTCAGTAAGAGATGCTGGCACCCACTGTGTTAGAACAGTAAAAACATTTTATTACTATAGCATTGGCTGGATTAAATTAACCACTGCAAGAGAAACCTGTCCAGGTTACAGCACAATGTTCCAATGTTTTATAGTTTACCGTGGATATGTATTCCAGTATGCTACAAAAAGGAATCATTTATTATTCAAATATTTATCAGTTAAAGCCAATACACAATATTTTGATAGTTCTGGCCTCTTAAAATAGGCCAGAACTATTTCTGAAATAAAGAATTAAATAAAGAAATTTAATTTATTTGGACAAAAATGAGTCTGACATCCATGCTTCTTGACTGAATTGTAACTTTACTCTCTTTAGAATAGAAATACCCTATTCCAGTGTAAATTCCAGTGCAACAGCAACAAAGAATGTAGAGTCATATTGAAAAAGTGTTGAACATTTTTTGATATTTTCTCTGTGAATTGTTGCTTTATTCAATTAAGTTAACAGTTCCACACCAAGAGAGTGCTGTATTCAAAGACAATCCGAGCAAATAGTGTGTGACCTTTTTTGTTTTTGTTTTTTTTTGTTGGTGACTTTTGTTTTGGCCAGGCAGTGCAACTGGTTGCATTTGTTGGGGAGTCACAAAATTCTCCCAACAGCTTCATTGCTACGTGCTCCAAAAATGATGCCAACACTTTATTTTTATTGTCAACAAAACAGATGTGCTTAATTCCATTAGTCTTATTGAATAAGCCATCTGGAAGCCCTTGCTCTGCTGTCATATCCACTACACTGTCAACACATGTCCCTTTTCATTGTAATGAATAAAAAGTGGGTAACTGATTTTGGGTAACAATCAGTTATCCATGATTTTACCTTCAGTTAGTCTAATGCACTTTTAAATACAAATGACATCATTTGCAGTTTGGGATGTTTTATAATCAGCAAAAATTACTGACCTACATTTGAAGCAATAATACCACTCAAATTAAATGACTAAATAGTGCAAACCTATGAGATTGTCAAAAACAAGAGCATAATTCAATTGAGTTTATTTATCCTGATAAGACAGATAGATACAAGGATACATTTCCCATGTGGAAACATAAGAAGGGGAGTGTCAGGCCATCTATTGTGACCTTAAAGTTAATCATATTATGCAACAGAATAATAATCTGAAGCACAGCCAACCATCAAAGGATTCAATCAAAAAAAAAACTAAGTTAAGGTTTTAGAGTGGCCTGGTTAAAGTTCACCCTTAGATTCAATTGACCTAAAACATGAAGTATATGCAGGAAAACCAACCAGTACAGCTGGATTAAACATTTTTACAAAAGATAAAAATGCACAAAAATTCCTCCACAGGCATGTCAAAGACTGTCTTCCAGTTACCGCAAACATTTTACAGTAATTGCTACCATCAAATCTTAAACAATCAGTTATGTTCAGTGGACAGCGTGTTTTTTTTAGCTTCAAAGTTGATCTACCACTTTTTATGGAGCCAGAAGATGAAAGGCTGATGATTTAACAACTTCAGATGAGGACAGTCACAATAAGCAATAAATCAATTAATGCATGATAAATTAACACAAACTCAATTTCCATAATTTGTTTTTCTCTTTTCTCTCTACCAAAAACTGGATGACAAAAGTCTTCAGTCTGGTGCTTTGGACTCAGCTAGCAATTTTTTGAAGGACAGTTTTGTATACAGAGACTTTAAGTATATTTTGTTTGTTGTTTCTGTTGTTTTTTTTTAAATTTATTTAAAATGTCATCCAGTTCCAGTGTTAAATGTTCATTAGAACTAAGAGTTCTACTGAACACATAATAATGTGTTCTTGCATTATTATCATTATATAACTTGAAAATGTTCTCAAAACAATAGTATTGTTTATCGCAATAAATTCGGAGACAATTTGTCACCCAGCAAAATTTACTGTGACAGGCTGACTACAGATATGTTTGCATGCAATTTCATGTGAATTTCAAGTGAACCTTTGAAATTTTGCAAAAAAGAAAAAAAGTAAATTGCAATTCAAGAGAATTTCAATCTGCTTTGGAGCCAATCCACCTACACAAAGCACAATTTAATCAGAGGTTGATGCTACCTACAGCTGTACTGGACCTGATGTAGCGGATGTAAACTATGGACCACACATCTCAAACAGCTGGAGGTTGCACCTTGTAAATTTTTTAGTTTTGTTCCTCTAAAAAGCCACTGATGTACCAGTTGATGGGAATAGGCCTGCCAAAATGATACATTTTGCTGAATGATAAATTATATTATAAGTTTGCAATGAATAATATTATTGTTTTGAGACCATTTTCATCTAATATAATGGTGATGACATAAACATGCAAGAATATATTCTCAAAGATCAAGATCAGAAGCCATATTCAGCAGCTATTTCATTCAAACCATTATAAGAATGAAAACTGGGGTAATGAAAATGTATAATGTTTGAATTCTTTTTTTCTGAAAGGTGATGTGTAATTGTGAAAGGTAGGTCCTCAGATCAGGGAGAAGAAAAGAATAAGAAAAAAAAAAAAAAGAGTTGGATGATGGCTTGCTGAAGAGCTTTAAAATTAATACTTTATTATTACTAGTATTCAGTTCTAATCTATACCTGCAAAGTATAGGAATACTTTGTAGTTTTGGCCATTTTTCCACTTTTCTTTCAGTCATGGTTACTGGTTGTGTGATATTTGTTTTTGCCCTTTTGAAGAATAAAGAAAACAAAAAGAATCTAAACAATCCTGATTAAAAGTTTACATACAGTCAACTTCTTTTATACAAGATAAACAAGTTGATACAAATGGGTTTAAATGGAAACCATCCTCACCCATGATCCATTTGCTTGTAATTAGAAGTTGTGAAGGATAACATCTACTTGTCTGAAACTTAGTAGTTCAGAATGTGCAGAAATCCACAAGTGTTCTGTTCAGAACCAGTGGTAAAGAATATTTTAATGAACATTGTTATCTTAATTGCATTTACTGATTTATTCTCCTTTCTGTTGATTTCATGGGCTCTTCATTATTTGTTGCTCACATGGGGGTGGTGGTGGTGTTTGTGGGTGGGGGCTGCTCAATACCAGGACAGAAATAAAGCAATGTTGATTTTTAAAGATACACAATAAAATGCCCTGTATGGTTGAGTCATCAGACCAAAGCCGTTGCTATAACAATGCCACAAAGCTTACAATACAGCAAGTCTCTATACTTGGAGACAAGCCTAAAAAAGTAATTTCACTACATCAAAACAGAAGGGGAACGTTATAACACTGAGAAAACATTTCAGAGGTTCTGCAGAAATCATGGATGGTCCAACATGAAAATATTCAAAAACACAAGGCTAAGCCAAACTAAAACACTGTTTGTCAGGGACCCCCTGATACATGTGATTGTTGAGGCCTGTGTCTTCTGGAGGTTCTGACAGCAGATCAGGCTGAATTGTGTTAAATGTTCTGGAGAAATCAAACAACATGGTCATCAAAGTGGTGCCTGCTTTGTCCAAATGACAGTGGACTTGTTGATGTAGTTCTTTGATGCCATTTACACTTCAACTAAACATCAATAAATAAGTTGCAAGGATTCCTGATATGTGCTTGTTTGAATACTGATATGGGCCAATGGGAGTCTCTTCAGGACATTGGGACAAGGTTAGATATCTTCTGCAGCTCTGGAACCTTCTCCTTGGTCAGGTTAAGGTAGAAAAAATGCTGCAGAATGCCACAGAGCTGCTCTGTGAAAACCAGCAAGGCTTGGAGACTGACATAAGCTGGAACTGGTCAAGTTTAGTCACTCCTACTGCCTCTTTGCCTGACTTCTAAAAACACTTAGGTGCTTCTATCTGTTCCTGCTGAATGCTTGAGTTTTTCTGCCCTTTAAATTACCCACTCAGGCTTCATGAGTTCCAAGCTAAACTAAGTGTTGTTGTCATTTTCAATTAAATATTAGAAACCGAGTCATCAAATAAATAAATACAAAAGACAGAAAGCATGAAGCACCCAAATACCTTTAAACTAGGGCTAGGGGTGCGCCGACATCAACCGACACTTCATGTTTCAGTGATTATTTTATAGTTTTCGCTGCAGCATTAATTACTTTTTTATATATATATATATATATATATATATATATATATATATATATATATTATTTTAAAAAACAAAGCGAGCTCTGTTCCTCATCTTCCTCAGAAGCAGCTCAGTCACAAAGCTGCTACTGGGGTTTTTGACTGTAGTAGTTCTAGTTTGAAATTATCATTCTTCACCTCTGATATTGAGAACGCTCCTGTGTGTCAGCACACAACCTGTTTAACTCAAGTGGTTAATAATATTTAGATTAAAATGGGTGTTTTCCCCAGCATAAGCATACATTAGCTGTGCAACGATGAAGAAAAAAAACAGACATGGTTGCTACATTTTAATTAAGAGAAATGGATGACCTTTACAGAACTGACTAAATGTATCCTTTGTTCTCACTGCAAGCTACAAAAAGTAGTGATAAAAAAGCAATTACTTTCAAGTTTCTTGTAGGATTTTCACATTAATTGGCCGAACGATAATCCTTGATAAATAGCCTAACTAATAAGTGGTTGGAATAAAAGGAAGTTAATTGACAAGTAACAGTTACTTTAATTTAACACAATGAATACCTATTATGGCCAAGTTTTACATTTTAACCATTAGGAACAGTGACAGACAATATTCTTCCTTGAAACATAAATAAATCCAAAATATGTATCCATTTTCTGATGGAATCCCTGACATTGCCTGGGATAATTAAGCCTGTGCTTAATCTGTTCAGTTGGTTTTTGATAAAGTAAAATCAACTCCATCAACTGGGGCAAAAAACTCTGCAGATTTGCTCTTAACAAATCTGTACAATTTCCTAAATAGCTCCAAATACATCAGTAGTTTTTTGGATTGTTCTTGTCTTTTCAAACAGAACTGCTCCAAGGCTGTATGACGTTAACCCGTGCAGCTCAGCTCACCAATCTCTAAACCATTGATGTTCTCCATGCTTTGTTTGACTGTAAAAGCTGTGACTTTCAGGAACTGCTCAATGTATAGTACACCTAAAGTTTCACTGAAGAAAACCAAAGGTCACAGATTATGTGGATTGGTAGCTTTATGCATCACTCCTGTGTGCAAAACTTATTAGCTTCACTTCCTGTTTTTGCCTGATGTTTGGTTTCTCTCCACTTGATCACATTTCCTTTATACTGCACTTGGTTCCATATTCATAATAGACAAATCCAGGTTTCCCATACATATTAGAAATTAGAATTTGATTTAAGTACTTTTCTCAGCTGAGGAAAATACTTTTTTTTGTTGCCATACACATTTTTTTTTTATTTAAAGAAAAAAAACTCCACATAACATTGTAGAAATAAAAGTAAAGTTTAGTATAACCTTAGGAACAATATTCATGGTATTGCAGTGTTTGTATAGGATAATTAAACATTAGTTTATTTTGATTCTCTTACATGAACTTTCTTATAAATATGTTAAAAATCTTCCTGGATATCACTAGGAAGTACTTTTGATTGATAAAAGCCTTTGAATTTTACACAGTAAAATTAGGTTATTCACTACATTAATTGTTTTATGGTCTTCACTCACAATATTTTACTCCAATTTTGTTTTTGAAGTGGCAAAAAATTTAAACGTTTTTAAAACATTAGCTTGAAAATTCTATGAAAGATCTTAAAATAAATTACCTGATATCAGTACCTTAAATTCACTCTAAAAAGATTTGTGTGTGGTTTACACAAAACCCAACTGGCATCAATATTTAATAAAAATCAAATTGACCTCTTTAAATAAATCTTTAACTCTCACCTCTTTAAAATACATCTGAAGTGTAAATTCTCTATCAGTAATCTTAAATTGCATGAAAAGAATGTATGACAAAAACAATATTACACTTGAATTAAAACTTGCCATACTTTAGGAAAAAATTGGGAATATTTTGAATATTTTAAGGAGGAGGCCTAGAGTTTGGGGGCCAGAAAAGAGCCAGGAGTTCATCCAGGAGGTTACTTTCTCAGATCCTGCCCTAAGTTCTGCCAGGTCTCTTAGCTCCATTTATTTCAGCTGGAAAATGTCATGAACATTGCCTTAGAGTTGCTGTCTGACAAGGAATTTGATTGCTCAGCATTCCTGAATTCAAAACCAATTTGAAAAACTCTCAACTGCATATGATTGGGTGTTAAAGTCATCCATTTCCTATACTCCCTTGTAGGGACAAGGGATTAGTTGGGGTTGGGTAGTAGGGTTAGTGGGGTCCGGAGGAGCTGGTGCCTATCCTCAGCTAACGTTCAGGGCGAGAGGCGGGGTACACCCTGGATGTGTATCTGTACTTTACTTAAGTAGATATAATAATGGATATTTTCTACTTTTACTCCACTACATTTTCAGTACCTGTACTTTATATTTCACTACATTTCTATAAAACTGTCACGTTACTCGTTACATCCAAGTCGCATTGCGCTTTTTTTCCCGTTAAAATGTGAAGTTCAGGGACTTAATGTGGCGCCATAAAATCCAAGCAATAACGTGACTTGCGTGTGTCTGTCACCCATCGCCTCCCCCTTTACTCCCACGCGGAGCTCCAAGACATGCGCAGAGATTTCCTGTGAGCGAGAGAAGATTTATGTCTAGTCATCAGTGATATAATTCCGCTACATAAATCATGACATGTAAAATCAGCAGCGCTTCACAGACGGTGGAAACTTCGTCCAACTTTTAGTGTCACTTGGAAAGGAAGTTTAAAAAGGTAAGCTCTGTGGCCGGGATTTTAGCAAAACTAGCTGTACAGAGACACATATTGCTTCTGCAATGAAAAAAAGTTGTCACTCATGCACTGAATTATTGTGCGGATGTGTTGACTGACATGTCGCATATATCGGACAGCGCTACCACCAGTCTGCTATACAGTGATATGACATTCACGAACGATCTGATTTTTCTGAATGGCTCTTTATGGCTCTTCACTCCTGTAGGAGTGAAGCCTCACTGAGAGCCATTATTTGTTCTTGTGATGCTCTGCATCATAAGAAGAAATAGTGTAGTAATAGCTACACTGCAGTAGCTATTATTTTATTTCATTAAAAAAAATATATCTTTTTATTTAATTGGCGAATAAATAAAACAACTTAAGAACGCAGAGCATGATTGCTCTTTGATTGTTTTCGTCCCCTGTCATGGTGGCAGACATTGCAGCGAGAGGGAGGGTGAGAGCAGTCACTTTGCTCCTTCTGCTTAGTTGCTCATTGCGCCTTGGACAGTGTTCATAGTTGAACTTTGCCTTCATTGCTATGTTTAATGGTGCAGAGAAGTTGTGGTTTCTGTCATGGTCAATATGGGCAACCGCCCAAGGCGTTATCTTTTTCGGGATGGCAGGAGACCTCTGCGGATTGTCGCACAGATGGGAACAAAGCAGAATGAAAAGTTTGAATTGATACTGGTTAAATTTATTTCAGCTCTAAGTATTTAATATCTAGTGTTTTTATGGGAATGTGGATCCCAATCTTTGGATCTGGTGTTCCCTCACCGGGACGCCGGTCACCGGGGGCCCTCCCTGGAGCCAGTCCTGGAGGGGGGGCATTATGGCGAGCGCCTGGTGGCCGGGCTTTTGCCCATGGAGCCCGGTCGGGCTCAGCCCAAAAGAAATACATGGGGTCCCCCTCCAATGGGCTCACCACCTATGGGGGGGCCGCAGGGGTCGGGTGCAATGTGTGCTGGGTGGTGGCCGAGGGAGGGGGCCCTGGCGGCCCGATCCTTGGTTGCAGAAGCTGGCTCTTGGGAAGTGGAATGTCACCTCTCTGGTGGGGAACGAGCCAGAGCTGTTGTGTGAGGCTGAGAGGTTCCGGCTAGAAGTAGTCGGTCTCACCTCGACGCATGGCTCTAGTTCTGGAACCAGTCTCCCTGAGAGGGGCTGGACATACTTCCACGCTGGAGTTGCCCGCGGTGAGAGGCGCCGGGCAGGAGTGGGCATACTTGTTGCCCCCCATCTCGGTGCCTGTACGTTGGGGTTTACCCCGGTGAGCGAGAGGGTAGCCTCCCTCCGCCTATGGGTGGGGGGATGGGTTCTGACTGTTTGTGCTTACGGGCCGAACAACAGTTCGGCTTACCCACCCTTTTTGGAGTCCTTGGAGGGGGTACTGGAGGGTGCACCCCCTGGGGACTTTCTTGTTCTGCTGGGGGACTTCAACGCTCACGTGGGCAATGACAGTGAGACCTGGAGGGGTGTGGTTGGGAGGAACGGTTCCCTTGATCTGAACCTGAGTGGGGTTCTGTTGTTGGACTTCTGTGCTCGTCATGGATTGTCCATAACAAACACCATGTTCAGGCATAAGAGTGTCCATGTGTGCACTTGGCACCAGGACACCCTAGGCCGCAGTTCGAAGATCGACTTTGTCATCGTTTCATCTGATCTGCGGCCATACGGTCTTGGACACCCGGATGAAGAGAGGTGCGGAGCTCTCCACTGACCACGACCTGGTGGTGAGTTGGCTCCGGTGGTGGGGGAGGATGCCGGTCAGACGTGGCAGGCCCAAACGTGTTGTGAGGGTCTGCTGGTAACATCTGGCGGAGTCCCCTGTGAGACGGAGCTTTAACTCCCATCTCCGGCAGAACTTTGAACACATTCTGGCGGATTTGGGGGACATTGAGTCTGAGTGGACCATGTTCCGTGCCTCCATTGTCGAGGCGGCCCATCGGAGCTGTGGCTGCAAGGTTGTCGGTGTCTGTCGTGGTGGCAACTCTCGAACCTGTTGGTGGACACCTTCGGTGAGGGATGCTGTCAGGCAGAAGAAGGAGTCCTATCAGACCTTTTTGGCCTGTGGGACTCCGGAAGCAGCTGATGGGTACAGGCGGGCGAAGCGGCATGCGGCTCAGGTGGTTGCTGAGGAAAAAACTCGGGCGTGGGAGGAGTTTGGAGAGGCTATGGAGAAAGACTTCCGCACGGCTTCGAGGCGATTCTGGTCCACCATCCGGCGTCTCAGGAGGGGGAAGCAGTGCAGCACCAACACTGTGTATAGTGGGGATGGTGTGCTGCTGACCTCGACTCGGGACATTGTGGGCCGGTGGGCAGAATACTTCGAAGACCTCCTCAATCCCACCAACATGCCTTCCATTGAGGAAGCTGAGCCTGGGGAATCTGGGTCGGGCTCTCCAATCTCTAGGGACGAGGTCGCTGAGGTGGCTAAAAAGCTCCTCGGTGGCAGGGCCCCGGGGGTCGATGAGATCCGGCTGGAGTTCCTTAAGGCTCTGGATGTTGTAGGGTTGTGTTGGCTGATGCGACTCTGCAGCATTGCATGGACATCGGGGGGCAGTTCCCCTGGATTGGCAGACAGGGGTGGTGGTACCCCTGTTCAAAAAGGGGGATCGGAGAGTGTGCTCCAATTACAGGGGGGTCACACTCTTGAGCCTCCCTGGCAAGGTCTATTCAGGGGTCTTGGAGAGGAGGGTCTGTCGGATAGTCAAACCTCGGATTCAGGAAGAGCAGTGTGGTTTTCATCCTGGTCGTGGAACGCTGGACCAGCTCTACACCCTCGGTGGGGTCCTGGAGGGTGCGTGGGAGTTCACCCAACCGCTCTACTTGTGTTTTGTGGACTTGGAGAAGGCGTCCCTCGGGCTTTCTGTGGCATTGCTCATTAAAATGGCACATTACTTATATCAATTCAGTTCCTATAATCCCTTGTCCCTTAGTGGGGTCGGGAGGTGCTGGTGCCTATCCCCAGTTAACGTTCAGGGCGAGAGGCGGGGTAGACCCTGGACGTAAAATTAAATATGACGGGTACACTTAATTAAATTGTATTAGCGATTAGGTAATGCATTCAGCAAGTACTTTTACTTTTAATACTTAAGTATTTTTCAAAGCCAGTGCTTTTTTATTTTTACTTAAGTACAAATGTTAATGTGGTAGTTTTACTTTCACTTGAGTAAATATTTTTCTGTGTATTTGTACTTTTACTTAAGTAGATTTTTTTGAGTACTTTCTCCACCACTGGTTAAAGTGAACTGCTCACTTTAACATACTCCAAATGCTCAAAGCAGGATCATTTGGAGTAGCTCTGTTACTTTCATTTAGATTTCTTCATTTTAAAAACTTCTTTTTCTATTTCAGTACATTTTTTGGACAACTAATCTCTGGTTTTGGATGCAGTGCAGCTGGAAAGATTCTTGGTGATACTTTTTTTACATTTGTTGTGATGCGTAACCATAGCAGCAAGGTGGGTTATTTTTACTACTGGGATCAGCTGATGAATATCTCAAAAACCCAAATAATACCAAAGCTACACTCCAGGTAGTGATGCTACCTGTTGTGGATTCACAGCTGTAGTAAAGAGAGAAAGAGAGAGAGAGAGAAAGAGAGAAAGAGAGAAATTCAAATCATCAATGGTTGATGCCACCAGTCTGTGTGAGACTTTTGGCAAACAATTTGGATGAACTGTAAGCCCCAACAAAGATCCAGGCAGATTACCAGGAATGCAGTATTATGTGTTTCAGTGAGACATGGCTGCATGATCTTATTCTCAACTGTTTGACCACACAAGCAGACAGAGATTCTAAAAGGAGTAGAAAGCACAAAGGAGGTGGATTTAGCAGTGCTTGTGAACAACAGATTGTGTCATCCAGGACATGTTATTGTGAAGTGCCTTTTGAGCTGTTAGCAATAGGTTTTTGTCCATATCATTTACTGGAAGTGTTCCTCAGTTTCATTTTGTGAACTGTTTACATCCCTCTGTCAGCTGTTGCAAACCATGCACTTGATGTCTTCAGTTCAGTTACTGCTAACTACAGATACATCACTCCAATGTGTTTGTAGCAATATTTGTTAGTTTTATTCATGTCTCACTCTCTCCTGGACTTCTAACATTTCAACCACTTGCCAGTTGTTCTGCCAGAGAAAACAAAGGGTTGGATTTGTTTTATGAAAATGTCAGAGATATGTAACTCTATAAAGCAAGATCTTATCTAGAAAAATCAGATGACAACTTTGCTTTTCTTTGCTCCAAATATAAACCCTCTCTGCTAAGGCAGAGAGGGCCAACTAAATGTACATGAACTATAGACAACATTATCCCTACTAGAATACCCAGATGTTCTTTCCAATAGCAAACTCTGGATCAGCAGTGACCTAAAGAAATTGCTAAACAAGACAAAGGAAACTTTAAGGAGGGAAACTAGGAATTTTGGACTATATAGCAACTTATAATTAAGATTAGACATCTTGAAGACATACAGGAAGAGGCTAGAGGGCAAATTCCACTGTGCTTTTGTATGATGACAATAAAGGCATTCTGATTCTTAATGCTAACAAAATGTCTGGGATAAAGAAAATCACAGACTTCAAGCAGAAGGAGGAACGTATAGATGGAACTCTGGACACAGCAAATGAACTGAACACATTCTTCAAAAGGTTCAGTTCATGAACAAGTTCAGCATCATCCTTTTCTCAGCCAAGCAGAAGTCACAATTCAGTGTCAACAGACATCTTGAGCAACAGCTTTCTTCTCACACCTCAAATGTTCTATCTTCCACCTCAGCCATGGATCCTTGTGGTTCTAAATTTTTTACTTAAACCAAATCAGGAGATGATTTTTCCTCCCTTTGCCTCCACCTTTCACCTATCTGTTGTTCCGCTCAGCTCGAGCGACCTAGAAGGCTGGAGCAGACGGGTGTGTCAGCAGAGGCAAGTTAGCAGCTGACAGCCACTACACGAAGCGCGTGCTCGTCCCCGCGGTGCTGATGCTTCGCGATGCCAAACCCCACAGATAACAGAAAGGAATGGCACTGCACGGCAGGGAATGGGACGTGTTCCTGACTCTGCACAACATGCTTAAAACCAAGTTGGTTTTAGATAGCACACAACCACAACATCAAACACTGACGGTGCCTGGCATAGCTCCCCACTGCTGTTGCCTGAATGACAATCTGCCGAACAATAGCCCAGAATAGCCAATAGCACCAATAGCACCGTCCCGAGGTGGGACGGTGAAACCTGCGGGTGGTGATGGAGCCAAACATGCAGATCAGATGGAACATAATTATTCATTGTGGCCTACCTCAGCTTCAGAGTCAGAAAACAAAGGATGCTGCAGCAATTTCTCTCCGTAAGATCGGTGCGATTGTTCGGCCTGACAGCGTCCAGTCCTCCGCCAACAGAAGTGAGCAGCAGCGGTACTTCCTTCCGCCCAGCCTCTTCACAATCAGCGTCCTTTTCTGCTCAAGACTCCCACTCTTCCCCTTAGAAATCTACTTTCACTCTGTAAACCAGGATTTTTACTTAAAAACACACACGAAATATACAAGCGACAAAAAATTTGTAAAAAACTACTCCAAAGTAGCCTTCTATTTGAAATATCTCCGCAATAAAAGTGTTTCAGTCCTTTTATTTTGTTTAAAACTACTTTGCTTTTCAAATAGAAAGATGAAATAAATTGAGAATTAAAATCTTATTTGATCTTCTACCCTCTTAGAGAGAAAATTAAGCTGCAATACAAACCCCCAAGTAAGAACAAATGCATACAAATATTTTTTTATTTTATTTTGGAACTAAGATGAAATTTTTCCCGTTCAGTGTTGTGAGTTTAGCAAACCTAACGGAAAGCGGCTCAGACCCTGCAATGAGACACATAAATCCAGATGAAGGGGAGACCCCCCTCAGTCTAGCCTAGTTCCTTTTTTACTCTAACTAAACCGTCCTGTTCTCACACACACTCTCTGCATGTTTGCCTCTTAGATCTATTGGAGCAGCTTTTTGCATGATATTAAATTTCCATGGATGTCGCTGTGTTTCAAGCTTTTTCCCCTTCCCTCCTGAATGGAGCGGTCCGTCCGTTAAAGGGCCAGTGGTTGGATTGTCAGCTGCAGCGTCTTAGGTTGACTGCGACAGAAGGTGATCCGCTTTAACTCCTGACGTCTGATCAGGTTTGTTTAGGTTTAATAGATGGATGACTTATTTATGGAAGCCCATTTCCGCCATGAAAAAAAAAGACCAACAGTAAGTCATAATTTCGACTTTCAAAGTCATAATTATGAGAAGTCATAATTATGACTTTCAAAGTCATAATTTCGACTTTATTATGAGATTCAAAATGTTGCGTTTTCTGGTTCAGTACTCGTTAATAAACCACACTCGTCAGATAGCTGTGATTTCTTTATTGCTAACGGTGAGCTTCTCAATTTATTCTCTTCTCATACAAGTGTGCTGCTTACACACAAGAACTCACTCACATTGCCCCCAGTGGACAACAGCAGTACAACATGCACATAAACATAATGTGACAGGATACAGAACACGCATATGTACCTTTCAAAGTAAATTAGGAACACATAACACAAAATAACTCAGACAAGTTAAGATGAGAACATATTCTAACACAAAATCATAATTTCGACTTTCCAAAACAGCCAATTTTGTCATTTTTCAGTAGATATGCTGTCTTGTAGGAGATTTAAAGAGTATTCCATCTGATCGGTCTAACCAGTAAAATACTGATTTTTCTCCTTTTAATGGATTATAAACAAATTGAGGAGTATTTCAGATGCGGTTTAACCAATGATGAAATTCTATTTTGTGTTCCTAATTTACTTTGAAAGATACATATGCGTGTTCTGTATCCTGTCACATAATGTTTATGTGCATGTTGTACTGCTGTTGTCCACTGGGGGCAATGTGAGTGAGTTCTTGTGTAAGCAGCACACTTGTATGAGAAGAGAATAAGTTGAAGCTGACCGTGGCAATAAAAATCAGCTATCTGACGAAAGAAGTTGGTTATTAACGAGTACTGAACCGAAAACGCATTGATCTCATAATAAAGTCGAAATTATGACTTTGAAAGTCATAATTATGACTTTGAAAGTCGAAATTATGACTTTGTATCTCATAATTATGACTTTGAAAGTCGAAATTATGACTTACTGTTGGTCTTTTTTTTTTCATGGCGGAAATAATAAAACGATTTACTGAAAAATACAAAGTCAGTATATTAAAAATAAATGCACTATATCTTCCAAAACATTATAAAATATTTAAGCGTAGGGGTAAAACCCCTCCCCGTTTCTGATTAGTTGTTACTAAGTCCAGCCCGGAGCCAGGTTCCTTTATTGTCAGTTCAGTTTCTTTGGGTGTCTGAGTTTGAGGCTAATTGCAAATGTAGCTGGGGCATCTTGTCCAGGTGTTCAGAGGAGGAACTGGGGAAAGGTAGGCAGTTAAACATGGGAGTAAATGGAGAGAATGATGGTGTAATTTGGTGCTGACTTAAGGTCTGAGGACTGAGATGAGCAGCAGAGGTTACCTGGGTTTCCCAGCCGTGGGTTCGGTTGTGGGGGCTTGCAGGTGGAGGAGTTCCAGCAGGAGACTGAGGGTGGACAGGCAGCAGCTGGTGGTGTTCCAGGAGGTATCCAGGGACGAGGCCCAGGTAGGTATGAGCACCTACCTGGATGCTCATACCAGGTAGGTATATAGCACACAACCACACACTGACGGAATGTGGTCAGAGCGGGTTCTAGAAGGATGGGAGAGGAGTCAGAAATAAGTTTTAAGCACAGCAAAGAGTGCTAGAGTGTACCACTGTTGAAGCGGAACCATCTAGCTTTGGCCTCAGGGAAGCCACCCCTATTTAAGGCCCTTGCTGATTGGTGATGATGGTCACCAGCTGCATCCCATCAGCCTGCCACCCTTTGAATGTAGAGAAAACCACTCCCCTGAAGAACCCAACATTTAGTTGCACCACCTCTGGCTTTTATAACGGCTTTCCGTCTCTGAGGCATGGACTTGATGAGTGACAAACAGTATTCTGCATCAATTTGGTGCCAACTCTCTTTGATAGCAGTTGCCAGATCAGCTTTGCAGGTCGGAGCCTTCTTGTGGACTATTTTTTTAAATCTCCACCACAGGTTTTCAATTGGGTTGAGATCTGGACTATTTGCCAGCCATGACATTGACTGAATGTGTCTTTCTCCAAGGAATGCCTTCACTGTTTTTGCCCTATGGCACGATGCATTGTCATCTTGGAAAATTATTTTATCATCTCCAAACATCTGTTCAATTGAAGGGATGAGGAAACTATCCAAAATGTCAATGTAAACTTGTGCATTGATAGAAGAATTAACCACAGTCATCTCCCCAGTGCCTTTACCTGACATGCAGTCCCATATCATCAAGGACTGTGGCTGTGGTTGTTTTCTTCAGGCAGGCCTCTTCATAAATCTCACTGGAACGGCACCAAACAAAAGTACCAGCATCATCACCTTGTTCAATGCAGATTCTTGACTCATCACTTTGGATGAAGATAACTTTCATCCATTCATCCACAGTCTATGATTGCCTCTCCTTAACCCATTGCAGTCTTGTTCTTTTATGTTTAGGTGTCAATGCTGGTTTTCGTTTAGCTTTCCTGTATTGAAATCCCATATTCTTTAGGCGATTTCTTACGGTTCAGTCACATACAAGTTGAGGAAGCTCCAGCTTCCTCCCATTTATGCACATCTGTTTAGTTGTACTTTTCGGTTTTCAAGACAAATGGCCTTAAGTTGTTTGTCTTGACGCTTTGATGTCTTTCTTGGTCTACCAGTACGCTTGGCTTTAACAACCATACCATGCTGTTAGTATTTGGTCCATATCTTGGATACAGCTGACTGTGAACAGCCCACATCTTTAGCAACCGTGTGTGAAGGGTTACCTTCTTCAAGAAGTTTTACAATCCTCTCTTTTGTTTCAAGGGATATTTGTCTTGTTGGAGCCATGGTTCTTGCCATTCCACGACGCCTGGCAGCCCTCCAAGATGTCATGACTGTAGGTGTTTTTAACTGAAGACTACCAGACACATTTAATCTGGGGCAGGAATCCATTTAGGCAAAGGAAATAGACTGGGTGTGTCCTTATTTTCTACCTACAATTTAAGTGATTCCATATCTTTTTCCTCAGAATTGAGTGACTCCATATTTATTTCCCTGTGCTTGGTCAATAAAAGTATCATTCACTGACTTCCACAATGTTTTCTCTTCATTTCTTTGAGTGTTCATGAAAACCAACAAGTTGCACTTTGGAATGACCGTATTATTGTACCATGTTTTTGTTCTGAGTTCGTTTTACAGCATGAAATGTCTATGAATGAGTGCTCATCCAAGACTTGGTGTCTCCATACTTTTTGCCAGGGGTTGTACAAGCCTCCAATAAAGAAAAGGACTGCTGATCTGCAGTGGAGGATCCTTCACGGCGCCATCGCAATAAACTCGTTTTTATCGATAATCAGTCCTGGGGTTTTAAATAAGTGTCCTTTTTGCAGTTTGTCTGAGTGTTTTTCATGTTTTTATGGATTGTGTACGGTTGACTGGTTTTCTAGATTTTTAAGGAGATTTTTTTTAGCCTTTTTGGAGTGGTTTTTATCAAATCTGTTTTTATAAACGGTGTGCATTACAGTCAAGTAACTAGTTTCAAATCCCGGATTTTAAATTATTTAATTGCAGAAGCCAAAATGGCTATTTATTTAACTCGAAGGGAAAAAATGCAGGCTGGACCTCAATTTGATGCCGTGGCTCTGTGGAAGTGTAACATCAAGGCCAAGCTGATGTTGGAATTTTGCTTCCACAGAGACAATGGGGTATTTGAAAAGTTTCTTTAAAACTGGGGTTTTAAGAGTGTTTTGTGAACCATTTCTAATCAGGAGGAACTACTATATAGTAAGATGTTAATGTAAATATTTGTTGATTTTTTAGTTCTTTGACTAAATTTTATAACAGTGTATTGTTAAATTATTGTAAATGTTTGTTTAAAATCCATTATTCACTTCTGTCGCTGAGATAAAGCTTTTTGGCCTCTCAATTGCAGCTCTCATGATTTATACTTTGTTCAACTTTCACACAACTAAAAACTGTTTGAATTTCATTCAACATCAAATGATGTTGAAAATTGAATATACAACTGAGAATCTAAATTTTTCACTTCTTTTGCTGAGATGAAACTTTTTTGACCTCTCAAGCTACACATCTCATGAAACACTATATTTAGACTTGGTTCAAAGTTTCAAACAACCAGAACTATTTATTTTCAGCATTTCTGAACTGATACACACATACAAATTAAGCTAAAAATTTAATGTAGAGCTGAGAATTCACATATTGTCCATTTTGCACTTTCCACGCTGAGATAAATCTATTTTTGCCTCTTAGCTTAAAACTCTCATAAAACAAAAATATAGACTTGTTTCCAGGTTGAAACAACCGTAAAAGCTACTTTCCAGCATTTTGGAGCTGTTTCTCAGCAAATAAGGCTGAAAATTGAATTTACATTCAATTTTGAGATTTCGAGATTTCGAGACCAAAAAGCTTTCCCTCGCCGAGAGAAAGCTTTTTTGGCCTCTTACATTCAACTTTGTTGAAACTTAAAATTGGCAC